>JAPDNY010000004.1:46515309-49015309 GCA_029375565.1 Gekko gecko
TCTTATACATCCTCCTCTGGTGCTCTGTCTGTCTGCACTCTTCTACTTTAGCTGATTTTCTCTAAGCCTGGTTTACATCCCACATTGGAGCCAGGCTGGACAAAAAAATGTTGAAGACAGATGTGTGGGGTCCAAGAAGGAGTGCTTCCTTCACCAATACATTCTTTTTGCTAGAAAAATAATATACATACCCTCTATCACCTTGTTTTATATGTGAATGGGGCAGAGAGATAAACCTCATATATAAATCAGAAGAACCCTGGCTATACAAATCCCTCTCCTCTCTTATGGCTTCTCAGTAACTATTATGATATTACATGTTTCATGAGAAATTTTATTTTAAACTTGAAATATAGCAACATACAACTATGTATGTAACTAAGATAAGTCTTACAGACCTTTGAAAATACAGTATCTTTAGTACTCTTCAGAAAAGATACTCTGAACAAAGTTAAATCATCTGAGGTGTTGCTAGGAGGCAAGAGGTTTGGAGGAAGGGAAATGGGAGATGGATGTGACATTGTTCCGTCAATTGTGGGTGCAACCTGGAAGTGACAAAGGGTAGCTCTAGGAATTGCTGGAAAGTGTGGTGTTTGTTTTTAATTAGAACAGTGGCGGGCAACAAGTTTGCAAGCTGCAGGTTTCCCTTGCTCGAAAGCTAGTCGAATCCAACTCTAGGGGGCAGTGTTCATCTCCATTTCCAGCCTGAAGAGCCAGTGCTGTCCGAAGATGTTTCTGTGGTCATGTGGCCAGCATGGCTAAACACTAAGGTGCACAGAACGTTATTACATTCCCACCAAAGTGGTACCTATTTATCTACCTGAAATTTCTTGCTTTCGAACTACTAGGTTGGCAGGAGCTGGGGCCAGGGACGGGAGCTCACTCCATTACACAGCACTCGAACTGCTGAACTACAGGCCTTCCAGTCTGCAGCTCAGTGTCTTAACCTCTGAGCCACCACGGCCCCTTGAGTAAAAGAAGACAAGTGCAAATCATTATATGCAAGGCCTCTCCTTGTTCCTTATGCACTGCAGTAAGTCCTCCTACTGACTGTTTGATGATATTTCTTTTACTTTGGGCCAGCAAACATTCGGCAAGACCTTCTCCCATTTGCGGATAGCGAGGTTCACTTGGGAGTAAAGAGCCATGTACTCCTTTAAGCAATATCTTTTAAGACAAATGATGGAAAACATCTACATAAACTTGAAAATCCTTTTCTTTTATA
This sequence comes from Gekko gecko, assembly GCA_029375565.1. NCBI lineage: Eukaryota > Metazoa > Chordata > Lepidosauria > Squamata > Gekkonidae > Gekko > Gekko gecko. The sequence continues at coordinate 46,516,535 of JAPDNY010000004.1, forward strand.
TTATTTCCAAAGAGGGAAATTTTAATTTGCAATTTCTCTGTGTTTGGGGCCTGCCACATTCCAGGAAATAAGCAGTAATCTTGTCACATTCTAGGCTACAAACCTCCTCCATTCTGCTGCTGGCCAGGCTGTCTGCCTTTGCAGTTGATGGTAACACTGGAGCAAACTAGTCACCTGCCCATGCTCTGTGACCTTTTGCTCTCTGTGTACTAACTGATTGGAGCCATTTCCCCAAACTTCAAATATAATTTCTCATGTTAAACCGTAAACTAAAATAAAATTGGTTACACATACATAGATACTCCTGGGCCCCAAAGCTATCGTTTGATGTTCCCATTGTATTGAAGACAAGTATGTAATCAAATGCTCTAATTTTCTTAATCCAGCACAATCTCTTCACTACCTTTTTATTTATGTTCTAGAAAAATTGTTTTTGAAGAATATGTTTTACAAAAGTAAAATACTCTAAACCTTTTTGTGGCTATTGAGAACATAAAAAAATTGCTTTTCTTGTATCCCAGATTTTCATACCCTCCACTTTAATGTCCACTATTAGTACTACCTGCCCTGACCTGGATAGCCCAGGTTTGTAAGCTAAACAGGGTTGGCCCTGGTCAGTATTTGGATGGGAAACATCCAAGGAGTACCAGGGTTACTACATAGAGGCAGGCAATAGCAAACCACCTCTGAATGTCTCTTTTTTGAAAACCCTATGAGGGCACCATAAATTGGCTGTGGCTTGATAGCAAAAACAAAAATAAAAAAGCCGTACTACCTACATCCTAAAAGAAATGAAAAAGAGTAAGAGTCCAGAATTTGTGGTGGGTTTTGTGAGTCAGTGCTCTTTTCTTCAGATTAAGAAGTGAGCAGTGACTCATGAAAGCTCATACGCTGCCACAAATTTTGTATGTCTTTAAGGTGCTACTGGACTCCTCCTCTTTTCTGCTGCTACAGACAGACTAACAAGGCTACCCACCTTGACCCTAAAAAAGTGTTTGTAATAAATTAGAGCTTGAGCAGGTATCTCTGTATTTGACATGCAAGTGTTCTGAAGTAAGTTGCTTGTCTCTATTCTATATTTTGAAACAGGTGAATAACTACATTTCCCACAAAATATGTAGGAGGAAGGGGCAATCCTGTATTTCCTCTGTATGGGGTCATGTTTTAACTTTCAGCAAAAAAATCTACTAAACAACGAAACTATGAAAGTGAGACAGTTCATTATACATAGATATATGTCATCTTTCAGTAGGTATTGTGACTTACACATTGAAGAGTGTTAATTTTTTTAACACCCTATACATTATTTTCTCTTTCTTTCAGAGATACTAGGGCAGCATGCAGGGTTCTTCTTCATCCCATTTTTGTCCTCAGAATAATCCTGTGTGATAAATAAGGCTGAGAGAAAATGACCAGTCTGAGATTACTCAGTGAGCTTCATGACTGAATGGCGATGAATCTGTGTGCATATGACATCTATGGAATGTGACTGCATAGAGATCACAGTAGGTGGTTATGAATTTATAGTTCTTGCTGAAAAGTGGATTGGCTAGATTATGCCCAAAGATTATCTTGAATCCTATTTAACATGTGACATAGTATGGCTCATCATTGGCAGAGTTATTAAACTGTGGGTATATTTCACTGTGAGTGTATTTCTGAATGGAAGTTGGAATGGAACTTCAGCTTATAAAGAGGATAAGAGAATTACATTAGTGTCTCTGGGTTTTAATTTAAAGGAAAATGTTTTGGAGCTTTGGTATGAGTTTGCCTTTTAATTAGCTTTAGTTTTGAATGCTTTGTCTTCGGTTCTGTTGTTCAACTGGTTTAATTCACGTGGGTAGCCGTGTTGGTCTGAAGCAGGATAACGAAGTTTGAGTCCAGTGGCACCTTTAAGACCAACAAAGTTTTGTTTGAGGTATAAGCTTTTGTATGCATGCACACTTCTTCACATGCAGTGAAACAAGACATCTTCAACCATTATCTGTAGATGGGGGAGGGTTAGTTGCCAGGTAGGGCTAGTTAGAGTCAAGATGCACAAGTAACTGGGTGATTATAGCTGAGACTGGACTAAAGCTGTTGATAAGATCTGTGAATAGCAGTATATTAGCATACAAATAAAAGATGTGAGAACTGAGTTTGAGTCCAGTGGCACCTCCAAGACCAACAAAGCTCAGTTCTGGGTATAAGCAATAACTGAGAGACTTAGCAATTATAGATATAGATGTATACATTGAAACAGATATAGGTGGGGGGGCTAATTAGAATCAAGATAACTGAGCAATAAATACAGTTAAGATTGGAATAACACATTTGGTAAGACCTGTGCAGAGCAGCAAATTGGCATACAGATAATAAAAGAGTTAACAACAGATGTGAGAAATAAGTTTGAGTCTGGTGGCACCTTTAAGATAAACAGTGTTCTCACATCGGTTGTTAACTGGCTTGAGTTATTCTGCAATAGTACCCTGCAGTTGTGGACAGGTTTACATCGGGACCACACAACGCAGCATCCAGTCGAGAATGAAAGAACGTGAAAGACACTGCAGACTTGGCCAACCTGAAAAATCAGCAGTGGCTGAACATAGCCTAACTCAAACAGGACACAGTATCTTATTCCAAGACACTGAAAGGCTGGACAACACATGTAATTACCATGTCAGATTACACAGGGAAGCCATTGAAATTGGTAAACATAAACACAATTTCAACAGGAAAGAAGAGAGTTTAAAAATAAATAGAGCATGGTTTCCTGTTCAGATAAACACAAAATACTCCACATCTTACAGCAGCACTACAGATAAGAGTAGAATTTCAACAGCCAATCCATATGCAAAAGTACCTCCTCAGGAAAATTCCTCCATTAGCATGTCACAGCCTGGGGAACTCCTACAAGATAATGACTCAGCTCTACCCACCTTCCTGAGATATAAATTACCTGCCTACCATTTTTCTTCTGATCTTGACACAGAGAGTACTCCATCTTTCTATGTTATACCTCTGAGGATGCCAGTCACAGCCAGCTAGGTACTGCTATGCCAAGACCACGGCCATACAGCCTGGTAAATCTACAACAACTAATAAACTCTGGCCATGCAAGCCTTCGACAACATATAAAAAAGGAATGCATTGGTAAAACTAAGCCATGTGTTTTTAAGTTGACACAGAAGAAGTCCTAAGGAATAAACAACAACAAAACTTGCAGACTTGCCAGAATAGTAGAAATTTAGTACCGGATGAAAGCCAATATCCTATGGTAGAAGAAAACTCTTTCAATGCTTCTTACAAAATGTTTGGTTCTGCATGCTATTTAAAAGATGCTTGTTGAAACATGCCTTCTCAGTAGTGGGTACACTGTCTGAAAGACAACGACATCTTGTATGCTTTCTGTAGGACACTTACGTTTGTCAGGGGGACAAAGCATTTCCATTAATTACTCATGCAGATCCTCAAGGTGCTGCTGCCTTGCAGTGTGCTGTGCTGCATTGCCCTTCTGTAGCTTTTACACAAGCACTTGCTATACATTTTTGGACCCATAGTAGTTGAGAAATCAGAATCCTTTTCCTTCTCCTTGGTGATCCCAGTGAACCTGCAACCTCTAGACCTATTGGTAATGTGGCATGCCTTCTCTGCTGTTGCTCTTAGGGGATCAGCTCCCTAATCTAAGTCAAATAAGTCTTCTGGAAGTGCCAGTATTCAGTTGAAGTGGACACGAGAGAAACTGGAGTCAAGAATATAATTGTTTTGGTGGTTGAATTATGGGCTTTTAGAACAGGTACCTGTAGGGAAATAAAATGTGTCCTCCCCATATATGAAGGCTTATGGGTGAGGGGAAATTTCACCACTTCTTGCTAGTCCTTCACTCTCCCATCTCTAGTTTTTCTTACCCCTACACCTGTCATTGCCAGTTTCTCCCCTCAACTGCTTTTTAAAAAAACCAAAAAAAACCCCTTGCCTTGTGTATAGGAATGCTAAGCAACCTGATATTTATCTTGCAGTGTTTTAATTGTGATGTATGCACCTGCACAACTATCACTGTTTCATGTGGGAGAAGTTTAAAATACCTTTTTAGCCATGAGGTTTTTTCTGTGAATCTAGGGAAACCTTGTAGAAACATCTTCCCTTTTCATACATGGCCCTGTTGTGCAGAACTGTTAATCCACACTTTGGGACCAAGTTCAAAATTAGATAGAACATAGTCCTTTTGAGACTGTACCATCCAGATTGCAGTTAAGGGATCACAGGCTTGAATCCCCCCCCCCCGGAAAAAAAATCCTGTATATAAAAGGCCAGAACATTCCAAAAACAATTAGGCTTGCGCTTCTCCTTGATATAGCTGTGTTTTGTTTTTATTTTTATCTGGGGGATCAGTCAACCATACAATTGTGAAAGTCTTAGGGATGTTGTGCTGTATGGTTTTTCTGAACATGCAGAGTTCCCGATCATACAGAATTCATTTGGATTGATGTCTTACTCTAAGTGTACTCCATTTGTTGTTGTTGTTGTTCAGTTACGTAGTTGAGTCCAACTCTTTGCAACCTCATGGACCGCATCATGCCAGGCCCTCCCGTCTTCTGCCATCCTCCAGAGTTTGCTCAATTTCATGTTCATTGCATTGATAACACTGTCTAACCATTTCATCCTTTGCCGTCCCCTTCTTCTTTTACCTTCAATCATTCCCCGCATAAATAACCTCAAAAGACCAGGTTTAATCTTTAGACCTCATCTAAATTCCCATGGCTCCCAAGAACTGGGTGTGCACCATTCACATGCAGCAAAATCCAGTCCATCTATAGCCTTCATTGTTCTTTGCAGCCCTGCTAATCTCAGAGCCAAACTAGACAATATCATGTCCCCAAGTCTGCCATAGTTACATGGTGCCATTTTAGAGCCTGTTTTTTAACTTTTTAAAATGCTGCATGGGAACTGTGGGCCTTGGGCAGTGAGGATTTCGTGTCTCCCCCATGCTGCTTCAAGAGCTGAAAATGGCCTTAAGTTTTTTAAAAGCAGTAAAATGGTGTCACATCCTCATGGTGTATCTGGGGACTTGGTGTTGTCTAATTTGGCCCTAATTAATATGAAGTGGGGGATGATAATGGTGAGGGCCTTATTCGCTGTATAAATGACACAACAGTAACTAACAGCCTCAGAGGGCCTTATCTACATCCATTTTAGGCTTGACATACTTCCCAGAGCATATTCTGAAATGGATCGACCCATGCAGGTATACATGCTTCATTGAATAATAATTTTAGCCATATATGTATGTACTGCTTCATATTATTCCTTCTTCCTGTGAGACTGTGTAAGATTGACATAACTTCTGTAGTGAGACTGCTGAACTACATTTTGTACAAAACAGTCTCTTCAGTGTTGACCTCCAGGATGACTTGTTCTTGCTGTTTCTTTGTAAAAAAGGTAAAGGTAAAGGTTCCCTTGCTCGAAAGCCAATCGAATCCGACTCTAGGGTTGGGTGCTCATCTTTGTAGCAGAGCATTAATTGGCTAATTCCTGTGATGTCACAAAGTCACTATTCCCTGCCATCCTGGAGCAGTTTGTCTACTTTTAGAAAATTCATTGTTTTTCTCTTCAAAAAATAAAGCACCAAATGAATATTCAAGTGAAATTACTGTATTTATTTATATGAAGGCAGACAGTCTTTCTGAAGCACAAGGTGGCATGACAAGCTACCGACAGTGTTCAGTTGTCTGACTAGTCTATATCAAATGGGTTACTAAGCTGAGGGAAGCAGGGCTTGAATTTGAAACAAAAGAACCTTTATTTTAAGATATCCTTATACATAGCCCAGGTTTTAACTTGGTGATAGTTTCCTACAATCCTGGCATACACCATTTATATGGAAAAGTGTGTAATTAAGAAGCTTCTTACATATATTGATAGTTGTAAAGTTGAATGTGGAAAGGAAAGTGAGTAAGGAAGTTGAATTGAGGCCAGCAGAGAAAAGTGCATGGTCCAGTAAAACAGCTCTGACAACTGAGGCTTACAAATGCAAATCTAGGAAAGTAAACGGGTGTTGATCCAAGGTAATGGCAGTTTGCCATGAAAAAACAGTGGTCTCTGCAGAACCTTTCCCATACCCTCACTTTTAAATTCTTGGTTTAAAAATCTTCTATAGTCTGGAAAATAGGGTATTTTCATGGTAGTGAGTAATACTAGCCAGAGTTCCAAGTCTCTGTGTTGTATTTGACTAATGGTTTGTCCCTGCATCTGGTCCTAAAAGTTTCTGAAACTGGCAGAGAGGCAAAAGGTGTGAAAGTTCACATACCATAGAATTCATTTTTAAAATGTAATAAGTTTTTTTTTTAACCATAGAGCTATTCAGAAAAATGTGTACTTGAGTCATTATACTACTTTCAAGAGATTCAGAGCATAACAACTAGCCATTTGTTCTTTTTCTTTCTCAATCGATAACTTGTTTTTGGGGCTGCAGCCCCAATGCAGAATCTGAGTCCTCGTCAGAAGATGCCACTGCACCCTCTTCTTCACTTTCTTTGGTGCTGTTGTCTTCTGTCCCTTCTCCTCCTTTTGCTGGCCATCTGTACAGATGCAAGAACTCCTGCATCTTTTCAACAGACTCCACTTTTTCTTTTTTATCCGTAAATTTAAAAATTAAGACTTTGGGTACAATCCATCTGTAAGTGACGTTTTTCTCCTGTAAAAATAAAATCATATCCCTATATTTCCTTAGAACATAAGAACATAAGAGAAGCAATGTTGAATCAGGCCAATGGCCCATGTAGTCCAACACTCTGTCACACAGTGGCCAAAATATACCAGGTGCCATCAGGAGGTCCAGCAGTGGGGCCTTCTTTTCCTTCTTATTTCAAATGGAATATCCTTCAACACTTTTATTTCTTTGTCTTTGATTTTCAGAGGGGCCCCATTTGACACTTTTAGAATTTGGTCTCTCACTTGTCTTCTAGAGAATCTCACGATCACTTTCCCTGGCAAATTATTTTTTCTTGTGAATTCTGAATACGATCTAAAGACCGTATCAATTTTGCTTTGTATTGTCTCTGTTTTTAAATGGGCCAACGGGGCCTCACGCATAATCAGTCTCAGATTCTCTGCTTTCACTTCTGGGATCCCCTGGAATCTTAAGACATAACTCACCCTTTCTATTTCCAGCCGCAACAAATGGTATTCGTTAATTTGTCTCTTTTTCTCTGTCAAACACAGTTGACTTTGAAGCTTCTTGGAGTTGGCATCGACCACTTTAAGCTCCTGTTCCATTTTCTCTGCTTTCTTAGCTTTTTCGCTGAGCTGGGTCTGCTGTGCATCTAGCTTCTGATGCAATGCGGTGACTTGCTCCAGCAGAGAGCTTACTTTATTCTTTATTAAGATCAAAAGGGGGGAGGTTTTCAAGTCACGGACTTTAAAAAGACAAATAGATGACCGCATTCAATGTTTCATGTGTAAGCCTTAATACTGGCCGAATCTGCATTTGGCTTTCCCACCAGTGTCCCCGCCTTTTGACTCCGTCTCCAAAAAAGCTGTCCACATTTGGTGTCGTTTTCACACCTCAACTATGTTAGCATCCTTTCACAGGTCCACATATGTTTATTGTTCTTTCGGGGTGGCTCCACTGTCATTGCACCTCTGCACTGCTTTAAATGAATCTTCTCCAAACAGCATTCAAACAAGCATAGAGAAAGACGGTGTCACAGCAGCTCGCAACTGATTTAAAATGCAAATGCAGAGTCGGCCTATGAAGCAAAAGCCATTTTTTTAATGGGAAAGCAGTTTGTATGACCACCAGCTCTTGGGATTTTAGTGGGTCATCTTTTACTTTCTCCCATAGTATGTAGTTATCCCTTCCCTTCTATCGTTTGTAGTTTTTAGAAAATGCAATAACAAATCCCCTACGGGGGGTCAAAAAAGAAAAGAAAAGAAAAATGTGTACTTGGTCTTAATGCTTGAGAGAAAATTCCATTGCAATGCATTGGAATATTCATTCCAATGAAGACCTGGGGTATATAAAGAGCACTGTGTAATTAGATATGACAAAATGGAAAATCAATTGTGTCTCATCTGATAATGGAAAATGACATGTAGCTGTACATGGTCCTGGCTCTCGACACCAATTTTGGCCTTGATGTGGGTCTGTATGTGGCTGCCATTTTACAAGCTTTCTGATCATCATTCTAAGCAGCTTCAGTGAAGTTCTTTTGAAAAACTTTATATGTAAAGAGAGCCAGTTTGGTGTAGTGGTTAGGAGTGTGGACTCTATTCTGAGAGAACCAGGTTTGATTCCCCACTCCTCCACATGCAGCTGCTTGGTATGACCTTGGGTCAGTCACAAGTTCTCTCAGAGCTGTTCTTCCAAGAGCAGTTCTTGAAACAGCCCTCTCAGCCCCACCTTCCTCACAGGGTGACTGTTGTGGGGAGAGGAAGTGAAAAGAGATTGTAAGCCGCTCTGAGACTCCTTTGGTAGTGAATGGTGGGGTATAAATCCATTTTAGCTTTCTAGATCGTGGGGACTGAACCAGGGGTCTCACTAAGGTTCCCATTTCCCCCCCTTGCCACAGATGGGGTTGGGGGGCATTGGGTTGGCAGCTCCAGGCTTGGAAACTTCTAGAGATTTGGGGATGGAGCCTGGGGAGGACAGGGACCCCAATGAAGTACAATACCATACAGTCCATCCTACAAAGCATCCATTTTCTCCAGGGGAACGAATCTCTGTAGTCTGGAGGTGAGCTGTAATTCTGGGGGATCTCCAGGTCCCACATGGAGGTTGTCATCCCTAGGTCTCACCTATGTGAAAGATCTTGTTTATCACACAGTGAAACCCCATTTCCTTCTCTCTTTTTAAAAACTTTTGTGTTAAAGTAGCCCACATTAGTGTTAATAAAATCTCCAGCCTTCACTTTGCTAGAATATAGGTCACTGGTTTCCATACAAATATGCCTAATGTTGTCACACCAAGGTTGAGGTTTATTTATGAAGGAATTAATAGAACTGTGCTCCTCAGCAGAATCCCTATCAGTGAAAAAAAGGTAATCTACATACAAGTAATATAAAATTATTGGGGGATGAGATTTTTGATGGACTGTTGCTAGTATTTTGACATCTTGAACAGCAGCACTTGATCTCCTGATAGCTACACCTAAATTACAACTGTCAACTGAAACTTTCCCTCTCTGGTGGGCCCTCTTAGACTACGTCATTTCCATGTGGGTAATGCATTTTTATTAAGTTGTTATCCAGAATGTTCATTTTTATAAAACTATATTTTGTCATACATAAACAGCTACATTGAATTGCTTGGAAAATTTATAACAAAATGCTTCTTGATAGGCTTTGTGTTTTGGTCTATGTTGCACTCTAGCACTTGTATCACCGGGACAGGATTCATTTATCTCCCACCCTCGTCCATACAGAAGGGCTTCCCAGTGTTGTATGGGGATTCGGAGAGATATTGTTGATGCTGGAATTAGGCCCATGCAGTTACCCTGCTAGGAGGTTTTAGAAGGTAGTTTGGTTTTTTTAATCATCTAGAAAAATTCTCTATGGGGGAGATATCTAAAGTGGAAATGTTTTGCTTTAACACAAGATATTTCTTTTTTGCTTCTTAAGTCAAGGGGGCAGAATGTTTGGGTTTGCTTATTTACATTTATCTATCTTATCTGTTCACGTTTCAAGGATTTCCATGGTATTGACATTTCTATTAGAGGAATGTGAAGAATGTTCAATTATATATATATATGCCATGAAACATATTTACTCTTCTCATGTTTTGTGCTGCCAACTTGTTCTCGCTTGCCAAAGTTTACAGAGCTGTTACAGCAAGAATTTGCCCCCCCCCCCACAAATCAGGGCATTATAACAAACTCTTGATTTAATCTGATGGATTATTTCTTGATATATATAATGTTTTGTGAATGGTGATACATATTAAAAATGTCCAGTAAAACAGAGCAGCATTAATTTAAACAGGAATTCCAGACGTTTTCAGTCCCCCCCATTATAACAGGTCAAGCTTTTAACAGATGTCTGAATAACTTTGCTGTTAGTAAGAATTTCTCAGGCCTCTTTGTTACTTATTGAAATGACCTATACAGTTAGCAGATGGAGAAGAATTTCATTTACCCCAATGCTGGAAGTAAAGCTTTTCTCAGTTGTGAGGTTTTTGTGTTGTATCGTAGTCTTTTTTATTAACACTTCTGTTACTCTTGACAGTAAAATTGCTTTCAACCTATTGTACAGAAGAAAAATCTTGGACCTGTTCTCTTGGGTTGTAATTTAAGCACAGTCCTGTGAGTGTGTATGCATGTGGACACTAATAGACTATGAGCAGAAGGCAACGTGCAGTAATTCAGCCTGAGAAAACTCATCTGCTGTCTGGAAGCTCCTCTTATGACTTTAAATTTACACAAGCTTTTTTGCATTATTGCCTGGTTTTTCTTGAGCATTTTCTTTCCAGTTCTCTGATGTGGTGGTGGTGGGGAACATAGAATCAGCATTGTGCAATGTAGGTCTTACTAAAACAACTTCCTGACATGCTGTCATGCCAGCTTATGTTACTGTCTCTTCTTGCAACAGTCAAAAGGGACCCATTTCTCTGAAAACCTTATTGGTTGCTGTGATGTCAGCAAAGCCTGGGGCCCTGCTGTGAAATTGCAAAGTATGAAGAGAGATGTAGTTGTAGATTCTGTTTAGTTGCTGCAAAATGACTCCCAGGTGTTCAGTGTACCAGCACAGGTAGAAATTACTGCTTATTACTTTTAATGTAAGTTTGATTGGAATGTAACTAATTACGCACAAAGTAAAATAACACAGCAACAATGCATAAGCATGGCTATTTAAAAAGCAATACACCACATGTCCATTAATCAAGAGATTATAGAAAAAAACACAGTGGTCTTGATTGGAGGTGCCCTGGGGATGCATTTGCTACATTTTTTTTCACCTGTAAGTGGCAGGACTCCTCCAAAGTGATTCTGAATTCTAGTGCTGACCATTGTCTTTAGTGTCTTAGAGGCATTTATTGTTTCCCAGGAACAAAACCTTTGAAGAAAACAGTGTTTAGTCCATTGCTCAATCATATAGTCAACAGAATCTTGCTGTTACAAAATCATGTTTAAAAAGGGTGTTTATAGAAAAGTGAATTCCTTTGGCCTCTGAAGAAACATTGGTGAGCTGTAGCCATACCAGATTTCTCCCTTTCCCTCAGAATGAAAAATAAAAAAAGTAGGGAAAATATGTTGTTGGTGCAGTTTTGTTACTATCCTGAGTATTCTCTTCCTTCCAAGTTGGACTGGAGTTTGTATCACCAGATTACGTAATAGGGGAAAATATGTAACGCTTAGTGATTCACAACAATTATCTAATTATTTATTTATTGTAATGTGGACAAATATTCACTAGAGATGACGCTTACATCAACCCCATTTTCTGTGTGATTTAACCCAAACTGAATCTTTACCTTCTGCAGAAAAACGGCTGGTTTGGTTTAACTCTTTAGAGCTGGATACTGACTTGTTTTTCTGTTTTAGTTTTCCATAATGTAGACTCCTAAAGGAGGACAATTTAGTATGCTGTCTCTCACACACACATACACATATGGTCAGTGTGCATTCTACCATACTGTTAAGGGTATAACTTGGCACATACTCTCAGTTTAGGAGTTCTCAGAAAATAATGTTGGTTGCTGAAGAGAAGGTAGTAGCTGGCTTGTTGTATCATTGAATAGTTCATGAGTATGTCTTGAATGAGCAAGGAGGCTTTCTTTTTAATGTACCAGTTCCCCTTCAAACAGAATTAACTACTAAATCGTCCTGATTGTTAAAATATGTTGTTACTAAGTTTAAGTTTTTATAACATGTCCTATTCCAAACACATGGTTAAAATAATACTTTGGTTAAACTAATCTGTTCCTCGTCCAAAATGTTCTTTTAGGGTTTATTCTTTTATTTTGTGCATATTTCTTGTGCTATCCATTTAGACATTTAAAAAGAGAAATTAGCAAGGAAAGCAAACCAGGATGATAAATCGTGCCCACAAAATAATGCTGGTTAGCATAATCTACCTTGGAATATAAATGTGTCTGGCTGTTGGCTGAAAAGAAACATGAAAAGATTGTAATCTCTACAAATGTAGGAAGAAGACTAACCACCTAGCTGTTGTTGGGTTTTTTAGCTACACAGCCCCTTCAAAAAACTAATGTTTGTGAAAATATTATTAGATGATGGCTCTTTCATCATAAATGCAGTGCCCGAAGGACTTATTAATGCTTCAATAGCATTGCAGTGAAGACATCAGTGCAGTCCTCTTTAATAGCTTTCTGGCTTGAACCCCAATACATAATGTTCTTGTAATAGTTTATGGGTGACTGAAGTAAATTGGTAGTGAATGTATTCCTTTTTTTTTTTTTTTTGGCTTTGGCTTTGGTTCTTATCTGATCTGCTTGTAGAACATTTTGTCCTTAGAATATTGTATTGTAAAGGAAATTGATCTACTTCATGGATGTATACTCAATATTTTTGTGTTGTTGAATATTTTAATGGCTCCATATTGTGAGATTGTGATCTGTTTTTTTTAAAAAAGGGAACATCACCAGAACCCTGCAAGAAACCCGAGCAGTTGGTTAAATCTAGTTGAAGCCCGCCCACTCATACTAATGTTCTTCAAAGACTGCCAAATAGGCACACATTTTCTTTCCTCGCTGTTTAGCTGTTTCAGTCTGTTCAGACAATACTTGGAAAGTTGTCTGTGTCCGTAATTGGGCAGAGTTATTTTACATAAGGTAATTTTGACCGTAATGATGTCTTTTAATGCCAGCACTGCTAAATTGTTTTGTGTTTTGCTGGAAACTTTGCTTAAGAAGCTGAATGTTGAATAAAGTGACTCCCATGAGAAAGGAAAACTTATTATAGATGTGAACTAATTTTTGTCAATGAGCTTGGTGAATCTGTTCTTCTGTGAACAGAATAAAGGCCACATTTTTTCTCACTAGTCACAAAGACAGACTAGATAATAACAGGTGTCTTTCTCTAACTTTAGCATCCGTGATTGAAATAAAATGCAGTTTGAATCTTACAGCATTAAACACAGGAGAAGGATAGCTCAAAACTTACATGGTACAGAAATGAATGCCAATACAATGAATCATTGCTGCTTTCCTGATCATGCAACACCTATTATTTTCTAGATTCAGCAGGGGTAGCCATGTTGGTCTGAAGCAGCAGAACAAAGTTTGAGTCCAGTGGCATCTTTTAAGACCAACAAAGTTTTATTCATGGTATAAGCTTTCATGTGCAAGCACACTTCTTCACAAAAGCTTATTCTGTGAATAAAACTTTGATGGTCTTAAAGGTGCCACTGGACTCAAATTTTCTTTTGCAGCTTCAGACCAACACAGCTACCCCAGCTGAATCTAGAAAATAGTTTGCTGGATGACCTTGGGCAAGCCATACTTCTGTCAGAGCTGTCCTTGAAAGAGCAGTTCTCTCAGCGCTCTCTCAGTCCCACCTACCTCATAGGGTGTCTGCTGTGGGGAGGGAAAGGGAAAGGAGTTTGTAAGCTGCTCTGAGACTCCGAGTGAAGGGCAGGGTGTAAATCCAATCTCCTCCTCCTCCTCCTATTATTTTCTCGTTTGAGTGAGCCCGCAACCCCAGGAAGAACTCATGTTCTGTATGCTGTTTAATGATGATGGGGATGGGCTATGCGAAATCGTTGATGCACAAAATGTCCCAGTCTAAGTTTCTATAAAATTCCCAGAGTCTGAGGAAGCTATTTTTTCTTTCTCTCCTATTTTCCTTTAACTGACCCCCGGCATTCCTCAACATCACGTTAGGACCCCAACCTTGTCTGGAGGTTACTGCTTTCATGTTAGCTAGCCACTTTACTATTAAATAATAATATTTGTGTATGCCATTTTTATACTGAAACAGCCCATAGACTCTTCCAGCCTGGTTCTGTCTACTCTGATAGTAATGTTTCTTCACAGCTAAAAATGATGGTCTTCTCAAGCTTTAAAGTAGAATCTTTTTTCTCTTTAATGTAGCTGCTAGAGATTGAATGTGAGATGCTTTGTATGAAAAGGTGGCTCTTTACCACTGAGCTGTAGTCTCTTACCAAATAATTGTATGGTAAAACTGCATTTATCCAGAGGTATAGGAAACATGCATTTACTACTGGCTCTCCATGCAATGCTTTGTGTTCTTTTCTGATACAAGGTCTTGGCAATGATGGCTTTGAGAATTAGAAAGCCAACAACCAGGAGATTTGGATGATGGAGGGCAGAAGCTCATCTTTTCCTTTACACTGGACATCCTATTGCTATGCATATCTTTATTTCTAGGTTAGATGGAAATCAAGGGATGGTGGGCCAAGTGGAAGACCTAGCAACATAATGTTGGTTTGAACTACAGTAAGCTGCATTATATGACTCTGAGTCCATTGTTCCTTTAATGTTCTGTGAAGAATTTTAATAGTCAGCAGTATTTTAGTGTACTTTAGGCTTTAAAGGGGGAATTCAAGCCATGTGAGTGACTAAGGCTGCAATCCTAAAAACAGTTTCCTAGGGCAACCCCACTGAATAAAATGGGACTGATGAGTAGACCGTTTGCTTAGGATTGCCTCCTAAATTTCAGGGGGTAGGTCTTCCTAAATATTGTGAAACAACAATATCTGAAAGTTATTGAAGGTACTTGAATGGGATTGTGCAGTAGAGAAGAAAGTATGCAAAATGAAGCAGGTGTCAGAGTACTTACTGTTGAAAGGCTGAAGGAAATACCAATTAAAATGAAGATATGAAAGATGGTACAGCACAGCCGCAGAAAAATTTTACATATGAAAACAAAGCATACAGGCACAAAATTAGGCAATGCTTTTCTTTGTGTTATCCCTGACAGGCTCAGCAGTGTAGGTAGGCTAGGCATTTCATATTCCTGCAGACAGTGTTTAGAGGTGTATTTAATATCTTGGTTTGGATGCAGAGTGACATATAGTGAAGTGTGTAGATTGATTTATGACCCTAACCATGCTGAGATCATAAGCATAATAGCTGCAATCAACACAGTTAGACTGGTTTTACTGACCAGTGTGAATTAATTTTATTTTCATTATTAAAATGCATTAAAAAGATAATGCTAAACACCACCTTTAGGCCTAGCTCATAGCATAATATGTTAGAATTTTTATCCACTTTCTGCAGTAGTTTAAAATCAATTACATTAAAGATATTAGGACATTGCTGTATAAAGAATCCAGGATTTTCAGAGTGGATCTCCCAGTAATAGCAGAAGTCTTGTACTAGTTCACTCACAGTTGATTTCAAGTAGTAGATAGCAAGTTACATTACATGGTCTTAATATTATAGATTTAATAAAAAAACAAATAGTGTTTTGTTCATGTAAATCTGAATGCTCCTTAATGGCAGACCGATATATAATGCATAGGTGAAGTGCCCCATTGCCTTATGGCTTGCTTATTTATTTAGAATATTTTTACTCCCCCCAGCTTTTCACATGAAGGATTAAGGCAGTATTCAAGAAGTATGTCATATAAGGATAATTAAAATAACAATATACAGAATTAACACTTACCAACCAATGCTGAATAAGAGATTTTAAAAGAACAGCAGTTGGACCACCAGCAATAAAGACAGCATGCCAAACTTGAATACCTTTCAACAAGTGCTTCAACAGTTTTCTGAAGGTCACCAAGAAAGAAGCTATTCTGTTCTCCTCCAGCAAGCCGTTCTAAAGAGTTGAGTCTGAAAAGGCCCATGACCAGGCCGAAAAAGAACAAATGTTCTTAGGAGAAAGTCCTGAAAGCCAGAGCTGCTGTAAAGAGCATAATTGGCATACGGATTCATATATGGATAAATGGTCCTTCATAAGTGTCGGGTCATTTTTAGTTACAGTGGCCCTCACCAAGAACAATAGGAATGAGTGGCCTTCAACTTAGTGATGAGAACATATGTTAATTACGTGAATATATTTGAAAGCTCACAAACTATATCCCATTGGTGGTATAATATCTTCATTTTAATACCTTTATATAAAGAATTAGAACTGCAAAATTACTGTTATTTTCTTCAATATTAGTGAGAGAGACAGTTTTATGCTTCAAATATATTTGCTATTTGAGCTTCTTGACTGTGATTCCTTTTTTAATTCACCATTGGCTGTTCCACTCTTGGATCCTCTTCCTTCTCAAAGATTTAGTCTGGTCTGTTTACCTTATGATCATATTGTCTCAGTCTGATATCCTTGTTGAACAGGCAAGTTATTATTTTTGTATACTAAGAGAGGTTGTGTACTTTTAACTTGACTGCTATCTTTTTTTCTCTATTGATAAATTTGGAAATACAAGTAATTTTGCACCTGTGTGTTTCTTATTTGTAAAACACTACACTCTGATTACTCAGTAGTAAAAGAAAGTCACCTTACACACGTTTGGAGGTATTAACGTCTGTGCAGTTATTTCATATGTTACTGTTTCCTGAATTTATCAGTATTTCACTGGTTCCATAACTGCCTCTTTATTCAAATTAAACTCTGAACTTCTTACCACTCTATTCATGGGCATTTACTTCCTGAAACAACAAGCTCTTTATCAAGCAAGTAATTTCCCTTCTTGGGTCCTTGAGCTAACATTCTTTTTAAGGGAGGTGATGTGGCTGAGTGAAAGAGCCTCTGCTTTGCATGCAGATGGTTGCAGGTTCAGTCCATAGCATCATTTAAAAAGACTAAGCAGTATGGGATGTGAAAGACCTCTGTCTGAGACCCTGAAGAGCTGCTGCCAGTCTGAACAGACAATTCTAACCTAGATGGACCAGTGGTCTGACTCACTATAAGCAGTTTCCTCTGTGGCCATATATGTGAGTTTTTGTGAAATTACAGCTCTCTTTCTGCTGACTATTTGTAGGAACCACCTCCCTTTGCTTAATGTTTGGCTGCAGATGATTGGTACTGCAACATTGCCTCAACTCCTATATTTTCTAGTATATGGAAGCAACTGTTATTGAATCCATGTAAGGATGGATGACCAATAGAGAGTCAAGAACTTGTTTAAGGTGGAGGGGGGGCTGTTTATGGGCAGGAAAAGGTCTGCAGTCCCTGTATCATTATTTAGCATAGGTTGTTGGTCTTTAAGGTGCTACTATACTTGAATTTTGTTCTACTAGTAGGACTGACTAACCGAATGTGAGGCCAAGCACCATAATTTCCCTCAAGGATTAATGTGATTATTAGCAGGCCGGCTCTGACTCACAGGTGTCCATGGTTTGGGCCTTCCTGCAGATACCATCCTTGTCTCTTTCAAGGATGGATTTAAGAATGTGGTAATTGATTAATCTTGAGAACCTGTGATCAGTTCTGTAATCATATGGGAGGGGGAATTAGTAGTAGACATTAACATCTTCTGGAAAATTCCATCAAGGGAGATTCCTGATTGGATCCAAGAAGCCACCTGGTGCCAGAAGGCAAAATACTATAATAAGACTATAGACCAGAGGGAAGCCATGCTAACTTTATGCTTGTGCCATGCTAGTATGCTTTTGATATGTACTTATGGTACATCATGATGGACTGCAATGTATAGACCACTTTAGGCTACAGCTTTGATTCTTATGCTGCAAGAAGGTGTGGCATCTAATACTAGGTACTAAATTTATTAGATAAAAAGTTAGCTTTCTTCTTTCTTTGTTGCTAAGCTATAGAGACTGTCCTGCATAGTGATATCCTTTTTAAAACTTTTGAATAAACTTTTGTACATTTTTACGAAGGTCTGCTTTATTTGCATGATTTAACCTCAAGGACCCACAGGGCTGGGTGCTGCTCAGACAAAAGGAGTGGTAACCCAGGGACATCCAGCTGCCCACCTGAAAGTAGATTTGCCCAGTGAATGGAAGAGCAGCAAACATTGGCATGCACAGAAGGTGATTCTTCTTCGCTGCTCAATGAAGGGCAAGAATGAAGCAGAGATGAATTGATCCTAGGAATAATGAAAGCATTATTCCATGCATGAAAGAAATGCCTCTGATTAGGGTCATATGAACAAGCTAAAGCTTTTGGGTTATGATCCTTTGGCTTGAACTGAAATTTCACTTTGGTTCTCTTAGGGGTCTGCTCAAGCTTGCTACAAGTTGTATCTATTCTGGAATATGTGAAGAGAACTGCTGCCTTGATCCCAAATGAATGTACTGTTTCTGGGCAAACCTGCTTTCAGACTGACTGTTTACTTCCATAAACAAGTCCCATCTGTTACATTAAACATGTTAATATGGGTCTAGAAAGTACAATGACATCTAGTGCTTAAAATATCCAAATGAAATGTCAGAGTCCAATTGCATATGCAGAGTTCAAAAGTGGCAGTGTCCTGAATCCACCTCTGCTCCTAACAGGCCATTTAATAATCTATGTAAGTATCTTGCAGACGTTTTTAAGTAATTGGCATGTGTGGGGACCAGATGCAGAGATACAGTTACAGCATTAAATCTTAGCAAAAGCTTTTTAACCACACTATCGCAACCACATTTCAACTGTGGGCTGTTGGTTTCCTCCTGTGCAGTGGAGTCCTGAGATTTACTGGGGCATAAGACTCAGTACAAAGATATCTGAGACTGTTTCCTGTAGCTATTTAAGTAAGCAGAAAAATCTTCATTGATGAAAGAAGGATCTCTTCTTCCAAGTAAACCAAAATATTCCCTTTGTGCTCTTTTGTAGCAGTTTTTACTATTCCTATACATTACGATCTCCATAATGATAAAAAGTTGAATAAAAGGGGTTTTTTTTTGTATATTACTTCGGTTGTTTGTCTCCCTTTTCTATCCTTGAGTTTTCAGTTTGCATTACACTAGGAGGCAAAACATAAAGATGCTTATGGCTTACTCTACTATTCAAATTTTACGTTACCCCAAAGCGTTGTTGCTCACCTAACGAATCTTTGGGCTGTGTTTGCTGTTAAATTTATGTACAAAAGGCTGAACACAAACGTGAATATTAAATCTGATTTATCTTTCTGCTTTTCTTTGATACTTAATTTTTGAAGGCTGCTTTTTTAAAAAATTATAAATTCTACGTTATTCAAATTGAAGCATTTCTCAAATACTGAAGCACTTACTTTAAGGGCACTAGTCTGTGATGTACAGTGTAATCCTGTGCAAAATTACTTTACCCTAAACACTGAAATCAGTGGTAAAGCAAAGTGTGAGTCCAGTAGCACCTCTAAGATCAACAAAATTTTATTCAAGGTATAAGCTTCTGTGTGCAGGCAGACTGCTTCATATACAGTGTGCTTGTACACAAATTTCTTGAACAAAATTTTGCTGGTCTTAAAGGTGCCACTGGACTCAGACTTTGTTCTGCTGCTTCAGACCAGCACAGCTACCACCTGAAATCAGTGGGCTTAGACTGGAGTGGTTTCTGCATAGCATTGTGCTGGTAGACAAGAAAATGTGACTGTTCATGGTACATACTGCATTCCAGGATGCTCTGGGAGACTTACAGATTTCAAATGAATACTCCATTGAGACTAAGGTGGAAGCATGGAACACAAGGCTCCTAGAAACTATCAATAAGACTACTCCTCGTTGACCTCTCCTGGCCTCATAGTTTACCATGGAGCTGGGTCACCTGTAGAGGGCTGGCAGATGACTAGAGAGATGCTAGTAGAAAACTCATGCTGAATCTGACAGAGCATTCTGTAGATCTCATTGGAACACCTACGAAGCGGTGGCAATAGCAACAAAGAAACGTTATTTCTTTGCTGTCATTGCTTTAGCATGTTCACAATCATCCCAGCTGTTTAAGACAGGAGTCCCCAACCTTTTTGAGCACGTGGACACCTTTGGAATTTTGACACAGTGTGGTGGGTGCAGCCACTTAAATGGCTGCCACAAAATTGCTGCTGCAGGAGCCAGCTACAAAATGGCTGCCATAGCTTATCTTTAGTCATACCAAGAAGAATTTTGGGTCATATGAACAAGCAATGCTTTTACCAAGAAGATCGTTGTGGCAGGTGGCAGCTGCTGTCAAAGATATGTTTTTAACCATCTGCATAGCCAGTTGGCTCTCCAATGGCCAGTAATCCCAGACCCCACTCAATTTCTAAAAACACCTGGTGGGCACCAGGAAAGTTGCTGGCAGGCACCATGGTACTTACAGGTGCCGCGTAAGGGAACCCTGCTTTAAGAGATCATGACATCTCCTGACTCCTCGATCTGAGCTTTTATTTTCTCACAAACAGATAATCAGTGGTGCTTTCAAATACATTCTGATGTGGATGCAGATTATAACATAGCTCAGATGGCAGATAGATCTGGTCCAGGACCACTTCAATCCAGTTACTATGATCTTGGGATCTGTGAAGGCCACCACTTGTGCTCTGGATCCTTGCCCATCCTGGCTGCTGAACTTCATGTAAAGAGTACATTAACAAGCTCTTGGTGTCCATCATAAATCACTCACTGACTTCAGGTTGCCTGCCTTTGGCAACACAGAGGGGGTTATCCACCCACTGCTTTATAAATTATCACTACAGAAAAATCATATGGCCGGTTAGCTCCCAGTCTCCAATTTGACCTTTCTGCATAAGGTAACTGAGAGAACACTGGCAGACCAGCTCCAAGTCTTTTTGGATAACTTATCTGCTCTGGAGCCTTTTCAGTCTGGTTCCAGGCCAGTCTCTCAGACAAAGACAGTGCTGATGACCTTAGTTGATTATCTCTGCTAGAAACAAAGGCCATGCCCCTTTGTTACTCCTATTAGGTTTATCTGTACCCTTTGATACAGCAGACCATATCATTGTGTTGAGACCTTTAGAGGCAGATGTAGGTACCAGGATGTGCTTTGGACTAGTTTCAATAATTTCTTATGAACTTGTCTCAAAGGGTTGCTATTGGAGGCTAGTTGTCATCAGCAGCAAATGATGTTTTCTTCCAACTTCATTAAGCCCGGAAGATAGCCTCCAACTTCAATTTGACCAATCTAGCCATGTGGATCCATGACACTATATTGAAACGAACCTTTTGTAATGAACTCTGCAAAGGTCTCCCATTGACAACTTGGAGAATTCAGTTAGAACAGAATGCTGCAGCTTGGTTATTATCAGGAGCTAGGAGGAGCATGTGTATTGCACCCATTCTGCAGTGGCTGACCATCAGCTACCAGGTACAATTCAAGGTAGTGGCTATCACGTGCAAAGCCTTTCATGTCCTTGGAATGCCATATCTGCAGGACCACCTACAGATTTGCTTATCTGGTGCCATCCAGCAAATTGGCAAGATCAGCAACTGCCTGTACACACACATTCTCTGTTGTGGGCTGCATGTTGTGGAATGGCCTGCATGATGAGGCCAGGAAGGTGCCACGCTTCTATCTTTCTGCAAACTATGTAAAAGAAAATTGTTCAGGAAGGCATTTCTGTAAAGGTAGTAGGGCTATACTGTAAGAGAATGGTTCGAGAAGCACTTTATAAAGGGAAAGGGATTGTGGACTATACCACTGTGTACAGAACGTATTAGTCATTTGCTGTATTTGTTATCCTGCTGTCACTGTATTAATGTCTACTTCTGTAATACCTTCTGCATTTTATCTGCATTCTATGCTGGTTCAGATTTCTATAATCCTAGTCCATTTTTTTTCTTTGATATCAGATTGGTTGCATTGATTTATACTGTGTAATCTGCTTTGAGTTTGTGAGAAAGGGGGACTATAAATATAGTAAACAAGAAGGGGAACCCGCGATACTTGCGGGGGAGGAGGAGAAGCTCCACGGGAGAAGGAAGCAGCTGCAGGGGAGCCTTCTCCCCTGCCCCCCCAGCACTAATGGTGAGGCCCATGCCCCACTAAACTTTCTCCTCCCCCAGCACTGGTGGCGAGGCCTGAGCTCGGCCTGCCAAGCTTTCTCCCTCCCCCTCCCCTAGAGGCGGTGGCAGTGGCGAGGCCTGGCTCGCCCGCCAGGCTTTCTCCCTCCCCCCGGGGTTGTGGCAAGGCCTGGCTGGCCCGCCAAGCTTTCTCACTCCCCCCCAGCAGCACCAGCAGCAGTGGCGAGGCCTGGCCAGCCTGCCAAGCTTTCTCCTTCCCGTCGCCTCCCCCTCCCTGGCGATGGCGAGGCAGTTCTCTTTTACTTTTGGGAGGATTTAAGTATCCCGCCTATCATTTTTTATAAATTTTAGATTTTTCTGCACATCTGGGGATTACCCCAAATGTGCAGGAAAATATTTTTGCCCCCTAGGTGCCCCTGATGTGTGGAGTTAGATATCCGCACGCAGGGGGCGCCTTGACTATTAGTATATAGATAAATATTCACTAAATTGCTACACAAATAAGGAATCTTATGTTGTGCATATAATTCAGCATTGGCAGTTTTTTGTTTTTTGAAAAAAAGTCACTGCAACCATTATGACTGTGAAGATGGGCATCAAAGCATGTGCTTTGAAAGAGCGGGGGAGGGGATAGGGATAGTAGTAGTGCCATGCATTTCATGTCCATATTATTCTCCAAACAGGATTAATTATGCAAAAACATTTTTATTTAATTTATTCAGACAGCAGAATTCTGCATTTCTTGGTGCAGTTTGGGTTACTTTGACATTTCTGGATAACAGATCTGGATAACAGACACCAACAAAGCTAGGCAATACTGTCTAATATAATGAAAAGTAGTTCAGTTAATAACATCAACTGCCAGTGAAGGCTGCCTCCAACCAACTGAAATTCTGCAGAAAAGAGAATATGTGGCCTCTCTTCCCATTTCTTTTTGTAAATCAAAGCAAATCCAGAAAAACAGAAAATAGAAATATAGAAATTCAATCTTTATAAATGTGTAGCAGTGATGATCTCCCAGTTACCGATAGTTTTAGCATAAAAAGTGCATTTTAGTTTAGATAATATTGTATAATGGTTCTGCAATGTCCATTAGATTTTTGGCAGGGCTAAGGAGTTATGAAGATCCTGCTATAAAAGGCTGAGTACTGTCTGAACTGTGTTTTTCTTTTTTTCTTGCAGGTACTGTTTCAACACTAGGGAAGGGTGGGTACGGGAAATCACCTCAGTCCACCATGCTGCAGGCCTGATCAGGACTGGGCCCTTGCAGCATTTTCAAATCACTTTTAAAGGTCAACAGCATCCCCATAGTGGATGTAAGGACACTGTCATGTTTAGATTGGCCCTTAGTCTGGGCACCCTGAGATATGTCTGGCAAGGGAGCAGATAGGGAAGATTTTGGTAGCTTGCTAGCAGCAGATGAATACCAGCTGGGCTGAGTTCGTTTCTGCCCTGCTTTCAAAAGCATGTCTGGCAGTGAAGAAAGAAGGAAAAGTCTAGATATCTTGCTATAGCTACTGAATATTATCTGGGCAGAGTTTGTTTCTGCTCTGCTTTCAGATGCTTAGCCTGGGCAGGCCCAGGGACCCAAGCCAAAGTTGGCCTTTGGCTCTTAGCATTCCCATAATAGGCAGGTTGGCAATCAGGATCAGCCCAGGATAAATTTGTGTTATTTTCAGTTTGCTTTGTCTATTTAAATTTTATTATTACGTATACTGAATGGGGTTTGGAACTATTCTGAACATCACTTTGAGTCCCTTTTTGGGGAAAAGTGGCATAGAGAGGCCCAATCAAATAAATCCTACGTTTTGTTTCATTGGACAAGGTTTTCCCCAAATCATATCAGGTATGTGCACATGTTACAGGAAAGGTGCAAACCAGCTGATAGGAAATTCTGTATTATATATATACTTTTGCAGTTTGTAAAATATCATACTTTTCACAGTAGTCTCTTTGAAACATTCACTGGAGAAAAAAAAGAGTCCCTTGTACAGCAGAGAGGACTGCAGTCATCACATATAAACTACGGAGATAATTCCTGCTGTAGATTCTGATGTGATGGAAATGTCTGTGGAGCCCCGGATATGTAAACCTGAACATAAAATAAATAGATTTAGTAGAGAATCATGTGAGATGTCTCAAATTGGCCTTCTCACCAGCTTGCTCAACTCCAGTTACTAACAGGCTTGTGACAAGAACATGAAGTTCAAGTTAATGCAGCACGCTCAATGGCTGTTCTGTAATCCCTGACCTGAATGCTTTGAGCATGTACCTAACCATTGCTTTTTGCCAACAATTGAGTGGAAGAGAGAGCTTTGCACATGCACTCAGTTTGGCACTTCAGGAATAATAGTTTGCTCATGTCTAGAAGGACAAATAGATCCCCTTTAGAAGTGAGAAAATAGCTTATTGTGAGTGAAAGCTGCAGTATACCATTGTGTGTTCTTCAGTGAACTGTTTCCCATGACGTATGTGGCAAGAGTACTAAAATGTTTTATCCAGCACTGTATTTGTTGAAGTTTCAGCAACAGCAAAATCTACTCTTGCTTATAGTGAAAAGGATTAAGTGCATGAAATATATTTACCAGATTGAATGATTGTGTTAAATTTGTATTAGGGGAATATTAAAGCATAAGTGATTGGTGGAGCCCTTAAAAGATTATTTTTAAGAGATATTCAGTATTCTTAATTTTTTATTATGCTGTTTACACATATGTTCTTTCTTCCTAACTGTTTGGGTAAGTTAAGCTTTATTTGGGCCCTCTTTTCTTTCTAGAATGTCATATGTAAGCAGTCTCCATCTTTCAATTATTTTAAACTTTAACTCTGGTGATACACACACACACCCTTTCAAATCTTAACTGACAGAAGTTTCAGCTCAGTGCTTTTGCATATTTACCTAGAAGCTAGTGCCACTGATATTGTTGGGCTTTCTAGCAAGTAAGAGTGCATACAGTAGTAGCCTAAATGTTGACACATGCACCATGTACCATCATAATCAAGTAACTGGTGACAGGTGGTCTTGGCTTTATTCACATGCCTGCACACCAAGATAAGAGAGAAGGTTTACAAACTGCCTTAATATAAATCCTCTGCAACTTTTTAGTCAAAAAGTTTGATTTTGAGGTAAATTTTGTTGCTATCTTCCTGTGCTGACTTAGGTGGTAGGAAAATGAACAAAGTTTGAATCCAGTGGCACCTTAAAGACCAATAAAGTTTTATTCAGGGTATAAGCTTAGATGTTATTTTTTACATCTTTCTTTTGAAGGAGCTGTGTATCTGATCTGCCTTCTTATTTTTGCTGCTATAATTTAATTGTGTTAGAATTTATTGTAAGCATTATCACAGGTGAAATGGGATATAACTGTTAAAAATAAATAATCTTTCTACGTGGGGGTGTTCTCATAAGATATTTTTCATGAAAATATGGTGAAGATATTTGTCTCAAATTGGCACTTTTAGTAATCACATTGACACTTCAGTAATCATATACACTTGTCACGTGATAGGAAATATTGACTAGTGAATTACTTTAGCTGTGATATGTTGAATTGTGTTTTTGTTTTATTGTTTTCTTTGAGTGCCACTCAAGTCTTTGAGTTATGTGTTGTCAGTAACAGAGAAACTGGAAACCTAATTAGTAGAGTGTGATGGAAAAGTGTGATGGAAAGAGATAAGAAACTTCCCTTTTGTTTTTCTTCCCTCCAGTGTAAACATATCATTACAAATATTTACAAAGTAATGGAAATCTTTCTAGCTTGTCACACAGGCATACCATGAGCTTGTAGTAGCTAGAGCTGAACTTGGACGTGGGAACCCAGGTTTGAATCTCTGTACATCACCATCTACACCTCACAAGTCATTGTATGGTTCTTTTAATGGATGGGATTTTTCAAATTGAAAAGTAGCTGCAGGCGTCTGCAAAAATGGCAGAATAGGGAGTTGCTTAAGTCTCTTCTGTCCTGCCATTTGTCCTCTCAAAATTATACATACTTTTGCAAGCTGTTTTGTTACTAGTGGAGAAAAAGATACAGGGTTTCCAGGATGCTCAGCGAATGTGGTGTAAACCTGCCTTCTGAAAAAACATCATTTTCTTGGATGGTTTTTCATTCTTTCATATGTGTGTGTGTGTGTGTGTGTGTGTCCTGTCCTATTAAATAAAAGGGTAGTGGTCCGGTAAGATTCTATGCTTGGCAAAATCAATTCGCTCCCTGGTATGTCGCTCAGAATGTGTCCCTATCCACTAGCTGCTTTGCCTGAGTTCTCTCCCACCCACTGCAGCCTAGGCCACTCTTCTCTAATTGGGCCAGCATTTCAAGTTCATTTGCATACGGAAGCTGATTGGACTTCACTCCATTTCGCACCTCAAACTCCCCCCCCCCACTGCAAGACAGTTGGAATTGTCAGTTCTTTATGCAACCTGTTATATTCTGAGGTGAAATATGTCCTCACTCACAACACTTCCCCTTCAAAAGAAACAAACCCAATAACACAACCATTGTTGTTCAGTCACACAGTCGAGTCCGACTCTTCGCGACCCCATGGACCAGATTATGCCAGGCCCTCCTGTCTTCCGCTGTCCGCTGAAGTTTGCTCAATTTCACAACCATGCCACACCACAAAAAAGACAGATCACACCACAAGCAGAATACCACAAGGCAAAAAAAGCTCTGGTACTAATTCTGGCAGGGGACACTGTGAGTGTAGAAAATGATTTATCGACACAGTGGAAAATCTTTAGGAATTATTCGGTGCATTTACCATGGGGCACCCACCCAGAGCCTCTAGCATTTTCTCACTCTGCTGGCATCAAAACCAATTGAAGGCAAAACAGATATGGAGACTTTTCCATCCTGCTTTTCATCAATTTGTCTTTGTTGGCAATGGCAACCCTAGGCCTGGCTGCTTGCTCCTGTTCAGCAGGAGCATCCCGATGGAAACTGCCTGGGTGATTTTGGACCAGCCGGGGACTTTCTGCCTAACCTGCCTTACAGGGTTGCTGTACAGATCATAAAGCCGAAAAGAATGAAGTAAACTGCTTTGCTCCCCGCTAATGAGAAAGACAGAATTTTGCCTAGGAAGAGGCTGCTGAGAGGGGATGAGATAAAGTTGCTAACTATAGGTATGGAAATTCCTGGAGATTTGAGGGGTGGAGCCCAGAGAGGGTGAGGTTTGAGGAGGGGTGGGACCTCAGACAGGTACAGTGCCATAGACTCCACCCTCCAAACCAGCCATTTTCTCCTGGGGAACTATTGTTGCCAATCTTGGCCCAGTGGCCATCAAACCATTCTCTTCCACCCCCTGCTGTGCAGCTGTCTTTCCCCTAGGGTTGCCAATCTCCAGATGGGACCTGGAGATCTGCTGTTACAATTTATCTCCAGATGTCCAAGATCAGTTCACCTGGAGAAAATGGCTGCTTTGGAGGGTAGACCCTATAGCATTATACCCTGCTGAGTCCTTCTGCCCCCCCCCCAATGCTGCCCTCCACAGGATCCACCCCCCAAATCTCCAGGTATTTCCCTACTTAGAGCTGAAAACCCTACTTTCCCCTCAGTGCCTGTTAGTAGGCAACCAAGCTTGGTCCTGTCACCTGTTTTGGCCTTTGAGAGAAAACTCATTGGGGCCAGTCCTGATAGGGTTGCCAACTCCAGATGGGAAATTCCTGGAGATTTGAGGGATGGAGCCTGAAGCGGGTGAGGTTTCAGGAGGGGTGGGACCTCAGACAGGTACAATGCCATAGAATCCACCCATCAAACTAGCCATCCCATCCTGGGAAACCATTGTTGCCAATCTCCAGGTGGGGGCTGGAGATCAATCAGAATTACAACTGCTTTCCAGGAGGGAGAAGGGAGGAGATGGAAAGCTGAAGTCAGGGGGCAGATAACGTTAGGTTGACAATTGGCTGGGAGGGAGATACGGTTGCCAACTCCAGGTTGGCAAATTCCTGGGGATTTGAGGGGTGGAACCTGGAGAGGGTGGGGTTTGAGGAGGGGTTGGACCTCAGGCAGGTACAATGCCATAGACTCCACCCTCCAAACCAGCCATTTCCTCCTGGGTAACAATTGTTGCCAATCTCCAGGTGAGGGCTGGAGATCACTCAAAATCACAACTGCTCTTCAGGTAGCAGAGATCAGTTCCTCTGGAGAAAATGGCGGTCTCTGTCATTATACCCTGCTGAGGTCACCACAGCAAATTCACACTGTGTGCCCAAAGCCAGGGCACTCTCCCAGAGCCTCTTTTTAGAGCCCATTGTATTTATTTCCACAACGGGCCTTACTCCTAGTATATATATATATATATATATATGGTCACTTGTATTTGCAATGTTTATTCCCACACTAAGGACTGCAGCATGGTCAGATGAAAGTCTACAGTCCTCAAAATACTCAGCGATGGCACACTGCCACTCACATATTTTGATCATACTTAACTTGGTGTTGTAGCATATAGCAGTGGCCTGGATTAGCTGGTGCTGTGGGATGTTGTTGTTGTGACACTCGGTCTACTTGAGGGTAGTTGGTGGTGTTAGTCAAGTTTTGGAAGTAACCACAAATGGTCCCTCCAATCTTGAATGTGTTAGCAGCCTTCTCAAACACACTTAACCGTTCTCTTTACCACAAGGTTTGGAATGTGTTGCCATCTGTTCTTGTACTGGATCTTCATGATACTGCAAGCTTTGTCTGAAGGCACATGTCCACATGTCATTCTAGGAAGTGTTATAAGGTAGACATCCTCCACCTCTCCCAGTCTTGCAGTAGGGCTTACCAAGATATGTGATAGCTCATAGCCAAGTATTTAAAAGAAAGAGCCTCAACAATACAGAGTCAAAGCACAGAAGAAAAATTGATGGTTCAGTGGGAAATTATTTCTGTGGAATATAATAAAATGCTTTCCCTTGCTACACCATTTTTCTTCCCTCTGTAGCTCATAGCCAGATACATATCCAGTAATGTCTAGTGGTGAATGAGAAAGCACTATTCAGTTTCCCATAATGGACATCTGATTGGTTCAGTTGTCAGTAATCAGATGGAGGAGCAGTATAGTCAAGAGTGGTGACACACAGCTCCATGTTGTGGAGGGCATCTGTGAAAGGGCTTATGGGTAGTTGAGTGAGTGAATGCAAGTTCTGTAATTCTCTTTTTTTCTAATTTTCCTTTCCACTCTTACGCCTCTAGTGCTGCCCGCCATATTTGCTAGAATGCTAACAGCCTGATCCCATATACAGACCCTAGATATGCATAACTTTCCACAGAACTGCTCTATATGCCTCTCAAGGCACTCTAAGCTGGCCCCCACACCTCATAGTTTAAGAAGTATGCTTACTAGTTGGGAGTATTTTAACCTATTTCCATACAGAGCTGAGCATATCTAGGATTTCTGCTTAGCTATTTACACTGTTAGCATGGTGAATTGTCATGTGCATTTATACATGCCTCCCTAAATATGCTCTAAACTTTGGAGTCTGATTCTCTGCTTCATATGAGTCTAGCATCCAGTTTTGCTGTCTGGTCCAGTTCTCAAACGAAAACTCTTGGATAGGTCAGGGAGACCCAGATACTCTGCTGAACATACAAGGAGGGATGCCAAGCTTGGCATCAGCAAATTTTCTGTTTGACTATGCTTTCATTTGGCTAGTGCAGTCCCTTTCATTTTAAAAAAATACAGAAAATAGCCTTCTTTAAGACTGTGGTATCATGGTGATCTCCTGAATGAGCTACCACAGAACTATTTTTTAAACATCTACAACATTTTTCAGGGTCCTATGTTTTTGCACACTAGGCGAGGATACTTTCTGGCGCCCCCCCCCCAGTGCTGTTTCCTTGGCAAGCCAAGGAAGGGAAGGAGGTTTAAACCCCCTTCCCTTCCATCTGAGTGCCGACTTGCCTGTGCCCCTCGCAGCTGCGGGGCATACAGGCAACACATGGAAGGGACGGGGGTTTAAACCCCCGTCCCTTCCATCTGCATGCCAGGTAGCTCGGGCGCGTGGCGGGGGTGGGGCATGCGAGCAAGCCATGGAAGGGAAGGGGGTTTAAACCCTCCTCCCTTCCATTTGCGCGCTGGGTGCCTGGGGTCAGGACAATGCAGGGCTTTTGGCGGGGGGGGCGAGTGCAGTTTGGCGCCCTGATGAACGTCTGGTTTGCCTAGTGAGTGGGCTGGCCCTGCCTGTGTGTCATGTTCAATGCTTCCTTTAAGCTGAGGAATCTTGTGAGCAAAAATTCTACTTTATGAGCTACTGGCATTAAAGTTGTGAGTGATTTGGCTATTGCATAAATTAGTATGACATCCTTCCTGAGCTAAGACAAAAATCTGGGAGCTGGAGGCTAAAAAAACTGAGCTCACACTAACTCAGCTTAGAGGGAACACTGGTCACGTCCCACCCATCTTACTCCTTAATGAATATTGATTCTTTTTTTCTGTCTCCATACAAGTTATTCTTAAACAGCATGTTCTGTTAGGCCCAGTGATCCGCTTTATAACATGCAAGTACTTCCATCACTCATACTTGCATGCAGTCTCTTCTACGTGCTCCTTTACTGATCACAAGTTGAGGAGTTCTTTCCATTCCAGTCTTTGGTTTGGTTGCCGGACTTCATGTCATGGTTGCCAGGTGAATTTTCCTGGTATGTGTGTACGTGCTCAAACCTTGAGGAACACATCACTTTGTTTTTTACTAAGAGTGAACCTAGCTTGCCACCTTCAAAAGTGAGGAGCTGCATCAATAAATACAAGCAATAGAAAAATATCCAAAAATGCTGCAAAAGTGTTAATTCTTAAAAAAATAAAATTGCACCAACAGATTTTTAAGTCATTTCAGCACTTGGGAAAGGGAGGGTCTTTTCATATTACAACTCTTTCTATTCTGACTAGGTCATCTTCCTTTCATAGTTCTTTGTGGGAGAGATGAATAGTTCTTTTCCTTAGGAGAAAAAAAAGTTTCAACCTCTTCCAACTCTTTTTTTAGGGTTCTCTCCCCACTCCGGTAGAAAAGAAAATAGAAAGCGACAACTATTCTAGCTTTACAGACCAGTAGTACACTTGGAAAAGAGATTAAAAACAATCCAACCTCAAAGCATGTTGAATAATTTTTTAAGAATAAAAATGCCCCACCTTTAGCTATATTGGAATAATTAAAACAATACTGTTTTATCACAACTTATATCTCTTGAAGTCTTTATTCTATCTGTACCAGATTTCCTGCTACATGTTTTCTCAAAGAAACCACTTCTTCAAGTAGTGTTTTACATTCAGGAGAAAACTGATGTAAGGGTGGCTGTACAGAAAAAAGCACTTCCAAAGCAAAGAAAGGGACTGGTTCTTGGGCACATTTGATTCTGAACAATGCTCACTGCTGTGTCTCTATTCCCCCCCTCCCCAAATACTGAAATGCAATTTGGGCAATGTCAGCATGGGGTTAACTAAAACCCTGTATTCTTTCTAAAAATGCTTTCTAAAGGAAGTGTTTTGCATTCTTAAAGAAAGCACGTATTTCATGCTCTAAAAGTCTGAGGTTTGTAGTTGAAAAAGATTAAGTAAATAATTCAGGATGCAACGTGTTTACCTGTTAATAATTAAGCGGGTTGGTCTGTGTACTTTTTATAGACTTTAGAGTTTTTATTTTATTTATTTTTAATTCACGTGTGTTGGTTTTTAAGTTAAAGGTTCATCCATGAAGGGAAGCAATGGAGTGAAAAAGGGGGACATAAAGAACTGAACCCCACTAGCTAAGTAGTTGTTTTCTTAGGGAAGTGTGTGTATGTGTGTGTGTGTGTGTGTGTGTAATTCATTGTTTTGTTAGATTAGATGTTCGGACATCTAATCTTTGGATTAAACTAGAGGAATGAGTAAGAGAAATGATCTTCCAGATTAATATATTTTATTACATATTAGCTTAAAATAATGTGTGTAAAGAAGAATTTATCTTGATAAATATGGTTGTGCATGGGTTTGGTAATTGATATGAAAATAAATGATCTTAAAGAAAATTTTGGAACTTTGCCACTTTTTAAACTATCAGAACTTTTGCATATATTTAGTGAAGGCCCTTAATATAATTCAAAGCTAAGCAGGTTTAGTAAAGGTAAAGGTTTGCCTTGCTTGAAAGCCAGTCAAATCCAACTCTAGGGGGTGGTGCTCATCTCTGTTTCCAAGCTGAAGAGCCAGCTCTGTCTGAAGACTTCTCCATGGTCATGTGGCCAGCATGACTAAATACTGAGGTGCACAGAACACTGTTACCTGGATGGCTTAGGCTGAGCCGATTGAAATTGAATCCGATGAAGATGGAGGTCCTGTGCCTGAGTCAGAGTGGTACGGGGGTAGGGATCCCACTTCCGGCCTTTGGTGGGGCGCCGTTGGTGCCAGCACTGAGGGCCAGCGCTGAGTGCTCCTGGATGCCTCCCTAACAATGGAAGCCCAGGTAGCAGCCACTGCCAAGGCAGCCTTTTACCATCTTTGGCTGATTAGGCAGTTGGTTCCCTTCCTCCAACGCAGTGATCTGGCTGCAGTAATCCATGCTATGGTCACCTCGAGGTTGGACTACTGTAATGCTCTCTACATGGGGCTGCCCTTGGTGCAACTCCGGAGGCTGCAGCTGGTGCAGAATGCGGTGGCCAGGCTGTTGATGGGTCTCCCCAGGTAGGAGCACATCCAGCCCGTGTTTAAGACTCTGCACTGGCTGCCGATAGGATTCCGGATTCACTTCAAGGTGCTGGTTTTGACCTTTAAAGCCCTTTATGGTCAGGGACCAGCCTACCTGAGGGACCGCCTTTCCCCGCATGTTCCCCAGAGAGCACTGCGATCAGCATCCCAAAGCCGCCTGGATCTCCCTGGCCCAAAGGAAGACAGGTTGATGGCAACTAGGACCAGGGCTTGCTTGTTTGTAGCTCAGTCCTACTGGAACGAGCTCCCTGCCGAGATCAGGGCCCTGCGGGACTTGTCACAGTTCCGCGGGGCCGTGAAAACAGAACTTTTTAGGCAGGCGTTCCATTAGGAGCAGCATCTTAACAGCGGCACCCTGAGTGAACTCAGACCTAGTATGACTTAGTGCAGTGGCACCGCGGATTGTGTCCTTAATCTGCACTTTATTTTTATTGCCATCAAAGTTATGTTTTAAATTGATTTGTCTTGTGTTTTAAATGATCTGTTGCATTTTATTATGTGTAAATTGTATACTATATGCCAGGTTTTGGAAGCCGCCCTGAGCCCACCTTGGTGGGGAGGGTGGGGTAAAAGTTAAAACAATAAATATAAATAATAATAATACCTTCCCACCGAAGCGGTACCTATTTATCTACTTGCAATTTCTTGCTTTTGAACTGCTAGGTTGGCAGGAGCTGAGACCAGAGACAGGAGCTCACTCCATCACGCAGCACTAGGGTCTCAAACTGCCAAACTACAGGCCTTCCAGTCTGCAGCTCAGTGTCTTAACCTCTAAGCCACCGCTACCCTTAAGCAGGTTACATCTCCACCAATATCTGGATGCGGATAGAAAGTTGATGTATACCACACTGGATGTCTAGAAGAGCAGAATATAAATGTAATAATAAGTGTTATCTCACTAAAGACAATGAAATCTCTTAATCTTAATAGGACTAGAATTGGACAGCTCCCTTTCAGTATTTAAATACAGGAATTAGAAGGTACTTGGATAACAGAATATTCTGCTTTTGTCCCATCTTATTGCACAAAAGTAATCATTGACTGATAGGTTGGGAGTTCCCCTCTTTAGTGAATGTTATAGTTTGTGCTTCCCTCAGTAGCAAAGAGGGCAGAGACTTATGCTAAAAGGCTTGTTTGTTTTACATATTCAATTTAATACTTGTTTTTATGTTACATTTGCAAATATAGGGGGTCAGCTATGTCTTGTTTGATTTTGCTGTGTAAATATGTTTTCTGGTAACCAGTCACAGATAAACTGTGAACTAATCTGATATGTAACACCTAATAATTTTCAGTTACAGTTGACATAGACTGAAGATGAATTAGCAATTTACCGGGTCAAAATATTTGTATGCCCCTAACTAAAAAAAATGAGCCTTCTATTTTGCAATACAACTGCAGTATAACAAATATATTTTATAGAGTGTTTCTACCAAATGACACTTTGCTACTTTAAGGATGATAATAATAGATCAATGACAAATAATATGGTTAAATATGATTATATTTAAATACTTTTTAAAAGAGAAGAATGTAAAAGGTAACTTGGAGGTATTGATTAAAAGGCGGTAGGTGAACAAAGTTTTCTGGCATAGTTTTAAAGATGAAGCAAGAAAAATGGAAACTGGTATCTAGAAGGAGCATATCTTTCTTTAAGGGCAAATTACATTCTTTAAGACATATCACATCCTGGTGTAATTGCCTCCTGACTTAATAAGGATTGATAAAATAAATGCCAAGCCCATAATTATACTCTGCTTACTGAATCGTTGTATTTGTATGGATATCTTTCAGTTAATACGGTGTAAGGATTGGGACAGTATATTTGTAGAAGTGAAGCATACCGCCTGCTCCTAATGAATTATAAAATCTGCCAAGAGAGTTTAATGTAATGGATGGCATCAGTTATGAACAGCTCTTTAAGGTTTCTAAAGAAACCATCTTTAAATGTCATGGATCTACTCAGTCTGTTTTCAATATATCTGAACTTAGAAAGAATTCGTGAAAGAGTGCTGCAGAACAATTCTAGGTACTCTTGGATAAGATTAATTATGCTGATTTTATTCAATCTGGATTCCAACCTGGTCATGGAATGGAAAGTGCTTTAGTCTCCTTGATAGATGATCTGTGCCTGTCAATTGGCAGGGAAAATGTCTGTTGTTCTCTCTAGAGTTCTCTGTGGCCATTGATACCATTGACCATGGTAACTTTGTGGACCATCTGGCCAAAATGCACTGGCTTCAATATTTTCATGAAGGAAAAGCTTCAGACTGTGTTCTGTTCTACCCAATAGCCATTGGTTTGTCAGATTTGACAGTATTCCATCTTGTCCCCCATGCTATTTTAACATCTGCATGAAGCTTCATCTTGAGCTTTGGGAGCACAATGCAGCAATGCTAATGATTCACATCTCTTTCTTTCCTTTCCACCTGGATTTCAGGGAGGCTGTAAAAGTACTAAACCAATGTAGAGGCAATGAAGGACTGGATGAAGATGAATAGACTGGAACCAATCCACACAAAATGGAAGTACTTAGGGTGTGGGAGTCAAATTTACTAAGAATGGGTGTTCAATCTATTTTGGATGGGGTTACTGAACTGAATAAACAATTATGCAATCTAAGGATATCTCTTGGTAGCTGGTTGTCTCTGGTGAGGACAGTTTACTAGGAATGCCTTTCTCTGTTTAGGATAGTTTGACTCTTGTTCCTTGAAAAAAGCAATTGTAGCCAAATTCCTTGGTATGCAGGTTAGATTACCACAATGTGTACTTTCTGGGCCTGCCCTTGAAGACTGTACTGAAACTTCAGTTGATGCAAAACACAGTGACATCTATCCTGGCCCATAGCCACAGTGGTACGTTTGGGGGTGGAGCCCCCCACAAGCCCTGCCCCACCACCTGAGACTGCCAGACACCCCACCCCCCAGTATGCCTGGCCCATCAGGAGCAGTGAGGCTGGGGAAAGAAGCCCTCCCACTGTTGCCCCCCCTGTCTGTTCTAACCCAACTGTTCAACAATTTCATTGAGTGCCCATGAGTTCTTGTATTGTGAGAAAGGGAGGAAAGTACTTCTTTCTCCACTTGTTCTGTCCCATGCATAATATTGTAAACCTCGATCATGTTACTCTTTGGTCGTCGTTTCTCCAAGCTAAAGAGCTCCAGGAACTTTAACCTTTCTTCATAGGGAAAGTTTTCCAACCCTTTTATCATTCTAGTTTCCCTTTTCTGCACTTTTTCCAATGCTATAATATCCTTTCTGAGATCTGGTAGCCAGAACTGCACAAAGTCTTCCAAATGAGGTTGCACCATCGATTTATACAGGGGCATTATGATACTGGCTGATTTGTTTTCAATTCCCTTCCTAATAGCACTGGGCTTTTTTATTGCAGTCGCAAACTATCTCAGAGTTTTCAGTGAGTTATCTACTATGACTCCAAGATCTTTCTCTTGGTCTGTCTCTGCCAGTTTGGATCCCAGTTTGGATTTATAGTTAGGGTTTTGTTTTTAATTTTTTATTATTTTTCTTCTACAAAACACTACATACTACAAACATTACAACACTAACCTAAAAATAAAGCTAAAAAAGGATCATATAAGATAATAATAATTAGCTTAGGTAAAAGGTTTCCTCTAACATAATATTAATAGAGTAAAACATATTTTTTATAAACTTTTGTTACATGTTGGTATCAAAGTACTTAAATCAATTAAATACAACTTCAAATTGTCAAACTTTAAAAATTCTGAATACAGTATCTATTTCATTTTCCTCCTTGTTTGTTTCTCTTAGGAACTAACTTTCAAAAATTTTGGGGCAGCAGCCCCTTTTTCTGAGTCGGATAGTTCATCTGGGGTACCGGATGCTGAGGTTCCTGAACTTTTCGATTCATGTGTACTGTCTTCTTCTTCTTTTTTCTCTGTTGTTTCGTTATCCTTCGCTGAACTTCGTTGCAATTCCAAAAACTGGTTTGCTTTCATAACAGAGTCAATCTTTTCTTTTTTATCTTTAAAGTTGAAACCCAATCCCTCGGGTTGGTAATGTAAATGTAATTAAGCTTTTATATTGCTTCCTCTTCTTCTTTATATTGAATGGTATATCCTTTTTTGGTACTTGAATGGTATATCCTTTGTCTTTGATTTTCAGTATTTTTCCATTTGTGGCCTTGAGCACCATGTCTCTTGTGGATCTTTTTGAAAATCTCACCAATATCTCTCCCGGCAGGTTTTTCTTTTTGGTAAATTCTGGATATGTCCTGTAGGCCATGTCCATGTCGCTTTGCAGTAAATCTGCTTTTATGCCTGTCATTGGAGCCAACGCTTCACTTAAGATTTCCTTGAGATTTTCACCTTTTTGTTCAGGAACATCTTGAAATCTCGGTATATAGGTTGATTTTTCCATTTGTAGTCTCAAAAGCTGATCTTTATCAGAGGTTCTCTCTTTCTCCACCACTTCCAGTCAACTTTTTAAACTGCTTTTGCTGTCTTCTCTGTTTGTGTCTTAGTCTCTTTAAGTTGGTTTTGTAATTCTTCAAAGTTATTGTACAAATTAGTGATCTGGTCCAGCAGAGGGTGCATTGCTTTGGCCAACATGTTAGGAAAGTCAGTGGTTACTTCCGGTTTAGCAACTGGAAGTGTTGATCTGGTAGTTCCTGGGGATTGCTTTGTTCTCGTCACCATCTTGTCTGACCGACAGATTGTTTACAGTTCAGAGGAAGTTTTAAAAAGTCACAGAAGGGTTATTCAGAGAATCACTTCAGGTAAACCTGTATTTTATTTGATTTAAGTGCAGAGATGTTGTTGCACCCAGCCCCATAAATCAGTTTTAGGTCCCCTTATAGTTGGGTGTGTGCGTATAACTAACTCCCTCCCACAGCGTCGTTGCAGCTCAGGGGTTCGGGTTTTTAATCCCATACAGTTGGCTGAGTTCACTCACATTTTACTCCATGTCTGTAAACGAGTTTCAGAAGCTCTTGCTCGCTCAGTCAGTGTGCGCCTCTTGGTGCCATAATGGTGCCACGGCAGCAGGACCTTAAGGAGCAAAGGGGAGCCTCAATCCCTTGGTTGTGGCCTTGGGAGAGGCACCTCTTGCGCTCCAGGCTGAGAGCCTCCGTGTTACAGGCCACTCCTCTTGGAGCTGTAAAGGAGCGTGCCCACCATCGAGTCGCCAAAACCAGGACATAGTCAGGGGTTTTGGTGCCAATGTGCATCAGTTTGCACTTGGCCACATTGAACCACATTTGCCACATTGATACCCACTCAACCATCCTCGACAGATCCCTTTGGAGTGCCTCACAATCTTCCTTGGTTCTCAGCACCCTGAACAATTTCATGTCATCCACAAATTTAGCCACTTCACTGCTTACTCCCAACTCCAAATCATTAATGAACAAGTTAAAAAGCATTGGACCCAGTACTGTGCCCTGCGGTACCCCACTGTTTACTGCCCTACACTGTGAAAAGTGCCTATTTATACTCACATTAGCCAGTTTTTGATCCACAACAGGACTTGTCCTTTTATCCCATGACTATTGAGCTTACTTAGGAGCCTTTGATGAGGAACTTTATCAAAAGTTATTCTCCAACACCATATTTCAAATGAAACTTTCTTTGTTGTCCAACTTTCATACTCATACATAGCAATGGGAATGCTATGGTATGAATTACCTTGACCTTGGTTGCCAGTGATACATCCTTATACTTAAGAATCTTTTCTAGCTCTTTCATGGCTGCCCTTCCCAGTCTTAGTCTCTTCTGGTTTCTTGGTTGTGGTCTCCTTTTGGTTGATGATGAAGCCAAGGAACAGAAAATCTAGAGCAATGTCAATTTCTTTATAGTTGATATTTAAGTTGTATAATTCCCCAGTAGTCATTACTTTTGTCTTCTTTTGTCAGCTGTTATCTTGCTTGCTTTAAGCTTCATCAGTGGTTGTGTCATGATCTGTGCAGGACGGAGACAGGGCCTAGAGGGCTAAACTGCAGGAGGAGCCTGTCTGGCAGTGGAAAGCAGACAGCCTACAATCCCCACAATGCTTGGGGATGGTTTTTAGCCAATGGGAGTGCAGGGATTCTGTGAGGAGACTGTTGCATTCTGGTGGAGGTGTGTCTTAAGCGGTAGGCTGTGGGAAATGGTGTCTTTCTTCACACAGGAGTGAAAGGAAGGGGACTGTGAATAAACTCTACGTGTTGTGAGGAAACAGATCTTTCCTTCTCTCTGCAGTTTTCCCTCTCACGGAGTCACTGAGGGAGAAGAGCTAATCTGAGAGGAGAAGATCCCTCACTAGTCAGAGTGACTGTACAGGTAGTGAGGTCTGGTAAGAAGACTTGTAGGCCTTAAGTAGTACCAGTTAAGGAGTAATAGATAGCTGCATTAGTTTTGTGTTCTTTTTGCCTTTCATTACTATTATACCTTTTTTTAAAGCACCTTGCCTTATTTGCCTTGCCCCAGTATTGTTCTTAATAAACCATTGTTAAGTACTCTGTCTGGTCATCATGCCTGTGTTTTCTCAGCTGTAAAAGGGGCATTTTTGGATGGGCTTGAGAGGGTACCCTGGGCCTTCTCAAGGGACCGTAAGTCCAGGGTGGTGGCAGCAGAAGGCAGTGACCCGCTGGGGTCATGACAGGTTGTTTCTAATCTTCAGTATTTTCTGCCAGTAATGTGGTATCATCTGCATATCTCAAATTGTTTGTTTGTTTGTTTGTTTATTTATTTATTTATTAGTTTGATTTCTAGCCTGTGCTTCCCGCCAAGGCAGGCTCAGGGCAGCTTACAATGAGAACAATGGATAAAACAACAATATAAAATCAGTATAAAATACACAGTA
Organism: Gekko gecko; assembly: GCA_029375565.1. Classification (NCBI taxonomy): domain Eukaryota; kingdom Metazoa; phylum Chordata; class Lepidosauria; order Squamata; family Gekkonidae; genus Gekko; species Gekko gecko. Next base: position 46,555,806 of record JAPDNY010000004.1, read on the forward strand.
AAATTATTAAAACTATTATAATGATGGCATTACAGCTGTGGCAAAATACACATACAATGATACATCCACTAGTAGCGGGCTCAGAGTAGAATAGGGACATGGTGGAGATGATAGAACGCAGCTCCTTACCTGAATGTCTGATGGAAGAGCTCCGTTTTTGCGGCCCTGTGAAACTGTACAAGGTCCCGCAGGGCTCTGATCTCATCTGGAAGCTCATTCCAATAAGTTGGAGCTTTCACAGAAAAAGCCCTGGACTTGGTCGATACCAGCCTGGCATCTTTAGGTCCGGGGGGGGGGGGGGCAAACGATTTTGCGACTCTGACCACAGTGCTCTCTGGGAAACATGTGAGGAAAGGCGATCCCTTAGGTAGACAGGTCCCTGACCATAAAGGGCTTTAAAGGTCAAGACCAGCACCTTGAAGCAAATCCAGTATACTATTGGCAGCCAGTGCAGTGCCTTCAGCACAGGCTGAATGTGGTCTCGCATAGGGAGACGCATCAACAGCCTGGCCACCGCAGTTTGCACCAGCTGCAGCTTCCAGAGTTGCACCAAGGGCAGCCCTATATAAAGAGCATTACAGTAGTCTAACCTCGAGGTGACCATTGCATGGATCACTGTTGCCAGATCATTGTGTTCAAGGAAGGGAACCAACTGCCTAATCAGCTGAAGGTGGTAAAAGGTTGCCTTGGCATTGGCTGCTACCTGGGCCTCTATTGTTAAGGAGGTGTCCAGGAGCACTCCCAAACTCCTGACCCTCGGTACTGGCACCAACAGCGCCCCATCGAAGGTCAGTAGTGGGATCCCTAGCCCTGATCCACTCTGACTCAGGCACAGGACCTCCATCTTCTTCGGATTCAGTTTCAACCGGCTCAGTCTAAGCCATCCAACCACCTCCTGTAGCGCCCATTCCAGATCTTCCAGGGTTGCCCAACAACAGATATAGCTGGGTGTCATCTGCATATTGGTGACACCCTACCCTGTGCCTCCAGGCAATCTGGGCAAGGGGACACATGTAGATGTTGAATAACATCGGGGAAAGCACTGCCCCTGAGGCACTGCACAAATCAGTGGGTGCCTTTGGGGCAGCTGCTCCCTGAGTGCCACGCTTTGTCCCTGACCTTGGAGAAAAGAGATGAGCCATTGCAAGGCTAGCCCCTGAATCCCCATGTTGATGAGGCAGTGGGTCAGGAGCTGATAGTCGACTATGTCAAATGCTGGCAACAGGTCTAACAACAACAGCACTGCCGTCCCTCCCCAATCCAGATGCCTCCAGAGGTCATCTGTGAGGGCGACCAGTGCCATCTCCATTCCATGGCCAGGGTGGAAGCCGGACTGGAAGGGATCTAGCATGGAAGTGTCTTCCAAAAAGCTCTGCAACTGTATTGCCAACGTCCTCTCAATTAATTTGCCTAAATAGGGCAAATTGGAAACCGGCCGATAGTTTGCCAGTTCGGCTGGGTCCAGAGATGGTTTTTTAAAGAGAGGATGGACCATCGCTTCCTTGAGAGTCCCCAGGAACAGCCCCTCAGAGAGGAACTTGCTGATAATATCCCGGAATGCATCTCAAAACCCCGCATGGCCAGCTTTAATTAGTCATGAAGGACATGGATCAAGGCAGCAAATGGTTGGGCATACTGTTGAGAGCAATCTGTCGACTGAGTGGACTGAAATAATCCATGCATGGAGCCTCGAGTTTGCTCACTGTCTCAATTGTGACGGGAAGGTCGCAGTGGAACGACAAGACTTTATCTGCAAAATAGCTCGCAAAAGCCTCACAGCCAATGTCCAGTTCCCTAGTGTTTAGTTTCCCCCGTGGCAGGACTGTTAGACTAAATTGTTCTGTATAATTGGGCCAGGCATGAGCTTACAGACGCAATCGTAGCCGTGTCTGTTAATTGTTAATACACCTTCCACCAATTTTCATTCAACCTTTATCTAAATCTAATCCAGCTTTCCTTATGATGCATTGTGCATATAGATTGAAAGGATTGGGAGGTCAAATACATCATCATCGGACACCATTGCCACAGTAAAATAACTAATGTAAATTTGCAGTATGATTTCCTTTTCTGAATCCAGCTTGAACATCTCTTATGTGATATCAGTCTTTGTAAGATTTTGAGCTCCACTTTATTCACATGAGAAATTAATGCAATGGTCTGATAGTTGCTGCATTCTTTGACATTTCCTTTTTTCGGACTTGGAATGTAAATTGAAGTGTTTCCAGTCTGTGGGCCATTGTTGTATTTTTAAAATATTTCTTGCCATATTCTTGTTGAGATTTTGATGGACTTCATTTCTCCCTCTGAGGTGGAGGACATCTTGACTGGGGGATTCCCACCATGCATTAAGGGAGGCAGGAACTATTTTTTCCAGCTTCCTGTCTCCAGCCTTGTGGAAGTCACCCTCTTTTTAGATTTAAACTTAGATTTTTCTTCTCCTAACATTTCTAGTTCTATATGTTCCTTTGCTCCTCCTGTTTTTTCTTCATGTGTCTCTCCCCCCGCCCCCCCGGTTCTGATTGCCAGAGAGTGGAGAAGGGAAACTTGAGTGCTAGATTGCTGCAGGAGATTAATGGCTGCTAGCAGCAAACTCTTGCTGTGGCTCTTTAAATCAAGCCATCACCCTGCAGGTTCTTATGCCATGGCAATGTCTCAGACAGGCACTCAGGAACAAGATCATGATCCAGGCTTGCTGCAAACTGCTCATGAGGAAAGAACTGATGCACCTCAGCTGCAAATGCCCTCCAGACATTATAGCCTTCCTTTGGCAAGTAATGTGGGAGGAATTAAGAGATCTCCCCCATTGTCTTACTTGTATTTCTCCCAGGTCTGTAGAAGGTCTAGATCCCCTATTAGAAATTGCTCCTTCTCCTCTTCTTCCTCCCCTCCTCTGAATGGAGGGAGGTCAGGCCTGGCCAACTAAGGCAGCCCAAAAAGGGACTACTGCGACTCACAATCTGATCCAGAACTAGAAGGGAGGAAAGAGGGAGAGTTCCTTTCTGACAAACAACAGGAGGAATATCTAGAGACTCCAGAGCAATTTTATAGATTCTTTAAGGATGAAGACTACCAATATTTGCTTTCGAAGGTGCTTACCACCCTAGATTTACAGGCATCATCAGAGGAGGAGAATTTGGATGTTTTTGATGCAAAACAAAAGTCTAGACCCAAAGGAAACAGGGAGTTTTTTTCTAGGTTAGATCCTCAAGAAAGAGTAATTCCTTTTCCAGAGTATTTTGATAGATAGCTTAAATCTGAATGGGCTAACTCTTAGCTAATAAGCAACGTCCTACCCTTCTCAAGACTCTGTATGCCCTTCCATCCTTTGCCAATGCGTTTTTGCAGCTACCATTGGTGGAGGCTCCTGTGGCAGTGCTCAAATCTTCAGGTCTGTCATTGGAAGACAGACAAGGCACCATCAGGGATAGCCTGGATAAGAAGGCGGATTTCGCACTGCAAAAAGCGCATGAAGCAATAGCTGTGGCAATCAGGGCTTCTACAGTGGCTTCTGTCATTTCTAGAGTTGCAGTTGAGTGGTCTAGAAAAAATTTACAATTAATACCAGAATCCAATAAATGCCTTAGAGAAGGATCCTTTTGAGTCCTAATGGTGGTCTCTTTTGTAGCTGATGCTACATTGGACTGTCTTCACTTCACATCTACAGCTGTGTCTTTAGCAGCAGCAGCAGCCTATCCATTTCAAGGAGAGAGGCTCTTTGGGGATCATCTGGATAAGATCTTGGTAAAAATGAGAGACAAGAGAAATGTCCAAGACTTTGAGGTATGCAGACAGATGACAATTCAGTGGGGCTTCCCTTTGTTTCCAGTATGTCTTACCAAGAGTTAAACAGGACCAAAGAAAACCTAACTGGAACCAGCCAAGAGCCTCCAAAGAAGAGGTGGACCACAATCCAGAATCTTCAGATAGACAGGTCCTCAGACAAAAAGGTCTGACAGGCCATCTATACAACCCAAGGCATGACACAATGACTTTCTGGTGGGGGGCTAACTACTTCATTTCAAAGAACATTGGATACAGTCCCAAGCAGATTCCATTGAAGTAGTTACCAAATACTATGCAATATAATTTTCCATCCTTCCACTCACAAGGTCTTCCGGGGTCCTATCCTTCCAGCACACAGGAAATATTTTCAGTTTTGCCTTCAGGATCATCATTTTCAATACAAAGTACTTCCATTAGGGCTCAACACTGCTCCAAGCGTCTTCTCCAAGTTCCTAATCACTCCAGTCATTAATTTAAGACACCAAGGGATTCACATTCACCCAAGACCAGGAGAAAGGCATTTCTGGATGCTCAAAGCATGATACAGTGCCTCCAAGATCACAGATTCATTGTTAATACATAGAAGAATTCTGTTACTCATGACCAACGGCTGGAGCACCTTGGTATCATCATCAATGCCTTGGTGAACCATTTGTTTCTTCCACAAGCCAAGGCACTGAAAATAAGGGAATTATCAAGGTCTGTAATCAAGGCCTGTAATCTTATGACCTTAGCCAAGCTCTTCAGCCTAATGATATCTTATATGGATGCAGTGCAATGGGCATGAGTGCATGCGAGACAACTACAGCAATTTCTGCATGCGTATCAACTTTGAGTTCTGTAAAAGTCAAGTTTGGGCCTCAGACTGCCTGCACTCATGAAGTCCAGCCTCCTTTGGCGGATCAAACCATCCAATCTGTGGCAAGGCAAGGCATATTGGAAATGGGAGGTAGCACAGATCTTCACAGAAGCCAGTCTCTTTGGATGGGATGCAACACTGGAGGACAAGCCAGTTCAAGGAACTTGGTCCAGAGCAGAATTCAAGATGAACATCAGTCTACTGTAGCTGAGAGCAATCTGGCTAGTGCTAAGGGTTTTTTTCATCCAGAAATCTTACACGGACACGTTTTGATAAGAATGAACAATATCTCTGGAAAAACTTACATAAACAAACAGGGGGATTTGAGGTTATCCACCCTTCACAAATAAGCCTTAACAATCTTAATAGGGGCCGAGAAGAACCTGCTATCAATTCCAGCAGAACTCAGCAAGGGCTCTGACAACAACAAGGCAGACTGGCTCAGCAGACATACTCTGTGCTTTGATCTAGCCTCTGTTTGAACCTCATAGGGAGGTTGCCTTACAATGGGCGAGAATGAAGACGCTCTTCCTGGTTGCCATCAAATCGGCATGGAGGGTCTTTGAACTAAGAACACTGTTTGTTAAAGAGGATCTCTGCATCTTCCATCACGACAAGATGGACCAGACCCTGCCTTTATTCCTGAAGTTAACTCCTTTTTCAAATGATCTCAAGAACTTCCTGTCCTTCTGTCCTAAACCAAAGCACCAGAAGGAAAGATCCTGGCACACTCTTGATGTCAGAAGGGCCCTGAAGTTTAAGGGTAGCAAGGTACTTATTGGATATAAGGAAAAACTTCTTTTATAGTAAGAGTTGTTCAACAGTGGAATCAGCTGCATCTGGAGTTGAAGCAGTTTTAAGCAGCATCTGGACAAAGAGTTATCAGGGATGCTCTAGGCTGATCCTGCATTGAGCAGGGGATTAGACTGGATGGCCTGTATGACCCCTTCCAACTCTGGGTTCTATGATTCTATTTATGTACCATGAACCATGTCTCTCATAATTTCTGACACATTATTCATATCCTTATCCCCCCCAACAAGAGACAAAGGATGTCTAAATCGGCCATAAGTAGTTTCATCAGGGCTTGCATTTTCAAGATGTACAAAGCTCTAAAAGTGCTGATTCCTTCAGGTATCACAACTTATTCCATTAGGAGTGCCACCACCAATGCAGTCCTTATTTGGCATGCAACAGTCAAAGAAATTTGCAAATGAGCAACTTGATCTTCTCTGTCTACCTTTGTTAAGTGTTACAAAATCAACTCGTACAGCTCAGCGGATGCCACCTTTCGAAGAACAGTGCTCCAGAATATCATGCGTGATGATGACTCTGACCCACTGAAGAAATTAGGACACTGCTTTGGGAGGTCCCAATCAAGATACTTACTGTGAAGGGTCCTTCTCCTCTGAGGAAAGGAAGACTTCTTGTTCCTCCCAGAATCATCTTGAAGAAACAGTAAAAGTAGGATCTCTTCTTGTCTCAGCATTCATCTGTATCTTACTGAGTATGTCTTTGATACTATAGCTCTCATTTTTTTCTCCAGTGATAGAAGTGGTACCTTATGCCAAATTGCTGTTGGAGTTGCCAAATTGAAGAGGGTGACTCCCAAAATGCTGGAGACAGGAAGCTGGAAAAAATAGTTCCTGCCTCCCTTAATGGATGATGGAAGTCACCCAGTCAAGATGTCCTCCTTTCCTCAGAGGAGAAGGACCCTTCATAATATCCCTTCCAGTCTGGTCTTTGCCCAGGCCATGGGATGGAAACGGTGCTGGTCGCCTTGACTGATGGCCTCCATAGACATCTGGATCGAGGAGGTGTGGCGGCACTGTTGTTGTTAGATCTGTCGGCCGCGTTTGACACGGTCGACCACCAGTTGCTGGAACACTGCCTTGCCGACGTGGGATTCAGGGGCTCACCTTTCAATAGTGTGCCTCTTTTCTCCAAGGTCGGGGACAAAGGGTGGCGATAGGGATCGGCAGTCCTGAAGGCACCCTCTTGAGTGTGGGGTGCCTCAGGGGGCGGTGCTGTCTCCGATGTTGTTCAACATCTACATGTGCCCCCTTGCCCAGATTGCGCAGAGTTGTGGGCTTGGGTGCCATCAATATGCAGATGACACCCAGCTCTATCTGATGTTGGGCAGCCAGTTGGACTCCGCCCCAGATGACCTGCATTGGGCGTTACAGGCTGTGGCTGGTTGGCTCAGACTGAGCTGGTTGAAACTAAAGCCGGCAAAAACGGAGATCTTGGGTCTGAGTCAGATCGGTTTGGGGTTGGGGCTCCCTCTCCCAACCTTCAATGGGGCTCCTTTGGTGCCAGTGTCGGAGGTTAGGAGTTTGTGTGTGCTCCTGGATTCCCCCTTAATGATGGAGGCCCAGGTGGCAGCCACTGCCAAGTCAGCCTTTTACCATCTTCGGCTGGCTTGGCAGTTGGTCCCTTTCCTCGACTGCGATGACCTGGCCACAGTGATCCATGTGACAGTTACCTCAAGGCTAGACTACTGTAATGCTCTGTACATGGGGCTGCCTTTGTCACAAATCCGGAAGCTGCAGCTAGTGCAGAACGCTGCAGTTAGACTGCTGATGGGCCTCTCTAGGCAGGACCACATCTGGCCTGTGCTGAAAGCGCTACACTGACTGCCAATGGCATACCAGATTCGCTTCAAAGTGCTGGTTCTTACCTTTAAAACTCTATATGGCCAGGGTCTGGCTTATCTAAGGGACCGCTTTTCCCCGCACATTCCCCAAAGGGCACTATGGTCAGGGAGTCAAAATCTGGTAATTCCAGGCCCCAGGAACATCAAACTTGCGGTTACCAGGGCCAGGGCATTTTCGGTGGCAGCTCCTACCTGGTGGAATGAGCTCCTGGAGGAGATCCGGGCCCTGCGGGACCTTGGACAGTTCCGCAGGGCCTGTAAGATGGACCTCTTCTGCCAGGCTTTTGAGTAGGAGCCACCACCACACTTTTTACCATCGCCATTTTCCATCATCACTCCCCTACCACCATTGTGTGGACTTTGTCGGGGTGTGAGACATCCCTGGGTAAAGATGAAGATGGGATGGTTGAACCATGGGGGTGGTATGTTAACAACTTTTCTTAGAAACCCATCGTTGAGAGTATTGACATCGAGAGCACTGACATTTTAGTATATTGTATTATATTGTTTTATTTTGTTTTATCTGTGGCATTTATGTCTCTTTGTTAGCCGCCCTGAGCCTCAGGGGAGGGTGGGATATAAATCCAAAAATAAATAAATAAATAATCCAGTAGTCCCTTCTGTGGCTTGGAATAGTTTTCTTAATATCCCACCTACTGGTGATTTGTTTCTCCCAACTGCACTCAGTGTAGTTTTCACTTCACTTTCTAAAACTGTAGGTTCTTCTTCAAAAGTTTCTTCTTTGAAGGAATCTGTCATCCTTTCATCCTTTCTGTGTAGTTCTTCAGTGTATTGTTCTCAGCTTTTCTTTATTTTGTCCTGTTCAGTTAATGTATTTCCATGTTGAGCTTTGAGCATGCTTAACCGTGCTTTAAATTTCCCTTTGATTTCTTAGGTCTTTTGGAATAGATCTCTTATTCTTCCTCTCTTTTTTTTTGTTCTCTTCTATTTCTTTACACTTGTTGTTATACTAGTTCTCTTTGTCTTTATGTATGAGTCACTGGAACACTGCATTTAGACATCTGATTCTATTTCTGTCACCTTTTACTTTTGCTTCTCATCTAGCTTTAGCAATTTTAAGAGTTACATCAGCCATCCATCGAGCCTTTTCATTTCTTTTGGCTACAGGAACAGTCTTTGTACATTCTTACGTGATAAAGATCTCTGGTTTCAAGCCATAGTTCTTCTCGTTCATGGTCACTTGGACATAATAATGCAAATCTGTTCTTTACATGGTATTTGAACTCTTCAAGAACATTGTTTAGATTGTATATTGGCACTATGAATGTTTTGGTGCTTTTCTTCACTTTATACTAATTTTCAATATTAACAGTTCATGGGCTGTACCACTATCAGCTCCTGGGATTGTTCTGTCAGAGAGAATAGAGCTTCTCCATCTTCTGCTTCTGAATATGTAATCTATTTGATTTCGATGTTGACCATCCAGTGATGTCCACTTATGCAATGGTCTGTATGTGTGCTTGAAACATGTTCACAGTGAACTAATTTTTTTGTGTTCACAGAATTCTAAGAGTCACTCTCCTGCTTCATTTTGTGCTCCTAGCTCAAATCTTGCAACAATGTTTGATTCTCTTTTGTGTCCAACTTTTGCTTTCTAGTCGCCTATGATTATCAGCATATCTTATTTAAGTGTGTGATCAGTTTCTTCGTGGACACTTGCATAAAAGCTTTCAATTTGTTCTGTAGTTGGGGCATTAACTTGAATGATGGTTATGTTGATAGGCTTTCCATGAAGTCTAAGTGATATTATTCAGTCAGACTTTGCATTATAGCTCCTGATGGCTTGTACTACATCTTGCCTCACTATCAGAGCAGCTCCGTTCCTTCTGTGTTTGTAATTCCCTGAGTAAAACGCTTTGTAATTTTCTGACTGAAAATGTCCTAATCCAGTACACTTTAATTCATTGACTCCCACGACTGCAACGTTTAAATGTTCCATTTCTCATTTTACAATTTCAAGCTTACCTTGATTCATACTTCTCACATTCCATTTTCCTATTATATGCGTCAAACAGCTTTGGACTTTGCTTTTGCATCCATTCACATCAACAACTGAATGTCCTTTTGGCTTTAGTCCAGTTATACCACTAAGAATATTGCCATTTGTAGCTGTTCTCAGCTGTTCCTCAGTAGCTGATTGAATGCCATATGACCTGAGGGTCCCATCTTCCAGCATTATATCTTTTTTGTTTGTTTGTTTTGGATTGTGTCATCACACTTGCATACTAGGGAGGAAATGCATTAATTGAAAGGGTAGAATGAGCTATTGTTTTGTGTCACCTGCTTCAGTTGTTCCTCAAATGCTGATTTTAAATAAAATTTTATTTATATTGCAATTTTACTTTACAATTTTAAGAACATAAGAAGAGCCCTGCTGGATCACACCAATGGTCCATCAAGTCTAGCATTCTGTCTCACACAGTGGCCATCCAGTGGCCAACAACAGGGCATAGAAGCCAAGGCCTTCCCCTGATGTTGCCTCCAGGCTCTGGGATTCAGGGGCTTAGCGCCTCTGAATGTGGAGGTTCCCCTCAGTCACCATGGCTAGTAGCCACTGATAGCTTGGAGGTCACATAACTAGTTTTAGTTTGGTAGACGCCTTGTAAGCTGAAAGGTGATACATAAATTTAATGCTCCTGTGGTCTTGGCAAAAGAAAGTGTCACTTTGATTATTTTCATTTGTTGTTTTCCTTTGTTATAGTTTTGTATTTCCTGAAATTTGAGAAATCGCTGATCCATATTTTGCAATTTGTTTGAGACAACTATCTCTTGCAAGGTAGTTGAACCAGCTCTGCTGACTGAATGCTGGCCATCCTACTGTCACTTAAAAAAAAAATCTTGCAGTTTGTGATAGGCCTTCAGATGCCTATATTTGTATTGTGAAAATATAATGCTACCTTATCTGTATAGTTTCTTTTGTTTTAAGGCTACAATGTAACAGTGCTTTAGATGCACTTAATTTGGGATTGTGAACAGAATCATAATGTAATGAGGCCCTTTCTTACATGCCCAGAGAAATGCTGATTGCCATGTTGGGGTCAGGAAGCAGTTTTTCTCCAGACCAGTTTGGCTGGAGATCATGGGCGTTCTTTGTCATCTTCTGGGCATGGAACAGTAGTCACTGTGTGGGGTGGTGGTGGTGGAGATATTTGTGAATTTCCTGCATTGTGCAGGGGGTTGGACTGGATGACCCTGGAGATCCCTTCCAACTCTATAATGCTGTGAGGCTGTGCCTGCTGTTCTATATACTTCCTCTTTCTCCACTGTGTTGGGTAGAACCCAGTTTATTTGTGCTATACAGGGTCCTTGTATTTCAGAGTCTGAGTAGTGTTAATGGTGGGGATGGAGAGAGAGCCCAGATAGAGCCTAGATGCCTCTGTTCAGCATAGTAACATCTCACATATTGAGAGCACATTTAAATGACACAGTAGTACTTTAAATTAAAGGTTAAGCTTATCATCTCTCAGTCAAATTGCAATACACTAGAAAAACTTTTTATCAGTACTGAAAGCAAATGTCATAAATACCAAATAATTGTACCACTCAGTTTATTTTGATGATGATGATAATAATAATAATAAACCTGTGTGTATAACTCAAAGTAAGGAAACATAAATCAGGTTCTTAAAAATAGTGCCACTTGCTATATTTGCCAGTTTCTACTTTAGTATTCAGGAGCTGCGGTGGCTCAAGTGGTTAAGACGCTGAACTGCAGGCTGTGGAAGGTCAGTAGTTCAGCAGTTCAAGACCCAGGTGCCGCAAGATGGAGCGAGCTCCCATCTCTAGTTCCAGCTCCTGCCAACCTAGCAGTTCGAAAGCAAGAAATTGCAAGTAGATAAATAGGTACCACTTCGGTGGGAAGGTAACAGTGTTCCGTGCACCTTGGGTGTTTAGTCATGCCGGCCACATGACCACGGAAACGTCTTCGGACAGCGCTGGCTCTTCGGCTTTGAAACGGAGATGAGCACCGCAACCCTAGAGTCGGATTCGACTGGCTTTCGAGCAAGGGAACCTTTACCTTTACTTTACTTTAGTATTCAAGAAATGGAAAGTTTTAGACTTGTCTTTTTTGAACGATAGTAGCCCTTTGTACTGGAGGGCAAACGGCTTGCCTGCTTATTTATTTATTTTCAGTGATATTCTGCCAATCACAGTTCTGGTATTATTAAGATAGCTAATAATATCATTAACAACAGCATAAAAGCATATTAATACATTTCAATAAAGCACTGTTCTACAGCTGTGTGGAGCTCAGTTTGGGGCCCATATGTGTTAAGAGTCCAGCTAGCCAAATACAAAGTCTCACACCAAGTCCCATGTATCATCTTGAATGTTGCCATAAATAATTCTAGTGTAGACTGTGTCTTTTGTTCAGAAGGGGAGGGGGAACAGGTAGTTTTTTTTCTGTAATGATTAGAAACTAGAATCTAGCTGGACTTGATTATGAAAGGGTTTTTCTGCTGTTAAAAAAAATGTTGAGTGGATTATGGAAGCCCTTGGGTTAGTCTGTGGTAGTTCTTTGTGTCTCCTGACATGTAACATTTTCATATGTGCTTAGTGGATGTACAGTGCTTGATGCAGGTCATGTGTGTTCACATTTTCTGGGTGGAGGAGATGGTTTGGAGTAAAATAGGTTCAGGGTGGGGGTCTGAATTCGATATTAATAGAAGTTTCTTTCTTCTTTCCTCTATTTAAATTGCCCAACCCCAAATTTACTATTAACCAAACGGGAAAAGTATAACCTGTAATTCCCTCTGGTAATGATAATTGTAGCTGTGGAGGAAGAGAAGGTAAAAGGTTAAATGCATACAAATAGGAGGGCCCAGTCTTAAAATCAATAGATATAGAGCATTAACATACAGATAATACAGGTTATCAAAACTCCATGTATCTATTACAAATGATTTTAAAACAGTTATAGGTCCAAATTTAGCCTCAATAAGAATTAAAATCATACAGTATTAATAAACAGGACCTTATGTGACCTGACACATTCCGGCCAACTGGTCTTCTTCAGAGGTCAAGCATAAATAATACACGCAGGCTCAATGTTGCAATAATAAAGTATTAATCAATATAGGACCAAGTGAAAATTATACTATACTAATTATCAGTGGTTCAAGGCTAAGGTGTACAATAGAGGCCTCACATGGTATCGCCTTGTGTCCTAATCATGTGCATATACCTGAGATGGTACTGCAGTAATATGCCTTCCTATTTTGATCCTAAAGGTGCAGTTTCAAATGTAGTCTAGAGCTCATGTGTCACAATGGTGTGTGGTCCTATATTGATTAATATTTTGTTTTATTATTGCAACATTGAGCCAAGTGTATTATTTATGCTTGACCTCTGAAGAAGACCAGTTAGCCACATAAGGTCCTGTTTATGAATACTGTATGATTTTAATTCTTATTGAGGCTACATTTGAGCCTATAGCTGTTTTTAAATCATTTGTAATAAACATATGTATTTTTGATAACCTGTATTATCTATATGTTAATGCTGTATATCTATTAAGATTGGGCCTCCTATTTGTATATATTTAATCTTTTAGGTTCTTAATTTGTATTTCTTGGGCTAAGTTTTTTGTTCCCGTTCTTTGTCGTTTCTCAACAGTTTAAGAATGACACTTGTTCCTTTTCCCCCCTTCCAGCCCAGGTGTGGCAAAATATTTTCTGAACACGTATCTGGAGGCAGCTGTATGGTTAAGGAGAGGAAAATCACACATTGGATAGGAAGGAGATGTTGATGGTAGGGATTGACTTTGACTTGGTTTACCTGTAGATAAACCTGTAGAGATACCTGTAGGCAGGGGTCTTTTTGGGGGGAGCGCACCGGAGCGCAGCTCCGGGAGCTCAGGAGCCAAGCCCCGCCCCCAGCCGGCGTCCCGGAGAGTCTTTCAGGCAGCCGAATGTCAATTTCAGCTCCATTATCTCCTATGGGCCATTGAAGTCAATGGTGAAAACATAGGGTATATTCTGGGGGCTGGAGGAGGGGGTTTGAGGGAGAGGCTCCAAACTCACAGGGTACCTGATGGAGCCTCTCCCCAAGATACCCAACAAGTTTCAAGAACATTGGATCAGGGGGTCCAATTTTATGGGCCCCTAAACAGGTTGCCCCTATTCCCTCCATTGTTCTCTATGGTGGGAAAAAATTAACTTTTTTTCTCACCATAGAGAACAATGGAGGGAATAGGGGCAACCTGTTTGAGGGCCCATAGAATTGGACCCCTGGTCCAATGTTCTTGAAACTTGGTGGGTATCTTGGGGAGAGGCTCCATCAGCTCTTCTGTGAGTTTGGAGCCTCTCCCTCAAACCCCCTCCCCTCCAGCTCCCAGAATATACCCTATGTTTTCACCATTGACTTCAATGGCCCATAGGATATAATGGGGCCAAATTGCCGCCAAATTTCTTTCATTCCCTCCTTTCCTTCTCTCTTTTTCCTCTTTCCCTGCTTCTTCTCTTCTCTCTTTATTTCTTTCCCACCTTCTTCTCTTCTCTTTTTTCCTCCTTTCCCTGTTTCCCTTCTTCTTCCCTCTATTTCTTTCCCTCCGCTTTCCTTCTCTTTCTTTCCCTCTTTCCTTCTCTCTACTCTCTCTCTTTCCTTCCGTCTTTCCTCCTTCTGTGGCCCAACTCTCATGAGAAGGAGTTTAAACTTTAAACCCCTTCTCTCTTAGCTCCCCCACCCAGACCAGCTGGGGAAGGGAAGGGGAGGTTTTTGAAGATGCCTCCCCCCCTTTTGCTTCCCCTTCTGACATCACTTCCGGTGATGTCAGGGGGCGTGGCATATGCTAATAGCCTAATAGCTCATTAGCATACCGTATGCTAATGAGCTCCTGCAGCTGTTTTTCTACGAAAAGACCCCTGCCTGTAGGGATCCAGACTCCCTCTTATGAAGCCTAGCCTGTGTTCAGAGGAACTTTTCTGCTGTCATAATGGCATATGTGCCAGGAGAATAGCACTTCCACTGGTGGAGGAGGGGAATCTTCTTTGCCAAAACTTTCCTCCCACATTGTCCCCTGCATGCTATTTGTGAGATATTATCCACTGAGCTGCAGTGGGAGAAGATACTGTGGCAAATCCTATTATGAGAGTATAATTTTTCATATAGAGTTCTGCAATCTAACCTAGATATGCAGTTGAGTTGATGGTGAGCTGCAAATATAAACTACATGAAAAATTTGCTTTATCTTTTCTTTGGTACATACAGCTGATTACAATCTAATCAAATCCTCTTTTTCCGTAGTAGTGCGAATAATGGTGTTAATATTTTCCTGTAATTCGTGGCTATGCTGCCCAAGTCTACTGAACAGGATTCTGAGAAACTGAAGTTACTTGGATACCAGATTTACTTTTTGTGTAAATAAAATGCTGGATGTTTAAGTAGCAAATGCTAAATGGTAACAGTATGGATGGCTATCAATTATTCAGTGTATGGTATGACGTTGGTAAAGTTATGCTAGTAGTTAAAACTCTAAAACAGGGGTGGGCAAACTGCAGCTCGTGAGCCGCATGTGGCTTTTGGAGCCATTTTCTGTGGCTCGCGAGGCTTTCCACCTCCTGCGCCCCCCTCATTCAGGTCACCTGCCACCTTCCTAAAATGGCCAGGGTGGTTGGATCCGGCCTCATGCATATTTGCTTACACTCTTAGATAGGACAGGGAAGTGGGAGGAAGAAGGGAGGGTGGTGTGCAGGTCTCTGGGGCAGGTGGTGGGAGTGGGATGGGGAGGGGAGGAGGAGAGAGCCAGGATAGATGGGCAGGATGGCAGTGGTGGAAGGAGTGAAGGGCAGCAGGAAGCTGTTCCAGGATGGGTTGCGGGACTTCCTTTGAGGGGGGACGCTTGGAGCATGCTCAGGTCATCCGCAGCCTCCCTAGCCCAACAAGTGGGGGAGAGAGAGTCTCCTCTTCCAAGCCATGGGGGCAGAGACCTCCATGGGCGGCCTTCTCTGACAGGTGGCTGAGCATGACTACTCCTGTGGTGATGATGCCCAGAGGGCACCATCAGATCATCCTGTGGTGGCGGCTGCCCTCTTGGCTGCGGCTACCCATCTGAACATGGCCAGCAGGGGTCTGCTGCTGCCCAGCTACAGCCGGCTTTATGCATTGGGCCCCTGGTGGGACAGGCCAGTGCAGGGCCAGTTGACCCAGGCTCAGTTGGAGGAGGATTCCTCTGCCGAGCAGGTGGTGGCAGGTGATGATGTGTGTGCTGAGCTGGCCTTTCGAGGGACACGGAGATTAGGATGCTGCCTCTCATGTGCTCTGGCAGGGGAGATCAGGAATTGAACCTGGGACTCTCTATGTGCCAAGCAGATGCTCTTACCCTCATCCAGGTATCTTACTTGAATATGGCCATTTTTAATGCCTTTGCTCCCCCCACCACACCCAGTGGGGACTGTTTCCATTTTATTAAAGAGAAAAGTTTTGTCATGTGGGATGAAGGTGAAGAAGTTTTCTTGTTTAAAGCACTTCACAGGAACATTACCTGATTGCCATCTTTGCAACCTGTCTCTTGTGTTTAAGACCAAAAATGCTTTATTCCAGGTATTGTGGTAGGGGAGTCTACTGTGTTTAAGACCAAAAATGTTTTATTCCAGGTATGGGGGTGAGAGAGAGTCTACTGTGTTTAAAACCAAAAATGTTTTATTGCACGTATAGGGGGAAGAGTCACCTGTGTTTAAGACCAATTTTTTTTTTATTCCAGATATAAGGGAGGGGGTCAAAGTTCAGGTGATTTCACTTCCTAAGCTCCACCCCTTCTAATGATGTCACATCCTGCACCAAAATCCCACACTTTCCTGTGGTGTCACCTTCAGACTACTCCCCAAAACCTGCCTCTTCCCTTGAAGTCACCTTGCAGCTCTCGAGCATCTGATATTTAGTCTATGTGGCTCTTACATGAAGCAAGTATGGCCACCCCTGCTCTAAAAGTTAGAGGTCTTTAGCCTAGGACCAAAGGACTGTGTGCCCAAAAGAGGTTCACATGTGTGGAGATTTTGGGGGTTTTTTTTGAGCAGTAGCTTCCCATGCTGAATGGTAAAAACATTTGGAAATGAAGAGGAATTTGTGACATGGTTTCACCAAGGGAAGTAAAACAAATCCACTGGCAACATACAAGGATGAAGGTGAACCTAAGGGAGCTCTTTGCATCTTGGCCTTTCAGAAGTTATGAGCAGTTCTTAATTTCTGACAGCAGTCTCTTTTATGGAGTTGATGGAACTTATTTAAAATCTCCAGCGTAAATGGAGTATTAAGATGATATTGAATTTGTCTAGGAATTATGTTCTGAGGTAACGGCTTAAAAAAAACCAAATTCATCCTTTTACTTTTGGCTGTGTACTTTAAAAATAATCATACTGACTTAAAAAAACACACCTTCTAATAACTTGTTAATCTCTCAGATGAGGTGCTCATACAGTTTCACTGGCTGATACAAAACCATTTGTAACTTGAAGAAATTCTAAAAGCATTCAAGACCAATTTTATACATTTGAAAAATATGTAGTTTTTAGCTGAATTATTAAAAGTATTTACTTTTAAGGTTCCTCAAACACATATTTAGACTAAGAGAAAGTGGTATAATTTTCATTACCATAAGCAATTATTTTTCTTCACTTTTAGAGAATATGAATGACAATTCTACCTGTATGGGTCTGTTGATGTTTCTATAATATAATACCGAAGTCTATTTTTTTTTCTTTTCTAAGATATGTAGTTGGTAGGGTGCCTCATTCTTCCTGTTTATCACCTGCTCAGTGATTATGAATGTGTGGGATTTGATTTTGCCTTATTCAAACAGATGGCTATATGTTGATATATATGTATATATACACACAGTATGGCGTCTACTTCCAGCTAAATATTTAGTCATTTGAATGTTATGAAAAGGAAAGATGATATCTGAGAAGATCCCTAAACATTAGTATTTATTTTCTTTACAGCAGCACAGAAAAGAAGTGTTAGGAACTGCTTTTAACCTTTTTGGACTCCGAAGACAAAAGGTAATGTTAATGGAAATATTACAAATGTTTAAGGAAATAAATATTACAAGCAGGAGACCCTCAAGGACTTGCAGGATGCATCTCACGTTTCCCTCCCCCACAATTTCCTCTTTCTGTTTCTTGGCAGCCCCCCATAGCCTCTCCACTTTTACTGTTTCCTTCTCTACTTACCACTTACCATCCAAGCTACCTTAATTCCCCCTCCTCCCTCTCCCTCTGGCAGCCTCCACCTGGGAAAACTCTGGCCACATTGTGCAGTGCCAGCTGAGTTAGGCCCAGTTGGGTGGGACTTGCCAGGGGTACCTCATTTCCCCCAGTTTCCTCTTCTTCATTTCATCCTTGCAGTAATCTTGTGAGGTGGGTTACTGTGAGAGTGTATGACTGGCCTAAACTCACCCAGTGAGCTTCTACAGTAAAATGGGGGTTTGAAGCTGGGTCTCCCAGATCTTAGTCTGATACTCTACCCCTACACTAAACTGACTTTTGTGGTTGGCTGTTGTTGAACTGCACCAAGCAGCAAGGCCTGGGTCATGTAAATCTTATTGTAGCAAAATTGCCTGGTGGTTGCTGCCAGGCCTGGCTCCAGTCAATCCTCCTTTAAAAGCCAGAACAGCCCTGGAGAGGGTCCTGACCCTTCCCCCTGCCTTTCACTGACAAAAACTCAGCCTTGAAGGCCGTGGCAGAACTGTTGTAGTTGCCTAGCAACAGCTCCTGAAGGCAGCCATTTCTTAAAGCTACAGGTGCTCCTTTTCTCATTTTGGGAGTTTTAATCCCCCCAATCTATTTTTGTTTGATTTCAGTTTTTCTGCAAACCTGGGTGGTCTGCCCATGGCCCCCGTCTGAAAGCCCACATTTTATATACTGGAAATATTTATCGTAGCATTCAAGAGAAATGGCACTGGAAATCTGATGTAAGCTATCTTGGCCAAATGTGAAACCACTGAACTAAATGGGAAATTTTTCCCCTCAGTTGATTTCCATTTGTTTTCCTTAAGGGAAAGCCAAGTATAATATGTATTCATTCTCTCTTCTGCTCTTCCTCTAAAGTAGGAAATAATCAATGAATTGCAGGGGGGGAAATAATTTTAAAGCACACTTGCGTAAGCTACTTGTTTAGTATAGTACTCTTCTTTCTTCAAACAGGGATACTTTAACAATATTTCATGTTGAGCAACTGAAAACAAAGATAATTGCCCTTACTAGTCATTTCCAAAAGCATAAATACAAGGTTATAGGCAAAAATAACATTAGTGCTAACAAGAGAGATACACAATCAGTTAAGGATTTATGAGAATGAAATCTGGTGTAATTATAACAAGTTCATATAATTACTTTGTATTTACACCATATATCCCCACTTGATAAACTGTAAAGAAGAAAAAAATAATTGTGATGGGAACACCGTTTTGGCTCCGCCTGTCCTTATTTTTCTATGTGCAGTAGGGGAGGACATTGCTAAAGTATTCGTTGGAATACTTTCTGAAATGAAATTATTATGCACTGACCTTTAACAGGATTATGTATAAAGACTTTGCTCTGGAAAGTACTTTCTAATGTACCAAAATCCATTTTTAAATACAATTTTTAGCTTTCAATGCAATTCTAAACATTTGTCATTGGAATCCTGAATCTTGGAATCCTAAATACCTTAGTAGTACACATCTGGGGTATTTTTAATTTCATAGCACTACATGGCATTAGTCTGACTGAATAGTGTTTGTGTTAAGTTCTAGATTTACCCACAATACTTTCAAGTGCAGGGTGTCAAAACTGTCAACTACCTTTTAGCCAGATTTCTGCAGTTGAGGCTTGCCAATTTGGCACCAATTTGGTTCCAGTCTGTAGATCTGTTAACCTGCTTTCTTGTATTTTGCTGTTCTTCCTTTAGTTCCTTGTAATTACAGGAGTAGGGCTTTTGAAGTAGGGTATTCAGCAAGAAAAGAAGCAAATAAAGAACACTGCAAGAAACTATAAGTAGGTGCAGAAGACTGAGTGGCAATGTATGCTCTATACCTAGTCATGTGAGTGCCTTGGGAAGAAGACTTCTAGTTTTCCAGACTCTCCTAATCAACCTTCCTCATGTCTTTCAAGATTTCTGTATGCCTGTAGGGATGGAAAAT
The DNA here is from genome assembly GCA_029375565.1 of Gekko gecko. Lineage (NCBI taxonomy): Eukaryota > Metazoa > Chordata > Lepidosauria > Squamata > Gekkonidae > Gekko > Gekko gecko. Next base: position 46,575,246 of record JAPDNY010000004.1, read on the forward strand.
GCAGACTCCTAATTTTCCATGCCTTTTCAGTTTAATTTTTGTGTAGCTTACTTTGTATTTAATTTCCTATACAGTTAATTAAAGGAGCCTTGATGAGTATAGTCCAGTGGTCAGACCTGAGGGTTTATAGCTCTGGCTTCAAAATAGAGGGTCTTTTTAAAAATCTTCATAGCTAGTATGTATTTATGGGCATTTTTGTTTTAACTCCCCCACACAAAGATCAACCTTTTCCAATTCCTTTTATTTGGAGTTTTACAAAAATATTTTCATGGTGAATTGGTTGTGTACCTATTAACAAATAGACTACATACCTAAAAAGGTGTAGTCTTGAGAGATTAGATCAAAAGATGCCCCACTATTAATGGATATGCCTTCTGTGTACAGAAGGGGTATTTTCTGTGAATGACAGCAGACACTTATGTCAATAGAAGAGTACCTTTGGATCCAATCTGATGGGTACCATCCAGCCAATTAAACACTTTTTAAGTTATATGGACTTTTTAAATGACAGATATTAAAGTACATGCTTAACAGTCCAGTTCAAACCAGTGAGATTTAAAACAGCCTAACTTCGACAGAATTGTGCCCTGTATTGTTGTGACATTATTTTACTTCTTTTTCTTCAAGAGAGCAAGAAATAGTAGCATTTCTAGGTGCTGAGACTTTTACTAAAATCAGCATTGCCCATTACTAATGAAACAATGGAAGGATGCTGGTCATCAACAGAATAATATCCCAATAAGCAGAAAGGGCCCAGGTAGGCCGGGCCCGCCATTTGCGGGGACGGGCTGGGACGGAGAGGCCGGCCGGCCGGAAGTGGGGGGGCCCTGGTGTGTGGCGGGAAAAGATGTGCCTCCCCCCTCCCCAGCCAATGGCGGGTCAGCAGGGTGGTCGGGGAGGGAGGAGGCATTAAAAGCAGCAGGGAAGCCGCTCCCCCTCCCCACTTGACCACGAGGTGAGCCCGGTTTGCCCACCCATCCCTCCCTGAGTATTATGGGGCTGGGGTTTGGTATTTGGAATTTGAGTGAATGCAAGGGGTTGTTTATTGGGTCTTTGTAGGTTATGGTATTGTTAGTGTTTACTTATTGTTTTTTCATTGCACAATTTGTCACAACTTTCAGCGGTAACAGCATGGGGCCGGATCTGTTGGCGGAATTCAGCTTGCATGCCAATTCCGGAGTTGGGGACCCCTTTAAGGGTCTTGGCGTGAGGGCTGAACGGAGCTGGCTAGCTCAAGGAATAACAGCGCTTGCCCTCACAGCCAGAGGGCAGGGGAGCTCACAAAGGGGCAAGCGTCCGTGTGAACTCCAATAACCTGCCCTCCCGCCTTCTCTACCCATGCTGGCTGGCTGGGTAACGGTTAACTCGGCTGGCACGCGGGCCAGCCGATAGGTCAGATCCAGTGGACCCATGCTGTGCCAATGCTCTACAGCTGTAACCAATAAAAGTTGTGGCCAAATTTATCCACCTAATTTTCCAAAGAAACTGGTTGTGTGAGTTCATTTCAAAGTGGGGGGGGTGTACAAGGCGGGCCGACCTCGGTGTCCCAAGTAAGACATGGAACCGCAAAGAAGTCATATTGTCGTCATTTCTGATGTACTGGATAAGCACTACCTGCAGCTGCTGCTTCAATGCAGAAAGCCACAGAAATTTTAACTAAGGTCAGAATAAATGTCTGCAGGGCAGTGCAACTTGCATCGTGGCAAATTACTCACTTAGAAGCAGCAGTAATTTTACCATTCCAGGTGAAGAATGGTTGTTATTGGAGGAAAGTCAGTAATGTGAGGAAGTATAAAGGTAGTGTGAAAACAAGAGGGATTGACTGCAATAAAAGTACTTCTTGCTAAAAGTGTCCAAAAAACATGAGGAGGTGAAAAAACCCTTATTATTTATTCTAGATAAATCCAGTGATTTACACTTTTGTCAGGGGATGCAAACTTTCCTGCTAAACCATGGTAGCTGAATCTGCTTACCTCTTCTGCTTGCTCAATGAAAATGATGACCAGAAAGTTGCCTCTGAATGTGATTAAGGTGGACTTCTGCTCAAACTTACTTCAGCATGTATTTCAGGAACAGTCCATAGGCTGTACCTTGTGTTGACAGACAATGTTACCATCTGTTGAATCAGTGACACCATAACCACATCTATTAACATCACTACTTGGTAACTGTTAAAATAACTTATGCAAATAGAGTAATTCTAGATAGGCAGTGTCAATAATGTTGCTATGTATAGCGAGGATAGGGTGTTATTAGTATGTAAATATCCTGTAAACAGTACATAGGATGATCTAAAAGGAACACAGCCACTACTGAAAATCTTGTTTCTAGCATGACAAATTTCAAATTCCCACTTTTTAAATACCCAGTGGAAAACTGGTTCATTTATCTGTTAGACTCAGTTGTAGTGGTGCTTTTGTCAAACTATACTAGATAGGAATAAGGCCCATTGTGGAAATAAATACAGCGAGCTCTGGAGAGAGACTCTGGTTGGGTGCCCTGTCCTTGTGCACTCAGCATCAGTTTGCTGTGGCGACCTCAGCAGGGTATAATGACATAGAGCTTACTGTTTTCTCCAGGGGAACTGATCTCTGCCATCTGAAGAGCAGTTGTAATTCTGAGTGATCTCCAGCCCTCACCTGAAGAATGGCAGCAGTGGTTCCCCAGTAGGAAATGGCTGGTTTGGAGGGTGGAGTTTATGGCATTGTACCTGTCTGAGGTCCCTCCCCTCCTCAAACCCTCCCCTCTTCAGGCTCCATCCCTCAAATCTCCAGGAATTTCCCAACCTGGAGGTGGCAACTCTATTTCCTTCCATGCCAACCATCAACGTACCATTGTATGCCCCTCTGACTTCAAGTTTCCATCTATTCATAAAAACATAAGAGAAGCCAATGCTGAATCAGGCCAAAGGCTCATCCAGTCCAACACTCTGCCACACAGTGGCCAATAATACCAGGTGCCATCAGGAGTTCCACCAGTGGGGCCAGGACACTAGAAGCCCTCCCACTGTTGCCCCCCCAAGCACCAAGTATACAGAGCATCACTTGCCCCAGAGTCCCTATCTATACCTTGTGGCTAATGGCCACTGATGAACCTCTGCTCCATATGTTTATCTAATTCCCTCTTGAAGCTGTCCATGCTTATAGCCGCCACCACCTCCTGTGGCAGTGAATTCCATGTGTTAATCACTTTTGGGTGAAGAAGTACTTCCTTTTATCTGTTCTAACCTGACCGCTCAGCAATTTCATTGAGAGCCCACGAGTTCTTGTATTGTGAGAAAGGGAGAAAAGTACCTCTTTCTCTACCTGTTCTATCCCATGGATAATCTTATAAACCTCGATCATGTCACCCCTCAGCCGTTGTTTCTCCAAACTAAAAAGCCCTAAGCGCTTTAACCTTTCTTCATAGGGAAAGTGTTCCAGCCCTTTTATCATTCTAGTTTCTGCACTTTTTCCAAAGCTATAATATCCTTTTTAAGGTGTGGTGACCAGAACTGTATACAGTATTCCAAATGAGGTTGCACCATTGATTTATATAAGGGCATTATGATACTGGCTGATCTGTTTTCAATAACCTTCCTAATAATCCCCAGCATAGCATTGGCCTTTTTTATTGCAGTCACACACTGTCTCAACATTTTCAGTGAGTTATCTACTATGACTCCAAGATGTCTCTCTTGGTCAGTCTCTGCCAGTTCGTACCCCATCAACGTGTATTTATAGTTAGGATTTTTGGCTCCAATGTGCATCACCTTGCACTTGGCCACAATGAACCCCCATTTGCTATGTTGATGCCCACTTGCCCATCCTCAACAGATCCCTTTGGAGTGCCTCACAGTCCTCCCTGATTTTCACCACCCTGAACGTTTGTATCATACACAAATTTAGCCACTTCACTGCTTACTCCCAACTCCAAATCATTAATAAACAAGTTAAAAAGCATCGGACCCAGTACTGATCTCTTTGGTACTCCACTGCTTACCACCTCCACTGAGAAAATTGTCCATTTATACTCACTCTCTGTTTCCTATTAATTAGCCAGTTTTTGATCCACAAAAGGACTTGTCCTTTTATCCTGTGATTTTTGAGCTTACTTAGGAGCCTTTGATGAGGAACTTTATCAAAAATTTCTGGAAGTCAAGGCAAACAATATCTATTGGCAGGGATCATTTCATAGAAAAAGAGGTGCAGGAGCTCATTAGCATAACTTATTTGCATATGCCACACCCCCTGACATCACCGGAAGTGTGTCAGAAGGGAACACCCACCACCCCAAAAATCTCCAGGTATTTCCCAACTTGGAGCTGGCGAGCCTACCTGGAGAAAAACTACTTCAGAAGCGCAAAGAAAATAGTCAAGATGGGGGATCAGTTCCCCTGTAGGAAAGAGCAGCTTTGGAGGGTGGGCATTATTCTGTGTTGAGGTCTAGCCTCTTCCTAAACCTCCCTGTGCCCACCCCCAAATCTTCAGGAATTTCCCCAGTTCTGAGTTGGCAACTGGTGGCATCTGAGGGCTGAGGTGAAGATTTTCATCAACTCAGTTCTGCCCCTTCCCTCTGCAGCCTCACAAAGAAGAAAAGAAAGACTTTGGACTCATTTCAGCACCATTTTTTTTGGCAGGGAGGGGATAAACATGCTTAGGATTACACTGATTTGCCTAGTAACTTTACCTGCATACAGAGGTTTTGTCCCATCTACATCTAATATAAGAAATTTCTTCTGCTGCCATCTACTTCCCTAAAGGGAAGCACATTCGTGTGGCTCATTCATGGCTACTCTCTCTATACATGGCCAGACCATGAGTCATGTGAATTGATCTGGCCATGTATCAAAGCAACCAAGGCCTGAGGATATCTGGGGCTAGGATTTAGCTGAATTACCATAGAAGAGAAAAGAAGTGTGTAGCACTGGCCTGTGTCATTAGCAGGCAGTATGAACCCCCTGTACTAGCCAAACCTGGGATGAATACCACTGGCATTCTTGCCTAACTGACAGAGCACTTCCTTCTCCTGGCCGTATTTTAGCTGCCAGATGCTCCAGCAACTAAGCCCAGCTTTTGAAGATGAGTTGCCAACACCGGATTTCAAAAATGCCTCTCTTCTAAAGGTGGGATCACATATAACAGTGCTGCTTATCCAAATTCATGCACTGCTTGCTCTCTTATGAACCTGTCTGTGAATCCCAGCAGACTTGGTGCCTCCAAACTGAAATAGTAGATTAAAGGCAAGGCATTTTGAGTTGTGGCATGTTACCCCTGGAAAGACAGGAGGGTGGTTGTGGAGGCCTTTCCCGGGCCTGGAAAGGCGGGGGGGAACAACAACTTACTTGCCTTCTTCTTTCACCTCACGGCCTGACTGAGGGGAGGGCTGCTGGGAGCAGGGGCAGGGCTTGCTACATGTCCCTGCCCCCTGGCCTCCTCTCTGCCGGAGCATAGCTCCAGTGAGCTCCAGCCCGAAATGAAGCCTGTCTATTGGGTCCCCATTGTCCACATGTCTGTTCACCCCCTCAAAGAACACTAACAGGTTAGTGAGACAAGATCTTCCCTTACAGAACCCATGCTGAGTTTGCCTCAATAGGTTTTGTTAATCAATGTGCCTACTAATTCTTTCCTTAATAACAGTTTCCACCAATTAACCGGTATTGACGTCAGATTGACTGGCCTGTAATTTCTCGGAACTCCTCTGGAACCCTTTTTAAAGATGGGAGTGACATTAGCTACCTTCCAGTCCTCTGGAGTGGAGGCAGATTTTAATGAAAGATTACATATTTTTGTCAGGAGATCCACAAGTTCACATTTGAGTTCTTTCAGAACTCTCGGATGTATGCCATCTGGGCCTGGTGATTTATCAGTTTTTAAGTTGTCTATCAGTTGTAGGACCTCCTCTCTTGTCACCTCAATTTGACTCAGGTCTTTCAACACCCCTCCCAAAATCAATGGTTCTGAAGTGGGCAAGCACTTCTCATCTTCCACAGTGAAGACAGAGGCAAAAATGCATTCAGCTTCTCAGCCATTTCCCTATCATCCTTCAGTACTCCTTTTACCCCTTGGTCATCCAAGGGCCGCATTACCTCCCTGGCTGGTTTCCTGCTTCTAATGTATTTGAAGAAAGTTTTATTGTTCGTCTTTACATTTTTTGCTATATGCTCCTCATATTCCTTTTTTGCCTGCCTGATCACAGACTTGCATTTTATTTGCCACAGCCTGTGTTCTCTTTTATCAGCCTCACTGAGACTAGCTTTCCACCGCTTAAAGGAATCCTTTTTACCTTTTACAGCTTCCATTACTTTGTTTGTTAACCATGCAGGCTTTTTTCTATACCTATTTGTGCTTTTCCTAACCTGCAGTATATATTTTTTCTGAGCTTCTAGGATTGTAGTTTTAAATTGTTTCCAAGCTTCCCCAGTGGTTTTGACCATTCTCCCCTCCCTGTAGCCTCCACCTAGGAAAACTATTGTCTTTCTCTGCAGTGGAAACCCAAGCAGGAGGGAAGCGACCTCAGCAGAGTATAATGACACAGAGTCCACTCTGCAGAGCAGCTGTTTTTTCCAGGAAAGCTGATCTCTGCCATCTGGAGAGCAGTTTTAATTCTGAGTGATCTCCAGCCCTCACCTGGAGATTGTCAGCAATGGTTCTCCAGGAGAAGTACAGTCTTTCTCCTCAGTGGAGACCAAAGCAGCTTACGCCATTCTCCTGTACCCTTTTGATCTGCACAACAACCCTGTGAGGTAGGTTAGGCTGAAAATCTGTGACTGGTCCTAAATCACCCACTCAATTTCCACAGCAAGAACCTGGGTCTGGCAGACCCTGCTCTGAAGTGCTAACTGCTACTCCTAGGGTAACCAACCTCCAGGTGGAGCCCGAAGATTGCTGGGTATCACAACTGAACTCCAGAGAACAGATCTCTCCCCCCCAGTGAAAATAACTGCTTTGGAGGGTGGGTTCTGTGGCATTTTATTCAGCTGAGGCCTCTCTCCTCCCCAAACTCTGGCTTCTATAGACTCCACCACAAAATATCCAGAAATTTCCCAACCTGGAGCTGGCAACCCTAGTCAGGACAGGCCCCAATGAGTTCCTCACAAAGTCCTGGAAAGGGCCTCCTGCCTTTGCCTTTTTACTGACAAAATCAAGCTCGGTTGTCTAGCAACAGCCACTGAGGGAAAAGTTAATCCCACAGGAGCCAAGCAGAAGAAGTGTCTTCATTAGAAGTTTTGCAGTTTATTCTGTGAGGGAAGAGTGTCCAGGCCAGCAGTGGGCAGGGGAAAGGAGCAGACCCAGCACCCAGCCAATGGCACGTAAGAACTCTTGAGTGGTGGTTGATGGGCCAATGGCTGATGGAGCGCATAGCACAGCCAGTGGGAGAGCTGGAAATGGCCAACGCATTAGGGCAATTATATCAGATTTCTTTTTTAAAAATTCAATAGCTGGAGACACTGAATGTATGCCATGTAGTGTATACCCCTAAATATAGCGTATACCTCTGAATAAATCTAAAATAGATAAATCAGCCATGTAATTCAGTAAGGAGTGTGATCTGGCCTCTTCATATCAAGTAATTCTGGCTGGAGGTTCATTTCTTTTTACAAGTTATAAATATTTTGTTGTTGTCACAAGCAATGTTGTGATCATCCCTGAATGGCAGAATCCTGGAATTCAGTAATAAAGTGAACAATTATTTGCATGCCTGTGTAATCATGGGATGTGTGTGATATCAGATATTTTACTTCAGTGATCTTTGCTCAGATGCAGAGGACTGAACTGGCTGAAAGCATGGAAATTGGTAAGAAAGTTTCAGTTATATGAAGTAGCTAGGGTAGATATTAAACAGCTTCATTACCAAGCCTTTGGCTCCAACCTGCTCCCTTAAATTGATGAATACTGTGTTAGGGCACAGACATCACTCTGCTAGTTATGTTCCACTCTTTAAGCTTGTGCAGTTTACTTGCAGCAGGCCGGGGAGTGGGTGGGGAGGGCAAAAGGCCAAAGATTCTGTGGGGAAGGATCAGAAGTTCTTTGGTATGGCCATATAACTGTGAAAGAGGCTAGTCAGAGGTCTGGCAGTTTTTTTGAGACAGAGGTGAGATATCATCACTAGCTGATTTTGTTGGATTAGAAACATCCTGAAGCTGCATAAGCAAAAAAGTAACCCTAAACAGAACAGGTCTCTCCCCTGCAACCACCGCAGCCAGAGATGCTTGATCATTTAACAGTTTGTTGCAAACTGTCATCAGCACAGTCAAACTTTAGGAAACTATTTATATGTATGAATATATAGATTCCATATATTATAGACGGTGCAAAAATGATTGCATGTTTATGTTCTTATATTGCTTTTCTATGGCTTCCCCCCATCTGCTCCCTTCACCTCCCCACCCAGTCCGCTGTTCACCACACTCTTTAAAGACATGAAACATTTACAGTTTAAAGAGAGTAAGTGACTTAAAGATGTGAGGTGTTTCCTTCTGTCCTTCCCTGCCTCATCTCCTATTACTCATTACCACTAGTCCCCACAAGGACCAACTTACAGAACACATCTCTCCGTTAGGGAACAAGTGTTCTTTCTGGTTTTGGTTCTGTATATCCCAGATGCACATACCTGCACCACTATATCACTGGTCAATTTAATTTCATGTTCCTTGGCTCCTGCATTCCTCCAAACTAATGCGTTAGAAGAGCTCACCAAATATATCAAACCTGACCAGGACTTTCTTAGCCATTGAAAGTATTGATCAGTTTTACCATCAACTGCATCTGCATCCTGAGATTATTAGTTCAGAGGAGTGCTTCTCAGAACCTGGGATCAAAATGAAATTGACCAAGATTTTCTTTTTAGTGGTGGTATGCATATGTGGCATATAGCCCCCAAATGCCCCGTCCCCCAAAGAGTGGAAGAGCAAAGCAGTGTACCCTGGCTGTGAAGAATAAGGTAGAGAAGGAGAGGGGAGAATACTGTTAACAGTGCAGGCACAAAAGGTAGCACATACAGCATAAAGCAGCTTTTAAAAGAGATGTCCCAGTGGGGGCAAAGAAGCATTTTAGGATGTTTATTTTATATTGTTTTAATTACTTGTAAGCTACCTTGAGCTAAGAGGAAAGGCAAGGTATAAATATTTTAATAAATAAATGGTGACCCTGGAACACAGTAATTGAACATCAGAAATCAGTATTTACTGAGCTACTAAGCCAAATCCTGCCAGTGAGCAGTCTCCTACAGCACAGGTTAGAAGTGCCACATAAGTTGGAGGAAGGCTACTTTAGCTGGAGGCAGGCCTCAAACTTTGCTTAGGAGAGTTTCAGGGTACAGATGAGTGCTGCTTCTGGGTAAATCAGGGGCTCAACTAAACAAGCATTTTATATAAAGGAATTCTAAATAGTGTTTGCAATTTTAACTGAGTTTTCAGAATCTGTGCACCCAACCTTTTACAATCATCTGCTCCATTTTGTCTAGATTAAGCTTCAGTTTATTTGCTGTCGTCTTTTCAGTTTGTTCATCCTGATCCCATCCATCACAGCCTTTAGGCACTGACAAAGGGGAGAGACAGCCTTGTGTAAATTTGTTGGGGGGAGGAATACAGCTGGCTGTTGTCAGCTTTGTGATGACACACACTTAAACTTGTTCTCAGCTTTTCTTTTTATAAGGTCCAAAAAGAAAGGGAGACAAATTCAAACCCTGTTGCACTCTATTTTTAACAATAACCAATAACAGTAGCAGAAGATATCCATATTTCTTACCATGTCATAAACTACCAAAATACTTAACGAGGATTCAGTTTCATTTGGTAAATTAAAGGATTCCATAATGATTAAAATTGTTGGATTCTTATTCCTCTTTCTGTAAAACTTAATTTAATCTTTACATGTTTTTCTCTTATGTATCAATCCATATTTGTTTCTTTGGAAGTATATCTTGTTTCCAAAATCTAGCAAAGGCAGTTCTGGCTGCTGTAATCAGATTTAAAAGAACAACTAGATGCCTTTTCAGGAGCACTGGAACATATTTAAGTAACATTTCTGGCCTTAGTGGAACATCAAAACCAAGGTCTAATTTCAATTTATGAACTGTTAATTTCAAATATTATTTTGCTCATACACACAACCATTGCATATGAATAAAATCTGCATTTAGGAATTTTGCAGCATTGATATGAAAACTCTTTATGCGTTTCGGCTATCTTCTTTGGCATATGATACCAGTGACGCACCATCTTCATAAATAAATACGTATTAGGAGCTGCAGTGGCTCAAGTGGTTAAGATGCTGAACTGCAGGCTGTGGAAGGTCAGTAGTTCAGCAGTTCGAGACCCGGGTGCCGCATGACGGAGTGAGCTCCCGTCTCTAGTTCTAGCTCTTGCCAACCTAGCAGTTCGAAAGCAAGAAATTGCAAGTAGATAAATAGGTACCACTTTGGTGGGAAGGTAACAGCGTTCCGTGCACCTTGGTGTTTAGTCATGCCAGCCACATGACCACGGAAACGTCTTCAGACAGCGCTGGCTCTTTGGCTTTGAAACGGAGATGAGCACTGCAACCCTAGAGTAGGATTCGACTGGCTTTTGAGCAAGGGAACCTTTACCTTTTTAAATATGTATTAAATAAAACATATATTGAAAAGGAGGATCTGTATAAGAATAAGGGGCATGGCTCAGTGGTGGAGCCTCTGCTTGGTATGCAGAAAGTCCCAGGTTGATTCCCTGGCATCTCCAGTTAAAAGGAAAAAGTAGCAGGTTTTGGATGGTTTTTAAAAACTAAAACTGTATATGAAATGTAATTGTACAAATGATCAACATGTCATTGCCAGGATGTATAAACTTTTGTTGAAATATGAAACAGAAGAACAACAGTTGAAAGAATATATGACAAAATGGACTAAGAATTTTGGGTATAATATACAATACAAATAATGGGAAAAAATGTGGTTGAAGGGGTTGAAATTTACACAAAATTTTAATCTTACAGAAAATTTTTACAAAATGATGTATCGTTGGTATATGTCTCCAGATACGTTGTCTAAAATGTATAAGAATACTTGGAATAAGTGCTGGAAATATGAGCAATGTGAAGGGATATTTTATCATATGTGGTGGACCTGTAACAAAGCCAATTTTTTAAAAAATACAAATACATTTATTAAAACAGAAGATTTTAAGGATCGGTATACAAATGAAATCAGAAGTTTTTCTTTTGGGACTGATGGACAGACAGCTTGAAAATAGCCATGAAATTTTGTTTTTATACACGACATCAACTGTGAGATTATTATATGCCCAGAATTGGAAATTTTAGGTTGAAAGGGGTCATACAGGCCATTAGTCCAACCCCCTGTCCAATCTCTGTACAGCTGATGCAATAGGAGAAATACCACCTCATAACTTTTGATTATATGAGTCCCAACTGTGCAAAAGTTTATTTATAAAAATGTTATCAGGGCTTGCAGCTAAAGCCCCTTAACCAAATGTGAGAAGTCAGGACCTAATGGTTAGATAACAATTTTTGAACTCAGGCAGAACAGTGACCTTGGGTTTGAAATTCCAGAAGAGGTTTGGAGGTATACATACACATTAAGCTGCCTTATACTGAATGAGACTATTGGTCCATCAAGGTCAGTATTGCTGACTAAGACTGGCAGCAGCTCTCTACGGTCTTTCATATCACCTACTCCCTATTTTTTTGTGATTAACAGTTTCAAATGTGCTGATAGATCAATGGGAGTTAATGCTTTGGGGCAGAAGCGGGGGCCGAGCGCCTGCACTTGAAGCTGCGAATTCGCCGCTTGGAGTACAGGTGCGCACATACAGCCTCCTTCCACTTCTCCCTCAAAGCATTTAAAGGGACCCTTTAAATGCTTTGGGGGAGAAGTGGAGACCATGCACAAATTTTAGTCTCATCTCGACTTTTTAAAAGGCCCCCCAAATTGAAAAATCCTAGCTATGGACCTGTCCCCCTGGTTAGGAGGCTGGACTCTATGACATTATATCTGGCTGATGCCCCTCCCACTCCCAACCTCTCCTTCTCTAGACTTCACTCCCAAAACTCCAGGAATTTCCCAAACTGGAGCTGGCAACCCTACACCCAATGACTGGCCCCAATGAGTCTTCCTTCAAAGGCCAGAACTGCACTGAAAAGTTCAGCATAGCCAGAAGTTTGCTTGTATTTTGTGTCTTGAGCTCAGGCGCAAGTAAATCATGGCTGTGATCTGTAAATAAAGTTTAGATTACCGAGGGTATCTGAGGCTAGCTTACCCAGTATTTCATATATTTCATATGTTTTTGGTGTTCATTGCCTAAGAAATATAGTAGGTTCTTTTTAACCTTGCCATTCTGTAAGGGTTCCTTGATGAAAACTGTATGGACATGTTATCTCATTCTATTTGTCTTTTTTCCTGATGTAAACACAAAGCAATGCTTTCCTGTTTAGTTCACTTGCATAAAAGTCAGTAATAATTGGAGCCGATGCAATTTATAGTATTCAAAATACACTGGCTGTAATTGTTTTTCAGCAGGGAAGAGAACGTCTCATGTAAAACTTCAGAGGCAGAGGACATCCTTCTGCAACTCCAATTTCTCAATGGAAAAGGCATTCGAATTAGGGGTGTGCATTTGAAAATAGCCAAACCAAAAAATTATCTGAAAAATACCTTGTCTGTATTTTTCAGGTATCACGTAAGCCTCAGAGATCTGTATTTGGCTACCGATATAGCTGACCCTGAAAGAACCAATATTATCTGGCTTTTTTTCTGGTTAATTTTGCTATACTGAATACAGGGACTCATTTAAACCTAACAGGCGGAGCCGCCAATCAGCTGTTGGGTTTAAATGCCTTTCTATCCCTCCTGGAGATCAGGGAGGGAAAGAAAGGCATTTTAAACATGTCTGGGTTCCCTGCCTGATCTTCTCCAGGTGCCCCACAGCCTGCCCTTTGCATGCCAGGGCAGGTTGACTGGGGAAGGGAAGGGAAGGCATGCAGAAGTGGGGGGGCATGTTTAAATGCCTTTCTTTCCCTTTCTCAGATTGGGGAGGGAAAGAAAGGCATTTTAAATATGTCTGGGCTCCCTGCCTGCTCTTCTCCAGGTATCCCATATCAGCTAGAAAAGGGAAGGCAGAAAGCCAAGGCTTTCCCTTGTCAGTTTCACTTACAGCTGACTGGCCCTGGAGTGAAATTGACAAGGAAATCTGTAGGGGCTACCAGAGGGAAAGAAGGGATTTAACATGCCTCCTGTCCCTCTGGTGGTGTATATCAGACCCGAATATGTTCAGGAATACCAAATATTTCTCCAGTCCAAATACTTTACTGGTATTGGACTGGAGAAATTTGGCATTTACCAATATTTTTTGGGTCTGATATACCCGAAGCCAAAAAATACCAGAATTTTTTTTTTTTGCACACTCCTAATTCAAAAGTTGTATCTAGATGACTGGTTATTATGGAATGTTCAGTGGTTGAAGAGTAAACTATAGATCCCTGATCTGTTTTTCGTGTGTCTGACAAAATGTGTCACTCAGTTCAGATTATACAGATACGGCAGTGACTAGACTCATCTCATGCCATGTCCTCCTAAACTAAAAACCAGACCATATATTTCAAAATAGTTGTGAAATGCGTCGCTACAAATACCTGTGGAAATAATGTAAAGTTTCTGGTAAAATACAAGTTTCAAGATAGCAACTTTAATTTGTTTTCAGAAGCGTGATTTGTATGTTACTGATCTTTGTTGCTGATCTTTGTTACTGATCTCAGGTCGATCTCTTCATGGCACCTGTGTTTGGCCACTATGTGACACTCAGCATTGGACTAGGCGGGACATTGGCCTGATCCAACATGGTTTCTCTTATGTTCTTAGGTTCTAATGTGTTTAGGTTATGATTGCAACTGCTGTTTTTAAAATTCAGTGCTGCTTTCACTTTCTTTAACAACTGGAAATGTGGAGTATTAACTATTTTAAATAAATGGCTCCACATAGAGAACATTTCTGAGACTAAACACATTTTAAACAAATGCTGATTTCATTCTCTACTGAGGGAAATTTAAAAAAAACATCAGCCAGCCTTGAAAATAAGAAATAATTTTTGACATCTTAGTGTTACCACTTTTATTGATAAATTAGAACTCTGTCAGGCTGGTAGGCTGAAGCCAGAAGTTAAATATTTATTGTTTATTGTAGGTGTCCACAAAAGAAGCAGTTTCATATACACTTAAAGGAAAAGTACAACAGTATTAAAGGGAAAATGTGAAATATGATTACAGTGCCTAAGTTACAAACCTATAGAAACAACAAAAAAAAAAGACATTTAAAATGTAGCTCTGAAATTATGAACATAGCTTGATTTGTTTTTAGGACTTGGTTTTAATTTGGACAACAGGAGATTATTGAAAGGGTTGTATATAATTCAAGTTACTACTTGCCAAGAGCTCCTGTCTGCAGTAGAGTTTTACAAAGTATTTTGGAAATAATACCTTATGTACACAGTATTATACAATGTTGCATAACATTTCTGTTTCAAAGACTTGTAATCTAAAATACTCAGTAGTGTTGAGAAAGAAAGCAGGCAATACAAAGAATGTTGGGGAAGCATGGTCAGGGCCATCAAGGCCTTGGGAGGACATGGTACTCTGCAGTGCCAGTGAACTATGGCATGCCCTCTGGTTGGTGCTGTGGTGGCATTGCCCGTCCCTTGAAGGGCTGGGCTTGATTGGCATGCATACTGTCATCTTATATGAAGACCAGATAGTCAAGGGGCAGGCAGTAGCAGTGCCTTACATATTTACTCAATCAAATGAGTAGTGGTGGTTGCTTGGATGCTGACAATTAGGGGGAGGAGGCAAGCAAGTGAACGGGTGCTGCTGCAGCGCTTGTTTACCCTGGAAGCTGAGTAAGAAGCTATGGTGACGGGGGCAGCAGCTACCATTTGCTTGCCTGCCCTCTCTGTCTATGTCATAGCCATGCTTCTGCAAATGAAAGCTAAAACTAGGAACATGCTATCTGTTACATCAGTGCAATATGCCAGAACCTGATACTATATCTGTGTTTTTTTGGGTGGGAGGGGATATTACCATGGAAGTATGTTATTAAATACTGGTAAATGTAAATTCTGTTTACAGTAATGCTCATAGAGAGAAGCAGGGTAAGAAGCACTGTTGTCTGTTGGTGGAATTCAGTACACTAAATGGTGGGTGTTATTCTACAAAATAGGTTATTTCAGGGAGTATCGATATAGCCTGGAAGGCCAACTTTTTCTTAGTAAACGCTTCATAGAGGAATGTGCTAGATAAGTGAGACTCTCTCCCTGCCAAACAAGGGTGCCATTGTTTATATGCTGCACTGGTTCCCCAGGCCTCTTGGCTGAATAGGTGCCTTGCTTATTTGGTGCACCTGAAGTTTTATAGTGTTGCACACACAGTGTTCGGTGTCACTGTTAAAATATCAGAACTAGTTTGCAAGGGAGGCTCATTCAGGAGTTGTACTCCTCGGTACACTTTGTAAAGAGAGACAGTAACTCTCATTAAGCATAATTAAACCCAATATTGACTGTAAACTGTTACTTACCCTTAACTTCTTTGCGTATAGTGTAGGAA
Organism: Gekko gecko; assembly: GCA_029375565.1. Taxonomy (NCBI): domain Eukaryota; kingdom Metazoa; phylum Chordata; class Lepidosauria; order Squamata; family Gekkonidae; genus Gekko; species Gekko gecko. The sequence continues at coordinate 46,590,809 of JAPDNY010000004.1, forward strand.
AGGGATTAGGCCGGCAGACAGAAACACTAATTACAGTCTCCTTTACATTTAAGGTATGATCAGGAAGGTCTGTATTCATAAATAAAACATACTATGGGATGAGAGGCTGAGAAATATGTAAATGTAATGCGGGGAGGGGGGGAAGACCAAAGGTAAAAAAAAAGAGTGGAGTGATGTTAGTGGAAGCAAAATGGCACTCTGGCTAATTACCATGAAAAGCATGATAAATCATGGACATGTATCCTTGACTTCTGACTGATAGAGCCTGCTGAGTGCAGTCTCTCATGCATAGCTGCCTCTCCACCTAATTTAAACCAGCATCACTATCATTGGAGAAAATGGAGCACAAGGAGGGGGCGGGAAGAGCACAAAAATATCCTTAAGGGGTTTTTTTTAATGTTATACCACTCCCTTCCAGAAATACATAATAATCAGTATGAAGTAATCTTTTGGCTTTTGTTTTTCTGTGCACTCATAGAAAAGAAAATGCTGGTGCTTTATGTAGGCAGCAAACAAGAGGACCTCATGGTTGGTCTTTTGATTAGGTTTATTCCTTTGTTAGTCTTGAGCTGAAACAGGAAGCATTTTTTGCTTTGAGCTGAAACAGGAAGCAGAAGTTATGTTTAGCTATGGCCATCCCATCTCAGCAAGAACATTTTTTAGAACTGGGAAAGATATTTATCTGTTCACCCCACTTCTCTAAAAACTGAGAAATTTTATGGGCTGACCTAGATTTCTTCCCCGTGGAGGAGAGGTGATAGGAGATTTATGATATTTTTGTAGTATTTGCTTTATTTGTAAATATACAGAGAGCACAGGGGAATGGAGAAGGTACTCCTACAGGGCAACATATCTGCTGCCTACATCAGATCCCAGAAAAAAGAGTGATCCTGCAACCCCCCAGGTGCTTCAGCCAACTCATAACAGTCTGTATGTCTCTCTCTCTCTCTCTCTCTCTCTCTCACGCACACACACTCAATCTCAATTTGAAGCTTAATTTATTTTCATAAGCACACCTACCCCTGCCTCCTTTCTTCAGCCATGGTGAGGTCACTGCCACTAAACAGTGGTGGGCTGCCCAGTGTTCCCTCTAAGCTGTGTTAGTGTGAGCTAGCTCACAGTTCTTTAGCCTCTGGCTCAGACATTTTTGTCTTCGCTCAGGAGCGAACTATGGCTCCAGAGCAAACTAATTTATGCAGCAGCCAAATTGCTTGCTCACAACTTTAATGCCAGTAGCTCACAAAGTAGAATTTTTGCTCACAAGACTCCACAGCTTAAAGGGAGCATTGGCTGCCAGTAAAACTCATTGAGAGGAAATATTGCAGTCTCTTAAGAAACACTACCATTTGTTTTGTTATGGACTGATTTTAGGCTAAACCTAGAAGAGAACCATTTGCAAATGCTAAGCGCTAAAGACTGAAGAGTTTGGGGTTTTTCAGTTTAGAAAAAAGGGGAAATGAAGGCAGAACACTGAATTTCAGCTGAATAATTTACTCCACAGTTAAACTGATATTGTTGTTAGCCATTCAGAATCCCTTCTTCTGCTTCTTCAGACATTGTTTCTTGCTCTCCACAGGTTGTTCTGATGAATGTCTTGGTGGCAACTTTTCTGCTCTTGCTGCAGCTTTCTTTTCTTTCTGTTGGTGGATCTTAAGCAACAGTATAAGGGGTCAACAGGGAGTTTGCAGTAGGTGTGTGGGGGTTCTTCATATATCAGCCTCCCCTCCTCCATAAACAAAATACATTATAATTTGTAGCTCCTTCTCATCTGTACTTAAGCTTAGTTTTTCCTGAAATCTGTGTCTTATATTTTACTTAAAATTAGCACTTCCAATTTGAATTTTCAGATTTTACCTATATTGCTGAAAGTGTCTCCTAGATTTGTCTAATCTGCAGGTTTGATTAGAACAGCCTTCAGTTCTTTTCCAAGAAAAATTTCCCTTTGTTAACTCTTTTTACCTCATGCATAATGTTATAAACCTGTACCATGTCTCCCCTTAGTCATCTCTTTTCTAAACTGAAAAGTCCCAGACTGAATCATGTTAAAGTTTTTGTTTAAGATATAATCAATAAATAAAACTGTAGTTGTTTTAGATGTATTATTTCAGTGACATTTGTGTCTATGAGCCAAAAAAGCACCCTGTAAACTCTAGTCAAATTTAAGTTCTTATTGAAAGTCTGCTTAAAATGACATATGCTACAAACACTATATATTTAGCTGATTTAAACTGCCTCAGGGCTTGGCTCATAGGCAGTGCAACCAAACTAAATTGGATGGTAAATATACTGAGTTATGTGCAGCAGTCACTTGTGTGCTTACACCATTACTGTAGATATCTACAGTTCAGAAACTATCTTAACTGAATCCTTACTTTAAACTGTATGAATAATCCCTACTGCTTCAGTGAGACTACTGCAGTGTTGCAGTCTATATGCTGTGTTAAATATTTTGATACTGTCAGGTATGTCAGATTTGGGAGCCAAATTCTAATTCCAACTATGATTCCCCTCCATGATTTGTAAGTTCAGTTTGATGTAGGCATATTTACGCCAAGGCCACAGAATTGTGCTGTTGGTGGTGTTTTACAGCTGTTATTTTGTAGAAATGCTACTTTTAAATACTGAAAAATTCTCAGTAAATTTGCTTTGCATAAATATTTGCCTGTATGTATACCTTAGTATGTATTAATAAAAGAGAACAGACTTGTAATGCACTCTGTTGCCCTTGTATTCAAATATGTAGCTAATTTTTAACTTGGAGTTTTTTCTGTTAGAACCCAGGAACAACAGAAGATTTCTTCTTTAGTACATGGTGCTCTTGTAAAATTGTATTAACTGTTACATACATGAACTAATTATTTGTAAATAATTCTTCTTGTACATTAGCAAGATTATAGCATTCAACCCTTGATAGAAACAGTTTTAATATATAATAGAGGCCTGCAGTCAAAGAAATGGCTGATTATTTCAAATCACCCCTACCTATGATTTTGGGTCTTTGGTCCCTCCCTCCACCTTTCCACATCATGCTTGCCAATTCATAATAATACATCAACAGAAGAATTCATAGTTGACAGGAATTCTCTGCCAGGGTTGTAGATCCACTAAATGTTTGGCCATCAGCTTCCTCCCTTGCTTCCTTCTTCTCAACTTTGCATGACTTCTCCTGTCTATGTCATTTTCCTAAGCCTACTTTTTCCTTAATTTATTATTTCTTCACTTACATGTTACTGCCACAGTTGTTTCCTCCAGTGTCCAACTTTTTTAGTCATCTTGACCTGCTTACCTAGCACCTCTCTCTCTTCCATATAGCTTCTTCACCTCTGGTTAACAACTTTGCTTTGTTTCCCTTCATCTGCTGACAGTTTCCTCAATCTGTTCTTGTTTCTCAGTCTATTGCCTTCTCTGTACCTGGCCTTCAGGTTCTTTGCTCCTCTGGTTTGCCTCTGCTTTAATCAGCCTCTCAGAATCCCTTCCTGGTCCGCAGCTACTGGTGTGAGGTTTTAATCCCAGCCAAATGCACAAACTTCCCTTCCCTCACAGAAATTGAACAATTGTATATGAACTGCTGAATGTTCCAAATCAGCTCACCTGCTTATTCAGTCATTGTTAGAGGCTTGTGTGCCACAAGTACAAAGGAATACAAAATTCTTTTTTGTATCTACCTTTGCATTGTGTCGTTTATTAGTAAATGTTCTAGACAAGGGAGAAAGTCTCCCAGTCCTGTGGTTTTGGTTACACAGAACTTGTATAAGATTCAGGTCTGTAGCTGGTGGGTGGGGCTGACGAGGCCCCCACAAATATGCACAGCTCCTGCAGGATGGGAGAGAGCCAGCAGGAGGGGAGGGAGAGGGACAGCCTCACCAGGTCTTCTGCTTCTGACTGCGGCTGAGCAGGAGGGGAAGGGAGATGTGTGGCCTCATCAGGTCTTCCTGCTTCTGGCTGTGGAAGCAGGAAGACCTAGTGAGGCCTCATGGTGACCCTAGCCAAGCAGGAGGGAAGGGAGAGGTGTGGTCTCACCAGGTCGTCCTGCTTCCGCAGCTGGCTGAAAAGTCCGCTGTGGAAGCAGGAAGACCCGGTGAGGCTGTGTGGCAGTTGCCCCTCTGCCTCCCCTTTGATAGGAGCCTGAGTTCTAGTGCTCTGGTGCGAGCTGCCGCACAGGTGGAGCTGCTGGTGGCAATGGTAAGTTCACCCTACCCCCTCCAGCAGGTCCAATTTGCCTCCCCCCCACAAAAAATTTTTTGGCTATGGGGCTGATAAAACTTAATGTAAATTTTCTGAAGCATAATTAGACTCTCTTATTTGAATACAACAAATAACTCCTTGTGCTTGCTAGCCAAAATGTCAACTTTGCCCCCAGTTTAGAATTGAAATCATGGCAAGTTAGAACTGCTCATTTTGAAGAATGCCTGAGTCCCAAGTCCTAACAAGAGGCAATTGTACAATCATTGCTGAAATGGAGGGGGCAGAATTAAGCTTAAGTATGCACTGTAGCCAATTTTATAAGACTGTACATGCACAACCCCTGTAGCTGAATTATGGGGGCTGGGAGGGAGGTTAGCAATGCAGTACGTACTTGCATATGAATTTCCCCCTGTAGGAGGGGAGGCCCTTCTGTCTTGTTGGCTATTTACCATGATCAAAACAGTGAGGGGAAAATAAGTGCTTCCTTAAGTTTTCTTTGAACTCTTGGGGGCATGAGCAGGCTGATTTCCCTTCCCTTTTCACACTTAAGAGACACTGCTTTCGATAGTTACAATATCTTCTGGAGCCCTTTCAGCCATCTTCTGGCTGGTTTTAAAGGTCCTTCCCCTTTCTGGTTAATTTGCAAGGTCATATTTTATGTTTATGGCATCCTCTATCCAGTAGCACCATAGAGATGAACAAGATTTTGGAGCTATAAGCTTTCAAAGCCCCCTTTGCCAGATACAGTTCAGTCTTCTGAATTGGGACACCCCTACCTTGTTTGTAGATGTTCCTTTTGTGCAGTTTTCATCATCTGCAGAGGGGTTAGCCAGTTTATTTACACCAGTCAAAACATATTCAATAGTAATTGGAAAAGCATGACAGTAGGTTAATTTTGAAAGCATCCTCCTGAAAAATATGTATTTTAGTTAGGCTTATTTTAGCCCTTCCCCCTAAATTTTATTTTATGGGTCTAGGGCGATCGGCGACATTTTATAAATAATACCGATAATAAGTCTGAAGATTAAATTTAAGAAATGCCAGAAGAAGTTTTGACAGGCAATTTAGTCTTTATCAAACTTTACTTTGCTCTGCAGTCATTAATTTGCATGTGTGACTATTCTTTTAGTATTAAGCACTATAATACGCTCTGAGATATAGTGACAAGAGGTTGGATGAAACAAAGCATTTTTTAAAAAATCCTCTATCATATGTTTCATAAAAATGAAGTGGTATTGTCTGTGATTAAGCCACGTAGTCTCAATCTAGCTTCCATCAATGGAAAATACTTGCATTGACTTCTTGATTTGAAACAGAAGAAGAATGCAGTTCTCTCCATACTCTGAAATTCCATAATAATATCACACACTATCCTCACATCGCACTTAGAAATATAGTAGGCAGAATAATAATTACTTTTGAAGACAATACATATAATGACTTCAGAGATTTCAGTTATAGCCACAGAGAATACAAATTCTATTAAAAGTACAATAACAACATTGTAGCCCTATTTATCTGTAGTTATCCATATCTTAAAATGAATCATATTATCTGGTTCTTTTCAACTATATTAGTTCTATTCAAGATTTTAATACTGTCTCACCCCTGTACTATCTGATTGCTTTAATCAAATAACAAGACTAGTATCCATCATGCGTAGTTCATTTTCTTTTCCTTGTCTCTCCTCTTCCAGGGAGGGAGTGAGTTAGTTTTTAAATGGTTTTATCTTCTTGCCATATGTGTATTTATTAACAAAGTCAAGGTCCAAAGATATGTGCTTTGTTTTTTGAAGGGAAAAAATGTTGAATTTTGAGGTGGCTCTCTCAGAGCCTCTTGCAATTTCATTCCACAACCTTGTTCCAAGTTGGATGAGTCCCGCACAACCTGTCAACCATGTGCTTCATCTTGGTGCTTCAAGCATTCAGTAAGATATCTTGGACTCAGACCACTGAATGCCTTGAAGACAGATAGAGAGAAACGGAGTGTTCTTGAATTGATGTCAATATCTGCAGTGTAATAAGTAAAGGACCAGTCTGATGTAGTCGCGGGAGCTTGTGTAGCTGAGCAGATGGGCTCTTCAGGAAAGTTTGAATGCAAGAATCTGGAATAATGAACTTGCAAAAGGATACAGAATAAAGCAAGTACAACCTTAAGAGGTTGCAGCATAATATATTCCTGGAGAGTGGGTATCTGAAAGTGATTCATGTTTTGTTGCTTTTGTTTTATGGATAATATAAGACAAAAGTTATAATCGGTATTCTGAAGGAGTTAATTCCCCTGTACCAATATGATTTTATACCATAATATAAGAAATTGTAGCTCTAAATCCCCATAGCAGGAAATATCTGTTTTGATAATTTAATACATTGCTCCAGTGCAAGATAACTTATAAATAAGAAGTGACAAGGAAAACTTCATAAAGCTACAGCAATTGCTGTTCTGTAAATGTTCACTCTAATGTTCATTATGAATGTTTACTGTAGCTCACTGTAAAGGCTGATTCTTAGCCACCATGGTGACCTGTTGTGAACAAAAGGGTTGGATCCAGACAATTTTTTCTGCTAACAGAAAGGACCTCCATTTTGCCTCTCATGCTGCTCCTAAGGGTCCCCTGTCTACCAGGAGCGGAATTTTGGCAAGATAAGTGATCTGCACTGGGAGAAGGAGAAGCAGGAACATTTTGTTCAACTGATAAAATACCATCTTTAAGCAGGAAATGTAATCCGTAACCCATGAAAAGACAGCTATAAACAAATATATAGGTGGTACTTGCTGCTGTTGAGATTTAGAACAAATTACACTGTATGGCAGAATGATATCTTAGTCTGTGGTAGTGCTAATTCAACTGGATTGACTGCAGTCAGAATGAGAATATTTGCAAGAGACCTGATATTCTGAACTACTGTCCAACCATCTGCATGTCAGAGGGATCTTTTAATGAAGTATTTTGCTTTGCGTTTCCTGTTTTGGCATTACTCAATGAAGCAAATGTAGACATTCCCAAAGGTATTGGACCAGAACACAAGTAGGTTGATGACTGACTGTAGTAGTACTTTAGGTCAATAGTTGTACTATTTGAGAACTTTTTTGCATAAAATTGCATTTTCATGTTGCAGTTTAACTTTCATAGCTAATCTTAAATTTTAACAGTCTTGTTGTTGAAGGCTTTCACAGCCGGAGTTCATTAGGTTTGCTGTAGATTTTCTGGGTTGTGTGGCCGTGGTCTTGGCACAGTAGGACCTGATGTTTCACCAGTAGCTGTGACTGGCTTCCTCAGAGGTGTCAAGGTGAGAAGAAAAATGGTAGGCAGGTACATCTGACAATAGCACTACAGATAAAATTAGAATTTCAATAGCCATTCCACATACAAAAGAACCTCCTCAGGAAACAGGAAAGCTCCTCAGGAAACAATCCATAGACAAAAGAACCTCCTCAGGAAAGGTCCTCCATTAGCATGTTCATAGCCTGGAGATCTCCTACAAGATAATGACTCAGCCCTACCCCACCTTCTCGGGTAGATATAAATTGTCAGATGTAGCCACCATTGCACATACATATCCAAGCCCCCTGTTCCTCTGTTGGTTTTGCCCTTTGTCTATTAAACTTAAGAGTGTGGGGATCAGACAGTAAGATAAATGAGAATTGGGCAGCAGGGTAGACCCGATTATATGATGTAGCCAGATTATGTGGGCTTCTTCAGTCACTGTTTCGGTAAATAATAATTCGTAACCTATGCACATTGTGGCATGCATATCAGAGGCTGTGATCACACACACTAAATAATCCACTTTCAGTCCACTTTCAAAGCACTTTCCAGCTGTATTTTGCCAGCTCACCCATTAAAATCCAATTGGAAAGTAGATTGAAAGTGGATTATTTAGTGTATGTGATCACAGTCAAAGTATAGTCACCCATAAATTGGGTAGATGGTAATAAGAGAGGGATACTGAGCCCTCATCTCCCTGGGGAGGGGCTGTGGCTCAGTGGTAGAACATCTGCTTGGCATGCAGGTGGTTCCAGGTTCAGTCCCCAGCATCTCCAGTTAAAAGGACAGTAGGTGATTTGAAAGTCCTCTGCCTGAGACTCTGTAGAGCTGCTGCCAGTCTGAGTACACAATACTGTCTAAGGGTCTAATTCAGTATGAGGTGGCTTCATATGTTCATATGGATGTTTTTCCATAAGTGTGGGTCTGCTGCTGAAAAGGCCATCTCGCATGTACCACCAATTAGCTTATTTAGTTGATGGGGCAGTCAAAAGGGCTGCTCCCTCTGATCTTACTTCCTGGGCAGGAACATATTGGAGAAGATGGTCATTCAGATAGCCCAGTCTAAAGCCATGTAGGGCTTTAAAGGTCAAAAACAACACCTTGAATTGGACTCAGGAGCAGATTGGAAGCCAGTAGAATTGCTGTAAATTTGGGGTCTCATCATCCCAATCACTGGCCCTCACCGCAGCATTCTGCACTAGCTGCAGCTTCTGAACACTCTTCAAGGGTACCCCAAGTAGAGAGCTTTGCAGTAGCCCAGTCTAGGTGTAACTAAGACATGGATCACTGTGACTGGCTCAGACTGAGACAGGAATGGATTTAGTTGGCACGCTAGCCGAAGCTGGGTAAAAGCACTCCAAACCACTACAGCCATCTGATTTTCTAAGGTGACTGCTGTGTTGAGCAGCAAACCTAACTTTTCAGGAAGAGTGTGACTTTATCCAAGATAGGAGAGATCTCAAGGCCCCGGCCTGCCTTTCTACTAACTGAGAGCACCTCGTCAGGATTAAGTTTCAGCTTGTTCAGTTTATTTAGATATATTCAATCAAGAATATTTTTTTTAAATTCCAGTTTAGGATATCTTTGAAATAGATGTTCCCAAGAAAGGACCTGTACTTACGGTTGCCACCCTCCAACTGGGGCCTGGAGTTCTCCTAGAATTACAACTGATTTCCAGACGACAGAGATCAGTTCCCTTGGAGAAAATGGCTGCTTTGGAGAGTGAACTCTGCTGTATTATACCCTGCTGAGCTTCCCTGGGCTTCACCTCTAAGTCTCCAGGAATTTTCCAAACTGGAGTTGACAACACAGACCTATCAGTGCTGTGTAACTGAACTGGAAACTGCAGACAGCTATTTGGGTGGGTGTTAAAAGGAGAGAATGCATTCTGTTTCCCTCTTCCCATCCTTTATAGGGCTACATCATTTAGGCCACAATCCTTTGCACTCTTATTTGGGGATAAGCCCGACTGAACATAGTGAGACTTATTTCTGAGTAGAAATACACTAGATTGTCCTGTTTGATTGTCAAATTAATTGATTTGTAAGATTTGGATCAGTAAAAAAAAAGCCAACAATCAGTTGTGCAGTAGATTAAAAATACTTAAAATATTGTATTAAAATCCATAATAAAACTAGGCAGTCGAAATGAAAAACAGTAAAGTAATAATAAAAGGTGACATGAAGCAAAGCAATTCTTGGGCTATAGTCAGTTCTCTTCTGGTTTCATTCATCTACAACACAAAGCATCAACACTGCTGCAGGAACAATTCCTCTGCACAAACTACTGTTTCCCATAATTATTTTAATATGGGCCTGTTTAATATATTTGCACTGTATACCATAATTCTTGAGGCTGCTCTTTTGTTGTAGGTAACTGTTGTCAGTATTTTGCTATGAGCATTATTTTAGTGATAAATAAATTGCCAATGTAAGTTGGATGTTCTTTTTTTATGTTGATCTTTAATGAAATGAGATTGAGTGTGAGTAGGGGGGTCTCCATGTTACAAGTTGGTATTGGGCTTAGAAGAATTGTGTTGGGCCATGAGTGCTCTCTTGGGCTGTGATGTAAACTTCATTTTGATCAGGATGGCTCCCCCCCCCCAAGGTCTTTAACTTCTTAATCTACTTCTGATCTTATTTTACATTTTACCATGTGTACAGTTTATAGACTCAAGATCCCTAAAATCTTATCAGTCTTAAGCAGATGGCCTTTCTGGTCTCCTGAAGAGCTCGTTAAGTCCCCCCCCTTTTGTTAAAAATCTAAAATCGTTCAGATTCTTTTCAACCTGCTGCTTATACTTTCTAAATTGAAACTACTGGAAAAACAATAAAATTGATTGGAAAATTTGGGTTTAGATCATTGAAAGTCATGATTTTATCATTTTCAATAAAATCTATAAACATCAAATATGAAAAGTGAAAATTGCTCTGTCATTTAAAATTCTACACTGAATAAATTTCAGTGGGGAAATGGTAGGTGCAAGTTGTTTCTTGTATTTATCCCATTTTTCAAATATTGTGTTTCATACTTCTTCACTACCATTTCCATGTCACCCTTTTAACCATAGTTTTGCTTCCAATGGACAGTCAGCCCTTTTCTGCTAAACTCAATGTGTCATCATAATAGACAGTTAGAAATATTATAAGTTACATTATGTAAATTACATATAATTCTTTGGAAACCTGTATGTGAATGGGCACTCCTACCTCTAATGTTTAAGCTGCAGGTGGCATGTAAGCTATATATATATCGATATTTGCCCACGGTATAAGCCCATATATTGTCTGTGAATTGGCCATAGCAAGGCAATGCTTGTCTTGCCTTATGTCCTGTACCAGGGATACATTCCAGAACTGAATTATGTTTTGCATTAATTTCCAGGGCAAATGTGGTATAAATGTATAGCCAAGCTTTTGTTAAGCATCTACAGCAAAAGCTACGTTGTCTGGATTCCATGCTTCATCTTCTGTTGAGAGTGCAATGAGAGATTTCAATCTGTGGCTCAAAACTAATCTTTCTTCTATATTGTCTTGCCGTCAAGTCACAGCTGACTTATGGTAACCTCATGGGGTTTTCAAGGCAAGAGATATTCAGAGGTGGTTTGCCACTGCTTGCTGGTGCATCACAACCCTGAACTTCCTTGGTGGTCTCCCATCCAAATACTGACCAGGGCTGACCTTACTTAGCTTCTGAGATCTGACAAGATCAGTGTATCCAATCTATAGTCACATTATATAAAATTTATATATATATATAACTTAGCTGTCTGTTGTATCAGCTAGGGCAAACACCATATTGTTTTAATTTTCCTTGACTGCAATTTATGTTCTTTGAGCTTGTTAGATTTATTAACTTGATTAAATAAACCTCTGTGTCCTGATCTTGGAGAGTGCTTAGAGTCAGCCTACACTTGACACTGGAAATCCATAATTATATCCCCAAATATGTATTTTAACAGGAAAACCTAGCTGTAATGTGGTTTTGAAGTATCAGAAGAGGTTTTTAACTTCTTCCATGTGCCATTTCTGGATTTAAAATGCCCATACAGATTACTTTAAACAGCAGTAGTATATAAACTATCAGCATTGTGCCTATCTTTTTTTATGTAGTAAAAGCAAGCAGGATGGGGGGATTTCTGATTTGGAGGATGTATGGGGGAAAGAATTAACCTTCCCCACTTTCCCCAGCAATGTAGACCTAAAGCATATTGGGTCCCTTTTTCCAGCCGGAGTATGGGGGACACTTGAATTTGGTTTCCAGTAGCATCACATGCAGCTGACTGAACATAAGAACATAAGAAAAGCCCTGCTGGATCAGACTGGTGGTCCATCTAGTCCAGCATCCTATCTCTTGCAGTGGCCAACCAGTTCCTCTGGAGGTCCAACAACAGAGCATAGAGGGCAAGGCCTTCTACTGATGTTGCCTCCTGGCACTGGTATTCAAAGGTTTACTGCCTCTGAATGTGGAGGTTTCCTTTAGTCATCATGGCTAATAGCCACTTCTTGCACATTAGTGTCATATTAAATTATGTCATATATATTAATTTGCAAGAGCAATTGGATGGTCAAGGATTGATTGGAAACTGAAAGAGTTTCATTGAGTACTCTAGTTAGATTTCTCAATTTAAGTATTGCCTCCTATGAAGCATCAGACTAATGGTTCATCTAGTCTATCATGCTGTTTCACACAGAGGCCAACCAGTTATTCTAGAAGTCCCACAAACAAAACATACGTCCTTTTAGCACTGGTATTGAGATGGACATCAGTGGTTCCTTTGTATATCATAGCTAGTAATCATTGATAGACTTTTTTGTTGTTGTTGAATCTGTCTAATCCCCCTTTATATCTCTGTTAATGAACATCAGTACATCTACTTGCAGTGAATTACACAAATTAATTACACATTTAATGACCAATGGAATTTGTGAAGAAGTACTTCCTTTTAGGAGTGTATGGGGGGGATCAAGATTTTTTTTTAAAAAATCGGGTATATTGGGCTCAAAAAATATTGCTATTTCCCAATATTCTCAAATACCAATACCCCAGGAACAATGGCTGCAAGCCATTTCAGCAATCCCCTTCACTCCCCCTGCTTTAGGGAGCGAAACCAGCCAGTGAAATGGCTGCCAGCCATTGAAACCTAACAAATGAACCGCCAGGCTGTCAGGTTTAAACAGCATCCACCAGTCTCACTGTTAGGCTTGCCAGTCATTAAAATAGTCAGTTTCACTCCCCTCTGCTTGGAAGTATGCTTTTTAATGACTGGAAGGCCTTTTTAATGACTGGAAGGCATTTCAGATTAATATTGGACCTGTACGCCAGCTTCGCTTTTAGACTGGAATGCCCACCAACTATTAAAATGGTCAGTTTCACTCCCGGCTTCCAAGTGGAGGGAAGTGAAACTGACCAGTTTAATGGCTGGAAGGCATTTAAACCCCTTCTCACTAGAGTTGGGCCACAGAAGGAGGAAAGAGGGAAGGAAAGAGAGAGAGTAGAGAGAAGGGAAGAAGGAAGGAAAGAGGGAAAGAGTAGGAAAGAAGGAGGGAAAGAAAGAGAGAGGAGGGAAGAAGGAGGGAAACAGGGAAAGGAGGGAAAAGGAGAAGAGAAGAAGGTGGGAAAGAAAGAAAGAGAGAAGGGAAGAAGGAGGGAAAGAGGAAAAGGAGAGAAGGAAAGGAGGGAATGAAAGAAATTCCGCGGCAATTTGGCCTCATTATATCCTATGGGCCATTGAAGTCAATGGTGAAAACATAGGAGATATTCTGGGGGCTGGAGGGGAGGGGGTTTGAGGCAGAGGCTCCAAACACACAGGGTAGCTGATGGAGCCTCTCCCCAAGATACCCACCAAGTTTCAAGAACATTGGATTAGGGGGTCCAATTCTATGGGGCCCCAAACAGGTTGCCCCCATTCCCTCCATTGTTCTCTACAGTGGGAAAAAAGTAACATTATTTGGGATCATCTATTTGGTCTAACAACAACAACAATACTGCTGATCCAGCCCTATCCAGATGCATCTGAAGGTTGTCCATGAAGGCAACCAGTGCTGTCTCTGTCCCATGGCCTGGATGAAAACTGGACTGGAAGGGATCTAATATGGATGTACTTAATAATATTTTTTTCTGTTTTGCCTAGAACAGACTCTAGGCTAATTGGTGACTGCTGGCAATAGGAAAATAGGGGGAACAGAAAACTAAGGGTGGATATTACTTTTGGAAGAGACGGCATTGTGGGCTCATCTCTTAGATTCAAAAAAGTCTATGTTCAGAGGCAACTTACTGTTGGATTCTAAAGGTATGGGGAGGCATAATGCAGTTATTGAGTGCTGAGGGAAAGCTACTCTTTTTGTTGTAGTTGTTCAGTCGCACAGTCGAGTCCGACTCTTCGCAACCCCATGGACCAGATCATGCCAGGTCCTCCTGTCTTCTGCCGTCCTCTGAAGCTTGCTCAATATCATGTTTGTTGCATCAGTGGCACTGTCTAACCATCTCATCCTTTGCCATCCCCGTCTTCTTTGACCTTCAATCTTTCCCAGCATCAGGGATTTCTCCAGTGAGTGCTCCCTTCTCATTTGGTGACCAAATATTTGAGCTTCAGCTTCAGGATCTGGCCTTCCAGGGAACAGTCAGGGTTTATTTCTTTTAGGGTTGACTGATTTGATCTCCTTGTAGTCCAAAGGACTCTCAAGAGTTTTCTCCAGCACCATAATTCAAAAGAATCTATTCTTCGGCGCTCGGCCTTCCTTATAGTCCAGCCCTCGCAGCCATACATTACTACTGGGAATACCATTGCTTTGACCATGTGGACTTTTGTTGGCAGGGTGATGTCTGTACTTTTTATCATGCTGTTTAGGTTTGCCATTGCTTTCCTCCCAAGGAGCAGGCGTCTTTTAATTTCATAGCTGCAGTCACCGTCTGCAGTGATCTTGGATCCCAGGAACATGAAGTTTGTCACTATTTGCATGACTTCCCCTTCTCTTTGCCAAGAAGTGATGGGGCCAGATGCCATGATCTTAGTTTTTTGGGTGTTGAGTTTCAAGTCAACCTTTGCGCTCTCCTCTTTCATCCTGAGCAAGAGGCTCTTGAGGTCCTCTTCACTTTCTGCCATTAGAGTGGCATCGTCTGCATATCTGAAGTTGTTGATCTTTTCCCCAGCAATCTTAAATTCGGTTTGTGATTCATCCAGCATTTCGCATGATGTACTCTGCATATAAATTAAATAAGCAAGGGGACAATATACATCCTTGCTGTACTTTTCTTATGCTAAACCAATCAGTTGTTCCATATCCTGTTCTGTTGCTTCTTGACCCTTATACAGGTTTCTCAAGAGACATGTGAGGTGGTCTGGTACTCCCATCTCTTTTTTTTTTGGCCCCCCGAAGGGGATTTTTTAATTTGCATTTTCTATAAACTACAAACTATAACAGAAACTGGGGAAGGGGAAACATCTACCCTAGGGAGAAAGAAAAGATAACCACTACTGACTAAAACCCCAAGAGATGGAGATCTTCAAAAATGCTTATATCCATGTTAGTCCATAAAAAAGCTTCAAAAAAGCATTGAGTGTGATCTAATAATCCCACTACTGCAACAGCTTAACTATTTTCCCAATTCAAGAGCCCTCCCCCAGTCATCCCATAATGAAAAAAGAAAAGTTTTCAATGACTTTCAGAGTCTCAATTCCTATTTTGCTTCTCCTTGCGATCTCTCAGTTGGTAGCCTTGTTTGGGGGCGGCCGCCCCCTTTTCTGCATCAAAGTCCTCGTCGGAAGACAGAGTCCAACTTGCCCGTAGATTTGCTGACATCTTCTTCCTTCGTATCCTGTTCTGGACCTCCCAGTTGCAGCCGCAAAAACTCTCAAGCTTTGAAAACAAAGTCAATTTTTTCTCTCTGTTCCTTTATTTTGAAAGTGATGCTTTCGGGGATTAACCACCTGTATGCAATGCTATTTGTTTGTAAGAAAAGGATTAATTCTTTGTATTTCTGCCTCTTTTTTCTTATCTCAAATGGAATGTCTTTTAGTATCCTAATGTTGTTCCCTCTAATTTTCAGGTGTGTGTTTGTAGTCGCTTTTAGGATTAAATCCCTTATATGTCTCTTTGAGAATCTCACAACAATTTCCCCTGGCAGATTATTCTTTTTAATATACATAGACTAGGCTCTATAGGCCACATCCATTTCGCTTAAGATATCTTCTGCTTTTAAATCCGTCAATGGGGCCAATCATTGCTCAGTAGTTGCTTTAGATTCTCATTAGGGGCTTCTGAGACCCCTTGGAACCGGAGTATCATATTTGCTCTTTCCATTTGTAGCTGTAATACTTTGAGTTTCTGACGAAGCTTGCTTTTTTTCTAGCATTTGCATCTTTTCCCCTGGTTTTATAGCGCTGACATCAAGTTCCTTCACTTTTTCAACCACCTGCTCTGTTTTCTTGGTAGTTTCTGCCAATTGCAATTGCTGTGCTGCAAAATTCTGATTCAAAGTTGTCAATTGCTGGTTGATGATGGTCATCTGGTCCAGCAGGGGGTGAAGGGAGTCTGCCAGTAGCCTGGGAAACTCTATGGATCTTCGTCGTGGTCTCTGTGCAGTCCCACGCATGGGTTGGGCACCTGCGCACGACCTCGATCGGAGAAACTTCTAGAGCTTTACCTCAGAAGAGCTTTTGGCGGGCTCTCCCCCCGCTCTGGGGGAGGAGACATGCACTGCGCATGCCCAGAGCGGGAGAGAGAGCCGCCTCCCACTCAGTTCCTCTTCGACCGCCTTCGTGTTCACACCTCGTTCCTGTCGTTCCTCCATTTACCTCAGCTGAGTATATCTTTCTTCGCTTTCGCTTTCTTTTTCCATCTGCTTCTTTCTCTTCTAAAAAACATTAAAAAAAAAATCTTTGTCTATCTCTCTTTCCCCCCCCCTCCTTTCTTTGGAGGGTGGGTGGGGATTTTTGTATGGGAAAGACTCAATTCTTTAAGGTCTGTCGTCGTTGCCCTGCTAAAATTCCATCCAACGACGGGCACGACCTTTGCTTAGTTTGTTTGGGAGAGGCCCATAGAGTAGATTCTTGCCCTCATTGCGCGAGTTTCACTCGTCAGGCTCGCCGTAATCGAGAGGCTAGGCTCAAAGCTCTTCTTCTGGAATTGGCTCTGCGTCCCACAATGTCTTCGGGAGCTTCCCAGGTCTCGGTAGCCAAGAAATCGGACACCTCCTCGAAGGCACCGAAACAGAAACTTAAGCGGGCTGAAGATAAGACCCCTTCGAGGTCGAAGGCCACGCCCTCTGCTTCGGTTTCGAAAGTGGACCCCATCATCGTGACTGGGTTGTCGACGTCGATGCCGGCCCTTGCCTCTACATCTCATCAGTCTGCGGCTCGTCAACAGACTCCGCAGCACCCCCACTCGTCACCTACGGGGACGATACCGTTGGGCCAGTTGACCAGATCACCTCCGCACCTGTCTCCGCGAACAGGCTCCCGGTCTCCACGGAGGCGCTCCATTACCCCGATCCACACTTTGGACGAGGGTCTGGTTGTGCACCGCCATGCTCGGTCCCGATCTCGACTTGGTCGTCGATGCCTGATCCGTAGGCAATCCCCGTTGTCGTCTGATTCCGCCTCTGACCACCAATGCTGGTCCTGCGAAGACCGTCGGGAGCGTCCGGATGCGGCCTACTATTATTCGAGGTCTCCGACACCGGAGAGACACCGCTATGACCGAATCCGGCATTCGGAACGCGGAGATCAGGCCCACGCCCCTGACCGCCCTCGGCGCTCGGCATCTGTGGCCTCGGCTCATTCTGCCTCTCGGGAACAGCCTTCTGACCTTCTCAGAAATCGGGACGCTCCAAGGAGTTCCCCAATGGAACCTCGACACCGTCCTGCCGTCGACCATCCGGTCGTCGACCTTGTCCAACCCCGATCCTCCTCTCCTATGTCGATCTCGGACGGGTCGGATTCGGCGGAGTTCGATCCTGAGGTCTCTCGAATCGAGGACGAGCACCGACGCTCGGGGTCGATTTCCCCTACGGAAGGCCCTAAGGCATTTTTGGAGCTCGTTACCAGGATGGCGACTGCCCTCCAAGTTCAGGGCTTTACGGAGTCCCCAGCAGTGACCGACGTCGTTCACCGGTTGGTCCAGGCTGATCTTCCTCCGTCTCCCGTCTTGCCTTTGCTGCCTGTCCACCTTTCTATGTTGAAAGAGTCATGGGAACACCCGGCTTCGATCCCTCCGGTTTCGAGGCGCTATGATGGGTTGTATAGGATCCAGGATGCTCCTGGCAAATTCCTCCTTTCTCAGCCACCACCGAACTCCATGGTGGTTCACTCTTCTTCGAAATCGAGGCAGCCTGCTCGCCAGTCCACGCCCCTGACCGTGAGGGTCGTAAACTGGATCTTCTGGCCAAGAAGATGTACTCTCTGGCCTCCATGAATCTCCGGGTCGATACTTATCTGTCGTATTTATCTGCTTACGCATTCAACGTTGCCAATGCAATTCGCCCTGTCCTGGAGTTTGTTCCGGAAGAGCACCGTCCCACTCTCTCGGCTGCCTTGTCTTGAGGTTTGTGCCATATCAAAGCAACAAATCAATTCCGTTCGTCATGCAGTCAGCTGCTCCTCTAAACTCCTGGTGTCTTCTGTCGCTCTACGGCGTCATGCCTGGCTGCGGGGCACCTCCCTACAACCGGACGTCAAGTTCCGTGTAGAAGACCTCCCCTTTGACGGAAACGGCCTCTTCCACTCCACCACCGACGAAGTGTTGAAGGCTGTTGATGAGAGTCGTAAGCAGGCCTGAAACCTTGGAGTCTCGGCTGCACCTTACCGTCCCAGAAACCGTTCCTGGAAACCTTCCGCCTCCAGGCGATACCTATCTCCGGCACCTCACTCCCAATGGAGGAGGAAACCGTACGACTCCCGTCCTCCTTCCAAACACCGTTCCCAACCCACCAAAAAGCCGCCGCAGCCTAAGCAGTCTGTTTGACTGTCCCCACCGTCTCTCTCCAATGTCGTTCACTCCTTCCGTCCGTACCCGCCTCTTCCCCTTTCTACCAGCCTGGGAAGAAATTTCAACCGACTCTTGGGTCCTCACCATCCTGCGGGTCGGGTACGCCATAGAGTTCGTTTCGTCTCCGATCCTCCCACACTTTGTCGTCACGCCTCCAGACCCCCTCCTCGATCTCGAGGTTTCTGCTCTCCTTGCCAAGGGGGCCATCGAGGTCGTCCCGGAGGCGCAACGAACTCTCGGCTTCTACTCGAAGTATTTCCTGGTCCCCAAGAGGGACGGCGGCTTCAGACCAATTATGGACCTTCGGGATCTCAACCGTTACATTCGGTATCAGAAATTCAGAATGGTCACTCTGCAGTCGATCCTCCCTCTCATTCCACGGGCAGCGTGGCTCGCGTCAGTCGATCTTCAAGACGCATACTTCCATGTCACGATCCGTCCCCAACATCGGCGGTTTCTCCACTTCGCCGTTGGAGATGCCCACTACCAGTACAGGGTGCTTCCCTTCGGCCTTTCTACAGCTCCACGGGTGTTCACCAAGCTGATGGCTGTGGTGGTAGCCGAACTCCACCGACGGGGAGTCACTCTTTATCTTTACATCGACGACTGGCTTCTCGTAGCTCCAACGCCAACTCAATTGCTCCACGACACTCGGGAGACTCTCTCCCTCCTCCGTGCTCTTGGCCTTTGCGTCAACCACACCAAGTCCTCCCTTCAGCCCCTCCAAATCCTTCGATTCCTCGGGGCTCGACTCGACACCAACCTCGAAGCGGCTTTCCTTCCGGAGTCCAGGGCTTCCGACATTCGGGTGATGGTGTCCGCCTTTCAGACGTGTCCCCAACAATCCGCCCGTTCGGTCATGAGGCTTCTGGGTCACTTTGCCTCTACGGTGTTCGTTGTCCGCAACGCCCGGTTGAAGATGCGGCCGCTTCAGCTCTGGCTCCTACGAGCCTTCGATCCCCTCCGGAGGCCTTGGCACACGATTCTGTCGATCCCACAAACCGTCCTCGCCTCCCTCGAGTGGTGGGCTCAACCTGTCCACCTCCTGTCCGGGATGCCATTTCGTCCTCCTCCTCCCGACTTGTTGTTGACCACAGACGCTTCCCTCTGGGGTTGGGGAGCCCAGTGTGGAGCGCTTACTGTACAAGGGGCTTGGTCTGCTCGAGATGCAACTCGCCACATAAATTACCTGGAGCTGCAAGCAATTTCCCTGGCCCTCCGGTCTTTTCTTCCGACCCTCCGAGGCCGTGTCGTCCAAGTGGCTTCCGACAGCACCACGGCTGTTTATTGTGTCAACAAACAGAGCGGCACTGCCTCTGTTCGTCTCTGCACCTTGGCGATAGACCTCTGGTCCTGGTGCCTCCGCCACTCCATCACGCTTTCGGCGATCCATATTCCCGGGGATCAGAATGTCGATGCGGACCGGTTGAGTCGTTCTGCCTCATCGGACAACGAATGGTCCATTCCCCTCCGGTATCTTCGGCCTCTGTTTCGGGAGTTCGGTCACCCATCTGTCGACGGCTTCACGTCCGTCGACAATGCTCGATGTCGCCTGTTTTTCAGCAGGGGTCCCCCGTCTGCTCGGTCGCTCGGGGATGCCTTTCTCCACAAATGGAACGGAACCCTGTTTTATCTGTTTCCTCTGTTCCCTCTCATCTCTCGGGTCGTGCAGAAGATTCGTGCAGACCGCACCTCCTGCATTCTGATCACTCCGTGGTGGCCACGCCAGGTCTGGTTCCCCCACCTGCTTCAACTCTCCTGTCGATCCTTCCGCCCCCTCCCTGTCGTCCCAGATCTCCTTTCTCGGGCCCGAGGGAGAATCATCCATCCCAATCTGGGATTTTTCAAATTAACGGCCTGGAAGATCCAGCCCTAGACTTCCCGCCTCAGGTCTCTGAAATCCTCCTGAATGCTAGGAAGCCTTCTACTCGACGTTCCTATCGGTTCAAGTGGGACAGATTCCAATCCTATGCTACTGATCACTCCTTCGATCCGATTCGATCATCTCTCCGTGAGATCTTCTCCTACATCGTGCATTTGAAGGATGCGGGCCTGGCATACTCGTCCTTGAGGGTTCATTTGGCGGCGATCTCCGCCTACCACCCCTCATCCAAGGCTCGTCAGTGTTCTCCCACCGTCTCACCAAGACGTTCCTCAAGGGTCTTCTTCGCATGTGCCCGCCTAGGAAACCGTTGGTGCCTTCCTGGAGCTTGTCTCTAGTCCTTTCTCAACTCATGGCTAAACCGTTCGAGCCGATGGCTACCGCCGACCTCAGGTTAGTGTCCTGGAAGACGGCCTTTCTCGTAGCCATTACCACTGCACGCAGAGTAGGGGAGCTAGCTGCCTTCAGGGCTGATCCCCCTACACCGTTTTTCATAGGGAGAAGGTGGTCCTTAGAACAGACCCTTCCTTCCTCCCTAAAGTCATCTCTGCCTTTCACCTCTCTCAGTCGTCTGTTCTGCCTACATTCTTCCCGAACCCGACTGATGCCTCTCAGAGAGCCCTGCACTGTCTAGATGTGCGCAGAGCGCTCTCTTTCTATCTACACAGGACGCAGCCCATACGTAAATCTCCTCGGCTGTTCCTGGCTTATGGCCCCCCTCACGCGGGGGAACCCATTTCTTCTCAACGTCTCTCTAAGTGGGTGACTTCCACCATAGCCCTTTGCTATGAGCTGGCGCGTCAACCCGTTCCTACCTGTCTCACTGCCCATTCCACACGGGCGGTGTCGATGTCCACCGCTTTCCTGGCCGGCGTCCCGTTGGAAGACGTCTGTGCGGCTGCTACGTGGTCCTCGGCATCGACCTTCGTGACCCACTACGCACTCGACGTCCGAGCTCGGCGGGATGCTGCCTTTGGTCAGACGGTGCTGCGATCTCTCTTCGCTTGATCCTGGTACACCCTCAGGTAGGACCCGTGGGTGATTTGTTTTGATGGTGATGCTGTGTCTTAACCAGTATTTTTGTGTCCTTTGCAGCTGCCAGCTCCCTCCTCCAACTGGTTCAGCTCTTGTAATCACCCATGTGTGGGACTGCACAGAGACCACGACGAAGATAAACAGGTTGCTTACCTGTAACTGATGATCTTCGAGTGGTCATCTGTGCAGTACCACAATCCCACCCAGCCTTCCCCGCTGCTGGCATCTCCAGATGTCCTGTTTTGGATTCTTTGGCCTTGACAGTGGCGGTCGAAGGAACTGAGTGAGAGGCGGCTCTCTCTCCCGCTCTGGGCATGCGCAGTGCATGTCTCCTCCCCAGAGCGGGGGAGAGCCCGCCAAAGCTCTTCTGAGGTAAAGCTCTAGAAGTTTCTCCGATCGAGGTCGTGCGCAGGCGCCCAACCCATGTGTGGTACTGCACAGATGACCACTCGAAGATCATCAGTTACAGGTAAGCAACCTGTTTTTTCTTCCAGTCTCGGACTTGAGCCGCCTGGTGGTTTCAGTTTCTGTCCTTTGTTGAGTCACCTCCCCGCCATCTTTTTGGATTGTTTACATTAACTGAAAGTTCGTAAAGTCTCTGGAAGCCTCTGTTACGCTTTGACTTTAACTGGTAAGGCTCTTAAAATTGGTTTTAATGCTCTATCGTCTTCTCCCCGCTTGTTAATCTGCTTTGCAGTCTCCGTGTGTGGGAGGGGCCCCTCCCCCGCTCGCTTCCCACACTTCTATCAAGGAGGGTGCTTTCTTTTAGACCATCGATTCAACGCTTTTTAGTAGTTCACTGCTCCTTGCTTGTCTTACAACATCACTTGCAATCATCTGGTCTCACGATCTCCTCCGCTTGTTCCAGCCAGTGTCTTTAATTCCGTACGGACGCACAATGGCTGGATCACTGGAGCGGAGGAGCGCCTTGATTCTCCAGCATCGCACTGGAGAAGAGGACCCCCCTTTCAGAAGCCCCTTGGCTGGGAGCCTTTGCCCTAGGCTCCCGGGGAGTAGCAATTACTCGCCCCCCCTCCAAACTGCTGGCGCTCAGGTCATGTCCTGGGAGCGTCCCAGAGACATGTCTGATTTCAAGTTGCCATTAACCAGAAGTCCCTCCCATTCTCTTTAAGGACCTGCCATAGTTTGTAGTGATCCACACAATCAAAGGCTTTAGCATAGTCAATGAAGCAGAAGTAGATGTTTTTCTGGTACGCTCTTGCTTTTTCCATAATCCAGCGAATGTTGGCAATTTGATCTCTAGTTCCTCTACCTCTTCGAAACCCAGCTTGTACTTCTGGCAATTCTCTATCCACATACTGTTGAAGCCTAGCTTGTAGGATCTTGAGCATGACCTTGCTAGTGTGTGAAATGAGTGCAATTGTGCAATAGTTTGAACATTCCTTGGCATTGCCCTTCTTTGGGATTGGAATGTATACTGACCTTTTCCAATCCTGTGGCCACTGTTGCATTTTCCAAATTTGCTGGCAAATTGAGTGCAGTACTTTAACGGCATCATCTTTTAAGACTTTGAATAGCTCAGCTGGGATACCATCACCTCCACTAGCTTTGTTGTTAGTAATGCTTTCTAAGGCCCATTTAACTTCGCATTCCAGGATGCCTGGCTCGAGGTCAGTGATTATACCGTTGTGGTTGTCAAGGACATTGAGGTCTTTCTTGTATAGTTTTTCTGTGTAGCTGCTCTAGGTATGCTCAGAAGTATACATCTTCCCTCAGTAATGCTCAGTTCTGCTAGTGAAACAGACTATTGGTGTGAGTTTTTGCCACAGATTGTTGCTAAGTAAGGAAAGCATGTCTAAAAGGAGAGAGCTCTAGAAAATACAGCTTGGTTTTGCTGAGAAAGAGAGGGGACTGGATTGTTATATGGAAGGGAACAAACTGTATGTTCTCTTTTTGTAGCTTGCAGAAGCATTTTCCATTATCACTTAAACAGGAGGGATTGTCTTCTCTAAGTTGGTGCTTGCTGCAACTCCTGTACATGACACCTATAAACAAAGTCTCTTTCTTTGGAACACTTGATTTATTCATATGTAAATTTATGTAGATTTAATTGATTTATTAAAACAACTAGAAGATCTTTAATTTGGTGACAGCCCTAATCCTCTTGCTTAGTTATGGTAGTTCTCTAGTTATATTCAGGTAAGCAAATGAGTTTACAAATTTCCCATCCTAGGAGCAATTGGATTTATATGGATTTTAGTGTTGGCTGTTTTGGTGTGTGATTCCTGCAGGAATCTAGGTGGAATGTGAGGCCAATCAACAGTGCTATACAATTTCTGCATAGAGAGCTGCATGGGAAATGTACGATAAAGTGAAGGACTGTACCTAATCTTCATTTTTGTTGAGTGTAATTAACATAATTTATGTATCCTTTTCAGGGACACGATAGATAATATTGTTTAGATACTGTTACCTCAAATGTGGGAAAAAGGGCTTTGCCTTGAACAATTGTGACACATGTATAGAAACCAGAGGCTTTTAAAAATTGAATAAGTTTGGGCTTTTTGCTTGCCTCATTGTTTTTAGTTCTTCAGTATTTTGTGCTGTGATTAAAAAAAAATCCTGTATTTGCAAGGATGGAGTTCTGAAATCTGCTGTCAAACAAAAGCTGGGAACCTCAAAAGTCCAATAAACTGAATAAAAGTGTCCACATGCGGCTTGCACCTTTGCCATTATGGTGTAATGGTTAGAGTGCCAGACAAGGATTTGGGAGACCCAGGTTTGAATTGCTGCTCTGCCATGGCAGAACATTTGGGCCAGTCACTCCCTCTTATCCCAGCCTTCCTAACAGGGTGAAATGGTGGAGGGGAGAACAATAAAGTTGCTTTAAATCCACATTGGGAAGAAAAGCAAGGTATAAATATCTTAACAATAAAAACATCTTACCCCATCCCTAGTGCAAGAGTTCAGACCTAAACATTCTGCCATGAAAAATCTAAGAGAATGGCTTAAATGTTCATCTAGGAAGACAGTAGCTTCAATGTAGCATTTGGTTATTAATGAGGTCCTGTTTTTACTGAGTTATGACTGTTTTCCTACTAAAAGTGAAAACTTTACACATTTCAGCTCAAGATGTATTCTGCTAAACCTCCCACATTTATACCCATCTTCCTGGCAGACTTCCCAAAATATGTTTGGGTTAAGGTATTACACATTACATTTGATGAGGCTTTAGCGTTCCCTCTTGCTCACTTCAATCTTTATTTCTGTTTGCTCTTATAATTTACAGTTAATGAAAGTTCTAAGTTTACCTTTGTTTTTGTTGGCTTCTGTACAAGAGACCTCCAGACCTTACAGTCTTCTATTGAAATGGAAAACAGAATTAGGAAAGGCAAAACCTAACTGAACGGCTCCATTTTTAGAAAGATGTTCATCAGTTTTAATGTGGTGCTTTTGGCGGAACACTACAAGCCTTGTTCTAGATTTGTTACATACAGCATAATCATATCTTTTAGCAGGTTTGTGTGAGAAGGATGTTGGCCTATGTAAATCATCTAGTAACTGTCATCATTCAAATGCTGTCTTACCCTGGCTGTACAACTGCACAACCCTGGGGGACCTCAGCTTTCCTGAATTATATGGCACAAATTCTTCCTTCTTCTGGTTGACTTGAGAGATTCTGCTGCTGCAGAGCTGATTCATGGGGTCTCAGCTAGTGTCTTTGCTAATCTGGTAGACATAGAACTCCTAACACCATGGCATTTTTTCCCCCTTGGGTATGCATCTGACCTCCTGGAAGGTGAAAATTATGGGCCTGCTTCAGGTCTTCTTGATCTAACTCTTGTAGAGCCCAAAGAGAAACACAGCTTCAGAGTTCAAATAGAGTTGAAGAAGACTGCATATCTAGTTCCATCCATCAAATGGACATTGCAGGCTCCCACAGCTTCACTTTATCTCTGGGTTGAGTAGGGGAGCCATGACAGAAACTGAAGGGTTAAACCCTCTTTCCCTTTTCTGTATGGTCACAAGACAGATTGAGGCTGCAGGAACCCAAAGTTTGCATTTGGTGGATAAAATGTGTGACCATCATCTACTGTGTGAACCCTTAGTTTTTCCATACCCTGGTTGCTTTATTCATGTTTGTTGACACCATTTGCCTCTTTCCTTGTTTTGCAAATACAGTGGCGTACCTTTTTATTTTTATAAAATTTATATCCTACCATTCTGCTCTCACAAGGGTCACCAAGGTGGCTAACAAATTAAAACATACATGATAAAATCCCATTTTTAAAACCATTAAAATCACCCCCCTCAAAACCACACATCGTTAAGACCAGGGCATTTTTTGTAGAAAAAGCCTGGCAGGAACTCATTAGCATAATAGGCCACACCCAACAGCAGAAGCTTATTAGCATATTAGGCCACACCCCTGACAGCACAGCTCATTAGCATATTAGGCCACACACCCTGTGTCTTCCCTTGGCTTGCCTGGACCACCCGCAGCTGTGGGGAGTCCGGGCAAGCCAGCCCTTGGACAGGCCAGGGAAGGCATGGGGAGGCATTTAAATCCTTCCAGGGCCCCCCTGACCCGCCTGCCTCGAAGTCATGGGGGGGCTCGCTCTCCAGGCCTTCCCTCTGTAGCCACACATGCAGAGGTTTTGGCTGTAGTGGGCGTGGCCAACTCTGAAGCCAGCCGGAACTCCGTTCCTGCCCAAAAATAGCCTTGATCAGGGCTCTTTTTGTAGCAGGGACTCCTTTGCATATTAGGCGACAAACCCCTGATGTAGCCAGTCCTCCAAGAGCTTATGGTAGCCCCTGTAAAAAGAGCTCTGTAAGCTCTTGGAGGATTGACTACATTAGGGGTGTGTCACCTGATATGCAAAGGAGTTCCTGCAACAAAAAGCCCTGGCTTTGATTAAGACAATTAAAGACAGACCTGTAATATAAATAAAGACATAAAAACAGTAATTAAAACATTGGGGGAGGAAGGGGTGATCACTGAGGGAATGCCAAACAAGATGAAAAAGTCTTAACTCACTGGCAGAAGACGGCAATAGGAGGGGGACAGATGGATTTCCTTGGAGAGATGTCTGGTTTGATTTGTTAGTAAACTAATATCCTTATAAACCCATCAAAAAGATCAGTTCCTTCAGGGCTTGTAGCTGGATCATAGTTGGATCCTACTGTTATCCTCCCACTCCACTGAACAAAGTTTGAAGTCTTCCTCCAACTTAAGAGTCTCTTCTGTGGGAGGATGACTGGAACTTCTTCTCTTGGAGGAAGGCTTTTAGAAGATGGTTGGATCCAGATGAGTATCTTTCAATTCTGATCTCGGTATCTACAATTTCTGTTGCTATAGGAAAGGCAAGAGGCTGCTTCTGGGTGAATTGTGATTCCTCTTGCCCTAGTTCTGAATCTTGAGTGAAGGTGTGAGATTAACATATTCTTGCATCATGATGACATATGTGCATCCCCCCGTTGCATGAGACCTGAATGTGGCAAGAAAGGAAACATGAATTGCCCCAACTTTGTTACTGTTACTACAGAACATGTGAAGTGGTTTTTATAAATTGATACTCTGAGAATGCATCCTACCACTATACAATACAATACACTACACCAGGGGTCCTCAAACTTTTTAAACAGGGGGCCAGTTCACTGTCCCTCAGACCGTTGGAGGGCCGGACTATGGAACAGAGCAGTCCCCAGAGAATCCTGTCACAATCAGGGCCGGCTCGAGGTGCATCTGCGCCCTAGGCGGGCGCAGATGCCAACCTCCCGGTGGGGCCTGGAGTCCCACACTGGCCGCCTCCTCCTCCTCCTCCACCCGAGGGGGGAGGGGGGAGGGTGAGTTGCGCCACCCCTGGTCTAAGGTTTAAGGAAAGGACCTTAGTTGGTCTTAAAGGTTACCCTGGACTCAAACTTCATTCTATAGCTTCAGACTGACATGGCTGCCCCCACCTGAACTGAATGAAGAAGAAACACACTTTGACTCAGCCACAGTGAATTGTGGTGGTTTGAGCATCCGACTGTGATCTGGAAAGACTGGAGTTCAAATCCCAGGACTGTCACTGTCATGTAGCTTGCTGGGTGACCCTTCTCTCTCAGCCTCACCTACCTGGCAGGGATAATGTGAGACTGAAAAGAGCAGAGAAGACTCACCTCTGCCACCCTAAATTCCCAGGCTGGAGGGCAGGTGGGTTAAAAATCACCCTGTGACCTTCGGGACAATGTTGGTCTGCTATGAAGAAAACAAAGCGAGGCCCAAAGGAGCCCCAGGGAGAGCGGATGCTCAGGGGTCCAAATCCTCCCTCGGCCTTGCAATTCGGGGGATGAGGCCGAACTGTTGTGAAGAAGGCAACCCAGGCAAGGGGAAGTGCAGGCGCTCCAAGCCGATCCTGGGAGAAGCAACGTGGGATGAGTAAAAATGGCCCCGATTCACACAGAGGTTGAAGCCGGGGGGGCGGACGACAGGAGGGGGAGCAATGGACGCGGCCGGGGGGATGCAGGGCCAGGGGCAGCCCCCCAACCAGCCAGCCAGGCCTCCGCAGGAAAAGGGCGGGTCGTGCCTTGGCCGGGCCGGTGGGGAATTGAGCGGTGCCTCCGCACCTGGCGCGCTGAGCGGGCCGCCCCCTGCTGCCCGAGGCCCCGGCCCTGCCTGCCCCTTAGCCACCCCCTCCGCCGGGCATGCCGGACTCCCTGGCCCCGGGGGGGGTGGCAGCGGCACACTTCCATGGTGCGCTAGCCCAGAGCCGGCTAGCCAGCCGCGGCAGGAGGGAGAGGCGGAGGAGGAGGAGGAAGATGCGTGGCGGCGGCTTCGCGGCGCTGCGGCTCCTGCTGCTGGTGCAAATCCAGCTCTGGGTAGGTCCTGCCGGTGCTGCTGGCCAGGCTGCTGCAGAGCTGGTTGCGTATGGGGGTGTGTGTGTGCGCGCGCGCTCGGGTGTGTGTGTGTGTGATACTGACCTCTTTGCGTCTCCGCCCTCCCTTGCAGTGCTCACCCGAGGGGGGGGAGGGGGTGCGAGCTGCGCTGCCGCCGCCACCTCCTCCTGCGCCCCGGCTGGCCGGCTGGGTATTCTGCGCTGCTGCCATGCCGTTGAGGGGGAGGGGGCTATCTGCGGGGCACAGGAGGGGGGCTCCTGGAGATTCGGGGCAGGGCGTGGCAGCTCTCCAGGTCTTCGCACCCGCGCACCCGCCCACAGAAGCGAGAGCGCTGCACGCCCCCCCCAGGGCGTGTCCCCGGCACACACCCGGCGGGCCGTATAAAAGTCCTCGGCGGGCCGCATGTGGCCCGCGGGCCGTAGTTTGAGGACCCCTGCACTACACTATACTTGAGATCAGGGCCCTGTGAGAGCTATTACAGTTCAGCAGGGCCTGTAAGATGGAGCTGTTCCACCAGGCCTTTGAGTGAGCCAGTGGACATTAAACCATCTTGGCCTCCCCTGCCTTTTGGTAACTCCCCAGTGCCTCCTAGATGCTGTTTATCATCTATAGGGCACAATATTTTAGGTACCTCCCACCATCTGATCAAAAACTGTTATAAATCAGGCTATCTACCACTGCCTGTTAAAATATCACAGGAGACATTGGATTACTTGTGTTTAATGTCATCTTGTTTTAAAAGTTTAATTGTTTAACAGTTTTTATATGCTGGTGTTTTTTAAATTAATATTATGTTGTGAGCTGCCCTGAGCGCATTCGTGAGTTAGGGCAGGATACGAACGAACGAACGAACGAACTAACTAACTAACTAACTAACTAACTAACTAACTAACTAACTAAATAGAACAGTACTACCATTTACTCCTTTCAGATTCATGGAGAAAGCCATAGATTTGGATAGAGGGTCTAAAAAGTATTCCTTTAGAGTTAGAGGGTGTTCTGTGGATCCATCTACATTCCTAACCTTTATGAGCCTCTTTTGCTGCTTCCCCTCTCTACCTGGACAATAGAAACAAAGTAAAGTGGTTGTGTGCCTACTGACTCTTAATTTAGTAGTCAAGGAGGTGTCCATGATGTTTTAAAAACTATGAGCTTACCCCTTTGAGTCCAGGAACAAGAACTACAGCATATATGGTTTTGTGGCCTTTGGACACAGCCACCCATGTTGCCTAGGTATTGTCTTGTGACTGCCCTTCAATAGAGATGGCCATGAATCCAACAAACACTGATTTTTTGAGCTGGTTCTCCATTCTTCCAGTGCATCTCTTAACTCTATGGTATACACCATAACAAAAAAAAATCAGGAAATATAAGTAATAAACTCCAAGGCTCTGTTGCAGCACTTGTGTACAGTGTGACATCAGCAGTCTTTTTGGGCAACTCTGTATTTGCAAGTATGTTTTAGCACATTGAATGAGAAATAGCAAATTGGGGGTTGGGGGATCTCGGTGCTCCAATGCAAAATTCTTCTGACTGAAGTAGAGAATTTAATTTATCCATAACTGTATATTGTTTATTTTCTGGAAGAGTCCTGGGAATTTCCCTGATGTATGCAGTTATCCAGTCCCAACATTCAGGAAGACAGAAGCAGGTGTCCGTCCGTCCGTCCCCCACTGCTGGATATTCTTTACAGCAAGATATTCTTTACACATCACTGGAGAACTAATACAGCTTTACAGTTTGGTGCCTATGGTTTTGTGGCATCTGTTCAATGCAACAGCTTCAGTAAAGCACCTTTTTAAAGCGCATTGTATGTCTTAACAGTTTGTTATAAATCAGCAGCACTTTCTTTAAAGAGCACAGCATCCAAACATGCTGCTTTCAAGCATTTAAGATGTTAATGGGTTTTGAGGACTGGAACTGATCTTGTACAGCAGCTTTTAATGCCAAGATGAAATGGACTATGTATAGCGACTTCAGCTGTGTTTTCTCTTGCATGGAGGTGATCAGAAGAAGTCTCCATGTTGAAAAAAGTTTTATAAGGAATCAGTGGCTTTGGAAACAGTGGGGCTGTTAGTTAAAGGTTGGCAGCGAGGCTTTGTCCCTTAAAAGTGCAAGGAAGCCATCACTTAGCATTCCTTATGCTTCTTTCCAGTGTATTATTTTCAGCTTCTAGTGTGGCTGGAAGTCTCTTCCCTCCTCTGTCTCTTTCATTGTCCCAGTTCACTGAGCATGACAAGCATGCGGAAACATATCACTCCTGCTGCAGGGAAATGGGACATACACTGGAAAAATCAGTATTAGAGGGATATTGTCCCCTAGCATTCCTCTTCCTTTCCTTGGCTACTGTTTGGGAACAAATCTGCAAGAGACAACTGGAGCATTTGGTTGGTATAGAGTCTATTTTTTTTCCCTTTCTGTATGCGTGCACAAAAGCATGTGGGATCCAACCTTTCCCTCCAAGTATGATCCTGAAGTCAGTTGTAATAAAAGAATCTCAGGCTTTTTTTTTTAATTCTCTTGGCAAGTTTGGAGAATGTAAGGTAGATTCTCCTAGCACATTCATTGTTGTAAGTGTAACAAAAATGCTAAGAAGGAAGTCCAGTGGCTACCAAATCTACAAATAAATATTTAATTTTGAATTGCCTTTGGTGAGTTATTTGATAATGTCTTTTTCTGTCTCCCCCCACCCTCCAGTGGAGATGGACACTGAATTGTCAGAGTTAAGGAATACATATTTATAGAACAGATATGTTTAACATACTTCAGATATGTTTTGAAAGTCATGATGCCTTTATTTCAAGGCCCTTATTTTATCTAAAGTGAAGATTCTATGGATGGTTTACAGCAAAGAATGTTAAGATTTGCTAAGAAACAGGGTTTTTTGAAAAATGGACATGGCTTGTTTTATTCTAGAAGTACTATGAACATTTTGAAGGCAAAGGATGGAGGATGTGGACAAACCATGTTTCATATTATTAGCCTTTAGGGCCAAGGTAGATGTGATGCTGAACATCTGTGATGATGCTAGAGCTGCTTGTTTAGATGCAGGTCTGCCCTAATCATGTATAAAACAGGACATAACAGTTCCGATTTTTAGGATCAATCCCTCCTTCCCTCTTTGTTCCCCCAAATGTAACTACAGCTACTATTAGTCCTGATAGGGAAAAAGTGAGGCATCTTCTCTTTCGTCCTTAAACTATGTCAGCAAATTCATTTGTTTAAACCCAGATCTGCCTCAAGGGGGATATTAAAAATGAAAGACTTGTGCTAATTCCCCCCTGCTCCTGCAGTTTGTTCCCTCTTGGACATTTTTCTGCAGGTTGGTCTAGGAGCCCAATGGGGGTGCATGTGATAGATATAAGAGGGGAAAGACTGCCTGTGTACTTCCTTTCTTCTTTAAATGTGGCAACCTACCATACAGGAGCTATTTTTGTGTAGTGGTTAAGTGCGCGGACTCTAATCTGGGAGAACCAGGTTTGTTTCACCACTCTTCCACTTGCACCTGCTGGATGACTTTGGGCAAGCCATAGTTCTGGCAAAGCTGTTCTTGAAAAAGAGCAGTTTCTGTTAGAGCTCTCTCAGCCCCACCTACCTCACAGAGTGTCTGTTGTGGGGAGGGGAAAAGGACAGGAGTTTGTAAGCCGCTCTGAGACTCCTTTGGGTAATGAAGGGCAGGGTATAAATCCAATCTCCTCCTCCTCCTCCTCTTCTTCTTCTTCTTCTTCTTCTTCTTCTTCTTCTTCTTCTTCTTCTTCTTCTTCTTCTTCTTCTTCTTCTTCTTCTTCTTCTTCTTCTTCTTCTTCTTCTTCACATTATACCTGACAGGGCAAGATTGATTTATATAAGTGGTTCTTTATGGTCACATGTACTGTAAGCTTCAGTTTGCTGATTGATCATGTTTCTTTTCCATTGCCACACTACCTTTATACCAGCAGCTGTCATGGGAGACTTGCCCTGGCTCTCTGGCATCTGATGAGGATTCTAAACAGGATGGTTGCTAAACGTCGACTTAGAGATTAGAAGCTGGCCCAGTTTACAGAAAGGATACTGAGCCAATTCATATCCAAAGTGTCTGTTCAGTTTACTGCATGCAGTACGCTGTTCCCCGGTCTTCAGTTTTGTGCCAGCAAGCTGGTGGTTTTTTTTCTTTTCCAAATCTTGACCTGCGTAGCAATGAAAATGGGGGGAAGATGTTTACAGGAATGATTCCATAGTTTTCTAAGCAACCTTTGCAGCAGTATTGGATGGTTTTGTAACAGCATATTGTATTTTTTTCATCGGTATTCATCAAGGATCCTGTAGTACATTACACTTCTCAAGTCTCAGAAAATAATTCCAAGGAAGATGGCGAATATTAATAATAATTAAAGTTAAAGGAAAAGGAAGCACAGTACTATGGTGGGTATGCTGCAGTGATTGATAACATAGATCAAATTGCTTCATAGAACTGACAGGCAATCTTCAGGTGTACTGTCAAGCCCTGTCTGAATGTAGCAGGCACACAAGAAGAAGTTATCTTTGTGGCACAGCAAGCACTGGATTCCTAGCCCTTTCATGAGCAATGCTAGTATGCCTGCACGGCACCTGCTTGGGCTATTGTAGTAGTACAGCATATACAGGAGAAATGGCTCAGTTTTAAGAAGACATTAGATTTGGGGAGCATCACGCTGGCAAGTTCTTCATTACCTGCTCTGCATCACTTGAAAACTGACCCTTGGTGGATGTTGCTCTAACATTACAAGATTTCTTAGTTTCGCTGATTCTGCTATCTGCATCTGCATCTTATTTATTCAGGATGCCAGTAGCAACAACTAACCTGGTGTGTCACAGTAGTTCAATTTGAAGTTAAGAGCAGTGTGAGATGCGTACATCTTACCCTTCAAATTCTCTGCCTTATAAATGAAGAGCTCCTCTCTCCCTCTTCATTTGAAGTTTTAAGGCAGAACTGCTAGTGACCCACTTTTGCTAACAGTTCTCTTAACTAACCCCTGTACTCAATCATACATTTTTTCCTTCTTCCACCCACTGTCTGTCTAGCTTGGTTTAAAATTTTTATATATGTACTTTTAAAAAATTGATTAGTTGGAGAGCTGCCCGTTCTTCTGTGCTGTATAATAAGGATTTTAAAAAACTGAACACTGAATTCTGTATAGTGTAATTAAAACTGACCCAGATTTGGACCTGAGAACACCAGGACTTAGCCAAACTTGCCATGAGCTGAGTTCTGATGGCAGATGGGAACTAATGAGGACACACTATACTCCAGAATTTCCCAGCTGCTTGGCTCCTTTTTTTGTACAAACAAGGTTTGGAGTGAAGTCCTGATCCCGAGAGTATGTTCAGCAAATGTGCTGCACCCAGCATTTTGGGAAGCAAGGCAACACTGACAGCCTGTTTGAAGCCCGAGTTCTAAAGGGCTTTTCAATATAATCGAACATTAATGCAGACACAATACAGAACAGTTGCCTTCCTCTTCCCCTCCAACATTGTAAAACAGCTTCAAGCACTGCTTTGATTTCATGTGTCTCCTCCTTGTTGTCATGCAACAAAGTCATGCTTCAATAGGGTGTGCATACATTTGGATGTGTGGGCTCCTTAACCTATAGGTTTCTTCATCTGGTTCATCGTCCTGGGACTCTTCAGGCAGATGTAATTGAATCAGGCTGAAGCAGCTGTAGCTGGCATGTGGTCTCTCGGATTGCTAGCACCTGCTTATTTTTTTGTAACTCGCTAGAGCAAAAGTAGTGCCAAAACCAGCATTGGTCTTGGAGCGGATAGAGCACTCCACATCTTATATCCCATTCCCCTTCCAACCCAGCCACGTAATTACTGGTGCCTGCGTTAATAATTCTGGTAGTGAGCAGGGATAGGTTTATGCAGCTTCTTGTCCAAGGCTCCCTTTAACAAGTGCTCTGCCAGTACTGGCACTCCTCTTCATAAGCAATAAGTGACAGGCTTAATACTGCTCAGGTGCTCTGGATTGCTCTGCCCTCTTTGGAAAACTGGGCAATCCAAGACTTGTTGTGTCCAATGTAAAATTACAGGCACTGAATTTATTTGCTGCTTGAACAGCCTTGCTGGCACATGTGCGCGTGTGTATGTGGGTGTTTTAATATCTAGCAAATAGAATGTACGCTCCTGAAATCTGATTATATAAATGTAATTTCTGAGAAGAGATTATAGCTTTTGCTTTAACTGTGTTCTTCACACAATCCAAGTGTTAATGAGTAAGTTTTGAACAGTAAATGTGAAATGATTTTAGGATTGCAGCATATAAGCTATGAATCCAGTAGTCTCTGGTTTAAATCTCCTCTGCCATAAGGTCAGCTGTTGAACTTCAGGAAGCCAGCCTCATCCCTGCATCTGCAGTATGGCATAACAATATTCACCTAATTTGCAGGATTGTTGCAAGAATTACAGAACAGTATGTGACTTGCTTTAAATATTATGAAGCTCTATACCGGTACTAACATGTTATTTCTCATGGAATTATTTGTTTTTATGTACAGCCATTCCCCCCCCAAAGTATCAGTTGTAGTCAGGTTTGATCAGTTAAACTCACCAAGGCTTTAGGTCAAATATTTCAGCAAGAGTAATGATGAAAATTCAATTGCTATACGCTTAAATGTTAAGAGTTTTAATCTGGACTGTTTGTTCTGGTGCAGACTGGGTCCTACTGGTCAGCTAATACTCCTGTGCCACAAAAGCTTTCCACCAATGCAAGAGACTTCTGTTGGTGGAAGAAAATTTTGTGCCAGAGGAAGGCTCTCTTTGTTAGATGAATTTGCTGCTGTTAGTTAAGAGGAATGGTAGGATATGAGCCAATATTTCTTTTAAAAAACCATTGTTGGAGACAGTGTTTTATTTGCTAGGGTTTCAGTAGGGCTTTGGCTGCAGGCATTTTCTTAGGGCAGGGATTTACTGAGGTTTTATTTTATTATGTATAGTTTTAATTTAAAATCATAAGCTGCCTTGAGCCACAAGGGAAAGATGGGGTGTACATTTTAAATAAATACATACATGTTCATTTCTAATTCTTCTAATTCCTGAAACCAACAACAAACCAAAATAACATATGGTAAAATGCATTCAACATGCAACTGAATATATGCTAAAATGCATTCAACATGCAACTGAAACAGATATGGAACAAGTAACAGAAATAGTCACCACATGTGCTGCTTTGAATTGGAAAAATCCCCTTCCATACAATTAAGTTTGGACTTTGCTAGATTTCTTTGGATCAGTGCGATGATTTCCATTTTACTTTTGGCGCATGAGAAGCAATGTGATACTCAGCATGACATAGTGGTTAGAGTGCTGGACAAGGACCTGCAAGATCCAGGTTCAAACCCACATTCTTCCATGGAGTCTTGCTGGGTGACTTTCGGTCAGTCACTATCTCCTCCATCAAAGGGTTTTGGTGGGAATTAAATGTACAAGAGGAGAATGTTGTAAGCTGCTTTGGATCCCCATTGCTGAGAAAAGCAGGGTATAAATACATACATAAATAAAAATGCCTAGAGATCACTTGATTGTCTCTCCCACGAGGACCAAGCTAGACATGATACTGCCACCGTTTTAAAGCCTGATTGAGAGTGATTTAAAAACGTTGCAAGAACCCAATCCTGATTGAGCCTGCAGTGTTGCAGAACCAGATGCTCTTGTTCCCCCTGCCTTTTCTAGTGCCAAAACAGCTGCAGAGTTGGTGGTGGTGGCCACTTTGGCACTGGATAAGTTGGGGTGGGGAATGAGCACATGGTCTTGCTATGAACTGGGTGATTTAAAAATGCTACAAGTACCTGATTGTGATTGAGCCCGCATTAGGCTTTAAAATGATGGCAGCATCTTCAGGTCTGACCTTAGTACAGTCATGTCAAGTTTGGCCCTTAGATTCCAGTATAGCCATTACAGAGTTTAAGGAGTATAATCAGTTATAATGTTCAAAGTCAATAGGAGGAACAGTGCAACCCCTGATCTTTGATATAATGTGCCTTGAGCCCAGTTTCTGGCAATAGGATATGTTGCACTGAAGCCCCAGAAAGTATATTCTAAGAGCGAACTCATGTTCTTTAATTGAATCGGCAAACTGGGGGAAGGCCCTGGCTTGTATGCCCTTTTGTTGGCCCTCCGAAATAACTGGTTAGCCATGGTGTGAGATGGGATGCTGGACTAGATGGACTACTGGTCTGACCCAGCAGGACTCTTCTTATGTTTTTATGCATAGATGAGGACCTCCTATTCTTTGGACTCCTCTGGTCCTGTGCTTATGTACATATCCAAGGTAGAGTCTGTAGACATGGGAGACATGGGAGACCGTTACAGCCCCAAATAGGTGATAGCTTTTAAAAAATCGATGGGGATGCAAAACTGCAATAAGAAACTGAGCTGCTGTTTCAGTCAAATTGTTCCTAAATAATTTTTGCGTAGCAAAACCTGCTATCACCTGATGGCATGCACTGCGTCTTTTAAATGAAGACTGTTTTGCCTAGAGACAGGGCTTGAATTGGAAGAATACACTAAATTAACATTTCTTCAGGTTATGGTTCTAAAAATGTCTTAAACCCTAAAATGAATTTTAAAAGTTTGCATTGACAGTGTCTGTACCTATGCTTTTGCCATATCTCATTTGGGAAGATCACCCTTTATTTTCTAGATTTCTTTTTCCATTGCTGACTGCATTCTCACTCACATGCTCACACACATACCAGCAATAAGCAACTGAAGAATACACAGAATACAAAAAGAGACAGCCAATAAATAAAAGCTTGCATTGTCAGTCAGGGAAGATTTCTTGCACTGATACAATTGCATGTAATGAAAAAAAAAATTTCAGAATAGAAGTTTGTAACGTTACCAAAACCATCTTATACTACCCTATTTAACCAGTGCCTAAAATAAAAAAGAACAAATATTTCTTGTGGTCCTTTGTCCTTTTTTATTTTAGGCACTGGTTAAATAGGGCAGTATAAGATGGTTTTGGTAGCATTTCTTTGGAGTAGTTATGCACAGAGATATTCAACAGAGGGGACTTCAAACATACAACACAACTTTATTTATAGAAAACAAGGTGAAAGTGTATAGTATCTACAGGTAGTTTGGTTGAATAGAAATGACAGACTTTATAATAGCATACATTAGGCAGATGTTATCATGTTATTCCCACTCTGCTGTGAGCTTTCCCTTCTCTCAGGGTTCGCAATACATCTCCTCCCTCTTGTTTTCAGCCACCCGTTGCCCATCCTGGCAGTTTAGAATAATGTTTCTCCATTCCCAACCTACCTGTCAGTCACAGAGGTGAATCCTTTCCTTGGGCTTTACCTTTTGGAATCATTACATGACCCACCCTCAGAGCCAATGCATCAGGGAAGTTGCCAAAACTTTCCTGATCAATGAACCCTTTTGCTTCTGTATTTATACACGCATAAATTATTATTATTTAATACAGAATGCTTTTGTTTCTAGCTGCTTCCTGAGTAGAACTGTACATGCAGAATTGCATTAGTTAGAATAGATTTTACAGCAGCTTCTATTCTATGGTTGAGTGGAATTTAGAATCCTTTTTTACAGTATAATATCTTGGAACTTTGAACAGGAAGTTGTTACATATTCCAGTATTTTCAGTTCCAGTACCTAGCTACTAGATATAGAATGTTATGGATGTTCTGTTACTAGAACTTCAGAGGTTTAGCATCAACACTGCAGAGCACATAGTTCTCTGCTTTTTCCCTTTTTTTCTTTGCACTGCCAACCTAATACCCTGCCAAAACACTAAACAATAGTCCTTACTCGCCAGTATATAAGATTGCACATAAGATCATGTATAAGATTGTTCAACGTCTAACAATTTGAAATTGGGAGTAAGCAGTGAAGTGGCTAAATTTGCAGATGACACAAAGTTGTTCAGGGTGGTGAAAACCAGGGAGGATTGTGCGGCACTCCAAAGGGATCTGTCGAGGATGGGAGAGTGGGTGTCAGCGTGGCAAATGGGGTTCAGTGTGGCCAAGTGCAAAGTGATGCACATTGGAGCCAAAAATCCTAAATATAAATACACGTTGATGGGGTCTGAACTGGCAGAGACAGACCAAGAGAGAGATCTTGGAGTCGTAGTAGATAACTCAATGAAAATGTCTAGACACTGTGTAGCGGCAATAAAGAAGGCCAACGCTATGTTGGGGATTATTAGGAAGGGAATTGAAAACAAATCAGCCAGTATCATAATGCCCCTGTATAAATCATTGGTGCGACCTCATTTGGAATACTGTGTACAGTTCTGGTCGCCACACCTCAAAAAGGATATTATAGCATTGGAAAAAGTGCAGAGAAGGGCAACTAGAATGATAAAAGGGTTGGAACACCTTCCCTATTAAGAAAGGTTAAAACGCTTGGGGCTCTTTAGCTTGGAGAAACGACAGCTGAGGGTGACATGATCGAGGTTTATAAGATTATGCATGGGATTGAGCAAGTTGAGAAAGAAGTACTTTTCTCCCTTTCTCACAATACAAGAACTCGTGGGCACTCCATGAAATTGCTGAACAGTCAGGTTAGAACAGATAAAAGGAAATACTTCTTCACCCAAAGAGTGATTAACATATGGAATTCACTGCCACAGGAGGTGGTGGCAGCTACAAGCATGGACAGTTTCAAGAGGGAATTAGATAAACATATGGAGCAGAAGTCCATCAGTGGCTATTAGCCACAGGGTATAGATGGGAACTCTCAGTCTGGGGCAGGTGATGCACTCTATTCTTGGTGCTGGAGGGGGCAGCAGTGGGAGGGCTTCTAGTGTCCTAGCCCCACTGCTGGACCTCCTGATGACACCTGGTATATTTTGGCCGCTGTGTGACAGAGTGTTGGACTAGATGGGCCATTGGCCTGATTCAGCATTGGCTTCTCTTATGTTCTTATGTTCTTAACGTCAAGAAAGGATATTCCCTTGATGGCATCTCACTTTACCTTAAAAAAAAAACAAAAAAACAATGTAACAAAAATAAAGGTGTAATATCTCCAAAAAATAAATATTAAGAGGGACTGCAGACACGTGTCCTCCCTCATGGATCACTGCCTTGTCGTGGCAAGGGGGCTTGCGTGGTTCGATGAGGCTGTGGGCTATGCCGTGGAGGGCCACCCAGGACGGACAGGCCACAGCAGAGAACTCAGACCAAGCGTGATCCCCTGGAGAAGGAAATGGCAACCCACTCCAGTATCTTTGCCAAGAAAACCCCATGGATAGTAACAAAAGGCTAAAAGATATGACGCCGGAAGATGAGCCCCTCAGGTCGGAAGGTGTCCAATATGCTACTGAGGAAGAGCAGAGGGCAAGTACGAGTAACCCGAGAAAGAGTGAAGCGGCTGGGCCAAAGCCGAAAGGACGCTCAGTTGTGGATGTGTCTGACGGTGAAAGGAAAGTTCGATGCTGCAAAGAACAATACTGCATAGGAACCTGGAATGTAAGATCTATGAATCAAGGTAAGCTTGACGTGGTCAAAAATGAGATGGCAAGAATGAACATCGACATCTTGGGAATCAGTGAACTAAAGTGGACAGGAATGGGCGAATTTAACTCAGAAGACCATTATATCTACTACTGTGGCCAGGAATCCCATAGAAAAAATGGTGTGGCCTTTATAGTCAACAAGAGAGTGAGAAAGGCAGTATTGGGATACAATCTCAAAAATGACAGAATGATCTCGGTCCGAATCCAAGGCAAACCATTCAATATCACAGTAATCCAAGTCTATGCCCCAACCACTGCTGCAGAAGAGGCTGAAGTGGACCAGTTCTATGAAGACCTACAACAGCTCGTAGAACTAACACCAAAAAATGATGTCTTCATCATCATAGGGGACTGGAATGCTAAAATAGGAAATCAAAAGGTAACCGGAATAACAGACAAGTTTGGCCTTGGAGAACAAAATGAAGCAGGGCAAAGGCTAACAGAGTTTTGTCAAGAGAACACGCTGGTCATAGCAAACACCCTTTTCCAACAACCTAAGAGGCGTCTCTACACATGGACATCACCAGATGGGCAACACCGAAATCAGATTGACTATATAATTTGCAGTCAAAGATGGAGAAGCTCTATCCAGTCAGTAAAAACAAGACCTGGAGCTGACTGTGGCTCAGATCATGAGCTACTCATTGCAAAATTCAGACTTAAATTGAAGAAAGTTGGGAAAACCACAAGGCCATTCAGATTTGACCTAGATCGCATCCCCGATGAATATACAGTAGAGGTGAAGAATAGGTTTAAGGGACTAGATTTGATAGACAGAGTGCCTGAAGAACTATGGACAGAGGTCCGTGACATTGTAAAGGAGGCAGCACTCACCGCCATCCCAAAGAAAAAGAAATGCAAAAAAGCAAAGTGGCTGTCTGATGAGGCTTTACACATAGCAGAGGAAAGAAGGAAAGCTAAAGGCAATGGGGAAAAGGAAAGATTTGCCCAACTGAATGCAGACTTCCAGAGAACAGCAAGGAGAGATAAGGAGGCTTTCCTGAATGAACAATGCAGAGTAATAGAGGAAAACAATAGATTGGGAAGGACTAGAGATCTCTTCAAGAAAATTGGAGAAATCAAGGGAACGTTCCATGCAAAGCTGGCCATGATAAAGGACAAAAACGGTAGGGACCTAACAGAAAAAGAAGAGATTAGGAAAAGATGGCAAGAATACACAGAAGAACTATACAAGAAGGACCTCGATGTCCTTGACAACCACGATGGTATAATCACTGACCTTGAGCCAGACATCCTGGAAAGCGAAGTTAAATGGGCCTTAGAAAGCATTACTAACAACAAAGCTAGTGAAGGTGATGGTATCCCAGCTGAGTTATTCAAAATCTTAAAAGAAGATGCTGTTAAAGTGCTGCACTCAATTTGCCAACAAATTTGGAAAACACAACAGTGGCCACAGGATTGGAAAAGGTCAGTTTACATTCCAATCCCAAAGAAGGGCAACGTCAAGGAATGTTCAAACTATCGCACAATTGCACTCATTTCACACGCTAGCAAGGTCATGCTCAAAATCCTACAAGCTAGGCTCCAACAGTACGTGGATAGAGAACTGCCAGAAGTACAAGCTGGGTTTCGAAGAGGTAGAGGAACTAGAGATCAAATTGCCAACATTCGCTGGATTATGGAGAAAGCAAGAGAGTACCAGAAAAACATCTACTTCTGCTTCATTGACTATGCTAAAGCCTTTGATTGTGTGGATCACAATAAATTATGGTAGGTTCTTAAAGAGATGGGAGTACCAGACCACCTCACCTGTCTCCTGAGAAACCTGTATAAGGGTCAAGAAGCAACAGTTAGAACCGGATATGGAACAACTGATTGGTTTAGCATAGGAAAAGGAGTATGACAAGGATGTATATTGTCACCTTGCTTATTTAATTTATATGCCGAGTACATCATGCGAAATGCTGGCCTGGATGAATCACAAGCTGGAGTTAAGATTGCTGGGGAAAAGATCAATAACCTCAGATATGCAGACGATACCACTCTGATGGCAGAAAGTGAAGAGGACCTAAAGAGCCTCTTGCTCAATGTGAAAGAGGAGAGCGCAAAAGTGGGCTTGAAGCTCAACATCAAAAAAACTAAGATCATGGCATCTGGCCCCATCACTCCTTGGCAAATAGAAGGGAAGTCGTAGAAGTAGTGACAGACTTCACGTTCCTAGGATCTCAGATCACTGCAGATGGTGACTGCAGCCATGAAATTAAAAGACGCCTGCTCCTTGGGAGGAAAGCGATGGCAAACTTAAACAGCATGATAAAAAGCAGAGACATCACCTTGCCAACAAAAGTCTGCATGGTCAAAGCAATGGTATTCCCCGTAGTAATGTATGGCTGCGAGAGTTGGACTATAAGGAAGGCCGAGCGCCGAAGAATAGATTCTTTTGAACTATGGTGCTGGAGAAGACTCTTGAGAGTCCCTTGGACTGCCAGGAGATCAAATCAGTCAATCCTAAAAGAAATCAACCCTGACTGTTCCCTGGAAGGCCAGATCCTGAAGCTGAAGCTCAAATACTTTGGCCACCAAATGAGAAGGGAGCATTCACTGGAGAAGACCCTGATGCTGGGAAAGATTGAAGGTCAAAGAAGAAGGGGACGGCAAAGGATGAGATGGTTAGACAGTGTCATCGATGCAACAAACATGAAATTGAGCAAACTTCAGCGGACAGCGGAAGACAGGAGGGCCTGGCGTAATCTGGTCCATGGGGTCGCGAAGAGTCGGACTCGACTGTGCGACTGAACAACAACAACAACAACAACAGACACGTGTCAAAAGATTTCTTGATGGGTCACATTTATAATATACAAAATATAACATTCAAAGCCAAGGGCAAAAGGAAATATCCCCAAAAATTTCTTCAGTAGTCAGCCATTTAATCCACTTCTTCCATATGTGATCTGTCATCATCACCTTCAAGTGGGGGCATCTCTTCAGTAACTGTTGTGTTCATCTTTATCTATGCCCAAACCAAGTTTGATCATTCTATAAATATGATTGGCATGTCTCTGAGGATCCTCTAGGCTAAATCCGGAAGACAGGAGAGCAGTCTCATACAGCCAGATGACCAAGTCCTTCACAGACTTGTCATTCTTATCTGCTTCTGCCTTCTGCCTCAGAGTCTCAGTAACGGAATGATCAGGATTTATTTCCAGGTGCTCTTTGGCAGCCATGTGCCCACTGTGGAGTTGACCCTAGTGCTTGGTGCTTTCATGATCCTCTCCATATTAGCTGTACAGCCATATGTACTGGTCACAATGCAGCATGGAGAAGTCACCAATTGGCTGGAGACTACAACCTTCTCTACTTATTTTTCAAGTTTATATTTCATGATCTTGCAGAGGTTTTTAATTTTTTCCTTCTCTTCTTGTTTCTTTTTCTTCTCTTCATCTTCAGAAAGCTCCACATTCTCTTTTATTACTGAAACCAAAGTCTTGCCTTCAAACTCCTTTAACTGTTGTACACAATATTCATCAATAGGCTCAATCATATAGATTACTTCCAAACCATGTTTACAAAGACATTCCACAAAAGCCGAATTGGCTACTGTTTGGTTTCACCTGTAATGTAATGCAGATGTTCTTGGTTATTCTTCATTCTTGTACAATAGTCTTTCAGGACACCATATCATCCTCTGATGCAGAAGTGTAATAGCTCAACAATTCTGACAGTTTCTTGTGATTTTGTGAATCCTCATGTATGCCAAGCTCAACATTTTTACAAAACTGCCCACAGAACTTCTTATGGTTTTCTTTGTCTTCTGCAAGCTGAGTAGAGGGTTCCAAACATTTCTTCACCAAATTTTTCTGGATCACCTTTAGAATCTTGTTCTGCTGTAGCATTCACAGGAGAAATTGAAAGGTGAGTCTTTTGAATCCACCACATCTTGCATGAAGTTCAAATATTCAAGAATTATTTCTTCAAAGTTATCCATGATGAACACTCTGTGGACAAACAGTTTGATGTTATTCTCTCCCTCCCGCCCCCCCAAAAAAGTACAAACCTTGGGATGAACATAAGTGCTCTGAATTGCATCTATCCTCCCACTGAAAAGTGTTTTATTGCCAGGTGGTCTTCACAGTCATTGGTCAGGCTCTTGTAGAATTCTCCATATTCTTCATTAGTAAGGTCATCTGGATTCCTGGTCCAAATTGGCTAGGTCTTGTTGACCTCTTCCTGGTCAATGTACTTCTCCTTGATCATCTTTCTCTTATTCTTGTCACCCTCTTTCTTTTTTATTTCTTCATTAGTGTTGTTACATTTGGCCAACCCCTTCCTCTCCTGCTGCTGCTCTACCTTTCTCTGAAGCCTATCTTAAAGCCTGTACTAATTTAGTAGCAATCTGTTTAGAAGCTCAGTATAAATTATTCCCCAGAAAGATTTTAGCAGAGATATTTCCACGCACCCCAAATCTTCATGATCCTCTAAAGTTCTTGTAGGAAACGGGCGATTTGGCTACTGGGACTGCAAACGCAGGTGCAAGGACTCCTTTTATCTTCAGACTCTGGCTTTGGAGGTGTTGATTATTTTTTTAAGATGGAGATGTGTAGCTATGTTAGTCTGTCTGTAGCAGTATAAAAAAGTCCAGTAGCACCTTAAAGGCTAACAAAAATTGTGACAGGGTATGAGCTTTCGTGAGTCACTGCTCACTGGGGTAAGAAGGGAAATTTCTACTTCAAAACCTCTGAAAACTAGTG
Source organism: Gekko gecko (assembly GCA_029375565.1). NCBI lineage: Eukaryota > Metazoa > Chordata > Lepidosauria > Squamata > Gekkonidae > Gekko > Gekko gecko. The sequence goes on from JAPDNY010000004.1 coordinate 46,635,219, forward strand.
ATTTATCCCCATTTAATTCTATTGTTTCTAGGAATTCTGCATTAGGGGACTCAGGAATAGTCCATATACTAGAAACATGCAGTGGTTTTTCTTCTAGCTCATCTGCCTGCTCTCCAGCCTTCTCTTGGACTACTGTAGTTTCCAATTGTTGAGCTAAATTTGTTCTCTTAATGGGACTGACTAGTTTATTCCTGGGTGATTTAGGGTAGAATCTATTCACATGGCCTTCCTGGTTACATTTGTAGCAACCAGGGGTCTTTGGGGGGGAGCACACGGGAGCGAATGTCAATCTCAGCTCCATTATCTCCTATGGGCCATTGAAGTCAAAGGTGAAAACATAGGATATATTCTGGGGGCTGGAGGGGAGGGGGTTTGAGGGAGAGGCTCACAGGGTAGCTGATGGAGCCTCTCCCCAAGATACACACCAAGTTTCAAGAACATTGGATTAGGGGGTCCAATTCTATGGGCCCCCAAACAGGTTGCCCCCATTCCCTCCATTGTTCTCTATAGTGGGAAGAAAAGTAACTCCTCCTCTTTTGCTTCCCTTTCTGACATCACTTCCGGTTATGTCAGGGGGCATGGCATATGCTAATAGCCTAATAGCTTATTAGCATACCATATGCTAATGAGCTCCTGCAGCTGTTTTTCTACGAAAAGACCCCTGGTAGCAACTAATAGGTGTCCATCTAAAACTTTGTTCCTCTAGAGACCTATTCACATGGTTGGTTTGTTGAGGTCAAGTACTCCCACTTTTAGAATTTTTTGACCAAGCTCTAAAAGATGATAGGTATCCTCCTTCACTTCATCCATAAAGAAAGATGCTCTCTCTGTTTTAGGTTTCTTATCCCTCAGGAACCATCTGTACTCTTTTGTTATGACCTGATAAGATTGTTCAAGGCCAATTAGATGTTTCAGTTCCTCAAATGTTTTGCCTTACTACCTTCTATCCATTTAATAAGTAACCAATCAAGGCAGCATCCTAACTTCCAGTAACTTTTATCAAGTCTGTTCTTTATGTCTCTAAACTGTTTTCAACATTTTTCTGGTGACAGGCCATAATAAACCCTTACCTTTTCTTTAAGTAAATTATAGTTGCTGGCTTCTTCCAGACTAGGGTTGCCAAATCTTACTGAAGTAATAGTGGAGGGGTACCATAGAGTTTTCAGGGCAATTGCTAGAGCGTCACCCAGCAATGTGCCCAGCATGATGATATCACTTCTGGGCTATGTCATCGTGCTGGGCACGTCAGCCTGATCTGGCCACTTTGGGGGTGGGTTCCCCCCGCCAGCCGGATCCAGACCGGCAGATTGGGCGCCCTTTTAGCAAGGGAATCCCCGCCCCCTGGGGGACTTGGCAGCCCTATTCCAGGCACATCTCAGAATATATTTCATTTAGGCCCCCACATAACTATGGTCTAATATATTTCATCCTCTCAGTCAATGAAACTTCAAAATCATTGCAAACTCTTTCAAATGATGTGAAAAAGGCCTCTACATCATATCCTTTCTGGTATTTAGGAAACCTTTTAACATCCACATGAGAATGATTATTAGTATCCTCATTAGTACTAAATCCTAGTTCAGCTCAAAGTTGGATCTCTTGCAGTTTCAGCTTTTAAATCTCAACCTGTTTAGCTGTCTCAGCTTCAGTTCTTCTAAATTCCTTTTCTAATCCAATTCTGGCTTTTTCTTTTTCTACCTCCATTTTAACCCTTTCTGTCTCTTTTTCAGATTCTGTTTTCATCCTTTCAGACTCCCTTTGAGCTTCTAATTATTTCCACTCTGCTGTGATCCTTCTCTTCTCACAGGGTTCATAATACATCTCCTCCTTCTTGAGGTCTTGAGGTGAATGTGTTTTTTTGTTTTTTTGTTTTCAACCACCCATTGCCCATCCTGGCAGTTTAGAATCCTGTTTCTCCATTCCCCACCTCCCTTTCTGCTCTGTCAGTCACAGAGGTTAACCCTTTCCTTGGTCTATACCCTTTGGAATCATCACGAAGTTCTTTTAGTTCTTTTGTAGCACAGAGAAGATAGTTTTTCATGATGTTAGTCCCTCCTGTTGCTTCCCAGAAGGGGCAGCCCTGCTAGACAATTTAGGTTATTAGGATTAGGATGATGCTTCCAGGATTCAAGGCTTGGACTGACAACCCAAACAGATGGGGGATAGGATTGTAAATGACCAGAAGCCTTCACAAGCTGTATAAAAATGTGGACTATTCTGTAGTCATGCTTAATCAGGAAATATGTTATATTGGGTTGTTCTCCCAGGGAACCCATTTAGCCTAACAGCACACTGAAAGGCAGTGGGTAGCTGAATAATCAGGCCAATGATAGCAATGTTTCGACTATGGATACTGTCCCTGGGTTAAGTGGTGTATAGCCAGATGCTTAATGAGTAAATCTAGAATGTTCAATGGAGACCACAATAAATATTTTTGAGAAGCTGAGGATCTTTCTTTTTTCCATCTATTATTTTTATTTGCATGTCTGGACTTTTCCTGATTCGTCATTTGATTTCTCTTGAACTTAAAGGCAGTACCCACTAATATACTTTATTGTAAATTATAGGGTTACAGATTTCCGTCCCAAACCATGCCTATGTATTCTCCAGATCTGTTTTCTTTCATGTGAAATTTCATGAGGAAGTGCTGGTTACCTAGGTGGCTTTTGTCTGGTTATGTTAGGCTAGAAGAAGCTAAACCCCGTGGATGATTTCTTGCTGTTGTAAGTGGCTTCTCTCCTACAGTAGTAAATACCAAAGGATGGGTTTGCAATTCTGTGTGATCAATTGTCAAGGCCTGTTGGCCTTTTCACCTTTCATAAAATGTAAGATTTTTAAGACTGTGTTAAAAGGAAGCTTTCCAAAGGTGTTGTGATAATTGAAGGAATGACATGTTAATTATACAACTTGACAGGTACTCTGAAATTCTGTTTATCTAGTAATTTCCCCCCATTGTTCTCTCCTCCTCCTTTTTCTATCACAACAACCTTATGAGGTAGGTCAGGCTTAGACAGAGTGACTGCCTCGGTGAGCTTCATGGCAGAGTGGGGTTCTGAGCCTTAAGTGGGTATTCCATCTCTTATACCACACTGGCTCTCATTGTGCTGTTAAATTCTGAGTTGTTTTGAGTGCTAGTTATCGGTGACATCTCTGTAATGAAATTCTGTGGGGACTTTTGTAATAATTTTACTAGCCTCAAATGTTTGAAAATGGAAACTTTGAACAGACCTGAATTTATCTCTTTTCTCTTTTTCTTTCTTTCTTTCAAGGAAATGTTTCATTAATGTGCAGCTCTAAGTATCTTGCTTCCTCATCTTCTAGGGAACTAGAGAGCTTAACAACTCTGCTGCTTCCTGTTTGTACTCTGACAACAGTTCCTCCTTGTTTTTACAAGTAAAGTTCAACCTTGCATCCCATCCCATCCTGTTGATTCTCATGTGGCTACATGGTAAGCTTGCATTTGCTCTATGTATTTTTGTAAGGTGAGGTCCTCACAGGCTTTAGCAGACTCACAATAATAATATTTAGCATTGAAATCAGTATACTTCATGCCCATCCAAAATCGTTCAATCATCCCCCAGTTCTCGTGGTAGGAAAGGGTGGGCGTACTGAATTAGCATTGAAGTTGAGCTTCTGCATAAATTTTTATATGAATGAACTAAAATATGTGACAGAATTAAATCCATCAGATCTAATAAAAGAAATAGAGGAAAGCAAAGAAAGCTTGGACCTTAAATCCCATTAACCAGGCCAGAGAAAAAATGTGTTAAAAGGTAGCTGCACTGTATCTTTTTGCATTGTCTGTTGGAATAATCTTTTTCACCCTTTAAGTGGAGTGTTTAAAAATCCTGGTATTTCTGAAACAAAAAGAATACACAGCCACTGAGCTAGCTGGTTTTTATACCTTCCTTTTCTGAGTATTGTCCTTCAGTACAATACGGAGCCATTTCTTTGTTCTCAGAAGCAAGCAGTTAAATTGTATGTAAATGTATGCAAATTAGATGCTGTCTAATAAAGAGAGTCATTAGATGGAAAAAATATTTAGTTTGGCAAAAGAAGAGAAAAGAGGGGAAAAGAAAGCAGGTGTATTTTGGAAGAGATAAATGTACGATTGCTAAAAGCCCTCTAACTTTGGATGAGGATTACTAAGAAAGGCTATTTAAATTTCTTGTAGGAGGTTTATTCCTTTGTTCTTCCATTTTCCGGGTGTATGCATGTATGTGTATGGAAAATCATGCACATGTAGTTGTAATATAAATGTAACATTTATATAAAATTTAGTATAAATCTTTGGCATGCTGTGTCTTATTTTGTGTGCATATGTGCTGATAGGTATAAAAATAAACATATCAGAGATACGTGTATATTATGTTGTGTACCACATATATGAACACAATACTACCAAGTTAAATCACATACAAGTATTATTATTCATATAAATACTAAGTACTATACACAATTTTGCAACCAGTTAGTTGTCTCCTCTTACTAGGAGTCTGTTGCTGTGCAGTGTTCGCCATTGGGATATCTATTGGGTGCTGAAATTGGCAGTGCCCCCCTATGCCAAAGTAGCTGGGACTGGGGCTTTAGTGAAGAAAAGTGGCCACTAGTTCTTGGCATGCCAGCCAGAGGCCCACAGATCTGAGACCAAGAAATCCATACACCTGCCAGGAGTTGTTTCAAATTTTCCCTGGCTTTTTGGGAGAGATGCAGCGATGCTGTTGTGCTTTAACCTTTTTGCTTTGCTCAGGATGGTATGATTATAAGGTAAGCCTTTTTAAAAAAATTCTAGAACACCTACAAGAGGGAAGAAGTGTTATGTTTCTAGGTATAGTGCTATGAACCTACAATTAGCATCAAAATTATCTGTTTTATAAATCTTTTTTTCTTCTGTGGTTCATTGAAGGACAAATTAAGGCACTAAACAGCAACTTAAATCTTTTGTCACTCCTTAGCTACAAAGAGGAATTCTAGAAAAGCAGGACAATTCTCAACACTCAGTTGGCTCACTGTGACTTTATGTTACTGGAATATTTTAAGACAACAGCCCTCACATGCTGCCTAATTTTACATATACAATCTTTTTTGTTACTTTTTAAAATCTCACCCTCTCTAAGAATACTTGTCTTCATATTCCTCTAAAGTTTTCTAACAATACTGACCATAGAACTGTTAGATCATAAAATTGATTAAGTTGTTTAACAGAGGCACCTTTTTGTGTGTATGTTGGAGTTATTTTTTAAACAATATTTTCACTCAGGATTGTGAGTTTCTGTTAGCTGTTAACTTGTTGCCATGGCAGTTCTGCAGCAATGTATGCATGTAGACATATATGTGTTTAAAATACATGTATATTAAAATAGTGTTTTAAAAATATTTACATATATAGCTAAGGGTTTGGCATAATTCCCAGAATTACTGGAACTACCTTACCCAGGAACATTTGGACTTGAATAATCTCTGTAGCTGCACTATTTTTCGCAAATAGAATAGTTATAAAACTAATGCTTCCACCAGGGCTTGATGACTTTTATTATGCTAATGGGATCTTTTCACCCATACTTACTCAAGAGAAAGCAACACTGAATGTAAGACAATTCCCCCCTCCACCAAGGTAACACGAAAAAAGTTTTTTATTACTGAACATACCAATAAATTGTATGTAAATTTAAGACAATTCTCTATTTTTGTTGATAATGTTGGTGGGGAGAAATCTAGTCTTCCTTTCAGGTAAATAGGGTATATTTTATTTACCTTACAATCTTAATGCCAAATTACTCAGTCTAAATCCTGAGCATAGGACTGCAGTGTTAATTACTTTAAAGTACCCTCTTCATTAAGAGCGTCCTCTTGAATTACAAAGAATGTGTGAAAACTGTTAGATGAGGGGTACTGTTGGCTGCATAATAGAAAAGAGCAAGAGTCCAGTAGCACCTTAAAGACTAACAAAATATGTGACAGGGTATGAGCTTTCGTGAGTCACTGCTCACTTCTTCAGATACGTAGTCTGTTTTAATCTCTTCAAAGATTGATGCAACTTTTAGAATTTTTGGTAGTTGCGGGGAACTTTGTGCTGGTCCAGTTACATTTCTGAACTCTTATAAGGTTTGAAGTTTTACTCAACTCTAAAATCCAGTTTGGCGGGACAACTGAATTTCATGATACTGGTATGATTTCTCTTTGAATCCCAGAATCCTGAAGGTAAGGATGGTTTGTAACATTGTAACATTGGCTGCCAATTTGCTTGTACCTATATAGCAACAGGTACGTTGGACATTATGAATGGGAGCAGAGAAGGCCAGACACTTGCGCAGGAGAAATGGGGACTGGACCTGGATAGGGAACTCTCACTTACGGAATGGCACCAGGTTTGGAACTCGGTTGCTCATTCCTTAAAAATGTTTAATATTCAGCTCCAGGCTTTTAAGATGCAAACCAGGTGGTACTACACACCCTCCAGACTACGCAAGATAAACAAGGGTATCAGCCTGGGTTTGGGGTTGGAAGGGTTGTGGTCAAATTGGCACATTCTGACATTGCTGGTGGGATTGCCTGGTCATCCAGGGTTTCTGCCAAGATGTTTTAGCTAGGATCAGTAAAATGATAGGTCTTGTCATCTCTCCTTCCTTAGATCTAGCCTTACTAGAACTGTAGTCCAACTGCACACTGAGAAAGGCTATGACTTCTGCGCTACTGGCAGTGGCAAGGCTAGCCATTGCTTCCAAATGGAAAGCCAAGAAAGCACTAACTATAGAACTGTGGTTCAATAAACTATGGGCACAATTTGTGATGGGAAAGATTGCTGATAATCTAAACTCCGACTCCTACGAACAGCACCTTTGTAGTTACCTGGCTCCCGATACTGCAGTATTTAGCTTAGAATGAGATTATTCCATCTAATGTACAATATCAGGACTGGATTCATTTCTGAGCATTTGGTAGTTAACTGTCTCTTGGGGGGGTTATGATCTGGCTTAATGCCCTTAATAGTATGAATATGTTACTTACCTTCCTATCACCATATATCTGTTATTACTTCTTTCCTTTGCCTGTTTTTTCGTGACAATATATGTATTTTTGCAATATATTTAATAATTTTTAATTATAAAAACAATTAATGGGAGGAAGAAATGCAACTATTTCATGCTTCCTTTTCCTGCATATTGTTGCAATGTATTTTGGTACTTTCCCTGATAGAGAGCTGTTCAAGATCTTACAGGGGAAAATGCAAAAAGGTTCATCCCCACATTCATTTTGTGATTTATCTATTAGAGTCACCAGTTGGTATTAGTTTGTGTGAAACTATCAGCCCTAGAATGCTCCATTTTCCTGGTTGATCTCCAAATCACTGACAATATTTTTGGTGAGAGTTTAGAATTCTGAAATGCTTGCCTCCCAAAATAGCTTTAAAGAATAAAATATTACACACTAAACTAATCTCAGTACTAGCAAATTGGCTGTCAGACTAGTAGCTTTTGATATTACCTAGTTATTGTTGTTGTTTCTCTTATTTCTTTTTAATTATGCAAAGTGCTAATCAGTTTGATTATGCACAGTGCTAATCAGGTTAATTATGCAAAGTGCTAATCAGTTGTTCTCTAAGCACATGGGGAGTGCAGAGGTGCTGATGGTGAATGGTTCTGCTACATGGGGGTAGTCACGGCAGTCGTTTTCTATTAAGGAAGAAGAGCAAGTGAGATGGCAGGAGAAATTTTACCTCTTAAAATTATAAAAAGAGATTAAGGGAAGCTGTGGAGAAAGGTGATGCCTTTTGCTTATAATGGCTCCCCCAAATTGTTTGATTTTATTGAACTGACTTGGTTGGAATTGAGTTTTCTGCCTTTGATTAAGAAACAGAATTGTGCATGTTTTCATGATTTGCCCAAAAAGTGATGGTCACAGTCCAACATATAGATCATAGCGATTTTACTGGATAGAAACATGCTGGTTGTGTTGTTGCTTTTTGTGACCTGTACATCTGTTTTTCTTACTATATTGGCAGTTGGTATTTCATCATGGAGAAATAAGTTCTGTGTGCACCAAAAGGTAAAATGATCTCACCCTCTGAGTCAACCAGCTGACATTCTTGGATGTACAGGAGAATTCAGATATTGACAGGAACCAATTGACTTTAAATTCAGAAATCTTCTAGTAGCATAAATTAAGATGGAGTAGGAAGTTCCTATTTTGAATTTAAAATTGCACCTGGGTTTTCTTATGTGCTGTGCACTGTACTCATGTCCTAGTTAGACATTTGGGGTTTAGAGTATCTAGGTAAATAGAAGTTTTTGAATGCAAGGATAATTATAGAGAAAAAGCCCCTTATATTGGCTTACCTGGAGGACTGTGAGTTGATCTATCAGGAAGGTTTGAATCAAGCGCCGCAAGTGAGCAGGGGAGTTGGGAGGAAGGACAGAGACATCCAAACAGTCTGAGTTATGTGAATGTAGCCATAAATACCAGTCTGTAGTTTGAAAGCTTACAGAAGTAGAAAGTTTTCAGTTGTATTATACTTCTGGGGGGATGCATGAGTATAAAAATAAGACAGGTTCATGCTTGCCATGAACAAATTTATGTTTGTTCCATGTCTGAATAGAGCTAAAGAAGATCCTGTTGTATATAAAAGGCAACCAAATATAACTATTCTCAACCGAACTTAGAACTCTGTCTTTGGAAGTTTTCCTTCGGTCTGCATAACTGATTCATGTTAGGGAATCTATGTTCAGTGGGTGTAAAATGAATTAACCAAACATGTCAGTATGCTGTTGATGCGTGATTGCTGTGATGTGGTGTGATAGTAATGTTTGTCCCAGGAGGCACAGTTGTTGCTTTATCTTCAGTATGTATATACACTGTCCAGCCCACATATAATGAATTCTATTTTTAAAGATAGAGATGCCATAAAAGTAAACATTCTGCCCATGTTCTATACTTTGGGTTCTCACTTGGAACTTTGTTTCAGCTCATTCCAGAGTCGGAAAAATAAATAATAGCTTCTGTAATGCTGAGTGTGCAGAGGCTGCCTTTCTTGGGCTGTTTATGTTTCCTGGTTTCATAAATACAATTGCCACCAGGTTATGTAACATTAAGCGCATCAATACACAGAAAACTGCAAGTTCATAGCCGTCAAGCATAAATATTAGTAATGACATTGATGGCACTTTGTACACACTGTTCTGAAAGACAAGGGGTTAAGGCTGATATAGGAATAAGAATTTTGCTTCATTAGATGAAGGATTAAATTGCAGTGTTTATTCTATAAGAAATAGTGAACCTGACATTCTCTCTCTCTCCCCCCCTCTCTCTGGTATCTGCTTAAAGGAAAGGAAACAAAATTCACTCCTAATTTGTAGTGGATTTCCCATGGTTTTCAGCACTGAGTGATCCATTGGTCACATAGGGCAGTGAATAGGAACATTCTGACTGGCAATTAACTGACAATTACTGGTTGACTGAACTAAAGATATGAAGAGCCAGAGGCTCTTCAAGGTAAAGTCAGACTGGTCAGGAAACAGTAGTCTCGGTTCACTGCAGTCTTTGAACTCCATATTTTGCATGTCAAAGGGTTTAACCTTCTTTTAGATTTCTGTGCCTGTGAGTTCCTTCTAAGTGCCACAGATCTTTGTCCCTCATTGGGTCATTGATAGGGTACAAGTACAAACTGGCAAAATTTATTTCACAAGAAGGAAATCTGAGGAAGCTGATCTTCTGTGAAACCACTGAATTATAACATAGTTTCAGAATCAGCAGCTGTCACTCAGAGACAGTGTCTTTGCAAGGACGTAAATGAGTTGCAGTATCATCTGTACAGAGTTACTCTGCTTTAAGCCCTTTGAAATCAGTGAGTCTAGACTGAAGTAACACTCTGTTGGATGATCGTAAGTATTATAAGGTCGACAATACTACCTCACCAAAATTAAAACTGTCACCAATTTGAGAGATGCCTAGCAATACCTTGTAACAAATACACAATGAGACATAGCAGGGGAGGAGGGGCATGAGCTGCCATTCCTCCACCTGCCATGGAGGGTCGGTGGGTCAGTGGCTGGACTAGATAAGCAGAGCAAGTGAGCCAGCGACATTTCCAGCAGTGAGTGATATCCCCCTCCGATGTGTGGAGTTTGGGAGGGGAGTGAGCCTAGGCTTCTGTGGTCACCCACATGCTCTGCCACATTGCAAATAGATATTGGGACCATTGAGTGAAAACTGGGAAGGGATTATTTATTTATTTATTTATTTATTTATTTATTTATTGTTTCGATTTCTATACCGCTCTATCCCGGAGGCTCTGAGCGGTTACATAGTAATTTTGTCACCTAGCTAGGGCTACACTTGTATGGGGAGGTGAGTGCCTACTAGGCACCCTACTGGCTTGTTGTTCCTTTTCCGTGGTTCCTCTGCTGTGGTGGCTCGGCGTGGTCCGGCTTCTGCATGATGTTTTCCTGGCACGACCTGGCTCGCCGTGGCTCCACAGCGGCTCCTATTGGGCTGGTTCCACAGTCCGTGGCTGTGCGACGACTGCTGCACTAGTCTCCGTCCTGATTGGCTCCAGCTGTGCTGCGTCGCTGCGTCACCGCATCGCCTGGTCTCTGGCCAGTCCTGCCTGGAATGCTCGCTCGGCTGATGTCAATTCGCCGCCATGTTGTTTCCGCCGGAACGTTTCCGCCAGAATGTCTCGCCACCTGTTGCCGCCGCCGGCACCATCACTTCTCCTCACCTCTCCTCACTGCCGGGAGGTGGGTGCCCCCCTGCACCTAGGCAGGTACCCATTTATCTACTTGCTAGGCTTTCGAACTGCTGGGTAGGCGGGAGCTAGGACAAGGGCCGGGAGCTCACCTCGGCCGCGGTGGGACTCGAACAGGCTTATGGCTGTTCATTGATGAATTACTGCAGACATTTACTGCCTGCACCACCGCTCCTGTGGCCTCCTGGAATCCTAACAGCCCGAACACTGCCAAAGCTCAGTGCTTGCCTCTTCCAGCTGGTCTTCTCTTTCCAGCCTGGAACAGGGTTGCCAGCCTCCAGGTAGTAGTAGTAGTAAGTAAGTTTATTGTATATGGCCATTGGCCATTACAGTATAAAATATAAATACAAAATATAAATTTAGGGTTCAAAAGTACTGTTCTGAAAACAAAGCCTTCAGAATAAGACTGTATAGCATTTGAACAAATAAAACAATCAAAGTTTTAAAATCATAAAAGCTATGCTACCAGTTTTGTAGCTCTAGGAAACAGCCTTGGATCTAACTTTTCTGGCTGCAAGCACAAAAAGCACTACCTTGCGAGTAACCAGGGGATACATATCCGACAAGAGGAAAACTAACTTTTCATTGTCAGGTAAGTTGCAAATTTGGCTTTAAATTCCAGATAGAAATCTGATTCTTAGGTCTGAATATAAAGGACAAAACATAATATAGTGGAATAGATCCACTGTGGTACCACAAACACATACACATTGTTCCTGTGGTTTGTTGGTATACCTTCCAAACAGCACTTCAGTGGGCATGGATTGAAAGTGAAGGACAGTAAATGCTGCTCTTAAACTGTGGACTGCAATGTCTGACAAATAGGAGGTTCTTAAATGACCTTTTTAAATCCTATGATACCATGGTGCAGATTTTGACTGGAGTATTAACCTTTTGTCTAAAAGAGCATCCTCATTAAACACGCATTGGCGCAGGTCCCGGGTATTTACAAAAGATCTGGATAAGTCGTCAGGCACAGAGTACAGTGAGATGATGTTATTATAAAATTCGATGTGAGTTTTATCATTGCTTTGTAAATCTAAGTAGCTGATTTTGCGAAATGCTTTGTTTGGAAGCTGCTGAAATTTCGGCATCGATTTCAAAATTGCTAAGTGCGCTTGAGCCCTTAGTGATGGAATACCTGTTTCTGCCCTCATTAATGCCGCAGGCGAACCCTTGGGCAGTGCCAATAACCGCCTCAGAAAAAGATTTTGCACTGTCTACCAGCCTCCAGGTGGAGCCTAGGGATTTCCCGCTTTTACAACTGATCTCCAGTTGACAGAGATCGGCTCCCCTGGAGAAAATGGCTGCTTTGAAGGGTGAATTCTATGGCATTGTACCATGCTGAGGCCCCTCCCTTCCCCAAACCCTGCCTTCTCCTGGATCCACCCCCCAAAGTCTCCAGGTATTTTCCAACCCAGACCTGGCAGCCCTGGAAGCAGTGGGAGAAGTAGAAAATGCAGACCAAGATCTCAGACAAACACATACATATGCCTAAGGAGTAGCTGAGGGGAGGAGAAAGCAGCAGCAGGAAAGTTGGGAGAAGAAAGGAAGGCAGAAGCAGGAGGAGAGGAGGTGCTGAAGAAGATGGAGGGAAGAGAGAAGGGAGTGGGGATGATGATAAGAAGCACAATTATGGGAAGGGGGAGGGCCCCTGAAGCCTGGCAACAGTAATGCACGGAGCATCCCTTGGCAGCAATGCTGGCTTACAGTGGGAAAGAGGCAGGGGGTCACATGAGTCCACTTATGTCCCACTGTTGTTCCTGTTATTGAGGAGGAGCACCAGGCAAGTGGGCAGAGCCACAAGGGTGGCTGAAAAGAGGTAGAACAGTCTTCCCTTTTCCAGCCATCTTTGGGACTGTGAGAGTGCCCCTGCTAGCATGCTGTCAGAGTCCCTCCCTCGAGAAAGTAGTACTGGAGGAGTATTCCAGCCATGGGGTTGACAATTCACATGGCAGACAGTTGTTTGACCAGCACAGTTATGCCCATCATAGGCATGCAGAGATGGACATGGCTCTGCCTGTGCTTCTGCAGCCTGACAGTGTGGTTGTCAAAGTCCTTGTTTGAACCAGAGAGTTGGCAAACTTTTTCATCTGCATCTCTTTCAGAATATTATGCCAGATTCTAGTCAATACAATAAATTTGTGGGTTGTGTCACAGTTATGTCTCGTTTCATTGCAGTTTAATAGACAGGGATCTGGATCCACCTTCTTGCTCATTGATGACCTCAGCCTGCGATGGGACTGGGGATTTCTCCAGTGTTTGCAGAGGCATATTCTTGCAAGGGGCAAAGGCCAGCTCTTTAGGTTACACACTCATAGAATCATAGAGTTGGAAGGGGCCATACAGACCAACTAGTCCAACCCCCTGCCCAATGAAGGACCAGCCTAATGCAGGACCAGACTCCCCCCGGATCATTGCTGTCATGCTATAAACCATTCAGACTGCATTACAAGAATGGGTAGGCATAGAGCACAAGAGTTGCTGGAATGAATAGGAATACATGGCAACTGTGAACAGACTGCTTCAGGGGGATGGCTGACCCATCTCAGAGGATTGTGGATAACAAACCTCCGCAGCGGCTTTCATGTCTATCTGGTAGCTATCCCCATATGAATTTCCACTGCTATGCCTTTCTCTGCATTCTTGCATGTTATGGTATTTCCTAGTATCAACACCAGGATGATCCAGGCTAGCCTGTTCTTGTCAGGTATCGGAAGCTAAATAAGGCTGGCCCTGGTTAGTATTCAGATGGGAGGCAACCAAGGAAGTCAAGAGTCGCTGCACAAAGGCAGGCAATGGGGAAACCAATTTTTTTCATCTCTTGAAAACCCTCCAGGGCCACTATAAGTTGCTTACGGCTTGACTGCAGTTTACATACCCCAGTACCAGGGCTGCTATGGATTTCCTAATGCCCTGTGCTGTGTCTTGTTCCTCTGTGCCCTGTTTAGTTTAAAATTAGATGACTCCTTCTTTCTGCATCTGAGTGGTTACTTGTTCTCTTGTTGGTGCTCTAGTGTCTGCACTCACCTTTTCAGGCAAAAGGACTGGGTCCCTTTATTCCACTGCCACCCCCTTTATGATAAGTCCTGAACCTTTTTACAGGAGTGATCTTGGGTGTTGCCTCTGCCAAGGGAGCAGCAGAGGCATGGGATTGCCATGGCTTGGAATGGCCATGTTTCCTCCTCTGCGTGGTATGCCAAAGAAAAGGAAACATGGTTGCAGGAAGAAACATTAGCCCAAATCTGTGGAGTTCCATGGTGTGTGTTTATTCCAGGGCTCCTCCCACTCACACCACTAGCCTGCTTACTGTGGATAGAGCTATGTTCCCTTTCTTCCCTCTCATCTCATGTTCTACATGTGCTCATTGTGTGAGCTGATATCAGGGAAGTATGGCCATGTCTTGTGTGCCAGTTAGCTACTTCCATGTTTCCTGTGATGGGGACATTGTTGGCATAATGTACTGTTATTGGTGGGTTGTGGCAGGGTTTAAATGCAACTGCTGTGCTTGTTGCATCCTGACATGAGGTCTGTGTTCCTGGGTGCAGGCATGGGATGCAGAGTGCCAGTGCCAGCAGTATTTCAGTGTCAGAATCATGGGACAGGGCTGTATGCCTGACACTATTCCAGTGCAGGACAAGTGGCAAGCTCCCCATCCCATCTGGGAGGTATAAAAGGCTCTTGGCATTTGGCAACAGTGGACCTCAGTGAACACTGCAGGGTTGAGATAGGTCTCCACCAAGCTTCCCAACAGGAGCCAGATCAGGACAAGCTCCAGAAATAACTGAATGAGCTGGTGGGGCTAAGTGAATCCTCTGGTGTCTCCAGCTTTTGTTGGGAGGCATGCCAGTGTGATCTTCATGAAGACCAAACAGCTGGCATGACACCTGCCAACAGACAATACAGTGTCAGAGAAGTTATTCATGAATAAGGAAAATAACCTCCCTGTTCACCCTTACCTCCAAAGAACAAAAATTGCTTACTTTATAAGTCAATAATGATTGGAAAGTCAGTTTGCAGTAAAGCCTAGAAAGAAAGAATGAGAGGCCTGAACTCCTCTTTTGAGGCCATTTCTCATAACTTTCTTGTGACAAGGTTTGCCAAAAACATGTAAATATATAATAACATTATGAAGTTCAGAGAGAGAAGGAAATGAATGAGCTCAAGTTGGTCCCCTCAAGATTTGTTGGTTTAAATTTGGTTTTGTCATTATGTCTGAGCCTTGCCTATAAGCATCTAATATTCGCCTTCAAATGACGATCTCCATGAAATTTTCACAGACCTTACCATTTCATAGGTGACTGAGGAGTACAAAACAATACATATACTTGACCTATTAGCAGTTAAATTTTCACACATATCCATGTGGCATATCAGTAGTACAGGAGGACGCTCCATAATATACCTTGATGTACTGCATATATAAACTAGATATAAAGGTATAAGAAGGTATATACATGGCATTGAAGATAGCTAATATTGTGGACGTGGAAAAAAAGTTTGAGTCTAGTGGCACCTTTAAGTCCAACAAAATTTTATTCTAGGTATAAGCTTTCATGTGCTTGCACCTGAAAGCTTATACCCTGAATAAAATTTTGTTGGTCTTAAAGGTGCCACTAGACTCAAACTTTGTTCTTTTACTTCAGACCAACATGGCTACTCACCTGAATCTATTGTTATAGACATGGGTAAGTCATCTTTCTCCTGTAAAATCACTAGTGGTGAAAATTTGTTGATGATATACTTATACTTTTATATATGCAATATATCAAGGTATATAGTTCTTTGTTCTCATACAGAAGTTGTAAATATGGTGGAAGAAAACAAAATGTTGGTGGCTTGTTGCAAATTTAAGCATTATGATAAGAAGTAATACTGCCACTGAGAATGAAAGTCCTGCATTGAGTCTTTCTCCATTTCCAGAAAGTCTGGTATTACATAGCATAACAGAGTTAGGAGGCAGAGTGAGTATTTTTTTGCTCCTGCAAGCAATAATAATGTGAAACAAGAAAATACTCTAATCAGGACATAGAAAGTTTGTAACATAGGGTAAGAGAGAATGTAATGCCATTTTTGGTAGCCTTCCTGTATTTTTATCTAGTTATATTAGCCCTCCCATAAATAATGGATTTTGGCTGCACAACACACACACGCACACGCACACACACACACACACACACACACTTAAACACACTTTAGAAAAAGCCATTCCAATGCCCAGAAACTGCTCTTGGGATTCTTTGGTGATCCACATAGCAATCCTCAACTTGGTTAAAGTTATCATGAAGTAAGAAAAGTAAGTTTGCAAAAACTAGGGCCTAACTATAGGTTAACAGAGAAAAGATTTGGTTTGTAAGTCTCAAGTAAGCATTCTGATTAAATTGTATGGCTGTGGGGATGGAAAGCAAAAATGAATCCTAGGTTGCTGGGACTGATCTTTGTCTTCATGCCATGACAGACATTTTAAAAAAGAAAACTCTCTAAACACATACACATCTTATTATGACACACATTTGGAAGAAGCCCCACTGGCAAAAACTAACAGAAAGTGACATGTTGTTTAAAAAGTTGTTTTGAATGTCTCTTCTCCTGTTGATCATATGCAACAGGGATAAATAAACACCCAGTGTGTGGTGTAAGTTGACTGAGCATTCATGTTCCAGCAACTGTTTATACCCTTGGTTGGCTGTGTTGCTGTTTGTTTTCTGTAAACATCATACCTGTATATGCTTGTCATATATACATTTGCTGTTGTTGTACAGTTTTGGCTGTGTGGCTGTGAGGAGGCTTTTTTCCTAGATATAAGCAGATGGGTTCTTCCCTCCTCCCCCTTCCTGTCCGCCAGCAAGGTTCTAATGCAGTGAATTAGTCTTTGTACTTCTTGTGAAGCAGAGGGACTGCTTATTCAAGCAGGACATGCTGTGCCCTGCTTAAATTAATGCAGGTGGATATGCAAGAGGAGCCACATAGGATTTGTCTGGTAAGAATCAAGCTAGTTTAGCTTTTTGTCTAATTAAAAAAAAATCCTAGTGTATTGGGGTCTTGGTTTATTCACCGATGATGATGGGTACAATACATGCTTTCCCTCCAGGTGAAATGACTAAAGTTGTTAGAATCTCATAGTGAAGGACATCCCACCTGACATTTTGTTGGCTTTGTTCTCCTGTTTTTAACAGTATTTTATAATGTTCCGTTCTTACTATTCTAACTTCCCTTCCCTGGCTGAGCCTTTTGTCCAGAATGTCCTCACCATCAGGACTCTTTGCTTCTTAAGACCTTTCAGTCGGCCTGTTTAAACACCTCATAAAACTCTTCACACTGGCATTTTCTGACTGATCTCAGAAGTCTGTATTTCTACCAATTTCTCTTTTCCCTGAGTGTCTTAAGTACACCTCAAGGAAGGTGCACCTCAAGGAAGGGCCTTCTTTTATTATTTGTTTGTTTTTATTAAATATTTATACTTTTGCTGGAGACTCAAGGCAGCTTACAAATGTAAACACTAGGTTGAAGCAGAATGATAAAATCGATGCCAGTAGGCCAGACAGTGGACAAGGATAGTCCAAACAGTTTTAAATGTTCCTCATTTTTGTTATATTTAATGTCCATTGTCTAAAAATAATAGATCATCTCCCTAGGCAAAGAAAATTAATGTGTTGTCAAATCATTCTTGTTTAAGATGAGGGGAAGCTTGATGGCTTGGATATACATCAAGAAATAGTTTGGCATAGCTCGTTAAAGATTTTTCTGCTTGTTGGTTTCTTTAAAGGAGATTTTGATATTCATGTATTATATTAACAGCACTGTTACTACAAATTAGTACTGTGTGTTCTAGGGCTCCAAAGCATTGTCTTGTGAAGGGGCACGTTGTTTTACATTTTAAATAAAATAAAAATTAAGACATCACATCTTCCATAAGTGGATCTGAAGCAAGAAGTTAGAAGAAATACCAAGTACCTGCTCAAGTACGTGTGATGATTTGTATAGAGTTGTCTCCACTTCTGTTAAACCACTCATCGTTCTTCCTGTACATTCAGTAGTATAATTCAGTTTATAATAAGCACAAATCTCTATATCAAAAACACAGTAATTCAGTAATTGTGCCATCCTTCCTCCCTCAAGGAATTGGCATATGCCAAAAAGTTTGATTTAATTGTGAAATGATGTGGCCTGAAATATCAAGATATTTTGTATCAGAACCTCAGTGATCTTGTGCTCCTGGACGCTATCAAACGTAACTGCTAATCTGAGCTGTTGGTGTACCTCTGTCAGGCTTTCTTATACGAGATACGTCGCACTGGCAACATTTAGGTGTTATAATAAACCAAGATTTATTTAAACTGTGGTTTGTATATCAAACTGTAGTTGAGTCTGCTTGGTTTATTCAACAAATCTTGTTTTGCATACACTCCTGCCCCCCAGTTTGTCTGTTTTCTGCCTTTTCTCCATCTTCCAGTCAGGAGGTAGTCTTCCCTGTATAGTGGCCAGGTGTTTGCAAGAGGCAGTACTATTTAAAAAACCTGTGAATTTACACAAGACAGCAAACCACAATTATTCTAAGTTGTGGGATGTGAAAATCACTCGCAAATTTTATTTTGGAATCCTGATTGGTCCTAGCCAACAAACATTGATTCGTTGGACTGTCCGCATTCAGAATCACAATGAGCTGGTATTTTACCAATATTTGAATAAAGTCAGTTTCTTCAGATAACAGATTATGGAGGGTGCACCATCTTCTTGCTTCTAACTTCTAAACATATGTGTGTGTGTGCCTCTTTGGGTTTTTTTTTTAAGTCTTCAGTTCAGAGTGGAGGGTATCATTTTTCCTTTTTTGCTTTATGATGAGATGATGATGAGATTGGATTGGATTGGATTGGATTGGATTTATACCCCGCCCTTCACTACCCAAAGATATCTCAGAGCATCTTACAAACTCCTTTCCCTTCCCCTCCCCACAACAGACACCCTGTGAGGCAGGTGGGGCTGAGAGAGCTCTTGACAGAAACTGCTCTTTTTCAAGAACAGCTTTTATCAGAACTACAGCTTGTCCAATGTCATCCAGCCAGGTGCAAGTGGAGGAGTGGGGAATCAAACCCGGTTATCCCAGATTAGAGTCTGTGCACTTAACCACTATACCAGACTGGCTCTCTTTAGGTGTCAAAATAGAAGAGACAGCACTAGATGAACTAGATTTAAGTCCAGTAGCACCAACAAAATTTGGGGGGTATGAGCTCTCTGACAATGGAAACATTGACTCTTGATAGCTCATATCCCCCAAAATCTTGTTGGTCCAGGTGCTACTGGAGTTGAATCTAGCTGTTCTAAAGTAGACCAACATGGCTACCCTCTGCAACTAGTAGCTCACAATAACTCATTTGGGGGGGGGGCTCCAGATATCAGGGTGCCAAAAATATCAGTGTTTCCAGTATCCCAGCTTCCAAATATTGGGTTAGTATTCGGATCCAGGGTTTTTTTTAAGGATGCTGGTATTTTTCGGCTCTATTATTTCCTATGGGGAATCTTTCCAGGGGGGTGTAGGGGCTGTTTTTAAAGCTACTGGCACCAAAACTGAAACACAGCTGCTGGTGCCTGTACTTTAAATAGCCCCAATATTTCAAAAGACCTGGAACAAGAGGTCCAATACTACAGGTCCCTAAACAAGGTCCCCTTAGCCATCCTCCATTGATTCCTATAGGGAAAAACTGTAAAACCTGAGAATCCATGACAATTTACCACCTCAGAGTCACCCAAGCCAAAGCAAATAAGAAGGCTGTTGCAAGCCTAGCAAATGCAAAATCAGAGCATCCAAACAATGTACAACCCAATAATTTACAGCACTGTAATATCCGAAAATCTACAGCACTGTACATCCCAAGAATCTACAGCAGTGTAAAACTAAAGAATCCCAAGAAACCTTTGCAGAATCAACAAAAATAATTTAAAAGGGCATAAGCTAACAAACTGATTCCAAACCCAGGAAGAGAGATACACTTCAGCAGGGGGAAAAGAAGTCCCGGGAGCCTTCAAATGCTGTCTTCCAGTACTCCTGGTAATCTTGCATATTTCTGGGATTTTTTGGAACCCATTTGCTGGTATCCAGAAAATCCCAGATACCATCTGAAAAATGCCAATATGGTTATATCCAAACTCACATCCCTAGAAACTAGCACTAGATGAGGAAGTGATGCAGCATTTTGAATATAACAAGTTTATGATTTGTGGTTACAAATAAGGGGTCAGATTTTTAATTCCTTCCCATCAAAAGGAGCACAGTTGTCTGCACAGTAGCCAGCCACATACAGTGAAGTTACATCATTGGTTTAAGTCACAGCAAAAATGCTGTTACCTGATATTCATAAATTGGGGGGGCTTTACACAAGAAATGGCCTGTGATACTGGTTTCACATGTTTCTGTAATCAAACAGAATAATAGCGTTGTAAACTGCTTTAAATTCTCAGCAAGATGGAAAAGATTTGATCCTGACATTAATGATAGAAAAAGGACTGTTAGAAACAAAGATCTGGAATAACTGAGAAAGTAACTCAAGGACCTGTTTGAAACTCACAAGAAGATAAGTGCTCCCCCCCCCCAATCTGGCCCTGAGAATATCACCACAAGCTTTTTTGTGTAGTCTTGACATTTCAGAGTCTTCTCTTGGGAAAAGGTCTTCCTTGTTTGGACATCTTGGCAGATTAAACATAGAAGGGTGTTGTGCTGAATATTCCTAAGTAGTGGCTGAAATGAGGAGGGGGAAAATCCTTGCTTGTATCTTAGATCTCCCCCCACCCCAAGCATGCCACTGTTTATGGTCAAACACACACAATTGATATGGCTTTTGGATTTGTTGCACCTGCCTTCCTTCTGCTTAGACAGGAAAACCATAAAACATAACCATGTTTCCTTATGCAGGAGTTCTGTGGGGAAAGTTACTTGTGCTGGAAAGAGACTACAGAGTATGGCACTGATATTGCATTCAAGAGATGCTTGGGAATATTTATACAGAACTAACCTGATACCTGTGCTTTGCTACAGTATTTAAGTTCTGTAAATCCAGTTATGATACTGATGATGTGAAATTTGAAATGTGACATTTGTTGTAGGAATTCTAATGGAGAAGATTGTAGTGTAAGAAATGAAGTGAGACATATGTACTTTTTCTCTCTCTACTGAAGGACCTCTCTCTAGACCACATTGGTGGTTCTGCCTTCAGGTGCTGGGATCACCAGGCTGCTTGATGAACTCACTCTGGAGCAGGCCACATAGAACTGTCCGTTTAAGAAGCAGTCATCTGTTAAGTCAACTCTTGCCACCTTCCACAAAAGTGATGGCCTATCTACTTGTGTTCCTGGATTGTTTTGCTCATATGGAGACTGTGTTCTGAGCACCTCAGGGTGATCTTGCTGGTACTTGGCCCGCGCAGCTCAGTGCACTGCAGGAGTACTATGTGCAAATGTCTTTGCCACATTCCTAAGTTGCTTCCTCCTTGTAGCGTTGGTGTATCTGGCTTGATGTTTGCCAGGAGCTTTCTTGGGGGCAGTGAGAGGTGAGAGGTGTGAGGGGGAGTTGGTGTGAGGGAGTGGTGATGTGGTGGACATTTCTTCAGGTTTATGAGGGAGGCATGCATCGAAATGGCTCCTAGAAATGTCCTTTACTATCTCCCTATGAACATTCATTAACTCAATTGCCATGCTGGCTTTTTTTGAAAAATGTCTATTCAGGAGTCTTGAACAGCTGATTTCTGTAACTGTCCTCAACTGTCTGCAGTCTCTTCTAACTGTGTTTTTACCTCAGAACATTGAGATTCACAGCTAAGCAATCAGAGGGAGGTGGATGCAAGTAGGCAAGTTTTACCTCAGAACTCTGAACTACACAATTGACCAATTGGGGGAGGGGGCAGGCAAGGAGGCAGCAGCCTGCCAGGCACATGGAAAATTATTGGGGGAACACATTTTGCCCCTTTTTGACCCCTTATGGGTCATGTTTCTCAGAAATGTCTTCATAGGGGGGGTTGACATCATGGTAGGAATGCACTCCCCTTATTTTGGGTTTCTTGGTGCAGGGGTTTGGCCTGGGCATTGAATTTGGGGGGAGGGCATACCTCCCCTTTTTTTTTTTTACAAAAATGCTTCTCATTTATGTTACATTTTAGAACTGGGACATAACTACATATTCAAAACACCATCTAAGCAAGTTCATATGAACCAATTTTCTAGAACCCACATTTTGAGAAGTTAAATAACCTAATAAAAGAAACCAATTTTCTACAAATTTGGGGTATATTTCCATTGTGGGTGGGAGTGTGGCTAAGCTGGGCCAGCAACACCGCTAAGGTAATCCTGCTGGGCGGCATCCTTGATGGATTAAAGTACCCTGGTCTTTCTTCTACACCTGACAGACACCAGCCTGTCTTATGTTGGAGGGGATTGTATTTAAAGGCATCAGGGAGGCTGGGCCAGCAGCAGGGCTAAAGCAATCCTGCTGAGCAAACCTCCCCGACGGCTGTAAGCATCCCACCTTCTCTCGTACAAAGGACAGTCAGCTGCCTGTCCAGTGTAGGAGGGGAAGGGGGAGGAATATTAGAAGCCACTATGGAGGCAGGGCTGGCAGGATCACTAACGTGTTACTGCTGGGCCAGGCTCCCTTGTGGCTTTAAGCACTCTGCAACCGCTGCTGCACCTGACAGACAACTGCCTGTTAGGTGTAGGAGGTGGGGGGAGTGTGTTGGAAACCATCAGAGAGGCTGGGTCAGCAGCATTACTGCACCTCACAGGTGGTTGTTGGCCATTCCTGATTTCCTCAACTGTCATTAGTTCTGTGCAGGCTCCTGTAACTGTTTTTTTTTTTTTTTACCTCAGAATACTGAGCTCTGCAGCTGACCAATCAGAGGGTGGGGGATTCAAGGAGACAGCAGCTTGGCAGTCACTTAGGAATCAATGGGGGGAGCACATTTTACCCCTTTTGACCCCCTTAGTGGTCGAATTTCTAAAAATTCCTTTGTAGTGAGCATCTACGCCATGGTAGGAGTGCTCTCCCCAAATCTCGTGTTTCTAGGTCCAGCGATTTGGTCTGGGCATTGATTTTACGGTGAGGGGACTTTCTTTTATATATATAGATGACTTATACATTCCAAGGTTTGAGGGTCTTCAACAGGTGGCTTATGAGTTACTGATAACTTGCCAGCTTCTGCAGAGTATCTCATGGATCATCTAGAAAACCCAAGAAAAGATTGTGAAAAGATCTACTCTAGGCTTTAAAAAAAACTTAATGTCTCATGTTAATACTTACGTTATGCTTCAGTTCTTTCTGGTGGTTCCAGATTTCTAAAACCCTAATGCATTGGTTATTGAATGTCCCATTTTGTTGATTGTACTGATTCGATATGTGCAATCCGCGTTGAGTCCCTGTGAGAAAGGCGGACTATAAATAATGTAAATAAAATAAATTTTAAATTAAATTAGAAAAGTTTCCCAGACTATGATTTTAAAGCTTCATGATATGGCAATCTTGCTGAAGCCAAGCAAGAAATGCCTGGAGGAAGCAGCCTGCACAGAAGCCCTATGTAAATTGAGTTCAAATGAAGAAAAGCAGCATATAAATAAAATAAGTAAGGAATGGGATAAAGTTCAGTTTATGTATTTGATTTATTTACAAACTTTGTATGCCACCTTTCCTCCCATTCAAGGCCACTTATTCTGTTATTGTGTTCTGCTGATGTACGTTTATGAACTGGACCAATATCAGGTGTCCCACACTTTTGATAATCACTATGCAAATGTTTATAATTTGACATTCTTGTCCCTTGCCTTCCTATCCCTCAAGTTGTCTTATCTCACAATATAACCAGGAAAGTTTAAAACTGACAAGTTTACAGTAAGAAGCTTTAAATGAATACAGTCTGCATTTTAAGACAGAAAAAGGAGTATAAATTTCATGTGACATCACAATAGTCCTCTAGTATAATTAAAGTTATGGGATTTATGCACTCCAAAAGCTACAATCTGTGCTTAATAGTATTTTTCAGATGAGTATTTTGGGTACCCACCTCCCAAAAAAAAATGCCAATGTGGGCTGGTGTCTATCATTCTACAGACACTACAAAGTGGCAGAAATTGCAATGCTCTCTGCTATAATTTGCCTTTAAAATATGCATGACAACAGTGGTTGTCTTCCCTACATTTTCAAAGGATGAAAGCTATTACTTTAAGTTTCCTAAATCACACAAACCAGAGACACTGAGTTTAGGAACATAGCCATCTATATTACAGGCATTCAGGTCCATTTAATGACTGGAGGCAGCCACTAGTCCTGAAAAGTTTAGTTAAAGTTCAGATTAGAATGTGCATTTAGAGACTAAGCAGTGCAATCAGATGCAGAGTCACACCTTTTAGGTCTGTTGAAGCCTTAGAAGGTTTAGAAAGATGTAGCTCTACAAAGTCTATTTTGAGGTCAGCTGGCTCCTCTACAGTACAGTTCCCTTATACATTGCCATCCTAAATGGAGTTTAACTCTTCATATGCCATGCAAGTGGCTTAGAAAGCTGTAACTGTACTAAGAAGGCATTTATAAGACTGCAATGCAATGTACACATCTTTGGGAGTTCATTCTATTGAAAATGTTGAAATCTAGTTTGGATTAAATGTTCTGGGAATTGCACTGTAAGTACCTCATTGCTGGCACTTACATCTCAGTGTTACCTGCCAGGATCCTCCCTTTTGCTGAAACTAAGTAAGCATGAGTTGTAAGGACAGGCATAGTAAAGTGGGGAAGGAGCTCAGTAAACATATTGGGCTGCAGGGAAGCAAGGTAATCAGTGTGCTAAAGGTACTGCTTCTGTAAAATAAATTCACCACTTTTCACTTAAAGAACCAACAAACACTGACCAATTTTTCACATTGGGCCTGTTAATGAGCCAAGTAGAAGTAGGCTTTCCAGTGTGCAATTACATCACATTATACAAAAATTGCATTCCCGATGCTATTGCACATAAAGTTAAGACAACAGAAACAGTGTACTTGTTTCTTCCAGCCTTTTGGCCAGTTTGCTTCCCTCCTTTTATTGAGAATGATTAGTTCTTTCAGTATCTTTCAGATGCTGAGAGGGCATTGGCTGCCATAGAATTCTTAAAGCATCAGGAAACAGGAGCCCAGAGGTCAAACAAATAGGTCAAATGTGATTTATATACATGTGGTGTATCTTTTTACCATCTCCATCGAGTGTGTAGGCTAGGAAGAATCCCAGTCTTCTAATCATCATTTGCTATTGTTTGCCTTAGTGTCCCTCAGGATTATGTAATTGATCTTCTTCGTGGTCTCTGTGCATCACATCCATGGGAAACAGTGCGCCTGCGCTGACCTGGTCGGTGTTGTACAAAGCTCACAACAGGATTTTCGTGCCCTCGCTCCGGGCCTGCGCGAGGACCCCTCAGCGCGCATGCCCAGAGAGGCGGGGCGCGAATATCCCGCCAGTTCTCTTCTGACCGTCTCGCTGTTAACAGTGTTGGTTGCTCTGAGAGCGCTTGTTTTCCTCACAGCAGGGATATTGTTCTCTTTGTTTTTTTCTTTATTTTTATCCTTTTGTCTTCGTTTTGTTCTTCGGGATGCTTGAGAAGCACTCTTGCGGGGTTTCTTGCGGACTTCGGACCTTGTCCCTCCAGTCCCCCCCCCCCAGTTATCCTAGAACTGTCTCTCCTGCGTCAGTTTATGGAAAGCCAAAAGTGGGGGTACTTTAAACGGTGCTCTTCTTGTGGCAGCAAGTTAGCCCTCAAGGACGAGCATTCGTTGTGTGTTTTTTGTTTGGGTGAGAGCCATCATCCTGAAGCCTGTACTCTGTGCGCTCGTTTCTCCAACCAGACAAGAAAAAACAGAGCTGCTAGGCTAAAGGTGGCGCTCTGGGAGTCAGCCCTTGCACCCCCTTCTACCACCATGGAGACCGCGCAGTCGGGATCGAAGTCTACGCCGGCCTCGACGTCAATCCTGAAGGAACCTTCGACACCGAAGCCTCCCCGAGTGGGAAAGTCCTCCTCTGATACGGGACTGGCTCCTAAAAAGAAAGCGGGCTCGAAGACGACATCCTCAGTGTCGACTCCAGTGAAAAAGCCCAAGAAGGACAAATCCAAGGGGCACACAGGCCAATCATTAGGAGACACACGTAAGTCTCACGGTGTGAGCAGTGCTTTATCTCCACGGGGCTCTGCTTTACATGCCGACACATTGAAGCAACCTCTTCAGACGCTACGCACAACTCCGGAGCTGCCGACGGTTCTGGTGGAGCCTCCTCTAGAAATCTTGGACTCCCCACCTCGACAGCTGGACCCCCCGGTGTTGACGGTCCGAAACCAAGTCAAACCGCTCCCATTGTCGTCGCCCCTTCCCACCGATGTCGATCTCATTTCTAAGACTCAAGCCGTGGGTTCCCGCTCGCCATCTGCCGCCTCTTGGGCTAGTGACCACTCTGAACGCTCCTGTCCACCGTTCCAAGGGCCGCTCTCGGTCTCCTCATCGTTCACATCGATATGGATGGGAAGACTACGATCCAAGGTATCGTCCAAATTACTTGCACGAACCCCAGGGGAGTTATCCGTACGGCCCATCAAGATACCACTATGACCATGGCCCAGACATGCAGTATTGTTTTTCGTCTGGCCCATGGCAGTATCCACGGGGACTGGGTCCTTGGGAATCCCACCACCACCGATCGCGTTCCCCGCACCGTCCTCCACCCTCAGCATCACTGTTGAAAGCGCCACAGTCTCCACCACCACTTCCTGCTCAGTCTCCTGTGCATCAGCCATCGATATCGATGCCTTTACAACAGCCCCCGATGTCGATGCCAACACAGGAGATTGGATCTAATTTCGAACCCTCCCAGGATGATTCCGATGAAGACCGTATGGAGGATGATTTCTCCCCCGTTGACCCACCGCCCAAGCAGCCCATCTCTGGGAACAGTCCGATATCACCGTTGGAAGATATGTCCTCTTACGGGGAACTGGTTAAGTGCAGGGCCCATTCCCTTGGACTCACCATAATGCAGCCACAACCATCTGCTGCTGATGAGGTGTACGACATCATGGAGATCGATGCATCAACACCTACTGCTCTCCCTATGTCAAAACATCTTCTTAAGGCAGTCAAGACTCCTTGGGTCAAGCCATCCTCGGCTCCGGTCTCCACTAAACGTCTTGATCACATGTACCGGGTTCAAGAAGAAGGAGCCTCTTTCCTTTATCTTCATCCTCGTCCTAATTCACTAGTCGTCTCTACGTCCTCGAAAAATAAAAGATCGAGCGCCATCCCTTCTGATAGGGAAAGCAAGAAAATTGATGCTTATGGCCATAGGATCTATTCGTCCGCCGCCTTGGGCGTAAAATCTTCAAATTACCTGGCTTGTTTCGGGAGATATGAATACTCCCTTTCGCAAAGAATGTCTGCCCTATTCCCTTCGATACCGGAGGAAAAATTGGCCAAAGCCCGAACCATCCAGAAAGAGGGTCTTCTGGTTTCCAAACAAATATTGAACACTGCTAAGCACTCCTTAGATGCTTTTTCGACGTCTGTGGCTTCATCGGTATCTCTTCGATGCCATGCATGGATCCGCCCTACATCCTTACCGTTGGATACTAGATCCTATATCGAGGACCTCCCCTTCGAGGGGGACGGCCTCTTCCATTCGTCCACCGACGCTGCCTTGCAGGAGCTAGACAAAAATACCAAGGCTTCGAAGTCGCTAGGAGTATCTGCTCCACAACGAACCTACCGACAACGATCCTGGCCCCGGTATGCTGTGCGACGTCCATATCCATCCAAGCCCTCTCCAGATAATGCCTGGAAACCACGCCAATCTCCAATCCCGCATCGCCCCTCGTATGAATCCAAATCGAGGTCGAGAATGCAGCAACAGCAACAGAGGTCGAAGTCCAACCGAGGCCCAAAGCAGAATCTTTGACTCTTCAACACTGTCAGAGACAACTCGTCTCCGTCCATTCCTCTCCATGTGGAGAACCATCACATCAGATGCCTGGGTCCTTTCTATCGTTACCAAGGGCTATTACATTGAATTTATTGACCGTCCTACCCTCTCTGTCTTCCGCCCCACCCCGCCTTCCACCATTCTTCTTCAGGAAGTCGACTCCCTCCTCAGGAAGGAGGCGATAGAACGTGTACCGATCTCTTCCATGCAGAGGTTTCTACTCCCGGTACTTTGTGGTGCCGAAGCGCGACAGCGGGTTGCGACCCATCTTGGATCTTCGGGATCTCAATGTTTACATCTGATACTGAAAATTCAAAATGACAACTCTGCAGGTTATACTTCCCCTCCTTTCCTGAGATGCCTGGATGGCCACTATCAACCTCCAGGACGCCTACTTCCACATCAACATCCACCCTTCTCACAGGAGATACCTTCGCTTTGCCATAGGGGAGTGTCATTACCAATACAAATGCCTCCCCTTCGGTCTCTCTACCGCACCGAGGATCTTCACCAAAACCATGGTGGTGGTGGCGGCCCACCTTCGTCTCCAGGGAATCACCATCTTCCCTTATATAGATGACTGGCTTCTGGTGGCAGACAACCCAACGCTCCTGAGAAGGGATATCGCCCGGACGCTGCACCTCCTGTCGTCTCTGGGACTTCAGGTAAACCACTCAAAATCTCACCTGGAACCGTCCCAGAAAGTGCATTTCATTGGAGCTCTCCTGGATACCATCACATGCAGAGCCTACCTTCCGGCAGACAGGGCTCAAACCCTGGCTTCTTTGGCAAATGCTGTTCGCACTTCTCCATCCTCTACAGCCTACCAAATTCAGCGCCTCCTGGGGCACATGTCGACAACAACCTCTGTCCTTCCTCTAGCAAAACTTTGCATGAGGCCCTTCCAACTCTGGTTCTTAAGGAACTTCCGTCCAGCACTCATGCCACAATCCAAATCCCTCACTCCACCTCAGGCTGTGCGGGACTGCCTTCTCTGGTGGACTGTCATCCCGAATATCACGGAAGGTGCACCTTTCACCCTTCCTGTCCCTCACTACACACTGACCACAGATGCCTCTCTATGGGGTTGGGGGGGGCACCTCAATGGCATCAGTATCGGGTCCTGATGGGATGCTTCCACCACATCTCGCCATATCAATTTCCTGGAGCTACTGTCGATCAGATTGACCCTCCGAGCCTTCCAGCCTCTTCTCAATGGCAACTGTGTGGCTATCTTCACAGACAATATGACAGCCATGAGCTATGTGAACCGTCAGGGGGGAACGGTATCACAAAGCCTTGTCGCCTTGTGATAGAAATGTGGGATTGGTGCGTTGCCTCCCAGATCACTCCGATAGCCACACACATCCCGGGAGTCCTGAACATAGAAGCGGACCTCCTCAGCAGAAGAGCCGCTCATCACCACAAGTGGGAGCTGAACCTAACCTACCTCCAGCCCCTCTTCCAACGGTGGGGAACTCCGGCGATCGATGTGTTCGCCTGCAGAGAAAACAAGAAATGCAGACACTTCTGCACCCAGGGAGGAAGGGATCCTCTTTCCCTAGGAGACAGACTCCTTTTTCCATGGGACGGAGCCCTTCTCT
This sequence comes from Gekko gecko, assembly GCA_029375565.1. NCBI lineage: Eukaryota > Metazoa > Chordata > Lepidosauria > Squamata > Gekkonidae > Gekko > Gekko gecko. The sequence goes on from JAPDNY010000004.1 coordinate 46,664,533, forward strand.
ATATGTTCCCTCCTTTGCCCCTACTCCTGAGAGTAGTGCACAAGCTGGCCAGTCTTCGTCCGGATTGCATCCTGATAACTCCGTGGTGGCCCAGGCAACCCTGGTTCCCAGTTCTACTTCGGCTGGCCCGAGGAAACTACCACCACTTTCCCAAGGTCCCAGATCTTCTAACAGCAGAAGGGGGTACACTGTTCCACCCAGAAGTGAACAAGCTCAAACTAACGGCCTGGAGAATCCGACCTTAGCTTCCTCTGCAAGAGTCGCAGAAGTGCTTTCCAACGCAAGGAAGGAATCCACGCGTTCATCATACAAGAGAAAGTGGTGCAGGTTCCTTTCTTACCTCAACCCTCCTGTTGCATCACCTACTTCTGTTGGACTTGACAGGGTTCTAGGTTTTCTCGTCTCCCTTAAAGATCAAGGGCTTTCCCATTCATCCATCCGAGTCTACCTGGCAGCTATATCTGCATACCATAAGCGTGTAGATGGCCATACCATCTTTTCCCATCCAACCTCTAAACAGTTCCTGAACGGTCTCCTCCAACTGCATCCCCCTGTGGCTCCACCCACAGAACTTTGGGACCTACCTCTCATACTCCGTCATCTCACCAGATGCCCATTTGAACCGATGGAAATGTGCGAGCTTCAATACGCTGCCTGGAAGACAGCCTTCCTGGTGGCCATCACCTCGGCTAGGAGGGTCAGTGAACTCTCAGCATTATGGCATGACCCTCTGTATCTGATATTTTTCCCTGATGGAGTTCGTTTAGTGCCAGACATTTCGTTTGTTCCAAAAGTTGTTTCTGAGTTCCATGTTAATACAGAGATTTTTCTACCAGATTTTTTCCCGCATCCTGATGGGGATGAGCAACACCTACTGCACACCCTAGATGTCAAAAGGGCGCTTCTGTTCTATCTCAATAGGACTCAACCTACCAGACGTGATTGTAACCTGTTCGTCTCTTATAGCCCGGCTTCCTTGGGATTACGCATCTTATCCCAGCGCCTGTCCAAATGGATTGTTCAGACAATTAAACTGTGTTATGCCCTAGCGAAGCAGTCGCATCCTACTACTCTACAGGCTCACTCCACAAGGTCCATGGCGACCTCTACGGCCTTTCTGAAGGGTGCATCCTTATCGTCCATCTGCAGAGCTGTGACGTGGTCCACGCCAACCACATTCATCATACACTACGCTCTGGATGTTCGTGCACAACAGAAGGGTGACTTGGGTCGTCTGGTCCTGTCCGCTGCAGCTCGCTGAGTCTGCCAGCACCCACCTCCAGGTGAGCCACTGCTTTTTAATCTCCCATAGGTGTGATGCACAGAGACCACGAAGAAGATAAACAGGTTGCTTACCTGTAACTGATGATCTTCGAGTGGTCATCTGTGCATTCACACCGCCCGCCCATCCTTCCCCACTGCTGTCATCCTCGGCTGGTCTCATACCTGGCTTGGGTTGGTAGCGGTCAGAAGGAACTGGCGGGATATTCGTGCCCCGCCTCTCTGGGCATGCGCGCTGAGGGGTCCTCGCACAGGCCCGGAGTGAGGGCGCGAAAATCCTGTTGTGAGCTTTGTACAACACCAACCAGGTTAGCGCAGGTGCACTGTTTCCCATGGGTGTGAATGCACAGATGACCACTCGAAGATCATCAGTTACAGGTAAGCAACCTGTTTTTCTGTGATCTAGAAGTACGACACACCTCTTGATGACTAAGGATTGTCAAAAGGATGCTGTACTAGTGCTCTGCCATCTGCTCTGAATTTGGGATCCAGTTTGGTGTAGTAGTTAGGAGTGTGGACTCCAATCTGGGAGAAGTAGGTTTGATTCCCTACTCCTCCACACGCAGCTGCTGATGTGACCTTGGATCAGTCACAAGTTCTTTCAGAGCTGTTCTCTCAAGAGCAGTTCTTTCAGAGCTCTCTCAGCCCCACCTACCTCACAGGGTGTCTGTTGTGGGGAGGAAAAGGGAAAGGAGATTGTAAGCCACTCTGAGACTCCCTCAGGTAATGAAGGGCGGGGTATAAATCCAATCCCACCCTAGTGGCAGCAGGAGTAGGGAAAGGATGGAGTTGTCAGCTGTTCTGTGGAGCATGGTCCCTTTAAACATTAAAGGGCCATTATTTTCTCTGGGAAGAACTGACCTTCAAACTCACATATGCCAGATCTATTCCACATTGAAACTAATAGCTGTTTAAAATATGCTGTGGAACAGGGCCCCATTATTTCTAAGAGATATTAAGTTCAGTTGGCTTAGACCAGGCCTGAGTTTGGTGGGAAGATGTTCCTAAAGAAAACAATGGTTCTTTCAAGTTTAAATGGACTACGCATGGCAAGACAGATGAGAGCCTGGTGCAGTTTGTCTCCCTCCCTTCCTCCCTTCCTGTGTTTCGCCAGTTCCTAAAACACTCCCCAAAATTCCAGGTGATTAATTATCAGCACTCCTGGAATGTGGGGAGTGTTTGGATAATTCTGGATATCACTAAGGAGAGTTGAAACAGTTATTTTTTGGGATTACTTTTGATTTGGGCATATCCAGGGGTCTTTTGGGGGTGGAGTGCACCGGAGCCAAGCCCCACCCCCAGTTCTTTTCCCACCATAGAGAACAATGGAGGGAATGGGGACAACCTGTTTGGGGGCCCATAGAATTGGACCCCCTAATCCAATGTTCTTGAAACTTGGTAGGTTTCTTGGGGAGAGGCTTCATAAGCTACCCTGTGAGTTTGGAGCCTCTCCCTCAAACCCCCTCCCCTCCAGCCCCCAGAATATACCCTATGTTTTCACCTTTGACTTCAATGGCCCATAGGATATAATGAGGCCAAATTGCAGCCAAATTTCTTTCATTCCCTCCTTTCCTTCTCTCCTTTTCCTCTTTCCCTCCTTTTCCTCTTTCCCTCCTTCTTCTCTTCTCTTCTCTTCTCTTCTCTTCTCTTCTCTCTCTCTTCTCTTCTCTTCTCTCTCTCTTCTCTTCTCTCTCTCTTCTCTTCTCTTCTCTTCTCTTCTCTTCTCTTCTCTTCTCTTCTCTTCTCTTCTCTTTCTTTCTTTCTTTCTTTCCCACCTTCTTCTCTTCTCTTTTTCCTCCTTTCCCTGTTTCCCTCCTTCTTCCCTCTCTTTCTTTCCCTCCTCCTTTCCTTCTCTTTCCTTCCCTCTTTCATCCTCTCTACTTTCTCTCTTTCCTTCCCTTTTTCCTCCTTCTGTGGCCCAACTCTAGTGAGAAGGAGTTTAAACTTTAAACCCCTTCTCTCTTAGCTCCCCCACCCAGGCCAGCTGGGGAAGGGAAGGAGAGGCTTTTGAAGATGCCTTCCCCCCTTTTGCTTCCCCTTCTGACATCACTTCTGGTGGCATATGCTAATAGCCTAATAGCTCATTAGCATACCATATGCTAATGAGCTCCTGCAGCTTTTTTTCTATGAAAAGACCCCTGGGCATATCTAAATGCACATCACCAGTTTGTATCACTTGTCCTCCATATGTTCCATTTTTGTGTGATACTTTATCCTTATCTTTGTATAGTCCCATTTCTTGCCTGTATATAAATTTATCATTTATTTATGTTATTTATAGTCTGCCTTTCTCATTGGGACTCAGGGGAGATTACACAGAGTGAGTCAATATAGTCAACAGGAAGGGACATTGAATAAACAATGCAATAGGATTAGGATTGTAGAAGCCTGGAACGAGCCTGAAAATCTAAAAATGGAACTAAAGCAAAACTTAAATATTGACAAGACACATTAAATGATGTGTTAAATTAGCCTATTCAGTATAACAGAAGGATCATTTATAGAACGTATTGATGTCCTCTTTTGGAATTTAGGTTGTACCTGGTGTGTTTTTGAGATAGGGAGGAGGCAGGTAGGGGAAGAAATGGCTGCCGTGGCAAGATCGTTCCCATGTTGGCAAAGGACTGCCAGATTACATGCAAGAGAATGTACTGTGCATGAGAAAGTGATGAGTGCACTGAAAGGAAAACAAAGAGATTGGAAATAGACCAGTAATCAATCTATCATCCTATCTCAATAAAGTAGGGGCATTTTCCCCCCTAGCAAATTCAGGGCAATCATCGTAGTGGTGCCACGACAACAAACTTCCCTCCTTTCTATTAAATCTACATTTGGAAGGTGGATGGTGCTGACTCATAAATTAAATTGGAGCAATACATACAGTGTATATATATTTCTGTCACTTTGTCTCAAATTAAACATGAACCTTCTCCCCTGACAAGATGATAGAAAAGTTAATTGCTCGCCCTGGCTTTAAATTGGAATTTGAATTTGCAAAATGCTAAAGGTTTATGAGATCTAAATCATGAGGAGCTTAAATTACATTCCTGTGATAAAATATTAATAAATCAATTAAAACATAAGCCGAGTATAATATTACTTTTCGTAGGAACCTTGAACACAATAATTCATTAAAATGTGCAGTAGCAATTATTGTATCTTCTTAATATTAGGTTTTAGTAGTTTTTAGCTGTGGCCAAGACAACATCAGAGAATGACAGGCCATGCAGAAGGCAGGCTGGAATTATCCCAGTATAGAATCTAGCTCAGAATTCCTGACCACATAAATTGAATAATGGGCTGTGTTTTCATACTGTTAAATCCATGCATTTTTCTTTGTATTGTATTTGTGAAGCAGAAGTCTCTCTCTCTCTCTCTCTCTCTCTCTCTCTCTCTCTCTCTCTCTCTCTCTCTCTCTCTCTCTCTCTCTCCCTCTCCCTCTCTCCCTCTCTCCCTCTCTCCCTCTCTCCCTCTCTCCCTCTCTCCCTCTCTCCCTCTCTCCCTCTCTCCCTCACCCCATTACAGTACAGTCATCTCCTATTTGTGGGTGCCCCACACAATGGGTAAATATTGCTCCCTTTAGGAGATGCCCATTGGCATCAGTGGGAACATTTCCATTGGCTTCAATGAGCTCTGGATCAAGCTGGCAGAATCCAGACATTCCATAATTGCCCACATCACACTGCAGGGAGAATTATAGTACCCATGATGCCAGAAAGCCAATTCTACAGCAGATGTCATAGTATTGGTACAGTACCACAAAGTATTCTCACCATGGCAGTGGAGAAACTTCATTGAGCATTTCCCCTGCTTTATAGGAAAAAAAATGAAGAGTAGATTTAGTTTATTTTATGCACTCTCTTTTAGCATGCCTTTAGACTGCTATTTCCTCCCCCTCCCCCCTTTGTTGCCATTGAAATTCATTTGGTTCCATTGTTAATATAAAAATCACCACAAATTTTGGTTTGGAGCAATTCAGTGCCAACTCAATTTTCATACAACTTTGTTTTGTCATGAAGACTAATTTCCAAACAGTCTGTTTTATCACTGTATAAAGAGGGCTTGAAGGCACAGTATGAGGCATAGCTGTTACTTGAAGGTGGTGTGGAAGCTCAGCATGCATTTCTTTATGTGCAAACCTTATTACTCAAAAAATGTTGTTATTCTACATATTTGCACACCTTTGACGCCTGTCAAATTGAGAATGCATGTCAAGTATCAATTAACTTGTTTGTTACACATGGGTGAAATGTGCCAAAATAACAGTCGGGGAAACTTAAAGGTCTTTCTTTTATCCCTATAGTGTGTATGTATGATAAGGTCAGCAATGAAGCTGTCATTCTATGAGTCTTATTCACAAACATTTTGCCTACTCGGCAAAACCCAAACAAATTAAAAAAAAACTTTGAGAAATGTGATTGCAGTTATTTCTTTATTTATGTGACCCAATGGGTGAGGCTTCAGTTCTATTCCAGTTAGTATGGTCTTCTCTTGCTTTCTGCCTTGTTTCAGAAGTAATTGGAAATTTGTTCACTGGCCTCATATGACAGACAGAGAAGAGCTGGCCTCTGTGCTGTTTTTAGCTTTTCAGGTCAACTGATGGTCCATTGTGTGAAACAGGATGCTGGACTAGATGATCCACTGGATTGATCCAGACGGGCTGTTCTTATGTTCTGAAGATTGGAGCATGGGGGAGAGAAAACATGAAAAAAACCCAAATACAAAATATGTTGGCCACAGCTGCATCTCTCAAACTATACCTCATGGGAATTATCAAAGTTATTGCATACAGAAAAATGTTAACCGGAGCAAGGGTTCTGGAAAAATGAGTCAAGGAATTTGAGGAGGTGGGAATTCTAAAAACTCACTAAAATAAAAGAAAATGGCTGTCAGTAAGATTAGGAAAAGAACCCAAGAAAAGGATTTCAGTTTCATTTTGGACTACAGCTCAGCTAGATGTTGAATGGTTGAGTTTAACTTTAAAGACTTGTTAGAGCAGCATCAGCAGTGTTTTAGGGATGTCTTACGGCATGAGTAGACTATACTAAGATCAGTTGGTATTTGCACGGTTGCTACCTCTGCCAACAACTTGTTCTGAGACTTAACTGAGTATTCTCAATTAAAAATTATATTTGCAGTTTCTTGGGTTAGCTTCCAATAAGTGTTCTCTGTAGTCCTTTAAATCACCCATTTTCAGAATGATGTTTATGTAGTTGATCATGTCTTCTTTTTTGTGCAGTTTCCTCATTGTATACACTGGGCAGTCTTCTATGTATAGAAAAGAAGCAGAGGTTCTGTGTTGCTCAAGTTCTCCTGTCCTATCTTTCTTGTTGTTAGTATCTGGTAATAACCAAACTCCTTTTTCTTTGTTCTTTAGAGTTCTGAGAGAATTTGTACTTGAGGTAAATTTTAGTGCTACTGATATCTTTATTGGTGTACTATACTTCATTATTTATGTTCTGTAGAGTGGATTAATTTAAAGCAGCAGTCATATAAATAATTGAACGTACTGGATTGTCCACAACGTTTTTTCCCTGTGGTTTCCTAAGCTTAAGAGTTTAGGTGGTTTGAGTGCAACATTGTGCTATTGTTTTAGTTTGTATTTGTGTCAATCCACACCTTTGATAACAGTGCCGTTGCAGGTGGACAGTAACTGTCCACACAGCCACAGAAAACTCAAAATTAGCCTCCGTGCATTAAGCTGTTTTCTCTAGAATATAAAAAAGGTATTTTTGCATGGGAGGATTTGCACACATGAAGCTGCCTTATTCTGAATCAAGCCATTGCCTGTCAATGTCAGCATTGTCTGCTCAGACTGCAGCACCTCTCCTGAGTTTCAGGCTGAGGTCTTTCACATCACCTACTGGTTAGTCTTTTTAACTGGAGTTGCTGGAGACTGAACCTGGGATTTTCTGCATGCAAAGCGGACACTCCTCCACCATTGAGCCATGGCTGTGTTTGTCACTGTTTGGGCTATCACTGAGGAATTTTGAATTTTCATCAGTGAACCAAGTAATTTAATCATTGCTCTGCCATTGAGTCACAGCCTTATGTGCTTTAGAAATAGGTAAGAAAAAAGGGGTGCTGAGAACAGCCTCCTCATATTACTTACCACAATGGAAGAAAGAGTTTTCTCATTCCCTTCCTGCACTGTATCTCATCCTGGTTTCATTGGGAAGTACATTTGTTTATCACCTGCACTTCAGGAAGTTTCCTCTCCTTTTGGATGAGAGCTAATGTAAGAATTTCCCTGTCTGTTGAGGGCACAGAAGTTCTTGCAGACTACGGTAAACAGGATTTGGCTTGCATGCTTCCATAATCAGGCTTACTTGCACTGAAACAGAGATTGCTCTATTGCGGTGCCAGGCTTCTAGCAATACCAACTGTTAAATAATAAACAGGCCCTGGCTGTTGGCAGCCTCTCTCTTCTCCCCCCCCGCCCCCGAAATCCTGACAACATGGAGTACCTATTTTCTGGGTTTACCTGCCTGTATGTATTTGCAACACCAAACTGTCTGTGTGGAGGTAGAAGTGGAGCAGAGGCATCAGTCTAAGTCTAATCTGCTTAGTTTATTATTCCCTCAGGACCTCGGGTGATATAGCAAACATGCAGTGCCTTGGCAGCACTAACAATGGCTGTGCTGTCATTGTAGATAATATTACAGACTTTTGCCTAATGCCTGGGATAATTGTTTTTCCTCTCTTCATTTTCCCCCTTCTTCTTGTTTGGGAATTTTGTTATGTTTGTTTTTCTTTGTCAGGTTGTTCTTTAATCAGCTCTGGGGTTTTTTCCCCCTTCTGTTTTCCCTATGAATTAAAAATAATATTTTTTAAGAGGTTTAGCTTCCTTGTTGCCTGTTCGTAAAAATTAGTCTTGCTGTCTTGTTGCATTAGAAAGCTTTATTGTGGCTTGATGTGTCATTTCTTCATTGGGGAAGCTAATGTAGTATGAATGGGCTGTGGAGGGGGAGAGGAAAGGGGCTGGGATAGAATTGTGTTTGGGTTTTTTTGCTAGGTTTCCAAGTATCATGGTGCCACAGTTTTTGGTTCAAAATAAAGGAGCTCAGTCTATGTGTTTTCATTTTTAAAGAGGTATACTGTTTAAAATGTTTAAAAAATTAAAATGCTGCTTTAAAAATATGTTGTATCCATGACTATAAGGTGTAGATGTCAATTAAAGTTATTGAGACAGAACAACAGTTAAATCAATAAAACACTTCCTGGCACTGTTGTGTTTATAAGAAATGACTACTTTCATGGAAAGTTTTACTGAAACTCCATTATCAGTCCGTGAAGTATATCTATTTTGTTTCTATTTGCTTAGGATTTCCTCACTTCATTGGCACCAACTTATGCAAACAGAGAATTATGATGCTAGATGGTTCCTTGGGGCTCTGTTATCAGCTTCGTCTGGAAACAGCACCTTAACAAGAATAATTTTATGGTCGCTTTCTCTGTGTACAACAGTGAGATGGTCTTAGCTCATTAACATTACCTATTTTAGAATGGGAAGAAAAGAGATTCACCACCTTTAGACACTCTCTAATAGTATACACCTTCTTGTGTCAGAATCCAATAAAATAGAAAGCAAGATTTCAACCTAATCTTTGGTCCAAATATTGCAGCCTTTATGGCTGGAAAAAGCTGCATGGTGCAGGTATATGATGTAACCAGGGCTTACAAACCAAGCTATGGGACAAACATCTTTTCCTCCTGTTTCTCTCTTTGTCAGGCACACACTCTCTCTTTTGATGCCTCAGCCCTGCTCTGCTGGCCATTTTGCAATACATCTTTGGTGGTGGTGGGTGGCCTTTGCAGTGCATACAACAGCATTTGCCTGTGTGTTGGCCATTATAATGTTGTGAACTGGACACCACCATTCATAAAAAGTGTAGAGCTGTCTGTGGCTTCTATGGTGTATGGTTAGGGTAGACTCTCAAAGAAATCAATAGGTATTTTATCAATAACAGTTGTATTTTACATGCCCATTGGTTTCCTTGGTGGTCTAACATTTAAACTTAAAGGATTTAATAAATCGTTTCCTGCTTTCACTGTTTTCACCTCATTCTGTACATTCCCAGATTTTATGACTATCAAGTTCCAGACTTTTGGTTGGGTTCCCATCTTTTCAGCAGCAGTAGAATTTAGCTAACTCACTCCTTGGTTTGTTCTTGCACTGGCATTGATTTGGTGCCAGAAGATAATGCTCAAGAGGTTAGAATAGGGCAGCTACAGGTATTTAAGGAGAGGCAGTGCTCTCAAGAGAATAATGAAAGGCTTTTGTAGCTTCTGTTGCAGAAACTAAAAAATCTCATTTCATGAAGCTGAAAAGTGAACTGTGGAAACAGAAGACGCCCTCTTCTCTTTATAAACATTTCCTTTCTTAAAATGCATATTTTAATCTAATGGAAAGAGGCTTTTCTAACTACTGTCAAGCTTTCCAATTTGTTTTTTAGAGAGTGGGGAGTCTGTACAGATGAGTGACATTTGCCTACAACTGTAACTATAGTATAGCTTTCCTGATGCTAAAAATCTTTTGTACTACTAAACGGTTTATTAAAAAAAAGTACAGATGATATCAGAAACTGTTTTGACCCTAAAGACATTTACATGGAAGTGAGTCCCATTGATTTGCTAGAATGTTCTCTTAGATGTGCTTATGATAACATTGCAAAGACCTATCTTGGCAATGAAAGAAAGCCCTGATTTCATTCTTAAAACAATACGTGTTTGGATCCTGTTCCAGTTGCACAATATCCTATCCTGACATAATGCATGGGAAAATAGCTTTGCTGTTTTTTTATATGAGGGTATACACATGGAGTGGTAGTTTTAACTGTTCATCAGTGTGGAACTGTGCTTCATATCCCAAGAGGAGAAGAATAAAAACCCCAAACTAATGTATTTTTAACAAAAAATAATCACAGAAGAAAGAAAAAACTGAATAAATGACAAAATACATTTATAATAGATTAAGCACGAGTGCAACTCCCCTCTAGTATCAAATTGTGATTGGGTTGCCAATTTCATCTCATTTGGTAAATGATGGTCCATGATGTGATCATCCAGGAAATATATCCCCACTGTCTGGGTTTGCTTTATGGAAGTTATGGCTGCATTTGAAACTTTGGGGAGTAATGGTTTAGGGTTCAGAATCATGCCTTGGTGTGAAATGTATTTTCATAATGTAAATATGTATCTATATTGTGGCTGTGGTGAGTTATGGATTTGGGGGAAGCGCTCATCATAAACTAATGGCTAGTGGGGGGAAGTAGCATAAAATAACATAGCCTATGGTCTCGGAAAGCCAAGAAGTTTTTGGTCAAGTAAGTACAGAGATGCACAACTGATTTCCATACCACATACTTAGGATTCTCTGGCCTTCCTCTTGCAACCGTAAGCATTCCTTTTGGTAGTATTTGATGGAACTGCTGAAATTAGGGCTGCCAACTCAATTTTGGGAAATTCATGGGGATTTTAAGAGTGGAGTCTGGGGAGAGCAGGATTTGAGGAGGGGAGGAACATCAGCAGGGTATAATGCCCATAGAGTTCACCATCTGAAACAGCCATAATATCCAGGGGAACTGATCTCTGTAGTCTAGGGAAATCAGTTGTGATTCCAGATCTCCAGGCCTCACTTGAGGTGGTCAGTCACAGTTGGAGTGGCATTTAACACCTGTGTTTGGGGCAGTAAACAACAGCAAAGTCTGTGCATGAGCAGAGTCTAAGAACTTAAAAGCATTCTCAGGGAGATAATGTTTGACAAAATGTGCAAATCTCAGGAACAAGGAAATGACATATTCCAAATCAAGTAGCTGTGTATTTCATGGGCATCTCTGATCTCCATTCTTTCATAGTGCAAATGTTTAAGAACCAGGGTCATGGGATTTTTCCAACTGCTGCTGCTGCTTTCTGGACCAGCTGTATTCCTAACTTTGTTCAAAAGTAGCCACTTCTAAATTGGATTCTTTAATAATTCATTTATGAAATTTGTATCCTGCTTTTCGGATAACATTTTTCAAAGCATCATGCATTCATAATAAATTTTACATAAATAATTACAAATACAAAACCATAAAATATACAGAGAAACAGCAAGATAGAAGAATCAATAAAAATAATCAGGAATGAAAATATATATGTATAACCAAGAAAACAAAGGCATAACTACCAAAAGCTGGCTGAAACATGAAGCTTTTTTTCTTTTATGTGGAACACTTGAAAAGAGGGAGCCAAACAATCAAACAAAGTAGGCTATTCCATAGGTTCACTGTTGCAAACTGAGGACTCTGTTTCTGGCCTTTAAATGGGTTGGTATCTCATGGGAGACATCTTTAGTTTCATTTTGTCCCTACAGGCTAGAAGGGCAGAGATGTTGTTACCTTGTGTGCTCTGAATACCTCTGCCTTATTATGTGTCTGTGGGAATAGACCTAATTTCACCTTAGGGGAGCCTGAAGAAAACCTTCTTTCTCTGCCACCTCACTCTGAAGAGTGGCTGGCTTAGTTTATACTCCTGGATTAAAGGAACACGACCAGTTTGGGCCATGGTCAACCCAAGCAGCAATCAAAGAATTTTGCCTGTAATTAAGTGCTTGGGTGAAATTGAATAGCAGACTCCTGGCTGCTGGAGTTGGAGTGTGAAAGGGGCTTTGTTTGACCGTCATTAAGTGCCTTGGGTGATTTTGAGTAGCTGCTGGCCACTCCCTCTTCTGGGAGACAATTCCATTTAAGGCAGGAAGTTTGCAAGAGGCACGAGCCTCTGGCACGAGCCGAAGGGCGAGGCTCTTTGCCTGTGGCTCTTTGCCTAGGGGCTCTGTAAGAAGCCCAGGAAGAGCCAGAAAGCCAGGACCTTGGCTCCTTGGTAAGGTAAGTAGACTCCTACAACAGGAGCCATATAAATACAAAGGGTTTTAAAAGGGGGGTTATAGAAAAGTATTTGTTTAAAAACAATTATGAAGCCAGAATGCCAGCAGGGGGTTGGGGGCTATCCAGTGTTTTGCATGGAGTGTCACATGTATGACTATCTGCCCACTGGTCAGAAGTCTTGGGTGTGTGCTCGGTGCAAGGAGCTCCTGGTTCTCAGGGAGCGAGTTTGCTCCCTTGAGGCCAAGGTGGCTGACCTGGAGAAGCAGGGACAGTCAGTTAGGTGCACGGGGAAGACTCTCGGGGACTTGTTAGATATGTCCCACTCTGGATCTGGCAGCCCGGCTGCTGCCAGGGAGCATGAGGGCCAAGGGGAAAAGGGGCACCATTCTGAGGATAAGGGGAATGTGCCCTCAGAAGGGACCTCTTCTTCAGCTGGTGAACGGGTATCCTTTCGTACCAAGGAACCGTCCCTGGGAAGGGTGGGAGGGGGCTCTTGGTAGTTGGTGATTCGATCCTTAGGCAGGTAGACAGCTGGGTGGCGAACCCGCGTACTGACCGTATGGTGACTTGCCTGCCTGGTGCGAAGGTAGCGGACATTACGCGTGTTTTAGATAGGCTGGTAGATAGTGCTGGGGAGGAGCCAGTGGTCGTGGTGCACGTCGGCACCAACGATGTGGGGAAATGCAGTCGTGAGGTCCTGGAGGAGAAATTTAGGCTGCTGGGCAGGAAACTCAAGGCCAGGACCTCCAAGGTAGCCTTCTCGGAAGTGCTACCTGTTCCACGCGCAGGGCCGGAGAGACAGGCACAGTCTCAATGCGTGGATGAGACGGTGGTGTAGGGGGGAAGGGTTCAAGTTTGTTAGGCACTGGGATGCTTTTTGGGACAAGAGGGAGCTGTACAAAAGGGACGGTCTCCACTTGTCCCGAGAAGGAACCAGGCTGCTGGCGCTCAAAATCAAAAAGGTGGCAGAGCAGTTTTTAAACTGAATAATGGGGGAAAGCCGACAGGAGATGAAAAGTCTCTGGTTCGGGATGGCTCATCTCAAAGAGATGAAGGGGTAGCTATTACTTTTGTACAAGGAAATGGATTACAATTGTCCACTGAGACTGTGGCTAATGATAGGAACTGCCTGGCAAGGTCTCGAGGCAGCAAGAGGAAGGCTGTGGGCTTAACAAACGTGGGAAACTATAAGTGTTTATACACAAATGCTAGAAGTCTCCGAAGTAAAATCGGGGAGTTGGAATGCTTGGTGTTGGGGGGGAAATAGACTTTGTGGGTATTTCAGAAACTTGGTGGGATGAGGAAAATCAGTGGGATACGGTGATTCCTGGTTATAAATTATATCGGAAGGATAGGGGGAAAAGGGTTGGAGGTGGGGTGGCTCTGTATGTCAGAGAGGGTATACCGTCCAGTAAGATTGAGAGGGTAAGAGAATTGGATTCACTTCTGGAAATGCTATGGGTTGAAATAGTGGGTCCAAAAGGAGGCTTAACAGTGGGAGTTTGTTATCGCCCACCAGATCAAAAGATAGAGGAGGATTATAAAATGATGAATGAATTAAAGATAGCGGCTAGACGAAATAACTGTGTTGTAATAGGCGACTTTAACTACCCACACATTGATTGGGTCAATATGAGTTCTAGTCGGGAAAAAGAGATTGCGTTCTTAGACACTCTCAATGACTGTGCTGTGGAACAGATGGTCACAGATCCTACCAGGGGAGAGGCGATCCTGGATTTGGTCCTAAGTAACACCCAAGACCTGGTGAGAGATGTAAAAGTGATTGCACCACTTGGGAACAGTGACCATAATGTCATTGAGTTTAACATTTGTACAGATAGGGAGTTGCCCAAAAAGACTGATGCAACCACTTTTAACTTTAAAAGGGGTAACTTCTCTGGTATGAGGGGACATGTGAGGAAGAAATTGAAAGGAAGAGTGGAGAAGGTCAAAACCATTGGGGAAGCTTGGAGACTATTTAAAAAGACAATCCTAGAAGCTCAGAAAAAATATATACCACAAGTTAGGAAAGGTACAAATAGGTATAGAAAAAAGCCTGCATGGTTAACAAATAAAGTAATGGAAGCTGTAAAAGGTAAGAAGGATTCCTTTAAGCGGTGGAAAGCTAGTCTTAGTGAGGTTGATAAAAGGGAACACAGACTATGGCAAATAAAATGCAAGTCTGTGATCAGGCAAGCAAAAAGGGAATATGAGGAGCATATCGCAAAAAACATAAAGACCAACAATAAAACTTTCTTCAAATACATTAGAAGTAGGAAGCCAGCCAGGGAGGCAGTGGGGCCCTTGGATGACCAAGGGGTAAAAGGAGTAGTGAAGGATGATAGGGAAATGGCTGAGAAGCTGAATGCATTTTTTGCCTCTGTCTTCACTGTGGAAGAGGAGAAGTGTTTGCCCACTCCAGAAGCACCGATTTCGGGAGGGGGTTTGAAAGACCTGAATCAGATTGCGGTAACAAGAGAGGAAGTCCTCCGACTGATGGACAATTTAAAAACTAATAAATCACCAGGCCCGGATGGCATTCATCCGAGAGTTCTGAAAGAACTCAAATGTGAACTTGTGGATCTCCTGACAAAAATATGTAATCTTTCTTTAAAATCTGCCTCCATTCCTGAGGACTGGAAGGTAGCTAATGTCACTCCCATCTTTAAAAAGGGCTCCAGGGGAGACCCAGGAAATTACAGGCCAGTCAGTCTGACATCGATACCGGGTAAGTTGGTGGAAACTGTTATTAAGGAAAGAATTAGTAGGCACATTGATGAACAAAAACTATTGAGGCAGACTCAGCATGGGTTCTGTAAGGGAAGATCTTGTCTCACTAACCTGTTAGTGTTTTTTGAGGGAGTGAACAAACATGTGGACAAGGGGGACCCAATAGATATTATTTACCTTGACTTCCGGAAAGCTTTTGATACAGTTCCTCATCAAAGGCTCCTAAGTAAGCTCAATAGTCATGGGATAAAAGGACAAGTCCTCTTGTGGATCAAAAATTGGCTTATAAATAGGAAACAGAGAGTGAGTATAAATGGGAAACGTTCTCAGTGGAGGGTGGTAAGCAGTGGGGTACCACAGGGATCAGTACTCGGTCCGATGCTTTTTAACTTGTTTATTAACGATTTGGAATTGGGAGTAAGCAGTGATGTGGCTAAATTTGCAGATGACACAAAGTTGTTCAGGGTGGTGAAAACCAGGGAGGATTGTGAGGCACTCCAAAGGGATCTGTTGAGGATGGGTGAGTGGGCGTCAACGTGGCAAATGGGGTTCAATGTGGCCAAGTGCAAAGTGATGCACATTGGAGCCAAAAATCCTAAATATAAATACACGTTGATGGGGTCTGATCTGGCAGAGACGGACCAAGAGAGAGATCTTGGAGTCGTAGTGGATAACTCGCTGAAAATGTCTACACAATGTGTAGCTGCAATAAAGAAGGCCAACGCTATGCTGGGGATTATTAGGAAGGGAATTGATAACAAATCAGCCAGTATCATCATGCCCCTGTATAAATCATTGGTGCGACCTCATTTGGAATACTGTGTACAGTTCTGGTCACCACATCTCAAAAAGGATATTATAGCATTGGAAAAAGTGCAGAGAAGGGCAACTAGAATGATAAAAGGGTTGGAACACCTTCCCTATGAAGAAAGGTTAAAATGCTTGGGGCTCTTTAGCTTGGAGAAACGACGGCTGAGAGGTGACATGATCGAGGTTTATAAGATTATGAATGGGATTGAGCAGGTTGAGAAAGAAGTACTTTTCTCCCTTTCTCACAATACAAGAACTCGTGGGCACTCTATGAAATTGCTGAGCAGTCGGGTTAGAACAGATAAAAGGAAATACTTCTTCACCCAAAGAGTGATTAACATATGGAATTCACTGCCACAGGAGGTCGTGGCAGCTGCAAGCATGGACAGTTTCAAGAGGAAATTAGATAAACATATGGAGCAGAAGTCCACCAGTGGCTATTAGCCACAGGGTATAGATGGGAACTCTCAATCTGGGGCAGGTGATGCACTCTATTCTTGGTGCTGGAGGGGGCAGCAGTGGGAGGGCTTCTGGTGCCCTGGCCCCACTGCTGGACCTCCTGATGGCACCTGGTATATTTTGGCCGCTGTGTGACAGAGTGTTGGACTAGATGGGCCATTGGCCTGATTCAACATTGGCTTCTCTTATGTTCTTATGTTCTTAATCTTCTTCAACATGGTGAGGCTTCTTGTATGAGTGTGTAAGAAGTCCTGAAAAGTTTGTAAGGAGTACTGAAACCTTGAGAAAGGTTTATTGAAGGGAATAATTGGCACGTTCTGTCAGGCATGATAAGTACCAAATGCTAGAATGCCCATGAGGAGATTCCAATATTCTCATCACCTGTACACATATACTGTACAGTGCCCATCACTCAAGAGGAGAAGGCAAGAGTTCAAGGATTAAAGCAAGAGGATAGAGTTGAGCCTTATAAGCTTCCTATAAAGCACACTTTCCAGGCAGAGAACCAGATCTACAACCAGGAGTTCCAGTCTTTGGACAGCTAATAAACTCAAAAGTTAAATCCAAGAGGAAGTGGTGAAAGCACTTTATGGACTGGATCCGGTCTAAATTTTCCGGTAATGGGTGGTATAATTTCCACCAGTTTCCTTTTCCTCATTTCTCTCTGTCCCCCAGGTCCGGCATTTCAAGGACATCAGTGGACTGCAGTGGGTGACTGGGAGGCAGGAATATTCTGTTCAGTTTATAGAAGAGTTTTTTGTAAGAGGAAAATATAGTTTGAATACAACCCAATGTGCTCCATGAGTGGGAAAATGTCTGTAGTTACACTTAATGAGCATAGGTGGACACCAGCAAAAGCATCGAGTTTGTGGTAGATTCATGGCCTCAGTTATAGGGTTTGGGATTTGAATGAAAACATTGGGATTGGGAACCAGGTACACTAACCCTGATCCACCAAATGTGAGAAGTATGGATTTCCCAGCTCCTGAGAACATTTCCATATATGGGAAGGTGGTCTCATTGAGTTGGATTTTTTTGAGGACATTCTTCCTGGCCAGTGTTGGGTCAATGTGAATGAAGAATCCTTTAACTGAGAATGCTAAGGGAAGTATAGATATTTGTCACCAGAGTTCTTTGTGTTAAAATGGACCTTGATTAATTACCGACAGGTCTTAATTAATGGTCTTGGGCTATGCAGAGGGAGCAGCTTGTTTCTCTCAAGTAGCCTTTCTTTCCAGTGAGCATAATGAGATTGTATGCCCCCTGTACCTTCTGGGCTCATGGTAGTTGTTTCAGTGCTGGCATTATGTGACTCTGCCAACTAGTTTCCAGTACAGTTATTGCAGCAGTCAAATTTTGAGTTTACTACTGTGTCATGGTGTCCAGTTCCTGTTTTTCTCTCCCAAGAGAGAGTACAGTTGGTGCATCAAATGGAGCAGGAAAAACAAGACAGTTGCCCCCTGAGTATCAAACAGAAGAAAGTATTTCCAACTACTGAAGAAGCCCCTAGAGGAAGTGTGAGCTTTTCAGCATTCGAGTTCTTCCAAAATTAGCTGGTTTGTTTGGACTAATGATCAAAACAAACTCATATAGGGAGGGGAAAGCTCTTTTAATTGAAATGTGTGCTAGGTGTTTAGGCTTGAAACCTAATCACCATCTTCAGATTAAGGAAGGGACCATCCCATCACCATTTAGGTCTGTGAATACTATCCTAGTTTCTACTTTATGTGATGAGGAAGGCTGTGGAAGGGGAAATGTATTACAGGAATACTATTTTGTTGAATGTGGATATCAATTTTGTGAACTCTTGAGTTTTCAAGTAATACAATAATCAGCTATTGTCAGAACTTGGTAAGTGTCTCCACTTCTTTCCATCAACAACGGTATCTAGATTGATTCTGTATGATTTTTGATGTTTGAGAATTAAACGTTAATTTAGCAATTTGATTTTAATGCTTTGAAATCCACAACATTAAGCAAAATTCAGAATCTGCATTTTCATGATCCATGGTCAAAAAAGTTTTACACAAACTGTATTTGCTTGATTTCTTTACAGAGGAAACAGCTGTAAGAATGAAGCTATTTCTGTGTTAGAGAAAGAAAGAAAGATGTTGAATGTCTACTCAAATTTTATTCAGTATTGCTAAAAAGATAATGTTGTAAGTGCTCGTACACAGAGATGATTTTAAATAGAATTTCCCTCAATCTAATCCATGGAAATTTCTGTTGGAATCTCAGTAAAGTTAAAATCTAATCTGAAAACAAATCCACTATCACCGTTTCATTTAATGGTCCAGGTGGGTAGCTGTGTTGGTCTGAAGCAGTAGATCAAAATTTGAGTCTGCTGGCACCTTTAAGACAAACTAAGTTTATTTCTGGGTATAAGCTTTTGTATGCAAGCACACTACTTCAGATACATTGAAACAGTTTTCCACAAGCTTTACATATAGGTGTGGGGGGTTAGTTGCCAGGAAGAGCTAGTTAAAATCAAGATACGTAAGTAACTGGGTGATAAGTATAGCTCAGATTGGATTAAAGCAGTTGGTAAGACTTGTGAATGGCAGCAAATTAGCATACAAATACAAGAATTAACAAACAGATGTGAGAACTAAGTTTGAGTCCAGTGGCACCTCCAAGATCAACAAAGTTCAATTATGGGTATAAGCAAAAACTGAGAGACTTAACTGTAGATGCACACTTCTTCAGATACACTGAAACAGATTTCCTCAGGCATTACATATAGGTGGGGGGTTAGTTACCAGGAAAAGCTAATTAGAGTCAAGATGATAAGTACAGCTAAGATTGGAATAATGCAGTTGGTAAGGTCTGTGAATAGCAGCAGATTAGCATAAAAGAGTTAACAACAGATGTGAGAACTAAGTTTGAGTCCAGTGGCACCTTTAACACCAACAAAGTTTAATTCTGGGTATAAGTGAGAACGGAGTGACTTAGCATGTATAATGAGATAAGAACCCAATGTCTCTGTTAAGCCTTGGGGGTTCCATTGTTCCATTGTCCTGAGTATTGTACTAATTCTGCGATCTCCCATTCTAGTCTGTTTCTGGAATTCATTTGCGGTAAAACAGCTACTCAAAGACAACTCTCAAATACTGCTTTTTACCAACAATTGAACTCAGATCCCACACAGGAATACAAAAAAGAACTAAAAAAAGAATTACCCTGCACATTCAGGAACAAATCCTTTCAGACATGCCACAGGAACTTCAACCAGGTACCTTTTATCTTCTACCCAAAATACACAAACCTGGCAACCCAGGACACCCCATTGTCTCAGGCATAGGCACTATCACTGTGGGGGTAACTGGATATATTAGGGTTGCCAGACCCCCCTGGTATGGCGGGGGTTGCCTGATTTGGAGGGGCTCCTTCCTGCCCACCAGCCAGCTGGTGGGCAGGGCAAGCCCCGCCCCCAAGAGCAACCTCCCAGCCTCCTCCCCACCTCTTCCCTACTGGGAGAGAGGCAGGGGCCACACACCTGCACTCTAAACCCTGAATTTGGGGCTTGGAATGCAGGCGTGCTCAGCCTCCCTCCCTTTAAAGGCTGCTGGGAAGTGGCAGGGGCCACATGCCTGCACTCTAAGCCCCAGATTCAGGGTTTGGAGTCAATACTCTCTATAAGCTATGGAGTCTTGTGAGCAAAAATTTTACTTTGTGAGCTACTGGCATTAAAGCTGTGAGCAAATGATTTGGCTACTGCATAATTTAGTTTGCTCTGAAGCCATCCTTCCTGAGCTAAGATGTCATCATATTTGGGACACCCCAACCCCTTCAGTAATGCCCCATAAAGTCCCCCATTGGGGACTTTGAGTGGACTTGGCAACCCTAGGATATATGAACTCTGTTTGAAAACCATATGCCATCAACACTCCTAGTTATGTGCATGACACCACAGACTTTCTGAGAAAAATACAATCTAACTCCCTCCACCTATATGTAAGGCTTGAGGAAAACTGTTTCAATTTATCTGAGGAAGTGTGCATGCACACGAAAGCTCATACCTTCAATAAAACTTTGTTGGTCTTAAAGGTGCCACTGGACTGAAACATTGTTCCATTTAATGGTGATTGTTATGTCTTCAGGTTCTGATAAACATAGCCATGAACTTCATTAATCATATCTTTGTTGTGTGGTTATGGATACAAAGACAGCTCCATGCGTTTCTGAGATGTTCTCACAGCTTTTCCATAATATGTGGTTGTGACTTCCCTTGAGACCTTTGGAGATTCCTTATACTGGCATCCCAGGGGTTATCCTAGTGAAATCAGTGTCTGATATCATCAGCTGAGTTAAAAGAATATTTTGATTCTTATGCATTGTGAATTTGTGACAGACAGAGGGAGATAGCTAGGATACTGAGTTACAACTCCGCCAGCTTTCAAACTCTAACCACCCAATTCCCTCAAAGTATTAGCATTCATTTTCTCAGGAACTTGGATAAGAAGACCAAGGCATTAACACAGAGTGAGGTAAGATTAGTGTGAATCCCCCAGATCAGAACGCATCGGTTTACTTAAGGAAGTTAAGGAAGTTAAATTGATTAACATACCAAAATAATTTAGAATTTGAGTCAAGGAAATAAAAAGACTGGAATGTTGGTCCTAGCTAATGTATTTGGTTGACATTCATTTATCTCTTTTGTGGCTGCAGCATAATTAGGTACTTTTAGACTGTGTATGTAATGGTTTTATGGAGAGTCCCCCTTCCATTACAAGATTCAATGGATTTTAGAAATACTGGTAAAGTTCATAGTCCTTGGGCTCAGAGTACAAGACAAATTTCCCAGGTGCTGAATGGCACTCAATTTGAGATGGTAAATCTGAGCCTTCCCTTCCTTCCTCTTTTACAATCCCATGTCAGCTTTTCTGCCTTATTGATGGGGAATGATGTGGCAATGACAGGCAACCAAGAGGAGAGGAAATCTTTACAATGTCATCCCTCCATCTTTATTTATCCTTCCACTGCCTTATTTCTCTAGTAGTAGATACTTGGTGTTCCCGGAATGCTTGATGTAAGTTACTATGATTCAGTCATGGGAACTACGATTTCCAGAATGCACTGGCGAGAAATTTAAGGGGGGGGGGGAATGGAGGTTAGCTGGCCAGGAGTTATCTCTAGCTACAGCTTGTATTTGGGTGCCCCATCTCCTTGCTGAGCAAGGTTATCTGGGGCTCTGGGTTTTTGCCTTAAGGTCTGGCCCTAATGGTGCCACTCATGGCTTTAGAAGATACTTTACAAAAGGCATAAGTCTGAATCAGAAATTGGAGTCTGTCTTTTCCTTCTTGGCAGATGTAGCATAGAATTGAGGGGCCATAGCTTCTGCTAACTCCAGACTGAAGACCTTTAACTAAAGGCTTGGCTGTGTATTTGTAAGAATACTAGGAATAAGGCCTGTTGTGGAAATAAATACAATGGGCTCTAGAAAGGGGCTCTGGGAGAGTGCCCCGGCTTTGGGCACTCAGTGACAATTTGCTGTGGCAATCTCAGCAGGGTATAATGACAGAGTCCACCATTTTCTCCAGAGCAACTGATCTTTGCTACGTGAAGAGTAGTAGTAATTTTGACTGATCTCCAGCCCACCCCTAAGATTGGTAACAGTGGTTCCCCAGGAGGGAGTGGCTGGTTTGGAGGGTGGAGTCTATGGCATTGTACCTGTCTGAGGTCCCACCCCTCCTCAACACTCACCTTCTCCAGGTTCGACCCCTCAAATCTCCAGGAATTTCCCAACCTGGAGTTGACAACCCTATCTCCCTCCCAGCCAACCATCAACCTACCTTTAGTTTTCCATCCCCTCCCCCATCCCTCCTACAGAGCAGTTGTAATTTTGAGTGATCTCCAGCCCCCACCTGGAGATTGGCAACAATGGTTCCCCATCAGGGAATGGCTGGATTGGAGGGTGGAGTCTATGGCATCGTACCTGTCTGAGGTGCCACCCCTCCTCAAACCTCACCCTCTCCAGGCTCCATCCCTCAAATCTCCAGGAATTGCCCACCTGGAGTTGGCAACCTGATCAGGACTGGGCCCAATGAGTTTTCTCCCTAAGGCCAACATAGGTGTGGAAAGGGCCTTTTACTGACAGAGGAGAAAGTACAGGTGCCAACTCTGATTAGGGAAATACCTGGAGATTTTTTGGGGGGTGGATCCTGTGGAGGGCAGCATTTGAGGTGTATGTGGAAGGACTCAGCAGGGTATAATGCCATAGAGTCTACCCTCCAAAGCAACCATTTTCTCCCGGGGAACTGATCTCTGTCATCTGGAGATCAATTGTAACAGTGGGAGATCTCCAGGTCCCACCTGGAGATTGGCAGCCCTTGGGGAAAGTCAGCTGCACAGCGGGGAGTTGATGGTCGCTGGCCCACCTCGTTAGCCAGCCAGCCATGCTGAAGCTAAGCAGGAGAAAGAGCCTTTTTCCATTTATTCTGACAGGAAAGTGGCCATTGGGGAGGGGATTATGGGTGGGGGAGGGGGTTAAGCTGAAAGTCCTTTGGTTTTTTACTCACAGAACCAAGCTTGGCTGCCTACCAACAGCCACTGAGGGGACAGTCCCTCACAGGAGTAAAGAAAACTGTCTTTCTCAGGAGATGGAGCTGTCTGCCAGGGGGAGTGGGTGGGGAAGAGGAGCAGACCCAGCACCCGGCCAATGACACGCGAGTACTCTTGAGTGGCGGCTGATGGGCCAATGGCTGAGGGAGGGCATTTTACAGCCAATGGGAGCACATGGAATCTTGCGAAACCAAAAGATAAATATTTATAAGGAGAGATGTGTTGTGAAGCTGATGCAAGGAGTTTTAGGAATGGCTCCCTGGTTTATCATATAAGGTAGGACAAGTCTGGGCTTGCCGTAGTGTAAGCTATCTGTGTTCAGTGTAAACATGCTGGCTTGTCCCTTAGAATTTGAAGTATTGGGCTATTCACATAGATATTATAAAGGATTGTAAGTAATTTCTGTAGTGGTCACATTTGCAATCATGTCCAAAATAGGTGTTGTTGTTGTTTTTAATTATGAGATTGTCAAAATCTTGCAAAACGCTAATTAAGAACCATCAAATACATGATCATTAGTTGTAAACTGTTCTACTCAAAATGCATAGAATAATTGTGGGGATATTTTTTAGTTTAAGAGTGCAAAAGAGCATGCCAAAAATGGACTAAGCGAGATAGTTTTTAAAAATATGCTGCATGGTGATATAATAGATTTAAATATAATTCACTACAGAATTTTAACAGAATGAGTTTACAGAGGATGGATTTTGAAAAAAAGACAGTTACAGCTAAGTATTCTAATGTTCTGACTTATCACTTTGGGAATTTGATGAGTTTGTGAGGCTTTTTGTGTGTATGGTTCTGCTTGTTTGTAGTAGAAAGTCCAAGAGCATTGGCATTGGCAAATGCTCTCTAAATTTCTGGGACATCTCCTGTACTGCCTCTCCAGAATTTATACTGTCTCCTTTCTGGCTCAACATGTATGTGAGAACGAATCATATGCAGGTACTGTGTTAGGTCATGCTACTATGCCATTATCACATATCATTATGCTGTATGTTACTCCTTAATTCAAATCAATTGAAGCTGAATTCTGGGTAAGCCTCTGTTATGAAATATTTTAATTCTACTATTTACACCCCACTTTTCCTGGATATAAAACAGAATTTTTCAGGAGGATTTTTTAAGTAAAGGTATAGGGCTGCATTATAATAGAATCATCCAGGAAGACATTTCAATAGAGGGAATGGGATTGTGGACTATACTACTATTTTCTGTTGCTGTATTTTTTCTTGCTCTCACTGCATAATATATCTGCTTATGTAGTACCATTACTTGCATTGTTTAACGTGTCATGTTTCACACTTATGCCTTGTTTCAGATTTTCACTATCCTAGTCCCATTACTTTGTTTATTAGATGTCTCATCCTTTTAGTGGTTCTGATTTAGGTTATGTAGTCCATGTTGAGTGTCATGAGAAAGAAAGACTATAAATAACATAAATAAATAAAATGGTTCTAAGCAGCTTAAAAGTGGTAGTTAAAAACATCACAATTTAAAACATACAAAATTAAATCTCAAATGCCCTTCCCTTCAAAGATACCTACATTCTCTATACCCCTTAAAAACTATGGCAAATAAAATTACATTGTAGCATCTCCTCAACATTTCTAAAGATGGTGTTCCTCTTCACTTTCTGCCCATTTGGGAGCCCATTCCACAAAGTGTGTGCAAAGATACGGGCTGATGCCAGGTGGGCTAACTTAAGTGGTAGACCAGTCAGTAGGTTGTAGACTGAGAACTATACTTAGCTCCAAGGACATATGGAAGGAGACAGTCTTTTAGGTGTATAGATCCTAAGCAACAAAGAGCTTTAAAAGAACATAACCAGCCCCTTGAATAGGACTTGGGAACAAGCTGGCAGCCAGGATAGCCATTTTAAGGTGGCATGTTATGTTACAATTGGCTGGCCCCAGTCTATAGTAGGGCCACCACATTCTGAACGAGTTTTGTTTTCTGGAGTTTTTTTCTTCAAGGGCAGCAAAACACGAATCACATTACAAGAATCCATAAGTATCTGAAGGACCACTTTCTCCATAAACCTGTCTAGACATTCGAGTCTTCATTTGAAGCCTTTCTTAGTGCCCTTGTTACTGAACAGGAAGACTTTTCTTGGTAATGCCCAAACTCTGGAACTTCCTTAGCAGCTATGACGAACCCTTGTATCTCCCTAATTGTCTGGCAGATTTTCCCCACCAAATCTTCAGTTCCCCTCAGAGCCTGAGTTGCCCTAAAGTAGCGTGTATATATTCTTTGTCGTAAAAAAAACTTGACTGTCCCACCCTATGTTTGAGATTCTTAGTTTAGGCTTTTTTTTTCCAGCTCAGGAACTCTACTGAAAATACAGAGCTGTCCAGTTTTGTAAACCCTTGAGAAATGGGTTTATTAAAAATGTATAAATGGAATTGTCAAGATTTTGAGATTGCCGAGGTAAAAACTTTCTAATATTTACAGAATTGAGTTCATAGAACATTCAAGAGAGTGTGTTTGTAGTTTTGTTTAAAGGCATTTATTTAGTTAGTTATTTGATTTCTACCCTGTCCTCCAAGCCAGAGTTGGCTCAGGGCGGCTTACATTAAAAACATAAATTACATAGAATAAATAAGTTACATTAAAATGTTACAATTAAAACAGTTCAACCATAAAAGTAGTTATTTTCAGTTTGGTGGTGGCAGCCATGTTCTTAGCTCACAGTCAGCTCGCCGTCTTCATTTTGGGTTGTACTTGTAGGAATTGATGTCCTTTAGGTTGTTAATGAAAGGTCCAGGAATCCAGGCCCTCTCTCATTCAGTTGTTGATTGTTAGCTATTGATATTGGTGGTGGCCCCTGAAAGCCTGGTGGAAGAGTTCTGTTTTACAGGCCCTTTGTTGTTGTTGTTGTTGTTGTTCAGTCGCACAGTCGAGTCCGACTCTTCGCGACCCCATGGACCAGATTACACCAGGCCCTCCTGTCTTCCGCTGTCCGCTGAAGTTTGCTCAATTTCATGTTCGTTGCATCGATGACACTGTCTAACCATCTCATCCTTTGCCGTCCCCTTCTTCTTTGACCTTCAATCTTTCCCAGCATCAGGGTCTTCTCCAGTGAATGCTCCCTTCTCATTTGGTGGCCAAAGTATTTGAGCTTCAACTTCAGGATCTGGCCTTCCAGGGAACAATCAGGGTTGATTTCTTTTAGGATTGACTGATTTGATCTCTTTGCAGTCAAAGGGACTCTCAAGAGTCTTCTCCAGCACCATCGTTCAAAAGAATCTATTCTTTGGCGCTCGGCCTTCCTTATAGTCCAACTCTCACAGCCATACATTACTACGGGGAATACCATTGCTTTGACCATGCGGACATTTGTTGGCAAGGTGATGTCTCTGCTTTTTATCATGCTGTTTAGGTTTGCCATCGCTTTCCTCCCAAGGAGCAGGCGTCTTTTAATTTCATGGCTGCAGTCACCATCTGCAGTGATCTGAGATCCTAGGAACGTGAAGTCTGTCACTACTTCTACGACTTCCCCTTCTATTTGCCAAGGAGTAATGGGGCCAGATGCCATGATCTTAGTTTTTTTGATGTTGAGCTTCAAGCCCACTTTTGTGCTCTCCTCTTTCATCCTGAGCAAGAGGCTCTTTAGGTCCTCTTCACTTTCTGCCATCAGAGTGGTATCGTCTGCATATCTGAGGTTATTGATCTTTTCCCCAGCAATCTTAATTCCAGCTTGTGATTCATCCAGGTCAGCATTTCGCATGATGTACTCTGCATATAAGTTAAATAAGCAAGGTGACAATATACATCCTTGTCGTACTCCTTTTCCTATGCTAAACCAATCAGTTGTTCCATATCCAGTTCTAACTGTTGCTTCTTGACCCTTATACAGGTTTCTCAGGAGACATGTGAGGTGGTCCGGTACTCCCATCTCTTTAAGAACCTGCCATAGTTTATTGTGATCCACACAATCAAAGGCTTTAGCATAGTCAATGAAGCAGAAGTAGATGTTTTTCTGGTACTCTCTTGCTTTCTCCATAATCCAGCGAATGTTGGCAATTTGATCTCTAGTTCCTCTACCTCTTTGAAACCCAGCTTGTACTTCTGGCAGTTCTCTATCCACGTACTGTTGGAGCCTAGCTTGTAGGATTATGAGCATGACCTTGCTAGCGTGTGAAATGAGTGCAATTGTGCGATAGTTTGAACATTCCTTGACATTGCCCTTCTTTGGGATTGAAATGTACACTGACCTTTTCCAATCCTGTGGCCACTGTTGTGTTTTCCAAATTTGTTGGCAAATTGAGTGCAGCACTTTAACAGCATCTTCTTTTAAGACTTTGAATAACCTCCACTAGCTTTGTTGTTAGTAATGCTTTCTAAGGCCCATTTAACTTCGTTTTCCAGGATGTCTGGCTCGAGGTCAGTGATTATACCATCGTAGTTGTCAAGGACATTGAGGTCCTTCTTGTATAGTTCTTCTGTGTATTCTTGCTATCTTTTCCTAATCTCTTCTGCTTCTGTTAGGTTCCTACCGTTTTTGTCCTTTATCATGGCCAGCTTTGCATGGAACGTTCCCTTGATTTCTTCAATTTTCTTGAAGAGATCTCTAGTCCTTCCCAATCTATTATTTTCCTCTATTACTTTGCATTGTTCATTCAGGAAAGCCTCCTTATCTCTCCTTGCTGTTCTCTGGAAATCTGCATTCAGTTGGGCAAATCTTTCCTTTTCACCGTTGCCTTTAGCTTTCCTTCTTTCCTCTGCTATGTGTAAAGCCTCATCAGACAGCCACTTTGCTTTTTTGCATTTCTTTTTCTTTGGGATGGCGGTGATTGCTGCCTCCTTTACAATGTCACGGACCTTTGTCCATAGTTCTTCAGGCACTCTGTCTATCAAATCTAGTCCCTTAAACCTATTCTTCACCTCTACTGTATATTCATCGGGGATGCGATCTAGGTCAAATCTGAATGTACAGAACTGTAAAAGGTCCCGCAGGGCCCTGATCTCCTCCAGGAGCTCATTCCACCAGAGTGAGACTGCCACTGTGAAAGCCCTGGTCCTGGCCACCAACAGCCTAGTCTCTTTCAAACCCAGGAGGGCCAGCCTGTTCTGCGCCCCTGATTGCAGTGCTCTCTGGGGAACATGTGGGAAAAGGCAGTCCTCAGGTATGTAGGTCCCTGACCATATAGGGCTTTAAAGGTAAGAACTAGCACCTTGAAATTAATTCGGTATGTTATCAGCAGCCAGTGCAGTGCCTTTAGCACAGGCTGTATGTGTTCCTGTATAGAGAGCTTGCAGATGGAATCACAGCCACATAGTACTCTCTCTTCACGGCTTTGACTGCTACCTCATAGGATCTCATAAACATCCTATAAAATGTTCTTGTAGCTTTATCGTGAACATGCCACCACTGTCTCTCTAACCGTCTCAGTCCTCACTTCATCAGCTGCAGCTCTTGGGTAAACCATGGAGTGAGCCTAGAGTGAGGGTGCAGAGGGCATTGGGGAGCGATCTCATCAATGGCTGTCAAGAGTCAGCTGTGCCAATCTTCTACAAGCTCATCCACCGAGCCGCTTTCTATTTCTTCCTTTGAGATGTACTTTGTTTAGTATATTTCAGCTCTATTACAGTTCTTATTGATGTTTCTAGATTTCTTCCTTCAGATATTACAGGTTTTCCTTTAGATAATACAGCTTCCTGCAAAGGTTTTCCTTTAGATAATACAGGTTCCAGTAAAAGACACACTCACGCTTGTTAATCAGATTTTTTCAGATGACATAACAGCCTTATTCCACCTTTGTTTGACAACCAGTTACTTCCAATAGGATAACGAATTCTATGAACAGATGGATGGGGTTGCCATGGGAAGCCCTCTGAGCCCAGTTATAGCAAACTTCTACATGGAACATTTTGAAAAAACAGCTTTAGAATCTGCACCCCACAAACCAACACTCTGGTTCCGGTACGTAGATGATACCTTTATCATTTGGAGCCATGGAGAAGTAGAATTGATGGAGTTTGTAGACCACCTCAACAGCATCCACCCCAACATAAGATTCACCATGGAAAAAGAAGTCAAGGGTAAACTCCAATTTTCTAGATATCATGGTCATCCACAAAGCAAACCTTCAATTAGGTCACAAGGTCTACAGAAAACCAACTCACACAGACCGTTATTTACACAAAAACTCCAATCACCACCCTCGGCAAAAAAGAGGAATAATCAAAACATTAGTAGACCGTGCAAGACGGATATGTGAACCACACTATCTTCTTTGTGGTCTCTGTGCATCACACCTATGGGATTATGCGCCTGCACTGATCCAAATTGGTGATGTACAAAGCTCACAAAGGGATTTTTGCGCCTTCCCTTCAGGCACGTGCAGGAACCCCACTGCGCATGCTCAAGGGGCAGGGCACGCCAGTTCTCTTCTGATTGCCGCGCTGTTAACAGCTCGTTTTCTGCCGGTCGGTGTGAAAGTACTTTTCCCTCTTACGAGGAATCGCTCACTTAATTTTTCTTTTTGTTCTTTGCCTTTTTGTCTTTAAAATAATTTTAAAAAGGACATGTTGCAGTAGGAGGGACAAGAACTTATTTGTCTCCTACTCCAGTCACGGGCAAAAAGATCTCAGCAGAACGTCTCTCCAAATGGATTGTTGAGACTATTAAGCTGTGCTACCAGTTGGCTAAATGCCCATTGCCCTTGCCTGTGCTAGCGCACTCCACAAGATCCTTGGCTACATCTACAGCCTTCTTGAGGGGTGTTTCCCTGTCGGCGATCTGTGGGGCTGCGACATGGTCTACTCCGAACACTTCCATCAAGCACTATGCTGTTGATGTTTGTGAACACCACAGAGTGGGCCTTGGTTGCCTAGTTTTTCATCAGCAGAGCACTGAATTTGCAACAGTCCTACCTCCAGGTGAGCCACTGTTTTTCAATCTCCCATAGGTGTGATACATAGAGACCACGAAGAAGATAAACAGGTTGCTTACCTGTAACTGATGATCTTTGAGTGGTCATCTGTGCAGTCACACCACCCGCCCATCCTTCCCCACTGGTGTCACTTCAGTATCTTATTTGTTTATTGACATGACAGCGGTCAGAAGAAATTGGTGGGATGTCCATGCCCGCCCCTTGAGCATGCGTGGTGGGGTTCTTGTGCGTTCCTGAGGGGAAGGCGTGGAAATCCCTTTGTGAGCTTTGTAGATCACCGATTTGGATCAGTGCAGGCGCATAATCCCATAGGTGTGACTGCACAGATGACCAGTCGAAGATCATCAGTTACAGGTAAGCAACCTGTTTTTCTCAATGATGAACTAAATCATCTTAACCATGCACTTCAAGCAAATGGCTACTCTAAGAATGAAATCAGAAGAGCGATTAAACCAAAGGTAAAACAGTCTCCCACATGAAAAGGAATCACTGATCAGATGGGAAAACTTATGAAAAAACACAACCTACAAACAGTATTCAGACCCACCAGAAAAATACAACAGATGCTATGATCGACAAAAGACAGAAGAGACCCCTTCACTTCTGCAGGAGTATACCGCATACCATGCAGTTGTGGACAGGTTTACATCGGGACCACACAGCATAGCATTCAGACAAGAACAAAAGTACATGAAAGACACTGCAGACTTGGCCAACCTGAAAAATCAGCAGTGGCTGAACATACCCTAACCCAAACAGGACACAGCATTTGGTTCCAAAACAATGAAAGACTGGACAACACTTCCAATTACCATGTCAGATTACACGGGGAAGCCATTGGAATTCATAAACAAACACAATTTCAACAGGAAAGAAGAGAGTTTAAAAATAAGTAGGGCATGGATTCCTGTCCTGAAAAACACAAAATGCTCTACACCTGACAATAGCACTACAGATAAGATTAGAGTTTCAATAGCCATTCTACACACAAAAGAACCTCCTCAAGAAACAGGAAACCTCCTCAGGAAACAATCCATAGACAAAAGAACCTCCTCAGGAAAGCTCCTCCATTAGCATGTTCATAGCCTGGAGAACTCCTACAACATAATGACTCAGCCCTACCCCACCTTCCAGGGTAGATATAAATTACCTGCCTACCATTTTTCTGCTCACCTTGACACAGAGAGTACTCCATCTTTCTTTGTTATACCTCTGAGGATGCCAGTCACAGCTACTGGCAAAACATCAGGTCCTACAATGCCAAGGCCACGGCCACACAACCCAGAAAATCTATAGCAACTAATGAACTCTGGCTGTGAAAGCCTTCAACAACAATACAGTTTTTCATTAACTCCTGAGGTGTCTAAGCTACTCTCCTTTATCACAGACTAAGGTTCTCTTCCCAACCCCTTTCACTGGCAGAAAGTTATTCTCCTTGTCCCTAAGAAGCAATAACTTCTTTTGTTATTTGGAGGTCTCTCTAACTTCCCAGACCTTCTGCCAAATCCTTCTCCAGTATCCTTGTCTGTATAAGATTGTTCTGTAGCTTTGCTTACTGAGAATCTAAGGTCTCCCTCAGAACAGTGTTAACATATTTAGACAATGGGGTTTTTCTTCTTCTTTCTGTAGAAGTCCTTTTCTGACTGTTGCCTGACATTGACTCTCCAAATGTCTCTTCCCTCAGAAGCCGCCCTCTGGCTACTGATCCTGATGATGAATTTCAAAATACCAAATTGCAAAATTTCCCTCCAGATCAGCTATTTTATTCTCTCTCTCTGCTGATGCTGGCCAATCACCTAAGCTCTACTCTCCAGGGAAGATTAACTCCTAACCTCCCTGACTCTCTGTATCAGGCAGCATCTTAAAACCTCTGTTTTTCTGTGCTATCCATTACAGCAGCCCTAATAGCCTTGAAAACACCATGAGGTGGAATTTCAGGGGGCCACCCTGAGTTGGATGGTTGTGCATTTAACTTAATTAAGCTTTGGAACTTCCTGCTGTTGGAACATTTGTTTGGCACCATTATTATCATCATTCAGGTACCAGACCAGAATGTTGTTGTCCCAGAGCTTTTAGCAGTAATGATTTTTATGATTTTATAGAGCTGCTTACATTTTCAGTCTGTACCTGATGATTCTTATTATTTGATTGATGCTATTCTATTGATGTTTGCAATCTACTTTTGAGATGTTTTTAAATGGAAAGTGAGGCATGTTTTCTTTTGTTTTTTTATTGCAAACTCATGGTACAGTAGAAGTTCAACTACAGTTTTCTCTATTTAGAAGAAAACAGTGATTTACTCATCATTCTACCTGTTTCACCATGTGCAGGTGCATTTGCAGGAGCAGTAGGGATTCTATGAGAATTCATATAAAGTTTCATTGAAAAGGGAAAACTTAGCCTAACTACAGTGAAAATAGCCTTCTGCAGGAAATATGTAATTAGGGGTGCTGGATGTAATTAGGGGTGCTAGGGAGGTGGTTAGCTCCCCTTCACTGACAGCTTTCAAGAAGAGGCTGGACGAATATTTGTCAGAGGCTGGACTAGATGATCTGTGTGGCCCCTTCCAACTCTATGATTCTATGTATGGTGGAAACAGTAGAATAATATGTTCTGATTCCAACCTGTATGTATTCTTCAGCTGCTCTGAGCAGAGCCTATGTATAAGCTATATACAACAATATATATCCTCCAGAAAAACATGGTGCTGGGATATATGAAGACAATCAATGTGTGTTCAGAAGAACTAATAAATGCATACAGCTATGATGTGAGATACTACTGTGTTTGGAGGTGCCATGCAGTGAAGAATAACATCCAACTACGAAGCATTTGTACATGGAGGACTGACTAGCTCAGTACAAAATCAGCTTAATCTTTTGCATTAATAATATTGGTATTTATAAACCCTTCATGAGAGTTACTAGGAGTTACATGACCTGTTGGCTTTTATCAGCTTTGAATACCATCTTTTAAAAAAATAATCTCTACTGGGGTTTTATGTTTCACTTGCATGCTCCTAGATGAATCCCCATGAAAGGATGAGTGTCTGAAGGCTCCACTCCCCAAATCTCCAGGTTTTTCCCAACCCAGAGCTGGCAACCCTAGTTATATACAGCAACCTCAGGCAGCCCTATCCTATGGTGCAGCTTCATGTGAGGCAGTTTAGTATAGCTGTGCCTCAGTTGATGCCTACAGTGGGGCATTTGAGGTCTGGTCCCCCCAACCTACCTCAAAGGCCCCTTCAAATGCCCCCCAACTCTGTCCCTGGACAAGAGGCTTCCCGCCGCCACAATTTGGGCTAATTTAATTAATCCTCCCCCTCCGTCAGGGCGCCACCAGCCAGCCACCCCTCCCAGGCTGTCTCTGTTGTCGTTAGTGGCACCAGGTTGCAGGAGGCAACCTCTGGCTTTGCAAGACTGGCTGGGCCAGCAGCAGGGTGGCAAGGAGGGAAGGGAAGGCAGAAGCATCGAGGGAACATACCAGGAGTGCTGAACGGAGCTGCCCTGGGGCTCCTTTGGGCATAGTGCTCTCTGCTGGTTCATGCCCTTGTTACCTTCAGGAGCCCCTCGCCGTGCAGGCAGGCCCCTGGATGCCATGGTGGCTGCTGGTGGAGCTGTGGCTTGGCTGCCAGAGAGACAGGGAGGGGAGGCATAAGAGTCCTGGCCAGGCAGCATGACTATGTCCTGGCTTCTTTCTCACTGAGGGATGCCCCTGTGCTGAAGCCACCTTACCCCTTTCAGGTGGGAAATAAAACCGAATGCTCCCTTTTTCACCTCACCAACCTCCCCCACCAATGCCCCCCTCCCTACAGAGCTCTGGCAGGGAAGCTTTTCCAACTGGGAGACACAGGAGGCTACTCACCTTCCTTCCATCCTTCCACTGCACAGTCAGCACCAGTTGTGACCGGCGGGCCGACTTTCCCAGCGTGGCGTCCAGTGGCTTCCAGGGGCCCACTCCACCATGAGAGGCTCCTGAAGGCAACGAGGGCATGAGCCAGCAGAGCATGCTATGCCTGGAGGAGCCCCAGGTCAGGTCCACTCAGTATTCCTGGTATGTTCTCTCAATGCTCCCGCCTTCCCTTCCCTCCTTGCCACCCTGCCCCCAGCCCAGCCAGCTTTGCAAAGCCAGCGGTTGCCTCCTGTAACCTGGCACCACTGATGACAACAGAGACAGGCGGGGGAGGGCCTGGCTGGCTGGCAGCACCACAATGGAGGTGCCCCCCCAAGAAATTAAAATGCCCCACAACTTAAAAATGCCTGGCTATGGGCCTGGTTGATATTTATACTGCCTGAAAGTCTCCCTTAATATTCTCTTGTTTTAGCAGTGATTGAAGGAGGAGGCATAACTTATCTGAAGATTTTGTGCAGATATTTTTACTATGACTCTTTCTGCCACTCTTCAGAAAGCAGCTGAACTAAACTATGTATAATGGGGTGTTGGCCCAGCAGTACCAGTGGTTGCTGGTGCAGCTTCATCCAGCTTTGGATGTAAATTACATAGAAATGTTCCACCCACATATAAGTGTAGGTTCAAGCAATTGTTATTACTTGTTGGAATCAAAATATCCTTTGTTCACATGTGCTACTATGCAGAGGAGGAAGAAAACATAGGAAGTGCCAAGGAGGGTAACTAAGGGAACAGATGCAGCGTCCCATATACAAAGTGTATCATGCCATGAAACTTTGTATCTAATAACCAAGTCCAAGGAAGTTCACATACAGAAGCATTCCACACAATAATTTATGATCACTTCTTATTCACTCTTAGTGATGATTATGCTTAATTATTATCGGTTTATCTCTTGGTACTGTCATTATAACCTTTTTACCTTAAAAGTAATTCCAGATCTGGCATAGTATTTTTTCCTCAGTGTCTTAAGCTAGAGAGATTCATTAAACCCCCACCCTGTACTTCCTTCCAAAAATGGCAGTGAATAAAATGTGAGAATAATTATGGCTATACAGTTATAGCATCCCTGAAAGACAGGGTAATTTTCAGACTCCAGAGGAATTGCTAACAATACCACCAGTGTTTGATAAAAGTATGAGTGGCTGTCAAACCAGAAATTAAAACAAAGAATAAATAAAGAGTTTAATGCCACCCAAGGCCAGTTGAAAAGCAATTACCTGTGTGAACAGCCAAAGAAGATATTTAGCTATATATCAATGCAATCAAATGAAGTATCTTGTGTGCTACTGGAAAACTGGTGCTGGGCCCCATGTGTGCAAAAAGCAGAATGTTCCTTCCTGTTCTGTAAAACTGGCAGGACAAGGACTCTAGCAGCTAACTGTGAAAGGGCAAGGCGTATCTTCTCTGTATAGTAGCAAAAATGCCAGATTTATACAAATTATACATATTATACTGTGTCTCAGTCAAGTTTATTTGATAGCCTTACTTTAAATAATTCATGGAGAGAACTGATCACTTCATAATGCCACAAACTCACAGCAGGCAAAACTAATTTTACACAATATGAAAACAGATTTTATTTATTTAAGAGTAATATTTAAAAACAACAACTTTTTTGACACCAGCTGCTGGGAAATAAATAGAATATTTTATGACAAAAAATCTAAATGTGTTAAAAGCTGTTCTGAGCAGACTGATAGTTTTCAATTGACAGATATCTTTAAAGCAAAATTGGTCACTACTAAAAATTTTAACTCTTAAAAAGGATGATTGCTTTTGGGATAATTTTAAAATGGCCTTGATCTAAGCAGAAGGAGATGTTTAAGAGAAATTTGCAGTGTGGTGTATTGTGGGTGGGTGGGTGAAAGAGGCGAAGGAGGAAGTAGACTTTATTTTCCAAATATATTCTCAAATATGTGTTCTCAAAAAGCAAACTTTATTGTGCCCACTTTCCCCAATTCAGGTCTCAGCTATACAGTAGAAGAAATCATTACAGGATGCACACTTCCACCATTGAATCCCAGAAGTGTCACTGATGTGAATTTAAAGACGCTACAAAGAATATGTGAAAGATTATGGCAATACTTGTACTTTTTTCCCTACCTCCCTAAAGCAATAAGGCTGAGAGATACTTAAAACTGTGTGCTTGTTGTGTAGAGTGAATCGAGACTTTCAGCATGGAAGAATTCAGGTTTTGGCGCTAGGTTGGCATTGTGCCTTGCAATATGGTTGAGTCTGAGTTCACACTGAGGACTGAGTTTATAGGCTGGGGAAAGGCAAACGGAAACCTTGTGACATGAGTTAACAAAAAAGTGGTAGACACAAATGTCACTGGTAAGTGATCATTTATTTCATTCTCGTTTACAAAAAGACATTTCACTTAAAAAAAAACCTTGTAGTGGTGGTAGAAAATTTAATATGCATGTGAGAGCCCAAGTCACCAGCAAAAAGGTGTTCTCATTCTTCTAATTCTATATTTTTCTTGAAACATAGTTAACTGAACTGTTTTCTTTCTATTGTTGGGCCATGTGTGCAATGATTCATTGAAGTCTCTGTTTTTCACTTTTGGAAATTTAATCAGGATCGAACACAGTGGCTCAACTGAGGTCACACCAAACAGTTGTTTTTGTTGCATGGTTCAGTATTTCAATCATGTTTTTTCACTTCCAGTGTTACCACTTGAGTCTTTAGACACAGTGGTGTCTGGTGATGAAGTAACTGCCAAACTGGAGCTTGTCATTTGAAAAATCACACTAAACCATGGTAAGTGCAAACCATGGTTTGCAAACAAGGCTGGCTTGCCCACTAGGCAAGCTAGGTGCTCGCCTAGGGTGCCCGCCCTGCAGGGGTGCCAAAATGCCCCCCCCCCGTGAAAATCCCCCTTCCCGCCCAGCGCTGGCAGCCCTGGCTTTCCTGGGCGCTTTGCGGCTGCGAGGCGCCCATAAAAGCCAGCGCCGCTGCTGGGAGGGAAGGGGCGGGCGTTCTAAGCGCTGGGCCATCTCCAGGCCCCACCGGGAGGTTGGCATCCCCGGTGGGGTGGGCGCCCCAGGCTGTCCTGCCTAAGGAGCCCAGACACCTGGGGCCGGCCCTGTTTGCAAATCCTCTTCAAACCAAGGATTCTCATTGTTTGCTGGTTAACCACAAAACATTGTTTATCAACTCAGACATCACACTGAACCATTCATATGCAGTGGCAAATTATGGCTTGCCACTAAGTAAACATGCCTGAAAGGTCATTGGTATCCTATCCTCCACCCTCCTGATCCATCTTTCCTACATGTCTTAAATAAAATGTTTGTGTAGAAGAGAAATGTGTTATGTCCAGGTTTGTTAAAATATGAAAAAACAAATTACTGAGTTATATATTAGTTGTCACATGATTAATAAAACAGTTTAAATAAGGATTTGTGTACTATGTGATGTATTCACAATTACGAACAAAGTATTCAGTGTATATAGTGAACCTCATAAACAATTATTATATTCCATTCCACATTCCTAAATTCCAATCCACATCAAGGGCTTGCGGCAAAACTGCCCCAATCAAATTACAATCCTGAAGAGCTTACTCACTCACAGATGTACCACAGTCCAAATCACTTTAGCAGAGAGAAAGATCTTGCTCACTGAAAGTCCAACTGGTGGCGTTCTAGCTGAGGTATGCTGCATGATGTTTTACATGCCTCCGAATTGACCGTGCATTTCAGATATTCTTTCTCAGAATGTCACAAATCTCTATGTGGAACTATGTGATTCACGAACAGAGCCAAGTATTTCTTTGTAATTTTATTAAATTACCGAAAGAAAAAGAACTGCAATGGTCAAATAACTATTTAGCCGTTAAATCAGTTTCCAGTATAGGTTAACTCACACTTCAGAGGAAGGCATCTGGCTACTTGGCAACCTTGCACTACAGCACAGAATCCATGAGTAGCCTCGTGTACCACTCAAGCACCTTCCAGCTAAACAACTGAAATATATAAGAGAGATATTCCATGCTTCTTTTCCCTAGTCTTTGGGCCAGGGAATTGTGACCACCCTGAAGGGTGGTCGTTTCTGAGTATTTCAGAGCCAAGCTATGCCCAGGCTACTAGTCTGCAAAAAATACCCTTAGCCATCCAATTTAAAGCCCCACCTCACTTCTAGCTCATATACATTTCTTGCAATGCTGTTATCTTTGATGACCAGTGGAGATTGATTTGACGCATATAACCTATATGGAGAATCCTCCTTTCAGTCCTCTCCAGATTTGTAGTATAGGGTAGCCCACAGGCCTGTAGCCAGGATTTTTTGATTCAAAGGGCCTATAAATAAGTTGAGGGGCACTGACATCACAACAAATAAAAATAAAAAACTAATGCTTGCCAATTGGAGCACCTGTAAACCACTCGGAGCCAAAGAGGCTGCTAAGTTTCCCTAAGTAAATGTGAATGGAAGCAGTTCCTGAGTGCCTGGGCATGTGAGATGGCTCTGAGTGTGGCAGCCTGACGCTTGTTGGCCTGGTCCCGCAGGGAGGGAGGCAGAAGGACCAGCAAGCCCCGACAGCCCTGGCCTGCCTTCAGCTTCTCCTGCTCCCTTGGCGGTGGAGCCTTCTCTTCCCTTTGCAGCCTCCTCCCAGCCCGCTGGACTCCTAATGGGTCTCACCACCACCAGGGCTGGGACTTTTTACAGGGAAGGAATATACCGCAGGTAAAGCTGTGTAAATAGCCACCGGCTCCAGATGGGAGGGTTATGGAGGGGACATGGCCCAGGGCAGAGATCTAAAGAGTCTCTTCCCACCCACCTCCACCTCACGCAACCACCCCAATGTGAAACAACTTCTCTTCCTGGCTGGGAATTTTTTTGGGGGGGAAATCGAAGTGACACTTTCACGCTGGGAGGTAGAGAGGCTGGTTGTGGGCGCCAAGGGGTCTGATCTGCAAAGTGCGCCTCTGAGACAAAAGGGACCCAAACGCTGAATTAGTTCCCCCCTCCTCCCCAAATTCCTCAGTGGGTTGAGTCATTCCAATGCCAGAATTCTCCTCCTCTCTCTTGGAGTGGTGGCCTGCGATCCCTAGCCCTGTTCAGATGGAGCAGTTATGGGCAACAAAGTTTTCTCCATTTCCAAATGGATACCAGGATACAGTCATCTTCCCCCTTCTCCCCCCCATCCCCGGATCACAAATGCAGATCTACAGGGCTCGGGTCAAACCTTGCACTTGCCTGAGCCCACGGGAAAATGAAAAAGGCCTTCTCGGCTTGCCTTGGAAGAATGAAACAAAACAGCCTCACCTTGCCCAGGCTGGCATGAACGCACCTCGCCGGCTTTTGGTTGAGATGGGTTTGTGCACATTTTGAGCAATCCTGCCTCGCCAGCAAAGCCCCACGAGTGCTGTGGCCAGCCGGCGCACCCCAGACACAAACAATGGCAGAAATTCGACCGGAAGGAGAGGCCCTCTCTCGGGCTGCAACCTGGTCAGCACATTTACTCGCTTGGGAAAGGGGCAGCAGCAGCAGTGGAGAAACAAGCTGTCCTTGAGGAAGGGGCAGCAGTGGTGGGCCTGGACTAGATGAAAGTCAGGGGGCCTTCTCAGGAAGTCAGGGGGCGGGCTGCCAAATGCTCCAATGTAGCTATGGGCCTGGTAGCCCCGGCCCCCAAAAAACCTTCCTGATACCTGAGCCAATATGGATTAAGAGAGGAAAAATTCCTGATCAGGCCCTGGAAGCAGTAACCAGGATAAACCCATTCTGTAGTACTGGGATGGAGGGGAGATGCCCAATTGGAGGGGAAGCATTCCAAGATCACAGTAACACTGTTTCGGCTGGCCAGTATTAAGGCAACTGGCTGGTGCCAGCACCAATGCCTCTGTTCTCTCTAGCCCATAGATAATGGCTGTTCCCATCCAACCCTTATATGACAGAGAATGAGGAAGGGGAATCTGCTTTCTCTGCAAACCAGGAGTCCAAGCTGGGAACAAACTATAGTTTGGAATTTTAGTTTGCAGAACAATTGCTGATTTAGACATAATGGCAACTGTGATACGCCACATACTTGAAAATAACTAATCATTTGCCATGTGGAAGAGAAAACATGGGAGAAAGGCTCATTCATATTGTTTCCTATTGCATCTGAACCATGCCCAAACCTTAGTTAAACTTTTTAAAACCATGGTTTGCCCTGATGTCTTTATTTCAACTTCCTATCATGATTTAATATCTTGATGTTATAATTTCAGTAGATGGGTATATAGCAGGTTGGATTAAGAATATGCCAGTTTGGTGTGAGAGCCAGTGTGGTGTAGTGGTTAAGTGTGCAAACTCTAATCTGGGAGAACCAGGTTGTATTCCCTCACTCCTCGACTTGCAGCTGCTGGATGACCTTGTTCTGTCAGAGCAGTTCCTGAAAGAGCTCCCTCAGCCCCACCTACCTCACAGGATGTCTGTTGTGGAGAGGGGAAGGGAAAGGAGTTTGCAAGCTGCTTTGAGACTCTGAGTGAAGGGCAGGGTATGAATCCAATCTCTTCTTCTTCCTTCTTATAGCAAAAAGCTTGCTTTTGCTTTAAAAGACTGCATGGTACCAAATTTTAAGATTTTGTGCATGCTAAATTTGGCAGTATTTTTCCTGATTTCTTTTTCATTGGACCACAATTTTTGCTATCTCCTAAAATTCTCTTATTATTATTAATAATAATTTATTTCATTTCTATGCCACCTGTAGCTGAAGTTCTCTGGGTGCTTTACAGCAAATATAAAACAATAAAATACAATAGATAAAAATATTAAACATTAAAAAATAATTTAATATAACATTAAAACATTAAAGAGCAATAGACCTGACCCAAAAAGATCTGACCCAAAGTAAAAGAAAAACACCTGGCTATATATTAGTACATTGTTCAAGTAAATGCCTCCAGCCCCTCTGCTGCCCCACTGTCATGCCATCTCAGTGCCAGATCTGTAACACTGGAGAACGCTTGTGTGCATGGAGGAGTAGTGTCTACAATAAATAAACTTCTCTTCTAATCTTATTCACAAAGGCTTCTAGCAAGGGAAGGATACATGGCAGCAGCTGCAAGAAGAAGGAGAGGGAAAGAGATTTTGTATCCCTGGAGATGGTTAATAAGCCTGAGCACAGATGTTTATCGTGGTTAGTTGTACCACTCTTCTTCCCCTGTGCAATTATAGAGGCAAGATGAAAGCCAGCTAGGTAGGATGTCCGAAACTTCCTCTGGATTTGGTTTACCTTTGACCTTGCCTCCTGCTTACCACTGACTCTTGTTGTGTTGTTCCTGTATAGACATTGCATACCTCCAGATATTTGATGACATGTCTTGTTAAATACTTACCAAAATAGACTCCATTTATTCACTGCACATGCTCTTTTGTAGGGACATAGATTTAAAGGATAACTGGATAGTAATGCTTTAGCCATCCTTAAAGGAGAAAGACAAGTGAATGATTTGATTTATACATTTTTTTCAATAAACAAAGTGCTTTAAATTATCTTCTACCAGTGGATTAGGTTGGGAAGGCTGAAAAGCAGTGAGTTGCCCAAAGAAACTCATGACTTGGTTTGGGACTTGCCTCTCTCCCCATCTGTTATGTGTCCTATGCTGTTTCCCTTTTTTAATGAAGTTTTTCATGCATCCTCATGAGACAGTTGTAAAGGGCTAGTTTAGAATTTTCTACATTTTGAAGGATCCTGAAGAGGCAGGAAAGTTCAAAAAGAACTGCTAAGAGCAAAGTCATTTCTTAATACTGAATTATGTACAAAACCAGTGTTCTCTCTAAGCTGAGTTAGTGTGAGCTAGCTAGCAGTTTTTTAGCCTCCAGCTCACACATTTTTGTCTTAGCTCAGGAAGGATGGCTCCAGAGCAAACTAATTTATGCAGTAGCCAAATCGCTTACTCACAACTTTAATGCCAGTAGCTTACAAAGTAGAATTTTTGCTCACAAGACTCCACAGCTTAGAGGGAACATTGTACAGAACCTAAGCTTCCCATTTTTGTTTGTTCCATTGGTTTCAGGATTAAGTGGACAGGTATGAGATTAGTTTTCCTCCCTGTTAAGAGATTGCATGTGCAATTTAAAAAGGCTGTTGCATGTTAACATTTCTCCTTTTCTGTTCAGCCCAAAAGTGATGGACTATTGGCATAGGTCTGCCATATGACATTAATAAAGTTTTAACACATGTCCTGCCCACAATTATCTAAGGTGAAATACGTATCCTGGATTGTGCCTGTTCTGTCTGCCTACTGATTTTTGCTTGGAGTGTTTCAGAGAGTAGCTCTGTCGGTCTGCAGCTGAACATCTAGATTCAAGTCTAACAGCAGCTTTGAGACAACAAGATTTTGGGGATATAAGCTTTTCATTTGACTCCCAAAAGCTCATACCCTGAAAATCTTAGTGGGGGACTTGAATCTGCTTGGGGTTGAAAGAGAGAATCCTTTTGCCCCTTTGTTTTTCTCAAATTCGTACATACATACATACATACATACATGTATGTATGTATGTATGTATGTATATATGTATATATGTATATGTATATGGCAAGATGTTAAATTAGCTCCCATTAGTTAATGAAAACAGTTTCTACTCCACATTGGGAACGTAATTCTCTATGAATGTGGTAAGGGTATGGTGATTGTTTCATAACAATAATAATAATCTCCAGTCAGTGCATTTCAAGGCCATGCATGTTTCTTGTTAACACTATTCTCATTATATAACTTATGCACTGATCCCTTCTAAGCCAAAGTTTCAGAACCATTCTATAATCATTTTGAAGAACAGGCTTAATTTGTGTTTTTCTATAGTAAATCAAAACACAGGAATTAACATTTTTTATGATGGGACATTTCTGTGTAGGGATACACACATACCTCAATTACCATTTGGCTTCTTTGGCTTCATTAGAAACAATAGCACAATAAATATATAATATAAATATATTCACAAAAGAAATATATAACAAACATTTTAGCCTCCTTGCAGGCTGTTTTGCTTATTAAACAACTATAACAATTTCTATGCAAATACATTAGGCATATTTTTAACAGTCCAGGTGGATGTAAAAAGTTGTCAGTTGTGAATGATCACAATACAGAAATAAAAAGTTGACCAGAAAAAGACAGTCTTGCTCTGCATTAGCAGTGGCAACAAGAAGAAACACAAGCAGTGGAGATTGGTTCTGGGAGGAAGAAAGAGCAGTAATACATGTGGAAAAGTTTTTTGCTTGAAGCTCCTCATAGACATATGGGAATTCTGCAACAGTTTGCTCTCTGAATCTGTACAGCAAGTCCCAGTCGTGTCTGTATTTGAAAACTTTACCCACTGGATGATGATATTTCTTGGAATAAATTAGGTTATACCCATGGAATTTTACCAATATTCGACATAGTCCATTGTGCCAGAGTTGTAATTCTCAAGCAGTCCTGTTCAGGTACAGGTTTTACAAATGTATACTGTTTTTAACATTGCTGGAGAGATTTTTGTATCCTGTTGAATCATATAAATGACAGAGATGATAACTTCCTGCATTTAATTTTTTACTCTTTCAATTTACTAACACAGCCCAGCATTCCTTATTCTTGAAATAATAGTGTTCTCCACACACTCCCAATCTCTTCATCCTCCTGTTAGATTATAAACCTGCGGGTAGGATCTTTT
Source organism: Gekko gecko (assembly GCA_029375565.1). Taxonomy (NCBI): domain Eukaryota; kingdom Metazoa; phylum Chordata; class Lepidosauria; order Squamata; family Gekkonidae; genus Gekko; species Gekko gecko. Next base: position 46,707,701 of record JAPDNY010000004.1, read on the forward strand.
CAGTTTTATCTTTGTAAACTGCTTAGCTCCTTTAGGCATTTAATAAATAATGGCAATGATATTATTTACTGTTGCTGTTATTTAGATATTTATAATCCATTTTCTCTTGTAAAAGTTTATCCTAACTCTGTAGCTTTTTCAAATATTCTTATGTTTATTAACTATCCAAAAAACTTTCCATTTTCTGAGTGTTATTTCCCAGGGTTTCCAAAAGAACCTTTAAAAGTTAACGGCTGTAACTAGAGATGCAATGGAACCACAGTTTTAAGAGCCAAATGTTTCTCAAACATTTGGTTGTTTATATCCAGGCTTTTGGTGTAAGCATATTATCTAGTTACTGTGGCCTGGAAGTAATTTCTTGTTTGGACCCCAGACTAGATTTTTGGTTGTTTTAGCTTTAAGAAATTGTATGCTGAAGGTCAGTCAAGAACATCTTTGAAGTAAAGTAACTGTAGTAGCATTTGTGTTGCTGTCTCATTCATTTGGTGGTAATAGTGGCAAAGCACATAATGGAGATAGGCAGTCGTGCAACTGGTGTCACTGTTCATGAATAGATGCTGAGTCCTTAGTTTAAAAAGCATCATTAATTTGGTGTTACCTTTTAATTCATTTCTAAAATCTTTCGTTTTAGATGAGAAACCCGTGTGCAGAATATAAGAGGCTTACTCTTTTACACTGAAATAAGGCTGCTAAGCTGCTAAAAAATCTCAGCAGCTTAATATAAATGTTCAAATAAAAAATAGTAATTTTAACTGCATAACCTTCAAGTATAATGAACGTAATGAATAATGAAAGCCTAAAGCAGAAGCTTAGGAGAAATGTATTCTTTTCTGAGAGCAGAATGAGTGCAAATTCCTTGTGGGTAGAGGGTAGAATAGAGATAGGAGGGTATGGACATGTGAAAGTGTGGGGATAAGTCTGAATTTGCACAACTGTGAGTTCCAGTCACAGAGAAAAAAATGCTTCAGGTTTTCTTTGTTGTGTATCAGTGATAGTGCCCTCACAAAATAGAGTAGTGTTGGAGCATAACATTGTCAGGTTAGGATATGGAGATTTTCCCTATACCTAAGGACAGTGATGCCTCTTTACTCATTCTGGAGACTGGAGGTTGGGTTCAGGGTCCTTGAGTGTAACAATCTCACATGACTTGCAGGTTCTCCTCAATTCCTGTGTGTATAGTACATGATTTTGATAAAGAAGAGGCTTCAGACTCCCTCTCCCCAGATTTCCTGACCTAAAATGATGTTGCAAGGGGACACAAATTGGCCCTTTGAGGAAACTTACGATTGTAGATGTGGGCTTCTGCAGTGGACCACATAGCATACCTCTGGACCATTGCTGATTAGGAAAATGGTGCAGGAGGGAAGGCTGAATACCTTTTAAATGTGTGTCACAGTTGCAATTGAAACTGAGCACCATGTGCACAAGAACTGAGGAAAACCTGCAACTCATGTGGGAATGTTTCACAGTCTGTTACATCAGACAAAGGATGGGAGCCCAGATCCCAATTGTGCGCTCCATAGTGTATGAAGAGTAGTCCAGATATCCCAGAGAAGCAGTAAGAGAGGAACAGAGAATCTTCACCATACTTGTAGATTTTATTTGAACCTGTGAGAATATATGTGTGAGCATGCATGCTGAGGTTTGTTCTCATAATTCTAGGCCAGAAGGATAGATCTCTCTCTCTCTCAAACATGTGCATAACTCTCTCTTTTGGGCAAAGTCTGCTTCTTTGCAATGTGTGAAGTAGCTACAGAAGGGAAGCATTTGTTGAAGGTGTATTCTCCCATCACTCCGTCACTTCAATGGGATGAGTTGCACCTGCTTAAATTTTCCCTTATCTGTATTAAATCAACAAAAAGCAATCCATTACAATTTCTCATTTATGTAAAGGTAACACAACTTTGCTGTGTGATTCTTAAGGAAACTTGCTGTGTGGTTATTTGCTGTATGATTCTTATCTGCAAATTATACTAGGTGAACTGACTTTCTTGCTTGTATAGGAGATCTTTCTGAAATTTGTGGCTAGATTTTAGATCCTCTCTGTCTTTCTTACTTTCTCTCTCCTTCTCTGAGAAAGGATACATGAAACTCCATGCCATATGTATTTTGGCTCTAAAATTGTTGGTCTTCTGTTTTTTGTTTGCTATTCATTAATCGCTTTGTTTTGGCTGATTCTATATAGTTGGTAAGGAGATATGCTTGTATTTCAGAAGTTTGCAGTTTTAGCCTTGTTTTTACTAGAAGGACTGCAGAACTAACAATTTTGGCTATATGCAAACTGTAGCCTTTCAGAGAACTAGCATTATTGTAGCAGTCCGCAATCCATACAATCTCTTTTTCATCCCTGTCTCTTAGTGATCTCTGGCCAATTTGATTTTTCAGATTTCTGAAGTGCTTCAAGAAGTACTGGGGCCAGGGGAATAAATTCTAACTTCCAGCAGAACAGCCAGCACTACTGCAGTAACTGTATGTACATTTTGCTTTGATTGTTGCTGGCACTTTTTGGCTAGAGCTTGCAGTATGTAATACACATCACACACCTAGAGCAGTTTTGTAGCTGCTCTTAAGCTTTTTTTTTTAGAATAGTGCACATCCATATATCTGCATATACCTTGAACTCACTTTGTGTAATCCACCTTGAGTCTAAGTGAGAAAGGTGGACTATAAATAACGTAAGTAAATAAATAAATATATAGCAAAAGTGACCTGCTCTCTTGCACATTTTGGGCAGACTTGTCCCACCTTGCATTCCTGCCTCACCTCTAAACTTCCACGTGAAGGCTTAATAGTCAAATCAGACATACACGTAAAATCTGGAAATCATTCACGCTATCTGGGTATACTTACATTAAACCCCCACTGAAGCAGGGCAGGCATGTCAGATGGGGGGGGCTGTTTTCATATTATGTGCACTGGGTCAAGGCTGCTACATTTTAGAAATGTGTGGAAATTCAAGAGTATTTGTTTGCTTATTTTCAAAGGTTCCTTCAGGAGCCCAGAAGCTGCTTCCGACCTCACTGCCCTTTATAGGATTTAGGGACATTTGTATGGATATCAAGATACCAATAATGGATCACAAGCAGAGTCACAATAGCAGTGATAGTAATATTATTCCAGTTCTTCTTTATAAGTTATTGTATGAATGTTAGCTTTCATCTTATTAATAGGCAGAAGTTCCTTCAATTCATAAACTTAAGATACATTTTATTAAAGTTAATACTTTTTATGCATTTTATATTCACCAGTACCCATAATTACAAAATACAGTGCATTTCCCAAAATCTCAAACCTGAGTGATAATATTTGGTAATAAAGGAAAAGTGTAAATTGTCTTATTAATCCATATGGGCTGGCCTCCAGTCTGGAAAGACTGTTGCTTAAAATAATGCATGTTAGCAGTAAAACAGGGGTTGTTTTACACTGCATTGAACTCTACACTATGATGAGTAAAAAGTTCCTAAAAAGGCAAATCTGAAATGCACACAGAAATCTATATTACTAGGGAAAAGGAGCATTCCTTCCATATTTATGATACTTGGAATTGCAAAAATGGTCTCAGAAATGTTCTTTTTTCCTATAGTGTATTGTGGGACTTCCATAATTTCATAGTTACTTCTGGTTTCCTATTATCTTCCTATTAGTGTTTTATGAGAAACATTTTTGGCATGTGTCTAAAATTATTTTGTAGACTGATGCTATGCTTCCTATCCACTGTGTATTGGGATGAGTTGAATGTTCTGCTATGCTTCCTATTCACTGTGTATTGGGATTAGCAGAATGTTCTCAGGTACACTTTCGGGGAGGGGGTGTCTGTGTGTGTGTGTGTGCTTTTAACTAGCTCCGAGTAGTCTGAAAAACTTCACAAAGCTTAAGTATTTGTGAGCCAGTTTGGCAATTGTTAATTACAGCATCCCTCTCTCCACCCAGGACTGATATCACAATGCCCAACAATCAATCAGCCTTTTCATTATAACAGAGTTGTTAAAGGAAAATGTAACCAATTTGTGGAACTTTGGGAGAAGGGAATTCATCAGCAGGAGGAAAGGGGATGTAGCTGTTCTTGTGTTTCCTGTTGTTACTTTTCCTTTGGCGCCTACCTTTTGAGGAAGGAATGGGAGTGCATATGCCCTTGCAGCTACCAGTCATCATGCCACCTGTAGCTCCAATTCTCAGTCCTACTTTTATTGGCAAAAGCTTCAGTTCTGTTGAAAAGTGCCTCCCAAAGTAGAACCCCCTTTTGCTGCCTACAATCATGGATGCAAAATAAGGGAGGAGAGAGGGCTTGTTTTAGCTCAGGAATTACATTTTTATTCAATGTCACATGATGAGATATTGAATTCAGTAAACTGCTGTCTACGGAAACCATCTGAAATCCACATCCATATTGTAATCACATTTCAAATTATTAGAAATGGCCCTCATACTACAGCTATTTAATGGCAACAGTATATTAGGCACCATACAGGACAGCAAGTTATGTGATCCCAGGCCGCAGAGCTTCCATTAGGTTAGCAGCTATCAGCCTGGAGGTTCAGTTGTAAAGCAGCTTGTCCAGTGGTGCAGGGAGCTTTTTTCAAGGAGCTGTCACTTTAAGAGAAACATTTTTAGCATATTGCTTTTCTAAAGTACGCTAGTATAAACACTGCACTGGAACATTTCATTAGCATTTGGAGAACAATAAAGAAACAGAGAGTTTAATAGGCTAATATGTTTTAGTGGCCTTAGTAGAACCCTACTTAACACAGTGGGATTTTCTACAGCACACAGAGGTAGGAAACTGTTCTGTATACATTTGCTGTGTGGGACTTCCTCCTTCTGGACTGCATGTGGTTTAGAGCAAAGAAAAATAACTTTTCTCCTGCCGTTCTCCAATGAAAGAAGCATTTTTAAATACAGTACTTTGAAAGTGAGATCTAAATTTGTCCCTGTAAGAGCCGGGGGCCAAGCGGCGCTGGTGTATTTGTTAAAGAGCTCTTCCAGTTATCAAAGACCAGAGGTAAGAAAAGTTAAGTTTAAAATCTTGTGTTGAATGTGATTTAGCCTAGATAGCCCACTAGGACAGCCTGTCAGTATCTAAATGTATAAAGTCCAGAGCTGTACACCTGTGAATGCCAATGGCTGTGGACATGCTTTTTTACATGTTTGGCAGAGACAGTGGGCTGGCCACTCCTGGAAACAGACTTCTGGACTAGGTGGACATTTGATCACATCCAGTAGCAGTATCAAGAACTATAATGTAGTACATTGTGAGATAACAAGAAGGGAGGGAAAACATGGAACTCAGTAAAGCTTCTAAGTATTCTGGAACAGGATGCTGAAATGTAGCACACATCATATATTTAAAGCAAGATTCACCCTTATTGCTTAGATTTGCTTGAATAGGAGTAACGCAACAATCCTTTACACAATATGCAGAATTGGGAAGTAAGAAAGAGAGGGGGAATGGAAGTGTTTGGTTAGGACACCACCCATGAACTATCTCCACTAGGTTCCAATTTCAGTATCTTCCAAGAAGCTCTCTTTCTTAATGTGATTAATTTTCCCATTTGTAAAATGGTGGTTTTTCTTGCCAACAAAAGCAATTCATGGGCTATTAGATATTGTATAAACATGCATGCACTGTAGAAACTGCATGGAGTGCTGGCAGTTTTTCTGCTTTCGACAAAAATGGATGGTGCTTGTAACAGTACAATCCCAATACAGTGCTGTTAATTTAAATTGTCTTAGAATGGAGTAACTCTGCACGGGGTTGCACTGTTAAACTACCAGTTTTTTTAAAAAAGTGCATTTGGTAATATTACTTCGCTAGCATCAAAATGTGTGCTGTAACTATTGGTCAAAAAAGCTTTCCTGTATATTAATTAATGTATATAGCATTTTTTGTTTAAGAACGTTGTTGTTCAATCATTGAGCTTTTATAAGTTTCTTAACTTTAGACCCAGGACTTCCATTTTCCCATTGAATGGTCTGAAGAGTACTATATAAATCCTAGGTCGTGTGTTGCTTGGCTATATCTGCATAATGTTCTTAAACATATGCTAAATGTTTGGGCCACAGTCCAAAGAACAGCATGCCTAACTCGCTGTTTTCAATGAGGTACCACATGGGAAACTCTGGAATTCAAAAGCAGTGTGTTATATGGCTTTTAAAACTGGGTGTATTGCCATCTTCTCCTTGGGTTCGGCAGATCTTCTATTTTCAATTACTTTGGACTACGTAAGTAAAACCCAGGACTTCTTCCTCAGCTTAGTAAAGCTAATAAGACTATTACATTAAGGGTTTATTGATTTTATTGTTAATTCCAGAAGGATATTTTAATTTAATGATTAATGATTTTGGTGAGGATGCTGCCTTTGAGCCAAATAAAGGCCCATGCAGCTAAGTATTTGTGTTTCCCAGCCCTCCCTGTGCCCCATAGTCCAGTTCTTTTGAGACTATTGGGACTTTCAAAAGCAGTTAGTGGTATGGCTTAGAGACTGCCTTCAAGGGCAAAACCCCCCAGATCTTTGGATCATGGACAATATATGAACACACATAAGTTAAGTTGTCCTTAAATATCTTTGGTAAGAAATTAAGTATTACTTATTATATGAGTGTTCCTAAAATTTGCACGAACTGTAGGTAAGTTCCCCTGTCCCCAGCTATATTGTATTAAGCTAGCTTAGCAACCCATACTTATATCCCCCTCTTTCTTAAACACACACAGACAGAGAGAGAGAGAGAATCTTATTTTTCTTGAGTCCAATTCTGAATCTGGATGATATCCAATCTTCTTCTTCCCAAGTTCTGACCTCCTCCTTCCCCCACACAATATCTTCTTACCCATAAGTTTCTTCCTTTTTTTCTGACTGGCCTTTGCAGTTGTGGGACAGTAGAAGTAGGAAACAGTTGTTGGAGGCATCTGTGTATGGTCTGCTTTTCTTCTCCTCTCCTGGGTGTCTAATCTAAACTATTGCCAGATAAGTGAGAAGAAAAGGAGGTGGGTGCGGTGGCAGGGACTGGTAGTGTGGCTGAGCTTTTCAGTAGCACAGCTGGCTCCATTTGACAACCCCCCCACCTTCAATTCAGAGAAAACTGAGAAATCAAGAATGAACTGTTACCTTTCTTTATTTGGCACTCAAAATGAATGTAAAAATCAAAATAGGTATTTTGGGGTTGGGTGTGTGTGCTTATCATTACATCTGGATAGAGAAAAGAAACTATTCCATCCAATACACTTCCCCTTAAAGCCTGGTGTCCTAGGTAATGGCATAGACCATCTGTATGATTGGGTTGTCCCTCTTTACAAACCCAGCTTGAAATTTATTCAGAGGCTGGGCTGCATTTGTTAAAAATTCAGAAGGTGGTATTATGAGACTGACATTATGCCAACTCTGGATTGGAAAATTCCTGGAGGTGGAGCCGGGAGTGGGTGAGTCTTGGGGGGCTTCAGTGGGATATAATGCCATACAGTTCTATCTCTGATGCTGTGATTTTTATCCAGGGAAATTGATCTCTGTAATTTGAAGATCAGTTGTAATTCTGGGAGATCTCTAAGCCCCACCTGATACTATTGCTAACTCAATCTACTCATGGAAATGGTGCAAGTAAGTTGATCCATTTCCAGATTTCTTGTTGTATTTATGACACACCTGTAAAAACCATAAAATGAACACCTCATGAATTTATACTCATTTGAAAAGACTTTTTATTTCTCCATATGTAACATGGTGCTGGAGGGGGCAGCAGTGGGAGGGCTTCTAGTGTCCTGGCCCCACTGCTGGACCTCCTGATGGCACCTGGTATATTTTGGCCGCTGTGTGACAGAGTGTTGGACTAGATGGGCCGTTGGCCTGATTCAACATTGGCTTCTCTTATGTTCTTAACATACATACCTGTTAGCTAAGTTCATAGACCAAATGACGAGTTAACATAGAACCTCTTCATGTGACCTTTCCAGTCCCCCGAGGGACTCCCCTTTTGGCTTAGCAAACATTTGTCTGATTTAATGATTAAGTTTGTCCAAGTAGGTACATACCTAAGTAGGTAGGTATATACCTAAAGAGCGTCAGGAGGACTGATGGCTTGAATACAAAATATATTGTGTGAACTAACAGTTCATTATGGTTATTTTTAAGATAGTAACTCTTTCTTTCCTTTGTTTCTGAGCATAGCATCAGTTAAGTCTATACCATCACTTTCTCAGGATTCTTTTCAGACTAGATTAGAGGTACTTTTTAGGTTCATAAATAATAAACCACAGTAATAGGATCCTGGAAAGGTAGGGCTGTGGCAATCCTGAAAATGTATATTCTTTTTTCTCCCTCATTCTTTGGGAGAATGGGATAGGAAGCCATTGGGATAGGAAGCCATTGACATATCTGCAAATAATAATAATAACAACAACACTAACAACAAGTGAAACCTCTGCAATATACTACTTTTCTCTGGTCTTTGGCTTGGTTGTTGTAACAATAGTTAATCAGTTTTCACTAGTGAAAAAAAACACAAGTTCTTCCCTTATAAGTTTAGTATTAATGATCTGTGCACTTTCTGTGTTTTCACCTAGCACAATTAATTTTCTTCCTGTCAGACAATTTTTGTGTACACTCTTATTATTATCTAGACCATAATTTTGTGTGTCCTTCCTGTGTTGGGGGCTGTGTCAAAAGCCTTGCTAAAATCCAAACAATTTATGTCCGGCACATTTCCTTTATCCACCCAGTTTCTGAGTGCTGTGCAACACTGATCACACAACAACATTTATTTGTGTGACTCTGTGTTAAATCAGAGCAAATGTGAAGGTGCTGCTGCTGTGATTTTTATGATGGTGCCTCCTTATTAACTGCTATTGTTGTATACATTGGCAGTGAGTCCTGGAAGACAATATTATTCAGTACAAGCAATGAGGTTGTAAAGACCATGGCATTACAGATCTTGAAAATGAAATAGGAGGGCTTTATATGTTGTGTTAATGTGAAAAAGAATATATGTAAGCAAAGTTACAAGTTGCATTCAAGACTCTCAGAATGTCAGCCTCAGATCTGCCATAGCAAAGAAATCATATATTTAGCAAAAGAAATTATTTGGGCAAGGCCTCTCAAAAGCTGTGTGCTGTCAACTGTTCCTGTTCTTTGGGAACATAAACAGGATCTAGGGACAGCTTGTGCAAGAAAACAGTTGGAATACGGAATATCATAGTTTTTCTGCAGCCAGCTTAATTATCATCATCACCCTGTGTAGAAGAAGAGCGTCAGGAGGTACTGTGAACAATGTTCAGTCCCTCTTCATCAGCAGCCTTAAAAAATTATTTCCATTCCCAGTCCAGGTCTTCTTAAGAACATCAGAACTGTATGCTTCAGTGATTGGGCTTCTGAAGGACTTCTTTCCAAAAATCTTATGGTCTTTCAATTGTTATGAAAACTTTTGTTCTGATTGTGCATGTCTTAATAGCCACACTTATTTTGAAAAGTGTCATTGCATGTATATTATGCCCCCTATTTTATTTTGCTTGCTCTCTGTTCTGAAATGTTAACCAATTGTACTAACATACACTTGTTTCCTTGCTATTCATAATATTTCTAAATGCCTGAAAAATAACATTTATCTATTTGGGCTTAAAACAAAACCCCTTTACATTTTTGAAAGATGCAGTACTTGAAAATGAAAACTTTGCTGGTGAATACAGCAAAATGAGTTTTTGAAGAATTGTATATGAATTAGTGAATACACTTATAAGAGCGAGGTTTCACCTTTTCCAGTCGTGACTGAAGGCCCTAGTGAATTATGAAAGGCAGTTTAATGTAGTATCCACATGGTGAGTTTTATTGAAATGACAATGCATTCTTTAAATGGGGTATCTGAAGGACCTTTTTTCTCTCATATGTTCCTACTCAAGAATTAAGATCCCAGAGAGAGACCCTCCTGAGAGTCCTGACCGCCCCAACCAATCAAAGAAGCTTATCTTGTAGGCACATGAGAGAGGCCCTTTTCAGTGGCAGCCCCACAATTATGGAACAGCATCCCCAGAAAAATGTGCCTGACCCCCCACTTGATCTTCAGGAGGCATCTTGAAAAAGTTTTTACTTACGACAGCATTTGACTAATTTAGTTTTTATTCATTGGCAGTCCTAATTGAGATTTTAGATTGCAATCTTTTGTGTTGTTTTATTTATATTGTGAGCCACCTTGAGTGCCACAAGGTAGAAAGGCAGCTAGTAAATGTTTTCAATAAATAAATAATGTAAATAGATGCAAGTGGGGTAGCCGTGTTGGTCTGAAGCAACAGAACAAAGTTTGAGTCCAGTGGCACCTTTAAGACCGACAAAGTTTAATTCTGGGTATAAGCTTTCGTGTGCATAAAAACTTATATCCAGAATTAAACTTAGTTCTTCTTAAAGGTGCCACTGGACTCAAACTTTGTTCTAAAATAGAGTTATACATTTTTGTGGTTTAGACTGAGTTGGTTGAAGCTGAATCTGGCGAAGATGGAGGTCTTGTGCCTGGGTCGGGGCGGTTCGGGGGTGGGGATCCCGCTCCTGTCTTTTGGCAGGGCCTTATTGGTCCCGGCACCGGAGGTTCGGAACCCGGGAGTCCTCCTGGATTCCTCCCTTACCATGGAGGCCCAGGTAGCGGCCACTGCCAAGTCGGCCTTTTATCACCTTAGGCTGATTAGGCAGCTGGTTCCCTTCCTCGACCGTGCTGACCTGGCTACAGTGATCCATGCAATGGTCACCTCGAGACTAGACTACTGTAACGCTCTCTACATGGGGCTGCCTCTGTTGCAGATCCGGAAGCTGCAGTTGGTGCAGAATGCCACGGCCAGGCTGTTGATGGGCCTCCCTATATGGGAGCATATCCGGCCTGTGCTAAGGTCCCTGCACTGGCTGCCAATAGCATACCGAGTCCGCTTCAGAGTGCTGGTTCTCACCTTTATAGCCCTATATGGCCGGGGTCCAACATATCTACAGGACCGCCTTTCCCCGTATATATCCCAGAGAGCACTACAGTCTGGGTCACAAAATCGTTTGACCCTTCCTGGCCCAAGGGAGGCAGGCTAGCTGCCACTAGAGCGGGGGCATTATCGGTGGTGGCTCCTACCTGGTGGAATGAGCTCCCAGAGGAGATCAGGGCCCTGCGGGACCTCTCTCAGTTCTGCAGGGCCTGTAAGACAGAGCTTTTCCGCGAGGCATACAATTAGGGGCCGCCGCTGCTGGAGTGCCCAGCCCGTAATGCTACGATCGAGCAGCTGCCTGAATGCCGTCAAGCGGCCATAGACCAGGAACATCTAGCGTTCATTACCAAGCAGGGGCCATCAGAGTTGGCAAGCAAGGAATACTAGCTTCTCCAGATGTTGTTGAAACATCAGTTTAATGGTTTTAACCACCACCAGTATTTTGTATTCTGTATTTTGTAATTTGTTTTTTATATTTTGTATTTGTAATGTATTGTTAATTGTTGTATTTTAAATATGTTTTATTTATGTATTTTATGTCGACTGGAAGCCGCCCTGAGCCTGCCTCGCGGGGAGGGTGGGGTATAAATCTCATAGTAAATAAAATAAATAAATTAAGCCAGTTGACTTCTATGGACTTAGTAAGGCAAATGGAAACTATATCTTAACCTTTCTCAGGATCCACTGTAACTAATCTTCCAACTATGTTTTCAGAAGCAAACTCTGGAGAGAGTTTGTGAGTAACAAACCCACAATATTTCTTTGTTTTCTGAAACTGATACGAGATCCATGAGTTTAATATATGGACATAATAACCCATCTCAACTATTTATTTCTCTGATAAGTATAGCATAAAGATTTTGTAATTAAAGATCCATGTATGCAAAATATTGCATCAGAAAAACCGTAACTTTCCAGAAAATGATTTGGTTCAAGAGTATAGATTGGAACAAAAAAGTAACTTACAATTTAGCAAAGTTACAACGTTTTTTTTAACTGGTGTTGACATTCCACAGCTACTTTCACTCTGTGAATCTGTTGCATCAAGATGATGTGTTCAGAGGATAAAGCTCTATGCATTGGCTTCATGATATATAAACATGGTCTTAAAATAGGGTTGCTAAATTGCAACTGGAAATCATGGAAGCATGGGGACTTGTGCACCAGCATCACACCAACATGATGACTTCACTTCTTCTGAAGACCAGAAGTGACATCATGGGATGCCCTAGAATTTGCAAAGCTGTATGGTAAAACAATTCAGTCTTTTGCACATCTTAGTGATTCCCATTATGTCACCTGGTTTCCACCAGGAGCACTGCCAGCACACTAGCACTTCAGGTACCAGTGGACAACAAAGTGGATTGCTGGGAGGTCCCCCACTATAATGGGACACCTGGCTATCCTACCTTGAAATATATTATTGGATGGGATCCAAAGGTATATTTCTGCTCACACAAGGAATCTATAAATATGAGAAATAAAGATCTACCTCACAAAATAAGAACTTTTAAAATGTATGGATTGGTCAAATGACCCAAGAATGGAATGAGTTCACAGAGTGAATTTCTCCTGTGTTCTTCATTTCTCCTGAGTCCTCATGGATCCCTTGAAAAGATGCCCATAAAGGTTGAACAGAGAAGGATGCAGCAGATGAGGAGAGTTCATTTCAAAGGAAAAGTTGCATAAATCACCCCTTCTCCTCTTATATGAGAGCTTCCACAAATGGAACACCAGCTCAATCAAGAGAGGAATTTGGTTTGAGGAAGGGAAGGAGATTGTAAGCTGCTCTGAGTGAAGAGTGGGGCATAAATCCAACCTATTCTCTTCTCCTTTTGATTTCCCCTGTCTTACTGTTGCCCCCCATACCTCTCTGTTTCTTGGGGTCTTTTTACATTCAAGAGCATCTTTTGGGGAGGAACAAGACTGTAGGAGTAAGGGGGGAATATCAGTTCTATAAAGTCATTCTATTTGCATTATGGATCCAACCAATTTTTAAAAAATTATAATTAAATTTAGCAACCCTTTCTGCTTTTCATTAGATTCAACTAGTTGGATTCAATTAAAACCTTTTGTTAAAATGATCTGATTCTCTCCATTTGTTTTGGCTTTCTGTATAGCTGTTTGCATTATTGCCAGTATAGTTTTTACTGCTTGCACTTGATTTTGCTTACACTGGGGTCCTAAAAATCAGCTTAACCTGGGCAAGATGGAGATACATTTAGTTATACTATTGACATGTCTGGAATTCTGGAAAACATTTGTTACAGCAGGCAGGATCCAAAGGACCACACAACTAGTTCCAAGTGCCCGAGGGGACTCTGAGCTTGAGTTTCAAAACAGCTGCTCTGCACATGAACTTTTGAAATTGATCAACTTTTAAAAAGCCGTTCACTACGTGGCATAAGAGTCTTCTGTTTAAAGAAAAAAGAAATTCTTGATTCCACAAGTTTCTAGTAACTCAGAATAAGATACCGAAAGTTTCCAAGTATTTTTTTTAATAGAAAATTATTTTCTGTTTATTTGAAAACAGTGGGCAGTTTTTCCACTCCTACATAGGAATAATTCTGAGTTGCAATTTGTGGTTACATTATGTGGCAGTGACCAAATAAGAATGGTTATATGTTTCCATTTGAAGTTTGTTAATGATATATTTTAAACATTTGTTGAAAATTAGCTCAATATGCACTTTTCAGAATAAATTTTATTAGCATCTATAACTAGGTAGACCTTTAAATATAGATCATGAAAGTTACAATTCATTTGGTTATATTTTTGTTTAGAATTTGCTTTACATTATTTATACTCCACCTTTCTGCTCTCATAAGGGCCACCAAGACAGCTAACAAATTAAAAGCATACATAAAATCACATCTTAAAAACAACCAAAACTACATCATTAAATTAAACAAAAACAATATGTTATTTCTGAGTAAATAGAACAGATTCCCACAGTGTTTGCCTGAACTCCTCTACTAGCACATTTTGTATCTTTAATTATCAATATATAACATAATGAGGGCCCAGTCACACGTGCAAGATAATGTGGGGGGAAGCAAGGCTATTTACTCTACAGCAATTTGACCCGCCACTGCACACACTGCCAGACACACTGGCGGGTGAATCGGGTTTTTTCTGTTGCCGTGTGTTTCCGGTGCGCTTCAACAAGGGATCACTGATGCAATGGGAGCGCACCAGAGCAATCACATGGGGAAGTCTGTCTGCAGCCTGTTGCAAAGCTGTTTGATACTGCATTTCCCCTATATTTTCTAACTCCGCTTCTTCAGCAGAGCGAGATGGGTTGCTGACGGGTGCAGGACACTTGCCAGATGTTTCCATGTGACCGCACCCTTATAATCCGCCCAGCATCCGTGCCTATCACGCGACTACTTCTGCGTGTGATTGGGACTTGAGTTATATATATTTTGAGCCTAAACTGACAATCAAGACTGGGAAAAAAAAACTTTGGGATTTTAAGATCAGGATGTAATCCTGCTTTAGACTGTATTCTACATGAGTGTACATTTATTGTCGTTAGTGGAAGTTGTGTGCATGACTGCATGCAAGATTTCATGTGGCTTTCCCTCACCAGATTTTTTGTGTATCATCTGTAATCTTATTGAAGAAGCTTTTCATATGGTGCAGAACATGTATGTGCCCCATGACCAGCTCTGTTGTGATGTCATGACCTCTTCACTAGGAGTACTAACAGACCAACCAATGTATTCCTATAAAGCCACAGGTGTGTGAATGACTGTTGTTGCTCATATAGAAAACAACTTTGTGGATAACAAGTGAAAACATAGTTTTACATTTTTTTTCCTTGCTGCTGCTGTTCATTTTGGTATTGATAATTATCAAAATCAAGTTAAAATCTAGTAATTTATTTTAGCTTTTTAATTATTCTTCCCTTATAGTTCATAGTTGTTTTATGTATTTGGTATGAGTATGTATGTATAAAAAGTGTGTGGTAGTATGTATATTTTAACTATTCTCATAATAGTTTTTTTTAAAAAATGTTTATAGCACAATAATCCCTGGAATTTTAACAGTATTCTGGCTGTGCATATTTTATATATTTACCTTGGTATCCTTCCCTGAGGTAAAAACAAAACAGCCTAAAACAGAATTTACTTTCTTTCCTGCTCTCTTGCAGAGCTCTTCTATAATTTTGCATGATAAAAGGTCATTTTAAATCAGTTCTGAACAAAATTGTAGGTTATCACACCTTACTTACAACAGGTTGAAAGTAAAATGATTCTGTATAACATATTTTTAAACATTTGGAGGATGTTGGAATGACCATCGTTACCAATGAGGTCAGTAGCAAATCTATAAAGCTTCAGGGTTTTGAGCTTGTTGCTTGAGACTGTTTTAAAAAGTACAGGTCCTCTTTTCTTATGGCCTTGTCCTGAAACGTCCCTTTTTAAATTGCCCATTTCTCCATAATCACTGGTATGTAATTTATTCTGTCTTTTTAATTGTTATGCTTCATTCTTTTAATAAGTTAGATTGTTGATAGAAAGGTGCAAGAAGGGTTTTTCTCCATGCTATTTGGAATCCTTTAATGCAGAGCTGTATTTTTCTATTCTGAATTGCCTTCTTTATTTCCTTTCTTCATTACAAACTAGTCTGGAAAAAGCTTTTCTAACTAAAAAAAAAAAAGCTATGCTTGACTGATAATGCATTGCTTTGGATGGTGAAACATTATGAAAGTTTAATTTTTAATTAAATCTGAAATACCAATTATAATTGAAAGAGATTTTAACCTGTTTCTTTTCAGAGTGCCTGAAGTTACATTTTAGATGCTGAAATCTCTGCACCTTAAAAACAAAACAAAACAAAACAAAAGATCGAGCTGCACTGCATTCCTGTAAGTAAAAGCCTTTTTAGTACCTTTTGTCAAATCTTTCTCTAATGCAAAACTGACTTGGAAAAAGGTCAGTCTGCCCTTGAATAGGGCTTAGAGATATTTTATATATAAAACATATATTTTTGTAAATCAAAACTGTGTTCATTTTTTAACATTTTTAATGTCAGACATGGAATTGCTAAATCTGTCCTGCTAGCGGTTCAAATTTTATTAATTTTCTTAGGAACAGCATAGAGCTTTGTCTTTGTGGAAATACATTTCCCTGTCACCAACAATTCCTAAACTTCGTTACAAGGAAAGGAAATTCCTGATGGCATCAAAATGGTATTCTTTCCTTTTTGTGATGTCATAAGTAATTATTGTTCCTTGCTGTAATGGAAATAGAAAAAAAGAAAGAGCCTCTTGTAATATCACCGCAGGATGCTTCAAAACAATGGAGGCTGCAGTATTCCTTGTGTTATCTTGAATACGTTTATGTTCATTGGTGCTCATCTGATTTCTGTTGTGACACAGAACAGTCAAAATAACATGTCTTTCCTCTGTTAATGAGACAAGGACCTGTTTGCAAGAGTTCTATTATCATATGAAGATATAATAATATACATCTTCTTGACCATACTTAATTGGTCAGTACTGTTATTCTACCTCTATAGTGTCATTTCACATGGTGAATTTCTTGTGCAATGATGCCCCTTCCTTTGTTTCTCCCCATCCTGGTGGGCCTGCTGGTAGTGTGGATTTGTACTCTATACTCTTACTACTTTCAGTCACTTTTCTCTCAGCTTTTTTTCTTTCCCTATGTAATTTGCCTTCTGAATACAACCTCTCTGATCCAGATGCTTGGTTTACCTTTTTTCATCTCTTTCATTGTCCTGCCTTATCCTTGTAGACTTCATCCATTGTGGCCTTTAAAATCTCATGTCTAAGTACTGCTGAGTTTCTAATTTCTCTTTCTTTGAATTTTGTCTCACCAGAGATTTCTTGCTTTCACTGCACCTTCAACCCCTTTAGAACCTCAAGTCCATTATCATTATTTTATTCTTTCTTTCTCCATCATTGCCTTGCTTGCTTCTGTACAGTCTTCCTTTAACACATTTCTTGCTTCCACTGGGTACATAGTCAATATCCTGTGCCACAGTTAGGAGACTCACTGACAAAGGGATGGAAGGTCCAAAAAGGACAGCCGACAAGTACTGTTGCCAGGGCTACCAACTCCCTTCACACACCTGTCTTTCCTCTAGTTTGGCAGCTAAGGCTGCACTCCCATGCATACTGCCTAAGGAGCAGGTCTTGTTGAACACAGTGGGGGTTAATTCTGAATAAACACATGGCCACACACATTCTGCTAGTAACTCAATATTGTCTTGCCTGGCTTGGGTTCTATGGTCTCATGCAAGGAAAGAACTTCCTTAAAATTTGCTGTCTGTGATTCTTTTAACTGGAGACATTGGGGATTAAACCTGGGACCTTTTACATTTAAAGCATGTGCTGCATGCTACTTAGTGATGACTTTACACCTGAGTACATGGACTTAAAGGGGGAAATTGCATGTTTTGGGTAGCCATATTTAGCCCTGGTGTTCCAGTTACTG
Organism: Gekko gecko; assembly: GCA_029375565.1. NCBI lineage: Eukaryota > Metazoa > Chordata > Lepidosauria > Squamata > Gekkonidae > Gekko > Gekko gecko. The sequence continues at coordinate 46,725,101 of JAPDNY010000004.1, forward strand.
ATTCCTGTTAACTCTGATTCTGTTTTGTACTTCAAGACAACAGCCTTGGCTGACCATTAAAATTTCCTTTTCTTTTCTTGCTCAAAGTTGGTTGAATGTGTTGTAACAGGGAAATGGCCACATCTATGCTATAGTCTGTCTTTTCCATTTTGTTTTGTTCCAGTACATGTTAGCAGATTGGAAAGAAAAATATCTTGACAGCCATTCACACACTTACACAGTACCCTAGTGGTTTTGTACATCCAGTAGTATTGACCTGTATGTTTCAAGGTGCTTCATGGGGATCGACTGTAATTTCTGAGCCTTGGTTATTGCAGCTGAAAATTGCAGACAACTGAGTTGAAAGTCCATTATCCAAATTTAAGTAAAACAGAGTAGTAGTTTATGCATAGGCTTATTATTACACAGTAGAAGTTTATCTGTTTTTCTATTTTAAAGGTCAAAATGTATATCTGGATTATGAAACCCAGAAGATCATGTGTTACAGTTACAAGTTTATTTCTTTAAACATTAATAAAGAATAGGGATGGGTATGAACTGGTTCACAAACTGAAGTTCTTGAGGAATTTCGGACAGTTTGTGGTTTGTGAACTGAAGTTCATGGCAGGTCAACCAGCACGAACTTTCCACTAACATTGAAGCAGTTCATGGTGGTTTGTATTTCCAGACAGACTGTTCAATCAAAATGTTTACCAAACTTCAAAGCAGCAAGGGGGGCGGGCGGAATGCTCCAGCCTTGGAAACACCAATAGGAGAGATTGTAGAGGAGTGGACAGCAGAGTGAAGTTCTCTGTGCAACTGCAAGGCTGGACACTTGCAAGCCGAGTTACATGAAAAATTACTTGGTTGCTGTAGCCAAGATAGGCCAAGATACTGAGCTTGGATTGAATCCCCAAAACCCAAATAACACCATAGAAGTATAATTAATAAGGTTTATTAAAATAAATGTGTATAAGTATACAGATATAGAAGCAATGCAAAGCAGGAAAGAAAATAATAAAACTAAATAACTATCCTAGAATACTTATTCAGGTTTTAGTCTTCTGACCCAGATGTTTCCTGGTCAGACTGTAGATACAGGGTCCAGAAAGAATTCCAAGTCCAAAATCCATGAAAAAGGTATTCCCCAGCCTCATAAGTCCCAGTCTACAGTAAAAACTAGAAGGGATCCCACAGCTAGCTTGATCCTGTTTGACTAATCAGGTATGTTGCTAAGACACATGTCCACATACTTCTGCAGCTAGCATGTACTCAAAATCAAGTTACTTACCCACACCAAAGAATCCTTGCGCTAATGACATGGAATGTGGGTGTAAAACTCCTTCTAGGTCTCTGGCCTTGAAGTTCCCATGTCCATGATCCCACCTGAACCTGTGCCTAGCTTAAGAACATAAGAACATAAGAACATAAGAGAAGCCAATGTTGAAACAGGCCAATGGCCCATCTAGTCCAACACTCTGTCACACAGCGGCCAAAATATACCAGGTGCCATCAGGAGGTCCAGCAGTGGGGCCAGGGCACCAGAAGCCCTCCCACTGCTGCCCCCTCCAGCACCAAGAATAGAGTGCATCACCTGCCCCAGACTGAGAGTTCTCATTCTATACCCCGTGGCTAATAGCCACTGGTGGACTTCTGCTCCATATGTTTATCTAATTTCCTCTTGAAACTGTCCATGCTTGCAGCTGCCACGACCTCCTGTGGCAGTGAATTCCATATGTTAATCACTCTTTGGGTGAAGAAGTATTTCCTTTTATCTGTTCTAACCCGACTGCTCAGCAATTTCATAGAGTGCCCACGAGTTCTTGTATTGTGAGAAAGGGAGAAAAGTACTTCTTTCTCAACCTGCTCAATCCCATTCATAATCTTATAAACCTCGATCATGTCACCCCTCAGCCGTCGTTTCTCCAAGCTAAAGAGCCCCAAGCATTTTAACCTTTCTTCATAGGGAAGGTGTTCCAACCCTTTTATCATTCTAGTTGCCCTTCTCTGCACTTTTTCCAATGCTATAATATCCTTTTTGAGATGTGGTGACCAGAACTGTACACAGTATTCCAAATGAGGTCGCACCAATGATTTATACAGGGGCATGATGATACTGGCTGATTTGTTATCAATTCCCTTCCTAATAATCCCCAGCATAGCGTTGGCCTTCTTTATTGCAGCTACACATTGTGTAGACATTTTCAGCGAGTTATCCACTACGACTCCAAGATCTCTCTCTTGGTCAGTCTCTGCCAGATCAGACCCCATCAACGTGTATTTATATTTAGGATTTTTGGCTCCAATGTGCATCACTTTGCACTTGGCCACATTGAACCCCATTTGCCACGTTGACGCCCACTCACCCATCCTCAACAGATCCCTTTGGAGTGCCTCACAATCCTCCCTGGTTTTCACCACCCTGAACAACTTCGTGTCATCTGCAAATTTAGCCACATCACTGCTTACTCCCAATTCCAAATCGTTAAGAAACAAGTTAAAAAGCATGGGACCGAGTACTGATCCCTGTGGTACCCCACTGCTTACCACCCTCCACTGAGAAAGTTTCCCATTTATACTCACTCTCTGTTTCCTATTTATAAGCCAGTTTTTGATCCACAAGAGGACTTGTCCTTTTATCCCATGACTATTGAGCTTACTTAGGAGCCTTTGATGAGGAACTGTATCAAAAGCTTTCCGGAAGTCAAGGTAAATAATATCTATTGGGTCCCCCTTGTCCACATGTTTGTTCACTCCCTCAAAAAACACTAACAGGTTAGTGAGACAAGATCTTCCCTTACAGAACCCATGCTGAGTCTGCCTCAATAGTTTTTGTTCATCAATGTGCCTACTAATTCTTTCCTTAATAACAGTTTCCACCAACTTACCCGGTATCAATGTCAGACTGACTGGCCTGTAATTTCCTGGATCTCCCCTGGAGCCCTTTTTAAAGATGGGAGTGACATTAGCTACCTTCCAGTCATCAGGAATGGAGGCAGATTTTAAAGAAAGATTACATATTTTTGTCAGGAGATCCACAAGTTCACATTTGAGTTCTTTCAGAACTCTCGGATGAATGCCATCCGGGCCTGGTGATTTATTAGTTTTTAAATTGTCCATCAGTCGGAGGACTTCCTCTCTTGTCACCGCAATCTGATTCAGGTCTTTCAAACCCCCTCCCGAAATCAGTGCTTCTGGAGTGGGCAAACACTTCTCCTCTTCCACAGTGAAGACAGAGGCAAAAAATGCATTCAGCTTCTCAGCCATTTCCCTATCATCCTTCACTACTCCTTTTACCCCTTGGTCATCCAAGGGCCCCACTGCCTCCCTGGCTGGCTTCCTACTTCTAATGTATTTGAAGAAAGTTTTATTGTTGGTCTTTATGTTTTTTGCGATATGCTCCTCATATTCCCTTTTTGCTTGCCTGATCACAGACTTGCATTTTATTTGCCATAGTCTGTGTTCCCTTTTATCAACCTCACTAAGACTAGCTTTCCACCGCTTAAAGGAATCCTTCTTACCTTTTACAGCTTCCATTACTTTATTTGTTAACCATGCAGGCTTTTTTCTATACCTATTTGTACCTTTCCTAACCTGCGGTATATATTTTTTCTGAGCTTCTAGGATTGTCTTTTTAAATAGTCTCCAAGCTTCCCCAATGGTTTTGACCTTCTCCACTCTTCCTTTCAATTTCTTCCTCACATGTCCCCTCATACCAGAGAAGTTACCCCTTTTAAAGTTAAAAGTGGTTGCGTCAGTCTTTTTGGGCAACTCCCTATCTGTACAAATGTTAAACTCAATGACATTATGGTCACTGTTTCCAAGTGGTGCAATCACTTTTACATCTCTCACCAGGTCTTGGGTGTTACTTAGGACCAAATCCAGGATCGCCTCTCCCCTGGTAGGATCTGTGACCATCTGTTCCACAGCACAGTCATTGAGAGTGTCTAAGAACGCAATCTCTTTTTCCCGACTAGAACTCATATTGACCCAATCAATGTGTGGGTAGTTAAAGTCGCCTATTACAACACAGTTATTTCGTCTAGCCGCTATCTTTAATTCATTCATCATTTTATAATCCTCCTCTATCTTTTGATCTGGTGGGCGATAACAAACTCCCACTGTTAAGCCTCCTTTTGGACCCACTATTTCAACCCATAGCATTTCCAGAAGGGAATCCAATTCTCTTACCCTCTCAATCTTACTGGATGGTATACCCTCTCTGACATACAGAGCCACCCCACCTCCAACCCTTTCCCCCTATCCTTCCGATATAATTTATAACCAGGAATCACCGTATCCCACTGATTTTCCTCATCCCACCAAGTTTCTGAAATACCCACAATGTCTATTTCCCCCCCAACACCAAGCATTCCAACTCCCCGATTTTACCTCGGAGACTTCTAGCATTTGTGTATAAACACTTATAGTTTCCCACGTTTGTTAAGCCCACAGCCTTCCTCTTGCTGCCTCGAGACCTTGCCAGGCAGTTCCTATCATTAGCCACAGTCTCAGTGGACAATTGTAATCCATTTCCTTGTACAAAAGTAATAGCTACCCCTTCATCTCTTTGAGATGAGCCATCCCGAACCAGAGACTTTTCATCTCCTGTCGGCTTTCCCCCATTATTCAGTTTAAAAACTGCTCTGCCACCTTTTTGATTTTGAGCGCCAGCAGCCTGGTTCCTTCTCGGGACAAGTGGAGACCGTCCCTTTTGTACAGCTCCCTCTTGTCCCAAAAAGCATCCCAGTGCCTAACAAACTTGAACCCTTCCCCCCTACACCACCGTCTCATCCACGCATTGAGACTCCTGATCTGTGCCTGTCTCTCCGGCCCTGCGCGTGGAACAGGTAGCACTTCCGAGAAGGCTACCTTGGAGGTCCTGGCGTTGAGTTTCCTGCCCAGCAGCCTAAATTTCTCCTCCAGGACCTCACGACTGCATTTCCCCACATCGTTGGTGCCGACGTGCACCACGACCACTGGCTCCTCCCCAGCACTATCTACCAGCCTATCTAAAACACGCGTAATGTCCGCTACCTTCGCACCAGGCAGGCAAGTCACCATACGGTCAGTACGCGGGTTCGCCACCCAGCTGTCTACCTGCCTAAGGATCGAATCACCAACTACCAAGAGCCCCCTCCCACCCTTCCCAGGGACGGTTCCTTGGTACGAAAGGATACCCGTTCACCAGCTGAAGAAGAGGTCCCTTCTGAGGGCACATTCCCCTTATCCTCAGCATGGTGCCCCTTTTCCCCTTGACCCTCATGCTCCCTGGCAGCAGCCGGGCTGCCAGATCCAGAGTGGGACATATCTAACAAGTCCCCGAGAGTCTTCCCCGTGCACCTAACTGACTGTCCCTGCTTCTCCAGGTCAGCCACCTTGGCCTCAAGGGAGCAAACTCGCTCCCTGAGAACCAGGAGCTCCTTGCACCGAGCACACACCCAAGACTTCTGACCAGTGGGCAGATAGTCATACATGTGACACTCCATGCAAAACACTGGATAGCCCCCAACCCCCTGCTGGCATTCTGGCTTCATAATTGTTTTTAAACAAATACTTTTCTATAACCCCCTTTTAAAACCCTTTGTATTTATATGGCTCCTGTTGTAGGAGTCTACTTACCTTATCTTACCAAGGAGCCAAGGTCCTGGCTTCCTGGCTCTTCCTGGGCTTCTTACAGAGCCCCTAGTCCAAGAGCCACAGGCAAAGAGCCTCGCCCTTTTGCTCTCGCAAACTTCCTGCCTTAAATGGAGCTTCATCTCATCTCTTATCTCTCTTGAAACTGCAAGCTGTTGTGACATTAATTCCCAATGAGAAGCCTTCAGTAAGTTGAGTAGGCCTCAGATCTTGAACCGAAGTTAGAAAGGCCAAGGAACAGTTAGACAAGGCCAGTTTCTTGATACCCCCCCCACCTATAGAAATACCCCAAATGGTGCCACTTGGCAGACATCATGTTTGTGAGTAAGGGGGAAGAGGGGGAAGATTGGACAATGGCATGCCAACTGTTTTGAATATGCGGAGTACTCACTGGACACTGACTGATTTGTGTAATACTTCTATTCTGGTTCCTGTTGTTCTTCAATCCATCTTGGAGTAAGATAGAATATAAATCTCATTAAATAAAAATGTCACCCTATAATCCTTATCCCTTGTTGTTCTGAATTTTGGAAAATGAATGAGCTGCTGAAGAAAAATCTGAAAACAAGGTATCAGTTGATCTTTGGGACAATCATTTAATGATGAGCAATAGCCATGATGGTGGAGACCAGAATTATGGCAGGAGGCTCCTCACCAACCTGTGCTCATTCATGTGAACTTTGGAACAAAGCCTGTATGCATGCTGTGTTCACAATAACCTGCTATACATTCATAGACCTTACTTAGATGGTACATAAAATATTTTTGCAAATATGTGTTGTATATTGAAACAGAAAACACTAATTTAAAGAGTGCCAGACAATTTCTCTCCAAAGCTGAAAAGAAAAACTTACTGTGTAGTTCGGAGCAAAAATAATATTTATTGCTGTTCTGGTCTCTGAGTTACTGGCATGTGGACTTCACAAAGAGGACTTTCCTCCTTTCCCCTCCCTGTGCTGTCCACTGAGACTCCTCCTCCAAATTTTGTTCCTGGGGCCAGTAGTTACTCAGAAGCAAACACTGAGTGTGGCTTTGCAGTAGGAGAGGGAAGTGTTGACAATTATGCTCTCCCCCATCAAAGTCTACGTGGTTGGATAGATGACATTACAAGAGAGTAATTAGTACTGAAAAGATTTTTTCTGTCTGGCATGTATCATGTGGATTATACATTCAGAGATTGGACACAAACAGTTTCTAGACTTGACATACCTTGAACTGATTGGTAAACTGAGTACCAAGTTTAAACCTAGGGCTGGATATGTCAGAACATAACCCGATTTTAACAATAATTTAAGGCTGTACTCTACAGTCACTATGATAAGATTCAACTAGGTATGAAGCTGATTGATCCATTACTGGAGCTTTGTGGTCTTCAAAAAGTGAATAGTATCTAAGGCAGAGGAGTTGAATTCATTTGTTGCAAGGGCCGGATCTGACATAAATGTCACGTTGTTGAGCCAGGCCATGTATTCCAGAAAATGTAACCAATGGCACCAGAGGTATAAACTTTATAAACATAATTTCAGATGCCAAATGGCAATAGCAGGTGTGATTGGATTAGGTGTAACATGCGGATGGATGAAGATATCCACATTGGTGTTATATACACAGTCATGGAAATATCAGCATTGGTAATGAGACAGGAAACCTAGGTCTCAGATGGGTAAAGAAGGAATCAATCCAGAAGGATTCAAAGAATAAATAAGTCTGAAGAAGTGAGCAGTAACTCACAAAAGCACATATCCTACCACAATTTTGTAGTCTTTAAAGATGCTACTGGACTCTTTCTACTACTATTAGAAATAACAACATTCAAAACCCAGTGGGGAACATTTTAACCTTTCAGGGCATTCAGTTGCTGACCTAAGAGTAGCAGGTCTCTTACAAAGGAATTTCAAAGGGAGATTAGAAAGAGAGACGGCTGAATTGCAACTGATAATGAAGCTCAAAACAATGCAAATTCCTAGACTGAATTGAGACTTAGGTTTCTTCTCTCATTACCATTCCCTGTTACTGTCTTTTGGCGTCTGAAATGACTTCACTGTCCAAGATATAAGGACAGATGGACTCATATTCCAGCTGCATCTGAAGAAGTGAACAGTGATTCATGAAAGCTCATGCCCTACCACACATTTTGTTAGTCATTAAGGTGCTGCTGTACTTTTTCTCCTTTTCACTAATAAGGAATGTAAGCTGTGCTGTTAGGTCCCCTCCCAATATGTTAGAAATGGAAAGGGGGATCTCTTCAAGTGCCGTGGGACTCCCCCCCCCCTCCGCATCTGGCGTGCTCTGTCTGGGTCTTTTCCTCCCTCTCTCTTTCTCTCTCTCTCTCTGAAGAAGAAGTGTGCTTGCCCACAAAAGTTTACACCAGAAGAAGAGGAGGAGGAGGAGGAGATTGGATTTATACCCTGCCCTTCACTCGGAGTCTCAGAGCGACTTACAAACTCCTTTCCCTTCTCCTCCCCACAACAGACACCCTGTGAGGTAGGTGGGGCTGAGAGAGCTCTGAGAGAACTTCTTTTTCAAGGACAGCTCTGACAGAACTATGGCTTGCCCAAGGTCATCCAGCAGCTGCAAGTGGAGGAGTGAGGGAATCAAACCCGGTTCTCCCATGTTAGAGTTCACGCACTTAACCACTACACCAAACCTGAAAAAAAACATTTTTGGTCTTAAACGCAGGATTCTCTCTTTCTCTCTCTAATACTTGAAATAAAACATTTTTGGTCTTAAACACAGGGAACTCCCTCTCATACCTGGAATAAAATGTTGCTGGTCATATATACAAGACTGACTGACTGTCTCTTTCTTTCTTTCTTTCTTTCTTTCTTTCTTTCTTTCTTTCTTTCTTTCTTTCTTTCTTTCTTTCTTTCTTTCTTTCTTTCTTTCTTTCTTTCTTTCTTTCTTTCTTTCTTTCTTTCTTTCCTTCCTTCCTTCCTTCCTTCCTTCCTTCCTTCCTTCCTTCCTTCCTTCCTTCCTTCCTTCCTTCCTTCCTTCCTCCCTCCCTCTCTTTCCCTCCCTGTCTCTGAAGAAGAAAGATTGTGCTTGCACACAAAAGCTTATACCTGGAATAAAACATTGCTGGTCTTCTTAAAAAGTCCCAAAAGATGCCATTTCCCCCCTCTCTCTGGCTGTTTCCCTCCCTCCCCAGAGGAGGGGGGGAGCCCTCAGCCAATTGAGGGAAGGTTTTCGTTCACTCCTCTGAAGTGGGAAATAGGAGAGGCTGTGGGAAAGGAGCTGCGATATTAGAAGCAGGAAGCAGCACAGAGTCAGTTGCTCTCGGGCCAGATTAGAGGCTTGCAGGGGCTGGATCAGAGACTTGCAGGGGTTGGATCTGGCCTGCAGGCCATATGTTTGGCACCCCTGATCTAAGGGGTTCCTTGATTCAAATTAGGGCTGCAGCACCAGTGGAAGAAAGTTTATTTATTTTGATTTTTATCCCGTTCTCCCTCACTAACATGCTGTCTTTGCAGTGGAGTTCTTCCCCTCCCAAATTGCATCTGTTGCCTGTGCTTCCCCCCTCCCCCGAGATAGATATCTTAAGGGATGTTTGAAAATAATTTCAACTGTACAGCCTAAAGAGTTGATTCTCCGTTGCCCAGCACAGCAGACCCAGTCCACATCAGAGAACATGTGTGGCTGCTGTTAGCTTTCTTAAAATTAGGGATCCAGTTGTGGATCTCCCATTGCAACCAGTAGCTTAATTGTGGTTTTACTTAAAGTCTTCAAGCCAAGGTTTGCAACCACTATTTAGATGTGCCACCACTCCCTTGAACCAATTAGATCATCTGGCTGTGCATGAAATGGCAACCACAGGTCTCACATGGTGGTACCAATATTGGGATAAAAGAGAAAGAAGGGGTAATAGGACTTATGACAGTAAAAAATAATAAAGAGATGTCGCAGTTCTCAGACAGTTTCATGAAGTTGGAGTAAAGAGTAACTATAATCCTGAGACAGATCAAATCAGTGTGGAGCCCACAGGAAGAAATTAAGTGGGTCATCATGGAGGTCAAGAAAAGGCTCAAACCAGAGTGCAAGCACAGCATTAGTTGCTTGCTAAAGGTCAGCTTAGGCCAACCCCCCACCCCACCTCTCTGAAGCTGCCATGTTATGAAAACAGAGCAATACAATGTAATTACATATGAATGTATGGAGCCACTGATGAAGCTAGAGAATAATACACATGTCTTTTAGCCACAGGGAGAGAAAGCTGCTTGGAAATTTTCCCTTTGTTTCCAAGTGAAATTTATTATGGATAGGTATTAAAAGTTTTGTCTTGGCACCTGGGTGATTCCATTACATGGTGATTCTTAGGTAAGCAGGGGAAAATACTGTTATAACTTTGGTTGTTTTTAATGTATAAGTTTTTTGGGGGGAAACTTTTAAGGATTATGTTTTACTACTCATGAGGCTGATCCTTACCTGGGGAAATCAGTGTAGCTGTATAGATGTCCCCATAATGTTATTGTCTAGTTTGGTCTTCTCTTCTTCATCCTCTTAAACATTATTCAGTTGCAAGGATGTGCTACGTAATGAAAGTTTGAGATCTGAAGTCTTTGGAGGAATGTACATAATAAAGGACTATTTCAGCCCTTCACTAGCAGGAACATTAATGGTGATGACAGTTAGGCATTATGGGAAGCTACTACTAAAAGTGTCATTGTTATTATCTTTCACTTGAATTTTAGAACCCATTACTTGCATTTATGTTATAAAACACAATGATTTTTTCTTATAATTGGGTGAACTAAATGTGAAAACACTAGCCTATGAACCAAAGCTTGTGGTTCTTTTCTTATGTGATATTTGGTACTGATACAACCAATCCTCCCTTTATGCTGTGGAGTCTTGTGAGCAAAAATTCTACTTTGTGAGCTACTGGCATTAAAGTTGTGAGTGAGTGATTTGGCTACTGCATAAATTAGTTTGCTCTGGAGTCATCCTTCCTGAGCTAAGACAAAAATGTGTGAGCCAGAGGCTAAAAATCTGTGGGCTAGCTCACACTAACTCAGCTTAGCGGGAACACTGGATATGACTTTTATTTATTTAATAAAATGGAGGAAAGGAGAACGATATAAGCCACTTTGGATCCGCATTGGGAAGAAAGGCAGGATATAAATAATGTAAAAGATAAAAATTCTGGGAGGTCTAAGCTACTTTAATGTGTGTATTTTACATATGTGTATAAACATGAACCATTTGTAGTCTTCAGATTATAGAGAATAAAATATCATTTGTCCGTTGTGTCTGATGATGTTGCGTGGAACAATCATATGCTGTGGAATTGAAGGGGAAATTTTCTAAGTTTATTCAAGCTTGGAAGATAGGGTTGCCAGGCTCCCCAGGCCACTGGTAGGAGATGGGGGGTAGAAGTGCCAGATCCAGGGTGGGAAACTCCTGGAGATTTGGGGATGGGGGTGGGTCCTGGGGAGAACAAGGGCCTCAGTGAGATACAATACCATAGAGTCCACCCTCCAAAGCATCCATTTCTCCAGGGGAACTGATCTCTGGAGTCTTGAGATGAGCTGTAATTCCAGGGGTTCCCCATGTCCCCCCAGAGGCTGGCATCCCTGTTGGAAGCATAAGGAAATGAACTAGCACAATCCAAGTATATATGACATGGAGTGCAGGCATCCTAAAGAATATAGTGCCCATGTATCATCAGAATATCAAAATACAGAGGGCCACTCCTTCAGAATATTTCTGAAGCAACTCCTGCCCCATTTCAACCTGTCAAATATAATGGAATGTGAAAAATTAAATTAAATAATGTAATCATGAATGCCAAGATATATGAGCATTTGCTTAAGCCTTAATAAATCACAATTTCAGTTTGAGGTGCATATTTTATTTTTATTTGAAAGATTTGTATTCTGCCTTTCTACTTTCAAAGGGCTACCAAGGTGGCTAACAATTTAAAATGTGCATGATAAAATCATTAGAATGAACACCCCCAAACACACATCATTAAAATAATTTTTAAAAACAGAGTAAGAATACATACAGAACATTAGTTAGGAAGGAGCGATCATTGAGAGAATGCCAAATAAACCAAAAAGTCTTCATCTGCTGGCAGAAGACAGTAAGAGAAGGGGACAGACGAATCTCCATGGGGAGAGAGTTCCATGGCTCTCTCCTGGGGAGTGAGATGTGTGGCTTACATTTTATCATATGAGAAGTTGGACATTTTCTCTGCTAAAGAGTATGCAAAGTGGTAAATTTGTATTAAGATATTTCAGTTTAGATGATAGGCACTAAATTCCCTTTCATGTAAAAAATATGGTTAATTGTCCTTGACTATCTGTGTGTAAGTGCATGAGAAAATAAATGTATAAATAAAATATTTGTGTGTGTGTGTATGTGTATTTTTTAAAGCAAACCGCAAATGCTTGAGTTGGTTTTAATCAGTCTCTTCTGCAACTGGGTAAAACGGCACTGAACTAAATATACTGAAATTCTCTTCCCATGCCAATATTGGTGCTAATATCCTCATATATTCTAAACTGAAATATTATAATGTGCAGCATTTTGTATTACTCTTGCTTCTTGCAAGAAACACAAGTTTTATTTTGAAAGTCCTCAAAAGCCTACAGTTGCTGAACTTGTATTCCTTCACACTGCAAAGTGTATCTATTCAGACTTTCTCAAATTCTGTTATCTCATGATGTCCTGATCCCCAAATAGATAATCAGATTGGTACAGTGAGGACAAGGAAATTTATACACTGGGGCATCCTACAAATATTCATTAAAAAAAAATCTACTTTCCATTCCCAGCTGCCACACTGGTTATCAACCAAATGTAATTTAATAAGGACTGTGCATTCACACAGCTATCATTCTGGGCAATAAGTGAGAGAAGTGTAAAAGCAAGCTTCTAGCAGTTCTCTTACAAAGGAATTTTAAAGGGAGATTAGAAAGAGAGGCTGCTGAATTGCAACTGATAATGAAGCTCAAGACAATGCATCCTCCTGGACTGAATCGAGACTTATTTATTTATTTTATCAAATTTATACCCTGCCCTCCCCATTGAAGTCGGGTTCCTGTCTCATTACCAATGCTGATTTTTCCTTGCCTACTACCCCTCTGCATATCACACCTAATCCAATCACACCTGCTATTGTCATTTGTCTGCTAATATCATTCAATGTGTAAAATCACTCCACTTTCCAATATATGGGACAGAGGGATGCACATTCTAGCTGTATCTGAAGAAGTGAGCAGTGACTCACAAAAGCTCATACCCTGCCACAGATTTTGTTAGTCTTTAAGGTGCTACTAGACTCTTTTCTACAAGCTTCTAGAGAGTGAGCTTTCCTCCATCAGCCTTCTGTAGTACCCTGGACCAGGCCCATAGCCAGGATTTTTCATTTTGTGGGGCAATTTTTTTTCTTGTGAGTCACTAATTATGTTTATACTTATACTTTAAAACCCTCTCTTGATACAAAACAAAATAAAAACATTGTTGGGATTTTTAAACTGCAATTCCAGACTTGGGATCCCCTGGAGACTGGCAACCTCCCCCCCAAATGCTGATAGTAGGCAGATATTATTGGAAATGGGATCCCCAGGTCCTACATGGAATATGGCATCTCTTCCTCCTCAGCCCCTATGCAAAAGAAAACAAGTAAACTCCACCCTACCTGCGTGGGGCTTGACTTGCCGGCTTGGGAATTGGGTGGGGGCTTGCTTGTAAAAAAGAGAGATCACTGCAGCCGTGTGGGAAGGATGGAAGGAGTCGGGGCTTACTTGTTTATTTTGCCGGTAGGAGGGAGAAGCAGCAGCGTGGCTGGGAATGGAGGCGGGGCTTCATTTCTTTGCCAGCCAGGTTTGAGGCAAGATGAGTAGATAACAGAGTAACTGAGTGCCGGCTGGGTGAGGCAAGACCAGTAGACAACAGAGTAGCTGAGTGCCATCGCCGAGAAGAGATACAGGCAGCGACCAGCATGAGGAATAAGTCAGGGAGCCTGCCCAGGGTAGTAAGTCAGGGGGCCCTGGTAGAAAGTTGGGGGCTGGGCCCCTAAATCAGCCAATCTAGCTACGGGCCTGCCCTGGACCCTGGGTAGGGATTGCATAGCTGAGGAAGATGATGAGGCACAGCACTGTACCAAGAGAAATTAGGGTAGCGCTGAAACCTCTTCACCCTGTTTGTGAAAAGCATGAAAAGTGTCAATTAAGGCAAGGCACTCCTTATATTCTGTACCATGTGAGCAATAAGGATGCAGTACGGTTGTATGCTCTTGTTTGCTTACAAACTAGGCTACATATATCTGCAGTGTGCCTTGGTTTTGCGTTTAGACAGTGTGTCCAAGCAGAAATTCAACAGGTGCAGTTTCCCAGAATATTGGCCACATATGCATTTAATGAAGTTCTTTATGACACATCCATAAAAGGTACTTTATTACATTCTTATGATAGAGACATTAATGAGTGTCCAAGTCTGGTATTTCCAGGCTGTTGGTATTTGTTTTTTTGTGCCTCCTTTGCCAGATTGCTTGTACCTCTATCAGACTGTCACCAAGTTTCCATATGTGTTCATCATTCAGTTGATGAAATAGTAGAATGATGCAGTTCCATAATTCTTCTTATGACATAGGAAATGTGTTTTTACCTTGCTGAGGGTCAGCTGCAGGTATTTGAAGATGCTTTGGCACAGAGTTCCCTTTCATTTCTTTTCCCTATATTATCTCTGGCATAGTAGTCCATTTCCTGGAGAGAACATAGCAGAGGCACCTTCTCATTATGTTTAGTCTCACTGGATATATGGTGTGCAATAGAATGGTGCCCTACTCCCTCTGGTGCTTCTCTAACTGGGAAATGGGAGAATAGCCACAACAGAGGACAGCTAATTCTGTAGACCATCACCCAATAACACCAAAATATGTAACACTAGAATTAGCGTTAGCCTCTAGGGCTAAGGCGGTCTGGAAGAGAAGCTGTTGCCTGAGGCTTTCTGTTAACTTCTAATGGACCGTTTAGCCTGTCCCCCTTCTTTTGCAGATATAGAATCATAGAGTTGGACTTAACTTATTTATTCCTCAATGTAAAAACAACAGAGCTAACTTATTTGCAAATGGTGGGAATAGGATTGGCTAATGAGGGAACTCTAAGGTGATGGAATGGACTGTACCGCTTCAAATTACAGGAAGAATTCCTGTTTTGAATGTTCATATTCTTTTTGAAAGACGCTTAATACACATTGAAAGTTAGCACCACAGGGGGAAGGATTTTCTGCCTTTCATTGCTTGCTATGTTGGTTTTCTGTTTTCAGGGCGTTCTTTCTTGGGACAGGAGAACTGTTCAACATGATCCTCCATTTTCAGTCTGGTGCAGTTCACTTCTATCACCTCAGTTTTCTATCAAATCATTTTGCAAGGCATTTGAACCAAGGCCTAACTTCTTTTCTTCCCCCAGCCATATTGGCCAGGGTCCAACATACCTGTGGGACCGCCTTTCCCCGTATATACCCTAGAGAGCACTACGGTCTGGGTCTCAAAACCGTCTGACCCTCCTTGGCCTGAGGGAAGCCAGGCTAGCTGCTACTAGGCCCAGGGGCTTTTCAGTGGCAGCCCCAACCTGGTGGAACGAGCTCCCGGAGGAGATCAGGGCCCTGCGGGACCTTCCTCATTTCCGCAGGGTCTGCAAGATGGAGCTCTTCCGCCAGGCATTTAATTAGGGGCCGCCACTGCTGTAGTGCCCAGCTCAAAATTGTACCATTGAGCAGCTGCCAGGAGGGCCAATAAGTTGAGGAACATCTAGAACATCTAGTGCTTACCATCGAACAGTTGACATAGGAACTGATGAGCAAGAGAACATCCAGCTTTTGTGGGAACCTTTTGAAGCACCCTTCTTAATTGAATTTAATCACTGCCAGCATTTTGCATTTTGTATCGTATTATTTTAATTGTTATGTTTTAACTGTGTATGTTTTACTTGTATTTTATGCAACTTGAAAGCTGCCCTGAGCCTGCTTTGCGGGGAGGGTGGGGTACAAATTTAAAATAAATAAATAAATAAATTCCTAATTCTATCAATTTCCCCCCTTTGAACCCATAAATTCTCATGATGCAAGGATTTCATTAGGGGTAGCATCATTAAGCCATCATTATTTTTCTATTGTTGTAGCACTGTGTTCTGCGAGTGCAGTGAGGTTTAGGAGAAATCCTATCATGTACACTTGGGTGTAATTCAAAAGGTCAGGATTGTGTTGTGAATATCTTCTAGCATAGCTTGGTAACACGGTTGCTATAAAAGTCCTTTTGTCATCAGTCCATGGAAGGTAACAGACATCTTGATCCTTTTATTTTGACCCTGCATCATAAGCTACTTGAGAAACAGTTTCTCAATACATGATGTGACAAATGGTTCTTGCAAGTTGATGAGATGTACATATTTTATTGTTTCTAAGGCATAGAGATCACAAGTGTGAAATGAAATATTGCAGAAGGCATAAAAGTGCAGAAATGAAGGTGGAATTTGCATTGGCTTCACTTCAACACAGATGGTAAAAAACTGGAAGCTACTTTTGGGTCCTGAGACCTTGCCCCCTTGGGCTAATAAATAATGGAATAAATGGTTAAATCCATTGAGACCTAATGATTCATACTCCTTAAAACCATGAGCCATGGGAAATCTGCCTGAGTTTCACTCTGTTCTTGCATGCTTTGAGATATTTATTCAATTCAATTGCATTTCTAATCAACAGTTAATCAGTTAATCAAGACTTAATAAAATAAAATACACTCTTAAGTGCAGCATAAGCTTCTTGTTTACAGCATACTGAAATGCCAGAACCACTGAACTTTTATCACAGTATAATGTCCAGAAAGTATCCAAGTCTGAAATATTTCAGTTATAGACATTGCCAGGTGGGACTGGATATAGGATGCGTGACTGTAGGCAAATTAAGGACTAGAGAATGTGTTTTCTAGCACAGGCTCCCAGAGGTAATTTACTTATGCTGGCGAAGTAGGACGTTGAAAGATAGCAAGCAAAAGTTACTGGTCTTGTACTTGCTCAGCCCTATGGGAAGCAAGTGCTAGGACTTAGCAGGGCAGGAATTCCAGAGAAAGAGCAACACAAAGTCCAGTCTAAGGTCAGAGGAGCCAGAAAGCTGGGGGGGGGGCTTCAAGCAGAATACCAAGGATTGTTCCTGTCAGAATGGACTCTCTTTCTTAAGCCTTCAGGTGAGACAGTCAAGTTCTAAGATTACCCCCACAGAGGGAAGCCTGCAATTCAGAGACCTGGTCTCTGTACAGCTCAAGTATAGTGTTGTTGCTGTTGTTTTGCCAATGTTGTGATTTGTGAGTGATTTCTGCCCAGCAAACACTCTTCATTATTTGAACAATATGAATAAATGCAGAGAGACTTCTTTTTATCTGATGTATCAGGCGTACTTGTTGAACATCTACATACATCCTCAACGGGAACCCAGAAGCTAAAAGCCTTAACAAAGGACCAGGACCCGGTGAGATCCCTGAGAGCCCCAGGTGGCTGTGAGTCAGTGCCTGAGAATGGGAGAGGGGTTGTCCTTGGTCCAGACAGTTGGCCCAGCCACACCTGTGGACTGTGAGTCATGATCAGCTGGTATCTCCATCCCTTGTTGATCATCTGACTCTGGGCCAGCTGCATCCTGCTCCTCTTCTTCTTCTGAGGAGACCTCACTGCTACTGGTCTCAGGCTGACTTATAACAGGTCCGTTGACCAAACAAAGGCAGAAGTCAAGGATACTAGTATTTATATCACACTGACCCTTTTCACATTACTGTTTGAAAATGTATGTTATCCATTGTTGGCCCAATTCCAAGTAAAGTGATACAGGATGGGGGTTTTATACAATGGATTTCATTCTGTTAATGAGCCATCTATGAAGCACTCTGGCCATTTCAAACAGTGCCACTTTCCCCCTTTTTTGCAGCGCAGTCTTTCTTGTGGTTGTTAGTTTGTTTTTGTTCCTTCTAATTTGAGAGTTATAGCACCAGATACAAATAGCAGTGAGGGATCTTAATGGTCCTGCTACAGCACCAAAGTGCTATTTTAGTCTAGTGCTATAACACTCAACTTAGAACAATTTTTTTAAAGCCACAAGAAAGACCATGTGGTAAAAAAGGGCAGGGGGAAAGCAGGACTATTGGAAGTGCTGCAGACATTTTAAACAGCAGACTACAGTAATTCAGAAGCGCAAAGAAGGGTTGAAAATGGAAGGAAGCAGTTTACCACAAAAACTGGTCAATCAATGCCACTTTGTCAACCAGACACAAGCGGCTTTGCATGAAAAGGTAAATAAAATCCATTAGCATCCAGTTGCTAAAATGGTTGTGTCTGAAATGATAAAAAAACCGTTAGCAACTGGTTACTAAAATGGATTACAAAGGCTGTTTGAAAGGGGCCTTTGTCAATCCAAAGGATTCATACTGCCTCCTAGTGTTACCCCACCAGCTTAGATTTAAGAGGCTGAATTGCTGGCTTCAATTTCTGTGGGAATTTAGCTAAATGGCAGCCTCAGCGAGAGGTGGGGTATTAGCAAGGATCTACTAAATATGTTTACGGGGATCTTTCCCTTTAAGAGAGCTCTCAATAACCAGTCCATTGCTTAATCAAAAGGGTTGTTTTTATTAAAAGAAGAAATCCTAATAAAATGCACACACAGAGAAATAAAACACACATTAAATCATACACACAAGTAATGGAAGTACAGAGGTGAGCAGGGATAATAGCAGGGTGTTGAGGAACTATACCTATCCAGGACATCAGGAAGCCCTTGAAGCAGAGGCTGTGGTGATGGAAAGTGATCCAAACGAATTTGGGAGTGACCTGTCAGTAGGTAACCAGGACAGACGTACATGGCAATGGAGCTGCGCTGGGCTAGTTATAATCAAAAATGTGTCCAGAGGGCTTGCTAATGCAAGAGGTCCCTCAGAATAAAGCATTGATTAATCAGGGATAAAGTAAAGGTAAAGGTTCCCTTGCTCGAAAGCCAGTCGAATCCGACTCTAGGGTTGCGGTGCTCATCTCCGTTTCAAAGCCGAAGAGCCAGCGCTGTCCAAAGACGTTTCCGTGGTCATGTGGCCGGCATGACTAAACACCAAGAACGCTGTTACCTTCCCACCTAAGTGGTACCTATTTATCTACTTGCAATTTCTTGCTTTCGAACTGCTAGGTTGGCAGGAGCTGGAACTAGAGACGGGAGCTCACTCCGTCTTGCGGCACCCGGGTCTTGAACTGCTGAACTACTGACCTTCCACAGCCTGCAGTTCAGCGTCTTAACCACTTGAGCCACCGCAGCTCCTAATCAGGGATAAAACAATGTAATTCCAAAACGCTGTACAGAGTTTGCAGGAGTGGACAAAAGAGACCAGAGGTTCTCTTCTAGTTGCAAAGTACAGTTTGGGTTGGTTTCCTGATTACTTCTCTGGTGGTTGAAGGATTAATGGATTGCTAATTTAAACTAATTGAAATGGAAACAATACTGCTTGATGAACCACCTAAGTATGGGGTGTGGGGAAGGAGCAGAAGTCAGGACTTTTCATTATAAAGGAAATGTGGGGAGGGAGGCTGAGGCAACATTGACAGGATATAGGACTGAGGTTGAAAGAAGTAGCTCTGGGCCGAGGTAAGTCCATTGTCCAGACTATGCAGATGTCGGCAGGGCAGAGGGGGGTTGCAGCTGTCAGAACAAGGTCTCATGTGCTTCCCAGGGTCACTGCCGGGGCATGATTATGGGGTCTGCCAGTTCTGACATCAATCTTTGTGTCCACTTATGTCAAGATGCCTGGTATATAGACTCTTGGGGCACCCCATGGGGTACTTTGCTGGCTGAAATGATCCCTCCTGAGAGACATGCTTACATTAGGACTTCAGAAGAGTGCTTGCCTAGGATAGATCCTAGTAACAGATCCTGAAGTTCTAGTTTCAATCATTTCAAATCCATTGAAGTCTATAGTTTTAGAAGTTTGTAACTTTGCTCAGGATTGTACTGTAGAATTTCTGTCTGATGTCTGTTTATAAGAAATGTTTGAGTCACTGAAATGACAACTCTATGTCTGTATGCATATAGATCTTTTAAATCATTAAAACCCTGTAGAGCTTTTCCATTGGAATTTAAGGTACAGGGACTTGGACATGACAATGGAAGTATTTATTATATAAAGAAGGACCCTCTGCCACATGACAAAGATGACAGATTAATGGTTAAAGCTCTCTTTTCTATTGTGCTAAAAAAGCCAGTTTGCATGAAACAGGTTCAGGTTGGATCAACCAATGATATATTCACTGAAGCATGGAAGAGAGATTATCTTCAAAAACTGTAGCGTATCCTTGATCTGCTAGCCTATCCTGCTGCCTTAAACCCTATCAGCTATTAAAACTCTATAAAGCCAGTTTTCCACAGACTGAGAACTGTCTTGAGTGATTTGACAGTTAAGCTGCTTGAGTGGGAAAGAGTATGGCAGTTGATCTTGTTAAACTTAACTGACCATGATCAGTTCCTGTCTCCCTTATCTTCCTGTCTCTGAAATTCAGCATGATACAGCTTACCATGTTCCTGACTGGTGAAGTGATTTCTGGCAAATTGGTCACAAGTGTTGATAATTGCTACCAACAAAATATGTGGTGTGGTACAAAGTATTTTTAAAAGGAAAAAAAATCTCTATCACATTGTGTTTCCACCTCCTTTCTCTGGGTTCTAGGTCTTGCATATCACATGATATGCTCCAATAGTGTCTGGACAACAACCCCTTATCCCCCTCTCACATTTTTTTTAACTAGGACACCAAGATCTTTACAGATCTTGGGGCAAAAATGCTACCTACCCCAATCTAAAGGAAGTTGTAGAATCCATTATTCTGAAGGAGAACCTAGATACACAGATACCTAGATTGTACCCATTCTTTCAGTTTGAAATCAGAACATTGTTGCAACCTGATAGTAAAGGCCGTGTTTCCAGAAGCATAATGCTAAAAAAATTACAAAATACTTGAGGTAGATTCATGAGACAAGCTACCAATTGAGCTTGTGGAATGCACCTGGTAACTCTTATAAACAAACAATATTGTCATGCGAAAACATACATCTCCTTTGTGGTGACTGTATTGGCCATCCTAGACCTCAGAGGACACAAGAAGTCATGTAATGGTGTTTTTTTGGAGCAGCAAATCAGCCAATGAAGTACTTCATTATATCACAAAGTAAGAAGGGGAAGGGGTTCATGGATGGGCAGACTGCGAACAATAAGGAAGTTTATGCTGTCTCTGAAGCTTTTAAAATCTATGCATGTTTCTGCTCACATTCATGAAGCATGATGTTTATTTGCTCACAAAGGAGCAGAAAATGTAATGTGGAAAATGTTTTCCTTTTCTTTCTCCTGGCTTAGAGAATTAAGTGGTTGAGAAAGAATACTTCTTCCAATAAGTTTTTGGAGGGTGGAGGTTACCCGCTGTTGATCGGAAGGATGCAGTGGGATTTGATAGGTAAAGGTCCTGTCCTGTCCCCCACACACACACACACTTGGGTGACAATATTAGCTGTGTATATTATATAAATTGGGAGGAAGTCCATTTGGTGTTGAGGGCATATCAGCTCAACAGAACCGGCCTTTAATAGGAGTAGTAAGAATGTTCCCTATTTAATTGGATTTGTTTATATTTTTCTCAGCTATTTCATTTCTCTACTTTTTTCTGATGCCTTCATAGATTCATTTGTATTGTGTAGGCATATTGTATAACTTTTCTATAAACTTTTCTATAGCATGTACATCATTTAAATGAATAATATAATGCTTTATGTATAATGCCGAGTTATTGATGCACAAATAGCAGGAAAAGGCACAAAAATAAAGAATCATGGCCTTTATTTGTGCAAGGGAGAACTGAAACTGAAATGGGAATTATTGCCTGAAAACAGCAGGGATGAGAAATTGAAAATTATCTCTAGGGTTAGACAACTTAGTTAGAAGAAGGAAAAGGAAGACTACAGGTGCTGGGGTTTCCTCTTGTTCTGAGTGTGAGCTACTCACCTCATTTGCCTGTTGTAAAGGTATGTATACCTGAGGCACTTCTAGCTTTCCTGTGTGAGGCTGGAAAAATCTTTGATGGATTAAAGTTATATCTCAGCAGTTGCTTTTTTGCCATATGGTCTCTCAAATAGTATCTAAATCAAGTGTCTTTCAAGATTAGTTAAGAGTAGTAGCTGATACAGCTTTTAGGCTAGGTGTCCAATTAAAAATATTTTGGAAGGTTAGAAAGAAAGTTTTTTAAAAAGCAATTAAATATTTATTTATTTTTTAAAAAATTGTCACCAATAAGGAGACTTCTCAAAGTCAAACAGACAATCTAATTGCATTGAGGATTAGTATGACTTCGTTTGTCCTTGTGCGATTTATACCTCTAAAAACACTACTTCTCAAATCAGTCATCACTGAGGGTTAATAGTGATTGATTTGGGAAATTATTTTTAATCTGGTATGATCATTTCTAAAGATAAGTTTTGATAGATTTGCCATGCTTCATAAAATATGCAGAATAATTATTCTTCAGCAAATTGCAAGATTCGCTCATACAACCTGCAGCCATCTTTGCCGTTTATGCTGGTGTGTTTCCTTCTTGATATCAGAACTTCTTTCAACATAGTGTTATGGACCTTGAATATACTAATTATGGACCTCAAAGATACTAATTTCTCCACAGAATGGGGTTTTGCTATTAAACTTCTCAACATATTTTAGTTCCATGTTTTCAATCATACTTCCTAACATGATAGTCTTTAACTTGTCACGAGATACTTCTAAAATACTTTATGCCATTCAAGTGATGTCATCTGGTTATTCATAGGAGACACAGTCTTTTAAATTCTGTATTATTATTATTTTTTTAAAAAAATGATTTTTTTTTAGGTAAATTCTGTATTATAAGCATGCTGGTTATCTGCCATGGCCAGTCTTTTTTAGGAGTTGGTACATTATGGCTTCTTTTAGTACATCTTTGTTACAATTATTTATTTATGTATTTAAATAATTTTGTGCTGCCTTTACACCCATGTTAGTGGCCCCAAGCTGGTGAACAGTCAAAAACATTAAAACAACTTTAATGCAGAAAAAACCCAACCCCCCCCCCCCACAAAAAATACATAAATGGGAAGGCTGGTCAGTGAGGAAACACCAACACACAAATGCACATACAGCCCTATTGGTGGAAGACAGTGGAATAGATCCTGCTCAAGAAGCCCAAGGATCCCAAGGAGCTTTCATCCAACGTAAGTGGTTCTTTCTCCAATGGGGAGTCTTTTGATTGAAAGACTGGAGGAAGGCTTCAAACTGCAAAATGCTGCAGCCAGGCTGTTGATGGGACTCCCAGTTAGGGAGCACATCCAGTTTGTGCTAAAGGCATTGCACTGGCTGCCGATAGCATACCAAATTTGTTTCAAGGTGCTGGTTCTTACCTTTAAAGCCTTTTATGGTCAGGGACCTACATACCTGAGGGACTACCTTTCCCCACATATTCTCCCGAGAGCACTGTGTTCAGGGGCCCAGAACCAATTGACCCTCCTGAGTCTTAAGGAGTCCAGGCTGTTGACAACCAGGGCCAGGGCTTTCTCGTTGGCAGCTCCATCCTAGTAGAATGAGCTCCCAGAGGAGATCAGGGCCCTGCGGAACCTTTTACAGGCTTGGCAGAAGAGCCCCGTTTTAAGGGCCCTGTGGAACCTTTTACAGTTCCACAGGGCCCTTAAAACGGGCTCTTCTGCCAAGCTTTTGGACCTGCTGATATGGTAGCCATCACTGTTTTAATAATAACAATACTAGCACTTATTATGTTATTGTTATTTGGTTTTAGCACTGTTTTAAATGTTTTAATTGTTTTATTGTAATCATGTGCTAATTTGATGTAAGACACCTTGAGGTGGCTTCAGCTGGGAGGACAGGGTAGAAATTTGAAGAATAAATAAATAAATAAACTTCAACTAAAAGGAAAGGTGATATATACATATCTGAATAAATAAACTGTGCTAGGTATTATTCACCCCAATCTCCTTGAGGAGGAAGTTCCGTAGTTTTGTTGCCTCAACCAAGAAGGTCCTTTTTTTGTTTTGGTTTTGGTTTGCCACCTATTTAGCCTCAGGTGGCAATGGCACCCAAAACAGGATTCCTGAAGCTAATCTTAGTGGTCAGGTAGAGTAATATGGGAATAGGTAGTCTGTAATGTATGGTAGTTCCAAAACATATGTGGTGTTAATACCCTAGCACCTTGACTTGGGCCAAAAGGAAATTGGCAGCCAGCATAGGTAGAACAGGACTGGAGTGATATTGTATCTACAGCCTGCTCCAGTCAGTATGCTGGCTGCATCATTCTGTACCAATTGTAGTTTCTGAACACTCTTCAGAGGAAACCCAATGTAGAGTATATTGCAGTAGTCTGATCTAGCTGTAGTCTAATCTAGATGTTACCAGAGTGACAAGATGCCCCGGAAAGCTCACAACTGGCTCATAGCTGAAGCTGGTGACTGACACTCCTGGCCTTCACTGTCAACTGATGATACCACAGGAGGTCCAGTACCAGCAGTACCCCTAGGCTATGAACCTGCCCCTTTAGGGGGAGTGCAATCCCATCCAGAAAAAACTTCTGTTCCAGGGTCAATCCCCCCCATATTGCCTACATTAAGTTCCAGCTTAATTCATCGTAAAACTATCTCCAGGCTCTGGTTCATGTCTTCCATGGCCCCCTTTGATCTGTTTGACCTATGAATTGCTGGCAACCCAGTCCAAATCACCAGATGACATCTCCCAGCTATTTCATGTAGATGTTATAAAGGATGGGAGACAAGATGGAACTTTGCAGTACCCCAGAAGCCAAGGAACTGGTAGCAGTTTCCCACAACCACATTTTGAAACTTACCTTCCCAGTAGGACCAAAGTGGACTTTCCAATATATAGGACAGAAGGATTCACATTCTAGCTGTGTCTGAAGAAATGAGCAGTGACTCACAAAAACTCATACCCAGGGGTCATTTCCTGCCAGAGCGCCCCAGAGTGGCACTCTGGCAGTAACAAGCCCAGGCCCCACCCCCTCCCCAGGCGGGAGAATTAAATGCCTGGCTTCCCTGTGCAATCTTCGCACAGGGAAGCCAGGCATGTCTGCTGGGCTCCCCTTCCTGTCTCCTGCCCTTCTTTCCCCCTGAGCTGCTCTGCTTTTGCGGAGAGACTGGGGAGGAGGGATCTAAAAGCCTGGCTTCCCTGCGCAACCTTCTCACCATGGGGCATTCAGAGAAGATCAGGCAGGGAAGCCAGCCATGTCTGCTGGGCTCCCCTTCCTATCTCCAGCCAGCCCAGGCTGGAGACAGGAAGGGAAGCCAGGTAGATATGCCCTCCTTTCTCCCTGAGCTGCTCCGCTTTTGCAGAGAGACTGGGGGGGGGGGCAGATTTAAATGTCTGGGTTCCCTGCATGACCTTCTAGCTGCAGGGAACTCAGAGCAGGTCACAAAGGGAAGCCAGGCATGTCTGCTGGGCTCCCCTTCCTGTCTCCAGCCAGCCAGGCTGGAAACAGGAAGGGAAGCTGGGCAGAAATGCCCTCCTTTCCCCCTGAGCCTCATTTCCCTCTGCCAGGCACCTGGAGAAGATCCAACAGGGAAGGCAGGCATGTCTCCCTGCCTCCTCTTCCTTCTCCAGCCAGCCTGTCGCAGCTCATAGTTTATACTGAAGGAAGTCCATCTCTCCTCCCCCCCCCCCGCTTTCAGTTGGTTTTATTTATTTTATTATATTTTTGGTCTCTCACTCCTCCCAAAGGGTCATGCTCTTGTATACATGTCTATGTGTAATGGAACAGTCTGGTCTTCCCTTAATATCTGTGTGATTTAGTATGGTCCTGTTGGGTGGAGCTCATTTCACTTTCATTTTTATATGTTGAAAGGACCAGAACGGTGGCTGAGTGAGTACTCTAGCCTGGGAACTCACAGCCAAAGGAGGATGTTTCAAATGTAAGCCTACAAGCTCCTTTTTAATTGCGGGGGGGGGATTTAGAACTTGGGGAAAGCAAACTTACACAGAGGATTTCATTTTCTTTCCCTTTCTTTCCCTTTCCCCCATTTCTTTTCTTTTCCTTTCCTTCCGTTTCTTTCTATCCCTTTCTTCCATTTTCTTTTCTCTTCCTTCCTTCCTCCCTCCCTCTCTCCCTTCCCCCCTCTCTTTCAGCTAATGCATTAACCTTTATTTAAGCTGGTTATATCTTAACAGTCAATAAACACAAAATGTGCCAAACAAGGCTTGAGTCCAGTGGCACCTTTAAGACCAACAGAGTTTAATTCTGGGTCTAAGCTTTCATGTGAATAAACTTTGTTGGTCTTAAAGGTGCCACTGAACTCAAACTTTGTTCTGTTGCACTGGAACAGATATCCTTAAGTACCACTGCTAATGAAACATTGAGCTGCTATCCTGCCTTAATCATGTGTGGAGAGGAGGTGTTGGGTCTACCCTAATAATTTGTTCAAGTAACTTTGTGAAGTCTTTTGTACAATGTAACCCTATTGCCTGTGTAGAAGAGCCCTCTTGAATAATTCTGGTTTGCATAGATTCAGGTGGGTAGCTGTGTTGGTCTGAAGCAATAGAACAAAGTTTGTGTCCAGTGGCACCTTTAAGACCAACAAAGTTTAATTCTGGGTATAAGCTTTCGTGTTCATGCACTCTTTTTCATATACATTGAAACAGAGTCATCAACCATTACATGGAGGTAGCAGGTGAGGAGGATGTTGCCCATATCTGTAGACTTCTGCAAATGCAGGAAATGTAGCCTCTGTTCATATCTGGGTCACTGGTCACTTCTTTAGCCATGAAGTATCTGTAGACAAGAGAGTGGCTCACAAAAGCTGATCCCCTGCCACAAATGTTCTTTGTGCTTTTGAAGCAGTTTTTCTCCAGGTAGGCTTGCCAGCTCTGAGTTGGGAAATACCTGGAGATTTTTGGGGTGGAGCCTGAGCGATGGGTGTTGCCTTCTGACACACTTCTGGTGATGTCAGGGGGTGTGGCATATGCAAATAAGTTATGCTAATAAGCTATGCTAATGAGCTCCTGCACCTCTTTTTCTACAAAATGACCCCTGCTCATACCCTACCATAAATTTTGTTAGACTTTAAGGTGCTACTGGACTCTTACCCTTTCCTACTGCTACAAGAATGACACGTTTCAGAAAATAAGTGTTACATGAAATAGAGGGGATAACACCAGAATGCTAGCAATTCAGGTAAAAGAAAAAATGCATTATCACTTCTTAGGTTAGTTTTATATGTTGAGTTCTCATGGCACAGAACTACTTAATGCAAAAAGTAAACTGACAAAGTAGCATGTAAATTGAACAGGAGTGTGTGCCATGATTGCAGTGATCTACTCTACAGAATAAAATGTATAAATAGTTTGCCAGGCAGAATAAATCAGATAGGTTGGCCAGGATCCAAAGAGCAGTTCATGCTCTTTAGCACACACCTGGGCTTTTCAGGCCTCTTTCCCACTGTGGTAGTCCCTGCTGCTGTTGCGAAGTTTTTCTTAAGACTGGGAAAGAATTGTCCAAAGTGGTGGCTGATGCAGCGGAAGAACCTACAGGATGAAACAAAAGTCAACAGAAACCCATGTGAAATAACTCAAAACAGATCTCAACAGACAAGATGATCAAAACAAGCAGAAAGGTATTAAGATTTATATTGGAGATTGAAAACTAAGAATAGTATTTAAAGAAATTTGCTAGTGAGATATATCAGGTAATAAAATTGACGGGAGAGAGAAAGGAATGAAGAGGAGAAACGTTACTTAAAAGTCAGTACAACTGTGCTTTGTTCTGTATGAGTGTTTTTTAATAGATCAAGTGTAATATAAGGATTGGATGGGCTCATGGGAATGAAGCAAAAGGTTTTGTAAAATTAAAGCAAAAATAATTATTCCTCTAGGTGCAAAATGAGCATACTCCTGCCATTGACAGAAAAGACCCACTCAATTTGTAGAAGGGAGACAAAAATTCAAGTGCGTGTGAATTAACTAGGTGATCATCTTCAAAATGTAATACATCCACACATAAAATAGTTTTCATATAGGAACTTAAAGAACTGTATAAAATTATTTGTATAACAAAAATCATAGCAGATTATCTTATACTATGAACACAATTCAGCTACCAGTAATATTACACCACTACTTCTATAGTTGCTGAAGTCATTTGTGTTCAAAGTAAACAGCAAAATTGTTACAGAAAGTACTTAAAGTTGCAAGATTCAGAAGGAAGTTCCTCACACATGTGCTTTTGAATTGCTGTTATACAGCATTTCAAATTGGTTGATAAAACCTTTAATTTTGGCATTAAGACATGCTCTGAATGCAGTAAAATGAACCTACAGAGCAATACAGAAATAAGTCCTTAAATAAGTTTAATTGTCCTTATTCCCTATTAAATTTACCAAGGATTGAACCCATAGGTTTTCAAGTTAAAAAACTCCAAACATGTTCAAGATAGAAAGTCAGTAGGTCCTGGCAGCCCATTTTTAATGTGAAATACAGTGTAACAGGGCCAGATCTTTGTTTAGTTAGTGTATATATTGCACATAGTTATTGCAAGCTATTTATCAAAACAAAGTATGTTAGAATGGACAATGAGATCTTATGTATTTTTCCTGACATTTATCTTCTAAATGTATTCACAAACAAACAAAATAAATTTCTAAAACATGCATAAGTTATATCTCCATTAAGGAGAAACAAAAATTGGGCAATGACTATCCTTTCCATTGCTGGTAAATGTGACCTTTATAACTTAAAAATGTGTTTTACTTAACTACCAGCTATATCAACTCACCCAGGAAACTTAAATTCAAATAGGACTCTCTTCCTTTTATTTCAAAGAAATTCCCAAAACAGATGAGTTCCCCCCTCAAAAAATGCAACCCTTAACTGAATTCAGAGCAATGTGATCATTCTGATTTTACAGTATTTAAACAAAGAAGGCTACACAGACACTGCAAATGTGCTAGAACAAGAGATGAAGCTGGACTTGCATGGCTTCCAAGTATGCAGCAATGTTGATATGGAGACTATTCTGATGGAATACAAGAGATACTACTATGTGAAATTCCAAAAGTACCCAAAGATTACCAAAAAAAAAAAAAAAAAAGCGCCTTAGATGCTGGTACATGGTTCTGCTCCCCCTCACCCTGCAGAATGTACTTTTAAAAATGTAACTGTCACAAGATAGTTTGTTATGTTTGATTTATTGTTAATGTTTTAACTGTAGGACTAGTTTTAAATTGTGATGGACTTATTGTATAGTGTATTGTATATTTAATTGGATAGTTATTGTTCATTTAATTGTTGGAAGCCGCCCTGAGCCCTGCTTGATGGGGAAAGGAGTGGGATAAAAGTTTAATAAGAAAAAAAGTGCAGTCCCTTGCATGAAGATCATAGTGCAGTTTATTCAGCAGCAAGGGTGGAACTGAACAGTGATACTGAGTTAGAGGCCAGCACTAATTTGTATATTTTGTTTACATCAATTTACACAATTAATATAACTAGCATAAAAGTTGTATGTTATGTCCCATATGGTACATGAGGACCATGTTTTGGCATTCTGGAAACATTCCATTTCATCAACTGAATCTTACAGGTAGCATGGAAGATTAAACATTTAAAACCTCAAAACAAAACAATGAGTCAGGCTCCCAAAATTAATGAGATAAGCTTTGAGGTAATGTGATTAATTTTATTTGAAACGTGTTTGCAGAATAAATTTTCGTCCTCTGGATGTAGATTTAAGTAATTTTGGCACAATTTCCTTATCATCTTTGGAAAAAAATAGATATGAATTGATTTTATTGTAATTTCTCCAGTGACCTGTGTGTGTATTAGTGTGTGTTAAGTGCCGTCAACTCACTTCTGACTCATGGCATGTATTACTGACCGCCAAAAATGTCCTATTGTTCACAGCCATTCTCAGGTCTTGCAAACTTAGGTGTGTGGCTTCCTTGATGGAATCAGTCCACCTCATGTTCAGTCTTCCTATTTTCTTTTTGCCTTCAGCTTCTCCTAGCATTGCCCCATTTTGCTTAACGTGTTGCAATTTGAGTCTGAAACATTCTGAATCTTTAACCATATTCTGTGCCCAAGAGGGGCATTTAAGGGGCACAAATGCATCTTCTTTCACACCTGTGCTGGCCTTTCTGCAATTTTTGATTGGATTCGTTAGATTTTATTTGATGCAATTGTAATTCCTCAAAACCCAAGACAGTAGTCTTTCCTCCCCAGCTGTTTTTCATTCCTTTCTTCTTTTTCCATAACTCTGTAATTATTAGTTCTCCTTCCAGTTTCACAACTTGCTATCATTTTTATTCATTTTTCTCTCAGATTTGTTTTCACTGCAAGGTCTGTTGTGTTGTTATATCATAACCAAGGAGTCAGTGGATTGGTAGCACTAGGGATTGTTAGGTGGTATTGATTGTTCAGGAACCAAGTCTGTCTGGTTACATGTCAGGATTTGCAACCGAAATTGCTCTAGTTGCTCTGGTCAGCAATCTGTGTCTAGGAATCAATAGAGAGAATGTGACCCTACTTCTAGACCTTTTTGCAGTTTTTTTTAAAAAAAATACAATTAAACCATCAGCTCCTTCTGAAGCCATCTGGAATGTCTGGGAGTTAGGGAATTCCATTCTGACCTGACCAAATGTGCTCAAAGAATTACATTGGTGGCATCCTTGGTGACATCCTTTTCCTTTTGTGAATTAACCTCTGGGGTTAGTTTTCTTATTACCTTTAAATTTCCCATTCTCTTAAAGTTATCTACATAAGTAAGGTGAGTCCATATAGGTACTCTAGGAGACATAACGACATGCAAGGGATCACAAGCGATTTGAGGGAACAGGTTGCTGAGGATGATGGAAATGGATTAACAAAGGTCACAGACAGATGTAGGATATAACAACAGAGATATAAAAGGGGAAGGACATGAAACACTTTAAAGGTAAAGACAAGGAGTTTGTGCTGGATCTGGGACTGGACAAGAAGTATGTGTAAGTATGTTCAGTTTAATGAGATATGTCATATAGTCAGAAAAGGAGAACTCGTGGGCACTCAATGAAATTGTTGAGCAGTCGGGTTAGAACAGATAAAAGGAAGTACTTCTTCACCCAAAGAGTGATTAACACATGGAATTCACTGCTACAGGAGGTGGTGGCAGCTACAAGCATGGACAGCTTCAAGAGGGAATTAGATAAACTTATGGAGAGAGATCCATCAGTGGGTATTAGCCACAAGGTATAGATAGGGACCTTGGGGCAAGTGATGCACTGTATTCTTGGTGCCTGGGGGGGGCAACAGTGGGAGGGCTTCTAGTGTCCTGGCCTCACTGGTGGACCTCCTGATGGCACCTGGTATTTTTGGCCACTGTGTGACAGAGCGTTGGACTGCATGGGCCATTGGCATGATCCAACATTTGGAGCCATGATGTAGGTTTTCTTGACAAATTAGAATTGGACAGTCATCCAGATGGATGGTGATCTTATTTTATCAAGTTTATTTTTACTTATAGGACATTCTGTTAATTTTATGTCCCAATAGCAACAAGTACTTGAAATAAAAGATTTAATAAGGGGAAAAATCAAGCATGATGTTAAATGTTATATTTAAACAATGAAGCTTTATGTGGAAATCATTTTTATTAGAATAATATTTATAAAAAAATAAAAACAATGAAGCATATACTTCCCTTAAGAGAAAAAAATCCCAAAGGCACTGAAGACTGTTGACATGCTAATTTTAGTGTACATGTACTCTGTCACACAATTCCTAGGGATAATCACTTGAAAAATATTTAATTACAACTTTGGAAACTGCCATGTTTGCCTAATATTGTATTGCAATGAAATCCATTTATTGAGTTAAATTTCATGAAACATTACATATGGAATTCATAAATTTCATGAATCTTTACATATGGGAAATTTTCTGCTGAAAAATAAAGCACTGGAGAATTTTCCACTTCTCAAGGCTCCAAATGCCCAGTGGATCTGCTGCCTGCTCCTTTTAAACATGAGCTGCAGACCAAATTGGAACCCATAGCCCTTAGGTCTGCTGATTCCTCCCTCCCCCAGCCATGCATTTGAGCAATGAGGGTGGGGCTGTAGGTTCACCTGGCACAATTGCCCAGAGTCATCCTGCCCCCCCCGACACAAATCGTGCTCTAGTTTAAGACTGAGTTAGACTTTCAAAAGATTTTTGTTTCTTAATAGCAATGAATGGATGTCGTTGCCGATATTTTCTGCCCCACATTTCTGATTTGGTAACTGCCTGTTGGAGAGGAGAGAGGGGCTAAGGTGTAACAGCAAGCCAGAAGGGAGGAAAAGGATGACATAGACTGGAGGAGCGGGAACTGTGACTAACCTTTACATAAATTTGAATCCCATGTCAGATTGACAGAATTATCAAAGGGTTACTTTATAACTTCATGTGTAGGTCTTCAAAACCCCTGCTTTGTGTCAGTGCTCCATTTGATGCAAAAATATTTGGAAGTCTTTGTCATATGTGCTGCCTATTTGGGTGAACTATCTCCATAACAGTCTAATGGCCATTAGGAAGAAGCCTGTTTTTAAAGGGATCTTTAACATATAAATTAAATTATATTATCTTGTAGCATGAAATTATATATCATTAATTAGATGCTTTAGAATAAAGATTTTATCATATCCGTCCCTACCACCATTAATATTTTTCTTTCTTCAGGACCTTTAAAAAAAGATTTTTTTAAAAAAAATCTTATAAGCAAGAGAATTTTGGGCACCCAGAATATATGAGACTATCCGACTTGGAGGCATTGATATCTTAGGTTTCAGATTCTGCCAGAAAGTGGAGGCTGATATCATACTGAAGCTTTGAGCTCCATTTGGTGCCTTTTACTTCTGTCTTGTTTCTTTCTGTGCAGGGGATGTGAAAACTAGATTTGTCCTGTTTCCACAGCAGGGTTTTGGTTTATTTTGTTTTTCATAGCATTTTATTCCATGGCCCATCTCCAGAGGAGAGCGTATTGCAAAGATGGATTTGAATGTCAAATTTAACAAAATGACTTGTGTATGAGGCAACCTTTAATGCTATAAAATTAATAGCTGATTAATTAAGGGTACAGTGCATTATTATTAGTAGTAGTATGATGGCTAATAATACAGTGAATACTTATGTTTACTTAGTTGAATAATCTTAGAATTGAACACCTAGCCCATTTGTAATTTTGCTAGTAATTAACTCTATTTTTGTCACTATCTGTTGGGGGGGGAAACTTTTAAGTTTGACCATTCTTTGAAAGAGAATCATTTACCAGAATAACAAACCTTTATCCCACTCTACAATTTTTTAGAATGATGCATTGGTGCTGGATAAAAATCTTGGCCTGTATCCTACCATTTCACTAAGCAAAGTGTGAAGCCTTTCTCCAGTTTAAGGAACCTTCCTACAATTGTCTCTTCCACTGAAGAATGAGCCAGCATTTCTAGAAAACAGTTGCTCTCTTCAAACCAGTAGTGAAATTCTGATTGAGTGTTGATGTCAGTAGATTTTGTTGTTGTTGTTCAGTCGCACAGTCGAGTCCAACTCTTCGCGACCCCATGGACCAGATTATGCCAGGCCCTCCTGTCTTCCGCTGTCCGCTGAAGTTTGCTCAGTTTCATGTTCGTTGCATCGATGACACTGTCTAACCATCTCATCCTTTGCCGTCCCCTTCTTCTTTGACCTTCAATCTTTCCCAGCATCAGGGTCTTCTCCAGTGAATGCTCCCTTCTCATTTGGTGGCCAAAGTATTTGAGCTTCAGCTTCAGAATCTGGCCTTCCAGGAAACAGTCAGGGTTGATTTCTTTTAGGATTGAATGATTTGATCTCCTTGCAGTCCAAGGGACTCTCAAGAGTCTTCTCCAGCACCATAGTTCAAAAGAATCTATTCTTCGGCACTCGGCCTTCCTTATAGTCCAACTCTCGCAGCCATACATTACTACGGGGAATACCATTGCTTTGACCATGCGGACTTTTGTTGGCAG
This sequence comes from Gekko gecko, assembly GCA_029375565.1. NCBI lineage: Eukaryota > Metazoa > Chordata > Lepidosauria > Squamata > Gekkonidae > Gekko > Gekko gecko. The sequence continues at coordinate 46,758,745 of JAPDNY010000004.1, forward strand.
GGTGATGTCCCTGTTTTTTATCATGCTGTTTAGGCTTGTCATCGCTTTCCTCCCAAGGAGCAGGCGTCTTTTAATTTCATGGCTGCAGTCACCATCTGCAGTGATCTGGGATCCCAGGAACGTGAAGTCTGTCACTACTTCTACGACTTCCCCTTCTATTTGCCAAGGAGTGATGGGGCCAGATGCCATGATCTTAGTTTTTTTGATGTTGAGCTTCAAGCCCACTTTTGTGCTCTCCTCTTTCATCCTGAGCAAGAGGCTCTTGAGGCCCTCTCCACTTTCTGCCATCAAAGTGGTATCGTCTGCATATCTGAGGTTATTGATCTTTTCCCCAGCAATCTTAACTCCAGCTTGTGATTCATCCAGGCCAGCATTTTGCATGATGTACTCTGCATATAAATTAAATAAGCAAGGTGACAATATACATCCTTGTTGTACTCCTTTTCCTATGCTAAACCAACCAGTTGTTCCATATCCGGTTCTAACTGTTGCTTCCTGACCCTTATACAGGTTTCTCAGGAGACATGTGAGGTGGTCCGGTACTCCCATCTCTTTAAGAACCTGCCATAGTTTATTGTGATCCACACAATCAAAGGCTTTAGCATAGTCAATGAAGCAGAAGTAGATGTTTTTCTGGTACTCTCTTGCTTTCTCCATATTCCAGCGAATGTTGGCAATCTGATCTCTAGTTCCTCTACCTCTTCGAAACCCAGCTTGTACTTCTGGCAGTTCTCTATCCACGTACTGTTGGAGCCTAGCTTGTAGGATCTTGAGCATGACCTTGCTAGTGTGTGAAATGAGTGCAATTGTGCGATAGTTTGAACATTCCTTGACATTGCCCTTCTTTGGAATTGGAATGTAAACTGACCTTTTCCAATCCTGTGGCCACTGTTGTGTTTTCCAAATTTGTTGGCAAATTGAGTGCAGCACTTTAACAGCATCTTCTTTTAAGATTTTGAATAACTCAGCTGGGATACCATCACCTCCACTAGCTTTATTGTTAGTAATGCTTTCTAAGGCCCATTTAACTTCGCTTTCCAGGATGTCTGGCTCGAGGTCAGTGATTATACCATCGTGGTTGTCAAGGACATCGAGGTCCTTCTTGTATAGTTCTTCTGTGTATTCTTGTGTATTCAGTAGATTTAGGCTGGAATAACTCTGCACAGGATTGCACTATTAAGTCTCTTTGAACTTCTAAGTCTTAGACCAAGAATCTAAGAAGAAATAAGGAACATTCAGTCTTCCATACATCAGTAACTTCTGGTAACACAGCTGCCTATGGAATAGAAGTTTTTTTAAAAGGCTCAAAGCTCAAGGATATGCTGGAATTAATGAGATTTACTACCCAGAACAACTAGGGGAAAAACTGTGTAACACAATGGAACACATAACTGAGGCAGATTGATTCTAAAATAGGACTTTGCTCTTTACATTTCCTAGAAGTCAAATTCTAGCACTTTGAATTTTAGCAAGTGTTTAAAAAAATATATTATAAAAATAAAGCTGAACATATAGCTATGAAAAGATGGAACAACAATTATTCAGCAGTGCATATTTTAGTATAACACATCACTTTAATTAATAAAGATGGTTATAAAAATATAACATACAGATGTGGTATGTTTCAGTTTTCACAAATAGTATGAAGAACTTTACATTGTTAATTTTCAGTGAAAATTGTCAAGGATTAAAAATTGTTGGTTATGACCAAAAATCAAAGTCTACATATTTAGATGTTTCTGCCCTGTGGCCTGTTCCCAACAAGATGATCAGACAGAGTACATTTTAAATCACAAGTATGCTCTTTAAATTAGCATGCCATAATTTAAACAGAGGGATTTGGGTTTTTTTTCCTTATTGGAGTAAAACATTCTCTAACTGCTTAATAACAAAAGAATACAAGCTTTTCATGCTGTATGATGTTCCTGTCTCTAGAGGAAACAATGTAGAACAAGCAAATAAACAGTACAAGTACCATTGTGCAACCTACGCTAATGGATATTGATCTATTAACCTCCTCTTAAAATAGGAACCACCACAACATATGGAAGAGAGTCCCTTCTGCACAGCTTCTCCAACATACTGCCTCATTATTGGAAACCATGTGTTGGATTCTGACTAGACACAGAAACCATCTGTGGGATATTTTGTAGACATTTTCCACGTGGTAAAGACATATGGAAGACAAATAGTCCTATCCTATCCCTCTCACTGCTTCATCAAAATTGATTTCCTGAAGCCTTTATGTTTACTCAGGAGTAAATTCTGAAAGTACATAGGAGTTGTTCTGAGCCCTAGTCTTTTGGCCCAAATAATCCATGTTCCTGATAATAGATCTAGTGAAAGCTTCTTGATATCTCCACTTCGCAGCTACTAAAATAAAAAATGCTTTATCATTAAGACTGTTACAAACATTGATAACTCTGAATATCCAAGAAAAAGGATGTTATTGGACTAATTCTTATCATAAAAAAACAATGTCTACTTCCTTTATAAGCCTTGAGGCCTAAAGGAAAGATGGCGAAAGGCTTTTTTGCAGTTCAGATAGTGGCCCCCTGTATCCTACTACTCTACTCATCAAAGTTTGAAGTCTTCCTCCAGCCTAAGGAGACTTCTTACAACTTAAGTGGCTCTTCTTTTGGAGTAAGAGTGCTGAGCAGAATGGAAGGATACAGGCTAATACTATTATGTATGTAGGTGTTTTGCCTTGTCTTATATATCTTGAAATGTACATTTTAGCCCTTTTAAACTTTTGTAGGAGTTATTTGTCTCACTATCCTATTCATTTCTTCCTGCATGAAATTCAAGGTGGCATGCATAGGGTTCACTTATATGGACACTAACAATACCAAATCCTGTTTTGCTTCAGCAAGGTTGCTGTATTATTAGGGTTGCCAGGTCCGATTGGCTTCTGGTGTCCTGGCCCCACTGATGGACCTCCTGAAGGCATCTGGTATTTTTGGCCACTGTATGACAGAGTGTTGGACTGGATGGGCCACTGACCTGATCCAGCATTGGTTTCTCTTATGTTCTTATGATTGTCCTGGTGGCTGGGGGTGGGTGGGAGTGCACCATCCAGAAATGTGGAGGTGGGGCAGTGTTGCTGTGTACAATGTGGTTGGCACAATGATGTTACACAGAAGAGATGTCATCACCCTGGGGACATCATGTGTCAATGCTCTAGTATTTTGGCTGAAACTCTACGGTAACCAAAATGCTAGAGCATTGACACACAATGTCCCCGGTGTGATGACGTCACTTCCGTGTGACATCATCATGATGGGCCTCTTCAGGGTGGGGCTTCTCCCACAGGCCAGCTGGCAGGTGGAAGATTGGAGTCCCAAAGCTTTTGGGATCCCCTGGCCAGACTGGGAGTCTGGCAGTCCTATGTATTACGTTCCCCCTCCAAGCATGTCCTGGGACTATGTGAACAATAATCAAAGGAATCAATTCTTTTTTAAAAAATGTTGAGTACTGCAATGCAGAATGATAGGTAGAAAAGAACACTATGTTATACAAAAGAAAAAGGGAGAGTTAACACAGTTAACTGCAGCAAACGCTATACAAAAATTGTAGCAAAATCTTTTCTGCAGATTACATAGTACATGGATCTCTTGAGTACATAAAATGTAAATGTGGCCAAAAGGCTGGAGTAGAAAAGACACATCTCTGGCCCAAAATGGAGGAGTTGGAATACCTGGTTTGAAGCGAGCATAGTGAGCATAACAGAAACCTGGTGAAACGGAGAAAACCAGTGGGATACGGTCATCCCTGGATACGAACCCTATAGAAATGACAGGGAAAGGTGTACCAGAGGAGGTGTTGTTATGTAAATCAAGGAGGCATAGTGTCTAACAAACCAGAAACCTTATAAAGGGCTGGCTCCTCCACAGAATCACTGTGGGTGACAGTACCAGGCCCCAAAAGTCATGTAGTACTGGGAACGTGCTATCAGCCCCCTGACCAAAATGCTCAGAATGATCTTGAGATGGAAAATGAAATCAAGGAGGCATCCAAAGGCGAGGGAGTTGTAATAATGGGTGACTTTAACTACCCTTATACTGACTGGATAAATGCATGCTCCAAAGAGGTAAAATTTCTAGATAGCTTAAAGGGCTGTGCCCTAGAAGAGCTGGTCATGGAACCAACCAGAGGTGAAGCAACCCTGGCCTTAATTCTCAGGGATGCTGCCTAGGAACTAGTTGGAGATGTGGAGGTGGCTGAACCAACTGGAAACAGTGATCATAATGGTATCACATTTAATTTTTTTACATTTGGAAGAGTGCTAGGGAACCCCAATGCAGTCATATTTGACTTCAAAAGAGGAAACTTCTCTAAAATGAGAAATCTGGCAAAAAGAAGTTGAAAGGAACAATCAAGAGGGTCGGATCTCTTGAAAAGGCTTAGGGGTTACTCAAAACCTCAGGACTAGATATTCAGTTAGAATGTCTCACACAGGTCAGGAAAGGTAGTACAAAATCTAAGAGGTTATCAGCATAGCTAACAAACTGTGAGGAAAGCTTTTAGAGTGAAAAAGGCTTCCTTCAGAAAACTGAAGGCTTAATCAAATGAGGCAAACAAATGAGACATAAACTTGCACAAAGGAAATGCAAGCAGACAATCAAGGATACAAAAAAGAATTTTGAGGAATGTATCATTAGAAGCATAAAGGCCAACAATAAAGAATTCTTTAAATATATTAAGGAGCAGGAAACTGACAAGGGAAGCAGTCAGACTATTGTATGACAATGGAATTGAAGGAATAGTCCAGGAGGATAAGGCGATTGCTGAGAAGCTAAATGAATTCTTCTCTTCTGTCTTCCCTGCTGAAGATATAAGGAAAATACCTGTTCCTGAATGGATGTCTTCAGACATGGAGGATGTGGAGCTTAGGCAAATAGCAGTGACAAGGGGTAAAGTTCTAGAACTTATAGGCAGATTGCAAACTAACAGATCACCGAGACCAGATGGTATCCATCCTAGAGTACTTAAATAACTCAAATGTGAAATTGGTGATCCTCTTAAGATGTGCAACATGTCCCTAAGATCAGCCTCTGTCCTGGAGGACTGGAGAATGGCCAGTGTAACTCCCCCCTTTTTTTTTTAAAGGAACCAGGGTGATCTGTGATATTACAGGTCGGTTAGCTTAACATCTGTTCCTGGTAAATTGATAGAAAGCATTGTAAAAAATAAAATTGTTAAGCATCTAAAAGGACAAGCCCTGCTAAATAAAAACTAGCACGGTTTCTACAAAGTAAGTCCTGTCTCGCTAATCTTTTAGCGTTCTCTGAAATTGTCAGTAAACATGTGGATAGGAATAAGTTAGTAGACAATGTTTATTTGGATTTCCAGAAGGCTTTTGACAAAATCCCTCACCAAAGTCTCCTGAGCAAACTTAAGAGTCATGGGATAAGAGGACAAGTTGTCTTATGGATTGGAAAATGGCTAAAAAACAGGAAGCAGAGACTAGGAATAAATGGTCAGTTCTTTTAATGGAGGGATGCGAGCAGTGAAATCCCTCAGGGATCTTTATTGGGAATGGTGCTTTTCAACTTGTTTGTAAATGACCTGAAATTAGGGGTGAGTAGTGAAGTGGCCAGGATTGCAGATGACACCAAATTATTTGGGGTGGTTTAGACAAAAACAGACTGTGAAGAGCTCTAAAAGGATCTTTTCTTTTCTTTTTTTACATGTTTTATGAAAGGATCTTTTCAAACTGCTGGAATAGGCATTAAGATGGCAAATAAGATTGTGTTCAAGTGTAAAGTGTTGCACGTTGGGGCAAACAATCCCTATTTCACATATACATTGATGGGATCTGAGCTGGCAGCAATAGACCAAGAGATGGACCTTAGAATGGTACTGGATAGCTTGATGAAAATGTCGACCCAGTGTATGGCAGTGTGCTGTGAAAAAGGCAAATTCCATGCTGGCCATAATTTCAACAGGAACAGAGAATAAAACTGCTGCTGTCATACTGCCCTTATGCAAATCTGTGGTGAGACCACATTTGAAATATTGTGGGCCGTTCTGGTCACCGTCAATGTTCCCTCTAAGCTGAGTTAGTGTGAGCTAGCTCACACTTTTTAAGCCTCTGGCTCCCACATTTTTGTCTTAGCTCAGAAAGGATGGCTCCAGAACAAACTAATTTATGCAGTAGCCAAATTGCTCACTCACAACTTTAATGCCAGTAGCTCACAAAGTAGAATTTTTGCTCACAAGACTCCACAGCTTAGAGGGAGCATTGGTCACTGTACCTGAAAAAGGATATCACAAGCTTGATAAGATACAGAAAAGAGTAACCAAAATGATCAGGGGGCTAGAGCAGTTGCCCTATGAGAATCAGTTAACATGTATAGAGCTGTTTAGCCTAGAAAAAAGGCAAGTAACGGGAGACATCACAGAGGTTTATAAAATTGTTCATTGTGTGGAGTGAGTGGACTCTCTCTCTGCTATCATACTACAAACTGGGGCTATCCACTGAAGCTGAAGGGTGGGAGATTCAGGACAGACAAAAGAATTTCTTCACACAGCATATAGTTAATTTGTGGAACTTGCTGCCACAGGATGTGTTCATGGCCACCAACTTAGAAGGCTTTAAAAGGGGAGTGGACAAAATTATGGAGGACAGGGCTATCAGTGGCTGCTAATCATGATGGCTATGTATTCCCTCCATTACCAGAGATGGCGCAGCTCTTTAAATCAGTTGCTAGGAAACACAGGAAGAATGATGCTGTTGCAGATTTCCTGATTGTGGGCTTCCTAAAGGTACCTAGTTGGCCACTGTGTGAACAGAATGCTTGACTAGATGGGCAGTATGATAGCAGCAGTTTTATTCTGACCTAGTAGGGGTGTTCTTATGTTGTTTACGAAATGACTAAAAGGTTGAGTTGAGGCTTTCTGCAAATTATGCAGAACTGGATTATTGAAGAGGGCTTTTCTACACAGGTGATAGAGTTGCACTGTACAAAAATGGTTCACAGACTTATTTGAATCATAGAATCATAGAATGTTAGAGTTGGAAGGGACATTGCAGGTCATCTAGTCCAACCCCCTGCACTCTGCAGGAGCATAGCCAAAAGATAGCCTACAACATACCCGAAAGATGGTAGTTCAGCCTCCGCTTAAAAACGTCCAGCAAAGGAGCATCTACCACCTCCCGAGGCAGACTGTTCCACTGTTCAACCACTCTTACAGTTAGGAAGTTTCTCCTGGATACATGATTAGTGGCTGTGGTCTATTCTGCTATTTATAGCTTACTGTAAATAGAATCCTAATTGTGTAAATTTTGCACCACTTAATATGTCATGTTAATTCTTATGCTATGCTTCAGTTCTTTCTTTTAGATTTCTGGTTCATTCCAGTCTTCTACAGTTCTATAACATTGTTTATTGAATGTCCCATGTTGTTGATTGTATTGACTTGCTCTGTATAATCCACCTTGAATCCCTGTGAGAAAGGTAGACTATAAATAATGTAAATAAATAAATAAACATGAGCAGAAATAATTTGGGCACCAATGCTGAGTCTGAATTCATTTTGAGTAGGCCCTAGAACATCAGTAATATGAGGGTTACAGAATATAGAGAACTCTGAATAGGGTTGAGGGGGTCTCAGAATCATGTGCTGAGAGCATTTCAGACCTTGGTGCAGCATATAGATTGAATTATGAGTACTGGGCTCTCCAGGCTGACCACAGAAACCTTAGTTACAGCATGCTGAGAGGTCTGAGCCTACCCAGTGGAACCCCTGACTGTGAACCAGACTGCAGCCTGAAAGTGGGGATTAGCTGCTTCTTGCTGTTTCTGTGGAGCCATCCTGTGGCAAAAGGATGACCTGAATAACCAAAGTTCAAGCTAAATAAGGATCAAGACACTTGTTAGCTTATGGCAAATACCTTTTCCTCATGATGCTGAGATCCCCAAACATTCTCAGAAGCACGCCATGTCTTGAACCAGGCTGTAATCTCAATGGTAGGGATCAGGGATTCCCTCCTGCCTCTTATCTCTTCCATGAGATAATCTGTACCAAATAGGGTGGAGGGAAGGGACTTTTTCCTGGTACTTAGATCAAGACCTATTTGGAGTTCCAGGGCATGGGTGTATCCTGTGATGGGTGGCTTCTAGTTGCACCCTCCATGTACACAGCCAGTCCCTGATTTCCTGCTATGTATGCAGATCTTCAAGAATTTCTAAGCAATGGGAGGCTGTGTTTTTGTCAGAGAGAAGGTGGGGGGAAATGGACAATCCACAAATCATTAGAGCTAGGTGGTTAGGACTTGAGCATTTATAAAGAAGCAAGGTTAGGTTAGGTATCCTGTGATAAGTAGGTTAGAGTACCTCAGAGAAATAATGTGTTAGTGACATGTTAAGTGTCCTGGCCCCACTGGTGGACCTCCTGATGGCACCTGGTATTTTTGGCCACTGTGTGACAGAGTGTTGGTCTAGATGGGCCATTGGCCTGATCCAACATTGACTTCCCTTATGTTCTTATGATTGAGGGGGAAATTCTGAGAGACAAGCTAGCACTATTTCAAAAGTCTAATATTCCCGGGTTTCCATTTCATCTCTCTCTCTCTCTCTCTCTCTCTCTCTCTCTCTCTCTCTCTCTCTCTCTCTCTCTCTCTCTCCTCCCCTCCTCCCTTCCCTCCCTCCCCCCTTCTCCCCCCTCCCCTCCCCCCCTCTCTCCAACAGAAACAGCCTGTCATTTCTGTAACCTTCAATGTATGATAATGTATAGCCATTATAAAGCAGAGCTTCAGCTCTTTTTAGCTGTACTACGTTGGTAACCCCTTTCCTTATTCATCAAACCATTCTTTATAAGCTTTTCTAAAGAAAAACGCAATACATTTATTTTTGTGTTGTTGAAAGAAGTAGCCCATCTTAGCCCAGACACACCAGGGCTTGGGAGCTAAGCAGAGATAGCCACAGTGAGTACTTGGATGGGAGACTACCAAGGAAGATGGGGATTGCTATACGGTGGAAGGCAATGGCAAACTACCTGTGTTCCTCTGTTGCCTGGAATGCCCCGTTGGTAGGATTGCCATGAGTTGGTTGCGACCGGATAACACCTTCTTCTTCTGTTGAAGGGAGATGTTAATGTGAATCACCCCAGGAAAACACAGAGGGGAAGTAGAAATTATCATAGATTCTTGTGTGTGTCCTCCTGCAATGTCCCATCTGTAATTGCAGCATGTTATCCAGCATGATTATTTTCATTTTTAGCCCTGTTGACCATTTGCGGATACACCAAAAATGCTTGATCACTGCTACTGGGACTCAGACAGATGGGGGAAAGGTGAGGTAGCACCCTGCCATCACACACTCTAATTATATCATCTGCTTGAGCCGGGCCTGACAGACTCTTAAGCAATCCTAAGCCCCTTTCTGATTGTCTTTCATAGATGTTATCTGAAAATGTCCAGATCCCTCAAATCTGGCACAGAAGGTCAACAGACTTGCATTTTGGTTCGTCAGGGATCCTGTATTCTTTTTTAAAAAGTCCTTCCCATTATTTTTGTGATAAGCTATTCACAAAGGTGTGGCAATAAATATGTTTTGGCAATTAAGGTAAATTATCATCAGGTGTTGTGGTACAAGAAAGTATTGAAACATTATGTGGTTTTTACGCTACATTCCAGGGAGCTGTGGGCTTCCTTGAATGCTTATCAGAGCTCCTTCAGTAAGAAGATCCGAAGTAGCTGACAAGTTTAAACAGTAGGCTGTTCATACAAGTCTTCTCTTCCCAGTAAGCCTTTGATGTTGGAAGCCTGTGTTCAGTTTAAACCACGTGATAGGGACTCAAAAGCCTACCAGGCTGGTTGGTGCCCCACTGGCTGTGGCACCAGCCATCCTGGTGCCCCTAAAACATGACCCAGAATGTCCCATAATTCACAGTTATTACACAAGAGATGTTTGGTTCCTCAGCAGATAAACCAACGTGGAAAGTGTTCTGTGGCGGTGGAAAGTTTTAAAAATCTCTACTAATATCACCTTGTGAGTTCATGGCAAAGGGAAGATTCAAACCAGGGACTTACCTATTTCGTAGCTCAGTCAAGTCACTACATTAACTAGCTGTCTGATCCGCAATTTAATGTATATCTTATTGTATATCAGAATATATTTAAAAGATATGACAGTCACAACAATACTGGTAATCATTGTATTGCATTGACATTTCCTCTCCCAGGCATACAGAAAGGAGGGGATTGTTTTGCATTGCTACCATTCCTAAGGGGAAGAATGTGAGAGAACTAAGTGCTTCAAAGTATAAGAAGCCTGAGAAGTGACAGCATTTTTCACTGACGGCAGCTGTGGGAGGTTACCTGAGGACAGTGTCTGCTCTACTGTCTGGCTGCTTACAGTATTCGACTAATTATAGATACAGAGGTATTCTAATGGGGACACCTCCTCATTGAACAAAAGATATTGTCTTTTGTGCTATGTAGTTTTCTCTTGAGAACCACTTGTAGTTCCCATTCAGCAATTTAGATATATTCATTCTGTTTGGCAATATTTATTGCTTGGAAATCTTCATACTGCTTTCTTTGCCAAGCCAAGTCATTCCCAGGACCATAGGTAAACGTCTTCACTAGATGGGGCCTCCACATTTCCCAGAGGCTACAGAGAAGTCTGTGGGAAGCAGGTGAGTTGTCATAATGAACCAAAACTTCTTTAACCTTTTACCAAAGCTTGAGTGTCTCAGCTTTTGGTGTTTTGTTTTTAAGTTCAGAGGTTTTTACTTAGAATGAGTATCTTTCTTATAATAATAACATTGGTAGATTACATTTTACCCCATTTAAGTATCCTGCCACACTTACAGTCATAGTAGCTAAAGGAGGATTGTCATTTCAGATCATTTGACATCATAAGAGTGATTTAAAAATTTTCTCTGAGCCAGGGGAGGTCTTGGGGGGGATTGAGTTTTGAGCACTTTTAGGGAGGGGTTCCAGGGTTTATTTTAATTAAAGATGTCCAAATTCTAAAAACAAAGTCTGATTTTTAAAATGTAACATTAAAAAAATGGTGGTATGAATCAGTGCTCCAAATACACCCCATATTGACTATGCTGTGGTCACACCTGAAGTGGTGAAGATTACATTGAAGATAAAATAATGGTGAACCACGTTAGCAAGACGGTTTTACAAGCAGAAATCCTTATTTAAAACAAATCTGAAAATTAAGAAGTTGGATACCTAATATGAAGTAAAAAATATAAAAGATGTTTAAAATATTTTTAATGTATAATATTATGTAGGCTGTGTAGGATTCACTTTAATTTTCAGTCTTTGACTTCTGATGTTCTAACACTGAGCAGCCAAAACAGAGATTCACAGCTGACATGGCATAATAAATGGGTATTTTCCAGGCCTGTGTGTATTGCAGTAAGATGTCATACGTGCATCCTCACAGAGAAACCCTAATACAGGCAGGCAGGGCCAATTTCAGAGTCAAATCTCTCACCATCAGTATAATGCTGTTGGCTGCCATCTAGGCACTGCTGCAGAGAACGCATGTGTACATAAATAAATATACCACTGTGATTTAGGGATCAGAAGCAAGTTTTGAATTTGAGTGTAGCCATATACTTAGCCAGGATTAACGACAGTGCCATGGAATTCAAATGAGTTGAGTATAGGATGCAAGGCAAGGGCAGACTCACAGGAGAGGCAGAGGAAGAGTGCCAGATCCTGCAACCCTGAGTTTAGGGCTGTGCATTCCAGAGAGTGCTTGGATGGCAACTCACTTGAATAGTTAAGATAAATACAGCTGAGATGAGTTCATTTATGCTTTTATGGAACTGACATGGCATGTACATTAGCGGAAAATTAGTTGTGAATTCTCCTGGTTTATGATGTGCTCCATTCATAAAATTATAAGGAAAAATGAAGGAGCAAGATAAGGTACTTTACAAGGTGGAAATGAGCTTATTTATTTATTATTTATTTATCAAACTTGTACCCCGCCCTCCCCACATAGCAGGCTCAGGGCAGCTTCCAACAAGCATAAATACAATTAAAATCATACAATTATATAAAACACAGCATATAAAACAAATACAAAACACAAAGTGCTGGTGGCAGTTAAAACTCACTTAGGTGGCGCATTTACAGAAAAGGTTTCCGCTTCCCAGTTATTCTTTTTGCTCAGAACTTCTTATGGCATCAGTTGATGTTAAAAACCGTGGGCCGGGTTCTACAACAGCGGTGGCCCCTAATTGAACGTTTGTCTTGCAGGCCCTACAGAACTGTAAGAGGTCCCGCAGGACCCTGATCTCCTCTGGGAGCTCATTCCACCAGGTAGGGGCCGCCACTGAAAAGGCCCTGGCCCTAGTGGTAGCTAGCGTAGCCTCCCTCGGGCCAGGGAGGATCAGCCGATTTTGAGAGCCAGACTGTAGTGCTCTCTGGGGTATGTACGGAGAAAGGCGGTCCCGTAGGTATGTTGGACCCCAGCCATATAGGGCTTTAAAGGTGACAACCAGCACCTTGAAGTGGATTCGGTATGCTATTGGCAGCCAGTGCAGTGTCCTCAGGGCAGGCCGGATGTGCTCCCACCTGGGGAGGCCCATCAGCAGCCTGGCCACGGCATTCTGCACTAGTTGTAGCTTCCGAATCTGCAACAAGGGCAGCCCTGTGTAGAGAGTGTTACAGTAGTTTAATCTTGAGGTGACCATAGCATGGATCACTGTAGCCAGGTCGACGCGGTCGTGGAAGGGAACCAACTGCCTAATCAGCCTAAGGTAGTAAAAGGCAGACTTAGCGGTGGCCGCTACCTGGGCCTCCATATTAAGGGAGGGATCCAGGAGCACTCCCAAACTCCTAACCTCTGGCACTGGGACCAACGGTGCCCCCGCGAAGGTCAGGAGTGGGATCCCCATCCCCGAACTGCCCCAACTCAGGCACAGGACCTCTGTCTTTGCTGGATTCAGCTTCAGTTGGCTCAGCCTAAGCCAACCAGCCACATCCTGTAAAGTCTGGCCCAGATCTTCCGGTCTGGAGTCCGACTGGCCACCCAACATCAGATAGAGCTGGGTGTCATCAGCGTACTGGTGACACCTCAGCCCATACCTCCGGGCAATCTGGGCAAGGGGGCGCATTTAGATGTTAAATAACATCGGGGACAGTACTGCCCCTTGAGGCATACCACACTCAAGTGGGTGTCTCCTGGGCTGCTGTTCCCCTAGCTTGATTCTCTAGCTTCTTCTGCTAACTGTAGGATCATATACAAATCTAGACTGGTTTTCCATACCATTATCTAGATATGCTTGTCTGCAAAGATCCAGTTGCTTAGCTACAGTTGTAATAAACTATTTTTAATTTTTAAGAAGTTAATTGCAAATTAATTCAACACATTCTCTTTTATTATTAAGATACCTGAACCAGCATACAGTCATAATAGAAACAATAGAACAAATCACAATAAAAGCATTTTAAAACCAAATGCCACAGTTTAAATCTGACAGAAGTACTACACAGCCTAATTATAACACAGCCCCAGTGATGTTGTTAAGTACTAGCCAAAGGGGGGACTCATGTGTTCATTAGCCAACAGAATATGTCTTTTGAAAAAAATATGTTTTGACTAAACATTAAAAAAAAACTAGCAGAGAACTACAAGCATGCCTCTGTTGACAGATGTTCCCAAGTGTGGGCACCACCGTGGAGAAGGTACAGCTCTGATTCTTTACACTTCTGTAAGAAATGAATCATGGAACAGCACCTTTCCTGTAGGTATAACAGCAGTGGGTCAGCTATGTGGAATTGCTACCCCAGGGACAACATTGTTAATTGTTTACCCTCAACTCATTGGGGCCATTCAATAATTAAAGGCCAGTTTTGTTAAATATAATATTTCTGAAACCAATGTTGATTGTGAAGACTAGAACCCGTCTGTGCAGGATTTGGGGAGGGGAGCATACAGTTTATACATTCAGATGTAAAACTAGGACCACTCTTTACATTACAGCCGATCTTTCTGTCAGTGTAACCCTAAACTCAGAATTCTACTCAATGAGGCTTACTCCCAGGTAGGATTGCCAGCTCTGGGTTAGAAGATTCCTGGAGATTTGGGGATGGAATCTGGGGAAAGTGGACTTCGGGGACAGAGGAGCTCAGCAGGGTATAATGCCATAGAGTCCAAAGCTGCCATTTTCTTCAGGGGAACTGATTTCTGTAGTCCAGAGATCAGCTGTAACTCTGGGAGACCTCCAGACCAACCTGCAGGTTGGTAACCCCACTCCTAATAAAAATTTTTGTTAGGATTACACTGCATGATTCTGCCTCCACAGATTTTGTACTATCTCCAAAGTGTGTGCCTCGTCCATTGATTTCTTATTCTTCTAGTTCAATACTTAAATGCTGAATGTTTTTATAGGATGTGTATAACAAAGTTGAATATTTATAACATATAGTTATTACAAAGGCCTTAGCTAGGCTACTTCTCCTTTAAAAATAATGTATAAGGATTGGGGTTGTGCAATTCTTTTTTAAAATGGTATTTTCCAGTTCGGATCTATTGGACCTGGAAAAAAAATTGGGATTCCAGAAAAACCTGGATCCAAATACTAGTATGATAGTTGGATTAGGGATTTTACGGAAGTACCGAAATTGTTCAGGTCCAGTAGACCCAAGAATGGGGGGGGGGACCCGGTAAGAAATACCAGCCCAATACCGGGGCTGGCCTGGCTTCTCCTGCAGCCCAGTTTAAACCAAGCTGCAGGAGAAGGCAGTGCAGAACTGTGCCTGCAGGGATAAATTGGCTCCCCATGTGCATAGCCGATCCCAGCTGGACTGCCCTATCCTGGTGTTTGGTTTGTTTCAGCTTTTAGGTTTTTGGGTTTTTGACACAAATCTGAGGCTTTTCTCAGGTTTGTAGAAAGACCTAGCTTGTCTGTCCATGTCCTCAATCTCTGGATTTGAATATCCGTAGATGGGGTCATGTTGAGAATTAGATACATAGGCTATTGTATGTGGTAGGTAAAAAAGAACTAAAATCATTAAAAGCAGTATAGAACAGAACTGCCAGATACTGGGAACAAATCACATTGGAGAGAGAATACTAGAATAGGTTATCTTTTGTCAAATCCTGCATGGCAACTTCTACTTTTGCAGTAATTTGTAGATTATAAAAAAAAAAAGACTGCTTGGCAAATAACTGCCCTCCTAAGCAATGCCTCTCAACTTAAATTCTTCTCATTCCCTAAAACCAAGGACACAAGAAAAAATGGATTGTTACAAAAATTACATTGCTTTGCCAATGTCACAGGGTTGTACAAGTATGAAGAATTTTGCAACTATGTGAATGAGTAATTTCTCCTTTTTGAAGATTAGGGAGTTGTTTGCTATAATTTTATCCCTTCTGTCTCCATGTTAGTGAGAAAATTATTATTGTAAAAGTAGATATGGTAGTAGGAAACTTATTAAGCTTTGCATATTTCCATTACTGTAATGTATTGAAACAGAGTATTTTTTAAAAAATTATACCACATGTAGTTATTTTACTTCCCCCCCCCTTGCAGCTCTGTTCCTAGTACCTGCCTTTCAACTATCTACCAAAAATATAAAGCCTAACGGGCATTTGGGCATATCTCATTTTTTTATATGAATGAATGATTTTTCATAATTCACTAGTGGTTTCATGTGTTGATGACGCTATGGCCCTTTATTCACCTGCTTATTTTGTTGGCTTGATAAAAAAGTATACTGACCATGTGAAGGACATCTGAATGAATTTACTAATCACTTAGTTTAGTGAGTACATGCATGTATGTTAAGGATTATCTTTGGGTTCAGTATATTTCTTTAGCCATAGGGAGCCAACAAGTACCAATCTCCTTAAGTTAAATAAGTTTGAACCTTACCTCTCATTCTACTATATTTGGAAAAGTGTGCATGCACATGAAAGCTCATACCTTGAATAAACCTTTGTTGGTCTTAAAGGTGCCACTGGTCTCTAAATTTGTTCTACTGCTTCAGACTACACAGCTGACTTCCTGGATCTATTAAGTTAAATAATTAAGCAAAAAAAGTAGAATGAATAATTGTAGTACAGAATTGACACAGTAAGAGATGTACCTTTCATAAATCACCTATTTCATTTGGCAGCTTCCTTCTTATTGAGCCCAAAAGTCATATTGTGTATGTAAAGTGCCATAAAGTTGCAGCTGACTTATTACAACTCATAGGGGTTTCAAGGCAAGAGACTAACAGAGGTGGTTTGCCATTGCCTTCCTCTGCATAGGGACCCTGAAATTCCTTGGTGGTCTCTCATCCAAGTACTAACTAGAACTGACTATACTTAGTTTCCGAGATCTGGTGAGATCAAGTTAGCCTGGGGCATCCAACAATGTTTGTCATCCAAATTATCTTTAACATTCCTTTGCCCCTGAACCCCAGAAGGACAATTTAGGTTGGCATGTTTCGGTTAAAGATAAAAAAAATACGATGGCACAATTAGCCATGCCATGGGCGCAAATGCCAGATGGATTTAATGGGTGCGATCAGATGTTAATATCTGGCCAGCGCCCCTCACCCGTCAGCAACCTGTTTTGGTCTGCTGCAAGAGCGGAATTAAAAGACAGTAGGGAAAGTCCACTATCAATTGGGTCGCTACAGGCCACGGATGACTTTCCCCTCTCTCATGGTGTCGGGATGGTCTGATCAGGCTATCCCGACTCTGTGCCATTCCCCACCTTCCCAGTATGCACATCTTTACATACTGCTATAGGAAGCCCTCAATGTGGAGATGTGATTCATCAATCCCCTGTTTAAGTGCATTGGAAACGCGTGGTAAAAATAACCCCCAATTCACCCGCAGTTTGCATCTGATCATGCAGTGGCGGGCTGCCCCCGCAGCTCCCATGGACTGTATGATTGCACAAATGCGAGTCAAATTGCTACAGAGCAAATAGCCTCGCTTCCCCATTATCTGGCACGTGTGACCGGGACCCTTGATAGGAATTCATTACATCTTAGACTGTTGTGAGCATGTTACCCTAAACCAAGTAAAGTGCAGATGAAACTGTACTTGGCCAGTGGTTTCCTCCTGCCATTCAACTTACTTCTTCTTCTTACTCCTTTGGAACTGGATTTCTGTTGAACTTATGTTACATTTCAATCGCATGCTTAAATAACTATTTATGTGATATTTATGCCTAAGTAGGCTAATTAAAGTACCCTGTACTATTTTACTATAAAGGTATAATACCATTCTTATTCAGGAGGACTATTTTGAATTTTGCTTTCTTTGAAAATGCTAATGAATTATTTTTGATATCTCTTAAGCAGTTTGTAGTTGTGTGGTGAGTCTCATTTCTTGTTCTTATTGTTATTTATAGTACATTTAGCAACGTGTGAGTTATACACATTTGGAGGGGTCAAGAAAAAGAAACATATTTTTTGCAGTGCTCAAAATAAATAAGTAGCAAGCCCATAAAGAGCTATGAAAATTAAAACGTTGTGGGAAACTTGCTGTGCCTTGTGGTAAGTGGGACATATTCCATAAAATGGTGATGGCTGGAACTAGGACGAAGTACAGTTTGTTCTGTGGCTTTTGGACCATCTGCAAATGACTTGTAAGAGACACAAGGATACCAAACAAAAGCATAATTGTGATATAATGGAAGTATGAATCATCAATTCGGACACTCCAACTGGAAAAAACAGGCAAAGTCTGGGAGAATTTCTAGGGTGGCCTTATAATTCATTATTGACTCGAAAGATCTGAATTTTCAATATGAAGAACAAAATTCATGATACTCAGAAGGTCCTTGCTGGCAAATTGATCATTGTAATCCAGGTCTTGATTGTGGTGTATACTGGAAGACATTTTTTTTAAATGTTGGCTTATATGGCAATGTCATAATAAGAGATGGGAATAGATTTCTGTTCCTATCTTAGACAGTGGGAAGAAAGGTTTAGAATGACCGCAGGTCAGGATGTGGATGAAGAAGGAAAATAGAACTGGAAAGAGTTATATTAGGGATGTGATTTGCACTTCATATTCATGTTGTGTTTTTACTTGTTTTCATTCATTTTTTGTTAGTATAACCTTCCCAGATCTAGATCTTCCACTTACTATTTTCTGTGTGATGTGTTATTAAGGCAGACTTCTTTTTCCTTTCTTGCACAGGCTTTACTCAGAAAGCATAACAAGTAATAGTTTTTGCATTGCATTTAATTCATTTTATTGGCAGACTGCAATTATATAGATGGGTATATACACTGATATATATTGAGTACATAACTGCAGTATCTATGGCAATCCATTCCCCTTTATATTTCTGCACTGTTGCAAACAAATAGAAATATAGCTTGTAGAATCCGTTACAAACCAAATCAGCCATAATAAAAGATAAAACATAGAGAGAGGAGATGAGATCTTTCTTAACTACACATCAGAGTAAAATGATTCAACTGAAGCCTTTTCCTTTCTTCCAGGCATAAACTAAAACTCTTTGGTTCTCTGGGAATTGTTATTTGTCCAGCTTCTGAACCTATAATAGATGACTTGCAAGTCATTGATGCTGAATTGTGTTTGGCAGAGTTATGGCAAAGATGTTACTTTTTCCATCATACACCTTACTTTGTTTTGCAAGTTAAAATGGATTTCTAAACTAAGGTTTTTCACAAGCTTACTAGTGGTAGCCTTAGGAAATTTGCAAGGAAAGGACTGTTCCATCAGAAGGAAGCTTGAGAGACAGAATTATTTCACCTCCTTTGAGTTAAGAGTCATATACCACAATTTAATTTTTCATCCTCAAAATATGCCTGCTGCCTCTTTATTTCCTAATTCATTTCTTTTTTTAAGTGATTACACACCGTATGACAACATCCTATCCAGTGTGCAAACATTATGCAGTCCAGAGTTCTGCCAAATCATTTCCCTAGACTTGGAAAGATTAGCTCCTCTTTTGGGCATCGCAGTGTAGTCACTGATACAGAAATCCATTCACCTCAGCAAAACGTAACAGACTCTGAAACAGAACAAAGTTTGAGTCCAGTGGCACCTTTAAGACCAACAAAGTTTTATTCAAGGTGTGAGCTTTTGTGTGCAAGGCACACTTCGTCAGACGATGAAAGGGAACTCATTTCATTGTCTGACAAAGTGTACATGCACAGGAGAGCTCACACCTTGAATAAAACATTGTTGGTCATAAAGGTGCCATTGGACTCTAACTTTGTTCTATTGCTTCAGACCAGCACAACTGCCCATCTTGAAGGCTCTGAAATAGTCACATATAGAATGCATTCCTTTGTTGATCAGGATGAGACCAAATGTAAGAGGTTTCCAAACATTGCAGTGCCAGTGTGAAGCACTGCCTTGCATTAGCAGTTTTCAGTAGCCTCTGAATGCAAGCTATCTTTTGTGTGTCTGTAACTGCCATTAAGCAAATGTTGACTAGAGCATAGTTAAGGGTAAGACCCTGTATTTCATAGTCTTTTACTTACTTTCCGTGCACTTTTAGGTACTATTACTGGGTCTGCCATCATTTTCCAGTTCTAACATTCTAGCTTCATTTCCCTTTTTAATTGATTCTATTCATAGCTGTCCCTTTTCTGTAATTGTTTCTAGAGTGATGTGGCTTTCCTTTGTTTTTTTCCTGCTCTATGCACATTGCCGTACACATACACTATCTGGGTACTGACGTGAGTTGGTGGATGCATCTTGCCTCTGGTGCACATTAGCAATAAGGCATTGCATATCCTTTCATTTATATGTTGAAATTACTCAGGTACACTTTGAATGATGTATTTTAGTGAAATGATGTTTCTTTTCATGGGCTGAAATTGCCCCACAAGAGAGGAGCAAATTCTTGCATGAGTGGAGCAAGCTCTTTCTGTAGATACAAAACCTTGGATCAAATCCATAAACTTTTACTTGCAGTTTATAATATTTTACTAGGGGCCAGCCCTTGCTTGCTTCACTTGCCAACTTCATCGCACTCTGCATTCACAGTATTATTTCATAGGGGCTCTGTCCCTGCACACTTTGTGGTCTAATCTTGAAAGCAGCACTTGGCTGTACCTTTCTCTTATATGGATATTTTCAATGCATTTTGTTTGACAAAAAAACTATAAAAGAAATCAAAACACCAGAATTTGGAAACATAGCATTTGGATTTAAATTAATTTTATTAAGAAATTTAAACAAATATTTCTTTTTTGGAATATAATTTAATATACCAGTTCAGTTTATGTAATATATTCATTTAACAATTATATTCAGCAATTTTACATCTATGCATTTATGGTAAACAATTATAATAACTAATGGAATTACAAATATTAATCAACAAATAACAAAAAATAATTATGGAAATGAAAGAGTGAAATAATCAATTATGGTATCAAGGAGTTAAAATAAAGAGAACTGTCTCCTACTCTAATTCAGGCCAGCTATTTTAATAGCTTAGGTATAGCATAGTTTTTGTAAAGCATGTTTTCTTTTATGGCTTTAATATTGTTTCAGCATGACCTACTCTGATCTTCTTCATGGTCTCTGTGCATTACACCTATGGGATCTAGTGCACCTGCGCTGATCCGTTCAGTGTTGTACAAAGTTCAAAATGGGATTTTCACGCCTCCACCCTGAGCGTGTGTGGGAACCCCTACTGTGCATGCCCAAGGAGCTGGGGGGTGGACATCCCATCAGTTCTCTTCTGACCGCTGTGCTGTTAGCAGCTTTCTTGTCGGTCAGTGCTGTTCTTTTTTTCTCTTCACATCGGGAATTCTTCGACTCATCTTATCTTCATTCTTCGGAATTCTTCTTTAAATTACTGAACTTTTCGCTTCAAGAAATTATCAGGGAGTCAGTGGGGTGAGAACTTTCCGTGGTCTTCGGACTTTCACCACCACCCCTTTTCTCCCCTCACTCTGAGGAATTTGTTTATGGATAGAAAGTGGAGGTGCTTCAAGAGGTGTGTTTTGTGTGGGAGTAAGTTAGCTCCTTGGGACGAACACACACTCTGTATAATTTGTTTGGGTGAATCTCACCACCCAGAGTGTTGCGCTCTTTGTGCGAAATTCTCTAATCAATAAAATAGAGCTGCGAGACTGAAAGTAGCCCTTTGGGAATTGACTCTTGCCCTTCCATCATCCACCATGTCGACCAAACCTCCTCCTAAGTCATCTTCATCGAATGAATCCCCACCTCAATCTTCCACATCTATGCCGAGGTCGACGGCTACCCCATCGACAGTGAAACCACCTTGGCCAGTCAAGTCTGCTTCTGATACGCGGCCAGCCCTTTCCAAGAAGCGTCCTTCGAAATCAACCTCCTCCGCCTTGACACCTGCAAAGAAACAAAAGGATAAGTCGCAGAGACAGAGCTCTCACAAGTCAACCACTGGGGACCTGCAGAGGTCTCACAAGGTGAGCAGTGTGATAATCCCTAAGGGCTCTGCACTGCCTACGATACCACAGTTGCACTCCCTATCAGAACATCAATCTACACCAGAGCTGCCTATCATACAATCAGCACCCCCAATTGAGATTCTTGACTCTCCTATCTGGTAGCTGAACCCTCCGGTGTTGGAGGTGGATCTGGGCCGACGTCCTCCATCCATATCACCTTCCAAAGCTGAGGACGATGTGATTATGGACGCTCACGGTGTCGGCCACTGTTCTCCATCAGCTTCCTCCTGGACTAGCGGTCACTCTAATCCCGACTGTCGATACCGGCCTGATTATCTATCCCGCTATCCTGCCCGTACGGATGATCAAGGTCATTGGGATGAATATCTGATTCGTCCTGATTGACACCTTTGTCCCGTTCACCCAGGAGAGATCATTTCTCCAAACCAACCTCAGCTCTGGACTCGCCTTCCCGGTACCGACATCATCCATTGATGTACCCCCTGTGGGATCATCGTCATCATATGCTGTACTGGTTTTCCTCCTTTCCTCTATCATCACCGATGCCCTGGCTAACACCTATGAGGCCAGATGACTGAGGTCACCACTCAACCCTGCCCCATTCTCCACGTCATCCACCCCCTTCTGCGACTCTCTCCAAACCACTGTCATCTCTACCACCGAAACTGGCCCCTCTTCTTCATCCACCATTTATTCCACCACCATTATCACTCCTTCCAATGGAGCCTTCTGTACCAATACCAACCCAGGGACCTGGGTCACATTCTGTAACCTCTCAGGTCGTTTCTGATGCCAGCCAGTCTAAGGATGAGAACTCACCTGGAGATGCCTCTCTGAAACATAAGGTCTCTGAGGACCTCCCAATTTCCCCATCAGAGGACTTGCCTTCCTATGGAGATCTCATTAATGGCTCATTCATTGTTTCTATCTATCATCCAACCTCAGCCATTGATATCGGATGTGGGGTATGATGTGGTCCAGACAGCATGGTCGACAGCGAACTCCCTTCCAATGTTGAAGGTCCTCCTTCATGCTGTGAAAGCTCCCTGGGAGAAGCCCTCATCCGCACCCATGTCGACCAGGAGGCTGGATCACATGTACCGAGTGCAAGAATTCCTCCATGTCCACCCGAAACCTAACTCCATGGTCATCTCTTCTTCTTCCAGGAATAGACATACCCACACGACTCCCTCTGACAAGGAAAGCAAGAAGCTTGATGTCTTTGGGAGGTGTTTTTATTCAGTGGGTGCCTTGGGAATCAAAACATCCAATTATGTTGCATGCATGAGTAGATACCAATATGTGTTATGGTCACAAGTTACAAGAGGTTATACCAACCCTTCCTGATGAGACTCGTCAGACAGCCAGGACCCTGCAAAAGGAGGGCATGGTGCTGGTGAAGCAGCTTTTGAATTCATCAAAACACTCACTGGATACCTTCTCCAGAAGGTATGTCTTCAGCGATCGCACTTTGTAGGCACTCCTGGCTGTGCAGCACCTCTTTACCATCTAACACCAGGGCTTACATAGAGGATCTGCCCTTTGATGGAGAGGGACTGTTTCATTCCTCCACTGACTCGACTCTTCAGGAAATGGACAAGAGCATAAAAGCCTCCAGATCCCTGGGTGTTTCAGCTCCTTCCAAACCATACCGCCAACATTCCTGATCCCGTTATTCTTCCAAACATCCATACAGTAAACCATCCCCTGAGGGTACCTGGAGACCTCGTCAGTCCCCCACAGGCCAACACCAACACTATCACTACCCTGAGAAATCCAGATATGGCTCACAACAACAGCCCAGGGCCAAACCTCAGAAGGTGCCCAAACAGGGCCTTTGACTTGCCCCAACTTACCACCACAGACTCCACCCACCTTTCCCCATTCCTCCCTACCTGGCAGGCCATCGCTATGGACTGATGGGTCTTGTCTAGCCTGCCCTAGGGATATTCAATTGAATTTGTGGACTTTCCAATATTGCCTGTTTTCCTGGCCACCCCTTCCTCTCCCCTCCTTCTCCAGGAGGTCACCTCCCTCCTGGCGAAAGATGTGATAGAACGAGTGCTGAAGGCATACGAGGGGACAGGTTTTTACTCCCATAACTTTGCCGTTACCAAACGGGATGGGGGCCTATGTCCAGTCTTAGACCTATGTGGCCTGAATGACTTCATGTAGTACTACAAATTCTAAATTACATCCCTGAAAGTCATCCTCCCTCTCCTGGCTCAGGGGTCCTGGATGGCCACCATTGACCTCCAAGATGCCTATTTCCACCTCAATATCCACCAGTCTCATCGGAAGTACCTCCGATTTGCCATTGGGGACCTCCACTTCCAGTACAAGTTTCTCATGTTCAGCCTCTACATGGCACCAAGAGTCTTCACCAAGACGATGGTGGTGGTGGTAGCCCATCTTTGTCTACAAGGAATCACCGTCTTTCCCTACATAGATGATTGACTCTTGATGGCAGATTCCGTGGAGCTCCTGGACAACCACATCTCCCAGACGCTCCATCTCCTATCCTCCCTGGGCCTGCAGGTCAACTGACCAAAGTCTAATTTGCAACCCACACAAAGGGTGCATAGGGGCAGTTCTCGACTCTACGACATGCATGGCTTATCTTCCTGCAGACAGAGCAGCAACCTTAGCATCGCTCATGATGGAGGTGAGGACACACACCTGGTCCATGGCCCTCCAGGTCCAATGTCTGTTGGGTCATATGTCAGCCACCACATCGGTCCTGCCGTTTGCAAGACTCTGCATGAGACCTCTTCAGATGTGGTTTCTGCAGCACTTCAAGCCCTATTGAATGTCCCAAGCCATCCATCTCCAGCCCCCATTGAATGTCCACAACTCTCTGGCGTGGTGGACGCTCGTATCCAACCTCACCCAGGGTGCACCCTTCCACCCACCAAGACCGAGTCTCACACTTACCACTGACACGTCTCTGTGGGGATGGGGAGCCCATCTCAACGACTTATGTGTCAGTTATCTCACTTCAACCAGACGTATCAAATTCCTGGAACTGATGACGATCAGGCTGGCATTCAGGTCCTTCCAACCCATACTCCAGGGGCATTGTGTAACTGTTCTGATGGACAATACTACGGTGCTCAGCTATGTCAACCACAGTGTCCCAGATCCTATGCCATATGGTGATCGACCTCTGGGATTGGTGTATACACAACAACATTTTCCCCTTTGGCCACTCACATTCCAGGGACCTGCAATGTGAGGGCAGACCTTCTCAGCAGGGGTCTCACTCAGCATCACGAGTGGGAGCTGAACTGGACTTACCTTCATCCCCTCTTTCAAAAATGGGGCAGTCCTCAGATAAACATTTTTGCCTCCAGAAAGAACGCAAAGTGTCCTTTCTTCTGCAGCTATGGGGGAGCAGACCCTCTCTCTCTAGGAGACAGCCTCCTTTACCCATGGGGACAGATGCTCATTTATGTTTCCTCCTCTACCCCTACTCCTACGGGTGGTTTAGAAACTAGCCAGGCTCGTGCCAAACTGTATCTTAGTGGCTCCATGGTGGCCCAGGCAACCCTGGTTCACCACTCTTCTTTGCCTTGCGAGAAGCAGGTACTATCACTTCCCCAAGGTACTGTATCTCCTCCTCATGGAGAGTGGAATGCTACTTTACATTGGCATAGACAGCCTGAAACTGATGGTCTGGTGAATACTTCAATAATGTTCTCTGATCGAGTCTCAGAGGTGCTGCTGAATGCTTGAAACGCATCTACTCGTCTTTCCTATCAGAGAAAGTGGTTTAGGTTCCTATCCTTCTTACAGTCTTCAACCACTTTGCCAACGTCTGCAGGTCTCGACAAAATCCTCAAGTTCCTCCTGTCTCTTGCCGATCAGGGACTTTGCCATTGTTCCATCAGGGTCTACTTGGCAGCTATTTCTGCCTATCACGACAGGCTGGACAGTTATTCTGTCTTTGCGCATCCTGTGTCAAAGAAGTTTCTTCGGGGTCTCGTGTTTGTACCTTCCTGTAACTGCCCCCATGCCGTTGTGGGATTTGCCATTGGTGTTCCATCATCTCACAAGAAAACCGTTCGAACCTATGGCAACCTGTGCCCTTCAGTATGCCGCATGGAAGACTGCGTTCTTGGTGGCGATTATGTCAGCCAGGAGGGTCAGCGAACTGATGGCACTATGCCATGACACTTCATACCTAGTCTTTCTGCTAAACTGAGTGCGTCTGGTGCCAGATGTTTCTTTTCTACTGAAAATAGTTTCTGAATTTCATTTCCCACGCAGGCTCAGGGTGGAGGCACGAAAATCCCATTGTGAGCTTTGTACAATACCAATCAAATCAGTGCAGGCGCACTAGATCCCATAGGTGTGACTGCACAGATGACCACTTGAAGATCATCAGTTACAGGTAAGCAACCTGTTTTTAGCATTCCTCGCAGCATTTTCTGTAGTTAGAAAGTGGTAGTGGTGTTCTTTTATGTGAGGAGTGTTTTTTCTGTGTTTTCATTTTTGGTTGTCCTGTTTGATTTTCCTTTTGGATGTTTTTAAGTTGTTGTTTTTGCTTAGTTAAGAATGTCTGCGTTATAGTGATGTGTTCAGTTTTGTCCCTTCTGCTTTGTTAGCAATATAGTACTGTGTCCAGTTCTGAGGTTTTGTTGGTTTGGGAGAACTGACAAGTGTTTGGTTATTAACAGTAGCAAGTTGTTCTGAACAGATTCTTTGTTTACCTGGCAGGATGGTCCCCCCCAAATTTAATGCTCAGTTTCTATACATCCCCCTTTGCATGATCTGAAAGTGAATTGTGGACCTTGCTGACTGCTTTCCTCTTAGCATTCTGAACCACATCTAAGGTTGCCAGCCTCCAGGTGGGGGCTAGAGCTCTCCCAGAATTACAACTAGTCTCCAGGCTACAGACTACAGAAATCAGTTCCCCTGGAGAAAACGGCAGCTTTGGAGGATGGACTCAATGGCATTATACCTTGTTGAACTCTCTTCTCTCTCCAAACCCTGCCTTCCCCATATTCCACCCCCAAATCTCCAGGAACTTTCCAACCTGTAGTTAGCAATCCCACTAAGATTGATGATCTTTTTACATACTGGAAAGCCAGTTTGGTGTAGTGGTTAAGTGTGTGGACTCTAATCTGGGGAAACCGGGTTTGATTTCCCCACTCCTCCACTTGCAACTGCTGGATGACCTTGGGCAAGCCATAGTTCTGTCAGAGCTGTCCTTGAAAAATCAGTTCTCTCAGAGCTCTCTCAGCCCCACCTACTTCACAGGTGTCTGTTGTGGGGAGGGGAAAGGAAAGGAGTTTGTAAGCCACTCTGAGACTCTGAGTGAAAGGCGGGGTATAAATCCAATTTTCTCCTCCTCCTCTTCTGAGTTAGCGTGAGCTAGCTCATAGTTTTTTAGCCTTCGGCTCACATATTTTTGTCTTAGCTCAGGAAGGATGGCTCCAGAGCAAACTTATTTATGTAGTAGCCAAATTGCTCAATTACAACTTTAATGCCAGTAGCTCACAAAGTAGAAATTTTGCTCACAAGACTCTACAACTTAGAGGGAGCTTTGCTGGAGAGGCCATTACAGATGTCAGTAATTTAAGCACATGCTGATTATTTTGAAAGAGATTACATTAGGAGCCTCAGTGGATGTTCTGGTTGGCAGCCTTGCTGTTTGTAATTAAGGGGCGCATAGTACTGTTACTGTACAAGTGGTGTTTGTAAACTAGTTAAAACTGAAGCTGATTTGTGGCTGTTGATGTTTTCTGTTCTATCATTGGGGTAGACTCGGAAGAAAAAAGATCCCTGGAAAAGGGCCCCCTGCTCCCCCAAAGAGTGGGGGACAGAGAAGAAGCCAGCCTGCCTGCTCATCCAGATAGTTGTTTTTGGTTTTTTTCATTATTGTATATTTTATTTATCTTGTTTGCTGCTGTTACAAGCATCCTCAAGTACCCAGTTTGGTGGAGAGTGCAGGATATAACTGTTGCTTTAAAAAAGAAAACATTCAACTTTGGTTACAGGGCATCCAAATCTTTATTAATATATTCCAGCTTCTTGCTACAGTTATTATTATTTGCATAAAACTGCTAACCTTTATTTGTATTTAGTCCCCCTGTCCTGTGCTCAGAATTCAAAATATTACTTTAGGTACATGCACAGACCTGGGAATGCCAAGTGGTTTATTTTTGTTGTTGTTTGGATCTTGACGTTTTCTTTGAACAGTATACCTGATCCCTCTTCCTGCCATTTCACAAACTACTTTTGAAAGCTCTTCCCAGTTTCAAGTGTGGCTCATAGTCTGGTGGTTGAGAAACAACTGCAACAAAGATCCTTTGAGTACTTGAAATTAAATTGGCCATTCATAGGTTCTTTCCTAAAAGCCCCTTAAGAATGTTAAAACCTATTGTCCTTTCCCCAAGTCCCTTTTGCCTCTACCTGTGTGTTGGAGGCAATACTCCCTCTAAGCTGTGGAGTCTTGTGAGCAAAAATTCTCCTTTCTGAGCTACTGGCATCAAAGTTGTGAGCGAGCGATTTGGCTACTGCATAAATTAGTTTGCTCTGGAGCCATCCCTCCTGAGCAGAGACAAAAATGTGTGAGCTGGAGGCTAAAAAACTGTGAGCACGCTCACACTAACTCAGCTTAGAGGGAACACTGGTTGGAGGGTGGAGACTTTTCTGAGTGGCTCCCTGGAATTTTCTGCATCCCCAAGTGTGAAGACTGATTTCATAAAATAATACTTTGTTTCGTTTGGCTTCTCTATAGCTGTTACTCCTCATTTAAGAGAACCTTTGTTACACTAATGAAACCAAGAGAAACAAACTGCTTGGAAGTTTGTCAAGCTGAAAAGAAGATGAGGGACATGAGGCTACACTAATAAACTGTGAAAAGTGAGAATAATGGAAGAAGAAACAAATCATGTACAAAATGCCTCAAAGTAACTAATATATAGAATCTCCCTTATCATATATGTCCAGGGGCATTTATGGTACTTTTCAGCTCAGTATTTACTGGAAGTAAGTCCCACAAAGTTCAATGGGGCTTGCTTCCAAAAAAAGTAATTGTAGCTTCAGTGTAGTTGTGGTACAATGTGTGAAAACTATAACTGTTGTTCATTGAGTGCTCTTCTGTGAGGGCACACATTGGGACTGCACAGAAGCCACAACGATGAAGCACAGTTACTCCCTTCTAAGCCCATTGACTTCAACAAATGGAACCAACTTTGACATTCTTTCCCAGCAATGATTCCTTTGGTAGAAGCCATTTTCACTAGCTGCCAGACTTTTCTTCCTCATAAATCAGGACTCCACTGCACTTACTGTTACACAAAGACATAACAAAATGACAGCCTGTTCTCCAAAACCTTTCTACAAACAGATGAGAAGATTTTAAGAGAAGAGCAAATACAGTTTAGCAAGTCAAGAACTGTCTTGAAAAATCTGCTGATCTTTTTTTTCAAGAGTGAGCAAATCTATTTTTTCCCATGGCAGAAGGATGAAGAACTTTCTTTAGGATTAAGAATTTTCTTAGTGTACATAACTTTTTTATTTTTTTGCTGCCATTATCAGTTATCCAAACCTGGATAACTGATAATGGAAGAGGAACGTGTACAGTCATATGTCAATTGGACAGGGTATTTCTGTATGAGAAAATGAATTTAATGAAAGACTTAAGGGAACTGTGCCTCCTTCATGCATGCCCGTACTATCTTTCTAATCATACCCTACATGTTGAAAATTATTTCAGAAAGATTAAAAAAGAAAAAAAAGAAAATATAGTTGCAGTCATGTTGTCATGTCCTAGCCTAGATCCTCCCCAGCCACTGCAATGGGCAGTGTCTTCTGATGGACACATACACACACACACATATACATATCACTTCACAGTGCTATGGGGGCTTTGAAACTGGAATGGAGCCACATCCCAGGCCTGGAGGCTGTACTTCAAGGGAAAGATGCCAGTCCATTTCCCCTGGGTCTTTTTAAAAATCAAAACTATCTTCCAGCTGCCTTCTCCCCCTCTGTGTAAGAAAAGATACCAGGCCTGTGTGAGCTCTCTCATGTACAGCGAATAATAGGGGAAATGGCCTGTAGGGAAGGATTTCCCTGGGGCAGCTGCTCTGATCAGTTTTACATGTAAAAACAAAGCCAGTTGGGAAATCCATATACTACCTGTATAATGTCTACTGGTCCTGTAGTCTGCTTTAGTTGCAGTGCTGCGCAAGGAGATCAAATCTCTGTATTCTAAATAGCAAATTAAGATGGAATACAAAGCCTAATTTACATTATAAAACATGCTGGATCTACAGGAAGTTATTAAGTCCCCTCTCCTATGGGCTCTTTAACCCACTTTGGCCTCTGAAGACAAATAGATTTTCTAAAACCATTTTGCATACCTTAAAAGATAAAACTCTCTCCTCCTGCAGTTAATGAAGCCTTAATTTGGGTTTTCCAAAACTTGTTTTGATTGGGGGTTGTGGTTGTTGTCATTGCACTTAACTGTTTAGCTGTGTGAGACCTTTAAAACATTCCATTTGGTCCTCAGAAGGCAAATGCTAGCAAGAATTGGCTTAAAGAGCCAATATGAAAGGGACCTTAGTAGTTATACTATTGTGTGTTTGAATAGACTGATCCAATAGTTGGCTGGAAATCTCTTTCATGCCTGTGACCGGGTTTACTTGTGGGATTCCCCCCTCCTCCCGAGTTGGTCATCTACTGCTTCACCAGCATAGCTAAGCTATCACAAGATTTTACTCCTTGCCTGCTGCTGCGTCATTTTGCCCAAAAGAAATCCTAATAATAGAATTCCATGCATTTGGCATTTACAATGCATACTGGAACTTCATCATGAGAAATTTCTGCTTTATTTTCCTTATTCTGCTCTGTTTCTGTATTTGAGATTACTTGAACTGGCTTAGAATAATTATTTAAATTTAATGAGGAAGTAGAAGGGTACAATTACAAAGGCACACCATTTCTTAGCAACATGGATACAAAGCGCAGAAAAATAATGTTGCATAATATTATTAGAACTGACACACACAAGTTATTGATTTTTCCCTGTTGTTTGCCCAAATGCCTTCTAGTGAATGCTAGCAAGAATTATTAGTATCTTTTCTAGTGAACTAAACAAAGATCCTCAGCTGGTGTCAATCAGCACAATTTCACTGAAGTCAATGGAGCAGCGCCAGTTTATATAAGAAAAGATCTGAGCTAAGCTCTTTATTATGAATTACTGGGACAGACTGTACTCTGCACTGGACATTTGTGTGCTGGGAGTTCAAAGTACATAGGAATGCATGAAACGTTTTTCTTCATTTTCATTGCCCAGCTTCAAGAACTAAAAAGTATAGCTTGTGAATTTCAAGATACCAATGAAGGGTAGTCTTTTAAAGTTAATGGCAATCCCCAATGACAGCTATCATGTTAGATGGCACAGTAGTGTTCTTAACAGTCAGTAGCCCTTAAGACATGAGGCAAGCAATGGTTTGTAGGGACAGGATAGTAACCAGTCATATTATTCCTCTCAAAGTTATGCACAAGCTATGTAAGTGGATTCACTGTGTGAGCATAATAGTAGCAGAAAAGAGTAAGAGTCCCGTAGCACCTTAAAGACTAACAAAGTTTGTAGTAGGGCATGAGCTTTCGTGAGTTACTGCTCACTTCTTTAGATACAACTAGAATGTGAGTCCATCTGTCCTATATATTGGAAAGTGGAGAGGTTTCAGATGCCAAATGACAATAGCAGATATGATTGGATTAGGTATGACATGCAGAGAGGTAGTAGGCATGGAGAAATCAGCATTGGTAATGAGATAGGAAAACTAGGTCTCAATTCAGTCCAAGTGGATGCATCGTCTTGAGCTTCATTATCACTTGCAATTCAGCAGTCTCTCTTTCTAATCTCCCTTTGAAATTCCTTTAAAAAATAAAGCAAGAAATTGCAAGTAGATAAATAGGTACCACTTCGGTGGGGAGGTAACAGCGTTCCGTGCAGCTTGGTGTTTAGTCATACCGGCCACATGACCACGGAAACGTCTTCGGACAGTGCTGGCTCTTTGGCTTTGAAACAGAGATGAGCACCGCAACCCTAGAGTTGGATTCGACTGGCTTTCAAGCAAGGGAACTTTTACTTTACCTTTTTACTACTTTTAGGTCAGTGTCTGAATGTCCTGGAAGGTTAAAATGCTCCCCCAATGAGCATAAGATCATAAGAGAAGCCAATGTTGGATCACGCCAATGGCCTATCCAGTCCAACACTCTGTCACACAGTGGCCAAAAATACCAGGTGCCATCAGGAGGTCCAGCAGTGGGGCCAAGACACCAGAAGCCCTCCCACTGTTCCCCCCCCAAACACCAAGAATACAGAGCATCACTTGCCCCAGCCTGAGAGTTCCTATCTGTACCTTGTGGCTAATAGACACTGATGGACTTCTGCTCCATATGCTTATCTAATTCCCTCTTGAAGCTGTCCATGCTTGTAGCTGCCACCACCTCCTATGGCAGTGAATTCCATGTGTTAATCACTCTTTGGGTGAAGAAATGCTTCCTTTTATCTGTGCTAACCCGACTGCTCAGCAATTTCATTGAGTGCCCACGAGTTCTTGTATTGTGAGAAAGGGAGAAAAGTACTTCTTTCTCAACCTGCTCTATCTCATGCATAATCTTATAAACCTCAATCATGTCACCCCTCAGCCATCGTTTCTCCAAACTAAAGAGCCCCAAGCATTTTAACCTTTTTTCATAGGGAAAGTGTTCCAACCCCTTTGTCATTCTAGTTGCTCTTTTCTGCACTTTTTCCAATACTATAATATCCTTTTTGAGGTGTGGTGACCAGAACTGTACACAGTATTCCAAATGAGGTCGCCCAATCGATTTATACAGGGTCATGATGATACTGGCTGATTTGTTTTCAATTCCCTTCCTAATAATCCCCAGCACAGTGTTGGCCTTTTTTATTGCAGTTGCATACTGACTAGACATTTTCATTGAGTTATCTACCACAACTCTCTCTCTCTTGGTCAGTCTCTGCCAGTTCAGACCCCATCAATGTGTATTTATATTTAGGATTTTTGGCTCCAATGTGCATCACTTCGCACTTGGACACACTGAACCCCATTTGCCACGTTGACGCCCACTCGCCCATTCTCGACAGATCCCTTTGAAGTGCTTCACAGTCCTCCCTGGTTCTCTCCACCCTGAACAACTTCGTGCCATCTGCAGATTTAGCCATTTCACTGTTTACTCCCAACTCCAAATAATTAATACACAAGTTGAAAAGCATCGGACCAAATACTGATCCCTGCAATAGCCCACTGCTTACCACCCTCCACTGAGACAATTTCCCATTTATACTCACTCTCTGTTTCCTATTAATTAGCCAGGATTTGATCCACAAGAGGAGTTATCCTTTTATCCCGTGACTATTGAGCTTACTTAGGAGCCTTTGATGAGGAACTGTATCAAAACCTTTCTGGAAGTCAAGGTAAACAACATCGATTGGGTCCCCCTTGTCCACATGTTTGTTCACTCCCTCAAAAAACATTAACAGGTTAGTGAGACAAGATCATCCCTTACAGAACCCATGCTGAGTCTGCCTCAATAGTTTTTGTTCATCAGTGTGCCTACTAATTCTTTCCTTAATAACGGTTTCCACCAACTTATCTAGTATCGATGTCAGATTGACTGGCCTGAAATTTCCCCGGATCTCCTCTGGAACGCTTTTTTAAGATGGGAGTGACATTTGCTACCTTCCAGTCCTCAAGAATGGAGGCAGATTTTAATGAAAGATTTCATATTTTTGCCAGGAGATCCACAAGTTCACATTTGAGTTCTTTCAGAACTCTCGGATGTATGCCATCCGGGCCTGGTGATGTATCAGTTTTTAAGTTGTCTATCAGTCGTAGAACCTCCTCTCTCGTCACCTCAGTCTGACTCAAGTCTTTCAACACCCCTCCCAAAATCAGCAGTTCTGGAGTGGGCAAGCACTTCTCATCTTCCACAGTGAAGACAGAGGCAAAAAATGCATTCAGCTTCTCAGCCATTTCCCTATCATCCTTCACTACTCCTTTTACACCTTGGTCATCCAAGGGCCGCATTACCTCCCTGGCTGGTTTCCTGCTTCTAATGTATTTGAAGTTTTTTGAATGTTGTGGTTTCTGATGTCAGATTTATGTCCATTAATTCTTTGTTAAAGGGACTGCCTATAGAGGTTGGAAGGGCATTGCTGACATATGATGGCATAAATCACATTAGAAGATGAACCTGAGATGGTATGGCTGATGTTGCTGGGTCCACTAATGGTATTGCTAGGATATATAGGAGAGCAAAGTTGGCATCTTGGTTTATTGCAGGCCTTGGTACCAGAGTCCATGTTACTGTTAAGTAGTTTATCATTGCAGGTGAGAAGTTGTTTTAGGTTAGCAGGCTGTCTATAAGCAAGAAAAGGTCACCCCCCAGTGCCTATGTTATTGCAACTGATAACGAAGAGCAATAACAAAGCTTAAGATGATGCGTCCACCTGGACTGCATCGAGACCTAGGTTTCCTGTCTCATTAGCAATGCTAATTTCTCCACACCTACTACCTCTCTGTAAAAGGTAAAGGTAAAGGTTCCCCTGCTCGAAAGCCAGTCGAATCCGACTCTAGGGTTGCGGTGCTCATCTCCGTTTCAAAGCCGAAGAGCCAGCGCTGTCCGAAGACGTTTCCGTGGTCATGTGGCCAGCATGACTAAACACCAAGGCGCACGGAACGCTGTTACCTTCCCACCGAAGTGGTACCTATTTATCTACTTGCAATTTCTTGCTTTCGAACTGCTAGGTTGGCAGGAGCTGGAACTAGAGACAGGAGCTCACCCCGTCATGCGGCACCCGGGTCTCGAACTGCTGAACTACTGACCTTCCACAGCCTGCAGTTCAGTGTCTTAACCACTTGAGCCACCGCAGCTCCTCTCTGTATATCACACCTAATCCAATCACACCTGCTATTGTCATTTGCCTGCTATTGTCATTTGGCATCTGAAATCAGTCCACTTTCCAATATATAGGACAGATGGACTCACATTCCAGCTGTATCTGAAGAAGTGAGCCAGTAACTCGTGAAAGCTCATACCCTACCACAGATTCTGTTAGTCTTTAAGGTGCTACTGGACTTTTTTTTCCTGCTGCTACAGTCAGAACAGCACAGCTACCCATCTTGATCTATGAGCGTAATAGTGTTTGCCACTCAGATTCTGAACCTTGATTGGCCACTCCATGCTTTATAGAAGCCAGCAAGGAGCAAATTGTAAGCATGGCTCAAGTGTCAGGGAAAAATCAGACATAATTATGTGCTAAGTCACTTTTTGTACTTAAATTCATAAGGGATTTATACAATATCGTAGTCCTGTGGATTTGCTTGTATAATTATGTGGTTTTATTGTGCTTTGTATTAGCCCTATGCTTCAAAACATTTTGGAATGTCAGTGGTTGTTTTTGTGAGATATAAGAATGGTACAGTTCAACAACTTTGTAGTTAAAACAGGTGGTCAGAAAGAAAAAAACAGCTTGCATCCCCAAGTCTGACATTAATATTTAGTGTATCTTGGATGAACTTGTTTACAAGTATAATATAATGTAGATGCCCAATTAATAGTATTTTATTAATTATCTTTAAAGAATGAGTACTTCATTGAAAATAACAGTGACTCAGTGGTAAGTAATGAAGGTTATGTCTTTAACTGACAAAAAATGGAATTTTAATCAGTACATCTCAGTCACAGCCCCCACAAGTGTCTTTCTGGTTAGGCTTATGGATTGACTTTATTTACCCAGTGGGGTAACATATGGCCTAAGAACGAAACAATGACAGCTTCTTCTGAGTCTTAGAAAAATTCACAATTACTTTGTTGATCATGTGTGGAAATATATATATTTTGCTGTACATGGACTGGTCCAAAGAATTCATTAATATGTAAACAGTTAGGGGGTTGTTGGATTTCCTTCCTCCAGTGTGTTGGTAGAAGATGAAGTGGATAAAAGACAGTGGTTTAAATCTCATTAGTTGGATTTCATGTCACTTACTACTTTTTTTTTTAACTGAAGGTGCCAGAGATTAAACTGGGGACATTCTGCATGCAAAATAGATGTTCTACCAGAAAGGGGGTACTCAGGGCTTCACCCTCTAAGGGAGGGAAACAGGGTTTCGGGGGGGAGTTAAAAATGAAGGTGGTGGAAAGAGCTGTCACAGCCAATTTACAGTGACCCCATAAGGTTTTCAAGGAAAGAAACATTCAGAGGTGGTTTCCCATTGCCTGCCTCTGTACTGCAACCCTGGACTTCCTGGATGGTCCCCCGTCCAAGTACTAACCAGGGCTGACCCTGCTTAGCTTCTGAGATGTGACAAGATAGGGCTAGCCTGGGACATCCAGGTCAGGACAAAGTTAAAAATAGGGGTCATTAAATAAAACACAGTCTGAAGGTTCCCTTGTGAGATCTAACAGCCACCATTGTTTGTTGCCTAGGCACTACCAGACGACACTGCCTAGACAACCCAAAATGGCAGCTAAGATCTCACGCAATTGTCACATGAGATTTTGAGACTTTTGAACTATTTTGTGTTCTACTTAATCCCTTTGAGAAGTAAGAGGATGGAGCTGTGAGAGGAAGAGCCTGTAGGGCCTGTGAGTTGTGAAGGAGAGCCAGGAGGGGCTGGAAAGGGAAAGAAGCAACTTGTGGGAGTGGAGGGGAGGAAGGGAGCAGAAGCAAGGCAGTGGAGAGAGTGAAAATGGAGCCTAGCAATAGGAGTAAGAGCTGGATCAAATAGGGCAAAACAGTGGGATGGATAGAAAAATGGGGATCTAGCAGGTGTGGGGAGAAACAGAAAGAGTTTAAGGGGAGATTCTCCTCCCCTGCAAGTCTCTTGCTTATAGTCCTGCCATATTACAAGATATACATAAACTCATATAACATACATGAACTGTGTTTTTTCAACAGGTCAGTTATAAGCTTGGATCCACATGGATTAATAGACAAGCACATTGGGGGTGCAGTGGTATGGCAGGAGGAAACAACATTTCCCCCCTGCCTCTTCTGTCAGTTGCACTTCTCTGAAGATAAAGGGAGGAAAGATTTTGTTACCTTCCCACTCTTTTCTACAGCCTCCCAACACAATGTAGCTGTTTGTTCAATCAGGTCACAGGACCCTGGAAATTTGCTTTCCAGGAGTCAGAAGGGACTTACCCAGCAAATGTCCATGCTTCTGCTGACAGTAGATAGGATCCAACCCATTGTTTTTGAAACAGCGTATGTAGCCAGTGTAGCGTTGTTAGAGGCATGATTTAGGGTAGTGGTCTGGTTGTTGTATCAACATCAGATGTCTGGATTAAATGGATGTGAAAAGTCCAAAAGATATTCTGGGAGCTTTGCAAGAAGTGAGTTTCGAACTGGATCTCCCCTTTAAACATTACACAACTTTTAACATGTATTTTCAGTCATGAACATTAATCTCTGAGTAGGTAAAGAACAGTGTAAAAACAATCATATAGATTGAGTCCTGGTTAATATCAGACTTTTGAGTCACTGAGAGTTTAGATTTTATTTGGATGAAGGAGAAAAGCACTCAAACAGCCCACGTCTCTATGTTTTCTTTATATCTTTTGGATGACCCAGACTAAATGCCTCCAAGAGTAAAATAAAGGTCACACCCATAGTAAATCAGTAAGTTTAACCATATGTTTTTATGAGTTTTGTATAAATGCCAATACATAATGGAATGTTGGAACAATTATATAGTTATTGATTATTTTAATCAATATTCATTATTTGAGAGTTCAATTGAAAACTATGATTAACTTGATGGTTCTGGTGGAAAATTGACAACAAATCCTATAATTTGTCTAGCAGGTGAAGCTGATTTTATTTTGTTTTGGTTTTTTTTTAAAAAAACCAAAAAACAAAACCTTGCTTTCCCACTAAATTTTAATTTTGTGCTGATGTTCAGTGAGCAAGATCTAAAACATCATAACTGGAGTTCTGTTAATTCAGCAAGGTTTCCTTTTAAAAGCAAAATTCAGTGAAATCTGGATAGACTTAATGCTGGATAGGTAGCCACAGTTAGAATTAAAGAAACAAAGGAATCCAGGTCCACTCACCCTGCATTTAAGAGGCCCTGCAGCTCTGTCTCCTCACTCACTTTA
This sequence comes from Gekko gecko, assembly GCA_029375565.1. Taxonomy (NCBI): domain Eukaryota; kingdom Metazoa; phylum Chordata; class Lepidosauria; order Squamata; family Gekkonidae; genus Gekko; species Gekko gecko. Next base: position 46,796,270 of record JAPDNY010000004.1, read on the forward strand.
GGTTTGTCCCTCCCTCCCTTGTTCTTGGTTGTTTGTGCTTTGTTCTTTGTTTTGCAATATTTGTGTATCTGCTGTTGTCACAACTTTGATGGTTTTGGCATGGGCTGAATCCAGTTTTGGGGAGGATTGAGGCTGTATACTCAGTGCTCCTGGTTGGGGCCTCCTTAAGGGACCTATGGGAGCAGATGATTGTGGTAGGCATGCCCAACTTGGGGGCTGTCAAACTCACCCTGCCCCCAGGTGGCGGGGGGAAAATGTACTGGCATGCAGATCCCATCTGATCTGCCACTCCCAGGGTGTTCTTCTCAGCAGGTGAGCTGAGGGATGGATTTCATTGGTTAGCAGGTAGGTTTTCCGATGCCAGATCCAGCACCACATGCCAAGCCAAACCTCTTCTGCTGTTATTAATAAAAGTTTTGGCCATTTTACCTCCCACTAAGTGTGTCAGTGTCCATACTTTGCCCCTCCCCTCCTCCTGCCCACCCATTCACTGATGGGGCCACAATGATGGAAACAATTTTTGGTCTCTATTGGGGGAAAAGACAGCATACCAATGAAGTAAATAAATAAATAAGCCTGTCACGGGCTGGGGTGCCAGTCAAAGGGAGTCCAGAACAGGCCACGGTCAGGAGTCAAGAAGACAGTGCAAAGTCCAAAGCCAAGCCGTGGTCAGGAGCCAGAAACACAGAGCCAAGTCCAAAATCATTAACCAGAAGCATAGTCCAAGCCAAGCCGGGGTCAGGAGCCAGAAACACAGAGCCAAGTCCAAAGACAGGGGGTCCAAAGATCTGCAAGAGCCGAGCTGAAGTGGATGCAAGCAGTATGAAGCTGACTCATTGCTTCCACAAAGAGTACTGCCCAGAGCGTGGAGTTAAATGCTGCTACCAATTAGCCAGCTGCACGATCACCCAGGCTCCTGTTAGAACTTTGGGCTAGCTGAGCGTCTCCCCTCTCTTCGCCTGGTTGCTAAGTTGTGCCACAGTTGCTCCCTTAAGTGAGTCACACATGGAGGTGAGTCAGGAGGACTTTCAGTGTGCAATTCTTCCGTCTTAACTGAACCAGGTGTGAAGACTGCTGTTGCAAGCACTTGCCAGCGATCCTCCTCTGCTGCTTCAGAGGGGCCAGCTGTGGTTTCTGCAGGTTCTGTCAGCTCATCATAAGAACATAAGAGAAGCCAATGTTGGATCAGGCCAATGGCCCATTCAGTCCAACACTCTGTCACACAGTGGCCAAAAATACCAGGTGCCATCAGGAGGTCCAGCAGTGGGGCCAGGACACTAGAAGCCCTCCCACTGTTGCCCCCCCCCAAACACCAAGAATACAGAGCATCACTTGCCCCAGCCTGAGAGTTCCTATCTATACCTTGTGACTAATAGCCACTGATGGACTTCTGCTCCATATGCTTATCTAATTCCCTCTTGAAGCTGTCCATGCTTGTAGCTGCAACCACCCCCTGTGGCAGTGAATTCCATGTGTTAATCACTCTTTGGGTGAAGAAATACTTCTTTTTATCTGTGCTAACCCAACTGCTCAGCAATTTCATTGAGTGCCCACGAGTTCTTGTATTGTGAGAAAGGGAGAAAAGTACTTCTTTCTCAACCTGCTCTATCCCATGCATAAACCTTGATCATGTCATCCCTCAGCTGTCATTTCTCCAAACTAAAGAGCCCCAAGCATTTTAATCTTTCTTCACAGGGAAAGTGTTCCAACCCTTTTATCATTCTAATTGCCCTTTTCTGCACCTTTTCCAATGCTATAATATCCTTTTTGAGGTGTGGTGACCAGAACTCTACACAGTACTCCAAATGTGGTTGCCCAATCGATTTATACAGGGTCATGATGATACTGGCTGATTTGTTTTCAATTCCCTTCCTAATAATCCCCAGCATAGTGTTGGCCTTTTTTACTGCAGTTGCACACTGTCTAGACATTTTCATTGAGTTATCTAATATGACTCCAAGATCTCTCTCTTGGTCAGTCTCTGCCAGTTTGGACCCCATTGGCATGTATTTATAGTTAGGATTTTTGGCTCCAATGTGCATCACTTTGCACTTCAGCACATTGAACCCCATTTGCCACATTGACGCCCACTCGCCCATTCTCGACAGATCCCTTTGAAGTGCCTCACAGTCCTCCCTGGTTCTCACCACCCTGAACAACTTCATGTCATCTGCAGATTTAGCCATTTCACTGCTTACTCCCAACTCCAAATAATTAATAAACAAGTTAAAAAGCATTGGACCAAGTACTGATCCCTGCAATAGCCCACTGCTATTACCACCCTCCACTGAGACAATTTCTCATTTATACTAACTCTCTGTTTCCTATTAATTAGCCAGGATTTGATCCACAAGAGGACTTGTCCTTTTATCCTGTGACTATTGAGCTTACTTAGGAGCCTTTGATGAGGAACTTTATCAAAAGCTTTCTGGAAGTCAAGGTAAACAACATCGATTGGGTCCCCCTTGTCCACATGTTTGTTCACTCCCTCAAAAAAACTCTAACAGGTTAGTGAGAAAAGATCTTCCCTTACAGAACCCATGCTGAGTCTGTCTCAACAGTTTTTGTTCATCAGTGTGCCTACTAATTCTCTCCTTAATAACAGTTTCCACCAATTTACCTAGTATTGATGTCAGATTGACTGGCCTGAAATTTCCCAGAAGTCCTCTGGAACCCTTTTTAAAGATGGGAATGACATTACTACCTTCCAGTCCTCAAGAATGGAGGCAGATTTTAATGAAAGATTTCATATTTTTGCCAGGAGATCCACAAGTTCACATTTGAGTTATTTCAGAACTCTCGGATGTATGCCATCCGGGCCTGGTGATGTATCAGTTTTTAAGTTGTCTATCAGTCATAGGACCTCCTCTCTCATCACCTCAGTCTGACTCAAGTCTTTCAACACCCCTCCCAAAATCAGCGGTTCTGGAGTGGGCAAGCACTTCTAATCTTCCACAGTGAAGACAGAGGCAAAAAATACATTCAGCTTCTCAGCCATTTCCCTATCATCCTTCACTACTCCTTTTACCCCTTGGTCATCCAAGGGCCCCATTGCCTTCCTGGCTGGTTTCCTGCTTCTAATGTATCTGAAGGAATTTTTATTGTTGGTCTTTATGTTTTTTTGCTATATGCTCCTCATATTCCCTTTTTGCCTGCCTGATCACAGACTTGCATTTTATTTGCCACAGCCTGTGTTCCCTTTTATCAACCTTGCTGAAACTAGCTTTCCACCACTTAAATAGTCTCCAAGCTTCCCCAATGGTTTTGACCCCTTCTACTTTTTCTTTCAGTTTCTTCCTCACATGTCCTCTCATATCAGAGAAGCTACCCTTTTTAAAGTTAAAAGTGGTTGTGTCAGTCTTTTTGGGCAACTCCCTATTTATACAAATGTTAAACTCAAAAACATTATGGTCACCAGGGTTTTTTTTTGTAGAAAAAGCCCAGCAGGAACTCATTAGCATAACAGGCCACACCCAACAGCAAAAACTAATTAGCATATTAGGCCACACCATGATGGCACAGCTCATTAACATATTAGGCCACACCTCCACGTTACCAGAAGTGTGGTCATCCAGCCACATCCACCTTTTGCTTCTTATTCTGTTTTCCTTGTTTGTTGTCAAAACCCAGGGCTTTTTTTGTAGCAGGAGCTCCTTTGCATGTTAGGCCATACACCCGTCATGTAGCCAATCCTAATGAGTTCCTGCTGTTGGGTGTGGCCTATTATGCTAATGAGTTCCTGCTGGGTGTGACCAACTCAGGAGCCAGCCGGAACTCTATTCCTGTGCGTTCCTGCCCAAAAATAGCCCTGATGGTCACTGTTCCCAAGAGGTGGAATCAATTTTACATCTTGCACCAGGTCTTGGGCGTTACTTAGAACCAAATCCATGATTGCCTTTCCCCTGGTAGGTTCTGTGACCATCTGTTCCATAGCACAGTCATAATGATTAAAATTAATAAAACTAAATCTTAATTCTCTTTTCGGGGTACTATAGATTTTCTAATTCTTAGGGCAAGCCATCCGAACCTAGCCACTCAATGAGTAACTTCTGCCCACCTTTCCAATAGCAAAGTTCTTAAAAGGCAGATTCTTTGCCTGCAAGAGACAGGGAATGTCTTAGAGAAAGGAAGAGATTTGCAGATGTTATTATATGCTTTACAATCAAAAATTACATATTCTACAGACTCAATATCTTCTGCACAACAGGGGCATACCCTTTCTTCATAAGGAGTCTTATTAAATATTCATTCCAGGACTGCAGATGGGAGTACATCCCAACGCTTTAGTGTAAACATAAGAACATAAGAGAAGCCAATGTTGAATCAGGCCAATGGCCCATCTAGTCCAACACTCTGTCACACAGCGGCCAAAATATACCATATGCCATCAGGAGGTCCAGCAGTGGGGCATTCTTCTGTAGACCTGATTTAGTAAATGGGAGAGGTAGGGCACAGGGATTACTCTGTTATCTGGAGCCAAAAGGACCGCCATTTATCTATCATATTTAAATCGTGTTTTCCTGAGATACCCAGTATCCTCTGTTTCGCCATAGACTTGGCCTTTTCATAACCCACAGAACACAAATATTGTTTAGACAAACCGTAGGAGGCTAATTTCTTATATAGCATCTTAAACCAAAAGGGGTTCAGACATCATTAAACTCATCATTCCTTTGTGTAGAAAAGCTGGCTTTAACCAAAACGTTGTCACGGCAATCCATAGCTTTACGTCAACCGTAATCATACCTGTCTGTATACGAATAAAGGCATTTTGAACCCCGTTGGATTCTGGTTGGGATATGAGGGCTCAGAGATCTCCATTCCTACTATTATCCGACCAATGGACCAAGCTTATACCATGAAAATCTTGTTGGTCTCCAAGGTGCTACTGGACTCAAATCTAGCTCTTCTACTGCATACCAACACAACTACCTCCTAAAACTACATTTCTTGTTGTATTTGGTAGATCCTTTGCTTAGTTATTTATTTATTATATTTATATCCTGCCCTCCCCAAGCGGGCTCAGGGCGGCTCACAGTAATGGCACCAAGTGCCAAATCCATATAAAACATTTAAAAACAATTTAAAATAGTCATTCAGTAACAATAACAGTGCCAAATTCACAATAAATCAGTTTAAAGTGCCAGTAACATAGATCATTCCTTCACTGCATTCCAGATGGCATGCTATAAGTTGGAGCATTTAGCAGCCACAACCAGCAGTGTTTGGATTTCCCCTGCGCAGTGGCTCGATCTTCATATGGGCCAGACCACCGCCATAGATGTTAATAATACTAATAGTTGGTGGAGGTGGCGTGTTGGTGGCGGTTCCTAATTGAAAGCCTGGCGAAAGAGCTCTATCTTGCAGGCCCTGCAGAATTGTACAAGGTCCCGCGGGGCCCTGATCTCCTCCAGGAGCTCATTCCACCAGAGAGCAGCCACCACCGTAAAAGCCCTGACCCTAGTAACAGCGAGCCTGGCATCTTTGGGGCCTGGGATAGACAAACAGTGTTTTGACCCCAACTCTAGTGCTCTCTGGGGTACATATGAGGAAAAGCAGTCCCTCAGGTATGTCAGACCCTGGCCATATAGGGCTTTAAAGGTAAGTATCAGCACCTTAAAGCGAATTCAGTACGCTATTGGAAGCCAGTGCAGCGCCCTCAGCACCGGCTGGATGTGCTCCCATCTAGGGAGACCCATCAAAAGCCTAGCCATAACATTCTGCACTAACTGCAGCTTCCAGATTTGAAATAAGGGCAGCCCCATGTAGAGAGCATTACAGTAGTCTAGCCTCAAGGTGACCGTCGCATGGATCGCTGTAGACAGGTTGTTGCAGTCGAGGAAGTGAACCAACTGCCGAATCAGCTGAAGATTGTAAAAGGCTGACTTAGCAGTGGCTGCTACCTGGGCCTCCATTGTTAAGGAGGACTCTAGGAGCACTCCCAGACTCCTAACCTCCGGCAATGGCGTCAATGGCACCCCATCAAAGGTTGGAAGCAGGATCCCCCTCCCCAACCCACCCCAACTCAGGTACAAGGCCTCCATCTTCACCGGATTTCGTTTCAGCCTGCTCAGTCTGAGCCAACCAGCTGCGGCTTGCAATGCCTGATCCGGATCTTCTGGGCTGGAGTCCGACCAGCCACCCAACATCAGATAGAGCTGGGTGTCATCAGCATACTGGTGACACCCCAGCCCATACCTGCAGGCAATCTGGGCAAGGGGGCGCATGTAGATGTTAAACAGCATCGGGGACAGCACTGCCCCGAGGTACACTGCATTCAAGCGGGTGTCTCCTGGACTGCTGTTCCCCAAGCACCACCTTTTGTCCCCGACCCTGGAGAAAAGCCATTGTAAGGCCAGTCCCTGTATCCCCATGTCGGTGAGGCGGTGGGACAGCAGCTGGTGGTCGACTGTATCAAATGCAGCTGACAGATCTAACAACAGCAATACTGCTGTACCTCCGCGATCCAGGTGTCTCTGGAGGTTGTCAGTAAGGGCAACCAGTACTGTCTCCGTCCTGGGCAAAAACTGGCCTGGAAAGGGTCCAGGATGGAAGCATCATCCAGAAAGCCCTGTAGCTGTACCGCTACCGCCCTCTGTATTAGTTTGCCCAAATAGGGCAAATTGGAAACCAGACGATAGTTGGCCAATTCAGCTGGATCCAAGGTTGCTTTTTTTCAAGAGAGGATGGACCATCGCTTCCTTGACTGCCCTTGGGAACCACCCCTCAGTGAGGGACTTGTTGATAATCTCCCTTAGGGCACATTGAAACCCCTCGTGGCCCACTTTAATGAGCCAGGAAGGGCACGGATAAAGGCTGCAAGTGGTTGGGTGTACAGTTACAAGCCATCTGTTGACTTCCTCCAGGCTGAGTGGACTGAAACAATCCAAACCTGGAATCGAAGACGTGCAAGGGGCCTCGAGTTAACTCACGTTTCAACTGTGGTGCGGAGGTCGTGGCAGAGCCTCAAGACTTCATCCGTGAAATAGCTCACAGATGTCTCACAGCCAATATCCAATTCTCTGACATTTAGTCTGCCCTGTGGCAGAGCTGTTAAAGACTGAATTGTTCTGGGGAGAAGCAGGCTGCACTGTGGCGAAGTGGACGTGCTGTGGAGCGCTGTGATCACTTCCTGGTTTCTAAGGGGTCTTTGTCTGTTCGGAACCTTCCTACCCCCTCAGGGAAGGGGGGGTAGATGCTGAGACTTGATCAGGGCCCCCCGTGTTATGGCTACTCACAGGGAGACTCTTTTGATCGCCCCTGTTGTGGACCTTGAAGAGGCCAAAGAAGCGTTCAAGGGTAAAATGAGTATTACTGGGCACTTAAAAGGATTGGAACTATAACAGTTAATTGCCCTAGAAGAACAACTCTAAGAAGACCAGGCGGGAGGTTTTATACCCCAAATTAAGCGGCTAGCAAAAGGAGAGACTCTTGAAAGTCACTTTCACTTTTAAAACCTGGGCAGTGCTTTGGAAAATCCAATCTTAATAACATTCAATGTACTGTGTCATGACAGGTTGTTTATTAATTGTAAAGACCCTTTTTCAACGATCCCAATTTTTACCCCACTTGGGGTAGGGTGTGGACCATCAGGGCACCCTTTACAAATTCTCTATGGGTCTTGAGAGCAGCACTGGGAAGGCTATTACTCAATTGCAGCAGTATTGTGCTTGGATCTGACAACTTTTAAAAAGCACTTGGCTTGACAAGGGGTGAAGATGCTTTAACTTGCTATAATTTGAAATATTGGAACTGCTGATATTTTCTTGATTGTTTGCTCTCCCCCCCATTTGGTGACATCATATTAGCTGTTGGGAGGGCTTCTCTCTTTTCACAGGGGGAAGACATAACTCTAAAGATCTGACCTTAAAGTGCATTCTTTTTATATATATAAAATAATAATTTATTTATTATTTTCATTTTCATAAACAAAACATTTCCGTATACATTATGCATCCCAAAATTAACAGAAACTCATCCAGAGATTACTTAACTTTTCAATCCTTCACTTTGCTCTTTTTCTTAGACTTTTTTCAACCACATATATATTTTAGACTAATGCTTATCATATTCCTTTTCACCTTTGCTTTGAGTAACATATGATAGTTTTTCCATTTCGGCAATTTCCATTACTTTATACAGAAGTTTGTCTCTCGTAGGAATCTTTTCATTTTTCCAGTATTTTGCGAACAGAATTCTGGCTGCCACTAATACATGCAAAACTAAGTATATTTCATGTTTCTTAAATACCTCAGGTAGCATATTTAATAAGAAAAATTCTGGCTTTGGCTGTATACCAATTTCAAAAATCTCTTCTATCATTCCTTTTACCATCTTCCAAAATTTCTTTGCTTGTTTACATACCCACCAAATATGGAGGTAAGTGCCTACATTCGCCTTACATTTCCAACACTTCACAGAAGCATTCTTGTTAAATTTGTTAAGCCTTTCTGGTGTGATATGCCACATATAAAACATCTTAACAATATTCTCTCAAAAATTACTTATTTTTATATATTTTAGAGTTCTAGAGCAACATTTCTCCCATTCCTCATAGTCAATATTCCGTTCAATATATTGTGCCCATTTTACCATTTGGGGTTTAACCCATTCATCTTGCATATTGTATTCTAGTAAAAAATTGTACACTTTACCAATTATTTTTTCATTATTATTTATCCATATCACATCAAGCCCCATAGGTTTAAGATAAAAGCCAATATTTTTATCCTTTACTCACCTAGATTTAAGGGTTGCCTGTTGCCACCATGTTATTTTAATATTTTTTCTACTCATCTCTTCTGAAATCAATATACCTTTATCATCCAGTAAATCAGAATATTTCCATTTACCATGTTCTTCAAGCAGTGTAGGTTTAGTAAACGCCTCTACAGGAGAAATCCATAGTGGGGTCTTCTGGTAGTGTTTCTGTTTGAGCTCTTCCCATACTCTCCATAACGCGTCTCTAATTATGTGCTGTGAGAAGTGGCTATGCCTTGTAATTTTTTGGTACCATAAGGATGCATGCCACTCAATTGCAAGATCATGCCCCTCTAATTTTAACAGTTTTGTATTTTCCAAAGTCACCCATTCTTTAATCCAGGTCAGGGCTGCAGCCTTAAAATATAACCTCTTTCTTTTTTTTCTTGCATGTATTTCAATTTTATCCTTGGCCTTTTACCTTGCCAGATATACTCCTTAACCAAGTTCTCTAATTTTTTGAAAAAAATATTGTTTCTGACAATAGGGATTGTTTGAAATAAAAATAAGATACACGGTAACACATTCATCTTGATTGTGGCGATTCTACCTAGTATCGTAATTTGTAAGTCTTTCCATCGGTCTAAGTCATTCTTGATTTCATTTAGTAGCTTAATATAATTGTCCTGATATAACGAGCTGCATCTATTTGTTACTTGAATCCCAAGGTACTTAACTTTTTTACAAATTTCAAAACCTGGGTTTTTTTTAATATTTGCGATTATCTTAGGGTCATAGTTTTTTGTAATTATTTTTGTTTTATTCTTATTAACTTTTAGATCAGCTACCTTACCATAAATTTGTATAGTTTGCACCAGTGGGTCAATCGAGGATTGCGGTTCTTCTAATATATACACCATATCATCGGCAAAGGCCAGAACCTTAAATTTGTCATTTCTTATTCGCAGACCCTGAATTTCTTTGTTTTTCCTAACCATTTCTAACAACGTTTCTAATGCATAAATAAACAGAAGTGGTGACGGGGGGCAGCCTTGTCTAACACCTTTTTGGATTTCTATATTATTTGATATATCTCCATTAATTACTATTGAAGCTTGTTGTGTATCATAGATGGCTTGCACCATTTTCAAGAAATTTTCTCCACACCCTTCTACTTTTAGTTTTCCTAACAAAAAGGACCAACTTAAGTTGTCAAAGGCTTTCTCAGCATCGATAAAAAGTGCATTCTTGGGCTTGGTGTTCCCAAACAATACTTTGGAGAAAAGAATAAACACTGAGGACAATTTTTAAAACAAAATTGTCAGTAAGCCAAATTCATATTGGAAGGATGACGGAAAAAACAGGTCACGGAAGCCAAGTCAAGCAGCCTAGAGCACCTGGCACTTCACCAGCTACATCAGGTTCAGCTGCATCAAAGTTACTAGCCCTGCCAATAAAGAAATGCAAGCGCTTGTGCAAAGCACTATCCAAAGTTCAATTGCAGAGGTGGTGGATCCTATCAAAGCTGCAATGAAAGAGATAACTCAACAATTTTCTGCCAAGATGGAAGCACTTCAGAAACAGACAATACCCCAAAAATTGCTGATCTGAATATTACAACAGGAAAAATGAAAAACAAGACAAAGGAAATTGAAATTAAAATGAAAGATACAGATGCCAGACAGTCTATTTTGGAACAGGACATTATGAGGCTTCAAGTTGAGAGAGCTGCTTTTGTGTTGAGATTTCAAAATATTCCCAAAGAACAGAATGAAGATTTACCAGCAAAGATGGCCAAGATCCTAGCTAAACATTTGAACATGGAGGATACAGACAAGATTAGCCAGGATACTGATATTGCTTTCAGGATAAATTCCTTGTATGCAGGAAGACACCAAGTACCAAGAGAGGTCCATGTGAGATTCCATAAAAGGGCTGTAAGAGACAAAATACTGAGAGAAGTAAACAGTTTGCCTTTGATGCTAGAAAATACTGAAATAAATGTCTTAAAAAATCCCTTGGAGGGTCAGGGAAAAAAGAAGAGAATACATGGAGCTTACAACACTCCTGAGAAACAACAGAATAAATTACAGATGATATTACCGTAAGGTTTAATTTTTACCTACAAAAGCAAGAGACACAGGATTACATCAATCTTCAAGGTAGAAGACTTCTTGAAAACTTTTGGAGAAGAATTGATAGCAGAACAAGAAGAAAGGGAAGAGGGATAAGAAGAGGAGGAGGAAGAAGAACTACATGGAGTGCCTCCTCCAGCTGGAAAACCCAGGAAAAATCCAAGAATACGAAGCTTGACAAGGACAATCCCAGTTGTAACAAGACGACAAACAAGGGAAAAAGAGGAAGCACAGAAACAGAAACAAGATGAGTAAAGGCAAAATGAATATCATCTGAGTAAATGTAAATGGATTAAATGACCCTCAGAAAAGGAGAATCTTCCACCAACTTAGAAAAAAGAATTCTGATATTATATGTCTTCAAGAAACACATATCAGAAAATCTAATGAGAAACATATACAAATTAAAGGTTTAGGCAAAACTTTTTTAGCATCTGATAAAGATAAGAAGAAGAGAGGAGTAGCGATGTATGTAAAGGACTATCTTCAACCTGAATTGGTTTATGTCTCACAAGACGGGAGAATCTTAATGGTTGCAATACAAAGACAAGTGAAAAAGATGTTAATAGTCAATATCTATGCCCCAAATCAACATCAAGAAAAATTTTACAAAAGGCTCCAAAATTTCATTATTAAACAAGATACCCAAGAACTTTGTATTATTGGGGACTTCAATGCAGTTTTTGACAAAAAGGAGGACAGAAAAATAAGTGTGCATACCCATAAGAAGAAAAGGAAAAAGAAAGGAGGCAATGAATTCCCGTTAGTATTATATCACCTACTGGATGAATTAAAAGTAGTGGATGCTTGGAGGGTAAGGAATTCTGACAAAAAGGATTATACTTATTATTCTGCTGGGCACAATTCTTGGTCTAGAATAGATATGTGTTGGATTTCAGCAATGGCGGTCAAGGACATAATAGAAATAGGGATTGAACCGGGAACGTATGCAGATCATAAACCGATTACTTTGGAACTATAGGAGGCAAGGCCAAGAAATAGATGGACACTAAACACATCACTTCTGAAAAGTGAAAAGTTTGTAAAAGGGATGAAGAAAGAGTTTAAATATTTCTTTGTTGAAAACATGCAATCAGATATATCTGTTAATACAGTCTGGGACGCATTTAAAGCCTATTCCAGGGGATGAATGATAAAAGAGTCAGCCAGAGTCAACAAACAGAAGAAAGATGAATATAAAAATTTGAAAAAAGCCATTAAAATTCAAGAAGAAAAATTGATAGTTGATCCAAAGTCTGAAAATAAGAAAAGCAAGCTCAGACTTTTACAACACCAAATGAATTGTTTACTTACACAAGAATTAGCGAAAAAATTGCAGTTTGCTAAAAATGCTAATAAACCTACAAAATGGCTGACATACAAAATACGAAAGGAAAAAGGAGAAATACTATATAAAAGTTTTAAAGAAAGGAGATGGAGAAGACAAACAAGTTACAAGATATGAAGCATACTGTGGAAGACTTTTATAGAGACCTCTACAAAAAGTAGACTCCCATCCAGTTCATGTAAAGAAATATCTTGAGAATCACAAACCTAAAGGTTTTACAGAAGAGCAAAGGAAAAGCTTAAACCAGTCAATTGCAATGGCAGAACTGGTGGAGGCGCTAAAGAGTAAAAAAAAAAAAAGGGAAATCACCTTGGTCGGACGGTTTACCAGCAGCATTTTATTTTACCTTTGAAGATCAATTATTAATTCCCTTAAAAGAAGTATAATGGATAAAGGTGAGATACCTGACTCCTGGGATGAGGCCATAATAACTCTCATCCATAAACAAGAATCAGATGAAAAAGAAATAAAAAATTATAGACCTATCTCTTTACTAAATGTAGATTATAAAACATTTGCCTTTATATTAGCTTCAAGACTGAAAAAAATCTTGGCCCAAATTAACATGGTTGCAAAAGGCACAAATTGAATCTAGGTTTTTTAAAGATAAAAAGTTGGGTTTCCATGAAAATGTTTTGTAGATCGAAAAGATATTGACCTCCGTAGACTGAAAATTTATTTCAAAAAGTATGCTTATCTTCTTGATTATTTGATGGTGGATGAAACTGTTAAAACTAATATGATTCAGTGGGCACAAAATGTAGGCCACAATATTGAGCTGGAACAATGGGACCAGTTATGGAAGAAAAATATTAAAATAACAAAAGCAGTCACTTACAAAGAAAATGTTTATAAAATGTTTTATAGATGGTATATAACTCCAGAAATATTAGTTAAATGTGATAGTAACTGTTCTAACAAATGTTGGAAGTGTCAGAACAAGGTGGAATCATTTTATCATATTTGGTGGCACTGTGACAAAGTGAGAAAATATTGATGATGGATCCATGAAATCCATACCTTTTACCCCTGAAATTCTATTGTTAACTATTTTGCCTGATATGTGTAAAAAAGATGACCGCTATCTTATTGTCTATATAACTACAGCAGCGAGAATTCTATATGCGAAGTATTGGAAAGTATTGGAAGTTCCAACGAAGAAAGAAGTAATCAATAAAATTTTGGAGGCGGCAGAAATTGATAAATTGACCTTATTGTTGAAAAACCATACAGAGTCCAGATTTCAAAACACTTGGTCAAGATTTTACACCTGGTACAATAAGTACAATAATATACAATAAACGATGAAGATTGGTTTTATAAGTTGATTATAAAATTCATTATGTCAGATAAGCGGTCTTAAATATTACTTGGCTATGCAAATTGTGTAACTTGATAGTACCATAGGTATTTGGGTAAACATGTAATCTGTACTATTACCCCCATATATGTTTTGTGTTTGTTTTAAATGTAATGTTTGTGTATGTAAGTTTGTCTTATAAAGAAAACTTTGAGTAAACCTTGTCCCATTTGGGGCAAAAAAAAAAAAAAAGACCAAATTGTTCTAAACAGTCGGGCTGGGCATGAGCTCGCAGATGCAATCATAGCTGCATAGAACTCCCTCTTAGCAGCCTTGACTGCCATCTTGTTGGATCTCATAAACTTCCTGTAAGATATTCTTGTTGCTTCGTTCCGAGCATGGTGCCACCGTCTCTCTAACCATCTCAGCTCTTGTTTCATAAGCCGCAACTCCTGGGTGAACCAGGGCGCGAGCTTAGCAAGAGGGCACAGAGGACACTGGGGAGCGATCTCATCGATGGCTGCAGAGAGCTGGCCATGGCAGTCCTCCACAAGCTCATCCAACAAGCTACCAGGGGGCATCAGATCCTGCAGAGCCATCTAGAGCTGCCCAGGGTCCATTTGGCTCCGTGGGCGAGCCAAATTGCACTCGCCGCCTAAACAGGGTCGGGGTGGAACATTCAGATGGGCCCTCAGGGCATGGTGGTCCGACCATGGTACTGCCAAGGCAGTAATCCAGTCCACTGTCACGCTGCAAAGATCAAATCGAGCGTGTGCCCAGCCCGATGAGTTGGGGTCGTCACAAATTGGGAGAGTCCCAGCGCCACCATGGATGAAACTAGGTCCGCTGCCTGACTGGAAGCCACATCATCAGCATGGACGTTGAAGTCACCCAGGACTAGTAGCCTAGGGTGTTCCAGAACCCAGCCTGATACAGCTTCCAGCAGGGATGGCGAACTATTGACCGGTGCGTTAGGCGGTCGGTACATCAGCCAAATCACCAAACTCATCTCGGCCTCTCACACCAGATTGACACACTCAACGCCCATGATCTCCACTGGTGGGAGTGCCCTGAAGGAGTAAGCCTCCCGAATGAAAATAGCCACTTTCCCTCCACCCCCTAGTCCGTGATTGGTGTAGGACTGAGAACCCAGAAGGGGCAAGCTGGGAGAGAGCTACAGTATCCCCGTCCCATACCCAGGTCTCAATAACACACGCCAGGTCTACTTTCTGTTCCAAGCAGAAAGTCCCAAAGGACTGTGGTCTTATTATTTATAGAACTGGCGTTGCACAGCACCAATGTCTGAGGGGGTTATCCATCCTAGCCCCACTGCCAACCACCTTTGGGATGAGTTGCAGGCTGGAAGGGTGCTGAGCAGTTCTGTTTCTCCACGGCCTTCCCTTGACTCTCTTCCTGGACCCACTGCTATACTTTCCCCTCCTGAGGAGCACCAGAATCTGCTGCCCAGGCATCACTGCGCCACCAGGCTTTGTGTTTAGCCTCAGACCGCTGGCGGGCTGAATAAGGTATTCCCACTTGATGTGCGCACTGATGACAGACAGTCACTTCTCATGCTGATACAATCGATTATACAACCATCCTAACTTTGATAAGCCCTGGCAATTTAAACTAGCAGCCTATTGATATTTATTTAATTTTTTTAATTTAATTTATTCTACCTCTAACCCCACAAATTGGCCCTACTCTAAGCATTCCACTAGGGCTACATCATTGGTAAATTTCCTATTAAGTGGCTAGCAACCTCTTGTCAATCAATTTATAGCTCAAATCAATTCAACAATTACAGGGCATACAAGCCTTGATTCAACAGCAATTAATCTATAATTCATCAGTTAACAGTTACTCCATGGTTAATTGGGGGGAAACTAACAGTAAACAATTTTACACTGTACCCCAGCCCAATTCCTTCATTTAAATCTAGTACATCACTACAGAGAACTGTCCACATCTGCAGCCTAATGTCAGGACCTTGATGGTAATTCAGGCCGATGGGTATAACTCGCCCGTCTGATGTATCTCTTCATGCCCGGCAGTCCTGCCTATGGATGCAGGTTCCAATCTTGAGCCCTTCTTTCCTGGGCTGCTGCCGCATCCATCTCTTCACCCAGGAGTGCATCCAAGTTCACCTCCCAAGTTCGTCAACCACTCGGGTCCAAGTCGCTCCATCATTTCATCAAAACCCTCCTAAAAAGGAGAGGAATTTATTCTTTTTATAAATAGAAAAAGGTAGGGTATATAGAGGGATAAAGAAAAGAGCGGAGTGAGTATTCTGTTAATAAAGGTTAGTTTAAATCAATATAGATACAGTTTTTGGCAATCTCCGTGATTTGAGAGTCTTCTTTTCATCTAACAAAAATTCAAAATAACTCTGTTAATGAGGTTAGTAATGTCCTTTGGGGTTAATTATTAGTCATCTCCTTTTTGACGTTTCCCGAACAGTTATTTCTTAGGTTGTCTTCCTTTGGTATCCCTCAAGTTATAGGATGGGCCACCTTTAGTTTTCACTTCTCCCGCTCCGGCACCTCCCTCCTCTGGGCCGCTGTCATCTTCACTACTCAAATCTGTCCACGTTGCGAGTGCTGCCTCTTCCTCTGGACTGGCGTGTCTCTTCAGAAATTCCTGCGCCTTGAAGATGGAGTCAATCTTCTCTCTTTTATCCTTGTACTTGAACAAAAGGCCTTCAGGATAGGTCCATCTGTATATGACCTGTCTTCTTTGTAGAAAAGTGGTCAATCCTTTATAAGCTTTCCTTTTCATCCGGATTTCATAAGGCACATCTTTCAATATTCTGATGGTCTGCTCCCCAATTTTCAAGGGCACCGCTGCAACTGCACGCAAGATTTGATCTCTGGTACTTTGCTTGACAAACTTGACAACCACTTCTGCTGGCAGATTATTTTTTTTGTAAATGTGGAGTAGGCCCTATAGACCTTATCCATTTCTTCTTTTAACTCACGCTGATCTCTGCCAGTTACGGGTGCCAAGGCATTCGCAAGTATAGATCTGAGATCTTCCTTCTCTTCTTCTTTAATGCCCTGAAATCGAAGAGTCAGATTCGATTTTTCCATTTGCAACATCAAAATTCTTTTTTCTTGCACATCCTGATGCTTTTCTAACTTGTTGACCCTTTTCTTCACTTTTCCGATGTCTTCCGACGAGACCAAACATTTCTGTGCGATCTCCTCCATCTTCTTTGACGTCTCTGTTAGTTGCCTCTGTTGACTGTTGAGAACACCTTCCATATTAGTTAAGGTTTCGCTGATTTTCTGTATTTGGACCAGCAGAGGGTGCAGTAGCTCGCTTGTCTGTTGACTGACAGTCGGCTCTGGAGGGGGATTACCCGGACCGGAAGTCCCGCCTCCCTTCTTCTCAGTTTTCAAAGGGACCTTCTTCATGGCAGACATTTCTTGTATTTGTTTACTTTATAAAGGTTCGTGACGTGTTGCTCAGGAGTCCCGCTAACTCATTCGCTTCAATGGCACCCCAAAGGTAATTTCACCAACCCTTCTTCCCTTTCATCCCCCTTAACTTTCTTATGCAAGTCCCGCTTCTCAGTGGGGGGGGGATTCCCCCTCCTCCCAGCCGCTTATTCGCTTATGGGGGAAGGGCTCGGGTTTCGCTTCAGATTCAGACCTCCAACTCACGGTTCCTGCCGTTTCTTCTTTTTGCTTTAATTCATCGCTGTTCCTCACTCCTGTTGGAAATCGGTGGCGTTGCTAAGTCCCATTACGGGCACACTGCAGCGGGGCCGATTGGGGCGGGGAGAAAGCCTCAATTTCCCGGCTGTCTGCCGGCAAAGAGGCTACTCCCCAAACGCCCCCGGTTTGGAGCCTTTGCCTAAGGCTCACTAGGGTCTTGCAAACCTGCAAAGACCCCCCCAAACTGCGTGTGGGCTAACCACCTCCGGGGGCTTCCCGAAAGGTGGCCGCCATTCGCAACGCCGGAAACCGAAACCGCTCCATCATTTCATGAGTCCGTTGCTGGGTCTGTTGTACTCTTCCAGACTCATTTTACTTATTGTTGTGTCATATTGCTCTGTGTGTGTGTGTGAAGTGTTGTCAAGTCACTTCTGACTTTGACAGCTTTATGATTTTGTTGTTCAGTCGCACAGTTGAGTCCAACTCTTCGCGACCCCATGGACCAGATCACGCCAGGCTCTCCTGTCTTCCGCTGTCCTCTGAAGTTTGCTCAGTTTTATGTTGGTTGCATCGATGACACTGTCTAACCATCTCATCCTATGCCATCCCCTTCTTTTTTGACCTTCAATCTTTCCCAGCATCAGGGTCTTCTCCAGTGAGTGCTCCCTTCTGATTTGGTGGCCAAAGTATTTGAGCTTCAACTTCAGGATCTGGCCTTCCAGGGAACAGTCAGGGTCAATGTTCCCTCTAAGCTGTGGAGTCTTGTGAGCTACTGACATTAATGTTGTGAGTGAGCAATTTGGCTACTGCATACATTAGTTTGCTCTGGGGCTATCTTTCCTGAGCCAAGACAAAAATGTGTGAGCTGGAGGCTAAAAAACTGTGAGCTAGCTCACACTAACTCAGCTTAGAGGGAACACTGGTCAGGGTTGATTTCTTCTAGGATTGACTGATTTGATCTCCTTGCAGTCCAAGGGACTCTCAAGAGTCTTCTCCAGCACCATAGTTCAAAAGAATCTATTCTTCAGCACTCAGCCTTCCTTATAGTCCAACTCTCACAGCCATACATTACTACTGGGCAGGGGTCTTTTCGGGGGGGAGCGCACCGGAGCGCAGCTCCGGGAGCTCAGGAGCCAAGCCCCGCCCCCAGCCGGCGTCCCAGAGAGTCTTTCAGGCAGCCGAATGTCAATTTCAGCTCCATTATATCCTATGGGCCATTGAAGTCAATGGTGAAAACATAGGGTATATTCTAGGGGCTGGAGGGGAGGGGGTTTGAGGGAGAGGCTCCAAACTCACAGGATAGCTGATGGAGCCTCTCCCTCAAGATACCCACCAAGTTTCAAGAACATTGGACCAGGGGGTCCAGTTCTATGGGCCCCTAAACAGGTTGCCCCTATTCCCTCCATTGTTCTCTATGGTGGGAAAAAAATAACTTTTTTTCTCACCATAGAGAACAATGGAGGAAATGGGGCAACCTGTTTGGGGGCCCATAGAATTGGACCCCTGGTCCAATATTCTTGAAACTTGGTGGGTATCTTGGGGAGAGGCTCCATCAGCTATCCTGTGATCTTGGAGCCTCTCCCTCAAACCCTCCCCTCCAGCCCCCAGAATATACCCTATGTTTTCACCATTGACTTCAATGGCCCATAGGGTATAATGGGGCTGAATTGCCACTGAATTTCTTTCATTCCCTCCTTTCCTTCTTTCTTTTCCCTCTTTCCCTCATTCTTCTCTTCTTTCTTCTCTTCTTTCTTTCTTTCTTTCTTTCTTTCTTTCTTTCTTTCTTTCTTTCTTTCTTTCTTTCTTTCTTTCTTTCTTTCTTTCTTTCTTTCTTTCTTTCTTTCTTTCTTTCTTTCCCACCTTCTTCTCTTCTCTTTTTCCTCCTTTCCCTGTTTCCCTCCTTCTTCCCTCTCTTTCTTTCCCTCTTTCCTTCCTTCTTTCCTTCTCTCTACTCTCTCTCTTTCCTTCCCTCTTTCCTCCTTCTGTGGCCCAACTCTCATGAGAAGGAGTTTAAACTTTAAACCCCTTCTCTCTTAGCTCCCCCACCCAGACCAGCTGGGGAAGGGAAGGGGAGGCTTTTGAAGATGCTTCCCCCCCTTTTGCTTCCCCTTCTGACATCACTTCCGGTGATGTCAGGGGGCGTGGCATATGCTAATAGCCTAATAGCTCATTAGCATACCATATGCTAATGAGCTCCTGCAGCTGTTCTTCTACGAAAAGACCCCTGCTACTGGGAATACCATTGCTTTGAGCATGCGGACTTTTGTTGGCAGGGTGATGTCTCTGCTTTTTATCATGCTGTTTAGGTTTGCCATTGCTTTCCTCCCAAGGGGCAGGCGTCTTTTAATTTCATGGCTGCAGTCACTGTCTGAAGTGATCTGGGATCCCAGGAACGTGAAGTCTGTCACTACTTCTACGACTTCCCCTTCTATTTGCCAAGGAGTGATGGGGCCGGATGCCATGATCTTAGTTTTTTTGATGTTGAGCTTCAGGCCCACTTTTGCGCTCTCCTCTTTCATCTGGAGCAAGAGGCTCTTGAGGTCCTCTTCACTTTCTGCCATCAGAGTGGTATCGTCTGCATATCTGAGGTTATTGATCTTTTCCCCAGCAATCTTAACTCCACCTTGTGATTCATCCAGGCCAGCATTTCGCATGATGTACTCTGCATATAAATTAAATAAGGTGACAATATACATCCTTATCATATTCCTTTTCCTATGCTAAACCAATCAGTTGTTCCATATCCGGTTCTAACTGTTGCTTCTTGACCCTTATACAGGTTTCTCAGGAGACATGTGAGGTGGTCTGGTATTCCCATCTCTTTAAGAACCTGCCATAGTTTATTGTGATCCACACAATCAAAGGCTTTAGCATAGTCAATGAAGCAATTTGATCTCTAGTTCCTCTACCTCTTTGTGGCTTTCTTGATTAAGTCAATCCATCTCACGTTGGGTCTTCCTCTTTTCCCGCCACCTTCAATATTTCCTAGGGCTTTTTCCAGGGCTTTTTTTCTGGGGGAATGTGCTGGAACGGTGGTCTGGAATTGACTAAATTATTTTTAAAATTTTTAAAAGTTCATGAGTTTCCAGTATACAGACTGAAAACTTCATTTCCCTCTTGAGAGTACTGGCACCTCTTTCTTGGGGGGGGGGACAGAAAGCTCTGTCTTCTCCACAGACATCTTCTCATAATGTGACCAGCATGATTGCCTCAATTTAGTCATTTTAGCTTGTAGGGAGAATTCAAACTTGATTTGATCTAGAGCCCACTTATTTGTCTTTTTGGTAGTCCATGGTATCTGAAAAACTCTCCTCCAAAATCACATTCAAACAAATCAACTTTCTTCCTGTCAGCTTTCTTCATTGACCAATTTTCACACCCATGCATAGTAATTGGGAATACTATGGCATGAATAATCTTGAACTTGGTTGCCAGTAGCTCCTTCATGGCTACCCTTCCAAGTCTCAATCTCCTTTTGTGTTTTTGTTGGTCATATTGCTGCTTGCATTATTTGTACTGGCACTTGCACGTTTTATGCTGTTTGTGCTTTAATATATTTCTGACTGATGGGCAGCCCAATCCCTAAGACCGGCAACATTTTTATGTGGAAGCTGCTAACAATGTACAGTGCTGCTGGTATACCTCTCTGACATCACTCTGCCAAACCCCTACGCAGACCAAAACCAGGGCAGAAACAGAGCACCTTCCACTGAATGGTGTACACAGAAGAAGCCAGTGCCATCACACTCCCGGGATCCTTCAAATTCCTCCTGCTAACACATGCCCTTTTGGCCAGCAGACTCACAGGGGAGGAAGCATATCACTCAGACACCTCAGCAGCTCACCTTAGAGAGGAAACCCCTGCAGACAGAATTGTGAAACAACAGAACAATGATTGAACAACATCAGGAATGGAGTTCTGAAATCAAACCATATGAGTGGGGTTGCCAGATCTCCTGGTCTAACAAGGCTCCTCATCTCTGAACATTGCACTGACAGCAGAAGTACATGTACAGCTCTTAGTATCACTGTGTGCCCCTGAAAGGTTCAACTATGGTGAATGAATGGCAAAATGTTAAGCTTGCAATGTTTTGGTGGACAGGCTTGAACAGATCAGAACTTCACAAGAGACTGGCTACATGCACACTGGTCATACAATTATTAGTTGTTTTGGAGCCTCAGCAGATAGTTTCATTTGCATTGTGAATGGGGTCCATTGTTGCTTCTGCTGAAGAGCCAAAAGAGACATAGGGACTATCATGGCGTGTGGAAACAGATATTGTGAGAGGGAGGTACAGGCTTGTGAGAGTATCACCATTTAGGTGCTATTCAAGTTCTTGAGGTGTAACAGAAGGCACTTGGGTAGGATTTATTTTTTACTCTTACTGTGTTAATTGGCAGTGCTTATACTTAAACAGCATTTTCACTGGCATAACATTATGCCTGTGCCAGGGCAGGTCTGAGGGAGTTTATGATGCTCAGTGTGACTCTTTCCCCAGTACCATCCATTTCTCGCCTCTTTGTGGCATAACTTTACTGGAACACTGATGTATTTCTGTGCATCTGTGCATTACTCTGATATAGGGATTTACACTGATATAGGATTTAATATCCTAAACAGTTCCAGAATAATCTGAGGATTATACCCTGAAAGTGAAAAATGAAGTTCCCAAATTCTTGTTAATGCTTCCTCATTCATATTGATAAACATTATTCCTCCCAAAACTTGGGAAATCTAGTATAGTCTGTTTTTTATGTATGAATTACCAGCACAAAATGTGCTAAAATACGGGTGGTGTAATCTATTATCCAAATGAAACAGTATGAAAACTATTGAACTGATCTCTCTTCTGCCTCTGTACTATCAGAACCTCTATAATCTAGTTCCACTGTGTTTTCAAGACATGGTGATCTGAAGAGGCAATCTAGGGATAGTGTCTAATATGGCACGCCTACCCATATCTGTGCTCTGATGCCATGGTATTACACCTCTTCTTCATAATTCTTCATATCAACGGCCATTGAAATGTACATGCATTAGGACACAGTATGCTGATTATGCAGAAATAGTCCAGTAATATGCTATAGTTCAAGCATATGAGTGACTGTTTAAAAAGTTTGTATTCTTAAATTGCTGATTTATAAAAATGCCTTGTACATTACAGTATTGCTTAGCCTGCAGGTTATGTAATAATCTTTGAGACTGGTAGGCAAAAAGGCAAACACAACAAAGATGTGAGCTCTGCAATCTGTCAGTGTCTGTTATGTGGAAAGTTTTACAGCTTGGAAAATATTCCTTAATTATACACCCTCACATATACATGTATAAGAGAAACTATGTGTTGTATATGTTTTTAGGTCCTTGTGATGGTGTTGCATTGTTAGCCACCTTAAATCTGAGGAAATAATGATGTACTTAACTAATTGAAAATAAATAAATATTTCTTTTTTAAATGGAAGAAGGTATTTTTAAGGAGAAAAGTCGCTTTTTATATATTGCAATTATTACCAAATAGGTCAGAGCATGAGTTATGCACAGGCTGCAAGAAAGGGAAGTGAAACTGCCATTCTTTTGTCTTCACGCTTTATGGTCTAATACTTTTTTATATTGTTTCTAATTTCTGTAAACCTATTTTTGCAACTGTTGTGGGTCAGCTAGGGCTCAGCGAGGACTCCTCAGGAGGAGCCCCTTATAGCCAGCTCTGAGTCAGCAGAAGCCAGCAAGCAGGAATACGAACTGCAGGCTTGTCAGAGCTCATAGCCAACAGCTGGTGCAAAGCCACCTGCATCATTCCTTGCCTTCCAGTATCACCCACACCCTTTGAGCATCTCAGAGAGAGACTACAAGTAGAAGTAGAAATACAGGAGAGACGACAAACTGCTTGCCTTCTGATCCAATGCTAGCTACTTGAGTAGTTGTAGGATTACTTCCGAGCAGCTGGCTGCAAGCATGACCATTAGGCATATGCCAATAAAAAAATAGCCAAGGGGGGGGTGTTAAGCATGGAAGCAACAAGTCATCTAACTGCTGACTCTGACCATTAAACTAGACCAGACCTTGCCTTGCTCATGTGACTCCCGAACCAGCTTTTGACCTCGCTTCTCAGTTCTGTGATCTCTGCTTATGAGTAACCCTTGGACTATTTGACTACACCTCTTAGAGAACCCTTTGGTAACAATTTTCTTAGCTCTGGACTCTGGAACTGAACCCTTGAATTGGCTTCTTGCTACCTGCAAAGATTGCACACTGGCTTTGCCTGACCTGTACAAAAGCACTGTTATTTTTATACATAAATCTTTTCTGTTTTCTTACATTGAAATTTTCCCATTTAAATTAATACATTTTTCAGTGTTTCAATGTTACTTTTATATAAGAACCATGTATCCCTCCTTATATATAATTGAGTTTTGGTCATACCTTATATGGTCAAAATGTGCGCTGGAATCAGTTGGCCAAGGGACCTGCAAGTCAGAGAGGGAGTCCCTGGCCACTGGCTGCTTTGCCGTCCTGCATGGGCATGCACCCTCCCACTCAGCCACCGCACAGCGTCACGCCCCCAGTCTGCGTCCAGCCACCGATCGCATCGGAACATGGGCCTCTTCCCGGTGCCCTGGCCATCCTCGCTGCCCAAGGCCACTGCCGCTGCTAAAGGCACTCTGCCACTGCCATGCCTGAAAGGAAGTGCCAGCCACTTCCTCCAGCCCCAGCCCCAAAAACACCTCCCTTGCTGGCTACCGAGTACAGAGGGAGGAGCTGCCATCACCATCTCCCCTAGAACACTGTGCCACTCCACTGGCCTGCCTGCCTTCAGAGGAGGGCCGACCCACGTATTGGAGGCCTGCCATGGTCTCCGCCCACCAGCCTGCACACCCCACCGTTTGGAGACCCCTCCAAACAGGGAAACCCTGCTGCCACACATTGTAGGCCCCGACAGCCTTCCGGGAGGGGCAGCCATGCCGCGCCCTCCACCGGGAAGCCTCCACACCCAGCCTCGGGTCTCTGAGACGGCAGCCGCCGCAACCCCCCATCCCCTAGATTGCTGGCACACTCCTCGGCCCCTGCCTGGCTTCAAGAACGGGGAGGGACCTATGCCACGGTTCTGAAGCCCACCCCGACCTCCACCCTGCATTGCCGGCAAGCCACCGAAGGAGGGAAACGCCGTTGCAATGCTTCCCTTCCTCAGAGCATGCTGCCCCTCTGCCCTGGGGGGGCCCGCCCACCCCCAAGGACTCTCCCTAGGGCCCATTGCCTCGGCCGCAACGGGCTTCCCCGCTAGTCATATATAAATGGTGCATAACATATACATGATGCATAATACTCCAATTATAGAAAACATAAAGCAAACAAATTGGAATTTGCCAACAACAAATACGGATGACATGAGAAAGGGTCACCATGGCAGCATACAAAAAGAAACAACAAAGGACATATTCACACATCCTATTTATAAGATTGTTAAAAGTTCCATGAGAAAGGTAGCACTTCCAATTATGTACACACAAATTTATTTTGACTCCTTGTTGCCAATGATCAACCATTATGTTCAAGTTTTTGAAAAAATACAACATCCATGGAATATGTTTACCAGAGGTGGTTATGAGGTAAGTATGCATGCCAGAAAAATCAGTGAGTGTGTTAAGTGCTGTCAAGTCATTTCCCACCTATGGCAACCCAATGAATGAATGACCTCCAATACATCCTGTCACTAATAGCCTTCCTCAGGCCTTGCAAACTGAGGGTGTGCTTCCTTGATTGAGTCAATCTCAATGCAGGTCTTCCTCATTTCTTGCTACCTTCAACTTTTCCTTGCATTATGGTCTTTACCAGCGACCAAAGTACAATTGCTTCAAGTTACTCATTTTAGCTTGTAGGGAGAGTTCAGGCTTGATTTAATCTAGAACCCAATTCTTTCCTCCACCACCGCATTTCAAATGAATCAACTTTCTTTCTGTCAGCTTTCACACCCATGCATAGTAATGGGGAATACTATGGTATAAACTATCTTGATCTTGGTAGCCAGCAACACATCCTTACACTGAAGAAGAAGAAGAGGAGAAGGAGATTGGATTTATACCCCGCCCTTCATTACCCAAAGGGGTCTCAGAGTGGTTTACAAACTTCTTTCCCTTCCCTTCCCCCCCTCCCTCTGTGAGGTAGGTGAGACTGAGAGAGCTCTGACAGAAACTGCTCTTTTTCAAGAACAGCTGTGCCAGAACTATGGGTTGCCCAAGGTCATCCAGCAGGTGCAAGTGGAGGAGTGGGGAATCAAACCCGGTTCTCCCAGATTAGAGTCCACACACTTAACCACTACACCAAACTGGCTCTCTTCTAGCTCCTTCATGGCTGCTCTTCCCAGTCTCAGTCTCTTTCTGATTTCTTGGTTGCAGTCTCCCATTCTGTTAATGATGGAGCCAAGGAATAGAAAATCTTGAACCGTCAGCCCCTCTTTCAAACAGCCTTTAATTATATGGATAAAATAATCACCTGTGCCTCCTGTCTGTTGCTGTGGACCTTTAGGGCTCACTTTTACCCTATCTTAAGAGAAGGTTTGCTTTAGCACCTAGAAATACAGAAATACAGATGAACATCTGTAACATTGCCACTTGCTTCTTGCTTAGTGATAATTCTATGTTGCACCTACTATGTTAAATACATAAACATCAATTGGGCATACCCCACAACTACATTTTCTTGTTAACTTAAAGACATACGGATATGTCAATACTGGATCAGCTTGCTGCACACAAGTGAATGACATCTGAATTCCCCACAGACAAAACTATGTAATACTTGTGTATTTCTTACTTTGTTTAGCTAGCATCTGGAATGGCCATAAGGGAACCAGCACAGCAGCAGTCATTGCCACTGCTCTCCTTGAACTTGATCCCCCTCTGCCACAGCAGACAGATGGATCCACAGTAGGCAGATAAAGGATGTCACTGCCAGTTATCCCAAAGGTAGTATTTGAAGGCTTGTCTGAATGTCTTGATGGGCCACCTCCTCCCATATTGTCCAGTCCGTCATTTAAGATCTGCTTCACAAGCCCTGCTCTCTGTGCCCCCACCTTCAGAGGTGAAGTGGCTGGCAATCAGAGGCAGGGCTTTTTTCAGTAGTGGCACCCTTATGGCATTCCATAAGGCACCCTTCCCCTTGAAACATGCTTGGCATCTACGTTTCTTTCTTTTAGGCACCAAGTCAAAATATTACTGTTCACCCAGGATTTTATTTAAGGAGTTGATCTTTTAAGGCTGTTTGGTCTGGAAACTGTTGTTTTAAGCTGTTGGTGATCTGTTTTTATGAACTATGTTTTTATGCTGGGCAGGGGTTTTAATGCTGAATTTGATTCAGTATCTTTTAATGTTTTGTTTTTATGATTTTTGCAAGCTGCCTCTTATCTCAACAGCTTTATTGCTGTGCAAACTTGAACCTGCACTCTTGCATGCTATTTTGTCACATAAACTGGAGCCTGATAGTTTTCTCCCCATCCTATTAGGTACTGTAGCACAAACTACTACTCGCCTTATGGTAGATTAAGTTTTTGCATGAATATCATGCTAATAATTAGTTCTGGGTCTTTAGTAACTTCTGTTTTCTTTCTGGTGACATTTGGTTAAGCAGCCATAGACATGTGCTTCGGAAAATGTTAGAAGACAGGTTTGCATTCAAGTTGCATGTAACTTGAAAGGATTCATTTGCTCACAAACATGTAAGAAACATTGCATGTGTCACACATGTATCTGTTTCTTCTAGTTTGCAGTAATATCTTATACAATTCAGTCCTAAAAATCTAGAACTAATTTAGTTCTAGAAATCTAGGATTACTTTCTAAACTAGATTAAGTGGGTAGCCATGTCAGTAGCAGAACAAAGTTTGAGTCCAGTGTCACCTTTGAGACCAACAAAGTTTTATTCTGGGTATAAGCTTTCATGTGTATACATTTTTGTGTATTATAGATATATCCATGATTTGGCCTTTAGTTTACACAGAAACATCCAAGAACCCTGCACATTTACAGCAACTGCATTCTCAGTTAAGCTACAGAGAACAGAGATTAATAGAATCTATACATTATGGGTTATCGAAGTTGAATTTTATACCATGAGGCCTTCAAAAGACTCTTTTTGTTAACAGTAGCAGCCATGTGAAAGACACTGCATGTGTAATTCATTTAAAAATAAAGTCAAGGGTAACATGCTTTGAATATATGTTGATCCGATGTTATTTTTTGCAGTAAGACAGATGTGCAACCACCCGTCAGCTGTTGTTCAACTCTAGTTATCGAATCAGGATTCTGCAGACTCGTTCTTCAAATCCCAGCATTAATCGCAATCATAAAGAGCTACTTTTTTGATTAATCCTGTCCTAGACTTCAGCCGAAAGATACTGTGGTTTAATTACTGAGTAAAATCTACTTTGTTTCATCTGCTGGTCTGCTGTATAATTTCATAATGTAATCAGTATTGCCCCTGAATGAAGCACTGGGACCTGTTTGGCTAGAAAAAAATTAAAACAATGTTCAAATGTCTACTGTGGGTCTACCTGCCTAGCTATTCATGCAGTTGGATTTTATGATGCCAAGGGACAGGGATGTTCTTCTTTATATAAGCACAGGTGATAAATAGGGCATACTGTGCAATTATGGTTAAAACTGTAGAACATCTAAGGGCCATGTTGCTGTTAGTTAGACTGCACCGAGCCATGCCTCCCTCCTGCATGTCTGTGATCTCTAGCTCATACTGCATGTGCTCCTTCTGCAGCTTGTTTCAAGGTGTGGAGGGGGGGGATCTGTTCATTTCTCCCAAGCAGGTGAAAAGCAGCAAATAATGCATCACCCCCCTCTCCTCTCACTGGCACAGAGCAGCAGCAGTAGGTTCTGCTTCAGATGTTCAGTCCCAAGATGAGAAATAAATAGACTGAATCTGTCCAAATGCAATTTAAGATAAAACCCATTAACACATCAGTTTGTACTTTTATTCAAAGCCATGAAGACAGAGGGAGGGTATTCTCTGCCTTATGGCCAAAACAGATCTGCTGCTGGGGATTTCGTGTATAGCGCACCAATGCTTTTTCCTTCCATCTCCCTCCATGCCTTTTTCTGAGCCCTACGTGGACCTGTGGTGCTTTCTTTTTCTCTATTGAGACAGGCATGCAAGCGGTGTACATAGGAGCTACATGTCTCCCTCAGCAGAGCAAAGAGCAGCTTTCCGGCACCATTTCATATTTGGAAAATGGGACAGGACAAAGGCTTAAACCTCCCTACCCCCTGTGCTGCAGTCCCAGTCCAAATCTGCTTTTGGCACAACAGCAATTTAAAAAGAAAAATGCTCTTGAGCTCTATGGAACTTTGAGCAGCAAGTCACAAAACTTTGGTGTGACTGAGGATGGACAGAGGTGTCTTGTTCCTCCTGGGCAATTGAACCTCATGCTCAGATCAATTACTGAAGTAAAATTTTCAGTAATTTATTTAAAACAATAAAAGCCATACCTGGGTCTCTCAAAAATTTAAAACATCCCTTGGTAAAATCTACCATATACAGTACTTTCAATGGGATTTGGCATATGTATGTGAATTAAGATGTTAGTGGGAGTGTTCCCTCTAAGATGAGTTAGTGTGAACTAGCTCGCAGTTCTTTAGCCTCCGGCTTGCACATTTTTGTCTTAGCTCAGAAAGAATGGCTCCAGAGCAAGCTAATTTATGCAGTTGCCAAATCGTTCTCTCACAACTTTAATGCCAGTAGCTCACAAAGTGGAATTTTTGCTCACAAGACTCCACAGCTTAGAGGGCGCATTGGTGAAGGGAATATGCATAACCAAGACTTATGAATTTTTAAAAAAAAACAACTATTTTTTTTTC
Organism: Gekko gecko; assembly: GCA_029375565.1. NCBI lineage: Eukaryota > Metazoa > Chordata > Lepidosauria > Squamata > Gekkonidae > Gekko > Gekko gecko. The sequence continues at coordinate 46,825,267 of JAPDNY010000004.1, forward strand.
TTTGAGCTGAGAGGCCTTTATAGGACTGAAGTGTGTGGACAACCTATTCTGTCATGGCATTCCACAGTGACATCATTTGTGACATCAACTCTGAGTACAATAAATTTGGGATGGTTTCCACACATTCCTTATGTTCCTTGATCTGGATGGCCCAGGCTAGCCCAGTCTCATCAGATCTCAGAAGCTGAGGAGGATTGGCCCTGGTTAGTTTTCAGATGGGAGACCATTAAGGAAGTCCAGGGTCACTACGTGGAAACAGGCAATGGCAAACCACCTCTGAACATCTCTTGGCTTGAAAACCCTTGATGGCACATTCAACCGGCCACGTTCCTTATAACAAACTTTATGCATGTTTATGTTTTGGCAATTCAATTATGACTGAATAGAAAGCATATGTTAATGAGTCCAGACTGAATATGAACAAGGTTGATTTTTGTATATGAGGAGAAATGATAGAAGTTTTGAGTGGTGAGGAGTTTCAAAAGCCAGAGCTTTCCCATGTTGATACCCTTTGGAAGAAAAAAGCACTGAGTTCTTGCAGCATTTTTTTTAATTTGTATTTTGTGTGTGTGCATGCAAGCACATGTGTGTTGTTTTTCCCCTTGCCTCCTACTGTAGCATGGAGGATGTTCAGCGAAGTGCCTTCATAGCCTGGCTCTATTCTTTGGAGGTCTCCCGTCCAAATACTTGCCAGGGTCAGCCCTGCTTAGCTTCTGAGATTTGATGAGATCAGGCTTGCCTGGGCTATCCAGGTCAGGGTGGTTCTTGAGGCATTTTTGGAGGTTACTTACAGTATAGAGTACAGGGAGAAGTAAAGGGACTCTCCTAAAGGGCAGAAAATTTGCTTCCCCATGTCAGATCCCAGAGATAATGATCTTACATCCTGAAGGTGTTTTAAGCCAACTCCAGTATTGTCTGTCTACTTCTCTCTGTTTCTGCAAGAATTAAACCTGTGCTTTCTTTCAGATGCACGTACACACACACACACACCATATAACTTTCCTTCTGCTAGAAGAAGTGGTCATCTCTTCCAAGCTGTGATGAGCACTTGAACAAAACCATTTCCTGAGTCTCAAAGCCCATAGAGAAGATGTCTACAATCCTTAAATTTCCCACAATATTATTATTGCAGTGTTCTCAAACACAACTCCAAGGGATAAAATTCAGTTATACTCTGTAAAACTGTCATTGTATCTTTGACTCTTCACTTAGCTATAGCCTTTTGGATTATTAATAGTTAATCAGAAGTGGGGGAGCCAGAAAGGACACATAGGCAGAGCCAGTAGGGCAGGGCAGAAGGGTCATATGGCCTGGAACTCAAGATCATAAGAACATAAGAGAAGCCAATGTTGAATCAGGCCAATGGCCCATCTGGTCCAATACTCTGTCACACAGTGGCCAAAAATACCAGGTGCCATCAGGAGGTCCAACAGTGGGACCAGGACACTAGAAGCCCTCCCACTGCTGCCCCCCCCCCCCAGCACCAAGAATACAGAGCATCACTTGCCCCAGACTGAGAGATCAAAGAGGAGTTCATATTTAGACACTTTTTAGCCAGTGATGTAGTGGTTAAGAGTGGTGGACTCTAATCTGGAGAACTGAGTTTGAGTCCGTACTCTTCCACATGAAGCCTGCTTGGTGACTTTGGGACATTCACAGTTCCCTCAGAACTCTCTCAGCCCTACCCACCTCACAAGGTGACTTGTTGGGAGAGGAAGAGAAGGTGACTGTAAGCTGCTTTGTGACTCCTTAATGCAGAGAAAAGCAGGGTATAAAAACCAACTCCTTCATTGGTGCTTGATAAATTTTGCAACTTAGTTTTATTCACTTCATGTATTAGTGTTTTTCTGGACCTTGAGAGAGATGGGGAATTCTATATTTCCCTTTCTTGTTCCCCCATCCAATTCACTGTGGCTTTCCCTTTTATGCTTGCACATGTAAAACAGTGTTATAAATCAGTTTCGGGGGGGGTATTAATCTCTGTTTTTATATTTTGTTTTGTTTTTTAAACTGGTAGATTTTTTTCTCTAAACCTTGACTTTTCCCCTTGTTTTCAGAATCCTCAGTTATAGGCGTGGCTGGCCCCATTGTGTGAATTTTGGTATCCACATGGACAGTGCTAAAAATTATATTTATTTATATTTATATCCTGCCTTGCCTGCACAATTATAGTGATTCCCTTTACCATTATATGTCAATCACCTTCTTTCTTCCCATATCTCTGTTTTTATCTTCTTTCCTACCTATCATTAAGCTGAACTGTGTAGGAAAATGGTTATATAAATCAGGCTTATATATAGATCCAATGCTAATTAATTTTTTTTATTTAAAAAATTATGTAGCTGACAGCAGTGTTTGTCAACAGTGATGGCATATAACAGTGTTTTGCAGTGGAAATCTGGTTTTGAACACCACATATGATTAGCTTATAAACATTTGGGAGTGGGAACACTTCAAGGGCATGCCTAGCAAACTTCCATAGCTCAGATCAGCTGATTCCCTTAAATAATCTTGGAGACGAGATGGGATAATGAGAGAGGACCCTTCCTCCTGAAGGGAGTTGCTGCTGAGAAGTTACTGTACCAAAGTGTGGTGCAGAGTCCTGTGCTGATACCCCTACCCCCATTTGAGCTTTGAATAAAATGATTACTGAAAGATCCAAGTGAATTTAAATTTGTCTCTGAGAACATCTACTAAGAACGCCTCTGTAGTACACTCTGGATGCACATAGAAGCAGCAAAAGGCCTTCTCTTCTAACAGTTTTCAGTGTATATGTGACTGTCCTCCCTGTATTTATATTTTGCTCCAATAAGATCCCAAGATATACCTCTAAACCAGCCAAAAGACCTGATGATATGTTTGAGCTATATTAAAACCCAATAAGCAACAAACTTCTTATCTCATGGGATGGGGGGGAGGCTGGATTTCTCCCATAATCAGGATTTTTGTTTCCTACATTAATAAAGTTGCGTAATAACTGAACCATTCATTATAAAGATGACATGTTTTGTTTTTAATTTGCCCTCACTAGATGAATGGTATACATTGGTGGGATAGAATATCCTGCTTTTCTGCTGTTCACAGATTCGAAACTCTTACCCACTTCACTTTATATGTGGATTGGCAACTGACATGAAGACCTTTCAGGTATTTCTTAACTATTCAGCTTTCATAGGTAACAGCTGTTCCTTTCCCACAGAGCTCTGAATGTGTAGCTTAAGCTGTTTTACATGAAGTGTTGTTTTGTTTTTTTTGTGAAGCCAAAATGCCACTGTAAACTTTTTAAATGAAATATGAATGCAATATTAATGTAATAGAGAGGAGGGGCTGTCATAGAGTATCTGCTTGTAAGGTCTCAGGTTCAGTTGCAGACATCAGCATCATACATTAAAGGATCTCAGGTAACAGATGCTGAGTAACATCCTCTGCCTAAGGCCCTGGAGAGCTATTGCTGGTCAGAGCAGACAGTGTTGAGCTAGGTAAACCAGTGGGGTACTTTCATATCAGGCAGTTTCAAATAATTCTAATAAAAATAAACTATAAATATATCTTTTGCATGACAGCAGTACATGCTTCTTTGTCCATTCACTAACATCACTGAATCAGACCTGAAGAGGTTTGTTAGTCCCTAGGGACTTCAGTCTTTGGACTCTGTAGCAACAAAGAACTACACAGGTACTGATTGCCAAGTTATCAACTGTGATGCAATTGGAATGAGATTACTACTGGACCTCTGAAACACATGAGTCAGTAATAGCTTATGGCTGTCTCTGATTTACCCAAGATTTAATTTAAAAAAATAGAAATCTCTCCAATTTGTAATTCTTTTAACTCAGTCCTGGCATCAATAATTTGCGTCTGCATAAGGCATAAAAATAACAAATCTAGTATCAGAACAAAATAACCCCAAACAGGTTTAAATGAAACTTTGGTCCCTGCCTCACCCCCCGGCTCCCACATTGCTAAGTGGAGTAGAATTTTTGGTCCTTTAAAACTGGGATATTGGTCTTGTTTTCTGATTGACAGTTGTTAGTCATATTGATGCATGTTTTAATATTGACATTAGATTATTGTTTTATTGTAAGTTGTTTTATATACTTTTTACTAGAAAATTAGCTAATAAAAAGGAATTGCATTGTGGCACCACCTTAAGTTGCCATGATCGATGGGAAAGTAAGGGGTCTTTTAAATTTCTTTCCCTCACAGTTCCCTCACAGTTCCCCCCTGTATTTGGTATGACAATCTACAGGATACTCAGAACAGTGCTACCCCAATTGTCACTGAACCAGCATTTTTTAAACTTGGATTTCCAGACTTTGTAAAGGACTCTATGTGTGTACAGTTCATTCTTGCTGAAACTCTTCATTTCTTCATTTTTTTTAATTTCCAGATTAAGTCATGTGTGCAAGCAATTATGCACTGAAACTCAACATAATTTATGTTAACATGCATTTGTGTGCACAACTTGATCACAAGTCTCTTCTTTTGTACAAAGTCTAGATGAACATTTATATGTAGATGATAAATGTTCTCCACAGAAACAAAGATGATTTTAAAAAAAAAAAACCCTGAGAGACACTAATATCTCTCGAAGGCCTTGTAAGGTAGAGTGCAATGCAGCCTCAAAAACCTTGGTAACAGCCAAGAGAGAATGGAAGAGGAAGGTCCAGCTGGCTTTGATCAGTTTTATTCCGTCAGTTTCATGTTGCCTCTTAGCCCACTTTCATTCCTTGCCTGACTAATACTACACAGATAGCAACAGAAATCCAACTGTTTTGTGTTTATTGTTAATACTAAACTAGTGCTAACCAATGTCCCCCCTCCCCCCGCACTGAGAGGACCAGTTCACATCCTGAGAAGAATATAACTGCTTTAATCTTAAACTGGGCAATGGGCAGTGCAAGACCCTGTATGGCTCCACATTGCTGAGCGAGGCTTCCTGTGTTAATGAGTGACTACTCACATGCACGACTTAGAAGGAACACTAGTGCTAACTCTGTTCATTCCTGATTGTGCATTATGCAATGTTCATCCAAAGTACCACCAGGTCTCCCCTTTGCCACCACTATTAGTGTTCTTCTGAGGAAAGGCCAGGCACCAATCCAGCTGTGGGACATTCAGCCATCTCAAGTGGATTGGAGATTGTTCTGTAGGAGAATACAGTAGAGCAGTGTGTTGCAGATGTCTTGAAACTGATTACCTAAAACTGAGCAGGTGGTCTGGATACTGTAGATAGGTGGCCTCTGACCTATTTCATCCAATCTCCAATGATACCAGCTGGTACCTGTGCAGAATAGATAGGTATGGGGGAGTTTGTGGAAGTGGAGCAACCCGCCCCTGAAGAACCAAATATAATGGGTGGCCCCATTAATCACACCCTTTCTCTTCATACCTCTGTGTTTGTGTGTATAGACATTTGGTGAACTAGATTCTCATTAACATAAGCTTACACCACAATAAATGTGTTAGTCTTTAAGTTGCCTCAGGACTCCTGGTTGTCAAGGATCTAGAAAGATTTTTTTAAAAATACTAGGCTGTTTCACTATATGTTTGCACAGGTGTCACAATAATTTGAAACACTCCTCTCTATTGGCCATGTGGAAAAAAGAAAACATTTTGTGTGTGTGCATGTGTGTGTTTTAACTTAAATCCTTTGCCGTCTCTCTTGGTAACTCTGCAACTGAGATTCATGTAGTCATCTTTCCTGTGACAGCAGGAGCTTTGGGTGTGTGTTTGCCTCTGTAATGGCTGCAGAGAAAGATGTAGCATTGGGGAATAGAAAATTGCACTACACGGACACTGAGCTCCATACAGTGCTTCTAGGAGCTGCTTCCTGGTTAGAGAATTATCATTGGGACATCACTGATAGACGATAACAATGTCTTCTTCAATGCTTGACATTTGGGTTCACCATTTTGGGTTTATTTTCTGACTAAATTTAAGAAAGGGATGTAGAACAGAGGGGAACGAGCATTGCTTATGGAGGGCACTGCTGCTGAGAATTATTGTTTCTAAGGCTATTGATTTTTGCAGCAGCTGATATTTCAATCTGGGTGCAGCATGTCTGTGCCTCTACGCACACTGTCAAGAAGAAATATGATAGTGTCTTAAAAGATTAATAATATCGCTGGTCCTCAGGAGGCCTGTCTTAATTCACTGGCCTGTTCCTTGACATGTACTGTAATTTATCTAGTCTGATTTGAATAGCAAATGGCAATCGGCTGCCATTAGGGAAATAGGCATCATTCTTATTGATCCAGCATAGGCTGGATTTTATTTAAGAGGAACTGCAAAATGTTATTAACTTAGCATGAGAAGCTAGAACAGGCCCCCCCCTTCAAGTATATGTGGTAGAGATAGGGTATAGAATATTAAAACAACAATGAAGGAGATAATAGGGAAGGAGGCATTTTTTTTCTCCCATGTACTACCATAGACAGGCTATTTTGCACTCTGTTATTAGCAAGTAGTTATTCTTCAGCATTGTTGTATAATGAAGCATTGCATTTAGAAATGCTTCAAGACAGAGGGAGTAGGGGGGAAATAGTACCGTTTTCAGATGAATGTGCAAAATGTGTTCACCTTGTCTTTGGATGCAGCTATATGTTGCATTTGACTCCAATCCATGAGTAGTTCTTCTGCCAAGCTGCTAAACTTTAGTAGGAGCCAAGCGGGTAAATCACCAAAACATCCTGCTTCAGTATTATTGATAAATGATATGCCATTATGGATAGTCGGAATAGGTTGTTGGGAATTTCATACAGATCTGGACTTTTCTTGCAATCTGAGTTATTCCAGTATTAGGGATGGGCACAGACCTGCTCACAAATGAAAGTTCGTGTTGAATTTTGGCCGGTTCATGGTTCATGGATTGAAGTTTGCAAACTGAAGAGCCATCATGAACTTCCATGAATGTGAAGAGCAGAAAGAAGTTTAAATGGCCAAAAGCTATTTAAACCCCTGCTTTCTGGTACCTGCCACTTTAAGCAGGGAAACCCGTTTTCTGCTCTCTGTGAAAAGCAGCAGGGAGCAGAAGCAGGGGTCATGAACTGGTACAAACAAGTCCAGTTCACAAACCAACCTCCCAGTTCATATGAGTTTGTGGTTCATTTTGTGGTTCAGCCACAAACTGGAATGAACTGCAAAAAATGGTTGACTCTGGCAATGCTGTGGATATAGTGTATCTAGATTTCAATAAAGCATTTGACAAAGTTTCTCATGATATCTTTGAGGATAAGCTGGTTAAGTGTGGGCTGGATGGAGCAACCGTTGGATGGATTCATGGTTGGTTGAAAAATCGTACCCAATGAGTGCTTGTAAATGGCTCTGTGTCTATGTGGAGGGAAGTCTCAAAGTGGAGTGCCACAGGGCTCGGTCTTGGGCTTGGTGTTGTTCAATGTTTTTATAAATGACCTGGAGGAAGATGTAGAGGGGATGCTTATCAAATTTGCATGTGACACAAAACTGGGTGGGATTGCTAATTCTGAAGAATTAAGATTCAAAATGATCTAGATAGGCTGGAACAGTGGGCTGAGGCAATAAAATGAAGTTCAATAGAAATAAGTGCAAAGTCCTACATCTGGGCACAAAAAATCAAAGGCACAGATATAGAATGGGAGGGACTTGGCTTGACAGCAGCACGTATGAAAGGGATCTAGGTCTTCTGGTTGATCACAAGCTCAACATGAGCCTGCAGTGTGATGTGTCTGTGAAGAAAGCTAATGCAATCTTAGGATGCATTAACAGAAGCACTGTGTCCAGATCATGGGAGGTGGTAGTTCCGCTCTATTCTGCTATGGTCAGGCCTCACCTGGAGTACTGTGTCCAGTTTTGGGCACCACACTTTAGGAAGGATGTTGACAAGCTCGAGCGTGTCCAGAAGAGGGCAACCAGGATGGTGAGAGGGTTTGAATCCAAGTCTTATGAGGAAAGGCTGAAAGAGTTGGGGATGTTTAGCCTGGGAAAGAGAAGGCTTAGAGGGGACATGATTGCAGTCTTCAAGTATTTGAAGGGCTGTCATGGAGAAGATGGAGCAGATCTATTCTCTCTTGCTCCAGATTGCAAGACTAGATCTAATGGGTGGAAATTACAAGGGAGTCATTACTAACTAGATATCAGGAGAAACTTCCTAACTGTAAGAGTGGTTGAGCAGTGAAACAGTCTGCCTCAGGAGGTCGTGGATGCTCCTTCCCTGGACGTTTTCAAGCGGAGGCTGGATGACCATCTTTTGGGTATATTGTAGTATGTAGGGCTATCTTTCGGCTATGCTCCTGCAGAGTGCAAGGGGTTGGACTAGATGACCTGCAAGGTCCCTTCCAACTCTAACATTCTATGATTCTATGAAATGTGCATGTTTTTGCAGTTTGTGCCCATCCCTAGCTGACATTAGTGAGATCCAAAATGGTGGGGAAACAACACTGTGGGAGATGTGAAGTGGACCTCTTGTGGATTGGGAAAGTTTTAATCACAACAGTATAACCAACTAATATGCACAAAATTGCTCCACTCTACCATGGACATGTTTCTGTATCCCTGCTGCTAGGGATCTTGATGGCATCCATTCAGCTAATCTGTGAATTGGGCTCAGTGCCTAAGTATGAGGACGCTGTTGGTGGACCACACTACTATTAATGTAGTTCCATTTTTTCCAGAGAAAGCATGACTTTAAGCAGGGAGGGCTTCTTTAATGAAGTTTGTTTCTGTTCTGAGACTGACCACCATATTTGAAATATTACTGGATAGTTAAATAGGGAAACCTGTTAATTTGTAAAGAACTGAAATAAGGAAAGAAAAACAAATAAGAACCAGGAAAAGTATACTAATGTATTAAAGTATGAAATGCTGTGTAAAGAAACTAACATTTAATCCATATATAATTAAATGCTATGAAAATTCATTGAGACTTATTTTCATGTGTTACCCCAGAATCCCTATAGACATCTAGCACATAGAGAAAGGGCCATGTGAAGACACCTCTGCCTTGCTTTCAGACCCAAAGTACAGATGCCAAAAGGCCATGGGGAGAAACAGCCTTGATCGGATTCAGAGTCTGATAAGGAAATAAAATACCAACTAAGACTGACAGAATGTAATTGGGTTTTCAAGTGTTAGGAGGTGTATCCTAAAGGCTGACTAGCCAAGATCATTTTGAATTCCAATATATAAAGAGTGGTCAGTGAACGTACCAGAAAAAAGACAACTATTACAGAAGACGTAGAGGGTTTTTTAATTGGTTAATATTTATTATTTGTATTTATAGCCTGCCCATCCCGCGGGTGGGCTCAGGGTGGGTAACATCATAAAACAATACAAAATACAATTTTAAATTTAAACAATTTAAAACAATAATAAACATTAAAACACAATCACAATTCAGACAAGTCAACTGGATGTGGAAAGTTCCCTGGTATATTATTTGGGTTATTAGGTGGATAACAACAACCTCAAGGTGGCCATATGGGGATATCCACTGCCTCAGCCATAAGCCTGGTGGAACAGCTCTGTCTTGCAGGCCCTGCGGAATTGAAGAAGATCCCGCAGGGCCCTAATCTCGACTGGGAGAAAGCCCTGGCCCCGGTCGAGGCAAGACGGACATCCTTCGGGCCAGGGACAACCAGGAGATGTTGGTCCATAGAGCGTAATGCTCTTTGGGGTGTATATGGGAAGAGAACAATATCTAGTTTAAGTGCTCATCTAGCTGATGTGCTCATTAAAGACAGCAATCTACTCTTTTTCCTGCATTAATCATAATGGTGAAACATCTCCTGTATCAGAGCTCCAATGCATCTGTAAGCAAACTGTCTGCTGCTGCATGTCAACTTCAACTTCACACTGTTACAGTAGAGGACGTAATTTTCTTTGTTTATTGAAACTAGCAGATAATTCAGTTTAAGAACTATCATAGGACACTCCTCAAGGTGTGAAATAAGGTATAAAAGGTATGAAATTTAACTATACAGATCAGGTCTAATTCTTTTAGTGAAAAAATGCTGCATCAGCCTGCAGTCTGTGTATGCAAAGACTCAGGTTCCAAATGACCTAGAGTTGGAGATATGTGTGTGAATGGCTACACGTGTAAATTACTGTTCCTTGGGTAACGGGGGCTGGAGTTCTCCAGAAATTACAGTTGATCTCCAAACTATGGGGAACAGTATGCCAGAGAGGGAAATGGCAGCTTTGGGAAGTAGAACTTATGGAATCACATCCTCCACTGAGCTCAAACTCCACCTTTCTCTGGCACCACCTTCAAATCTCCAGGAATATCCCAAGTTCAGAAGACTGCTTTCATCTGTCAAAATAAATTGGTTCATTTCTGTATTAGAGAGTAAATTAAGCTGGGCTGGGGAAACTATGATCTATCTCCTCTTCTGCACAGTTATCAGCTCCTCAGTGTTATTAGCTTTGAAAATAACAAACTGTGTCTTTTTCCCTCTTACAGGTGACAACCCTTCTCCACTACCTCCCTCTACACTTCTCTCTTTCAGGTTCAGGGTTACACTGAGTAGGTCAGGCCATCACACATCTCTACCTTTCTTGTCTTTAAAAAAAATCTATAGAGAGCCATGGCCATTTCACATCTCAGGTCCTCTCACTCAGAGACATCAGCAGACAGGGTAGCTTGGCCCCCTTTAATTACTGCCCTCACTCAAACAATTCACAGGGCTATTGGGGTTGGGCCTCAAACACTGTTCAGTTCAAACACTGCCACCATTTATTCATATCCTAAAACATATATGTACTGAGATTCTGTGTTTGTGTATGCATTTTGCCCCCACGACACACAGCCCACAGAGTTAATAAGGAGATAACTTTTATTTATGATTCGAAAGTAACACTGAAGAAAGTAGAGTAAAGGCTAGAATGTTTCTTTTGCATTGAACTTTTGAGCTAGTTAGCTTTAAGCTGCTCTTCACCTCAGCTTCATTCAGACATACCCTCTCACTTCTTAGTTGCCAGCTCCCCAACTGCTGTTTTCCCACTTTCTGCCTAACATTCTGTCAGCTCTCATTGGTCACTCTTCAGGAGAAGCAGAGCAGTGTTATTAGCTTTGAAAAGAACAATCCTTGATTTTTTTCACCCTTAAGGGTATAACAACAGTGCAAGGAGGTGGTTGTTTTTTTGTGAAACTGTGAAGCAGTAAGGGTTAAAAGAAAAAATTCTCCTTCCCAGTTACCATGGCCCTGACTCAAATGGGGTCCTCATCTCACTGCTAATTCTAGTTTTTAAAAGTACCATGAAAACAGATATCCCAACATCACAAGCTAGTTTGGCAATTTGCTGATACTAATTGGAGAAGCTGTATTAAATGCAATAACATTAATATATGCAGAGAAGCTTCTGTACCAGGACTAGTTCCACTTGATAGAGGAAGTTTTGTGGATGCATTATGGGCAAGTGTAGGTGCCCCATTGCAACCATTCACCAGGACTGTGCTTTCAGTTACCTTTAGTCACAGTACCACCCTGTAGAAGTTCCCCAGGGAAATGCATCAAGGGAAATTATCACTGGAGGTCATATCCCTTGTATTAGAGATGCTTTCAGGAAGTGATAAAGGAAGACTATATTTTCCTGTCTTCATATGGTACAGAACAAAATGCCACAGAAGGAGCTCTTAGTTGGTATGTTCCTTTTCTTTTGCAGAGAAAGCTTTGTTCAGTAAGACAATAAAATGCTACAAAAATGCCCAAGTATAAAGCAATAAAATAGATTGAAAATGACTTTGTTATTTTGAGCGGCAGTAATTGCTATACATTGTGATGCTTGCATAAGAAATTAGTTAATGTGTAGGAGAATGACATGCAATCCTTTTTATTTGCCTGATGACTTTAGTCTCTGATTGAATGACTTATTAAGGTTAATAAAGAAAAATTTGTTTGTGACTTGCAATAAGCCAGAATTTAACCTACCCACCCTTTATGCATCTTCTCCTAAAGAATGGAGGAATGAACTGCATATAGGTTCCAGTGCCTGACTGTCTGTGATTTTATTTGTTTTCTAATAGGGATGTGAGAACAAACAATGTGCTCTAAATTGTTTGTCTGCCTTTTGCCTGCCTACCTGGGCAGGAATGCTATGGCTTTCTTAATTCTCCTGTGTGATTTATCATCCCCAATTCATTGTTTTGCATAACTCTGTTCAAAATGAAGAAATGTCATTATTTTGCAGTGAAAAAGTTGTCATTTGCATAATGCCTGCCATTAATTATTGTGAGACTAATGCAGCTGTTGATATTTTTAGGGCACAGTGGTACAGCCTGCACCTTGTATAATGTCATTCTGAAAACATTGGTAGTTAATAGGTGCCACAACATTGCACAAATGCAAGAAAGGAGAAGAAAAAAAGAAGAGGACATAATAGAACAGGCTGTGATCTTTATTTAGCACCCCCCCCCCCGAAGTACTTGGTGAGAGACAGCTCTAAAAGGAAATCAAGAGAACAGGAAGGTGCAAAACAGAAAAGAAAAAAATGTAGATGCAGGAATATTTTCCTTCCCTTGCAGTTTAGGATAGCATGGATCTCAAAAGTTAAAAACCCCTTCTGATTAGGTGTTTAAAATAGGAATAGAGACCCACATTTAACAAGGGGTCTTTTCAGTAGGTTCTGTTAGCTTCATGGCAATACTGTAGGGAACAATGGGCAAACCATTAAGTGGCTTCATTACATTATCTGAATTTGTAGAGTGGGATAGCTTTGTAATAGTTTTTATTCTAACACATCCTTTTTTATTTCCTCATTTTTTGTTTAATATGTCAAGAACTTGCCCTGTCACACAACTGCCTATAGGGAGGATTAGTTTATTTTGTTCAGATGTAGGTTCACAAATGAAGGCTTCCCTTTTCCCCAGGAACGTGAAATTTAATTGACTGATTTAAAATGTGGCCCTGATTAACAGAATATCCAGTCTTTTTTTAAAAAACAACAACAACAACACGTATTTTAATTCAAGAACTTACAAAAAGTGCCAGGGGCAGATGCCATTTTAGAGTAGCCATTTCCTCTTCTCACACAGAGGGGCTGCATCTTCTAAGATGGTGCCTACTGTTAAACGTTCATGCATTATATAAAAATGGGGGAAGGGTTGGTTTCCAGAACAATTGCTTCTCAGCCTGTGCAAATATATGCAGATTTAATCAATTAAATAATTGATTAAAACTGGTATGATTAATTAAGGTTTCTTTAATCAGGTGACAATCCTGTTTCCTCCTTTCTTAGCTTTTTGACAAATGTGAGGCATATCACTGTTGCAGCAAAAACAACAAATAGTCTTTTTACACAAGTGTTAAGTGCTTGTGTCCCAGTGGCCACTCAGCCAGCTGTGCTTCATGGTTTCAGAAAAGTGAGCTTTGGTCCACTAAAGGTGAGAATACAATAAATTTATTAATTTTCTAATGTATTCTCTTCTATTTTTGGTGTATGTTAATCATTTTAAAAAGGCAGGTGATTGTTAATTTTATCTGCTATGTGCATTAAAACAACAACATAGGAAATTAAACCACAACCCCTGAAAGAATCATTCTAAAAGTTTGCTTGAATTCTGAAAATGGCAGGAAGTACAGATCAAGAGATGCCAGTCTGTCCTTGGATAACCCAGCAGTCAGTTCAAAACTTGAGAGTTCTCTACTTAATATAGGAAGAAATTGTGGGGATAACCATCTGGATGGCTAATTTCTGAGGAAAGTGAGATTATATAGTTCAGGCCTTAATAATGCTACTGGTTTGTTAGGTAGTAATGCTGTGAACATTTGTACAAATGAAACTCTCATGAAAAACTCCACAAAATTAGACTGGGTATGTTCTGGAGTACTAGAATTTTGTGCAGTTGTGAGTCCATGCCAGAAATAAAACTAGATTCCATTATTTGTGCTTAACATAGTTGTCAAGATGGCATCAACATACCACTTTTTAATATCCCCTTCTATACGGCGAGGACTAAAGTAGTGGCAGCAGGATTTAAGGAAGTATACAGAGGATTAGGTGATAACGACTTGTGAGATTCTGACTTTCAGTGCAGACTGGCTGGGGGGCGGTATTTATTCAATGCAAAAAAACTTAAAGTTTTCTTACTGTTAAATTGGATTATTAATCCTGTTTTACAAAGCACAGCATATGCCCGAGCGAGGAATCTATAGAGCAGCAATAGTTGAAACCCTGACCCTTCTGAAAACTCCAACAGATCTCATACAGCCTTCAGCAATGCAAGGGTTTGCTCTGTGTCACAGGCTCTTTGCAGATATTCAGTATGTGCATACTAAGCATGTATTGGGGGGAGGGTGACACATGATCATGGCAGAAGACTTGGTCTGGATCAATCCTAAACGCAATATTATATGAGTGCAGTGATCTACAGGGATTCTATACTCAAAGAGTTCTTGGTATATCTGCAAAAAGGAGGGTTTCCAGTCATACATGCAGAACCGAAGCAGTCCCACCAGTATTATAAATATATAATACAAACAGTAACAAGGTTTTTACCCCACCGTTTTGCCCTTATATGGCTACCAAGGTGACTAGCAAATTAAAAGATACAAATCAAAAATTCACCTTGAACGCCATTAAAACCAACACACAAATACATCATTAAAACAAGTTAAACCAGAGCTTAAAATAAGTACAAAGATAAAAGAACAGTTAAAATGCTGAGGAGGAAGGAAGGATCTCTGAGGAAATGCAATGCCCCACCCCCCCAAAAAATGGTCTTTACTTGCTGACAGAAGATGGCAATAAAAGAAGACAAGCAAATCTCCCTGGGGAGATCAGTTCCAGAGTTTTGGTGCTACTACTGAGAAGGCCCTCTCCCAGATTGCTACCTGCCCAATCTCAGAAGGTGGGGCCACCCAAAGCAGGCCCTTCAAAGATTACTGCAGTGGTTGTGTAGGTTCATATGGGAGTAGGTAGTCCTTCAGGTATGTGGGTCCCAAACCATGTAGGATTTTAAAGGGTTAGCACCAGCACCTTGAATTGTGCCAGAAACAAACTGGAAGCCAGTGGAGATGAGCCAAGACTGGAGTGATATGTTCCCTATAACCCACTCCAGTGAAACATCCTGGCTGCAGCATTCTGCACCAAATAAAATTTCCACACATTTCTCAATGGCAGCCCCATGTAGAGTGCACTGGAGTAATATCTAGATGTAACCAGGGCATGTACTACAGTGGCCACACCTTTCCTGCCCAGGAAAGGTCACAGCTGGCTAACCAGTCAAAGCTGGTAAAAGGCACTCCTGGCCATAGCTGCCACCTCCTTATTCAGCAGTAAGCCTGGGTCCAAGAGCACCTCAGACTCCAGACCTGTTTGTTCAAGAGGAGTGCAACCCCTTTCAGAATGGATAACACCTTGAATCCTGAGTCAGACCCTTTCTCCCACCAGTAGCACTTCCGTCCTGTCATGATTCATCCACCAGCAAATAGGGTTGCCAGATCTAGGTTAGGAGATACATGGAGATTTTAAGGGTGGAGTCTGAGGAGGGGGGATTTGGGGAGGAGAGGGACATTAGTGGGGTATAAGGCCATACAGGCCATCTTCCAAAGCAGCCGTTTTCTCCAGGTGAAGTGATTTCTGTCATCTAGAGATCAGTTGTAATAGCCAGGGATGTCCAGGTATCCCATGGAGACTGGCAGCCCTAATTCCAAAACTGCCTCCAGCCACCAGTTTATGGTTTCTACAGCCTCCCTGGGATCAGCTAGAAGTGTGAGCCAGAGCTGAGTGTCATAGTGGTGACAACCCAGCCCAAATCTCTGGCTGACCTCACCCAGCAGTTTCAAACATGGGGGACAAGGTGGAACTTTTTAAAAATCAGGCCAGGCCAGTGAGAGGAATGAATCTGAGAAATTATGAGCATTCACAGCTCTCATTGACCATTACTACTATTTCCAAGCACTCAGCACTTTCCAGGATAAGAGTGAACTGTAATTAGCAGCTGCTTCAATCATATCATTTATTTTATACAATTATGGGGTAGTACATTAATAACCCTAGACTGAAAAAAAAAGTTCTGTTACAGTCTGTGTGCTTAGAAGCACTTCCTCTCATTTGACCCAAAGCTAGTAAAATACATCTTCTCTTGGAAACAATCCATTGTAACATATCCATGTCATTTACATTTTATGGTATGATACATACAGAAAATAGGCTTTATGTTTCAGTAGCATTAAAAGATGCAGTGCCAGAATTTCTGTTGGGGAACAATAGTGCTTTTAAATAATACCAAACATGGGCAATCCAATAGTAAACTTGGGAGCCTGTGTAATGTATATATTCTGAATATTAATTATGTGAATGTTCCTTCAGCAATAGACCTGAAGTCTGTATTTAAGATGAGGTACATGATTTGTTGTCTGCTAGAAGCTGAAACTTGGCTTAGCTCGAAATGCCTATCATACCCAAAGATCTGTAGATGGATTTTCTCATTCCTCAACTGCTAGTGTACACTTTTGAGAACAAAGATATAAATTGATATAGATGGTCCATGCAAATAATAAAATGCACTCTGAGAATTATGTTGTCAATTTTCATGACCTACTCATGCAATATGAACAAGAAGGCATCATCCTGGGAATAGTATGGAAATGTAGTTCAGATCCTTTTCTGGAAGCTGAGTTAGCATATCCCACTCCTTCTTTCTTTCTGGTGCATTTGGGTCTTTAATGAAACTCAAAAAATGCCCTTAGATTTATTAAAACTTAAGCAGGCTTTGTGGTTCCCTGTTCCCCAAAGTTATCTGCCTTAAGTTTTCTGGATCTAAGCAAGCAATTAGTATATGTTTTGTGAAATCTCACAAGGTAATGACAATCCTAACACAGTAAAAAAATCGGACTTCACTTAACACCACAGTCAGGATTTGATTGTGATCTCATATGCCTTTATGAAAACAACTGCATTCCACAGAGTTAATTTGGGACTTCACAATGCTTGAGATCAGAGCATGTTATGAATATTTAGAACAACATGCTGTTGAAGGCTTTCACGGCTGGAATTCATTAGTTGCTGTAGATTTTCCGGGTTTTGTGGCTGTGGTCTTGGCATTGTAGAACCTGACATTTTGCCAGTAGCTGTGACTGGCATCCTCAGAGGTATAACACAGAAAGATGGAGTATTCTCTATGTCAAGGTGAGATATATATATATATATATATATACTCCATCTTTCTGTGTTATACCTCTGAGGATGCCAGTCACAGCTGCTGGCGAAACGTCAGGTCCTACAATGCCAAGACCATGGCCATACAACCCGGAAAATTTACAGCAACTAATATTTTGAACACTTTGTGACAAAGACGTTATCTCTTTGCATGGTCCACAAACATGAAATAGCATTCACAAACGTCAGCATTCTTTCAGTGGCAGACTTTTTAGGTCTGCCCCAAGATGTTATCTAAAGTAGAAAACAAGGTCCCTTTTGGTAGACCAACTGCTGCTAAAATAGAATGTAAGTTTCATGGATGGATGGATGGATGGATGGATGGATGGATGGATGGATGAAAAAGCAGTTTTGAATACTTATAAGTGACTCACTTTTAACCCTTTATTCAGATGTACAAATGACAAACAGCTCTGTGCATTATGTTGTCAAATCTACAGCAACTAAAACTCTGTGCATATTTGCCCATATGTATGTATGACTTATCCTTTAATGTGTATGTATGTTTCTTCTCACATGTAGAACTTGTAATTCTAAACTAAGTTTAATTTAACGCAAAGAGAGACCTGATAAATGCAGTTCTGAGATGTGTAATGTAAAGAAACTGTCCTTTACATTTAAGGGTTCTCTGATTGTGAGATGTGTCTTGGTTTGCAGGAGTGAGGTCATTCTTCCCCCAAATATAGTTTGTGTGTGTGTTGACCTTAATTATCCCAGGCCATGGTATACTTAATCATTTTTCTAAATGTTGTATACTCCCATTCCTCAACAGTAAGCAATGTTAGGAATTAGTGTGATGCCCCATTTTTATTGGTACCTTTCCCTCAAATGACAGGGTATGTTGTTCGCCCTGTATTCTGTAGAGACGTTGTTGTGGTGGCTGGATGAGGTCTATTTTGATGCTGTGTGTGAAACAATTTATATAACATCTAATTTAAATATGGACACTCTCAGTCAAATTCTTCTAATGATTCCATTCCTTTTGATGTTATTTCCTTTAGATTGAAAGCCGCTTCCAAATAAAGGGAGGAGGGATAGCTGGATAAGCATTTCCCCCCCCCTTCTTTCTGAACTTTCTCACAGTCTGGTTGAGTTCCTGATCTCTGTTTCAACAAACATTTCATGCACGTACAAAGAAAAAAAAAAGCTACTTCTCACCTAGTCCAGCAGTCACAGTTTGATGCCAGTATGGCGATTGCTTCGGCTCAGGCTTTGGGGTAGACAGAAGATTCCAGATCCAAGCCGCCACCTGTCTGGTTCTTGGTCGCACCCCCTGGTTCAGGGACCCCTCTCCTGAGGCCCCCTAGGAATCTGGATAGCCCAAACTCCCCCAAACCGTACAATTAAAGTGTCTACTGGAGCAGTGCTCTGCAGCACACCTTGATCACGCTGCGCCAAAACTACACACACTAAATTACTCAGCTCTCGCTTATACCCAGAATTAAACTACTTTGTTCAGTTGTATGAACTGTTGCTATTGTTGGCTGATCTCATGTTCCTATACTGTGACAAAAATATTTCTACACTACAAACGGGCACTATGTATGCACGTTGAGTGCTACGATCAAAGCTATATAAAATCTTAAGTCAATATATGCTGATCTTTACCTGATAATTTTTCAGCACCTGTTTCCTGTCACTAAGTACCCATACTAGAGTAACCAACCCTGCCATCACATTCCATGATAGAATTTTTCACAGCTTGGTTAACATAACAGCCACATCTGTTTGTCCATATTAACCATTCCTAAATTAGCATTTCTTGGAAAATTTGCATTGCTATCCAATAGGGCTTCCCTTTGTTGCTTACATTTGACAGTTGTTTTATATCAATGTGCAAATTCTTTAATCTGTGTACTTTCCTGTCTTATCCCACCAACAATTTTATTTATTGTTTATTTTATGTGATTTCTATCCCACCTCCCCCCCCAAGTGGGCTCAGGGTGGGTTACAACCATAAAAACAATAGATATAAAAACATTGTAAACCCCATTGAAATCTAATACCAATTTAGTTACTGAAACATTTAAAACATGATGGCAACCCAGGTAATTTCATACACCCAAAGTACACACTTCGCAAGTGCCAGGGGCAATAATTTAAACAGGTGGGCCAAATTACCATCAGGAACACAGGAATGCCATAATGCCCAGCACAGGCAAGTTCAAGCAGGGAAGACTGATCTAATCAGTAATCAGAAACAAAAAAGGAAAAGGAAATGATGACTGAGCACAGAAGTGTTTTTACAGAAAACCTTAGTCCCGACTTGGATGGTGATTTATAGAGTTTTATAATGGAAAACTCTGAGTAACCCATGTAGAATGGCCCCATCACAAAACCAAACTAATTCTTCATTCGATGGTCTAACTGTAACTGGAATCCCTAGAAGTTGCCTTTCAGAGTTTTAAGATGCAATGTTGTAATGCAAAGTTTTACATTAAAATTGTACCTAAAGTTTTTTTCGTGTTCAAGAGACTTTACACTCCTTTGAAATTCTGTGTACCATCCCACTGAAGAGGTTTCTGCTGCAGCAGAAAGGTGATGTGCCTGAAGCCCAGGGTATGTGAATGTCTTCTTGAAGCAGCACTGGGGTGGGGGAGAAGAGTCTCAGATACTGGAACTTCTCTCAGGGTATTTTCCAATTGCAGTCTTATACAAAGAAAAAGTCTGCATTTATGTATATGATGGTTGTACAAACTGGAGTTTTCAATAGTGGAGGAAAGCTTGCTATCTTCCTACAGTTGTATGTAGCCTTGGATGTGTACCAAGCTCCTCTTTCCTGCATTTCCTGAAATTTAGTTAGATTCTCATGTTGTCTAATGTCGTCAGAGGACAGAATGTATTTGATAAAAATCAGGTTGGTAAGGGAATGAAATAAGCTTCTTAAATTACTTGCCATGTGGGGTTGTTATGAATTTCTGCACAATGCAGCCAGTTCCAAACATATCAAATTACAACTGCCCAGTTATAGAATCTTCATTTCTGATGGTTAATAACTTATTTCTGCTTTTGGGATCTCAGTGCTCTTTATTCTTGGTATCATTATATTCTATATACAATTGTTCCAATTTAGAATTCATAATTTAATCTGGTGAGCTCTGTACCCCTCGCCAGTTGAACTTCTCATGCTACCACTGAGATGGAAAATTTGACTGTCACTTCCTGGATTATCATCATCTCCAATTCACTCATATTTACATTAAAACTAAATATAGGTCTGTAGACCGCTAAGGTATTTTAGTCCACCAAATGGCACTTTACTAAGGAAAGCAAAAGTTTGTGTATAAGAAGAACTAGCTTTTTAAAAATTGGATTGTGTCATCTCTGAAGCCCTGGAAAAATCTTTGAGACTCTGTCGTATGCACACAGTGTACACTCCGAAGATGTGAACTTTTACAGCGTTTTTAGAACCCTAACAGAAATCCCTTGGTGGTTTTTGGTTTGCAACAGTGGTCCTTGTGTTTGCCTGCATGTCTTGCTGGAAGCCATTCACATAAAAGGATGGTAACGGGATATGATGCAATAGACTGGAGACTCATTTGTTTTCTTAAAACTTCTTCGTTCTCATAAAATACTTTTCCTGCACTTTATGTGATACAAAAGCACAATAGTTGCTTATTGTATTTTGACAAGTAGGAAAACCCATTTCTCAAATGTTATGATATAGATTTCTTTGGGATTATGCCAAGTTTGTCATTAGTCATAAGAACATTAACTGATCTTCCCCCCAAAGGCTCTTACCAGCATAGTGTTAGTTCCAGTAATGGTGACCAATATAAGGATGTTAAGGATTTCAGTGTTATTAGTGGTTCTTGCATAGGAGTGGGGATAATTTTCATGCTCAAAATGGTGAGAAAACATTTGAAGTACTCAAAGAACAACTAGATCCTGAAAAGATTTGTGGAATTCATTGCAAAAAGCCCGGGAGATATGCCATTTGGACAGTACTTTATAGCATTTTGAACTTCATCTGTCGATATTTCTGTTTCAAATAGAAACTTTTTGTTCTGTAATCTGTAAGGTTTTAGTTCCCTGGGAAAAAAGATTAAAACTATGGATTTCTGTTACAATAGAGGTTCTTGAGGTGCAAAACTTCGTTGTTGATGCTGACAAGTGTTTCTCTCTTAAAATTAATTTCTTCTGTTATAGTTGAGGGTGTAATCGTTGGGGCATTAGTGGGATAGCATATTTTTGAAAGCATACAGTTGGCTTTCTTTCCAAATAAAAAAAAATCATTGGGCACATGAGAGAGCTGCTAGTGCCTAGAGATGTGATAATGTTGCCAAATTGCACATGAATATCTTCAGCTTAAGGTTTTGTTTCTTAGGAAGTACCAATGATCAGTTGTTGTTGAAGAGATTTTAGCATCTTTTCCAGGAGGATCTGCTGAGAGAGGGCGGCTTGGGTTTTCATCATCTAGGTAATGGCCTTCCTCTGATATTTGCTTTACATGACCTTGGGGAACAGTATCCTCTTGTCATTTATTTCAAACCTCTGCTGTATATATTCACTAATAAATTAGGAAGAAGCTTCTTCGTTTCTTTTTAGCAGTTAAGAGAAGAATCTCCAGATGGTACCCTAATACTGATGTCCTGTGCTCTGTACATAGATAATGTTGGTTAGGGCTGAATTGGGAAGCATAAGGTGACAATAGGTATCATTTTGCCTTAGTAGTTAGAAATCTTGATGTTCTTATTGCAACTGAGTTCAGTGCTACTACTCATCCAGCATTATGAGAAGTAAAGACTGTATCACTGATGTTTACTGAAGCATGCATTTGTTCGCTATTAACAGAAAAACAGAAATTTTTAGATGTGACTTACTGATTAGTGTTTTTTAATGTCTGTTTCATTACATGTGCATCTTAGTGCTGAGCAGACCCAGATGTAAGTTCTTTTAAGTTCAATGGGTCTTGTTCTGAAGTGTGTGGGCGGAAGACTGCAGCTTGAAATCTCTAATAATTTTTTTTTTTTTTGGGGGGGGGGGAGTAATGGGCAGTGAATGACAAATTGAAAACACCAAAATTCTATGTGACCTATATTTTCTGGATATCCTAAATATAGGCTGCTAGTAAAGTGTGAAAAAGCAAAGGATATTTGTGCATTAAAGCAATAACATTCTTGAAGTGCCAGAAGTTTCCTTTGATTTGTCCTCCCTGCCAAATCTTTATTTACTATTATTTGTATATGGATTTTTGTTTGCTTCCTGAGTGTGGATAATATTCACCATCTTTTCTACAATGGACAAAGTGTGTGTGTGTGTGTGTTATATTTACATGATGTTTTATGTACAGACTTTTAAAATAATGCAGATTTCTTTAGGTGCATATATTCAGAAAATACATTTTGATTGTAGTCTCCCATATATAGTATTTTGCCATTACCCACGAATAAATTATTGGAACATTATAGTAATTGATCATAAATACTATGTTATTTTTGGATGATGATCATATAGTTTGTATAGTAATGCAACTGTATTCCATATCCTCAGTTTGAAATGAGTTTTCCAAACAATATGCCTTTTGCTTGCCGTGTTTAATAGTAGCCCTTATCTAAACTAAGGAAGTGTCACTTAAACCTCTTTAAATGTATATTTGAGTTGTGTCTTCCTTGTAGCCCTCTACATATAGTGTACCCAATCTAGCTAAAGTTATTTGTGACCCAGTGTGATTGAAAAAATGACATTTAAGTTACTTGTGACTTCAGGTTAAATAGTTGGTTTTAAAGGTACTTAACAACCTGTTAATGGAGTGGCACAACATTTTTGATGTCAGATGGACTAAATGCCAGTCCACCCTATGCATTTTTATTGGGAAGTAAGATTCTATGAGTTAAATGGAATTTATTCCCAAATGAATATGAATAAAATTGCAGTATGTATAGTAATTACTACAGGCCTTAAAAATGTATCATGAGAGTTTTAAATAGGTTCTGTCGTAACATATTTCATATTTAACAGTCAGTAGCCCAAAAAGGAAATCTGAAAAAAAAATGTTTTAAACTAAGTATGTTAAATACGCAATGTGCAAGTTATTATCTGTGATTTTTAACTATTACTGTGTAGTGATGGAAAGTAGATACTCTATAACTGAAAAAGCCTATAAAAATATATTTTATACATCCCTTGACAAATCTTGATATATAAACTTGGAAGGCATGAAAGGTGAAAAACAAAATTGCTTGTTTCTAGTTTTTAGCACTTTTTGTGAACTCAATCTCAGATCTTTCCACATAACACTAAGGGCTAGAAAGCTGATATTCTTGTTTTTAATAAAAGTTTAGATTCTATAGGTTTTTATAAGAATATCAACATAGTGCTTTGACGACAACAGGAAATCTGCAGTGAAAGGTCCAGTCATGGTTTTAGGGAAACAGTTCTCGTAACTTCTTTGCCCAATGTGGAAGCAACAGAGCAGGCAGAGAGCCAGCATTTCCAGCATTGTGTGAATGAGACTCATTCACAGTAACCCTACAACATGGCTGTAAAAGAACTAGCAGCTGTTGCCGGGCACTAGTGCATAATTGCAATGGAGTGTAAATTTAAGATAAGAACAATTAGCCTGTAGCTCAATAATGATCAGCACTTCCAAATCACACCTTCAGTGATGGCTCATTTACCATCTTCTTTATTGGTATAGTATGTGTGTACATGTGTCTTCGTGTATGTGTGTGTTTGTGTATATCTATATCTATCTATCTGTAAGCACACATTATCCCATTATATAGCCCTATGCAGATTTCTCATTTTTATTGTTTTCATGTTACCCCTCTTGGAAGGACGACATGATGTACATCCATACAAATTCTTAAGCTCAGTGGAGTGTGTGTGTATATATATTTGTAAGGGTATATATATTGTCTGTGTGTATGAGAAACAGATGCACTGTAGGCAGATAAAGTAGATAAATATAGATTCAAATAGAAGCATAAGTGTACAAATATAGACACTATATGGAGAGAAGGCAGGCAGATCAGCACAGTTTCATTATTACTTGTGTTCTGTATAATAAAAGAGTAGCTGACATTAAAATGACTGACTGAATGACACTGTCAGATTGCAGAAGACGTAGTGTAAGGTAAGAAAATAACCTTTCTAGCAGTTTGAAGAGCAATTAAGCAGGCAGATTTGGTGCCTTTCATTATTTGCTTAACACATTTTTGCAAGATTTTATTTTTGCAGCTGAAGGGTAAAACAAAGTATGAATTCTTATTCTATCCTAACGTAAGTGACTAAATAAACAAAAAAAGAGCAGTAACTCACGTCTTGTAACATGGAGGAGTAAAGCTGTCCCAGATATTTAATATGATCTTCCATTTCTTTTATGAAGTATACTGACTTTTCCCTTCTTCTTCAAGCCAGATAGGCTTTACTGCTGAATTTTAGTTGGCAGTCAATGAAGGAAATTTGAAAATAAGGCTGAAAATTCTTCATTGATTTAAAAAGGAAATATTATTTGTATATGTTTCAGAGACTTAATGCAAGGTGCCAGTGTTGTGTCTCCATCTTCACATCACTTTTTATAAGAAAAGCTCTTTTCTTGGTATAGTTAGGCCTCAAATGTGAGTGCACTTTGGATTTGAGTATATATATATATAAAACATGGTATCACACTCAGTCAGTGTATGTTCCAAACTTAACCAGCCTTTGCTGTATTGGTAGGTAAGGTTGCAAAATATTATTTCACTTTATTTTACCCTTTACGTTGCTTGTTAGCTTGTTCCCGTTCTTTCCCAAGCGATGAATATAATGAAATGGCAATCCAAATACTGCCATTGCTTCTCCAAATATAAGCAGCTTGCTTCTATTGTTAGGTCTCATGCATTTAAAAATTAATTGTGTTAACTGAAAACAAATTCTATGTAACTTATTCCATAACTCATGTAAGCAACATATATGGACCTGAATGTAAAATGTCTTGCTTCAGCAATGGTCCTGTGTATTTTTTTTAAATGTAGCTTTTATAAATATTTCTGTGCCATTTGTACTTATGGGAACTGGGCGTCATAGCTAAAGTAGTACATCAAATGAATAGTTTCATTTGAAAACTTCTTTTTGAGTTATGAAATTTTATCTGCATAAAGTTTGAAATAATTATCTATTCTAGAGTTTCACTCATGCTCTGATGCATGCATAGATAATGGTTTCCCATTAATTTCTTTTTCCCATTCAATTAATACAGAAGCCATTCTGGATTGGGCAGTTATACCTAGCATGTCACTAGATCAGTAAGGTGTGTTTGTTTAAACTTTATGTGTAATTTTCTCCCGATTTTACCACCGTTGATATCACACTGTAACATTCTAGAGAAAATAATGCCTATGGGTATACCTCATGATGAATTTTAGTATTGTTTCTTCCAAACAGACGTTTTGTTTCACCTTTTACAAAATGATTTAATTCTTTTCATGGTTATATCTCATGATACAAATTATAAAATAGAATAAATAATAATACAGAATATATTCTGTAACAGAAAAAGAGAAATTTATGTTTGTAGCCAGAACATGCAGATTCCCCCCCCCTCACACCCCACTCAAGCTTCCAGAGACCGTCCTTCCAACCTTTTTCTAAACATGAACATAGGTTTGTTTGTTTTTAATTGTAAGAATTTTATATGTAATACAATAAGATATGGAGTCTCATTCTAACCCAGTGTTTGTTATTTGTAGCTTCCATTGTGTTTGACCTATTCCAAAATGATGAAGCTTTAGGAACTTCATATGATTAAAAGAAAGGATACAGCAAAGGTAAGATGCAAAAGAGAGTTGCTCAATCACTCTGTACTGTATCTTTTTTTGTAACATATTTCTTCAAATATGGCTTCATCATGTTTTACCTTTCCATTTCCTCATCTCACATTATTGTCTGGTGTGGTTGGAGTCAGTGTGACATACAATGTGGTGATACCATGTCATGTGTTGTTTATTTTAAACAAGAAAGAGAGAATATACTTGTAGTTTAAAAAGTTATTGTTTGTCTACATAAGAATTTAGTTACTTGATACCTAACAGACAATGTTATATTCCCTTCTTCATTTTCTTTACTGCCTGGCTAATTTTGTCACTGTGTTACAGGAAATTCCAGAATGCAAGCAACTGTAACTTTTTCCTTTAGACATAAGCTTTATGAAACTTTCATTGTTTAATAGATCAAAGGTGATTTTTCCCCTTGCAAATACAACATAATGTTTTCTTGGAGCATTACATGAACATGAGAAGATTTTTTCTCCCCCTGCTACTTGCTTTAAGTCTATTCGAAGCAAACTAAAGGAAAAGAAATTGTAATATGAAACAAGATTATAATTTCATAGAGTTGTTCAGACCAGCTGTTGTTGATTGGACAATCCATGCAACCACTACCTCCAATCTGAGCTTGGCCACTTGATTCTGGTGGTTGTATAGACTAGTCCTCTGCCTCTTTCCTCTTGAGATTCCTTTGCATCTGTGAAGGGTTCAGGGAAGGACTGATGGGAAAACCTGCTTTGTTCACCTCTTACTTTGCTTAACTTTGTTTCATGAAATTCCCAGTTCTGTTCCCTTTCATGTCAATAAAAAATGGCTCTGTGAAATCAAGGGAAGGCAAGAATCGAGGGTACATTTGAAAATCTCACTTAAAAAATTCAGTTGTTAAAAGACTTTCTTCTCTGTGGCCTCATAAGATTTGTCAGTGGGTTAGACAATGCACAGTGAATGCAACAAGGTTCCTGCTAGTTTTTTTTTAATATTAACGTTTTTATTAATTTTTAAAATTATCATGGTTGTATAACATTCCCAATATCAGTATATTTCAGTAATAGCAACAACATATTGCTAGGTGCAAGAGATACATATAGAACCATGTAAACAGCTAGATAGATATACCATAATGCATAGATAAAGATTACAAATAGGCATTCATACTAAATACATAGAGCTTATCAGCTGATAGTCTCACATACAGAAAAGAAAAAACAAAAAACAGAGTGTCTAGTTCCTACTGGATTTAATCTTTTTGCCCTCCCTGACCTAGTTAAGTTAGTCTTACAACCTTTTAAAGGAAATGTTGCAAATCAGTATTTTATAATATATTTTTTCCATCTCATTGTAGTCAGGTCTAAATTAATACTTTTATATATTCAAATGTATCCAATATTGCTTATTACAATTAGGCTTAAATAATTTTTTACCCCAGAGTTTGAATGCCGTTCAGTATCATAATACGCACTGGGCAAGTGGTCTTGATAATGGATGTAAACTAGAAATAGATATATCTCTTACTCCCTGAGAAAAAAGATGGAATGGAGTGAAATTCAATTCTAATATATAATCATTAGCAGTATATCTTAGTACTTGATATTCAGAATAACACAACGATTCCAAAGACAGAACAGTATCTGGGTTTTGGGATCTTTCCCATGACTAGAACTTGTTCCCGTCAATAAACATGGAGTTTTTTATCAGCCGCCCACAACAAATTTCTTGGAATGAAATACTCTGAACTAAAACTGTACGTCACTGTATTTCATCATGATTGTTGATTTGCAGCTACTACCTTGGCTGTGTATCTTTTGTGCACTTATGGGGTTAATATTCTGTACAGGAGAAAAATCTAGGTTCACTGACTTCCATGAAACATTAACTGGAATAAAATGTGTGAATTTCAGGAACTAGCTTTCATTTTAGACATCCAAAAATGTTTGCTAATTTAAGAGCCAGTTTGATTTTCAAAGAGCCAGCCTGAAGGGAAAGGGACAGAGAGAGGGACCCTGTTCTTGTTGGCACATTCTGGCCAACTTCTTGCCCAGCTGTTTTCCCTTCAGGCAGTTTTTAATTAAAAGGTGCCACAGTCCAAGTCTCCCTGAATGTGGAATGGCTTCCGACTTGCCATTCCTCCTTCTACCAACTGGCTGCTGGTAGTGATTACTTGATGGCGGAGGGAAAGAACTATACACTTACAGTTGGCTTGTTAGAAATTCTGCACATTTTCTGAAGCTAATTCTGACCATTCAAAAATGTTCGAGAACTGCTCTCTTTCTGGAATCTGTACATCAGTTCAAATTAACCCTTGCTTCTGACAAGCACAAAAAGAGGAAAAATAAGACTGAAGAAACTAAGAAAAGAGGAAGGAGAGCAATATGGCAGGTCCTACAACCGCAGCAAATGTGGGGGGGAATTGCCCCTTGACAGTCCAGACTTAGATTAAGGAGTTCTTAAATAATTATGCTAAGTAGGGACCCCACTGTCTGTAACAATGGTAGTATAAAAACATAACCCATTTCTGTTGAGTAGGTGTTTTTCACCCTCCATTTATCAATATTTAAAAGTAAACTAGCTGGCTTGAGTAAGGTAGGAACTTAATTATGTCCAGTGATAATTCACCCTGCCTGTAGAAAGCAAGCACAAGTGCAATATGGTGAATTCGTGTCCTTCATATAGACTGGGTGAGCATATACCAGTGTTAATGAAAATTATGGCGAAGGTTTTAATGGAATTAATGGAATTCCAGTGTCATTTGCAAGGTTATTATTGATATAATTATTGTATAATTATTATAGTTATAGTTCTTTATTGCTTAGTTTTACACTAGATCAGTGAGGCAGGTAAAACAATTTAATAATTATATAATTAATAAGTTATTGTATAAAAAGAGATCATGGAACAAGATCTTTCATGCATTTATATCCAAATGTCCAAATATGGGAAATATTAAAATTTATTAACTGTTAGTATGTAAAGGCCATTCAAACAATAAGCTACAAGTTAAAGATTTTTGTTCTTTTACACAATTAAAAACAAAATATATATTATGTATGTGGATTTTTTTTATAATCCAATTTGTAATTGTTATCTGTCGCTTGGCTTTTGTAATTTTGCTTTCCTATAGAGGTCCAGTATTTTTTCTCCTGACAAACACATTCCAACCTAAAAAGCATGAAAGAGAAGAGTGCCCAAATACTGCCTTTTAATTCCTATACTTTTTAAAAAAACCTTCAGACCGGAAGACAAAGGTCTATCTAAGATCTTTTTTTTGGTTCTGGAAGTCTCATTGAGCTCTTTTCCTCTTACTGTATTCCCAGGAATATCTGTATCTTCTGAACAGTACATTCTCTCCTCATCACACTTTCTTGCTCTTCAAAACTGGATGTATAGAATGTGGAAAAACCCACTTAGCCCATACTCAGTAACTTTCTGCATGACAAATATAGAACATGTTAAAGTTTTTGTTTCTTCTTCAATACATTTTGTTTCTGTTGAACTGCTAATGCTTATAAAAATGGGGAAATACTATTTTAAGAGGGTTTGTTTTATAAAACCAATGCAAAATGTTTGGCTGTTTATATTGATGATATCCTCATTTTGAAGAATTTGGAGCCAGAAAATGGAAAGGATATGTGGTAGTGTGCAAAGAGAGATACAAAAGGTGAATTTTCTTGAACAGTTTTCCCATTTTAAAAAGGGAAATTATTTCAAATTTCATTAAGTTTAGCAAGAATCCATTCCTGTATTCTGAAAAGTCTTTAGTTCGTATTCATTTTTTTAAACTGTGGGCTTCCTGAATGCAAAGTTTCAGTTAAGTGCATCATTTGCATCATGTTTCTGATCTCATTGCTGTTTATACTATGGATGACAGCACCTCCCACATACACAAATGCAAGAAATTTTTGAGTAATTGAAATGTGTGTTCATTTGAAGATGGCATTTTGAGGTATAATACAGATCATAAATACCTTTCTACTGAGCTCTCCCTATTAATATAAACATTTACCAGTTCATCCATCATTTAACTGGTCTACCTTTTATCTACTTAAGAGCCAAAGGGTTAGCAAGTTACCGAGACAGAAGAAATTGTTACCTGCCACAGGCAGGTGACTCCATGAAAGACAGTGAGTATACTTTTGCCATACCCAGGCATATCATTCTGAGCACAGAAATTATAAATAAGAATTTCTTCTTCATTCAGAATATTTTGCAGCAGAGATAACTTATTTTCTTGATAGTATGTCTTTTGTCACTGGTAATTACAAAGGAACAATATTTTTCTTTATGCTGTTTTACAGATCTTTCTGTCTTTTTTATTTTGTTTATTTTTAAAATACTCAGACTAAATTGTGGTATGGTATCTTGCTTTTTATATAGTCATTAAGGTAATTTTATTGCTTGTATTATGCTGTTTTATTGCATTTTCCAATTTCTGTAAGCTGTTTTGATTTATTTTGAAAGTGGGATCAAATCAGTTTTGCATATTATAAAATTTGCTATTAGTTTATGACTTTTTTCAGGAGTTCTGTAAGGTGATAGAGTCTTACCAACTTATTGCCTTAGTATAAGGAATATTTTCGCTTAAAAAAACATTCTGCTTTTTTGTTACTGAACGATTCATATTTTGTGTTCAACTCCTCACCATGATTTTTACCTAGAACTTCAACTACTGCGCAAATAGAAGCCACAAGTCATTTATTTAGTGACAGAAGAGAAGTCCAGATGAGGGTGCAGATCTTCATGGTGTACAATGTGTTAATTTATTTTGTAAATTAACCAGGTGACTAATTGTAAAATCAAACTTTGTTTTACAGCTCACAAAATACCATTTACCTTCTGCTGTTTGCAGGGTTAGGGTTAGGATTAGGGTTAGGGTTCTAAAATAGGGTTCTATATATAGTGTTCTAAAAATAAAAACTACTTTAAGTTTGTGCTGCTGTAGCATGCGTACATGCACACACACACACACACAACTGTAGATGCAAACTTGGAGTATTTCAATTATTTATGCCTTTAATTCTTTAGATCTTGTATTGCTATCTGTGGCAGTTTCCATGCAATGACTTTTTGTGCTGTTGAAGAATCTCTTTTCTACATGTCAGAATTAAAATGCATGT
The DNA here is from genome assembly GCA_029375565.1 of Gekko gecko. Taxonomy (NCBI): domain Eukaryota; kingdom Metazoa; phylum Chordata; class Lepidosauria; order Squamata; family Gekkonidae; genus Gekko; species Gekko gecko. The sequence goes on from JAPDNY010000004.1 coordinate 46,856,261, forward strand.
TTCAGGTTGCGCTTAATAAATCCATAGGCAAGATTGCTACTACATGTCTACTCATAAGCAAATCTCCTTCAGGAAAGGTCCTGTTCTCTGTGTATTCTTTCTTTTTGTTTCTTTGTTTTAGCTTAGTTAATTACTGGCTGTTCTAAGCAGTTTATGTCTATCCCTCTGCCCACCTGTGAGTAAATTATTGCACATACCATGAGCTGTACGAACTTGCTTAATTATCTGTGTCATTTGATAAACTACATTTGCAGACATTTATTCTAAAAGTTCTAAAGTTGCTACCTATTTGGAAAACAGTCCCTTAAGGTCATCTTTGTACTTGCCTCTTCATTTTCAGCCTTTTCAGTACTTTTTTCCTATCTGCAGCTCTAGAAGATGGAAACTTAGGTACCATCATTACCTTCATATGTGAAGGCAAAGGGAATTCTCTGAAGGCTCCAACTGACCCTTTCTCCCCCTCTCCAGCGGGCATGTTGCTGATGTGCTGCATCTATACACCTGGCCATTTTTGGTAATGTGAGACCCTCCTATCCTGTTCCTCTGAAGGCCTCCAGCCTACAAAATACTATGCAGGGTAGGGGAGAGTAATAGCCCCCTGGTTCAAAAATTTTATTTGGAATCAGTAAAGTATAATGAAATATTGAAGGACCCACTCCCCCAAATTCCTTCTCATTTCCGTTTTTGATGTATATTCTATTTCAAATCCTCAAATCATGTATATTATTTTATTAATTTAGAAATGTTTTTGAAAAGTTCAAGGGCCGATGGGGGGAGGGAGAATAGACCTGTTTATCCTTTCGTTTAACTTTCTTGTATTTGTGTAAAACATGGCATGTGAATAATCACATATCACACTATCTTAGCATAGGAATTAGAAAGTTAGTTTCCTCTGCCAATTGTGTTTTCCTGTGACCTTGAAATGGATGCTGTGTTAAGACCATATAAAAAGTTCTCCCTCTTTAAATCTCTAAAAATACACACAGACATAAGATAGTCAGGCATACCAATATGGTTGCCATATATTCTGCTAGAGCTTGCCCTTGAAAAAGTTATATGCAGTTCAGCATTCCAAGATGCAGAGAGATCATTTTGCTGGCTGGTATAAGTAGTAGTTTTCTTTTGCTTTTAATTTCGAACAATTTACTTCCCTGGCTCTAGTACATTGTCCCTTGCCCTGTTATTACTGTCCCAGCAGGAAGCCAGCTCTTTTTTATCCTCAGGTCATTGACGTCATTGTGTATATGTGTTCATATGTATACATGCATGTGTGTGTATTCATCCATATGTGTGCAAAGAGACATAAATGTGACTTATTCACTATATAGCAATGAAGGATGCTCAATCTCCTCTCTGTTTGGATTGTAATTTGTGTGCAAACAGATGAAACATACTAAATTTAGATGTGCTGAGAATGTTGACATGAATACAATGGCCGGACAATTTAGTTTGCTGGAAAATGTAAGGCAAACACCTAAAAGATTTGTCTCAGTGTTCTTCTGGAGTATAGCACTGAACAAGTGGCTTTGTCCCTGCATGGTAGCCTCTTGTGCTACAGGCCAGGCCATTGCAAGGTGGTTTTTGCCTAATCCCAGAACTGAACTTGTTTACTGGAGAAGAGGAAGTATCCCTTGAGGTTGTTATTGACTCTTTAAAAGCATCTTGAACCAAGGTGGGGTGCAAAAGTTTTAATTAAATAAATAAATAAATAACCGGTCTTGTAAAGAATGAGAGGAAGAAGAAGAGATTGGATTTATACCCCACCCTTCACTACCTGAAGGAGTCTCAGAGCAGCTTACAAACTCCTTTCCCTTCCCCTCCCCACAACAGACACCCTGTGAGGTAGGTGGGGCTGAGAGAGCTCTGACAGAAACTGCTCTTTTTCAAGAACAGCTGTGCCAGAACTATGGCTTGCCCAAGGTCATCCAGCAGGTGCAAGTGGAGGAATGGGGAATCAAACCTGGTTCTCCCAGATTAGAGTCCGCGCACTTAACCACTACACCAAACTGGCTCTGAAATCACTTGCAGTTCATCCCCTGCACAGTGAGCAGAGTATGAGCTGAACCTGTGAGTGATTGAGCCTATTTGAAATCAGTATGTCATCAGAGCTAATAATTGGTAAGTTAAATAATTTGTGAGGGAAAATTCCTATTTGAGATGGTTTCATTTCCAGGGTCTGGGGAAGATCTCAAAATATCTTCAAAGAAACAATGAAAAGCTGGTTTCAGAGGATAACCATATTGGTTTGCAATAGAAGAGCCAGATTTGAGCCCAGTGGCACTTTAGAGACTAGCAAGATTTTGGGAGGTATAAGCTATCTAATGAAGGGAACTTTGACTCACGAAAGATTATACCCCAAAATCTCACTGCTACTAAACTTAAATGAAAAGCTGCTGGTTCATGACTTTACAGAATGGGCAAATGTCATAACAAAAGCATCAGTAGCAAATTTAATGCTGCTAGGAGTTTTTTTATTTTACTTACTAGTTTTACTTTTGTTTTACTTCCAAATTAGATGATCGTTTCCTTGAACTGTACAAACATTTGTGCCATCAAGTCACAACTGACTTATGGCAACCCCAGCAAGGGGCTTTCAAGGCAAGTGAGAAGCAGAGGGGCTTTGCCATTGCCTTCCTCTGCAGAGTCTTCAGGATTGGTCTGCCATCCAATTCCCAATCCTGCTTAGTTTCTGAGATCTGATGGCATGGGGGCTATACCATGCCACTTTCCCACCTCCTTGAGCTATGGCTGCGTCCTATTTGGAATTCCCATTCTATAGGAAATGTTAACATTGTAAACGAGGTTTTCTAAAGAAATATTTGACCAGTACATTTCCCAAGCAAGAATTTAAAGATAGTGGTGTGTTGTTGTTTTTTGCTTAATTCATTGAGCATGCATATAGTTTTAATTTTGTTGAAATCTAATGTTATTAAAACTATTAAATAAATAACACAGAGATGTCAGACTGTGTTATTCAGATCTTAGTTTTTGAATGCTTTAAGATGCCTCTCCAAATTCAAAGGGACTTATTGCCAGTGAATATACACAGAATTACTGTCTTAGGCTTTTTTTGGTCAGATTAGATCTGGCTATGGGTTTATTCCCCTTTTGCAGTTTGTTCCCCTTCTGTGTCGTTGCATTCTGTCCCACAGAATAACAAAAATCAGTGCTCTGATTTTTACTATTCCATTAATTGTATTTAATAATTTCGTTTCTTTTTTCCGGGTAGTCGTGTGACTATATTATCTAATCAGCCTTATCATTTTATAGTAAAATAAAATAAAAAATAATTTGGTCATTCTGGTTCATCATTAGCTGCAAGAAGGAAAGCTTTAAGTTGCATATTCTCCCTAGCCAGTCATTTTAACATATTGGAGGTTTTCTGGTCAGTTGACGTCAGAATTCAAAATTCTGACAGATCAGAGAATGGGGTCTGTTTAGTATGATTTCCAGTTGATTGCTCTGAGAGCTGGGTTTTTACACTAACCTGTACAACTACAACAGTGTTAATAAATATGAACTTTCTCAGAGCAGAGCAAGCATAATACAGTTTCCCTGATTGCTTCATTAACTGTAACTGTCGATAAGGCAAAATGTGGTAGATGTTTACATTGGAGTGGCATGCATTTTCCATAATCCCATATTTAGGGAAAGCTTTATAGAGAGGGATAATCCATTTCTCTCTTGCAGTGGGATCACATTATATAATGTCCTAATAGCAGGCAAAATTTTTATACCTAAGGCAGGAGTCCACAGCCTTTTTGAGCCTGCGGGCACCTTTGGAATTCTGACACAGGGTGGTAGATACAGCCACAAAATGGCAGTTGCAGGAGATAATGTTATACATTACTGAAATAAATCTTCAACATTATCAATATTAAGAAGGATATAGAAAAGGTGGAACATATCCAGAGGAGGGCAACAAAAGATGGTGAGGGGTCTGGAGACCAAGTCCTATGAGGAAAGACTGAAGGAACTGGGTATGTTTAGCCTGTAGAGGAGATGACTGAGAGGTGATATGATAACTATCTTCAAGTACTTGAAGGACTGTCATATAGAGGATGGTTTTCTGTTGCCCCAGAAGGTCGGACCGGAACCAACAGGTTGAAATGAAATCAAAAGAGTTTTTGGCTAAACATTAGGAAGAACTTCCTGACAGAGTGGTTCCACAGTGGAACAAGCTTCCTTGGGAGGTGGTGGGTTCTCCTTCTTTGGAGGTTTTTAAACAGAGGCTAGATGGCCATCTGACAACAATGCTGATTCTGTGAACTTAGGCAGATCATGAGAGGGAGGGCAGGAAGGGCTGTATTAGTGCTTAGTTCTTGTGGCCCTTTCTTGCACGCCCAGGGAAATGCTGGTCCCACCTTGGGGTCAAGAAGCAATTTTTCTCCAGGTTAGTTTGGCTGGAGATCCTGGAGGTTTTTTGTCATCTTCTGGGCATGGAGCAGAGGTCACTGAGGGTGTAGGGGGGACATATTTGTGAAGGGGGCAGGGTATAAATTAAATAAATAAAGAAACAAATAAATAATAATTTCCTGCATCGTTCAGGGGGGTTGGACTAGATGACACTGGAGGTCTCTTCCAACTCTATGATTCTATGATTCTATTCTATGATTCTGTCAGGCAGTAGCTCTGTTTAACAGGATGCCTTTTAAAATGATCATTAAAAAAAATTGCTTACACGCAGCTTACCTTCAGTCAGTTTCAAAAATCTTCACAGCCAATCACCCAGTGACCAGTCAGCAGCTCTGATAGGCTAAAGCTCCATCTGACCTCTGCATTCGGTGGGCACCGGAAAAGGTGTCAGCATAGGTAGCATGTTACCCATGTACACCATGTGGTGGCTGCTGGCCTAAGGGAATGGCCAATGGAGCTGAAAAGATTGTCTCTCAAATGTTTAAGAATGCAACGGGACCCCCAGCTAAGCTGGTCTGGCTGTTTTCAGTGCTTGGATGGCAGACTTCCTGGGGGAGCCTGTGTATGCCATCTTGAGTTTCATGACAGACAAAAGGCAGGAGATAGTTTAGCTTTATGCAAAAAACAATGCTCTGTCATTGCAAAATAAAAGTTAATAAAGTTGTGTGACTCCTTCACATGAAGGTAAGCCTCATAAATTTCCTGTTCAATATGGAACCACTCACCAAGAACTGTTGATTTTCCTGAGCCTCTGAGAAATTTTCTCACAGTTCTGCCTGTGGAGCCTGTCACTAGCAGTCAAATAAGGACAATTTTACCATTCTCTCCTGCTGCGCCTTTTTTTTTTGCAGTGCCAGTACATGTATTTGTTATTCTTTGTAACTCCCTTTGAAGTTGGGAATCCAAGGGGAATCTAAAACCAACCAGATGTTTCTGCTGCTGGAGACTCAGAAGGCAAGAGTTCCCAGTTTAGCTGAAACTTGGTGCTGTTACTAATGCTGTTGCTGCTAAAATTCTCTCTTGGCTACATGTATTTATTATTTATTTGTTTGATTTTTGCCCACCATCCAGAAGAAGTGATACCTCATGTCACTATCCCCAGAGGAGGGTGTTGGTGGATGAATTATCTAACTAAACAATAAATCAGCAGCTTCCTGTGTGGATTTCCCTCATGGGATTTAAGTTCCACAACACTGCTAGTTTCCTACCCAAGCTGTTTCATGTTACATTTCTAGCTAGGGAGAATAACTTCTGTGCTGCATTTAGTCCAGATATGCTGAACAGTCCAGTTAGGTGGTCAATGCACAGCAAAAGCAAAATGTATGAGTATGTGCATGTGTGCCTGAGGCATCATTCAGCTATGGCTAGGGCCCAGAAAGCTGGTTTTCTACATGCCCAAGACGTTAGGCATGCTCAGTTGTATTTTTCTTGAACATCCAACCCCACTGCCGTGAAACAAACTACTGCTGAAAGTCCACTCAGTTTGAAAAGGGGCTAAGCTGTGGATGTGTATAAGAAATACAAACATGCATTCCTGGAACTAACTGTGTTATGTTTGGAATATGTTTTAGAAACATTTTTTTAAACTTCTGGATGTTGCACATTGTGAAAGATACCCTCCCCACAAAAAAAGTTAAAATCCTTCTGCTGTCCCCCACCCCCTTAACTTAGTATTATTAGACTGCAAATATTGCCGAACCTCTTCCTGTGTATTCTGAAATGGAAGATCCTTGGCTCTGTCTGAGGGGGGGAGATACACACACAATAAAAACATAAGAGCTCCCAAGGGTTATATACCATGGAAAACATACATAAAATTTAAGGCTTCCTTTGCTGGATTTATATTAAAAAAATCCAGACCACAGAATTCTGATCCTAATCCAGACCGCAATGTTTTCCAACCTTTGGAGGAGTTCGTTCCAGAGATTATTTAATTTAATAAACTCTCTTTAGTTGATAGATGTGTTTTTGGTGCTTTAAAGCACCCCCCCCCACTCCCTCTCAAATTCAGTTCAGCTACTGGCATAGAAGAAACTTCTCTGTGTTTTCTCTTATAGTTTCCCTGGTAAAAAGTTAAAACCACTACCGTCAGGTCTTTGTCATTTTCACCATTCTGTCATTAGACTGAGTGTCCACCAGGTGTGCTTGAAATCTGTTTAAGGTCTCTGAGGAATTCAGTGTTTTGCTTTATCTTCTGAAAATAATCTGTTGCCTCAATAGTTTGCTTAGTGTGTATCATTCTGGCCCCCTACCTGGTTCTGGCAATTAGCAGGCCAAGCTGGAGAAAGCCCTACCCGGAAAAGGGCAAGCAGGGACAAAGATGCAGTTCTGTAAGGCCTTAAGGTGACTTCCTGATGTGCCACTGACCATTTGCATAGATGGCATGGGGACAGCCCCTTTAACTCATGACCAAGGCATAAGCAGCCAAGGGAAGAGCCAGGAGGGAAGGCGGCAGCAATGGGATGAGCCAATAAGGGTTCCTACATCGCTCTCAACCTACAACATGACTTTCTATCCCTTAGTAAATCAGGGTTTGCCAGGCTTGCTGGCCAGGCTTCAAAAGGAGCTAGGATACTGGCTATTCCGTAGGGAGAACTGTGAGGGAGAAGCTCTGGGTAGGAGAAGGAAGCAGGTGAAAGCAGTCTCTTTCTCTCTCCATAATAAGGCCTAGCTGACCCTAGAATGAGGTTGTGGGGCCTGGAGAGCTCCTGCTTTTCCATTTGATCTTCAGACAACCAAGATCAGTCCCCTGCAGAAAATGGCTGCTTTGGAGGATGAACTTTATGGCATTCTACCCTGCTGAGGTCCCTCCCCTCTCCAAACCTCATCCTCTCCAGGCATCACCTCCAAAATCTCCAGGTATTTCCCAACCCAGAGCTGGCAATCTTACCTAGAAGGAAGACGACAGACAGGGTACCAGGCACAGGGAAATAGGCAAGGCCACCTTGCCTCTCTGGAATTAAGTACACAGTATCCTTTCCCACCATGTCTTAAGTGGGGGGGGAATCATGTTGATTAATTATATGGAGGCTTTGTAAGAAAGTCTTGACCTTTAGCAGAATAGAATCACAGGATCCAACTATTTGCATATAAAATGTGCAAACTTTTATATAGATATCCTGCCAATGGATACACTTACTTCTGGAAGCCTTGTTGCACATCAATATATGACTGCTCAAATACTGAAATGCTTTTTTGTTTTTATTCTAGGAATATCTAGAATTTTTTTAATGAAATATCCTACTTTGTGATGCTGAAATCCCTACATCTTAACTGAACAGGAAGAAAAAGAGAGAGGGTGAAACTAAACGTTGTGACAGATTTGTTCTTATTCTTTTAATTGGGTTGGGTTATTTCTTTTTTGTCACACAATATATTGCTGTTGCTGTTGATATAGCATAAACTAATAATCCAAGGTTTAGATCTTGGGGTTTCAATAGAGAAAACACTCTTAGAGAACTTATCTCCCCATTCAGCATGCTGTCAGAAGTTTTTCTTAATTGACATCATCAGAAATTAGTATCCTGCCAAGAGAAAAGTTTTCTTGACCCTGTTACCAGAAAACCACACAAAATAGGATCCATCCTGAGGTTGAATAATGTAATTGCTTTTAACTTCTTGCATAAAATCCCTAGATGAATACAGTCTACTTCAAACTTTTTTTGTTGTATATTAGCATTAGAGATACACATTGAGAGTTTTTTATATATTGCTGTGTCTCATAACAAAAAAGTCCCCTTACAATAAAATAAAATCATAAATACAATTAAACATGAACATTAATATAATGCATAAAATCAATACAAGCATGAAAATATTCCCATGCCCTGCAAAAAAACCCCAAAACTCATAGCAAAGTTGCATTCACACATACAAAGCAGGTCAAGAGGTGTAAAGTACTGGGTTCGCCACATGGAGGACTCATACTGTGACATGCGTTCAGACTTGTTTATTGTACTTCACACACGAACTGGCAAAACGGCCCCACAAGGGCCAACTATATACATCCCACCCGGCACACCCACAGTCCCATTGGGGGTTTGAATTTCTCATCAGAGGTGCTATTAGTGGACACTAAGTGGTCTAGTATCCTCGGTCACTTTGTGTTCAGGGACCAAGCTCCCTACTTTAGTTGCGGACCCCTGGAGGCGGTCCGCATACATAACACCCTTCCCCCCATAGTTTTGTCCCTGCCTATGTGATGTAGTCCTGCAAATAGGCAGGGGGTCTATGCTTTCGTAGAGAGCGCTGAGGCGCAGGCACAGGGACACTTGCTACTGGCTCCAGCTGACTGGCTGGGTCTGGTTGCTGGGGCAGTGGTGGCAGCTCTTCAGCTGGACTTAGGGGTGCTGGCGCCGGCTCACCTGCCTGGGCCCCTTCCGCACTCAGGGCAGGGCTGCCTGGTAGTCTCTGGGATGTAGGGTCCAGCTCTTACTTCCCACAGGGAGGTTCATCCTCCTTAGACACCTCATATGACACTGGGCCGGTCGCTCAGATGACTCTGCCTGCCAGCCACGTGGGACACTTCCCAAAGTTTGTTATGTACGTCGGGTCACCCGGAAAGAATCCTCGGGGGCATCCCTTTGCGCCATCAGCTTCCTTGATTCCGGTGCCCAGTCGGGATGCAGGTGGTCCAACAGTATGGTGGGGGGGCCGCCCATCAAAAGTTCTATGGGGCAGTGGCCAGTGACAGGGCTTGGCATTATCCGCTGTGTCAGGAGGAAGCGGGCTAGCCAGAACTCCCAGTTCCCGTCCGTAAAGCTTAGGGCTTCCTTCGTGGTGTGCACCATGCACTCTGCCCATTGGTCACGGGGTGGAAGGGCACAGAACGAATGTACTGGATCAGGATCCACTGGAGGAAGTACTGGAATTCGGCCGACGTGAAGGCTGCCCCGTTGTCAGAGACAATTGTGTCCGTCAGGCCATGGGTGGTGAAGATCCTATGGAGTACATGGATGATGGCCGAGGATCATGGGGCTTATCTCCAGCCATTTGGAGTAAGAGTCCACAGTTACCATGAATAGTAGTCCTTGGAAGGGGCTGGCAAAGTCTATATGTAACCGGGACCACGGCTTGTGTGTGGACTCCCAGGGTTGTGTGGGTGCACTTGGTGGATTTGGGTGGACTGTCTGGCACTCCCTTACCCAGGACTCAATCTCAGCGTCGATCCCTGGCCACCAGATGTAGCTCCAGGCCATAGCCTTCATCCTGACTATTCCTGGGTGTGCCTCATGGAGCTCGTTGAGGACCTGCTGTCTCAGGGCATTAGGGATGACCACCCTATCCCCCCACAAGAGACACCCCTTAAGGGCTGAGAGCTCGTCCTTATGGGTAGTGAAGGCAGCGAACTCCCCCTCACCACTCAGCCCAAGACCCAGGAGATGACAGGGTCGCGGGCTGAGTGGGCAGCAATGTCAGCTACCTGCAGAGGAGTTTCTGGGAGGCCCTCTAGGAGGAGTACCCCGGGAGCAGGGTCGGCATCCACGGACAGCAGCGGTAAGCAGCTGAGGGCGTTGGCATGCCCCATTGTCTTACCTGGACAATGCTCCAGGCAGTAGTTGTAATCCACCAGGAAGAGGGACCAACAGAGAACCTGGGGCGAGAGTACTTGGGGGTTCGCCTGTCTGCTGCAAACAGGCCGAGGAGCAGCTTATGGTCCATCACGATAGTGAAGGGGCTCCCATAAACAAAGTTGTGAAATCTTTTTACCCCCGCCAGTATCACCAAGCCCTCCCGGTCGATTTGGGCATAGTTGTGCTCGGCGGCCAACAAGGTCCGGGAGTAGTAGGCGATCGGGACCTCATGGCCGTCAGGAAGAAGGTGACCCTTGCTATCTAAAATACCTTTCAGTAGAAATAGACCTTGAAGTTTATATATGTGCAGTATATGTTCTTACTCAAAATCTGTGTCCTGTCTTCAATTTTATTTTGGTTGGAGTGGGGAAATTGAATTAAAAATAATATCTTAGTTAACAAGAATTGTGCCTGCACATGAAAGCTTATATCTTGAATAAAACTTAGTTGGTCTTAAAGGTGCCACTGGACTCAAACTTAGTTAACAATATGAAGGTACTGTGTTAACTCAAATGCAAGGTGATTTTTTTAAAGACATTGTAGAGGCATTTTAAAGGGGGGGATTATCTTAAATTCAGATACATATTTATACAAATGCTTAATGCCTGTAGAGAGAGGCAAGAGAGCATGCAGCTTGGCCACACAGGCTGCAATTGCTCAGCCAGAAAGTTGGAGGAGGGCAACCTTTCCATCAATTACGGAGAAGGGGCTGTAAACCACTCATATAACTGAGTTGCGGGCTGCACTTTTGCTTGGCCAGAAAGTATGGAGAAGAAAGGCCAGTTTGTCTGTCAGCTAGGGAAGGGGCTGGACGCAGCCTGTGCAACCAAGTTGCAGGGGGTTCACTCTTTTCCTTCACACTTACTGGCTCTGGATCAACTGGGCCAGTAGAGAGGTACAGAGACATTCCGAGTCCACGGGTGCTGTGACAGCAGAGCCCTCAGGAGCTCAGCTTGGGGTGGGGTGCTGGGAAGATAGAGCTTGGTTGGAGAAGAACATCTGAAGCTGGCCAGCTGGCTCATGTTTTTTTACGAGGGTGGGTCATCTTAAATTCAAAATCATCTGTTTTTCTGTATAACCCCCTTTTTAAGGGGAGCTGTTTTATATTCAGGGTCATCTTCCTTTTGAGTAGATATGTTACCACGTGTTTCATCTGAAAGTATCTGACTACAATTTGCACTTGTGTCATTAGTATTTTATTGGTCTTTTCCTATTGTATGTTCAAGTAGAGAGTTAAGGCTTTTTATGCATTCCATTAAGAACAAGAATTTCTCCGTTTTTGGCATTTACACTGACCTGTTTTTGTGCATTAAATCTGCAGTAAGTGGAAGATGGTTAAATTTCTTTCCCACATTAAGCAGATCCTGGACAGTCAGTCAACCAGTGATATATATGCCTTTCTCAGCTACCTGCAGGCATTAGTAATCAACATTTAACTGTCCAAGGCTGGATTAGCATTTCAGTGAGAGGCTCACAGCCACAAAAGAGGCTTGAATCAAAGCCCACATACTAAACTTTTCTGCTCCCTATGAATTAGATTCTGTGTGAATTAGATCCAATTATTTCAGCTGTTTCTTGTCAAATATAAAGCACTTCCAAACGCACATAAATTTTTAACAAAACTGGCTTTGAACCTTATGGCTAACTTTAGTAGCTATCCCCCCCCTTATATTTCTTGAACTCTGATCACAGTACTAAGTGACAATAATCAAGGGCCTTGTGGAAAATTAAAGGAGGCTTAACTTGGTGATTTCTGCATGGCAACTATCTGCATTGTGTATATGTATCAAAATATCTAATTGTTAACATAACCAAATCTGTGGATACGTATATCCCTAGATTGGAGCCATGAACACACAACACAGATTTTTTTTTTAAGAAAAACACCTGAAAATAGCCCCAGTTTTGCAGAAAAACCTGAAATCTAAAAGAAGGAAAGAAACCTTTGGGGGGTTAAAACATCTCAAAATAATAAAAATACCATCCGTAGCTTTAAGAAATGAGTGAGTGGCCATTTCTAGGCAACCACACAGAAGGAGTAGGAGCATGGAAAAACAATATGAGTAGGCAAGGAAGAACTGGTAGCCTTCACAGACAACACCCCCCTCATCCCAAACTGACCATTGACCCATCTGCCTCTACCACTGCCTCAGAGGGTGGGTGAAAAGGATCATGAGTCTTCACTAAACCCCCAACATTCCCTCAGCACTTCCAAACCGCCACTATGGCAGCTGCTGCTTCCTCCACAACTTGGGCAGCCAGAACAGTGAAAATGGAGACAGCTAGGCAGGCAGGCAAAGCAGCAAGAGTAGCAGCAAGATTGAATCAAATCCTCCACAAAGTCTTGTAGAGAAGGAGAAAGAGTAACAGAGAAGGGGTCTGGAGGAGAAAGAGAGAGAGAGTGTGTGATAGAGAAAGGGGGAGAAAGACTGACAGAGAAGGAGTGGGACAGGGGAGGAAGCAAAGGCAGGGGGAATGGAGTGCCCCTCTGCAAATTCCTTGCAGATCTCCCTTGTAAATATATACTTCTGAAACTGCTAGGCCTACATAACTTAGCATGTGCTTTCACAAGTGCTTCATACAAACTTTATTTCCCACATTATCATACTACCTTTTGTGGTAGTTTTTTAAAAAAGCGGTTAGCATAATTGCAACAATACTTTGGTCTGGCATACCAGAAGATGTCAGAAACCACAGATGAGACAAACACACAAACTTAAACCTTTGACTGCTCAAAAGACTAGGCAGATAAAATTAACAAATTGTCTCCAGTGAATATGTATGTTAGTAAAAATGCAATGGAATGGGCAAAAGAGGGACCTTGGAAGTCTTCTAGGGTTTGTGTGTACCAGGTTATTTTTACTTCACATAGCAATCACTGAAAGCAAGTGAGTGGCTTTTCAACCTTTTGACTAAGATCAAATAGAATACAAGCAAATGCAGAAATACAGAATGATCATATCAAATACACATTACAAATTACTTTTACTTACACAAGGGAAGGTATCAAGGGCCATCTTAAAATGCATTAAGTGTATAGACTTGTAACAATCAACTACATGTCATTCATTGATTTGTCACAAGCATTTAAATGAATCCATGAGCCCTCTAAAAGTCATGCTTTAAGCAATTACAGCTTCTACTGATGCCTAGATTTTTTTAAAAGACAACTGGTAAAGGTAAAGGTTCCCTTGCTTGAAAGCCAGTTGAATCCGACTCTAGGGTTGCGGTGCTCATCTCCGTTTCAAAGCCGAAGAGCCAGCGCTGTCCGAAGACGTTTTCCGTGGTCATGTGGCTGGCATGACTAAACACCAAGGTGCACAGAACGCTGTTACCTTCCCACTGAAACGGTACCTATTTATCTACTTGCAATTTCTTGCTTTCGAACTGCTAGGTTGGCAGGAGCTGGGACTAGAGACAGGAACTCACTCCGTCATGTGGCACTCTCGGGTCTCGAACTGCTGAACTACTGACCTTCCACAGCCTTCAGTTCAGCGTCTTAACCACTTGAGCCACAGCTACATGTGGGTTTGTTTGTTTCTTCCCCTTTTAGTATGGGGGGGATACATTTTCTGTCATCTTCACCATCAAATGACTAGATATTCTTGTTTCACATAAATCTAAATATCCTGCATTTTAATTAGATCTGAATACTATATATTTGATGAAAGTTGAATGTGTGGACTGTTTCTATTGAAAAGCATTGATTCTGTGGTTATACAAAGATATGCCAGTTGTTCTTCCAGTGGTGTTGTATCTGTAATGGCCCATTTGTACAAGATACCACCAAATGTTGGCATGAACTGGAGACAAACATCTCTAAAGATGATATCCAAGATCAAAGAAAAAAAGTTGTTCTCATCTACTCACTTTCTTATTTGTTGTCACAAACAAAGATAAATACAAGCTAATATTGTCTGTAAAGAACAGCTGTCAGGGGAGAAATATGTTCTTTCTGTATATTAGAAGTTCTGTTTCGTCTACCTTCCTCCAATCTGGCTGCCCCACATAAATTGAAATCTATCATGCCTTTTTCTTTCTAGAGAGTCTGGTTTCATCCAAAAACTGTCTTTGCACTGGGGATGTGGGTCTGCCACTTCCATGAATTTCCCACTAGAGACTCAGCCCTTCTACCACTCCTTCACCCCACATTGTTGTCAGTAGTCTCCTAACCCTCCGGAGCAAGCTTTTGGGTGGCATGGGACAGAATACATAGGGAAATGTGAATATCTGTGCCAGAAGTCTGCTTCTGGCTTTTAGGACCCCACACATTTTCCCTGTATAGTGGATTATATCTTACTGCTGACCCACTGATAAAAGAGAGATGAGCTCACTCAGTTCCCCAACAGCCCTCTCAACTGCATGGCTTCTTGTTGGAAGGTCCTGAATTTCCCAGCAATGCCTTTTTTGGACGGCAATGGCAAGATCTGCTTTTGCCAGTGGTATAGGGTAGGGTAAACCCAGTATGGTTTAGCAAATTTACACAAGTAACTGGGTTTAATTTTTGTTTCTGACATACATAAAAATGCTGCATAGCATCTTACATTTTTATATCTGGGTAAGTGCATGTGTTTATATTTTGTATGCTAGTACTTGTTTTGTTTTACTTAAGCAATGTAACAAAGGCATAGCAGGTTTATTATTACAGTTATGCGGGCCATTTGAGTTATTAATTAGTGGGGGGATGGGGGATTGTAATTCATGACTGAAAGAGGGTGCTGTGTAGTTCAGGTGAATAGTTAAGGAAGACTGTTGTTTCCAAGGTGATAACTATTGCTTCTGTTGGGTTGTATTGTTTCTGTTGTATGCTAGAAAGCAAGTGACAAACATTATTACAAATAACTGAAATCTTAGAGTTTAAGGACCTCATGAGGACTCAGAAAGTAAGAAAGAAAGTCAAAGGGAAGCATAGCTTAAAGGCAGAGCAAATGCTTTGTATACTTGATAATCCATGTTTAGATCATGGCATGTCCAGATAAGGAAGAGCTGTGCTTCAGAAACCACAACCAGTTCTGTTCAGGAACCACAGTAAGTTTACCAGAACTTGGACAGAGGATCAATTAGTTAGTACTGTTATAAGGCAACTCAATCAGTGTACAAACAATATGCTTTTTAGAAACTGGAGATGAGCTAATGTTGCCTTTGGTGCTCATGTTCATTTTTGTGTAATTGAGAAGGCTTTTGTAATTTTTCAAGATATACCATGTAAAATACAAAAACATAAGAGAATTGAGAAGACCAGTCCTTCAGCAATGGAGATGTGTACATCTGGGTGTGATTACTGTGCATGAATCTTGGATGGTATACACAATGAGCAACACATTCCCCTTTGTCCCCGTTTATTCAATCTGCAGACCTATCCAAAATTAGGATCAGAATTAGAAATACAGTACAGAAATGGTTTAGCTTCTCACTAGGGGCATGCATTCTGCATAAACAGAGCTGAAAAAATACCCGAAAAATACCTTACCGGTATTCTTTTGGTATTTTTAAAACCAGTTGTTGATTGGGGCTTAATTTTGGCTATCTGAAATGGCCAAGCCACCAAAATCCTGAACCATGGGGACCATCAGATAGCTGCACTTAAATGGCATTTAAAGGGATCATGGTTCCTTTAAATGCCTTCTCCAAGCCACACAATTCCGCAGTGAGTGAAGTCTGAACGCATTTAAAGGGTCTGAAGTCCCTTTAAATGCCTTCTGGTTGAACTCGCCACTAGGAGGTGTATAAAGGGACTGTGAGCCCTTTATATAACTTTGGAATTCAATCACTGCAGAGTTATGTGGCTTGCAGAAGGCATTTAAAAGGACTGCAATCATTTTAAATGCCTTTTTACTTCCATTGAGAGCAATGAAGAAGGAGAGGAGGAGGTTGGATTTATACCCTGCCCTTTACTACCCAAAAGAGTCTCAGAGTGGCTTACAGTCTACTTTCCCTTCCCCTCCCCAGAACAGACATCCTGTGAGGTGGGTGGGGCTGAGATAGCTCTTCCAAGAACTGCTCTTGAGAGAACAGCTCTGAAAGAACTTGTGACTGACCCAAGATCAAACCAGTAGCTGCATGTGGAGGAGTGAGGAATCAAACCTGGTTCTCCCAGATTAAAGTCTGTGCCCTTAACCACTACACCAAACTGGAGAATGGGGACACCTTCTTTGAGGGCCTGTAGGATTGAAGCCCCTTTCCAATCTTTTTGAGACTTGGGGAGTTTTTTTGAGGAGAGGCACCAGCAGCTATACTGCAAATTTGGTGCCTCTACCACAAAAAACAGCCCGCCCCCGAGCCCCAGATATCCTTGGATCAATTCTCCATTATACCTTATGGGGACCATATACGGTATAATGGAGCCAGAAAAATTTGGGTTTCCCAAATATTTACCGAATCCAAATACCATACCACTATTGGGATTCAGGAATATTGGGAAATACTGATATTTTTCGGGTTCAATATACCCGAACCTGAAAAATACAATTGTTTTGCACACCCCTGCTCTCACCCAACATCTCTTTGAACAGTTACACATATGATTATATGAAGCTGTCTTACACTTAATGACACTGGCATGAGTCAGGGGGTATTAGCAGCGATGGTGTGACATCACTTTCAGGAAAAAACCTGCATGTGACTTTGGTCCTCTGTAGGAATCATCATAAAGTCTATGTTTTTATCGTAGAGTTTCTGGCAATTCGTAAAGAGGACTGACAAAACTTCCGGATTTTCCTCAGAAGTAACATCATGCCATCACTGATGGTGATTTTTTTCCCCTCCCACCAGAGCGTGTATGGTAACTACAAATAAGATCCATTTGTTGATGTAGCTCAGTTTTGTGTACTCTAACAGGCAGCAGCTCTCTAAGGGTCTTGGGCAGAGAAAGAATCTCAGCACATCTACCTCATAGACTTTAGTTGGAGATGCAAATGACTGAACCTGGGACCTTCTGTATGCAAAACCATGTGCTCTACTAGCAACCCATGGTTTTTCCCTAGCATTTCTCAGACCTTGGGGAAACTACTTTCGTCACTTCTGAAAGGATTTGTGTAGATATGAACCCAGGGTTGGTGACCTGTTTGTGCATTATTTATATGTAGGATAGACCTATCTGTGTGTTTATTTAGTAACACATTTATTCCTTACCTTTTGCACCATTCACAGACTCAAGGCAGCTTATAAAACAGTGCTAACACCATTGTACAAAACAAAACAGAATCTTAAAAATTAAAACACAGACAACCCAACCAATATTATTACCCCAAAAAACTGTCAGCATAAATGTGTGTACTTGTGTATGTGTGTGTGTATCAGCCTCCATCCAATGCACTTTTAAAAGCAGTTCTAGGAGAAGGCAAAGTAGATGAGATCCACTCTTCCCTCTCATGCTGGTGGACTGGCCAATGTAGTTGCTCCTATGAGAAAAAGGAGAACTGAACCAGGAGGAACAACAACACTCAGACCAATCATAGCCATAAGATGAAATCACTTCTGGGTTGTTGGCGAGTGACTGGTCTCTTCCCAGCCACTTATTGTGAACAACTGAGTAGGCCAAGCAAACCCAGCCGAGTCAACAGATTTCCAGGAGGCAAATGGGAGACCCTTTTCTTTCTCACACTGATGGAGTGACTGGTATAGAGGGGCAGTGCAGATGTATACAGTATGAGTTTTATTGTTACAGCCAATGTTCCCTCTAAGCTGTGGAGTCTTGTGAGCAAAAATTCTACTTTTTGAGCTACTGGGATTAAAGTTGTGAGCAAGCGATTTGGCTACTGCATAAATTAGTTTGCTCTGGAGCACTCCTTCCTGAGCTAAGACAAAAATGTGTGAGCTGGAGGCTAAAAAACTATGAGCTAGCTCACACTAACTCAGCTTAGAGGGAACACTGGTTACAGCTGCAGGGATGTACACAGTAAGTGTATCCTCTGCCTCAATTGGTGTAAATATATTGTTTTATTCTTTCAGCTGTGGAATAATATATTAACTAAAATGCTTAAATGTTGATAAAAATGTTGAAATGCTGAGCCTTATGTGTGTGTGTGTAAGCGTATATGGTCATGGCTAAATTTACTGTTCTTTCTTCTTGGCCCTTTTTGTAATAAAGAGTATTAATAACTAAAACAATTATGAATTTTAAAGCAGATGCTCAAAATTCTCAAACCAGGCCCCTCCATTGTGATAAGTTACGTCCAGTTCAATAAGGGAAAATGAATCCCATCTGTGATTCGATCTTTAGGAATATGGAAAGGTGCAGTATCTTTGTCAGTGGAAAGAGTATGATAATATTAATTGAAAGTGAAATTACAAGGAGCAATTACTTCCTGCTGTGCCTTTCATGCATTGCTGTCAGTTTTTCTACTTTGATAAGAAAAGCTGGGCATGTGGTGCCATTAGCAGGCATTCCCAGTGGTTGGAAGCCTGGTAGATTGGGTGCGGGTCTGTCTTTGAGTAGACACAGCCAGAATTTTTTTTTAAAGTAAGAGAGGAAGAAAAGAAAGGAGACTTGTTCCAAAAGTAGCCTTGTAAGTCTGTTGCAGAAAAAGATAAGGAATGCTATACCCCTTAAAGAGTGCCGTCCATTACTGAAGAACATTCACAGGGAAAAGTATTCTTCATCAGTTGTGAAAATATTCCTTATCAGTGTTGGTTATTATGCAGGCACAAAGGCACAGGGTGTTGTAAAAGGGACTGTAAAATAAAGAGAGATTAAAGATAGAGTGCTTGTATGATATCATAGTTAAAATAGTGGACTAGAACCTAGCAGACCTGTGCACAAATGTCTACTCTGTTGTCACTCTCTTAGCCTGGCCCAAAGGGTAAAATGGGAGGAGGAGCTATGCATGCTGCCTTAAATTCCAAGGAATGAGGGCAAGATTAAAAAAAAAGTATAGATAAACAATGGAACATATTCTGGGGAGGGGTTAATACCATACATCATTCAACTTAGTGAGTTTAACAATACTATGTCAGTAGACATCAGCAAGCCTAGATGGTCATAGCTTCAGTTACACTTGGCAAACCAAAACAGAAGGGGGGAATCCCCAACCTGAAGAAACAACAAAGTTGGGTACTTGAAGGCTGGGTGAGAGTAAATAAGAAATTGATTAAACAATGTGTGTGTATTAAAAAAAGTGCACTAAAAATCTACTTATAAGGCTATGACGAACCCCTGTATCTCCCCAACTGTCTGGCAGATTTTTCCCACCAAATCTTCAGTTCCCCTCAGTGACTGAGTTGCCCTACAATAGCATCTATATATTCATTTTCATAAAAGACTTGACGGTCCCACCCTGTTTGAGATTTTTAGTTTCAACTTTGTCTCAGGTCAGGAATTCTACTGAAAATATAGGAGTTGTCCAGTTTTGTAAACCCTTGAGAAATGTATTTATTTATTTATTTATTTGTTTATTTATCATATTTCTACCCCACCCTCCCCGTGAACACTTGACGAAAATTAATTTTTATTAAATAGGCAGGGAATATATGTATAATAGGATTAGTCAAGGTTTTGAGAATATTGAGGTAAGAAACTTTCTAATATATACAGAGCTGAATTCTTAGAACATTAAAGGGAGTGTATTTGTAGTTTTGTTTCAAGGCTTTCTACTTCTTTCTTTGAGAGGTACTTTGTTTAGTAGAATTCAACACTAACCCAGTTCTTATTGATGTTTCTAGATTTCTTCCTTAGAGTTCTAGTTTTCCTTTAGGTAATACAGCTTTTCATTAACTCCTGAGGTGTCTAAGCTTCTCTCCTTAATTGCCATGATTCTCTTCCCAACGCCTTTTCATTGGCAGGAAGTTATTTTCCTTGTCCCCAAGAAGCAATAATTCCTTTTACTATTTGGCTTGTCTGGGAGTTCTCTCTGACTACCCAGACCTTCTTCCAAATCCTTCTCCAGTATCCTTTGTTGTATAAGGTTGTTCTGTAGCTTTTCTGACTAAGAATCTAAAGTTCTCCCTCAGAGCAGTTTTAGACAATGGGGTTTTCCTTCTTTCTGTAGAAGTACTTTTCTGACTATTACTTGTCAGAAAACACCGACTCCCAAATGTCTTTTCCCTCAGAACCCAAACTCTCTGGCTACTGATTCAGACTCAGACATTAGATTTCAAAAGACCAAACAGCGAAAGACCCTTTTGCAAAAGACCTCTTTTCCCTCCAGATCAGCTGTTTTATTTTCTCTCTCAGCTGATGCTGGCCAATCAGAGAGTGATCAGAGCAGCCAATCAGCTGAGCTCTTCTCTCCAGGGGAGGTTTATTCTTGAACTTCCTGACTCTCTGATACAAGCAGCATTTAAAAAAAAAACACAACCCTCTGCTTTTCTGTGCAATCCGCCACAAAGGCATTCCAAATGTTCTGTGTGGCAAAAGAAACTGGGGCATAAATTTTGCAAATAAATAAATAAAATGACTTGATGCTGTACTCCAGGAAGAGGCACTAGTGTTGAACACAATAACACAATCTCCACATTAGATTCCATGTCAGGTTTAGCATCATCTTCATCCAGCTCTTCCAACTGTTCCTTAACTCATGGAGCCAGCACACTACTGTCTACTCCCTTCCTTCCTTACATGTCTCATCACATGGAGCTGGTGCATTCCTATCTGCTTCTAACTCAAGCCTCCTTGACTCAGTCTTAATGCCATAGTGGAGGCAGAGGCTAGGGAATGGTAAAACTAAGACCAAGTGTGAAAAGAAGAAAAAAGTTGAAGGAGCATTTCAATTTGTACTGGTTCTGGGTAGAGAAAATAGAGGTCCTTTTCTTAATTTGGGAACACATATATTTATTTCGGTTTATACCATGCCCTCCCTGCCGAGGCAGGCTCAGGGCGGTTTACATGGAATTTCATATAAATACAATTATAACCCATCATAAACAATATAAACATAAAATAACATACATTCATTTAAAATACTCCTAAAATGTGGGACCTTGATCTGATAAAAACCGAGAGCAGAAGTGTACATTCATGAAACTACTTAAGGTGACAGTATATTCATGATGGTGTTCACACCAACTCAATTTACTCAACTTATTGTGCAGAGGGCACAGGCTGAAGATGGAAGGTGGTGAAGCCAGGGCACAGGGACATTCCTCGGTGTGTAATGTGGCTCCTTAGTCAAAAGCCTGGTGGAAGGGCTGCATCTTGCAGGCCCTGTGAAACTGTAAGAGGTCCCACAGGGCTCTGATCTCTTCTGGGAGCTCGTTCCACCAGTATGGAGCCACCACTGAGAGGGCCCTGGCCCTAGTTATAGCCAACCTGGCATCCTTGGGGCCTGGGAGGGCCAACTGATTTTGGGTCCCTGAACGCAGTGCTCTCCGGGGAACATGTGGGGAAAGGCGGTCCCTTAAGTATGCCAGACCCTGACCATGAAGGGCTTTAAAGGCTAAGACCAGCACCTTGAAATGAATCTGGTATGCTATCAGCAGCCAGTGCAATGCTTTCAGTACAGGGAGACCCATGAACAGCCTGGTTGCAGCATTCAGCACTAGCTGCAGCTTCCAGGTTTGAAACAAGGGCAGCCCCATGTAGAGAGCATTACAGTAGTCCAGGCTTGAGGTGACCATTGCATGGATCACTGTTGCCCAGTCATTGCGTTCGAGGAAGGGAACCAGCTGCCTAATCAGCCAAGATTATTGAAGGCTGACTTGACAGTGGCTGCAACCTGGGCCTCCATTGTTAAAGAGGCATCCAAGAGCACTCCCAAACTTGTAACCTCCACGCTGGCACTAACTGTGCCCCATTGAAGGTTGGACGTGGGATCCCTACCCCCGGGCCACCCTGACTCAGGCATAGGATCTCCATCTTCGTTGGATTCAATTTCAATCAACTCAGTCTAAGCCAACCAGCCACAGCTTGTAACACCTGGTCCAGATATTCCAGTGTAGAGTCAGACTGGTGTCACCCAAGCCCATGCCTTCGGGCAATCTGAGAAGGGGGCGCATATATATGTTAAATAACATCAGGGAAAGTACCAGCCCTTGGGGCACTCCACTGGTCAGTGGATGTCTTCAGGGTTCAGTGGAACCCTTCTGGTTTCTCTAAGAAAAACATTATATATAACCCAGGGGTTGGGCCCTAATAAATGGTATATCCAAGAAAAATAAGAAATTTTAAACTGTTTTTTAGAATGTTGTACCTTCTAGATACCACTCTTTAGCCTTCATCCCTGTGCTCCTTCTGCAGAAATAAGTGTAATGGTTTTGGTTTTGTTCACACTGTATTTGGACATAGTGTAATCTATTCAATGGTGAAGTAAATGAAATTAAAGCTGAGTCCAGAATGCAAGCATGTTGTGAGTTATCTTTAGAGATGGCCTTCTGAAATTTTTCTTTCTACAGTGACAAACAGGCATTGCAAAAGAAGACAGTTCCATGTAAAGAAGCACGAGTTTGTCTCCTGGTTTATCTCCGATTGTTCACGTGACTAACTTTAGTTGATGTTTCAAATGTTCTATACAAATTTCCTTTGGAATAAAACATTCAGTCATGATCTTATGATTTTTCTTTTAGAGATTTTTGTATGTTCTAAATTTGGGGGACTTAAAATCTTATTTTTGGTTACATCAACACATTGCCAGAAGGGATGCCTTCTGACCAGTTCATCTAATTACTTTGGCTTTAATATGCTCCTTATCCTTAATGAGTGGAATAAAGCGTCCCTGCTCTTATCTCAGTTTTTCAAGACAGCCCTTCAAAGACTTGGCTTTTAATGTTTTATGGTTTCTCCCTCGATGGCTGCAAGGTGCTGAGTAAATCACTAATCAGTTAAATAGTTCACATAATGGACCCCCCAAAATGTAGGTTGTTAATTATTTTTTTCAGTAGAATGGCAATTTAATGTACCTCAATAGAGCATCATAGTAATACCTGAAATAGCTTTGGACCTACTTTAGAACTCTAACAATTATTTTTGCTTACATAGCACCAGGCTTTTGAGGATATTGATGCACTTCAAAGTCGCTAATGGCTAGAACTTTATGTACATCCTGGGGAAGTGCTTAAGTAGTATTACTATCACTTGCAGGTAAGGAAACTGGTGCATGGAGAGGACAAGTGACTTTTCCAACCTCTTACAATGTATTAGTAGTACTGCTGGGAAATCAAATCTTACTAGGGTGGGTAAGAGAATGAAACAAAATCTGAGACATATACCTAGTTCTCACAAATAAAGTAGTAAGCCTCTTTCTCAACCATGCCATTTCAGACAGCAGTGGGGGTTCATATGATGGAATGCTCTCCACACAGTTTCCTGTTGGTAGAAAACTATCATGTCAGGGGAAAATCCTAGGTTGTAACTCTTCACACGGTCATTTTTTCTGTGTGAAGTGTTTGAGAGACGCATGGAAGAACATTTAATTATTTATAGTCCGCCATTCTCATAGAGACTCAAGACACGTTACACAATGTGAGTCAGTGTGCTCAATAAAATAAGACATCTGAGAAGCGAAGGAATAGGACTAAGATTATAGAAATGTGAAAATAAATCACAAGTATTATACATGATACAAAACAATGGCAAAAAATGAAATTACATAGGTAGAAAACAATATAGTGAGAGCAAGATGATATATACAACAAATAGCTACATTACACAATCATGTAGCCCATAGTCCCATTCCCTTTATTAAATCACTTTCTTGAAAAATTGTGTAAAAATATAACCCTATTGCCTTTATAGAAAAGCCCTCCTGAACAATTCTGTTTATATGTAGCTCATGTAATGGCAGAAATATGGGGGCTTCCTGTCCAACTCAGGCATGTCATTCCACATGGTGGGAGGCCACAACAAAGCATGCATGCATATGGGTCATTGTTAACCTTGCTCATTTACAAGGAGAGTCCTCACCGGCAGTATGAAGTGGTACAGTCCACAGGTTTACCATTACATTTGCTGTTTCTGAGAACTATGTGTGACACAATCCAGGTGTGCATTTGGCTTATTAATTAGTGTGTCTCTGCTGTATTACTTCCCTTTCTTTGGCGCAGGGGTATGCTGAGCTTTTCCCCCCCAGTAGCATCCACAATGGCTTTTCTGAAGATATCCCATTGAGTGTTGTCATGCACAACATGAAAGACAAAGATGTCAGTATTCAGGGTATATCAATGAATCAGGGCATGGAGCTTTTTCCTAATTAACAAAGGTTTAAAACTGGGGGCTGTTTCACTTACAAATAGAATACTGAGCCTGGTACTTTACTGAAGTTTATAGAATTATGAACAGTGTGGAGAAAATTAATGGGGAGAAAACATTCTGTCTCTCAGAACATTTAAGCTGTTTGTCAGGGAATTCAGGGCAAAGTAAACGTTATGCAACGCACAAAAAAGTGATGCCTAGTGATATTATTGTCTTTAGAAAAGAAGTAGACAAACTGACAAGCATAGGTCCATTGTAGGTAAGCCTAGAAAGTTCATGTGCAGAGGCAGTATTCTCTGATTACTTAAGACTTTTTGTTTTTTAAAACAAATTATAGCATACAAAATGACTTTCCATCCCATTTTCTAATACCCTCCCACACTATACCTATTGTTGTTAGACAGCACGCACACAGACACACACACATACATATCTACATTATAGGATTTTAAAGACTCTTTGTTTTAGAAAGAAAAGTTGGTTCTGACAAATTCACTCATGCTCCAAAGAGCATGGAATCATATTAAGGCACTCACCGTAATACATGTATCATATAAACTCTAAAGATATGTTACAGCATCCATAGGTTCCCTATACTCAAACTTGGTCTTCCAGAACCAATCATCTTCTCTGTAAATTAGACCAAGGACTAAAGCTAAGGACATCATGAAGACAGCAAGCAGCTAGATGTACAATGGTTCCCTGCTTTCCTTCTATGTTTTCATTTGGTTCAGAAAATGACACATCGGGTTGATAGATGCAGAAGGGGATTCACAGCTAGATGCAAAAAAGGATTCACAGCTGGAGGAATTTTGGATTGGGGCAACTGTATACATTACTTTGGGGCAGCCAGGTGTTTCGGTACTCCTCTTAGTGAATAAATCTGGAGACAGGTGATATATGTATGTGAATGACACTGCAGTGGTATGGAAATGGTATTTTTTGGCAATTGGTGACACATTCTTGGCTGCCCAAATAGCCCAGTTTGACTGAGCTCATCAGGGTTTGAGAGCTAATCAGGGTCAGTCCAGTCAGTATTTAAATGGTAGACTATCAAGGGGAAAAAGACAGAGACAATGGTGGAGGAAAGGAGAAGAGAGAGAGAGAAAAGGAGCAGGTGGTGGCAGCACCAGCACCAGCAGTGGCCAAAGCCAGGGTGGGAAGAGAGAAAGACATGGCAGAGAATGGCAGAAAGCAATGTGGAGATAAAAGAGGGAAAGAAGCGGAAGCCAGCAGGGTGATGGGGTTCCCCATTTCATGAATTATTTGTGGGTTCCCTACTTTACTTATATATTAAAGGAAGGAAGAAGGAGAGAGCTTTGCAAGGGATATGTGAAGCTTCCTGAGGTCCATTCTAGACTGCTATTGTCTACCGTAACTGACAGCGGCTGTCCAAACTCTGAGACAGCTTTGTGAGACCGTACATACTAGAGATGCCACGGACTGAACCTGGGACCTTCTGTAAACAAAGCACTGGCTTTATTACTTGAGCTATCAGCCCCACACTCACCACAAAAATGTACAGACTCCTGCTGGCTTTCAGCATGGGGAAAGTGGGTATCAGGCAAGTCACTCAAATTAACAGTGATATTAGATGCACCATAAACTGTTCTTTCGCACATTCCCACAATATCCAGGTATCACTCTGATGCTTACAGAACTAAATCTTTTCTGTTAAAGTAAGAAAATCTTCCAGGAAACCATTTTAATTAGCTTCCTTTTTGTATGAATTTGTCCATCTTGTGGAGAGCGATTCAGTATTTGATGTACAATTTCTCCATCTTAAGAGAAGAGGGAAAATGTCTAAAGGTAAACTGCCATCAGCATTTTAATTTTTCTTGAATGTAATATTGGCTTTGTGGCTAATGTGGTGTAGTCTTAATGGATTAGCTCCTAAGAGCTCCAGACAATATGTGGTGTGTTTAGCATATGCAGACAAAGGACAAAGGGATCAATATTTATTCAGTTGCATTGAAATCTGGAGACAAGAAGCAGCCATAGAAGTAGGCCATAGTGCACAAACTATTTCCTCAGCAGATCTGTGCTACTAACTGTAAATGTTATGACCAGTTTGTGAACTCTTGCTGAATGTGGTGGATGTGTCTATAGTCTCAAAAGACTCATGTCAGAAAGAAATTCTACAAAGAAAATTAATTACACCTTGCTTTTCAGCAGATGAGTCTATAAGCTGCTACTAAAAATAATCAAGGCTAAATTGTGAATAGCCCAGAGTGGGTGTTCAGTGAAGGAGGAAGGCCAAGAAAAAAAATGTTTCTGCTTTTTCACTCCTTCCTTGGATTGATTTTAATCATTTATTTATTTATTTAATACATTTATTAGTTTCTTTTCAGCAAAAAAACCCCATTCAGGGTGAGTTGCAGAATGGAAGAATGCATTAACATTAGTTAGCAATACTACTTTTTAACAGCCTGGTAGCTAGAATGGCTTTACGTTAGTTACGTAGGGATGCCCCACCCTCTAGGCTTCTCAGGTGCAACTCAGAGAGCCTCCTGCTTTCTCTTTAGAAGCACCAGGTTTACTCTTTGAGCCACTATTACCAGTGGGCAAATCGTGGTAGCTCCTTGCACAGCAATTTTGGGGGGACAGTACTTTGGCTGCAACCAAATATGTAAAAGCCGGTTTCTGCATTGTGCTGTGGCAGTAGTGGGGATTACAGAACATACAAATGATCTAATGCCATAGGAAGGTGAGAAGGAGGCAAGTACAAGACAAGGATAGACACGGGTGAATCATAGTTGATTTAGTGGCCAGACAGTTTGAAAGAGCACATATTGGATCAGCCTATGCCATGGTTGGCTTGTGGAAAGAATGAGTAACACAGAGTCCAAGGCTAGGGATGTTAGAATTCCACAGCAAAAATGTCTGACAGGTGAACATACCGGGATCTGGATCCTGCTGGTGATATCACCACCTTGAACTGTGTGAATCAGCCTGGAGTGAGTTGCCAGGGTTCCTTATGCATATTGGTATGTATCTCTTCACTCCTATTTCAACAACATCAATATTCCTTCCTTTATTCCTGTGCCATTTCCGCAGAAATACTGAAATGGCATGCTTGCATTTTACTAGATATTTGTTGAAGCTTTGCTTATCACTATAGATTTGAGTATGTTACCAGGTAGAGTAAACTTAGGGTCACAGTGAATGTTTCTAAATATTCGTCCCATATTTCCGTATGAGAAAACACATGCTTGCTTCCTCTAGTAATCAAACTACACATGTCTCCAGTTACGTGTTTACTGTTGTTTTTGGTGTTGACATATGGAATAATTTGGAGTTAAGTATTGGCAGTATTTGCTTTGCCATCTTCTCAGATGAGCTAGAGAAGTGTGTGTGTGTGTGTGTGTGTGTGTGTGTGTGTGTGTGTGTGTGTGTGTGTGTGTGTGTAGAGAGAGAGAGAGAGAGAGAGAGAGAGAGAGAGAGAGATTTATCTTATATTTTTTTCTTACATGTGTAACTGGATGCACATAATAAATGTCATTGTGCAATATCATAATAGGATTATTTTAGGATGATAGTCAACTTGCAATTCCTGCTTTTTATGTTAAAAGAAATGAAGACACTGGATAGAAATTGTGTTCAGGCTAATCTTTTTAGCAAAACAGGTAGCAGTGAAGTAAGTGTCTTCACTGTGTGCTAAGGCTATCCATGAAATAAGGAAATCAGACCTCAGAGGATATGCTAAATTCTTTTGTAAACTGGTTCTGATACCTTTGGATTTTTTTTCAGTCACCCCTATGAAAATGTTATTGCTTGAACATTACTTCTGAATTATTCCCTGTAAGTCACCTTTTGCTCCCCTCCATTTTGTTTGGTAGTGAAGAACTTTCTCTTTCAGCATACCAGCAAAGCTCTGTGATATAGACACCAAAACTACAAGTAGTTACATATGTAGTTGCTCAGTTGTGCACACCCAATAGTGGCTAGTTACTTTAATAAGACATCCATCTGGGGATGGGGAGATCTGTGTTTTATTTGACATAGCAATGCAATATTTCCATCTCAAACAATCATTTTTATTCAGGTTTTTCTTCTTACTTACTTAGTTTGTCAGTGGTACTCATTTCACAGCTCACAGAGCCACATTCACAATTAGTAAAGTAAAGGTAAAGGTTTCCCTTGCTTGAAAGCTATTTGAATCCCACTCTAGGGAGTGGTGCTCATCTCTCTTTCCAAACCAAAGAGTCAATGCTGTCTGAAGACATTTCGCGGTGCCTGTTTATCTACTTGCAGTTTCTTGCTTTTGAACTGCTAGTTTGGCAGGAGCTGGGGCCAGCTCACTCCATCACCCAGCCCTAGGGTCTCGAACTGCAACTACAGACCTTCCAGTCTGCAGCTTAGCGTCTTAACCTCTGAGCCACTGTGGCACCTTCATTCACAATTACCATCAACCAAAAGAGCCACATGTTCTCCTTATTCCTTATGCGCCATCCAAACACCCATAAAACCATAGAGTTTCTGTAATTCCCAGAGAGGCATGGTGTCACTTCTGGTTTCCCCCGAAAGTGACATCACACTGTTGCTGGTGGCCAACCCCCCATCCCCCCCCCCCGGTCCCCCACTGGCTACCAAGCCAGGCCATCTTCCATCAGTCCCTTAAATGCTTTATCTGGTTTGGGGAATTGCTTAGCAAAATAAGTAGTCTTTAGGACACTGAGGATCTTCTTGTTCACAGAGAGCTCTAAGGTACAGTACTATGGCCTAGTTCTCACTGATGGGATAACCCTCAGTCCAAGCTGTATCATTTTGTACTGCAGGTGAGTACCTGCATGGCTGAATGCTTCTCCAAGCAAAATAAGTTGCTTTCTCACGGAAAAAAACATGTCAGGAATAAGACTGGGTAGACCTCTTTTCCTCTATTTTTCTATGTGCATACAGAGGAGCATTCATTGATGTGAGCCTACAGCCATAATCTGAAGTGGTACAGTCCAGATACAGGCTTTACAACCACAGCGAGTACTTAGATCTAAGTCTATATTATTTTTAGGCTGTCAGTATTTGCATAAAAATTATACATTTCCCCCCATTCTCTGAATGCTCCCTTTCCCCCCTAATGGTTTGATTGATTTGATTGCTTCATATTGGTTCCCATGTGTACATTGTCAGCTTCTATTGTGTTCTCATTTTGAGGACTTCAAGTGTTTATAAACATCATCCCTTAGGAGTGAGTCAGTCTGATGAGGATACTTCTCGTCACCTGTCAGCCTTTCCCCAGGTATTAGTCTATGTCGCTTTATTGTTTAATTTTAAATGCCAGCAGTTTGGTCCCATCAGGGTTCACACACAGCTCATCTTCTCTGTACAGATTACCCTTGACAAAATTTGTTCCCCCTAGTGTCTAACTAACATAACGAATGCTTGACAAATTTCTTTTGAAGTCCGTAGAAAACAAACCTTTACAACAGAAATAATTTTTCTTCTTCATATATGTATTGGATTCCGGTATAAATATTCTAGTATGCTGCTGTACTTCAATGCTGCTGTTTATACAGCCAAGTAACATCTTACATATCTCCTAAGAATTTTTAGATAGTAGTTATCATTTGTAATTATTATTATTTATTTGTTTACTACTTTACTTATAGACCACCCTTCTTACTGAGACTGAAGGTGGATTGCATAGTATAAGTTAATACAATCAAAAAGCAAGAAGCATCTAATAACCAATGCAATAGGACTAGACTTGCAAAAATTAGAAACAATGCAAAAAAGTATTAGACATGATAGGTCAAACAATGCAGAAAATGTATTATCTGACATATCGTGTCTAATATTTTGCATTTGTTGCCCTTAATGACCCCCCCCCAGCCTCCAAACAGAGCAGAATGGAGGATTTATTTGCTGAAATGCTCAAATCCCGAGTTTAATGTATCTACTTCTAACCAGTTCTTTACTCTGGCCACCCAAGCTGAGGCTCCCTTGACCAATATTCTAATATCTGGGCCAGGGAGAAGGCTAGTCTCCTTGGGCAGATATAGTGGTGACAAAGGGGATTGATATGTCCAACAGAACAGTGGGAAGCAGTTACAGTCTTTATCAATGTATTAAAATTCCCTCTCTTTAGCCTAGGGCCTAAAAGCCCTAGAACTGACTCCATAATTAATAGCAGAAAGATGGTCAGCTAGAACCCCATAATTATTTAACCAACTGGGATGACCCTCTTGTCAATCTAGGGACAACTGTAGGGAACCTTTACTTAGATCAACACAACAGGATAGACATGGATTGTGGTCCCAGTATTTAAAAACGGTAACAAACAGGTCCCCAGCAATTATCGCCTGATTAGCCTGCTTGATACAGTTTCCAAAATGTACAACAAACAGGGCCGGCTCCAGGTATTTCTGTGCCCTAGGCAGGCACAGATCCCAACCTCCCGGTTGGGCCTGGAGACCCAGCCATGCCACCCCCCCTCCTCTTCCCCCCCAGGGAGGAGGGGGAGGGCGGGCAAGCTGTGCCCCGGCTGGCTGCTGCAGGCCGCTTCCTCCTCCTCCTCCTCCCCCCCCGGGAGGAGGGGGAGGGTGACTTGCGCCCTCGGTGGGCGCTTTTCCGCGGCGGCAGCAGGGAGATCCTGCTGGCCGCCACCGGCCGCTTCCTCCTCCTCCCCACCCAGGGAGGAGGGGGAGGGCGACTTGTGCCCTCGGTGGGCGCTTTT
The DNA here is from genome assembly GCA_029375565.1 of Gekko gecko. Taxonomy (NCBI): domain Eukaryota; kingdom Metazoa; phylum Chordata; class Lepidosauria; order Squamata; family Gekkonidae; genus Gekko; species Gekko gecko. Next base: position 46,887,045 of record JAPDNY010000004.1, read on the forward strand.
CTGTGGCAGCGCCAGCAGGGAGATCCTGCTGGCCGCTGGCTGCTTCCTCCTCCTCCTCCCCCCCGGGAGGAGGGGGAGGGCGACTTGCGCCCTCGGTGGGTGCTTTTCCACGGCGGCGCCAGCAGGGAGATCCTGCTGGCCGCCAGCCGCTTCCTCCTCCTCCCCCCCCGGGAGGAGGGGGAGGGCGACTTGCGCCCTCGGTGGGCGCTTTTCTGCGGCGGTGCCAGCAGGGAGATCTTGCTGGCCGCTGGCTGCTTCCTCCTCCTCCTCCTCCTCCTCCCCCCCCGGGAGGAGGAGGAGGGCGACTTGTGCCATCGGTGGGCGCTTTCCGCGGCGGCGGCAGCAAGGAGATCCTGCTGGCCGCCGCCGGCCGCCTCCTCCTCCTCTTCCTCCTCCCCCTCCAGGGAGGAGGGGGAGGGCGACTTGCGCCCTAGCCGGGCGCTTTTCGCGGCGGGGTGCCCGGTTAGGGCGGCGGTGGGGGGCTTTGGGGGGGGGAGTGGGGCCGGCGCGCCCTAGGCGAGCGCCTAGTTCGCCCAATGGGCGATCCGGCCATGACAACAAATATCTACTGGGTAAAGTGGAGGACTGGGAAACCTCCAACCAAGGCATCTGCTCAGAGCAAGCAGGCATAAGAAAAGGGCAAAGTGCAATCAACACTGTCTCATCCTGCATCACCTTGCCTCAAAATATATATGGGGACCTATTAAAGATTTGTTTGCAGCATTTGTGGACTTTAAAGCTGTGGATAGGACCTAGTGGATAGGAACCAGCTTTGCGTGAATCAGACTGTTACAAACTTCAACAAATTATTACTGTTCTTGCTGCATGAACTCCACAGCATTTTATCAGCACTTCTCCCCAAAAGTAGAGCACCTGAGGGAATTTCAGTGCTCAAAGGAGTAAGACAGGGGTGTGTTCTGGCTCCATTGCTTTTTAATCTGTACTTCTACAATATAGTGGCGACATTATCAGACCCAGAGCTCTTTCCACCCTCACTTGGTCAATAGAAGGTATCTATTTTCCTGTATGCTGATGACATAGTTCTACTGTCTTTTACTGGAGTTGGTCTCATGAGATTGCATAAGCTTAGAAACTGCTGTAAAGAAGAATCATTATGCATCAGCTACTCGTAAGACTAAGGTGATGGTTTTCAGAAAGCTCTTGTATGTTCCAGTGACATATAGTTAATATCCCAATAGAAACTACTAAAGTTTCAAGTACCTTGGGGCAGTATTCTCTGAAACCCTTATCTGGAAGGCCTATAACAGAGGCTACAGTCACAAGAATAACTGGGACTATTCTGAAGTTATATTGTTCAAAATGCAGTTTCCTTATAGATCACACCTTAAAACCATGGAGTTAACCCTCAAACTTCTGGATGGAGTTGGGATTTGGGGCTGGAATGACAGCATATACTGTACACCGTGGCACACACTACAGTCCTCTTTCCTTTATAAAAGTGCCTTCCAGTAGCTTAACACATTTAATAATATGAGAAGTGGATGAAGACAATTTAGATATAGGCTTGGTTCAGATGCCACAATAATCTGTGATTTGGTTAAGCATCATAAGAACATAAGAGAAGCCAATGTTGGATCAGGCCAATGGCCCATCCAGTCCAAATCTCTGTCACACAGTGGCCAAAAATACCAGGTGCCATCAGGAGGTCCACCACTGGGGTCAGGATACTAGAAGGCCTCCCACTATTGCCCCCCCAAGCACCATGAATACAGAGTGAGTGTTCCTATTTATACCTTGTGGGTAATAGCCATTGATGAACCTCTGCTCCATATATTTATCCAGTTCCCTGTTGAAGCTGTCTGTGCTTGTAGCCACGCTACCTCCTGTGGTTGCACAAAACCCTGTTTAGTCTAATGGATGTACATAACAGACAACAGCTTGTTAGCCTGATTGCGCGTTATTATGAATAATAACGAGGGGAATTATATTGATTATTAATAAGCAATCAGCTGCGAGAGCGAACACCAGTGTATACAGAGGTCAGCCCCGCCGGGAGGAGTTGGTAACAGACCAGGAGACTTTTATGATTGAAAATAAAGTCTTTTACTGAGGTTTTGCACACACAAACAATTACACAAGCTCACACACAATTATTCAAGTCCTAAGAAATACAGAGAGAGGTAAGCACGTTTGCATTAGCAGGTAAGTCGTTGGTGGGTCATATTTACCAGTCGAGTCCTGTAGAGCGTTCCTCAGGAAAAATGGAGGGAAAGAAACTAAGAAAAATGGGGCCACGCGGTCTGACCAGCAGATTGTCACGTGGAAACTCGGCCTGCAGACCAGAGTTTAAAGATGGAGGTAAGGGTTGGGGGATAGCAAGCTGGACATAAGAGGGTCAAAGGTTCGATAGGGGTCGTAGTAGTAGAGAGATGGCCTGTGGTCTGGCATCCCCTTATAAGCAGGAGGGTGGGGGGCTGGTTACCTCCTTGATTCCCGCCTCCTGGTAGTCCGTCCCTGAAAGCACCCTATTGGTTGGAAGATGTAGGGGAGGTGTGTGGAGGTGTGCCTGAGGGATGGTCAATACTGAGAGCTAGAAACTTACTCATGTCTGACACCAGGTGATAGCTAGGATGAGTCATCCAGCCACTTCTATTGTGTTGTTGATGGCATTAGCCCAGCTGTTGATGGCTCTCAATCAGTAACTAGGCAACGATGAATAGATTCTGCCAGGGCTACGTGAAGTCTTGCATGTGAAGGTGGGGGGAGGAAAGAGGCTGCCTGCTGTAGAAGGAACTCTCAATGGCGTTTTTGGAGTTCCTATTTCTGGTATTTTACTGTGCTTTTGTGTGTACTGGTTTTATTTCATATTTCCTTCATGAGAAACAGGCTGGTAACCTCTGCTGGGCACTGGAGCTGCTGGGCTGGTCAGGAGAAACGTCTCTTGCCTGGGTGCAGTCTCTGCTGGCATCTGGGAAGGTTACCATGTGGTTCAGTTCCTTACACACGCACTGGCACAGTTTATTATTTTATTGCAGTCCAAAAAGAGGCTAAAAAGCCTTGCAGGGCAACAAGCTTATTCATAAACCTCAATTTGTCTGCTGCTTGCCTTGCTTTTCACATTCAAGCAGAATCCCTGAATGCAATTTTGAGCTTCTTTGAAAGTCTGGCTGTTGTGAAAGCACCATAACAGTCTTTTTACTATTGATCAGCTCAGTAAATGGTTGGGAAAGCCTACAGTAAGCCAAGCCTCCTCAATCTGCCAGATGTTCTCGCCTAAGCCAATCATCAGCTTCCCTTCCCCTTTTTTGGCTGGCCACGTCACTGCATTCTGTAAGCATTTTTGCTCTGGAAAAAAGCCTTCACTCCCCTTGCTCTCTTGCTTTGTCCCCAGCATTTGATAAACTGGTTTTCTCTCAGAAATAAAATAAAAACTTAAAAAGAAACTCAAGATCATGGTGAGATCACTTAGTCACAGGCACCTGGGATATAAAGGCAGGTTTGAAGGGAGATTCCTCTTGGAGAATCTAAGAATGGGAATTACTGAGTACTGAACTTTGTTTGACTTTAACAATATTCCATGTCCTGTGCTGCTGATCGGCTGTGTGGTATGTGGGTATTTAAAGGGCTAGACCACATGCCACACAGCTGATCAGTGGTATGGGGGCTGGAGTAGGGATGCTAGCCTCCAGGAGGGACCTGGGGATCCCCCAGAGTTACAGACTACAGAGATCAGTTCCCCTTGAGAAAATTAATGCTTTGAAGGGTGGATTCTATGGTATTGTACTCCACTGAGGTCACTTTCCTTCCCAGGCTCCACAAGTCCCCAGGAGTTTCCCAGCCTGGAGTTGGCAACCCTATCCCGCTGTCCCCCATTGGTGGCCAGGGGGGATGTGGCAACTCTAGGCTGGAGGCATGTTCCAGAAATAGTCAATGCCCACTTGCTCTGCTGAAGGAGCAGCTAATGGGTCCCAGCCATGGCTTGATTAACCAGCTGTATAGTCCTAGACAGCCCTACTTCTGCTCCCAGGTGCTGAAACCCCAGCCACCTGGGACAGCCAGGAGCCTCAGGGGTTCTAGACCTTTTACCAGAGGCTTCCCTGGTTCTCCTCTGAGGTCATCTGCATGCACTCAATAAGTAACTCCAGACACTAGAAGGTAGCAAAATATTCCAGTTTTAGTAAGCTGTTCAAGTTACAAAAAGTATATTCTGGGTATGAGCCACTTTTAAGGCACAAGCAATAGCAAATGAAAGAAAAAATAATACAAAACCACATCTGGCTAAAAGCTATCCTGTCCTTATAAATATTTGAATTTTGGTTCCACAGCATTCTATGCTTGCCATAATTGATTCGGCTCAAGAACTGGCAGTCAGAAGACACTGGCCAGGGCTGACCGGCTGCTTCGCAAAGTCCCGCCCACGTCAACCCCGGTCAGTGTTTTCAGCTCAGTCTGCTCCAGTCCTCTGACAGGAGAGGACCGTCTGGAGTGTGAGCGCAGGGACAGGCCCTCAAGGCTGAGGCAAGTGAGAGAAGCCCTTTTCCGCCCCCCCCACACCATCCCCTGGGCCTTCTATGAGGGGACTAGGCCCAGGTAGAAGCCCTTTTCCACCCCCCACATGCCATCCCCTGGGCCTTCTATGGGGCACTAGGCCCAGAGAAGGCCTTTTCCATCCCCCACACACCATCCCCTGGGCCTTCTATGGGGCACTAGGCCCAGAGAACCCCTTTTCCGCCCCCACACGCCATCCCCTGGGCCTTCTATGGGGGGACTAGGCCCAGAGAAGGTCTTTTCTGTCCCCCACATGCCATCCTTCTATGGGGCACTAGACCCAGAGAAGGCCTTTTCCATCCCCCACACGCCATCCTTCTATGGGGCACTAGGCCCAGAGAAGGCCTTTTCTGTCCCCCACACGCCATCCCCTGGGCCTTCTATGGGGCACTAGGCCCAGAGAAGGCCTTTTCCGTCCCCACATGCCATCCCCTGGGCCTTCTACGGGGCACTAGGCCCAAAGAAGGCCTTTTCCACCCCCACACGCCATCCCCTGGGCCTTCTATGGAACACTAGGCCCAGAGAAGGCCTCTTCCCCCCCCACACGCCATCCGCTGGGCCTTCTATGGGGCACTAGGCCCAGAGAAGGCCTCTTCCCCCCACACACGCCATCCCCTGGGCCTTCTATGGGGCACTAGGCCCAGAGAAGGCCTTTTCCGTCCCCACACGCCATCCCCTGGGCCTTCTATGGGGCATTAGGCCCAGAGAAGCCTTTTTCCGTCCCCCACACGCCATCCCCTGGGCCTTCTATGGGGGCAGTAGGCCCAGAGAAGCCCTTTTCCGTCCCCCACACGCCATCCCTTGGGCCTTCTATGGGGCACTAGGCCCAGAGAAGCCATTTTCTGTCCCCCACACACCATCCCCTGGGCCTTCTATGGGGGCAGTAGGCCCAGAGAAGCCCTTTTCCCCCACACACTGCCTACTGCCCCCATAGAAGGCCCAGAGCATGGTGTGTGGGGGACAGGAAAGGCCTTCTCTGGGCCCAGAGAAGCCCTTTTCTGCCCCTCTTCCCTTCCTTTCCCCCTTTCCTTTTTTCCTCTCTCCTTTCTTTCACTCTTCCCCCTCTTCCTTCCTTCCTCCAACCCTCTCTCCCTTCCACCTCCCTCCCTTCCTTTCTTTCTAGGGCCTGTTGTCTTCCACCACAACGTGCTTTGCTCCCTAGTCTTATTATACATTAAAAGCTTGCTGGCTAAGTCATCAGATGCAAATCCATCACATGGTTCTTGCTTGCAGGTTTGAGAAAGAAAGTCCATCCCATGCAACACAGTCAGCAGGGGGGGATAGAAGACATAGCCTATTCTGACCTGTTGATAAAGTAGCTGGCCTCCCACTCTCTGAGCAAGGCATATTTTCAGACGTCCTTGCCTCAGCCCATGAACCCATTAGCCAATCAGGACACACTTAGCTAATTGGCCCTGGTAGGTTGAAGCAACTTAGGGAGACTCCTAATTAGGTTTTCTTAACAGTGAAAAGCCACAGGTGGATATAGTTAGAACAAGCACAATGCTTTTAGCAGGCCAAGCCAGAGGCCTGCCAAAACTTACAGCCTAAGAAGAGTGATAAACCCAAACATTAAGGCCTAATGGCAGTTATCCCTTACACCAGCATTTTGATTAATAGGCAACTCCAGTTCCCCAAGTATGTTAATTAACACGGATTTCACTGGCCCTGACCTGGATAGCCCAGGCAAGCCTGATCTCATCAGATCTCAGAAGCTAAGCAGGGCTGACCCTGGCAAGTATTTGGATGGGATACCTCCAAAGAATACCAGGGCCAGGAGGCAGGCAATCAAGCCACTTCTCTGAATGTCCTTCATGCCCTAATAAGAGACGCCGGAGGTTGTCGTGACTTCCAGGCATAGGCACGCACACAAAATGCAAAAATACCAAAAAACATAGTTTTCACTGTACAAACGTGAGGCTCAGTCCCTTTGGGCAAAGTGTCCTCGAGTAGAGGGTTCACCAGAGGACACATTAGAATCCTTTGTCTTTCCACTTTGCGTATATATGCATGCCACAAGGGGAGGGAGTGGGACTGGGCTCTGGTGTTCCCTATGGGAATTTTTCCCTACATGGGTCCTTTTTCCACAGTGAATTGTGTGGGATTATTTTGCATTTACTTGCTAAGTATGAAAGGAATAAAATTTCATTGTATTGGGAAACTAAGGCTTCAAGGAATTTTGTTGGGTTGCTTGGACTCAGATAGTTGTTTGTTTGAGTGCAGAAGGCTTCAAAAAAATCTCAGTATTCTAATACAAAATTGTGTTTTGTGATCTGGAATTACGTGCTGTATTTAAAAAATCCAAAATCAAGAACCCAGTTCTGGCATGTGGGAAACTGCAACAGAAATGGCTATGAACAGAAATGGAAACTGACAAACCTATTTTCATTTCCCTGGATGCTTTAAAAAAGCCAATTGCCTAAATACATAAAGTAGTAAATTAGATTTTAAAAATTGTTTCTGCTTAATAACCCAAAGTGTTATTAGTAATACAGGTAAGGAAATTACTTAATAAAAAAATCTATGGTTTTTAACCTGGCACTGTCCCTTTTAATTAAGTCATAAGAAGTCCTCAGATGAAAGATATTATAAAAGTGCAGTGTGTAACTTCTATTATTTATAACAGTATGCTAAAGGTCTACCTGAAACCGATTAAACCTAGCAGTATCAGCAGCACCAAAAGCACACACACATTTTCTTACATTCTCTCTTACTCTTTAGTTTTCTCTCACTGTGATATTCACAGCCCTGTAGCTATTTAGGCTTTTTTTTAAATTGTCCCTTTCTTTTTCATTTAGGACTTCCAGATCTTTCTCATCAGTATACTAAGTGAGTTGGCCAGATCTGAGGATACTTAAATCTGGTGACTGCTGCTGTGATCGGGCAAGATAGATCTTTCTGCAAAGTTGAAAAATATGAAATCTAACCCCCCCTCCCTCCAAGTTGTAGGTTTAAAAAACCCCAAATGATAAAAGGAGTCCCTGTAGCTTTAAGAAACAGATTCCCTCAGTTGCCATTGCTAGGCAACCAAAGCTTTCCATACTGGATTTCTGTAAGTAAAAAGGCAAGAGGAGCGGACAGGGTCTTTTCTGGAGCTATTTTGGCCTTTGGGAGAGGACTAATTGAGGCCAAGCTGGACTAGGGTTGTCAGCTCCTGGTTGGGACATTCCTGGAGATCTGGAGGTGGAGTCTGGAGAGGAAAGGGTTTCAAGAGTGGAGGGGCCTCAGCCAGATATAATGCCATAGAGTCCACTCTGCAAAGCAGTCATTTTTGTTCCAGGGGGACAGCTGGAGATCAGTTATAATTCCAGGAGATATCTGGGCTTCGTATGGAAGTTGGCACCCTAGGCCTGGCAGCAACCACTGTGTGACTTGATACCACCTAATCTGTATGATTCAGCTAGGCGCAGCTGAGCCAGTTTGGTATAGTGGTTAAGTGCATGGACTCTGATCTGGGAGAACCGGGTTTGATTCCCCACTCCTCTAGTTGCAGCTGCTGGATGACCTTGGGCAAGCCATAGTTCTGTCAGAGCTGTTCTGAAAGAGCAGTTCTTCAAAGAGCTTTCTCAGCCCCACCTACCTCGCAGGGTGTCTGTTGTTGGGAGGGGAAGGGAAAGGAGTTTGTAAGCCACTCAGAGACTCCGAGTGAAGGGTGGGATATCCAATCTCCTTCTTCTTCTCCTCCTCTTCCTCTTCCTCCTTCTCCCAGGTTCAAATTCCCATCTTGCTATGGAAGCTCACTGGGTGATTTTTGTGCCAGTGACATACTTTCAGTCTACCCTACTTTGTGGGGTTATTGTGAGAATAAGAAGGAAAAGAGGAGAATAATCTAAGATTCTTTGGTCCCCACTGTGGAGAAAGGTGGAATATAAATGACGTACAGAAATAATAAACAAGAACGTAAGAGAACATAAGAGAAGCCAATGTTGGATCAGGCCAATGGCCCATCCAGTCCAATACTCTGTCATACAGTGGACAAAAACACCATCAGGAGGTCCACCAGTGGCATCAGGACATCAGAGGCCCTCCCACTATTGCCCCCCCAGGCACCAGGAATACAGAGCATCACTTGCCCCAAACTGAGAGTTCCTATCTATAAAGGTAAAGGTTCCCTTGCTCGAAAGTCAGTCGAATCCGACTCTAGGGTTGCAGTGCTCATCTCCATTTCAAAGCCAAAGAGCCAGCGCTGTCCGAAGACGTTTCCATGGTCATGTGGCCGGCATGACTAAACACCAAGGTGCATGGAACACTGTTACCTTCCCACCAAAGTGGTACCTATTTATCTACTTGCAATTTCTTGCTTTCGAACTGCTAGGTTGGCAGGAGCTAGAACTAAAGACGGGAGCTCACTCCGTCATCTGGCACTCTCAGGTCTTGAACTGCTGAACTACTGACCTTCCACAGCCTGCAGTTCAGCATCTTAACCACCGCTCAACTACCTTGTAGTTAATAGCCACTGATGGACCTCTGCTCCATATGTTTATCCAATTCCCTGTTGAAGCCATCTGTGCTTGTAGCCACCACCTCCTGTGGCAGTGAATTCCATGTGTTAATCACTCTTTGGGTGAAGAAGGACTTCCTTTTATTCATTCTAACCCAACTGCTCAGCAATTTCATTGAGTGCCCACGAGTTCTTGTATTGTGAGAAAGGGAGAAAAGTACTTCTTTCTCTACCTGTTCCATCCCATGCATAATCTTATAAACCTCAATCATGTCACCCCTCAGTCATCGTTTCTCTAAGCTAAAGAGCCCAAGCACTTTAACCTTTCTTCATAGGAAAAGTGTTCCAACCTTTTTATCTTTCTAGTTGCCCTTTTCTGCACTTTCTCCAATGCTATAATTTCCTTTCTGAGGTGTGGTGACTAGAATTGCACACAGCATTCCAAATGAGGTTGCACCACAGATTTATACTGCTTACTCCCAACTCCAAATCATTCATGAACAAGTTAAAAAGCATTGGACCCAGTACTGAGCCCTGTGGTACCCCACTACTTACCACCCTCCACTGTGAAAATTGCCCATTTATACTCACTCTCTGTTTCCTATTAATTAGCCAATTTTTTATTCACAAGAGGACTTGTCCTCTTATCCCATGACTAGTGAGCTTACTTAGGAGCCTTTGATGAGGAACTTTATTAAAAGCTTTCTGGAAGTCAAGGTAGTATAGTTGAAGGTTTGAGACAGATAGTTAGGTTGGCTGCTCAGTGTCTGAAAGGATGTGCAGCATGACTTGCCTTTGTTATTAGTTGCTATAACCAGTTTCCAGTCTTGCAGATTTAAGAATTATAGTTTCTAGCCAAGCTTCTGCCTTGTCACTGGTACAAACTTGCACCACTATTAAGTGGTCCACAAGAAGTGAGGGAGGAGAATCCCTTGCTGAACTGTGCAGGACTGTGCACTACAAAATTCAGTTGCAGTGACATACGATTCCTGTCTGTATTGTGTTGCTCCTAAACCCAATAATGATAATTTATCATTTTTTTCCAGTTATTTTCATTTAGGATGAAAGGCTTTAGTGTAAGAATATTAGGAGTACATGGAAGTCAATGTGGTGTAGTGGTTGGGCTAAAATCCTCATTCAACCATGGAAGCTCACTCAGTCAAGTCACATGTTCTTGGCCTGATTTACCTCACAGGGTTGTTGCAAGAATAAAATGGAAGAGACCCATGTCAGCTGCTTGGCTAGAAAAGTGGGGCATAAATCAAATCAAATCAAATAAATGTAGTTTTTGTACCTACTTTGCCTTTGCAAGCTGTTTCCAAAGTCCACCTTTAGTGTGGATTCCAACGGTGGAAATGGGGCAGGGGTAAGAAAGGATCTCTGTCGCTACTATAAATTCCCTGCCTTTATGAAAGAATTATAAGAGTGATGCTGCCCTGTTGATTCCAAAACCAAGCCAGTGAGGTTCTGCATATGTGTTCCCAGCAGCAGAGGGCATCAGGCAGGCTGTTGCCATTGCCAGCTGGAGAGGGAAGCAATCACAGGAAAATGAGGATTAAGCTCCGAGGATGTGCATCCTTATTGGGTGTGATGTAGTGGCTACAGCACTGGATTATGACTGAGGAGGCCCCAGAGCAAACCTCTACTCAACCTTGAATACTGACTTTGGGTCAGATTCTCTCTTTTAGCCTATTCCTATCCTATACTGTCAAGTTATTGTAAGAATAAATTGGAGAAGGGGATAGCCATATCCACCACCCCGCTCTCATTAGGGAAATGCAGGGTAAAAATTAGAGAGATAATTTTATAGACATCCCCCCCCCCCCGATTCTTTAAGCACAGAAGGAAAGATGCATTTCGCTAACAAAAGAATTATAGGGGTGGGAATGAACTGGACTCCTTCATGAATTTTCATGGGGTTCCATATGTTTATTAATTATATATAACCCAAATATATAATTTACCATGATCCAAAGGACAAAAGCTATATTTAGAGTCCTAATCCTGCCCACCCTAATCCGCTGCAGAAGGCATTAACTTTTACAGCAGCTGCAATAGCACAATAGTTCCTTAAGCTGTGACAGGTGAATGTGGCACGATTTTGTGCAGCTGTTCTCTGTTTTGCTACCAATAGAACCTGAGATGATAGCGATGGTAATAATAACATTAGCCCCCCCCCCCCAAAAAAAGCTCCATGAAAGAAACCTTTGGAACAGCTGTATGCAATGTGAACAGCTGTATCATTTTTTTTGTCCTATATTTGGTCTTTGAAAACATTTGCATGCCTGCCTTTAATTTCTAAAATATAAATAAGCCAGTGATTTATTTGAAGAACTACTACTGTTGCCATGAAAATACATTACTTCCTACTATGTTAAATTTTGTTTTTGGCTAAAAATAATCAATATCTTACTAGGTATCTCTTCACCTAATTGTATATCATGGGTCAATTTGCAGCTCACAGAACAGATAAAATATAATCATGTGTTATAGTCACTGGTGGCCTAGTAAATGCTTTTTCTTGATTTTTTTTTCCATTGGGGAAAAACAGTGTGGTAAATTGGTGGAGCAGAGTTTATGTCTCCTTGACTGTGCGCTGTGTTGATGATTTTTTTAAAAGAACCCCCTCCCCTTCAGGCATAAACAGAGAGACACATTTATAAATGCACATGGATCTTCTTTTCCTTCCTTCATCTTGTTACTCTGTCCCCCATCAAGAGATGCATAGTGAAAGTATTAGTTATGGGGAAAACAAAAGGGCATTACAAAATGAAGGGAAAGATAGATAATGGAAACGGGGGCCATGCATTTATTAAATTGTAAGTAGACTGAAAAGTAGCACCCAAGTAGGTTTGCATATTTTAATATCCAGTGTTTCAATTTCTCTGAATCAGCACGTCTAGATTCTTTTTGTATCTTTGCCCTGATTTTGACCTCGTAGTTTGGAATCCGTAGCAAATGCTAGAATACTAATTTTTGTAAAGGAACTATGATGAATTTTGAGCAGTGTTCCTTTTACTGTACTGACCTATAATGCAAGAGCAGAACCATAGTCTGCACCAGCCATGGCCGCCTGCATGAACAAGTTGTTTAAATGTGTTTTGCATTACTGTGCCCTGTAGGGCTGTTTCTTTCAAAGGCAACTGACTGCATAAATGCTATTATGAAATTTTTACCAGTCAAAGATGAAACATACAACAAAAGCAGCCAAAATGATGAACTACTTGCCTAGACTGCACCATTTTAATACTGAATGATTGAATAGTCTCTCCAGTCTCCAAAAAACTCTTTACATCTACAATATTAAATGTAAAGGTTTCCCTTGCTTGAAAGCTAGGGGGCAGTGCTCATCTCTGTTTCCGAGCTGAAGAGCCAGCACTGTCCGAAGATGTTTCCATGGTCATGTGGCTGGCATGACTAAATGCCAAGGTGCACAGAACACTGTTACCTTCCCACCGAAGCGGAGTCCTGCAGCAAACTCTTTGCATTAGTGTAATTATAGCATTTCAGCTCATAGAGGAGGAGCAATTTTGTTTGATTTTCAGAGCACCAACTTGTTAATGCCCACTGACATCAGTAGGTTGAAAACTCTCAGCAAGTTCACTCATGTTATCATTGCACTTATTCAGGGCTCTTGTAGTAGGAACTCCTTTGCATATTAGGCCACACACTCCTAATGTAGCCAATTCTCTAAGAGCTTACAGAGCTCTTCTTACTGGGGCTACTGTAAGCTCTTGGAGGATTGGCTACATCAGGGGTGTGTGGCCTAATATGCAAAGGAGTTCCTGCTACAAAAAGAGCCCTGCACTTGTTGAATGAATCCCTTTCCTTTTAGGCAGGTGACTGTTGAGCAAGCAACCTATGAAAACTACAGTGCTGGAGATCTGATAGCTTTACACAAATTGGTTTACATGGATATAACCACAAGTACTTTCTGCTATTAGCAAGTGGCTTCTATACTGGAATTATAAGATGCTTTTTGTACTTCTCTGTAAAGAATAGGCAGTGTTTACAGATGTGTCAACATTAGTGGGTCCATAGGAATGGAATGCAGTTTGTCACAGGATTGCACTGGGGCACCAAGGGAACACAACAGCTGCTGTTGCTGCTGCAGTGGTGCATAGGTAGTCCTTGCATTCCACAGTAAAAGCTGCTTTGCTGGTGCAGAAATGGGATTATAAAGTATCCATTTGCTGAGGAAAGGTTCATCATGCATTGAGAAGTGGCACAAACTGGATGAGCGAGCAGCTCGGACTTCTGCCATCCTTTCCGGTGCAGGGTAGAGGGGGAATTTATACCTCCCTTTGATGGCAAATATGTATATCGCAAATATTTGTGGGTGTTGCATAGCTTGCCATCAGGAAGATATGTAAACATTCTGTTCACACAAACTACCCAGTGTGAAAAGTGGAACTGCAAGCCAGTAGTTTGCCCTCCATGTTTTTCTGTTTTTCCGAATGGGCAAAGCAGTCCTGAGCAATGAAGAGATTACTCCTTAATGCCATTTTTAATCTCAGGAGGTACCGCTGCGTTTAGCAAAACTGTTCTCAGCTCATAGCTAGCCAAAGGAGGTCAGAATCCGGCCTTGACTAAGGACTGTTAAGATTTAGCCCCAAGATTCTAATCTTTCTGTATTTTATTTTTTAAAAGACGTAACCATAGCCTTTGCCTCAAAGTTCACTTAAAAGCAAACTAATATGATTTTTCTATAAAATGCCAAAAAAACTAAAAATAAAAGTTGTGCTATGCTCAGCCAGGGTGGGAAATTCCATTGTGGCTTCATGCCCATGGCAGGTAGAGTGGAATTTAATGAAGGAAACTGCTGTGTTTTTGTGTCTTTCTGTATGTTTTTCCTTTAAAACCGAGAGCTGGGCAGGCTTCCCATTTGACCTGATATGACCCAAACAAATTGCTTCTTATATAAAAACAACTGCAAACTTAGAGAATGTGAAAATGTGCACTGTATCCTTTTTCCTCCGACTCTTGGAGGGGAACGAAAGCCTGAGAAACAGGAGAGCCTTGTCGAGATTCGTTGTGTGCAGCTATCACTCAAGTTTGATAAAGGGAGATTAAAACTACAGGTTTCCTTGTGCCAGAGGGATTCTTTAGAAGTTAGATTTCATTATCGTGGGGTTTTTTTGTTTTTTTTTTACAAGCGAAGGTTAGATTTTAAGCTGACAGTTTACTATTTTTATGGCAGTTTATTCAGAAAAGGGAGGAGCAAATGTGTCTTTTAAGGAGGAAAATATTTTGTGCATTATTCCAAAGCTTTTTAAAAAAAAAAAACCACTAAGAAAGAAGGGTGAGTGAGAGGAGGGAGAGAGAACTCGTCTATGCTTCAGATGTAGATGATTTAGGGTGCGTCCACTGATATTGTATTCAGATGTGTTGCCTTGGCATATATGCTGCCAGATTTATTTTTAAAAAAACAAAGCAAAAGGGGCATTGTGTGCTCATGAAATGACTCAACAAAACCCTTCCCTGTATGAATTATTTTGATCACAAGTCCTGTTGTTTAAATTTTCTAAAGTGCTGTGCTTTTTAAAAAAAATGTCCTTCTTTACAGAACTGTCTGTTCTGAAGTTGGCACCTTCCACATAACAGCACGCAGAGATTAAAGGCGGGGGAGTAGAGAGGCTTTAATCAGACCAGAGGGCTAATGTGATGCATACTGAAGCTCAAATCTGGTATGAGAAACAAATGAAATGAATTTCAAGGTCTTGGCAGTTCTTGCAGCATATAGATAAATATAAACAGGGGGAATATATCTCTCTTCCCACCCACCCAACCATAAACAGTTGATCTTTGATTTCAATGGAACTTTCACATAAGTGATGCTTGGGATTACTGCCTGTTTTATTAAAAAGCCATTATAATAGAAATAGTTTTCAAACTGTTGCAAAGGCTGTGGGAAAGAGCTTGTCTCATCTGTATTAATGCATGCATTGTGCACCAAAAAAGAATTTCCAAACTATTTGGAACAAATAATGCAGATGAAGTGGAGGCTGGATTTCTGATGTCCAGTTGGAGCTCTTGGAAAACAGGATCTGTCCCTGAAAATCCTGTCTCTTTACATCCTGGAAAAGAACTGATCATTATGTAAGTATCTTCATATCTGGTGTTTTGCATTTAAAATCCCTTGCTGAGTGGTGGTAGCATGTTTGTATGTCTGGAGAGCTCTTCCCTTACGGAGAAACAGTCTTGTAGAACCCAAGCCTGTGCATAACATGAGCATACAACAAAAACAGCAAATCCTGTTGGGATGAAATCTTGAGGTACACCTTCAGTGGAGGCTTGGATCACACAGTGAGGAGAAAATAGTTGATTACAGTTGTGGCAAATTAAGAAATATTCTCTGGTGTCTGGTTCTCAGTTTTTTATTGCTTCTATGATGACAGAGGTCATTGCCTCTTCCCATCCTTATCACTAAAATAAAATGATTTGCTCTCTTTTTTCCCATCTTATTTTCTTTGGTGCTGTGGTAGCAATGGCAGAACTTCCTTTCTTGCACAATAACTGCTACCTACAAATATATGCTGTCCTTTGGGGAACCTCCATTTCCCACCCATCTTTTCCCTTACATCTGACGTTCCTGTAATTTAGACTGTAGACATGTTACACTTTCTGCAATATGTTTTCATATTCATGCTCTTGTTTACTACATAAACACAAAACAAACCAAAAAGAAGAATGCTAATACATATATACCTTTTCCACATTCCATTTGTCTTATCTTAATGACCTTTAATATTTGGACAGGGTAGAATACAAATCAATAATAAATAATCTGCAAATATTGGCATCATGTGACATCATCAGAACCAGAATGTATAACAACTTGTTGGAATTCTTCATGAGCTCAGTGGAATTTGCTGGATAGTCTCAAATGTTTAGTATTTGGCAAATACAAAATGCAACAGCCTCTTGGGTAAAATTTAGCATATAACCAGTAAATACACTGTAGAAAGTAATGTTAAACTCCAGAATGGAAATTACTCAGGAAGACATGGAAGCAAAATAAAATAATTAAAATTACACTTTTGAAATAGTTACAAATTGGGTCCAGACCTTTGATTGCAAATTCAGTTTTATTGGTAGTGACATGTTGGAGATAAATTTACTATCTCTTCTGTATTTAAAAATGGTCATTCTACTTGTATCTGCTGAATTTATACAGCTTTATTTTGGTGATAAAAGATTAAAACTTTGCCTCTCTGTTCTCAATGTTCTCTTTTCTAATGTTCTTCAAAGAGACCACACTATATGTTCTGCTACTGAAGAACTAAGAGATTCTGTTTTGGTGGTTTCCACTTTAAGATCTAGTCTTAGACATCTGAGAGCAATAATGTTTAAGCTTAAGTCTAATGGCCTGACCTGACACTGCAGAAAGGGATTTTGTGGGTGTAGAAAGGGATATCGCTTAATATAGAACATTACCATTTAGTTTAGTGAGAAGTAGTTACTCTTTGTAAGTAACTGTTTGTAAGATGGGTGTCTTTTTGTGGACTGAGGTTCAGGCCATCATTATGTAAATGTAGTGGCCTGCCATCTTGCAGTTACACTCTACCCTGCAAATCTTTGATCATGTGACACATAGTCGAGATGTGCTGAATTTATGTGGTACACAATTTGGGGGGTATGTTTTTCTTCCAGGAGCTCGGGCACATTAATAAATGAAGCCACATATGCTTTGTAAAATATGGCAATTTTGTTAAAGCTACTTTATGGATAGAGGGGCAGGACGGCATGGCCAAGGTCATAGAACACATAAGTTCAGAGCTGCCTATCCTGAGTAGTTATTTGTTTAATAAGTGTAATGTTGCTAGCAGAACTATCAGTAGTAGGAGGAAAACATAGAATAATGTGATGCCACGGTACTCCGTTCCTCTGCCCTGCACATGGTGCCTTCAGTGCAGATGCCACATCATCACAGACAATATAAACTCCAACTGGCTAACACAATTACCCTTCTGAAGTTGTCTCTGACACTGCTTAGTTCTGTGGCCTTGGGCTTCTTCACTTTTGCTTTACAACATGATGAAAGGTGCTTGCTTGCACTTTCCAGCCTATGCATAATGGACAGTTTTCTCAGGAAGGAACTAAAATGAGATTAAGGAAGATAGGGAAGGGGTGGGAGTGCATCAACATCTAAAAATAATTTTCACAACATTATTGTTTTACAATGAGCAATATAAGTAATAATAGTGGGCTTTGGGGGAAATCATTTTTTAAAAAATAAGACTCAACCTACAAAACAATGGAATTTTGCCTACAATTGGCAGATATGCAATATAACAACTGTGGATGAGTTAAAAGCTTTGTGATATCAGTGTGTTCCCATATGAATTGATTTAATGTTTTACTTAGAGTCTTTGGGGCAGGAACAGGGACTATCTAGAATTGTGAAGGAGGTAAAACAGAATATATTTACAAGGAAGGAATGTGGAAACCCGAACTAGCTGGGAAAGTCAGCCAATCATTTCTCCTTTCCTTTTCAGGTTCTTTGACAAAGCCCCAAACTTGCCAAGGGCATGAAACAAAGGCAAGAGTCAAAGTGCTTTTGGCCTTTGGCTTATTGCTACTGTCATTCCATGTCACCTGTTTCCAAATATATTTTCATAATTTTTTCTGTCTGTCTCCATTGAGATAATGAAGTGTATTTACACACACACACATACATATTTAACTACTTATGTGTGTGTGAGAAAGAGAGATTCTAGTTTCATCCTATTGGTTTCAAAAGAAATAGCTGAAGCATAATTTTCAAATCTTAAAAATATCTAGAGGAATTATTTATTGCTTTAAATAATTAAATTATAGTTCTAATGTTTTTGTGTTCACAGAATTTTGTCTATGCTTTAAATCCCACTTTAAATCCCACTTAGAGAGGACAACAGTGAGTTAGCAGGGCATCAAGTGATGGACATTAACAAATGAACTAAAGAAGTAAAGTTATATTTTCTTTTGCTTTTCGTGTTGTGAGTCCTGCTTTATAGGTCATTCATATTGCATGAATCACATTCTGAACAACATACCTTCAGGGACCTGGAAATTGACAAAGACTAGTTCTCTTCCCTGCTTTGTTTGATGGAGGGGCTCCCCCCCCCGGCAAATTCAAAACTTCTGCAACATGCTGGTCATATATTCATTCTTACAGCATATGGAAGAAGAAAATAATCATTCTCGTGCCTGGAGCTGTGGCATTGCCATTCCCGTCCTCTGGGCGGGCCCAGTATTTCCATGCTAGTGTGTAAAAATAATTCTAGGCACTAGAAATAGCTGTTACCTTGTGATACTATCTTTCAGAAGCCAAGTGACTTAACAGAAACAGTGATTTTATTGACTGCAGACCCAAAAAAAATGTCTATAGTAAAAGCTTGCCTGTGCTTAGTCATTTGTTTGTTTAAAGGAGTCACATTACTTCTCAGTGACTCAGTTCCTCCTTGCAGTCATTGGGTAATTTCAGGGGAGAAAAGGCCACATAAATTCCTGCAGTATAACAATATCATCCATTGTAAATTCATGCCAGCTAGGAAGCAATGCATTAGTTCAAATCGGCACATATTTGTCAATTCCGAGAATGTTTCAGATTTTTGAGGGCAGTTCAAATAGAATAGTGATGATGCCAGAGTATAGTGTATATAGTGTGGCAGAACTCTTATTTGGAGCTTGTGGTCCATCCACAAAAGCATTACAGACACTTGAGAAAGGCAGCTTGGTAGAATACCACCAGTTTGCATTAATAACATGTCAGTTTAAGGGATTTCAACCAGCTGGACTTCAAAAGGCCTGTAAAGGCAGTCAGGGTTGAATAGGTGAGCACTTCCTTGTAGCGTAATTCTTACTTTGTTCCTCTCCAGGTGTATGTCTGTCACTTTGTTTTGATCTGATGGTTACAAAAGTGCAATAGTAGGCATTAAAAAATTCTTAGACCAGAAAACATTTACTGCCCAATATTATACGGGTGTACTTAGAAGTAAGTGATGCTGAAAGCATGAGACATACTTTCCAATAAAACTCTGCTTAGGACGGCAACCTTTTATGCATATGTGTGAAAGTGATTTTGCATGAAACTAAAATTGCTGGACTCACATTATAGTCAAGAGCAGCTTCCTTTGTTCATAACTTTGCCCATAACTGCTGGGCTTAATTCCATTGTTACTCTAACTCTACCAAACACTACCAATGCAGATTTAGCTGCTCTTCTGTTGATTGATTTAGTACACAGTCTTTCTGACTTGTTACGTTTTCATAATGTCATTGCATCCTTCATCTCTGCTTTCCTTTGAAGATATTAGAAATTTTTATTGCTGAGATGAGCCCTTTCCACTTGAATGAGCTTTCTGTCCCTGCTGTATTCTGAGCTTTGGTTTGTATGTCCCTAATTGTTTTTTTTGGGGGGGGGATTTACAACCCAATTTTCTATATAAAACCACCAAACTTTTTAGTAGAATCAAGGCAAGAAGAAAGTCCCAGCACCAGTCCTCAGTCACTGTTGGCAGCCGGTTTAAACTGCTACAGTACAGGCTGAATAGGCTTTGTGTGCACTGAGCACTTATGGCAAAATGCTATAGCTAGGACAGGTGGGGGAGGGGATTGGTGAATATTTTTTTGTTGATGTATACTGGAGTTTCATAATGGCCTTTGAAGTTCTAAATGCTCTGAACTCATAGCCATTTAGCCAAAAGCATTCATGGGGTTTCCATTTTCTGTCACATTCCATTGCCTAAGCATGCATAGTCTTAAGTGGAAAACTGAGTTTAAGGAGCTATGGGTGTTCACTGATAAATCTTCAGACCACACACAAATGTTACATTTATCAATCACGTTCTAATGCCTTGCATTCCAATAACTTCCACTTTTTTCATAACCATATTCAAGATAAATTTCAATGCATATTGCTGCTCTGATTGGTCCATTATCAATATGCTAATCCAAAATTCTTCCTTCCTTTATGGAAGTAAGGAATATTTCATGGAGCACTTATACCTACACCCTATCCTATATCTATAACATCAAACATAATAATTGATATGAATGGCCAGTGGATGTGCAATACACATTCTAATTGCTCATATAAATTTAATCTCTGTTGGTCTTATGGTGCAATTCATGTTGACATAGCAGTTCATAATATTCATCAGTTCATGAAGCACTAAAATCCAACCTATCCCAACTGTACTTCTGCTCAGGGGTCTTCTGGGGGGAGCGCACCGGAGCACAGCTCTGGGAGCTCAAGAGCCAAGTCCCGCCCCCAGCCCGCATCCGGGGGAGTCTTTCAGGCAGCCGAATGTCAATTTCAGCTCCATTATATCCTATGGACCATTGAAGTCAATGGTGAAAACATAGGGTGTATTCTGGGGGCTGGAGGGAAGGGGGTTTGAGGGAGCGGCTCCAAACTCACTGGGTAGCTGATGGAGCCTCTCCCCAAGATACCCACCAAGTTTCAAGAACATTGAACCAGGGGTTCAATTCTATGGGTCCCCAAACAGGTTGCCCCTATTCACCTGTTTGGGGACCCATAGAATTGGACCTCCTGGTCTAATGTTCTTGAAACTTAGTGGGTATCCTGGGGAGAGGTTCCAGCAGCTACCCTGTGAGTTTGGAGCCTCTTCCTCAACCCCCTACTCTCTCCAGCCCCCAGAATATACCCTATGTTTTCGCCATTGACTTCAATGGCCCATAGGATATAATGGGGCCGAATTGCCGCTGAATTTCTTTCACTCCCTCCTTTCCTTCTCTTCTTTTCCTCTTTCCCGCCTTCTTCTCTTCTCTTTTTTCCTCCTTTCCCTGTTTCCCTCCTTCCCTTCTCTCTCTTTCTTTCCCTCCTTCTTTTCTTCTCCTTCTTTCCTTCTCTTTCCTTCTCCCTACTCTCTCTTTCCTTCTCTCTACTCTCTCTCTTTCCTTCCCTCTTTCCTCCTTCTGTGGCCCAACTCTAGTAGTGAGAAGGAGTTTAAACTTTAAACCCCTTCTCTCTTAGCTCCCCCACCCAGGCCAGCTTTCGAAGATGCCTCCCCCCTTTTGCTTCCCCTTCTGACATCACTTCTGACGATGTCAGGGGGCATGGCATATGCTAATAGCCTAATAGCTCATTAGCATACCATATGCTAATGAGCTCCTGCAGCTCTTTTTCTACGAAAAGACCCCTGCTTCTGCTGCAGTAACTACTATCAGCATCTGTAGAATGTTGCCACTCAGAAGCTGTGATCATTGTTGCAGTTTTGTATCAACAACCGTATGAAAACTGAATGAACACATACTAAAAGCAGAGGTAGCAAATGTAACTTTGACCTTATAAAAGGCATACAGGATCCCTGTGGGGCTTGCTCCTGGTGCTTCAAACAGGGGAGCTGAGCTTGGGAGTTCAGCATGGGAGGTCAAGGGGGAGCAGGGTCTATCCACTGTTTTTGCAGAGCGTGCCACATAAATGATTATCCACTGGGTGAATATCATGGGTGAGTGCTTGCTGCATGGAGCTCTTGGCTCTCAGGGGCAGGTTCATTCCTGTGAGGTTAGGGTTACCACTGACTTGGAGAAGCTAAGGCAGAGAGAGAGGTTTGGGGAAGACACCTGAAGAGACTTACCAGAACAGTTGCACTCCTGTACTGACAGCTCTTCTGCTGTTGTAGAGAATACAAGTCTCAAGGTCATAGGGCATCAGTCTAAGGAAGAGGGACCCCTTCCTTGGGTGATGGACCGAAATCCTCTTGTACCACAGACACCCCTCTGGGCTTGGGGGGAGGTGGGCTTTTGGTAGTGGGGGATTTGATTATTAGGAATATAAAAAGTGACCCCACTGTGACAGGCTTTTGACCACAACATGGTGACTTGCCTACCTGGTGTGAATAGGTTAATAGACAGTGCTGGGGAGGAGTCAGCAGTCATAGCACCAGTGGTACCCGTGACACTGGGAAATGTAGTTGTGTGGTCCTGGAGGAAAACTTTAGGTTACTTGGAAGAAAGTTAAAGGCCAGGACCCCAAAGGTAGCATTCTCAGAAATGTTACCTGTTCTACACTCAGGGCCAGCTAGAAAGACACAGATCAGGATCACTCAGGGCCAGCTAGAAAGACACAGATCAGGCAGTGCCAGGAGGAAGAGTTTAGGTTTGTAAGGCACTGGGGGAACTTTCTGGGACAAGCTGAACCTGTACAAAAGAGACGGGCTTCATTTGAACCAAAAGGGAACCAGGCTGCTGGCTGTTAATATCAAAAAAGATGGCAGAACAGCTTTTAAACTAATCCTAGGGAGAAAGCTGATAGGAGCTGGGGAGCCTCTGGTTTGGGACAAGTCAATCCAAAGAGATGACTCTGCATAAACACTCAGGGTAATATTTATAGGAGCATAATAGGACTTGGGAGTGAGGGTAGGATGGTAAATGAGGGTTATGTGTAGTGATTAAGGGGCCGAGAGAGGCAAGAAGGAAACACATAATAGGGGGGGAGCTGGAGTGCTTGGTGTTTAATAACAATTTAGATATAGTAGGTATCTCAGAAACATGGTGGAATGGGGAAAATCTATGGGATACAGTCATTCTTGGGTATAAGCTCTAAAGGCAGGACAGAGAGGGATAGGTTGGTGGTGGTGTTGTGTAGTACATCAAAGAGAGCATAGAATCAAATAAGTTAGAAAACATCAGGGGAATTAACATCCAAGCAGAAGCAATATGGTTAGAAATATTGGGCTCTAAGGGATAATTAAAAGTAGGGGTGTACTGTTGCCCACCTGATCAAACCCTTGAGGCTGATCTTGAGATGGAGAATGAAATAAGAGAGGTGACTAAAGCAAATAATGTTATGATACTGGGAGACTTCAGCTACCCTCACATTGACTGGATAAACACATGCTTGAGTCATGCTGTAGAAATGAAATTCCTAGACATCATAAATGACTGTGCACTGGAACAGTTGGTCACAGAACCAACCAGAGCGGTAGTGATCTTGGACTTGGTTCTGAGAAATGTAGAGGGATTTGCATCAGTTGAGAACAGTGACCACAATGCTGTTAAGTTCAGCATTCATGTCAACAGAAAGTTACCCTTAAAGTCAAAAACTGTAACATTTGATTTCAAAAAAGGGAACTTTACAAAAATGAGGGAAATAGTTAAAAGGAAGCTGAAAGAGAAACCCAAGAGAGACCGATCCCTAGAGGATGCTTGGAAGCTATTTAAACTCACACTAATTGAAGCCCAGATAGAATCCATTCCACAGGTTAGGTAAGGTACTGCCAAGTCTAAAAGAATGCCTGCATGGTTAACAATGCAAGTCAAGCAAGCTATAAAACATTAAAGAGGCTTCTTTTACAAAGTGTCTGCCCCAATGAATTGAACAGAAGGGGCCACAAGCTCTAGCAAAAGCAATATAAGTCAATAATTAGGCATGCAAAAAGAGATTTTGAGGAGCAGGTTGTAAAAGCATCAAGACAAATAAAAAACTTTTTAAAAATATATCCAGAGCAGGAAACCAGGCAGAGAAGCAATGGGACCTTTGGATGACAAAGGAATAAAGGGATTGCTAAAGGAAGATGTGGAGATAGCAGAGAAGCTCAATAAATGTTTTGCTTCTTTGTTCACTGTGGAAAGTGTGGGGCATGTGTTTGAAGAACTGAGTCTGAAGAACTGAGTCAAATCAGTGTTCCCTCATAATTGAATGGGGTCCCACAAGGACAAGGACTTCTATTGTTGCTGGTACTATTCAATTTGTTCGTAAATGATCTGGAACTAGGGGTGAGTAGTATAGTGGCCAAGTTTGCAGATGACACAAAATTATTCAGGATGGTGAAAACCAAGGCTGACTGAAGAGCTCCAAGAGAGTCTCCGCAAATTGGGTGAGTGGGCAACAATGTGGCAAATAAAGTTAAATGTTGATAAGCGTAAGGTGATACAAATTGGGACAGAAAATCCATATTTCAAGTACAGACTATTGGAGTCTAAACTTGCTGAGGCTGAGAGCAGAAAAGGTCTTGAGGTCATAGTAGACAGTTTAATGAAAGTGTCAACTCAGCGTACTGCAGTGGTGAAAAAGGTAAACCCTATATTAGGGACTATTAGGAAAGGGATTGAACATAAAACAACCAATATTATAATGTCCTTGTATAGATCTATGGTGCGGCTTCATTTGGAGTACTGTGTACAGGTCTGGTCACTCTAATTTAAAAAGGACATTGCAGAGCTGGAAAAAGTGCAGAAGAGGGTGACCAAGATGATTAAGTGGCTGGAGCACCTTCCCGATGAGGAAAGGTTAAAGAGTCTGGGACTTTTTGGTCTAGAGGAGAGACGACTAAGAGGGGACATGATTGAGGAATAAAATCGTGCGTGAGGTGGAGAGAGCTGACAAAGAGAAATTGTTCTCCATCTGTCAAAATATTAGGGCATTCAGTGAAGCTGATGGGCAGTAGATTCAGGACAGCGAAAAGGAAATACTTTACACAGAGAGCGATTAAAATGAGGAATTCACTGCCAGAGGATGTAGTGATGGCCACAGGTATAAAGAGCTTTAAAAGAGGATTAGATAGATTGATGGAGGATAGGTCTATCAGTGGCTACTTGCCTTGGTGACTTAGGGGAACTTCCACACTAAACCTCTAAATCCCATAGCCAGGAGGCAACTTCAGGAGAAAGTCTTGGCCTCTATGCCATGTTCCTCTGGATGGTCACTACATGAGACAGGATGCTAGACTAGTTTGACCACTGGTCTGATCCAGCAGGGCTCTTCTTAAGTGAATCAACTGAATTGAACAATGTTCAGTCACAATAAAAAAGCTATGAGTTCATACACGCTCTACTATTGGGGAGGGGGAGTTTAAGTTGCATATGAAATTATTACTGTTTGAAACAAACCCACCACATAATTAAGACCTAATGACGTTGTATTGGTCCTGCAAATGAACTGCAAGTTGGCATCCAGTGAGCATCTTTCATCTGAGTACAGTTATCCAGAGGTAGGAATATTTCAGTATTTCTGACTGGCAGCAGCTTTCCAGGTCACAATTAGAGAGCTTTCAAATCACCTACTACCTGTTCCTTTTTACTGGAGATGCCAGAGATTGAGCCTGGGACCTTCTGCATACCAAGCAGATACCACAGCCCTTCCTAAAGCTCCAGTTACTCAGTTCATCCTAATTTTCAAGTTACCAGTGCATAGAAAAACATATTTTTGAACAATCCAGAGGAAAGTAGTAAAGAATTATGGAAAGGAACAGAAATAATTAAAACAGAAAAACATTTTTGTTCTACAAACAGAAACTAGTTTATGATGAAGAAATCAGTTAAAAGCATATGTTTTCCATGCACTAAAAAAGGCATATTTTAATAATTTTTGAAAGCATTTGACAATGGAAAGTCAAAAATTAATTTTCCAACGGAAACTTAATTTTTGAGGAACAGAGACCCACAGTAATTTTTTGTTGGTACAGTTTTTTTCTTTAAATTTAGATCTAGAAAGAAAATGCATTTATTCTGTCTAGTGAATGCTCTTGACCTTGAATTGCCCTTGACTTCCTCAAATTTCTCTTGGATCCTGTGTTTTGAAGCCAGAGAAGTCTGATCACTCTGATCCAGAGCAACAGTGAAAAGCTGCATGGTTTCAGTCCAGCAACTGTTACCCAAAGAGGCAGTCTCCTAATTAATTTGGGGAATTAGCTTTTAGGAGACAGAGTGAGAAGGGGTAACTGGGATTCTACACCAATGTATACAGGGATTGTTCCTTTAAGAGATCTCTCAAAATAAACCAGCCAATGTTCAGCCAATAAAGTTTTGTTAAAACAAAAGAGAAATACAAGGGCAAAACATGCATACACAAAGAGAGAAAATACACACATGGCTAGCTAAGAGGAAATCGGAGAAGATGGGGAAAGCAATTTTGGGGAAGGCTATAATTCAAAGGTAGCGGTCCACAGTGGTAGCAGCAAAATGACCAGCATTTACGGAAGGAAGAAGAAAAGACCCAAATGGATTTGGGGTGTGTGTATGGGTCCAAGAACACATATGTACGCACACACTGGTGTCTAGGGGGCTAAATGCTCCCCGGGGTACACTGACGTATTTGTCTAGAAAACAATAACTTGATGGGGTTTTTTGGAGGCGGACAATGATTTGGGAGAAACTTGATGGATTTCCCTGAGGTGAACTATAGGTGTAAATGTTGCTTGATGACCCTGTAAGTACCGGATGGGTAAAGCTACCAGGTTTGCTGAATAATGTTAAGTGTTACGTAATTAGAGTAAATGGTTAAGGGGAAGTGAGGCTGGATGTTCTTTCCTAGGAAATGATTGGGTGATCTTTCCATAAGACAAACTCATTAATCCATAGACCCATTATCCTAAATTATGCATCTCTATAGGTGGGGAGGAGGCTGTTAGCTAGCCAGCCACTCTTACTCACACTTCTAAACCACATATCCAGGCTTATCTCTGGCTGGCTTCCATTTTGGACCAGGCAGTGTATTGCACTTATGATATTGTAGGAAAGGTATTTATGGTTTTCTAGTTATCAACTACCCCTCAGCGAGAGGTGGGATCTGACTGCTAACACAACCATTAGTTCCTTTAAAAGTGGTGTTAAGATTCACTTCAGATCTAAGCTCAATCCATTATTGGACAACTAACTGAAATTACATATTTGCACGAAATCTGAATTTTCTACATATGCATATCTCGGGGGGGGGAGGTCACTATGCCACAATTCATAAACTACTTTCTGTGATATTTAACTTTGAGGTGTACTTGATTCCATTCTCCATCTAGGGTGCACGTTTTCTTTGATTAACAGTATGCTGGATCTATGCAGTTTTTCTTACATTTAATTTTTTCTTACAGCTGCAATCTTTCCAGTAGGAAGCATTTATTACTTCTTTTGATCAAGAACTTATACCAACATATTGACATCTAACCCTTTTTATGTCTTCTGTTCAATCAAGGCTCTTAATTAAATTAGGCTATCAGACAATTGTCAAAAACTTCCTGTCACAGGACTGCTCTTGTGATTTTGTGCATTAAATCCAAACCAGCAGAGAAATGACAGAGTGGGGCTAACAGAAGGACTGGATTGAGCTCCTGGGCTGCTAGTTGTCTGTTATTATGTGAACCTCTCCCTTCCATCAAGTTTTAAATATTTTATTATTCAGGGAAGAGGCAGAATATTCATTATCAGTCAGTTGCAGATGATTCCAAGCCTCTTCATTCCCAGCATGATCCCATTGGCAGTCTGTGGCCGTTAGACTGGAGAGAAGGTTTCTTCCTCTTCCTGTCTCCTAAGACTAGAATAGCAAGGAGCTTGTGGGCACTCAAGAAGTGTTATTGCAGTTGTTGCCATTGTTGAGTCTCAAGCAGGTTTTTTAATTGTATGACAAAGTTAGCTAAATGATGGTATTTGAGAATTCCTATTCTACCATGAAACTCCCTACCCTCTTCCATAGTAAAACGAACAACACTGTGCTTAGAAACCTGTAGCAGTAGTCACATGAGAAGTACAGTTTGGAAATGGTAAATATAAGAGGCATTTCAGCACCATTTCCAAATTGTGCATCATCTTTACAACTGGCCAGTGTATAGTTGGTGCTCCTTAAAACTATTTTAATTTTTATTGTCTCCCTTTCTTCACTGAGGCTCAAGGCGGATTGCATGACCTAAATCAATACAGTCAAGATAGAATCACAGCAGTCTGGAACAAGGCATAAAGTATTAAACATTATATGATTAAATAATGTAGAAAATGCATTAAGTATAAAAACAAAGCAGCAAAAGTGGGCTAATACATACAGCTAAAACAAACTGGTATAGCTCACAGTCCCATGCCTTTGTAAAGTCACCTTCTTGAACCATTTGGTTATTTTATGGCCTTATTACCTTTATGAAAATACTATCCTGAACAATTCTGCTTTACATAGTTTGCAGAATGCCAGAACACATAAGGCAGGCCGTTCCAAAAGGTGGGGGCCTCAATAGAGAAAGCTTGTGGACAGGCAGCTGTTGATCTGACCCATTTATAGGATGGTTGTGACCGACAGACTAAAGTTCTACCCTCCAAAAGCCTCAGAGAGTAACTTTCAAATGATGGATTGGAATGTTGAAGGGTGAGGAGGAGTTTGGCAGCTGTTTAACTGCAGGCTAATTGATAGAGTTGTGGGTTTTTGGATTTTGGTGGGAAAAGGATTACGAGTTCTACTAGTTAAGCAGGGAATCCGTTAGGAACTTTAGGTATTTTGAAGATAGGTAGGGTTTGGGTGCTCTTCCTCTCAAAAACAGTAAAAAAGGGGGGAAGGGCAATCTGCTATGTTAGTGTCAAAAACAGTGAAAATTTAAAAGCCTTTATTTTCCATGCTGTGTCTGGATCAATCAAACAAGAAATCTGCTTTGTAGCTGTTATGCTTCCTCAGGCCCCAGCTCTTCAGTGACTTTGTTACTGTAATACTGAGAGTACTGGAGAAAAGAAAAACAGAGAATTAACCAGGCCACACATACCACTGAAATCAACCTGTTTCTTAGTTGAATTCACCAAGCCCACCATGTGCTTCCTTCAAGCCAATAACCCCCACACAATAGGCCAAGGGAATGCCAGGTGGCAACTTGAGTCCAGGCATTGTGCCTCAGTTATAAAATTAAAAGTATCTGAAAAAGAAGTTTGTAGGGTGCAAAATTTAAGTGCCTGGTTTCTAAATGGGGAGAGCGGGTGTCATCACAGTGGCACCCATAGATGGCTCTGAGTGAAGATGTTGCATTAGAGCATAGCAGAAGGGATGGTCTTGTATATATATCAGGGTCCAGGGCCATATAGGGCTTTTTAAGTGATAGTTCCTTGAAGTGAATCAGGTAACTGATGGAAATCCAGTGGAGTGACTGCTGAGTGGTTGTGATATGCATGGTCCAGCAAGCTCCTGATAATAACTGAGCTGTAGCCATTCTGTACCAAATTAAGTCTCCAAGCTGACTTCAAGTGCAGTCCCATGTAGAGTGTATTACCATAGTCTAGCTTTGATGTTACCATGGCATGGATCCAGGAGGCTAGATTGGCTGACTCAATGTAGGGGGCCCTCTTCCATGCTAAACCAAGTTGGAAGAAAGCATTTTTTGCAGGTGCATTAATTTGTTTCTCCAATAGTAATGCTGGATCCAGTTTAAACCCTTAGACTTTTCACTGACTCAGCAATGGTCACCTGAACCCCATAGAATGTGGGAAGTATAGTGTCCTTCAAAACCTCAGCCTTCCCAACCAGTATTACCTCTGTCTTGTTGTTTCAGTTTATTTGCTCTTAGTCATATGACCACATCTGTGAGATAGTGGCTCAAGACTTCTATGCTAGTTATTCATAGTGGATTAAAACTTCTAAAAGAAGATATATATTTTATTAGGAAAAACCTAACTGATTAAAAGTATTTAATAAGCAAGCACATACTAAAATAATTATATTTTAAGTCCCTTTTAGCACATATTAAAAATAAAGACAAGGCAAGGTAGATCAGCAGGTGTGACCTTCATGAAAACTTTTCATCCATCCAAGCAACAAGCTTCCATTCTGTTCATTGCTGCATTAGGGCAAATATTGATTAATGAAAGATTGCAATATTTTGCCAGTATGGAGCTTCTTTTTGTTACATTCCATCAGTTTTAAAAAACGTGCTGGAAGGGATTAGAAAAAAAAATAAGTTCTTGCGTTTTATGACATATAAAACCCCCGATGCCGGATCTCGTTCAGGTCATCTCCATTGGCTTTGGCTTGTTTCTCCCCTTGTCCCTGACTTTGGTTGCCTTCTGTCCTATGCCACCATCTCTGGCTCTCCTCCTCACTCTCCTTGCCTCCCCCTCCTGCTGATTGCCTCCACTGCCAACATAGTTATTGCAAGACTGGTATTTTTCCCTCTTAAATATGTCTATGCATGTACAGCTGTTGCTATTAGCAATTTGAATTTTTTAAATGTCCCAAATAGAGTTTTATACTAAGATTTTTCTTCAAAATTTAAATCATGAAAAGGCCAAAAATATGATAAGCTACATCTGAGGCTGGTATTGGATCCATTCAGCTGACTTATCCCAAGCCACAGGCCAAGAGGCAAAGGCCAAATGTGAGCCAAAGGGCTTTGGCTTATATTTCTGACCCTGCTCAGGCTTTTATCCCTGCAGAAGGAAGGGAAAACAGAAGCTTGGTTTGGATCTTATACAGGTGGTGGAGGTGATCCCAAAATTTTCCCCCAGATGAAAGAACTTCTTGTCACACCAAAGAAAACATGATACCTGCAGATATCCCCATTGCACAGATTTGCCTTTCCACAAGGCAGCCAGCCATTGGCTATTAAATATAGTGATAGTTTGTCATCAGAAAAAAAATTAGCAAAATAGACAAAGTGGTATATTTCAGACATAATGGTTAGTTGGATTGTCTGAACAAAAGCCATTCTACTAACCTGAAGCCATAGTTTGAAGCTGCTTTATTTATTACTTTATTGACTATAGTTTTGTGTTATACATGTACATAGTCATAATCTGGCTTGTTCTCCAGGTATGTCTTTGATCACTCCCCGCTACAGAAACACTTGGCCAGAGCAAAGGCAATGAAATCAGTTTTTATAAAGGCAAATCAGGATTCCAGTAACCTGAACTCTGGTTTCACATAGTTCAAATAAACCATGGCTTCTTTTTATTTCTGAACTGAGCTGATATCATTTTAGGGTCATCCAGATATGAATTTGGAGAGTGCATTATTCTCTGTGGTATTCAGCAACTGGCATGTTAGTTTTTGTCTGTTCCTGTTACATTAGGGTTGCCAGGTCTGGGCTGGAAAATACCTGGGGACTTTGGGATCCAGTAGAGGGTGGGGATGGAAGAGAGGAGGGGCCTCAGCATGGTACAATGCCATAGAGTCCACCCTTCGAAGTTGTCATTTTCTCCAGGGGAACTGATTTCTGTCAGCTGGAGATCAGTTGCAAAAGCAAGAGGTCTCTAGGCCCTACCTGGAGGCGTACCTATACAACAGTCTGGGAAAATGCCACTTTTAGCGTTTTTTTGCTATCAAGTCTTATTTTGCTGTTAGCATTATTTGCTCTCTACTTTACTTGTTGTATTTGTTTTGCATATGGATGCACTGCTTGGCCTGAATACACAGTAGCATTGAAGAATGGCAGTGCTTGGTAGCACAACAAAATGATACTGGTAGAAGCAACAGCCTGAATGATTCTTGCCTGGAGGTGCGTCTGGCCTCTTAGACATTGTTCTAGGCCAGAGGTCCCCAACCTTTTTAAGCCCGTGAGCACCATTGGAATTCTGACATTGGGTGGTAGGCACAGCCACAAAATGGCTGCCACAGGAGGCAAAACCAGCAACAAAATGGCTGCTGTATCTTACCTTCAGTTCCATGGTGAAGATCCTTATGCTGTGGTGGCAGCTGTTGCCAAACTAGCTTAAAAAAAATCTGCATAGCTAATCAAATCTCCAGTGGCCAATCAGAAACCCTGCTGGGCAAGAGCCCCACCTTGTCCTGCCCTCTTTCTAAAAACACTTAGTAGGCATGAGTAAATATGGTGGCAGGTACCATGGCATCTATGAGCACCACACTGGGGATTCTTTTTTTAAGACAAAAACAGTGGGGCCGATTTCCCACAAGCTACTGCTCCATGCTCACTCTTCCCTTTGCCCCGATCCTACGTGTCAATTTCACACAATGTGCTGCACAGCCACATTTTGCCCCACAGCTTTGCCCAATTTCCCCCGCATCTACTGAATCCTCAAAAAACAGGATTGAGTAGATGCGAGGAAATCGGGCAAAGCTGAGGGGCAATATGCCGCGCAGGTCATTGTGTGAAATTGACACGTACAATCAGGGCAAAGGGAAGAGCGTGCCTGGAGCAGCAGCTTGTGGGAAATCGGCCTGTATTTGTTTTACTGGAATTTTTGCCCTAGGAGATTATATTTATCAATAATTTCAAACTGTGGATTTGATTCTCTCACACATTGTGGCTTTTTAATTAAGAAATCAGATACACTCTCTGGAAGGTCCAGTTCAATTGCCACTGAAAATAAATACTATAGGTGCACATGAATATAGGGCATGACCAGGCAAACTCATTTGCATGCAAGGGCTTACATTTGTCCTTCAGTGCTTTCCCCTTTTCCCCCTTCTCACTCTAAATATGTATTTATTTACTTCATTTAAACCCTACTTTTCTCCCTAATGTGGATTTGACACAATTTACATTGTTCTCCTCTCCATTTTATCCTCACAACAACTCTGTCAAGTAGGATAGTGTGTGACCGGTCCGAGGTCACCCAGCAAGTTTCCAGGGCAGAGAGGGTCTTCCTGATCGTGGTTTAACTCTCTTAACACTGCACCGTGCTGGCACAGGGTATACTTTTGAATATTCCTCAGGTTTTTATAGAACAGAAGAACGGCTTGTGATAGGGCTGTAGATGCTCATCCATACGTAGTTCTGTGGCCAACCTTTTGAACCTTTTTAAAACATGAGTTTCATTCGCTGCCACAATGGCTGAAGTGACATAATATCAGTAATAATTAACTACAAATTATTGTCAATTGTCAATTACAGGGGAACAGAATAAAAATGCATGTAGATCAATAAATGATTAAGTAACAATTAATAAAACATTAAAATGAAGGAACATTAAGTGGTAGCATAAATATTGTTAAAAGGCTAATACCAGTAAGGATTGATGTTACAAATACAGCATAGGACAGGTGCAGCCATGCTATTCAGAACTGGAAAGAGATTCAGCAAAAGGCCTGGGTGAAATGAAAAGCCTTTTCCCTGTCACAAAAAACCGATGTCATGTGAATAACTCCAGAGAGGAAATTCAAAAGTCATAAATCCATAACAAAAAGACCCCAGAATGTGGGGATAGAGGGAGCAAGTTATCTATAGTTCAATTAAATGGTTTGACCCCCCCAACTTTCAATTGGGTCATCACAAATATTTTATTTGAAAAAAGGAACTTTGTTCCAGTTGTTTCTTTCCACTCAAGTGCAAAATGAATGAAAGCATTCATAGTGAGGAAGGAATCACTACTTGCTGCTTTTGAATTGATGCACATTGAAATTCTATATTCTAGTGATTGTAAAAAGACCTTGTTCTGCCAGCAGATTAAAAAGTCCTATAAATAGCCCAAGGTTGAGTCTCACTTAATTTCAGGTATTAGAAACTTTCTCAGTCAAATTGCTTTAGAGAACTGAGTTGGGATCAGACATAGTTGGGTTTTTTTAATTATTATTTAAAGGTAGCAGTGGGAAAATGCCTCTTAGAGGCATAAGAGAACAAATGAGAGTGGTGATGATAGAGATGTCCAGTCCATATAGGTGGAGAGTTCTAAAAAAAGGTCTGAAATGATTTCATTCAAAATTCTTTAGATAGCATTCTGATTTTCAAAACAAGTGAACTTTAAACTCTGATTTTCTTTATATGTGAGCAATTTTCTTATGTCTAAGAATTTCTGCTACTTCAGAAGCTCATTGGGAATATGATTTAAACAGTATTATGAGGGATATGATTTAAGCACTATTATGAGTGATGGGCATGACAGAAAAAAATCCCTTGGAGTGGTTTGCAGGTGCTATTTAAGTCAAGGAGATTGCCAGTTTGACCTTCTGGAATTCCTTCCCCTCTGTTGTTTTTGATTAGGCACCATGTTTTTGTGGTATACTGTGGTCTGTACAAATTGATCAGCTGAGGTATGGTGGATGGATGAGGGTATTGTGTGAGTGTTGCTCATTAGCAGGTGGGGACTTCAGTTCTCCCAGTATTACAAGTGAGCACAAGACTAAAGGTATCAGTTCCCAGGAGAAAATGGCATGGACTCTGGCATCACATTGCCACTGAGCTCCTTTCCCTCACTACTCTGCCAAGGTTTGCCCCCAAATCTCCAAGGGTTCACCAACCCAGACTTAACAACTCGTGTGTGTGTTTGTAGGATCTTTTTGGTCCTTTATATGTACACTCCAATACTGGGAGTGGTTTACTGCATCCTAATCACCATTTTAGCTGTAGTTACCAGCACTACTAGTCCTATAAATGGCCCTAGGATATCACAGGTACAGTATGGAATTATTACCAAATAATACTTGTGGTGGATATCCAGCATGGTCGGTGGCACTTAAAGGCCTCCAGAATGTCCTTGGAACAGAGCAGAGCTGCACAGAATACCATCTAAACTGCTGGAGCACAAAAGATTGTTTCTGCTGCAGCAGCTGTGATAGACTTTGGGAATAATGACAACTGTCTGCAATACTAATAATCAGGTTTGTATGGAACAAAGTGACCTTGAAATCATTAATCCTAAACACCTTTATTCATCCTTTGTCTTTGAATGTACATTTTCCCTACACTATTGTCAGTCACAGCTTCTTAAGGAACACCAGGGAAAAAATGGACACCTAAGTGAGCTTCACACATGACAATCTGTGCTAAGCCTTACACGTGTGGAGAAACAACATCTTAGAGGATTGCTTAGGGCTTCTTAAATAATGGTGATTCATATTATCTTTTTAAAAAGCAGAGACAGATAATGTTGAATTGGATGCACATCTTGGCTCTAAAGAAAAACCATTTAAATAATGTATATTTTGCAGGGAGTGGGGGTTGCCTGGAGCCTGTTTATTAGTTAATAACCTCCTCCTACCTCCCAGCACTAATCTTGTAAAGAACCTGATTTAATAAATCCAAGAAATTATTAAATAAACTAAGTATTTTATATTACTTGTCCTCTTTGAATCAAAATTGCAATACAACAGAATTACATTTTATAAATAACACCTTTCGTACTAGCACCACAGGGCATGGTACAAAAGAATCTAAATAGAACATGAATGCTGTAATCAAATGCAGACCCCAGGAAGGCAGATTGAAAAGACACGTTGCTGGTTAGAGCAACAGACTGAGTAAGTATAGAGGGACACAGCAGAAAACTTGGTTTCAAATACAAGGGCACAATAGACTGAAAATTGTTTGCTTGCCTTTTCCAGAATATGACTGATGTCTCCTGTGTAAGTGACCCAGGGTTGATTTTTTTTAACATACAAGGATTTGTCAAAGGGGTAGCAGAGGTATGGTAACCCTTGTACTTAGTATTTTCTTCCCCTTTTGTATTTGCCCAGCTTTGAATAGCAATCCTGGCCTGCCTATAATGGATATCAAAACTACTATAGTAAGTCCGTGATGCACTGAGGTCTTGGGAGGTTCACTTTTCAGAGTGAAAGCTGCCATTGTGGGAATAGATGCACATGCTTTGCACTCAGTCTTTTAAAAAGTTTTTTTCCTTAATCTGCTGCTTTGGTGCCATTTTTAATATTAAAAGATTTTGTCGTTTGTGGACTTAGACGATCTGAGATTGTGTAGTGAACATGATGACTTCAAGACACCGCATAGTGAATCAGATCTCGCTTTATGAGGACTTCTTTTCCCACTGTCTTCATTCAGACTCCATCAGTGTCGTCCTGTGCCATCCATCCTATAATTCAGTTGATAATCCTTCCCTGGGGGAGTCTGTGTTAAGTGATTCTAGTAGTAGGAAGTTTATCTAGGCCTTTCTTAACCCCATCTTTCACAAGCATAGTGAGGTGAAAAGAGAGGAAAGTTATTGTTACAGGTTTTTGGTTTGTTCGTTTTCTGAAGGGGCAGGGTTCCCACACTTGTTCTTCCTTAATTCAAGCACTGCCATAAAGGTATGCTTACAAGTAGCAAACAGGGCAGGCCTGAATTCCCCTTCTTCTTTGGAAAACTTGTTACCAGGCAACTATAACTAGCCACTAGTGACTTTATTCTGCTTCCTATGAAAGCTTGTTGTGAGACTCTGGAATTGGTAGCATTGGTTGGCATTTAGTTCCATAAGACGAAGAAAGAATCCTTACAGTAATAAAATGTGGACCAGAATATTAATTGAATCTACAATCTATATAATTGTATTGTTTGTTGCTAGCATAGTACATACATGGCAAAGGGATTAAGATCCAAAATACGTCTTTGACTAGGAATGTGCAGCAGCTTTCCACATGCACTGCTCTTACAGCATGGATGTTCACATGGTGCTGTAATCAACAACAGGAATGTTTTGCAGTGATATGGAGATCACCTTCTGTGTGGTGGCAGCAGACCAACATAGCAGTGTGATGTGGAAATGTAGCTTTGTGGCAGCCACTACATGGTAAGCAGTTGGTGTAAAGTGAACATTGTGGATTTGTTTGGTGTTTTTTTACCTTCTGGTTATGAAGGTCCTTTTTTGTTCTGGGAAGAGTAAATTATGGGCTGTTAAGTAAAGACTGTCATGTAACGATATTTGAACTGTAGTGCACTTCATATAAGTCCCTTTTTTAGTAGGACAGATCTGTCAGGTATCATAAACATTTAAGAAGAATGTTTTATGCTGCTGACCACACAAACATATTAAACTATTAACAGTATTAGCATGTTATAAAGGGTTTTAATATATTAACTCATATTTATTGTTTTAATATTGTTTCTAGTACTGATGGCTATAAAATAAGTAGATAAAAACAGTAGTTTTCAAAAAAGGTATGCAGGTCATATCAGGTAGAATTTCTACCTAGTTACTTGCATGCTTGGAATCTCTGTTGTCTCTGACTATTAATGTACCATAGTTAATGTATAGAATCATAGAATCATAGAATGTTAGAGTTGGAAGGGACCTTGCAGGTCATCTAGTCCAACCCCTTGCACTCTGCAGGAGCATAGCCAAAAGATAGCTCTACATACCTACAACATACCCGAAAGATGGTTGTCCAGTCTCCGCTGGAAAACGTCCAGCAAAGGAGCATCCACCACCTCCCAAGGCAGGCTGTTCCACTGCTCAACCACTCTTACAGTTAGGAAGTTTCTCCTAATATTTAGCCGGTAATGACTCCCTTGTAATTTCCACCCATTAGATCTAGTCTTGCAATCTGGAGCAAGAGAGAATAGATCTGCTCCATCTTATACTTGGTAACCCTTCAGATACTTGAAAACTGCAATCATGTCCCCTCTAAACTTTCTCTTTCCCAGGCTAAACATACCCAACTCTTTCAGCTTTTCCTCATAAGACTTGGATTCCAGCCCTCTCACCATTCTGCTTGCCCTCCTCTGGACACACTCGAGCTTATCAACATCCTTCCTAAAGTGTGGTGCCCAAAACTGGACACAGTACTCCAGGTGAGGCCTGACCATAGCAGAATAGAGCAGAACTACCACCTCCTGTGATCTGGACACAATGCTTCTGTTAACGCATCCTAAGATTGCATTAGCTTTCTTCACAGAGACATCACACTGCAGGCTCATGTTGAGCTTGTGATCAACCAGAAGACCTAGATCCCTTTCATACGTGCTGCTGTCAAGCCAAGTCCCTCCCATTCTATATCTGTGCCTTTGATTTTTTGTGCCCAGGTGTAGGACTTTGCACTTATCTCTATTGAATTTCATTTTATTTGTCTCAGCCCACTGTTCCAGCCTATCTAGATCATTTTGAATCCTGACTCTGTCTTCTTCAGAATTAGCACTCCCACCCAGCTTTGTGTCATCTGCAAATTTGATAAGCATCCCCTCTATGTCTTCCTCCAGGTCATTTATAAAAAATATTAAACAACACCGGGCCCAGGACCGAGCCCTGTGGCACTCCACTCGAGACTTCCCTCCACGTAGATGTAGAGCCATTTATGAGCACTCGTTGGGTACGATTTTTCAACCAACCATGAATCCATCCAACAATTGCACCATCCAGCCCACACTTAACCAGCTTATCCTCAAGGATATCATGAGAAACTTTGTCAAATGCCTTACTGAAATCTAGATACACTATATCCACATCATTGCCAGAGTCAATCATTTTAGTAACTCTGTCAAAAAAGGAGATAAGGTTGGTCTGACATGACTTATTCTTGATAAACCCATGCTGGCTACAACCAATTAACTCATTCCGTTCAAGGTGCTTAAAGACAGAGCATTTAATAATCTGCTCTAGAATTTTCCCAGGTATTGATGTCAAACTGACAGGTCTGTAATTTCCCAGGCCCGTCTTTTTTCCTTTCTTGAAGATTGGGACATCAGTACTCCAGGACATCTCAAATATCAGAGCCAGAGGCTCTGAAATAACATCTGCAATTTCTTTTAGCACCCTGGGATGCAAGCCATCTGGCCCTGGAGATTTGAAAGTATTTAAGGCAGCTAGATGCTCCCTAACCATTTCCTTACTTATTCTGGACTGGCAGTTCCCCCTTCCTTCATATGCCCTGCATTCTTCCATTTGTATACTGCTCGCCTTACAGTTAAAGACTGATGCAAAGTGAGAGTTGAGTAATTCTGCTTTGTCTTCATCCCTTGTTAAGGCTTGACTGTCTTCCCCTAGCAATGAGCTTACCCCATCCCTGTTCTTCTTTTTGCTCCGAACATAGGCATAGAAATTTTTCTTGATATTTTTAGCATCCC
The DNA here is from genome assembly GCA_029375565.1 of Gekko gecko. NCBI lineage: Eukaryota > Metazoa > Chordata > Lepidosauria > Squamata > Gekkonidae > Gekko > Gekko gecko. Next base: position 46,925,400 of record JAPDNY010000004.1, read on the forward strand.
TCGCAAGCCTCAGCTCCATCTGTACTTTAGCCTTTCTGACACCATCCCTACAGGTTCGAGCCTGCTTCTCGTACTCACCCTCAGTAATTTGTCCCTCCTTCCATTTTTGGTACGTTTCCCTTTTTAGTCTCAGCTCTTCAGAGAGTTCCTTGTTCAGCCACCTTGGCTTCATTACCCGTCTCCCATCTTTCTTTCTTACCGGAACAGTTTGGGATTGTGCCTTAAGCACTTCATTTTTCAGCATCACCCATCCTTCCTGTGCAGATTTCCCCCTCAGCATTTCCAGCCACAGGATCCTACCTATTATTTCTCTGAGGTTTTTGAAATCAGCTTTCATACCAATCATGTGAGGAAGAGAAATAGTTTTCATTTTTTAAATGAGTAACTAGAGGACAAAAGGCATTAAGCTGTTTGTCATTTTTTAAAAAAAATTATGGAGTAATCTTGCTTAAAACAACGGAACTTCCTTCAGAATAGGTAGCTTCAGGATATAACCCAGGGTGCTTATCTCCATGTGGAGCTGCAGGGCAGAACATTTATCCATAGTCTTCCCAAATGCCAGTCCAAATGTCTAATGTCTTGATATACAAGAACATTTTTTTCCCCATGAGTGTAAAAGAGGTGGGATAGACCGAAAAAGCATTTATACAGTGTCACATACCTTAAAATAAGAGATCCCTAACTACAATCTGAACATGAAAATAATAAAATGGCCATATATAAAAGAACCTCTTTATAATATAGAATTCCATCTGTGGGTGGACATGCATACATAGATTGCATACATTTTTAACATTGTCCTTAAAAGGAATCTCAGGGAGCTTATCACAGGGACATACGCTACCTAGTATTGAACTGTTTCTGTGGCTGGCTGATTACTTTTACTTAATTAAGTATGAGCAAACTGGTCTAACATTGAAGAACATACCCTCCGAAATACTGTGCAAGCAGTGTCAGTGAAGGAGAAAATATAGGGCCTTCAAAAGCAGCCTGCTGTTTTAAAGGTAGATGAAATATTTAGTGGCACCAGCAGGAGAAAATGAAATATGAGATCTTGCATCCCAAGTTATTTGTGTCCTGTCGAAAGACAAGCTGCAAATAACCTTTACCACATTAAAACTTTGAAGAAGGGTACAAATAGGAAATGCCAGAAAATGGGAGGACCGTGATTGCCTTGACTGTTACTGTTTTGTAAATTTGGATCTGTAGGTCTGTCAGAAAACCAGGAGTGCCAACCAGTGCCATTTTAAATCCATGTGCCTTCTCAGCATTTTGCACAGGATGCTCACAAGACAAGGTCTTAAGTTCATGACTCCAAGGCATATCCCTCCATTTATTTATTTAATTTTTGTAACATCCAACCTGAGGAAAGATTCTAGTGAAATCTGCACACTATTTTTGATCAGTTTTTGGTTGATGCTAATTAAAAAATAATACATGGAGTTTGTTCTTGGTTTTGGATTGTCCTTTGAACCTGCCTACAGTTTCTTCTGTTTTGATTAGTTTTTGGTTTAATCATTAGCTGTCCTTTTGGGAAACCTCTGTGGATTCCTGTAAGAGAAATATGCTTTTCATTTATTTCTGTTCCATACATGCCTCCATCTGAAAGTCATTAACTCTGAAGCAAGGGCGTAGACTTTCCAATTTCCCAGGGGGGGCTGGGGCTGGGCCAGAGGCATTGCTGTGCTAGGTCCTTAAAAGAACCGAGGCCCAGTGACATCATAGGGAGGAGCCAGTGACATCACAGGCCATTGTCACTATTTATGGAGGCGGAGCCATGTGGCATTCCTGGCTCCTATTATCTCCAGTGGGCCTTCAAGTCTCTCCCATTGTTTGTAATGGGCAATCCTGTCATTCCTTATATACATCCCAGTTAGTTGTCCCTTTGAAACTGTACCACACGTATAGAGTGTACATTCCTTGCCAATGTTCCTTCTGGACTGCACACAGGGCAAAAGGAAATTTTAAAAGGCCTCTGATCTGCATGCCAATCAAGGATAATGATGTGTGGCACAAACATGAGTTAAGTGTTAAGTGTTCTCCCTGGATGGTGTACATACCAAGAACATATCTGTTGCCATTTCCCTCTCTTCCTGCTCACCACTCAGGGAAACAAAAGCCCTGTTTACATATTACAGTGAACATATGTACATCTTGCATGGACATACGTTGTTAGAAAGAGGTAATATACTTTTGCATTACAAATAAAAGCAGCCCGCCTGCATCCTTTCCCCCCACCAGCCCCAATGACTCAGAAACAAAGCACAGCATGGGCAAAATCCTCTGCAAAGAACCCTGGAGAACCACTGCCAGTCTGAACAGACAATGATGACACTGATGGACTGATGGTAGAGAGACCATGCTTTGCATGCCAAGGATAAAGGTTTCAACCGAGGAGGTCTAAGAGAACAGCTGTTGGAAAGGATCTTTCTCTGTCTGAGCCTGTAGAGCTCACCTGCATCAGAGCAGACCATGCTGAAGTAGATGGACCAATGGCATGAAGACCAGTGTGGATTGAGGAGACTCATGTTCAGATCTACATTTTGCATGACACTTACTCGGTGATACTGGGACAGTTAGATTTGAGTCCAGGAGCAGATTAGAGACCAACAAGAGTTTCAGGGAATAAGCTTCTAAGTCAAAGCCCCCTTCATCAGGCTGGGTGATATTACCATTGTTGTGAGGTCAATATAAGGGAAGGGAGACTGGAGGAAGGGTGGGATAAAGAGGGGATTGACAGACAACATGTGAGCAGCAGAGTCCATTGGGATGGAAGAGGAGTTTACAGGAAAAAAATAGCACCAAGTGATGTGACCAAGAACACAGATCTTCCCAAACTAAAACATCATAAATTATAGCCTGAACATGAACCTATATTGTAATGCATTAAGTGATGTAGCAGTGGTGACAAAACCTCTAGTGGCATTTAGTTGAACTTCCTGGACAGACAGATGTATTTTCGGTTGCCACTGGCCAAACTGGTCTGACTTTAGAGAGTTGGGACAAGCAGCAAGGTTTGAGGAAGGGGATGTAGATCCATGGTAATAGAAAAGAAGGGGTTTAGGAACTGAGAAAGCAAAGCAGTCCAAATGAAGCACAACATAGAAAGCTGTACATAGTTGAGAGGAATTAGAAAGGAATGGAGATGCACAGTTGGTGTGAAGTACATTTGAGAAATTATAGAAACAGCATGGAAGTTTCTTAGTTGGGGTTAGCTACAATGCTGTTGCAAGGTCTGTGTGATATAACAGGGGAAGCAGTCCACAGAAACCTGTGACATTTTCAGACATTCTCTCTCATATACTTTAATTGTTTATCCCCTTCCTATAACAATTCCTCATCAGTCTAACAGAGACATCCTACTGAGGTCTATCCAAGGGGCTTACTCCCAGGGAAGTGTCCTCAGGATTGGACTATAAAGAGCTCTATTCAAATCCTTAACCACTGAGCTTGCTAATACTTTCTCTTCTTTCAGTTCCTTAGATCAATTTGCCCAATCCCCCATCAAACTCAAATCTTATTGGCTCTTGCAACTATGAGTAAATTATTATTACACTTCTATCACATGGCTCTTTCCTAATGATTGTGGTTCCCAAGAATAGGTTGAAGATGATTGCCTGGGAAGCACACAGCACCATGCCATGGACCCAGATGGCTCAGGTTAGCCTGATCTCATCAGATTTTGGAAGCTAAGCAGAGTCAGCTCTGACTAGTATTTGGACGGGAGATCTCCAAGGAATACCAGGGACATGATGCACAGTCAGGCAATGGCAAATCATCTTTGAATGTCTGTTGCCTTGAAAATCCTACAGGGTTACCATGAGTTGGCTATGACTTGCTAGCACTTTACATCACACCAGGGCAAGTGCGCTTTACTGCCCAGAATCATTTGGGCAAGGCGTAATGTATAACTACTGTCAGTAGCATGAGATGGACCCACAGCTCAATTGGCTCTCATATCACTGCCATAGCATACAAAATAGTAAAACACTCAGTAGCACCTTTAGGACTAACAAACTGTATTGTAGCATAATTATTACTGTAACACAAGGGTTTTCAGAAAGCCACTCACACTTTTCCAATCTCACTCCAGTGCCAGTTCCAGTCCTCAAACTCACAGAGAAACCCAAACACTCTCATTTTTGGTAGAATGACACCCCTCCCCTCCTCCACCTGGGTGGTTTGGCAAATGTAAGCCAATGCCAGAGGTTTGCATGCACCAAGTCATACAGCAGAACCAGAGCTTCCAATTTCAGCACTGGAGCTAGGGATGCCAGCCTCCAGGTGGGACCTGGGGATCCCCTGGAATTACAGCTCATTGCCAGTCTAAAGAAATCAGTTTCCCTGGGGGAAAAATGATGTTCTGGAGGGTGGACTCTATGGCATTGTGCCCCACTGAGGTCCCTGTCCTCTCCAGACTCCATTCCCAAATCTCCAGGAGTTTCCTAACCTGGATTGGGCCACCCTCCCCTCATCCCCCAGAGATGGCCAGTGGGTACCTGGCAATCCTAACTGGGGCTATTTTAGCAAGGGAGAGGGGGGAAGCTGGGGCGAAAAGCAAGTAGATTGGGAGAGAGAAGTGAAAGACAGAAAAAAGGGAAGGAAAGAAAGTCAGACTGGAAGGGAAGCAGCCTGGAGTGGGGGTGGGGCAACTCCCCAGTGTCTCCTTGTTTCCAGCTCTCACACATCTCAACGGAAAGGGAAAGAGAAACAGAAAGAGAGAGAGGGACAGAAAGCGCAGCCCCCCCTCCCGATTACAGGAAAAAGTGAGCCCAGGATTTTCTGTATCCTGGAGCAATGTGCTCCGTGCAGCACAAGGGTTCCTGGGTTTCGTTTTCTCCTGCAGCCCAGTTTAAATTGGACTGCAGGAGAAAGCAAGCCACTCACTGATGGCAGGGGCAACCAGAGGCCACAGAAGGCCCCCCCATCTTTCCCCTACCTCCATTCTTGCCCAGCTCCCCTCCCCAACCCTCCATCCTCCCCACTAAGTGGCAGCCAGGCACATTCTCATGCTGGCTCTCCCACGTCCCCTGCTTGGACTTGCAGGATGGCTGGGTGGGCGCAGCCCTGGGCTCCCACCCCACCCCACTCCACCCCACCTGAAACAATCCCCCACTCCTTACACCCCCACCTACTTACCTTTCAGGCTGGTGGCGGCAGCAAGCAGAGGCAGCACCTGCTGCCTCGAAGCCAGCCTCCACGTGCAGCTCTCCAGGCTGAACTGAACGCTGCTGGGAACTGTGGGTGGAGCTTAGCTTCCAGGAGGAAGCAAGCCCCCACCCCCTTGACTTGCGTCCCACTCCTAGCCCAGTCAAACAGTCTCAGAAAGCGGAGGGTAAAAACCCTCCGCTTTCAAAATGGGGTGGGGGACGGGAGGGGGGTAGCAAGGCTCTGGCTGACACCAGTTGCCCCCGGAGGGGGGGGCTCAGTACCTTCGGGGGAGGCGTGAGCTCCCCAGCCCCCCCGAAGATGACGCCTATGCTCTGAAGTTTCCCACTGATTCCCGATTCCAAGTGTGAACACTGCCTGTTGAATGTGTTTGTGGCATACCATCTTTGTGATTCAGAGTACTGGCTACTTGTAAGCAGGGGTCATTTGGAGCAGGAGCACGCAGGAGCAGAGCTCTGGCAGTTAGAAGCACAGGTGGCGACGGCGGCAAGCCCCACCCCCCAGCTCCCAGCTGGAGCACAAAGCAGCACATGTAGCATTCTTCCTGGGCAAGAAGGAGACAGAATGCACCCTGCCTCTCCTTTCCTCCCCCACCTCCAGCCCTGGCTCAGCTGCTGCCTCCAGCAGGCGGCCTGCCTTTTGGATGCTCCCCCTACATCGCCCAAGCCCAGCAAGCCCAGCTCCCGCCTCATCTGCCAGAGCTCCCCGCACAGCCGCAGGCAGAGATGCAGCCAAGGTGCTTCACACCTCCAGCTCTCGGTTGGATGCCGCAGCCCCTTCTGCTGGTTTAGTGGCCTCCAAGTGAAGGGAACAACATGGCGTCATGGCTTCATCACCAGGGGCCACTGCGCTGCCACTGGCCATCCGAGGCGGCCACATTAGAGACCTTGAGCTCACCTCTGCACCTTGGAGATGGTGGTGATGGGCCGTGGATGTGAGGTGCTGCGTTTCTCTCATTTCCGCTGGAGAACCAGATGGGAACACCCCAGTGCCAATTTCTCTTGGGAAGCGCTCCCAAGGTTGATGTTCTTGGCCAGCAAGAACCTCTGGTGGGCTGCCTTGGTGAGGGGAGAGTGTAAAGGTGAAGTTGGTCTAGCCTAGGTGTACCACACTCGGTCTGTTCTGAGAGAGGCATGAAATTGTATTTGAATTTACAGTAGCCCAATGGAGAGGGAGGCTTCCCATTGGATTTAGGTGATTATTGACAGTGGATAATAATGAATTATTTATAGATCTGCAGTATAATAGAGTTCTTTTTTGGGGGGGAAGGTTTATTTATGTAACCTTGATGTCAGCATATAAACCCCCTGTTGCATGTTGTTAATTTCTAGGTTTATGTGTTTTGCCCACACTCAGATGATTTTATCATGATGAGTTGGTTCTTCTTTTACTGACCTCATCATCTGGATGACAGTCTGAAGTGGAGTTATAAGTACATTGATTTTATTCCATGTCTTTTAAGGCCATTTGTTGAAAAACTTTGGACAACTTGACTGTATCAGAGTTTCCTTTGACACTTACTTGGGCATGTTTCTTGAAGCATTTGTGGTGCTGTTCTTTTTTCCTTTTTGTTTTTTTAATTTTTGTTAACCACTTAACAGGTTTTAAGTACTGAATATGTCAGGTGATGTGTGAGTTGTGCAAAGAGAGCAGAGTGCCATCCTGCACACTGCTGTCTCTGCATTATTGGCTGACATGAAGCTGCATTTGACTGAGTAAGACCTTTGGTCTGTCAGGGTCCGGATTTCAGGGTCTCCAGAATTTCAGAGAAAGGGATTTCACCTCCTACCTGATCCTTGTAACTGAAGGTGCCAGGGACTGAACCCCAAAGCAGATACTCTGCCCTTTAAAGGAGTTCAACAAAAAACTTTTAAAATTTCCTTTTGCCCTGTGTGCAGCCCAGAAAGAACATTGGCAAGAAATGTGCACTCTGTACATGTTCATGCTTTTCATTTTGCTGTTACTTAAAATGGTGTGGTATAGTTTCAAAGGGACAACTAACTGGGATTTTTAAAAGGAATAACAGGATCGCCCTTTGGAAACAATGGGAGAGGCTTGAAGGCCCATTGGAGATAATGGGAGCCATGAATGCCAATAGACTTGCATGGGCTCCACTGAAATACATTGCAGCACAAAAAAAGTTGCAAAGAAAATGTGGAATGATTTTTCCATTAAGGTCTTGGATTTTTCCATTAAGGCCCAGATAGGCTACTCTGGGACTGGAATGACAGCCCCCAGAGTGGAAAGACAGTCCCTAGGGGTGGAGCCTGAGCGGTGGGTGTTGCCTTCTGATATACTTTCAGTGATGTCAGGGGATGTGGCATACACAAATAAGTTATGCTAATGAGCTCCTGCACCTCTTTTTCTACGAAATGACCCTTGCTTGTAAGTCATGCATTTGTGTGGGAGGTCACCATGCCACTTTCCGTAAGCTTAGGTGGGCTAGCAAGATTGCATAGTAGTCTGCTATATGCATGCAACAAATCAACAGTTTCTGATTGTGCTTCTTGATTGCCAGCTGCATTGGTGATTCTGCCTATATCTGAAAATGCATTAAAATGTGTTTAGGATCACAGCCTTAAAATTGTATTAGCTCAACACAATAAGAAAGACAATAATTGTGACATCGTGCGCTGAGCCAACTTGCTTAAAATTTCAAACACAATTTTTCAGTGTATATGATGTCATCAGAACAATAAGAAAAACTGAAATGTATGTGGTATGGTAGATGCTAGTTGGTCACGTTGAGAACAAGAAGAGTGGAGGTATAGACAATATGTTAACTGAATTACAGATTGTTAGGCAATTTGTGCTTCCAGTCTTCTAAAGTCTAGTTGACCCAGTGATTGCTGCTGTCTAACTACTCAGTCTTCTTCCTTCTGTTTATACAACTGCTATGATAGTAAATAATCAAACTGTCAGTGCACTTAATTTAATGTGTATTTTTTGTGTATATCAAACACAATAGACCGAATTATACTGTATTTGTACCATATAAATCTTTTATAGCAGGCAGTGTAGTTGGGTTGTTTTAAAAAAAGTTTATCCTAATATGAATTTTCATTCTATAGTGTCTTGGTTTTATATCTGAATCTCCTATTAATTTTAGCAGCTTGTCTTCCTGAATTTTCTTCAGTTTTTATTTCAGTGATGTTAAGGCTGATGCTTGCTTGTTATGTATATAAATTGTCTCCAAATATCACAAATATATTGACCACAGTCCTGCCAAAGTTAGTGAGACTGAAGCTAACTCTAAGTCACTTGTGTTTCTTTTGAGGTAAAATTTGAACTAGATTAGGGTCAGAGTATGCATCTGGAGCTGCAGTGGCTCAAGTGGTTCAGACACTGAACTGCAGGCTGTGGAAGGTCAGTAGTTCAGCAGTTCAAGACCCGAGAGTGCCGCATGATGGAGTGAGCTCCCGTCTCTAGTTCCAGTTCCTGCCAACCTAGCAGTTCGAAAGCAAGAAATTGCAAGTAGATAAATAGGTACCGCTTCGGTGGGAAGGTAACAGCATTCCGTGCGCCTTGGTGTTTAGTCATGCCGGCCACATGACCACGGAAATGTCTTCGGACAGCGCTGGCTCTTTGGCTTTGAAACGGAGATGAGCACCGCAACCCTAGAGTCGGATTCGACTGGCTTTCGAGCAAGGGAACCTTTACCTTTACCTTTTATGGTATTAAATAAAAGATGAAGAGGAAGACCTATGGGTTTAATGCCCCAAAGATTTTTCCTGTAAGCAATTTTAGTTACACTAATAAAGTAAACTAAGGAAAGTTTTCTACCTGACCGCAATGTGATTCTTCTTTCTGGGGGAAAAAGGAGTTTTTGGAGTAACTTTGTCCATCTCTAGCAAAAGGTCAAATAATATAATCCATTAATTTCTCTTCACTAACCACTGTGAAACATGAGATGGGGGTGGTGGTGATGATGATGATTCTATAGTAAGAACAATGACAGTCTGAAACGGCTCAGTATCTAAAACCAACAACACCCAAGGAAAGATATGTGAGGTCAAAGTTGAAATCAAGATGGTTGTTTTCTGTATACAGGAGGGTTGCTTGATGAGTTCTGGTTGAAGTACAGGCCTTCCCATGGTATGAGATAGATCTCGGTCTCTTAACTTAATTTGGGGGGAAAGTTCTGTATATTTGTGTGGTATTCAGATTTAGCTGCATACAAACACTTAATGTCACAGATATAATGAAGCATACTGTTGTTTTGGATTGATTGACTGAAAATTTAATTTTGAGAAGCTAAGTTCTTAATTAACTTGGTCAGACTTCTCCGTTTACATGTATGGAACATGGGTGATTGCATCCTGTAGTCTTACCCAATATAATGTGGCTATTTGAAATTTAAAGGTTTTTTGGGAGGGAGCAGTCATAATAGTCGATCAGGGCTGGTGTAAGTATGCTAGTGATTTTGCAGGTTTAAGCAACTGCTTTCACAACTCAGCCTACATCTTGACACAATTGATCAAACTCATGCTAGAGAGTTAAATATGGATAGATAGGATCCTATTGGCTCTGTCAGTCATTTGGTCCTGTTGGCCCTGAAAGCTGCAGTGGGCATTCCAGACATCAACAGAAGTGGTACTGTAGACCAGCCATTTCCTCTGTCTAAAAGCTGCTCCAGTGGTGCAGGGAGTGACATGCAAGGACCCAACTTTTGAAGTTCCCAGTTGAAACACCAGGTAGCTCTCAGTATCCTGCCCTACATTTTCTAGTTCTTTGCCCTCAGGGCTGGCAGCAGCCTAGAGCAGCCCCTTAAGAGGGGGTGCCCCGCGGCTGCTGGCTTGCTGCCCCTCCCTTCCCTCACCTAAACAGGGTAGGCTGAGGTGATGCTGCTGTGACCCTGCATGGCGGTGGAGACCAGCTTCCAGACACACTCTTCTGGGGACTCCACGCTGCTCTGGCTGAGGTGACTACATGCTGGCCATCATCCCAGTGAACTGCGATGGCTGCCCCTGGCACAGGAAGGGGAGCTCGGGGGGGGGGCACCCTTCCCAGGAGGAAAGCAAGTAAGCAGCCAGGCTGAGGCCACCCCCAGCGGCGCCCATTCCCTTCTTCTCTCTTCTTCTTCTTCCTTGGGGCTGTCATACTGGGGTGGGGGGGCACCAGGGGGCGCCAGAAAATTGGGGGTGCACTGGGGGCGCCAGAAGATAGCCTCACCGAGTGTACAAAAAAACCTGTTTGCCCTCATACTTCTACTTCTTTCTCACATAATTAGTATTTCTGCATGTATTCAGTTACCCATCCCTTCTCCATTGCATCAAATTTCTCAAATCTGAATGTTCAAAATTTACTTTTTGCAACTTGCAAAAGCATAGTGTGCTACTGAAACATTCTCTGCTGAAGATGGACAATCTTTTTTCCCCTACTGTGAAAAGAAGAAGAAGAAAAAGAAGAGGAGGAGGAGGAGGAGATTGGGTTTATATCCCGCCCTTCACTTGGAGTCTCAGAGCAGCTTACAAATTCCTTTCCCTTCCCTTCCCCGCAACAGACACCCTGTGAGGTAGGTAGGGCTGAGAGAGTGCTGACAGAAACTGCTCTTTTCAAGAACACCTCCGACCAAACTATGGCTTGCCCAAGGTCATCCAGCAGCTGTGAGTGGAGGAGTGGGGAATCAAACCCGGTTCTCCCAGATAAGAGTCCGCTCCTTCCTTCCTTCCTTCCTTCCTTCCTTCCTTCCTTCCTTCCTTCCTTCCTTCCTTCCTTCCTTCCTAAAATGGCTGCTTCTCTGGTTTGGTGTTAAATGCTCTATCAAGAGGCAGTAGCGTGCATTCCTCTGGTAGGACAGGATGGGGGTATGTTTTGGTTCTTGTTGTTTTTCTGTTTATTTATAAAACCTGTTCTCTTAGTTGGTGGACATTTGATCATTAAGAGGCTCCAGTGATTTTCCTTCCATCCACTCTCCTCCCTAAACTCTCTGTCTGTGCACTCCCTCTGGATCCTTCATCATCACTTGGCACAGGAACTACAACAATGGTGAGTGGTGGTGATGATCCAGAAGTTGAAATGTTGAGGATGCTATTCCTTGGTGCTTCTGAAGAAAACCAGGAAATAAAATTAGCGTTTGCTTTCCTATCACATGAAAGGATGAGGATTTTAGCAGCTTCTACTGACTAGAGAAATCTTGAGTTTATATTCATAACTAGTGACAGGCCAGTCAATACTGTTTAGGTTGACTGTTGCTTGCAGTGGTGGGCTTTCCCGCTATCACCAGTGGGTGTCATCCTTGGCAGTAGTTAACACATTGCTTGTGGGAGACAAGAGTATGCTGCTGGCGGGGGGGGGGAAGAGAAAATGTTAATTCTTCACTTGGATACTTTGTCAGGCAAGTTTTCATGCCTGTGTTTCTGAGCATATACATTATGCTCTGAATACCTGATTGACCAGCCAAGCAGAAAAGGAAGTCTCCAGTGAATGCATAGTAAAAGAAAATGCTTCCATAAAAGCATCCTCTGGGAATAGGAAAAAGTAGTTTTCCTATAGATCAGAAGTCGTCCCCCCCTTTTACATTGGAGGATTTACAGGGTTTTTAAAAAATTATCTTCCTTCTGATCTTTTTCCCACTTATAAAATACGAACAATTCACTTATGAGATAAATATGCTTCAAGGGAATTTTCTGAACACACAGTGTGGCCCTTCGAACCATTGAAAAAGTTGAACCCTATGAATCATTGTGTAAATTAAGAACAATTGTCATTTAATTGGGGAGGGAATTACAAATGATTTTATTAAAATCAGATTGAGTCACAGGCCAAGAAAAACTCAATATTAGTTATGCATAAAAATTGCAAGTAACAATTTTCATATATCATTGAGGTGGGAAGAAACATAAAGTTCTAAGTGTTTCCTAAGAACATAAGAGAAGCCACTGTTGTATCAAGCCAATGGCCCATCCAGTCCAACACTCGGTCACACAGTGGCCAAAAATACCAGGTGCCATCAGGAGGTCCACCATGGGGCCAGGGCATTAGAAGCCCTCCCACTGTTGCCACCCCCAAGCATCAAGAATACAGTGCATCACTTGCTCCAGACCAAGAGTTCCTATCTATGTTGTTGTTGTTGTTGTTCAGTTGCACAGTTGAGTCCGACTCTTTGCGACCCCATGGACCACATCACACCAGGACCTCCTGTCTTCCGTCGTGCTCCGGAGTCTGCTTAATTTCATGTTCGTTGCCTCGATAACACTGACTAACCATCTCATCCTTTGCCGTCCCCTTGTGGCTAATAGCCACTGATGGACCTCTGTTCCATACGTTTATCCAATTCCCTCTTGAAGCCATCCATGCTTGTAGCTACCACCACCTCCTGTGGCAGTGAATTCCATATGTTAATCACTCTTTGGGTGAAGAAGTACTTCCTCTTATCTGTTCTAACCCGACTGCTCAGCAGTTTCATTGAGTGCCTATGAGTTCTTGTATTGTGAGAAAGGGAGAAAAGTACCTCTTTCTCTACCTGCTCTATCCCATGCATAATCTTGTAAACCTCTATCATGTCACCCCTCAGCCATCGTTTCTCCAAGTTAAAGAGCCCCAAACGCTTTAAGCTTTCTTCATAGGGAAAGTGTTCTAGTTGCCCTTTTCTGCATTTTTTCTAATGCTATAATATCCTCTTTGAGGTGTGGTGACCAGAATTGTACACAGTATTCCAAATGAGATCGCACCATCGATTTATACAGGGGCATTATGATACTGGCTGATTTGTTTTCAGTTCCCTTCCTAATAATCCCCAGCATAGTGTTGGCCTTTTTTATTGTAGTCACACAATGTCTCGACATTTTCAGTGAATCCTTCAGTTTATAGCAGAAAGGTAACACCATTTTTAGAAATTTATTTATTTATTTATTTATTTATTATCAAATTTATACCCCACCCTACCCAGCCAAGGCCAGCTCAGGGCAGCTTATAGAATGAATAAAACCACAATAAATAATTTAAGCATAAAACAATTCAACATTAAAAAGGTGCTAACAGATTGACATTTCAAAGTTGAGCATAACTTTGCTAATTTTAAATCTCTTTCCTGAGAAACCTTTTATCTCTCTGACCTTGAAATATATTATTAAAATTATTTTACTCATGTTTGTGGGAGACCTTAACAGCTGAAGAAGAAGGGTACAAATGTTTGTAATAATAAGACTAGTGACAGAGCGACTGTTGGCAAGAGAAGTGATGTCATAGACCAGTTGGAGGGGGAATACTTGTGCATGTTCCATCCATAGCATCTCCCATTAAATGGTTCACAGCTGACAAGGCTGAAAAAGATTCTACCTGAAGAGCTGCTGAGCATCATTGCAGATCAATGGTCTGGTTTTAAATATAAGGCAGTGTCTTCTGTCCTTAAAATGTTTCATAGTCATCATTCCACATCAGAAAAATGCCTCCTTGGAAAAAGACAGTATCTCCCAAATTCAAAAGCATAGTAATCAACATGATTGGAGGCATAGAGGATCTTGCAAATGCATATATAAAAGCATTTTGCTATGTTAAAAATATGTGTATGTGCTGAGTGCAAAATGTTTATAAAACTGCTTCTTGATGTGGGTTACATCCTAATTGCCACAAAGGAAATTGTAAAATAATTGTGCATAGTATTCAATATTTTTTCTTGATGTGAACTTTGAAAAACTGGCATATGAATGCTAATTTTATGGAAATTCCAAGTTGCACAACAAAGCAATGTTTTATGAATGATGAGAGAGGCTCTGAAAGATTTCAAGGGTCTCTCCTCTGCCATACAGAGGTGCATATATTAAATTCTGGAAATGATGAGGTATACATTTCCTAGCAAATTAAGCACACATTTTGATTTTTAATATGAACTCGTAGGCAGTCATTGGAAATCCATAATGAACTGTGCTGTGGTCAGTTGGCTAAGGGTAACAAACTGAAACTGAACCCAGGTGAGAAAGAGGTAATGCTGGTTAGCGAGGCTGATGTTCTGGGGGGAGTGGTACTGCCTGCTTGTGACATAGCCCTAACGTTGGAAGAGTCTTCAAAAAACTGATTGGTAGTGTTGCATCTGACTCTGCAGAGGGATAGGCATCAGTCTTGTGGCCAAAGGTGACTTTCATGTGGTATGTTCACTGAATCCCTGTTTAGACTCAGCCAATCTGGCCATGTTGATCCATGCACTGATAATTTCATTCTAAATTATTTCAATGTTTTTATATGGGGCTGCCTTTGAAAACAACTTGGAAACATCAGTTGGCCCCAAATGCTGCAGCTTGTCTCCTGACTAAGACTCAGCATTTTCAATATATGACAGTTATGTCTGCTGACTACCACTAGGCACCTGCAGTAGGCAACCAGAGCTTGGCTCCCAGGGCCGGTCCCAGGTGTCTGGGCGCCCTAGGCAGGACAGCCTGGGGCGCCCACCCCACCAGGGATGCCAACCTCCCAGTGGGGCCTGGAGATGGCCCAGCGCCTGGGAGAGCCGGGGAAGGGGCGGGCTTAGAAGCCCCCCTCTTCCCTCCCAGGGGCGGCGCGCGCAGCACCCGGGAGAGCCAGGGAAGGGGCGGGCTTAGAAGCCCCCCCCCTTCCCTCCCAGGGGCAGCGTGCGCGGCTCTCCCGTGTCTCACAGCCGCAAGGCACCCGGGACAGCCGAGGCTGCCGGCATTGGGCGGCCCGGGGGGGCTTTTTACAGGGGGGTATTTTGGCGCCCCTGCAGGGCCAGTGCCTATAGGAACTGTGGTGGGAAGTTTAAACCCTCCAATGGGACCTGTGGGTGTGTCTTGGGGACTGTATATAGTTGGCCGTTTCAGCCGGTTGTTTGTGTTGTATACCAGTAAACTATGAGCTGTTAATCACATAGTGTCTGTCTTCTCTACGCGTTGAACCCAGTACACAACAGACACCAATTTGTACTGGTTGCCAGTATGTTTCCAGGTTCAAGGGCTGGTTTAAATTTTAAAGCATTACATGGCACAGAACACACATGTCTAAAGGAGCATCTCTTCCTGTATGAGGCTGTGACAAAGTCCCGTCATCAGGCTAGCTTCTCCTGTCTGATAGTAAAGTAAGGGTTGAGCAGCCTGTTTCAAGGATTTGGTGTTGGGGGATTGTGGGGGGTTGTTTGTTTGTTTTTTTGTATAGAAGTGTTTTAAATTGGTAATACATGACCAGGGGTGTTGAACTCATTTGTTATGATCTGACATAAATGAGACCTTGTTGGGCCGGGCCATGTGTGTCATAAAAGGTAATGCCAGGTAGTGGAGATATAAATTTTATAAAGGACACAGACAAACACAATTAAAGATTTTTTAAACTTTAAATAACACATTTCCAATGAGTTCGACATCCCTGAATAAACCTTCCATCTTCAGCATTATCTATTGATGAAGGCCGGCATGACATGACATTTAAAGTGTGCATCAGGATCTGATACCCTCCAGTTGGAGTCCAGGACTGCCGTACCCTCGATTGTCATTTGGAGATGAGCTTATGGGAATGTCACAGTCGTTGCAGGGGAGAGGGATTCAGTCACATTAGTAACCCTCTCTCTCCAGCCTCACACCTCTTTCCCAGCTGAAGGAGAGAGGGCCATCCTTCTCGGATCTCCTGGGCCTGTCTATTAAAGGAGCAATATGGGGTAGGATGGCCCCAGACATGTTCATTGTTCTGAAAGATGGGGTGGGGCTTTGTGGAGAGCAGGTAGGATTGACCTCTGGTGTGATCACCCTCACCTTGGTCCCTGCCCTTCTGCAAAGCCTTGAGGCTGCTCCCCCAGTCAGCAAAGGCCTTAAGAGTACTGGAGAAATAGCTGTCTCTAGATCCATGGGCTCCAGTGGGTTCAGCTCAGCCACAGAGTCCTGCCCCCTTGCTCGGCTGAATGGCAGGTGTGGCTGTCTCTGGGAGCAGTGCAGCCATGCCTGCAGCAATGCCATCTGCCCTGTTGTTCTGCTCAGCGCTAGAGCCCCCCCCCCCGGCATTGGAGGAATCAGTGCCAGCAGGTGGGCAGCTATGAAGGAGCTGGTAAATATGGGAGCAGAATTCCTGACCTCAGACAGTGTGGTTTGAAAATTGCCTCAGAAATGTAAAAAGTGGAGGTTCAGGACACTTCTACACAGGGCTGTCAAGAGCCACCATGATCCCTGGGAAAAAGATACCCTCTGGCTCCCCATTTCCAAATTTAAAGAACAGTAGAATAGATGGAGGAGAAAAAAAATCTTTAGAAATTCACAATTACTCATTTTGACTCTTAGCTTAGCTGGAAAACATAGCAAGTATAAAAGTACCCAATTTGTGTAAATAATCAGATATTCCAGAGACCCAAGGTTAAAAATTTTCTATTAGATTTCTTGAAGACTTTTTGTCAGGACGGTATTGGAAACTATAGGCCTCCAACTGTATTTTGTACTCTGGAAATTAAAGTGTTTAAAGCTACAACTTTCAGTGTTACCTGATTTGGGCCCAGTAATGAATGAAGCAGATCCACTCTATTTTCAAATGGTTAAGTAATGCAGGAGTAAAATGTATATAACAAGCACAAATAGGCCTGTTATGCATGGGTGTTTTGCCTCACTTTCACCATTCATGTCCATCAAGTTTTCTTTTTCATTCTGTATTCATTCCCCCCACATAGCGGTCAGCTCGCTTTCCATTCTCTTGTTTCCCCAGGTTTTCTGAGAATGCTTTTGTGCTGATTTTTCCCTTGTTTTGTTTCCAAGCTGAAGGTAATTCAAAAGTGTACAGATTCCCTCAGATTTCCCCCCACCCTTTTCCCACCCCTCCAAGGCCAGTCCATTACTCCAGTCCATGACTCTGCCAGCACTTCAGTTTCAATAGCAGCTGGACTTCAAGGCTATGCTCCTATGCCTTTTACATGAGAGTAAGCCCCCTTGACCTCAGTGGCAGTTACTTCCGAGTAAACATCTACATCTTGCGCTAAGGTTGCTTTCAATCAGATGCTAATTACTTGATAGGAGGCCTCCATGAATTTGGCTGAATTTCCTTTTGAGAATTTGTCTGTTGCAGCCAAAATAAACAGGAGTTTTGTGGAACTTTAAAGACTAACAATATTTGATTTCAGAATACTTTTTTTCCTGGGTTTCAGTCTACCAAAGTTTAAGATGGAAAAAAAAAAGTTGTTAATCTCCAAGGTACCATTTAGCCTTGCACTGCATGACTGCAAATTTAATCAGACAGGCTGCCAGTCATGACTCCGCTTCCAGCTGTAATCCTGTGCACACTTACTTGGAAGTAAGTACTCTTGATGCCAGTGGGACTTACTCCTGAGTAAACATATGTTAAGCTGTGTCGGGTTAGAACAGATAAAAGGAAATACTTCTTCACCCAAAGAGTGATTAACATATGGAATTCACTGCCACAGGAGGTGGTGGCAGCTACAAGCATGGACAGTTTCAAGAGGGAATTAGATAAACATATGGAGCAGAAGTCCATCAGTGGCTATTAGCCACAGGGTATAGATGGGAACTCTCAGTCTGGGGCAGGTGATGCACTCTATTCTTGGTGCTGGAGGGGGCAGCAGTGGGAGGGCTTCTAGTGTCCTGGCCCCACTGCTGGACCTCCTGATGGCACCTGGTATATTTTGGCCGCTGTGTGACAGAGTGTTGGACTAGATGGGCCATTGGCCTGATTCAACATTGGCTTCTCTTATGTTCTTATGTTCTATGGTGCCATAACAGAAATGGAAAAATAACTTTTTATTTCCTTCTACCAGTCATTGTTATTTTTCAATGCGGAATGAAATTAACATGAGTTGTAAAGAGAGACAGGCACTGGGGTGGGAAACCTAAAGCTTCCCCCCCTCCCTCCAATTTATTGGCACAAGACTAAAAAAGCTCTCCAGAGCTTCTGCCTCATACAAATTGCAGCCCTATGCAAAGTGTGGTGGAGCAGCAGCCAACTTTGCACAGGCCCGCAGATGTGCACACACACACATGTTGCCAACCAATGATCACAGCTTGCAATGCCAGTGTCATTGTATTCTACCATGGATTTTGTACACTCAACATGTTTCCCCATATTATGAGATTGTGTGACTCTTTCCCATTTTTTCACAGTGGCCGATGACACAGCAGAGAATCCCCTAGTACTTGGCAATATGGAAAATGGGGCTTTGCAGCTGCTATTTGACCCATGTACCTTATATTACATATATTTTCTACATTTAACTTGCCATATGGTACTGTCATGTTCAGCCAGATCTTTGTGGAAATGAAATTTATGGAGCAAAATGTGACAACCTCTGCCTGTCTGCACTAATAGTTATGTTTCCTTAAGGATTTTAAATATTTTATCAGTCGTAGTTCAATCTTCCTTGGAACTTCAAAGTGGCTTCCATAAGAGTGACTCCCAAGGTTTTCTACCAAGAAATGAATTATGTATGCCAAGGTTCATCTGTATTACTACATCCAGTGGTCCCAGACTGTTCAAAGTAATTTGGGACAAAAATTAAATATTTTAAATTGTTTTGTTGTTGTTTTTTCACTGAAGGCATGTATATGTTTTTATTGGAAAATAATGGTTGAGATCCAGTGGTTGTCTTCTGTTAAGTTCCTCCTCTATCAGGTGAAGTCTTTCTCCATCAAAAAGATAGCTTCCTCCAGGTTCTCTCATTTAACAGATGCAATCCAGTATTCTCTGCATACGGAAAATGCACAGATGGCACTAAACATGTAACACTTGAATTCAACAATGTCCAAATTTAATTTTAATTTCCAGCAAAGGAACAGTGTTCATAGTATGCAGTCTGCTTTGCATTATCCACATGATATGCTGCTCAGATCTAGTTGGCCACAGTCCCATTTCCTCATAAATGCACAGTAGCTACTACATGTCCTGCAGAACTTTTTTTTTCCTTTTAAGAGTAGCCCTCCATGTTGCATTACAACCTGCCTTTGAAACTTCCCTGACTGTTCAGAGGAGTCTGAAATGCTTTAATGACCAGTGCCATGAAGTAGACTCATAAATGCACCTAATAAGATACCCCATGCATGTATTATTTGGTTTTATTTTCGTCTCTGCATGTTCTAAGATTTTCTTTTATGTGTTTAAGTTCCTATGCTAGCACTGGTTTCTGCTGCTGGCAAAACAAAGTCAGAGCAAATTACAGAGGGCTTGCATTGCCTTGAGGCAGTGGATTGCCCAGTGTTCTTTGGGACACACATCTGAGTTCACTAAAACATGGGTATCATGCACACCCTGAGCCATTAAGATGTGTTATCCAGGGAACAACAAGCCTAATCACATATTAGGGGGAACATTCTGCCTTAGTGAACTGCCATACGTAGAGCAATTTCTCCTGACCGCGTATATTACATGGTGAAGAAAAGATACCCTGCTGCATATCAGAAGGTTGTAATTTCATTTAGGTGTTCTATTGACATGGTAAACTGCAAGAGTAGAGCTCAAGTGGCTATTTAAATCATAGGATTTTTATGCTGAAAACACTGCCTGGCAGTAATTGCTCCTCTCCTCAGGCTTGCATGCCCATGTGTATGTGCTTAAAGTTTTCATCTCTCTTCTATAAATAATAAATGGCTTTGGTAGCAAAAGTGGTATGATGTTCCAAAACGTGACAGGTGAATGCCACCAGTACAATCAGGGTGAAATACAACATGGGGGAGGGAAGCATCCAAAACATCTAGTGGAAAGAAGGGTAATTCTTTTTATTATGGCACTGAAACAGCAACCAGCAGAGGCTGGGTGCAAGTATGCACACACAAGAAAGCATACTTTGAGGGTGCTAATGGATGAGACTCTCTCAAAAACACCTTTTCGTGTAGACATCATAGAGAACGTCCTAAATACATTACACATATTTTGACCATACTATGGGACAGAATCATTGATCTGTGGTTATTGAAAAGTTTACTATGATGCTGTGGTCAAGAAAATCTAGTGACCAGAGTGTGGCCTTGTTTACATTCACAATGACCCAAAACAAATATCTTAAAAATGAAAGGACATAATTACCAAAGCACATATAGTAATAACAGCTTAGTTAGCATAATGAGCATCTGTGTGCTTAAGGATCAGTCCTCACTGGTCATAAGATATTCTGTTCCAGGACAAGGTGACAATAATGGGACAGAGCTGGCTTATATCTTTTCACAGCAATTGCCTTCCTTTTCTTTGGCAAGCGTGCATTGTACTATATTTTAAGTAGTGAGAAAGGGCAGGAGAAATCAGCTGATTCCATACTAGCCATTTAAATTGCTACTGCAATAATTTGTTCTCTGAATTTTGGTGAACCATCTGGATTACATTGGGGTCAGCTTGTACCATTCCAATATTTTCTGTGTTACCATTCTGTTTTTGTGAAGATCTCATTTGTAGCTATTTTTTTCTACTTACAAGTACAAATAACAACAGGATACAATCCAGGGTGGACCATCAAAATAATATTGAGGCTTGCTAAATTTATTGTCTTTTAAAGTGTTTAGTCATGCCGGCCACATGACCACGGAAACGTCTTTGGACAGCGCTGGCTCTTCGGCTTTGAAACGGAGATGAGCACCGCAACCCTAGAGTCGGATTCAACTGGCTTTCGAGCAAGGGAACCTTTACCTTTACTTTACTTAAAGAAAATCTGTTTCTTGCCCTTCTAGTATGATAACTTACTTATTCTTGGGAGTTTGCTGGTTCCTTTTCAGTACTCTCATATGCTTGATTATCAGTTGTTATGAGATGTGGAGAAGAGGGCATAAGAACTGTTTCTGGTTTTTGGTTTTTTACTCACAGCTAGTCAAGACACTAACCAGTTTTTCTTCGTTTTAATGTTCTTTAGGCCCCGTTCACACTGAGCATTTGCCCAGCTGAAGGCACGGGAGCCCTGCAGACTTTCCGTGCGCAATCATACAAGCACATCTGGGAGGCGTAGTGCTCCCGTGGCCAACCCGTGGCTTCCCGTGGAAAACGCGGAATAAAAAACGAGTAGTTCCAAAGTACTAATTTCTGGAAACCCCAGGGCAAAGGCTGACGTCTGATCGTGGGAGCGCCAGTATCCCACGGCTTCCGACGCCCGCCCGTGTTCCCGGGGTTTCCGGATGTTGTAAGTGTCCATGGGATATGCACCAACGCTGAACAGCGCATGCGCACACACAAGACACCGACAGCGGTCGCCCCCCCAATGGCGCATGCGCACTTTGCTGCTTTTTTGCCGCGCTGCAGCAGCGCAGTGTGATAGGGGCGCAGAGCTGGAGTGTGGCAACCCGGTGGCCCATGTGATCGGGCTACCGCGCCTTATTTAGCTCCGGGGCGAACTGCCATGCCTCTCCCCCACGTTTTCTGGCCCATATGACTGGGGCCTTAGTTTAAGGTGAAGATGGGTAGCTATGTTAGTCTGTAGTAACAGAAAAGAATAAGAGTCCAGTAGCACCTTAAAGACTACCAAATTAGCACTGGGGCTGCAGTGGCTTAGAGATTAAGATGCTGAGCTGCATACCAGAAGGGTATAGTTCAGCAGTTTGAGACCCTAATGCCATGTGACAGAGTGAGCTTCTATCTCTGGCCCCAGCTCCTGCCAACCTAGCAGTTCAAAAGCATGAAATTGCAAGTTGATAAATAGGGGGAAGCTAACAGCCTTCCATGCACTTCAGCATTTAGTCATGCTGCCCACATGACCACAGAAACATCTTCGGACAGCTCTGGTTCTTCGCCTTGGAAACGGAGATGAGCACCACCCCCTAGAGTCTGATTTGACTAGCTTTCGAGCAAGAGAAACCTTTACCTTCACCTTTATATATAGCACTATAGCAGTCTTATTCTTTAGTTTGTAACAGTGTTACACAATAATTATCAATAAAGGAAAAAAATGAGCAGTGACTTTGGCTTGCCACAAAGTAAAAAAGAAAGTACTTAATTCTCCTGCCTCTGAGGAGCTGATAATCAAGCAAGTATCATGAGTGATAGGAAGCAAAACAAGAAATAATTACTTAGCCCAAAAACAATAGGGGAAAATGAAGTTGCACAGAAAAAACAGGACCTTTCCTACCTCCAGATCGACATGGAGTAGAATTTTGCCCATGGGGGATGGCTTTTTAGGGAGACTATAGCACTTTCTTAAGTGCCATGTGGAAACTCTGTTTCAATTCTGCTTGCAGCTGAATGTGGAAAAGGAACTCCTGAGCAGTCCAAAAGGGAGCCAGGTGCAGTCACACCAGTGCCCTCCGTGTCCTTGGCCTTTGTTCTGGAACAAGCACTACTGCAGCAAAGACATAAGTTAATTCCCTGGTGAATCTGTAGTTTCCATAAACCTTATTTGTGTGTTGGTGATGCAACTGGGTCCTGTTTTCTCTGTTTTATGCAAAGCAGTGTATTGCCCTCTGCTCCTCCTTTAAGGTTCTTTGTTGCTTAATGATTCATGTCTTGTGCTCCTTCACACTCTGCAAGTGCAGCCCTCTGCCACTGAGTTTCTTAGGCAGAAGACTATGTTATTTGATTGGTATTTTTCCAACAGTGAGATGTGTTCTACTTGTACCATGTGGAGAAATGAATAAAATATCTAAACGTTAAAAAGACAGTTTATAAACACCATATGCACATATACACCGTGTAAAAGAAAACTTTTCACTGAAAATATTGTCAAGACAGTCTTTTACTTACATGGCTGAAAGGCCAAAATATAGATGTATATTTTGAGGGGTAACAATGGGGGCAACAGATTAAAATGAAATTAATATAATTAGCATAAACTGTTCTTAAAGGCTAGATAAGGTTAGTTTCAATGTGTGTGTATCCATACAAGCCCAAGAAAAATAATTTTCCTCTAGCTCTGTTTCCAATCTATACCAGTTAGAATTATAAACATACCATCCAGCCAAGGCTGGCTCGCTCACTAGGCAAAGCGCACTGGCCCTTAGGGGCAACAAAAGCCCCCCGCCAAAGCCCCCGCCCCTTCCCTGGCTTGCCGGCGCTCAGATGGAAGAGACGGGGGTTTAAACCCCCGCCCCTTTCCTGGCTTGCCGGAGCTCAGATGGAAGAGATGGGAGTTTAAACCCCTGCCTCTTCCCTGGCTTGCCGGCGCGCCCCACACCTGTGGGGCACCCGGCAAGCTGGTGCTCAGATGGAAGGGAAGGGGGTTTAAACCTCCTTCCCTTCCTTGGTCCTTGCCAAGGAAAAAGGATGGGGGGGGGGGTGCCAGAAGGTGTCCTTGCCTAGTGTGCAAAAACACCTGGGGCCGGCTCTGCATCCAGCTGCATGCTCTGATCATGGTATCTTGTAGTATCAAAGAGGAAGGGGAGTAGCTGATATGACTGTATAATCAACTTTAAGGTGTGTTGGACAGCTTACAGCTTGCCTAGCAAAATCAATTCCATGAGCTACTCTCAGGACTGAGGCTCTTCTCATATTATGTCTGCGATACTGCACATTCCAGGGAAGGACTGAATTATGTGTTCATAATGTGTGTGTTGGTTAGAAGATTAAACATGTAAACAAGAAGAGGGATATAATAATAACAAATAAATAAAGAGGTTTGTGACAGGTTGTTGAGAAATCAGTATGTCTTTTATAGTTGCCAGAAAAAAACTTTATCACTGGGAAGGGCAAAATAGAGTTATGGAAAGTAAAGCACTTTGGGGGATGTCACTTGGAAGCAAATATGCCTTAGAATATAGTTGTCATGTGGGAAAGAGAAGAAGGTGGTGGAAGTGAAACCAGGCAAATGAAGTGCATATTTCTTATTCAACTATGGAAGACATTCTGAAACTCTGACTAGCCACATGTGCTGAGCTGCTATAAAATAACTTGACAAAAGTACATTTTTGTTGTACTTACTCTTCTAGTGAATATTGCATCATCCTGTATCTTCTCCCTCCGTCTGCATACCATAAAAAACCCTGTCCATTTCTGGCTCTTCAAATGTCCATCCTTCTACATTCAAATGTACATGCTGTATCATCTCTAAATGTCCTCTCCCCACGATTATTGCCTTTTGAAAGCCTCATGATACCCTGTTTTTTTACATAAATGGTCCTTCACAGTCACTGCTGTGTCTTCATGAGATTGAATGCTAATATTCTTGTGAGGCCAAGAAGCACATTCCACTCAAAAGTCCTGGTTCCCCATGTAAAACTTTCAATATTTTAGGGTCTTGACAAACCAGGTGGGAGGTTTTCATGCCTGATTTAAAAACTTTTGTAAAAATATCTTTCAAAGCATGAGAGAATTACAAATAGCTTTTACACATGAAACTACCAAGGGTTTAGCAGGCCACACACAACCAATAGTGCAATGCTAAACATAATTATACCCTTCTAAGTCTGCTTAAGTGGAAGGGTTATAACTCTCAGGATTGCACTGCAAGTCTGATATTTGGAGCTCCAAAGCAGTATTTAGCAGTGTTGCAGCTAAATATAAAGTCATATCCTCAATGTTTCCTTGACTTTTATGTCACTGTTCTGGTGGGTTTTTAGTTCAAATATCCTACTGTAAAGTGGGTCAGAGTCAGCTGGATTCTGAGAAGGAGCAGGAGAGGAAACTGCTGCTGGAGTGGTGAGCAGTTTCCTTAACTGCTGAGGAGAAGTAGCTGAGGTTATTGTGTGGGAGGATAGTGTTTGAGGGTGTATAGCCTGTTTGAGAGTGGTGCCTGTCTGAGGAAGACTGGTCTCTGTTTGTCTCTTTTGCCTGGGTGTAACTGATTGTAGCCTTTAGCAGTTTTGCCTGGGGCTGACCACTGGCCCTGCCTTCTGCTAGGTGAGCCTTCAACTGTGTAAGGTTCCTCCTCACCAGAGGCATGAGCCTTTGCCTGGGGGTCAAATCTGGGGCCCTGTAGGAAGCTGAGTAGCTCTTACATCCTACATTTGTTAAGTTCTTTTGCTTCTGCAAACCTTTCACAAGTAGTCTTGAGAGGCAGTTTGGCAGGGGAGTTATCAAGGAAGTGCCAGTTAAACTGAACTAATTTTGAAATGGATTGCAGCAGCATGACTGGTGAGGGAGCTTAAGCAGTGACATGCAAAGTCTGTGGCATGTTCGTATTCTTACCTGAGGATAACAGCAATTACCCTTGCAACAAGTGTAAGTTTGTACACCTACTGAGGGAGAAGATACAGAGACTTGAGGCACACTTGTCCACACTCTAGCTTTTTAGGGAAGGTGAAGTTTTCAAGGACAGAATGCATGAAGTCCTCCTGAGAGGACAACAGGAAGTGGAAGGAAAAGTATGTTAGCAAATGGAGGCGCACCCATTACAGGAGGAGGGCTCATGGAAGAATGTAACCCACAGGAGCAGGAAAGTCAGGAAACATTCTGAGCCTCTGTTGCTAAGCAATCAGTTTCAGGATCTCCCCACAAATATTGATTCTGGACCACTGGAACAAGGGCTTCTCCCCCAGCCTCTATGAAGCTTGAAGGAAATTTCTCAGGCCCCCATGGATGAGAATACCTGAGCTTTTGCTCCCCAGTACAGGAGAAGGTATGTGTTGATAATTGGGGATTCCCTACTGAGAGGGGTAGAGGCTAAAGTGTGCCAACTGGACTTGTCGTCTCAAGTGGTAGGCTGTCTACTGGGTGCACATATCCAGGACGTGACAGAAAGGGTAGGAAGACTCATCAAGCCCACAGATTATTATCCATTCTTGCTCATCTATGTGGGAACAAATGATACTGCCCGGGACAGCCCAGGACATATTAAAAAGACTATGTGGCTCTGGGTAAAAAGGTGAAGGGCCTGGAAGTGCAAGTTGTGTTTTCATGAGTTCTTCCTGCCAAAGGCCGTGGCTTAGGAAGGAAAAGAAGAATACTGCAAATAAATGACTGGCTATGTAGATGCTATCAGGAAAGTTTTGGATTTTTGGACCATGACTTACACTTTTGAGATGAAGCTCTTTTATTGGGAGATGGTTTGTTCCTCATGAGGGTAGGAAAAATGTGTTGTCAAAGGCTTTCAGGGCTGGCATTCATTTGTTGTTGTAGATTTTCCAGGCTGTATGGCCGTGGTCTTGGCATTGTAGGACCTTACGTTTCTCCAGCATTTATGACTGGCATCCTCAGAGGTATAACATAGAAAGATGGAGTACTCTCTGTGTCTTATCTTATTCCAAGACACTGAAATGCTGGACAACACATCCAATTACCATGTCAGATTACACAGGGAAGCCATTGAAATTCATAAACATAAACATAATTTCAACAGGAAAAAAGAGAGTTTAAAAATAAATAGGACATGGTTTCCTGTCCTGAAAAACACAAAATGCTCTACATCTTACAACAAAAAACTCACATTGACACAGAGAGTAGTCCACCTTTCTGTGTTCTGTGTAATAGATTTTTATATATGTTTGACAGTATACCATCTTGAAATAAAAGCCTATATAAATATTGTTTGTTGTTATATAATAAAGGGTGTGGCTTTGCTACTGTTAAGTGTAGGCAGGTCCTTTTGACAACTGGTACAGTTACTCAGCAGTTGAATAATCCAGAACATCTACAAGAAAAAGAATTAAAATAAAATAGATTGAAAATGTATATGTTTCGGTGCATATAAAAATATTACTATGATTTTTTTTAAAAAAGTATTGAGTATAAATAGTTCTGGATATTTGATAAGAAAACATATATTTAAAAGCTGTGATTAAAAAGAGCCAAATTTTGCTCCTGAGTCTAATAGAAGCAGCATTTCTAGATTTAGCTGTCGTTTCATGTGTTCTTTCAAAATACTTGAGGTTCCATTTTTCTCTCCTCTTTAGCAGTGGACAGTCCTACAAACTTTTGATCATTCTGACAACTGAACTCAGTTATGCCAAACATCCTCTTTGAAAGTTGACATTTGTGCAGTTTCTCAAAAAGGGGGGAAAAGAATGAATCCCAACCGTTTCCTCTTGCCCTTTTGATTGAGAAAGCAGTAAGTCAGCAGGAGAGGTGCGGCTTTTAACAAGGAAGGGGTGTGTAGAAGCTGATTCCAATTCCTCTACAGGCAAAACAGAAAGAAAAAGGAAGAGATTGATGTGAAGCAACACTAATCAGAGCTGATTAGGGTGAATGAATGGATTCATTGATGAGGACAGACACAACAAAGAGATTAGGGAGCATAAGGGAAAATCCTGCACTGAAGTGAAGGAAGTTGGTTTTATGACCTGGGTCCCTTTGAAATCTAACGTATTATTCTGTGTTTCTTTTTCTGCTGCTCCATGCACATATAATTGGAAATATCTTGAGCTGCAATGTTCCTTGATTTCTACTTAAATGTAGCACTGTCTGACCTCCCAGTATTAGTAGACCACAAAACTCTATCAATGGAGGCTTTTAGCAAGCATCACGATTGGGGGGGAGGGGGGGATCTTTGGATTTTAGCTCTGTTGTGTAATGGTTTCATTAGCTGGGGGAGGGAGGGCAGAACCATCAAAGTTACAGTTACCATAAACTATCATACCTTAGTCTTGAATAGTGATATATCATGGGCTTCTCCTAGTAATACTTTCTTCCAAAAAATCACAACTTTACACTGCAGATGCATTCTGTCATAGCAGTGCAGTAAAGACCTGGAAAATGGTGCTGCACAATTTTCTGCATGTATATTGGGAAGTAAGTCCCATGAAGTTTAATAGGGTTTACTCCAAGGTAAGTGTACAGAGAATTTTATCTACTGGACAACTTCATGTATGTGTTTGCCATCACCCCATATGCCCTGATTTATGGTGTCCAGTGCTGTATTGGTAGTGGACAGACAACAGGTCAATTCAAAATAATACTGCCCTGTATAAAACAGAACAGATGTTTTTAGCTTTATCTGTGGGTTGGGATTCAGGGGATTAGCTCAAATGAAAGCAGTTTTAAGGTGGTTCCTCAGAGGCGTTCAGTCTGGGTTTGCCATGCCTCATTCACGTTACTTCCCAGTATTTTCTGTGGCTTGCTACAATGTTAAAAAAATACTGATAATTAACCACTTATTCAAGAGTGTTGTGAAAGAAAAGACTAGTTGGTAGAGAAAAGGAGTTAATTAGGCTAAAAACAAAGTAATGAAAAGTAAATGGCAGGAAGAGCATGACCTGTGCTGAAGGTAATTTATTTCTGAGTAGATATATAGTAGGCATCTGGAGGCAGGTGTTGCCAGGTTTTTAACATGGGAAGGAATCTTTGAGAAGCATAATGGGGTTCTTTAGAACCAGTCACAGTAAACTTCTGACATTAATCCTACTAATGCCTAACAAGGGTAAATTTATCAGTTGCTGTAGATTTTTTGGGTTGTGTGGCTGTGGTCCTGGCATTGTAGGACCTGACATTTTGCCAGTAGCTGTGACTGGCATCCTCAGAAGTATAACATAGAAAAATGTAGTACTCTCTGTGTCAAGGTGAGTGGTTGGGCAGTTTGTTGGGCAAGGTGAGGCCATAGTGGTTGGGCAGGTTGATAAGGGAGTACATAGTCCTTTGAATATGTTAGTCGTAAACCAAAAAGGAGTTTGAAGGTCAAGACTAGCACCTTGAATTGTGCCTGGAACCAAATTCAGAGGCCATGAAGATGGACCAAGACTGAAATGATATTGCTTCTTTAACCCATTCCAGTGAACATCTGGGGTACAGCATTCTGTACCAACTGACGTTTCCAAACACTTTTTAAGGGTGGCCCCACATAGAACACATTGGGATATTCTACTCTAGATGTAACTATTGCATGGACCACAGTGGGCAGATCTTTTCTGCTCAGGAAAGGTCACAGCTGGCTAACCAGCTGAAGCTGGTAAAAGGCACTCCTGGACCCAGATGCTGCCAGTTTATTCAGCAATAGGCCTTGGTCCAAGAGCACCCCCAGATTACAGACCTGTTCCTTCAAGGGGAATGTAATCCTATCCAGAACGGGTGAAACCTTAAATCCCAGGTCAGACCTTCTGCCTACCGGTAGCTCTTCCATCTTATTGGGAATAAGATTCAGTTTATTAGTCTGCATCCACTGCAAAACTGCCTCCAGACAGCAGTTCAGGGTTCTGCAGCCTCCCTGGGATTAGCTGGAAGTATGAGATAGGGCTGAGTGTCATCCACATGTTGTTGACAGTCTAACCCAAATCTCCTGCTCACCCAGCAATTTCATGTAGATATTAAAGAGCATAGGGGACAAGAAAAAACCTTATGGAATCCAGTAGGCCAAAGGTCAAGAGGCTGAGCAGCAGTTCCCCAGCATCATCTTCTGAAACCTACCCTCCTGGTAGGATTGGAACTGCCACAGAACAGAAGGATATCGTGACTGATGGTACTGAAATCCACTAAGAGGTCTGGAAGAATCAAGAGTTGCACTTTCTCTGTCCATCTCCCAGCACATATCATCCATCAGAGTAAGCAGTGCTGATTCAGCCCCAGAACCAAGCCTAAACCCAGATTGTAAGGGATCTAAACAATTTGCCCCATCCATGAAAGGTTGAAATTATCCAGCCACCACTTCTTCAGTCACCTTGCTCAAGAATGGAACATTTGAGATTCGCCAGGGTAAGCTTCTTTAGAAGTGGACAAAGTGGACGCACAACAACCTGTTTCAAGGATGGGGTGACCACCTCCTTTTTAAGGAAGCATTAGCTACCTTGAACTCAGTCAGCTAGCTCACCCTGGAAGATTTAAGTAACCAAGAAGGGCGAGATTCATGCAAGCAGGTGGTAGATCATAAACGTCCAAGGATTCTGTCTGCATTCCCCAACTGAATAAACTATGGTGATGAAAAGTGTTGTTTCTTTGCTGCCACAAAATACACTTTAAAATGAGATTTTGCCCATATCGTATTGGATTTGTCTCAGGTCTCTCTTCACTGTCTCTGTACCTATCGCCCTTGTGTTTTCATTGCCCACAGCCCCTCAGTAAACTAAGGGGCTACCTAGGCTACCTAGGCCCTAACACTTGAGAGAGGGTGCCTGGGAATGATTGTGTCAACTGCCTGGATCATTTCCTCATTCCAAATGTCAACAGGGCATCAACAAGAACAGCAACCATATCAACAGGAAAATCTCCTAGAGCCATCAGAAAGCCATTCAAATCCACCTGGCTATGGGGGGGTCATCTTAATAGATCCCCCATCCCTGCAGTCCTGGTATCTTATAGGTCTAAACCTGGGCTTTTTCAGAACCTCTTTGACAAAATTATTTTTGAAATGTTTAAGAATTCATGAGTTTTCAGTATACAGATGGTTCAGTATACAGATGACTGGTTCTTTTGAGGACAGATCACTACTTGCTTGGGTTTAGACCTGGGCTTTTTCTTTTCTTTTTTGAAAAAGAGGTGCCAGAACTCTCAAGAGAGAAATGAAGTTTTCAGTCAGTTCCTTCAACCTCAGATCACATTCCTCCTGCCCAGAACAAAAAACCAGATCAAGAGTATGACCTGCATAATGTGTAGGACCAGGTATTTCCTAAGACAGGCCTTTGGTTGTCATGGGTGTCATGAAATCCTAAGCCTCTCCTGACAAGACAGCTTTAGCATAAATGCTGTAGTCCCCCAGGACAACCAGCCTAAGGGTCCTCAATACTACCCCAAGACCACCTCTATCAGCTCAGGTAGGAAAACTGGTAGGCAGCGAGGTGGGCACTATACTAACAAAATCCCAATCTGGTCTGTCAGTTCCAACATTAGGTACACAGCCTCAAACCCAGTAGTGTCCTGGGTGGAGCACCATATCAACAACCCACCCTGCTATCCTCTTTAAACCAGGGCTGGTGCCTGGGACATGAGCCCTTGGTGCGAACCAAATGGCAAAAGTCAAAGGGCTCTTGGCCTGGTTGTCCCACAGCCTGTGGTTCAACTGTCAGGAAGATACAGTACCCTGGATGTAACAGGATGAAGCATGGAAGCAGCACTACTTGGCCCCCATCCGGTGTATCAAAGCAGGGAAAGCTACCCAAAGAAAAGCTGTGAAGGAAAAAAAATGCTGCCATATTCCGTAATGCTAAGGTGTTGAGTACAGCAACACTAAGGTAATAGGGATGCTAACAAACTTTTAGGACTGTGTATGACTACTGTAATTGTAGAACCTCATACACTCTGGGCATAACATTGACAAAGGTTGCAGGCCAAAACTAAAGAACCTAAGCTAGTCTGGGTCTAACGTAATATTCCAGTGAAATGTAAGAGCCCTTCTTTTGGCTTATAATATTGTGTTAAGAGAAAAAACTCTTACCTACCTAACCAAAAAGCCACAAACTACCTAACCAACAAACTAACCTGAAAATAAAGGCTCTTTGAATGTTACACATTATACCTTTTGCCATCCATGGTAGTTGCCAGTTCTTGCAGCACCCACAGTTTCTGTGGATTTGATCTTTCTGTAAGAAAAAATCTTTCAGAGTCTTATTGTCTTGATGCCACTTATTATAACTTCACACTTGCTACAAACATTTACAGTACACAGACAGAGAAAACATCTATTCCATTTGTGCAATGATATAATTGCTGGGTAGGAACTGTTCACAGCTGGCAGAATGTCTAGCTCAACCTGTATCCTCTCACAGTGTGTATAAGATGCGGTTACTTTTAGTACCAAGGTCAACTGAAATTGCCCTTCACAGATGGGTAGATTTCAAGATAGATCTTTATTTTATTTTGGACTTGCATTCTGAGCTTTATCAGACCTCTGTTCAGATCTTGGGTCAGCCTGAAGGAAACAGGTCACTCCTAGCGCTGCCATGTGACTGTTTCAGAGGGATTTAAAGAGCTGAGAAACGAAGCAAATCACTGAATATGTCATCTTGCACTCCACTAGATGTCACCACATTTAGTCAAAGTATAGGACAGAATCATATGATAAGGGGAAACGACTGTTTTCCTTCACTCACAAAACTCTCCTTTTTTAGGAAAACCAGTAAGTCCAGTGCTTGGGAGGTTTCCATGGAAATTGTATACATGCACTGGAAGACTGTGGCCATTCATACCTATCCATCATTTACAAATGTGTCATTGTTACATATGGCAATATATTTTGAGGGTCCTTGCATGTTCCTATACTGAAGCATTTTTCACTTAGGAATGAAATAGCATTGGCCTGCATCCTGGTTCATTTGTTTATATAGTGACAGAATTAAAGGTGTGGAATTTTGTTTTTATTTTTTCATTGCTGGATGTCTTTGTACCTTTTACTTTATTTAAACAATGGTTAATTTAAGAATTTGCAACTTATTCTTTTATTGTATTTTGCATTATTCTAAAAAAAGTTTGAAACTGTCCTCATGTTAAAATTGAGTACTAATTAGCAATTTACTTTGTTATTCCAATGATGGAATAAGAATATTATTCAGCAGCAGAAGTAAAGTCCAGTTGAATGCCTTATAGAAAGGGATTTTACCCTGAAGCCTTTTCCTCCTAACATTCAAATGCTGTCCCCATTTAAGGAGATTTACAGGGTTGTCCTTCCAGTCATTCAGATCAATGAGCTTACAGTGTAGTGAACTCTGCCTGTAGTCTCTTATTTTGTAGTACTGGTTTTATTTTGCAAATCTGAAAACCAAATGCCTCAAAGCCATTGCTATGTCCAATTCCATTTACTTTATAGTGTTGCTCTCTGGATTTTGATTTTGGAGATCATCTCAGAATCTTTTGATCATCCCCCTATGTCAGTTTATATGTAGGATAATGTGAGTCCCTCGTTGTGTCTCTGATGTATCCCTCAGAGTTGAACTCAACCAAAAGTCATTGGAAGCCAGAGCATGGCTCAGCACTTTCAAGCTAAGGCTAAAGATCATTTTGCTTCAGAAGCTGAAGGTCTGCTGTTCTTTGGCCCCGGTCACATGAGCGGGATAATCCACAGGGGAAGTGGGGCTTTTAGAGTCAGAGAAAAATGAAGCACGGTAGCGTGATCTGACATTCCCCTAAGGCTCCGTGCTCAGGCCTTTGGCAGCCGATCACACGAAGTGAGGCAATACACCAGTACCGTGTTTGTGCACATGTGTGGGATGCCAACAGGCGCTGGCTGTGACGGGCTACCAGCGCTTCCCGATCAGATGCCCGCACACGCCACACATTTTCTGGAAGATACTGCCTGGTTCCTAGTATCTTTTAACACGGTGTCTTTGGGCCGAAGCTACGGGTTGGAGACGGGCGTGCCACACTTCCCAGATGTTGCAGTATGATCATGCCCATTTAATCTTTCGGCAAGCCATCCCTCTCATGGGGCAAATCCTCAGTGTGACCGGGGCCTTTCTTAAGCTTACTTACCATTCTTGATGGATGAAGGTAGTAGATGCTAGATTAGGGCAGCTAGGGCTTATAGCTGAAGATGGCTTGTTGTCTTGCAGAGTCTGCTTGAGACAGTTCTTTGGTATTTTACCTCCTCGGACTCTGCCATTATACATGAGACACCTAACCATCTCCTCCTTCCTCCCCGTTAGGGCATTCTCTTTAGTTCACCTTAATGCCATCTCCTCCAAAGTATTACAGGGCAGATTTCATTGTGTTCCATGCTCAGATCATCTCTGCCATTGCAGTTAGGGTAGAATCAACCCCCTGTCTCACAAAATATTAGAATCTTAGTTTTTTACCATTTTTAGGAACTGTTGGATCTCACCACTTTTAACACACTCTTCATTTAATAAACTTCAAGGGGATAATATTCCCTAATAGGGATGGGCATGAACCAGGAAAATGGTGGTTCATGGTAGTTCATGGTTCATTTGATTACATA
This sequence comes from Gekko gecko, assembly GCA_029375565.1. Taxonomy (NCBI): domain Eukaryota; kingdom Metazoa; phylum Chordata; class Lepidosauria; order Squamata; family Gekkonidae; genus Gekko; species Gekko gecko. Next base: position 46,959,130 of record JAPDNY010000004.1, read on the forward strand.
AACCATGAACCATAAACTTTTCCCATTTCCTGAACTGATTCATGATTCATTTGGTTCATGAGTTTGGGAGGTGGTAGAACATCCCCCTCATGAGTCAGAGATGTCAAACTCATAGAAAGTCTTCAGCAGGCTCTCCTCCAACTGTCCTCCAAGTTTAGTGAAGATTGGATTTGAGATGTCCAAGTTATAGCCCCCCAAATCAGGTGCCCCCAGGAAAGCTCAGTTCTAGCCTCCCCTTAAATCAGCCACACCACAAGTAATTCTTCCTAACTTGCTCTCACAAGATGACTTACTCCTCTCTCTTCCTGATGCAAAGTGGAAGCAGCTGAGTCAGGGTGTGTTGTGCATGTGTATACACACATACACACACAATATGCTCCCATATGGGCAACTGCTTATGGGTATTTCTAGAGCTCTCCATAAGTCCACCCCCAAGTGTTGCCTAGGAATTGATTGAATCAGCACCAGGCTGTCTGGAGAATGAATGAATTGCTCTAACAAATCAAACAATCCTCCATGGAAAAAAGGTGGTTTGTTTTTTAATTCAGGAACAACACAACCAAATGAACTGGTTCAAAACAAACCACGAACCGGCCTGGTTCATGCTCAAACTGTGGTTTGTTTTTCGGTTCATTCCCATCCCTAGTAAATAATGTATTATTCTTTTAGTCATTACTCAAGATAATCTGATCAAAGTATCTCTGAGAAGAAAGTAAGTTGCTGTGTTCAATTCTCTTTCCATGTATGAGACTGAATTAGATGATCTAATAGTCCCCATCCTCATAGTAGTCAGGTACTGAAACTATAACTCCTTAATAAAGAGCTTGTCTTCAGGCCAAAATGCTGCAAAAAGGATAAGGGCTAGTCATTGTGGATTCTGTGGGAAATGTTTTCAAATCATTCCTTTTCTTTTCCACTAACACACACCCGCACATATCCTCAGTTTCATGAAAATTCATTAATCTGTGACATTTAAAGATTCTGTCTGATAGGTGTCTGGAGCAGAGGCCGGCTGCGTACATCAATAGTTTCTTAGAGTCTGGCACTCTGTCAATATTTGGGGGCCTCAGTAACAGCACTTAAATGCAGTGCCTGCTAGCCGTCATGCTCTTAGCATGTCTGTAAGTGTCTGAATGAACAGATATTAGCACGTCAAGTTCTTTTATGACTGGCAACACTTTAGAAACAAAACACTTAGGAGAACGCTTCGCCTCCCAGCTTTCCGTATCCTTTCTGTCTTGGTCTGTTGTTTTTTCCGACAGAGGTTTCAACCAAATATCTATCCTGCTACAAAAAGTCTGTTATTAAAAGATGGTGTCATGCACCAGTTTATTTAATCTTATAGCTGAGCTGTGTGTGAACCCAAAACTACATTATATATAGGGAGAGGTTAAAATGGTTTGTGCTAGATAAAAGGCCAGGCTGTTAGTTTCCGACTACTGTCTGAGGATGTGTATGTGTACATCTGTTGAATTACTTGTGGCCCATATAGAGAAAGGAAAGAAGTTCATTCTAAATCAGCTGCTTTTCCCCTGAGGTGTTCAAATGTGGACAACCACATTTTGAATCCTGTGGGACAGGAAAGCACATTGACAAAGTATATTAGAATTGGGAACATAGCTGGAATAGGGTAAAGTGCCATCATTCCCTACTGGATTTTTGCTTAATATTTCTTCCCTACAAACGTGTTTTAGGAAAGGGGGGAGGCTCAAATATACATTAGTTCTATTAATTGCCATGATAATAACCAACATTCAGATGTCTCAGGGTGAATGTAACGGCAAATAGAATTTTACCAAATAATACAGGCTCTTTGTGAAAACAAACTCTTTTTGGGGAGGGGTGTGCCATTTGTAGTGACCTAATTTTACAAGGTGATAATACATTTGAAATAGGTACACAAACTGCCAAACTCTAAGAATAATAGGAGAAGATCAACAGGTTACATATTCTAATTCAGCTTCAACTTTTTCTTGTTTGCTGCTTGAATGTTGTGTTCCTCCACTGTAGAAGCATGTCTGCTTCCTGTTCTCCTTTATAATTCCATGATGTGTGTTTTTTAAAAAACCTGTGACAAACAACCCTGATATATCCCTGGAATGCTTTTCTGTGTTTCCTCCCATGTAATTTAAGAAACCTGAGATGTGATATTAGCACAGCATCAGGTAGGCAGCAAAGCATAGAAACAACAGACTTGAGAGTGTTATAGTTACTGGTGCTACTGATGACAGGACAAATGCAACAGGCAATCATAACCTTCAAAAAGAAAGATTGCTTATTACATTTCTATTATACTTTATTTAATCTTGTGATGAGAGGAAAGATGGGAGTAAATGAAGGAAATAATAGCATGAGGCAGATGTTCACTGCTACTGGTGTTTCTAGCTAGGCTGGAGTTTTTTTGGGGGCGGGGGTTGTCTGAATTAAGTTCTGCTGGGTTTGAATTGGATGTTTGCTATTGCATCAAAGTCCCAAGGCTACCCATTGCACAAAAGTCTCCCATTTATCTGTGAATATTTGTAACTAACTCAAACATCATTATTTGAGACGTTTACATTCCAAAACAGATATGTGTCTCCATGAGGTTAGATTTCACCCATTTCCATACAGGTTATTTGCCATGGGTTTGAGTCCGTTGGGAAGTGTGTTTTTTCCTTACTTCCCCACAGCATTATGTTGCATTTATGTATTTCCTGGCCTTTCTACAATCTTTCTCAAACCTACTTTATTGCGTGGTTTTATTAAAGTTCACAGCAGTGCCTGGATAGCTGCCATGTGGGTTGGAAAGTTCAGATTTTCCCAGTTCCAACCAAATGGCAGCCATTTTCATTGCCCCTGTCCCCATGAGAGCCATTTCCTTCTCTCACCACCAGGAGCTTTGTGTGTGTGTGTTTTACTTCGCAATTGAATATTGTTTTATAACAATCTGTGTATCGGGTCCTCTGAATTCCCAGCTTCCTTCCTTCCTTCCTTCCTTCCTTCCTTCCTTCCTTCCTTCCTTCCTTCCTTCCTTCCTTCCTTCCTTCCTTCCTTCCTTCCTTCCTTCCTTCCTTCCTTCCTTTGATTTTCTTTTCTTTCTTCTGTCTGTCAAAATCTCTATAACTGGAAAAGTGTATCATCATAACAAAAGGGGCTAGAGACATTTTTAAAAGAAATTATAATCTTACAATTATATTTAATGCGCAGTTTTAAAAAAACTGAAAAGCCTTGGTTGTGTGAGGATGGAATGGCTTCTGCCAAGGGACTGAGGAACTGTGGAGAAACCTGCCATGTGGAAGTCCCACTGCTGCTGTAGTCTGTCATCAGATACAGCAGCGGTGGAGAAACTACACAAGCCAGTCATTCTTTTCATTGCTCTTTCACATTTTAGTTGGCATGTTAGCATTAACATGAATTGTTTCCATTTTAAGTAAAAAAAAAAACACCCTGGTATGCAGGCCAATCATAGGCATGTTTACTCAGAAGTAAATCCAAACACTGCTATTTTCAGTGTGGCTTTCTCCACAGTCAGTGAGAGCAGAGAATGTGCATTAACTGTACCTGTTTCCAGCTGAAAGCAAAATGTACAAAAACCTGGCTTAATGGTGTGTTGTTTCATATTTGGAAGTCAGTAGATACATTATTACTGTTTTTTAATTAAAAAAACAAAATTACCAATTTGCTTTGGGGGTAGACTTTTGGCTTTTGTTTATGACAGTTCCTCATGCAAGATGCTGACAGGCTTGCTATTGAACACAGGACTGGACCATTGCTCATTGTGCCCCTTTTCAATAAAGTAAGTCTAAATTTTGCAATAAAGCATCTCTTTTATTCACAAATCCACTTTTTTTGCAAATCTATTATGAATACTTATCCACACTTGCAAACATATAACTTTATTGTCACAGCTACTAGCGAAACGTCAGGTCCTACAATGCCAAGACCACGGCCACACAACCCGGAAAATCTACAGCAACTAATGAACTCTGGCCATGAAAGCCTTCGACAACATATATAACTTTCCCTCCCAAGAATTAAAATTGCACATATTCGTTACATTCCTTGGCCTACCACTCGGGTTACTGATTTGTGCTTCTACCATGTAATGATTACTTTGCGGCGCAATCCAACTCATAAACAGCGTGTCAATGAAACTAGCATAACATCTGCAAACTGTTTAAAGCTGATGGCTCACCACTGCAAGGATAGTGTGGGAAGGCACTCAGCAGCTGGAAAGAAAGAGGGTAACCTTTATCACTTAATTAAGACAGTATTCTTTTACCAATTAATGCACAGTATCAGCGTGCTTCAAGTCCACTGGAAGTTTGAAACATTTATAGCCAGTCAATAGCATACAAGATGTTTAGAAACACATGGCTACCTTGCTGGGTTTTTTCTTGCTGCTTTTTATGGTGCCATAGAAATAGGGCCAGCCTAATGACACTTTTGTTGTACCCCGATATGCTAGTATGAGCACTTCTAGCACTTTGCCCATTTCAAAAATATTAAACCCATTGACTGTTGAAACAATGTTACTATCTGCAGATCTCTCCACTCTACCTTGCTATGGAGTATGCTGCAGTCAGCAAGCTCACACTTGCATTTAATATAATATTTTTATACCGATTATCATCTCCTGAGTTCTTAAGACAGTTTCATAAAACCAGCAGGGCTCCCATCTGATAGCAGAACTGCTAAGCTAGTAGCAGAAGGTCTCTTAGCTCCAATCACACCAACTTTTGTTTCCACTTAAGAGGCATTCTTTAGGGTCATATTGGTAACTGAATGGGCAGTGATTTAGCCGTGCTGTTCCCATTAGCACTAATGAAGTTTTAATCAACTTCTTTAAAACAAAGCTTATGATAAAGAAAGAGAAAATATGTTCAGGCTAGAATACTATTATTTATTATTTTTGTAATTATAGTAGGAACTGCTTCACAAGCATTGTTCTGCTAAATTAAATAGTCATCTCTTGGTGATGGAAAGTGCCATCAAGTCACAGCCAACTTACAGAAACCCCATAGGATTTTCAAGGCAAGAGACATTCATAGGTGGTTTGTCATTGCCTGCCCTTGCATGGAGACCCTGGGCTTCTCGGGTGGTCTCCTATCCAAGTACTAACCAGGCTGTCCCTGCTCAGCTTCTGCGACCTGTTGAGATTGGGCTAGTCTGGGCTGTCCAGGCCAGGAATAGTCTCTTATTTATGATGCAGAATTGTCTTACTCTGTTTTGTAGTCAACCTCATCAGGTAGAACATGGTACAGTTTGGTTTTAGTTTGTCACATAAAATAGTGAGGAAAATCCAAAGTCCTCCAATTTTTCATACTGCAGTAGCAAATGGAGCATCAACATCACTTTCCCACTCGTTCAGAGTTTCAGTATAATTTTCACTGCGCTCCATATTGGGGCATTTTCAAACTTAAGTAGATGTAAATTTGGGAGGCAGGAAATAGGAAGGACTTCACTCTCAAAACTCCTAAAAAGAAGATAATTCTTAAAAAATGACAGTCGAAATGAGAAATAGAAAGTCTTGCCCAGAGTGACACAGCACATTAATAGCACATAATGTCTAGCGTATGTCAGTTGTAACTTTCTGTATATAGTTCTACTGTTAGATAGTTTTTGTGAGTAGGCTGCAACAATTTTTTTTAAAAAAAAATCCTGTTGTACCTTCAAAACTAATTCATTTATTGTAGATTCAGGTGGGTAACTGTGTTGGTCTGAACCAGCAGAACAAAGTTTGAGTCCAGTGGCACCTTTAAGACCAACAAAGTTTTATTCTGGCTATAAGCTTTTGTGTGCGCACATACTTCTTCAGATAAGTGTGCATGCACACGAAAGCATATATGCAGAATAAAACTTTGTTGGTCTTAAAGGTGCTGCTGGAATCAAACTTTGTCCTGCATTTAGCATAAGTTTGTGCGTACTTTTACATGCTTTGTCAGATACAGGACGTGAATGCTCAGTCAGTAAGACTTTTACACACAAATGTGAAGCCACACTGTAACCCTTAATATGTAAGTTCCTAGTAACTGCACTGATTTTGTGCTAGCAGTGTCGCATTATCACCCATAGTCACATTATAATTTGGTTTCCAAACAGCTTTAGTCATACTGTAATTCTGGGTATAAGTTTTGTGTTGATGCACACAAAGCCTTATGCCCAAAATAAAACTTTGTTGGTCTTAAAGGTGCCACTGGGCTCAAACTTAATTCTGAATTGGGAAATTCCTGGAGATTTGGGGGCAGAAACTTGGGATAGCTCAGTTAATGGTAAGACTCACATATCTTTTCAGTGTCTGTGGCAGAATAACTACAGTCCTGCCTTCTGTTCAGTCATCTAGGAATATCTACTGTCCTTGGGGATAGGTATGTGTAAAAAAAAAACAACAGACTGTACCAAGAAAAGATACTAAAATATGATGTTTTTAGATGGATTGACTATTTCTTAGAGGCAAATACATGCAGTCAAGTTCTCAACAACCAGGGGACAGGAACAGTGTAGAATTTTAGAAACACAGGCTCCGATCACACGCACCGTTAGCCACACGAGAGAGACAAATGCCAGGCGGAGTTAATGACGTGATCACATGGACACATCTGGCAAGCGTCATGCATCCGCCCCCAACCCGTACTGCCTGGCCGAAGCTGCGAATTAAAAAACTACCTCAGAAACTCCAGTAACAAACGCTTGCAGCAGACCACAGATGGACATCCTCCGTCTGATTGCTCCCTTGCATTCCTTTTGTGGTGTTGACACGCCCCAGGAACACACGCCGCCAGAAACAACCCCGGTCTGCCACTGCTGCCGTCAGATCAGGTAACAGTGGCTTAGATTGCGGCAGCACAAATAGCCATGCCTCCCCCTCTCGTTTTCCGCCACGTGTGACCAGAATCACAAATTTCCTTTTCACTCATAGCAATGTTCCCTGTCCCCTTTTCTACTAGTAATATTCCCTTCCCATTCCAAAAAGGCAGCATAGATTTCTGGTGAGGATCTTCAGTAATAACTTGCCATATGAAAAATCCCCATGAAGTAGCCCATGAAGTATCCCAATGATCCCTAAAGTGATATCCAAAGGTACCATAATATTTGCCAATGCCCGATGCCCACTTCCTTCTCAAGTCATTGGGGTTAAAATTCAAAGGGTTTTGAACAGAAAAAAGGAGAACTTTGAGTGGCTCCTTACTTGCCAATTAATTAACAAAGTATTGAGGCAGGCATCTGTGAGCCACGCACTGTCAACTGGGTCATAGACACAGATTTTCTTACAGCTCTGGGCTTGGCAATCTCCTTGTATTAGTGCAGGAAATAATTCTCTTTCTTTGGAAACTGAAATCAAACTGAAATATTCCACAAACTAAAAAGTTGATTCCAACTTTCCTCCACTTTTTTGAAGCAAGAGGTGATTCAGAAAAGCTAAGGAGGCATCATCATTACATAGGGTTGCCAGCTTTCAGGTGGGACCTGGGGATCCCCTGGAATTACAGCTTATCTCCAGACTAGAGATCTGTTCCCCTGGAGAAAACGGATACTTTGGAGTATGGGCTCTATGGCATTGTACCCCACTGTGGTCCCTGTTCTATCCAGGCTCTATCACCAAATCTCAACCTGAATCTGGCACCACTACTCCCCCACCCCCTGCCAGTTGCTGGGGGAACCTGGCAACCCTAGTTGCCAGCCAGTGGCTGGCACCTAGCAGGAGTTGAGATGGGGGACACTGTCATAACATCAGTATGACCTCATTTCTGAGTCAAGCCAAGAAGTGACATTACAACACTCTGGGATTCAGTGGAAATTACGGTGTTAACTAATGATGTTACACCATTGATGCAATGGTATCATCCCCCCGCCCCATTCCTCCACACACCAGCCTATCAACTGGCAGCAGGGGTCATGGGATTCCCAGAAGGAGATGTCCTGCTATAGTGGAAGACCTGGCAATGCTACCTTTGCATGTGGAGGAAGGAAGTGCCCATTCAGAGCCAGCAGTGTATCAAATGAAGATTCTTGGCACCCAATCTTCCAATATTTCATAGAACTTCCAGTACTATGTGCTTCGCCTCCATCCCTTCATTTTTTGTGTGTGTCATTCACTTTCGTTTCTCAAAAATCCAAAGTACCCACAGGCTCAACAAGTTAAGGACTTCTCCACTAGTCTAAGAACACTAATCTCTCCTTATAAATATTTATCTTTTGGTTTCGCAAGATTCCATGCGCTCCCATTGGCTGTAAAATGCCCTCCCTCAGCCATTGGCCCATCAGCCGCCACTCAAGAGTACTCACGTGCCATTGGCCAGGTGCTGGGTCTGCTCCTCTTCCCCACCCACTCCCCCTTCAGACAGATTTTGCATGTCAGATTTACTGGCAGACAGCTCTCTCTCCTGAGGAAGACAGTTCTCTTGACTCCTGTGAGGGACTGTCCCCTCAGTGGCTGTTGGTAGGCAACCAAGCTTGGTTCTGTGAGTAAAAAAACAAAGGACTTTCAGCATAACCCCCTCCCCCGCCCATAACCCCCTCCCCAACAGCCACTTTCCTGTCAGAATAAATGGAAAAAGGCTCTTTCTCCTGCTTAGCTTCAGCATGGATGGCTGGCTAATGAGGTGGACCAGTGACCATCAGACCATTTTCGTCAACTCCCTACTGTGTGGCTGACTTTCCCCTAGGACTGCCAATCTCCAGGTGGGACCTGGAGATCTCCCAATGTTATAATTGGCCTCCAGATGACAGAGATCAGTTCCCCGGGAGAAAATGGTTGCTGTGGAGGGTAGACTCTATGGCATTATTCCCTGCTGAGTCCTTCCACACACACCCCAAATGCTGCCCTCCACAGGATCCACCCCCCCCAAATCTCCAGGTATTTCCCTAATCAGAGTCGGCACCTGTACTTTCTCCTCTGTCAGTAAAAGGCCCTTTCCACACCTATGTTGGCCTTTGGGAGAAAACTCATTGGGCCCAGTCCTGATCAGGTTGCCTTCTCCAGGTGGGTAATTCCTGGAGATTTGAGGGATGGAGCCTGGAGAGGGTGAGGTTTGAGGAGGGGTGGCACCTCAGACAGGTACGATGCCATAGACTCCACCCTCCAATCCAGCCATTCCCTGATGGGGAACCATTGTTGCCAATCTCCAGGTGGGGGCTGGAGATCACTCAAAATTACAACTGCTCTCTAGGAGGGAGGGGGAGGAGATGGAAAACTAAAGGTAGGTTGATGGTTGACTGGGAGGGAGATAGGGTTGTCAACTCCAGGTTGGAAATTCCTGGAGATTTGAGGAGTCGAACCTGGAGAGGGTGAGTGTTGAGGAGGGGTGGGACCTCAGACAGGTACAATGCCATAGACTCCACCCTCCAAACCAGCCACTCCCTCCTGGGGAACCACTATTACCAATCTTGGGGGTGGGCTGGAGATAACTCAAAATTACTACTGCTCTTCAGGTAGCAAAGATCAGTTCCTCTGGAGAAAATAGTGGACTCTGTCATTATACCCTGCTGAGATTGCCACAGCAAATTGTCACTGAGTGCCCAAAGCTGGGGCATTCTCCCAGAGCCTCTTTCTAGAGCCCGTTGTATTTATTTCCACAATGGGCCTTATTCCTAGTATTAAAATAAATGTGTTCGCCCATAAGGTAGCATGGGACTTTGATTAAAAACTGGCTTGGATTTACTCCTTCATCATTGTCTAAGAACTTCAGCAAAACAATCTCTGGCACAAACAGACCCGTACAGTCTCTAACAGAAGTAACATAAGTAGGGTCCATGCATGTTTGTCTAGTGTTGGAGTGTCTTTGGCTACAATCAGGTAATGTACAATTAAACAGACACTTCAGACTGATAAGGTGGCCAAGTTTTTTCCCCCCTGTAAGCTTTGTATATACGCATTTGCTAAGTTAACAGCTGTTAGTTCTTGAAGGTGTGATAGCCACATGTGGTTGGATTTTCCCACGGGATTTCTACTGAAGTTATGAGAGATTTAACATTGATTTTAATGTGCACAAAGCCTGTCTGAAAGATAGGTGTATTCTTGGGACTTTTAAAGGATGCTCCTTGTAGAATATGGAGTAGACATTAGTATTATAGTATTGTTTAAATTATTTGAAAGTAAACAGTCAAAAACTAAAGGTTTAAAATTGGAAAACAAACTTTCCCCAAGATCTGGGCAGAATGTTTCTCTTTCCTTTAAGAGATGTGGAGGATTTTGTCACACTAGTGGCTTTTTAGATTAGAACATTTCCTCTGGTGGCACCTCGCCTTTGGAACTCTCTCTCCTATGAGGCTCACAGTTTCTACTTTACTCCCTTTTAGATACAAGGCTCAAGTATATCTTTTTTACACAGCCTTTAAACTATAGGTTTTATCTTTCCAGCTGATTCATGGTGTATGTTCCATTTTGTGGAAACTTGTATGCTGTTTTTGTATTCCTGAGCTTGTTTTAATGGCTTATTTTAAAATTGTTGATGTAATTTTAATGATCTGCTGCCCCAAGCAGGAGTCTGAAGAGGCATCACAGAAATTTTCTAAATAAATAAATGAATTGCTTCTACATGCTGGGTCATTTCTGAATATTATTTCCCCCCTTTTTGGACTTCTAATTAAGTATTTCCAATACATGGTTTGTCCCATGGTCTGCTTTGATTTGGAACATAAAAGTATCCATTAGTGATATACATTTACATGTATGTGCCTGGATATCCTACACTTTGTATAATATTTGGTGGTTTTTAAAGTGTTTTATCCATGATGTAAAACAAATGTACATTTGATGTGAGCAAGGATTTCCTTCCCTCCTGTGTTATATGAGAATTAAAACTGTTGATTAATGCATACAAGCCATTTAAAAATTGTTTACAGCAGTATTCTGGTGAAAAGCATTACCTTTTCCCACCAGCTGCAGCAATTATACATCATACTTTCTATCTATGTAAAATTCAGCATATTTTTTCCCTCTTCTTTCTTTTTTATTCTCTAACATCTACCTTGGAGAGCAGCATTAGCTGGAATATTTTCTTCCATGTTGCAAGAGTCCGGTCAAGCTGGTTGGAATGAAACCTTCGTTTCCAGACCGTCTGCTTGAAATACGGCATTGAAGAGGTATTGTTTGTCTCTATTTCTTTTCAAACCAAAAGTGAAAGCCCACAAGGAAGAAGCATCCTAGTTGCCAAACCACCTGTTGATTGAAAACAGAAGAGCATTTGGCAACTCAGTCTTTACCATATTCATTTGGAGACTGTTGAATAGCAGACACTGGCATACTTTCAGAGTCCCTTAGCACCCTCAACCTCATGTCCTCAGGAAAATTTCATAGATTTGCACTTGGAGAGAGCTTGGTATAGACTGAGGTTAAATCAGAAGTGAAAAAGAGTGAACTGGTCATGTTTGTGTGCTTCACACATTTGACATGTCATTTCTAGGGTTCTGCAAGATGTATTAAGATGTGGCTGATATGGAGGTAGTACAAAAATATTAAGGATGCACTGGCTGAAGTGGTGGGATTCCTGGAGCTTTACAGGACAGTGTTAATAGAAGTATAGGCCCCTATCCCAATAAGGCTTTACTTTGTATTTCAACTGAAGAGGAAACAGTTTGGTGGGGCAGGAGAGAAGGATGACAGAAGCATAACAGATGAGGAATATACATACATACCGGTAAATGTGATGCTGCGTATTTAGGTCATCTGTACGGACTAAGGGATTGATTTAGGATGCAGCAGATTGGGACACAAAAGCATAGACAGGACTATGTTCTTGTGTCTCTTGGCTAACTGGTATAATTAGTTTGCTGTATTGTCATAGTCTGTTCTATGACTGAGGTGTGTGGAAGAACAGAGACTTAGTGGTGAAGCTGGTTGGTGGCCTGAAATAAAGGGATAAATCTGCTTTGCTACATTAAACATGTGCGCTAGCCAATGGTGTTTCAAGACATTTCTTTTTTTGCATTCAATTTGTAATTCATATAAGGCTGTGTGTTGCTTTCAGTTTTGAAATTTCAATATTACTGTGTCCTTGAGAGCAACCAGTATAATTTCCTTCGAGTTGATAAGGCCAGGAAATTTCTCTGTGTGATGATGTTGGCCCCATGGGAAGAGAGGAAGTATTTTGACTGATCTTGTTGATGCTGCTCTGTCTAGAACCTTGTGTTTGTTGCAGCTTTGAAAAGTTTTTGATTTGTTTTTCCCCTATCTCTGGCCTAATTAATTTTATGAGCCTTCCCTATGGACATAATTTATATGACAAATGAATTATAGTAGCAGTCACTGATGTGGTATGAAACTCCTTGTTTATGGTAAATTTAATGTGCTCCTGAATTCTTTTTCTTCTGTGAACTCTGATCTACCAGTGATCATCTGTTTTATTTCTCTTCCCACATTTCCTTCCCCCCGCCAGTAATTGTGATTTTGTAACTGTTTATTGTGAGAATAAAAATGTAAAATTAGGAATTATTATTCATTACCTCTGCAGTTTTGGTTGCTTTTCCATACCTGAATGAACTTTAAATACTGTTATGAATAACAGAATTCTCCTGCCACATCAAATCCTGTGTCTTTGGTCTTCAGTTTAATGCAGTATAGGTTGGTAGAATAGATGGCTGAAATGCAGATAGTCTAAGTGTATAAGTTGAAGTGAAGAGGGAGAGGAAGATGGCCACTTTCATTCCCAAAGCCACCCACTCTCCCACCAGTCCTTGAAGTCACGGGACAGGCTGGATGGCCATTACTGTACTATCTGCCATCTAGTTAGGAAGTGCCAGTTGCAGTATATGTTTGCTAACCTGCTTCTTAATTCAAAGAACATGACCTTATTTTTTTAATTTCAGAAGTACTCATGGAGAAGAAATACTGTAACCACAAAAAGTAGCCTTAGTTTAATATATTACAAGGATAGTATATTCTAATAAAATATTATTGCTGTGACACATATAATGTGTTTTTCTTGAGGACACACAATAGGCAGTTTTGGAAGCTTCTTCCAGCCTAGGGAGACTTTCCTGAACTTAAATGCATCTTCTTTTAAAGGAAGAGGCACTTCAGTTCGTGGAAAGCTTCAAACTTTGGTTGACTCAGTGGGAGTACGCAGGACAATGTTTTATGATGATGATGAGGAGGAGGAGGATGGTGTGCTTGAGCTAGCAACCTTACCTACAGGTCTCCCTAATTGTTGCAACTACACTCAAGCCAAGAGCCTTTTCACCTGCCATGGATCTGGCTTCAAAGAGATGAATTTGATATCTTCCACAGCATCTTTATTTGAAGTGGGTACTTCCTGGTCCCAGCATGAGGGCGGCAGCATCTGCTCCCAGAGCTGTCTCTGTAGAGTCAGAAAACATAGAAGATGAGGGACAAAGGTATGCACTGCTGATACTAGGCCTCAGAATATGAAGATAGTGCCAGGGCACTGAAACTAGTTGTCCATAATAGGAGAATGATGAAGTGGTCCACGAGTATATGCCCAGAAGGGCCTAAATTTCTTCCAGGCCCTCGGCTTGATTACCCCTGCACTCTGCCTTTCCAACACCGTCAGCACGTCTCTATCACTTGCCTTCCATCATGCTCACTGCTGTGTGATCACTTTGTTACTTCATGCTTCCTGTGCCATTTTAAACATCCAAGCAGGAAACCAGCATAGCCTGAAGTTTTTGCCACCTAAACAGTTGTCCTCAGCTGAGCATATATTTTGTCAATTCTTATTTAAATATAGTTTTAAAGCAATTAACTCTCGATTCTTACCTTTTAAAATTTATGTGGTAATTTCATCTGTCACGGGCACCAGCACTTTTGGGGTGTTTGATTTTTTTGTGTTGTTCTATAGTTTCTTAGACTCGATTTCCACTATCCATTATTGCAGCCATCTTCTAATGATGTCCTACAGACTGAGATTTATAAATGAGATTTATTTTATAAAATAAGATAGATGTGGCCAATTTAGGGGGAAGAGGCCAATATGTTCAAAGTCAATTATTTTTCATCTGGAGTAAGCATGGGATAGCTACATGTGTTTGAGTTTATAGGACCAGTATTTTACACGTGTCTGTAATTTTAGTTGTATTGGAGTAAGAAAACTTCTCAGCCTTATACATTTTTTTTTTTGGAAAATCTTTCTCAGTTCCCATTGCATCTATTTGTCATTTCATTCAACAAAACCATTGATTCAAATCAAAGGAACTCTTTCTATTTATCAAGGCATATTGGTAAATTTAGTATCATTCAGACAAAGCTATCATAAAGGCTCTCCCTCCTTTCAAATGAAATCTTAATGTAACTTTGCAGGGTTTCCTCTCAGGTGCCATTTCATGCTGATGGTACTTATATGTGCCGTAAACACAGGTATTTCTGCCCCTCTTCCTTATACAGCTTCAGGGAGATATCCAAGGGCAAAATTTGCATCCTGAACATCTTTTTCTTAAGCATGTATTTTGTTTTTCTGTTTGGAGAAGTCTTGAAAATATGTGCTGCGCCTGGTGAAGATCTAGTTGAGTCTCTAATAGCAACATACAAAGGACTTCTATTTTTGAGAAAGGTACTCCAAGTAGCTATCTCTTGGCTTCCCTTGTTTATTGTTCCTTGTGTCCTGAAATATTATCCATCTTATTGACTAGTCCAGCTTTGGTTTCTCTTTAAATTTCTGAGGTTGGGGAAGCAGGATAGTGTATGCTGTCCAACCACCATTTGAAGATCAGAACTATTAGAATATGCAAGGTCTATTGTGCAGCCTTATGAAGAAGATCATCCTACAGGGGGACAGCTGAAGTACTTGTAGTTAGCATAGCTAGACTCCCACTTTTTCAAATTGTGTCCTTGCTGTCTCCTGATTGGCTCTTCTGGAGACTTCCTGCTCCCGTAGAGCTTCCTGTTACTCTTTGTTCCTCTCACAGCAGTCAGGCTAGATAGTTAAGGTTCTCTCTCTTCTATGTTCTATAACAGTTTAGTTTATTCTTCTTTAATAAATCTACTTATTTTCTTTAAATGGTCAGTGCTCCACTTCCTTGCATATTTAAATTCTGCCAGCAAAAACCCATGTCAGATGCAGGCCCCTTTTTGGCTGCAAGTGCCAGAAGAATGCAGCATCTACCTTTGAAAACATTGGTGTGCCAGCAAAAAAAAAAAGGAGGATGCACAAAGATTATAATTGGAGATATGCCTGAAGCAAACCAAGCTCCAAAAGCACTCCCAGCATCTCAGTGATCTGGACTTGGTTGCTGGCTGTGCAAGCCTGGGAGCAGTCTCTCCCGTTATGTTCTCCCATACCACTGGACCCAACAGTGCTGGCAGTTCCTTGGGTGCTTGGGTGGAGATCTGGTCTTGGGTGCCAAGCAAAATGGGGAGTCGGTATGCATTCTGGGGATTGCCTGCTTCTTGCCTATGTGTATATACAACTGTCTGCATGATCTGAAAATTCCGAATCATTATACATATGAGGGCTGTGTTCTCACCATCTTTTGAACCCAGGCAACCTGAGAGCAGGGACAACACATGTGATATCCCTCCTCACACCCGTGCATTCAAACAGTGTCTGAGAAGGGCTCACATGCCATCTTGCACTAATCAACATTTCTTTTTCTTCCACTGATTTCTCTCTGGCAGCATTCATTGCCAAAAATTTCTGAATGCTTTGGGAAACTGAATTTAGGGAGCTGAATCTTGTACAGGATAAAGTTAAGAAAGTTTGCCTACTTTGTACAGTATATTGTGATCATTAAGATTAGTTGCCTTGAATGCAAAACTGGATCCCCCCCCAATACATAGTGCAGCTCATGCTGCAGTAAAGAGATAGGTAGTTGTGTATTAGAGAGAACCAAACTTCTTGAACTCCAACAATGAACGCATGATCAGATGACGTCATTTTCTGGAATTGCTCTAATATTTTAGCCCCATTCACAAGCCATGAGAATTGCTGAAAGTGTAATGTTCAGACACAAAAAAACATACAGTACAATCCTAGGCAGAATTACACCACTCTAAAACCTTTGAAGCCAATGAGCTTAGAACGCTATAACCAGGGCTTTTTTTGTAGAAAAAGCCCAGCAGGAACTCATTAGCAAAATAGGCCACCCCAGCAGCAGAAACTCATTAGCATATTAGGCCACACACCCTGACAGCACAGCTCATTAGCATATTGGGCCACACTCCCATGTTACCAGAAGTGTGGTCATCCAGCCACACCCACCGTTTGCTTCTTATTCTGTTTACCTTGTTTGTTGTCAAAACCCCAGGGCTTTTTTTGGAGCAGGAACTCCTTTGCATATTAGTCACACACACCCAATGTAGCCAGTCCTAATGAGTTTCTGCTGCTGGGTGTAGCCTATTATGCTAATGAGTTCCTGCTGGCCGTGGCCAACTCAGGAGCCAGCCGGAACTCCATTCCTGTGTGTTCCTGCCCCAAAATAGCCCTGGCTATAACTATGCATATGGCTGTGCTGACTTCATGTCTTTCAGACCAAACTTTGTCACAGCTGAATCTTAGTTCATTGTTTGGTGCTCAAAATTCTCTTCAGTAAATGTACTGAAGCATTAGAACATAAGAATATAAGAGAAGCCAATGTTGGATCAGGCCAGTGGTCCATCCATTCCAACACTCTGTCACACAGTAGCCAAAAATACCAGGTACCATCAGAGGGTTCATCAGTGGGGCCAGGACACTAGAAGCCCTGCCACTGTCCCCCCCCAAGCACCAAGAATACAGAGCATCACTTGCCCCAGCCTGAGAATTCCTATCTATACCTTATGGCTAATAGCCACTGATGGACTTCTGCTCCATATGTTTATTCAATTCCCTCCTGAAGCTGTCCATGCTTGTAGCCACTGCCACCTCCTGTGGCAGTTAATTCCAGGTGTTAATCAATCTTTGGGTGAAGTAGTACTTCCTTTTATCCATTCTAACCCAACTGCTCAACAATTTCATTGAGTGCCCACAAGTTCTTGTATTGTGAGAAAGGGAGAAAAGTACTTCTTTCTCTACCTGCTCTATCCCATGCATAATCTTGTAAACATCTATCATGTCATCCCTCAGTCAATGTTTCTCCAAGTTAAAGAGTCCCAAGCACTTTAACCTTTCTTCATAGGGAAAGTGTTCAAACCCTTTTATCATTCTAGTTGCCCTTTTCTGCATTTCTTTTTTGCTATAATATCCTTTTTGAGGTGTGGTGACCATTATTGTATACAGTATTCCAAATGAGGTCGCACCATCGATTTATACAAGGGCATTATGATACTGGCTGATTTGTTTTCAGTTCCCTTCCTAATAATCCCCAGCATAGCATTGGCTTTTTTTATTGCAGTCGCACGCTGTCCCGACATTTTCAGTGAGTTATCTATTACAACTCCAAGATCTCTGTCTTGGTTAGTCTCTGCTAGTTCAGACCCCATCAATGTGTATTTATAGTTAGGATTTTTGGTCCCAATGGGCATCAATTTGCACTTGACCACATTGAATCCCATTTGCCATGTTGATGCCCACTTGCCTATCCTTGACAGATCCCTTTGGAGTGCCTCAGAATCTTACCTGGTTCTCACCACCCTGAACAATTTAGTGTCATCCACAAATTTAGCCACTTCACTGCTTACTCCCAACTCCCAACTCCAAACTATTAATGAACAAGTTAAAAAGCATCGGACCCAGTACTGATTCCTGTGGTACCCCAGTGCTTACCACCCTCCACTGAGAAAATTGCCCATTTATACTCACTCTCTGTTTCCTATTAATTAGCCAGTTTTTGATCCACAAAATTTATTTATTTATTTATTTATTTATTTCGATTTGTATCCCGCCCTCCCCGAAGGCTCAGGGTGGCTGACTTATCCTTTCATCCCATGATTAGTGAGCTTGCTTAGGAGCCTTTGATGAGGAACTTTATCAAAAGCTTTCTGGAAATCAAGGTAAACAATGCCTATCCGGTCCCCCTTGTCCACATGTTTGTTCACTCTCTCAAAGAACATTAACGTTAGTGAGATCTTCCCTTACAGAACCCATGCTTAGCCTGCCTCAATTTTTTTTGTAATCCATAATACTCATTTTTGTACTCCATAATAACAGACCACCTATTCAAAATGCAAGTTTGGAGATGTGCAAAGGCAAACTTTACAACCTGAGCATCTTCCGCAACGCAGTGAGGTTCATTCCAGCTCCATATTTAGCTGCTGACTTCCCTTCCATTGGACAATAACTCCAACATATCCCTGAGTCCTACACTGCTATGACTTCACATTTCCTCTGTAAAAGGAAATTTTACCTCTGCATCTCTCGGCATACTTTTCTGAAAGGCTTAATTAATGAATGCTTTCCAAGAGCCTCAGGCTCCTTGAATGACTGTCCCTATATAAGGGCATAGAATTATTATTATTATTGCTGTTATTATTAACAGTATGCCTGAACCTAGACAATAGTGTTTGTACATGTAAGTAATTATGATGCACTTCAAGGCATTCTGTTTTGTAATGCTTTTCTCTCCATTTCCTACAAATCAAATTACTGAGGGTTAGATTTGATTTCCACATCATTTTGAAAATACTTTATTTTTTGTTTTGTTTTTAATTTCCTTTGTATTAATTTTTTCAAGGTTCAAAATACAAGCAACCATGACTAAATGCTTGAAACCAAACCAACTCCTTCCCCCAAGCTTAGCAAAATTAAGATCATCATAAAATGATATGCTGTTAAACAGTGTAAATTGTACGTAACAAACATTTTTGTAATAATACAGTTCATGCATATCTGATCCACTAATAACGAATGCTTATTCAAGAACTAGTAAGTCCCTCATTTTTCTTAGAAGGGAGGTGATACAAGAAGAGAAACAAAAGTGAGCTACTTATTGAAAGTAAAGAGTCTAATGGCTCAGGTCTGAGTCATACCATGAGAACAAATAGCAGCACAGTAATGGCTAAAACCTCTTACAATGTGAGCAAAGTGAACAGTGTGGTGATGCAACCCTAGCATAGCAAGGAAATTGGGATGTAATGGAGGGGAGACTAGCACAAAATGCAATTCCCAGCACTACTACCAGTGCTTTGCACCTCGTAGGAATTTTTTTATGGGTACAATGAAAAGTATTTGTGTTAGTCTACACACAAGGTTTATCAAGAATGGCCTAGGTTTGTCAAGAAGGACTTCCTGTCATATGGACTCCCCCTTTCATCCTTGTTGTAGGTGCCCACACCTTCTGACTTTAGGAGTACAACAGTTGAAGTCAGGGTCCTTTTGGTTATAACACCCTTATTTGCGGAATACCCTCCCTACACTTAGAAACATATCTTCTGTTGATATTTTATTGTTAATTAATAACTAATATTATAGTATTGACTAATCATATGAGAACAAGCCTGCAACTTTGACACTTTGGCCTAAAAGCTAACTACCTGGAAATTATTTGTATTTTTTCTGAAGTATAGGCTGTTTTGGTCCTTAGCTGTGCTGCTTGTTTATTCTTACCTGGTAGCAGAGCACCAACTATTAAGTTCTAGTAGTTTACTCATTTATTTTATATTATTATTCTAAATGAAAGGAGAACTAATCTACTTAAACAGATTTACAGCATCCCTCACCCAAAGGTTGTAAGGTAGGGTTTGGAAGGATGTTGTGTAAGCCATTTGACAGAGGTACAAACAGGCATTGTATACAGTAATCAATTAATTACAGTATATGGTGATTAATTTTGTAGTCACCTTCTTTCAAATAAGCATTATTTCTTTTCTGGTTGTATTGGCAGATAAATCCTTTTTTGTCAGTCTGGAAATCCAGACTTCTGTAAAAAACCCCCAAAAAAACCATAATAATCTCAGTCATTGAACATGAACAGTCCCAAATGTGAGCAGTAATAACAGACAAGACAATGGTCCTGCCTTTCACTAAGATCCTCTGCTTGACTGAGAAGTGAAGAGGTATCAGGGTCTCTTAATGGAGAGATGAAGAGTTAGAAGTTTCCCATTTCTCCAGTGGTTCTACATGGGACATTCCTCACATCTGGGATAAGCTCCTCCTCCTTCCTCAGGGTCGGCTCCAAGCTTTGATCCAGGCGGGGAGGGGCTTATCCCCTTGGAGGCGAGCCAGTTCTCTTGCCGACCCTGCTTCAGCAGGATGGGCTCCAGAGGCGCTCTTCAGTGCCTATTGAGAAGAAAGGAAAAAGAAGAAGCAAAAAGATTAACAGCTCAGCAAGGCTGTTTTCGTCCAGCACCAGGGGGCTTTGATCTCAGAAGCATGATGCTTCCCTGGCCTCGGCACTGCTTCCTGCTGGCCTGACCCGTCCCTGGGGTGGAGGGCCTGCTCCTAGCCTAGGGAGCACGGGGAAAGCGAAACTTGCTGGTGGAGAGGTGCTTGGCTGTGCGCGACATTCACAGAGCAAGCGCAATGCACCGTCTCCTACCTTCCATCTGAATCACGGTAAGCTGGAGCCGGCAGACAGTCTCTACCTTCTCCAGTTGGGCCTGGAAGAGGCTGAGCCAATGTCTAGCGTCAGTGGAGACGGTTTCCTCTAGGACCCAGGAATTGCAGGGGGAGGATTTCCTCAACTCTCTGTCTGCCTTCGTTCCCCAGGTTTCCCTCAAGCGTGGGCTTGCGGGGGGGGGATCTTCCTGGCCTATCACCACCTGTGGGGCGGGAAATTTAGGCGGGAAAATGATGCTGCAGCCATTTTAAGTTCCCGAGCTCGTATAGGCATATAGGCCTTGGAAAGAGCTTGGGGGGGGGAAGAGATCACCAAACACGGTGTTAGAGCTGGTGGGGTGATCTACAGTATATCCCATGGATCTGACCCCAGACTCATTTACCCCCCGCAGGCTTTGATTATGGCTGAAAAGGCATCTCATGACCGAGGCTATTCCTCTGAGGATAACACATTGAGGCCATCTACCTCTCAGGTCTGCCAAGACTGTAGGGATGTCCCAGATACAGACTCTAGGGAACCAGTTACAGCAGATACGTTAAACTGGTTTAGAGGAGAGATGAGAAGGGAATTTAAGGAGATGTTAAAGGAGACTCTTCAAGCCTCTACCCCACAGGAATCTCCCATGGAAAGGGGCAGGTCTCTCAAGAGGTCTAGAGAAAGGTTAGCTAGTGTTTCTAGGACTCCTGTAAGGACAAAATATAGGAAACACAAATCAGTCTCTCGAGATTAGAACCCTCTGTTGGGACATGGAGACTCAGAACCAGATTCTTCCACCTTTTCGTCAGGTAAAGAGGAAGGGGAACTTTCTCCAGAGGAAGAAGAGGTGGTTGTGCCTACGGTGCAATCAAGACTTTTCCCACAAGAGTTATATTCATTTCTCTTACCTAAAGTCCTGAGGACCCTAGATCTTTCATCTAGACCTAAGGAAGAAACCATACAGAAGCCGGAATTTCAGACAGGTGCGGGAAAATTAATGCCCAAGGTTTCTGTCTCACAGACAGGTCTGCCTTTCCCTGCTTCCTTCTATAACATCATGAAGGCGTAGTGGGAACAACCGGCTAAACCCAAGGCTAATCACCACTTATTTTCTAAATTCTACTCTCTAATGCCAGAAGTCACAAAAAAGTTGAAACTGCCTGTGGTCGATGATCCTGTGACCAGTTTGTATTCCAACTCAGTGCTTCCAATGGACACTGATGGAATGCCTAAAGATCACACAGATAGAAGGGTAGAACAGGCTTTACGAAAGAATTTTGAAGCCTCCTCCTCAGCCATCAAAGTTTCTACTGCGGAGTCCCTCTTCGCCAGGGCGGCGTATGACTGGGCAGACAAATTGGCTTCAACTGATAGCGAAGTGCCAAAAGAGTTTAAAGATGAGCTGAAGAAAATAGCTTTGGCAATTGCCTTCATGGCAGACGCTACGCTAGATGCCCTTCAACTCTCAGCAAGGGTGTTAGCATGCAACATGACAGCGAGACGGAACAATTGGCTCCATCACTGGGACGTGGACTCGTCGGCACAGGCAAAGGTGGCAGCAGTCCCTTTTAAGGGTACCAACCTATTTGGAGATGGGTTGGATAGGTACTTAGTTGAGGACAAAGATAAAAAGAAGGTCCTCCCCTCCAAGAAAAGAGACAGCAAACTGAGAAAACGGTTTCAGCCCTTTCGAGATCAGAAAAGAGGGCAAAAGCCCTCCTACACAAGACCTTTCAAAGGTAAATGGCAGGCTAGGCAACAAAGTGGGAAGTCCTTTCCCTCTTCCAAAAGTGAACAATCATCCAACAAAGGTCCCAAGAAAGGATCTTCGGCATGACTATCTGCCCCCCCCCCGGAAAGACAGTAGATAGGGGGAAGACTTCAAGCTTTCTCAGACAGGTGGCATATGACAGTTTTGGATCAATGGGCATTAGAGACAGTGTCCCATGGATACTAACTGGAGTTTCACTCCATCCCCAATCAACACTTCATCAGAATGCCGAAGTACAGAAGCCGGATGAAACACCTCCAAATCAAGGAGGCGATTCTTCACCTTCTGGACATAGGGGCAATAGAGAAAGTGCCTTTGTCCCAAAAGGGGCAGGGCATTTACTCGATATTCTTCGTGGTTCCACAGAAAAATGGATCCATGAGACACATCCGGCACAGAAAATTCAGGATGGAGACTCTGAAGTCCATCCTCATTTTGATTCAGGAAGGGGATTTTCTGATGTCCTTGGACTTGTCAGAAGCCTATCTCCATATATCCATTCACAGTATACACCAGAAGTTTCTTCGATTCAACTATGCAAATCTTCACTTCCAATACAAAGCTCTCCCCTTCAGCCTCAAATCTTCACCCAGGGTGTTTACGAAGGTTCTGGTGACCTTGGTGGCCCATACCTAGATGACATTTTGATCAAGGCCCCCTCCTCACTAGAATGCTCTCAGGCCTTACGTATGACACTCCAGACATTGGAAGATCATGGGTTCGTGGTGAATCTGGACAAAAGTCATCTCATCCCTACCCAGAGATTACTCCACCTGGGGGTGGAAATAGACTCGAAACAAGACAGGGTGTTCTTGTCTCAGGAACGGGAGTTGAAGATCAGGTTTTAAAGAACCCCAAGACGGAATTGATGACAGTAATCAAACTGTTAGGAATGCTTGTCTCCTGCCAGGATGTAGTGCAGTGGGCATGATTCCATGTCAGACCACTTCAAATATTCTTACTTCCCCATCAAGGGGCCATAATGCATAAAAGATTCAAAATGCTCCAACTCCCTCCATCTGTTCAGAGTCAACTAACTTGATTGAAAGCCCCATTGAGATTCAAGTTAGGGATTCCTCTCCGAGACCTCCCACGGCTAGTAATGACGACAGATGCCAGTCTGTCGGGTTGGGGAGCCCATTCAGGAGACAAGATGGTCCAGGGAGAGTGGTCAGTTGCGGAGATGTCGGAAAGCATCAACCTGTTGGAACTAAGGGCAATTTGCCTGGGCATTCTAAGTCTTGTAGATATTCTGTCTGGAAGCCGTGTCCTGGTTCAGACAGACATCACTATGGTGAAGGCCTACGTGAACTGTCAAGGGGGGACCAAGGTCCGCTCTCTTCATGCAGAAGCATCCCTGCTGATCTCGTGGGCAGAGGAACACTTGTTGGTGTCACGCGGCAGCTGCTCCCCCAGTGGCCTTCTGCCCGTGGCTGTGGCACCCGGCCCTACTGCGGGGGTACGGTGCTGGACACTCCAGCAGGCTTAAAGGTGTTAGGGGTTTTTGAGGCCTCAGAAATGGCAGGGGGTGGGGTTAATGGCACCCCTCCTGCCCCTTTGCCCCGTGCTGCGGAGTCCCTCTGGCTTTTCAGCCCTCGGCTCTCTCTCCTTCAGCCAGTTCGTCCTGGCCCATTCATCCTCCCCGGCCTCTTCACCTCTCTGCCTTTTATTCCCTCTCCCTTGCTCCCAGCACCGTTCTTGTTCCACGTCAACCCCACCCCCTCCCAGCCCCACCCCCTTGATAAGACAGGACGCTCTCCTGTAGACTGGGGCGTGACCATTCCTGAGCCGGCGCCGGCCTCGGCATCTGGGACCTTCAGGGGCGTGGCTCCCACTCCATCACCCCCCCCGCAGCTTCCTGCGGGCTGCAGCAACGAGGCCGCGCCTGTCCTGTTCTCCTCCCCAGGTCGTTCTCCCGGCCAACGGGGACGTCGGTAGCCGCCTCCCTGATGTTCTTCTCTGTGGGCTGGTCGGGCTGACGTGTAGCCTCGTGCCCCAGCATGAGTAGGGGTGTTGGGGGCGCGGTCGGGGGGACGGGTGGCAGTCCTCGTCCCAGACCCATGGGACTGGGACAGTTGTCTCTAAAAGCCACGCATGTGGCAGGAAAGGACAACGAACTAGCGGATTGGTTAAGTCGCAAGCATCTAGATCAATTGGAATGGATGCTGAACATGGAAGTGTTCAAACAGATTTGCAACAGGTTCGGAAGAATGGATCTGGACCTTTTTGCCACAGAACTGAACTGTCAAGTTCCGGAGTTCGTGTCTCGACAAAGAAATGCTCTAGCCAAGGGGACAGATGCTCTGAACTGCACATGGCCCCAGGGCTTCCTCTACACCTTCCTGCCTCTTCCAATCTTGCACAAAGTCTTACAAAAAAATTGCCTCCAGAAAACAGAAGTAGTGCTAATTGCGCCCTTCTGGCCACGTCAAATGTGGTTTCAGGAATTACAGTCCATGTCAATAACAAGTCCTTTGCAGCTGCCAATCCAGGAGGACCTGTTGACACAGGGTCCAACGAGGCATCTGCGGCCGGATTTACTTCAGCTAGCGGCATGGAGATTGAGCGGAAAATGCGAGAAGGGACGGGTTATCAGGATAAGGTGGTCGATACTATGCTGATGGCTAGAAAGGCCTCCACTAATACATCATATGATCACACTTGGAGGGTTTTTCAGTCCTGGTGTATAGATCAGGGGACTAATCCGGTTAAGGCTTCAGTGAGAGTAGTTTTGGATTTCTTACAAGCTGGGCTAGATAAGGGCTTAAGCACAAGCACTCTTCGTAGACAAGTGTCGGCCATTTCAGCCACTCAAGGTGCTAGACACGGAAGGTCCCTCCTTAGGCACCCTCACATTAAGAGATTTCTAAAGGGGGCAATGTCCATTAACCCTCCACAAGTTCATCGGTTTCCCACCTGGAACCTTAACACGGTTCTGAGGGCTCTCTGTAAACACCATTTAAGCCCATGGCTTCCTGTCCTCTGAAGGAATTAACCTTCAAGACTCTGTTCCTGGTAGGCATTACCTCTGCTAGAAGGGTTTCAGAATTAAGGGCTTTATCTATTAACAAAGAGCTTTGTGTCTTTCACAGGGACAAGGTGGTCCTCCGCATGGATCCTGCCTTTGTCCCGAAGATAAATTTGGTCTTTCACAGGGCGGAGGAGATTGTTTTGCCATCCTTCTGCGCCAACCCAAAACATGAGAAAGAACGGGAATGGCATCACTTAGATGTTAGGATGGCCCTCAGTTTCTATATCGATAGAACAAAGGGGTTGAGGAAATCTGAGACACTATTTATGTCATTTCGAAAGTCTTCCATGGGTATGCAGGTTTCCACTTCCACACTCAGTAGGTGGATTAAAGGTTGTATTATACTGGCCTATAAGGCAAAAGGTCTGGAAGTCTCGGATGGGATTGTTGCACATTCTCTTAGGGGGACAGCTACGTCTGCGGCATATCAGTCTTTCCCTTCCTTGGAGACCATCTGCCAAGCAGCCACTTGGAAATCGGTTCATTCCTTCACGAAACACTACAGCGTGGATAAGATTGCTTCGTCTGAGGTGGCCTTTAGCCGTAGGGTGCTACAGCACACTCTGTAAAGTGGGGATGTAACTCCCCATCCATTAAATAGCTTTTGTACATCCCAGACGTGAGGAATGTCCCACATAGAACCACTGGAGAATGGAAGGTTTCTTTCACTTACCGTGAATATTCCTTTCTCGGTGGTTCTGAAGTGGGACATTCCTGCCCACCCATTTTTTGTGTGTGCATCCCCCTTTTACAGAGTTACTGAGGGGTGTCTGTGTTATCGGAGATGTGTTTGTTTGTACTCAGACATTTGGGTTTAGTTTCCATGCCCTATCTTGGTGTTGGGGCGGTTAGTCTCTCTAATTTGGGGGGAGATTCAATTTTTTTCTTCTAGTTCTTTTTCGATGGGGTGAGTTAATGGGCTTGACGATGACAGGCTTGCCTCCAAGGGGATAAGCCCCTCCCCACCTGGATCAAAGCTTGAAGCTGACCCTGAGGAAGGAGGAGGAGCTTATCCCAGACATGAGGAATGTCCCACTTCAGAACCACCGAGAAAGGAAGATTCATAGTAAGTGAAAGAAACCTTCCATTCTCCACTGCTGCTCTCCCCATTTCCAAGTGTCAGGTTGACTGTCTGCTTCATCCCAGTATCCTTAACAGCCAGATGAAAACCATGTCTGTGTTTCTCTGGTCCTGGTCTAATATTTGCTTGATGTATATATTTACCCACTGCATGTCTTAGGAAGTCTGTACCCCCACAGCTATTCTTACATTAATTAATACACCTTTTTTGAAAAAATATAAAAAGTAATGTGAGGGTTTGCCTTGAATTACTGATTGAAAAGATTATGGTTCTCATGTCATAGTGAATCCTGGTATTACCTGCAGTTGTATCACTGGGGACAAGACTAAAAGCTGGCATGAAAGTTGAACCTGCGATATTCTGGCCTAAAGCCAAGTCTTTTGATCGAAGCTGAACTGACACCTTCAGTTTCTCTTCTTAGATCCAGAGAGTAATTTACTTGTCTTTCATAGTCCCATGTGTTTTGTATTGTTTCCAGATGCCTCCCAGCTTATTCATATCATAAGTTGTTTAAATAATTTGTGTTTTAACCTTCCCATGTATTTCTTGTTTAAGTTGTGTTCGCTTATTGGGGCTGGATATAGTGCTTCCAATGTTGCCTTGTATAGTTTGCAAGAAGATTTGTATTTTTGCTTCCAAGTAGGCAGCAACTCACTGTATAGGGATTATTTAAAGAATGATTTGTTTTCTGGTAAAACATCTGAGAACTCCTGGATACCAAATGACTAATCATGGCTGAAATGATTGTGACAGTTATTCTTGCCATATGTTCTGTTAAAATAAGCCATTTGGCCAGCATTGATGTCCTTTGACTTCAGTTTTGTGTACCTTTGAATTTCTAGTTAACCATCCATTATAAAATTAAGCAACATTTGATTATAGACATAAATGCTGAGGAATTCAGTGTCCCTCTAGCATCTTCACATTTTTGTATCTTCAGCTGGAGTCTGCTATTCTCCCTTCTTCCTGCCAGAATACAATCTGATTCCAGCTCTTCCCAGTATCACTTTATGTATTTGAATCTGCATGGCAAAAAGAATCATTTGTCCCTTTCCCTTTCTTTAAAATATCCAGCCTGGTGCAATGTTTTGAAGTGCTAAAACCTTGCACATTGTTTTGTGTTATTATGGCTGGCCCAACTAAAAGGTATTGCATGGCTTTTGTTTTAGTATTTTGCCCTAGCCTGGCATGGCTAACTGCTACCTTTGCTTCACTTGTTTTTTGAGAGTTCACTCTTCTGCAAGATTTCCTACGATACTAATAAGAGTTGTACAGATTCCATTTGTACTCAATGAGCATTTCTTCAATGATTAGAATGGGGAAGATGCTTATTAAGAAACATGTGTTCTGTGGGATAATGAGAAAATCCACTCTTGGGCATAATTTCACTTCTACCATGTGCAACATTAAGGTCATAATAGAAACAAGTACTGCAAATGTTGCCTTCCCAAGGGCATAGTCAGTAGATAAATGGACGAACCATCTATTCACTGACAGTACGATCCATATCATTATTACTCTTCTTTTTTTTTGCTGTCAAGTCAGAGACAGCATAAGGTGATCCCATAGGGTTTTTAAGGCAAGTGAGGTGTTTTGCCATTGTTTGCCTCTGCATATTGACCCTGGTATTCCTTGGTGGTCTCCAAGTACTAATCCAAGCTGACCCTGCTTAGCTTCCAATATCTGATGAGATCAGGCTAGCTTGGGCTCTCCAGGTCAGAGCATTACTATACACATGCACAATACCCAAAGGGAGGCAGCACACTGGGGAAAATATCTTATGTTATACTGTCAGCTGCTGATTACCAAATGGTTAGAGTACCTACCCTGTATATGGTATAACACTTTATCATCTTCCTTCTTCCCCAGTGTCCCTTTTTGCACTTTTAATCCAAACTGATTTCAAACTAAAATGTATTTATATTTTATTTATTTATTATATATAGCCTGCTCGCGGGGAGGGCAGGGTATAAATTGAAGCAATAAATAAATAAATATCTCCTGTGCAACTGCATCTGTAAACAATATTCTTTTCCATACCATGAGAGAATACCAGCACTCAGCAAACTTTGAGCAACCAGTTCAGAAGGGAAAATGCTCTCACTTGTTTGTGCAGATATTTCCCACAGTGTGAAGATGCACACATAAATGATGTATTGGGCACCAGGGAAAAAGAATGAGTACACCCGGTGCAACCATCACACCTTGAAAATTGACATAAAATTTTAAGTCAATATGAATGCAGCACTCCTAAAAGCCTAATAGAGTCGATCACACCACAGCCAGGTACATCTGTTCTCGGCACTAACCGTTATCATTAACATAAAACACTTAAAATCACTAAGCTTCAAGTCTGGGGACAAATTATTCCAAGAAGAACCTGCTAAATAGATTTTAGCAGTGCAGCAAGTGGGGACCTTGGCTACATTAGAGTTATACGATTTTGCATCTCAAAGGCCTGTGAACTGTTTTCAGAGGAACAGTCTGAATGAAGAATAACACTCACACTGTATAGCAATTTCTTTATCACTGTTTAAATGTGGAGGTAAAACCCTTGGAGCTGAATGAATACAACTCACAAACCAGAAAGAAACTGTTTTGGGGGAGGGGGAATTTGAAAAAAAACAACACATTTCATTGAAACTTTCCATACGGCAAAACTGAACATTGGATGCAAGACAAAGAGCTTAGAAAGGCTACACTTCAGAACCTCTGGGTTAATACTGAGACAAAACTATGGTCTTTGTTCTTAGAGCAAAATGGCTGGCAAGGAAAACTGGAGAAATAGCGAGCCTCTTTCCATTGTGTATTAGAAGTAGGACCTGGGAGACTGCATACTAGCACACCTCTTATGATACAGGAAATAGTGCCAGCAATATGCCTCTAAGGCTGCAGTGTGAAAAAGGATAAAGAGTAATATCATTACCTACTTGCTTTATTTTTAATTGTTTTCATTTCTGTTGCATATTTATATGTTTGCAATCCTAAAACTTCTGGGAAGGGGTTTGTTGTCAGTGTCTCAAACTGAGGCATTCAGATTTCATAATTCAGAGAAAAAATGTAAAAATTAAAAGATTTTAATCATCTATGTGTACATTTTAATAAAACAACAACTATATTTTATCAGTTCACAGTCGTTTCATAACGGTGATTAAGAGGAATGATTATGAGGCTTTGGTTTGAGACCATGAAGGTAGCAAAACTAAAATGACAGAATGCCGAGCATCTTAGAGGTTAACAGTTTTTTGGTGGCCTGAGCTTTTATGCCTAACAGCCTACTCCGGATGCATTAAAATTAAAATCATTCAAGTTGATAACATGCCATTGATAGCCTCTAATGAGTGATCAACTGATAGAGGTTGAAGCTTCCTCCAGATCTGTACTGTTTTACAGCAGCAACATTAAACCTGCTGCAAGTAAGTCTAATTAAATTTAGCTGGATGTTTGTCTGATTAAACATACAGGATGAGGTTTCAGCTGAGAATCTGGAGTCATTCTATGACTGAGCAAAAGAGAAGCCAAAGAAGAAAAGTATTAATTTATGTTCTGACTCTGCATGGAGGAGAGTCAGTGTTAAACCTAACAAGCTATTTTCTTTGCATTTGTTGAAATCATCTCTTTGCAAAGTAAAAAAGTAGGACTGATAAATTGTCATTTTTGTTAGTGGAAAGGCTCCTATACCAATGGGCTGCTGTATGACTGGCAGAACTTTAGGAAATGGCATGGAGATGAAATTAGGTGGAAAGCTTCAATTATTAAATGTCTACTTATTGGGAACAAAATGTTTGGCATTCTTGAAAAAAGAGGAGGACTGACATGCTGTACCTTCAGCTTGACCTACAGGTAAGTTTCTCCTGCCCCAGCTGCCATGAGACTTTTCTTTTGATCACGCTGGCTGTGAATGTCTTACGCCAATTGCAAAGAATATGAGCCATCAAGTAAAGTCCATTTGAATAGACAAGAACTAGGCATTTTTAATATATATTGCTGCCATTGCCTAATCATGAACTGGAAAATGATCCTGGGGGAGGGCATATATATTGGATAGTTTATTTTCCTTGGGGTGCCTCTTCTGCAGGGTAATCCTTGTCACCCAGCCCAGCTGTTAGAAGCCACCAGTAACTGGAAGGTAAACATTTGAACAAACATCTGGAAATTTCTTCCTATCTCATCTCTAGCAACTGACAGTCCCAGTTTCTCTGCATTCTGCCAGTCCCCAGCAGATGCTGCAGTATTTAGTGAAATTCTTTTTACTATATAGAAAGAACAGTACATCTCAGCAGTCAGGTTTAATTAAGAATTGTAAACTGCTTAGAGGGTCAATCTGGCTGAAAAGCAGGATATAAATGAATGAATGAACAAACAAACTGATATCTCTAAATGAGAGATTTCCTAGAACCTGAGGCAGCTAAGACAAGCCATTTCTGTTCATCTGAGCTTATTGTGGTCCTCAGTATTAAATAAAGGAGTTATTTATTAGTGTGATGGTGCGTGCATTTGAGCAGGTGCTGAAGTCTTTTATACTTTCAGATATTTATAGGACACTTCATACCATAGCTCCTTTTTCATTCTTAAAGAAGGGACAAATTGCTTACATGTAGAGTAATTTGTAGCTGATACGTCATGGCCTCTCCGAAACAAGATCTGATGTACTTCTTCATTACTTTTTTACTTTGCAAGAAAGGAATTTAAGTGGATAGCCAAGGCTAGCCCAATTTCAGAACCTAAGCAGGGTTGGTCCTGGTAAGTATTTGGATGGAAGACCACTAAGGAATACCAGGGTTGTAATGCAAAGGTAGGCAATGGCAACCCACATCTGAATGTCTCTTGCATTGAAAACCCTATGGGGTTGCCATAAGTCAGCTGCTACTTAACTTAGCAGCAATATATATATCTATAATGCTGTTTTAAAGTGACAACATTCCATGTACTCCCATTGGCTGTGCAATGCCATCCCTCAGCCACTGACCCCTCAACTGCCACTCAAGAGTACTCACATGCCATTGGCCAGGTGCTGGGTCTGCTCCTCTTCCCCACCCACTCCCCCTTCAGCCACTCTGCCCTGTCAGAATTCCTGGCAAATGGCTTTGTCTTTTTACGCAAAAACTTCTACTGCTTGCATCCTGTGTGGGAGTAACTTTTCCTTCAGTGGCTGTTGGTAGGTGTAAGGAAATGGCAGTTACCTGTGTTTGTAAGATGGCTGCTGTCTGTGGTTGTTAGTTTAAAATGTTCCGCCATTTAATTGAGTTGTAGTTCCAGAGGGGGCCTGTAGGGGTATCACTCACTGGGTTGAATGGGGCTTCCTTATCTGCTGGATTACAGTTCCCAGCTGCCCCAAGGCAGAAAAGGGCAGGAAAACAGGCACTGTTCCAACACGCGGGGCAGCATCAATATAGACTGCAGCCCATCCAGGGAGGAGGCCATTTTTGTCCTACAGGATGTTAGGAAAGGCTCCTGCTGCCTGTGATGACCAGGCTGTCGAGGCCACCAGTCAGAGACGTGGGCAAACCCTGGGAGGCAGCAGAAATTCAGCCACTCCACAGTCGGCTGGACTAGGGAATGAATGAAAGTTTCCCAGCTCTCTTGGGCCAGAGAGAGAGGCTAGAGCAGAGAGCTAGAGGTTGGTGTGTAGGGGAAAAGGATGGTATTTAACCCCTGTGGATTTATGCCTTGTTGGTTCATAGTGTGTTCTTACTCCAACAGTGTGTTTGTGCCCCATAACTGTGTAAATAGTTAGATAAATTCTTTTATTTGGGCTAATTATCTGCGTTGTGCTCTGACCACTTAGTCTCCCCCACGCTGCACAATAACAAAGGGAAAGGGTAGCCCAAGGAGGCAAGGAAAAGCCAGACCATTGGGTTGCCAACTCTCCAGGGATCCCCCAAAGATTGGGGATTCCATCTTCAAATACAGATATTCGGCCAGAGGGGTTCCACTGTCCCTCTAAAAAGGCAGTGATGATTCAGTGAGTCGTGGCAGCGAATTTAAGTAGTGAGATACGTGCATAGGACGATGGTGGGAAGCAAACAGCTGAGTGGTAAATTGGAGCCCGTTTGGCCACAGTAGGCAACCAAGCTTGGTTCAGACAAAGGAAGGAAACCCTTTGCAGGCCTTGGTGAGGAACTCATTGGGGCCAGTCCTAAGTCTAGAGTTGTCAGCTCCAGGTAGGGAGATTCCTGGAGATTTTCTGGAAGAGTCTATGGAAGCCAGGGTTTGGGAAGGGGAGGGGCCTCAGCTGAACAGAATGCCATACAGCCCACCTTCTAAAATAGTTATTTTCTCCGGGCGGGGGGAGATCTGTTGTCAGTTGTGTTTAGTTGTGATACCTGGTGACCTTCAGGCTCCACCTGGAGGTTGGCAGCGCTAGGCGTAGCAGTCAGTGCTTCAGAGCAGGTTCTGTTAGATCCAGGTTCTTGTTGTAGAAGCTGAGTGGGTGATTTTGGACCAGTCACAGACTTTCAGACTAACCTACCCCACAGGGTTGTTGTGCAAGTCAAAAGGGGGAGAGGAGAATGATGTAAGCTGCTTTGGTCCCCATTGCAGAGAAAGACTACTTTTCCTCCTGGGAAACCATTGTTGCCAATCTCCAGGTGAGGGCTGGTGGTCTCTCAGAATTACAACTGCTCTCCAGATGGCAGAGATCAGTTCCCCTGGAGAAAATGGTGGACTCTGGCAGTCAGGGCTTCAGAGCACAGGAGAGGCTGCAGGTGTGTGTGTGTGTGGGAAAATGGAAAGCTGAAAAGAGAGGGGGAAATAAAGGTATGTTGATGATTGGCTGGGAAGGAGACAGGGTTGCCAGTTCCAGGTGGGAAATTCCTGGAGATTTGAGGGATGGAACCTGGAAAGGGTGAGGTTTGAGGAGGGGTGGGACCTCAGACAGGTACGATGCCATAGACTTCACCCTCCCAACCAGCCATTCCCTTCTGGGGAAACACCGTTCCCAATCTCGGGAGAGGGGTGGAAATCACTCAGAATTACAACTGATCTCTAAGAGGGAAGGGGGAGG
The DNA here is from genome assembly GCA_029375565.1 of Gekko gecko. Taxonomy (NCBI): domain Eukaryota; kingdom Metazoa; phylum Chordata; class Lepidosauria; order Squamata; family Gekkonidae; genus Gekko; species Gekko gecko. The sequence continues at coordinate 46,992,341 of JAPDNY010000004.1, forward strand.
AGATGCAAAGCTGAAATCAGAGGGGCAGATAATGGCAGGTTGATGCTTGGCTGGGAAGGAGATAGGGTTGCCAACTCCAGGTTGGGACATTCATGGAGATTTGGGGGGTGGAGCCTGGGGAGGGTGAGGTTTGAGGTAGGGTGGGACCTCAGACAGGTACAATATCATAGACTCCACCCTCCCAACCAGCCATTTCCTCCTGGGTAACAATTGTTGCCAATCTCCAGGTGAGGACTGGAGATCACTGAAAATTACAACTGCTCTTCAGGTAGCAGAGATCAGTTCCTCTGGAGAAAATGGTGGACTCTGTGTCATTATACCCTGCTGAGGTCGCCACAGCAGATTGACGCTGAGTGCTCAAGGCTTTGGAACTCTCCCAGAGCCTCTTTCTAGAGCTCATATTTATTTCCACAATGGGCCTTATTCCTAGTATATATAATAATCAACATGAGTACTTTCTGCCTGTGTATTTCTCTTTTTATGGTGTACAACATTTTGGAGTGAAATGGAGCATCTGAACTGGGCTTGTGTACTTTTTCTTATACTCTTAACATGTAGATATAGCAACAAAGGTTGACAGCTTTTTAGTGATCTCACTCTTCTGTCTGATACATACACATTTAGCAGCTGCAATATCTCCCAGCATGAAGAAACGGCCCGGATAGCGCCAATTCAGGCTACTGTTGTAAAAGCTCAGAAATTAGGCCAGTTTAAAATGTTGGCAACCCTAGGTACTTATTGAGTCATCCATCCAACACAGAATTGAGCCTTCTTCAATTTATCCTTTCATGGGTGTGTGTGTGTGTGTGTGTGAGAGAGAGAGAGAGAGAGAGAGACAGAGGGAGAGAGGGAGAGAGGGAGAGAGAGAAATTGATCATCCATTAGCAGATTGTGGCAGGATAAGCCAATCTTATACTTTATACCATTGCAGCAAGCTACTGTATGCCTAGTCCAGGATTTCTGATGGTAGGGATAAGAGAAATAAACTTTTTGCAAAGGAAAAAAATAGCTGATAAAGTTGCCAAGAACAGATATTTTGTAATCTGTGCTAAATCTCTGCTGGAAAAACATGAACAGCAATGAAGCTGAGAAGACACTAAAAGAAATTCAGGGCAAAGTGCCAGACGCCCAGACGGAAGCAGAATGTGGACCAAAAAGATTGCGACAATCGGGTAATTATGGTTTATGAATTTCAGCTTTAATCTGTAGTTCAGTGAATCCTGATTAAATATCTGTTAAACACAATTAAAGTTTGTTTTTGTATTTCACCGTCTTGATCAGAATAATTAGAGACTGCGTGTTTCATGTCAAAAGTAGCAAGAGGAATTTAGTGAATGAACATCGTTTTTAAAAGCCATTTGTAGCACCAGCTGTTGGCATTATTTTATATTTTAGTGTTATCAGCATAAAGATGGGCCTTCTCAGTGCTGCATGCTTTCCAGCAAGACATGGATGGTTCTTGCTGATCTGTGAGCCTGTGGTGAAATGTAGGGGGAAAGTGGGAACTGTGAGTGGCCACAGAATCATGGTGGCAAAGTATGAAACAAGTCTCTAGTCCTCAGAAGTTACAACTGGACATGCAAATAGTTGTGCAAAGAAAGATGATGCAAGTGGATTACATAGCACCTAGTGTGTACATTTCAGTTAAAGATTCATTGGGAAATTAAAAAAAACCCTGCATATGAAATGTAGAGATGGCTTTTTGGACCAATAAGAATCCATCTTCTATCCCTCATAGGCAGTCTTTGCATCCCAAACAATCACACCATTGATACTACTGCTGTTTAAAGAAAGACTGCACTCCAAACTAATATTTCTGATTGATATATCTCAAATATTATTTTCTTGAAAACAGCCAGTTCGATACATTTGTACAGATATTGCCTGCCCCCACAGCCTGGAGCTGACTTCTTTCTCACTTGATCTCAAAGGGCACTGCAAATGGCTATGATAAGATGCCGCAAATCCTCTGGTAGTTATTTACTCCAGTCCTTAATCAAAACTCTGTGAGATACTTAGTCTGAGGCCCCAGAGCAGTGGCAAAGGTTGCCTGTTCAGCAGAAGAGAACTTACATTGTTACATTTCCTACTACCATCATTAAATTAAAAAACACCCTCCATTTTGTATTCTAAGTGGAGTTAGCACTTATGCAGAGTTTGACTGAGGCAAATTCAGTGCACATACATGAGCAATAAATCTAGGCAGAACGTACTTATTAGGGTTTGGGTTTTTTTAAGCTGTGTTCCTCCAAGGAGCTTAGTGCGATTCGCACCTTTATATTCCTCACAACAACCCAGGTATGTTTGGCTGAAAGATACATTCATGGCTGAAACAAAATTATATGTGATAATGGCAGGCCTTTTAAAAAAAAATGCAATTCTGTGCTCATCACATACAAAGTGTACATATGTGTACCTGTGTATATGGAAGACCTGATTTTAAGAGAAAAAGCTGAGGGATTCTGAACCCCCTTCCCATTCCCTGCTCTGGCTTTCCTCCCGTAGACCCCCTTTTCTTGTAGCTGAACTCCAGTCCTCAAATTGAGCCATCTGGATAAAAACTGTATATGTTTGGAGGGATGTATTATGGGGAGGTTAAAATGGCTCTCACACCCATTTTAAAAAAATCTAAAATGTTATTATTGATAATTAAATATATAACAACTAGGAATAAGGCCCATTGTGGAAATAAATACAACGGGCTCTAGAAAGAGGCTCTGGGAGAGTGCCCCGGCTTTGGGCACTCAGTGACAATTTCCTGTGGCAATCTCAGCAGGGTATAATGACAGAGTCCACCATTTTCTCCAGAGGAACTGATCTTTGCTACCTGAAGAGCAGTAGTAATTTTGAGTTATCTCCAGCCCACCCCCAAGATTGGTAACAGTGGTTCCCCAGGAGGGAGTGGCTGGTTTGGAGGGTGGAGTCTATGGCATTGTACCTGTCTGAGGTCCCACCCCTCCTCAACACTCACCTTCTCCAGATTTGACCCCTCAAATCTCCAGGAATTTCCCAACCTGGAGTTAACAACCCTATCTCCCTCGCAGCCAACCATCAACCTACCTTTAGTTTTCCATCTCCTCCCCCATCCCTCCTACAGAGGAGTTGTAATTTTAAGTGATCTCCAGCTACCACTGGAGATTGGCAACAATGGTTCCCCATCAGGGAATGGCTGGATTGGAGGGTGGAGTCTATGGCATCGTACCTGTCTGAGGTGCCACCCCTCCTCAAACCTCACCCTCTCCAGGCTCCATCCCTCAAATCTCCAGGAATTGCCCACCTGGAGTTGGCAACCCAATTAGGACTGGGCCCAATGAGTTTTCTCCCTAAGGCCAACATAGGTGTGGAAAGGGCCTTTTACTGACAGAGGAGAAAGTACAGTTGCCAACTCTGATTAGGGAAATACTTGGAGATTTGGGGGGTGGATCCTGTGGAGGGCAGCATTTGGGGGGGGGGTGGAAGGACTCAGCAGGGTATAATGCCATAGAGTCTACCCTCCACAGCAACCATTTTCTCCCGTGGAACTGATCTCTGTCATCTGGAGGCCAATTGTAACATTGGGAGATATCCAGGTCCCACCTGGAGATTGGCAACTCTGGGGGAAAGTCAGCCGCAAGCGGGGAGTTGACGAAAATGGTCTGATGGTCGCTGGCCCACCTCGTTAGCCAGCCAGCCATGCTGAAGCTAAGCAGGAGAAAGAGCCTTTTTCCATTTATTCTGACAGGAAAATGGCCATTGGGGAGGGGGTTAAGCTGAAAGTCCTTTGTTTTTTTACTCACAAAACCAAGCTTGGCTGCCTCCCAACAGCCACTGAGGGGACAGTCCCTCACAGGAGTCAAGAAAACGGTCTTCCTCAGGGAGAGAGCTGGTCTGCCAAGGGGAGTGGGTGGGGAAGAGGAGCAGACCCAGCACCCGGTCAATGGCACACAAGTACTCTTGAGTGGCGGCTGATGGGCCAATGGCTAAGGGAGGGCATTTTACAGCCAATGGGAGCGCATGGAATCTTGTGAAACCAAAAGATAAATATTTATAAGGAGAGATATTCAATACAAATTCAAAACATGTAAGAGCAAATGAGTAGTACAAATAGCACCCATATGCCCCCCCCAAAAAATGTGAGTCCCCTGCTTTATACATTATTAAGGTAGACTTGCATTTAAAAAGATAAATTTGCTGCCGTCTCATCTAGTTTCAAGTAGAGATCTGAACTTCTACATCCACCACTCAATATACTGTTAACCTCCATGGAGCCATCTTATTGAGTTGTAATTTAAGCCTCTTGAGAAACCCAGTCACTGACTTGATTGGTAATGGTGTGCCAGCCTCCTTGCAAGGCAGCTTAATCAGCAGCACCCATCTTTTTTTTCTTTTTCTTTTTTTTTTACTACCCAGAAGATTTCTGGGTATGTTAACAGGGAGTTCTGATGAGGCCCAATAGGATTGACTGACACTCTGCAAGAATTGAGTGTATACTGTAGAACATCTCCTTAGCCTAAAGTCAGATGAAGGTGAACTGTTCTGTGAAGGCACCAAAGTAGATAATGAAGTCGTCTACCCAGTCCAGTCTTACTAGAGAATAAACCCCAGAAGGATGGAAAAAGATAACATGAGATGAGTAGTCTGCAAGTGACCACAGCCTTTTGTGGGAGCCATAGTCATTCTAATTTAAAATTAAACCAAGGTCAACGGAGGAAATGTTGACTACAACTTTAAAATCAAAGCTTTATTTAAAGATGATATCAAAGGCTTATAAAATATGGTTGCTTTCTTATAAACAACAAGCCCTAAAGATATGGTGCCCCAAACAGAGCAGAGGGAAGAAAGTCTCAGCTTTGATCCTATCACTTCAGTCTGTTTAAGTGAGAAATTATATTCAGAGTCAGTCTATGAAGACATATGCTAGGGCTGAGACTTTCATATCACTAAGATTATTTACTAAAAAATTCAGGTTTGGATATAGTAGAAAGAAACTGTTTGTTGGGGAGAAGTACGAAGATTTTAGCTTCAGAAGAGCAAGCTGAAGGGCAGAATTGGTTTGCTTGTACTAGCTTGATGCTGGTGATGTATCCATACAGAAAACTGCTATTGAAATACTGGAGTGCTGTATGATACTGGGTCTATGAATGTGTGCTTCTAACACTAGATTTTAGAACTCGTTTTGCTAGAACCTTCCGAGACAATGCAGTATTTATCTGATTTTGCTAGAGTCTGCTGGTAGATAAGGCTACAGAGTCTTAACAGGTATTCCCAATATGCAGGGCTCTTTTGTAGCAGGAACTCATTTGCATCTTAGGCGACACACCCTTAATGTAGCCAGTCCTCCAAGAGCTTACATTAGCCCCTGTAAGAAGAGCTCTGTAAGCTCTTGGAGGATTGGCTACATTAGGGGATGTGTCACCTAATATGCAAATGAGTTCCTGCTACAAAAAGAGCCCTGCAAATATGGCATATAGCAGAGGAATTCAGTATGATGTAATGGTTATAGTGTCACACTAAGATCATGGAGACCACAGTTCAAACCCCCACTCCGCCATGGGAGTTTACTGGATGACCTTGGACACTCAATCTGTCTCAGCCTTACAGGATTATTATGTTGATAGAACAGGAAAGACCATGTTTGTCACCCTGAGTTCCTTGGAGGAGGGCTTGGATAAAAGTGATAATACAGCACCATACTCTGTGTAAATTATTTCACTGTCTTCAAAGACAAGAGCTACATGTGTTGATTCCTCTCATGTCATATTCAAGACAATTGTCAGGCTCCCCTGTCAATGGGTCAAGAGCCTTGGACTGGCTCAACTCTCCAGCTTCATTTTTGGCAATGGCCTAGAATGAGTCTCAGAAGCGTGAGAATACAGGGGTTCAGCTTCACCCCTGCCCCCTTCACCTCCCTACTAGTCACAGGAGAGGTCTGGCTATCCCTCCCTGGTCCACTCTTGGTGTCAAGGTCTGGAGCGCAGGCAGAGGGGGGTCTGAAGCAGGCAGTCGGGGGTCTGAAGCCAAAAGGGATGAAGCAGAAGCCGAGAGTGAAAGTCCAGAACGCAAGCCAGAAGCAAGGTCGTTCAAGCCAGGGTCAGAAGCTGGAGGAACTTAGCAGGAGCCGAGAGCAACAGTCCAAATCACAAACCAGGAGAAGGGTTGATCAAGCCATAGTCAGAAGCCAGAAGTAGGTAGCAGGAATGATGTCTCAGAACCAGGGGGTGGAGAGCAGCAAGGCATCACGGAGTAATGACGAGTTTGCGTCCACAAACGAAGCCGGCTTAGCCTGAAACTAAATAGCCCTCTGCTGCTGTTTCCAATTAGCGCAGCGGCACCGGCAACTCAGCATCTGTTAAAACTCAGGACTGACAGCTCGCCTGTTTCTCAGCCAAGCTGAGTGTTGCCTTGCTGCTAAGTCTTGCCGGAGTTTGTTTCGCAAGGAAGCCATCCTTGGGGACAAAGCGGGAGGGCTGTCTATCTGTGTCTGCTGCTCGTCAGCCATCTCTGAGCCAGATGCCAGTGCAGGGTGTGATGGTAAATTGCTGATTTCTGCAGCTTCAGAGGGGCCAGCTGTGGGTTCAGCTGGAGCTGGCAGCTGCCCTTCCTCAGCACCCATGACACTTGGACAACTTATTAAAGGGCGGCCTGGAGGTACACCAGCCTCAGGCTCTGCCAATCCCAATAGCCCTGAGGCTGAGTTTGCAAGGAAAGGGCCCAGTTCCAGTGGTTCCTCCCACAGGGTTTCTGTACCTTTTGCCCCACCTTCCCTCCTGTCTGGCTCAAAAAGCTGTAGGCTTGGCTTACGTGAGCTCTTGCCACTCCCCCCACCATGACTGACTTTGCCTGCATGCTTCCCTGCTGTTGTGGCCTTTGCTTCCTCCTAGGACTAGCTGGAGGATTCCCCTCCTGTGCAGGCTGCGAGGTTACTTCCTGAGGCCCCCAGCCAACCTGTTTTGCTGCTGCTGGCTGTCAGGGTGCTTGTGACTCTGGTGAGTGTGGGGCCAGGGCTGCCAGCTCCAGACAATGTTAAGCATTTTTTAATATTCTCACAGAGAGTTAGACTCTTCCTTTGTCGTGTACCATATAGCTAATCCCCTGCTCTTCCTTCTCTTTTGTTTCTTGTGGTTGCATGTTTTAAGGATAAAATATTTCCATTAAAGATCAACCAATATTTTATTGGGTCTGTTTCTGAATGACAAACACAGCATTCTCAGTTTGCATAGATGGTGGGGTGGGGCAGGGATAGCATACATAGTTTTGTCAGATATGAAGGGAGCTTTGGTTCTCGAAAGTTTATACCCCAAAAAACTTGTTGTTCTCTAAAGTGTTACTGGACTTGAATCTTACTGTTCTATGGAAGGCCGACACAGACCCTCTGAAACTATCTCCAAGAATAACAAGAATCCATCTGCTGACTGAGAATTCTTCCATTGACTTTGAGGAGGTCTCTGATGTGCAAGGGTCTACAAATTTTGGCTGACTTTGGTAGCCTACTGTTATTTTCTGCTAGTCAGGCATAAAGTCCAATTCCACCACAGTGTTTCCTGTAACATAAGATAACCCCTAGACTTATCAGACTGTGTACTAATAAAAGTCACTGAGTCACAAAAGGTCTGTCTTGTGTATTTTCAGCAAATGATGGAGCAGTGGACTCAGGCAAGCCTGGCCCACCCAAACTTTATGTGTTCTGCCTTGAAGTCTGGGTCACATTGGAAATCCCATGTGTGGTATTTCTCATGTACGCTCAACAACACTCCCCTCCTTCTTATTGTCATATTGGTCCAACATATAGAGATGCCATACAGCAAATTCAGTGCAAGTAGATGTTCTGAGCATGGAAGTGGAGCAGAACAGTAGGCCAGCAGGTCTAAAGCAGGGCAGATGTATACAGTTTATTTATTTATTTATTTATTTTTGACATTTCTACCCCATCCTCCCCACAAACGGGCTCAGGGCGGCTTACAAGGGGCAAAGCCCACATAAAACATAATAAAAACAATAAAACCATTAGATAACACACATACAGTAAAGTGCTCGATGAAACAGGACAGTCCCCGAATACATCTCATGATGGTAACAATCATGTGGGTGATCTTTTCCTGTAGTGGGTGATCTTGTCCTGTCGTTGGTTCCAAGTAAGTCCGGTGGTACCAGTGTGATGTGATGTTATAAGAGATCTTCCTGGGGCCATCCATAGCCCCGTAGTTAACCACCCCATTGGTGGTGGTGGCAGTGGTGGCCCCTATGCGAAAGCCTGGCGGCAGAGTCCCACAGGGCCCTGATCTCCTCCGGGAGCTCATTCCACCAGGTAGGGGCTGGCACCAAAAAGGATCTGGCCCTGGTCATGGCGAGCCTTGCCTCCCAGGGGCCTGGAATCAACAGGCAATGTTGTGTCCCCGACCAAAGTGCTCTTGGGGGTATATATGGGGAAAGGCAGTCCCTCAGGTAAGTCGGCCCCTGGCCATGTAGGGCTTTAAAGGCAAGTACCAGCACTTTGAAATGAATCCGGTATGCTATTGACAGCCAATGCGTTTCCAGCCCAGGCCGGATGTGCTCCCACTTGGGGAGACCCATCATCAACCTGGCCGCTGCATTCTGCACCAGCTGCAGACTCTGAATCTGTGCCAAAGGCAGCCCCATGTAGAGAGCGTTACAGTAGTCTAGCCTCAAGGTGAGCATCGCATGGCTCACTGTGGCCAGGTTGTCATGGTCGAGGAAGGGGACCAACTGCCGAACCAGCCTAAAATGATAAAATGCTGATCTGGCAGTGGCTGCCACCTGGGCCTCTATAGTTGAGGGATCCAGGCACACTCCCAGACTCCTAACCTCCGATGCTGGCACCAATGGCACCCCATTGAAGGTCGGGAGAGGGATCCCGAACCCCTATCCATTCCGACTCAGGCACAGGACCTCCATCTTCGCTTGTTGATAATCTCCCTTATGGCACCTTGAAACCCCTCGTGGCCTGCTTTAATGAGCCAGGAAGGGCACGGATTGAGGCGGCACATGGTTGGGCGCACAGTTATATGCAGTCTGTCAACTTCCTCCAGACTGAGCAGGTCAAAACATTCTAAACTCCGCGGAGATGCGCAAGGGGTCTCAAGTTTGCTCACTGTTTCAATTGTGGCCGGGAGGTCATGGTGGAGCATTGAGACTTTATCTGTGAAGTAGCTCGCAAAAACCTCACAGCCAATTTCCAATTCCCTACTATTTTGTCTGCCTTGTGGCAGATCTGTCAAGGACCAAATCATTCTAAACTATTGGGCTGGGTATGAGCTAGCAGACGCAATCTCGGCTGCATAGAACTCTCTCTTAGCAGCCTTGACTGCCATCTCATAGGATCTCATAAATGTCCTATAAGATGTTCTTGATGCTTCATCGTGGGCACACCACCACCATCTCTCTAGCCATCTTAGCTCTTGCTTCATAAGCCGCAACCCCTGGGTATACCAAGGAGCAAGCCTAGAGTGAGTGCACAGAGGGTTCCTGGGAGCGATCTCATCAATGGCTGTGGAGAGTCGGTCATGCCAGTCCTCCACAAGCTCATCCAATGAGCTGCCAGGGGGCATCGGATCCCGCAGAGCCATCTGAAGCCATTCTGGGTCCATTTGGCTCTGCAGGCGAGCTAAAATCTGCTCGCCGCCTGAACAGGGTTGGGGTGGGACATTCAGATGAGCCTTCAGTACTGCAGTAATCTGGTCCATTGTAATCCCCACTGCGAAGATCAAATCGAGCGTGTGCCCGGCCTGGTGCGTGGGGGTCAACACAAACTGAGAGAGTTCCAGTGCCACCATGGACAGGTCCGCAGCCTGGCTGGAGGCCACGTCATCGGCATGGACATTGAAGTTGCCCAAGACCACAAGCCTAGGGTGCTCCAGTGCCCAGCCTGATATGGCCTCCAGCAGGGACGGCAGGCTACTGGATGGTGCATTAGGCGGTAGGTATGCTAGCCAGATCGCCAAACTCTCCACGATCCCCAGCATGAGGCTGACACACTCCATGCCCGCAATCTCCATTGGGGGGAGTGCCCTGAAGGAGTAAGCCTCCTGAATGAACTTTGCCACTCTTCCCCCCACCCCGCCCCTTGGTCTGCAGTTGGTGTAGGACCGCAAACCCGGGTGGGGCAAGCTGGGAGAGAGCTACCGTCTCCCTATCCCTCACCCAGGTCTCAGTCATACACACCAGGTCCACCTGCTGTTCCGTAACGAAGTCCCAAAAGATTATCGTTTTATTATTGATGGACCTGGCATTACACAGCACCAATGACGGAAAAGGGTTCTTCATCCTAGCCCCACTGCTGGCCTCCTTTGGGATGGGTCGTAGGCTGGAAGGGTGTTGAGCCCATCTTTTTCTCAACATCCTTCCCTTACCCTTTTGCCTAGACCCACCGCAATACTTTCCCCACCCCAGAGCACTGGAATTTGCTGCTCCAGCATCACCACACCGGCCAGTATTTGCAGTGGCCACAGACCATGGTGGCCACCATCTTCACCACGTGTGGAGTCTGTGTATGTATGAGACAAAAAGTGATGTGCATGAATGTTTGAATCAGCCCTTAGAAAATTGATAATCAGCTTTAACCACCCCGTTAGCTTTTAGTATTCTGCCTCCAATCATGCACTTGGTGAACTGATTGTTTCTTTTTTTTGGTAAATACAATTTATTATTGGATATATCACATGTTCATACATTTTCAACCAACCTACATATCCATTTTTCTAATTTCCCTTCTCCCCCCCCAAACAAGGCTTCCCGCACTGCTCCAACCCCATTAATATCTCTCTTATTCTGTTACAGTTATTTCTAAACTTATTTTCTCTAACAAACGGTAACAATTCAGAAATCTAATTCTATTTCATTTTCCACTTAATAACTATCAAAACAAATCAAACCACGTTTAATGTCCCAATTTTTCAACAAGTATTTTTGAAAGTCTTTCCAGTCTTCAAAAAAAGTTTCATCTTCTTCGTTGTTTAATTTTCTTGTTAATTTGTCCATTTCTGCTAAAAACAACGTCTTTTTAATCCATTCCCATGTTTCAGGTACTTTATCTTGTTTCCAACATTGAGCAAAAGTCAGTCTTGCTGCTGTAGTCAAGTACCATAGTAGTGTTCTCTTGGCTACATTTATTTCTTCCATTTTAAGACCTAACAATAACATCTGTGGGTCTTTCTTAAAAGTACAATTCAAAATTTTTTGTATCTCATTGTGGATCTCTGTCCAATACTTTACTGCTTTATCACATGTCCACCACATATGGTAAAAAGACCCCTCATGTTTTTTACATTTCCAACATTTGTTGGACATACTTTCATTTATAATAGCAATTTTTTTAGGCGTCATATACCATCTATACATCATTTTATAGCAATTCTCTTTAACATTTACACACGTTGAAATTTTCATTGATTTTTTCCACAAGTATTCCCAAGATGTCATTAATATCTCATTATTAACATTTACTGCCCATTTTATCATTTGCTCCTTTACAACTTCATCCTCAGTATACCATTTCAATAACACCTTGTACAGTTTAGAGATCATTTTTTTATCTTTCTCAAGCCATACAGTTTCAATTTCAATATTCTTTTCTCTAAAACCATGTTCTCTTTTATCGGTCTTAAATAGATCATAAATCTGTCTATACTTCAACCAATCATATTCAAATTCAACATCAAATCTATCTTTTAACACAAAATTTTTCCCTTCAAATTTTAAAAGATTTTTATAAGGTAGCCAATCTAACCCTTGATTTCTTGAATATGGATTAATCACTTCAGCTGGTACAATCCAAAGTGGTCTTTCTTCTGAGAAGAATTTTCTATATCTCGTCCATGTCTCGAACAGTGATTGTCTTACAAAGTGGTGTTTAAAAAATTTATCCATTTTTACTTTTCCATACCATAAATATGCATGCCATCCGAATTTATTATCATGTCCTTCAAGTGCCAATAACTTCTTATTTTCCAAATTAATCCACTGTTGCAACCATGTTAAACAGACGGCATCATAATACAGTCTTAAATTTGGTAGTTGTAAGCCTCCTCTCTCTCTTGCATCACATAAAATTTTCATTTTAATCCTTGGCTTCCTTCCTGCCCATACAAATTTGGATAATTCTTTCTGCCACGAATCCAGTACTTTCCTTTGTTTTAATATTGGAATAGCCTGAAATAAAAACATCAAACGCGGTAAAATATTCATTTTTACAGTCGCGATTCTTCCCATCAATGATAAATTCAAAGTGTCCCATTTCTTCATATCTTGCTGAATCTTGTACCACACCTTTTCATAATTGTTTTTAAACAAGTCAATATTTTTCATAGTTAATTCAATTCCAAGATATTTAGTCTTTGTAACTACTTCACATTGAATTTTCTCTTGAAGTTCTGTTTGTCTTTGTTTCGTCATATTTTTACACATCACTTTGGTTTTACTTTTATTAACATAAAATCCCGCAATTGAACCAAATTCTTCAATTTTTTCCATCAGTTGTGGTATTTTCTCAATTGGGTCTTGGATCATAAACATTACATCATCTGCAAATGCCCTATATTTATAGGCGAAACCTTTCACTGTAAGTCCTTCAATACTGTTATCTTTTCTTATCGCTGTCAATAATATTTCCAATATCCAAATAAACAACAACGGGGATAACGGGCAGCCTTGACGTGTTCCCTTTTGGACTCGGAAGAAGTCCGTCTTTTCTTTGTTTATATTCAAAGCCGCTTTTTGTTCTGAATATATTGCCACAATCATGTTTAAAAAGGACTGTCCAATATTCATTTTTTCAATAACTTGCAGCATAAACTCCCAATTTAAATTATCGAAAGCTTTTTCCGCATCTAAGAAGAGGAATCCAACTTCTTTTTCAGGATGCTTGTCATAATATTCAATTGCATCTATCACCACTCTTAGATTGTCTCTAATTTGTCTATTTGGTAAAAATCCCGCTTGTTCTTCCGCTATTGTATCTTTCAAATATTTTTTCAGTCTCTCTGAAATTATTTTTGCAAATAATTTGTAGTCATTATTTAATAGCGATATTGGTCTATAATTCTTTACTTGAGTCAAATCCAAACCTTCTTTAGGTATCAATGAAATGTTTGCTTCTTTCCATGAATCTGGGATCCGTTTGGTCTGTCTTATCTCATTTGACAGAAGTACTAAAATAGGGGTTAGCTCCTCTTTAAATTTCTTATAAAATTTTGCTGTAAAGCCATCTGGTCCTGGAGCTTTGCCCAACTTTGCGTCTTCTATCGCCATTGTCACTTCTTCTTTCGTTACTAAACCATTTAATAGTTCCTTAATTTGTTTTCCCAGCTCTGGAACTTCAATCGTCTCCAAATATTTCTTGATTCTCTGTTGGTCAATTCCTTTCTTTTGGAATAGTTTGGCGTAGTATTTAAAAAAAACTCTTTTTATACCATTCAGGCTCATCACCTCCTTTCCATCTTCAACAATCTTAGATATAAAGTTCCTTTCTTTTCTATTTTTCAATTGCCATGCTAAAAACTTTCCTGGTTTGTTTGCACCCTCAAATGCTTTTTGCTGTAATTTTTTTAAATTCCAATATAATTCTCTGTTTAAAAGAACATTCAGCTGATCTTGCAGGAAGTGGATCTCTTTAATAATTTTCTTCTTCCCTGGTCTTTTTTTTAATTCCTTTTCTTTTTGTCGAATTTTTTCATGAAGGTCTTTCTGTTGCTGGATCTTTTGCTTTTTATCTTTGGAGTTCAGAGAGATAAGCATACCTCTCATTACTACTTTGTATGTATCCCATACAACTTGTATATCCGTGCCTTTATTCAAATTCAGTTCAAAAAAACTTTTCGTTTCCTTTTTTAAGATTTCATTAATTTGTTTTTGATCCAGTAAATCTTCATTAATTCTCCAAAATAACTGTTTAGGTTTTGCTTTAGATATCCAAAGTAGGGGATTATGATCAGAGTTAGTTTTCGGTAAAATTTGTATTTTATAAGTTTTTTGCGCCATCTCCTCTGACATCCAAATCATGTCAATTCGAGAAAAGGAATTATGTCTATTCGAGTAAAACGTGTAGTCCTTAGTCTTAGGATTCCACTTCCTCCAAACATCTTCTAATTTCTCTTGCTTCATCAATTGAAAGAAATTTTTTGGTAACTTTCCAACTGTCTCTCCACTTGCTTTGGACTTTCTATCCAATGTGTTGTTCACTGTACCATTAAAGTCTCCCGCAAGAACAATTTGATCATAGTTTAAACATTCCAACTCTTTAGTCAGATCATTAAAAAAGGTCTCTTTTGCACCATTGGGTGCATATATATTAACAAGCAATGTCTTTTTTCTATCCATACAGATTTCCACGCCAACATACCTTCCTTCTTTGTCGGAAAAAATTTGTTTAGGATCCAAATCTTTTGAAATATAAATCACTGTTCCTTTTTTCTTATTAACTGCTGAAGAATGAAATTCTTCTCCCAATTTTTTATTAGTCAGATATTTATCGTCTTGTTTTCTTATGTGTGTTTCTTGCAAACAAATTATGTTACATTTTTGTTTTTCCAGCCAATGATTCACCAGTCTTCTTTTACCTGGTGAATTTAGTCCATTTACGTTCCAAGATAAAAATTTGTAATCCATAATGGTGTTAAATTAAATATCTTTAAAATCGTCCAGATTGCTCGCTTTAAATCTATATAAGTCTCCTTCAGATTTAAGAGTTGATCTCACCGAGTTGTACATAAATGTAAGTCCATATGGAATCTCCCATCTGAACCTAATATTCATTTCTTTTAACCTGTCTGTCAATTTCTTGAATTTCTTTCTATCTTGTAGAATCGATCTCGGAATTTCTCTCAAAATTATTATTTTCTTTCCATTAATTTCCAACGGTTGTGTAAACTGTTTCTTGAAAACGTCTTCCTTCATCTTTGTTGTCACAAATTGAACAATTACATCTCTAGGTAATTGCTTTCTTTTGGCATAAGCTGAATTTACTCTGTAAATCAAGTCAAAGTCTGCATCCAAATCTCCTTCATCTTCCCCTATATAAGTTGTCAATGTCTTAATTACTAGAGCCCGTAGATCTTGATCTTCCTCCTCTTCTATCCCTCTCAATCTCAGGTGATTCTGAGTAGCCCTGTAATCCATCATGGTCTCCAGCCTTGCATTTTCTGACAGGGTTTTTTTAACCTTTTGTTCCATATCTTCAGATTTTGTCACCAGACTTTTGACTTCCTTTTTGAGTTCTTCTGTATCTTTTTTAATCCCTGACACTTCTGTAAGTACCAGTTCTTTCAATTCTTCCATATTTTTTTTCTGTACTTGGATTTGCACTTGCTCTATTTGCTCCAATTGTTGTTGCAACTGTGATTCTATTTGTTTTCCAAGATTCTCAGTCATCCGTTTTTCCATCGCTTCCATAGCTGCTTGCCACTCTTTTTTTCCTTTGCAGTCATTCTTGGGCTGGGTGATGAAGCAGCTCTAGGTCTTGTTCTCAAATCCGTCTTGAAGGCCACTTCAATGTTAGTCAGTCTTTATATTAGCAGTCTTCAAGCCAAATCGCCACCTTTAGAACTTGTTTAAACACTTTTTCGGCTTGAAAATAACATTTTAAGTTTTAGTCCTCCCAAAAATGTCGGGCGCAATTTCTCTATGGTTTTCCGGCTAGAGTAGGCTCCTTTCAAACTTCCTGTTCACCTGTCCGTCTCTGTAATCCAACTTCCGGTAAGGGTGGTGTCACACAATAAAATGTCCATCCGCTTCAAACACAGCAGCCTCTAAAACCTCCACTCTAGCCCACTTCCTGTATCACAGAGTCACAGTTAGTTTCGTTTCTACTACGTAACGTTTAGACTTGGCTGACCACAGGAATGCAAAACAAAGTCTCTTTTCAGCCTTTTTCTCTAACGGAAAGCTTTCTTTTTACTTTTAAATCAAGCGGTTCCTTAAAGGTTTCAACGCTTATCCGTACGTTTCAATATCACAGTCTCCTTTAAACCGGTAAGCGCTTAATCGTTTGTTTGTTACCTTGCTTGTAGTCTCGGGGTTTCGCGGTGCTTCTTCTGTAAACGATGTTAATCCAAATGATAAAGAGATCGGTAGATGGCGAATTTATGCTGAATTCTCAGCCCGGCTGGCATCTGTAGAGTTGATTTGCAACTGCCCTCTTCACGGAAGGAGATCAAAGTGTAAACAAGCTTCCTCCGAAGCTTATCCACACCGATCTCAACCCCCCCTCAGGCTTCGCTGCTTGCTTGCCACTCCCCCACCTGGAGAGTGCTGCGCTGGGCCAAATAGAGCCCAGACTGTCGTCAGATGCCGCAGTACACTCTGCACAACTCGCAAAGTGTGTCAATTCGCCATTTTACTCCGACCGGAAGCCGGTGAACTGATTGTTTCTGTTCCTATACTGATCTTCCTGATTATTTCATTATGTAAGATACTTCTGAATGAGTACATGGACATAATTAGCACATATATAACTTAATATAAAAGGTGACTTTTTTTTCCTTCAAGAGTTATAAGGGTTTTCGTTAACAGGGTGAAACAATGAGGTATATGATGAACAGGAACTGGAAGAACACTTTATGTAAGTAAAAGCAAAAAGAATGAAGATGTAAAGTGGAAAAGCAGAAATTTGGATTTGTAACAAGAAAGGAGTGGGAAGAATAGAAAATACAGATGGGGTGGCACATGAAATAAAATGCATTCATGGATTTGAAGGTGATGAAAAAGGCAAACTCTGTGTTGGGGTTTATTAAGAAAAGGATTGAAAATAAAACAGCCAATACCATAATGCTCCTGTATAATGCTTCATCGTGGGCACACCACCACCATCTCTCTAGCCATCTTAGCTCTTGCTTCATAAGCCGCAACCCCTGGGTATACCAAGGAGCAAGCCTAGAGTGAGTGCACAGAGGGTTCCTGGGAGCGATCTCATCAATGGCTGTGGAGAGTCGGTCATGCCAGTCCTCCACAAGCTCATCCAATGAGCTGCCAGGGGGCATCGGATCCCGCAGAGCCATCTGAAGCCATTCTGGGTCCATTTGGCTCTGCAGGCGAGCTAAAATCTGCTCGCCGCCTGAACAGGGTTGGGGTGGGACATTCAGATGAGCCTTCAGTACTGCAGTAATCTGGTCCATTGTAATCCCCACTGCGAAGATCAAATCGAGCGTGTGCCCGGCCTGGTGCGTGGGGGTCAACACAAACTGAGAGAGTTCCAGTGCCACCATGGACAGGTCCGCAGCCTGGCTGGAGGCCACGTCATCGGCATGGACATTGAAGTTGCCCAAGACCACAAGCCTAGGGTGCTCCAGTGCCCAGCCTGATATGGCCTCCAGCAGGGACGGCAGGCTACTGGATGGTGCATTAGGCGGTAGGTATGCTAGCCAGATCGCCAAACTCTCCACGATCCCCAGCATGAGGCTGACACACTCCATGCCCGCAATCTCCATTGGGGGGAGTGCCCTGAAGGAGTAAGCCTCCTGAATGAACTTTGCCACTCTTCCCCCCACCCCGCCCCTTGGTCTGCAGTTGGTGTAGGACCGCAAACCCGGGTGGGGCAAGCTGGGAGAGAGCTACCGTCTCCCTATCCCTCACCCAGGTCTCAGTCATACACACCAGGTCCACCTGCTGTTCCGTAACGAAGTCCCAAAAGATTATCGTTTTATTATTGATGGACCTGGCATTACACAGCACCAATGACGGAAAAGGGTTCTTCATCCTAGCCCCACTGCTGGCCTCCTTTGGGATGGGTCGTAGGCTGGAAGGGTGTTGAGCCCATCTTTTTCTCAACATCCTTCCCTTACCCTTTTGCCTAGACCCACCGCAATACTTTCCCCACCCCAGAGCACCGGAATTTGCTGCTCCAGCATCACCACACCGGCCAGTATTTGCAGTGGCCACAGACCATGGTGGCCACCATCTTCACCACGTGTGGAGTCTGTGTATGTATGAGACAAAAAGTGATGTGCATGAATGTTTGAATCAGCCCTTAGAAAATTGATAATCAGCTTTAACCACCCCGTTAGCTTTTAGTATTCTGCCTCCAATCATGCACTTGGTGAACTGATTGTTTCTGTTCCTATACTGATCTTCCTGATTATTTCATTATGTAAGATACTTCTGAATGAGTACATGGACATAATTAGCACATATATAACTTAATATAAAAGGTGACTTTTTTTTCCTTCAAGAGTTATAAGGGTTTTCGTTAACAGGGTGAAACAATGAGGTATATGATGAACAGGAACTGGAAGAACACTTTATGTAAGTAAAAGCAAAAAGAATGAAGATGTAAAGTGGAAAAACAGAAATTTGGATTTGTAACAAGAAAGGAGTGGGAAGAATAGAAAATACAGATGGGGTGGCACATGAAATAAAATGCATTCATGGATTTGAAGGTGATGAAAAAGGCAAACTCTGTGTTGGGGTTTATTAAGAAAAGGATTGAAAATAAAACAGCCAATACCATAATGCTCCTGTATAGATCTATGGTGCACCCCCATTTGGAATCCTGTATGCACTTTTGGTCACCATATCTCAAAAAGGACATTGCAGAGCTGAAAAAAGTATGTAAGAGGGCAACCAAGATTATTAGGGGGTCGAAGCACTTTTCATATCAAAAAAGGCTGACTAGTCTGAGACTTTTCAGTTTATAAAAGAGACAACTAAGGGGGAACATGATAGAGGCTTTGGCTGGGAGGGTGGGGTATAAATTTGAAGAATGAATGAATAAATAAATAAATAAATAGTATTCACGGGCTGGAAAGAGTTGACACAGGGAACTTTTTCTCCCTGTCCCAAAATACTAGAATTTGAGGGCATCCAATAAAGCTGATAGGCAGTAGATTCAGAATGGACAGAAAGAAATACAAAAAGTCCTTACCTACCCTCTAATAGAGAAACAATTGTGATACTCTCAGTAATGGGATTATGGGTTTCCCCAGGTCTTATGAATTTGTGATGTGTATAATAGCATGTAGCACACATGGCAAAATACATATGATTCCAAATAGTTTGATTGGAATTTCCTACATAAGAAATTTGTCATGTTTAATGACGCTATAAGACACCAACTGGTTATCCTCAGGTATCTAGCATATGCTTTAGGGTCTGTGTACTGACACCACTTGAATTTGATCACCTATATATACAGGGAACATTCTTATACTGAGTCAGTCCATCGGTCCATAAAGCCTAATATCATCTTCTCCAACTATTGTCACTTTTCCACAGTCTCAGGCAAGGGGACTCTCCTAATCCTGTCAAGGAAAATCTTTCTTAACTGCTGATGACAGAGACTGAATTTGGCACTATCTGCTTGCATAGTAAGTGGTCTACATCAGTACTGTGAGTTAAGTGGTCCTATTCTTTAACACACAAACCCAACTAAAAATACAAATACATAATCCTGAGCTGGGGTCTACTTCACTACAAGGTAATCTGAAGCTAAGCAGGGCTGGTTCCTGGCCTAAATTAGAGAGTAGACATTATTTAGCATTAAAAGTTCATGTATAATTTTCCTGTGGTTGTCTGAGGCTGCATTTAGTATGAAAAAAGCGTTCTTTAGCTCTTAAGGCTTTATTGATTTTTTTTTAGATGCAAAGAACCCAGCACTGAATTTCTACTTGGAATGGATTACTCTGAAACAGACTATCTTTTGACATTTTCTCACTTGGTTACCTTCCTGTAGTCTATATAGGGTGCATCAGTGTTGCCAATTTTATTTATTCTTTCTCGAATGCACTTTAAATTCATTAACTGTGTTTATAAGTAGTTTCAGGTGAAACTGAACTTTCATTCTGAACCCTCTGTCTACAGTGGTTGATAACTTCTGAAACAATAACCTTTTTAGCTGAAATTTCTCATGCATCCACTAAGCTCGAAGTACATATTGTTTTGGAAAATCTGTGGGGGAAAAGAACTCCATTAATCCATTTGTGAGGACTAGACATTCCAATAAGTGTATGTACTGTTGTTTTTGATGACCTACTT
This sequence comes from Gekko gecko, assembly GCA_029375565.1. Classification (NCBI taxonomy): domain Eukaryota; kingdom Metazoa; phylum Chordata; class Lepidosauria; order Squamata; family Gekkonidae; genus Gekko; species Gekko gecko. The sequence continues at coordinate 47,012,297 of JAPDNY010000004.1, forward strand.
ATTTCAATAAAAAGTACACCATTATTCTTTTCCCCTACTTTAAATGTTGTTTTTTTACAACATATCGAGGACATTTTCTACTTTAACTGTAAAAGGTTCCACCTCGATTTTTTGTTTGTTTTTATGTAACTGTGCACAAACCACCGTCCTGTTATCCCTTTTGGTAAAGAATAAGGGAAAGTACAGTATGCTTTCAGTTCAAGGTCCTATGTGTGAATTTGCTATGGCTTATGTGATGATAGTTTATTATAGAAAACTTCTAGGCCACCTGTTTAAAAAACAATCACACCTTATCTGGTTTACTACAATAGAACAACTTTAAAATAAGTAAAACACAGCACATGGGAATAAAACTAAGGGATAGCATTACTCAGTGGCCTTCCAGAATGGCTATGTTGACAGGTATCATGGGAAGGTAGGAGCTCCACAGTCAGAGGTAAGGATGGGCACAAACTGGCTAACAAAGTAAAGTTCATCATGAATTTTGGATGGTTTGTGGTTTGCAAAACAATGTTCAATGGCTCCAAAGCTTAATGGGCACGGCTGGTTGCAAATAACAGAGTTCTCATTCACTTTATGCGAAGAGAAAGCTATATATACGTTCAGCTGTCCACACTCTCTCATCTTTTGGCTGTTCACAGTTACACAGAGAGGCAGGGAACTTGTAAAAAGCAGACTAGGAGAACAAATTCATTTATTTATTTCCTCCTGATTGTGAATTCTTCTACCCTGCTGGGGTTTGGGTGTTAGGTGAACTCTGAGCCACCCAGTCTCTCTGCTCACACCAAGCAGAGCGGCTTAGCTACTGGGTGCCTTGGATGAGGGAGGAACCGCGTTTTATACCCACTCGAATGTGAATTTTTCTCCCATGCTGGGATCTGAGTGGTGGACTCAGGGCTCTGAGCCACCCCGGTCTCTCTGCTCACACCAAGTGTCTTGGCTGAGGACCCATGTTTTCTACCCTCCTGATTGTGAACTTCTCTCCCCTGCTGGGGTTTGGGTGCTAGCTGGACTCAAGGCTCAGTTCTTCAGACTCCTTTCCTGAAAATAGGGGCTGTGCCATGGATACATGCCCCACAATTTCCACAGTGAACATAGAAGCAAAAAAGTAATTTCGCTTCTCTGCGATCTCCCCATCTTCCTTTAGCAATCCCTTTATTCCTTTAAATTCCTTTATTCCTACCTCACAGGGCATCTGTTGTGGGGAGGGGGAGGGAAAGGAGTTTGTAAGCCGCTCTGAGGCACCTTTGGGTAGTGAAGGACAGGGTATAAATCCAATCTCTTCTCTTCTTTATCATCCAAAGGACCTACTGCTTCTCTGGCTGGTTTTCTGCTCCATATAGATTTTTAAAAATGTTTATCATTTGTCTTGACAAACTCAGTACTCCAGGGGATCATTGTTAGAGTTCCCAAGGGACTTGGCAAAATACCCCTTCACCATTGTTATACAAATAGATTCCCAGTCAAAAAAATGAAGTCAAAATGAGGAGGAAGGTCTTAGTGTTTTAACTGCAATCAAGACACCTGAAAACAGTTAGGCCAAACAAGCCTATCAAAAATTGACTGCTTTCTGAGCACAATCAGGAAATACATTAAGTTTTATCCTTGAAATGACATCATTATGAAAATAAGCATAATTGGTTACAAAGAATAATACATCATTTGAATAATAATCCCCTTATTGGTCAAATGTAAAAAAGGTGTGACTACATGGTATCTAAGTGTTTACTTAACCTAACCTGAATAATATTTGCTAAGGATTCCCTACACCCAAACAAAGGTGGGTTTTTTTCTGCTACGAAGCTAAAATCCTTTTTGACCCAGACATGGCAAAGGTTTACCCTTAAACAACTAAAAAACCATGAACTTTATATCTATCTTCTATACCAAAAGAATGTTACTGTCTTGTCTGCTAGCATCAACTGGAAAAATACCTAACCTAGAAAGGGAAAGGCCTACTATTTAATAGGCCTTCATTACATCCTAATAAAATCTTACTTAAGAGAAAAAATCTGTAAAACCAGAAAAATATGAATAATCAAAGTAAAAGAATCTTAATATTCCCATGCATACTACAAGTCCCCCCTTGGTACAGTGAGCAGATGCAGGCTCACTGCTACCACTATAAATCCCTATGTGACAATGGCTGCATCATAATGTGGTTCCTTGAGGGAGCAGATTATGGGAATAATGTCTGGCAACAAGTTAACAAAAAGGAAGGCATTGAATACAAAAGCAAAATCCAAAAAGAAGCAAAATGCCAAGACAACTAAAAACAAGGCATGTCTTCATAGTTGCTCGTAAACCACTGAACCAGTCTCCAAACCAGTAATTCCACCAGATATTATCTGAGATAGCCACCCTATGTGTTAAGTCTTTGAGATCCTTAATGTGACTTTCAATAGATTTGGAGTGATCACTTAGGCCGTGGTCACACGGCAAGGTAATTGTGCTTTGTTCCCGCTTTGTTTAAATCGGGAACATTTTTCTTCACGTTGGCCTGACTAGATGCAGCCAGTTCCTCTCTTCCAGCACCCGCTTGCCGCCTGCTGCGCCATCCCTCCAGGCGATCCTGCCGGCCATGGGGGAGGCTCGGGTGGCTGCTGCTCCTGTCGCCACTGGGGGGGGGGCTACTGCTGCTGCTACCACCATTGCCCCACAAAAAAAGGCTCCGCCGTCTCTGCCATCCTCCTTGTCGGCCCCCGTCCAGGCTGCTGGAGCCCCCGCCTCTTGTTCCTGCCTCCAGGGCCGTCTTTGTTTCTTTAAAAAAAAGCTTCCAGTTTGAGCACTTGAGCAAATATGCGCTTAATAAACCCATTATTAAATGTTACATGGATTTATTAAGCGCGTGTTTGCTCAAGCACTCAAACCCGAAGCTTTTTTTAAAAAAGAAATTTCACAAAGAGTGGTCAGACGGCCCTAATCGCAATCATTGTGAAAGATGGGCTGTCCAGATGGGCAAAATCATGCATTCAAAGTGCAAGTGCCAGGAAAATACCTGATTTTCCAGGGGGCAGAAAAACCCAGGAGCATTGCGGGAGTGAGCCCGCTTCGACGTGGGAGGCAGATTGGCGCATGTGAACGTGAAATTTACATGCGCGAGGGAACAGCGGCAAACCCTGATGAAAAGGTCAGTGTGACTACACCCTAAGATTTAGACAGCACATCCCCTCAAAGTCTTCACAGCCATGATTAGCATGTAAAAGAAGATAATCTATGGCCATACAATTCTGCATAGCAGCTTTCTCTGTAGCTTGCAAGTCACATAACAGCTCTCCCAAAGCTTGAGAAGTATTATTTATGCTGCAAAGCAACAAACAAGCTGTAGTATTTAAATTCCTGGAAGTCATAATAGTTAATCCAGGGACTCCAACGAGAGAAGTTGTTAAGGCTACAGTCTCACTTAAATTGAGTAAATGAGCATCAGGATTACAATTCTCATCTAAGTGTACAAGGTCTCTTTCCTCTCTAATGATGTTAAAATGTTTCATCCAGGGCACTAGAAGTGGCGTAAGTCTACCAAAACTACAAGGCCCACCTTCAGCATAAATTGGAATATAAAAATATGTCATTCTTCCACAAAGAAGAAACCATCCAGTGGGCAAAATGGAATGCCATGCTGCTGCCGGGGAATTATAAGTCTTATGGCAATGTAAATTTGTATTGGATACATTAAAACAACATTGCTGACACCCTGAGAAACTAACACACAGTTGGGCAGGGATCACATGTGTAAATTGAATTGGAAATGTATTCTCATCCAGGGTAGGTGTAAAATTCCCCCATGAGTAAATTGAAATGTGAATGGTGTTCTCTTGTAAATACTTAAAACTAGTAGGAATCCCCCATAAACATGAAGTAAAAACATCTTTGGCATCCAGGCTATTATGAAGACAAAAGGCAGAAAACTTCAGATGGTACACCAAATTTAACCAAACATTGTTTAAATAATCCCATTCAGACTGATGTGAGTGTGTCTGGAAAACAAAAACATTAAAAAGGAGGAATCTAAAATAATTGCATTCATTCTTCCCAGTTTGTAACAGGATTATACCAGGTGGATAAGTCACAATGGCTCCTAAAATCAATTGGTGTCCTATCAGGTCTCAGAATTCCTCTGGGAGTTATATACTAGCTATACCAACAGTAAAAACACTCATATCCCCAGTCATCCCACCATTCCTGTCCATGTGTGGTACTGATATCTAGAAAAGATTCTGTTTCCCAATTGGTGGGGTAAAAATCAAAAATATCCCAAGGGGCTCTTTCACAAACAGAAAAAGGATTAAAGGATTCTTTCAACTCTATTTTCCAAGTTCCCTTTTAGCTTTCCCAATCACCATAGCAATGGAGTAACAAGACGTATTTTATCCTAAAATTCCAAAAATCAGCAGGATAGTGTCTTTAATACCAAGTGCACTGCAAAAAAGCTCCATTCCAGTGATGTATGAGGTCCCATTCACACTTAGCATGTGGACATACAACAACAGTATGTAAAGGCTTTTCCCACCTAATCCTAGCACCTGGTCTCTAAAAATTGACCAAAAAATACAGGAAACGCTCTTCCCCAGTCAGGTTAACCTCGTCCTGTGGGGAAGCAAGTGTTCCTGTCTGATCAGCCACCGTTTTGACAATTCTTAGGCTCCAAAAGATACCTGGGGCTTACAAATGTCAAAAGGATAGGAAGGTGGAAATAAATGATTTGAAAAGAAAGATGGAAGATCTATAGGAATGAACCAAAGTCCTTCTCTCACCCACCAGCCCCAAAGATAGTTCTATCTTGTTTCACCTCCTTCAAAATGATAGAAAACCCGACTTACATCACTACTATATTTCAAACAATAACAAGTGGCTATTGGAAGGTGTTGAACAGCAGTACCAATCAGTTGAGAGAATCTTCCTCTTGCATGAGAACAAAATTCACTCCACCAAAAAGGATGCCAATCTCCTCCCCTCCCAAAGTCCAATAAAGATATATAAAAAAGGAGAGAATGCGGAACACGGGTTTGAATTAAGGATGCTGAAACAAAGCTTGGAGACTGTCAAAAGGTTCTGCGCTCCAGGATTTGACTCTGTCAGGTTCTTGGGATCCCACAATGTGGGAATTGTTTTCTTCAGGCTCTTGCACGTGGCCCTCACCAGTAGCTAGGACATTGGCTGTCCTGTCGCCTTCTGATGCTGCTCCCTTGTCACTCCCCGCCTCGTCAGGACCACCTGGCATCACATCTGGATCAGGAACTTTCTTCACCTTGGTATGATGAACCCAACCATCAGCAGCTGTAGTCTTCACAGCACTGTCAGAAATCAGGAGCACCTGAACTGGACCCTTCCACCATGGCTTTAGAGGCTCATGCTTCCAGGTCTTGATCAGGACCCAATCTCCAGGCTGAAAAGAATGAACAGGACAATCATACAGAAGTGGCTGGACACCCGTAGCAGCCCTATGAAGAGAGGAAAGACAAGACTGCAGGGCAGACACACGTTCAGCAAGAATTTTGTCCCAAATCTCAACATTTACCTCCCCTTTTCCCAGATCTGTCAAAGGATACGGCTGTCCATATACTAACTCAAAAAGAGACAGTCCCAATCTACTCCAGGCTCCTACCCCGATTCGTGTAAGTGCTATAGGGAGCATGTCTAGCCATTTTGAAGAAGTCTCCATGCAAAGTTTAGTCAAAGTTGTTTTTAAAGTTCTGTTCAAACGTTCTACTTGGCCACTAGACTGGGGTCTCCAAGCAGTATGTACTTTCCACTCAGTCCCCACTGCTTGGGTCACCTGCTGGATGATTTGTGAAGTAAAAGAACTTCCACAATCTGAATTTAACCCTTTTGACAAACCAAATCTAGGTATGATATCATTCAATAAATGTTTAGCCACATTGCGAGTGGTTGGGGCAGTGCAGGGAAATGCTTCAGGCCATCCTGTTAACTGATCAACAAAGACAAGCAAATATTTGTATCTCCTAACTCTAGGAAATTCAGTATAATCAACTTGAAAAAACTCAAAAGGTCGATGAGCCCAGAGTCTGGCTCCTGGAGGCACTGAAGCTCCTTTCTTTGCATTAACCTTCTGACAGGAGGGCATGCTTGAGCTTCTCTTTCAGCTTCCTGAAAAAGACCAGGAACAACTAGTAATCTACTTAAAGTTCTCCCCATATAGTCCCCCCGTGGTGGGTGGATTGATGAAAATCTCGAAGAATCTTTGAAAGAGCATGTGGCACCCAAACTCTGCCATCAGTATTAATAAGCCCATCCATCTTTATTTTCAGTATCCCCCTCTTTCTGTGCTCTCTCCCATTCCTCAGTAAGGTAAACGGGTTTGTCAGGCAAATCAAAAGATGGAAGCAGAGGCATCAATAGAGTCTCAGATGGCATTAAGGCACTCTTCTTTGCAGTCTCATCAGCCAGGTGATTTCCTCTTGCTTCAGGAGTGTCCAATTTCTGATGTCCTCAAATGTGTACAACAGCAGTCTCTGCAGGGAGATAAATATCCTCCAACACCATTAGAATTTGCTTCTCATGAGCTAGAGGTTTCCCTATGAAGAGAGGAAAGACAAGACTGCAGGGCAGACACACGCTCAGGAAGAATTTTGTCACCAATCTCAACATTTACCTCCCCTTTTTCCACATCTGTCAAAGGAGTTCTTCATCCCCCTCCCCCTGCCTCTTATGCAGCAGATGGGAAGACTTGATGCTGTGCCAGAAGTGGGCAGCCAGGCTCCAGCAGATCTCAAGTAAAGACTGCATGTTGAGGGGGGCAGCATCCCAGGTGGCCTTGACAGTGCTCCCCAGCCCCACCCATCCTTCATCACCAGCTGAAGTGCATGTGCTAGGAGGACAGTGCCCTTGAGGCACACATGCTTAACCTCTGCCAGCATGTTGGTGCCAGCATCTGTGACCATGTAGCCACAGAAGATGTTGCTGCTGCCCACCCACTCCCTCAGGCTACTCTGTATCACATGGCAGTGATGTTTTGCACCATGTGGTTTGCATCTGCTGTGAACTCAGTACTTTACAGCATTCATCCCCTGCACATGGAGCAGAACCGTAACCCGGTGGCAGGACTGTCCCCTCTGGTGGCCTTGACCATGACCTGATAGTCCTGCTGGCTGCTCCAGAGGTCTGCTGTGAAGTGCACAGTTCTACCTTGCACTCCGAAGAGTTGAGCCTTGACCATCACCACAGCAGCCAGCAAAAGGTTATATTCTCCACAAGGGAGAAGGGTTGTCCATCCACAACAATCATCTCACCATTGATGAGGCAAGTGACTTCTTCCTGGGCCCTCCATACAGCCCTTTTGACCTCTTGGAAGATGGTCCGCCTTCATTTCCCACCCATGGCAGCCCAAGTGCAGGGAGCCTTTCCTGGATGGGCTTCCTTCTCCGCCTCTGCTTCACTCTACTGAGATGCAGTGGGCCTTTTCTTCCTCCTGCTGGCCACTACTCTTTCCTCCAGCAGCAACATACTGGGGTGCACCTTTTGTAGGTGTCTGAGGTGGATGGATAGGGACAAGTGTTGGGGTGGGTTTGCACTCCTCCAGACATGGGTGTGGCACACCTGGCACTCTCGCACATGGGGGTCACTGGGAAGGTTGTGGAAATGTTTCCAAACTGTGGCCCAAGGTCTGGAGAACTTGGAAGGCACACCTGCTTTCTGGCACTGGGCAGGGAGGGGGCACAGATGGATGAACTCAACGCAGGAGCGGCAACAGGGAGCCGTGATGTGGAATGGGAGGATACTCCCCTCTGCACCCTCTGAAACACTGCTGTCAGAGTCTTCCTCCAGAGAGTGTTAGCAACTGCTAGTGTCTCTGGGCAGTACTAACAGCTCTTTTGCCTCTGTGGAGAGCCCCAGGAACAGATCAGGGGAATGAGGCTCCAAGGGCCCTGCTGATTCCCTCCTAGGGCTGGGCACTAATAGCCTGGCAGGATGTGTTTGGTGCCCAGGGATGGGAGCCTGTGGTACTCAGGGGGTGGAGGACTTCTACCCTCCAAGATTGAGCACCCTTTGCACCCACTTTCATCCTCACAGCACACAGAAATGTTCATACTCAGGAGGGGTGGGAGGGTATAAATGTGGGACACCTTTATGGGGGACTGTAACTGGTACCCCAGAAATGTAATCTGCCCCCAACTTGGAGAGATTATAGAGGAGCCAGTCCTAACATCCAATATGGAAGCAACCCTAGAAATAGTCCCCATGTATTATTTCAGTGTATGAACAAATGTGGACACTTAAATCCATAAACAGCTGGTCGGGCAAGAAACTGTAAACAGTCTTTATTATGCAACACAGTTTGCATGGTGAACCACTTTAAATGGAAAACTCTGATTTCCACTGGTCTGGTGTGGCTGGGGTGCCCGCCAAGCTGTCATGGGGTTACTTTGGGGAGCAGCTGTGGAAGTCTTGTCATGCCTGCCTTTCTGTCCTTCCAAACCTGCCTTTGGAGAATTGTGGGTGGCCCACCATTTGGCTGATCTGTAATTGACTAGACAGTGGTCACACTCTTTAATAAATGACTATGTACTGTTAGGCTGAATTGTTTTTGGTTCCACTGATTATTTATGCGGGCCTGATGAAGACTGAGGAAACCCCTGCCACTCTGGAATAGGGCACTGACCACATGGAATCTTCTTGAACTTTTGTTACATAGGATCTTCAGACCTTTTGGTACCAATTGGGGACTATTTTGCCACACTTGTAAAATAAATCATATTGTATTGAGATAACATTATATGTAATTATTTCAGTGCATTGTCTTTACGGTTATTATGTACTGGTTTCAATAATTTGAACTTGTATTGAACTACTACACACTGTTTGTTCTGTTGGGCCCAGCCAGCCCAACAGCTATTTTCTGTGCAAAAAAGAAAAAATTGCCACAGGTTATTTTAGTCCTTGGCAGGGGTTGTGAGAGTTGTGGAGAGCTGCACTCTGCTTGACTGGTGGGGCTCAGGTGACTGCCAAGCTGTTGTGGGATTACTTTGAGGAGCCCCTGTTTGAAGTCTCATGTCAACCTTTCTGTCCTACCAAATCTGTCTTTGCAGAATTATGGGTGGCCCACCCAGCCCAACAGGTGTTTCCTGTGCAGAGAATATTCCACAGTGTTTCAGCCTTTGGGAGGGCTGTGAGAATGGTGGACTCTTGGGCATGCTTATCCAGTGGGTCTTGCTTGTCCAGTGGGTCTGGGGTACCTGCCAAGCTGTCATTGTGGGATAACTTTGGAGAGCCCCTATCAGAAGTCCCTTGCCATTTCTGCCTTTCTGTCACTGCATCACTAATAACTTAAAATGGAAAACTCTGTCACATTCAGGGCAAAGCCTGGCATTGTTACTCTACCCAGGGTTTCCAGGATATGCAAACAGAATGACAATCAATAAGGCAAGAGACAAGAGTAAGGTGTACAAACCAGTCCACAGTCAGGAACCTAAAGGTTCAGTCCAAGGGTCAGAGGAAAAGATCTAGGACTTGGAACTAGTGCAGAATGCAAGATCTGGGAGGGGGTATCTAACTGTGAACACAAGAAAAAGTTAGGAAGGACAGAATAGAAAGGCAACAAATCAGGGTACAGCCAGTCAGCTCACACATGTATATAACATGCAAACTTGCTTCTACACTGAGCCTTGCTCAGCGTGTTCCTTTTATCTGCCTCATTAACTGACTCATCCCCCGAAGCCCAGGTGTTGCTTCTTACTGCTGAGTTCATCAACATCCAGGTGCAAGTCTATGGCTTCCCTATCATATTGTCATTTCTGCTCCTGCAAAGACTCTGCTCCAGGAATTAACACTGATTATTGTTAGGCAATCAGATGGGCACTCCTTTGTCTCTCAAGAGCTGTCAAGTGCTCTCTCCTTCTTCTGCACTCTGCTGGTTCAGAATAAACCAGTGGCAACTGATATGCTAACCTCTGTGTCATTTCTTTCTTCTGCTGCCAGAATGAGCAGCCTGACTGCAGCTGCAAAGCATTCTTGCTCCTGATACTTCTCTCGCTGGGTCTGCTTCTTGACTCAGCTGCTCAGGCAGGTATTCCTCAGGTATAGGACCTGACTCTTCCATTTCTTTCTCCTCAGAGAAGGCAGCTAGCTGGCCCATGAGAAGCTCTGATTTCCACTGGTCTGGTGGGGATGAGGTGCCTGCCAAGCTTGTGCGGTAATGTTGGGGACCCTGTGTCAGAAGTCTTAATATGTCTGCCTTTCTGTCCTTCAGAACCTGACTTGGGGGCCTGCAAGCATAGGGGGGAATGCTTGCCTTGCTTTCAGCACCTAGCAGGGGTGGGGGGTTCTGCTTAGGTGAGATTTCCCTGTGAGTTTGGTGTCATTGGCTTGTTCCTGAGCTGTTCCTTAGACTCCTGTAACTTCAGCTGTCTTTTCCAAAGAGAGCACTGAGGAGATCTATTTGTGGGATCCATAACCTAGACCCCCAGGAATGCAATCTACCCCCAATTTGGAGAGATTGTAGACAGCAGGGTGAGGTTCCATGTGCATTTGGTGTATGTAGCTTACAGGGTGCCCATTCTATATGATTTTGAACCTGTGCCAGACATTTCCCCAAAAGCACTTTCCTGGCTTGACGTTAGTCCTGTTGGGTTTGCGGTGCCACAGCGGCATTGGTTCTGCTGGGCACATTGCACTGGTTCTCCTGGGCTTGCAAAAATGCCACCCACCCTCAGTTTCTACTGCAGAGATTCTTGGGGACTTCGATTCTGTTCCATGGGGCTTCTTTATTTGCTGTTCTTTTTCCTCCATTGGAAACAATGGAAGATGAGGCACCTTCTTTGGGGGGCTGTAACTCAAATTCTGTAAATTCAATCCTCACCAAACTTGGAGGGCAGGTAGAGGAGAGTCCTTTGTGAGGGAGATTCTACCTCACCATGAACCTCACAAACCAAACCAATTCATCTAGTGTCAAAAAGTTCTTGCTGGACCGTGATTCATGAACTGTGCACACCACGAGCCAATACAAACCACATTTTCATGGTTTGTGCCTATCTCTAGTCAAAGGGTAGCAACTGAGAAGGGCCTCCTGTGGGTCCCCACCAGAAAAAACTGTGGCAGTGCAGGTTCCTGCAACAAACCCTTCTTCTCTCATTTATTTAAAATATATTTATTTCCCCACTTTTCTGCTGAGCAACTCAGGACCCAAGGTGAATGATAACAATGTAAAGAATATATATATTCTCCCCCGCTCTGCACAATAACAAAGGGAGGGGGTAGCCCAAGGAGGCAAGGAAAGGCCAGACCATTGGGTTGCCAACTTTCCAGGGATCCCCCAAAGATTGGGGATTCCATCTCCAAATACAGATATTCGGCCAGAGGGTTCCCACTGCCCCTCTAAAAAGGTAGTGATGATTCAGTGAGTCGTGGCAGCGAATTTAAGTAGTGAGATACGTGCACAGGACGACGGTGGGAAGCAAACAGTTGAGTGGTGAACTGGAGCCACAGTAGGCAACCAAGCTTGGTTCAGACAAAGGAAGGAAACCTTTTGCAGGCCTTTGTGAGGAACTCATTGCGGCCAGTCCTGAGTCTAGAGTTGCCAGCTCTGGATAGGGAAATTCCTGGAGATTTTCTGGAAGAGTTTATGGAAGCTAGGGTTTGGGGAGGGGAGAGGCCTCAGCTGAACAGAATGCCATACAGCCCACCTTCTAAAGTAGTTAATTTCTCTGGAGGGGCGGGGAGATCTGTTGTCAGTTGTGTTCAGTTGTGATACTTGGTGACCTTCAGGCTCCACCTGGAGGTTGGCAGCACTAGGCGTAGCAGTCAGTGCTTCAGAGCAGGTTCTGCTAGATACAGGTTCTTGCTGTAGAAGCTGAGTGGGTGGTTTTGGACCGGTCACAGACTTTCAGCCTAACCTACCTCACAGGGTTGTTGTGCAAGTCAAAAGGGGGAGAGGAGGGTTCCAGTTTAAGCATATCGCTGCTCGGCTGCACCCCGTCTTGCTCTTATAGGGGGAGCCGAGACTCGGCTGACGAGAAGGGTCCAAGTTTGTCTTGGACCCTCCTGGGATCTCTGTAGGAGATCCTCAGCCTGGGGAGCTGAGGAGAGCCTCTTCCAAGGCGATGGCCAAGGAATTGAGGCTCACCTTCTTCCCTGAAAGGTCTCATCACCGCAGAGCCAGCATGGTGCCGAGAGACGACTGCTGGACGAGCGGACTTGGTCAAAAGTTTTGAAATGTTTCTAAAAGCCCAAATAAAAGAATTTATCTAACTATTTACACAGTTATGGGGCACACACACACACACTGTAGGAATAAGACCACACTATGAACCAACAGTCCCGTAGCCAGGATTTTGTAATTTGGAGGGCCTTTGAATAAGTTAGGGGGCACTGACATCACAAAAATAAATTAAAAATAAAATTTTAAAAAAAACCACGCTTACCAGTTTGAGCAGGCAGGAGCACTTGGAGCAGGCAGCTACTAATCCACAGAGGCTTCCCATGTTGTGGCTGGAGGGAAAGCAGTTGCCAAGCTCCGGCAGGGTGAGGGGCTCCAGTAGTAACAGGGCAAGCAAGGGGACGAGCGAGCACTGATGCGCCGTGGAACCTGAGCACTGTGGAGCTGCCCTCTGCTAGCGCTCCAGCTGGACACAAGAAGAGGCAGAATAGGAGGAGGAAGAGGAAGAGGCACCCCGGCCCAAATCATACCGTGCAACTGCCCCAGCCAGAAGTTTCTGAGTTGCACTGGGCAGGGCAGGGGGATGCCGTTTGAAGTCTGCTAACCCCACCTTGCCTCCTGAGTCCTGGGCCACCTGCCTGGCTGCCTCACATCGCTTCCTGCGGCCTCTGTGCTCAGGAATGGGCAACGGGAAAGGGCAGCGATGAAGAAAAGAAAAAAACCAGAAGACTCCTAACACTTTTGTGGTGGGAGGCCTTCTGGGCTGCTGCAGGGCTCTGGATTTCCCCACCCCCTTTCTCCAAGCTGAAATGCAGTATTTCTCAATTCTAGGGGGAGCCCATGCCATGTGGCTGGAGAGAGCATGCCAGAGCTGTACTGGCCGCTTGGGGGAAGGAACAGTGGTGGAGGCAGTGGGGAAGCAAGATATGCTTCGAGAAGAGGCGGCCATGTTGGCAGTGGACCTGGGGTAGATGGAAGTCGGGGGCCTTAGATGGAAGTCAGGAGGCTGGGCCCCAAAATATCACAATGTAGCTACAGACCTGTGAACCAACAAGGCATAAATCCGCAGGGGTTAAACACCATCCTTTCCCCCTACACATCGGCCTCTGGCTCTCTGCTCTAGCCTCTCTCTCTGGCCCAAGAGAGCAGGGAAACTTCCATTCATTCCCTAGTCCAGCTGACTGTGGAGTGGCTGAATTTCTGCTGCCTCCCAGGGTTCGTCCACGTCTCTGGCTTGTGGCCTGGACAGCCTGATCAGCACAGGCAGCAGGAGCCTTTCCTAACCTCCTGTAGGATGAAAACGGCCTCCTCCCTGGTTGGGCTGCAGTCTATATTAATGCTGCCCCGCATGTTGGGAAAGTCCCTGTTTTCCTGCCCTTTTCTGCCTTGGGGCAGCTGGGAACTGTAGTCCAGCAGATGAGGAAGCCCCATTCAACCCAGTGAGTGATACCCCTACAAGGCCTCTCTGGAACTACACCTCAATTAAACCTTATGGCGGAACATTTTAAACTAACAACCACAGACAGCAGCCATCTTACAAACACAGGTAACTGCCATTTCCTTACACCTACCAACAGCCACTGAAGGAAAAGTTACTCCCACACAGGATGCAAGCAGTAGAAGTGTCTGCGTCAAGAGACAAAGCCATTTGCCAGGAATTCTGACAGGGTGGAGTGGCTGAAGGGGGAGTGAGCGGGGAAGAGGAGCAGACCCAGCACCCGTCCAATGGCACGCAAGTACTCTTGAGTGGCGGCTGATGGGCCAATGGCTGAGGGATGGCATTGCACAGCCAATGGGAGCGCATGGAATGTTGCCACTTTAAAACAACATTATTTATATAGAAGATAGATAGATAGATATAAAACAAACAGCAGATATAAAGACATTAGACCTAGTCTAAAATCATCCTGTGCCATCCACCTGCAGAGATATTCCTAACTCTGCCCTGGCTCAGACTGCTGCAAAAGCTGATGCACACATGAAACTGAATGAACAGCTTCTCCATTCGCTGAAGTGAAGACTGCATTTCTGCTTGCCCATCCCATTTCCCAGGTCCATCTGCCTTCTCCATTGGAGCGCAGTGTGGGCTGTATGGGCATGGTACTCTTGCAGATACAAGGAATTCCTAGGTGAATAAATATTTCCTCAGTTGGTAATTATGTATTAATTTTTACTATCTAAATAAAATGTGTGTACAGCGGAAGACAGGAGGGCCTGGCGTGATCTGGTCCATGGGGTCGCGAAGAGTTGGACTCGACTGTGCGACTGAACAACAACAACTGTTTCCTATCATCGTGTACATGCTTTATGTAAAGTACTGGGTTTCAGGCCTCATGACTCGGACGACGACATAAGAGAAGACGCGTTTATTCGTACTTCACATAAGACAAAGAACACACAGTAACGGCCGGAGGCCAACTATATACAGTTAGGGGGGACGGCCCTATATTCCTATTGGCGGGTTTGAATCGCCCGCCAATTCTGCCATTGGTTCACTACTGGCGAGCTCAGGAACCTAGTCCCTATTGTTCTCAGAGAGCGAAGCTTGGCAGTGTTTCGCCAGCTCAGCCCTCTGATCTCAGGACACAACACCCCTCCCCCATGGTTCGTCCCCTATCAGGTGACGTAGTCTTTTAAGTATGCTGGTGGCCTCCTTTCTCTTAGCGAACGTCGGGGGCCGGTACCGGACTGGCGGGGCCCCTATCGGTTGTTCCGCCCGCACACGGAGCTTGGGCCTCTGGAAGTCGCCGAGGCGGTGACGGTGGCGGCTGTAACGGTGGCGGCAGCGGCGGCGGCGGCTCGGCTGCTACCGGGGCCAACGGTGGCGGCAGCGGCGGTGGCGGCTCCGCTGCTACCGGGGCCCCCTCCGGATTCCGTGGACTCTCTGGCGCTGGCTCCGCTGTCGGTGCTTGCGGTCGATCGGATGATGGGGCAGGGGCGGCATTTCCCGGTAACTCGATCTCTCTATCGGGGTCTTGACGCCTCCGGAGCTGGTCGATGTGTTTGCGGAGGACCCGGTCCCCATCGGTTAGGACCTCGTACGACACTGGCCCGGTGGGTTTTAGGATGCGCCCTGCTCCCCACTGCGGCCCCGCTCCGTAGTTCCGGAAGTAGACAGGGTCTCCCGGTAGGAAGCTCCGGGGCGCCTCCCTGTTCTCGACCAGCTTTCTCTCGGGGGCTCGGTCTGGGTGGAGTCTGTCTAATAAAGTGGTAGGGCGGCGGCCCATTAATAGTTCTGCGGGGCAGTGTCCGGAGATGGGGTTTGGGGTGGTGCAGTATGTGAGAAGGAAGCGGGCCAGCCGGAACTCCCAGTCCCCCCCGTTATGCGGCTCAGGGCCTCTTTGGCGGTGCGTACCGTCCTCTCCGCCTGTCCATTAGTTGCCGGGTGGAAAGGCGCGGATCGTATGTGCCGGATGAGGTTCCTTTCGAGGAACGCTTGAAACTCCGCAGATGTGAATGCTGCCCCGTTGTCCGACACGATTGTGTCGGGTAACCCGTGCGTTGCAAATATCTTCCGCAGGGCCCTTATTGCCGCCTTGGTAGAGGTGGTAGACACTGGGCTTATTTCCACCCATTTTGAATAAGAGTCTACCGTTACCATGAACTGGAGCCCCTGGAACGGCCCCGCAAAGTCTATGTGCAGGCGTGACCACGGCTTGTGGGTAGACTCCCAGCTTTGGGTTGGCGCTCTCGGTGGATTGGGGCGGACCTCCTGACATCGTGTGCACCCTCTGACCCAAGATTCAATTTCTGCGTCCACCCCGGGCCACCACACGTAGCTCCTTGCCAGAGCTTTCATTCGTACGATGCCCGGGTGGGCCTCGTGCAGCGTTTCTAGCACCCCTTGTCTCATGGGCCCCGGAATGATCACCCTGTCTCCCCATAGTAAACACCCTTTCAATGCGGACAGCTCTTCCCGCCTGGCCTTGTACGCTGTGAACTCTGGCCCTGTCTGTTCCGCTGGCCACCCCCTCACCACCCAGTTTAGGACCCGGGAGAGAATGGGATCTCGGGACGTGCGGGCGGCCACATCTGCAGCCTGAAGGGGGGTTTGGCAGTTCCTCCATCAGCAAGACAGCGGGGGCTGGGGCCGGATCTTCCCCTGTCTGCGGCAGCGGTAGGCGGCTCAAGGCGTCGGCATGACCCAGCGCCTTGCCCGGCCGATGCTCCAGTCGGTATTGGTAACCCGCTAAAAATAAGGACCAGCGCAACACCCGGGGCGACAAAACTTGCGGCGTTTGTTTGTCCGCCGCGAACAGTCCCAGGAGCGGCTTATGATCTGTTACGAGCGTGAAGGGCCGCCCGTACACAAAATTGTGGAATTTTTTTACCCCCGCCACCAGTGCCAAGCCCTCCCTGTCGATTTGGGCGTAGTTCCGCTCCGCGGGGGACAGCGTGCGGGAGTAGTAAGCCACCGGGACCTCCCTCCCATCCGGTAGCTTGTGTGCCAAGACTGCCCCGACCCCATACGGTGATGCGTCGCACGCCAGGATGACCGGGAGCTTTTCATCAAAGTGCGCGAGTACTGCGTTTGAAATCAAGAGGACTTTCACCCCCCGAAACGCCGCCTCCTCCCTCGCTCCCCATGCCCAAGGTGTCGCCTTGTCCAGCAGCCTGTGTAGGGGTTCGGCCACGGCGGCTTTGTGTGGGAGAAAGGAATGGTAAAAGTTCAGGAGGCCTAAGAACGCCTGGAGCTCGGCCTTGGACTTCGGGGCGGGGGCCTCCACGATGGCCTTCACTTTGTCCCTCGCCGGATGCAGGCCTGATGCGTCTACCCGGTATCCCAAGAACTCTACTTCCGGCACCCCGAGGAGGCACTTTTCCCGCTTCACTTTCAGCCCCGCGGCTTGGAAGCGTTCCAATACAGTTCGGAGGCGGGCGGCGAAGCTTTCCGGGGTGGTCGCGGCGATGAGGACGTCGTCGAAGAACGGCGTCACTCCAGGGATCCCTTTTAACAAATCGTCCATTAGATTTTGGAAGATCCCTGGGGCCACACTGACCCCGAACTGCAGCCTCTTCACCCGGAAAGCTCCCCGGTGGGTCACTATGGTCTGTGCCTCGGCCGTGGCCTCATCTACCGGGAGTTGCTGGTACGCCTGTGCGAGATCCAGCTTTCCAAATATGCGCGCCCCTGCCAGTGTTGCTAGGACATGGCTGACCACTGGTACGGGGTATGCGTGCGCCTGGAGTGCCTGGTTAATAGTGCACTTATAATCCGCGCAGATGCGGATCTCCCCGTTTGGCTTGACGGGTGTCACTATCGGTGTCTCCCATCTAGCGTTCGGGACGGGCTCTAAGACTCCCTGGGCCACCAGCCGGTCTAATTCGGTCTCTATTTTAGGGCGGAGGGCCAGGGGCACGGTGCGGAAGCGCCGACGGATGGGCGTCACGGTGGGGTCTAAGTGGAGCGACACCGGGGGCCCTTTGTAACATCCCAGTTTCCCGTCAAAGACCTCTGGGAATTCCTTGCACACCGCCCCCCAGTCCCGCACCCCACATTTATTTACTCCCCCAATCGATATGCCTAGGGCCTCGAACCACGCCCGCCCCAGGAGACTCGCGAGATTTCCCTCTACCACCACCAAGTCCAACTTCCCCTCAAAGTCTCGGTACTGCACTCGGAAAGTGCCGACTCCCCGGATGGGGACAGGGTTCTTTTGAAAGTCCACCAAGCTTAGTGGCGATGGACGTAGAGGGGGTCCCCCTAGTGGGCAAAGTCTTTTTAAAGTGTCCAGGGAAATGATGGACGCCGCCGATCCCGAGTCCACTTCCATGCAACAGGGGACCCCTCGATCCGCACGGTTACTTGGATCTTCGGGGCAGAGGAAAGGTTGGGGTTGGGGAGGCGAAGTACCTGTAGTGGTTGGTCGGTGAGGTGGTACAACTCGGCGACCTCTTCCGTTGTCTCGTGTGCGGTGGACGATGCGCGGTACTGGGGGACCGACGATCTCGAATTCCGGGAGCCCTTGGACCGGCAGACCCGGGCGAGGTGTCCCTGCTTTCCGCACCCGTGACAGACAGCGTCCCGGAACCTGCAGGATTTCCGTCCGTGGCCCTCCCCGCAGCTGGCACAGATGGCTCGGTTGCCGGAGTACTTGGCTTGCTCCCTGTTGGCCTGCTGGAACGGCGCCGGCCGGCGTTGTTGGGGTTTGAGGGCGAAGACCTCGTCCGTCTCTTCGTTTCCGGGGCTTGGGCTCCTTCCAACCACCTGCGCGGCCGCGACCGGCCGATCCCCTTCTGCGGCCTCGTGGGCAGTGGCGGCGTCGAGGGCCTCGTCCAAGGTGAGCTTCCGGTGTCCCACCAACTTGCGCCGCAGCTTGGAGTCCGCCAGGCCCCACACGAACTGTGTCAGCAGGTTGTCCTCCACCTTCGGAAACCCGCAGTCCACGGCTAGCGCCCTTAGCGCAGCTAGGAAGTTGGCGATGGATTCCCCTCGGGTCTGGACTCGCCTCTGGAAATCCATCCTCTTGGCCAGGAAGGTCGGCCGGGGGCTGAAGTAGCCATTTAGGACGTCCAGGATTTCCCCAAACGAGCTCTCCAAGGCCGTGCGGGGCACCAAGAGGCTCTTGGCGAGGCGGACGGTTTGGGTGCCGCAGGCGTTCAGGAGGATCGCTCGTTTCTGGTCGGGGTGGCGGATTTCGTTGAGCTCCAAGTAGCTGATGAGCTGGTCGACCCATGCGTCCCAGGTTTCTGGCTGCGACTGGTCGAAGTGCTCCAGTGTTACGTGGGAAGCGGCCATGGTTCTGTCAGGAACGGCGCGCGCCGGGGCGAGCGGTGCGGTGCTGCTCTCGGGGTCAGCGATGCGATGCTCGGCGAGCGGTGCGGTGCTGCTCTCGGGGTCAGCGATGCGTTGCTCGGCGGTGTCCGTTTCGTCGTTCATGGAGTCACAGAAGGCGTTAGAATCCCATCCTCGTCGCCACTGTAAAGTACTGGGTTTCAGGCCTCATGACTCGGACGACGACATAAGAGAAGACGCGTTTATTCGTACTTCACATAAGACAAAGAACACACAGTAACGGCCGGAGGCCAACTATATACAGTTAGGGGGGGACGGCCCTATATTCCTATTGGCGGGTTTGAATCGCCCGCCAATTCTGCCATTGGTTCACTACTGGCGAGCTCAGGAACCTAGTCCCTATTGTTCTCAGAGAGCGAAGCTTGGCAGTGTTTCGCCAGCTCAGCCCTCTGATCTCAGGACACAACACTTTAGGTGATGGATTTCTTTCACATCCACAACTCACAAATTTGATTGCTTCTTGTGTTGCACATAAATATGTGTAATTTAGGAGAGGTAATTTTTGTCAGTGCAAAGCCAGTGTTAGGTCTATTATGTAAAGTTTAGCCCTGAATCACCCAGACTTCCTCACAACCAAAAACAGTAGATAACATTTCATTGACCTAGCTTATGGTGTGTTTAATTATACATATTGGGCTAAAAGCTCTAAAAGTTGTTAAGTCTTTGCTACTTTTTGCAATTGAAAGATTCCCTTCCCCCCTGATTATTTTCAGCAGTAATCAAAAGGACTTTAACATGGGCAGGAAATTAATCTAGCACTCTAGAGATTAATATTAATCTGGTAATGTACTGTCCTCATGATTTTAGGAATCCTTTCTCTTATAGCACATTATGGCAGTGTATTTATCAGCTGCTGAGAAAAAGGTTCCTCATGTTTAAAATATGTCCTCATATGTATTTTCTTTTTGGCTTTATAGAAGAGTGGTTATTGATTTCTTCCAAGTGATGTTTGCATGTACAATTAATTTTGTGTTCAGGTTAACATATTGGAAAGTCTCTCAGGGGTTACATTTTGTGGAAATTAACCATATGCTATATTTTTCTAGAACATGTGCTTCTTTATTCTACTTAAGATTCTAGTTCCAAAGCTCTGTGTAGAGTTGGTGTCATAAGGTTCCCGAGCTACAGTTTATATGAGAATTGTAGCCAATAGCATTTCTGTGCCCATATAATGTTGAATAGATCCTTGCCATTTATTTATTTGTTTATAATTATTTGTATCACATTTTCCTCCTCAGTGGAGATCCAAAATAGTTTACAGTTAGGGTTGCCAACTCCACCTTGGCAGATTCCTGGAGATCTGGTGGCGGAACCTGGGGAGGGGCCTCAGCAGGGTATAATGCGTTAGAGTTTACTCTCCAGAGCAGCCATTTTATCCAGGCAAACTGATTTCTGTATCCTGAAGATCAGTTGTGATTCTAGGAGTGCCAGGCCCCACCTGGAGGTTGGCAAGCATAGACACAGCACAAGAATACAATAGAACTAGTCAGGAGAAAGAGGAAAGGGGAGGCTTCTGAGTACAAAGCGGATAATTTGCACTCTCCTGACTGATCTTCCTGCCTGCTGGAGCCTAAGAGACAAGGACAGGAGCCCTTTGACTCACACTTCTGGGCACACCCCGGCCTTAAATCCCTGTGGAGCAGGAGAATAAGTCAGCTAGATGTTATGCAGCTGCTGCTAGCCAGATAGCAAGCTTTTCCCAGTTCCTTCCCTGCCAACCATATTGAACATAAGAACATAAGAGAAGCAAATATTGGATCAGGCCAACGGCCCATCTAGTTCAACACTCTGTCACACAGTGGCCAATAATACCAGGTACCATCAGGAAGTCCAGCAGTGGGGCAGGCCCGTAGCTAACAACTTTTTGCTCAGGGAGCCCATGTTTTTCTCAGGGGCCCACCACCAATGTTCCCTCTAAGCTGTGGAGTTTTGTGAGCAAAACTTCTACTTTGTGAGCTACTGCCATTAAAGTTGTGAGAGAGCGATTTGGCTGCTGCATCAATTAGTTTGCTCTAGAGATGCGCCCTGGACTGGCTTCCCTGCTGTGCCCATGATCTGCTTACCAGAAGAAACACAAAGACGAAGCAGCTGTCGGGCAGCCAACAAGCCCTGGCCGTGGGGGGGTGGAGGGCGGAGGAGTTCCCTTTCCCCAGCCAGACTCTCTGTGAAGCCTTCTTACACTCGGAGTCGCACCGCCAAATCGGCATCGGCGCTGCAACCTGAGCCTCCCTCCCCTGGCCCGCAATCTCTGTTCCCACGCCACTGAAGCCGTACTTTTTGGCTCGTCCCACTTCGCCAAAAGTTCCTTTCTCCTCCCACGCAACCCTAATGGGGCCTCAATCCAGCCCGGGCTCCCAACTTTTTTGGCCGGACCCGCCCCTGTCCCTCCCCTCCCCAGCTCCAAGGTGGCCTCCCCGCACAACTTTCTTCCCCTCCAGTGACACGGGGCTTGATCGCCGAGTCAAGGACGTGACACGATCGGCACGTCGGCAGCGATGTGGGACCGCCATCACAACCTGTAGCAAGGCTTCCTCCTGAGTAAGCACGCTCCAGAGGCACCCCCCCATAAATGGAGGGGAGGGGGCCCGCAAAATCTGTGGGGGGGCGGGCCCCCAGGGCCCCACGCAGGCTACGAGCCTGCAGTGGGGCCAGGACACTAAAAGGCCTCCCACTGTAGACCCCGCCTGAGCACCAAGAATACAGAGCATCACTTCCCCAGAGTCCCTATCGATACCTTGTGGCTAATAGCCACCGATGGACCTCTGCTCCATATCCTTATACTATTTCCCAGAGGGTTTTTTGTGTGTGCAGATACCTATTTCCACCAACAGAGGGCTCACTCTCCCCCAGCAGCTTTTACTACATAGTCAGGAAACTTCCTGGATCTGCAGAAAAATCCAAAAAGTGAAAAAATCCCTTCAGGAACAGTTCAAATCCCCCCAAAACCTTTTGACATGGCCTCTGCAGGGACCTAACTCCAGGCATCAACTGTGAGAGATTAGAACATTGGGGGGGGGGCTTCTAACTGGCTCTGTCAGTAAAAGGGTGGGGAAGGGCCCTTTCCAGGCCTCTTTCGGCCTTGGAGGAAGGGAGCCTTGGGGCTAGGCTGGGGAATTCCTAGAGGTTTTCTGGTGGAGGGTAAGGAGGGCAGGATTTGGGGAAGGGAGAGGCCTCAGCTGGTATCATGCCACAGAATCTACCCTCCAAAGCAGCCATTTTCTCCAGGGAGACAGATCTCTGCTGTTCACTCTCCAGGCCCCACTTGGAGGTTGCCAACCCTAGGTCTGGCAGCAGTCTAGGGTTGCCAGGTCCCCCATGGGCACTGGCAGGGGATGGGGGTGGTGGGGTTGCCAGTTCCAGGTCTGGAAACGCCTGGAGATTTGGGGATGGAGCCTGGGGATGAGAGGGACCTCAGTGGGGTACAATGCCCTAGAGTCCATCTTCCAAAGTATCCATTTTCTCCAGGGGGAGTTATCTCAGTAGTCTGGAGATGAGCAGTAATTCCAGGGGATCCCCAGATCCCACCTGGAGGCTGGCATCCCTAGGCAGCACCCTCTGGGTGACTTGATACCACCGAATTTGCATGACTCAACTTGGCCTGGCTGCTTGCTGTTGTTCAGCAACCACCTATAAAAGCCAGCAGTGGTGCAGCAGTTAGAGCTTCAGAGTAGGGTCTGCAAGACCCAGGTTCAGATCCCCATATTGCGGTAGAAGCTGACTGGGTGATTTTGGACCAATCACATACTTTCAGCCTAACCAACCTCACAGGGTTGTTGTGCAGATAAAAAGGAGGTGAGAATAATGTAGGCTGCTTTGGTCCCCACTGTGGAGAAAGACTATAATATTCGTTGGTAGAAGCTGTGGGGGAGGGGGGTGGAGACGAAAAGCTGAAGACAGATAAAGGCAGATAAAGGTTAAGTTGGCTGTTGGGTGGGAAGGAAACAGGGTTGCCAGCTCCAGATTGGGAAACTCCTGGACATTTGAGAGGTGGATCCTGGGGAAGGTGGGGTTTGAGGAGGGGAGGAACTTCAGACCGGTATAATGCCATAGACTCCACCCTCCAAACCAGCCGTTTCTTCCATGAGCACTACCATTGCCAGCCTCTGGGTGAGGGCTGGAGATCACCCAGAATTACAACTATCGTCCAGGTGACAGAGATCAGTTCCCCTGGATAAAATGGCTGTTTTGGAGGGTTGAGTCTATGGCTCCACCCCCAGAAGGGAGAAAGAGTATGAGATAGGTAAGGGTAGAGGGGAGGAGGCAAAAGTGTGAGGAATGGGATGACCATCCCGCAAGTTTCTTGCGGGTCCCCACTTGTGTTTATCTAATTCCCTCTTGAAGCCGTCCATGCTTATAGCCACCACCACCTTCTGTGGCAGTGAATTCCATGTGTTGATCACTCTTTGGATGAAGAAGTACTTCCTTTTATCTGTTCAAACCCGACCACTCAGCAATTTCATGGAGTGCCCTTGAGTTCTTGTATTGTGAGAAAGGGAGAAAAGTACCTCTTTCTCTACCTGCTCTATCCCATGCATAATCTTATAAACTTCAATCATGTCACCCCTTAGCTGTCATTTCTCCAAGCTAAAGAGCCCAAAGTGTTTTAACCTTTCTTCATAGGGAAAGTGTTCCAACCCTTTTATCATTCTAGTTGCCCTTTTCTGCATTTCTTTTTTGCTATAATATCCTTTTTGAGGTGTGGTGACCATTATTGTATACAGTATTCCAAATGAGGTCACACCATCGATTTATACAAGGGCATTATGACACTGGCTGATTTGTTTTCAATTCCCTTCCTAATAATCCCCAGCATAGCGTTGGCCTTTTTTATTGCAGTCTCACACTGGCCCGACATTTTCAGTGAGTTATCTATTACAACTCCAAGATCTCTGTCTTGGTCAGTCTCTGCCAGTTTGGACCCATCAACATGTATTTAGAGTTAGAATTTTTGGCTCCAATGTGCATCACTTTGCACTTGGCCACATTGAACCCCATTTGCCATGTTGATGCCCACTCGCCCATCCTCAGATCCCTTTGGAGTACCTCACAATCCTCCCTGGTTTTCACCACCCGGAACAACTTCGTATCATCCACAAATTTAGCCACTTCACTGCTTACTCTCAACTCCAAATCATTAATGAACAAATTAAAAAGCATTGGACTGAGTACTGATCCCTGCGGTACCCCACTGCATACCACCCTCCACTGAGAAAATTTCCCATTTATACTCACTCTCTGTTTCCTATTAATTAGTCAGTTTTTGGTCCACAAAAGGACTTGTCCTTTTATCGCATAATTTTTGAGCTTACTTAGAAGCCTTTGATGAGGAAGTTTATCGAAACCTTTCTGGAAGTCAAGGTAAACAATATCTATTGGGTCCCCCTTGTCCACAGGTTTGTTCACCCCCTCAAAGAACACTAACAGGTTAGTGAGACAAGATCTTCCCTTACAGAACCCATGCTGAGTCTGCCTCAATAGGTTTTGTTCATCAATGTGCCTATTAATTATTTCCTTAATAAAATTTTCCACCATTTTACCCGCTATTGACATCAGACTGACTGGCCTGTAATTTCCTGGATCTCCTCTGGAACCCTTTTTAAAGATGGGAGTGACATTCACTACCTTCCAGTCCTCAGGAATGGAGGCAGATTTTAATGAAAGATTACATATTTTTGTCAGGAGATCCACAAGTTCACATTTGAGTTCTTTCAGAACTCTCGGATGTATGCCATCCGGGCCTGGTGATTTATCAGTTTTAAGTTGTCTATCAGTCGTAGGACCTCCTCTCTTGTCACCTCAATCTGACTCAGGTCTTTCAACACACACCCCCACCCGAAATCAGCGGTTCTGGAGTGGGCAAGCACTTGTCATCTTCCACAGTGAAGACAGAGGCAAAAAATGCATTCAGCTTCTCAGCCATTTCCCTATCATCCTTCAGTTCTCCTTTTACCTTTGGTCATCCAAGGGCCCCATTGCCTCCCTGGCTGGCTTCCTGCTTCTAATATATTTGAAGAAAGTTTTATTGTTGGTCTTTATGCTTTTCCTATATGCTTCTCATATTCCGTTTTTGCCTGCCTGATCACAGACTTGTATTTTGTTTGCCACAGCCTGTGTTCCCTTTTATCAGCCTCACTGAGACTAGCTTTCCACCATTTAAAGGAATCCTTTTTACCTTTTACAGCTTCCATTACTTTGTTTGGTCTTGAGCAATAATATACAGAACAAGGAGTTGCACCTTTGTACCTACTTTATGCAGCTGCACATTTTCCATGGAATCCTACATACACACCATATGAAAAATATGAGGATGCCTTTATGGAAGTGTCTATAGTTGGTTTAAGCATGGATGGGGTTAATGAGAGTGTAGCACTAAAGTGTAATTAATATGGGACCGGCAACAGAGCCTCAGCAAAGCAATGTAAAGGATGCTAGGGTTAACCAGTAGAGTGAAGCCTTTCACAAGAATCTCATTGGTTGCTTTTGGAAATGGGATGCTAGATTAGATTTATCCAGTCAAGAAGTTATGACATCGTTGCCATTGTATGTAGCAGTAATCCTTTCCTCTGTGTACAGATAGGAGATATACAACTAAAAGCTGTATATGAACAAACTATAAAGCTCTCACTGGCTTCAGTCAAAAGATATTTAGAGCCTGACACTTTCTATTATGATCACTAAAATCAACAAAAAGTGCTCTGTTAAAGATGCCATATTTGTACCAAATCCAGTTCTCCCACCTGCTGCCCAAGCTCCCTGCCCTGGAAATTTACTGAAATTCAATATTTTACATTTTTCAGAAGGATTGCCGAGCTTTAGGCAGCCTTTGGGAAGAGGGGTAAAGCACCTGCTATGCTTTTAAATGGTAACCATCTTCAAGCCTTCTGGATGGTTTGCTATAAACCTAAGATATTCTAGCACAGAGGCGTCAAACTCATTTGTTACGAGGGCTGGATCTGACATAGGGCTGCTGCACCACCACCAACAACTAGGTTGGGTAACATTGCGGGGTGAGATGGTCCGGTGACAAATGAGCGACCTGGAACTGATGCCATCAACTAGGGACTACGACTACCAGGATGCCATCCTGTCATTGTAGATCCTTTCTGACTGTTTTATTCTGTTTTAATTGTTTTAATAATATGTGCCCAATGTTAGCCGCCCTGAGCCCGTTTGTGGGGAGGGCAGACTATAAATCGAATGAAATAAATAAATAAATGTCACTTTGTCGGGCTGGGCCATATGTGCCATAAAATGTAATGCCAGATACCAGAGATATAAACTGTATAAAGGACAGCAGCTGGTAAGCTCTGAGTTGGTGTATCCTCACTATAAGACCTCATGGGCTGGGAGGGGGGTGCAAAGGAGAACCCATATGGGTAGGCTGAAGAGCCAGCAGTGCAGCATTGGGCAGATGCTCTCACACTGCTTGACTGCTGCAGACAAGGTTGTTCCAACATGCCAAAGCCACAATCGGAGTGGCTGTGCCCACTCCCCTCCCAAGCAGTCTCCTGTTCCCTCCCTTGCACTAGTGGCTCGCAGGCTGCATAAGAGCCCTGGATGGGCCAATTCTGGCCCCTGGGCCTCATGTTTGACATCCCTGTTCTTGTGCATAAGAAGATGTAAGTTTCTTTGCATGACATAGAATATTTTACTTAAGATAAAAAGAGTGTCATGTAATATGAAATATGACAGTGCTGTGGGACTAAGGGAATGTCCACATTATATTGGGTTCTACAGAATAAGCCATGTGTACAGGTAGAAAATGTAATTCTTGTACCTTTGTCACATTAGCTTGAGGACATTGATATTGATATTCCACATGGCCAGTAAATCCTCATAAATTATTGTAATCCTCATAAGTTATTGTCATGTAACAGCTGCTGTGTGGCTTGTGTAAAATGATTTAGAAGACTTGTTTCCTGGTGATCAAGTGACTACAGTGCACATATCCATATGTACTTAGTCCATAACGTGTTGTTTGGCCAGTTTAAGCAAAAGTTACAAAATCCATTTTCTCTTGGAGATGTTTTCTCCATGAAAAAGCTGGAATTGATTTTCCAGGTAAGTTTAGGATGGTTTCGATCTAGAGACTCACCAGTTTTTAAATCATTCTAGAACAATAAATTCCTGTTGAGAACAGTGGTCATCACTTCCTGCCTGCGTATTTCTTTTGGAGTATACATCTACAGGGGTTGACCTTAAAAAAAACACATAAACAGGAAAGCTACATTTTTAATTCATTAAATCATGCTCTACTGTTTATGAAAGATAAAAAGAGACTAGGTTTTTGTGTAAGAAGAGGATTGATTGGTGTCATGTACATATTCGTTCACTTCTGTTTATGCAAGATAATAAGAGTATTAACATGGAGGTAGAATAATGGTGTTTATAATTCCATCGCCACTGTTTATATAAGATAAAAACAGTGCTTTAAAAAAAAATAAAACGGTGCAAGAACATTTGCTGTTATGTACATACATTAATTTCTTCTACTTCTGTTTATAAAGAATGAGGATGAAAAAGTTTAACAAGTTTAAGTGAAGTCAATGCTGTTTATAGCATGGGTCTTGCTGTTTACCTAAGATAAATTAATTTAGAGTATGTAATTTTTGTCTCTTCAGAGAGGGGAATTGGGGTGACAGCCATTAGGGACATGTTGTATAGTTTTAGCTGTCTCAGAATTCTTTTCCTTATTAGGAAATATGCAAGATATATGTTAAATCATTCCAGAGTAAATATGTTACAGCCTCTTAAGATAGGAGGCACATGGAAATGACTTGCAAGGCAGGAGAACTTTGGGGTTTCTGAAGAGACAACAGCAGAGAAAAAAGAGATGGTGGTGCTAATGTCTAAAAATGGTCTCATGAACAATAAAGCCATTTATTACTCTTCATGATCCTAATTCAATCATTGTTTTCATCCTGTCTGACTGTGTTTTAATCTGGAACACTGAAGACCAGTCCTTAGAAATAAATAATGTCAATACTTGGGCATCTGGCCAAGCTTGTGCTTCTGTTCAGCTCATTTTATTGAGCTTGCAAATCTTTCCTGATTGGCCTTTTTTTTTAATCAGTTGCCAAAAAATTAAAAGATCCAGTTGCTCTGCTTCATTAGCAGGTGTAAATAATAGAACAAAGTTGAATTCAGTGGCACCTTTAAGACCAACAAGGTTTTATTCAAGGTATGAGCTTTCGTGTGCATGCACACTTCCTCAGATACATTGAAATGGAAGCTAACAGTTCATACATATAGACAGGGGTTGAACAGCAAATTAGCATGCAACATAATGAAGATGTTTTAACAGATGCAAAGACCTAACAAGAATAACAGGCTAAATTTTTATGGTCACCATTTGTTTGGATTTAATTTCTAGGAAAACACATAAATAAATAGTAAGCTGATGTTGTAAGCATATCCTCCTTAATTGTGGAATGCTAAAATCAATTAACTGAGACCCTGTTCTTACACTACATTTATCTCCTCTCAAGCATGGAGGTAACTAACAAGAGGTGGGGTGAATGGTTCACCAGATCAGAGAAATACATTCAAATTTTCATTGTATCATTCTACGGCTTCAGAGCAACATGGCTGCCCACCTACGTGTAACTAATATTATTCAAGAAAGAGACCATAATACTTGGGAGGGAGTGATGGTGAGTTACAAGTGTTCAGTTGGGGAGGCTGGCATTGGATTTGGCAGAGGTCTGAATGAACAGGCAGACAAGGTCTAGATGGGAATGAAGCAGAGCATTATCTGTACATCAGATACTTGTGCCAAGGACTTGTCTCACAATCTGTAATAAGGTACTTTCCTATAACTTACTTAGAAGAAAGTAATGACTATGAGTAGGATACAGTTCAAAAGTAGGTTTATTTTCTATTCTGTTCTCAGCATCTGTACCCTTCAATGACTGTAGTTAGATACTGAAGAAAACAGCCCATCCCTTTTCTTATCATGTACCAAAGATGACAGACTGCAGAAACCCAGTGGCATTTTATAAAGCATCTAACAAGAACTGGGACTTGCCAGGTTCCATTTATCTGGCCAAGAATATATTTATGTGATTTATCCCATGGAGATTTTCAGCAGAGCCTTACACTTAGTGCCTAAATTAATGATATTTTTTTAGCCATGACAAAAGCCACTCTCCACTTTTATACATTATGTTAAAGTTTTTGTCGTGAACATATTCTGTAAAAGCTTTTTCTGCTTTATCATTCTGACAAGCCAGTTCTACTAAATCATCCATGATCATCATGCTCTCTTTTTAACTTTTACAATTCCAGAAAACACTGTTGAGTTACACTGCACCAAACAGTAACAAGATCACTTGCTATAATGTAAGTCATCTGTGTAAAAGTCCATCACATAAAATGTATTTTCCAGTTATCAATGGTAAACTGAGATTTGAAAGTTCTGAGTTATCCATAGTATTCATAGATCAAAGAGGGCAGCTGTGTTGGTTTGAAGCAATAGAATAAAGTTAGAGACCAATGGCACCTTTAAGACCAACAACGAAGTATGTGTGCACATGAAAGCTCACACCTTGAATAAAACTTTGTTGGTATTAAAGGTGCCACTGGACTCTAACTTTGTTCCACAGTATTCATAGTTAAGAAGACTGGTGTTGTTGATGATTTCATGGCCCTTTGGCTTGCGGATTACAAGTCATAAATGTCTTCCTGTAAAATGCATTGTTTTCTAAGGGTCTCTATGCAGGTAACAATGTTTGAGGTTGATCACCTCCTTTGATGTTTCCAGGTGAAGATGTCAGGTGATAGAAATATTCAGTTTGAAACATCCATCTTTATCCACCAGCTCTTTCAGCAGCTTTCTGATTAACAAACCAACCATTGCATTTTCTGCAAATACATCATTCCAATAATGCAATAAGTCTAGGACTTGGCACACAAAATAATCAATAGTAGTGAGGTTTGCATTTTTCCTAGTAAGAGGGCCTCCAAATGATGGGAACGTGTGCCTAGCCAAGTCCTTCATATAACAAGCAGATTCTTTGGGATATATTCCCCTGCTTCCCCAAATCCTGAATATTCCCTTAGTTGTGTACAACTGAGTTGATTGTTATATTCACCTGTGCACAGACACAGACATGACCAGTTATTCCCAAAGTTGTTTCACAAGCATTGGGGAAAACTCTATCATCTATATTCTTGCAACTCTTGACCTCCATAAATTGATTTTAAGGTTGGAATAGAACCTCCATACATATATGGCTTTTTACTATATGATCAGGGTTCTCAGTGTCTAAAGAAGTGTGGCAGTGACTCAGCCTGCCACAAATTTTTGTTAGTATTTGTTAGTGCTACTGGACTCTTGCTCTTTTCCACTACTCAATCACATACAGAGAGAGTTTAAAATGAATGCATGGGTATCAGAAGGAGAGACAAAGCATGCAACTCTGCATCATCACCATGTGTCTTTATTGACTGTTTCCATCTTCCTGACGAAGGGTTAATATTACATTTTCTAAAAATTCTGCTGCCAGGGCTCCTCCGTGTTCAAAGCACATGCTTCCTTCAGTACTCCATGGTATGCCAAAAGGCTGGAACATTTGTGTGCAGCTTTGTATGATGTGGGAGCCAGTTAGTTGCTTGGCAGCTTTTTAATTTAGCAGCATGGAATGCACAGCATTTACTTTTCTGTACAAATAAGTATGAGGAGAGATAGACAGTTGATGAGTTCGTTGTTGGAGAAAGTGAAGCACTGAAGCCTGCATTTGCACGCTGCCTTGTTGTGTCTTTCTTGTCTGTCCGAGAAGGTGATGATATTGGTGGTAGATTTCCCAGAGGAGCAAGTTTGTCAGGGTAAAGCCTGTCTTTTCTTTGGGTAAAGCCTGTCTGTCCTTGTAGAACTATAGCAACAACTCAGAAAGAGAACGTGAACAATCAGAAAGGGAACATTATATTAATAAAAATAACATTTAACTTTTAAAAGTAAAGCCAGATGTTTTTAATAGGTGCCTGAAGGCAGTTTGAGGAGAGATGAGGACTAACAAGCTGAAACTTTATCCAGAAAAAACAGACATCTTAATGGTAGGGGGAGGTCTGAACCAGAAACTGGGACATCTGCTGTTCTTAATGGAGTTGCACTCAACAGAGTAGGTTCATAGCTTAGGGGTGCTGCTGGATAAGCAGGTGGCAGCAGTGGCCAGGGGTGCCTTTTAGCAGCTTTGGCTGATGAGCCAGCTGTGGCCATTCCTGGGCAGGAAAGATCTTGCTGCTGTAATACATGCCCTGGTAACAAATGTATTAAATTACTGCAGAACACTGACTGGAGTAGGTTGTAGGGACCAGATCACTCCAGGCTTGTTCCATCTACACTGGCTTTTGAGCCCAATTCAAGATGCTGGTATTCACCTAATATATGGCTTGGGGGCAGCATGCCTAAAAGACTGACTACTTCCATTGGAACCTACCTGACCACTCCAGTCATTTTCAGAGGCTCTGCTTCAGATACCCCTGCCATCTGAGGCTAGATGGGTGGCAAACCAAGAAAGGGCCTTGTTGGGCATGGCAACAAAATTTTGGAACTCCCTCCCCAGGGTGATTCATCTGCCTTTCTTTATATTTGTTTTCAACCAACAGGTGAAAACTTTTTTGTTTGGCTTGGTGTTCCCTCATTAACTCTTCACAGGCCTTCTCTCTTTTTGTATGTTTATGTATATTTCTAAGTTTATGTTATGCTTAATTTATTTTAAATGTTTGTATCTATTATAAATATGCATCTATTTATATCTGTCGATCGATCGATAGATAGATAGATAGATATAAAAATATACATCTGTATAATAGTTCTCAAATGTGGCCCCATCTGCAGATATCTAAATCCTTGGATCAGGGCCACAATGACACTAAACAGATTTTTCTGTAACCTTGGGGGGGAAATCTAAAATCTTAAAAAATACATGAGGGATTAAATCCCCCCCCAATAAAAAATGTTGTCTGTGCATGCACAGATAACTCATTTACCTTGAATCTGGAGAGCTGATGAGGCCAAAAAATACATGAGGGATTAAATCTCCCCCCCCCATTAAAAATGTTGTCTGTGCATGCATATTTACCTTGAATCTGGAGAGCTGATGAGGCCAGACACAAGGATCTGCTCTGAGCCAGTAGCAGACACCGGGAGCCTTCAAATACAGTGATGGTGAGCCTCAGGAGCTGGTGTACGCCCAGGCAAGGTGCTGAGAGCTTCTCCAAACACAGCAGCAGCAGGTGCAGGTAGATGCTTTGAGCTCAGAGCATTTCCCAGACATCACCACTGCGGCCAGGCTCCAATGATACTCTCTCCCTGTGTTTTCCATGTGTGGAATATTTTAATGTTCGTCATCTTGTGTACTACAAATTGAGTGGAAAGGCAGCATAGAAATATTTTATATTAAATCACTTCCAACATTGTGTCCCAAAACATCCTATTGTTAACATCTTTGCTCAGGTCTTTCAAAGTAAAGACCATGGTTTCCTTTATTAAATCAATGCACTTTATGCTGAGTCATCCTCTTTTTCTCCTGCTTTCAACTTTTCCAAGCATAATTTTCTTTCCCAGTGAGTCTTGTCTTTTTATGAATTGACCAAAGTATAATAGCCTCCATTTATCAATTTTAGCTTCTTGGGAGAATTCAGGATTGTTTTGATCTAGAACCTACATATTTGCCTTTTTGGTGCTCTGTGATATCTGTAAAAATCTCCAACACCACATTTGAAATTATTTTTTTCCGTGTCAGCTTTCTTCATTGTCCACCTTTCACATCCCTAGCCACTGCTCCATTCTCACTCTTCCTTTCCCCCTGATTCTATGTGTCAATTTCCCACTACTTGCTGCGCGGCTGCATTTTGCCCCGCCACTTCACCTGATTGCCCCCGCATCTTCTTGATCCTCTTTTTTGTAATGTTATGTTTGTTATGTAATTCCTCAGTAGTCATTACTTTAGACTTCCTGATATTGATCTGTAATTCTCTTTTGGCACTTTCTGTTCTAACCTTCATCAGTAGTAATTTCAAGTTTTCACTTTTTTCTTCCAGTAATATGGTGTCATCAGCTTATCTCAAACTGTTAATGTTCCATCCACAAATTTTCATTCCACCATCATCTAAATCTAATGCATCTTTCCTTATGATATATTTTGCATATAATTGAGGTAAATCAAATAGTGGCCCTCTATATTTTTAGTACACGTCTTACTCCAAAGTACTCACTTTACAATGAGCTAATATCCAGAATGATTACTGATACTTGTGAACAATATTTGTTGAATTAGAGGATACACTCTGGTGCTGAATTCAGCTGACTGGTAACACCTGCTTTAATTTTGCAATAATAAAACATGATGGCCTATATCCAATCACTCTGCTCAGCAAAGTTTGAAGCCTTCCTCAAGCCTATGGAAATTTCCACCAATTTAATTATCTCTTTTGTTAAAGGAAAAGCCATTTAAGTTGGAGGAAGTTTCTGTAGACTGAAGGAAAGCATTGCGCTTTGTTGTATGAGAGAATACAGGCCAACTCTATTATTTGTAAGTACATTCTCCCTCTCTTCTTCCAAGGATCTCGGGGTGGTAAACATGACTATCTCCATGCCTCCATTTTATAATTGCAATAACTCATTGAAGTAGTTTAGGCTGAGAGCGATTTATCAGCCCAAGGTCTTTCAGTGAGCTTCATGATATGTAGGGATTTAAACCCATGTCTCCCTGGCTAAGTCCAGTACTCCAAGCCCTATGTTTCTGTGGTTCCCTATTCATTTATGGCTGCAGAAATTGCATTAAAGCTTGAAACCTTGTGGAGATGTCTAGCATTGTGTACTTGTATGTTTACAACTTTTTCTCAATACAAGGGTTAATGTTTGTAGTGAAAAAAATAAGCTGTGGCATCCTTGAGGGATGCCTGCAACACAGTCTCCATGATGCAGTGTTTTCTGTGCATTTTATTTGCTCATTGTGGTCTCAGATTGCCCTTGCCTTCCCTATGCTGCATGCTCCCAGTACATGGGCATTTTCTCAGTTGCATTTGCATGGCAGAAGAATCCTTTGGGATTTAGGTGGCATAATGCTGCACCTCCTCTTTGAGTAAATGGATTTTAAAGGAGGCACAGCAAGACAGAGTACATATCTATGCCTCAAGGAAATGTACTTGAGAAGAGAGATCTCTGCATGCGTAAAAGAGCAAGCAAGATACATCCCATACTTTTACTATGGGCATTGTAAAGGAGCTTACTGGAAAGAAGAAGAAGAAGAAGAGTTTGGATTTATACCCCGCCCTTCACTGCCCAAAGGCGTCTCAGAGCGGCTTACAAACTCCTTTCCCTTCCCCTCCCCACAACAGACACCCTGTGAGGTAGGTGGGGCTGAGAGAACTCTAACACAAACTGTCCTTGAGAGAACAGCTGTGCCAGAGCTTGTGACTGACCCAAGGTCACATCAGCAGGTGCAAGTGGAGGAGTGGGGAATCAAACCCGGTTCTCCCAGATAAGAGTCCGCGCACTTAACCACTACACCAAAGCTAGGCCTGATATGTGTCACATTGACAAGGCAAAATAATTTGCTCATAGAACTTTGCACTCACATAGAATTTTGCTTGAACTAGGTTGTTAGGTTGTGCAAAGCAGTTACACGTGCTTAGTTTGCAAGCCAACATACTTAAGGGCTTTAGATCCTTGGTGTGCAGGCTTAAGTAGACTTAGTTGTTTTGCATGGGTCACAGTACAACTTAACTGAGATTTTGAGCATGTGCAGAGTGACACAGAGAAGCCCTTTCTGTGATGAGAAAATGAGCTTTTCATCAAGAAACCTGGAAATTTACAATCCAGGAATCACTCCGGCCTTTTCCCATTATAGGGTTGACTTCAACCCCCTTGATGTAAAAAGAAGAGGAGATTGCCTTTGATCATGAAAAAAGGCTACACTGTGGCTTATGAACCAAAGCCATCTGGGATGGTGGCTATAGTAAAGAGGGAAAAGAAGGTAAAACTGATTGGGATTCCTTGCAGATAATTTCTTGGTGTGCGTGTAATAGATGTTATAGTGCCTTATCTTGTCCTGAAACAACTGTCTGGGATCAGGAATATTGTTTTTATAGGGTATAAATTGCTGTAAATAAACAAACATCACAAAGTTATGATGTTGCAAAAGTGCATTGTTTTCAGTTCCTGTATTAAAAGGTGAACGTTTGTATTTGTGGATGGACATTCTGTACAGAAGGTAGAAGGTTTAGAATACTAGTTTATATACAAAACACAAAATACAGTTTGTTAAATTCAGACATCACAATACATTATGGAATGTTACAAACCAGGAACTCTTTGATCTAAGAGCAAAGGAAAAAGGAGTGTATAAATTTGAGTACTTTCAGGGCTCATTTTCAGGCAAAGAAATCATGGTTCACTTGATCACTTGGATTCTGGATGCAGCCACAAATACGCTACTGTGTTTCTGTTGTTGTTGTTTTTTAACTGTAAGGACATTTGCTCACTTCTGAATAGGGATGGGCACAAACCAGGAAAATGGAGAGTCATCCCAGTTCATGGTTCGTGAGGTCCCACAAACCATGAACTGGGACAAACCTCCCCCTGCTTCATGAACCTGTTTGTGTTTGTGAGGTTTGTGGACCTTTCCCCCCCTTGCTGCTGGGTACAGCTCCCCAAGGCCAGCAGAATGTAAGGGGGGAAGATCTCCCTTCCTGGGAGAGCTTCCCTCCCCTTCTTTCTGCCAGCAGAATGGCAGATATTCCCTTTAAATGGGTTTTGCAATTGGGTGCCACATGGGAATGGAGTCCAAGCGGCGAATCCACACCTGTTTTGTGCCTGCTTGCAAAACCCATTTAAAGGGAATGCTTGGAAGTGGGGGGAGAGATCCCTCTTGTTCCCCCAACTTTTCACCATGAACCTCCTGAATACCATTTGGAGGGTTGTGGGAGGATCATGGATTAACATCGGAGAAATGGAAAATGAAGGGACTGTGATGGAGGAGTACTGAGAGTCATGAATTGAGCAACACACAAGCAAATATTTGGGACTTTAAAAATAGCAACTGAAAACGGCGTATCTGGTTAGCTAGAAATGGCTAGAAAGAAGAATTAGAATCTCCTTTAAAGACTGTTAATATCATAGTGAGAGACTGAGCTGGAATGTAGTTCTCCCCTTCTCTCCCAGAAAAGAAGCGGGGGAAAGGGAATTCCCTCCCCACATATAACAATTAATAATTTAAAATAGGGAAGGAGAGAGAAGAGGGAGCATGAAAAAAAGAAAAAACTTACACTAGTTTGGAGTGTTTTTTGAGTGACGGCTGGAAACGAGGCAGAGCTCATTCTTCGGCAGGCAGAAGTGGGGGAGTTTCCTCCTCTAGAAAGATTGACTGTGCAAATATCTGAAGGTGATCTTTTGGGACTTTGAGAACCCTCTTTCTTCTTGGAGAAACTTTGAATATCTTGTAAGTGGTGATTGGGAAAGATGGAAGATTGGGGGAGGGGGGAACCCCCCTCCACCTTAAAGAAGAAAAGGAAAAGAAAACGAAAAGAGTGCAATTCGGAACGAGCTGGAAATAAGGCTGATTAATTTAGAGAACTTTTAGAGGCGGTGTAAAGACCCGATGGATTTATGGGACCTTGGCGGCTTGATGATAAGGAGAGGAGGAACAGACTGTGGATTTTGGAGTGCTTCCTTTGATATCTTCCTTGGAAATGGCGTCTGTGCGTCGCACCTTAAAATTAAAACGAAACTGAATCTCTGAAAGTTTGAATGAGGCAGCAAAGTAGCTCTGTCCCCCCCGATAAGCGGGGAGGGGAATTCTTCTCCTAAAAAATAAAGTTACTATATATTTGGATGGGGGGCAAAGCTAACAGAAGGTTGGGTGAAAGGGGGATATGTTTTAATAAATAATGAATTTTGAGTTAAAGAAGATTAAGGAAGATTCTATAGTGAGGTACCCTTTTTAGAGATGACATGGCTGGCTAAGGGGGTATGATGGGAAAAGTCAAGGGAAAGGGTTTTTACAGAAATTGATAATGAATGGTTAAATTAATTTTAGAAGGTTTTTATTAATTTAGGTTAATTCCATAAAAGGAAGAGGGGAAAGGGGTGTTCCAGTTCGTCTATCTTCTTGTCTTGTTTTTTTTTTCTTTCTCCCTTTTAATGAGAGGATAATTGGAGAGGTTTCTTTCTTTGAAGAGAATCATGTTTAAGCCTGACCCGGATGTTTCTTTTTTCTTTTAACAGCTAGGGGGGCAGAAAGTAATAAGCGGAATTTATTGTAATGAGATGATGAGATTGTCTGATTGTACAAAAGATATGTTAGCATGTTGCAAAGTATACTCCAAACAGTCTGTAGGAGCTTAGAGCTTCACAAGCGATGTACTCAAATGTCACCTTTGAGGTTAACAACTGAAAGTATCTATCTGTC
This sequence comes from Gekko gecko, assembly GCA_029375565.1. Taxonomy (NCBI): domain Eukaryota; kingdom Metazoa; phylum Chordata; class Lepidosauria; order Squamata; family Gekkonidae; genus Gekko; species Gekko gecko. The sequence goes on from JAPDNY010000004.1 coordinate 47,049,618, forward strand.
AATGCCATATTTGTAAGCACTATCTAAAATCACCCCATTTGGAACTCTCTTTTCTATCTCCCTCTCCTTGTAGTTTGTTTTGTTAGTACCCCTCCCTTTTTCTGTAGTTTAGAAAATGCAATAAAAAACCCCTTCGGGGGGATTTTTTTAAAAAAATGGATAGGGATGGGCATGAACCTTGGTTCACGAACCATGAACTGGACCAAATTTGTGACAAATTTAGGTTTGTGGTTCAGTTTGTGCCCATCCCTACTTCTGAAAGAGGAGTTAAACTAATTCTATGTTTTTGAACAGGGAGTCATATGTCTTTAAATTGTTTTCCTTATTATTTTTACAGAATTTGTCTTTAAACAGTTAATGACACAAAACAACAGACCCAGTAATCATTCAGAAAATCCTGCCTGTGTAAATCAAATATATACTTTTGTGGGTAAGAATCCAAAACATGTGATGCCACTGTTCAGCTGGGCAGAAATGCCCACAAAAAATAATTGGGAGGTTTTTCACAGTCCCATATGTAGCCATTTATATCATATGCAGAACAGAATTTCTAATGAATTTGATAGCTTTACTGCAATATCCTTATCACAGTGTGGATTATATCAAGGAACAGTAGGGATGGAATGACTGTCATGTCTATATAGAATTTACTTTTCATAAATATAACATCTTATTGATTTGCAGAATCAAAGATCTAGTTAGTCCACCTCTCCAGTCCCTGCTCAGTTTATTTTCCTTGTTTAAAACAGCAGAAGCACCAACTGCACACAGACCATTATCTTGGTTCAGTTGTTAAAGTTTTCTTAATGCTGGCTTTCTCTTCTGTAGTACTACAGAAATATCCTCCCAGCTTCTAATCACTGTAATAACTAACCTCAAGAAGTCATTAGTGAGGGCTCAAACAATATCCCATAATAAGTCTGCTATGAAGAAATTGGCATAGTTTATCTCCTTGATTCATGTTCTTGTGAAAATAATGGCTTGCAAAATAACATTGACATTTTTCTTGTACTGTACAAAAACTTTACAAGCTATGTTGATATTTTCCTCTAACAAATATTGGATGGAAACTGTAAAACATTTTAATTCCATCTAGAAAATTCAAGCTTTCTTATAAGTTAAAAATATAAGAACACAAGTTCAAGTCTGGTTTGTAGTTTTGAGAAACTAACACTGATTTGCTGAAGTTCTCTCCTGAAAATAAATTGTTCTGTGCAGAAGCTGCATACATGGTTTATTAATGACATCCTGGGTTCATATGAAAAAAGTTTCTGCCCTTTGCCATGACACACATTACAAAATACTAGCAATTTCCCCCTCTTGGTTTACTGTACATGTCCAGAAGATTCAGTGAGGGTATTAGCAGTAGAAAGTGGTAGTCAGAGGCAGTGGTTTTGGGCCTACACAGGTGTTAATTTTATGATACAATACTGGTGGTAAAGATGATGTATGTGGTGGTGTTCCTTTTTGGTACATGAACACCTTTTTATGCAAACACTGTAATAGAAACTGTCAGGTATCCAGAAGTTGCATACTGTGGAAGAGGCCTAGCAGAAAAAGTAACAGAGCATCACCGGTCCTCATCTACAGCTCTCAGCTAAAACCTCTTGAGGGCAACATCAAGTATCTGTAGTCTTTTCTGGAAAAAAACAGTTTTCTTTCTCAAAAGCTTTGGATAGTAGGTCTGCATTTGTTTATGAACAGCTCCTTGAATCTGAAGTAGCTACTCACCAGCAATAATGGGCTACAACGTGGATACAGATTCCAGTATCAATTTTGACTTTTCCAGGGCAGCATTATCATAGGACCAAACAATATCAACCATGCCATCAAAAATATGTTCATTTATGAATCTTCTAACATTATGTAAGCCATCAGCTCACAAAAGTACTCTTCTGCATTTGCTTAAGGCAAACAGGCCAGTTTCTATATGCAGGAGGAGAAATGGACATGTACCAGACATGAAAAATAATAATGCTTGAAGACCCGCAGAGGAGTATTTCATTCTTCCAGGATATTCTGTAGTTACCATATTCCAACAAAACAAAGGTAACTTTAACATCACATCACCAAATTGTGGTTCACTGACAAAGCTGACACTGTGGACTTTGATTTCTAGGAATCTTGGGAATAACTAGTTGACAAAACTAATTCTCTTCTTGCAGATGTGTGTTTATTTTATGGGCCCTGCTACCTCTTTATCACCGGTGGCTGCTAGGCAGAAGTAGGTCACACCCATGCTGACTGGATTTTGTATTATTTTGACTGAGCTCTATATTTATCTTCTGCATAGTTTTGTGACACAACTACTCCTCTCCCTTGCCTTGCCCAACATTGTGGTCTAATTTGTAAATGAGCACACTTTTACACTTTTATCTGCACTCACAGTGTAGTTGCCTTAAATTACATGACCCCTTGGTGCATCTGTTGACTTGATCTCTGGCCCAGGAGAATTTAAGATGTCACTAGACTCTTACTTTAATGCAGTACTCAGCTAAGACTACCCCGGGAATTTGTCTCTATATAGTACAATTATACCATTAATAACAGTAGTTGCAATGAATTGTGAATAGAAGCTAACAAGTGGGGAACTCTTAAGGACTAGGGATGGGTATGAACTGGTTCACAAACTAAAGTTCATGATGAATTTTGGCCGGTTCATGAAGTGAAGTTTGTGGCAGGTCAATTGGAATGAACTTTCCATGAACTTTCAAGTTGTTTGTGGCAGTTTGTGAACAGATACATATCCAAACAGACTATCTCTGCTTGATCTAAATGTTTACCAAATTTCAAAGCAATTGGAGGGCCTATAGAGGAGCATCCAGGGGAGGTCCCCTGTGACTTTGATGTCTAGTTTGCATAGGAGCCATTCTATACACTCCTGAATCTGTGCCTGTAATTTCCCCAGAAAGCACTGCTCTGGGGCACCTTCTTAGGGGAGGAGGCCGTAACTCGGACTTCATAAAGTTGGAGAGTCAATAAAGAAGAGTCATTTGAAGATTGCATGCAAGTTTTGTATCGCTAGATTGAATTGGATCTGTTCTGTATACTCCTGAACCTTCTGAACCTGTGCCTGTCAAAATGGCCACCTGTCATTTCCCCAGAAAGCACTTTCCTGGGGGCCCTTTCTTTGGGGGCTGTAACTCAGACCTCATAAACCCAATCCTCACCAAACTTAGAAGGCAGGTAGAGGAGATTCTAGCACTCTGGAGAACATTCTACCACACAATGAACCTCACAAACCAAACTAGTTCATTTAGCGGCTAAAAGTTCATGATGGTTCTTGATTAGGTACCTGGTTAGATGCACAACAAACCATGAACCAAACCACATTTTTCTAGTTCATGCTCACACCTAGTAAGGACTTATGGATGGTGCCTCATTTTCCTCTGTATCCCTCTCCCCACACTATTTCCTGTAAGAGTTGTGCAAAATGTATGGTAACGTTGCCTGTTGGTTGCTGCTGGGTCTGGCTCCAATGAGTCCTTACTCCTGGGCAGGAGGGAGGAGAGCAGAGGTGGATTTGGAGACCAAATAGCCCTGGAAAGGATCCTGCCACAAGCCTTTTACTGACAGAAACCAAGGTTGGAAGGCTGGTAATATTGATTGGTTACCTAAGCAACCCCTACAGTGGCTGCTGAGATCTCAGACAGCATTCATTTCTTAAAGTTTCAAGTGCTGCTTCTATTATTTTGGGTGGTTTCAACCTTAAAATCCTGGTTTCTCTGGAACACTATGCATTTATGTATGCACAGATGGGACTGTGTTGAGGCCCCAGAGCAGGGCACTGATTAGAGTAGTGGTATATTTAGAAAGTTGTCAGAGATGTTGACACATCTATCATCAGAAGTGCCCTCTCTTAGGAGGACACGTTAGCTATAGCTGTCCCCAGTCTTTCCAAATAAGGGCAAAATGATTTTAGCATTGAGATTCATTCTGCCTTTTAGTCATATTTCCTCACCTCCTTATTATGACAGGGAGCAAAATGAGCATGAGTGTGTTTCAAGATGCATATATTATGATACCAAGGCACTTCAGGACCAAATATTTTTCATTGGAAATATCCAAAGTTTTGGAAATATAACTTCCTTTTTGTATGGTATGTAGTGCTCTCTCTTTGCTATTACTATTTCAGCCCATGTCTTCCGCTCCCCTCAGTACCGTTATATGGGTGTAATTGAAAAAGGGTTCTTATAAGAAAATTATCAGAGCACACTGGATTCACTAGTTCACACATGGGAATTTTTACTATCCCAAAGGAGAGTATAATTATCAATAAGAACCAATCAACTAATGACTTAATTCATCTTCCAGGGTCATTTTTGCACATTAGTAACCTATTTATATGAATTACTGGACCTTTAAAGTAATTACCTTATTATTAATAATAAATAACAAGCAAAATTTCAATAATTGCTTTTATTAACTATCAGCAAATGTGCTCATTAGTACAATGTGTGCCAAGTTTTCAATATTTAGTGCTTCTATTATTCATATATTCAGTTTGCTTTAAAAGTTCAATACTAAATTTCATTAATTTTAGCATGTGTTCAAAGTTAAATAATGTTTTAAAGTGCTGTCTGGATTAGGGCCTTAAATTGCTCAAACCATCAGGAACAATCTAGGGCTACCATCCTTGAGGTGTGGCCTGGAGTTCTGGAATTACAGCTGGTCTCCAGACTACACACATCAGTTCTCCAGGAGAAAATGGAAGCTTTGGAGGACAGGATCTGCGATATCACATCTCTGCTGAGCTCCCTTCCCTTGCCAAACTCCACTTTCCCCACTTTCCCCAAACTTCCAAGAATCTCCCAAGCCAGAGTTGGCAGTCCGGCAATAAACTCATACACTCCTGGAGCTTCTTTCTTTCTTTCTTTCTTTCTTTCTTTCTTTCTTTCTTTCTTTCTTTCTTTCTTTCTTTCTTTCTTTCTTTCTTTCTTTCTTTCTTTCTCTCTCTCTCTCTCTCTCTCTCTCTCTCTCTCTCTCTCTCTCTCTCTCTCTCTCTCTCTCTCTCTCTCTCTCTCTCTCTCTCTCTCTCTCTCTCTCTCTCTTTCTTTCTTTCTTTCTTTCTTTCTTTCTTTCTTTCTCTGCCAGGGCAGGCATAGGGAAGCTAACAAGGCCATAGGCATTATAAACAATAAAACTGTAAAACAAATTAATAATTTAACAATTTAAAATCAACAAACATTTAAAAAAGAACTCTCATAAGATAGCGGAGCTGTCTTAACAACCACCATATGGAAACAGCAACTGGTGTCAGGCACTGTAGGGCTTGGATTCTTTAGTGTGAACATAGATGTTAAGCCAGTGGCCAAGAGTAGATGCTAGGGCACAATATTCAGCTAGATGGTAAATCATTGAGTATGACATCTCAAACACTTGGTGGAAGAGCTCTGTCTTGCAGGTGCTGTAGAATTTTAATAAATCCCGCAGGGCCCTGATTTCCTTGGGGAGCTTGTTCCACCAAAGCAGAGCCACCACAGAAAAGACTCAAGCCCTGGTTGTGGTCAGCCTGGTATCTTTCATGCCGGGGAGAACAAGAAGTACTCTCTGTACTCTCTGAGGAACACAGTACTCTCTGAGGAACATATGGGGAAAGGTGGTCCCTCAGGTATGCAGGCCCCTGGCAATATAGGCCTTTATAGGTGAGAACCAGCACCTTGAAGTGAACCTGGTATGTCATAGGTAGCCAGTGCAGTGCTTTCAATGCAGACTGGATGTGCTCTCTAAGAGGGAGGCCCAATAACAGCCTGGCTGCCGCATTCTGCACTAGCTGTAGCTTCCAGATTTGGGACAAGGGCAGCCCCATGTAGAGAGCATTACAATAGTCAAGTCTCTAGGTGACCATTGCATGGATCACTGTTGCCAGGTCATCATGTTCAAGGAAGGGACCCAACTGCCTAATCAGCCAGAGAAGGTAAAAGGCCAACTTGGCGGTGGCTGCTACCTGGGCCTCCATCCTTAAGGAGGCATCCAGGAGCACTCCCAGGCTCCTAACCTATTATTTTAAGAAATATGAATCTCCTTTTTCATTTCCCCAGTGCAATCTTATTTTCTGAACCTATACATTTGGGCTGGCTTCTGTGACATGGGGTGGGGCAAGATTTTATTATACCATTTTTTGGGATTTGTTTTAATATTTACATTTGTTTTAACTGTTGCAGTGTATATGTGGATCCAATTGATTTATCAGTGGCTAACAGTATTTTAAAAAGCTTATTAAAAACTACCAATAGAGAATAAACTGCCAAAACTATCACATTTCTTTAGGGAGTTAGTTTTCAGGTAGTGCTGTTACAAATTATAATTAACAACATATGATGTCAATGATTAGTCAGAACATCTGCATCAGATGCAGGTACCTGATTCCTGGGTAAAAGTAAATTTAACTCTTTGTGTTGCATTCCTTAAAATTTTCTGAGAAGTTATTTCAACTTTTCACATGCAGCTGAAGTACTGAAGTGATATTTCTAAGAGAATGTTCTCCAGCTCTTTCTTTGAAGATGCTTTTCTCAAAGGTGATTTATGTAGACTTTCTCTTGATTGAGGATTCTTTTTTAGAGAACTGGAAATTCCTGATGGATGTTAATTGGAGTTCAGTTTGAAGATACAAAACTGCTTTTATTGCAACTGTCTCTCATTGATTTCTGAGAAAACCATAATTAGACTTTTTGCGGAAGGAAATATCCAAGGAATGTTTTCAGTTCAATGGCTTCATCTCTTAAGGTCATATCAGGCAGCCTGACTGACACTGAGAGTTCTGTTTTGTCCAGATGTGCTATCTGTATGTGGCACTGTCTATACATATAAATACATGTTTCTATATCCTCCTAAAATTACTTTAGGTTCTTAATAGCATTAATCTTGGATGTATTAAGAAGATTAAAAGCCATGGAGGTTCACATTTGTTCCCTTTTGTTAGAGCAGAAAACTTTAATATGTTCACATGCATGTGTCAAGACCAAAAATAATTTCTTCTAACTTTTGGAGTTGAATTAAAGCAAAACTGTTTAGCATAGATCTATGTTAACTATGTGGAAAACTTCCTTTTCAGAAAAGAGAGAACTGGGAAGTTCCTTGTCTTATGAGAGGTTTTCGTTTACATTTTGTGCATCACAAAAAAGGTAATATGCACATCCATCAATCTACAAGATTAAAAACAAAAAAAAAATCACTTATGTGATGTTGTGGTAAATTGGAAAGACATCTTCCAAAGCAAAAAATTCCTGCCATAATAGGGATGTACATTATTTTGTTAATTAAAAATGAAATTGAAAAGTCTTATATATTGGTGTTGTTACACTGACAATTAGTACGGAAGTATGAATTGCTTGTACATTACATGATATACTATCAAAACTTTGGCAATGCACAGACCTTCCCTGGCAGAGTCAATGTGGAGAGAATTCTCTGAAAGTTAAAAGTTTCCAGTTTAAAGGATCTCAGGTAGCTGGTGTTGGGAAGGACTTTGCTCTGCCTGAAATCTTGGCAATCAGCCTCCGGTCAGAATAAACAATATTTATTCACTTCATATGTAACCCATCTGTCTTTCCATTGGGGATCCAAAGCAGTTTACATCATTCTCCTCTCTTCCATTTTAGATTTGTTAGGCTGAGAGTGTATGACTAGCCCAAGGTTACCCAGTAAGTGTCTAAGACAGAGTGAGAATTCAGAGCTGGGTCTCCCAGATCCTAGATGAACACTATAACCACTACATCACTGTGGTGAGCTAGATGAACCAATGGGCTGATTTAGTTTAAGGGAATTTCTTACATCCTACAGGATTAAAAATTCAGTCATAAATTAAAGTCTATAGGGCATTCATTCATTCTCATGCATGCATTGCATGTACATTATAGGAATGATGCCAAAAATTAGAACTGACCAGACTGTATAGCAGACTAAGAGACAAGAAATAGCAGGGTTACCAAAGGGCAGTACTTTTTATCCTACTTGCATAGAAACTAGCAGAAATACTTTAGTGACTTCAACAGTTGGGTAAGGATTGCTCTCTCTGTCTCTCTCTGTAACATCCATCTTGAAGAAGAGTTCTGCTGAACATGAAAGTTCATAGACTGTTATGTGTCATTTTGGTTGGTCCTTTTTAAAGGTACTATGTGGACTGTGTTCTGCTTTTTTGGGATTTTACTTTTGCACCTGCTTGGCTGCTGATTTCTGTGTTTACCACACCTGAATTCAGCTGATAATGCAAGGAAATTGACATGAAGAGGATAAGGTGACCAGCATGAGGCTGTCTGAGAAAGCAGCTCAGCCAGATCTTGCAAGGCAGTAGTTAGAGTGTTGCGCCCTAGTCCCCAACCCACTGAAAGGGCCCATTGGATTCCATCTAGTGGCCCCAACAGATTTATATGACATTGTTGCTACCTGTGCAATTTTATTGTTTTAATTATTTTAATGTGATTTTATTGTAAGGAGTCTTGAACTTGTTTTTTGTGATCCACCCTGAGCCCGCTTTGGAGAGGGTGGAATAAAAATCTCAACATAAATAAAACAACCTTTCCCTGTCTTAATTGATCTCCCTCTTTTCCACAATTTCATCATTCGTTCCTGTCTCCCCTCACCTAAATTTTCTGTGTCCCCATTCCACCCTTCCCCCCACCCCCTTTTCACTTTTTGGTCTCAAGACCTTCTCACCCTATCCTACTTGGTGACAGAATATGTTTAAGAATAGTATAGTAGCAAACCTTTGTTAATATTACGAATAGAAGGCACTGGATTTGCTGGGCACCGTACATTGCACTGGTTCTGCTGGGCTTACAAAAAAACCCCTTGCTTGGACTGATTCTGTGCTTGACATCAGCTGGCATTGCCACAATGGCACTGGGTTTGCTGAGCACTGCACATTGCACTGGTTCTGCTGGGCTTCCAACCCCCCTCTTGCTTGGACTGTGATTCTGTGCTTGACATTAGTCCTATTGAGCTGGCATTGTCACAGTGTCACTGGGTTTTGCTGAATACCCTGTGATTGCTCTGGTAGTTCTTGGTTACTCTGAACATTGCACTGGTTCTTCTGGGCTTGCAAAAAATGCTCCTTCACCTTAAGTTTCTACTGCAGAAATTCTCTGGTTTGACTTTAGTCCTTTGGACACAATGAAGGATGGGGGTGCCTTCTTTGGGGGATAATGTGCTTCTTAACATCCAGTCTGGTGAAGTTGCGATCCGTATTTTGTAATGCTTTGGCTAGTGTTAGTTAGTACAAAGGCAGACTCCTAGCTTTCAGAAATGGATGGTCAGCTCTGAGGCTTCAAAATGGAGAACAGAAGCCCTCCCAAGTGCCTGCTGAGAACATGAGTGGCGTGATGGGTTTTTTTGTGCCATCAAGTCAAGCTGATTTATGCCAACCCTGTACGGTTTTCAAGGCAAGAGACATTCAGGGTGGTTTGCCATTGCCTGCCTCCATGTTGGCCCTGCTTAGCTTTTGAGATCTAATGAGATCAGGCTGTCTTGAGGCTATCCAGGCCAGGGCTAGGTTGAGACTAATGTGACTGGCTCCAGGTCACCCAGCAAGCTTTTATGGCACAAGTTTCCCAGATCCTGGATTTCCCAGATCCTAGTCTGACACTTTAATAGTGTGTTGGAATTTAATAGTGTGAATTTGATTTAATAGTGTGTTGGAATTTGATTTTTTTCCTACTGGCATACACAAAGTTAAATAAAAGAAAATTTTCACTGTCTGCATTTCTTTTCTGGCCATTATTATTATTCATTTTATTTCATGATTATTGCTGAAAATAATTTTGTCGTATTGAGGAGGGGCCCTGACCTGGATAGTCCCAGCCTAGCCTGATCTCATCAGATATCAGAAGCTAAAAAGGGCCAATGCAGAGGCAAACCGCCTCCAAATGTCTCTTACCTTGAAGACCCTATGGGGTTGCCATAAGTCAGCTGTGACTCGATGGCAAAGAAATAGAGGAGGGGGTGTTAAAAATTATCCAGCCCAGATGCCAAATAGGCTAGGTATGTCATTGTTTATTAGCCACCTTGGGTGTTCTTTTGAACAGAAAGGTTGCATATACATAAATTAAATAAATAAATTTGTTGGACTTTGTTAATGCTTATGCAGTTTGATTGATGTATTGTCACAAAAGAACTATGTATAACTTGAAACGAGCACCATTTGAAACAGCTCTGCACCTAACAAAGACTGCAGGCTTGATCAGAATTTACCATCTTAACCTGAAGAATATTGCTTTCTTTTTGAAGTTTTTTGTTTTTACATTTTTGTAAGATCCATCCTGAGAAAGTGTTGTGGTAAACTCAAACACTCACACACTCATGTGTCATCTGACTGGTCCAAGGAAAACATATCATGTTGATTTTTTTTTAAAAAAAAATACTTTTGAAATTGCAGGGCTGCTAACAGTTTCTTTCCCTAAAAAATGGCCAGATTTGTTCAGAAGCTGGGCTGCTGAGAACCACCATGGGCCCCCGAACAAAGATTCCATCTGCCCCCCAATATTACCCTGATCCAAACCAAATATAATAACAAAACAGATCACTTGTCTTGCTGTTACCACACATCTATAATAATAAAAGAATCCACATGTCCATCTGTTTGTCCATTTGTAGCAGGCACAGGCTCATCAGAAAATAAAACTAAAAATCTCAAAATTGGCCATCAGCTTCAGGATAATCATGGAAGTTCCAGGGCCAAAAATGAAAGGAACTGGAATATCCTGCCCCAAGTTATCACCAGCCCCTCCCCATGGTATTTGCAATGGAAGCTAAGCTTGTGTAGTTGTTAAAGTGTCAGGCTAGGATGTGGGAAAGCCAGGTTAGAATCTCCACTGTGCCATGGAAACGTGCTGGGCGACCCTGAGCCTGTCACATGCTCTCAGCCAAACCTACTGTAGAGGGTTGTTGTGAGAATAAAACGTAGGACAGGAGAATGACATAAGCCACTTTTGGTCCCCCATAGGGAGAAAGCAGAATATAAATAAAGTAAATAAAGACATTCTAACTTCTGTTCCTTATTTGTTACCACTAGAAGCAGATTAACATTTGTTATCATGCATGTAAAGTGTGGAGGGGGGGCAAGTATCCTTTTACTACTTTGATAGATTATGGGGAAATATTAACTTCTCATAATATTAACATAGGATTTGCTGCTATACTGCTATTAAATATGTTCTAAGTTGTCAACCAGGACGGATGACAAGGGGTTGAGACTGAAAATTTGGGGGGGGGAATTAGAAGTGAGGATAGACAAATGGCAGATCATGAAAGGAAAGGAGCAAAATGAGGGAGGAGAGAAGTGTAGAAAAGAGTTAGACAAATGTGGAGAAAGACAACAAAAAAGTGTTTTTTTAAAAAAAAAGTTGCTACCACACACTAACAAGGCTGCCCCTTTTCAAGGCCTTGCTGTGCAGGAGCTGGGTGGAAGGAAGAGGGGAACTATAGACTGCTGGAAATAATTGCCTTATTAGGAAGCTGCATCCTGGTAATGACTGTAGCTTGGTCTTGCCTTGCTCCAGTGCTGGCTCTGCTGATGGATTTGGGAGGATCTAAGAAGCAAGGGTTTCTTTCAGCCTTGTAGTAAACATTGCTGAAAGGCTGAGCCAGCAGTCAGAAATGCTGCTCTTTATTGTGCTCTGCCTTCCCTGCACCACTAGAGTATTAGAAAAGAAAACTAAATGCTTTTTGTGAATGCAGCATGACACTGGCTTCAGGGGCCCTCCAGGTGATTTGGGTCCCCAGGATTTTGTCCTCCTCAGTCCTCCCCTCTTGGCAGCCCTGTTCAGAAGATTAATTTGTGATGGGTTCATCATTGCTGCTCGGGTATTTCATTGGTCTATTTGGGTAAAGATTATTATTTAATGTATAAAGATGTAGTTGCACCATGACATTTTAATAGAGGTCTACAATGAAACATGATATTATAATCCTCTAATGCTGCATAATTGCAATATGTACAAATATATAGATTTAGACTAGCCTTTTTGATCAAGCTCCTACATAGGTTTTCCATATGTCTCTTCAAGTGAAAGAGCCAGTGTGTCCTGACAAAATGGTAGATTAAAATAACTCTTTTATTCCTAATATAAGCCCCAATTCCTAAACCAATTTCCCTTTTCCTTTCAGTTCTTCATATTCTATTGATTTTGAAGCCCCATCTTCACTTTGTAACAAGCAATGGGGCTAGGAAAGGCTGGAAATCTGATAGCAATTGAAATTTGGTTGAACATCAGCAAATATAACAAATAATAGCAAGTATTGATTATCATGGGTTTCATGCCATCTGCATGAATTTGTATTTTAAAAGAAAAACAACCTTCATATCCTTGCTTGGCGATGCCAGCCATTTGTATATATTTTGTTAAATTTAGATGAAAAGAAAAACTGTACAAATAATCAAAGGCCTGTATAAACTTGTAAAAAGATAAATGTATGCAAATGAATCCTTGCATCCTAAACTGTATATTAGGTTATAATTCAATCACAGGGGAAAAGGAAATGGTGACTCAGATTAAATGCCAGTTCAAATGGTCATTTCAGAATCATGCATTATTATCATTCATTAGCCTACCAAGGTAACAACTGCCTCCACTAAAATAATCAATTTCACATTGTAGTAATAGTTTCTGGTTGTGTCAGATGTGCAACATCCTTTTCCCTTCCTCCTAATCAAAACATTTTAGGGCTTTACTGAATTTCAGTTCAGAATGATACAATTCTTGTCATTGTTGTTTTGTCATCTCCCCATTCTTTCTACTTTTGAAGCTTTCCATTTAGATTTATTCTCCTGTGTCTCTTTGTGGGTGAATTAAAATACCATATCACTTAAGAACATAAGAACATAAGAGAAGCCAATGGCCCATCTAGTCCAACACTCTGTCACACAGCGGCCAAAATATACCAGGTGCCATCCGGAGGTCCAGCAGTGGGGCCAGGGCACCAGAAGCCCTCCCACTGCTGCCCCCTCCAGCACCAAGAATAGAGTGCATCACCTGCCCCAGACTGAGAGTTCCCATCCATACCCTGTGGCTAATAGCCACTGGTGGACTTCTGCTCCATATGTTTATCTAATTTCCTCTTGAAACTGTCCATGCTTGCAGCTGCCACGACCTCCTGTGGCAGTGAATTCCATATGTTAATCACTCTTTGGGTGAAGAAGTATTTCCTTTTATCTGTTTTAACCCGACTGCTCAGCAATTTCATAGAGTGCCCACGAGTTCTTGTATTGTGAGAAAGGGAGAAAAGTACTTCTTTCTCAACCTGCTCAATCCCATTCATAATCTTATAAACCTCGATCATGTCACCCCTCAGCTGTCGTTTCTCCAAGCTAAAGAGCCCCAAGCATTTTAACCTTTCTTCATAGGGAAGGTGTTCCAACTTCAGACATGTAGGATAGTCTATAGGCTGTTTTAGTCTCTCTCTCTCTCTAACTAGAGGGAAGGATGCCCCATAATGGGGACTTTCAAATCTCTACCTTCAGAGAAGGTATCCACACTGATCTGTCTGCCAAGGAAACTTTGTACTCTACCATGGGATGCTTGTACATTGCCAAGGGTTGCAGGCTAGTACAGAATGAAGAAAGCAGACTCAAGTAGTTGCTATGGGACACTACTTATGGGACACTACTGCAGTGGCCAGAAAAACCCTTCATCAGTGGAAACTCAGTTCCAGTGTAGGTACTGATCCCCCAACTGTGACCATGTAGGACCCTGGCTAACAGTGCATCTTCTGCCAACTGCTTGTTTGGGGTTTATTCATCCCTAGGGAAGGGGAGGTACTACTAAGTAGGGTGGCGTGCTTCACCTCCAGCAAGCATCAACATGATAGGACACACTGTCACCACACTTTTCATCGCCTTCTGCAAACCCTGGTCCTTTCTTGAGCTTTACAGAGAAGAGTGGGAATGTCACTCTACAGTACACCTGGTGCTGCTTGCTCAGTTTCTGTGCAGTGCTGATCGAGCCTGAATACTTAGCATTTCTCCCCCAGTTCCTGTCAATGTTCCAGATTGTTTTATCAGTGTATTTTCTTTTGAAAAACAGAAGAAAAGTAGGTATCAAGTTCATCAGCAGCCTCTCAACATCTGTCACTATGGATCTCCTTTTAGCATTTCTAGTATTGTTGGATTTTGAATTCTTAGCTTTCAGAATTGTCATAACACAGTCAACTAATTTTAGCAACTGACTCTCCTTCTACTTCCTGTGCTACTCCTTTTCTGTTTTCAGAGGTTTATAAAGCTCCCATGTTGCTCACCTTTGATTTTTAAAAATCTGTTTATTTTCCTTTGTGTTGTTATTTCCAGCTATTGGCTTTCTAGTATCTTTTCTTCACAAAACTGTTTTGCAAAATTTATTGTTATTTAATATCTCTTTTTGTAGAACTTGTCTTCTGTACTCTCTGACCATACATAAATTAGTAATATGGGGATGCACCAGAATTTTATTAGTATTTTCCATTAGTTTTGTTGTTTGATAATTGTCTTCATTCTCTGTATCTTTTTATTAAATTTATTCATTTTCTTTATTCTACTTTCCATTCATTTCTGTTGGTTTTAGTAAGAGACATATGTCTGGCTCTCTTTTTTTGCATAATTGGGATAAAACTGTTGAAGGTTGTACCCCTGACTATTGGGCTCCTGCCGTCCAAATTTCAGACTGATAAAGCAAGGAATGTTGGATGTAACTAGATGCCACACTGCCAGACCTGCAAGGGAAGCCTTGCCACCAGCCCCTGAGTGAGCTGCTAGGCCTCCACAAGGCAGGATTTGATCCCAGGTCTTCAGCTCCTCAGGACCCTCTTCTACTCTGCAGGAATGGCTGCAGTGGAAGGCCTGGGCTGAGGTGGCCAAAAAAAGGCAAAGTGTCTAACTGGGTGCACATAGCCTCCCTGTAGCTCTGGAGCAGTGCTAAGAATAGTACTTCTGCTTTGTACTAACATAGACCAAACACGTGGTCGAGCTAGCACATGGTCATGTGGACTAGCAGAGCTTCGTGTCCAAACACAATAGCGAGTGTGGATCCTAGAACAAACCAGTGAGTCTGTCAGGATCCTAGGAGGGACCTATGGGTGTGGGTGCACTGTAAATCAATCAATCACGTGTGTGGGTGTGGGAAGAAACTGGCATTTAAGCAGGCTCTGGCCCCTGTGAGGGCATCTCAGTTTTCTCCTGCCTTTAATAAAGTATGAGCTGATTCACTACAATGTGTCTGGACCCAGTACTTTACACTGGTGACGAGGATGGGGTCCCGGTGAGCACGCCAGATCAAGCATCAGAACCAGGAACTCCAGCGCCCGCATCAGGCACCACACAACGCATCGAGAACCCGCTCACCGCACCCCACATCACTTCTCCGATCATGGCTGCTGCTCCAGGAATCACCGTCTTCAACCCCACTCACCTTGAGCTATGGGAAACATGAGTCGAACAGCTAAAGTACTTCTTCCAGACCCAAGGTACTGAGGACACTACCAAGAAAAAGGCATGGCTACTGAGCATGTGTGGAGTCTCCACAATCCGCCTAGTCCAGAGCCTCATCACTCTGTTGACCTTGGAAAACGCCACATATGAAGAGCTGGTCAAAGCCCTCACAGACCAGTTCAAGACTGTCCCAAATGGGTTTGCGCATGGACTTCTTTGCGTGCAACCAAAGGTCTGGGGAGTCGACTGCCATTTTCATGGCCGATGTTCGCAGACTGGTGATCAGCTGTGAATTCCTCGCCATCCAGGATGCCCTTTTGAACCAGTTCGTCTGCAGCATCCGGGACCCGAAACTACGAAGGAAGCTCGTTGAGCAAGATGACCTCGACTTGGAAAAGGCACTCCAGTTGGCCTCAGCATTTGAGAAGGCCCAGCACGACTGCCAGGCCCACTCTTCCCATCAGGCCACCATTGCCCAGGGCTTGGACGTTTCTGAAGATGATGAAGTACTCCAGGTCCGAAGGCTGGCCTGCAATGAGCCATGCGTGCCACAAGCTGCCTGCTCACCTGCAAGTGTCTTTGCTCAAGCGCCATCCAAGTCCATCACCCAAGCGCTCTGCACCAGCTGCGGTGAGGACCACAAACAGTGATCCTGCTGGTTCTGTGAGGTGATCTGCAGGACTTGCATGTGTTTGCTGTTCCCAAGGTCCTTGACGTCGGACAACCAGCCACCAGGAAGCATCGGAGCTGCACACCACTACAACCAGCCCAAACCACCAGGTACTGAATTTGCCCTGGGATGTCCCTAACAAAATTCATATGACTGTGTCAATAGAGGGGTCCCCTTGTGAGATGGAATTGGACACTGGGTCTTCCTTCTCCATTATCTCAGCCAAAACCCTGTGAAGGCTCTGTCCATGGGGGGCCCCTCCTAGAAAAGCTGACTGAACTCACCTTCAGGGACTTCCAGAAGAACTCGGTGGCCATCAGGGGGTGGGGTAAATTCAGGGTATAGTATAAGGATTTCAGTGGACTATTAGACCTGCTGGTGGGATGACTCACCAGTTTGCTGGGGCTGTTGTGGTTTGGGCCCCTGGGGTTTGGGGTGACCGGAGTGAACAACGTGCGGCCACAGGACTTTAGTTCTGTCTGTAACAAATTCCCAGCCATGTTTGACAGAATGCTCGTCCATCTTCCTGGCTGGGTACCAGTATGTGCTTGTCCACCGCCCTGGTAAAGAGATGGGCCTGCTGCTGCCATCGTGTGACCCAGCTCACCATGTCACCTTGTTGGAGGTCCTCCCAGACAGGCCTGTGCAGGTCTCTGATGTGCCCTGACACACCACCTGCGATCACCTCCTCACCTGGGTCCTGGACTGGTGGACCCGGAGTTTGTGGCCTTCTCATCTCAGTGGGATGAGCTATCATCCCACAAGGGCTGCATACTCTGGGGAAGCCGAGTGGTGATACCCACTCCACTGCGCCAGCGGGTGCTCAAGGCGCTGCATAAGATGCACCCCAGAATCATGCGTATGAAAGCTACGTGTGGTGGCCGGGAATGACACAGAGCTACATGTGGTGGCCAGGAATGGGCAGAGAAATAGAGGACAGAGTAAGGTGAAGCCGGACGTGTCAGGAGTCCCAGCCGGAACCCCCCAGGGCACCGGTGCAACCATGGGAATCCTCCTACAAGCCGTGGGCTCAGCTGCATCTGGACTTCTTAGGCCCCTTTCAGGGACAGATCTTTATCCTAGTAGATGCTTACACCAAGTGGCTAGAAGTGATGTCAGTGCCATTCACCTTGTCTCAGGCCGCCATCCATGCTATGTGGCGCATCTTCAGCACACACAGCATCCCTAATTCCCCAGTGTTGGACAACGGGGTGGCTTTCACCTTGTTGGAGTTCCAGGAGTTCATGCGCTATTATGGGATTCACCACATCCACTCCGCACTCTCCCACCCCGCAACCAATGGCCAGGCTGAATGGATGGTCCAAACAACAAAGGAGTCGCTCCAGCACATGGGCCCCGGAGACTGGGACTACAGGCTGGCTGCCTTCCTGTTTGGCCAACGATCAACCCCGAACACCATAACCAGCCACAGCCCAGCCAAGCTTCTGATGGGATGGCGGCTCACCATGAGACTTGACCGCCTGCACCCCAATTGAGCGTCCAAGCACAGCACTGCCCCTGAGAGTCAGGAAGCTGCACAAGGGTTTTTCCCAGAGGACTGGGTGTACGCCAGGAACTATGCCCGGGGCCCCATATGGATCCCGGCCAGGGTGGTCAAGGTTACATGGCCCCAGTCCTACAAGGTTACCACCAAGGATGGCCAGCTGCTGAGAAGTCACATTGATCAGCTCCATCATCATATCCTCCCCAAGGGCACTGACATGCCTGAGGACAGTGAGGGCAAGCCAGAGGAGCACTGTAATTAAACCAATCACACGTGTGTGTGTGTGTGAGGGGCAAAAACTGGCATTTAAGCAGGCTCTGGCCCCTGTGAGGGCATCTCAGTTTTCTCCTGCCTTTAATAAAGTATGAGCTGATTCACTACAACGCGTCTGGACCCAGTACTTTACAACTTCCTCACAGGATCCTGGCCAAAGCACAGAACAACCACAAGAACCCAACATCTGCTAGTGGTGTACAGGGCTGGCCCGTGATGTCTGGGCGCCCTAGGCCAGCTTGTGGCGCCCATGCCCCCCCAGTGATGCCAACCTCCTGGTGGGGCCTGGAGATGAAGGGACGCCACTGGCAAGCCAGGAAAGAGGCGGGGGGTTAAACCCCATCTCTTCCTTCTAAGCATGGCTTGCCAGAGTGCTCTGTAGCTGCGGGGCACCCAGGCAAGCCAGGGAAGAGGTGGGGGTTTTACACCCCCGTCTCTTCCCTCTAAGCGCAGCTTGCCTGCGCACCCCGCAGCTGTGGGGTGCCCCGGCAAGCCAGGGAAGAGGCGGGGGTTTAAACCGCCTCTTCCCTGGCCAAGCCCGAGGGGGAGGGGGAGGGCGGGCAAGCTCTGCCGCTGCATCCTGCACCCCGCCGGGGCACTCTTCACTGACGACGGTGGTTGGGAGGTGGCGGGGGGCTTTTCGCGGGGGGGCAGGCGCAGTTCACCTAGCGGGCGAACCGGCCCTGGTGGTGTAGCTGATCCTGATTACCTCCTAGCCTACTTAGGCTGAGGCTTGAGAAGTCTGCCTTGCTGGATCAACTGGTCCACTAGCAGCAAGTCCGTGTTCCAGTTTCTGTCAATGCCCCCCATATATCACTAACTAGACCTGAAGGCATTACTCCAGTGGGGACATGACTGGGCGGATAGGTGAAGCTACCATTGTTGAAGGGACACAAAGGCTTGCATTTAGCTACTAAGGATATAAACATGGGCAGGTCGCTGGTGCTGCTGCTCTGTGTTTATGTTGACCCCCAAAATCCATCTAAGAATACAACTGTTGACAAAAATATAGTTCACAGGAACCTATTAGGCAGTCAGAGAGAGATACATGCTACTTGTTGACCATTGTGACTGGCCGCCACTAGTGTGTTTAACTGACTCACTTCTCCCCTCTCTCTGTCCTCATCAAGCATCCATGAGGTACCAGAATACTGAGAATTAACAATGATATCCCAAATCTTCTTATTATATTGTATTGTCCTTTTACTGTGTTCTAAACAACCTTGGGGGCTTTTAGTTGACAAGTTGCTAGTTCCTTTAAACCAGTGGTACTCATTCCACAGCTTGCAGAGAACCGCATTCAGTTACCATTAACCAAAAGAACCACATTTACTTCCACCCCTGGCATGAGGCCTGCTCCTCAGGGAGGCTCTCGGCTTACCTGTTCTGGCAATAGCAATTTCAAGGTGGGAACTGCCACTAGGTAAGGGGCTTGGCCACTTTTCTTTCTTTTGTTTCTGGAGCTTTTTGGGGGAACAATGCTCAGAAGAGCCACAGATGGCATGTCAGCAACCCACATGTGGCTCCCAAGCAACTGAACATCACTGCTTTAAATTAACTATGCAGTTCAGGACTGCCATCTGACTGCACATCCCTGGTTAGGACTGATTGATGGTATTACATACAGATAGGAATGGGCCAGATTCTTACCAAATTTAAATTCTATTTGAATACCTACAGTTTTGTCTTCCAAATTCTGACGATCATAGTTCTTTGGCAAGAGGTCCACCAAGATGTAAACAGCCCTGTGGTCACTTATCCCAGTAGTATTCATTTTTAAAGAAAAGATAAATTGAAGGCCAGTAATCCTATAACTGGTTGCATTTTTATGACTGGTTGCATTTGTGTGAGGCCACTATGAGGTTCACTGGCTGTCGTCTCACATTTTCACAGGTGAAAATAAAATTACTTTGGTATTTTATACTTTTGTATTCTCACTGCCTGAATTCCTCTACTGTACCAATCAGTGACATATAGCTGTTTCATTCATTAATTCTGCTGAAGCCTGTCTTGCATGGGCTTCCAAAACAATGGACTACCACAACAATTTTTAAATCTAAGAATACTTGCTTTTTTCTTTTAATTATTTTACCCCACTTTTCTCCTAGAAAAGTGTCCATTAAATAATGCTTAATTCTGTGAAAATATCTGATTGTACTTTTTATAGAATATTAGTAACACCAGCACTATCTGGATTGAAGTTTGTGGAAAGGTGATGGAAAGAAAATAGTTTGTGCTGTTTTGTATTCTTTTGCATACTTTTGTCTGTGTCTGCATTAGAAACATACCCGCCACCACCCATGGTCCGGAAGTACGTTTTCTGGAAATTTTGAAAAGGGTCTGAAATTTATAGAATTCTAATTCCTACCTTGACAAAAAAAAGTAAGAACTATCACAAAAAAAGACAAAATGGGGAGAGTGTCTTATCAGGGGGTAGGTATCAGAAAATAGACAATCGGACAGTATGGCCATATGTTCAGGTCATAGTCTCACTGTGAATGTAAGAGGGATGCACTTAATATTTTATTTTATCGCACAGACAAGAAGACAATGTCTTAGAAGTACGTAGAGTTACAATTGTTTTATAAATTAGCATCATAGCAGCGCTACAAGGGGTCTTCATTGCTCCCATTTTACTATTGAATTCAAGTTTGGAAATTGTGAGTTGCCCTAAGCTACCGGCTAATACATAGTAGGTATCTGCAGCATTCGGCATACTGGACAGCACTAGCTGTTACTAGATTTCACTAGTTTCTGTTTTTTCTAAATGGAAGAAACTTTTCAGTAAATCCAGCCTCTACTCCAGTACAAAAGCCAAGTCAGTATGACAATACTTCTCTTGTTCACTGCAATGTACTTTTCAAAGAGCTTTTCTAAGATGGGTGTCATTTATCCTATCATATAGGTAGGGAAAACATTACTGAGAAATGAAGTATTTTGAAATACCTTGACAGGTTTTGAGAAGTGCCAAGTCAGGAGTTCTATAGCCTGTCATCTTCACTTATGTTAATGATTTCCTAACTCTGGCCCAGTCCTACCATAAGGCAAGAGGGAGTTAGCTGCCTCTAGTAGCAGATCTGGAATGCCACAAAAGGGCCGCAAATGACCAGATATTTATTTATATTCCTTTCTTTTAAATCATTTGAATTTTTCTGTCTGGGGTGCCAGAGTAGCTTGGGCAGTCCTTACTTGGTTCATTGAGAAAAGCGTTTTGATTTGAAAAACACTATCCAAAAAATATTGTAACAGTAAAGTACAGCCAGTAACACTAAATTTGGCAAGCCGGCATGCAGAAAGTGGGTAACTGATAGGTGACGAATTCGTTTAGCTTGACATCCATGCCCAGCAAACTGTATACTAGTGCTAGACCACTTTGCCACGAGTGCAAGAATTAACAACTGTTTAGCTCTGTTGGGCAGCTTTTAGGCTACATTTGATCATTCTCACATCCACTATTGATTGCTATATGGGGAAAATGACTTCAGCTGTTCTCTATTCCACAGAAGCTGTGTTCAGATAACATTCTTTTCATACTAAAAAAAAAAAAAAGCTTGGGAAAAATAAATAGCTTTAAGTTTAATTGGATCATATTTTTGTCTTCTACAAGCATATTAATTTTGCATTGAAAACACATGACATAAAAGCAAAGGAAGCAACATGTAAGTCAGATGATTTATTCCATTTATTTCATGAAGTACTGGAAAGATGTTCAATTTTCATAGATTTTAATTTTTGTACATGTTATACAATAGCAGAGTGTCCTGGAGTTATCTACCATGTTAATGTAATGTAATTAGGTTAAGTGTGTCTCTGGTGGAAACAGTGCTGTATGATTTTTTAAGTTACATCCTAGCATTTTAATGGGTCAAATCCTATTCGTTGTTAAAATAAAGCCAGTGATAATATAGAAGTGTGTGAGTACAGAATTTGGCCTTTGTGTCTGTTACATGGTTTTATTTATTTATTTATTTATAATTTTGATTTATATTCCGCCCTTCCCACATGGACAGGCTCAGGGCTGATTACAACAAGTTAAAATATAACAGAATAAATATGATAACACATAGATACATCCACAAAGCAGTAATCTAAAATTCAGCCAAGCAATCAAATTTATAAATAAAGTGCTGTTGCATATAGATGGCGGTAGCCTCTCCAAGGCAGTGTTAGATGGTAAAGAGTACACTGTGGCCATACCCGTGTCATTAGCTGTTCTTGTTGCTCTCCACATGCAGGCCTTAACTGTTTGGTTGTTAGCAGTTCAGATGTGTTGGTGCTAGTGGCGGCTCCTAATCAAAAGCCTGGTGGAAGATCTCCGTTTTACAGGCCCTGCGGAATTGTAAAAGGTCCCGCGGGGCCCTGATGTCTTCTGGGAGCTCATTCCACCAGTATGGAGCCGCCACTGAAAAAGACCTATCCCTGGTTGAGACCAGTCTGGTGTCTTTCGGGCCAGGGAGAGTCAGGCAGTTTTGCGACCCTGACCTCAGTGCTCTCTGGGGAACATATGGGGAAAAGCAGTCCCTCAGGTAGGCAGGCCCCCGACCATATAGGGCTTTAAAGGTCAAAAACAGCACCTTGAAATGAATCCAATATGCTATTGGCAGCCAGCAAATGCCTTCAGCACAGGCCGGATGTGCTCTCGTATAGAGAGGCCCATCAGCAGCCTGGCTGCCGCATTTTGCACCAGCTACAGTTTCCAGATTTGGGACAAGGAGATGAATCATACTTTTTCTCCTGTTTATAACAAAGTTTAATGCTACTTCTTCACTAGAAATACTAGCTGTATTGCTAGTACCATTGCTAAACTACAGCACAAGTTTTCAGTGGTATAAAGTAAGTATTTATCCACAAAAAATGTATGCAATGTTGGTTTAGGCTGGTATCCTTCTGCTTCCCCTTTTCTCATATATTCATCAAAGTTTGCTGCAATTACCTTAGCAATCACACATAACTCATTTCTGCACAGACAGCCTGAAAGGAAAAGCACAGCCTTCAATACCATATCATCAAAAAACTGTTTAGTGTAGCAAATTAGCAGTTTAATTTTCCATGAAAACTTTAATTCATTAAAAGCAAGAAGAGATCACATTTACTAGAACACATAATCCTTCAAATTCTGGACATTTAAACAGATTAGTCCCAGTTCAAGGGGTGGATGAGACTGTGTATGGATCATATTTCCCCATCCCCTCCAATTTGTAATACACCTGCAAGATGGTATTTCTCGGCACCTATTCCAATATTGAAATTATAGCTACCATACAACATCTCTTCAGGCTTGTTATACCAACTGTAACTTTATTTATCGTGCAAACTGAAATGTAAATTTGTGTGATCTCTTGCTCTTTAGAACCATCAGTATCCTGAATCCTCAAACATGCAAAGTCATTACTATCCACCTGATTTCCAGATTTCACCAACATATATGACCATCATTCCCTTGTGGCCCTTCAGCTTTCAGATTTACTTCATTTATACCCTACCATTATCCCTGTTGGGGACCTAAAATGGCTTACATTTTATCCTCACAACAACCCTGTGAGATAGGTTTGGCTGAGAGTACATGAGTGGTCCAAGATCAGCTAGCAAGATTCCATGGCAAAAGTGGGAATTCATATTATTATTATCATTTTGCTTTAAAAAATGTTAAATGCATTTCTCTGGCACTTCTATATCTTTTTACTTAGCCTGAATCGGTGCTCTGATGAAGTTAATTATAAAACTGCCTATGAAATTCCATGGTGATCACAGGAATCATATGGGTAGTTTGCTGGATTAGATTTATGGACCAATCACCAGATTATGCTATTGATTGATGGTCGCCATTGTTTAATAATAGGTCTACTTTTAGTAATATTTATTGTTTATAGTACTTTTTAATGCTGGAATGTTTTTAGATGATTTTAAGATTGTTTAAATTGTTATTGATGTGCCCTGAGCTGGTCTTGACTGGGAAGGCGGAGTATAAATTCGAAAAATAAATAAATAAATATGGTGTGTGTGTCCCCTTTTGCAATACTAATTGCTGAAAAGAAGGTGCCAGGTTTACAATTCAACTCATTTTTTTTAGGTTGAATTAGAATTGTCATTCTAAACTGTGATGTGCTGCACAAATTATATTCATTTTTGTGTCTGTACACTCCTCTCATTCCTACCTCTCCCTTTTTGCATGGAACACTACTAGAAATTTCCTTTGTCATACAAATAGAAGTGCCCTGAGTTTATTTACTCCTCACAAGCTAGGATGCTATACCATGGTTTAAGAACCATGATTCTTCAGAATAAAAATACCTGATTTAGAATCACAGTTCGTATAACACACTTTAGTTGAAGCAGGTGATACCGGCGATAATCATTGCAGTGGATTACAATCCTGTTACATTATAAAGGTGCCCTCCTGGGCTCTTCCACTCTACTACAGTTTTAATCCCTTAAAAGTGCCATCTTGAACGTTACCGTTTTGCACATTGTGTGCAATGATAGCAGAGTGGGAGCCCTCCTGACCTCCAGGATAAATGTATATTCACTGTTTTTAGTATCTACTGTTTTTGTAAAGCCTAGTTTATCGTGCTGTAAGTGGCATCTTTATTGTAATATCAACCAAGAGGAGGCCTGTTTAGCTGAGCTAAGAAGATACATAAGGGAGAGGTACCTAGTTCATGAAGGTAGTGTTGCCAGGTAGGCAGGAATAAAGCTTTCCAGAACCAGCCCAGCAGTTTCTGGGAAAGATACTCAGGCCCGTAGCCAGGATTTTTTAAAGTCAGAGGGCATTTAAATTTCTTAGGGGGCACTGGCTAATCAAATTAATCTAGGGGAGAAGGCCATGACACCCTGGGCTGGATGGGAATGCCTGAACTGTGGGGGGAAGGGGTGTTGTGTATTAACTGGAATAAGATGACTGCCACAGGGTGGCCTGACTATGTGGGCCAACAAACCTCAGAGCTGCGCTCCAAAGACAGTAGCCACTTCGGATCCGAAGGCACACCTGTGGGCTCACCTGGATCCGAAAGTAGCCCTATTGAATTGTAGATGTGTAAATAAGGCCAATCACGGGTGATGGGTGTGTGTGTGGTGTGGGGCACGCATAAGTCGGGC
Source organism: Gekko gecko (assembly GCA_029375565.1). Lineage (NCBI taxonomy): Eukaryota > Metazoa > Chordata > Lepidosauria > Squamata > Gekkonidae > Gekko > Gekko gecko. The sequence continues at coordinate 47,074,554 of JAPDNY010000004.1, forward strand.
ACTTACTGGCCCATTTATCTTTTGCTCCTGATGTAACCTAATAAACAAGAACTGATTCACTATGCTGAGTCTCCAGCCTCAGTACTTTTCAGTACTTTTCTCCCTTTCTCACAGTACAAGAACTCGTGGGCACTCAATGAAATTGCTGAGCAGTCGGGTTAGAACAGATGAAAGGAAGTACTTCTTTACCCAAAGAGTGATTAACACATAGAATTCACTGCCACGGGAGACGGTGGCAGCTACAAGCATGGACAACTTCAAGAGGGAACTGGATAAACATAAGAAGCAGAGGTCCATCACTGACTGTTAGTCACAAGGTGTAGATAGGAACTCTCGATCTGGGGCAAGTGATGCTCTGTATTCTTGGTCCTTGGGGGGGGCAAATGGGAGGGCTTCTAGAGTCCTGGCCGCACTGGTGGACCTCCTGATGGCATCTGGTATTTTTTGCTACTGTGTGTCAGAGTGTTGGTCTGGGGCAAGTGATGCTCTGTATTCTTGGTGCTTGGGGGGGCAACTGGGAGGGCTTCTAGAGTTCTGGCCCCACTGGTGGACCTCCTGATGGCATCTGGTATTTTTGGCTACTGTGTGACAGAGTGTTGGAGCCACTGGCCTGATCCAGCATTGGCTTCTCCTATGTTGTTAAGCAGGTCACCTATACAGTAGGATTCCCTAGGTATTAAGGTTGCCAGCTCCCAGGTGAGATTGGGGGATCCCCCGATTTCATAGGCTCCTGCCTGCTGCCGGCCAGTGGGGAAGCCCTGCCCCCAATAGCTACAATCCAGCTTGACATTCCCAACATGATGATATCACACGGAAGTGATATTATCACACTTGGGATGCTGTGTGGTGACACTGGTATTTTGGGCAAAACTCTATGGTTATCATAGAGTTTTGCCCAAAATACCAGAGCATCGCTGCACAACATCCCCAGCATGATGACATGATGTTATTGCCCTGCTCCCCACTCACAGAAAGATCCCTCCCACCCCCCGCCGGCAAGATCACAGGACCTGGCAACCCTGCCAGGTATCCAGAAAAATTACTTCATAAGTCAATCAAAGAAGAACCGCAAATGAAAAACCTGATTAGTGTTGAATATTTGCCAAAAGACAGAAAATATGAGAGTCAGACAAAGGGGGAAAAGGAAACCATTGAGAGTTTAGAAAATCACAGAGGGGGAGATTTGGGGCAAGGTGGAAATTTACAGGTGTTTTCCTCTCCCACAATGTCTTCTGGGCCTCCATCATATTATGTTATTGGTTCCTCCACCTTTCTTCCACCTTTTCACTGATGTTCACTGGTACAGATTCCAATATTCACTTCACTTTTCATTTCTCTTTCTGCGCATTGACAAATATGAGCACTTTGCTACAAGAGGGCAGGACTTGATAGAGGTGAATAATTATTTAATTCTACTAATTATCACAGGTTTCCACATATCTCTTTAAAAGACAGCTCCTGCTGATGTGACTCCAGGATTTCAGTGCCATACTCCTTCTAGTTGGCTTTGTTTTCTTTTCTAGATCATCTGTTTCTGCTTCCTCATTACACTGGTCCATTCTACTTCCCAACCTGAAATACTTGTTGCACACAGGCAGCAGACTCTGAAACTTCATTTCACTTTCAGCCTTGAACATCAATGGTAGCTGAGGCCCCCATAGAATGCAGCATGCTTTACATCTAATGTGACATTTATTTGATGGCGGAAGAAAATTGATTCAAGTCCCACCAGACCTTTGCCATCATGTTTTATGTATTTATCCAGCAGTGGTGGCTCGTAATGTCCCTTGACAAATCCTATTATTCCGTCAGCAATAAAGTGATAGAAAGTGTTAATAATGCTCAGTTGTGAAATGTGCATGTTAACCCATCATGAGGTGTGCATATGGAAATGGGCAACATGGCGATGCTCATATTTCTGAAGAACTAGATATTTGCAAATTTATTTTTATGAATATCTGGAAATCAGTTAATTCTTTTTAAACAGCTATATAGAATGACTTATGTTGATAAGTGACCTTAAGGCAGTAATAGTCATATTTAGTATGAAATTAATATTCATACCTATTCCGTGCTCCAGTATGGCTGCCAAATCAACCAACAATGGCATCTGCTGCCATGTTTTTGAGACATCTAAGTAAAAATAGAAGTGTTATTGGTGAAATTCATGTTTTTTAGAAATATTGTGAAATGCCAGTAATCTGAATTTTTCCTCAGTTGTTTATATTTGCTGAAGTTAGGCAGAACTTTTAAATTGGTGCTCTGCTTAAGGTTCATGATGATTTGATTTTTCACTGCAAAAGTTGTTTTTGGGGTATGTCTGTGCATGCAAGAATGGATGTGCCAAACCAGTCTTTCTCTATGCTGTTTCATGCTGGTTATAGTACTGATAAGTCACTATTTCAGAGTTGGAGAGGACAGGATGCAATTCCATTTCCCTGGTGATGTTACTGTGCTGCACCTGAAGCTTCATTGCCTTTCTGTCTTGTACATTTTTATATCCTGCCCTTCCCCCAAGGAATTCAAAGCAGTGTGCTTGGTTCCTCACCCCTGTGAGGTGGTTGAGGCTAAGAGGGAGTGATTGATCCAGGGTCACCCAGTAAATGTTATGCCTGAGCGGGAATTAGAGCTTGGCTCTCTCAGGTCCTTGTCCAATACTCTGTTGGAACAGCTAATACAGAATAGCGTTAGAACACTAGAACAACTATTGATGATGGATCAAGATGGGTAGCTGTGTTAGTCTGTCTGTAGCGGTAGAAAAGAGCAAGAGTCCAGTAGCACCTAAAGGACTAACAAAATTTGTGACAGCTCATTAGCTTTTGTGAGCAGTGACTCACAAAAGCTCATACCCCACTACTGGACTACTGCTCTTTTGAGCTATTGATGATAGTTAGAGAAACTTTTGTCCTGATTAAGCTCTAGTTATGTATAGTTGGGGCAGAATCTGGATGAAGAGTAATGGACTGCAGATTTGGCTGTACATCATTCATGTACATCTGCATCATCTATGCTGAGGCAAATGCCTCTGACCCCATTGCAAACAATGTTGTGCCATTTTGCAAAGGGGTACAAAGGCCACCAAAAAGGGAAGCACATTTTGTAATGAGACAAAATGTTCATGAAACACTCCCCCAGCATAAAATTCCAGAGGCATTTTTCAGTCTGTATAAAGCACAGAGAAACTGCTCAAAGGCATCTATCCTCTATGATAATCAGTCTCTCTCTGACACACACTCACACATATTGAACGAAACAATACAAAATCATTTTACAAGCAAGGCATGCCTATGGCAGTTATGAAAGGCAATTTTAATGTTTTCATAGGCTGCAATTCACTTAGGAGTAATCCAATAGGCTTCTATTGTGTTTCAGTGAGACTCTGTTCCAGAATGGCTTATGGATTACATAGTAAAACAAAGCAGCCCCTTCCGTGCCCCTTTTTGTATAAATTCGTACTGTCCTGTAGTCCAGAATGTAGAGAATTGGAGCCAGAGTGTTGAAATACAGCTCACGTGAAGGAAGCTTATATACACATGTATTGTGATTAGATTTGGCTTGTATACAAATACCTAGGAGATATATATGCCAAGCCAACCAAGTGCTATGAATGAATTAATTGAGATACATCCCAGTAGCCTTGGAATTTTGTTTTCCTTTAAAAGCAAATACTATCTGGAGTTTATTAGCAGAGGCATTTCACCTAAGGCATAGATAATAATAGTGTTTCTCTCTTTGGCATTGTTAGGCATTGCATGAAATAATGTGCTCGACTTTGGGTACTATATTTTAGTATGAATGTTGACAAAGTGAAGAGGGTTCACAGTGAAGCAATGCAGATGATGATGGTTTTAATATGCAAAATATGTGAGAAAATATATGTATCTGTTTAATTTTTAAAATTTAATAAATGGGAGTTTATTTGGAAAGTTTTATATAAACTCAGTGAGGATTGCTGTTCTTCTGGTGGGTCTGGAGTTCTCCTGGACTTACATCTGATCTCCAGAATACAGAGATCAGTTCTGCTCAGTGTTCCCTCTAAGCTGAGTTAGTGTGAGCTAGCTCACAGTTTCTTAGCCTCCGGCTCACACCTTTTTGTCTTAGCTCAGGAAGGATGGCTCCAGAGCAAGCTAATTTATGCAGTTTCCAAATCACTCACTCACAACTTTAATGCCAGTAGCTCACAAAGTAGAATGGTTGCTCAGAAGACTCCACAACTTAGAGGGTGATTGGTTCCGCTAGTGGAAATGGCAGCTTCAGAGGGTAGACTATATGGCGTCACATCTCTGCTGAACTCAGTCCCCTTTCAAAGCTCCACCATCCCCTGGCTCTTCTCCCAAATCTCAAGGAATTTCATAAGCCAGAGTTGGCATCCCTACACAATGCATGCATGCACACATGCACACACTTTGATTTTAAAAGTTAATAAATTGGGGTTTGTGACCCTATCAAAATGTTCAGGATATTAACACTGTGATCCTATGCAGAGTTACCTAAGTATATTTAAATCAGTGGTCTTGGACTGTACTAACCCAATAGCTATAAGGCTGTGCTCTTTAGCCATTTACTTTCCACTGACTTTAATAAGGCTTACTGCGTAGTAATTGTGCTTAGGATTGCACTATATATTTTTAGGGTTGAACTATAAGTTTATGTTCGCCATAGATAAACAGCAGTACAACAGAATTACAAATTAAGCTACAAAAGTATTGATTGAGGCTGAAAATATAGGATTATTGAGTATATAAACATTGGTATTTAATTGGATGTAACTGAAAATTGCAACCCCATCCCATTATCCAAGAAGTAAATCTAATGGAAGCCAATTAAATTGACTCCTTATTATTATTCTTTGCTCAATGATTTCCAGTTATTTGATGTACTACCATTCTTTGTGCTCTCTGCCAAGCACACTGAGTTCAGTGACACAAAGGGCATGTTTGCATGGCAGTTTAGTGCTAAACAGGAAGCCTAGAGAATATTTGGAAACAGTCTTTTGGTAATGTAGGTAACATTTTTTTCACTTTGAAAATGGAAAGTCGGTTCTGCATACTGCATAGCAGGTACTGGTGTCTGTTGTGGTGCCAGGAACAGGAAGGGATCTGCACAGCACTAAGCACTTGTTTGTGTGGGATTGCACACAGAAATACATTCTGTGGAAATGCCCAAAATGCATTTCCAAATCTTATAAAAACTTCTATGAGGGTTCACTTTCAGCGGCATTAAATCTAGCTACTTATTCTTCATGCAGTTTGGAGATGGACTGCTAAATTTAATAGATGCATATGGCTTGTAGAAAAGTTGCAGGTGCATATATTTGATCCTGCCTCATTGCAAGAGGTTGGGAGTGAAAGATCTCATCTGAGTGGAGGAAAAATTAGAGGTGATCTGCACACTTGGGAGAATTTGGACTTCTCAATCAGATCTTGTATTTGTTATGGGTGGAGTGTAGAAACATATAAACACATGAAGCTGCCTTATACTGAATCAGACCTTTGGTCCACCAAAGTCAGTATTGTCTACTCAGATTGACAGCAGCTCTCTGGGGTCTCTGGCAGAGGTCTTTCACATCACCTACAACCTGTTTCTTTCCACTGGTGATACTGGGGATCAAGTCTTGGGCCTTCTGCCCCTAAAGCAAGTGCTCTACCTTTGAACCTCAGCTTCTCCAGTTGGTGGTTGTCATCATGACAGTGGCTGCTTAAGAACCCATGGTGAAGGGATACAACTACAGAAAAAGGAGACCTCTGTTGCCTTTGGCTACACAGTAGGCCCAAGTACCATTTTCTGGCAAGTATTTAGAAATCTAGAGGAGGCGGAGAAGGAGCATGGTAATGGAGGATTTCCCATGTGACCACAAGCAACACATGATTGCCTCAATGTGTGCAGTAAGTTTTTTAAAAGCTGTTATGTTGTTAAAGATCATTTGTTTATGTCCCAGTTATGCCATTATAAAGTGATAACCTTAACAGTCATGGTTGCTTAGTTATGTGAAGTCCTTTTCACTTATTTGTTACATGGGGGAGGGCGTGTTTTAGGCCTTCTTTTCAGGAACTCAGAACAGCTTCTTACCCTCATGCAATCAAGAGAATACTTAGAAGCAAAAGGAAATTAATTGAGGTCAGGAAAAAAGTGAAAGCAAGAAGGTCTGAGAGAGGAAACAGCCATATTATTTAAATCGAGAGCAGAACAATTCAAGAGGTAAATTCAACACGTGACTGGCAGAATGAGTATTTGAAGAAGGCCAAAGAGAGGTTAAAGAGGAATGAAAGAGAAGAACTGTTAGAAGTGGATCCGTTTTTATCAGCTGTGTTTATATTAGAGTCAACAACAGGCATACAGGAAAGTCCAAGAGGAAGTCTGATTGTTGCCGTGTAAAGTAGACAGTAACTGTGGGTAGAGCCAAATATTACAGAATTCAAAAAGGTAGAAGAGTGAGAAAATGGTGGTAAATATACACTGTGATGGTCAGCTTACCGCATCATTCAAGGCATTCAAACAACTGCTGTAGGAAGGACATCAATGCACAGCAGGGGCTCATCAGCCATCAGTGGTATGGGAGATGATAGACATTATCTCCTGGACTAGTGCAGCCGCCAGCCAGATCCAAGAAAAGCCATGGTTCAAATTGAACCAGGCCAGAAGCAGCACAATAGGAAGCAATAAATGTAGTTTGCTTGAGGTGATAAAATACAGTGAACTGGTTCTGCCATTACCTATATGTGCCCGTAGGGCAGGGAGAATGGGACAGTGAAGAAGACCATAAAACGAGAGCAGGCATCACTCAATCTAAAAATGGGCAGATTTGAGTTATAGCAAAAAGAATAAAACCGTGAGAGAGAAGGTGGGCTTCAACTTTTATTTAGAGAGATGGGTGAAAGAGAGAATGAAAAGAAAAATGAGGGGCATGAAATAGGAAGGAGATTAGAATGAAAAAGAGGGTCCAGATTTGCAGGAGTATTATCTGCCAGTAAGAAGAGATAAAATAAATAAGGCAAAACAGCAGTTTAAAACACTGAGACCATTGCAATGGGGAAAGGGGGGGAAAGCAAGAGACAAGATTATATACATCAAAAAATACAACAAGCCACGTCTAAAGGATAGGCGTAACAGAAATCAAGGAAAACGCTACAGAAAAGTCATCTTTTAAAAGGAGAGGGAAAAGAGAGGTGAGTGAAAAGAGCAAGCATTTTCAGATTTCCCTAAATTCACCTTCTGACTCACTGAAGTGGCCCCACTTCCCCAATCGTGCCACCTGCCAATAGTATCAACATGATTTAAGGGACCATCCCTGATTTTGAGCATGTAATGAATGACTAGTTCTTCCCATCACAGTAGAGTTGGTGGAGCAGGTAACTGAGTGATAAACTATAAAAATGGCTTCTATGAGGCACCAGCTGCAGCTATGCTGTGAGCTTTCTCCTGTTTTAGAACTTTGCGTATGCTGCTGAAGGAATACTGTTCATTTTTAAGTCTTAAACAGGTATTCCCAAAGAAGTATTATTGACTCTTTTTCTTCTTCAAGTTGTACCAGTAAAAAAAAAAAAAGGAACAGTTTTAATAGGGCCTTTGTGGGGAGACTGATAAAGTAGATTGGTGAAATCACTGGCTGACTTTCAGAATTGCCACCTACTGTAAAGAGTTAATGTCTTTGTTAACTAACAGTTGAGGATAGCATTTGGCGTGTTTGCTCCATGTTAGCAAGGAGCAGGCAAGCAAATTCTGAGCCTTGGCTGGTAGATGTCTGTGGTGCTTTTGCAATGCTGAAGCCTGTGTTTCAGGCAGAATCAGAAATATCTACCTGCACATGGGGGCGTTTGAACACATGCATTTGTAAAACCTTAATGCATGTATCAGTAATGAAAATCTTAATTAAGGAAGCTGAATCATTGTCCGTGAATGCTTTTTCTTTTCCCGTGAAGTCCTTTGTGTATCGTAGTTACTACCTGGCCCAGGCAGACAGAGCTCTCCAAGAGCTTGTCTAGCCGATCTTCTCGTGATTATTAACAGCTAGCAAATAACAAAGTCTCCCTCTCCTTTTGTCTTGTTGCTGAGGCTGGGAACAACAGAGCACACAATGTTCTGGAGGGTTTGTTTGTTTCTGGAGCTTTTTAAAAAAGCTTGCTTCTTTGTTAAGGCAGGAGGTCTAAAATAAATCCACGTTGATCAGAATTAATTTAGGCAGTTCCATGGATGCTGACATTTGGGCAAACAACAATTCACAGGTAGCATACCTTTGCCTTTTAGAAACAATGCATTGGCACTGACTGATCTGCATGTAAGGGGGGAAAGAGTGCTGATGAGCTACAAAGGTGTTTTGTTTTTATTCTTGCCTTGGATTTAAAAATAAAAATAAAATTAAGGTTCCAGTGTCAAACTACTTCTGTCCCTTGATTGCAAAATATGGCCCTTTTCTATACATAACATATACTGGACAATTTAAGATGCAGTGCTGAAGGGGGAAAATCTACCTATAGCTGTATTACAGAATTTCTTTCTTTCTACTGTTCTCCATGTTGTGCAAGACACAAAGCTAGATGCTTTCAACAGCAGTCCATAGATAAAGAATGGAAATTTATAATTACTGGTAGAATAGTGATCCTGGGATTAGTAGAGGCTGAAAGGGAGAGCTTCCTAATCTGTGCAGTGGGAGGGCTTCTAGTGTCCTGGCCCCACTGGTGGACCTCCTGATGGCACCTGGTATTTTTGGCCACTGTGTGACAAGAGTGTTGGACGAGATGGGCCATTGGCCTGATTCAACATTGGCTTCTTTTATGTTCTTATGCTGAGCTGCTTGAGGAAGCAAAGTGAAGAGAGGACAGTTTCCTAATATCAACCAAGTGCTTCCTTTCAGGGCCTTTGAATCAGGGCTGCAGAGAGGTAGCCCAGGGCAAAAAGTAGTCAAACCTCCCCCATGCTGTCAGTAGATAACATAGGATATATAGGTATATGGTATATCAGCCTAAGAACTGTAATACATAATTTAATATCCAGCATATAATGATGACAAATGCATTAATAACCATGAATGCTGACTCAATTTGGTGTAGTGGTTAAGAGTGACAGACTTCAGGTTTGATTCCCCATTCCTCTACATAAAGCCAGCTGGGTGACCTTGGGTCAGTCACAATTCTCTCAGAGCTTATTCAGCTCCACCTACCTGGTGCACTTCAACGAGGAATCACTGACGCAACGAGAGCACGCCAGTGCGATCACATGGAGATGTCTGTCTGCTGCCTGTCTCAAACCCGTTTGCTATTGCACTTTCACAGGTATTTTTAAACTCCATTTTTTCGGAGGGGCAAGACGGGTTGGCAACGGGTGCAGGACGCTTGCCAGATGTTCTCATGTGATCGCACCCGTAAAATCCACCCAGCATTCATCCCTCTCGTGCTGCTAATTCTGCTTGTGATTGAAGCCCGAGACTCCTTTAGGTAGTGAAGGGTAGAATATAAAACCAACTCTTCTTCTCCTCAAAATAGGTTTCCTATTTGAACTCCATAAGGCACTGTCCTGAACATCCAAGATAAAAGCCTGATGAGCACAACTTTGCTTGTCCTATGTGAGTCCCCCCCCCCATCTCTGAACACCGCTGTGAAGGGGACCTAGGCAGGCAAAAGACAAGATCCCCTGTGGCCTTTGCACAAGATCTTACGGACTTTTAGAAATAGCAAGGGGAGGGGCAGAGCTATTCTGGGGAATGGGATGCTGGAATATGCAAGGTCTATAGTGCAGCCTTATGAAGAAGATCTAAAGATCACCTTACAGGGGGACAGCTGAAGGACTGCTAATTAGCATAGCTAGATTACAGACTAACCACAGTTTCAAATTATGTCGTTGCTGTCTCCTGATCGGCTCTTCTGGAGACTTCCTGCTCCTGCAGAGTTTCTGTTGTTGTTCCTCCTTCAGCAGTTAGGCTAGACAGTTGAGGTTCTTTCTCTTCTGTGTTCTATAACAGTTTGTTCTTTTTTAATAAATGTATTTATTTTTCTCTGAACAGTCAGTGCTCCACTTCCTTTGCATATTTAAACTCTGCCAACACAGGACATAGGCAATCCCCTTCACACTAACCAGGAATGCCATAAGGCCCTTCCGAGGTTTAAACATAAAAAACCCTTCTCGTATTTAAAATGGGGCCACTGGCAGCTATGCATGAAGTACTATCTAATTATCGCAGGGTATTATTGGATCATGGTTGCCTGGAGCACGAATATTGCATGCATTGGTGTCAGTGACCCACTCAAAAGTGATGGCTAGTTCTTGCAATAGGTAATTTTTAAATAGTCTCAAATAATTTAATTTGCTTCTTTCACCTGTTAAGGTTTCACCTCTTCTTCTATAAACAAATCAGAGATTCCATCGTGTAAAGAGGCCTTAGGTAGGTTTTCCATACACTTATAGACTGTTAATGCTGTTGTAACTTCACAATGCATGTAATTCTGTAGATTATTAGCAAAGTGAGCACTTCTTTACAAAACAATTTCAGCAAACTTTGTGCTATGATACTGAGATGGCAGTTCCTATTTAAAAATGCTAATTTATTTAATTTTTTTAAAAAGAGCTTTCAAACAAGGCACAGCCATTGCTATTACTTCTCTTTCATGACTATGTACATGTCATACCTGACACTTTAAAACACAGTCGTTTCTTAATTAGCTGGGCACGTTTAAAGAGGAAAAAAGATTATGGAAAATTTAACAGCTGGAAACAGATCTACATACTTGGATGACTTAGAAACAACTGAATTAATTTTACTGTAAAACTTCCCTCAAAATGACATTTTGGGATTGAAAGAAGAAACTTCTTGCTGGCACCAGGCAACTATTTTAAATGTTGACATTAGCAGCAAATCCTTCTTGCTTTCATATATGTAGAACAGAAATGATAATGACTCCATTCGTAAATAATGTGCAAAGCGTTCATGATGGTGATGATGATGGTGTGATAATATAGTACTTTTGAGTGTTTTTTTTTCACATACATTATTTCTGTAATCATTGCAACAACCTGTGCAGTACTCCTGCATTACGGATGTGAAGGCAGATGTGGAAGGACTGCCTTCTTGCTCAGACTGCCTTGCAGGTTTATGGCAGAAGAAAGATTTTTAAAAAGGATCTTCCTGGCTAATTGCTCAGTCCCTTGGTCACCATGTTACTCCAGCTCCCACTTTATAATTCATATATAATAATATATCATTGTGAAGTGTACAAAAAGCTACTTACTCTACAGATTTGCTTCCAGTATGTATAGTAAATTCTGACTCCTTTTATTGACTAAAGTAAGGCTTGACTGCAGCTGTTCACACTTGTCAAATCTGAAGAGCCATCAGCTGTATAGGAGGGACTGGGCATTCATTCTGGTTCCTGAATTATCAAAAAGGCGGGTAATACACTTTCATATTGATGGATGGGTTTGCCGTATTGCTATTCAGCAATGAAAAACATCCTTTTTTTAAAAAATCTATTGAATCAAATTGTATATAACTGTCGGTGAGTCCCATTAATATAAAGCTCCATTTTTATTCCATTATTGTATGCAAGTTGCTTTTATACTGGTCTCAAACTTTAATAATGTGGCAGAAGGTCACAGTTCATTGTCAGGTCAATAACAGTGCTAAATCACTTCTCATAGAGTTAGAAGATGGTGGAATATCCTGGACAGAAGCAGCAGAGGGAAGACACATTCACTGCATTTCAGCTGACCGATGAAGGTGATCAAATGCTGAATCTGATGACATCATGATATGTTGTTTTTAGTAGGTGTTAGAGAAGAGACGTATGGGAGATGTGAGCATCATTTCTATGTAGGATGTCTGTTTAGCTTAGTTTAGTTTAGACCAGCATAGACTAGTGTTTATGGTTTTGTAGAAAACTGTTTTGATTAAGCTATATCTAGTGATGTGGCAGAGCCAGAAAGCTCAGTGTGAGGTTGCCATTTCTTGTGTTCTCCTCTCTTTTGCCTGGGCTCTTAAGAACATAAGAACATAAGAGAAGCCAATGTTGAATCAGGCCAATGGCCCATCTAGTCCAACAATCTGTCACACAGTGGCCAAAATATACCAGGTGCCATCAGGAGGTCCAGCAGTGGGGCCAGGGCACCAGAAGCCCTCCCACTGCTGCCCCCTCCAGCACCAAGAATAGAGTGCATCACCTGCCCCAGACTGAGAGTTCCCATCTATACCCTGTGGCTAATAGCCACTGGTGGACTTCTGCTCCATATGTTTATCTAATTCCCTCTTGAAACTGTCCATGCTTGCAGCTGCCACGACCTCCTGTGGCAGTGAATTCCATACGTTAATCACTCTTTGGGTGAAGAAGTATTTCCTTTTATCTGTTCTAACCCGACTGCTCAGCAATTTCATAGAGTGCCCACGAGTTCTTGTATTGTGAGAAAGGGAGAAAAGTACTTCTTTCTCAACCTGCTCAATCCCATTCATAATCTTATAAACCTCAATCATGTCACCTCTCAGCCGTCGTTTCTCCAAGCTAAAGAGCCCCAAGCATTTTAACCTTTCTTCATAGGGAAGGTGTTCCAACCCTTTTATCATTCTAGTTGCCCTTCTCTGCACTTTTTCCAATGCTATAATATCCTTTTTGAGATGTGGTGACCAGAACTGTACACAGTATTCCAAATGAGGTTGCACCAATGATTTATACAGGGGCATGATGATACTGGCTGATTTGTTATCAGTTCCCTTCCTAATAATCCCCAGCATAGTGTTGGCCTTCTTTATTGAAGCTACACATTGTCTAGACATTTTCATCGAGTTATCCACTACGACTCCAAGATCTCTCTCTTGGTCCGTCTCTGCCAGTTCAGACCCCATCAACGTGTATTTATATTTAGGATTTTTGGCTCCAATGTGCATCACTTTGCACTTGGCCACATTGAACCCCATTTGCCACGTTGACGCCCACTCACCCATCCTCAACAGATCCCTTTGGAGTGCCTCACACTCCTCCCTGGTTCTCACCACCCTGAACAACTTCGTGTCATCTGCAAATTTAGCCACATCACTGCTTACTCCCGATTCCAAATCGTTAATAAACAAATTAAAAAGCATTGGACCGAGTACTGATCCCTGTGGTACCCCACTGCTTACCACCCTCCACTGAGAAAGTTTCCCATTTATACTCACTCTCTGTTTCCTATTTATAAGCCAGTTTTTGATCCACAAGAGGACTTGTCCTTTTATCCCATGACTATTGAGCTTACTTAGGAGCCTTTGATGAGGAACTGTATCAAAAGCTTTCCGGAAGTCAAGGTAAATAATATCTATTGGGTCCCCCTTGTCCACATGTTTGTTCACTCCCTCAAAAAACACTAACAGGTTAGTGACACAAGATCTTCCCTTACAGAACCCATGCTGAGTCTGCCTCAATAGTTTTTGTTCATCAATGTGCCTACTAATTCTTTCCTTAATAACAGTTTCCACCAACTTACCCGGTATCGATGTCAGACTGACTGGCTTGTAATTTCCTGGATCTCCCCTGGAGCCCTTTTTAAAGATGGGAGTGACATTAGCTAACTTCCAGTCCTCAGGAATGGAGGCAGATTTTAAAGAAAGATTACATATTTTTGTCAGGAGATCCACAAGTTCACATTTGAGTTCTTTCAGAACTCTCGGATGAATGCCATCCGGGCCTGGTGATTTATTAGTTTTTAAATTGTCCATCAGTCGGAGGACTTCCTCTCTTGTTACCGCAATCTGATTCAGGTCTTTCAAACCCCCTCCCGAAATCGGTGCTTCTGGAGTGGGCAAACACTTCTCCTCTTCCACAGTGAAGACAGAGGCAAAAAATGCATTCAGCTTCTCAGCCATTTCCCTATCGTCCTTCACTACTCCTTTTACCCCTTGGTCATCCAAGACCCCACTGCCTCCCTGGCTGGCTTCCTACTTCTAATGTATTTGAAGAAAGTTTTATTGTTGGTCTTTATGTTTTTTTGTGATATGCTCCTCATATTCCCTTTTTGCTTGCCTGATCACAGACTTGCATTTTATTTGCCATAGTCTGTGTTCCCTTTTATCAACCTCACTAAGACTAGCTTTCCACCACTTAAAGGAATCCTTCTTACTTTTTCCAGCTTCCATTACTTTATTTGTTAACCATGCAGGCTTTTTTCTATACCTATTTGTACCTTTCCTAACCTGCGGTATATATTTTTTCTGAGCTTCTAGGATTGTATTTTTAAATAGTCTCCAAGCTTCCCCAATGGTTTTGACCTTCTCCACTCTTCCTTTCAATTTCTTCCACACATGTCCCCTCATACCAGAGAAGTTACCCCTTTTAAAGTTAAAAGTGGTTGCGTCAGTCTTTTTGGGCAACTCCCTATCTGTACAAATGTTAAACTCAATGACATTATGGTCGCTGTTCCCAAGTGGTGCAATCAGGTCTTGGGTGTTACTCAGGACCAAATCCAGGATCGCCTCTCCCCTGGTAGGATCTGTGACCATCTGTTCCACAGCACAGTCATTGAGAGTGTCTAAGAACGCAATCTCTTTTTCCCGACTAGAACTCATATTGACCCAATCAATGTGTGGGTAGTTAAAGTTGCCTATTACAACACAGTTATTTCGTCTAGCCGCTATCTTTAATTCATTCATCATTTTATAATCCTCCTCTATCTTTTGATTTGGTGGGCGATAACAAACTCCCACTGTTAAGCCTCCTTTTGGACCCACTATTTCAACCCATAGCATTTCCAGAAGTTAATCCAATTCTCTTACCCTCTCACTCTTACTGGACGGTATACCCTCTCTGACATACAGAGCCACCCCACCTCCAACCCTTCCCCCCTATCCTTCCGATATAATTTATAACCAGGAATCACCGTATCCCACTGATTTTCCTCATCCCACCAAGTTTCTGAAATACCCACAATGTCTATTTCCCCCCCCCAACACCAAGCATTCCAACTCCCCGATTTTACCTCGGAGACTTCTAGCATTTGTGTATAAACACTTATAGTTTCCCAGGTTTGTTAAGCCCACAGCCTTCCTCTTGCTGCCTCGAGACCTTGCCAGGCAGTTCCTATCATTAGCCACAGTCTCAGTGGACAATTGTAATCCATTTCCTTGTACAAAAGTAATAGCTACCCCTTCATCTCTTTGAGATGAGCCATCCCGAACCAGAGACTTTTCATCTCCTGTCGGCTTTCCCCCATTATTCAGTTTAAAAACTGCTCTGCCACCTTTTTGATTTTGAGCGCCAGCAGCCTGGTTCCTTCTCGGGACAAGTGGAGACCGTCCCTTTTGTACAGCTCCCTCTTGTCCCAAAAAGCATCCCAGTGCCTAACAAACTTGAACCCTTCCCCCTACACCACCGTCTCATCCACGCATTGAGACTCCTGATCTGTGCCTGTCTCTCCGGCCCTGCGCGTGGAACAGGTAGCACTTCCGAGAAGGCTACCTTGGAGGTTCTGGCCTTGAGTTTCCTGCCCAGCAGCCTAAATTTCTCCTCCAGGACCTCACGACTGCATTTCCCCACATCGTTGGTGCCGACGTGCACCACGACCACTGGCTCCTCCCCAGCACTATCTACCAGCCTATCTAAAACACGCATAATGTCCGCTACCTTCGCACCAGGAAGGCAAGTCACCATACGGTCAGTACGCGGGTTCGCCACCCAGCTGTCTACCTGCCTAAGGATCGAATCACCAACTACCAAGAGCCCCTCTCCCACCCTTCCCAGGGACGGTTCCTTGGTACGAAAGGATACCCGTTCACCAGCTGAAGAAGAGGTCCCTTCTGAGGGCACATTCCCCTTATCCTCAGCATGGTGCCCCTTTTCCCCTTGACCCTCATGCTGGTAGCAGCCGGGCTGCCAGATCCAGAGTGGGACATATCTAACAAGTCCCCGAGAGTCTTCCCCATGCACCTAACTGACTGTCCCTGCTTCTCCAGGTCAGCCACCTTGGCCTCAAGGGAGCAAACTCGCTCCCTGAGAACCAGGAGCTCCTTGCACCGAGCACACCCCCAAGACTTCTGACCAGTGGTCAGATAGTCATGCATGTGACACTCCATGCAAAACACTGGATAGCCCCCAACCCCCTGCTGGCATTCTGGCTTCATAATTGTTTTTAAACAAATACTTTTCTATAACCCCCCTTTTAAAACACTTTGTATTTATATGGCTCCTGTTGTAGGAGGCTACTTACCTTACCTTACCAAGGAGCCAAGGTCCTGGCTTTCTGGCTTCTTCCTGGGCCTCGCCCTTTTGCTCTCGCCCTTCGGCTCGTGCCAGAGGCTCCTCTTAACTGATTTCCTGCTCCCTCTGAAAAAAACTGAGTTGACCTCACCATCTGCCACCCATCCACCATTCTAGAAGTTATCTCCTGTGTAGTGAACCTCTAGCTTTAGCCTCCAGTGGAAACTCCCTGGGGACACGCATATGTATTGTGTGTGTTATAATTTTTATATTCATATTAGGAATAAGGCCCATTGTGGAAATAAATACAACAAGTTCTAGAAAGAGGCTCTGGGCAGATGCTCCGGTCTTGGGCACTCAGCTTCAATTTGCTATGGCGACCTCAGGAGGGTATAATGTCACAGAGTACACAGTGATCTTTGCCATCTGAAGAGTAGTTGTAATTCTGACTGATCTCCAGCCCTAGGATTCCTCTACCTAGGAAAAGTACAGTCTTTCTCTGCAGTGGGGACCAAAGCAGCTTACATCGTTCTCCTCTCCCCTTTTGATCTGCACAACAACCCTGTGAGGTAGCTGAGGCTGAAAGTCTGTGACTGGTCCGAAATCACCCACTCATCTTCAACAACAAGAACCTGGGTCTGGCAGACCCTGCTCTGATGTGCTAACTGCTACACCACACTGGCTGTCCTGGGGGGCTGCTGCTGGTGAACAGAAGTAAGCAGCCAGGCCTAGTTAAGTCATGCCAGTCAGGTGTCTTCAAGTCACCCAGAGGGTGCTGTCAGGCCTAGGGTAGCCAACCTCCAGGTGGAGCCTGAAGATCACCTAGTATCACAACTGAATTCCAGACAACAGATCTCTCTCACCCTGAAGAAAGTAACTGCTTTGGAGGGTGGACTCTATGACATTCTGTTCAGCTGAGGCCTCTCCCCTCCCCAAACTCTGACATCCATAGGCTCCACCACAAAATCTCCAGGAATTTCCCAACCTGTAGCTGGCAACCCTAGTCAGAACTGGCCCTAATGAGTTCCCCGCTAAGGCCAAAGTAGGCCTGGAAAGGGCCTCCTGTCCTGCCTTTTTACTGACAGAACCAAGCTTGGTTGCCTAGCAACAGCCACTGAGGGGAAAGTGAGCCCCACAGCAGGAGAAGAGAATGGTTCGATGGCTGGTGTTCACCTCAGTAACCAGCCAGCTACAGTTTGGCCAAGTTGGAGAAACATCTTTGTCAGGAGGGAAAGCCATTTTGGCAGTTTATTCTGACAAAGAAAAGTGGCCAAGCTGGCAGTGGGCAAGGGAGAAAAGCGGACCCAGCACCCAGCCAATGGCACACGAGTGGTGGTTGATGGGCCAATGGCTGATGGAGTGCATAGAACAGCCAATGGGAGATCTGGAAAGTGCCAATATGCTATGGCATATATATATATATATATATTGTTGGCTTTGGTTCCTCTCATAGTTAAGAAAGCCACTGTGTTCCCAATCTTTCAGTTCATATGACTTATATAGCAATTTTCTTGCTTTCTTCTTCTCACCCAACTGTCTATAGTGTTTAGCTAGACCCATTTGTATGTTTGTCTGTTGGTGTAGTAGAAGCCAACTATAGTTTGTATATGTGCATATGTGCACCTCAATGAAACCATCAATGCACAAGTCTTCAAGCGTTTGGGCAATCAGGGTATTGTGGTAACCACCCCATGTTTATGACTACCCTGAATATCTCCTGGGGCTTTATTATGAGTTTGACATATTGTTTGCAGTCTTTATCTTCATACATCTAGCATGTGAATGTTTCTGTTGTAGCAGATATCTTAATGTGCAATGAGGTTGAAAGTTAGTGGAGTTAATCTTGAGAAAATAAGACCCTTTCTTCCTTCTCCTGTTAAGTGCTGAAAAGGATCAGAAAACCAGAGAAACTGGTCTCCCAATCCTAGTGTATTTTTCATTCCTGGCGAAAACAGAATAAATAAATTTTTGCTTTGGGTAGCATGTCTATTGTCAGACCATCTGACTGGATAGGATTATTATAATCTGCAAAAATTGTCTTGACAGGTATAAGGGCTTTTGATTTGATGGATATTTGCAATTAAAACATTTACAGCCCAATCCTATCCAGAGTAATCCTTAATGGTGTTAGACTAGAGTTACTCTGTATAGAATTGCATTGTTATTCAACAGAATATGTGCAAAAGCCTAGTTTAGCTGAAAATATCTGTGGTCATCTTCAACTAAGGAAGGAGCTTCGGGCAGAACCAAAGAAGTACCACCAGCCAAAAATGCAGTAAACATCCTTATTCAGACAGTACTGCTTCTTGTATGGCTTGAAGTAATTTGAGTAAAGGTTCTGTGGTGGTAGAATATAGCCTGTACAAGATTCCTTTTGAACGTTATAGGAAGCTTTGCTAGCTGAATACCGAAACAGCTGCACATTTGGCTGATGGTGTTTGGTAACATCTGAAGCCACTCTCAACAAAGTGTTTCTAAGGTCAAAATACTTGTTTTGCAAACTTAAAATATGTAAATCTATACCATTTTCAAATTGTCAAGCTATCTCAGCAGTTCATTCTGACCACCATGAAGGCCATGTCCCTATTAAAGGAGATACTAGTTGACATAACAGGTTGGGCCATTGGCAAGTATCCCCTGACCTCCAGTGCCTTTGTGCCTGATGCGGTCAGCCATTCTCTCCACCTGTGCAAGCCTGCCCACAAGTTTGTCCAGCCTTGTTTAGCTTAGTGTTGGGTACAAAATATGATACTAGTAGTGATAAAGGTATGAAGCAGTGGAGAAGCATGAGAGAGACGGGGGGTGGGGGGAGTTGGGCCCTATCAAAAAGATCTGCACACACAAGAGTGATTCCCTCTTCCTAGGACAGCCCTCTAACTCCCCCATCATGTTTCCCATGGGAAGTCCCCTGTTCCCCCCTCCAGAGCAACATTTCAGGGTGCATTTTGGGCTGCAGCAGGAAGGAGGAAGAGGAGTTGCCCATCCATGCACAGAATTTATATGGGTTCCAACCCTGTGTGTTTGGTTCTTGTACTGAGAATGCACCTCTCCATTGTTACTGTTAGTACCTTTTAGCTCTCTGAGCCTTAATCCTCATTTGCTGTGGTTGACCCTGTTGCATTGGTGCTGAGTTACTTCCATCTTATCACATCCTGCCTGTCTGTCAACAATTTTTAATAAGTAATTTCTGCTTGTCTGGGCCTTATGCCTGTCAGTATTATTCTGGTGTGGCAGCCCTGGCTACCTTTGTGCCGGAATCTTTCTGCATCCCCATGGAAGTCAGTCATAGACAAAACAGGACAGATGGCATGGAAATGGAAACAGAGCTATTAGCCCATCTAGCCATCCCTTCTGCCAGTAAAAGAAAGGATGTCATTCATTTCAGTGGCAGCTGAGAGGAGAGAAAATTATTAACCTTTAGCCAAGCTGCAAGTTCGTTTCCATAATATACATAAGTCTTCAACTGCTGATTTCATCATTTTCTTGCCAGATTAATTATATCACATACTTTAAAAAAACCCTAAATATTAAGAATTTTTGGCATGTGCCAAAGCCAAGAATATCCCTAGATCCTAGTACCTCTTTATGGCATTGACTATTTGCAAAGAAACAGTAAGGTTCTAAGTTGCATGAGTTACCATTTGAAAGCTGATTGGGAAAGGCTGAGAAGGTACAGAAAGAAAAGGGAGGAAGAAGAACCTATCAAAGAAGCTGGGACCTGGGGCAAGATAAGGCTATCAGACCTGGGCATGCCTGGTAGAACTGCCCCAAGGCAGTGGTACAGTTCAGTCCACTGAAGTTGTGTAGGGGCAAATCAGGCTAGTAAAGGGAACTGCACTCCTGTGGAAGCTTGTGTAGACTCTGCTCATTCCAATAAAGAAACATTTAAGGAGCACCATTTGGTCTGGTTAGTCTCTGCTGCCCATGGAAGACACTTATGAGGTCCTACTGCCCCTTGGTTGAGCCACACCCTTTCAAAAGCCTCTAGGTAACTGGTGAAAGAAGGAGGAACTCTGTACATGGTGTACTGGTTCCTATCTCTATTACATCTGAGTTGTGGATAGATGGGCGCTATTACAGCCAATTACTTTACTTCCCTGCTCTGCTCCAGCTTCTCCATTGTGCTTTCCAGTGCTATGCTTTGCCTCCTGACCTGAAGAACATAAGAGAACCCAATGTTGGATCAGGCCAATGGCCCATCCAACACTCTGTCACATAGTGGCCAAAAATACCAGTTGCCATCAGAAGGTCCACCAGTGGGGCCAGGACACTAGAAGCCCTCCCACTGTTGGCCCCCCAAGCACCAAGAATACAGAGCATCACTTGCCCCAGACTGAGAGTTCCTCTCTATACCTTGTAGCTAATAGCCACAGATGGACCTCTGTTCCATATGTTTATCCAATTCCCTCTTGAAGCTATCCATGCTTATAGCTGCCACCACCCTCCGTGGCAGTGAATTCCATGTGTTAATCACTCTTTGGGTGAAGAAGTTCTTCCTTTTATCCATTCTAACCTGACTGTTCAGCAATTTCATTGAGTGCCCACAAGTTCTTGTATTGTGAGAAAGGGAGAAACATGATGCTGCATGTTACCTAGAGACCAGGCTGCCACCCTTCAGGAACTTATAGGAACTTATAGAGGCTATTCAGAAGAATAATTTTCACCTTTCCTTGAGCATCTATAAAAATATTTTTTGGAGAACCTACAGGTCTGTTTTTTTATTACACTTCATAGCAAAAAGGTACAAATGAAAAGCTCATATTATTTCAGTACAAGAGTTCTCTTTCCACCAGGGGTAATACTTACTATTATTTGGGGACCCTTTTCAAACTGTTTTATGTGTTGATTTAAAAAAATATATTTTCATTTATAGCCTACCTTCCTTACTGGGACGCAAGGTGGATTTTAAACTTTAAACTCAGTCAAGCATGAAACCTGAAATACACAACATTTTTCAGATTGCTGAAATTAATTCACAGTGGTCAAATTATTTGCAAGTCTCATCCTAAAACTTGCTCTACTAGCAGATGTGCATTTCGGAAAATATGTCAGTGCTGACACTTTTTAAAATAGTTTATTTTCATTACCTTTCATTACATCTTTCTCTCCAAAGGTACCCAAAGCAGCCTGCAAAAATTAAAACTGAGCCATGTGTATTCAGGGATAGGGCAGTCTATAAATTTAAATTATAAATAAATAAATAAATAGTGTATATATAAAAATCACAACATCTCTTAATCCTAGTTGTATTTGTTCTTGGGACTTCTTAAAGTAACTGGGTGTAGACTGAAATGTAAATTTGTGCGTAATCTTAAAGAATATTAGGCATGAACATATTCACATTTTTTCTGAACTAGGAGTGTTTCAAAGTTTAAATGAGCACCAACTAAAACCTTATTATGCCTTCAAATCTTAGCATTCATCCTATTGCCAAATAGGGTCCCAGTCCTTTGCAGAAACCCTTTCTTGTCTATACTAGAGCAATAAGAAAAACCATAGTTCTAATGTGAAAGTGAAGATATTTTCTACACTGAGCTGCAACAGGGAAAGTTTCTTCTTGCTGCTCCTCCTAAAATTAATGAAATTAATTGAGCAGGACAGCAATGGCTGCAGTGCTAAAACGATAAAATGGTAAATGAGAGGAAGGAGCATCTCCTCTTATCTCAAGCCTCTGGTTGCATCCATTGTTGTGGCAGGTGCACTGCCCCATATAGAACTGCAGAGAGATCCTGAAGAAATGGCCATGTCTGCACTGTCATTTTTGTCCTTCTTTTGTGCCTATTGCTTTGAGTCTCCCCCCCTTTTCTACATGTGTTTTGCTCCCTCTGGGACTACTAGAGAGAGCAAAACACATTGGGGGGGACTCTGAAGCAATAGGGATGAATGAATAACAAAAATGGCAGTGCGTACGTGGCCAGTATATCACAGAGACTCAACTATTAGTGACTCTTGGTGCTGAATAATGCAGGATGCAACAGGTACAAGAGATTAAACTGAGGAAGTAGATCTGCTGTAAGGTTTTAAATAAAAGGAAGTGAGAAGAAATACAAGACAAGCCTAAAATGCAACTAACAATCAGTGCAAGTGATGTGCAACATCAGCTGCAATAGCAGCACTTCCTTGTATTTATGTGCAAAGCAGAGGCAGAATGTTATGGCAATTTAAATATCAAAACACCAAATCACTGTAGAGCTAGGAGCTTTCCTCTCTTCACTGGGGACTGCTGTAGTCTTAGCTCTCTGACATAGCCTGAACTGATAGAGCAACTGAGGCCTGTGTAAAGTTTAAAATATTCCCTACCTAACAGTTATAAAAATGTAGAGTGAAAGCCAGAAATAAATATTGTGGAGAAAATAAATGGGAAAAAATTGTGTACATTGAACCATTGTTTTATTTAATCGTTTAAAGATTATATCCAATAAATGCTGTATGGGAATGGTTTTATTACCTCACGCCTCCCACCCTACCCAGCTTCTAAGCTTATGGAAGGATGGTAATGTGGAATGTTTTGTTTGCAAGCAAAAAAGTAGAGAGAAGTCCTTTCCACTGGCTGTTAATACATCTCTCAAGGTTCTGTACCTAACTGGAGGCACATGGCAATGGGCTTGGCAAGAAAATGAGCAGTGGAGCTTAGGGCTGTTCTGTCTCCCCTGACCCCACCCTTCATCTTAAGCAGCTTGTAGATTCGTGCCAGATAGGCTATATAATGAAGCACTCTTCTTCTTGAGAGATGAGCAGCAAAATTTAACCATGTGTTGAAGCTGTCGAATCGGGGGGGGGGGGGCACTCTAAGCTACCTTATCATGACCACGGGTTCTTTGTGATCTCTTTGGATAAACTTGGTTAGTTTATTCAGAGGGCTTTCATCTTGGAGAAACAAAGAGCAAATATTAACTAATCCTTATAGATTTATATGTTGTACAGTAGTATGAAATCACACAACTCAGCTCTTAGGCAACAGTAAAAAAGGTAAAGGTAAAGGTTCCCTTGCTTGAAAGCCAGTCAAATCCGACTCTAGGGTTGCGGTGCTCATCTCTGTTTCAAAGCCGAAGAGCCAGCGCTGTCTGAAGACATTTCCGTGGTCATGTGGCCAGCACGACTAAACACCAAGGCGCACGGAATGCTGTTACCTTTCCACTGAAGTGGTACCTATTTATCTACTTGTAATTTCTTGCTTTCGAACTGTTAGAATGGCAGGATAGGCAAGAGTACATATTTAAAACTACATATGAGTGCTTGCAGGAAAGAAATTATTAGTTAATGCATAGACTCTACACTGTTACCTATTTTTGTGCTGGTATTTGACCTAGGGTTGCCAACATTAGTTTGGGAAATTCCGGGAGATTTGGGGGTGGTGCTTGGGGGGCAGGGTTTCTGAAGGGGCTGGACCTTGGGGGGTGTAAATGCCATATAGTTCACCCACCAAAGCAGCTATTTTATCCAGGGGGACTGATTTCTGTTGTTTGGAAATTGGTTGTAATTCTAGGAAATCTCCAGGCTTCACCTGGAGGATGGCAAGCCTTCTTTTGACCATAATAAATAATTAATTTATTCATACTTCCTGTATCCTGTTGGGATTCAGATGCTTAAACAGGACGCAACCCCTAACCTAATTCAAACTTCTTTAAACAGGCTTACTTGCAGAGTGCAGAAAATGTATACGAAGCAAAAAACACATTTCTGCAAAAATGCTTTCTACGAACATAAGAGAAGCCAATGTTGGATCAGGCCAATGGCCCATCCAGTCCAACACTCTGTCACACAGTGGCCAAAAATACCAGGTGCCATCAGGAGGTCCACCAGTGGGGCCAGGAGAAGCCCTCCCACTGTTGCCCCCCACCAAGCACCAAGAATACAGAGCATCACTTGCCCCAGACTGAGAGTTCCTATCTATGCCTTATAGCTAATAGCCACTGATGGACCTCTGCTCCAAATGCTTACCTAATTCCCTCTTGAAGCCGTCCATGCTTGTAGCCACCACCATCTCCTGTGGCAGTGAATTCCATGTGTTAATCACTCTTTGGGTGAAGAAGTACTTCCTTTTATCTGTTCTAACCCAACTGTTCAGCAATTTCATTGAGTGCCCACGAGTTCTTGTATAGTGAGAAAGGGAGAAAAGTACTTCTTTCTCAACCTGCTCTATCCCATGCATAATCTTATAAACCTCGATCATGTCATCCCTCAGCTGTCATTTCTCCAAGCTAAAGAACCCCAAGCGCTTTAACCTTTCATCACAGGCAAAGTGTTCTAACCCTTTTATTATTCTAGTTGTCCTTTTCTGCACCTTTTCCAATGCTATAATATCCTTTTTGAGGTGTGGTGAGCAGAGCTGTACACAGTACTCCAGATGAGGTTGCACCATTGATTTATACAGGGACATTATGACACTGGCTGATTTGTTTTCAGTTCCCTTCCTAATAATTCCCAACATAGCATTGGTCTTTCTTATTGCAGTTTCACACTGTCTCGACATTTTCATTGAGTTATCTATTACGACTCCAAGATCTCTCTTTTGGTCAGTCTCTGCCAGTTCGGACCCCATCAGCGTGTATTTATAGTCAGGATTTTTGGCTCCAATGTGCATCACTTTGCACTTGGCCACATTGAATCCCATCTGCCACGTTGATGCCCACTTGCCCATCCTCGACAGATCCCTTCGGAGTGCCTCACAATCCTCCCTGGTTCTCACCACCCTGAACATCTTCTTGTCATCTGCAAATTTAGCCACTTCACTGCTTACTCCCAACTCCAAATCTGTAATGAACAAGTTAAAAAGCATTGGACCCAGTACTGAGCCCTGTGGTACCCCACTGCTTACCACCTTCCACTAAGAAAATTGCCCATTTACTCACTCTCTGTTTCCTATTAATGAACCAGTTTTTGATCCACAAGAGGACTTGTCCTTTTATCCCATGACTATTGAGCTTACTGAGGAGCCTTTGATGAGGAACTTTATCAAAAGCTTTCTGGAAGTCAAGGTAAACAACATCTATTGGGTCCCCCTTGTCCACATGTTCACTCCCTCAAAGAACACCAACAGGTTAGTGAGACAAGGTCTTCCCTTACAGAACCCATGCTGAGTCTGCCTCAATAGTTTTTGTTCATCATTTCTGTTGACTTTACATATTAGTTTAAGAACATAGTAGAACCTATTGAAGAGTAGTTTTAAGTGAAAAATCTTTCTCCAAATATAATGTGCATGACCTAAGGAAAGCTTTTTGGTTTCTTGTTGACAACAGCTTCTAAAAGGATAGCTAGACCAGTCTTTTGTTAGCAAACAGTATTACCTTGAAGGTAAACTTTGATTGTGTGGACAATAAGATATTGTGTGCCAAGAAAAGCTCCAGTTTCATCCTTTTTCCATAACCCTGTGCTAGTGTTTTAGGTCACATTCCAGTTAAGGCTATCAACCTCCAGGTAGGACCTGGAGTTCTCCTGGAATTACAGCTGATCTCCTGACTACCTAGATTAGTTCCCCTGAAGAGGCAGCTCAAGGACATAGACTCTATGGCATCACATCCCTATTGAGCTCCCTCTTCTTCCCAAACTCTGCCCTCTCCAGGCACTGCCCCCAAATCTCCAGGAATTTTGCCAGGACTGGAAACTCTAAACTCCAAACCCATCAGTTTGGGAAGTCACAGGCCTTGAACATCAAGTATATTATATAGCAAAGTGATACACTCTACACTCTGTAGACTCTACAGATGCCTTAGCTGTCAGGAAAAATCACTGAGGTAGTTTGCAAAAGGTATCCTTCTTCCTGTCAAATCATTTGACTCTTGGAAATCCAGATCAGAAAAGGAAGATCCCTAGCTCTTTGCTCTGTGTTCAGTACTGTACTAGTAATGCTCTGATATGGCACTTAAAGCTCTAGGGGGCCTGAAGCTAGTATTACAAATTCAACCAAAATACTCATGAAAATGAGCTGTAGCCTATGAGCTGGTCTGCAATGGCCTCAGGAAATCCCCCCGGCTATGCTGGTCCTTTTTATCAACTACATGTCTCAGGCCCAAAGGGAAACCTTGTGTCACCTTCCTGACCAGAATTGATCATGCATTATGTCTAAGATGTAGTGTTTTATTATCTTCTTATTTTCATGCAATTATTATATCTCTCCCTTTCCTCCAGTAGGAAACATGGCATATTTCTTGCTATTCCTTTGACTTTAAGCCTTTATTTTTTTAGTCTATGTGCAGGATTGGCCCCTTTGGAGTAGGATGCTTGTGAAAGTAATATTGCAGTCAATGTGCTTGTATACACATCACTGTGTTGGTTAAGAATGTCGCTGAAATAAATGTAAGCTTAATTGAATTTGGTCATTTCCTTGTATTTCTTTTTGAACAGCAATATTGCCTTGGAGTACATATGTGTTTTGGTTGTATGCATCTGTATTTTTGGGGTGTTTCAGCCCTTCAAAAATATATTGTGGTGACTTTATAACAGGGTCTGCATATCCATGCCCAAATGCTGTTCCCGTGGTTCATGCGAGCAAGATTAAAATCAGCATATGTCCCACTGAAGACCCCCAGCAGGGTTTGCTTTGGGTGTTACAACAGAAACAAGTATGAGTGGACTAGCACTTCTTTTCTCCATTATTATTTTCCCATCCCTTCTCCTGTAGTGAGATGAATATGAGCCTGATATAGGAACAACTTGCACATCTTACCGTTAGATGAAATGCACAGCTTCTGCTTTGGAAATTGCAAGGAAACGCATCAAACAGGAAATGCAAGTTAATTGCACTTTGTGTTACTCTGCATTCTATAATGTTTGAAGCTGGAGAAGGCATTTGTCAGCGTTCCTGTACATTCAGACCTCCTTCCCTGCCCTCATAAAGTAGGCCCCTCCTTTCTGATACTTCCCCACCCTGCTACTTCCCCAGGGCTGTAGAGGAAAGAGAACCAAAGGGATGAAAGGGCAGCATATCCCATTGGCTTTGGTGGCATTCTTTCACTTTGGGGGAGGGGTGGCTATGTTCAAGGCACCATATGGTGCCTTATCCAATGCTTGTTACCTAAATGGCATTTGTTCCCAGGCATCTGCACAAGAGTGCAAAGGTGGCCCAGCAAAACACAGTGCAAGAGTGATTTACCACATATTTCAACTTAGCTAGTTCTTCTCCCTGTCCCTTGATGAGAGGAAGCCACATGTTTCTTTCATGAACACTCAAACACATAGGCAGAGAAAGAACCAAGCTATCCCAAGGAGGAAGAGAAAAGTAGTGATGGATGGTGACTCCCTACTGAGAGGGACAGAACAAGTAGTGTGCAGACCGGAAAAGGAATCTTGAGAGGTTTGTTGTCTTCCTGGAGCACGTATCCAAGATGTGACTGAGAGAATTCCAAGAATGGTGAAAACCTCTGACCGCTACCCACTCCTGTTGATCCATGTGGGAACAAACGATACGTCCCAAAGAAACCTTGAATGGATTTCCAAAGACTACAAGGCTTTCAGCAAGAAGGCTGGGGGCACAAGGTGGTGTTCTCCTCCATTTTACCTGTTGAGGGCCATGGAGCTGGAAGGGAGAACAGGATCCTGGAGGTGAATGGCTGGTTACATAGATGGTGCCATCAAGAGGGATTTGGCTTCCTGGACCATGGTTTGTACCTCCAACATGAGGGACTGTTGGCGATGGATGGGGTGCACTTTACGAAGAATGGGAGGAATGTCTTTGCTGGAAGACTTGCGAACCTGATCAGGAGGGCTTTAAACTGAAGACATCGGGGGTGGGAAGAAAAAGCCTGATGTTGTGCAGCATCCCCGACACTAAGTTCAAGAAAGGGAGTGACCAGAGAATAAATGAACGGGAGAGAGGTGAGCTTAGTAATTTTCAGGTAAATTCGAAGGGACCTATGGTAGGAAAGGATGTCTGTAATCTGAGATGTCTTTATACTAATGCACAGAGTATGGGAAATAAACAGGATGGACCTGAACTTCAAATATTGGAAAGTAAGTATGAGCTGATAGGTATTACGGAGACTTGGTGGGATGAGTCTCATATATGGAGCACAGTGATTGAAGGATATACCTTGTTCAAACGGAACAGAATAAACAAAAAAGGAGGCAGGATGGCACTATATGTCAAGAATGAATACACTTGCACTGAAATTCAGGATTTTGAGAGTTGTCCTGTTGTAAGTGTGTGGGTAAGGATAGAGGGAGGGAAAAAAGAAGGGGATATTGTTGTGGGGTATACTACAGACCTTTGAACCAACTAGAGGAACTGGATGATGCATTTGTACAACAGCTCACTAAACTTTCACAGAGACAGGATGTAGTGGTTATGAGAGATTTCAACTATCCAGATATTTGCTGGAAATCTAACTCTGCTAGACTTGGGGCGTCCTGCAGATTCTTGGATAGTCTTGTGGACAACTTCATCTCTCAAAAGGTGGAGGTGGGAACCAGAGGATCTGCTATCCTGGATTTAATCCTAACAGGGAAGAACTGGTTGATGAAGTGAATATTGTGGGATCCTTGGGGAATAGTGACTATGTCAGCTTGGAATTTGACATAGAGAAGGATGTGAAACCAGGACATAGTAGGACTCTTACCCTGGACTTCAGGAAAGCTGATTTCAAAAAACTCAGAGAAATATTAGGTAGGATCCTGTGGCTGGAAATGCTGAGGGGGAAATCTGCACAGGAAGGATGGGAGATCCTGAAAAATGAAGTGCTTAAGGCACAATCCCAAACTGTCCCAGTGAGAAAGAAAGGTGGGAGACGGGTAATGAAGCCGAGGTGGCTGAACAAGGAACTCTCTGGGGAGCTGAGACTAAAAAGGGGAATGTACAGGAAACAGAAGGAGAGACAAATTACTGAGGGTGAGTACAAGAAGCAGGCTCGAACCTGTAGGGATGGTGTCAGAAAGGCTAAAGCGCAGAAGGAGCTGATGCTTGTGAGGGATGCTAAAAATAACAAGGTTTCTATGCCTATGTTCGGAGCAAAAAGAAGAACAGGGATGGGGGTAAGCTCATTGCTAGGGAAAAACGGTCAAGCCTTAACAAGGGATGAAGACAAAGCGGAATTACTTAACTCTCACTTTGCATCAGTCTTTAACCATAAGGTGAGCTGTATACAAACTGAAGAATGCAGGGCATATGAAGGAAGGAGGAACTGCCAGCCCAGAGTAAGTAAGGAAATGGTTAGAGAGCATCTAGCTGCCTTAAATACTTTCAAGTCTCCAGGGCCGGATGGCTTGCATCCCAGGGTGCTAAAAGAAATTGCAGATGTTATTTCAGAGCCTCTGGCTCTAATATTTGAGATGTCCTGGAGTACTGGTGTTGTGCCGGAAGACTGGAGAAGAGCGAATGTTGTCCTGATCTTCAAGAAGGGGAAAATGACGGACCCGGGAAATTACGGGCCTGTCAGTTTTACATCAATACCTGGAAAAATTCTAGAGCAGATTATTAAATGCTCTGTTTGTGAGCAACCTTGAACTGAATGAGTTAATTGGTTGTAGCCAGCATGGGTTTATCAAGAACAAGTCATGCCAGACCAACCTTATCTCCTTTTTTGACAGAGTTACTAAAATGGTTGACTCCGGCAATGCTGTGGATATAGTGTATCTAGATTTCAGTAAAGCATTTGACAAAGTTTCTCATGATATCCTTGAGGATAAGCTGGTTAAGTGTGAGCTGGATGGTGCAACTGTTGGATGGATTCATGGTTGGTTGAAAAATCGTACCCAACAAGTGCTCGTAAATGGCTCTGCGTCTACGTGAAGGGAAGTCTCGAGTGGAGTGCCGCAGGGCTTGGTCCTGGGCCCGGTGTTGTTCAGTGTTTTTATAAATGACCTGGAGGAAGACATAGAGGGGATGCTTATCAGATTTGCAGATGACACAAAGCTGGGTGGGAGTGCTAATTCTGAAGAAGACAGAGTCAGGATTCAAAATGATCTAGATAGGCTGGAACAGCGGGCTGAGACAAATAAAATGAAATTCAATAGAGATAAGTGCAAAGTCCTAAACTTAGGCACAAAAAATCAAAGGCACAGATATAGAATGGGAGGAACTTGGCTTGACAGCAGCACAAGTGAAAGGGATCTAGGTGTTATGGTTGATCACAAGCTAAACATGAGCCAGCAGTGCGAAGTGATTGCGAAGAAAGCTAATGCGATCTTAGTATGCATTAACAGAAGCATTGTGTCCAGATCATGGTAGATAGTAGTCCCGCTGTATTCTGCTATGGTCAGGCCTCAGCTGGAGTACTGTGTCCACTTTTGGCACCACATTTTAGGAAGGATGTTGACAAGCTCGAGTGTGTCCAGAGGAGGGCAACCAGAATGGTGAGAGGGTTGGAATCCAAGTCTTATGAGGAAAGACTGAAAAAGTTGAGTATGTTTAGCCTGGGAAAGAGAAGGCTTAGAGGGGACATTATTGCAGTCTTCAAATATTTGAAGGGCTGTGATGTAAAAGATGGAGCAAATCTGTTCTCTCTTGCTCTGGATTGCAAGACTAGATCTAATGGGTGGAAATTACAACGGAGTCATTACCGGCTAAATATTAGGAGAAACTTCCTAACTATAAGAGTGGTTGAGCAGTGGAACAGACTACTTCGGGGGAGGTGGTGGATGCTCCTTCACTGGACATTTTCAAGTGGAGGCTGGATGACCATCTTGCAGGTATGTTGTAGGGCTATCTTTCAGGTATGCTCATGCAGAGTGCAGGGGGTTGGACTAGATGACCTGCAAGGTCCCTTCCAACTCTAACATTCTATGATTCTGTGCTGATCTGACTTAACAGGGGGTCTTCCTACTCCATGGGATCGGAGGAGGGAAAACTAAGAACAGACTCAGCTGCTTGCTTTGGAGACAATCCATACAGTTCAGAAACTGCCAGATAGCTATGGCATCAGATGGTTTACCATATTCAATAAGTGAGCAAAAGTTTCAGTTCTGATCTTCTATGATGAAAACTCTCAACATTCTAAGCCCATGGACTTCAGTGGATTTAGAAGGATGTAACTCTGTTTAGGATTGCACTGTTAGTTACTTTTTTTGTTCTTCTTTCTAATTCCTTGTTTAGACTCCTCAGCCCAAAACTAGACTAAGTGTAAGTATTGCTTTGAATTTTGATGTCATGAAAGTGTTGGCTGAGACCATCCAATTCTGTAAAACTTGTGGTATATGAGACTTCTTGTTCTTGATCTTTGTCTTTTCCACATGAGAAGAGGAGTCTTCCCAACCTAAACATATAGCTACTTATTTACATCATTGCTTTGGTATGTATATATGGAACACAGACACACTTCCCTGGTATCATCTGTTTTTTAACATTTATTTAGTTCCAACCATGTACTACCAGGCTATTGAAATACTCAAACACTTATTTCGTTTATTTCCAGGAAGCAGTCCCTTGGTTATTGTTTTATATACATATGGCTGGAGGTTGTCATAACTTTGCAGATGAAACATGAAGTCAAAAGAAGAACCATACAAACATCAACTGCTACTTGTATTTACATAAGGTTGTGCTTCAGCAACTGTGATTTAATATTTTTTGACATACATAAGGATTTCCTGAATCACCGTCCGCCATTATAACATCCCATTTTCAGTTGCTTATAACTTTGTTAAATTTAACAATTCATTGAATTTCTGCCTTAGGCTGATTTCTTTTATTTGGAAAGTTTTAGCAAACCTGGCTCAGAATTTTCAGAGTGCAGAGAGAGGATAGAATATTCTTTTTTCTGCCAATAAAATAAAAACCTTGCACCTGTTCCTGTGCAGTGCTCTGGAGCAGGAATGTCAAACTCAGTCTTTGGGGAGGGTTAAATAATTCATTCTTTTAGGGGATATGGTTAGGGAGTACTAAAACTCAGTGTTTCTGATCTGGTGATTTCATTACTAATAGCATGAATTAGCATTTGGCTGTTAGGAGCACAGGTGACAACTCCAGCCTGCATGTAATTTTCCCTTTTTGTTTGGCTTCCTGTCTCCATTTTCTCCCTGTGTGTGAATGTGTGCACAAGTGAAGGACACAGAACTTCTGGATGTGATGGCAATGGCTGGTACCCTTCTGGATAGGGTTTGCATGTAGTTCGATCCCCTTCTCCTTTGGGAAAAGTGAGATGAGTAAATCCTCATAGCTGCTTCTGTTAGGTTGCTTAGAAGACAGTTTAACATTCTTCCTCATCAAATGGGTTATCTTGAGCTACAGATTTCCAAATATATAATTTGATTTGTAGAATATTTTTGTCAATATAGTCTATAACAGTAACAAAGGTGGATTTCTTGGACTAATTCACAGAAACAAAACATTGTTTAAAAAAATAAAACGAATCTCCTGGATTTACCAGTAGAAATTTGATAAGTAGTACAGATCTTTAATGGTTTCTTGTTTGTTGTTTTTTCCTATTGTTTTAATTTTTGTGTGTGGGTAAACCAGGGTTTATGTGGTTTAAATAAATAAGTATTCTCAGAAAGTATGTAACTGGACATTTTGCAAATGAAATAGAATTGCAGAAGGCTACAAAGGCTATATGAAAATCTAATGGCTGGATCTCAAGTGGCTACAAGGAGTGCCTTCTGAGACCTGGGCATATTCAGTGGAATTTTTACTTCTTTCATTTGAAAACCAGACCTCTGTGTGATTTCTCAAACTACTTTTTGAAGACCCTCTTAAACAAAGTTTGTCATGTTGACATTGAGGACTGCTGATAGAGAAGCAGAAGCCTAGAGGCCCCATGAGCAGCTCTTGACTGGAGAGCACAAGCCATGAAAGACTAAACTTTACCTAGGGACTCCATCTTGTCCACATGGCCAGGGACAAGGGGAAACAGATCAGCTC
Organism: Gekko gecko; assembly: GCA_029375565.1. Classification (NCBI taxonomy): domain Eukaryota; kingdom Metazoa; phylum Chordata; class Lepidosauria; order Squamata; family Gekkonidae; genus Gekko; species Gekko gecko. The sequence goes on from JAPDNY010000004.1 coordinate 47,107,488, forward strand.
AGGGAACTAAGGTAATGCTAAACTTTTAACTGACTGCAATTCCAAGTAAAATTAATCTGTTCTATTTCAACATTGTTTAGGATAAGTTCCAAGTGTAGGGAGAGGGTACTACTTGATTTCACATTTTCTTTGTGCTCTTCTTTTTCATGTATTACGCTTTCTTATATTTTGAATGTTCTAACCCTGGTTTCTGGAAACACTTCGTATCTATTTGGTCTTTCTATCTGATGTTTGGTAATGGGGAGCTGCAGTGGGCAAGCAAGCCATTCCTGAACATGATAGCTCAGAATTGTTTTTTTTAAGTAGATTGTGCTGATGCTGGCTTGTAGGAGCAAAGTGGGCAGGTGTGGCAACTAGGTGGAGCCTCTAAATGGTGACATCGATAAAGAGTGCTAGACACGAGACTCCTGTGATGAACTGCAGTTTAAGATCTCTCAGAAGTGCTGTGTAAACAGGTAATGGACTGTGAAGGGTTAATTCCTCACAGAGCTAGATAGCCTTGAGTGACAGGCTGCTCAGTGTAATTTGATTAGTTAGCATCAGTTGAGCAGAGTAAGAGGGAATAGTGTGAGGAGGAGGAAATTGAGTTGCCCCCCCAAGTCCTTGCAGGTTCCCTACTGTGCAACTGGGCCTGGTTCAGAAACAGGCACTGCAAAACTGGGCGATAAATGTCCAGTATTTTCTAATTAAGTAAACCTACAATCCCACAGCCAGTTCACACAGTAAAATCCAGTTGGAAAGTGCATTGAAAGTGGATTGAAAGTGGATTATTTAGTGTGTGTGATTGTAGCCTTTCTGTCACTACTCTTCCCTGAAGGCATGTTTTAACAGAGATGGATTCCAAAGGGCTCTTTTTTAAAGGCTTTGGCTGCACACCAGCCTGAATAAAGGCACTTTCCCCCTCCCAGGAGATATGTGGTCTGATACAGCCTTGGATTCACCAGCTCTTTTCAAATGCTTTGACTGCAACCTGACTGACTGGAGGAATCCCTCACCCTCTGGGACTGTCCTCAGTTTCAAGGTGAACTCTCAGTTCTGAGGTTAAGAGCCTAGAGGTATGGGCTGGAATAGCCTTGGGTTTCACAAGGGCTGCTTTTGATAAGGCTTTGGCTATGTGCCAGCCTGAATAAAGGCACTCCTCCCCTTCCCAGCTGCCTCAGTTATGAGGTGAGAAACCTGGATGTGTGATCTGATGGAACTTCTTTTAAAGGCCTATGGTTGTGCATCTGCCTGACTGAAGGAACTGCTCCTTAGCTGCCCTCAGTTGCAAGGTAAGATCTCTGGAGACATGGGTTAACAGAACCTTGCAATTCTCAGTGGCATTCTGTGAAAGGCTTGATTCAGTCTATTGGTCTTACTCAGTTTCAGGGTCAGAACCAATTCTCTGATGATCTCAGCTCCAAGTCCTGTTGCTGATGCCTAGTTCTAAAGGCTGACAAGCTGACACAGCAGCCTCAGTTCCACCACCTTGCTGCAGCCCCTTTGACGCTGATGCTTTATCCTATGGGGCATTCAGTGCAGGTGCTGTTTCAAACAGAGGCAGGACTTGTTATTACCATGTCTGTGGGGAACTCAGAACCAATCAGCAGATACGTGTTTTGGAGGCAAGCCTGAGCAGCTTGCCTCTCCTGTCAGTTTCATGATAGCCTTCGGAACCATCAGTGATGTTTTGGGGCTCCTTGGCTGCTTCTGTTTTTCAATAATGATGATAACCTTGCATCTTTAAGCCCAGTCCTTTTGTAGGCAATTTTGTGAGAGTGGAATGGAAAAGTGTAAAATGTTAAACGCCACTTTGAGTCCCTATTGGGGAGCAAGATGAGGTACAGATAAACTCCACACTCATCTTTTTAAAGGACATCTTATGTTTCTACTCAAAATAGGTGCCCCATAGGATGAAGTCTTCAATATGCAAACTTCCATTAAATAAACTGCTGTTACAGCCTCTACTACAGTCCTTTAGCGGCTGTGTGCTTGATTCCACTGGTCATCTCTATTGTTATTGATGGCTTGCAAATTAAATAGTATTTCATCTCTAATTCAGCTACTGTGGAATGTGAGTGCTGTAAAATGTTAGACTGTGTGGGAAGTGGAATTTCTCTGCCCCACTTTTCCGTTAAGTTGCTAATCAACAGACCATTGTGGTCCTTTTACTATCCACTTTGAAGGAAGCATGACACACCATTTTAACCCCATCCTGGAACATGAAGGGTGTTGGCCAAAGAGTTATAAATTGAGGCCATTCAGCATCTCTGATGACAGTTTGTCTCTGTGTATAATAAAACAACAGCCCAGTGACACTCCAAAGACTAACAATTATTTTAAGATGAGCTTTTGTCAGTCTGACTTATTCAGATGTCTCACAGCCTATGCCTGTGGTGTGTGTGACAAGTCTGTTCCTTTGATCTGGAACAGTCTTTTTAGACTGACATAGTCCATGCTAGGAATTATTACTGAAAAGAAAAAGGGAAGGAAAGAAAGGAACTGGTTGTAACTGCAGCTCCACAGAGGGGCTATGAATTCTTCAGTCCAGTTGGACAACACTGTATGACGGGGAACAGGATTGCTGTCAGCTGCTTAACAGCTGCTGCTTCTTTCCCTACTTCAAATAATGTGGTGTCTCAGGGTTGTGCTTGTGTTTTTTTCCTTATGTAAGATTTTAGTTTCCATCCTTGGCATCTACTACTGAAAAAGTCTATGGTAATGAACTTGTCAAAATCCTTTGAATTCATCCATCTATCCTCTATGGTGATTTACTCTACAAGACAAAGTAAAAATTCTGTGATCTCCTGTCTTGTCCACCACTCATACATTCTACCATTCTTTTCACATCTGTTTTGTGGGCTCAGACCCAGATCTCCCGCCCCTCTAAGGGGAAGTCATCCGTATTCCCAGTAATTAAACTATTCAGTTCAGTACCTCCCAAAGCAGAAAAAGGGTGCTATTTTGAGTGTTTCTAAGTTGTTAAGGAGCACAAATGAAAAGGCCTACTTATAGGTCCAGGTCATTTAATTATGAGTATTATAGTCTGTAAACTTTTGCTTGACTAGCTTATTCAAAGACCTCTCTACCCTTCCAACAGAGAGTCCCTCCACCATTGGGGTGCATACTGCCAGTGGTAGAACTCCAACATTCCTTTTTGTTTGAGATTGTGTCTTAGCTGATTTATTAAATGCATGTCAATTAGGGTAACCCTTGTGAGTCTGCTATTCCCATGCTCTGGTGATGGTTGGTTGTTGATTCTGTCCAGGAAAAACCTCTTTCTCCTAATTAAGAGAGGTTCCCTTTGCCTTTCTCAATCTTTAGTCGATCCTTCTTTTATTGATTGTTAGCTTTTTTTGGCTTACACTTCTTGCACTTTTATTTATTTATATTTATTCGTGTTATTGGACTTGTATCCTGCCCTCCCTGCAAGCAGGCTCAGGGTGGGTTCCATCATAGGATGCCCAGATTTTATTTTATTTTTTCCCCAGACAGAGCTAACGTATATTATTTTGGCACTCTTTTTGACTCCAAGCCTCTGAAACTTACCGCCATCTCAGATGCCTCCCCTATAGTGTGGTGGTCCTGCTGTGATCATGTGTTTCCCAGTGGCTCCTGGTCTTCTGCAAAACTAGTTTGTCATACTACTATTTTCACTTAGAGCAATAGACATATCTTACTTATGTTTGTCTTTTATTTTAGTGCAAACACTTCACATTGTCATGGAACATATTGCAGTTATGTTTTCCACAACTAAAGGGGGCCAACTCCCAGATACTCTGATTGGAGGCCTGGGCTATTTGGCTTTGCCACACACTAGGACATACCATGCCCTGTCCTTTGTTGCTCCTTTGCTGCCATGGACCCCTGTCATTGGAGAATGCCCTTCTAATCCACTCACAAAGGAATCTGTCTTTATGTTTGTTTGTTTTCCCCTTAGCCATTTTGCTGTGGAGACTGCATAAATGTTCATTTATGGTGCATGCTATCCATCCTTTCATTGGCCACATCAGGCAGGCCTGCTTCATTGCTTTCATTATTCTGGTATGGATCTGGTTGTTCTTGCTCCCAGTGACCCAGTACTACTTTGTATTGGTCTCTCAAGCTCCAAGAGGGACTGGTCAGCATCCTCACACATCCTGTCCTTGTGGGATAATAGAGGCCATCACACTCAGTTTTGAGTGCATGACTATTCAATACCACTTGACATATCAGGCTCTCTCCACCAGAGCACTGTTTTTCCTTGCCACATTCCTACATGTATTTTAGTGGGGTCACTTGTAAAGAGCTCCCTGCTCCTTTATAAAGCAGCTCTGGGTGAATGTCAGTGTGGGATGCTGAACAACTGTTGGGATGGCAGTCCTCCTTGGTCTCTTCCCTTGAGAGCTTCACACCTGCCTCCTTCACTCAGTGAGCTTGCTAGTCTCCCAATGTGGGACTGCATAGAAGCCATCATGCTGAAAACAGGGTTGCACTTACTGTAACGTTGCCCATCAAATGGTCTTCTGTGCAAGCACACATCCCTCTCTCCTGCCACTTTGTGAATTCTCTGAAACCTTGGGCTCTTCAGTAGCATGGAGAGAACTAAGGCTGCAGTCACACACACTAAAATCCAGTTGGAAGGTACACTGAAAGTGGATTGAAAGTGGATTGTTTAGTGTGTGAGACCACAGCCTGAGACAGTAATCCACCTTGAGCCCCTGTGAGAAAGGTGGTCTGTAAATAAAGTAACTAACTAAATTTCTATCTGCTGCACAATCATTTAAAACTCAGAACTCACTGTAAGCCCTTGTTTGTATTAAGTGGCAGTGGGAAAAGTATGGTATAGTAGTGCTTAGCATGTCAGACTAGGACTAGGTAGATCCTGGTTAGGGTTTCCAACTGTCTGGAGAAAAAATGTCTCATCATTTTAATGGAGACTTAATAGGACAGTATTTACTTCCATGCCATTAAAAGCTTCTTTTTTTTTTTTTTTGTAAAACTCTCTTAAAAAAGAGAGAATTTTATTCTTTTTATAAGAAACAGGAAGGGTAGACAGATGGAGAAAGAAAAAGATGGAGTGAAATTTTTCCTGTTAGTAAGTGTTAGTTTAGGTTAATAACCAATACCAGTTTTGGCATCTATCGTGGTTAGAAGATCTTCTTTTTAGCTATTGCAAAGTCCAAAATCACTCTGTTAATACAGTTAGTAAAGTCCATTGGGGTTAGTAATTAAACAGCTCCTTTCAGATGTTACACGAACAGTCCTCAAAGTATCTTCTTTTTAAATCTCTTCCAGTTATGGATTGAGTCCATTTTAACTTTGAAGTCTTCCGTTCCATCACCACTTTCCCCTGGGCTGCTGTCTTTTCCGCTTGTCCCAGTTTGGAATACTGCATCTTCCTCCCTGCTGGCGTGTCTCTTCAGAAGTTTCTGTATTTTAAAGATGAAATCCTTCTTCTTTCTTTTTTCTTTTTCCTTAAACTTCTGGCTTTCAGGCTTCCTGGGCTCCACAAACTCTTCGGATGAAATTAGATCTCCAGCTTGTCGCTTGCTATGCTCAACATCCCCTTGTACTGGCAGAGTATTCTCTTTTATAAAAGCGGAATAGGCTTTAGAAGCCTCATCCACCTCTTCTTTTAATTTTATCGCTTCACTGCCAGTTAGGGGTGTCAAGACATTTGTCAAGGTAAATCCGAGATCTTCTTTCTCTTCTTCTTTAACGCCCTGGAAACCTAGAGTCAAATTCGCTTTCTGTTCAATCTCCATCATCTTCCCAGTTGTTTCCAATATCTGTTTCTGTCGACTGATGAGAACACTATCCATTTTAGACAGAGTTTCATTGATTTTCCGCAATTGTTCCAGCAGGGGGCACAGCATCTCCTTTTCCTGTTGATTGACAGCAAGCTCTTGGGGGGGCTGTCTGGACCGGAAGTCCCTCCTCTCTCCTCTTCCGGTATCTGCAGGACTTTTTCCAGTATCGACATTTTGGTTTTTTGTTTACTTTTAAAAAGTTCGTGCCGCATCCCCCAGGAAGCTAAGATGATCAAAATCTTCCATGCAACCCCAACGGTACTTTCACCAACACTTTTTCTTCTCTCAGCCCCTCTTCGCGCTCCCTTTGTAGATCTTGCTTCTCAAAGGGGGTGGGAACTCCTCCCTCCTCCCAACGCTTATACGCATGCAGGGGGGCTCCGATTTACGCTTCTAAATAGATCTCCAACTCACGGTTCGATGCTACTTCTTCTTTTTATTTTAAGCCATAGCGCTGTCTTCACTCCTGGAATTCGGTGGTGCCGCTAAGTCCCATTACGGGCACGCCGCAGCGGGGCCGATTGGGGCGGGGAGAAAGCCTCAATTTCCCGGCTGTCTGCCGGCAAAGAGGCTACTCCCCAAGCGCCCCCGGTTCGGAGCCTTTACCTAAGGCTCACTAGGGTCTTTCGCACATGCGAAGACCCCCTAACTGCGCGTGGGCTGACCGCCTCCGGGAGCGTCCCGAGAAGCGGCCGCCATTTGCGACGCCGAAACCCCATGCCATTAAAAGCTTCGATTACTCATTTCCACACATAAGCCTCTGTTAAAGGGATAAGACATTTTTCTTTTTTATCCTGTTTTTGTCCGCCTTTCTGTGTGTATTAATTTAGAAATTTTTATCAAGTGAGTCCAATATTTTTGTTGAAACCATCTAGCAACCCTAGCAACTGGGCTCAGCCTGGTGGCTGGCGCTGTGCAACTGGGTCATAGTTCTCCCAGGTAGAGGCTGCTAGGGAGAAGACAGGAGGGAAAGACAAAGACAGGGGGCAAGATTAGGATGGCTGTAGATGGGAAAGAGGGAAGGAACCAGGAAAGGGGAGAGGGCATGGGAGATCTCAGAGAAGAGAAAGAGGAAATAGTGGGGGAGGGAAAAATGAGATGCCCATGCAAGTCCTTCACAGTCCCCTGCTTATATAATGTTTAATATACACACACACATATCCTTTGTGTCTTTTTATATGACTGTACTGTAAAAATAATGGTTGAAAAATATTTGTATTTTAAGGCTTTTTTGCTGTAGCTTTTCCATTATGCTTATTAGTTGTATGAATTTGTAACAATATGGTTAAAATCTGTGTATATGTGTAGATTTCGCTCATAGACAGCCTAAATGCACTGAGAATTACTTATGAAATTTCAACTGTGCCTCATCAGCCTTGCCTGTTGCATAGGGTTGCCAGCTTCCAGGTGGGGCCTGAAGATCTCCAGCTTTTACAAGTGACCTCCAGTTGACAGAGATCAGCTCCCCTGGAGAAAATGGCTGCTTTGAAAGGTGGACTCTATGGCATTGTACCATGCTGAGGCTCCTCCCCTGCCCAAATCCCACCTTCTCCTGGATCCACCCCCGAAGTCTCCAGGTATTTTCCAACCCAGACCTAGCAACCCTACTGTTGCTGGGGTTGCCAAGTTACTTACAGGTAATAGTGGGGGAGACTTGGTTCCTCTCCAGGACATTCACACACATACAAAGTGTGTACCTGGTGCAATGATGTCACCTGGAAGTGATGTCATCACATTGGGCACATTGCTGGCTGACACTCTAGCAATCAGCCTGGAAACTCTATGGTACCATAGAGTTTTCAGGCTGATTGCTAGAGCGTCAGCTGGTGATGTGCCCAGCACAATGATATCACCTCCAGGTGACATCATCGTGTTGGGCATGTTGGCCTGAACCAGGCACTTTAAGGGTGGGGTTCCCCCCACCAGCCTTTTCTAGATGAGCAGATTGGGGACCCTTTTAGCAGGGGAACCTCTGCCCTCCCGGGGGGACCTGACAGCCCTAACTGTTGTCTCTTGTGTTATGCACTGCTGCTGTGGTTCTGAGGCTGAGGTTGAGGTCAGAGCAGCCCTAGGTCACAAAATATGTTGGGCTGACACTGGGTGTTGCAGGTTTTTTATATCTGAAACACAAAACATGTTTGACAAGAGGTGTCACAGCAGAAGACCAGTGTAAATACACTGTAGGAATTGATGCCTCTATCAAACCATTTTAACTCTCTATCATTTGTTTCCATGCTAAATAAATACTGGTCCAAATTAAAACCAGGGTCAAATATGAACAATGGGTAATGGCAACAGCAGTGAAAATAAAGGCCTACATGTTCTTCATATTACTTAATTGGGCCTAGGCACCATGCTGGAAGTGGTTTGAGGGAGACATCACTTTCCACTGTGTGTAGATACATATTTCATTTGTCCCACCGTGGCCTTTAGTCAAACAGATCTGCAGGTTTGCTGCATGGGATTTCAGACATCAACTTCTAGACTCTGATCAGTCCAGTGTTTCTGCCCAAGTTATGTGTTATGCTCTCAGTAGTTCTCATGTAGAAAGAGCTCCCTTTTCTTGCTCCTCTGAGAATGCCAAGCAGCCTCTTCAATCCTGTTTGTTTTTCTTATTCCACTTCTCCTAAGGGTAAGTCCCAGTGGAAATGTTTTCCATGTCTATAGCAGGCCAAAATGGATTCCTACAGGCTTACTGTGATTCTGTCAGGATTTATCCACTAGTCTTGTCCCAAATGACTATGATACCCTAGCCTGGAGCATGTTCCATTGGGAAAATTCTCACATCGATCAACATTTTCTGTGACCGGTGAGCCTTTGTGAATATTGTAGTCTATGAAATGTTATGAATCCAGTTTTGTCTCTTTGCCCAAGACTTCTCTATCATCTTAGCTCTTTAAAGAGTGATATGTTAGACATTCAAAAACTTTTGTTGTTTTTGCAGGATTCTCATTTAGTAATGAGATGCATACCGTATACTATTCATTCATTTAATGTTATTTATTTAGAATAAGCAGCTTATAGTTAAAAATGAACCATTAAAAACAAGCCATTAGAATGAGCTGATAGACATACGCAGCATAAAATTATCCATAAAGCAGAGTAGACCATTAAAAAGGAAATAAGATAAAAACCCTTTAAAAAAAACTGGGTAAAAACTTGTATTTTAGCCTGGCACCTAAAAAGACAGTAAAGTAGACTCCAGCCAAGCAGGGGGCATTCCAAAGGTAAGGTACCACCACCAAAAATGCCCTGTCCCTAGTCACCACCCACCTTCTGAAGGCAAGGGCATAGAGAAAAGGGCTGTAGAGGCAGATCTTAACTGGTGGGCTGGATAATATGGGAGGAGATGGTCCTTCAGGTATCCAACCCATTTAGGGCCTTAAAACTAAGAACCAGCACTTTGAATTGTACCTGGAAACAGAGGGGTAGCCAGAGCAAGTCTTTCAGCACAGGGGTTATACTGCCCCGATAATGAACCCCTGACAGTATCTTGGCTGTCACATTTTGGATCAATTGATGTTTTCAAAGGCAACCCCATGTAGAGTGTTTTACAATAACCTAACTTGGGTGTGATCAGAACATGGGTCGTTGTGGTCAAATCATAGTAACAATTCATTTAGAATCTTGTGCTGTAAAAATAAATTTCCACCAGTTTTATTTAAATAAAAGGAATATAGAGTAGACTGGGGGGAAAAGGGTAAGGGAAGAATGTCTAAATTCTAGGTTTCACCTCCACTGTGAACTGCCATTCATTTTGACCTCTGATTTGTTATTGCCAAATCTAGAGTTCTCCCTAATTCTGTTACTGCTATCTGCAAATCATGGTTAAGACATAATAGTAGTGTTGTATTGAATGTTTAATATTCCAATAACAACCAGGTATCATCTATACTAGTCTCATGAAGGCTGAATGCACAAATCGATTAATTCATGTAATTAACAATTTTTGTTAGTTAATTAACGTGTTGACTGCTGATCAAAACCCCAGCATAGATTAAACATGCTGCAAGCAAAGGGAGCCCAAGCATCTCCCTGCAAACAAAAAATAAATAACTTCTGCCCACAGTTTTGTTAACAAGGTTTGTACAGTTCTTGATTGCTCTAGCAGTAAAAACCAGTGAGCTAGAAATTTGGGCTGAAGAACACAAAAGAGTAGTATAAGTGAGGCCTTACTATTTCCAGGCCTTTCTGGAAAGAAGAGTTGTAGTGTTTATTTTACCCTTTTTAAATTCAAATTATAATTTTATTCTTCTGATATGTTAGTTATATTTATATCCAATACTTTTCTTCCTCCCAGGGAGCTCAGAATGGTCTTGCTACCTTGTGTTGTAGATTAAAGTGAGAGAGGATTACCTGTTGAAAGCTACCCAGTCAGTTATTGAACAAGGATTTGAAACTAGTTTCTTTGTACCCAAGCCCAGCACTTTGGCCGCTGCACCCCATATTGGCTGTGTTGGGTGTTATAATCTAAATGTAATCTTCTGCTTAAAGACAGAGAAAAGATGAGCTTTCATGGTTAAAACAACAACAAAATCAGTTGTCTAATCCAGTAATTTAAGAGACACGTTTAAAATAACTTAGCTTTCAGACTTTTGACCCGGGAGGATATTGGAGCATATGTGTTCATATTCTTGAAAAAAGTCCCTTGTTTTGTTTTGTTTTTAAATTCTCATGTTTAACCAGAAAGACTTTATTGGAGTTGCTATATAGAAACTAGTTCAATCTTCAGCCAAGGTTTCATACTTTTTATTTGGATTGCTGATCAGTTAGCCGATTTATTAATTAACAAGCATACCAAATCAATACTGTTCCAATCCACAATCTGGTTGGTTTAAGTGGATTAAATTTCAAGTACCACAGTTTAAATGGAATATTAGAATGGGCTGCATTCTCTAATTGCTTAGCCACTATAACATAATTGTTTTATTTATTTACAAATGACAATACACTTCCATTATGTCAGCCATAACCAGAGACACTCCTTCATTCTTTTCCTTGATCATTATGCCTGAATAAATAGACATGATTTGTCCTGCAAGCTTTAAGAGTAAAGCTGATATCCTATGCTTGCTTACTTGGAAGTAACACTCACTGAACTTAGTGGACTTTCTTCTGAGTAGATATGTGTAAAATCAGGTTATAAGTATTTAAATTGGTGACAGGCAAAGCAAGTTGGGGGTGGGAGATACCCTGCCCCCAGCAGGAAGCTGTCAGCCCTAGCTGGGTCTGTGCCGGCTATCTAAACTGTCTTTGCTCCATACTGTAAAAATATAAATTATTGATATGGAGCCATTTATTCCGTTTTCTCTGTGGTAGCCCCCACACTATGGAAAGCCTGCCTACTAACGTGTTTCTGATCACTATGGTTGTGGCCCTTTAGTGAAAATACCTCGCTTTTCTGACAAGCATTCCCTGCAGGTTGTTTTGGTGTTTTAATTGGGCAGCCTTTCTTAACACTGGTTTCTGTATTCTTGTATCTGCTTGTGTTCTTTTTATATATATTGGATTGAATCCATCAAAGCATTTCCCCCATCCCAGGAGCTACATTTCAGGGGGCATTTGGGGTTGTATCAGGAGGGGGGGGAGTGAGAAAGTCATATTGTGTAGGTGAAAATCATTCTGTCTGCAGAAACTCTGCAGTGGATTCAAACCCTTGTTTAGTTGCTTTAGCATTGATAAGTGTTGGAGTTTTGTGTAACTTTTGGCAGAATCTTAGTCTAAAAATTAAAATATCATATGGCAGATGTTCACATATAGAATTAGAAATTTAGAGTGAATTCTGAATTAGCTCCATTTAGAAATAAAGAAAACACTAGACTTTTGAAGGGTACTCTGTTTTCTTTTTCTTGCTTCTGTACCTCGGAGAAGTAATCATAGACCCATAGATACTAAATTTTATTTAGCTGTCAGCCCTCTATACCACAACAATACTGACTCTCACATGGTAAATGGACATCTTGCCAGTATAGCATGGGACAGTCAAATATGGCACTTTGTAACAGAAACAGAAATGTTACCTATTTCTCTATTTGAGGTACCAATTATGGCAGGTTTTCAGAAGTGTCATAAATATCTCACCTGCCTGCTATACAGCACTTCAGTGTGATGTCTATCACTAGGATTAATCCATTTGTACCTCAGATTGCATCCAAGGTCTGAATGAATAAATTACTCTGCACCTGTTTTTTTAGTGAGAATTTTTGCCTTTTCTTAAAGAGTTTCTGCAGTGCAATGAATTGCTTATTCATAATACCTGCAAATGCCTTTCTGTCTAAAGGAGTTGTGATAATGTATGTATGATACTTACTTTGATTGCTTTTGCTTTTCTTAGATTTTTTTGTTGTTTATCTATTTTTGTTTTGCTTTGTCTGATTTTAAAATATCTATACATTTAAATGAATCGGTATTTACAAATGAGTTGCTATACAACTCATTTACAACTCATCCTCCTATTAATTATAATTAAAACAAGTTCCAGCAGTTTGCAGGGTTCTGTAGAGAACATGGGAGTGGTATAGCACTATGTAAGGGCTTGTTCAAGAATCAGATTACTGGGAAAGTATGGGATTCCAGTGTGCTCCCACTGGGAGTCTGTTTTGTTCTTATCTGTCCTTGTAGTGATCTATGTGATCAGCGTGGACTAGCAGAACCAAGGCGAAGTCAAAATATCTTACACATCTGGACTGTGGAGACTTGAAGCACTGAACTAGGTGATGTTTGCAATCTCCATAGTTACGGCCTTAGGGAAGTTCCTAGGCAATGCCCACTTGCCTTTCTCTGGAAAAGAGGGTGGCCCCATTATCTGGCATTTGTCTGTTGCCTGTACTGTGGCATATAGGTCTGACAGTATTAAATTCCACCTGTTCGGCAAAGGGAATTTCAGTAAAGTTCTTGTGTTTCCAGTAGACAGCCTTCTCTCTCCTTCCAGAGTTCTGCTAGGAATGGTGGTTTTTTTTTTTTTTTTGGGGGGGGGGTCCAGGTAAATATGTTTACATGTGCAAGTGATGGGTATATATCAGCTGTGTAGGAAATGACTGATTGTATAATATGCATACTTTTTTTTTAGTTGTTGTTTCTTGCAAGTTTTAACAGTTACCCTTTGAGGATTTCCAGTCTAGCTTATCAGAATCCACCAACAGCCTTTTTTGTAATATTCACGTTTCCCTTTTGGTTCAGCCGAGCCCACTGACAGATCATTCAAATTCAATTGTTTTATGTCTAAGCCGAACAGCTAATTAAAGTAGGGATGATTAACCTGACTGGCAGTGTCGCTCTCTCTCACTCTCTCCCCCTTGCTTTCTGTGTCTCTCTCACTCCCTCCTTTTCCAATCAGTCTTTTTCTCACACACACACACACACTCTCTCTCTCTGTCTTTTGCTCTACTGTTGTGTTTTTTTTTCCCTCCTCTCTCCTAAACGTGGTCTGCTTGCTGATGGCAGAATGGCACTCGGAGATTTGTGCATTGTGTCTGGTTTCCTACGGGCAGGCTGACCCAGTGCCTCTAGGGACTTATCAATAGACCACTCAGAAGAGACAGAGACAGGAGAAAGGAGGAGGGGTGGGGGGAGACAGAGAGAGAGAGAATCAATATCAAGAATAGAAGGAGCTCCGAAGCCATTTTTTTTATTTAAAAAAAAGTGTATCAGGACTTGGGAAGAGGGTGACAAAGAAGGTTTTTCAAAGAGGCAGTGGAGGAGGTTCTAATAAATTTGGAAGGATACAGTTCCCTGTCTTGGGGAAAAGGAGAACTCCTGGCTGATTAGCATTCACACCAGGTATGAGATGTTCGCTACCCCTTATCACTGTGTCGCAACCGAAAGGGAAAGGCGCTTTTTTTTTCTTTTCTCCCCCCCCCCTTTTTTTTTAAAGGAGATGGATCCGAGCGTGTATTTTGGTGTGTTTGTTGTTGCTTTGAGGGGAGGGAGAAAGAGGAGCTGTGGGCATTTGGTGTGACGGGAGCAGGAAGAATGGAAGCAGGGCAGCAGCGGCTGAGGGGAGAAGAGTCTGGAGTAGGCTCTTCTCCTCAGGCACCCCGAGGGGTTACCCAAGTTCATTCCGAGCAGGTGGATTTAGGCGGGGAGTTACTTAACGCTTGACCGCCAGTTTTGAAAAAAAAAATCCCGCTTCCTATGTCTATTAAAGGAAGCGCCGATGTCTCCCCCCTCTCCCGCGCGCTGCCTCTCTCCCGCTCCCTCTCCTTTTCCCCCTCTTTTCCTAACCAGACAGCGGGAGGGTTTCTGGCTCCCAGCCAGCCCAAAAGCCTCTAAGTGTTTTGCACTTGTTTCAGGGAGTCGCTGCCCGGGGATTTTTTTTTCTCTCTTCAGCATTTTCACTAGAGAACAAAGAGTTCTTTACAAAGGAAAAGGGGGGAGTGCAAGCTTAACGCCTGAGAGATGTTCCCCCCTCTATTTTTAGGGGCTTCCTTTTTCCCTAAAAGAAAAGAAACAGTGGCAGCACAGCAGCAGCAACAACAACAAAAAAGCAGCCAAAAGATTTGAAAGGAATGTGTCTCCCTTGTCTCTTCTAAAATATATATCTTTCCTAGTTAACAATAAAGGGGATCAAAATTAGATTGGGGGTGTCCCTTTAGAAAAATACCTTTAAATGCTTAGCTGTTGCTTTGCTAACTTTTACATAGTAGCGTTCCCTGACGTGAAAGTTCGGTTCTTAAGAAGTCTCCCCCCCCCCCTTTCTCTGTTTCTGGAGTCATATCACCTGGGGAATGGAGGAGGGAAGGGAAGGAAGTAGTGGGGAATGAATGAAAGAGCAAGGAGAAATTCTTTCACTTTTTGCCACCAACCTCACGAAAAGTTTGTAAAGGGTTGTGAATGTGTGTGTTTGAAAAGGATGGAGCCAGTGGTGCGTAGATCCAGAAGCAGTTTGCATTGGCCTTATGTTAATCATGATGTAGTTATCCATCTGAGATGTTTGGTAGGGTTAAAATTTTTATGCCTTTCTCTTCTGTAGATAAAACAATACCTATAGAACCTTACCTGTCTTCTGTGCATTCTGGAGCAACAGATCAGATTTATTTATCTGAATTTTATGTTTACAGCTATGTTATCCTATATATTTGAACCTGTGTTCAGTGTTGCATAATGACTGGCACCACAATGTAAGATGCATAGTTGAATTGTAATTCAGTAGCGTATGGTATATAGTAGCAAATACAGGCAGTTCTCCCTGTTACAAAGTATATCTTATTATATAGACTAGAAGTTACAGGATCAAAGCAAAAGGGTATAATTAATCAAAGCCTCTCTAATTAATTAATTACTACTTTTGTCAAGAACTAAAAATACTACATATGTCAGTTCACCAAAGAGCAGCAGGACAGTGTATGTGTTTGTTATCTCTACTGTTTATCTATGTATATGTTTGTGTGTATACAAAACATGAAACTAGATTGATAGTAATTGTACCAATTTTTTTTTGCCACACAGACTAATTATCATTACGAGGTTTTTTTATTCTACCATCGCCTTAAAGAAATTATCCATTACAGTCACATATGTGCTGCATATATTTATATAACACAGATTTTGGCAGCTCCACATACTTACTAGATGTTAAACATGTTTATGTTTACTCAAGAGGTACAAAGACAAGTTTGTCCCACAGTTAACTGCTGTAATTCTGGAGTAACTTAATTGCAGTAACAGCAGTGAAACCAGCTCCACAGTATAAATACGACGCTTTATCAAGTCCAACCTTACTCTCAAGGACTCCCTCAGATTTATGAAAAGAAGACAGAGAACATACTGAACACTTCTAATATTTCAGCCTCCTGAAAAATACTTTTGACCATTTATTTACATTTTTAAGTTACTGGGTTTTTTTCTTTTATCCCAAGGACCTATGCATTTTTGTGATTTTATTATTTAGTTGCTGTGCTTTCTTCTGCCTTCAAAAATTATAGTACAATTAAACGAGTAACAATCTTTTGCCATTTTCATAGGAAAAAGCCAACTTTTCTATACCTTCTATATCTCCTTTTTAAAGAAATCCTATTCCTTTCTGTTCTTTAACATGGTATATGTCCATTTTGTGCTTGTAATCCCAAAGGTGGCAACAGGAGGGAGGGGTAGTTCTTGCCAAAATCTACATAAGTCCCTTCAGTCTCGACTAAGAGACATCTTCCACCAGCTATCTTTTGCATCCAGAAGTACAGTGAAAGATGATAGTTCTTTTTCTGAGATTCTTCATGGACCTGACCTAAGACTAAGGCATTCACAGTAGAAAAGAAAAGAGAGAAAAAGAGACGAGGGGGAAAGAAAACAAGGAAAGAAAAGCTCTTTGAGCAAGAACACACTGGCTCTTTCTTCCTGCAGGCAATCCGCTTCAGCTTCTGGCGACGTGTCCTGCACTATCAGATATCATATGACTCTTTAGTTGGACTCCCGTTAGCAGAATGGGCCTGTTAGAACTGTTTGTTTTCTTTTCTTTTCCTTTCATTTCCTTCTCCCCTGTTCCCTCCTGTTCTAATGTCTCTGTCTCTGTATGTATTCTTTTTATTTTCTGTGCTTTTTGTTCACATGTTTTGCATAAAGACAAAGCATTAATTAATTCCATAGTCTGTTTTAAGTTACTTGCCCAAATTAAATTTCACTACAAGTTTTGTATTATCCTTCTCCTCCTCCATGGCTCTTTCTTATGCATGCACATTCATATGTCAAATTTAATATTGTTTAATATTGGCAGGTATGGAGTCACCTTTACAGATGTGTATAAGAATCTTAGGATTTTGATCAGCATACCATTTTGATATGTGCTGCTGCTTACACCTTTGCAAACTGGTTCATATGAACATTTTTTTAAAAGAGTAGAAATGTATGCACCCATGAACTACACAGGAAGTTTAGGCAGACCTAGTAGGAACATTTAGCAAAAGAGGCTAAGAATAAACTATATGATTCAAATTATGTTAAAGGTATGTGATTCCAGTGTAACCTTTTATATAAAATTGAAATCTGCTAATACAAGAGGAAAGACAACAGTCTAGTGTAAATGTTCTATTAGCAATTCTTACAAACTGTCTCTTATTATTATAAAGCACTGATTAGAGAAACTAAAATGTCTCTTAATGTTTTTCCTCCTTTTCCCCCACCCTAGCCTTCCTAGCAAGTTGTTTATGGTTTACCTGCAGCAGATTATAGTTAGGGATCAGGAGTCAGAGCACTAGCATCTGTTCTGATGATGAACCTCTTTAATTACCTCCACTGACTTATACATGCGATCTAAGGAGACCCATAGCATTTAGAAACACTGTTTTGGCTTGCAACCCCGTGCCTACTTAATTGGGAATAAGTTGATTTTCATCTGCTCAGAGTTAACTGCTGAGTTATGATGCACAGGATTGGGCTTTATATCATATGTTGTGTAACAACCTGAAACTATCTCCAGTCTCAGCCTCTTGGCACCTGCCTGTTCCCTTTGTGCCTACCTTTTCCATTTTGGTTTCTAAAATTACTTTTTACATTTACCTTTAAAACTTAAGTTCTTAGTACAGTGTTACAAATGGCATTGTTTACATTTGAGGAAACCTTTCTCCTTTTCTATAGTTCGGATGTAAACACTTCCATGTTACATACTGTGAGACAACAGACTGTCTTAATATTGTGTGCCAAAGCATCAAGGTGTAGAAAGTTGGTGTCTGATTTATATAATGTGTTTTTGTTGCAGATCCTTGCTGAATTCCCTTTCAAAGTACAAAATTCTGCGGTCTGATTTGGGCAAAAATGGGTTTGAAGCACTTCTGAATTTGCTTGTGTAGGGATTTGTAAACAACTGGGATAGCATAGTGGCCATGACAGTGAGGTATTAAGTCCCTGTTTCAAACATGGCCTTGAGAGCCAAAAACTCACTAAGTATTTTGAGGCAAGCCATTTCCCAGCCTCAAGCCTTCATGTGCAGTATGGGCATAATAGTAGTGCTGGCCTATCCTGCAGTGTTTTTGAATTGAAATCTGCTAATTTCATTTTAGTGACTGAAGTTTGCTATGGAAATGCTGAGTATTTATACTCATTTTGCTAATTAGACACTGGCTAGAATGAGCCTATAGTACCAGTGTAGTAGTAGAACTGTCTTGGTCAGGGGTTTCATGTCTTCTGTAATTCTTATAAAAATTACCTTCTCTTGTACTTACTCTTAACAAATTTAAAAATCTGTTTCCCTTCTTTCCTCTCTTCTCCCCCTTCCCAATCATCTGAACACAAATGGAGAAACTCTCTGACCACTGAAGACACTTTAGAAGCTTTCTACACTCTAGCTTCATTTTAAATATTTCATAAATAAATATTTCAACTACTAGTTTCTTCCTGCCTGGAAAATATTTAGTGTGAAATTAGAATTTAGGTGGAGCACATCTAAAATGTATATTGCATTACATTCTGTTCCAGAATTTACCCCTATATGAGCCTAGACCTTTTTGAGAATCGTCTTGAATTGGCTTTGAGCATCTATTCTTTGGTTCAGTATCCCACAAGTCTTTGCAGCCTGGCTAGTGCTTTATTTCTGCAACTAAGCATTGCCCTGCCTCTGCCCTTCATGTATGTACATAGTTTACATTCCAAGAGACATGGGTACCAGGCTCGAGTCTAAACATATAGATTATCAGCCTTAGTTCCCTGCCCTTGATGAAGATCCTGTCTAGAGCCACTTGACCTCACAGATAATAAACTAATTTTGGGCAGAGTTCATAATGCCAACTTATGAGGGGCTGGACCTTGTCAAGCTCGTCACATTCCTAATTGACACCTATATTTGATTATATAGCCTGCAGCAAAGTATATATTGCTTGTGTTTTCATTGCTCAGGGCTGCGTGCCAACAACTCCCATTGATTCTGTATGGTTCTTGGCAGTCAAACAATATATTCCAATTACATGTATTCAGTGCACTCTATCTGAAGTACTGGGGTTTTCTTTGTACTGCATGTTATACATTAAGTTTTTTCTTCTGCATGTTTCTGAAGTTTAATAAATAGTTTTAGTGTGACACAACTGTCTTTTTCTCTTCCTCAGAAAAGATTTGGTCTCTAGCCCATTGAACTCTGGTGGGCCTGGGGTCCCAGGGACCACTCGTGGGCTCAAGAATTCCCAATACATTCCTTATTATTAGGCTCTGATTAGACATCACTATTGAATCGGTCCAAGTACATTGCTGTTTGTATATATTTGTTTGGGAGACTTTAGTTACAAGCAGTCAGAAAATTCCCAGGTATTTGGTTTCCTTGGTTCCGAAGCAATTTGACAGTGGTACCTGTTTAGAGCTGACATGTATTAAATTTGATGCTGGATTTTCAAAAATTAAGGATGGCAATTTAAAATATTTTTCTGATCCTACAGACAGATCTCCATCTCACTGACAGGGCCATCAGTACAAGGATGAAGGGAAGGGGCAAAGCTCAGAGCTCTGTCATCTTTGAAAAAAATCTGGCCCTCTTAAAAGATTTAGCCTAAGAAACTGGACAGAAACCCATGTACTCAGAACAAGTATCCCATCATTTTTACACTGAAGTCTAAGGAGAAGTTGCAAAATGTTTACAGCAACCAGGAGCTGTACCCTTCCAAGCCCAAGTTATAGCTGAAAGGATACCACTTTAGGGAGTTGCAAAGGTAACTTGCTTTGAAAAGGGCCCACAGACATTCCTGATTTAATTTTAGTGAAATCTAGGACTTCATCTAGGTAATGTATGCTCCATTTTATTTTTAAGAATCAAGCCTAGCAGAGCCTGATGATTATTTAGATGGATGTTTGCCAAGGGGAAAACCAGCTTGTGTAACACGTGTGTCTTTGGTGCAACAGAGTGTTGCTTAAAGGCCACTAACAGGATAACTACTGAGAGGAGAAGCAGATTTTCCTTTAGTATGATAAAGCTGCCCTGCTGCTTTCAGATGCCAGAGATTTCTAGTTTAATTTCGTGCTGAAATGGAGTCCTTTTATTATAAGAATAATCTTTCATTAGGCATTTGTTCACTTGGTTGTATTCTTGTATTCAAGACTAGTCACAGTAGGCTTTGCAGTTTTGTGGTAGTTTTGCCACACTTACTTGTTTCCTTCTTTTTAATCCTTATAAATGTGCTGGCCTTTCTTCCTAAGGCTGGTTTTTCATTGGTGATGGCAACTACTATGACAACTATTCTTCTTCATCATCATCATTTCCAGGGACTGCCTGTGAGCTGAAATGTTCTCATTCTTGAATCTTTCTTCAGTAAAGAGCAATATAATAAAGATTAGAGTCAAATAAGCATATGTGTAATTCTGTACTGAATCATAATGTTTTAATTTTTATTCTGGGGATTAAATATAAAGTTCCATGGCACTATGTTTGCATACTGTAATTATTGTACTTTTTCATATGATATGTATCTACTTTTTATAAGGACCAGGTGTATCAATCCCTTTCTCACATTACTAAGCATGTCTCAACTTTTTATATATTAGTGTGTTTTCAGACTCATGACTACTTGATCTTTTAAGGCCATTGAAAATTCATAGCTGAATCTTATGGTTTAGACTGAGTGGTGCAAGGGTGATTTTTCTTGACTGTCTTGTTTTCTGTAGTTAAGGATCTTCATTTGACTGTTGCATTTAAGATATATTACATAAGAATTTGTGCTTACTGCTGTTCTGAATGAAATTGGAATTGTGAGCTGAATTGGGTCCTTCCATTAAGAATTCTCTTGGATTCTCTCAAAGACTTGTTTTATGCTCAAGCAGTCCTTTAAAGTTCTGACCATCTTAAGAGCAGAAAAGAAGCTGATTAATGCGGTCTTTTCATAACTCTAGATAATAAAATTTCTCTCTGACCTGTTAATCTCTGCTATGTATCCCAGAAAGCCTGTAGATCTAAAATGAGGGGGAGAAATCGACTCCCTCCCTACAGAAAATAAGTTCTGTGATTTTTTTTTTCTAGCCAGAGAATCAGAATTATACGAACAAATTATGAGTAGTTAGAAAGTTGCTAAAGTGTTTGCATGTGAAGAGTTTGGCTCTTGGTTTCATATATAGATCTGTAAAAATTCTGTTTTTCTGAGTTTTGAATCCTTGGCATAACTGTAGTATAGCAGAAATTGTACAAAAATTATCAGTTCCTTAATATACTTAGAGCTGAAGTAAGCAAAATAGGGCAGATCTGCAACAGGTTTTCTTATGATTCAGTTATTTAACATTGCTTGGAGTTGTTTACCTTTTTTAAAAAATGTATTGTTAATATCCCACTCTTAAGAGCAAACTACATGTTACATTTGAATGTAATACAACAAATCCCAGATCAGATTTGAAAGACTGTGATTTAGAATGGAGAAGTAGAATGTTTAACTCTTTCCCAGCTAGCTACTAGATTTCCCAAAATCTTCCTTCCAAGCATCTTTCCCCCTCCAGGCCATTTAAATATTTGTAAGAATGTTGGTATTTTGTTACATGTAGTAGTTTGTCCAGCAACCTGTTATCACCAGCTCTGTACCCACTTAGTTTCACTAATACTGCAGCATCAAATTTTGCTTTTGTATCAGAATACAATTAAACTTGCTTAGAAAACTGTGGGCTAGGTAAAAGTAGTTTCAGGCGGATTTACAGATAGTTCGAAGCACTTCAGCAGTATGAAGGAAGGTTTCAAGTAGGGGTGCCACTCTTCAACGTTTGTATCCAGCAGTTGAATAAAGGGGTAGACAGACTCCATATCAAATCTGTAGGTGTGACACAAAGCTGGGAGAGATAGCTAACATCCTAGAAGATAGCCAGGTCATTTTGAAATTTATTTCTATCAGAAAACTCGATTGAAACTAAGAAAATTAAACTCAACAGAGAAAAACACAAAGTTTTTCTTTTAGAGAGGCTGTAGAAATCATAAACAGGTGCCTGGAGGCAATTTTAGGATGGATGAAGTTTAATCCTGATAAGATGGAAATGCTACTGGGGAGTGGAAACTCTGACAAAGAGAGGGGAAGAGAAACTAAACCAACTAAGCAGAAACTTCCAAAGGAAGTTTAGAAAACTAGTAAAGGGCCAAAAGTTAAAAACATCAATAGGTATAGACAAAAGTACATGTGTTTATTTTAAAAACATATAAAAACCTTGTAGGGGCCCAAATAAAGCCTCATAAATTAATCAAAGTGACAAATGAACAAAGGACCATATATGACCTTATGCATTTCGGCCCATGAGAGCCTTCTTCAGAGGCCAAACTGTGCAGAATACAACAAAGCCCCTATTAACTTGTAAGACAGTAATGCATAAATGTATTAAATTAGGTTACAGAAACATTTGCATTTTTAATACTGGATAGGATTTGTCAGTTAGGTAATTTAATATTAATCAAATATTTTTTATTTCTTCGTATAGCATTTCATTTTTGGTCCTTTACCAATTTGTTTCCAAGCAAAATTCAAAGTGTCGGTGTTGACCTTTAAAGCCCTGCAAGATGGAGCTGTTCCACAGGCCTGTAGCTACAGTGGGGAATCTCGGGGCTAGGCCCCCTAACTTACTAACAAGGCCCCACAACTTCCCATCCACCCTACGGCCCACGAGCAGCAGCAGGTGCAGGAAAGGAGCTGGGTATTCCTTTAATTTGATTAGCCAGTGTCCTCTAAGAAATTTAAATCCCCCCCCCCGACTTTAAAAATCCTGGCTACGGGCTTGCTGTTCCACCAAGTGTTTAAGTAAGACACCATATTAAACTGCTAACATCAACCAGGTTAGCTAGGCCTTATAATCCATCCTGGTTCCCTGCTTTAATATCCGCGCCCATACTGTGAAACAATGCGCCTAGGAGCCAGACACCAGCCGTACAACTATTGCTGATTTATTGTGGCTGATTAGAACAATCTTTGCCATCATATATTTGTAGAACCTTCAGAATGTGTTTTTATTATATTAACTATTTTTATTGTTTTAATGTTTTTATGTTGCCAATGGCCTTGTAAACCACCCTGATCCTGCTCTGGCGGGGAGGGCGGGGTATAAATCGATCAAACAAATAAATAAATATATCTGAAGGACTTGCCTGCTCCTTTATGAACCTACCCAACCACTACAGTGATCTTCAGAGGCTCTGCTTTGGATGGTCTTGCCTTCTGAGATTAGATGGATGGAAACTCAGAGTAAGCCTTCTTGATCTTGGCACTAAAACTCTGGAACTCTCTCCCCAGGGAGATTAGTCAGTCCCCTTCTGTTGCCATCTTCCTCCAGTAGGTGAAGACTTTTTTATTTCATTTTGCATCCCTTTCAGTGATCCCTCCTTCCTACCCAGTGTTTTAATTGTTGTTTTTATGATTTCCTTTGTATTTTAGTTCTGGGTTTAATTGTTTTAATGTTGTTTTGTTCTTTTTGGTTGGTTTTAAAAGTTTTAAAATGTGATTTTATTATGTATGCATTATGTAGCTGCATTGGTGGTTGTAAATAAATAAATTAGGAGAAAGTTCCTGTCAGTGGAATACAACAATGGAATCAGTTTATTTTATTTTATTTTGGATTTGTATCCCGCACTCCCCTTAATGGACTCATAGAACTGGTGCTCAGATTGGTTGAGGTTTTCAAGAAGTTGGAGAGCTGTCTGTCATGGTTGCTGTAGGTTTGAATTTCCTGCACTGAGCTAGGTTTTAAATGCCCTATATGATCCTTTCCCCCTGACCTGGATAGAATATGCTAGCCTGATCTTGGAAGCTAAGTTGCTAAGCTAAGTTGGGTCGGCCCTGGCTAGTATTTGGATGGGAGATCTCCAAGGAGTACCTGGGTCATGACCCAGAGCCAGGCAATGGCAACCCACTCTGAACATCTCTTGCGTTACAAACTGTATGAGGTTACCATAAGTCCTTTCCATGACCACTATATGACCCTTTTCATCTCTATAATTCTCTGATTGGTAGCTTCAGGATCATTTTTTCAGCTATCAAAGTTCATGGTTGAGTGCCTACAGCATGCAAATGTTACACCGAATATTTTAAAAAGGAATAATTCCCACCCCACTGCCCTTCTAAATGGCTTGATGAGGACTGACATACCCATTGCCTTCTAGGAACCACAGTATGTTGAGAGCAGTTCAGCATCAATTATATGGGAGGGAAGAAGAATGTGCGGGTGGGGAGGAAAATTGATTTAAAAGATAATTCCACTCAGGCCTCAAATTTATCTGATTCTGTAAACATTATGTATACAGAATCTAATGTAAGACGATATATGTGTAAAGGTATAGCAGAAGTAGGCCTTTACTGAGCACTAAATTAGAGGTCTGACATATCTACATATCCTTCACCCTTTCCCACAATGCTGAAAGCTTTATAAATAGATGCAAATTATATCCTTCAACTATACCACATTGTTTGAGTTCTAGCATGTTAATCAGTATGGACTAGAACCTGGATTGAGATCTCTTTGAACTATGACAAGTTACATTACATGTAACTATTATACAATGTAAATTTTTGTTTGCCACCAAAATGTGCACTTGATAGGGAGCAGCAGCCTATCCTGATCATATACATCACATGTTTGCCAACATGTTACTTATATTTGCATATTACATTTTCTACTGTATAGCAAAGCTTTTCTAAGTGTATACCTAGAATATAATATGTGAAGCGATAGAGTTTTGGTTAATGCATAGTTTCATTTAGATAAGAGGGGAAATGCTTTAAAAATTAATCATAGTAGACCTAGTTTAAATGCAAATTAATGTGTGTGTTCTGATGTTCAATCTATATTATTATCTTTTGCCTCTATAAATTCTTTCAGAAGATTCAGTTGGGTGCCTCTTTTTTATTTCTTCACCTATACTCTGTGCAGGTATGACTGGATTTATAGAGAAATTTATTGCTGCTTCACAGTTGGGTCCTGTTTCCTGAGGAATACTGGGCCAATCTATATATGATTTCTGAGATCCATGAGCTATCATGTTTTTTAAAGTATGAACAGCAGGTGCCTTAGTGGGGGGACTCAGATTGAGACTGCAGCATAGAGATGAAGATTTTAATCCTTTCACTTTGCTTCACTTTCCCAATCTCAATCACCCCTCCTCCCCATGAGAGATCTGTATATTTCCCCTGTGAGGCAAGTAACCAGACTAGGTGGCAGATTGCTGCTAGGCAAATGTTGTTGTTGGCAAGATTAACCCTTTCTTTGTGTGCTCATCCTTATCTGAAGTGGGTCACACTCCCTCAGCTGCTATTTGAATTAAAAAAGTAACAATTTCCTGACAGTGCTTCTAGTGTGGCCCTCAGATTAATGTTGGGAGAGTTGAACCTTGGATATGATGGAAAAGCAATTTGATTACTTCAAGATACTTCTGTAATTAACTAATATTTAGCTCTATACCTAGCTCTATAGCACCTTATACCAACCCAAAAATTAACCATTGGGCTTTACTTCATCATCAAAATATGATACAGTGCCTTGTCTTGATGGTGTATAAATGTTTTAAGTAAGTCATTTTTCCTCTTTAATGAGAGCCAGTTTGGTGTAGTGGTTAGGAGTTGGGACTGCAATCTGGGAGAACTGGGTTTGATTCCCAGTCCTCCACATGCGGCTGCTGTTGTGGCCTTGGGTCAGTCACAAGTTATCTCAA
This sequence comes from Gekko gecko, assembly GCA_029375565.1. NCBI lineage: Eukaryota > Metazoa > Chordata > Lepidosauria > Squamata > Gekkonidae > Gekko > Gekko gecko. The sequence continues at coordinate 47,132,823 of JAPDNY010000004.1, forward strand.
AAGTAGTCCTTGAGAGAGCTCTCTCCACCCCACCTACCTCACAGGGTGTCTGTTGTGGGGAGAGGAAAGGAAAGGAGATTGTAAACTGCTCTGAGACTCCAAGTGAAGGGCAGGGTATAAATCCAATCTCTTCTTCCAGCCACTAGAAGATACTGTTTTGGAATGCAATGTTATCATTTCAGAGGGTAACTGTGTTAGTCTTCAGTAGAATGTTCAGATTTGTGTTCAGTGGCACCTTAGAGACCAACAAGATTTTCAGGGTATAAGCTTTTGAGAGTCAAAGCACCCTTCATCTGATAATGAAGTGTTCCTTCTAAGCTGAGTTAGTGTGAGCTAGCTCACAGTTTTTTAGCCTCAGGCTCACACATTTTTGTCTTAGCTCAGAAAGGATGGCTCCACAGCAAACTAGTTTATGCAGTCGCCAACTTGCTCACTCACAACTTTAATGCCAGTAGCTCACAAAGTAGAATTTTTGCTCACAGGACTCCATAGCTTAGAAGGAGTGTTGGTCAGAAGGTAGGAGGTCTTCTGACTGGGATAAAAAGACACAGATCTCCATTCCTACTCATGTCTGATGAAGGAACTTTTACTCAAAAGCTTATACCTTGAAAATCTTGTTGGTCTCTAAGGTGCTACTGAACACATCTTAGCTTTATTCTTTCAGGAAGGAGCTATAGTTCCGGGTTAGAGCATTTGTTTGGAATAAAGAAGGTCCCAGGTTCAGTCCCTGGTGTCTCTAGTTAAAAGGATCAGGTGACAGGTAATGTGAAAGACCTCTGCCAGAGACCCTGGAGAGCCACTGCCAGTCTAAGTAGACAGTACTAACCTTGATGGACCAATGGTCTGATTCAATATAAGGCAGCTTCATATTTACAGTATGCGGTGGCTCAAGTGGTTAAGACGCTGAACTGCAGGCTGTGGAAGGTCAGTAGTTCAGCAGTTCGAGACCCGGGTGCCGCATGACGGGGTGAGCTCCTGTCTCTAGTTCCAGCTCCTGCCAACCTAGCAGTTCGAAAGCAAGAAATTGCAAGTAGATAAATAGGTACCACTTCGGTGGGAAGGTAACAGCGTTCCGTGCACCTTGGTGTTTAGTCATGCTGGCCACATGACCACGGAAACGTCTTCGGACAGCGCTAGCTCTTCGGCTTTGAAACGGAGATGAGCACCGCAACCCTAGAGTCGGATTCGACTGGCTTTCGAGCAAGGGAACCTTTACCTTTACCTATATTATTCAGGTCAGTTTTCTTTTTCATCAAATCTAGAAACAGTCCTGGATTTCCTAAACAAATGCCTGGATGTAAGTTGGGCTAGGTGAGGGGGCTAACAAGCTGAAGCTTAAGTCAACAAATCAGAAGCATTGATGTTAGGCTAACTTAGGTTGCGGTCACACATGCTAGAAAAAATGCGGGGGGTGGGAGCAAGGCTATTTCCTCCAGAGGAATTTGACCTGCAGTTGCATGATCACACCTCCCTTTGAAGCTGCAGGCGCAGTCCACCAGTGCAAGATCAGACGCAACTGCAGGTGAGTGTGGGGGGTTGTGTGTGTGCCATTTTTCCCCCATGCGCTTAACCGAGGGATCGATAAATCGCGCCTCCACACCGAGGGCTCCCTATGGAGTTTGCAATGATGCAAAGGGGTGGGGAAAACACTGGCACAGAGTCAGGATGGCCTGATAAGACCTTCCCGACACCATGAGAGCGTGCTGGAGCGATCAGACACAGGAAAGTCTGCCCGTGGCCCGTCGCAACCTATTAACTACCGGATTTTCCCTGGTGTCTTTTCACTCCATTTCTGCGGTGGAGCAGAATGGGTTGCCAATGGCTGCGGGGCACTTCCCAGATGTTGTTGTCTGATCGTGTCCTTTAAATCCACTCGACATTTGCACCTATGTCAGATCTAATTGTGTGTATGATTGCAGCCTTATAGTTGCAGATACCATGGTTTAACTACTCCTTGACAGGCCTGAATTTCTCATAAACAATATCATTTGTGTCCTGGGGCTACATCTTGACTCTCCATTGCTACTGGATTTTCAAGTGGCAGAAGTGGGCAGGCATGCTTTTTACCATTTTGACCGGTGAACTTGTTGCAGCTGTTTTTCCTCAGATATGATTTTGGCCACAGTCAGTTACTGTTGGGGGTCTGCCCTAGAGATGGCTTAGAAACTACAACTAAGCTAATACAGAATGTCGTGGCCCATCTGGGGTGAGCATATTCCCCCTCTGTTAGTTCTCCTCTACTACCTGCCTGCTTCCAGGTCCAGATGACAGTGTGAATGATGATCTTTAAAGATCTCTCCACCTCTAGCTCTTCATGCTCTTCGGTTTGCCTGCAAGACTCTTCCTACAGATTTTACAGATGCAAGGGCTACAAAAACACAGGGCCAAGCTTTCTCTTTAGTGGCACTCACGACAGAATGTTCTCTTGGTAAGGTGCTTCAGGCGCTTTTGCTTTTTCACCACCAGGTGAAAATCTGGCTTTTTCAGAAAGCTTCCCATTCAGACTGATTTGTATTGTTTTAACTGACTGCATTGCTTTTAACGATGGAATTTTTAGCTGGCTGTTTTATTACAGTTTTAGAGTAGAATTGTTATGATTTCATTGTGTTTAGCTTGTTTGTTGCTGTAAGTTGCTTTGACAGGTGGCAGAAGGTGACATATATTACATTAAATAAATACATACATTGTGTTTTACAGACAAACAAGCATCTCTATGTTTGCTGAAAGTCCATGCTTGACCAAATCTGTATAAGATCCAACAAGCAGACTTCACATATCCCACTTCCTGAGTTGTTGTTCTAATCACAAGCTCTTGCTGCTTCTTCAAATGTAAGTTATTTATTTTACTTATGTTGTCTTTCTTTCCCCCCATCATGTTTGCGTAATAAAAATTATACCCTTTTTGCATTGCTTTATTATAGCACAAAGGAGAACATTGAACATACATAGTTAAATATAGATTAGCTGATATTCCATTAACTCCTTTGTTTGATGCATTCCTTTTCTTAATATTTTTATCGAGCAAGATATAGTTGGTTATTCCTCCTGGTAGAATTACAGTGTAATTTTCCATGCACTGAAGATTTTGCCATTTGTCCCCATCTAAACCTTGAGATCATTGAGGCCAGTTTCTATTCAGAAAAAACCCTTCATTTAAAAATGAGATTTTAGTCTCCAGACTATGCACAACAAGGATGCAGTATGTGAGTTCATGTTTAGTAATACACTTGAGAGAAAATAAAGAAACCCATTAATTTGAATACTTCAGAGTATGTTCACAGATGACAACATACTATATGGAAGCATTTCTATGTAAGAAATATCAGGTGGTCTATGTGTAAACTTTTACTAATTTAGTACTATCACACATCAGTATATTTTAATGCATGTACATATTATGGGAAGCCAGAACTGATTTCCCAAAGCATGTGTACCTGATGCAAATGCATGCGCATATAGCTGTCAACTGGGTTTTTTTATATATAATGATCAAAAGCAGAGATTTTATTCCTTTTCTCATAATGAGAGCTAATTCTTTAGTTTAGAATAAGTGAACCTATCTATTGAGTTGGATGGTGGGCTGTGGGGATCATGTTGTCACTTTACACAAATTGGTACCCACCTTGGATTAGGGGAGAAAGACATAATGCTAGTTGTAGGTGGGGTAGCCGTGTTGGTCTGAGGCAGCAGAACAAAGTCTGAGTCCAGTGGCAACTTTAAGACCAACAAAGTTTTGTCTGTTTTTGTGCATATCTGTATAGAGAGCAGTAGTGAGCACATAGTGTTGCTGACTGCCTGAAGAAAAAAAGTCCAGTCTCTTTAATAAAGGCTTAATTTACCAGATGATGGTATTTACCTCCAAAGCCATGAAAAGCTTCATCTCCTATTCAGATGAAGAATTGAAAATGCTTTTCTTCTTTTGTAAGGTATATCCTCTACTGCACCTCCAATTGCTTAGTGCTCATGCTACAATTGCTAAAGGGTATGTGCACACCCATTGTACCAAAATCTATCATCTGGTTAACTTTTTTTCTTTTCAAATAACTTTCAGCAGAGAGTTGTGAAATGGCGAGAATCTTCTAAATTTACTGGCACCTTGTTTGGAAATTTGTATGATTGTGCTCTGAACAGGAAATAAAAAGTAACCTCTGTAGAGTAAGCATATACAGCCTTTAATATTAGCCAGATGAGCATGGCTGAATAGATGTGTCGTGTGTGCAAAGTACCACCAAGTCACAGCTGACTTATGGTAACCCCCCCAGCCAGGGGCTTTCAAGGCAAGTGGTTTGCTGTTGCCTTCTTCTGCATAGTCTTCCTTGGCAGTCTTCCATTCAAGTACTGAAAACTGACGAATGGTACTATACCATTCACATCCAAAAAGGTGTGATATGGTGGACATAATCAGCTTAGCCTGCATGTAACAACTGTGATGTGACAGTTGTTGACTATTGGGCAATTGTAGTTCATATACAAGTTGTGGTGTTGTAAACCAGCAGAGTATAAACCGGTGATACTTCTGTTTGGGAAGCAGTTTTATATAACAAGACTATATTAATTCCATGTTTTATAAACACAAAAAATGAGATAATTATTAGATTCTCTTAAAAGTAGTGCAGAGAATTTTTTTAAAAGATAAGCTATATGCTTTAACATATTTGTATCAGTTCAGATTAGCAAGGAAAGTTTATTGATTCACTTAAGGGATAGGGTTGGGATGGGGAGTGCAGAAAGCAGTAGGAATTGGAGTATGAGGAAACCTTTCTTTTTACCACAAGCAAAGTGAAGGAAGTAGTACTGTATCATTGCTCAGGATGTGGATGTTTGAAATTTTTACATAAAAAGCATTGAATAAAATAGAACCTGTGTCCTTTGAGGCATTTGTCTTGTTTTTCCCCGTCAAATGATTGCACTTGATGCTATTAGTAATAATTTAGTAAAGTATATGAGAGTAACAGCAGTGTCTTGGGACAAGAATATTTTTATAGATATTTGTATGAGTGAACTTTGCTGCTACTAGTATTTGTGGATGGTGGCTGAATCATCCTGATGGCATTCAACAGGAACCAGCTGCTGACAATATTAAAATGCAAGCATTTATTCCTCTAGAGAGACAGTAACATCTGCAAAGTTTTCCTGTCTTGATAATCCCACAGAGCATTCTCTACTAGTTTTAACTTTTATTCTCACTTTCTTTATACATTTTCTTTCGAATCTTTTTCTCCCTTAGGATCTGTGTAGGGGACTGTTATACTTGTGTATATATCTATCCCTGAAATTGAAACTATAAGTGTTTTAGAAAGAACAGCTTTTCCCATTGGTTCATGGGACATTTTAAGAAGATGGAGGGAGGGAAGAGGCTGTTCATATAAAAGATATTTCTAAAGAGAGAATGAAAACTAGTTCAGAACTGCAGAAGATATTAAGTGCTTTTATGATCTAATGTACAGTTCTTCAACATGTTATAGATAGTTGGATGCATTCCTAACAAAAATTTGCATCAGATTTTTGTACTGCCTGACAGGTCTGAGTAGCCCCCAGCATGAGTTCTGTCTTCCTGTTTCATTTCTCATAGTTTGCCCTCTGTTACTTTAAGCAATTCTCTCTTTTCTCCGGTAAAGGACTTTTGGTTGTTACTTATGCATTTAGCATACCGTGTAGGCAGGTTTGATACTATGATTCCTATCTAGCTAAGGTTTATATATTTATGTCTTCCTTTAGCTAAGAAAGTTTGCCATGCAGACACTAAGGCTAATGGACAAATTGGGTCAAACAGGTCTGGATGGCAAATGCCCAAGGACTCTTAAAGAACTCACATGCAAAGCTGTTGATCTTCTAACCAGTGTATAACTTGTTGCTAACATTAGCCTCCCTACCAGAGGACTGGAAAGTAGCAACTGCAACACTTTTGTTGTTTTTTAAAGCCTAACTTCTCTTCTGAGCAAATCAGTAGAAACTCGAGTCTTATTAAACAGAGACATTAAGCAAAGAGAGGAACACAGATGATGGCATGGCTTCTACAGAGGGAAGTCCTTCCTCTCCAGCCTTTTGGACTTCTTTGAGAAGGTTAACAAGTATATGAATAAAGGTGATGTGGTAGGCATTATATCTTTGGATCTGTAGAAAATACTTTTTTCAGAGTCTCTCACTGAAGATTCCTGAGTAAACTTAGCATTGATGGGAGGACAGGCCCATTACAGATAACGTTGGTTAAACCCTACTTCCCCCCACTGCTAATATAAACTGGGGGGCCAGAATTGTATGATGGTGCCATACGGTTATTGGGCTTTAGAATTGTATTTTAAATTATTTAATAGATTTTATGTGTTTAATATGACTTTGATGTGAACCACCCTGAGTCCTCTTGCAGGGAGGGTGGTATACAAACCTAATATAATAAATAAACAAACAAACAACAAGAAGCAGAGAGCAGGAATAAATGATTAGTTCTCACAATGAAGGAAAGTTTATTCAGGATGGTGAAAATCAAATTGTGAAGAACTCCAAGAGGATCTCATCAGACTTGGTGAGTGTACAACATGGGAAATTCAACTTTATAATCATTAGGGTAAAAAAAAATCCTGATGCACGATTAAAGTGATCTGGGATTGTAGTAGAGAGTTCAATAAAAATGTTGACTATGTGTGACTGTGATGAAAAAGCAAGAGTCTAAGCTAGGGGTTATTAGGGAAAGGACTGAAAATAAAACAGTCAATATTGTAGCGCCCTTGTATGGTACAATCTATTATGTAGTCATATTTGGAATAATGTGTACAGTTCTGTTCACCATATCTCCAAAAATACTCCAAATCGGGGGAAAATGCAGAAGATGGCAACCAAGCTGATGAAAGGGTTGGAGCATGTGTTCTACAAATAGCTAAAGAGTGTAGGGCTTTTCATTTTAAAGATGACTGATAGAGGCTTATAGAAGTATGTATGAGGTGGAGAAAATAGATAAAGAAAAGTTTATATTAAATCTTGGGGGACCAATGAATTTGATGGGCAATAGATTCAGAACAGACAAAGTGCTACTTTACTCAACGAGTAACTGTAATTCACTGTCAGTCGTGGCAGTGGTGACCACTATTTTAGGAGCTGCTAGTTAAGGGGCCTTGAAAGTTACACAGAGAATAGATCCATCAATGGCTACTAACAATAGTGACTAAAGGGAACCTCTATATTTAGAGGCAACAAATCTCTGAATATCAATACTAGAAGATAACATTGAAAAAGGCCTTGTGCTCTATGTGTTTTTTGCCTCTTCAGGATATCTGTTTGATCACTGTGTGAGACAGGATGCTGGACTGGATGATCTACTGGTCTGATCCAGCAGTGCACCTCCTCTGTTCTGTTCAGAAAGTGGCACACAAGTATCACCCAAAAGAGAGAGAATGAAAACTAGTTCAGAACTGCAGAAAGTATTAATTGCTTTTACCATCTAACATATAGTTCTTCAACATATTGACAGTTAAGCATACAGCATGCTGAATTGTATTTATAAATTAAATTTATCAATTGCCCAATCCCTGAGTTCACAGGGTGTATATAGTAAGTCATTCAGTGCAGTTCCCAGCTGGCGTCCATAAATCAAATTTTAAGCCAGTTCTGGACTGTGTTGCTGCCTCAAATTCTAGTAACAAAATGTATATTTATGGTTTTTTCCAGGTTTTTTATTTAAACAGGAGGCTAGAAAGGGAGAAGATGTATATTTCCTGTTCCATGCTATTTATTTGGTATGGACCATTTAATAAGGTACCATGTTATTCTAAAAATTAATAAGAGAAAAGAGACATGATTTATTTTATCAGGTCCTGTTATAAGGGTTAGTTGAGTTTTTAGATTACTCAGAACTCTGCAACAGGTGGTCTGAAAAGAATCTAGTTTAGAGAGCTCAAATATACAAGTGTTTGTGGTTACTTCAAATACATAATTCCAATATATTTGATGCCTTGTGACTTTGGTGACCTTAGAGCAACTTTGCCCAGGAAAATGAGTGATTCTGATACAATCAAGCTGAATAATGGACAGTGGCCTCCAGTATTTTAATTAGAGAATCCTGAAGTAGTTAAAGTAGGAAAAGTAAAACTTGTTCTGCAACTCATTCATTAAGGCAGTTGTTCCTTTGAGCCTGTCAACTTATCTAGGACATCAGTGGAGTTTCTTGCTAACAGCTATATCAGTTTCTTGGGTTTTTTTGTTTTGTATGTATATGGCATTTTTTGTTTTTGCTTTACTAACTATAGAATGCTGCTTTAGAGCACGAGTGCTTTGGACCTGGTTAATTCTTGGCTGCTTTTAGCAATTTACTTTTGCTTGTCTTGTTCTGCTGGAGTTGGCCTGCTTAGCCAGTCTCAGCTGCTAGCCTGTTCTACACATACATTCATTCTACACATTCATTCTACACCCATCAAGGGAATACCTGTCCTACAACGATGCACCAACCCTTGTTGAGACCATGATGCTAAAGCTGTAGCATCAGAGAGGACAATGCTGTGAATGGAATGGCACAAAATCAGTATTCATTTTTTTCACAGATCAGATTCGGAAAGTTGTCATTTGAGATGCTAAATACACAGTGTTCTGTCTTCTTACCAATGCTTTTTAATATTTATGTCAGGTCACCTAATAAGCTTGTCTGTAGCTTTGGTGTTAGGTATTGTCAAAATGGTGATGACATTTAGCTTAAGCCCTCAGATCTAGGCCACTGCCTGACTGGCTGTGAGGAGGTGGCTGAAAACAAAGTACAACTGAATCCAGGTAACACAGAGTTAATATGAATGTTTGTTTGTGTATCAATTTTTTATTCCAGGGAAACTGCACAAAACAATGTGCAAAAGAAAAATAATAAGAACAAAACACTATAAGTTACTTAAAATTCAGCATTACAGACCCAACTACAGCATAAAAACAGACTATTGAACAGCTTAAAATAACGGTTTCAGACTAAAAGTACACTAATATGGTATTAAAAGACCCCTTAATTAAAAGCCTGGTTGGTAAGGCTGATGTTCTAGGGGATTTTAGGTTGTACAAATTGAACGAAGTACTTAGGAGTGATCTTGGAGTCTAGGGCTGCCAGCCTCCAAGTGGGACCCAGGGATCCCCTGGAATTATAGCTCATCTCCAGACTACAGTTTCTCTGGAGCAAATGGATGCTTTGGAGGGTAGATGCAGTGGTGTCCCTATCCTCCCCAGGCTCCACCCTGAAATCTCCAGGAGCTTCCCAACCTGGAGCTGGCAATCCTGCCTTCCCCACTGGTGGGGGCAGTGACCAGGGAGGACCTGGAAACTCTCTCTTGCCCCCGCTTTGCTATTAAAGAAACAGATTAGTGTAATTGCCACTGTCTTTCCTGTTAGGCTCAGCTGGTCTGGTTTTGCTGATCTATGCTTTTATTTTTATCTTGGACTGTTATAATGTACTCTGTGCAGAGCTGCCCTGAAAGACTACTCAGAAACTTTAATTACTGCAAAATGTAGTGGCTCATCTTGTGAATGGAGTTCAGAGATTTGAACATATTATCCTGGTTCTGAAATAGCTTCACTGGTTGCTTATTTGTTTCCGGATTTAAATTAAGTGCTAATTCGTCTCTTTAAAATCATAAGCAACCTGAGGCCTATGTATCTGAAGGACTATTTTTCCTGCTGTGAACCTACATGTCAGCTTTTCTTCTGGAGTGTCCATTTCTTGCTGTGCAGTTGCAAGCTTTTTAGTCATTGCCCTGAACATCTGAAATGTATAGCCAGAGAAGGCGAGAACACTCTCCCCTGGATTTTAGATGTTGTAAGGCCAAATTTGTTTAATACAGCTCTTTTGTTAGTGATGTCCTGTCTGAATGCTATTAGAGGACTTCTTGGACTGTTAAATGCTTTGTGATAGTTTTAGCTGCTCTGTAATCAGTTTTTAATTATTTTTTGCTGAATTTTATGCTTATCCTTATGTATGTATAAGCTGTATATTGCTTCCCTTTAGTAGGGAAGGTAAGATTTAAATGTTTTAATAAAATAACTCACCTTTGGCCTAAAACTCTAGACCTTCAGAGAGACAGGGTTGAATCCTATCAGAGTTTCATTCCACTCAATGTTGCTTGATTTCCCTCTTCAGTGCAGTACCTGTCCTATATAGATTTTGGACCTCATCATAGTCTTTTTGATGGTCAAAAGAGGTTCCTCCTCTGTCTTTTACCTGTGAGAAAAACTGCCAACATCTGACTGCCAAAATATATAAGACAATTCATTGACAAGGAAGAAATTACAGTACTGTTCCATTAAGCTAATACTTCATGTAGCTGGAGAGCTTAGCATTTTTTAAAAAAAGGACGGTGTTTTAAATTTGTTTGGTAGTTAATATTTCTCATGCCATTTTCACCAATTATATTTGTAATACATTGTCAGATTGTTTTCTGATTTAAATCAGAGTCACACACCAGTTTTAATTTGGGAAAAGAATTTTAAATAACCTGAAAAGGCAAGGCAGTTTCCATGTAACCAGCACAATTGTGGAAGCTGCCATTTACTGTCGTCCCATTCTTGTATCTACTATGGGTTGATCACAGGTGTCATATTGCGTGCATGCTACTGTACAACAACTATAGTACCTGATAGAATGTCAGCCGGTCAAGGTTTTGACAGCATCTTAAATACACAAAGACAGAACTATAGTCCTTCCTTTGCAAAGTTTATTGATAGCCTCTTTCAGATTGTGACAGACTAGGGAATGTTGTTGTAGAACATTTGGTTCTAACCAGCAGTGACTTTAATGTCATTCTTGATTTTCGTTTATAAAGAACTATCAACAATTCTGTTTTAGGCCTAGAGAGATGGAGGTTTTGCAAAATTTAAAATCTACAAATGAAATATGCAGTTACTGAAGAAACTGATTTATTCATATCACATGTATACATGCTTGGGTGGATGAAAAATCTGCAGGAACCCAAGAAGTTCTCTGCAGTCCCTGGTACGTTGAACCAACTTTTAAAAGAAAAATCTGGCATGTTTGAATAGGATTATCATTCAGGTGTGGGTATGCTAGAAGATGGTCAACTGAGAAGCAAAACTGTGCTTGTAGAGGAAAATGCAAATGTGGCTGTGTTCGGAATAAGGGGCAAGGAACATGTGCTGCCTATCTGAAATTGTTCTGGCTTTGTCCCAGGTTGGACAAATGGGAGGAAAGTGGTTGCTTTTCCTTATGTGTACTTCAGCATGTACTTTTGGGATTGCATCTCATGAATCTCAGTGTACCAATCTGTTCAAGGAAATTTCCCCAGAATTCTGATGTGGTGCTAAAAGTCCCAAACCCAGAACTAGGAACTATCCTATATAGATAGTGATGGAGTAGGAAGAAATAGTGAATGTTGTTGGTGCAGAGAATATTGGAGTAACCCAATATTCTGTCAGCCTAAATAATCATAAAATTAGCGAACTAGTGAAGTGCCTGCTTTTATCTCTTAGTCTGTGATTCTGGTATGGAAATAATGTACACACAAATATGGAGGCCACAAAGAAGAAGGTCTTTGCCTTCCTTGCAATCTTAGTTGGAGATTTTTTTTTTCAGTTGTATAATGTTTAGACTGTTAATCTGGAGTCAAATTAACCAGTATCTCTGTGTTTTCTCACATTCTTCTATGTTATGTATTACTTTCAGTCAACCTAAATCTTCTGTATCCTCAAACACAAATCTCATATACTGGCCAAGGTGTAAGTATACTAGGAGTGAGTGCAAGCATTATGAATGAAGTTATAGCTCAGAGCTACAATAATAAATCTCATTCTGAAGGAGAGGGGGAGGGAAAAAACCCTGCTAGTGTAAAAAGTGAGCTGCTGTTGAGCCGTGACCTGGTTCTCTCATTTCCATCCACCTGTTTGCAAATGAATAAGTGAGCAGGTTGGATTGGCATTTTGCCTTGGGAGAATTTAAATCTAAGTTTTTCTAATGCTGTCCCTACTTGCATAAGGAGAGCAGAGAACCTAAACTTAAGAGATGGTATGAATCTTACAATTACAATTCTATTGTAATTTCTAATAGGCATTCAGTAATTCAACTCATTACTCTATATCTTTTGCTGATAGTACATTTTGGCATCATAAACAAGGAGGGGTAGTTATAAAACTGATAGAATATCCCAAGCATGCATTTTGGAGTTGTGGAAATGAATGTGTTACATTTATATTCCACTCTTCATGCAAGGAGCTCAGAAAGGTATTTTAGCCTTACCTACAGCCTTATTCTTCTTTCTTTTTGCATCTTCTACTCAATGTCTCCTACTGCTAAACATTTCTCAAATCAAATATAGATACGGTTTCAAAGTAAATCAACAAAATATGTTCTGTGAAGAATTCTCCTTCATTTATTTTCTTTTTTGTTGTGTCTGTTCACTTACTAATTTGCAACATTTAGTGAATTGTGATAGATCAGCCTCTCAGTCTGTAGTATGAATTAGCAAGATTGTGGTATCTATCTGGATTTCATGCAGAATATTATCCTAATGGGAATAGCATTATCTGAAGCGCATTTATTATTTGTGCTATAAACTAGGGTCACAACAGATAATCCAAAGGATTATTCTGTGATGTGACGTTATTATTCTAGTCAGTGTTTTCTCAAATTATGTACTCAAATAAAAGGTCATGCCACTTTTTATAGATCTCCCATCTAGCCATATTCTGTTGCCAATATCAGAATAAGTTCCCAAGGAAAGAAAATGGGATAACAGAATTGAGTGACATGTGGTAGGCATGTTAGTGAAGTAAACTGCATGGCACACACCTGCTTTTTGGCTATGCTGTGCTACAAGTTAGCATTTTGGATGAGCAATTTCCGTTCTGTTGTTTTCTCTCAACACATGGTGTTCAAAACAGTTAAAAGAAAACTGTGTCCATTTGCTCATCCCAGAAGCTTGAAATTTCAGAGGATGCTGCCAGATTAATTTTTATATATACAGCATTTTTCATAGATACTTGAAGAGAGGTACAGGTTGAAAAGTGGAAGTGTAATGACTGTAAGAAAATAACTATGGTTTTGTCAGTATCTAACTACCCCAAACACATACAGGAACAGGTTTCCATCTTTTGAAAACTCGGTCCCCCCATTCCAATTTTTCTGGTGTGTCTTAAATTCATCATCTTTGAACAATAAAGTTTGCATTCTTTTAAATGCATAGAAAACATTATCGCCCTGACATTTCTAGTTAAGGCTTCTACAACTTGCTGGACATTTGTATGTAAATACTTCTTTATTGTTCACAGTATATTTAATGTTTTCATTTATTCTGTTTCAAAGAAAGTTCATTTATATTCCAGGCCACTATATTTTGTCAAGGTTCTCTGTGATTGAATATCCAGGAACAGTAATATAGAAGTGTTGTTGCTCTTATACATGTTTTCTAGAAGATGAGATAATTGGAGTGAAAAAAGTTAGATAGTAAAAGTGCCCAGTTCTTCTCTAATTTGTACTTCTGTGAACCCAATGTAATTTTGTTGAAGTTAGTGAAATGTAAACCAGGGTAAAGCCCATGCCTAGTAGAAGATACAATTCAATTCAGAACCTTTATTGGCATAGAACAGAAGCACAAACAGTCACCATTCAATTCATGGGATCAACAAACATCTTCCTCATTATGAGGCAGTTACAAAACTTAGCAACTGCTTCAATAACCTCTATATTTTGTGAAGCCAGTAGACAGTACATCATTCTGTCATCGGATTGTATAGCATCTTTCTTAAGAATGGCTTCCAAATAGGCAGCCCGAATGTCATCATACAAACTGCAGTAGAGGAGTACGTGTTCTATTGTTTCTACCTCATCTGAGTCACAGTTACAAAGCCTAGCAGAATAAGGGGTTTTCTTAAATCTCCCTGCTAAAACAGCGGAGGGGAGCACGTTAAAGCGGGCCAGCATAAATGCTCTGCGCAGCTGTGAGGAAGTCAGACCCGATAAATATTGTGCTGGGGCTTTGATCGGGAAACGTACCCATCTTAAGGGGGAACATCTACCAGAAGCCAAGGCTCTAAGCTCTTGAAATTCAATGTCAATTAATCTCTGTTTGAGCAAAGCAAAAATATGTATTTCAGACGAGGACATCATATCATTCAGGCATAAGCCTATTGAGGCAATTTTCTTTTCTATAGCCGCAAACCACTCAGAACAATGGGATTCTTTCAGCAGATATATAATAAGGCTATTGGGACAGCTCCTAAAATGCAAACGTAGCCAAAATCTGAAAGATTATCCAAGCCCTTGTTTCTAAACGTATCAAGTTGGATTCCAAACAAATGGCGGCATAGGATACACACATAGGCAACCCTAATATTTTCCTCACAAAATTGGATTGTAGTTGTTCTACCATTTTGTTAAAAGCAGTAATCCAAATGGGAACCCCGTAAAGAAGCTTCGCTCTGATTTTGTGCTCGAACACTTTTAAGGCCGCTGGGACATACTGGTTACCCTTAGTAAAAAAGAAACGAGTTATTGCCAGCACGCAACTATTCACCGATTTAATTACTTCTGCTCTGTGGGCTACCCATCTTGCACTATGGTGAAAGTGAATTCCCAAATATTTAAAACACTTCACCTGTTCAATGGTTTTGCCCTTGACACGCCAGCTGATAGGTTTCCAGGAGTCACCAAACACCATTATTTTAGTTTTATCAAAATTCACAGATAACCCATTCAGCTCACAATACTCTATAAAATGTGCTAACATCCTCTTTAGCCCTACTTCAGATCTAGATAGAACTACAGCGTCGTCTGCAAACAATAGCAGGGGCACCGGGCGTGAGCCCAAAATTGGGCTGTGTCCATCAATCCCTTCTAACCCCATGGCCAGATCATTCAGAAAGAGATTGAAAAGGAGGGGAGCCAATACACAGCCCTGCTTGACCCCTACATTGATGGAAATTTTTGGGGTTAAATCACCACCCCTAGAGCCTCTTATTTGACAGGTGGTATCAGTGTATAATTTCCTAATCAACAGGAGTAGTCTTGTGTCAATTCCCAGCAGCCTTAACTTCTTCCATAAGAGCTCTCTTGAGACTGTATCAAAAGCGCTCTTCAGATCTAGAAAGGCAGCGTACAACTTGGACCCTTTCCCTTTTTTGTATTTACTCACTAAGTGACTTAACACAATACAGTGATCCAAAGTTGACTTCCCCTGACAAAATCCTGCTTGCTCTAGCCCTAAGATTTTTTGTTCAGCCATCCAGACCTTAAGTTTGGCCGCCAAATGGCTTGCATAGAGTTTTCCTAATATAGAAAGCAGGCTGATGGGCCTATAGTTGCTAGGTGATCTACAGTCACCTTTTTTAAAAATTGGAACTATAATAGCATTTGTCCATGCTTCGGGTATTATACCTGTCCTATCTATAGCAGTAAATAAGACTGCTAAGAAAGGCACCCACCAATCCAGGATCATTTTAATGGCCTCCGGGGGGATTGCGTCTGGTCCCGGCGCCTTTCCATCCTTAATTTGAGCAATTAGCGTGGCGATCTCCTCTTCCAGAACCGGCGGCCACTTGGGACAATCCCCTAGACTAAACTCCAGATCCTCACTTTCCCTCCTTCCATCTACTGAAAAGATCTTCTGAAAATGTTCATACCAGGTCTTGATGGTAATTGGGGAATTTGCAGTACTATTCCTACCTAGAGCTTCTGAAATCACCGCCCAGAATTTCCTTGTGTCGTTACTTTTTTTTTGTAAATACAATTTATTATTGGATATATCACAAGTTCATACAATTTAAACATACCAATACATACCCATTTTTCTTTTTTCCCTTTCTCCCCCCACATCAGGCTTCCAGCACTGCTCCAACCCCATTAATATCTCTCTTATTCCATTACAATTACTTCTAAACTTATTTTCTCTTACTAACGGTAACAATACAAAAGTCTAATTCTCTTTCCGTTTCTTCTTAATAACTGTCAAAGCAAATCAAACCACTTTTAATGTCCCAATTTTTCAACAAATATTTTTGAAAGTCTTTCCAATCTTTAAAAAAAGTTTCATCTTCTTCGTTGTTTAACTTTCTTGTTAACTTGTCCAATTCCGCCAAAAACAACGTTTTTTTAATCCATTCCCATGTTTCAGGTACTTTATCTTGTTTCCAACATTGAGCAAAAGTCAGTCTTGCTGCTGTAGTCAAGTACCATAATAGTGTTCTCTTGGCCACATTTATTTCTTCCATTTTAAGACCTAACAATAACATCTGTGGGTCTTTCTTAAAAGTACAATTCAAAATTTTTTGTATCTCATTGTGGATCTCTGTCCAATATTTTACTGCTTTATCACATGTCCACCACATATGGTAAAAAGACCCTTCATGTTTCTTACATTTCCAACATTTATTAGACATACTTTCATTTATGATAGCAATTTTTTTGGGCGTTTTGTGTCGTTACTAATTGTGGCTTGCAAAAGAGGCTCCCAGTTTTTCTGGAGAGCGACTTTTTTTTTTGTCTCTAAACAGTTTACTTAAGGATGCTCTGGCTTCAAAGTATACTGCTGGGAGATTATCACAGCAAGACCTCCTATACCCCTGGTACAAAAGTCGTACATGGGCCTTCGCTTCAAGACACTCTCTATCGAACCAAGTGGCTTTCTGCTGCCTCTCTCTGTTTCTAGCCTGATCCTGGCCTGATGTCATCACATCTACAAGCTGTTTGATCACTCCTTCATAAGCCTGGATCAAATCTGGAGTCCTATTCATAGCTGAAAATTGAAACATAAGCTCATTCAATCTCTGCGGGGACAGAACTTCATTAACTTTTTGGGCAACTCTATTAGACCGTCTACACCTGGGTAAACATTTGCACCCTTCCCCTACCCTCCAACTCTGGGCATTCTGTTCCCCAGAAGTAGAGATAGAATTGAGGAGCAAAATCAGAGGAAAATGATCACTCTCAGAACGTCCTAAGATTGAGAAAGCGCTCACCTCCTTCTGGAGTGGCGAAGATAACAGCATATAATCAATTACACTATACCCTCTTGTAGAAGCATAGGTATACTCGCCAGATTAGTAGAAGATACATACCTGGTTACTTTATTAAAGCCTTTTACCTGAAATCAAGATAACAGATATTTTGTTCCACATTTTGACTGGTTTATAGAGAGCCTATAATTTTATAATTTCAAAATGGAAGAATTCCTTTGCCAACACTAATGTTCACCACCATTAAAAGAGATATTTAAAAAACACCAACAAAGGTAACATCCAACATTATTGAGATTGACAGTCTGATTACAGGCCTTTGCTATTGTAGTCTGACTGCAATCCATACCTCATAAAAGCTAATGGTGAAAGCATTGATGTTAATGGAGCTGGACTGCATCCTGTGTTTGAATATCTTCATCTTGAGAACTATTCTGTTTAGTAAAAAAAAACACCTAAAGAAACTCACTGAGCCAATAACAACTTCACTTCTGTTTACAAGCAAAACTCTGTTCTTTAAAATGGCATAACAGGCAGAGGTTACATCCCCTTTGGTCATACTTATCAGTAACGTTTAGATTATTCAACAGCCAAGCCATTGAGAAACATCACTACTTAAACTGATGGACTCAAAAACAGCAGACTGATTACTAAGAAAGCTCCTTTAGTGTTATGGTGCCCGGAATAAGATTTCCACTGTATTAAGGGGACCTATGTGCTGTTATTTTCCATCAGTATCAGTAAATATTATGGACAAAATCTCTGTGCACCAGAGCTTATCCCTTGGCAGCAGCACTGCTAGTACTGTACTTTCTCAGCAGAGTGAAAATAGGCTCAAAAAAGACCCAGATGCTACACTGCAAGAGCATAGCAACTGAACCAAAGCTCAGAGTAATCCCACCATGACCCACCAATCATGGAAAACACCACCATATATGGAATTAGCTAACCACACCTCCCTGATGTCAGCCCACCAGTGCCCACACAAAGAAAAAGGGAATAAAAGGAAGACAGTCCCTCCCCCAGCACAGGGTGGACTATTGCCTGAACAGCAGGGATATCTGAAACATACACAAGCCAGAGAACTCTGAAGAAGTGGTTTAGTTACCCTCGTACAACCATGTTTTCTTTTGCAGGTAGACAAACAAGGAAGGAACCATTAAGATTATTTCAAATGCCAATGCTTTTCATCAGAAATCCTCCATGAGCCATTCCTTTCCTGCATTTATGGAGCTCAATACCATCACCTACTCCTATTCACCACAACAGCCCTTGTGCTCCATCCCTCCCGATCATGCAGGCTCCATTGCTTATAGGACACCAGCAGTAATCAGGAGGATTGTGTAACCTGAGGATCCTTCCCTGAATGAATAAGGTTGCCAAGTCTGCTGCTGCTGCTGTTGTTGGTGTTATTATTGTTGTTGTTGTTGTTATTGTTATTATTTTTTATTCAATTTCTGAATTGCCCCATCCCTGAGTACACAGGGCTTTGAATGATTCACAACAGGTTAAAAACATACAAGTACAATTTAAAATCAACAGATCAATTAATCCTAATTGCACAATCTGCAATTAATTAATTGCAATTAATCCTAATTGCACAGTCTCCAGATGGTGTTTGTACTTTAGTCTAAAACCCGCTCTGAACTGTTCTCCCATCTCATGGGCAGGTTAGGAAGCAGCGGAAGCAGGCATGATGGAAAAGAAGAAGAGGAAGTTGCCAGCTATGATGGGAAACCATTGCTGTCCTCAACCAAAAGACTGACAGAACATTTCTGCCTTACAGGCCCTGCAGAATTGCATTAAGTCCTGCAAGGCCCTGATGGAAGTTGGCAGAGAGTTTCACCAGGTTGGAGCCAGGGCTGAGAAAGCCCTGGCTTTGGTCGAGGACATCCGGATATCTTTGGGGCCAGGGATCACCAGTAGATTGCTCTCAGCTGAGCGTAATGCTCTCCCAGGGACATACCAGTGGAGATGGTCCCAAAGATACCAGAGGAGATGGTTCCAGACCACTCAAGGCCTTAAACAGGATCCTGTGCCTTTACCAGCTGCACTGACAGACTGCAGAAACATAAGTAGTTCTGTCCCGATCATTGCATTCCTATGAAAACTGCAATTGTTCTAGTCAAACAACTGTCTGTCAAGTTTGTAGTGGTGCAGGAGCCGAGCTAGAAAGTTGGTAACTCCGTAATGGAACTGTCTAAGTAGGAGAGTCAGACAGCACATGTTTCCCTCTTGGATGTCAGACAGAGAGAGAAGAGGGCCAGCTGGAAGGAAAGAAGTCCCTGAGGTTAGCCGTCGAGGCAATAAAGGGATAGCGGCAAGAAGGAAACCAGGCAGAAGGATTTGACCTGTACCTTGTTAGCTGTATTCCCCACCCTCAGTATGTTTGCTGCAAAGAGATGCTGGATGACCTTTCACTTCCAACAGTTCCCACATCAGGAGATGTTCCTCTTGAGGAGCATAGTGTACCCATTGATACAATACTTACCTATCCTTTGTAAGGAGTTGCCTTGAAATTATTTCTGTACAGTTCTACTTGGGATGTTCATGGGACTTTGATTCTACAAGGGAATAGATACCATAAGTGTTAATTTGGCAAGAAGCAGCAAAGTTGCTAGTGGAGTGGCTAGTAATCGCTCAGGACTGTGGTTGTGCTCCCTGCGTCGTCACCTGCAGGGTTGACGGGGGGGGTACGCCAGCATGACATTGTGGTGACAGCATGTTGATATATTGCCTACATATCTGCAAACAGGGCCTCTGCATACTTGCTGCTAGCAATTGTTAAACAAAAAAGGGAAGGTTGTTGAGACAATACACAGAATAAACAGGTACTCACAGAGAATCATTTGTGGTTGCCACAGTTTGAAGCAGTCAGTCCCCTCCCCTGTTTACCTGTGCTGTGTGCTTTGTCTTTGCACCCCCAGGGAGAGGGCTCCTGTTTGGTGTTAGTTTCCTGAGGTGCAGTACCTGTAAGGATTCTAAGGGGAGCAATGTTAGAAATATGCAACAATGCTTGTTCAGTTCCTTGACTGTGCAAAGTTCTCCCTTTTTGTGCAAAGTGCTTTTGTTCTGGGGATCTCATAATCAAAGCCCCCATGGGTGTTCTGTGTGTGCCAGAGAGACGTAGGCCAGTGCTGTATGTGTTGTTACCTGAGTGATATGGATATTCTGGGTAGTTTATACAGAGCTTAGGAGAGCTGTGATGCAGACCTACTTGGTATCCTGAGTTGAGCCAGGGTTTGCAAGTATGGCAGGTGATGGGGGCAATTATATTTTCACTCGATATCTATAGAAATTTTGCCAGCTATAGTAACGTTATGCCTGCACCAGGGGCAGGAAGTATACTGACTAAGCCTTACTTCTGTTGCAACACATCCCTGACAGAGTTCAGTTTTATGCCAGCACAGCACCTGGATATCTCCAGATATCTGAGTGTATCTTCAGATTACACCATCATATGTCGCCGTATGTCCTAAACCACAGGTGTCAAACATACAGCCTGTGAACCTGAACCTGCCCATCCAGGGCTCTTATCCAGCCTGTTTGGAATTGGGTTTTATCTGGCCACTGCTGCTGCTGCTTCCTTCGACAGGACTGTCCTAAACCATTCAGATACAGGACTTTGGATTGTTCCTTTATTTAGTTACCATGGAATTTATACTATGTATTTTCTACTAAAAGTAATTAAAATGGCATACAAAACATAACCACAGAAAATTCAATACAAATGAATAACCTCATCTTTGAGGTATATTTGTAGGTTGAAAAATACAATGTATTTGTTTCATTTATGTCTGTCAATTTCAAATATTATTGATGGTTATGGTAGTCCCAAGGAATTGTGCAATATTGTTTTCCATGGCAGTAGATATGTGGTGAGTTCCAAGCATTAGGTTGGTGGCACAGTGGATGGATTATTAAAACAACAACAACCAAACCTACTTCCTCGATGGAACTGGACAATTGATTGGTTTTTGAGTGATCCATTCGGCCAGATCATAGATTTAAGGAATTTGCTCATGGTTTTTAGAAAGAAGCTTCAGTACAATCCTCATGCTGAGTAAATTCCATTGAATAGACTAACAGGGTTCTGAGTAGGGTTGTTACTTAGGGTTGCATTGCTGGTACTGTATTCTTTGACCCCACCTAGTAAATATTGTATTGATAAAGAGGATTTTTATAGTCTTATCATTTATGCTGTTCTGAATCAAGTAAGATTACAGAGGTCACTTGGCTTTCTAAGAAAGGAAACACATTTTGAGATTTTTAAAAAATAATTTTGCTGCTAGAAACGCATTCTTAGTAATGTTTGCTGAACCCATTTTGCACCTACCAAAAGCATTCAAAAGGTGATTCCTGATATGTTTTATACTTTAATGTCATTTTGTGCATTTGTGACCATTAAAGCAGGTGGTATTTGTGACCACAATCATGTACACAGGTGAAATTAAAGACCATAATGGAGTCCTGGTTTTTTTACAAGCATCTGTACTAGCATTTAGACTGACAAGCAAAAAATAAGACATGTCAATTACAGTAGATTTTGTGCTGAGTCATATGAAATAACTGGACATGTATTGATCAAATGGCTAGTATTTGAAAAAAGTTTATCTAGACAGAACCTCTGCTCTTGTATAATGAATGTATTGATGATTGTACAGATTTTGTTTTTAAAGTGTCACCTTTGTCACATCAACACCGCAGTGAGACTTTTCTAGCCACTGTTTTCACTGTATTGGAACCAAAGACCTCAACATAAATTTAATTTTGATCACATCTTCTAGTATGATGACTATATGTTACACCTATCCTGAGGATGTAAACTGCATGTGGTAATAATCATCTTTGTTATGATTTCTATTATATTTTATTGTCTCCTGTTATTTTGTATGCTTTTTTTAAGGATGAGGAACTAGCTTTTCATAAGCTTTCATGTGGAACTTTTATAATATAAAGTAAATGACAGGTTTCATTAATTTTGCCCCTTTGCTTTATATACTCCAGTTCCTGTACAGCAGAACTGTTGCAGTTATCATGTCTAACTTCTTATTTCTCCTGGGTCACTTTTTTCAGCTGGACAATCTAGAGGTAGCCAATCTGTTTGTGATTATGAGGAGGACTGAAATTTACTATTTTTGAAGTGCAATCCCTTTTAGAAGTCAGAATCCCAGAGTGTTCTCTACATTGTTATCTGTTGAATGCCCCAGATGTTGATACAGAAAAATTGAAATAATAAATGTATTGGTTGAGCTTACAATGGTAAACTTTGCTGCCAGAACCCACTCTCAGGTACATCATTTTAGCTTTCATGACTCTAGCCAGTTTAACAGAAAAAATGTATAGCACTGCTGGAAATAGTAAGAATAGATAGTAGATCACATTTATTATTTATTTATTTAATTTCTACCCTGCCCTCCCCGCCATAGCTAAAATAAATATAAATAAAATCATAAACAATATAAGTATAAAACAATTACAGAGTGCTAGTGCTAAGGTGATTCATGTGCAATGGCAGACATGAGCAGCATCCAACAGAACAAACAGTCAGCTACCATCACAGTCTGGGTTATGTATGGCTGTTAATAATGCTGTTAATATTGATGTTAATGTTGATGTTAATACTTGGGCCAGGGCCTCAGTTTGTATGGTGCGGCTCCCTAGTCAAAGGCCTGGTGGAAGAGCTCAGTCTTACAGGCCCTGCGGAACTGTAAAAGGTCCCACAGGGTCCTGATGTCTTCCGGGAGCTTATTCCACCAGTACAGAGCCTCCATTGAGAAGGCCCTGGCCCTTGTCACAGCTTCCTGACTTCTCTGGGGCTCGGCAGGGCCAGATGATTTTAGTACCCTGATCCAACACAGGCACAGGACCTCCATCTTCTTTGGATTCAATCAGTGGTATGCATCCCTCTACAACATAACTTGTTCAGCAGATGACTGTGGGTGTTAGGGAAGAAATCTAAATGAGCACAGAGCTGTATTTGTCATTTATTATCTCCAGAATTCAGAAATCACCTATTTCTGGACATCCTTAGAAAATATTGTGTCTAAGGTATGTTTGTGTTCCTAACCTAATACAGTAACAACTTGTATTCTTAGAGATCTCTCTTTCTTAATGCAGCATTTTAATATATAGGATGTGCCATTTTCCTGATAATTGTAAGTTCTTTGTAACATTGGTTTGCTTCCACTTGCAATCATAAATTCAAAATAATGTATGTGATTGTTAAAATAATATTGGTATAAATGTCAACACAGGAGTTTCCAAGTTGGAGGGGAGTGAACAATTTTTATATCATGGTCCGTCACAATTTTTTGCAATCTGGCTGTTAATTTCAGAAGCAACTGCTTCTGATCTAATTTTGATACAGTTCAGTATTAATAATCTGACATTCTGACAGTGAGGAAGCTAAAGGTTTATCCAAAACAAGAAATGCAAAGAAACTGTCATCATACTGTAGCAATCACAGGGAGCATGCCTGTGGGTAACCGTGAAAAGAAACAGGAAAGGTATGGTAGAAAGTACAGGTTAACTAATTTAGCAAAGTGACAGGAGATTATAGAGCTTTATGGGCTTCACGCACTGGCAGATGCATCCTTTACTTGATATCATCCAATTCAAAGCCTCTAAGGCCCAATTCATACATGTGTCTCTGAACAACCATGCTACTGGATACATTTATGAACTGGGCCTAAGAGGAAGCTTAAAAAAGGGGAATTAAACACAGATGTGAGGAGGAGCAATAAAATATGCTTTTGAAGTTTGTTGTTTTCACAGTGTCTTTTTGATTGCTTAGCTTAGTAGCTATACTTAACTTTCACCTTGATTGCAGAGATATTAGATGAAAATAAGTCGTTAATATCAATGAAATGGTTTCTACATTCTGCTTAGGTGTAGGATTTTTGTGCTGCAGAATCCTGGTATAGAAATGGCACAAAAGAGGTATAACTACAAGCTCTCTTTCACCCTGTTAGTTTCTGCATCAGCTATGTAATGAACTATGGTATGAAATGCTCACCTAAATCTCTACTTTGCTTTGTAACAATACCTACTTTTCCTCATGAACGTCCACTCTAATTTTTTTAATTGTTTAGTTGTCATTTAAAAATGCAGCATTAAATATTGTTCTAAAGAATGGTGCTCTGAATGGTTATGTAAGTAGGAAAAGAGAATGAGAAAAAAGTGATAGTATACTGTTTCAGTAAGCCATGATGATACTGAATAATATAAAGCAAGAAATTAAAAATTCTGCTGTTCTAAAAGGTATAACTGATATTCATAGCATTCATCAGGTACCCACTAAAGCTATTACTGATAGATAGTGCAGATTAAAATAAAAAATAGTACCGCTTTTTGCTGCATAGGAAAATCAGAATTCGGTTACAGGCCAGTCAGTGATCTGGTTACCTTCAGAACTGGAATCATTCTCCACAACTTGTGAGTAGGTAGGTTTCTGAGAGTAAGTCAGAAAGGGAAAACTGTAGACTGTTTCTCAGTGTTCCAGCTATGCCCTCTCTGTTGTTGTTTTTGTAATTATTATTAACAACAGTTTAATGTATTTGTAAAAACAGAGTGTCATGCCACTAACAAATAGAGATTCATTATGCACCAACTAGCTAGCTAGTCAGATGCTATGGATAGTTCATTGTTTGCACAATATCAAATACCTTCTTTTTATATATGTAGTTTTTATTTAAGAGATTATCATATAGTTTTGATATATTAGGATATATCTTTAACAAGAAAAAAATTAGTTTCTTTTTTCTAAAAAATGGAAACTATCCTATCAAGTTGCATTCTGAAGAAAAGTAAAATAATCTGAAAAAACTTTACCTTGGTTTTCTTATTCGTGTGGCTCACATGACAAGTAACTGTGGATTGTTTGTTTGATTTTTTTAAAGAAAAACTCATCTGGAGCAGATTGTAATGATGGTACACATAGGAATTAAGGTCCTTGAGAAAATATTAATTGCTATATGATCATTTATTATCATTGAAGCCTTTTGTGTGAATCTGTAACACAACAGATATTAAATACAAAGCATGTGATGGTAAGGCCTGTTTTGTTATTCTTTTCATGGCCAGGAGAAATTTTGAATTTTCTTAAAGCTTAGCAAGTATACAATATAATGATTGCCAATTTTTATATAACCTAAAACCATGGAGTTGGACTTCTGTTTTATTTATGCCAAATTGTAGTAATAAAGCTGAACAAAGGCTTTTAGAGGGGAAGCATAAAAGTTGTTTCCAGTGAAAAAATGAATAAGGAATGGCTCATTTTGGGATTTGGTGTCTGAGAGGAAAAATGGGTACTGCTAATACTGGAGTTTGTGAGGTGTTTCGGGGAGCGGGCTTACAAGGCAATCCTAAAGAGTTATACCCTTCTAATTACATTGACTTCAGTAGTCTTAGAAGGGTGTAACTGCACATAGGATGGCACTACTAGAGTCCTGGATTTAGTATGATTTCAATGGATTTAAGTGATTTAAGTGTCCGATGGATTTGTGTCCATATCAAGAGATTTAATGCTGGTGCTGAATTCAATGACTACCTGTTCCAGGATATACCAATTGTGCCACTATTAATATGCAATTGATTTATGTGTCATTGGTTCTTGATCTCATAGCCCCTCAAGAGCCTAGAATGTCATCAACCTGCTGTTCATGCATGGTTCATGTTCAACAAACAAGTCAGTGAAAGCCAGCCCCTTTACAGGGCATATGTGTACGACGTGGTAATTGCCCTTGCTTTCACTGAAATTCATGTGAGCTGTGGCAAAACTCAGTCCAAGACCTGCTAATTTTCTACAAAGTGTTGAATGGTTAATGATTTAAAGCACAGCATGGGAGGCTGAGATGTGGTGTGGAGCTGTATTTTTAAAAAACCATATTTATCCAACAAGGTATACCTATGGTCTTTGAGTCCCACCTGGAGAAAAATGGGTTTTAAAAGTTGTTTGGGGAGAAAAGCACAGAATGCTGGTTCAGTTTCCCAGTACTGACTGCAATTACAACTATATACAGAGACCTAATTGTGCAATGCTATGGCTATTTTTTATGAAAATTGACAAAACAATACTGTGTTCTACCTGTCTAATATGATTAAATACAATAATAATTTCTACACAGCCATTGCCTGTTCATAAATCTCATACCTGTGATTTACAGAACAGGACAATGTTCTGCCAGTCCTATCCGACACAACTGCAGTCAGGCTCAGAAGTGTATGCACAGCCAAGGATCTACCACTGAACCTTCTCCTACTGGATAAGGGTCCCATCCACCAAGGATATATTTTTTGCACACACACCCCTTCTTCAGTCTGGGAAAGCTCCCATATGGCAAACTCTGCTGCGTCATGACCACTAGGCTGTTTTTCCTTTTGGCTTTGTAAACATGTTACGTCCCCCCTAAACATAATCTCTGTTTGGTCCCCAGGAAATAATAAGGTATTGTGCCTTTCTGTGCCCATCTCTCACCACCAGTTTGTTGCATTTTTAAACTGTTTTTTAACTACAATAATTTGGTCAAGATAATGATTACATGTAGATACAATCACAACTGCCTGCTGAAAGTTTGCATGTTCTGTTGCCTCCATTGAACTAAACATTGTATACCATTTTGAATAACTTACAGAATCATAAAAGGAGATCCTTGTTGGATCAGGGGAGTGCTTGTTGGGTATAAGGGAGTTGGACCTTGTTGGATCAGGGGAGTGCTGTGGATATAGTTAATCAAAAGTCTTACTGAAATCAAGATAATGTTCCACATAACATTCTTTTTGACAGGCTGGTCAAATGTGGTTTGGATCCTATTACTGATAGGTGGATTTATAACTGGTTGACAGATCACACCCAAAGAGTGCTTGTTAATGGTTCTTCATACTCATGGAGAGGAGTGACAAATGGAATGCTTCAGGATCTGTCCTTGGCCCTGTGCTGTTCAACATTTTTATAAATGACTGGGATGAAGGAATAGAAGGGAAGCCGATTAAATCTGCCAAGGATATTAAATTGGGAGGGGTAGCAAATACAGTAGAAGACAGAATCAAGATACAGGATGATCTTGATTAGGGTTGGGCATAAACCTCACAATGAACCTAAGTTCATCACAAACTTGGCCAGTTCATGGTTCATCAGAGAGCCAGTTGGTGTAGTGGTTAAGTGTGCAGACTCTAATCTGGGAGAACTAGGTTTGATTCCCCACTCCTCCACTTGTACCTGCTGATGTGACCTTGGGTCAGTCACAAGCTCTGCCACAGCTTTTTCTGAAAGAGCAGTTTGTGTTGGAGTTCTCTCAGCCCCACCTACCTCAGAGGGTGTTTGTTGTGGGGAGGGGAAGGGAAAGGAGTTTGTAAGCTGCTCTGAGACTCCAAGTGAAGGGCGGGGTATAAATCCAATCTCTTCTCTTCTTCTTCTTCTTCTTCTTCTTCTTCTTCTTCTTCTGGTCTCAGTTCAAGAGATCATATATCCCATGAACTGCTCAGTTTTTTTATGGAGGTTCGTGAGGTTCATACTGGCAGTTTGTGAGCCAGATGCACTAGTGTCAGTGAATTAATTGCCAAGGCAACAGTAGGGGATGGTCTTCTACAGGCCTTCTACATCCCTAGAAGCACCTATAGTGGCCCTCCAAAGCTTGATGGGCAGCTCTGGCAGCCAAGAAGAGAGCTTCCATTCTGCTCTATAGGAGCAAAATGTATATATACCCCCAATTCATGCACAGATTTTTTTATTTGGCAGCAGGAAGGTAGGCAGAGAAGAAGTAAGAGGCAGAGAAGAAAGGAAAAGAAACTGAAAATCATTCCTCAGTGTAAAAACAGTGGGGTTTGGTGCCTGCTTACTCAGGGCTCTGAGTGAGCCACCACCTCTCCCTCTACTGCAGCCAGTTAGAGGGGCTCAGCCAGTGGGTTCCTCAGCCCTAGATGTTGGAAAGAATGTGGAAATATCGGTGACTATTTGCACTGCTGGTGGTCCTGCCCAATAATAAATACATTTTGGATTTTAATTTTGGAGCACATTAAAATCATAACCAGTATACAAATACCAGCACAATCCGAAGTAGTTCTTCTGTCACTAGGTCTTATCAATATAGCCGGTTCGATTAAAGCGAAACTATTATCCTTTTTACTAACATCGGCCAGGTTGGTTATAGTGAAGAAATGGAGAGAGAAATCTGGCCCTTCATTACGTATGTGGCAGAATAACCTGTGGGAATCCTATATACTCAGTAAAATTAAGTTTCACCCCATGCCTTATGCCCATAATACTCAAAAAATATTTCAGGCTATGTGGTTTCCTGTGGTGGAATATTTGACAGAAATGGATATAATACCAGACAATATTTATTATAAGGATTTACTATATTTTTGAATGTACTGGTTTACTTGTATTTGTCATTTCTTTTTAATAAATAAAAAAAAATGTTGTACATACAAAAAAAAAGGACACACACACACACTAAACCTCCCCTTCAGTGGGGGGGGGGTTGCACATCTCTCTCTGGCTGGGGTGGTGTCTGGTGGACTCAGGGCCCTGAGCCACACCTGTTCCTCTCCTACAGCCAGGCAGAGGGGCTCAGCCAGTGGATTCCATGACTGAGGACACACACACACACCAAACCTCCCCTTCAGTGGGAGCTTTTTTTGCACACCTGTCCCTGGCTGGGGCGGTGTCTGATGCACTCAGGGCTCTAATCCATACCTGTCCCTCTGTTACAGCCAAGAAGAGGAGCTCAGACAGTGGGTTCCTCTGCTGAAGCCACCCACCCACACACACAGCCTCCCCTTCAGTGGGAGTTTTGCACACCTGTCCCCAGATGGGGATGTGTCTGATGGGCTCAGAGTTCTGAGCCACCACCTCTCCTCTGGGCATAGAGCAAGAGTCACTGGGGGCATCAATGTGGCAAATGGGGTTCAATGTGGCCAAGTGTAAAGTGATGCACATTGAAGCCAAAAATCCTAAATATAAATACACATTGATGGGGTCTGAACTGGCAGAGACTGACCAAGAGAGAGATCTTGGAGTCGTAGTAGATAATGAAAATGTCTAGACAGTGTGTAGCTGCAATAAAGAAGGCCAACGCTATGCTGGGGATTATTAGGAAGGGAATTGAAAACAAATCAGCCAGTATCATCATGCCCCTGTATAAATCATTGGTGCGACCTCATTTGGAATACTGTGTACAGTTCTGGTCACCACATCTCAAAAAGGATATTATAGCATTGGAAAAAGTGCAGAGAAGGGCAACTAGAATGATAAAAGGGTTGGAACACCTTCCCTATGAAGAAAGGTTAAAATGCTTGGGGCTCTTCAGCTTGGAGAAACGATGGCTGAGGGGTGACATGATCGAGGTTTATAAGGTTATGAATGGGATTGAGGAGGTTGAGAAAGAAGTACTTTTCTCCCTTTCTCACAATACAAGAACTCGTGGGCACTCCATGAAATTGCTGAGCAGTCGGGTTAGAACAGATAAAAGGAAATACTTCTTCACCCAAAGAGTGATTAACATATGGAATTCACTGCCATAGGAGGTGGTGGCAGCTACAAGCATGGACAGTTTCAAGAGGGAATTAGATAAACATATGAAGCAGAAGTCCACCAGTGGCTATTAGCCACAGGGTATAGATGGGAACTCTCAGTCTGGTGCAAGTGATGCACTCTATTCTTGGTGCTGGGGGGGGCAGCAGTGGGAGGGCTTCTAGTATCCTGGCCCCACTGCTGGACCTCCTGATGGCACCTGGTATATTTTGGCCGCTGTGTGACAGAGTGTTGGACTAGATGGGCCATTGGCCTGATTCAACATTGGCTTCTCTTATGTTCTTATGAGTGGGGAGTAGTTGTGAACTTCCTGCATTGTGCAGGGGGTTGGACTAGATGACTCTTGAGGTCACTTCCACCTCTATGTTTCTATGTTTGTTGGTGACTCCTTACAAGGCAGTGGTATTCCAAGTGGCATTTGTAGACTAATGGCTGTTGATTACAACTTACACTGGTCTTCTGGAAGTCTGGATCTTTTTGTATGGTGATTATTTTGTTGCTTTTATGGTTTGTTGATGTGTTTAGCAGTTGGATTGTACATGGTTGTAGGGCTTGTTTGGTAAGCTGCTTTAAGTAAATAATAGTGGAATAGAAGTTTTAATAAGTTTTTTTTAAAAAAATAATAATTATAATATAAGCTGTCAGCATGGCTTGGGGTGTTATTTACTAAATTTTTCTGATTGCAACAAATTGCAACTTGATTCCATTACTACATTTACCACAGTGCAAACACAATCCCTTCAACACAGTCCCAACAGACTAACCAACAAAGGCCCATTGGTACCAAACTACCTTAATGAGCCATCTAAAATTCAGTAGGGAGGACACTCACTTCTTCTGGAAGGAGCATAACTGAAAAGGCTTTCACCCGTACTAATGGTAAACTTACCATTCTATGTGATTGGCTCAAGGCAATGAAGGGCTTTATAGGTCAAAATCAGCATGTTGAACTGAACCCAGAAATAACTAGGTAGCAAATGCAGTTCTTTTAACATAGGAGTCACAGGTGTCATGCATTCACTGAAATTATCTCAAACACCCACTCATTGGCTCATGTCCTGCTCACTGGTTACAAGCAGGGAACTGATCGTTAAGTAAGCTTTTCAAATGTGTCCATTTAAACTTGCAACAGAAGGAAGAATTGCTTGTACCATTGCAATTGATTTTGAAAGGTGAGGTAGACTATACAGTATGGCAGCTTTCCCTTTAATTCTTAATAGTGGCTACTGCAGTAATCTTTAAACTGATGTTGTGGCTCACACCTAAGCACAGGAAATCTACGATCAATAGCTGTTTCCCTCTCATAGGCCCTCACATTGGGACAGTGTGTGAAGCTTTCCATTGCATAATTTGTGGTTCACAATCTTTTCCATTGATGCCAGTTTTCCTGTAAAATACATACTTATATATAAAATGTTTTAGAACCAAGAGCCATAATGTTTATGTTCTGCACTCTTAAGGTACTTTGTGACCCATTGGCTGAGTTCCCCAGATGTCTTTCAATTTTACAAATCACTGGTTCACTGCTACAAGCCTGTACTGAAGTTGTTTACAGCTTCATACTAAGTAGAAAGTTCAAATCAATTATTGTCCATTAGAGTTAGGTATAACTGATGGAATATCCCCAGAGGAGCACTGTAAATGTATCAAGATGTCTTCTCCCATTATAGAAATGGGAAGGTATGGTGAATTACTTACCTTCTCTTTTACACTTAATGCCTCTGAAGTGCTGCCAGGCAGAAAAAGCTTATGTTCTCTCATTGGGATTTATGAGAGGTCAATGTGGTAGTCCGGGCTATGGAAATCCAGAAAAGCTTCAAGTGTACATTTGTTTTAGCCTTGTTCAAAGACAGGTCAAAGTGCAGAAAGTGGGAAAGTACCACTTAACAACTGGCAATGGATTCAAAATTCAAATAAATTGTATCCAGCCCCAGTTCCTAACATCAGAGGATTTTTTTTCTTATTAGTAAACTTTATAATAAATTCAAACATTGAGAAATTCACATTCCTAAAAAAAAAAACACATAACCCATAGAAACAGCAACTCATTTAATATGCTGGAGCATCCACTAGACAGACATTATTTATCAGATCCATTTTTAGTGGACTTGTACAAACATGATGAATAATAACTTGTTCCCCAAGTGTCCATTGCTTTGAAATTACCAGATGTTTAATGTTGTTTTAGCAAATTATTTCTTTTACTTATAATTCTAGGTTAGGTCGCTTTGTCCGTAAGTTACTGAGGGAAAATTTTATAGGATGGAAGCAGAACTTTGCATAGAGCTTTCTGTTTCATTTTCAGTCTTGATCTATAATTCCTTTTGGTGACATGTTGCCTTTGCAAAGATGAACAATTCCTTTCTGGTTGTGAACATGTTTGGAGGATTATGTATTTTAAAATTTGGTTTATTGATTTGTTCAAATTTGTAAGCCACCTCAGAAATCTCCTAATTGAAGGTGAGGCTGTAAATATCCTAAACAAATAAATTAAAAAGGCATGGTCATTTACTACTCTCTCCTCAACCTATCCATGCACATTATCTGCAGTTGTTCACCTCTGTTTCAGTGTGACCCTAAAACAGGAAACCATGGACAAATCTTTTCTTCCTTTATTCGTGTATAGCCAACTACTGCCTGCCTTTTCACACAAGGTTCAGCAGAGAAGCACTTTGCACACTACAGATCACTCTGCAATACTGCCTTACTTGTCTGTAACTAGCAGCCTAAATTAATTGCTGAGAAGCAATTCTGCAGTTATTTCACAGGTTAACGATTCTCTAAAATCGTAAACACAAGAATAACAAATTTCTTCAATAGCAGCATACAAAACAGTGATAGAAAGTCATATACCAGCAATAACAAACAACCCAAACAATAAAGGGCAATATAGGCAATAATGATTCATAGAATTAAAAAACCCTAAACCCAACCAACATCACAATGGGAAGTACCATAACTATAAGCAAACACAAAGGCCTTGGTAAACAGATATGTTTTCAGCTGGCACTGAAACTTACCAGAATCAGTCCTAGGTGTGTGGGGGGGTGTTTCTTCTACAAGTACAATTTTTATATATATATATATATATATATATATATATATATATATGTTGTTTATTTTTATTTCTTAAAAACTTCACTACATAGCCACACCTTGCTTAGTATCTCATCTCCATTACAAGATGAAAACGTCTTAATTTTTAGATATCGATGGTAGCAAATTTACTAACAGGAGAGAATAACCAGAAATTTAAGGTCATGAAGGAGAAATGTGTGTGTGTGTGTTTTGAGAGAGAGAGAGAGAGAGAGAGAGAGAGAGAGAGAGAGAGAGAGAGAGAGAGAGAGAGAGAGAGAGAGAGAGAGAGAGATATGAATGAATGAATGAATGAATGAATATAGGCTCACAGATATGCTGAAGTATTGAAAGCATACATTCCAATCAACAAGTGACCAGAAGTCTGATATACATTTCATTGAGAACACTACTATAAAAATCAGAAAATATTATATTTATACTCCTTCAAAATGGGGATATTAGGAGGCACCAGGAATAGTTAATGATCTTCCAGACCATTCTATGCGGAAAAGAGGTACATACAAAGCACAAGAAATGCTAATTACCTCAGATGTCCAAAAGGTCTCTTCCTAGAAAGGCTGGCCAAGAAATCTATTGCCAAGTGGTAGTTCTAGGCCATCCAAAAAAGTTCAAATGTGGCACATAGATAGTCCTGACTGTCTGAAGAGTCTGAAATGGAAACATTGGTACTTTTGTATGTGTTGTATAGAAAAATGTTACAAAAGCATGTGCCCAGTTTAGCATGTCAATCTAACAAGTGATATTAGCATAAGTACTGATGTGATATAGGAACTATGTATAGGTGAACTTAAAGAATTTGGTGTGTGTCAATAACATATTTAAATACTATTTTTGTTTGCTCATGGAAACCCTTTTTGTTAATTGCTCTGTCCATGGTGCTACCAAACTACTGTTTTCCTTGCCTTCTTTTGCAGCAACATGGAACATGAGCCTCCAGAAAAGCAGCAAAAAAAGTTGTATAGTACATCCTTACACTTAAGGATGTTTTTAGCTACTTCATGACTGCCCTTTCCAGTCCCAATCTGCTTCTGATTTCTTGGTTGCAGGGTCCCTTTTGGTTAATGACGGAGCCAAAGAATATAAAATCTTGAACAATTTCTTCATCATTAACCTTAAATTTGCATAATTCCTTGTGTCTTCTTGACATTCAGCTGTAATCCTGTTTTGGCACTTTCTGCTGTAACTTCCATCAGTAGTCACTTCAGATCTTCACTATTTTCTGCTAGTAATGTCTCAAATAGTTTAATGTTCCTTCCACCAGTTTCCAATCCATCTTCATCTAAATCTAATCTAGCTTTCCTTATGATATGTTCTGGATATAGATTGAATAGACAGGGAGATAAATACATCCTTGTCTAACACCTTTGCCTTCTGTTTCTCATATTCTGTCAAAACAGTAGCTTCTTGTCTAGAGTATAGGCTGCACATCAAAACAATCAGATGTTGTGGCACACCCGTTTCTTTTAAAACCAACCATAGATTTTCATGATCCCCACAGTTCAAAAACTTTGCTGTGAAATCTATGAAACACAAGATTATGTTCTTCTGAAATTATCTCGTATGCTCTAGTAACCAATGTAAATTAGCAATACGATTTATAGTGCCTCTTCCTTTTCTGAATCCAGCTGGAATATCTGGCATTTCTTATTCCATTTGTGGTAACAATCTTTGTTGTAAGATTTTGAACATCACTTCACTTATGTGAGAAATTAATGCAGTGGTCCTATAGTTGCTGCAGACTTTGACGTCTTCATTTTTTGGGGGAATCAGAATGTAAATTGAGTGGTTCCATTCTGTGGGCAATTGTTTTTTTCATATTGTTGGAACATTCTTGTTAAGATTTTGATGGGCTCTATTTCTGTGGCGTGGAATAGTTCTATTGATATCCCATCTACTCCTGGTGATCTGTATCTCCCAATTGCTTAGTGCATCTTTCACTTCACTTTCTAACATTGCAGGGTTTTCTTCAAAAGATTCTTCTTCAAAGGAAATCTGTCATCCTTTCATCTCTTCTGTATAGTTCTTCAGTGTATTATTCCCATGTTTTCTTTAGTATGTCCTGTTCAGTTAATGTATTTCCATACTGATGTTTCAGTATGCCTGATTCTGCTTTAAATTTCCCCTTGATTTCTTGGATCTCATGGAATCAATCTCTTGTTCCTCCTTTTTTGTTGTTCTCCTCTATGTCTTTACATTGGTTATTATAATAGTTCTCGTCTGTATTTAGACTTCTGATTCTGTTTCTGTTACCTTTTACTTTTGCTTCTTGTCTGCCTTAAGCAATTTTAAGTGTTTCATCAATCATCCATCAAGGCTTTTCATTTCTTTTGGCTAAAGGAATAGTCTTTGTGCATTCTTCCTTGATAAGATCTCTGGTTTTAACCCATCATTCATCTTCCATCTCCAGTGCAGCCACACAGGCCAGCCACAGAAAGATTTTCTTCCAGATAAAAGCCATCAGAGGTGGTGCCCCTCCCCCTCCAAAGCCAATGCAAATGGCTTTTCCTGTCCAAACCATCATGTGTTCTGGAAGCGGGCACCCTCTTTCCCCTCAGTTCCTTTTTTTGCTGCTGTGTGGATAGGACCTTTCCAGCTTAGCTGTGCTTTTTTCAACCAAAACTTGGTGTTTTTTTGGCTTTCCAAGGGTTCTTCCCTCCTGGCTTCTACTTTTTCTCCTTTTTGATGAAGTTTTTTTCTCTGTGAGGGATTGCTTGTCCTGATTGAGGTGACTCTCATCAGCCTACCCTTGGGTTTCCCCGTTGTTGTCACTTATGGTGCCCAACATGGTGTCTAAGGCATTTTTTTAAAAAATGTACAAATATATCTGAAGAGGAGCACTCTGATATCCCATCAGGGCAGCAGGTATGATTTGAACCAGCTATGCCTTCATCATGGCAACAACCTTGTCTGCCTCAGTTGCCCTCATACTATACGTCACAAGCATAATATCTTCAGCAATGGCTTGAGAATCCCCAGGAATCCCAGCTTCCATCTACCCCTGTACTGAGTTTTGGTTATAATTCTAGGGATCCTGGATACTTGAAAGCCTGCTCTCCTTTCATGCTGCCTGAGGTGGACCCTGAAGTTGTATGGAATGTGACATTCCATTATAGCTTGGGGAGCATGTTGAAACTATCCCCAGATGAAAGGGTTGGGGGCCCAACTCCTATTTCACCAAATGAAGATATGAGACTTTATAGTGAGCGAATGCTCAGGATGGCTAAGGACATTGATGTTTCCACATTTGACAATAGGCCAAAAGATAAGATTTTGAGTTGCCTTTATCCTGACTCACATGGTATTGTGGTATTCCCTGTTTTGGAGGGCCTCGCTGACTTGACAGTACTGATTTGGCAGAAGCCAGGATCTACTCCACCTGCTCCTCACAGAGTAGAGAACCTATACAAAATCAAGCAGGGCTAATGTGAGTTTCTGACAACTCATCAGCCACCTTCTTCTTTGGTTACTGAGGACATGCAGGTGCATCACAAGCCTGATCAGCACTCCTCTCCATCTGATAGAGAGAGTCAACATTTAGTTTTCTTAGGTAGAAACTTGTATTCCTCTGTAGCCCTTACAAATTACCAAACCAGACTTTCGGTTTCGGTGGAGCGAATGGCGGTCGCCTCTCGGGATGCTCCCGGAGGCGATCAGCCCATGCACGGTCGGGGGGGGTCTTTGCACAAGCGAAGGACCCTAGTGAGCCTTAGTTAAAGGCTCCGAACCAGGGGGCACATAGGAAGCGGCCTCTTTACTGGCCTGACAGCCGGGAAATTGAGGCTTTCCCACTGCCCCAGTGGCCCCGCTGTGTTGTGCCCGTATGGGACTTAGCAACGCCACTGACTTCCAGGAGTGAAGCAGCAGAAGATGAATTAAAAAAGGAAGAATCGGCAGCAAACTGTGTGTTGGAGATCTGCTTGAAAGCGGTATAAATGCGCTCCCCCCCATAATCATATAAGCGCATGGGAGGAGGGAGGAATCCCCCCCCAGAAATCGAAGGAAAGAAGGAGGGTGAAGTGAAAAAGCGGATTGGCAAAGATACCTTTGGGGATTTTACTAAAGCTGAGGAAACTAATTTGTCTCCTGAGTGGCGCGGCACGGACTTTGTAAAAATAAACAATAAAAATGTCGGGGCAGAATAAGGTCCCAGACAAGCCGGCAAAGAAGATGGGAGGAACTTCCGGTTCTGGTAACCTCCCCCTGGAGCCAGCTGTCAATCAACAGAAAAGTGAGTCACTGCGCCCTCTGCTGGACCAAATGCAGAAAATCAGCGAAACCCTTTTTAACATGGAGAGTGTGCTCAGCAGTCAACAGAAGCAGTTAACAGATAAAGCAAAGAAGATGGAGGAGATCGCACAGAAATGTTTGATCTCAACGGAAGACATCAAGAAAATCAAGAAAAAGGTCAACAAAATAGAAAAACACCAAGATATGCAAGAAAAAAAGGATTTTAATGCTTCAGATGGAAAAATCAAACTTAACTCTCCGTTTTCAGGGCATAAAAGAGGAAGAGAAAGAAGATCTCAGAAGCATTTTGGCGAATGCCTTGGCACCACTAACTGGCAGAGAAGCGCAAAAATTAAAACAAGGAGATGGATGTGGCCTATAGAGCCTACTCCAGCTTTACAAAGAAAAACAATTTGCCAGCAGAAGTGGTTGTCAAGTTTACCAAGCAGCGTACTTGAGATCAAATTTTAAGACCAACTTCAGCAACGCCCTTGAAGATTGGTGAGCAGAATATCAGGATTTTAAAGGATGTTCCATATGAAATTCGTATGAAAAGAAAAGCATACAAAGGATTGACCTTGTTTCTACAAAGGCATCAAACCAGCTACAAATGGTGGATTCCTGAGGGATTGGTGTTTAAATTTAATGATAAGAGAGAGAAGATTGACTCCGTTTTCAAAGCTCAAGAATTCTTGAAGAGACACGCCAGTTCAGAGGAAGATGCAGAACTCGCTAAATGGACAGTGTTAAGTAGCGAAGAAGACAGTGGCCCGGAAGAGGGAGGCGCAAGATCGGAAGATGAAAAAGCTTCTGTTCCAAGGCAGTGCTTTGCCCCAAAGCAGCATAGGTTCACTACTCCTTTTTATATAGGCCAAAGGCATGAACAGAAGCAGGTGCCCTACCAGTATCCTCAGTGTCAATATCAGCAATCATCCTTCGAAAGGAGAAGAAGTGCCCGAGATCTAGGTCTGCAAGCCAACAACCTCCTCATAGGGAGCAAAGTCAGCAGTTGCCAAAGTTCTGACTATCAGATATCCTCAGGCAGCCCCATGTTCAGGGATAGGTTAGTCCATTTTTAGAGTGCATATTGTTCTATTTGTTCTGATGTTTAGGTTTTGTCAGTCATTTGTGACAGTTATTTTCTTGAGTACACCTCACTTCCCCCATGTCTCCCGATATCAGCAGCAGAGGAGAACACTTACCCTGAACACTGACTTCAACTGAATGAGCTCTTACAAAAGGGTGTGGGCTCCTTACAAAAATAAGTAATCTTTCATTAAAATCTGCCTCTGTTCCTGAGGACTGGAAGGTAGCCAATGTCATTCCCATCTTTAAGAAGGGTTCCAGAGGAGATCCGGGAAATTACAGGCCAGTCAGTCTGACATCGATACCGGGTAACTTGGAGGAAACTGTTATTAAGGAAAGAATTAGTAGGCACATTGATGAACAAAAACTATTGAGGTAGGCTCAGCATGCGTTCTGTAAGGGAAGATCTTGCATCACTAACCTGTTAGTGTTTTTTGAGGGAGTGAACAAACATGTGGATAAGGGGGACCCAATAGATGTTGTTTACCTTAACTTCCAGAAAGCTTTTAATAAGGTTCCTCAATAGTCATGGGATAAAAAGATAAAAGGACAAGTCCTCTTGTGGATCAAAAACTAGCTAATTAATAGGATACAGAGAGTGAGTATAAATGGGAAATTTTCTGAGTGGAGGGTGGTAAGTAGTGGGATCAGTAGAGGGTCTGATGCTTTTTAACTTGTTCAATAATGGTTTAGAGTTGGGAACAAGTAGTGAAGTGGCTAAATTTGCAGATGACATGAAATTGTTCAGGGTAGTAAGAACCAGGGAGGATTGTGAGGCACTCCAAAGGGATCTTTCAAGGATGGGCAAGTGGGCATCAACGTGGCAGATGGGACTTGATGTGGCCAAGTGCAAAGTGATGCACATTGGAGCCAAAAATCTTGAATATAAATACACGCCAATGGGGACCAAACTGGCAGAGTCTGACCAAGAAAGAGCTCTTGGAGTTGTAGTAGATAACTCACTGAAAATGTCTAGACAGTGTGCAACTGCAATAAAAAAAGGCCAGCATTATGCTGGGGATTATTAGGAAGGGAACTGAAAACAAATCAGCCAGTATCATAATGTCCGTGTATAAATCAATGGTGGAACCTCATTTGGTGTACTGTGTACAGTTCTGGTCACCACACCTCAAAAAGGATATTATAGCATTGGAAAAAGTGCAGAAAAGGGCGACTAGAATGATAAAAAGGTTGGAACACTTTCCTTATGAAGAAGAGTGCTTGGGGCTCTTTAGCTTGGAGAAATGACAGCTGAGGGATGACATGATCGAGGTTTATAAGATTATGCGTGGGATAGAGCAGGTTGAGAAAGAAGTACTTTTCTCCCTTTCTCACACTACAAGAACTCGTGGGCACTCTAATGAAATTGCTGAGCAGTTGGGTTAGAACAGATAAAAGGAAGTACTTCTTCACCCAAAGAGTGATTTACACATGGAATTCACTGCCACAGGAGGTGGTGGTGGCTACAAGCATGGATGGCTTCAAGAGGGAATTGGATAAACACATGGAGCAGAAGTCCATCAGAGGCTATTAGCCAGAAGGTATAGCTAGGAACTGTCAATCTGGGTCAAGTGATGCACCGTATCCTTGGTGCTTGGGAGGGGCAACAGTGGGAGGGCTTCTAGTGTCCTGGCCCCACTGGTGGACCTCCTGATGGCACCTGATATTTTTGGCCACTGTGTGACAGAGTGTTGGACTGGATGGGCCATTGGCCTGATCCAACATTGGGTTCTCTCATGTTCTTATGGGCCTACAGTCAAGGGGTTTTCACTCCAGGTGTTTTTCTTGTGGTTAAAAAAAGATGGCCAATCTCCAATTTGTGAAAATTAAACAAGTTTCTGAATGTTTCTAAGTTCAGAATGGTTTCTCTTTCATCTGTAATCAAGTTGCTCACCCCCAACTCCTAGTTTGCTGTCTTGGACTTTAAAGACACCTATTTTCACATTGTCATTCATCCCTCACACAGAAACTACCTTTGCTTCAGGCAAGGCTCATAAATTTTTCAGTACTCAGCCCTCCGATTTGGCCTCACCATAATTCCTGCAGTTTTTACAAAATGCATAACGGTAGTCGTGGCTCATTTAAGGACTACAGATCATACCATTTCCCCCTATTTGAATTATTGGCTGGTTGTAGCATATTCCCAGGAACTGCTGAGGGTTCGTTTGGATGTGATCCTCTCCACTTGCACAGGCTTGGGCTTAGTGGTCAATTGGGAGACGTCCTGCTTGGAACCTTCCTGCCAAGTTCAGTTTATTGGGACATCAGTAGATTTGCTGCAGGAAAGGGCTTTTCTACCCATGGATAGGGGCAGTTCTATTAAAGTTATGGCTCGTGCCTTTCTATGAAACAGGTGGCAGTCAGTTAAATCTATCCAACACCTATTGGGCTTTATGACATCTACTATGGCTGTCATTCCCCAGACTAGACTGCACATGTGTAGTTTCCAGATTTGGTTCATTAGAAAGTTTGACCTATGAGGCATTCCTCTAGGCACTACTTCTCTATTCTCAGAGCGACTTTAAGGTTTCATAGCTGGTGGACATGGGATGCCAGTCTTTTCACAGGAGTCCAATTTGTGGTTTAGGTCCCACAGATCACCCTCACTACTGATGCTTCCCTAACAGACTGGGGTGCCCACTGTGAAGGTTTCTTTGTTCAGGGCAAGTGGACAGCACCAATGTTCCCTCTAAGCTGTGGAGTCCTCTGAGCAAAAATTCTACTTCGTGAGCTACTGGCATTAAAGTTATGAGCAAGCGATTTGGCCACGTTATAAAACAGTTTGCTCTGGAGCCATCTTTCCTGAGCGAAGACAAAAATGTGTGAATGGGAGGCTAAAAAACTGTGAGCTAGCTCACTCTAACTCAGATTAGAGGGAACACTGGTCAGCACTCAGTAGTGGCTTTCATATTAATATTCTCTAGCTTCATGCAGTCAGGTTCACCCTTACCTCCTTTGTAGAGGCAGGAGGGTGCTTCTTCAAACAGACAATATATCTACCATGTATTACCTCAGCAAACATGGAGGTACATGGTCTTGGAGGTTGTGCATGGAAGCCGTTGCAGTTTGGGATATGGCTGCATGTATCAGTGTTTTCTCCAGGGCTATTTATATAGCAGGAAACCTGAACATCATGACTGACAGCCTAAGCAGAGTCTTTCTTACCAACCACAAGTGGTCAATTCAGCCCAAATATCTTCAGGGAGTTTTTGAGATGTGGGGGACCCCTCAGGTGGACCTCTTCACCATATACAAGATGAGAAAGGCACCACAGTTTTGTTCCCTTGCAGGCAGTGACCCAGCCTCATTGGGAAATGCATTCCAAATCCCTTGGTTGGGGATTCTTTTCTACACTTTCTCTCCCTTTCCCCTCCTGAGCAGGGTTATCGGAAAGCTGATAGTAAAGGGCTTGGGCTGTATTCTGAAAGCTCCCTTTTGACCATGCCAAATTTGGTTCTTCAAGCTCCTCTGCTTTGCAAGGTCAGAGTACATTACCCTTCCCCCACCCCTGGATTTTCTGATAAGGGGGCTTATTCTGCACCATGATGTGGCCTGCCTACATCTTACAGCGTGGAGGGTACACCTGTAGAGTTGCAGTTCTCACTTGAGGTCCGTGATATCCTAGTCCAAGCTAGAAAATCGTCTACCAGATACTTATATTTGGGGAAGTGGATTCAGTTCAAGACCTGGGCACAGTCCAAGGGGTTGTCACATTTTACCTGCTCCTTACCTTTAGTCTTGGAATACCTGCTTTCCCTGTCTGATGAAGGATTAGCTATTTAAAACTACAATCCTAGAAGCTCAGAAAAAATATATATCACAGGTTAGGAAAGGCACAACTAGATATAGAAAAAAGCCTGCATGGTTAACAAATAAAGTAATGGAAGCTGTAAAAAGTAAGAAGGATTCCTTTAAGCGGTGGAAAGCTAGTCTCACTGAGGTTGATAAAAGGGAACACAGACTGTGGCAAATAAAATGCAAGTCTGTGATCAGGCAAGCAAAAAGGGAATATGAGGAGCATATCGCAAAAAACATAAAAGGCCAACTATAAAACTTTCTTCAAATACATTAGAAGTAGGAAGCCAGCCAGGGAAGCAGTGGGGCCCTTGGATGACCAAGGGGTAAAAGGACTACTGAAGGATGACAGGGAAATGGCTGAGAAGCTGAATGCATTTTTTGCCTCTGTCTTCACTGTGGAAGAGGAGAAGTGCTTGCCCACTCCAGAAGCACCGATTTCGGGAGGGGGTTTGAAAGACCTGAATCAGATTGTGGTGACAAGAGAGGAAGTCCTCCAACTGATGGACAATTTAAAAACTAATAAATCACCAGGCCCGGATGGCATTCATCCGAGAGTTCTGAAAGAACTCAAATGTGAACTTGTGGATCTCCTGACAAAAATATGTAATCTTTCTTTAAAATCTGCCTCCATTCCTGAGGACTGGAAGGTAGCTAATGTCACTCCCATCTTTAAACAGGACTCCAGGGGAGATCCAGGAAATTACAGGCCAGTCAGTCTGACGTCGATACCGGGGAAGTTGGTGGAAACTGTTATTAAGGAAAGAATTAGTAGGCGCATTGATGAACAAAAACTATTGAGGCAGACTCAGCATGGGTTCTGTAAGGGAAGATCTTGTCTCACTAACCTGTTAGTGTTTTTTGAGGGAGTGAACAAACATGTGGACAAGGGGGACCCAATAGATGTTATTTACCTTGACTTCCAGAAAGCTTTTGATACAGTTCCTCATCAAAGGCTCCTAAGTAAGCTCAATAGTCATGGAATAAAAGGACAAGTCCTCTTGTGGATCAAAAACTGGCTTATGAATAGGAAACAGAGAGTGAGTATAAATGGGAAATTTTCTCAGTGGAGGGTGGTAAGCAGTGGGGTACCACAGGGATCAGTACTCGGTCCAATGCTTTTTAACTTGTTTATTAACTATTTGGAATTGGGTGTAAGCAGTGAAGTGGCTAAATTTGCAGATGACACAAAGTTGTTCAGGGTGGTGAAAACCAGGGAGGATTGTGAGGCACTCCAAAGGGATCTGTCGAGGATGGGTGAGTGGGCGTCAACGTGGCAAATGGGGTTCAGTGTGGCCAAGTGCAAAGTGATGCACATTGGAGCCAAAAATCCTAAATATAAATACACGTTGATGGGGTCTGAACTGGCAGAGACTGACCAAGAGAGAGATCTTGGAGTTGTAGTAGATAACTCAATGAAAATGTCTAGACAGTGTGTAGCTGCAATAAAGAAGGCCAACGCTATGCTGGGGATTATTAGGAAGGGAACTGAAAACAAATCAGCCAGTATCATCATGCCCCTGTATAAATCATTGGTGTGACCTCATTTGGAATACTGTGTACAGTTCTGGTCGCCACATCTCAAAAAGGATATTATAGCATTGGAAAAAGTGCAGAGAAGGGCAACTAGAATGATAAAAGAGTTGGAACACCTTCCCTATGAAGAAAGGTTAAAACGCTTGGGGCTCTTTAGCTTGGAGAAACGATGGCTGAGGGGTGACATGATCGAGGTTTATAAGATTATGAATGGGATTGAGCAGGTTGAGAAAGAAGTACATTTCTCTCTTTCTCACAATACAAGAACTCGTGGGCACTCCATGAATTTGCTGAGCAGTCGGGTTAGAACAGATGAACAAGGCCTGGCGTTTAGCTGACTGAATTAGGGTCTCTGACAGTTTGTTCAGAATCCTTCAATTTTTGGGACTGGTCGGAAACCCGCGGCTCCAACATGAGTGGCGGTGAAGAAGACACTCTCCTGATCGAAGAAGAAAAGAAGGAGGACAAGAAACCTCCTGTACCCACAGAAGCCCCTGGCACATATGTACCGGTAACACGGGGCCAGGAGTACGACTTTGGAGGGCCCTACGGAGATCCGTATGGGGCGGCCTACGGCGGGGTAACCACCCGAGTCAAGCAGTGATGAGATTGGGTGAAACCCCTGGCGGAGACCCATGAGACGTGGTTTGCGACTCCGAGAGCTTCGGTGCGAGTGAGCCACGTCGAGAGGTCGGTCCGCAGACTGACCACGGCCGAGGGGCTGGAGGACACCTGCCGAGACTCCGAGGGCCTGGAAAGCGCCATGGTGAGACGGAGGTGGAGTGGCGAGCCGAGCCAAGATCGCCTGGTTCGCCTCCTAGATGAATCCCTCGCCCGCATTCCCCAGATGATCGCGGAGGGCATCCGAAAGGAACGGGAGCGGCAACAGCGGGAGGAACCACCCGCCCAACCCCCTC
This sequence comes from Gekko gecko, assembly GCA_029375565.1. Taxonomy (NCBI): domain Eukaryota; kingdom Metazoa; phylum Chordata; class Lepidosauria; order Squamata; family Gekkonidae; genus Gekko; species Gekko gecko. Next base: position 47,176,938 of record JAPDNY010000004.1, read on the forward strand.
AAGACCAGCGACAGGCGCCGGTGCCGGACCAACAAAATGTACCGGCTCAACCCCCCGCTCAACCTGCGGGGCCGGGCCCGCAAGGACCGCCGGGGCAGCCACCCCCCCGACCATGGGGGTTCCTGCCACCGAAACCGGCGGAACTCCTGGATGTGGACTTTGATGGAGATCCAGAGAAGTTTCCTTTCTTCCTGGTGAGGGCCGAAAGATTTATCGAGACGTGGGGCCACCTGTTCCAACGCGAAGACCGAATGGTGGATGTCATAGCCTCGCACCTGAAAGATGCCGCGGCTGACTGGTATGTCGGGCTCCACCAGGCTGACGGGCGGGAGCTGAGGGAAATCGATACCTTCATGTGGGCCATGAAGGAACAATTCGAGGACATGAACGCCAATAAGACGGCCAAAGCAGCCATCCGTGCCCTCAAGCAAGGCGGCAAGGCGGTGAGAGATTACACAGCTGACTTCCGCAGGTGCGCGGCCAAAACTCGAGGGTTGAGCGACGGGACTCTAGCAGACCACTACAAATTAGGACTCAACGCGGAGATTCGTCGTTCAGTCACCAAGACCCAAGATCCAGACACATTAACAGGCTGGATACAAGCGGCCATCACCATGGAAAACCGCTTAAAAACTATCAAACTGGATGATGCAGCTGCGATGAATAAAGGGGGGCAGTCGGGCCCTACACTGGCTACGCGAGGGAAGAACCCACCACCGAACCCGAGACCCAAGGACGGCACAAGAGAACTTCGGATGAAGCAAGGTCTCTGCCTGAAATGCGGGGAAGGGGGCCACTTCACGGCGAGCTGCCCAGGCTCCCCCGCATCGACCGGGGCCGCCAAGGGAGTCAAGAAGAAGTTTGACACTTCCACCCCAAAACCGGTGGCGAAACCGAGAGGGGCGAGGGCCTTGCAAGCTAAGCCGCTCAGTGAGGCATCGGATTCGTCGGATGGCGAGACCGTGCAGCCGGGAAACGAGACGGACCTGCTGTAAATAGCGCTGAACAGCAGGTCCCGGACTCTCAAGCGCAGATCCCGGTGAGCAGACCTCCCTCTCTTTTCTTCCTCACAGTGACTTTGATGGACCCGGGTCTACTGATCCACGTGAGGGTGCGAGCTCTCATTGACTCGGGGTGTGGGAGAGACCTCATCAACCCCACACTAGTAACGGGGCTGGGGGCGAAGGTAGTTAAGTTGACCGATCCCCTGATTTTCACGCAAATGGATGGCTCTACAATGAAAGAGCCTTGCAAATATGAGACTGTCCCCTTGCGCGTGGGAATTGGGCACCACTGGGAGGAGAGGCCTTTCGTCGTTACCCCTTCTGCCCGGTTTCCCCTAGTGCTCGGGAGTGCGTGGTTCTTCGATCACGATCCACATGTCTTATGGGGAGAGGGGAAAGTGAATTTCATTGCCAAGAAATGCCAGTCCCACCTATGGAAACAGGAGTGGGGTGCCCCGATGGGGGGGGAGTCCTTGGTGACGGTGGGGGTGGCGGAAGCAGAACTAGAAATGATTCCATCAGAGTACCGCGATTTGGCTTCCGTCTTTGGGGAAGAGGAAGCCGATGAACTACCCCCCCATAGAAACTCTGACTGTGCTATTGAAATTTTGCCGAATCAAAAGCTACCTAAAGGGAAGTTATATTCCATGAGCCCTTCGGAAAAGGTAGAATTGAGGAAATTTATCGACAAGAACTTAAGCAGAGGGTTTATAAGACCTGCCTCCTCCCCGTTCGCAGCTCCCGTTCTCTTCCGGAAAAAGAAGGACGGGGGTTGCGGTTGTGCACTGACTATCGAGGCTTGAATGCAGTCTCCAACACGAACGCTTATCCCATGCCCCTGATCAAAGACTTGTTGGCTGCGGTGGCTGGGGGAAAGGTATTCTCGAAGCTAGATCTCAGAGATGCCTACTTCAGGGTGCGAATAAGGGAGGGGGATGAATTTAAAACGGCGTTTAATACCCCCTGGGTCAATTTGAATACTTAGTCATGCCCTTCGGTCTTCAGGGAGCGCCGGGAGTCTTCATGAACTTAATTAATGAGGTGCTCCACAAGTATTTATTCAAGGGGGTCCTTGTTTACCTTGATGACATACTTTTGTATTCCCCTGACCTAAAATCCCATGTGAAACTGGTGCGAGAGGTTTTACAAACGTTGCATAAGCATAAGCTCTTCGCTAAGCTGTCTAAGTGTGAATTTCACAAGTCAGAGATCCCTTTCCTGGGCTACCGCATATCGCAAAGGGGGATTGAAATGGACCCTGACAAAATAAAAGATGTGGTGGGGTGGGAGCCACCCAAGACTCGGAGGCAACTCCAAGGGTTCCTCGGATTCTGAACAAACTGTCAGAGACCCTAATTCAGTCAGCTAAACGCCAGGCCTTGTTCATTGAAGCAAGAATAGCATTTTATTATAGAGCTGCAATATTAGGTTACTGGAGCAGATACATTGTTCAGAATAACGTGGTTACACAAAGCAAGCAGTTATACCAGAAATGGGGTGAATGGGGACCCCCCCTTCCACCAATGAATGCCTAATATGCGAATGAGAACTGAAAGTTACTATACTAATGAAGTTCTCACCGCCCCCATTGTTCCCAGCCAAGCTGTAGCTTTGAAAGCGATAGGAAGCTCACAGCTTGTCTCCACCAAGGTCAGGGTGTTAAGTCTACCAGAGATAGAGCCTGCAGGGCTCGCCCTCCGCATTCCATCCGACCACTCCAGGTGCATAAATCTACACCCCACGATCCCAACCTCCCGCCCTACACACCACAATTCATCTCAAGGCCCATCCTCCCCCCCTACTCCATCCATCATGGCAGGACTACCTGACAGAAGTACTTCTTCACCCAAAGAGTGATTAACATATGGAATTCACTGCCACAGGAGGTGGTGGCAGCTACAAGCATGGACAGTTTCAAGAGGGAATTAGATAAGCATATGGAGCAGAAGTCCATCAGTAGCTATTAGCCACAGGGTATAGATGGGAACTCTCAGTCTGGGGCAGGTGATGCACTCTATTCTTGGTGCTGGAGGGGGCAGCAGTGGGAGGGCTTCTAGTGTCCTGGCCCCACTGCTGGACCTCCTGATGGCACCTGGTATATTTTGGCTGCTCTGTGACAGAGTGTTGGACTAGATGGGCCATTGGCCTGATTCAACATTGGCTTCTCTTATGTTCTTATGTTCTTAGCTGTATCTCCTGTAAAGGTCCATATAGCAGCTATTTTGGCATATCACTAGGGTGTAGGAGGCTCTTCTCTGTTTGTCCATAAGCTATCTCAGCATTTTCTCAAGAGTCTGCTCAATATGTTTTCCCCCTGCTCCTCAAATTGTTCTGTGGTGGTCTGTATCCCTTGTACTGATTCAGTTAATGAAGCCCCTTTGAGCCTTTGGCTTTGTGCCCCCTGGCCTTGCTTTCTAGAAAAGTAGCTTTCCTGGTAGCAGTTACTATGGCTTTGAGAATGAGTGAATTAGCAGCTCTTGAAGGTAGATCCCCCCATTCCTGAAGGTTTGAATGAAAGAGTGGTGCTTCACCCCAGTTTCGAATTTCTTCCAAAGGCAGTTTCTAAGTTTCACCTGGGACCAGAGATACTGCTGTCAGTGTTCTTTCCATTCTGAGGTCAAGAAAGCCCTTCATACTCTGGACATCAGAAGGGCTCTATTGTACTACTTTGAGAGTGCGTGACCATTCTGGGTAGATAAGGCCTTGTTTGTTTGTTAATGGGACCTGAAGAAGGGAAGGGCTGCTTCTTCTCAGTCCCTCTCTAGGTGGGTTGTAGCTGCTATGTGTTCCTGCTGTGGGGCAGCTGGATAAATGTACTCATTAGAGATTAAGGCATATTCTACAAGGGCACAAGGTTTCTCAGCTGCTTTCCATAGAAGGGTCCTGCTGGTGGACATTTGCAAAGCTGCAACATGGTTGGCAGAAGACATGTTTGTCAAGCATGTGTTGGACCTGCACGCGAGGAAGGATGCAGACATGAGCAAGGCAGTTCTCCAGTCACTTTTCCAGTGAGACTGTCATCCTATCTCCTTCAGTGAGTGGCTTGCTAATGTCCCCATGTGGGGCTGCACCAAAGATGGAAGATGAAAACAGAGTTGCACTTTCCTGTAACTGTTGTTCATTAACGTCTTCTGTGCAGACACACATTTCTTCCCTCATGACCCACTGTGAGCTCTCACATGATTGTACTTAGTAGTGTGTTTGCTTGCAGAGGTCTGGCAGGAACTGAGGGGGGGCACCAGCTTCCAGAGTGTGGATGGGAAAAGCCACGTGTCAGCTCAGGAGGTCTGCTGCCCCCATTTGGTCTGCTGCCCCCTCAGATGGCTTTCAGCTGGAAGAAAATCTGTTTGTAGCTGGCCTGTACAGGCACAGTCGTAATGTGTGTATGCACAGAAGATGCTGATGAACAACAGTTTCAGGTAAGTGCAACTCTGTTTTCTTCTGCTTAACAGGCACTTGAACTTAGTAAAGCAAAGCTGTTTTTTACATGCTCTTTAAACTCTTCAGGAATGTTGTTTAGTTTGTATTTTGGCACTATGAATGTTTTGGTGTTTTTCTTCAGCTTTATTCTAATTTTCGATATTAAGAATTCATATGCTGTACCATAGTCAGCTCCTGGTTTTGTTTTAGCAGAGAGAATAGAGCTTCTCCATCTTCTGATTCCAATTATGTAATCTATTTGATTTATATATTGGCCATTCAGTGATGTCCACATATACAATAATCTGTTTGGTTGCCTGAAATGTGTTCGCAATGAACAAATCGTTGTCTTCACATAATTCTGTGAGTTGCTCTCCTGCTTCATTTCATGCTCCTAGCCAGGATCTTACAACAGTATTTGATTCTGCTTGGTTTCCTATTTTTGTGTTCCAGTCACTTGTGATGATCAACACATCTTGCTTAGGTATATGATCATTTTTTTCCTGGACACTTGCATAAAAGCTTGCCATTTCTTCCTCTTCAGCATCTGTAGCTGGGGCATGAATTTGAATGATGGTCCTGTTGATAGACTTCCCATAAAGTCAGACTAATATTATCTGGTCAGACTTAGCATTATAACCCCTGATAGCCTGTGCTGCATCTTGCCTCACTATTAGAGCAACTCTCTTCTGTGTTTGTCATTTCCCAAGTAAAACACTTGTAATGTTCTGACTGAAAAAGTCTTAATCCAGTCCACTTTAGTTCACTCACTCCTAGGATTGCAATGCTTAAACATTCCATTTATCGTTTCATAATTTCAAACTTACCTTGCTTTATAATTCTCACATTTCATGCTCCTATTATATGTGTCAAACGGCTTTGCATTTTCCTTTTACATCCATTCACATCACGAACCAAACATCTTTTTAGCTTTAGTCCAGTTGTATGATTAATCATACTGCTACTCATACTTGTCCTCTGCTCTTCCCCATTGGCTGATTGAATGCCATCCAAACTGGGGGTGGGGTGGGGATTCTTCCAGGTCTATATCTTTTTTTCATTTTTGATTGTCTCATCATAGGGTTTTCAAGGTATGAGATGATCAAAAGTGGTTTACCATTGCCTTTTTTGTACAGTACTAACCAGGGTAACCTGAAGTGTCACTTCCATTGCCTAAGATAGATCTTCTGCCACTGTCACCTTCCACTATTGCTGCTTCCCAGTAGCTATCCCTGAAGGATTCCTTCATCACTATCACCATTGGAACTTTCCATTTTCTTCTGCTGTTGTGCTCATTGACTCCTGAAGGGGTGGATGTATCTTAGTCTGATGTCTCAGCTGTGACCATTCCACCCTGAGTGATTTTGCTAGAAGCTTAGCCTCTTGATAGAGACTAAACTCCTTGCAGCAGGGGTGTCAAACTCATTTGTTATGAGGGCCAGATTTGACATAAAGTGAACTTTGTCAGGCAGAGCCATGTGTGTCATAAAATGTAATGCAAGGTAGCAGAGATATAACCTTTATTAAGGACACAGACAAACACAACAAGGATAGAGTCCAAAGGCACCTTTAAGACCAACAAATTTTTATTCAAGATGTGAGCATTCATATGCATGCACATTTCGTCAGACGATGAAATGGAATTACATATCATAGTTGTATATCTATATATGTAGGGGTGGCTTGTTAGCATACAAAATAGTGAAAATATTTTTAAAAAACAGATAAAAAGAATGACAAGCTCAGTTTCTGGTTATTATCTGTTTTGGTTCAACTGGTTTTTTTTTTTTTTAAATATATAAATTTAAAATTTTTCCAGTGCCATAAATGGAGGGTGGTCTAATTTAGCATATTATTTAGACTTCAGAGGTTTATAAAGTTTAGCATGGGGTAAACAGGTTCAGCAAGTTGACTGCAGTGCATGGCCAAAGCTTTTCCCAGGGCCTTGCATAGGAGTTTGTAAGGGCCTTCCCTTCGTTTCAGGGCTCCTGGGCTATCTTCTTTCACTCACCCTGCTGGCAAGAAGATCACCGTGCATAACCAACCCTTCCTGGGAATAGGACCTTGGCAGCGGCTCAAACCACCCCTCCCAATTTTGGCCCACTCTTTCTTGTTGGGAACTGGTGTCACTTGGCCTGCTGGCAAGAATATGACAGTGCATGGCCAACCCTTTTCAGTGCTGCAAGTCACCACATTTGCAATTGTCATGTGGGGTAATGCTCATCCGTGACAGTGTGTGTCTTCGAGCCACCACATCAACACACATTGCTTGCTTCTGCATCTGGTGGCTCCTCTGGATGGGAGTCTGTTCCATGGCTCCAGTCCAGAGCCATCCCCCTTTACTCACACAGTTGACAAGGTGGCTGCAGGTCATGGCCAGTCCTTCTGGGGCATTCACTGGGGGTTGCAGATCTGAGTCACCACTGCCAAGTCCTTGTTGTCCAAGCTGGTCATGGGCACTAGAGCCATCCCCTTTCACTCTGCTCACTGGCAAGGTGACTGCAGTGCATGGCCAACCCTTCTCAGACATTTAGGTTTTACTTGGGCCATGGCTTTGAGCCACCCCATTTGGTCTGCTCTTTCCTGTTGGGCATTGGATGGACTCAGGACTTTTATCCTCCCCATCACTTTGCCTGCTGGCAAGGTGATTGATGTGCATGGCCAAGGCTTTTTCCAAGGCTTGGTTCTGGGAGTTTGAGTGGTCCTCCATTTCTCTCTCCCTTTCTCTCTGTTCTCTCGGGGCCCCAAGCCACCTCCATGTCTTCCTTCCATTTTCAACATTATCTGGGTCTTCATTGCCTAAACTACCTCCAGTGTAGCATGTGACTCTTGGGCCACTGTCAGTTTGATGCCTCTAGCTTGCCCAGGGTCCATTCCATACACTGCTGAAGCTGCACCGGACATTTCTCAAAAATACTTTTCTGGGGGCACCTTCTGAGGGGAGCATAACTCAGACCCCCCCCCCAAGTCCAATCCACACATAATTTGGAGGGCATTTAGGGGATCATCCTGGGGACATCCGCTGTGTTTTCCCAGTTCATGCCCATCCCTACTCACTGAATGGGAATATTGGTAAAAAAGAAAGCACTCACTAATCTATCCCTAGTCTGTTTAGGGCTTTAAAAGTTAAGCTCCACAATTTGAATTATGTTTAGATACAAATTGGTAATTAAGTAACTTACAGCAGTTACTCTGGGCTAACGGGATTGCTTATATAAGCCCTGTTTTCATTTTGAGGATATCTTTAACTCAGAATCAACTTGCCATCTGTCTGAGTTTAGTCATATTTGCCCCAGGATACTGTGCTGGGTGATAGTTAAGATCAGTTAGATGCTTTTCTGGAATACAGCTATGAGAGAACTCCAGCAGCATGATTTAAGTAACTATGGTCCTTGCAACTGCAAGAAGCAAGCCTTGATGGAAACATGAGATAAGGGGAAAGATAGTTTCATGGCTTTATGAAGAGTATAAAGGCCCTATCTGAGGAAGCGAAAGCCTGTGTGTTCGTAGGCCAAGAATGAAACACCACTATAAATGAACTATTGTGAACATCAGGACAAATTGCTCTGGTTTGCCTCAGATAGATATACTGTACGTGCAGTTTATCAGGCAACACTGTCTCTGTATGCAAAATATCTTTCCCATGAGACCTTGCAAAAAAGAAAGGGAAAAAGCTACTCTTTGTAAGTACAGTAATTGTGAGCTACTGAGCTATGTAAACTAAGACTTCCCATAAATTCACCAATAAACTAAAGAGTCTCTGGCTCTACTGTCTGCCTTTTAACAGATAGTTGCAGGCTACAGTTCTTAAGAGGCTGTATACAGTGTGTAGACCCTGCTGGCTAGTGGTGTTCACTGTAAGTACCTCACTTATTTAAATAGCTTAGTTTAATTAGGCCCCATTCTAAGGTCCTGATGCCTGCAATGTACTGATATAGCCAGGGTACTGGCATCACTAGTCAGACTGTGTAGTGACCACACTAAAGTCCTTGGCAACCCCAACAACACCCACCAATCAGGGAGCAATAGTATGCTGATTCCCCACCCCCACCCTAGTGTGAGATATAGGTGCACAACCATTTGGCACTGGCTGGTGCAGCCATAGCGCCCTGATATCAGACCCATATGTAGAGACAACTAAGGTAGAAAACAAAAGAAATGCAGCTCACCCCACCTGAAGGAGCATGTTGATGTGACCAGCAGAGAAAGCAGAAGTTTTTATAGCTCACACAGTAGTGCCAGGCACAATGCATCCTCTACCGTGCTCTAGAGTTTAGATCCAATCTAAAGTAGGACTTAGGAGCAGTACCCTTTTTGTCATGCAAGGGGAAAACTAGGGCAGCAGCATGGAAACACACAGCTGCACCTTCCACAAATGTTAGTTCTGTCACCTTTCCCCCAGTAATTCACTGGGGGAAAGCACCCATGTAGCAAATGAAAAGTATGGGTTCTCCCTCTGAGGTGGAGGACATCTCCATGGTTATTCCCACCATGCCTTTAGGGAGGCAGGAAATAGTTTTTTCTCCTTCCTGTAGGCGCCTCCGGAATAGCCCATCTCCAGTTTTGTTCCTGCCTCACTAGGGAGCAGCAGCATAGACACAGCTAGCTTCAGCTAGTTTCTATTCCTTAGGATTTCTTTCACTTTGTATTCCTTCTCTCCTTGCCTTTCTTATCTCTATCTATTTCTCTGCCTTCTATCTCTGCCTGTGACAAAGATAGAAGATTGTGCGGTTTTAGACCCAAAAAAACTACAATCTCTGACAACCGTCTTCATGGCGGGAAAGGAGATCCCGACAACTTTTCCTCCAGAGATGAGGAAGCTCCCGGTGGAGCTAAAGACGTGGGCTCATTTAGCACCACAGGGGCCGACCTGCCCTTCAGGCCAGATCGTGATCCCCCAACGACCGCGGCAGCGTCAGTCTCGGCGGCGGCACAACGCACCCAGAAGCGCTGCCAAGTACCTTCAGAAGAAGAGCCCGCCATTCTCGCGGTGCGCGTCAAACATGCCAGCGGCCATTTTGAGGGTCCGGTGCTCGACTCCACAACCCTCCAATGCTCTCTCCTGGGCTCCCTTGGAGCCGAAGGTTCACAGCAGCGTTATTTGCCTGATCAACCCGGCATCGAGGTCGGCATGGAACTCGACTAGCTCAGTGGTAAGGCAACCGCGACAGGGCCCCTGTTGCAGCCCATTGACCTCATGGCCATTATTCGTCAGGCTGTGCAGCAGGAGATTTCCGCTGCCAATTCCAAGGCCGGTATGGCTCATGGTTCCCTGCCCCGATTGGATCCTCCAGCCCCCTCCTGGCCCACTAAGGCAGCACAGAAGTCTCTTCCTCCCTTTTTGGAGGGAGATGGGGGGAGTGTAGGAGGGAGGATCATTCCTCTTCTCATTCCATCAAGGACAGAGAGGAAGGGGAATTTTTATCTGAGGATGAAGAGGAAGAAGTTCGTCTTCCTGATCAGGCCAGTCGTTTCTTCAAAACAGAAGACTATCAGTTTTTATTAAGCAAGGCTCTCAAGGCCTTGGACATTCAGGATCTCCCTTCCTCTGAATACCAGAGAGCTTCTAGGGCCAAATTTAAATCCAAGTGCAAAGGTAACGTAGAATTCTTTGCCCCTGAGGAATATTCGGAAAAGGTTTTCCCTTTCCCAAAATCCTTTGAGCGCCAGCTGAGAGCCAACTGGGAGAGACCTGTCATTAATAGACAATACCCTGCAACTGTTAAAAAGCTTTACGCCTTACCTAACTATGCTAACAAGTTATTGTAGGTGTCTCCTGTGGACGGTCCTGTAGCTGCTCTACAGTCTTCTGGACTTCTTTCTGAGGACGACCAGGGTACCATCAGAGATCCCACAGACAAGAAGGCAGAGGCGACTCTCAAACGAATCCAAGAGGCTATCGCTATGATGGTTAGGGCAGCCACTACTGCATCCATTGCTTCTCGCGCTGCAATAGTGTGGATGCGCAGACTGATCCAGATGATTCCCGAGGAAAACCGAGGTCTTCTTGAGGGCGCTTCTCGAGTCCTTAAGGCCAGTTCCTTTACTGCTGATGCCACTCTTGACATCATTGCTTTCGCTTCGCGAGCCTTGGGTTCTACCGCTGTGGTTAGATGGCTTCTCTGGTTACGGGCATGGTCGGCTGATGCCCTATCCAAGTCTATAGTTACTGCCTACCGTTCCAGGGAGATCGCCTCTTCGGTGACACTCTTGATAAGATCCTAGTCAAGACACGAGACAAGAAAAAGGCCATGCCCAGGTCCATCCGACGGCCCGACAAAAGGAGCAACCATTCCTTTCGTTCACAACACACTCTGTCCAGGTTTCACCAAGAGACCAGGAGACCACAGTGGGATCCTTCCAAGGCATCTGGCAAGCAAGGCTCCTTTGGTTCCCGGTTCCACAAACCATCGTTCACCAGAAACGATAGAGTGGATCGCGACGCAAAGCCCAAACAGGCATGACTCTGTTCACCTTCCGGTGGGGGCACATCTTCTCCATTTTTCACCAATTTGGATGGTGTCCAGGCGGATGCCTGGGCGGTACAGACTGTGTCTCAAGGGTACTCCATAGAGTTCATTCATCTGCCACCGGAAAGGTTCGTAAAATCCCCTGCCAGCAAATCCGTGGACAAGAGGAACATTACCAACAGGGCCATTCAACATCTATTGAACATCAAGCACATAGAACTTGTTCCTGACCTCGAACGGGGTCGGGGTGTATATTCAATTCTGTTTATGGTTCCCAAATGGAACGGTGATTGGTGGGCCATACTGGACCTCAAGTATTTGAACAAGTTTGTGAAGCTGCGTCACTTTCGGATGGAAGACCATCATGGACTCCTTGTTACCAAACGAGTTCCATCGATCTCACGGAGGCCTAACTTCATGTCCCGATACATCCAGCTCACAAGCGCTTCCTCTGTTTTTGCGTTCACAACTGCCACTTCCAATACAGAGCTCTCCCGTTTGGTCTTTCTACAGCACCTTGGGTATTTTCCAAATTAGTCATCAATCCGGTTGTATTTCTCAGGAGCCATGGAACACATGTTCACCCGTACCTCAACGACCTTCTGGTGCGGGCCAACAGCCAAGCAGCGTCTCTCTGGGACATGGAGACTACTCTGAATTGCTTCTGGAATCATGGCTTCTTGATCAATCTAGACAAGAGCTCTCTTCAACCTACTCAGAGGCTCGAGCATCTGGGAGCCATCATCGACACCACCTGCAATGCTCTCTTTCTACCACTTCCCAAAGCGCAGAAGATCAGAGAGATGGCATCGCTGGTCTATGACAGCAGATGTTCTTCCTTACTAGCCTTGGCCAGAGTGCTGGGTCTGATGATTTCCTGCATAGACATGGTCCAGTGGGCACGTCTACATGCCAGGCCTCTTCAAAGGTTTCTGTGTCCATACCAGCGTCTGATCATGGAGAACAGGGCAGTCAACCTTCGAGTTCCTCTCAAGACCAAGACCAAGATCAGTCTGCATTGGTGGATGAACACTGGCAACTTGACAGCAGGAAAGGAGTACTACGTTCCTCTGATCAAGGAAATCTTCACGGACACCAGTCTGCTCAGCTGGGGAGCAACCCTAGACCATTCTCCGGTGCAGGGGAGATGGAGTCCAGCAGAGGCGAAGTTATCTATCAATCTGTTGGAACTCAGAGCGATCTTCCATGCCCTGACACATTTCAAGACCTCTCTCCGCAGTCTGCACATCTTGGTGAGGACGGACAACATCTCCACCAAGACGTATATCAACAAGCACGGCAGCTCTCGATCTTCCCAACTTCATCGAGAGGCTATGAGAATTCTCTCATGGGCAGAGCAGAACGTCAGGTCTCTTCGAGTGGAACATATCAAGGGGATCGAAAATGTTCAAGCAGACTGGCTCAGCAGGGAGACCATTCAAGAGGCAGAGTGGTCTCTCCATCCCGATGTGTTTCTTCTGATTTGCAACTGGTTGGGTCAACCAGCAGTGGATCTCTTTACCTCTCCAGTGAACCACCAGCTACCCTGGTTCTTCACTCAATATTTCCACCAAGCCATGGAAGCAACCGATGCGCTGATTTCCCCTTGGTCCAACGATCAGCTCTTCACATTCCCACCATTCATGTTAATCTCTCTCTCTTTTTTTTTTTACCTCTCCTAAAAAGGAGAGAATTTTATTGCTTTTTTTTATAGAAAAGAGGTAGGGTATATAGATGGATTAAGAAAAGATTTTGAGTGAATTTTCTGTTAAAATGTTAGTTTTAGTTAGTCCGTGGTTGGAACATCTTCTTTTCATCCTACCGAAAGTCCAAAATAAATCTGTTAGTTAAATTAGTAAAGTCCTTTGGGGTTAGTTGTTGATCAGCTCCCTTCTGCTGCCTCACGAACAGCTGCTACATCTTGGGGTGTCTTCTTTTTAAGTCTCTCAGATTATATGATGGGCCCTCTTTTGCTTTCTCGTCTCCCGCTCCTGCACCTCCCTCCTCCGGGCTGCTGTCCTCTTCGCTGCTTAGCACTGTCCAATTGGCGAGTTCTGCATCTTCCTCTGAACTGGCGTGTCTCTTCAGAAATTCTTGAGCTTTGAAAATGGAGTCAATCTTCTCTCTTTTATCCTTAAATTTGAACACCAGTCCCTCGGGAAAGCACCATTTATAAATGGTTTGATGTCTTTGTAAAAACATGGTCAATCCTTTATATGTTTTCCTTTTCATACGAATTTCATATGGAACATCCTTTAAAGTTCTGATAGTCTGCTCTCCAATCTTCAAGGGCACCGCTGAAACTGCACGCAGAATTTGATCTCTAGTACGCTGCTTAGTAAACTTGACAATCACTTCTGCTGGCAAATTATTTTTCTTTGTAAAGCTGGAATAGGCCACATCCATCTCATCCTTTAATTCTTGAGTTTCTCTGCCAGTTGGTGGTGCCAAGGCATTCGCCAGTATAGCTCTGAGATCTTCTTTCTCTTCTTCCTTTATGCCCTGAAAGCGGAGAGTCAGATTTGATTTTTCCATCTGAAGCATTAAAATTCTTTTTTCTTGCGTATCTTGATGTTTTTCTAATTTGTTGACCCTTTTCTTGATTTTCTTGGTGTCTTCCATCGAGACCAGACACTTCTGTGTGATCTCCTCCATTTTCTTTGCGGTTTCTGTTAGTTGTTTTTGTTGACTGTTGAGAACACCTTCCATGTTGCAAAGGGTTTCGCTGATTTTCTGCATTTGATCCAGCAGAGGGCGCAGTGGCTCACTTTTCTGTTGATTGACAGCTGGCTCTAGGGGGAGGCTGCCAGGACCGGAAGTCCCTCCCCCCTTCTTTACCGGCTTGTCTGGGACCTTTTTCTGCCTCGACATTTTTTATTGTTTACTTTAACAAAGTTCGTGCCGCGACACCCAGGAGACAAGCTGGCTTCTTAATCTTCAGTAAAGCCCCAAAGGTACTTTTACCAAACCGCTTTTTTGCTTTGCCCCCCTTCACTCTTCCTTTAACAGTCCCGTTTTTTAAAGGGGGTGGGGATTCCTCCCTCTTCCCATGCGCTTATACGTTTACAGGGGGGAGCGCCTTTATACCGCTTCAAAACAGATCTCCAACTCACGATTCGCTGCCAATTCTTCTTTTATTAATTCATTCTGCTGCTTCTTCACTCCTGGAAGTCGGTGGCGTTGCTACTTCCCATACGGGCACAACGCAGCGGGGCCGACTGGGGCGGGGAGAAAGCCTCAATTTCCCAGCTATCTGCCGGCAAAGAGGCTACTCCCCAAGCGCCCCCGGTTCGGAGCCTTTGCCTAAGGCTCACTAGGGTCTTTCGCATGAGCAAAGACCCCCCCCAACCGTGTGTGGGCTAACCATCTCCGGGAGTGTGTGGGCTAACCATCTCCGGCCGCCATTCGCTCTGCCGAAACCGAAACTGTCCCATTCATGTTAATCTCAAGGACTGTCCGCAGGATCCAAGTGCTCAAGGCAGAGATAATTTTAGTAGCTCCCAGATGGGCGCGTCATTCTTGGTTCTCAGCGCTGAACAGGATGGTGATTGCCCCTCCACTAGTACTTCCAACAAGGCCAGACATACTATCACAAGGTTCCATTTGGCACCCACACCCAGAATGGCTGTGTCTGACCACCTGGAGGTTAAACGGCGCAATCTCTGCAGTTTAGGCTACTCTGAGAGCATCACGGAAACCATGTTGTCTTCCAGAAGGCAGTCCACCATACGGATTTATAACGCGACTTGGAAAGCCTTTGTCCAGTGGTGCAGAAGAAAGAAGGTGAACCCCCTATCTCTTTCGGTAGCTTCTGTTTTGGCTTTCTTACAGGAGGGCCTGGACTCTGGTCTGAGGGCTGCCACATTGCGCAGACAGACGGTAGCTCTGGCTACGGTTCTTCCATCTTTGTGGGAATTCAGACTTACTAAGCATCCCCACATACAGCTCTTCCTTCAGGGAGCGACAGTGAAATCTCCACCTCAGGTACATTACTTCCCGACTTGGAGGTTGAATACGGTTCTAAGGGCTCTCACTAAACCTCCATTCGAACCTCTAAGAGAAGAGAGGATGAGGTGGCTGCGCATGAAGGTGCTGTTCTTAGTTGCCATCACCTCGGCACGCAGGGTCTTGGAGCTTGGGACCTTGTCCATCAAGGCGTCCTTATGCTTTTTTCACAAGGACAAGGTCGTTCTTCACCCGGAGCCTACCTTTCAGCCGAAGGTGTCATCTATTTTTCATAGATCGCAGGAGGTCTGCTTACCTACATTCTGTCCTCAACCCAGTCACTCAAGTGAACGTGTATGACAAACCTTAGTCGTCAGAAGAGCCCTGAAGGTCTACATCAAGAGGACGGAATCCTGGCATAAGACGGACACTATGTTCATCAATATTTGTCAGCCCCGAAAGGGAGACAAAATGACCAAAGCCGCAAGAGCTACCGTTCTTCGTTCCTGCATCGCGGAGGCATATAAGGCCATGGGTCAGGAGGTTCCCACTGGGAACACTGCACATTCCCTGCGCAGTGCTGCCACCAACGCTGCTTTCTCCAACAGAGCTTCAGTCGAGGAAGTCTGCAGGGCAGCTACTTGGTCTTCTGTCTCCACGTTTGTACGCCACTACAAGATTAAGACAGTTGCATCGGCTGATGCAGCATTCGGAAGGAGGGTGCTACAGCACGTTCTGTCCTTGGAAGAAGATGATGACCCAGCCGGATAAGGGGACACTGCTCTGAGAGGGCCCATGGAGATGTCCTCCACCTCAGAGGGAGAACAGCCATTGGCACTTACCGTGAAGGGTCCTTCCCCTCTGAGGTCAGGAGGACATCTTGGCCTTCCCGTTCTTTCATCATCTTTTTTCCTACTATTCTCATGCTGACCTATTCTCCTCCTTCCCTGAGTATACTGTTCTTTTTAACATGTTATACTTCTCGTTACAGTTCTGTTTGTCAGTTATATTTTTCATTTAGAGCAAGGCCTTTCAGTTGCTGGAGAGTACTGCTTTTGGAGTCCCATAACTGAGGGATGGGCTATTCCGGAGGAATCTATTTCCTGCCTCCCTAAAGGCACGATGGGAATAACCATGGAGATGTCCTTCTAACCTCAGAGGAGAAGGACCCTTCATGGTAAGTGCCAATGGCCGTTCAATTTCCAGTAAGGAGGATTTTGGCAAACACTGGCAAAAAGCACTTTTTAAGAACATAAGAGAAGCCAGTGTTGGATCAGGCCAATGGCCCATCCAGTCCAACACTCTGTGTCACACAGTGGCCAAAAATACCAGGTGCCATCAGGAGGTCCACCAGTGGGGCCAGGACACTAGAAGCTCTCCCACTGTTGACCCCCCCCCCAAGCACCAAGGATACAGATCATCAATTGCCCCAGAGTCCCTTTCTATACCTTCTGGCTAATAACCACCGATGGACCTCTGCTCCATATGCTTATCTAATTCCTTCCTGAAGCCATCCATGCATGTAACTGCCGCCACCTCCTGTGGCAGTTAATACAGAGGATTCTGAGGATACAGAGGCTGGACTGGAACCCACACATCACACACTCAAGAGCAATTTTCTAACCACTCACCCAAGTGGGGGCACAAGAAAAAAACATAGGCATCCTCTAGCTCTTATGATGTTAATACCAACTCCTATAATCCAGGCCAGGAAGGATTTCAAAGAAAGGCATAGTTCAGTAGGGAGGCACAGGTCTAGCATACCAACAGCCCCTGGTTCAGATCTCAAATGGAGAGAGCCCTGAGGCAGTCTGGATAGAATTGCAAATTCAAATGAGTGGTTTGGCCCATTTAAGCTGATTGGCTGCCTTGCATGCCTATCATTTTGGCTGACTAAACTCTCTTGCACTGTGGGGCACATTATCACTGCTTTGAACCATTTGCCCCAACAATCTTTGTACTCGGTCATCCCCTCCTGTCCTCTCTTACACAAACTGCTTGGTTTATCAGATATCAGCAATAAAGAAGAGTGTGCAACCCCTCCCCCTCTCTCTTGCAAAAGCATATGTGTTGCCTTCTCAGACCACCACCCTCAGGTGCCTCCCAGCATAAACTGCATGCTAAAAGCAGCAGAAGTGATGAATGAGCAGAGAGCTGAGAACAAAGTCTAAGCTATTGAACCCTGATCTCAGTTGGTAGCTGGGATTTCTCCATCTTTGCTTACCTGGAAAGATGCATTATCCTTGTATCCCTTGTTGAGGAAGCAGGGTCTCCCTTTTGGTGCCTAAGTCCTGGCATGGATTACATGTGAGGGTTCTGAGCAGAGCATTGTTTGGCAGATGTAACAAAGAGTTACTTCTCCCTCTTAGCTGTTTGTGCTAAGTGCCACTAAAGTGCCAAGCTTTTCATGGCATGGGTCTGGGAGATACAGCCCCATACCACACACCCTGCTATCTGAGCTCTGTGTGTCTTGGGCTGAATATAGTATTGTAGGGGCTGTTATTAGAGGCCATAGGATGTGATTTTTTAAAATATAATAACGTTATAAGAATTACAAGTCATATATAAATATGAACATGATAAACCAGAAATTGATATAAGTAAGAACAAACAACCATGAAGGGATGTGATTGGCTTCAGACTTAGTCAGCATCCTAAATTGTGCTGGGACTTGGGGTTGCAGAGGCAATATGGGAGATGTTGTTTTCCTCCTTCCATTGTCCTCTGTGGACTTCTCTGGGGTCTTTGTGGGCATAAATGGTTCAGTTTGGTTCAAGCACATATCTGGGACTGGAAGGCCTTAGGCAACCATCTTTTTGTGGGCATAACATTACTTTGGTTCAGTGGCATATCTGGGGCTGGAGGGCCTTAGGAAGCCAACTTTTATGCTCCAACTACTATATATCTTAATATATCCAACTACTATATATATCCAGCTACACACTCTCCCTTTCTCTCTCCCTCTCTCTATATAGATGAAAGACAGTGCATAAATCTTCTAAATAAATAAAGGCATATATATATGTATAATTCAGCCCATAAAACACATGACAGATTGAAGAAAAATGTTGAGAAATAAGGCTAGAAAAAAAGATGATTAATAATTAAGAGAAGGTTAGTTACATGGAAGAAAATATGATTGTATAAAAGGTAGATAATATACTTCCCATATTCATTCTAGACCAAATCTGTGTTTTGGATTTTCAGGTGTGTGGGCACGTACCATTCAGAAAACCTGTGATTTCTCTTGCTATTCTGACAGTCTGAAAGGAAGAAATGGAGGAAGTCTCTGGGTTAACTGTGATCAGCAGTCACACAGTAAATGTCTATCCAATCAAGAAGGGCATAACAAGTGCAGAGGTCTCACTTTGCTCTGCAAATTGTGGCGTCTCGGTGCTTACAGGCACCGTGCTTTCTGTCAATCAGTCTGTGACAGATAACACTTGGCTCTGCGAGTACTTAATTCCCTCCATGCTCAGTGTGAACTGAACAGAGTAGAAAATCAGTGTCAAGTAAAGGTGAGAAAGCAGGGCTGGGAGAATTTATCATAATAAATGAAAAGCTAGATGTAAACATAAACACTCTGGCCAAATGCTTAGATACTGCAATGATGTGTGACATGGAAGAGCCTGTGATTGACTTAAAGACTGACATAAATAAAATGACATGGTGAAAAATTACGATAAGACAATATTCTTATAAGGAAAACAAATATAACAGCAGGCAACTAGAATGGCATTAAGTTTTGAAACAAGACAAACGTTGTAAAAGCCAATAAAGTAACCTGTTTTAGCTCAGTTAAAGTAAGGGAAGGATACTAAAAGGACTGCTTTAGAGAACTGACTTGGTACAACATTACCAAGGTGCCAATACTTTTTGTATGTTTGGTCCCTCTCCGTAAACACACCCTAAGGATTATTCTTCTGTCACAGTATTAATGAGGGATGATTCTGAAGTCCTCCTTTGGAGGAACCTTGAACAGAATAGGGAGTATTCTGTTCATCTTCACCTTTCTGTGCAGGTGCAGGCCAATGTGTACCTGCACAGAAGACAGTCAATGGACAACAGTTCCAGGTAAGTGCAACCTTGTTTTCTTATCCAGGTTGTCAGTGTTACAGAACTGAATGGGTGTTCTTTTCCCCTTTTGTGATCTTCTTTCGTGGTTTCAGGACAGGAGAAGGGAACAGTGCAGTGGATGTTTATTTGGATAGGTATTATCAATTGTGTATTAGCTAGTAGTCACTACAGAATCTGGCAATCTCAGTTATAGGGATCTGTACAATTTTATTTGGCCCATTTTTGTATCAAATTTTGTATCTAGTTTCTTTATCATCTCTCATATATAAAGCTGACTTGGGGTGGCAAGATTCCATCTGCCCCCATTACCTGTAAAATGCCCTCCCTCAGCCACTGGCCTGTCAGCCGCCACTCAAGAGTACTAGCATGCCATTGGCCAGGTGCTGGGTCTGCTCCTCTTCCCTGCTCACTTCCCCTTCAGCCACTCTTCTCTGTCAGAATTCCTAGCAAATGGCTTTGTCTCTTGACAAAGACTCTTCTCCTGCTTGTCTCCTGTGTGGGACTTAACTTTTCCCTCAGTGGCTGTTGGTAGGTGTAACGAAATGGCAGTTACCTGTGTTTGTAAGATGGCTGCTGGGCTGCTGTCTGTGGTTGTTTGTTTAAAATGTTCTGCCATAAGGTTTAATTGAGCTGTAGTTCCAGAGAGGGGCCTGTAGGAGTACCACTCACTGGGTTGAATGGGGCTTCCTCATCGGCTGTCCTATAGTTCCCAGCTGCCCCAAGGCAGAAAAGGGCAGGAAAACAGGGACTGTCCCAACATGCAGGCAGTATCAATATAGACTGCAGCCCATCCAGGGAGGAGGCAGTCTTCGTCCTACAGGAGGTTAGGAAAGGCTCCTGCTGCCTGTGCTGACCAGGCTGTCCAGGCCACAAGCCAAAAACGTGGGTGAACCCTTGGAGGCAGCAGAAATTCAGCTACTCCACAGTCGGCTGGACTGGGGAATGAATGGAAGTTTCCCTGCTCTCTTGGGCCAGAGAGAGAGAGAGGCTAGAGCAGAGAGCTAGAGGCCAGTGTGTAGGGAAAGAGGATGGTGTTAACCCCTGTGGGTTTATGCCCTGCTGGTTCATAGTGTGTGCTTACTCCTACAGTGTGTGCGCGCCCCGTAACTGTGTAAATAGTTAGATAAATTCTTTTATTTGGGCTAATAATCTGTGTTGTGCTCTGCACACTAACAAAGGGAGGGGGTAGCCCAAGGAGGCAAGGAAAGACCAGACCCTTGGGTTGCCAACTTTCCAGGGATCCCCCAAAGATTGGGGATTCCATCTCCAAACACAGAGATTCAGCCAGAGGGGTCTCAGTGTCCTAAAAAGGTCTGTGAGTTGTGATGACACGGTCTGTGAGTTGTGGCAATGAATTTAAGGAATGAAATATGCACACGGGATGAGGGTGGGAGGCAAACAAGGGAGATTCTTGGAGATTTTCTGGCAGAGTCTATGGTAGGCAGGGCTTGGGAAGGGGAGAGGCCTCAGCTGAACAGAATGCCATACAACCCACCTTCTGAAGCAGTTATTTTCTCCAGTGGGGGGAGATCTGTTGTCAGTTATGTTCAGTAGTGATACCTGGTGATCTTTAGGCTCCATCTGGAGGTTGGCTGCCCTAGGCATAGCAGTCAGTGCTTCAGAGCAGGTTCTGCTAGATCCAGGTTCTTGCTGTAGAAGCTGAGTGCGTGATTTTGGACTGGACACAGACTTTCAGCATAACCTACCTCACAGGGTTGTTGTGCAAGTCGAAAGGGGGAGAGGAGAATGATGTAAGCTGCTTTGGTCCCCATTGCAGAGAAAGACGACTTTTCCTCCTGGGAAACCATTGTTGCCAATCTCCAGGTGAGGGCCGGAGATCACTCAGAATTACAACTGCTTTCCAGATGGCAGAGATCAGTTCCCCTGGAGAAAATGGTGGACTCTGGCAGTCAGGGCTTCAGAGCACGGGAGAGACTGCAGATGTGTGTGGGAGGGAAATGGAAAGCTGAAGAGAGAGGGGAAAATAAAGATAGGTTGATGACTGGCTGGGAAGGAGATTTGAGGGATGGAACCTGGAGAGAATGAGGTTTGAGGAGGGGTGGGACCTCAGACAGGTACAATGCCGTAGACTCCACCCTCCCAACCAGCCATTCCTTTCTGGGGAACCACTGTTCCCAATCTCAGGAGATGAGTGGAAATCACTCAGAATTACAGCTGATCTCCAGGAAGGAGGGAGGAGGAGATGCAAAGCTAAAATCAGAGGGGGCAGATAATGGCAGGTTGATGCTTGGTGAGAAGGAGATAGGGTTGCCATCTCCAGGTTGGGACATTCATGGAGATTTGGGGGGTGGAGCCTGGAAAGCGTGAGGTTTGAGGAGGAGTGGGACCTCAGACAGGTACAATGCCATAGACTCCACCCTCCAAACCAGCCATTTCCTCCTGGGTAACAATTGTTGCCAATCTCCAGGTGAAGGCTGGAGATCACTGAAAATTACAACTGCTCTTTAGGTAGCAGAGATCAGTTCCTCTGGAGAAAATGGTGGACTCTGTGTCATTATACCCTGCTGAGGTCACCACAGCATATTGACGCTGAGTGCCCAAAGCCTTGGCACTCTTCCAGAGCCTCTTTCTAGAGCTTGTTGTATTTATTTCCACAACGGGCCTTATTCCTAGTTACACATATTTGGATTCATTCATTGTACTAGATCTAGTGGTTGCACATCACGATTCATTATTATTCTTTACACAGCCAAATGACTGAAAATAGGAATAAAACAGTATAACTTATATTTCTATATCTACCTGAAATTAAATATTTGGGTGCCCAGTTTCAAAACAGAGTGAATTAGGTGTTTTACAAAGGAAAAATGTTCACATGCCAGTTAGTAGAACAAAAATCTGTGCTTGTTTGCTTCTAGTCTTACAAAATGATCTGAAACGTGATAGGTAAGGAAGCAGCAATGTGAAGGAAGATCTGTATCTGATTCTGACTCTGGAATACTGTTCTGCTAAATGAGAAGGAGGGAGAAAATATCTTTGGACCATGAAAAGCACTCTAGGTGTGGAAAAGTGCATCAAAAGTGTGTCAAAAGGAGAATTAGGAACAGTCAATACAAAACTAAGGGTAAAATCTGTCCAATTTACTGGAACATTAATTTGACATCCTGGACTTTTAAATGGGTGAGAGTTAGATATTTCATAGTACTCTAACTGAAAAGTGCAGTTCTGAGTGTACTTGAATAGTTTAGAAGTTCTAGTGATAAATACATAAGGCTTGCTTATTATAAAAAGAAGAAAATGGCATTAAAATGCTACTTTCAGGTTACATTAATTTTTTCTCTAATTCGTTTCATCCCTCCACTTAAATACTCAATGTATAGCTAATCTTAATTGTAAGCCGCCTTAAGCAGGTCTCTGAAGAGATGGCATAGAAATGTCTTAAATAAGCAAACAAACAAATAAATAAACTATCTTAACTGCCAAGCCTGTAACTCTCCTTCCATAGATTCACTTGGTTTCATGTTCTGCATGGCATTTCAAATGTATCACAGTCTAATATCCAGCTACTTGATCCAACTGGCTGGATCTTTCATTGTGATACCAAGAATTCGTATTGAGACTTTTATAGATAAATGTCCTGAAGATGAGATCCCATCACGAGAGAAAATGAAATATTTGTGGAAATAAAAGGCATAGATTTTATGCAGTAGTATATTTTCTGTTTGGGTTGTTGGTGAGCTGCACTTGAGATTGCTAGCAGAAGGTTAACTGCTTACCAGTGAGATGCACTTCTTGGTTTCAAGAGTCTCTATTTCTTAAGCATCTGTAACATCAATTAAGGGTGGATAGCTTGCCAAGTCAGGAATTCCTCCTTGATAAGATTCTTGTATGGAATACAGGGCCTTGATTCTCTAGTTGTTGAAAATGTTTTCCGTGGTGCATCAAAATTCATTAGAGTCCCTTTGCCAATGATTAACCCATTTCTGCAACTCTACAAGTTATAATTTGGGTGGACAGGTGGGTGAGATGGACCCTGATTGAAATTGCAGAAACGGGCTATATCTGGAAGGTTTTGGTACTAGTCTGCTTTCAACTGGCTGAGCTGAGTATTAGCTGTTCTGTATTAGCAGCTGTAAAGCTGAGAAAGAAAGGGTATAGATGAGGATTCACTATTTTTACAAATAGTTTTGGAGACATGCACTCCAGGCCATGTTAAAAGCATTATCTTTTCAACCAATTGATTGTAATTCATTTTTATTTTTGAACATGCTGTTCTGCTAACAATAATACTTAATATATTTTATTTTGAGTAGGTTATGTTTTTCTTCAATGGTATTTATTTAAATCTCCTTCTACACTTGTTGAAATGATGGAGTTTCTAATGAGAGTAGCAGTGCTTCAGAACATGGTTTATATCATTTTGTAGTATTAAATTAAAATAGGTATGGATAAAAAGGGGGAGGGGATTAGAAAATCAGGTTGACTGATAATTTTCTTTTTATATGTTCATTGTTTTGCAGCAGAATATAAGGCTGTCTTAAGTGGAATGCTTTCATACCCAGAATAGAAAGATTCCCTCTATCAGATTACTAACTGAACAACTTTATTCCTGTGACAAGATGCCTGTGTGGCTGCCCAGTTGTACAGCAGACTCAAACCTTTGCCATATCTGCTTTTCTAAACTCTGCTCTGAAGCATTTTTGACTGAAATCACAGTGGCTGCTTTTAGAAGACCTCTCATATCTAAAAGAGGGGATTATATATCAGTTAACAAGGGAGCTGCAGCGTTAGCTTTTATAAAGGTTCTTATCATTTCGTAAAGAACCTCGTTAATTGAAAATAAAAGGCTGTTTCCTGTTTTCCAAGTGGTAGTTGGAATGCTAGTGGTCTTTTGTGTACCATGGTTGAAGAAAGTTTGCACTGCCAACATGAGAAATATGTACAGTGTACTTTATGTGCTCACAATATGAATTGGGGTGGGGGGAATGTACAGGCATGCCTGGTCTATAACATTGATTTGCAACCAACAAAGAAAGTGTCTACTTATGATACAGGTCAATGTAACCCAGCTGTGAAACTGCAAACAGAGATGTGAGAAAATTGTTTTGATCATTAGTTGCTTTTGGTAACGAAAAAGGTCCAAATTCTGATGTAATTTACATGGATATCGTTCCTATTGAAAACCAGCCAGAGAGGTGCACAGGTGATTAGTACAAATGCATGTGCGCGCGCACGCACACACACACACACGTTGTATGCACATCCTACATAAGCTACATTTTAGGGCCTCAGTTTATGAGGGCCCTCTAAATACATAAAAATTCTAAAAATATTAAATTACCATTTTGGGGAGCTAATGCTATGAGATCTCTTAAACAATACATAGTTAAGGAGCTCAGCATATCTTAATCCAGTCCTGATAGTAGAATATGATCGGTCTGATTTAAGGCTTATGTGGCCTATCCTGTTCTTTAAACTGGAATCTATGGCCCTTCAGTGTGTTTCAAAGAGAGCACTAAGGATTGCTTAAGACTTAAAGTAAAAATGTCTGTGTTGAGTGATTCTATGGATCCTGTATTCCTGTTTAAGAACAAAGGAAATGTCTTGCAGTATCAGGCCAGGCCTGTCCAGTCTAATTTGCCAGATTCCCAGCAACAGTCTGATGCTAAGTGGTCTGCTGGAAATTGACCAGTAGTTCACCGGTGAACTGCAATCTTTATTCTGCCTAGATATGTGTTAGAATTAAATCTCAGATTACTAGACAGGATGAAATTGGATTTCATGTTGAACTGAATACAATTTCAGTAGATACTGAATTTTTCTGCAAAGGAAACAAGCTGTGCACAAAGTCTTAGTTGATTTCAACTGTGATCTGGTAATACAACATTACAACTATAACCTTTGATGTGTGTGCCTATTCTCTAATTATGGAATAATTTTGAATAATAACCTACAGCTACAAATTCTAGCAAATAAAGGTAATCCTCTAGAAAATCCAATTAACTCATAAGTTTTTTAAAAACTTTGGTTTGGAAATCTGAACATCTGGTTTGCTAATGCCTAACTGTTTTCACATCTGATGCTAAAAAGTATGTATAAGTCATGTGTGAATGTTGTTAATATAGGATAAAATGTGGAAGAAATTGAACATACATTCTGTGCAAAGTAATATTGACATCTGTTTAAAGCATGTTTAAAGCATGATTTTTTCATGAATTTAAATTTAAAGCGTGAATTGAAAACATCAAATGTGAAAGTTTTTCTAATGTAATCTAGAGATATTGGTTTATCCTTAAAAGGTTTCTCTTTATTTGTAAATATATCAGTTCAGTTTATTTCATTTTTTGTGTGTATGATAGAACTTGATTGTATTTGCCTTGTAGCTAGTTATAGTTACACTAGGAATAAGGCTCATTGTGGAAATAAATACAATGAGCTCTAGAAAGAGGTTCTGAACAGGTGCCCTGGCCTTGGGCACTCAGCATCAATTTGATGTGGTGACCTTATCAGGGTATAATGACACAGAGTCCACCGTTTTCTCCAAGGGAACTGATCTCTGCCATCTGAAGAGCAGTTGTAATTCTCAGTGATCTCCAGCCCTCACTTGGAGATTGGCAACAATGATTCCCCAGGAGGAAATGGCTGATTTAGAGGGTGGAGTCTATGGCACTGTACCTGTCTGAGGTCCCATGCCCCCTCAAACCTCACCCTCTCCAGGTTCCACCCCTCAAATCTCTTGGAATTTCCCAACCTGGAGATGGCAACCATATCTCCTTCCCAGCCAACCATCAACTTATCTTTATCTGCCACTCTGACTTCAGGTTTCCATCTTCTCCCCTCTCCCTGCAGCCTCTACCTAGGAAAAGTACAGTCTTTCTCCGCAGTGGGGACTGAAGTGGCTTACATCATGCTCCTCTCTCCCTTTTTATCTACACAACAACCCTGTGAGGTAGGCTAGGCTGAAAGTCTGAAATCACCCACTCAGCTTCGACAGCAAGAACCTGGGTCTGACAGACCTTGCGCTGAAGCACTAACTGCTACACCACACTGGCTGTCCTGGAGGGGGGCTGCTGCTGATGAACTGGAGCAAACAACCATGCCAAGTTATGTCATGCCAGTCAGATGTCATCAGGTTACCCAAAGGGTGCTGCCAGGCCTAGGGTAGCCAACCTCCAGGTGGAGCCTGAAGATTGCTTGGTATAACAACTGAAATCCAGACAACAGATCTCTCTCCCCCTGAAGAAAATAGCTGCTTTGGAGTTGGACTCTATGCCATTCTATTCAGCTGAGGCCTCTCCCCTCCCCAAATTGTGGCTTCCATAGCTTATACCACAAAATCTCCAGGAATTTCCCAACCTGGAGCTGGCAACCCTACTCAGGGCAGGCCCCAATGAGTTCCCCACAAAGGCCAAAGTAGGCCTGGAAAGGGCCTGCCTTTTTAGTGACAGAACCAAGCTTGGTTGCCTAGTAGCAGCCACTGAGGGGAAAGTGAGCCCCACAGCAGCAGAAGAAGAGAATGGTTTGACAGCCGGTGGCTCACCTCAGTAGCCAGCCAGCCATGGAAGAGCCAAGCAGGAGAAGCATCTTTTTCAGGAAAGACAGCCGTTTTGGCACTTTATTCTGACAGGGGAGAGTGACCAAGATGACAGTGGGCAGGGAAAAGGAGTGGACCCAGAACCCAGCCAATAGCATGCGAGTACTCTTGAGTAGCAGTTGACGGACCAATGGCTGATGGAGTGCACAGCACAGCCAATGGAAGAGCTGGAAAGTGCCAATACACTATGGGAGGGGTGTATGTGTAGGATATACATACATACATACATACATACATACATACATATATATATATATATATATAGGACAGCTACAATTATTTGAAAATTCTTAGTGTTAGCAAGTCCTGAATATATCCTACATCCCCCACTCATTTATTTAAAATATTTTAAAACTTCCAATAGCCCATTGGAAAAAGCCAAATATATCATTTTCTAAGCAGAATTTTCTATCAAATTCTAGTTTTCATTTCCAGTTTTGTATAACCATTCATACTACCTGCACATCATTGTGTTTTGTCCATGTTTGGCTTTTATCTAATCTGTTGAATTAGTTAGGAGAGGAGCAGATATTTATATCCTGGTTATTTTATATTTAGTTAGAGGAGCTTTGTACTGATTCATCTCAGTTCAGTAGTGATGAATTTACTCCTTTTCTTTAGTCCAGGCTCACATTCATTAAACAGGGAACTAGAAAAGCCAGCAAAATTAGGTTTCCATATTGCAGATGAGTTCCAATCAAATTGTAAGCTAGTTTTTTAAAGTACTCATGTATTGAATGAATGAGACTAATATTCAATTCACATATTACTGTTGCAAGATATGCATCCTGTTGTTTTCATTTTCATTCCTTCTTTCATCCATCCTTCCATTAATAGTTTTGGATGTTATAACTGAGACAGAGCAGTTCAAATCGCTTGCTCCCAAAGTACTTTTTCCTGAGTAAATTTTGTGTCATGATCAGTGATGTGGGATTTCTGGGGAAAATTTGCCTTGGGAAATATTCTGAAAAATTATTTGATTTAAATTTAAATAAATAATGTAAATAAGGAGCTGCGGTGGCTCAAGTGGTTAAGACACTGAACTGCAGGCTGTGGAAGGTCAGTAGTTCAGCAGTTCGAGACCCGGGTGCCGCATGACGGGGTGAGCTCCTGTCTCTAGTTCCAGCTCCTGCCAACCTAGCAGCTCGAAAGCAAGAAATTGCAAGTAGATAAATAGGTACCACTTCGGTGGGAAGGTAACAGCGTTCCGTGCGCCTTGGTGTTTAGTCATGCCGGCCACATGACCACGGAAACGTCTTCGGACAGCGCTGGCTCTTCGGCTTTGAAACGGAGATGAGCACCGCAACCCTAGAGTCGGATTCGACTGGCTTTCGAGCAGGGGAACCTTTACCTTTAATGTAAATATTTAAATAATGTTATAAAAATTAGTAATGTTAACAAACAAAGGTAAATACACTGGGCCACATACAAGCAATGGGGTTTGTCCCTGCTTCATATCCCACACTAAGCCTATTTAACATGATTGATTTGCAGCATAACAGCCCTGACAACTATAGACAGACCACAGTTAAATATAGGGAAAATATAGCATTGGAAAATTTTCTGGGAAATATTCCACCCCACATCACTGGTCATGATCTTTAAGATAAGCGTATTTTCAGATGGGAAATTTTGTTGGTTTTTAAGGTATTACTGGTCTTGAACTTTGTTAAATTAAGCATATTTATGTAAAGAATATATACACACACATAGACAGTCATCTGGCGTGAACCACAGCTAGAATGAAGCATATTTAGCTGGTTTATTTTGCAGTGTCTCATTACAAGTGGCTAGAAACAGCACAGGAAGTTGTGTATTTTTCCATTGCTTATGCAGTTCCTAAGTAGAATGTGTTCTCAACACCAGATAGTAAAGCACAGTCAGCTGTAAGTTTTGTTTTCCAGATGCATTGATGTTTCTTGTCTACTTGAAGGCAGTTCAAACTTGTCTGCAATTTTTTATTCAGTTTTTTAACCCTTTTCTGTCTACCTTCTAACAGTATTTAAAGAGATCACAGTCTAAAGGAGAAACAGAATACACTAAGTCTAGAATGAATTAAATATTAAGCTGCATATGCTAAAGTATAGGGCTGTAGTCAAGCTGAGGTGCTCCTTATAATTATATAGCATAAATCATTAAAATGCTGACATGGAGATAGAGAGCTCTGGGTATCATTAAAATTTTCACAAGCATTCAGAACATGAGATCTTTTTCCTTATGCAGAAGCTGTATTCATGTTCCTATTTGTGGGGAGATTTTAAAATCCTAGTTATTGGAACAGGAAAATAATGCCCACCTCTGACCACATGACTGCTTCTTTCTGTTTCTATGATTTTAGATATAGGAAGGTCCTATGATACATAGATAAAAGTTATGCAACCAGAAAATATTATTCAATATAGACCCTACAGCTTTGTGACAAAGGGCATGCATATTAGCATAGAGGAGAAATATTTAGATCAAAACTCTCCTGTTCTCAACTCTTCTGCACTCATTTTAAGAGACTTGAAATATGTATCAGGGTTTATATTTTAATTCATTGCTTCCTTAACATAGAGCAAGAGATGTCTAAGAACTAAAAAAATCTTATTTAAAAAAAATTAACAATGTTAGCCTAGGTTTAATATTTTGATTGTAAAGATAAAATAAATTCATTTTTTAAAAAGAAGTAAAAACACAGTTTTCACTTCAAAATGCCCAGTAACTCAGAACTTCGCCAAGTCCTATTCTAGGCTGCTTCTGGGAGTAAATATATACTGAAAGTCATATGAGACAGTGTGCATGTATGTCTGGAACGCTAGACAAATCTGTACTGAAAATGGCTTGCTGTTATTAGATGTTCAGTTAGCAGTGGGCATTTCACACAACAGAAGCTCAGCTGGTTGTTGTTTTTTAAACAGAGACATTATTCAGGGTACTTTTAGTAACAGTTAACAACCTCCAAATAAGACACAAACTGAAATCCAGAGAAATCAGTGTCACCTGAGTACAGCCATTCCCCTGATCTGCCTCTTGATTAGAGTGCTCAGGTTATTGAGAACAGAGCTTACTCCTAATTCTGGATTTCTTGATGTTTCCCAGACTACCTAAACTGAGGCATCTGTCAGGGGCTTTCTGTTGGAGAGGCTGTCTTCAGGTGCTGCATCTAGAACCAGATATCAGTTCTTCCTACACTATGCAAGGCATTTCTCTTTATTTCGCAGAGTGAAACAACTTCAAGTAGTTGTGAAAATAAATGATGTTTTCTCCATTAGTACTGTTTTGAGAGAAGGGAACCAACATAGCTGGTAACTCTTATAGTTAACTTTTACTACATGATTTTCAGTGCAATGTCATGTAGAATTACACTGGTGTATAGTAACTGAATTTGCTTAGCTCAAGATTGAAATAACTCTGCATAGGATTGTGCTTTATGTCAGGAACAGCTTTGAACCTTGGCCTTCCTTTGTTAGCTTGAATAGCTTTGAACTGTCGTCTTTATACTGGAGTCTGGTTGTATCTTAAAGAGTTGTGAGATCCCATAGCCAGCGTAATTCCCCACAATTAATCTAGTTGAAGTGTGAGTACAGCAAGAGAGTCTGCACCTAACTATATCATTGGGAGAAAGTTTGTGGGCCTGACAAAATAAGCTATTCTGTAATATACTGCTAACCGTCTCCTCTCCTGCAATAACCTATTCATCTGCCTAAAGCCAGAGTACTTTCACCAGACACTTAGAGGAGAAAAAAAAATCCCTGAAAACATACCTTCTACATTAGTCTCAGTTGCCTGACAGCAAAGGTTAATGCTGCCTTGAGAACAATTCTCAATGGCTTTTGAAATGGTCAGTAATCTCTTAATATACTCACAAGACTGAATACCAATAAATCCCAAGCAAATAAGGCTAATACTTGAATAACAGCTATTATGATACTGTTATGCATGCCCCTCCCCCACAGAATACTAATATTTAAATTCATAGTCTATCTACCATAAGGACTCAAGGTTCAAGACAGCAGTTTTACTTAGAGAAGAGCAAAGATCTTGTCACCCTGAGATTCCTAGTGTAGAGAATTGAGAGGCATTAATAAAAAGTTATCAAAGGAAAATATAAAACTTTTTAAAAAATCCATTCAAACTATATAAAGCTGTTTAAACTTAATCATTTTCTTGAATCTGTTTTATCTTTCCACCCACTCCCAAGCCATTCATTGTGGCTCTTCCTGAAAGAACTTATGAAACTATGAAAAACCTTTCAGTATTATTAATATTGCAATTCAGCTTTATAATTAGGGGTGCCAGCCTCCAGGTGGGACTTGAAGATGTCCTGGAATTAAGTTGTTCCCCAGACAACAGAAATCAGAACCCCTGGAGAAAATGGCTGCTTTGGAGGGTGAACTATATGGCATTATAGCATGCTGAGGTCTTCAAACCCTGCCCTTCCCAGGCTCTATCCCTAAATCTCCAGGAATTTCATAACCCAGTATTGGCAACGTTGTTTATAATGCCCACAATTAGATCGTGCTTTCAATTTGTATAATTCAGAGGGAGAAAATAGTTTGCAAACTTCTTGCTGAAAACAGTGAAGCTAGGATGTTGCTGCATTCAAGGTAACAGCAAAATATCAGTAAATTAGGCTAGTTTGCGGGAAACAGACCAGTTGTTCTCTTCTAATGTTTTTGTTGCTTTTGTGCTTCCTGAAAAAATAATGTCCTCCTCTCAGACTCCAGTTGACATCTCTGTGATTTTGAACAGATTTGGAAAAATCACCAATATTTTGACAAGGTTTCTTGGCAATTAAATGTTCATAAAACTCATTTGTCATAACTAGCCAAAGCAACGGATTGGACGGATACATTGTTGTGACACAGCCAATTTCTACTCAGTTTCAGCCTCTGGTGATTTTAGGTAGTGGCAACTCTCTTTGTAGTGACAGCAGCCCTTGGTGAAAATTAAGCTTTTGCTGCATAAAGAAATGTCATCATCTGCCTTGGGGCATTTTACCTAAGTAGTCCCCTCCATGATGAGGTAATTGCACTTGGACTATTGAAATAAATAGAGACTGCAGACTTCTGTGTGTTTTCTCAGCCAGAGGTAATATAGGACTGGTTCACAGCTTGTGAGGAGTTCTAGTAAAAGTTTGTTTAAAAATAATTGTCTGTGTAAGTGCTATCAAGTCGCTTCCAACTTACGTGATCCTGTGAATTAATGACTTTCAATATGTCCTAGCATTAGTTCAGGTCTTGCAAACTGAGGGCAGTGGTTTCTTTGATTGAGTCAATCCATCTCATGCTAGGCCTTCCTCTTCTCCTGCTGCCCTCAATTTTTTCTAGCATGATTGCCTTTTCCAGTCTCTCTTGTCTTCTTATAATGTGACCTTAAGTATGATAAAGAATAATTAACCAGTCATAAATTGGGTCATATTTTCATATAAACTGGCCATATAGGGGCATTAAACTAGGATTCTTATGTGGTCAACCAGAGTGATGAGGTATACCCAAATCACAATAATGGAACAGTTTGTGGTCTAATTCCTTCCTCCCTCCCCCAAAGTATTAGTTAATTCCTTGTAACCACTAACTCTAGCTGTAACCACTAACTTTCCTTAAGTATCCCAGGTTTATCTATTTCATCTCTGGATTCAGTCTCTTGCTCTAGGGACCATTTTCATTCTGCCTCTCGGGTTTGTCCTTGGATGTAGATTCCTGGATCTAGGTCTTCCCCACAGTGATATACTTCAGCATTTGTCTTTTGATTATAATGCATGAGCTTGGATGATTATAAAACATCATTGATCTAGCTAGGGAAAATATATTAACAAAACAGAAATTAAAAATTCTAACAAATATTTTGTAGTAAAGTTAAATTTTCTTTATAAATTGTTAATTGAATAATCCTGGGCCTACTGTACCTTCAAGTATCAGTTTCAAAAAATACACACTGATGTGGGGGTTTTCTTCCGAGCTCTCCTTGCCTTTTTCCAGTGACCTCTAGAGAGGAATTTTCTGATGTTTGTCATTTGTTCTTATTTTCAATATTTTGGGTAGAACACCTCACCCATATATATAATTTTCCTGTTGACACTGATTCATTCTTAATTGGTGTTGCCAGAAATTTCAGACTTGACAAAACATTACTGGTTTTCCCCTACTATATTTACAGCATGCTTCATTATAGCACACAGATTCAAAGGCTTGTGGGCTTGTTGAGGACATGGAAACATGGGAACTTGGTTCTATCGATTCAGTGCTAATTTGGTCTGTTGAAGTTGTGGGATCAATGCATCCTGGGAAAAGCACTTGAAGTCTTGAGCTCTGTGGAAATGATTAGGCTGTTAATACATGGAACTATCTCAGTTGTACCTGTAGCCCACAAAGCACAGATGTCCTGGGCTACTGTACCAGTTTCTGTCAAGTATACTTTTCAGCTCATAGGGAAAGTAGTTTTCCTCCATGGGAACTCCTGGAACCAGAACTTTGGCTTCTGCTCAGAGTCTAGCACAGGGGTGGCCAAACTGCAGTTTGGGAGCTGCGTGCGGCTCTTTCACAGTCTAATTTAATGTTAATAAAAAGCAAATTTGCAATTTTCCTGTAAAAATGTGTGTGTAATATTTGTTCATGTCTTGCATCTCTCAAACATCTGACATTTATTCTATGTGGCTGTCACATTAAACAAGTTTGGCTACCCCTGGTCTAGCAGAACTACACAGAGGTCAGGTGGTACCTGATTTTAATACTATAGTGTTAGTGGAAGGCAAACAGGGCTTTGGAAACTGGAATGTTCAGTTTGAAAATTTATCAGTTTCTGACCTGTACAGCCCTTCAGAATCAACTGAATGGATAGAGAAGGAAAATAATTTTTCAGGAGCTTCTCTGTAAACACGCTCCCCTTATCCTCACTTAACCTCTAGGAAGTGAAAATTTGTGGGATCATGATTGGTTTAAAATTTATGTTTCTAATCACCAAATTTCATCTACAGTTACTTAAGTAAGAACTACAGCTTGAACAAAGTGAAATTTTATAGGGTGTCATATGAAAATGTCACAGGGAACTAGTTACAAATAAGTAAGAGAGGCTGTGTGACAAATACTGGGAACATGATGTAGACTTTTACTGTATAAATATTCATCATTCTTCCAGATTTCAATAGAAGAGTCCCCCTGGGAATACAAGAAAAGTATTTTTCTTTCCTTTTTTGTAAATGCTTCCAGGAAACTGGCTGCCTTTTAGAAAACTTCAGCAGCATCCTGTCTTATTGGAATGGTCAATCTACACAAATGGAGAAATAAATGCTTTTCAGAAGTAGGCTTCTGAAGCCGATTTCTTCTCTCTGCTGAAGTAGAGATTTTTGAAACCACAACACTTCCCCCCCCAGTCTATGCAGTGTCATGATTTCCCAATAATAAACTCAGCGTTCACTCTAACAGGATCCAAAGTATAAAGTTTTGAAATGGCATAGTGTCATCAATTCCACTTCACCACAAGGTCAATGAAATGATATATATGGGGCATTAAATCTGCCAATTATGTTGCTCATATAAACCTATCATACATTTTATATACTTTTAAAATTAATACTTTAAACATTGTTACTGGTTTTTTTTACAGTCCCAGTACCCAGAGAAAGGAAGAAGGCATCAAAGCATTTTGAAATAAACTGTGGAATAAAATGGCCACAGCTTTATTGGTTACAGCTGTAAGAATCCTTGGTATAGCATGGGTCCACTGGATCCTGGCATTGACTGACCTGCCTGCCAGTTGATGTACCCCATCCCACTCAGCCCGCCTGCTGGTGTGGGGAGAACCTGGGATGATAGGTTGCTGGATTTCACAAGGACGATCACCATTGAGTGGTCTCCCCTGCCACCTGAATGTGAGGGTAACCCGTTGGCAGCCCTCGAACTGAGCATGCCCCTTGAAAGCCTGGCAGCCTCCATGCTGGGCATGCCCCATGAAAGCCCTCACATCATGATTCCTTAATGAGATCCCCATATGCCAGGGGAACAGGCACACAGGCTGGTTTTCTTAAAATGGATCCGGCCCATTGCTGACACCACCACAAGAGCCAGGCATCCTCCCTCTCTGCTCCCACCAATGGTCATACTGCTGTAGCCAAGTCCACAGGCCATACCCCAGGTAGCCATATGTCCAGCCCTCCATGAAGACGTGAATGTCGTCAGCCTGAAACAGGGCCCCCACCAGTGAGAGATGTCCAGAGTCCAAATGCTGTGCTCCCCCCATAGCTACCGCAAGGTTTCCCAGCCAGTTGGTCATCGAGAAGAAGAAGAAGAGAAGAAGAGAAGAGATTGGATTTATATCCTACCCTTCACTACCCAAAGGAGCTTCAGAGCAGCTTACAAATCTCCTTTCCCTTCCCCACAGCAGATACCTGTAAGGTAGGTGGGGCTGAGGGAGCTCTTTTGAGAACTGCTCTGAAATAGCTTGTGACCCAAGGTCACACCAGCAGCTGCTCATGGAGGAGTGGGGAATCAAACCCGGTGGTCCCAGATTAGAGTCCACATTCCTAACCGCTACACCAAACTGGCTGTCTAGCACCTTGCCACATCAGCCCTTCCAGGGCAATTGGTCTTCACACCAAGGTTGCCGCTCCAGCTGGTCCAACCAAAGGATGTTCGTGGATGGGAACTGTACTTGTTGTGTCCACAAATCCACCTTGGCCCAGTGTGCCAAATCAGCACCAGCCTGGTCCCCCAGTTCATCTTCACCCAGGTGAGCATCAAATCCTCTCTTGCCTATGTGTGGGTCTCTCAAAGTTAGCGCACTAGGTTCTGGCCATCAATTGACCCACCTGCCAGCCAGTGCAGTCCTGCCCATGTGCTCTCTTGCCCACGTGTAGGCCTCATCCTGTTGGGGCACCGGGTCCCAGCCATTGACTGACCCACCTGCCAGCCAATGCTCTCCTGGCCACATCCCACCAACCTGCCTGCCAGCTGATGCTCTCCTGCCCCCATGCAATTCCCCCAAGGTTGGTCTCTCCCAGTTGGGGTGCAGGATCCCAGCCATCACTGACCCCACCTGCCAGTCAATACTCTCCTGCCCCACCCCAGCCCATCTGCTGAGGTCAGGAACCATGACTCTGTGGTCTCCCTGCCACCTAAGCATGAGGGTAACACCTGGCAGTCTGTTCCCCTTGCACTGATCCATATGATTTGCAGTGCCACCTCCAGGCTGAGATCCTCACTCCATCCTGATGAGGCCATGTAGATTCCCAGCTGGTACTCAGTGCTGTGATCACAGATCCATACTAACTTGGGTCACTTCCCTGAAAGTGAAAAGGCATTGTTAAAACCCAGGCACTAGGTGTGACCTGACATAATGCCCATACACCTCTGGCTTGGATGCTTGACGGCCATAGCCCCAAACCAGGAGGGAGAACCAAAGCCATCTGATATGAGTTTTGCCACTAGTTCACAAAACCTCACTGCTTTAACAAAGGCCAAAGTGAACCCTCCACCACCCTGCGAGCCGGGAAGCTCTTGCATGTGTCAGCATAGCCATGGGCATTGCTAAAGAATGAAAGCTGTGTGCCCCTGTATGGTTCTGAGGCCAAAGCCCTGGTACCATAAGTGGGCTGTGTACTGGAGGACTCACTCATCCAACACTGGCTAGGCATCCAGACCCCCGGCTGCTGAGAAAGTCAAAAGGCCACAGCTGCTATAAAGGCAAAAGGGGCAACTGAGTAGGCTACTCCCTGCATTATGGTGTATTCTCAAGTTCTTGGGGAACTGGGTTCATGTAGTGGTTGGCCTACAGAGCTGGGCTGTGAATCCCCTCATCCTGAAGGCCACACTCAACAGCAGAAACTCACACAGCACAGCTCATTAGCATATTAGGGCACACCCCCATGCCTTCCTTTGGCTTGCCCAGGCACCCCGTGGCTGCAGGGTACCCAGGTAAGCCCCCCCTTAAAGGGAAGGGAAAACATAAACTGCCTTCCCTTGGCTTCTCTGGGCGCCTCGCAGCTGCGGGGAGCCCAGGCAAGCCGGCCCTTGGACAGGCTGGGGAAGGCACAGGGAGGCATTTAAATGCCTCCCCGATCCTTCCAGGGCCCCCCCTGGCTCACCTGCCTCGGAGTTGCTGGGGGAGGTCACTCTCCAGGTCTTCCCTCTGTAGCCACACATGCAGAGGTTTTGGCTGTAGTGGGTGTGGCCAACTCTGGAGCCAGCCGGAACTCTTTTCCTGTGCATTCCTGCCCAAAAATAGCCCTGGTTGTATCCATTGTCTTTTGAAACTTGCTTCATTGGGAGTCACTGAAAGATAACTATGGCACCTAAGTGATCTCGCAGGGATACACAGATACTGCCTTGAATCACCCTGTCAGTTAAACAAGGTGAGGAATAACTAGCCTGAAAAGCATTAGAAAGTTTGTCTAAGGGAAAAAGGAGCTGGGGTTGGAGCACAGAGGGTTTGGCAAAACATTGGGGAGGGACACCATTGGCTAGAGATATGTTGTGATTTAATCCCATGAAACGAAATTTTGGAAGAGAGTAAACACACTTTTCAGAATGTGTGTACTGTGTTGTGTGCAAGACTGATGTATCTTCTCCTTATGTACATTGTAAGTAATAAGATATGACAGACCATATCAGAGCACTGGTGTTGATTAATGAGTAGCTCAGGAAAGGAGGCCAAGAAGTGACGATGGGTCACAATTCAATTTGTGAAAGGGAAAAAGAGGAGTATCAAAGCATTAGTATGAGGAGTTGTGTAGGAAGCCCATTAATCAGCATTGCCTTTATAAAAGACTAGAATGTTTTTCTGACTTTATTGCACTGAAGGCAGCACCATATATATTTGTAAGCAGGCATCTTAAACTACAACTTGAACAATCTTCTATTGAAAAGTAGAGAAACTATTATGATTGTACAGCTATCTATGGTAGTGATTGTATATCTTATGGACAGGTTACACTGTATGTACATATACTTTCCATCTTCATTTTGTACTTGCTTTAACAGATATGACTGTGTCTCCTATTTACAGTCATAACTGTGTAAATATTAATCTAAATTGGTCATTCCATACATCAAATTATAAGAAATCAGTTTTTACCTAAATGTAATAGTCTTGAAAAAGCTGAATGGGGTATTTAAAATGTCACTGCTGTCTCAAAACAATTTTTTGTCATCATTTTCAGTGTTTTTGTTGTTCAAGCTCTTACAACATTTCATCTTTTGGAGTTCCATTGCAAGCATGTATTTGGTAAAACGACACTTCAGTATATAGTATATAGAACATCAACATTAGTTTGTTACTTTTAAAACTCTGACAATTTCCCCCCAAAGTAGCCTGCTCTATCCTATGAAATGATAGGTCATTTTTAGGGTGGCATCCTCCCACATATTTTTTTATAACCCTGTGTACAAGCTACACAGCACAGATTGATGCTTTGAAAACAACAATGCCAATTACCCATTGGTTGGCCTACTGTAATCCTCTTGAAACGATCTAAAGTCTTGGTGATGATGATCACATTATGTAGTAATGTATCCCATAAATAAATTACAAGTCAAATGGAGACATATTTGCTTTTTTCCATCTTGAATATATTGCCAGTGCATTTCAATAGATTATTCTGATTTTTAGTATTGAGAGACAGAGGATTGGATCCTAAGACTTCCTTCCACTAAGTGGGAAATCTTCTATGTGTGAAAGACCTTCTCCTGTTCAGAAACAGACTCTTGTGTTAATGGAAGAACTCTTTCGTGAACGGTAGTTTCAAAAGGGTAGCCGTGTTAGTTGTAGCAAAATTAAACAGAAGCCCAGTAGCACCTTAAAGCCTAACAAGATTTATTCTAGCATAAATTTTTGTGAGTCACAATTCACTTATGAAAGCTTATGTTAGAATATATTTTGTTTTTGATATGCCATTGGACTCCTATTTGATTTTCTGTGAACAGAAGGTTTCTTGTTGTGGAAAGGAACCTTAGGATCCATTCCGGGGGGGATGGGGACGCTCAAAGATACAAAAGAAGATACTGCCAGCAACACCTACAAACCTAAAAATTAGTTTAATTTGGAAAAATGGAATACATGCATCTGATAAAGTGAGTTCTGACTCATGAAGCTTATGCTTTTAGGTGCTACTGTGAGGTGCTACTAATACTCTTTAGGTACCACATCTCTGAACACATTAGAAAGACTTTTTAGAAGAAGCAAGGAATTTGTATCTAGATTTGAATTATACAGTTAGTATTTACTAACAGTTTTAAAAATGTATGTCATTTATCCCCCAGTCATCTTGAAAAAACATGACAAAAAAGTAAAATCCCCCAGTCTCCTCGGCTTTCCTCATAGGGAAGGTGTTTCACATTCTTGGTTATTTCAGTTGTCCACTTAGCGCCTTTTCTTGTTCTTCAATATACATTTGAATATTCACTTAGTACAGTACTTGTAAATGTGGCCATGCGAGAGACTTATATAATAGCATTATGACACTTGTGTGTGCATGTCTGTCTTAGATTTGAAATGGTCTTTCCAATAATTCCTGTAAATGAATTTGCATTTTCACTCTCACAGCACTCTTAGCTGACAATTTCTGTGATACTGCCACTATGACCCCCAAGATCTCCTTTCTGGTTGGTCATAGGGAATTTTGATCCTATCCAAATATATGTGAAAATTGTCATATATGCAAATCCTTTTTTGATTCTCATCTGTCATCTAGTTGATTGGCCACCCAGTTTGAATAGATCATTTTAGGCACTCTTCATATTCTGTATAGGATTGCACCATATAGAATAATGTCTAGATCATCTATGAACATCTCCCTCAAGGTTCCTTTTCTTTCTTTCCAGTACAGGCACAATTTCTCTCCATTCTCTGCCCCAATGAATGTCTGCACTAGATCCAAAGCTTGGAGTGATTTACCTGAAGAGTGATATCATTCAGAAACTACTGTAAGTAAATTATGTAAAAATATTTTTCCAGCAATAAAATTAAGTCTACCCTTAGCAAGCTAATATATACTTCCCCCATTTAGCAGAAAAAAACAAGCTGAAAATATGTTTAGGAAAACATTGCAGGAAAGCTTCAATTGCATCTTCTAGTTTTGTTGCCTTTTGTGGAACAATATCATTTCCAGGTTTCAATTAGTGTGAGGTTTTAAATAGTTAAAAACAGTCAACCAAGTGTTTGAAGTAAAAGAAAACAACAAAAAATCCTGTAGTAACTGAAGGACTACAAAAACTCATGGTGTGAGATATGTGTTAGTACTGATCGTGCAACAAGACTCTGTGTTGTTGCTACATCTGTTTTCATCCTTCCCTTCTGCCAAGGAGCTCAAATTGGCATATAAAGTCCCCTTTCCCATATTTTGTCTTCATAACAACACTGTAAGGTAGGTAATGCTGAAAGAGCTTACCCAATGAACTTCATGTCTGCGGTGGGATCTAAACCACACAGTTTCAACAGATCAATATGGCTACATTTCTAGAACTTAACTGAATTTATTTCATCATGTTGTGCATCTTAGAAATTTGAAAGACAGGCTAAGAGTTCTATTTCAAAATGTTGTTTATTTATTTCTTTATTATGGTTGTTAACAAGACAAGTACTTCTTGGTAAGGACAAAGGTCCATCTAGTGTAGTGATCAGCCAGTCCAGATGACTCTGGAAAGTCTTCAAAAATGACATGAAGCTAAAGCCTGGTAACTGGTATTCAGAGGTATGCAGCATCTGAAGATGGAGGTTCCATTTAGTCATCATTGCTGATAGCTGTTGATAAATCTGTCCTCCATGAGTTTGTCTAGTCTCCTTTGAAAGACATTTAACATGACATTGAATTCCATTAATAATGTATGCCTCTTGTGCAGAAGTATTTTCTTTTGTTGTCCTGAATCTACTTTTCATCAATTTCATCATGTAACCCTGTATGTGATGTTCTGGAAGAAAAAGTTCACATTCTCCCTTTTATAAACCCGTATAATGTCTCCCCTTGGTCATATTTTTAAAAGGTAGAAAGCCCCCCCCCAAAAAAAATGTATTTATTACCTTTCAGATCCAAATGCTACAAAAATTTCTGCAACATGAGTTTAAAGAGGTAACATTCTTGGCAAAGACAAAAAAATCCAAGGATATTGCCAACTGTTGATTGCAGAATTAGGTGCCCTGCATTTTTGAACTGGTGTAGTTCCTCAGTAGTAGAATCTATAGAACAAAACCTTATCAATACAATTATAATATTGTTCAAACTGTCCTCATATAATGATGTATATTAACACTGTAAATATCAAAATATGCTATTAAAATCTTCATTAATCAGATTGCCATAAATCTCATATGAAAACAGCCATATCAGTTTTTTAAAATGCATTGTAATTTTAGATGACATATAAAAATGTATTGCATAAAACAATCTCAATCAAATTAGTCTCACACTGTCAAAGAATTTTTCTGTGGTTTAAATTCAAGATGCTAAATATATGATTTGGTATGAAATTTGATCATGATACAATAAAACTATTTTGATAAATTAGTGCAATGTAAAGGTCACCATAACTGTCATCTATTAAAAGCCAACAAATAGAAATGCTTTTCTGAATTGATAGCCTTTCTCATTCTAAGCATATGAGAATAAATCAGAATCCTTATGGATAGTAGCTTAGATTAAAAAAAACTGTTCCCCCATACATGAATTTCTGCAAAATGTTTCCAAAATAGAAAAGGGCTTTAAGATATCTATCTATTTTGGCTGTCTAGCTATAGCTGTCTTTCTATCTAGCTACATTAGCCTTTCATTAAAAATAACATCTTGCAAGATAGGCACATAACTGAAGAAATGGTTAGAAAACCTTTCATTGCTTTCAAGGAAATTCCCATGTGCAGTGCCTAAAGATTCCCACATGCAATGACTAAAAGGCTAAAGGTTTAACCAGAAGCAGCATCCCCCACAGGGACATTTCCTTGTGTGACAGGTGTATGCTGTAAACAGACTAAAAGGGCAGGCTCTCTTTATAATCCAATAAAGAGTAAAATATATTATCTCAAATCACTTGTAGTACTACATTTTGTTTATGATATTCAGTGCCCAAATGAAAAAAAAAAAACCTATACAAGGAAAAGTAGCAGCAGGAAACTTTAGAATGAATGAACATCTAAATGATAACTCGGTTCAAAAAGGATGTAACTCTGAAGCATTTTTGTTGAATCAACACAGTTCTAGCATTTTTGATTTGGTCATATCTTGCACATATCAGATAGTTAACACATATCAGACACATATCTGACACATGGTGCTTTAATGTACAGTGGTGGGTGCTACTCTTTGACTTTCCTGTTAGATTCTCTTGGTTTTTCTGCTGCCATCAAAAGATTTTTGTTTCCACTGCAGCTGTAAGGTTCTCTGAACACATCTTTAGTGCTTCTTCAGGCTTCATCATTATATTTGTTTGGTCAGGTTGCCATGGAGAAGAGTTTGGTATTGCAAATTTTGTGGCTTCTTTGTATTAGTATTTGCCCATCTGGCGAGAACTTTGCAGTTAAAATTGGCTTTGTACTTTTTTTTAGGAAAGGTGACATTTTGAGACAATGTTTATGAACGCGTGTATTAACAAGGAGCAGGAACATTTGGCTTGACTTGCACAGTAATTTCTTCTTAGCTGAGGTTCAGAGTCAGACTATAGGTGAGAAGAATGCAGTATTAAATAATTCCTCCACCTACAATTTAGTTGTGAGTCTAGCAGTTAAGAATGGCAGTCAGGAGGCACTGGTCGAGGCTTGGAGCCTATGACACTGTTCCCCTCATGGTTCTCTCCAGCTGCTGCAGAGGCTCTTCTCCACTGTGACCATTGTTTCTTCTGCTGCTTGCACTTGTGCATGTAAAAGACTCCTTGAAAAACATTGATTTTACAAACATGGAAATGCTAGCAGGAGAGGTAGTCAGCACCACAGCAGAGGAAAGCTTCTCTAGTGACTGGAGAGAAGTGCAAGAGGAGCATCGGATCCAAGCCCAAGTCTTTGGTAAGATTCTCATTTAATGGGAAACAATCGTTTGCTGTTACGGATACAAGCTGGATATGCTTCCCCTTCCTCTTCCTCTTGCCATGCAATTAGAAAACTGTAAACAGTATTTTATTGTTTACTGTGAATCACAAACTGCCGTTTGTTCTCTCCCTTCAAATGTGTATTTCACAATGATATTAATCCTGGTTCAAATGGCAGAGACCAAGTAATGGTTTGTGTTTCATACCAAACAAGCTGTAATTTGCCCAATTATACCTGTGTACAAGGGGGGAAAGGGAGTACATAATCCTGAGAATCCTTCAGGCTCATTCCAATAACAATAAACCATTGGTTCTCATAATGAATAAAGTAGAACAAAATAGGCATTTATGTAGCATGGCTGTGAGGAACCAGAGCTGACTGTTCTCTTAGGGTTCATAGCTATATATCTAGAGAAAAAAACCCTTGCATGGTCACAATAACTGAGGAGGAAAGTCATAGAATCATAGAATCACAGAGTTGGAAGGGGCCATGCAGGCCATCTAGTCCAGCCCCCTGCTCAATACAGGATCAGCCTACAGCATCCTTGACAATTCTTTGTCCAGCTGCTGCTTAAAGACTACCAGTGAGGGGGAGCTTACCACCTGCCTAGACAACTGATTCCACTGTTGCACAATTCTTACTGTAATTCAGATGAATTATATTTACTGTACATGAAAAACTGAGTTTTTGTACCTAAGTAATGTGGTCCATGGGGTCACGAAGAGTCAGAATCAACTGTGCAACTGAACAACAACAAAATTAAATTCTATTCCAATAAAAGCCAAGTTATGCAAGTTACTATACAATTTGCATACATTTGCTTGCTCTACATAACTTATGTAGGTATACTCCTGCAAAAGTGAGGGGGTCTCTTCTGTCTTTTGCTGATCGTAGCATCTGTTGTATTTTTCTGGTGGGTCTGAATACTGTAAGTACTCCACATAACCTGCAGTTGTGGACAGATTTACATCAGGACCACACAGCGTAGCATTCAGACAAGAATAAAAGAACATGAAAGACACTGCAGACTGGGCCAACCTGAAAAATCAGCAGTGGCCGAACATAGTCTAACTCAAACAGGACACAGTATCTTATTCCAAGACATTGCAGGCTGAACAACACATCCAATTATCATGTCAGATTACACAGGGAAGCTATTGAAATTCATAAACATAAACACAATTTCAACAGGAAAGAAGAGCGTTTAAAAATAAATAGGGCATGGTTTCCTGTCCTGAAAAACACAAAATGCTCTACATCTTACAATAGTACTACAGATAAGATTAGAATTTCAACAGCCAATCCATATGCAAAAGAACCTCCTCAGGAAAGCTCCCCATGTCACAGCCTGGGGAACTCCTATAAGATAATGACTCAGCTCTACCCCACCTTCCTGAGTAGATATAAATTACCTGCCTACCATTTTTCTTCTCACCTTGACACAGAGAGTACTCCATCTTTCTGTCTTATACCTCTGAGGATGCCAGTCACAGCTACTGGCGAAATGTCAGGTCCTACAGTGCCAAGACCATGGCTATGCAGCCTGGAAAATCTACAACAACTAACTTTCATACCTGTTTGGAAATATTTTTTTAAAAAACTGGAGATGCTGGGGATTGAACCCAGACCCTTCTTCATGAAAAGCAGGTGCGCTACCATTGTGCTACAGCCCCTCCCACAGCAAGGGTGCAGTAAGGAACAACAATGGGAGATGAAGTTCTGTTCCCTGGCCCCTGGAAGCATACTGACCAAGAAGAATGAAAAAGACAATACAATATAGGTAGGGAATTATCAAGGTGAAAATAGAGCTTTTATTAAAATGATCAACTTGGATAGATACAGGTGGGTAATCTTGTTGGTCTGAAGCATTAGAACATAAGGGAAGCCAATGTTGGATCAGGCCAATGGCCCATCCAGTCCAACACTCTGTCACACAGTGGCCAAAAATACCAGGTGCCATCAGGAGGTCCACCAGTGGGGCCAGGACACTAGAAGCTCTCCCACTGTTGCCCCCCCAAGCACCAAGAATACAATGCATCACTTGCCACAGACCGAGAGTTCCTACCTATACCTTGTAGCTAATAGCCACTGATGGACCTCTGCTCCATATGCTTATACAGTTCCCTCTTGAAGCCGTCCATACTTGTAACCGCCACCTCCCATGGCAGTAGATTTCATGCATTAATCACTCTTTGGTTGAAGAAGCATTTCCTTTTATCTGTTCTAACCTGACTGCTCAGCAGTTTCATTGAGTGCCCACAAGTTCTTGTATTGTAAGAAAGGGAGAAAAGTACTTCTTTAACAACCTGCTCTATCTCATGCATAATCTTGTAAACCTCGATCATGTCACCCCTCAGTCATCATTTCTCCAAGCTAAAGAGCCCCAAGCGCTTTAACTTTTCTCCATAGGGAAAGTGTTCTAACCCTTTTATCATTCT
This sequence comes from Gekko gecko, assembly GCA_029375565.1. Taxonomy (NCBI): domain Eukaryota; kingdom Metazoa; phylum Chordata; class Lepidosauria; order Squamata; family Gekkonidae; genus Gekko; species Gekko gecko. The sequence continues at coordinate 47,221,831 of JAPDNY010000004.1, forward strand.
AGTTGCCCTTTTCTGCACTTTTTCCAAAGCTATAATATCCTTTCTAATGTGTGGTGACCAGAATTGCACATAGTATTCCAAATGAGGTAGCACCATCTATTTATACAGGGGCGTGATGATACTGGCTGATTTGTTTTCAGTTCCCTTCCTAATAATCCCCAGCATAGCGTTGGCCTTTTTTATTGCAGTCGTACACTGTCTTGACATTTTCATTGAGTTATCTACTATGACTCCAAGATCTCTCTCTTGGTCAGTCTCTGCCTGGTTGGACCCCATCAACGTGTATTTATAGTTAGGATTTTTGGCCTCAATGTGCATCACTTTGCACTTGGCCATGTTGACTCCCACTCAACCTCGACAACTCCCTTTGGAGTGCCTCACAATCCTCCCTGGTTCTCACCACCCTTAACAACTTTATGTCATCTTCAAATTTAGCCACTTCACTGCTTACTTCCAACTCCAAATCATTAATGAACAAGTTAAAAAGCATTGGGCCGAGTACTGATCCCTGTGGTACCCCACTGCTTACCACCCTCCACTGAGAAAATTTCCCATTTATACTCACTCTCTGTTTCCTATTCATAAGCCAGTTTTTGATCCACAAGAGGACTTGTCCTTTTATTCCATGACTATTGAGCTTACTGAGGAGCCTTTGATGAGGAACTTTATCAGAAGCTTTCTGGAAGTCAAGGTAAACAACATCTGTTGGGTCCCCCTTGTCCATATGTTTGTTCACCTCCTCAAAGAATACTAACAGGTTAGTGAGACAAGGTCTTCCCTTACAGAACCCATGCTGAGTCTTCCTCAGTAGTTTTTGTTCATCAGAACCTTAAGACCAACAGCATTTTATTCAAGGTATAAGCTTTCATGTGCAAGTACGCTTCAACTTGGATACCAATGTAAATCTTTGCTATTTGAAGGCATTTCCATCAATAGAAAGGGAGTTCCTCACCTCACCCTTTTCCGCTGCAGCTAAAATACACAGGAACAGGGGAGATCCCCAGGAACAACCTAAAGGGTAAATCTGGGGTCTCCAGAAGGATGGGGAAACTGGTGAAAATCAATTTCCTCTTCCATTAGCAGAAATTTTCTATTTACCATTGTGTGCTTCCTACAGTTTTCATAATACAGTATCCAGAAATGTCTTCAGTTTTCACTCTAAATCATATGCAAACAAAACCACACTCTGTTGTAAAAACATGGTTCCTTGTAATAGGATTTGGTTTCTATATTAAAAAAAGAATAAAAACCGTTTTAACTGAAAGCTATTGACAGCTTAGAGAGTTTTGCAAGAAGAGCAACAGCAACTGAGGAAAAGCTCAACAGATTGTTTTACCCAAGAATACTTCAAAGAACTAAATATATACAGTTTAGTTAAGTGACGATTAGCAGATGTAGGAATGTAGATTCTACTAATATTTGAAGTGTATATCTATCAGTGGGTATGAAGTCTCCATGAAGTAGTAAAACTGGCATAAAAAGGAGCAAAATAGTATATGTGAGAAATATTGGGGGGAGGGGGCACTGCCTGACATTTGCAGCTGATTTCTTTCTCAGAAGGAGTGCGTGGCAGCTTCAGTGCTGCAATTTCTTCAGTCAAGTTTCAGATATTTCCAGTTAAATAGATACAAAACTATTCTGTATTGGCTCTTGGGAATAGGCAGGATAAGCAAGATTTAGGTTTTTTTCCTCCTAACTGGCCTGCATAAATATAAATAAGTAGGGTGAAATCATGTTCTTTTCACAGCTTTGAACCGTAGGATCAGATGGGAACCTACAAGTTGTTTAATCTAATAGCATTCCCAAAAGTAGTATCTCTTATTATTGACACATATATATGCATGCACAAAGGAAGAAGATTTCTTCGTTTGATTATTTTTTCCATTATATAATGAATACTCATTACTTTTTGCCTGTTCTATTTTCTGGCATTATTTTAAATATCTTAGAACTTTCAACTTCCTCCCATTCTTCTTCTAATGCAAGCATGCCAAGTATCCATCAGTCCTCCCTCACACTGCAAACAAACAAAAGGAGAAGGTATACACAAAAGGAGCAGGTACACACTGAAGAATTACAGATACATCAACAGAACAGAGCACCAATATTCCTAATAAATCTGATTTAAAGGTAAAGGTAAAGGTTCCCTTGCTCGAAAGCCAGTCGAATCCGACTCTAGGGTTGCGGTGCTCATCTCCGTTTCAAAGCCGAAGAGCCAGCGCTGTCCGAAGACGTTTCCGTGGTCATGTGGCCGGCATGACTAAACACCAAGGTGCACGGAACGCTGTTACCTTCCCACTGAAGTGGTACCTATTTATCTACTTGCAATTTCTTGCTTTCGAACTGCTAGGTTGGCAGGAGCTGGAACTAGAGACAGGAGCTCACCCCGTCATGCGGCACCCGGGTCTCGAACTGCTGAACTACTGACCTTCCACAGCCTGCAGTTCAGCGTCTTAACCACTTGAGCCACCGCAGCTCCAAATCTGATTTAGGTTAGTGCAAAAAGCCACTACAGAAAGAGTTAACTATCCATGAAATCATTGATGTGTAAAGAACAAAATAGCTATGTAAGGATAAAACCTATGACTTTATGTTTCCTCTTATGACACCTTCAGGGTCTTTAATCGTCATTATAGCTTTCCTGTGATGTTCTTTATTCAGTGTCTTTCTTGAAATTTGTTGTCCTGAATTGAAGGTAGCACAAATAAAGTCTTGCCTCTGCTAAGCATATCAACACGATTTGATCTATTCAGTTTCCAGAGCACTTTTTAGACTGATGCAGGGCTCTTTTGTAGCAGGAACTCCTTTGCATATTAGGCGACATACCCCTAATGTAGCCAATCCTCCAAGAGCTCACAGTAGCCCCTGTAAGAAGAGCTCTGTAAGCTCTTGGAGGATTGGCTACATTAGGGTGTGTCACCTAATATACAAAGGAGTTTCTGGTACAAAAAGAGCCCTGGACTGATGTAACAACTTGCCCTACTAACAAGCCATAGTCTAGACCTGACCTACACTACTATAAAAATAGTGTTAAATAAACATTATAAATGTTCTCCTGGTTCATAAGCTGTATCAATTTATTCATAAAATCCACTTGTGCACATTCTTTCCCTCAAAAAGGGGAATAAAAATTGAGAATGGTTCTTCCATACAATGTGATAAATCTGTCTGAAACGCCTGCTGCATTAGAAAAGCATGAGTTGTACCCGCACTTACATTGAGCAAAGAGGAGCTTTGCCCCAGGGATCATATAAACCAGGACATATTTTCTGGATTTTGACTAAAGCTCAGTGTTTTGATAGGACAAGGCATTCAACAAGAGGAGAACAAGATTTAATCATATCTAGATGTTATTATTCTCTGCTTTCCTCACCAGCATACAACCCAGCCCAGGTTTCCCACCACCTCTACCCGTATCTATCCCACTTTATTCCTCATCCTCTAGGTAGGCTAGGATCACTTGGGCTGAATGTGGGTGCTATATATCTTGCAGCTGATTCAGTGCACTTAATAAGTACTCTTGAACCTTCACTATCCTGCACCAATCCTGTCCAGACAAGCCCAAGGAGTCAGGAAGAACTATTCAGGACTGCAGCCAGACATTCATCCTCAGGGTCAGCACCAGAGCAGCAATACCAGAATATGATCAGAGGAGACAAATGGCTCTGCCTTATTCTCATTTTCCCTGCTTGTGTGTCCCATGGGGGGTTACCTTTCCACACATGTTTTGTCTAGAGATCAATTCTATATTACATCCCTGTATGTCCATGCAGATTTGTAGCCACATAAGTGGCTATAATACAGGGCCAGTATTGAAGATTTGCAAAATGGGCAGCATCAGTGGATATTGGTCAAAAGATAACAAACCAGTTCTTAAAAAGAAGGCTCTCAAAAGATAACAAATCAGTTCTTAGTGAAAAGGCTCCCAAAGTAATGTGTGCACAGAAAGATTTCACGATCAAGAAAAGAGCCAAGAGAACAGATTTTGAAATGAGGCAGAACTGAGGCCAAGAGTGCGGAGCAAAGAATCAGCATCACAGAGGAGATGCCTCCTCCTAAGCTTCTAGAAGTGTTTTGTGTATTGCAGGTGACAAATCAGACTCTGTTGTACCAGAAGCAGTGATATAACTGTCCCACTACAGCCAGTAGCCAACATCTGGGACTGAAACCAACAAAACCGATTACATTAAACAAAACCCTTTGCTTAGAAGCCTCATCATATTAACCTTCTGAAATAAACAGGACAAGTGCATATTGAAAATGTTATGATTATGAAGTATTTCTGGAGAGAGCATAATGATAGGAACAGTGTGAGATGAGATCAATGTGGACTAAAGCAATGTGCACTGCTGTTTGTTTTGGCTTCTTTTGGAGGCCACCTCAGAGAGTCCAATCTTCATATTCAGGGGGGAAAGTGTCAAAGTCCTCCTGGGACTGGAGCATTTCAGAATGTAGTGGAAAGAAATTTTCCCATTTCAAAAACTCACTTTACTGTAGAAACGTAACAGTCGAGGAAAATGATTCTTGGTTTGGTTTCTCCTGCTTCTCTACGTGATGTAGTAGTTTTCTATGTCTAAGACATTTTCTAAATGGAATAGCATTTAATATGTAATTGGTCTCCTACATTCTCAGATACTTACGGTTTAAGGAAAGAGGTGTGAAATAGTTTTCCTGAATGTTTAGAACAGGTCTTAATCATAGGGCAGACTCTCGTAGGAGTGTACCCCAAGTTTCACATGGGCATGGTTTGGTTTTAAAGTGGTTCCTGGTGAAAATTAAACCCTTGTAACAGTATCAATGGAGCTGCGGTGGCTCAAGTGGTTAAGACGCTGAACTGCAGGCTGTGGAAGGTCAGTAGTTCAGCAGTTCGAGACCCGGGTGCCGCATGATGGGGTGAGCTCCTGTCTCTAGTTCCAGCTCCTGCCAACCTAGCAGTTCGAAAGCAAGAAATTGCAAGTAGATAAATAGGTACCACTTTGGTGGGAAGGTAACAGCGTTCTGTGCACTTTGGTGTTTAGTCATGCCGGCCACATGACCACGGAAACGTCTTCGGACAGCGCTGGCTCTTCGGCTTTGAAACGGAGATGAGCACCGCAACCCTAGAGTCGGATTCGACTGGCTTTCGAGCAAGGGAAACCTTGACCTTGAACAGTATCAGCCATGTCCGTAAAAGATAGTGCAAAAATATATCAGTTTAGTCTTTAAACAATGCAATCCCAAGAACTCTGGGAATGGACCAGAGTAGGATCCTGGGTCCGCCTACTTAGGATGACACTGAAACTGCCATAAGACTCTAGATTACATTTGTTATTTTCGTTTCCTTGCTTTTTCCCCAAGTAGCTCAGAGAGGCAATATAATAGTTCGATATCTTTGCAATTAACAGCAATTACATTCTAAAGCTATTGTAAACCAAATTTCATTATGGCTTGGGTCTGTCTCTGCCATAAAGTTTGTATCGAGATTTCAAGTATGGGAACTCTTACATGTAGTTTGTAGATCATACCTTATTCTAAAGTGTTCTTGCCACATCATCTGATTCTGAACCTGGCCTCCAGCATGTGGATAAAAAATTCTGCACCATGAGGCCAGGTACATGTTTCCTGTAAGTTTGGGGGTTTGAAAAAATTCCCAGGTTTGAAAAAACAATTGTTAACTTTACCAAAGAAGGGGGGAATAAAATATTTTGAGCTATCACAAAACAACCTCATGAGATCTTGGCAGTCTTTTTGGATTGCCTAGATAACCTAAAATGGCTGCTGAGATCATGTAAAGTAATCTCATGAAATTTCAGTTGCTATTGACTCGCCTATGAAATTGAAAAATGGTCATTGGGAAGGAAGGGGGATTGAGCTGGCATGAAGACTGGGGTGGAGGAAGCAGAACCAGGATGGAAGAAAAATGGAGCTGAAGGGTGAGAACTAACGCAGGAAATTTTTCTCCCTCATGAGTCTCCTTTTTGTTTTAAAGATATTTACTGTTCATAACATTTAGGACTATAAGATTTCCCTATATGGGTAGAGTCCTTTCTCAAGCAGAAGTGTGAAAAACATGCTATACCCTTGCATTAAGTTAAACATAGCATAGCCTAAATTATCTTTTGCTGGCACATAATGTTGTACAAGCAGATTCTGGTACTATAAGGGAGGAAAGTGCTAGGAATTGCACATGATCTTTGTGCAAGTGGAACTATGCTAAGTCTCCTTACATTTCTACTTGCATATTGCTGAATCCAAGCCAATGTGTTCAAGTAATTCTACTCGTACACATAAATAAGAAATAAAGTGAATTTAAGTATTTCAGATTTCTTTGACAACCAAAACAGAAGATAATTTTTACATTTTACTATTGGGACAACATTTTCATTACAGTAAAATACCTGGAAGTAGTATTGCCATTAAGTTAGAGCTCTGCAAATGGAGAATAACGACACTTAGGAACTAAAACAAGAATGATCACAGTGGGGTTTTTCCCCCCAGAGCTATAGACGAATTGTATCTCAGCTTCACTTCAGTACATATACCTTCTGAAACAGCCTTTAAAAAAAAAAAACTCGAGAAATAAGCAAGGTCACCTGTGGAGGTTCCCATTAGAGGTGGTCAAGCAAAGACATGATGATTGTGGCTTTTCCACAAAAGCCAAGTGATTTGGCACAAGTAAGCTCAGTGTTTGGCTCCATGTTCCACTGGTCTGAATGCTACGTTTGCTTTTGATTTAGTGATGCAACATGTTTATTTGTCTGAAATGTTTTTACCCAATCTCTTTTTCTATTGCTGTAAATTTTGAAGGAAAGAAGAAGCAAGGAAGCTCTGAGTGTGTGTGTGTCTGTGTGTGTATTCCCCCCTTTGTTCTGCCAATTTGTTTCACTTGAACTTTCATTTTCTGCCTGAGCTGAAGCTTCATTGGGCTGTATAATTTTAACACTAAGGAAGCTTAGCAGACTAACCTCTGGCATGATGACCAGGAGGGAGACTCTAATGGAAGTTCTTCATAATGTAGCCTGAAGCCAGCTGGTCCTCTGCTGCCCTCTACAGTCTACCTACTATAACTGGCAGCAGCCAATGTTCCACAAGAAATTTCACATGCTGTGCTCTCTCAAACATACCAGACTTATATAATTCCTTTATATAACCAGATACAGTGTTCTTGATTAATAGCAAAGTGGCTTTGCTTTCTATTGTGTGATAAGGTGACTTCCTGCATATTTTTTTCAATTTCTCTTTTTCTAGAGTACAGGTTTCTTTTTTTATTTCAGGTTTTTTTGGGAGAAAAAAAAACTTTTGGGAAAAAGTGCACGACATAAGACTGCCTTCTAGATAAACCATTTTGCTGTTTCACTTTGCACTCCAAATTTCTTTGGAGTTTTTTGCTGAGAACTATTCTAGGTTTCCCTGTATTTGTATGCTTGGTGGTTGAGGCCATACTTCCGTGTACACTTGCTTTGGAATAGATCCTATTGCCCTGAACTGGATGGCTGAGGCTAGCCCAAACTCATCAGATCTTGGAAGCTGAGCAAGGTCAGCCACAGTTAGCACTTGGATGGGAGACCACCTTGACGGTCCCTACACAGAGGCAGGCAATGGCAAACATGCTCAGCTTGTCTCTTTCTTTGAAAACCCCACAGAACCACCTTAAGTCAGCACTTTCCACCACCAAATCTAGGGTTGCCAGGTCTGGGTTGGAAAATACCTGAACACTTTGGGGGTGGATCCAGGAGAGGGTGGGGTTTGCCACAGAGTCCCCCCTTCAAAGCAGCCTTCTCCAGGGAAGCTGATCTCTGTCAGCTGGGGATGAGTTGTAAAAGCGGGAGATCCCCAGGCCCCACCTGAAGGCTGGCGACCCTAACCAAATCCCATTGAAGTCAATGGGATGTATTTCTGTGTAAACATACATTAGGGCTGCTCTCAGTAAAAAAGCCCAAAAAATATAGGAGGTGTTGTATTTATATACAACTCAAAGGTCTGCTTGGCAGCCCCTGTCCTATCATCTTTTGTCAAAACTAATTTTTTTTGCCTGCATTTTGACATAAATGCCTGTCATACAGTGCAATCCTTAGTGGAATTACATCTGTCAGGGTCCATTAAAGACAGAAAATACATCAAAAACATAGTTCCTGATCTGATTGATCAAACTATCCACAACTGGAAGAAAACATCCAATTAATCAAGTCACTTTTTACTTAGACCCATTTATAAAAGTGATCTGACCTGACCTTTACTCTGTTTTTGCTGCCTTGTTTACTTGCCTCTTACAGACGCTCATTTTGCTTCATCTCATCAATCTAAACACTGTAAGTTAGCCAAGTTAGTATCGTTCTTCTTTAAAACTATTCCCAGTCTGTTCTTCTGCACAGTATTTCAGCTTTCCAAACATTGTTCACTTTCCTTCAAGCTTATTTTTATATTCACTTAAGTCGCATGAACTATTATCCACAGCCAATAGCACTTTAACCTGATCCCCACATAATGCAGAGAGACAGGGACAGCCTTATTGTGGAAGGAAAAGATAAAAATTCTTGATATTTAATGGCAAGGGCATTCCAGTATTCAAGAACAGGAATCAAAATCACTTTTATCATATCTGAAACTTTCATGGGCACCAGCCAATATTGATCATGACATGTTTAAAGTGTCTTTCTCCAGGTAGTGGTAAGCATGTCAGACTAGGACTGGGGTTCAAATGCTCATTTAGCCATGGACTTGCGTGGGTGACTTTGGCTGAGTCACTCTCTCACAGCCTAACCTACTACATAGGATTGTTGTGAGGATAAAATGGAGTGGGAGAAAGCCATATATGCTTCACTGAGCTCCTTGGAGGAAGTATTTTAAAAGTAAGAGAAATAATAGCGGAGTTGAACCCCTCTAACCCAATGACTTCAGTTGACTTAGAATGGTGCAACTGTTTTGGATTGCACAGTAAGACGCTGGCACAACTAACACCAATCTTGAGCTACAAAGGAAAAGGGCTATTCTTGGCAAAATTGATACCATGCAAAAATAGATAATTAACATTTTTTAAAGGATACACATTTGACATTATGTGTTCTGGTAGACTCGACTGCTATACTTTAGGTATTCTGTTTGATAAATCAGATTAGCCCACTGTAATTTTAATGAGATTTCTAGGAAACCCATAAAAGTTGTACCAGCTCTTTGTATTTATAGTAAATTCAGAGGAGAAAGTAATATGATTTTTACATACATCGTGTGTGTGTGTGTGTGTGTGTTTTAGACTACATGTGGTGAAGATATGGTGGGCCTTTTCCTGTGAATTATTCTGGTATCTGTCATGAAAGACATTCCCCCACTGGACTTTTTCTGCTCATTATTCCTTTGGTATGCTTACATTTAGTAGTTCTACTTAGTTACATAGGTATGCCTTATGGATTTTTTTAAAAAAGTCTTAGTTGCAATTTAGAGTTATCATATGCTCAGGGCTTTGCTTTTTGCACAAACTTTGCTGAGCTGTAAAAAAAGGAGAGTCCACTCACTGAGCATAACTTGTATTTACTTTGTCCCCAGCCAAAAACTGACATACTGAATGTTCACAGACTACTTTTCCTATACTGGGATGTGTCTGCCGGTTCTCAGAATATGATGACAATAAAACATTTATATCCCACCTTACCTTCTTGGACTCAAGGCAGCAATTTTAGTCTTGTCTAGCTTCTTGGTATAGAAGACATTTTTCTAATGGATGATGCCGTAGTGCCCACCTGTGCTTGTGTTCTTTGTCTCTAGTGCAAAACAAGAGCCTGTTATGCAGAAGTCTAACAGAATAATTCCAGAGGATATCTGTTTTGCAGTGATTTGAATGGACTTAGAAGGGTGTAACTCTGCTAAGGATGACACTGATAGTCTGCAGCAGCCAAAACTGTCTTATCGCACCATAAAGACAAAACACATGTATTATCATGCAAATGTTCATAAGCCAGAGCCCACTTTTTCAATTGCATGAATGGTTACATTTCATTGGCACAGTTATCAGTAGAATAGGGATAACTATTACTTTCAAATGTGTAGGTTGTTTTTATGAATTGAATATGTATGATATATTTTCCCTTCAAGGTACACTACTACAGAAAGGATGCTAAATAGAGTAATTATTTAAATAGTTATACTAGTTGTAAGTTCAGCACTTTCCTATCTTCATGGTCTGCATGCTGTTCCATATACAGGTTTGGCACTAGTACAGAGCTCACTTTGGGAACTCGAGAGCTCTCATGTGGATCTTAGTGAACCTTTCCTAGAAAAGAGATCAATGCTTGGATCCCATGAATGAGTTCCATGTGTACTAGATCTTTGCCATGGAGTATGCTTCCTCTTCTTCTAACACTTTGTTGTACACAAGAGCAATAGTTTTCAGAGGCTGACTAGTACGTGTGGAACTTGTTCACAGGATTCAGGCCTTAGCTGTAGACTTTACAGATCAATATGTCAACTTCACCATAAAGAAATTGTCAGAGCAATCTTCAACTCACTGAATTCATTGGCAGAGCCCCCAATAAAATATTTGAATTATCTTTTAGATTTGAAAAATGTTCTTTAACTCATGTGTTCTGTGGTTTTGAACCATAATGTCTGAGATGGAGTTGGAATTTTCTTAATGGGTTGCATCCTAAATCAAATATGTGCATCAAGAATTAAGTTACATCAGTACATGCCTCTGAAGAACAAGGATAGATTGTGCTGAACCAGAATAACCGTCTTCATCCCAGTTCTCGACTGTAACATCATAGTACATGTATTGCCATGGAAACAGTTCAGGCTCTCTGAGGTCTGTTTTGTTACAAAGCATGTCAACTGTGTGTGGAATAAGGAGGGCTGGCCTTAGCTGTTTTGGTGCACAGATGGAAGATACAATGAGCCCATATTTTGTGTACTGTTATGTAACACAAGTTACTATTTAACTTGTTTATGACCAGCAGTGTGAAATATGTGTGCTAGACCAATTGAAAGATATAACTACTGTATCTTTCATAACTGTATAGTAGAGGAAATTATGGTGCAAGGAGTTAGAAAATCTGCTCCTACTGAAATTCTGTGCTCTAAATAGTTGTTGAAAGTATGAGAACCTTGTCCCGCTTTCCATGGCTTATTGTAGTGTGCAAAGTGTCTCCGTCTCTGGGTCAATACATTCTTTGAAGTCCTCCTTTGCTTTTTATCTCACTTTTTTATTTCCATTTTGGCCAAAGACAGAACATGTGGTTATTGCTTAGCAGCTTCTTGAATAGATTGGCTAGATTTCAGTCCAGTAGCACCTTAAGAGATCAACATGATTTTCAGGGTATAAACTTTTGAGAGTCAAAGTTCCCTTCATTAGATACTGCTGCTGGACTCCAACCGTGCCATTCTACTGCAGGACAATATGGCTACTCTCTGAAACTATCTAGAATATATCCGATAGACAGCAGGCAGGAGCATTCCTTGAAATCTGAAGGCAGTAAACTGGGTGTTCTAAAAATAGAACATGACAAGTGGGGACCCACAAGGACTTGCAGGAGGCATCTCATTTCCCCCTCACCAACTATTTCCTCTTTCCCTTTCTTGAAAGCCCCCATAGCCTCTCCCTTTCCTTGCTTCCTTATCTCCTTCTAGGGTTGCCAACCTGGAAATCTCTTGGAATCACAATGGATCTCCCAACTACAGAGATCAGTTCCACTTTAGGTTGCCAGCTCCAATTTGGGAAATTCCTGGAGATGGGGGGGGGAAGCATTGGGAAGACAAGGCTTGGGAAGGGAAGCAAACTCATCAGGGTATAATGCCATAGAATTTATCCTCCAAAGCAGACACTTTCTCCAGGGAAACTGATTGCTATCATCTGGAGAACAGTTGTAATTCTGGGTGATCTCCAGCCCTCACCTAAGGGTTGGCAACTCTAGATCTCTTGGAAGAAATGGCTGCTTTGGCTGTGGAGTCTATGGCATTATATTTATTTATTTATGTATTTATTTATTTGTTAGGCTTGTACCCCGCCCTCCCGCTGAGGCGGCTCAGGGCGGCTTACAACAGTAGACTAATATACAATACAATTATACTCCTCTGAGGTCCCTTCCCTCCTGAAATTGCACCCCTCAGACTCTACCCACCAAATCTCCAAGAATTTCTTAACCTGGAATTGGCAACTGTTTCTCCTTCCCATTGTTGGCAACTGTTTCTCCTTCCCTACCTTTATTTGCCCCTCTGTCTTAAGCTGCCCCTCCCCAGTGGCAGCATCTGCCTAGAAAAACTAGGCCCAGTTATGTGGTGCCAGGCACTGGGCAAGGCCCCCTCAAAGACTTCTTGGAGACTTTCCCCTGTATCCTCCTCCCCACACTATTTTCTCATTCCCTGCTCCTTGCAACCCCCATATCCTCTCCCCTTTACCTGCCTCAGTCTCTCTTTTTCAGCTATTCACGAGCCTACCTTTTATTTGCCTCCCATTTTATTTATTTATTTAGATTTCTACCCTGCCCTCCCCACGAATGGGCTCAGGGCAGCTAACAAACAGGGGCACTATGTGCCAATACATAAAAACCAAGTAAAACAGGATAAAACAGAGTAAATACCAGAAATTACATAAAGTGCTTGATGCTGTTACTCTTAAATTAAGACAAGATGGTGTCCAGTAGATGTTGCCTCCATTCCTGTACCACAGTACCGATCCATTGGTGGTGGTGGTAGTGGCAGCTCCTAGTCAAAGGCCTGGTGGAAGAGCTCCGTCTTGCAGGCCCTGCAGAACTGTACAAGGCCCCGCAGGGCCCAGATCTCCTCTGGGAGCTCATTCCACCAGGGAGGAGCTGCCACTGAGTAGGCGCTGGCCCTGGTTGCAGCAAGCCGGGCCTCCCTGGGGCCTGGGATCACTAAGCAATGTTGTGCCCCAGACTGTAGTGCTCTTTGGAGTATGTACGGGGAAAGGCGGTCCCTCAGGTATGTCGGACCCTGGTCATATAGGGCTTTAAAGGTAAGAACCAGCACTTTGCAGCAAACCCAGTACACTATTGGCAGCCAGTGCAGCACTTTCAGCGCAGGCCAGATGTGCTCCTACCTAGGGAGACCCACCAGCTGCCTGGCCACAGCATTTTGCAGCTTCTGGATTGTGACAAAGGCAGCCCCATGTAGAGAGCGTTACAGTAGTCTAATCTTGAGGTGACCATCGCATGGATCACTGTAGCCAGGTCATCGTGGTCGAAGAAGGGAACCAACTGCCAAATCAGCCTAAGATGGTAAAAGGCCGACCTGGCAGTGGCTACCTTCTGGGCCTCCATAGTTAGGGAGGAATCCAGGAGCACTCCCAGACTCCTAACCTCCAGCGCTAGCAGCAAAGGTGCCCCATCAAAGGTCAGGAGAGGGATCCCCAACCCCTGACCGCTCCAACTCAGGCACAGGACCTCCGTCTTCACTGGGTTCAGTTTCAGCTGACTCATTCTGAGCCACCCAGCCACAGCTTGCAAAGCCCGGTTCAGATCTTCTGGGCTGGAGTCCAACTGGCCGCCTGACATCAGAGCTGGATGTCATCTGCATATTGATGACACCCAAGCCCATACCTCTGGACAATCTGGGCAAGGGGTGCATATAGATGTTAAACAGCATCGGGGAGAGCACTGCCCCCTGGGGCACACCGCATTCAAGCGGGTGTCTTTGAGACTGCTGCTCCCCTAGTGCCACCCTTTGTCCTCGACCCTGAAGAAAAGAGGTAAGCCATTGAAGGGCAAGCCCCTGTATCCCCACTTCGGCGAGGTGGTAGGTCAGCAACTGGTGGTCAACCATGTCAAACACGGCTGACAGATTTAACAACAACAATGCCACCACTCCACCTTGATCCAGGTGCATCTGGAGGTTGTCAGTAAGGGTGACCAACACTGTCTCCGTTCCATGTCCAGGGCGAAAACTGGACTGGAGAGGATCTAGGATGGAAGCATCATCCAGGAAGCTCTGTAGCTGTACCGCCACCACCCTCTTGATTAATTTGCCCAAATAGGGCAGGTTGGACACCAGCCAATAGTAGGCCAATTCAGTCAGGTCCAAGGTTGTTTTTTTTCAAGAGGGGGTGGAACATCGCTTCTTTGAGTGCCTCGTAACTGCCCCTCAATGAGGGACTTGTTGCTAATCTCCCTTACAGCACCTCAAAACCCTCGTGGCCCACTTTAATGAGCCAAGAAGGGCACGGATCAAGACTGCATGTGGTTGGGTGCACAGATATGAGCAATCTGTCGACTTCCTCCAGGCTTAGTGGGCTAAAACAATCCAGAACCGAAGGCGTGCAGGGGCCTCAAGTTCACTCACTGTTTCAACTGTGATGGGGAGGTCGTGGCAGAGCGCCAAGACTTTATCTGCAAAATAGCTCACAAATGCCTCACAACCAATATCCAATTCCCTAGCATTTTGTCTGCCCTGTGGCAGAGTTGTTAATGACCAAATCGTTCTAAACAATTGGGCTGGGCGTGAGCTCGCAGATGCAATCGTGGCCACATAGAATTCTCTCTTTGCGGCCTTGACTGCCATCTTGTAGGATCTCATAAACATCCCATAAGATGCTCTTGTTGCCTTGTCATGAGCACAGCACCACTGTCTCTCTAGCCGTCTCAGCTCTTGCTTCATAAGCTGCAGCTCCTGGGAGTACCACGGGGCCTGCCTGGAGGAGGGGTGCAGAGGGCACCAGGGAGCAATCATCGATGGCTGTGGAGAGTTGGCTATGCTAGTCCTCCACAAGTTCATTCAATGAGCCGCCAGGGGGCTTTGGATCCCGCAGAGCCATCTGAAGCCGTAATGGGTCCATTTGGCTCCACGGGCGAGCTAAAAGCTGCTCGCCACCTAAACAAGGTCGGGGCGGAACATTCAGACGGGCCTTCAGGGCATAGTGGTCCGACCGTGGTACTGCCAATGCAGTAATCCGGTCCACTATCAGCCCAGCCGCAAAGATCAAATCGAGCGTGTGCCCTGCTCGGTGTGTGAGGGACGATATAAGTTTGGAGAGTCCTAGTGCCACCATGGACGATACTAGATCCGCTGCCTGACTGGAGGCCACGTCATCGGCATAGACGTTGAAGTTACCCAGGACCAACTGTCTAGAATGCTCCAGCTCCCAGCCTGATACGGCCTCCATCAAGGATGGCAGGCTACTGGCCGGTGCGTTAGGTGGTCGGTACACCAGCCAGATCGCCAAACTCTCCTCAGCCTCCAACACCAGGCTGACACACTCCATGCCTGAGATCTCCAATGGTGGGAGCGCCCTGAAGGAGTAAGCCTCCCGAATGAAAATTGCCACTCCTCCCCCCCCTGCCCCCTAGTTCATAATTGGTGGAGGACTGAGAACCCAGGTGGGGCAAGTTGGGAGAGAGCTATGGTCTCCTCATCCCGCACCCAGGTCTTGGTCATGCATGCCAGGTCTGCCTGCTGTTCCATGACAAAGTCCCAAAGGGCTATAGTCTTATTGTTAATAGACCTGGCATTGCACAACACCAATGACGGAGGGGGGTTATCAATCCTGACCCCACTGCTGACCACCTTTGGGATGAGTCGCAGGCTGGAAGGGTGCCAAGCCATCCTATTTCTCTGTGTCCTTCCCTTAGCGCGCCGCCTTGACCCACCGCTATACATCCCTCTCCCCAAGAGCACCAGAATCTGCTGCCCTAGCATTGCTGCCCCAGCCAGTCTACGCAGAACCTCAGACCGCTGACAGGATAACTAAGTGAGCTGTTCCTCCTCCCAAACACTAAGAACAGTTCGCCCCTTGTGCTGATGAAGTCAATTTACTGCCTAATCTGCTATATAATATTACTCCAATTGATTGCCCTAAATACTCGTCAATCGCACAGCGATCGTCGCCAGTAAACCCCCCTCCCCAACCACCTAATCTAATCACTGACAATAAAAATTATAACAATCTACCTAACAATAAAAAATCATTCATACCCAAGAAGGAATTTACACAACTTCAGCAGAGTAGTCCTCCAACCACTCCCTCCCAAACAACTATACAGGAGTTGCTACCAGTCCAGTAAGGCTTTGGTTACTGATTCCACCTCTGCCAGGGACAGGAGTGGAAAAAGGCCGCAACACCTCCCCCTGTCAGATGGTTTTTCGTGGACCAGCCACTAGGGGCGCTCCGCTCTCCCTGCTCTCCCTGTTCCAGTTCCAAGTTCCACTCCATGATCTTCTTCTCAGTGGTTTTTTGTGGATCAGCCACTAGGGGCACTCCACTCTACCAGCTTTCCCTGGCTGCAAGTTCTAAATTCTACTCCACGATCTTTGGGGCCCTCCTGTTCATCCGATTCTGATGGTTGGGGGGGAGTCTGTGACCCACTGTCAATCTCCACTCCTCCTATCCAGTTCCCCCACTGCAATGCTCCTGCAGCTCCTGGCCCTCGGCGGCCCCCAATAGTGCGGCCGCCCGGCTCCCATTGCTGTTCCTATCGCTGGGGCCGGTGTGAGTCCGCAGCCGCTCACCGCAGCATTGTCCCACTTCTTGGCCTCTCAGGGGAGTTCCGAGGAAAGGGGGAACCCTCCCCCAGCACCCCCACCAATGACCATGGGCTTACTGCCACCATCGCCACCGGGCCCCCAACCGCCGAGGAGCCTGCCACCACTGCCAGAAGGATGCTCCAACTTCAGTCCCAGAATGGCCACAGTGCCACCCAAGCTCCGGCCACGCAGCCAGCACATGCTCCCCTGATGCCGGGAGAAACAGCACGCCAGTCCGAGGTGGTGAGTCATGGAGCTCTTATTAGGCCGGCTGAACCGGGGCACCGTAACAGGTCAAGTCCGCATCAGGGAGGGTGATGTGCTGTGGGGCGTCTTCGCACCCTGCAACCCTCAGTGGCTTCCAAGTCAGTCCATAGCATATTCCCAGGCTGAAGCAGTTATTGCTGTTGTTATTACAGCTCAATTCTCAATCCTCGGTTGCAGGTACACGAGCACAGTCTCCTGCCTTACTGCCATCTTGTAATCAGTTAAGGCAGGGATCTTTAACTGGTGCCACAGTACCCACTGACACCTTTCCAAGGGCTGGCCAAGTGTTTTTAGATAGTCGGTGGGGCTTCTCCCTAGCAAGGCTTTTGATTGGCCATTGGAGATCTGACACATTAACCATCACACCATGCTGGCTCTTGCTCTCTGAAACACATTTTCCCAGCAGTTTTGTGGGATGCCGCGTCCTCTCCCGGCGCCGTGCGCACTTTCTTGTTTGTTGTCCTGACTGTATCTTCAGCTATATCTTCAGCTATAGTTATTATTTATTCACTTAATTTATACCCCGCCATAGTGTGGAATAGGGATGTGCAATTTTTTTTTACCGATATTCTTCAGTTTGGGTCTATTGGACCCAAAAAGAAATTCAGGATTCCCAAATAATCCCGGATCCAAATACTATACCAGGATTTTTTGGAAATCAAAACATTTTGGGGGTCCAGTGGACCTGACCTGAAAAATACAGGTAAAAAATACTAGCCTGATCCTGGGGTTGGCTTGGCTTCTTCAGCCTGATTTAAGCCAAGCTGCAAGAGAAGGCAGTGCAGAGCCATGCCAGCAGGGAGTGATTGGCCCCCCTGTGGGCACAGCTGATCCCGGCTGAGCTGACTTCTCTTGCCACCCAGTTTAAACCAGGCAGCAGGAGAAGGCAGCACAGAGCTGCACTGTCAGGGGCTCTCAACTCCCCACCAAGCCAGCCAATCTTGGGCTGGCTTCTCTTGAGCCCCAGTTTAAACCAGGCTGCAAGAGAAGCCAGCCACAGCTGAGGTAGTGGGGAGCACTCAGCTCCTGGAGACCCCAGCTTATTCTTGGGCTGACTGCCCAACAAACAGCTAAGAGGTGGAAGCCATCCACTCCTGCCTTTCTGTTGTTTTCAGATCTACCCAAAATTCCTGAATATATCTGGGATTTTCTCAGGATTTTTCTGTTGTTGTTATTTTCCCAAGGAGACCCAGATACATTTGGGAAGCCAAAATATACCGATAAGGGATTTTGGGGGGTATATTTTTGGCTCAGGTAAAATCCAATTTCACACCCCTAGTGGGGACCAAACCAGCTTACATTATTCTCCTCTCCTCTGTTTTATCTGCACAGCAACTCAGTTAGGAAAGTTAGTTTGAAAGTATGTGACAAGCCCAAAATCACCTAGTGAGCTTCCACAGCATGATGGAGAGTCGAACCTGGATCTCCCAGACTGTTCTCTGAAGGTCTAACAGCTAAGCCACACTGGGTTTCTTGGATGGCTTCTGTTGAACAGTAGCAAGCATCCATGCCTAGTTGAGTCATGCAAGTTTGGTGGTATCAAATCACCCAGAGATTGCTACCAGGCCTAGAGTTGTCAACATCTAGGTGGGACTTAGATCTCCCAGAACTACAACTGAACTCCAGATGACAAAGATCTGTCCCCCTGGAGAAAATGCTTGGTTTGGATGGTGGACACTATGGCATTATATCCAGTTGAGGTTTCTCCCCTTCCTGAATGTTGCCATTCTTACTTGTTGTTCAGTTGCACAGTTGAGTCCAACTCTTCACACCCCCATGGGCCACATCACGCCAGGCCCTCCTGTCTTCTGTTGTACTCCAGAGTTTGCTTAATTTCATGTTCAATGCATCGATAACACTGTCTAACCATCTCATCCTTTGCATCCCCTTCTTTTACCTTCAATCTTTCCCAGAATCAGGGTCTTCTCCAGTGAGTGCTCTCTTCTCATTTGGTGACCAAAGTATTTGAGTTTCAGCTTCAGTATCTGGTCTTCCAGGGAACAGTCAAGGTTAATTTCTTTTAGGATTGACTGATTTGATCTCCTTGCAGTCCAAGGGACTCTCAAGAGTCTTCTCCAACACTGTCCTTAGACTCTACCATAAAATCTCGAGGAACTTCACAACTTGGAATGGCAGTCCTAATGAGTCCTCCCACAAATGTCAAAATAGGCCTGGAAAGTGCTCTGTCTCCCCCTTTTGTCTTTTACAGATATCTGATGAAGGGAGCTCTGAGCTCACCAAAAGTGGTGGGGAGCAGAAAGCAGGGGTTTAAATGACTAAACTGAGCAGCAGGAAGCAGAGGCTTAAATGTCTCTGAGTCATTTAAACCACTGCTTTCTACTCTTCATGAATGGCCACACTGCCTAAAAATTCATGGAAATTCGTGTCAGCTCTTTAGTTTGCAAGAATCACTTCATGGACCAGCCAGAATTCATGATGAACTTTAGTTCATGAGCTGGTTTGTGCCCATCCATGTTTGGAAGCTACTGGAGTTGAATATAGAATTTGAATTATTTGAAGCATTAGAACAGGCCTTCTGTAAGCTCATCTGAATGAGAACAGAGTATTTTTGGTGTGTGTCTGTGTGTATATATTCCATTTTTTAATATAGCCATTGTACCAGTGTAAATGCAAGGAATAGCATATTTCCAAAATAAGAGATTTCTTCCCTTTGAGACAAAACCAGAAAGTTTTCTTTTAACAGATTCTAAAAATGCCCTTCCCTGCATATGCAGTCAGTCCCTTCAAAGGTCTCTTTGTTTGTTTTCAGGAAGAAACCCAAGACAGCTGAAAAACAGAAGGAGTCTGAGGAGAATGAGATTACGCAGACGGGTGCATGCAGCGCCAAGTCGGGCCTTCCCTGCCTGAACTTTGAAACCATCCCATCTCTGAGCCCAGCTCTCATCCATTCATCACATTCACCAGCAAACCTGCACACACACACAGGGTCACCTGATTGTGAGTACAATAGCCCAGTTACGGCATATCTGGATGTGTGCTCTGAAACATGGTTTCCCAATGTCATTCCATGCTGTCATCAGAAAAATCTCTTCAGTCATTTGTTCTCCTTATTGGATATGATACAATAACTGGATTTTTCCAGACATCAGAATACTTCATACAGACATGATTTGAAGGAAGAACAAATTCCTTCTCTTTTATACCTAGCTGTGATCTTTATTTACTGCAATATATAACCTTCACCCTCAAAGTTCAGATGAAATATTACATAGTGGATACACTTATAGAAGTGCAAATTAAAATAATTAAGTACAGTATAAATTACAAATGCCATTTTTGAACTATCTAAAAGCCAGTTCTGTGGCTGTGAGAATCCAGTAATGATAAATGTGTCTTACTGGCTGCAGTTTAATGGTTAAGTGGAAAATGTAAGGAATTACTTATTTTAACAATCATGTCAGATGATAAGGGAGAAGTCAGTTTGATGTGGCATTGTAGATCCAAACCATCTCCTTAAACTGGGCCTCAGACGAGCTGAGGGAGAGATCCCATAGAATTGTGTGTAGTCGGTAACAAAGTTGTGTCAGGAATTAGCAAGCCAGCACATTGCAACTGTAGTCTCCTTTCTCCCACACACAACACTGTTTTATATTGATCTCCTGTTACAATGCAGTCTCACATTTACTATTTAGTTTAGATATCTAGGGTGATTTCCCACTAAAGCTGCCGCGGGGTTGCGCCACCGTTTGCCCCGAGATTTTTAGTCAATTTCACACCCGAAGCCGGGGGCTGCATTTTGACCCGCGGCTCGCCCGATTTCCCCGCAGTTTCGTAATCCTGTTTTTTGAGGATTACGAAACTGCGGGGAAATCGGGCGAAGCCGCGGGTCAAAATGCAGCCCCACGGCTTCGGGTGTGAAATTGACTAAAAATCTCGGGGCAAACGGCGGCGCAACCCCGCAGCAGCTTTAGTGGGAAATCACCCCTATACTCCTCCACTTAGCCAGCAGGCATTTAATGTGGTAAGGGGTTACTGAATGACAAATGAAAAAGAACACAATCACCATAAAATCAGTTCAACTTAAAATAGGGTTAAAATTTATAAAGCAATTACTGAGTTCGGGGATAGAGTGGGGGAAAGAATCAAATGAAATAAACTAATGTTTGGGTGAATATGAATAATTTGACCCAGTGCCTGAAATTGTGAAGGACAAGCTAGGGGAGCTGAATGATAGCATTCTGTAACTGAAGAGTCACTACAGACAAGGTCCTCTCTCTGGGAGGCCATCCACATCACTTCCAAAGTGGGAGGGACACATAACGACATAAGAGAAGCCATGCTGGATCAGGCCAAGAGCCCATCCAATTCAACACTCTGTGTCACACAGTGGCCAAAACCCAGGTTCCATTAGGAGGTTCACTGGTGGGGCCAGAACTCCAGAAGCCCTCCCACTGTTGCCCCCCAAGCAACAAGAATGCAGTGCATCACTGCCCCAGTCATAGTGTTCCATCTATATGTTGTGGCTAATAGCCACTGATGTACTTCTTCTCTATATGTTTATCCAGTCCACTCTTGAAGCTGTCTATGCTTGTAGCCACTGCCACTTCCTATGGCAGTAAATTCTACTCTTTGGGTGAAAAAGTACTTCCTTTTATCTGTTCTAAGCTTTCTGCTCATTAATTTCATTGAATGCCCACAAATTCTTGTATTGTGAAAAAGGGAGGAAAGTACTTTTTTCTCTGTCCCATGCATAAATGTGTAAACTTCTGTCATGTCACCCCTCCGTCATCATTTCTCCAAGCTAAAGAGCCCCAACCTCCTTAACATTTCTTCACAAGGAAGGTGTTCCACCCCTTAATCATTTTAGTTGCCCTTTTGTGTACCTTTCCAATGCTTTAATATTTTTTTTGAGGTGCAATGACTAGAACTGTACACAGTATTCCAAAGGAGGCCGTACCATAGATTCATACAGGGGAATTATAATAGTGGCTGATTTGTTTTCAGTCCCTTTCCTAATAATCCCCAGCACAGCATTTGCCTTTTTTTTTTGCAGTCGCACACTGAGTCGACATCTTCAGTGAATTATCTACCATGACTCCAAGATCTCTGTCCTGGTCTGTTCCCACCAGTTTGGACCCCATCAACTTATATTTATAGTTAGGATTTTTGGTTCCAATGTGCATCACTTTGCATTTGCCCACTCTGAACCTCATTTGTCTTGTTGGCATCCACTTGCCCAACCTCAAAAGATCCCTCTGAAGTTCTTCACAGTTCTCCCTGGTTCTCACTGCCCTGAACAATTTAGTGTCATCTACAGACTTAGCCATTTTACTGCTTACTCCCAACTCTAAATTATTAATGAATAAGTTAGAAAGCCCCAGACCTAGTAGCAAGCCCTGTGGTACCCCATTGCTTACCGCCTTCCACTGTGAAAACTGCCCATTTATACTGAATTTGTTTCCTGTTAATTAACCCATTTTTAACCCGCAAGAGGACTTCCCCTCTTATCCCATGACTGCTGAGTTTACTTAGGAGCCTTTGATGAGAAAGAAAATCTTGGCAGGTACCCTGTGTCCTCAGGCTGGTGTGTATGGGAGTAGCAATATTTACTTTCTGTCTTCCTCTCCTGGGAATATCTGTCTCCCTCCTTCTATTCACTCCTCCCACCCTGCATCAAGTGATGACATCCCCCTCCCTCCCATATCCCAATTTGTGCCTCTTCCATTTTGTAGGATTCTCCACTGAAGCTAAGGTTTACTTTCCAAAGAGATAGTCAACAACTGAATCACTCCATGACTCTGGGAGACGCACAAAAATTGTGTACTTCTCTTGAACTCTAAATCTCAGATTTGAACTAGATAGAAAAGTATCCTCACAACTGGATAGAAGGGATTCTTTATCTTGCATGTGATATAATGAGGGTTTGTTTTTCAGTTTATTCAAAATTTGAAATAACCAGGCAACTGAAACTGAAGAGCAAAAATATATAAAATATTTCATCAGCTATTTAAAATAGTGAATCTTAACAAGAGTGCCCTTAGATGAATTAAGCATACATATGACTCTCACTTTGACTGATGACTGGGGGTGTCATACTTTCCTTCTTCTGAAGTGGTTTTAAAATGAAAATTTACAACGGAAAAAAAAGGGAAGGGCCCACTTCCAGGGACTCAGAAGCCAACCAGACTTTCTGGAAGCCATTAAAAAAATCAAGTCATTGCAATAAAAATAAAGGTATCAGTTTCTTTTTTAACTTAAAAATTGCAAAAGGACAAAAATTAGAACAGCCACATAATTGAGATATTGTTACTGAAATAAGTTCATCTAATATTCCTCCTTTCTTCGCTGTATCCTCTTTAGAGAGTAATATACAAGGGGGGGAATCTCCCAGGCAAAAATGGTTTATCATCTTCTTTAATGTCCTCTGAGAACAAAAATTTACTGAATAAGCAGGCATGGGACTAAAGCAAAAGTACAAACTATTTTTCAGCAAAGAGGTAAATTCATTAGTAAATGGATATTTCATCACAGTACTAATGGAGAATTATGAAAACAATAGAAAGTCCAGGGAGTAAATGTGCTTTACTAGAACTAATTTTTCATGTCATCCTTCAGATTGCCAGAAACATTAATGTGGTTCTAGTGTGGGAGGTGTCCCTGGTTGCTCTGTAGCTACATGCTGTCATATTTCTATAGAACAATGGAAAGTTTAATTTCTAAAGATTGCATTGTCTCATATAGTATCTACAGTATAAGAACTGCAAATAAGATTGACACATATCCTTTTAAAAAATCCACAAATCTGTAACTGCTAGGGTCTCTAGTTCCAGCTCCTGGCAACCTAGCAGTTCGAAAGCAAGAAATTGCAAGTAGATAAATAGGTACCACTTCGGTGGGAAGGTAACAGCGTTCTGTGCGCCTTGGTGTTTAGTCAGGCCGGCCACATGACCATGGAAACGTCTTCGGACAACGCTGGCTCTTCGGCTTTGAAACAGAGATGAGCACCGCAACCTTAGAGTCTGATCCAACCTTTACCTTAATAAATGGAAATGGGCATTTTTCATGCTATGGAGGTAAATAGCATCCCATTGAGCCTCTGTTAAAGGCACAGGACATAATTTCCTGAAAGAAAAAGATTTTATTCATTGCTATTGCCTTTTCAAAACATAACAGGAGGACAACATTCCTGTGTAATATACAAACAAGATTTTTTTTTCAAAAAAAGGCTCTTCAGTATTAATGTCATGTGTGTAACATACAGTGCAAATAGTTTGCAATACCACATTAGCAATCATGTTCAAGCTATGTTTTCTTCTAAATTTGCTGTGATCACAAGAAGAGAAGCACCCATTTTTCTAAAATGCTGCTTTAGGGTGAGAGGTTGGCTGTTTTCAGATAAGAAAGAAGCAGGAACATTAGGTTTCTGGGAGGAAGAGATGGACTTGTCTCGTTTCACCTCATTCTACTTCACTGCTTGCCATAGTTAAGAGGGGAGGGGATTCCTTCTTTTTTTTTGCCCCCCAAAGGGGATTTTTTATTTATTTGCATTTTATATAGACTACAAACTAAACTCAGAAAAAAGGGAAGGGTAAGAAAGAAAGATGGGTAAGAGTGTATAAATGGATAGATAGATTAACAAATGTATAAGACTCTTAAGATTTATGTAATCTGTGCAGTTGGAAGTAATGTAAATACAAGAAAATTAAAATAAAATTAAAAAAAAGAAAAAAAAGAAAAAAGGGAAGGGGAACTAACACTAGGGAGAGAGAAAAGCAAACCAACACTAAACTAAAAACCCAAGAGTAGGAGATCTTCCACCCCATTAGTATCTATGTTAGTGTTACATAGTTAATGTATCATGAATACCGCGAGTTCCTGTCTAACTTTCCCTACTTAAAGATTAGCTGATTGTTATGAGAGTGTTCCAGAGCATCTCTCAAGCTCGCTTCATAAAGGCCAATTTCAGAGTCCTTCTGCCTTTACTTAGGTTTTCTGTCCTTAGGGCATAAGTTGGTCTTCGGGCATCAGCGCCTTCTTCCATCGCCAGGTCCTCGTCCGTCTCGGAGGGAGCAGAGCCACTCGAACCAGTTTCACCATCTTCTTTGGTCCCCAGGTGACGTTTCAGAAATTCCTTGGCTTTAAACATGGAGTCAATCTTCTCTCTCTTATCGTTCATCTTAAAGACCACTCCTTCTGGGACCGCCCATTTATATCCGATTTGATTAGTTTGGAGAAAGAGTATCAAGTCCTTGTAATTTTTCCGCTTCTGACAAATCTCGAATGGTATGTCCTTTAAAACCTTAATACTGTCGTTCCCATTTTCAATGGAGCTGCCAAAGTTGCTCGTAAGATTGCATCCCTAGTTTGTCTTCTTGAAAATCTGGCTGATATTTCTCCAGGTAGGCTATTCTTTTTGGTGTAATTTGAATACACCCTATACGCTGCTTCAATGTTGTGCATAATTTCTTCCGCTTTTAAGCCTATAACTGGTGCGAGAAGATCACTAAGGAGCTTCTTTAAATCTTCCTTCAAAGATTCTGGCACCCCTTGAAATCTGAGGATCATATTAGCTTTCTCCATTTGTAAGGACAACAGCCTGTGTTCTTGATGATTTTGTTTATTTATCACTTGATCCACTCTTTTCTTCAACATCCTGTGTTCGGAGTGCATCTCCTTCTCTTCTGCAATCGTCTGCTCCATTTGTTTAACCGTTTTCCGCCACTTGGAGCTGCTGCACTGCCATCGTCTGGTTTAGGACGGCTAACTGCTGGTTAATACCAGCGAGTTGATCCATGACTGGCTTGAGCGTATCCGCTAGTAGTCTTATGACGTCTGGCCCCAGAGGGGAGGGGATTCCTGAGGGGCATGTATGGGTGTTTAGAGTGGATGCTTTTACTTGTGGCACTTGATCACCATAAAGGTTTTGCCCTGAAAAGACAAATGCCCACTTTCTTCCAGTGCTTCTTGTTAAGGTATTAACAAGAAGCACTGGCCATGTTCTATAAAATTATTACTGCAGTTATAGGCTCAGAGCCACTGGAGCCTTCCTATGCACCAGCTTGCTGTTTTTATCTGAGAGTGCTCTATCTGTTTTGTGAAACCTGGAATACAATTGTCTTTTTGTTAAAGGATTTTGTATATGGGTTCCAACAGGGATCTAATTATGATTGCAAATTGAGATATGTTTTCAGTAGATGTCATACATCTTTCAAAGAGATTTATAAAATCAAAAACATAAAGTCTAGTCTCAAATTCACCATTTTGAAAGATCTAAACCAGATGGAAATATACAGAATATCTGGCACCAGTGTATGGCACTTGTTCTGATATTTCTCCTTGATAGCCCACAAGAAGATGATTATATAAATTTAAAAGCACTTTTTCAGTGGATATTTTGACTTTCTAAAGCTCTGAAAATATGAATGAAGCAATATTTATTAACAGTTTGCAAAGCATTTTTATACTGGAGAAGAGAATTGAACTGAAATGCTAATATGTACCTATGTTCCTATATATGAGGCCAGATTGGATGGTCATATAATCATGGAATTAGAAGAAGTCTTACATGCCATCTGCTGCAACCTCCTTCTCAATGCAGGAAGTCCAAAGCTTAGAGTATTCCTAACAGGTGGCTGTCCAGACTCTCTTTGAAAACCTCCAGGGCGGGAGAGTCTACCACCAACCATAGGTAACTTGTTCCACTTAATCTCACTGTTTGGAAGTATCCTTGGATATTCAATTAAAATCTCCCCTCCTGTATGATCTAGTCCTGCTTTCTGGAACAGCAGAGAGCAATCCATTTCCCTCTTCAGGTTATTTCTTGTCCAAGCTGAACATAAACAGCCCCTTCAGCCTTTTATCACAGACTGTTCTTTTTTATTCTCCTTTGAAGATGTTCCAGTTGTCTAGATTTTTCTTAAAGTGTTATACTAGAACTGATGCCAGGGTATTCCAGATGAGAGCTGACTCACACAGGATAGAGTGGAAATATTATTTCTCATGACTTGGAACTATATTTCTATTAATGTTGCCTAAAATAAGTTAAGCATCTTTTTTTCTATATCACACTGATGCCTCAGATCAGGTGTACAGTGCCTAATCACTCCTCTACTAATGGTAAAATGTGAAGCGTCATCTACCATATTAGATGAAGAGAAAAACTATTAACTATAGCAGTTTTTGGAAAACTATGTGTGGATCTTTATTCAAGTATGAAGAATTTAGAGCCCTTCATAACAATGAAACTATCAGTGAGCCTTCAGAATCAGTTGCCGTAATTGTACCAGCCGCAATCCAGCACTAGGTTCGCTATATATGGTCCCATGTAATGGACAGTAGCAAAAAAGACAAACTTCCACTTTTTTTTCAGAAGGCCAACATCCAGTACTTACACATTTGTTTGTTTGTTTGTTTTTTAAAAAATATCCTGAAAATTCACACTAAAGAGTTGTGAAATAATAGGTGAGAGTAGCCTTGAAAGGATTTGTGTGTGTGCATGCTTCTCTCAAATGGCTTCCTTGCAGGAAGAAAGACCCCTGAACTGTGGAACTTCCTTCTGGGGGAAGTACATCTGGCTGCATCATTACAGGCTCTCAATAATAATAATGTGATCATTACATCTGGGGATTCTACGATTTTAAATATTGCCTTCTATTGACATTTTTGTTATTAATTCAATTTTGTGTTGTTGTTTTCTTATGAGTCAGCTTGGGCTTTCATAGAACACAAAACCAGCATACATACTTACTAAATAAATACATATGTACTAAAAATAACATATTTAAAAAAATTAAAAATCCACATGTCATTGCCAGAGCAGGACTATTCAGACTATTGATTAATAAATACATTTTAATGGAAATTCATTTGTATTGTATCAACACAGAGTTGAGCCACTCAAATGTTGTATAGCTGAATAATGCTTTCTAATGAACACAAATGGTCATTTAACATTTCTTGTGAAAAGAATACAAGTCTTGGATTCCTGCCAAGGTTATAATGGAAATAGCCAGTGTGGTACTTTGGATCATGATTGACCTGCAAAAGAAGGATTTGGAAAGATGTGCTGTTGTTTTGGGGAAACTGATGTTCTTTTTAAGCTTTACATCTGAAATGGCAAACTATGGTTTTCAGGATTCCAAACATTCATTTATAGCACCATACTAAGAATATGTTGTTGAAGGCTTTCACGGTCAGAGTTCTTTAGTTGTTGTTGATTTCCCAGGCTGTATAGCCATGGTCTTGGCATTGTAGGACTTGACATTTCGCCAACAGCTGTGACTGGCATCCTCAGAGATATAACACAGTAAGATGGAGTGCTCTGTGTCAAGGTGAGAAGAAAATGGTAGACAGGTAATTTATATCTACTCAGGAAGGTGGGGTAGATAATGACTCAGCCCTACCCCACCTTCCTGAGTAGATATAAATTACCTGCCTACCATTTTTCTTCTCACCTTGACACAGAGAGTACTGCATCTTTCTGTGTTATACCTCTGAGGATGCCAGTCACAGCTGCTGACAAAACATCGGGTCCTACAGTGCCAAGACCATGGCCATACAGCCTGGAAAATCTACAGCTAATACTAAGAATACTCACCTGGGAATAAGCCCCATTGAAGAGACATGAGTAGGATTCAAAGTAAACCTTCTTAGGGTTACTCTCTTAATCCTGTTTTGGAATCTTGGCTTTCAGATGAACAAAATATAGTATGTCAGAAATCCAAAGATCTATGATTGACTGTCTTTGTGAGCAAAATGCACCTAAGCATTCTCTGGCTCGTTCACATACTAAAAAACATGGTTTGTCTTTATATCTGAACCAGGCTGTAATGACTTGCAGTGCCAGCCTTAGCTATCATTCAGGAACCTCTTCCCTGTGGCAACTATTTTGGTGTCAGTTCTTAGAAATGTTTATTGAGTTGTGACAACCATACCTCAATGTTCACATGTTCATGAAGCCACCAATTCATAGGAACAGCGTGAATAGCTAATATAGCTACTTTGTTGTTGCATCTGTTTTTAATAATACATTTTATTTTTTTACTGCTATTAATATAAATGTGCAAAGGGATTTTCTCAGGGCCAGTAAAAGATAGCCTCCTCTGAATTCTGGCTTGGTCCTGAAGTGACTGATTAATCTCTTACTGTACTTAAAGGAAGGGTGGGTAGGGCAGCTCTGTCAACAAAAGGCTGGCACAAATGGGCATGCATGTTTTTAAATATCCCTCTGAAGCAGCTATACTGTCAGTTGGGCTTCACAAGACTGTCATCTGATTCCCTCCTTCTGAGGGACCCAACAACAACTTCTGTCCCCAAGGAGTAAAATGATCCTATGTTTAGTTCCACAATCATTTTAAAAGATTTTTTTTCCTTTTCCAAACATAGCTACTAAGGCTGCTCTTTTTGAAGAGGAGAATGGTACCTGTAGAAAGGGACTCTTTAACTCATTCAATCCCTGATATGTTTCCTGCTGAAAGAAAATTACTCCAAAAGATTTGCACTGTTGCTGAGGGGAAATTATGGGTATCTAAATACTTTCCCCAACAGAGGTAAAAGCAGCTTGGGTAACATTTTTCTGTGAGTACACTGGTAGGAAGGAAAGGGTTAAGAAGTCAGTTTCCACCCACACTGTAGGGCCACTTCAAAAAAATTAGTATATATATTTGGAAAAGAAAAAAACTGGTGTTTTAAAATTATGATGGAATTCACCTTAATGTGTTATTCTGACCTAAATTACAGAAAACACAGCCAAGCCCTGCTGTAACAGCCAGAAGGGAACTACAGCCAGAGTTATAAGCAAGATTTCTTTTGGTACATATAGGCATGTCTTTTGGTACATAAAAAACATTCTTAAATTACCACTAACACTGTAGACAACATTGGCAGTATATTACCAGTGGTGTTTTAAAGTATGAAAGATGTGAATGTACTCAGGTTTTCATACAAAAACTAAAATCAAATGTGTATATTTTAATTAGAAATGAATGCGCAGAATTAAAACATGAAGAAAATGTTTCCATACAGTTCTGAGCACAATATAGATACAGACCAACAGAATTCCTTTTCCAATTAGATACTAAAATCAAAATACAAAGTCCCATCAAATGGTATTCTAAACCTCTCTCAGTTTATAATCCAGGTTTGTATGAAGTGAACAAACAAAACAAGGTGTTTGGACATCTTAGTGGGTTGGAGCTTAATCAAGCTATGTATGCTTGCAGACAAAAAAGGTGGGGGTGCAAGGGGCATCTGGAGCAAATCAACAAATTGAATTTGTGCCTGGTCAGAGTTCCATTGAAGCTCCTGTGACATCTAAATGCAGCCATAGTATTGCCATTTTTGCATTTATTTATGGCTGCGCTTCTTTCGTGGCGGGCATAATGGAGAGAACTTCAACAAGTACAGATGGCCTGAGAGGACATCATTTGACTTTGGGGCTGTTTTTTAAAGCACAAGAGTCGTGCCAGCAAAAAAGATGGTAACCCTAAAACTTCTTCCCATAAATTAATTCAAACTAGCTAGGAACCATGCATGAGCTTTCTTTTCTTAATAAATGATGCCACCAAGCGGCCATTTTTATTTATACACAAAAGGGCATTTTAAGGATGGTTTTTCTTCTTCTGTAGTTGAATCAACTGTGTCGCTTGTAATCAGTTACCCATACAAAATAAATAGTATCTTATTTTGATACAGATAGTATTGTAAAGATATTAGATTAAGAATGTCTCAACAAAGATAAATAATGCTTTGGGAAAAATCATCTGAAATGCTTGTTTGAATCAGAGACTGATATGGATTGTTAACAGTGCAGTACTAAAATTCTTTCACAGGAAGAAATTCAAATAAAATCATTGAAAAGCCACACAAATTAATATTTAATCATTTTTGTAATACTTAGTTCCTTTTATTTAAGCTATGCATTGATTAGCTAATCTGTGAAGAAGTGGAGGCAAAAATATCATGTTATAATATTTTTAAAATGCCTTTAGTTGCAAGTGTTTCCTCTGACAGATGCTATGTTGCCTTATCAGTTGCATAAATGACAAAAGTTCAACTGGTTACATGAGGAGGGAACCCCTTAATATGCAATTCACGTTTAGTTAATTTCTTACAACTAATAGTGCTTTGTAGCTAGAAAAAAACCGAAGTTTGCCTTGTTTGTATTTATGCTACACTCTGAATTATAGCATTCAGTTGATACATCAAAATTATCAGAATTTGTTTGTCTGAATGGATTCAGACAATTGGGATTTTTTATTTCAGCACATAAGAATGTTCACTGGAGAGGCAGGCTGCTAGTCCGTAACTGATGTTCTATCATACTGTGTAGAGTTCTGGTCACATCATCTATCGAAGTACTTCCTTTTGTCCGATCTGAATCCACTGACCATCAGCTGTGAGTAGGTCACCCTCGGTCCCTGTAGTATAGAAGAGGGAGGAAAAGTCTCTTATCTGTTTTCTCCTGGATTTAGAGCAGATCGTCCCATGTTCTTCATACATTGTACAAGTTATTTATGGGATAAACTGCTACAGGACAGAGGGATGGTTGATAGCTTAGTAGCCACAGTCCTATTGGAGAAGTCATAACACCTTCTAGAATAGGTTATTTAACAAGGAGTGAAACATAGAAACATAAAGCTGGAAGGGACTTCAAGGATCATCTAGTCCAAACACCTGCACAATGCAGGAAATTCGAACTGCTGCTGCCACTCCTCCAGTGACTCCTGCTCTATGCCTAAAGGAAGGCAAAAAACCTCCAGGATCACTGGCCAATCTGTCCTGGAGGAAAATTCCTTCAAATGCCAAGTGGTGATTGGCATTACCCTGGGCATGTAAGAAAGGGCCACAAGAGCCAAGCACTGATTCATCCATTCCTGTTCTCCCTCTCATGATCTGCCAAAGTTCACAGAATAAGCATTGCTGTCAAATGGCCCTCTAGCCTAAAAACCTCCAAAGAAGGAGAGCCCACCACCTCCGGAGGAAGCCTGTTCTACTTAGGAATCGTTCTAGCTGTTGATAAGTTCTTCCTAATGTTTAGCCAAAAACTCGTAAAGAGGGCTATCATATCTCCTCTCAGTCATCTCCTCTCCAGGCTAAACATACTCAGCTCCTTCAACCTTCCCCCATAGGACTTGGTCTCCAGACCTCTTGCCATGCCTGTTGCTTTCCTCTGGACACATTCCAGCTTGTCAACATCCTTCTTAAACCACAGTGCCCAAAACTGAACACAATACTCCAAGTGTGGTCTAACCAGAACAGAATAAAGTGATACCATCACTTTGTGTGATCTGGACACCATACTTCTGTAGTTGCAGCCCAAACTCTTATTTGCCTTTTTAGCTACCACATCACAGTGCTGATTCATGTTCAGTGTATGGTTTACTAAGACCCCTAGATCTTTTTCACAAGTACTACTGCCAAGACAAGTCTCCCCAATCCAATACTTATGCATTTGATTTTTTTCCTACATAAATGCTGAACTTTACAATTACCTCTGTTGAAATTCATGTTGTTAATTTTCATAGAATCATAGAATCACAGAGCTGGAAGGGGCCATACAGGCCATCTAGTCCAACCCCCTGCTCAATGCAGGATCAGCCTAGAGCATTCCTGACAAGTGTTTGTCCATCTGGGAATTAAGGACTATCAGTGAGGGGGAGCTCACCACCTCCCTAGGCAGCTGATTCCACTGTCAAACAACTCTTACTCTAAAAAAGTTTTCCCTAATATCCAGTCAGTACTTTCCAGCCCTTAATTTAAACCCATTATTGTAAGTCCTATCCTCTGCTGCCAACATGAACAGCTCTTTGCCCTCCTCTAAGTGACAGCCCTTCAAATACTTAAAGAGAGCAATCATGTCCCCCCAGTTTTCCAGCCTGTGAAGTTCATCCTGTATCTTGATTATGCCTTCTGCTGTATTTACTACCACTCCCAATTTAGTATCATCTATACATTTAATGAACATCCCCTGTATTCCTTCATCCAAGTCATTTATAAGTAATGTGGGTTTTCTGGAAAATGTCCACTGCCCTAAAAAGACTGTGATCAGATGTAGCATGTTTATTTTTACTTGCATATGGAAACAAAGTAAGCTAAGAAAAGTTACTTCCTTCTAAATATATTTAAGTCAGTGAGCTTTGAAGGGTGTAACTGCTTAGGATTGCACTGGAAAAAAATTAAATACATGAAATTAATTTTGTGTCCCAATAGCGACATATATTTGAACTGAAATATTTGGTTAGGGGGAAAATTAAGTATGGTTTAAATGTTACTGTGGCTGCAAGTTAACAGAAGTGACGCAGTACCACTGTGGGAAGAATGAGGCTCACCACGGAATTTAAAATCTGGGGGGAGGAGGGGGAAGGAGCAGCATCAGAGGAAGATGCTGAGGAGACTGATAGCTGCCATGAAGACTCTGGAAGACAAGTAAGGGTCCAGCCAAGGGTGGGGGGCAGGAGGCAATGAGAAATCTGAGATGCTGGGAGAGCCAATTCCCGGCTGGGAAGAAGTCACCAAAAGAGGAGAGAGTGAGTCAAAGGAGGCAGCAACCAAACTCTGCCCCTGAAGGACCGATGGAAGAACTGGCTAAAGGAACTTAAAGGCCAACAGGGAGAAGGGGGGTGGAATAGGGCAAGCAACTCCTCACTTGGGGAAGGCACAAAGGTATAGAAGTAGACACCGGCTAAACATTGTATGAAGGTGAATATATGTAATGCAGATGGCCAGGAAGGATCCTGAGAGGGGTGCCCTTACACACAAATATAAAGGGTCCCTGGTCTGAGGCCACAGCAAGGAGTGACAGTTACATTCAACATACTCAAAGACATGTGGATTTTAACCAGTATAAAATTGTAAAAATTTAAAGACATTATAATGTGTACTTCCTTTATGTTCTTTAAATTTAAGAGAAAACCAACAACAGTGAAAAAAGGTGGCATAAATTTTAGCACACCCAAAGAACTGTGCATTATATGCCTTGGACATGGTTACCCATTCATCTTTTTCAACACAATTTAACTCTTTTCCCTTGAGGTCACTGGAGCACCTCAGTTTCAGTGTCACTCTCTGCAGCATCCCTTGCATTGTTTGTTAGTTCTCTATCAGGTTTGCAATTACAATTCTTTCCACCGAATGAGAGGAGACATACCAATAGGCATTTAAGCTTTAAGTTTTATTTGACCTGCACAGTCAATCAGGTGAATTCATAACTTTTCAAAAATTTGGATTGTATATGTATTTGTGGTTTTATCCCCCAACTTACTAATGCAGATCAATAAAACATCCTCTCATACAATTCCTAGGGGAAATCACCTGAAAAATTACAACTGTGAAATAGCCCATTTTACTTTGTATTGGTAATGGTATCCATTAATTGTTAGTAATTTTATGAAACAATTAATCTTTAGAAATTGGAAATTTTCTGCCCCACATCTCGGATTGCAGATATTATCCAGCTGAATGTTGCTGTGGACAAACACATAACCATCACTAGGATCTGCTACAGCAGAGAACAAGGTTTCTATCTTTTCTATGTAACAGAGAACTAGATAAATTGGATTTAAAAGGGGCTTAGACAGATTGTTGTAGGATAAATCAATCAGTGGGTATCAGCCAATGTGGCTAAATGGACCTTATAGAGATAGTGCGACTCTGAGTTCTAGTTGCTGGAGGGCTTCTGGGTTCCTGCTTCTAGTCCTTAAGGGATTAACCGCTGTGAGAAACAGACCCAACTCCCCCAACCATTTTTGTTGTCCTTGTCCACTCCAGATGATTAGTCAGGGCTAACTGAGATCTAGCTGTGCACTTAAGAAGCCTTAGGCATGTAATTTGCTTTCTTCTCCTACCAAGAGGTACACCTCAACAATGTTTTTGGTTTGTTTTGCATGTAGTACAGAAGTAAAAATATTACTTGAGAGTCTTTGCTTCATCTTCATGGCTTCTGTGGAGTCCCACATCAGACCTGTGCACACACAGGCCAGCTGCAAAAAAGATTTCCTGAGCTTTCTAGCAGACTAGGAGCATTGCTTCTCCCTTTTTTATTTTACCACCAAAACCATCACATGACCAGTAGAAAGGGTATTACTCCCTCAGTTATCTCTTTGCCAGTGCGAAGATAGGCTCTCCATTGCTGTTCTCTGTTTTTCCTCACCTCATTCTTGAGTCTAAGAAGACTTGTTTCTCTTAAAAGTTTGTTGTCATCAATAGTCATTCCAGTGAATAATAAACTATATTTAAAGATGAAAAGTTTCTGATTTTCCATTTTGTCATTATGGCTCAAAAGCCGATTGTGGCCAGCTGAGGCTTTAAAATGGCATGGATAAATGTCCATTCTCTGTGCCTTATCTGCCTGGGTAATCACAGAACAGAGCTGCCTGTTCTTTCTGTCACCAATTTACTGTGAAAGTATGATTTGATAAAGCTAGATTCAAAGGCTTTGGCATTGTGCCAGTCTGAGTAAAGGCACTTTCCCCTTCTTTGGCTACCTCAGTTTTGAGGGGAGAAACCAGGAGGAGGAGTATGATAGAGCCTCAGATTGATGGCTTTTTTCAAAAGTTTTTGCTGAACATCAGTGCTGCTGTACACACACACACTCACTGGCTTTGAGGGCAGAAACCTGGAGGTGTGACCTAACAGAGCCTCAAATTCAAAATGGCTCATTTCAAGATCTTTGGAATCCCACTTTCTTCCTGGCTCCCTTCAGTTCCAAGGCAGAAATTTGGAAGTATGGATTTCACAAGAGCTCTTTTCCACAAGGCTTTGGCTTTATGCCACCCTGAATAAGGGCACTCCACCCTCTCCCAGCTGCCTTGGTTCCACAGTGAAAAACCTGGAGGTGTGGCCTGATGGAGGCTCTTTTTAATGGCTTTGGTTATGCACTTGCCAGACTGACAGAACCCCTCCCTGGCTGCTGCTGGCTCTGTGGTGAGATTCCTGGAGACATGGGATTAATAGAGCCTTGCAGTTCTCTGTGGCTCTTTGAAAGGCATGACTCACTCCATTGGGGCTGCCTCAGTTTCAAGCTCAGAACCAATTCTCTGCTCCCAGACCTCAGTTCCACCACTGTGCTGTAGCCTCTCTCGGCACTAATGCTGAACCCTAAGGAACTTTCAGCATCAAAGGGACATATTTCAAGTGGAGGCAAGTCTTGCTATTGCCATCTCCATGGGGAATTTAGAACTGAGCTGCAAGCCTGAGCAGATCACCTCTCCTTTCAGTTCTATGTTAACCTTCACAACCATTGACAATGTAATGGCTTAGGGCTCCTCCACTGTATTCCATAGAGATGATAAACCTACACCTCTAAGGCCGGTATAGGTGTAGACAGTTTTTCCTGATGGTTTTATGTATACGTATGCTCTCTTCTTCCTATCAGGGAATGGCACTGACTCTGCCTAGGGTTCTCAGTCCCACTGCTGCTTCTGGGAGAGAATTCTTATTTTGCTCCCATACAGACTGTCTCTGAAGTCATTCTTACATGACATCATTCATAATGATAGTCAGTGTGATATGGTGGTTAAAGCACTGAGCTGGGATCTGGGAGACCCAGGTTCAAGTGCCCTTCTGTCTTAAAGGCTTGTCCGTGACCTTAAGCCCATCTCATTCTCTCAACCTGACCTGCCTCACAGGGTTGTTGTGAGGATGGAATGGAAGAGTGTAAAATATTATAAACAACTTTTAGGCCGAGGACAGACTGGCAATTTGCCCCGGGAGGGGACCCGGGCTGACAACGATTCAATACCGGAGTAAATGGAATGTTCACACAGGCACATCTGCCTGGCGTCCCCCACCCGTAGCCTACCGGTG
This sequence comes from Gekko gecko, assembly GCA_029375565.1. Taxonomy (NCBI): domain Eukaryota; kingdom Metazoa; phylum Chordata; class Lepidosauria; order Squamata; family Gekkonidae; genus Gekko; species Gekko gecko. The sequence continues at coordinate 47,258,302 of JAPDNY010000004.1, forward strand.
CTCTTGCGCTTCACTGCCGGATTAAAAAAAACACCTGATAAAAGCCTTCGCAAATCTTGAAAGCCTGCGTTCGTTGCGCGTTTCTCCACTTCCGGGGAGTCTGAACGCGCAGCCGAAAAGCCGGGAGCAACCCGCGTTGGGCATGAGGCAGCAGTGGTGTGATTGGCTGCGCTCCACTCCACTGCCCAATGCGGTGCCGGCGTTGCAGGGCAAAAAAAAAAAATCGGCAAAATGTGCTTATGCGCATGAGCGCTCATGCGCACATACAGCACGCCTCCGGCGCGGCAGTCTGAACGCTCCCGCGTGCCTCCGTCCTGTATCTTTCGGCAGCGGCCCCCGCTGTGTGGACGGGAAAACCCGGTATTGTTTAATCCGGGGTTTTTTTGCCGCGACTGGCTACCGGGGCAAATTGCCAGTCTGTCCTGGGCCTTCGTCCCTGCTGGGGACTAGGTGCAATGCAAATAAATAAACTCCATGCCCACCTTTTAAGGGATGTCTTATGTTTCTTCTCAAAATAGGTGCCCCATGGGACAAATTCTTTGATATGCAAACTCTCATTAAATTGGCTGCTTTTAGTAAACTGATGCTTGATTCTACTGGTCATCTTTATTGTTCTTGATGGCCTGCAGGTTAAATAGCACTTCATCTTTTATTCAGCCACTGCAGACTGTGAGTGCTGTAAACTATTAGTCTGGATGAGAAGTTGAAGTGTCATGCTGCAATTTCCCTTTAAGTTGCTAATCAACAGGTCATTATGATCCTTTTACTATCTACTGTGAAGGGAGCATGACACACTATTTTAACCCCATCCTGGAGCATGAAAGTGATTGGCCATTCAATATCTCCAGTGACAGCTTGGTTATAGTAAATCAATATTCCAGTGACATTCTACAGATTAACATTTATTTTAATATAAACTTTTGCTAGTTCATCTTACTTTTTTGGATATCTGTGTGTCTCACAGACTATGAATATGGCATATGTGACAAGTCTGTTCCTTTAATCTGGGCCAGACTTTTCAGACTTCCCTTGTCCATGCTAGTACTTAGTACTAGAAAGGAACGGGTTGTTAGGCTGTGGCTCCACCCATAGACTATAAATTCTTCCTTCTGGACAGACCACACTCTACAGGAGGAACAGACTTGCTGTCAAATCCTTACCAACTGCCTCTTCTTCCCATCCTTCAAATAACATGGTGCCTCAGGGTAGTGCTCACACTCTTTCTATGCACAAGACACCAGGATCCATCCTTGACAGCTGCTCCTGAAGAAAGTCTCTGGTAGCAAATCTGTTTAAAATCCTTTAAATTCATTCATCTCTGTGATGATTTACACTGCAATCCAATGCAGTCACTCCAAGTCTAAGTTCATCAAGATCAATGGGTTTAAACTGGAGTAATACTACATTTTATGAAAATTTTATGAAAAGGAGCTGCGGTGGCTCAAGTGGTTAAGATGCTGAACTGCAGGCTGTGGAAGGTCAGTAGTTCAGCAGTTCGAGACCCAGGTGCCGCATGATGGGGTGAGCTCCTGTCTCTAGTTCCAGCTCCTGCCAACCTAGCAGTTCGAAAGCAAGAAATTGCAAGTAGATAAATAGGTACCACTTTGTTGGGAAGGTAACAGCGTTCCGTGCACCTTGGTGTTTAGTCATGCCAGCCACATGACCACGGAAACGTCCTCGGACAGCGCTGGCTCTTCGGCTTTGAAACGGAGATGAGCACCGCAACCCTAGAGTCGGATTCGACTGGCTTTCGAGCAAGGGAACCTTTACCTTTAATACTACATAGGATTGCACTGTTACTCTACAAAAGAAAGTGAAAAATCTGTGGTATGCTGCCTTGTCAACTGTCATGACATCAGGGTGTTCCAGCAATGTCAACTGGCCAAGATTTTATTAAAAATAGGAATTTAATTATAACTAATTAGTAAAAAATCCTTTTGGTAGTATAAGTATGGCACTGGAACAAAATAAACTTGGGTTCTGGACTAGTAACTCCAGTGTTTAAAAACTCAATTTTAGGAATTTATTACAAGAGACAAAACATAAGAATTTACAATTAAGGGAATAGAGTATACAATGGGATAAAGCTTGTGGGGAGGGTGGGGTAGAAATCCAAATAAATAAATAAATAAATAAACTAATCTGTCTAACTAATCTCTAGACACCAACCCTAAGCAGCTTACAGTTCCAAAGCAGATATCTTGAGTAGTAGTCCTTCTCACAGCAAAGGATGCAGACATTCTGAAGGGAGTGAAGATCCTTCTTCCAGCTTCATGTGCTCTTCACAAGTCTGCATCCATCAGCATGATGTTAGCACATCCTTATGTATCTTCTGGCTTCCTTACCTATATGCTAGCCCAGCTGTCACTTGCTAATTAAGCAACCAATCAGCATGATCAATTACCTAATCTAGTTGAGCTAAACTGAGATCTAGATCACTAGCTGTCAAACTGACATTTGAGCTGTAATGCTGTGTAGATGACCAACTGTCAAACAATTATTCTGACAGTTCCCAGCTGCTAGCAATTCCACTGTAAGGTAACTTCATACAGGTGCTGCTGAGTAAATCACTTCAGTGTCTTAAGTAACAACCCAGAAAACACATATACATGGGTTTCTGATTTTCACATGATGACAATGTAAGAATAAATGCAAACACATACACCAGGGAATCACTTTCATGACATCAACCACTCACAGGTTTTCTAGAATACCTTTTCATATCTATGTCACTTTGTGAGCTCAGATGCAAGATCTTCCCATCTCTCCTCTGGGGTTGCCTGTCTTCTCATTAATTGAACTATTCAGTTCAGTACTCCCCCTCAGACAACTAAAGGTGCTATTTTGAGTATATCTACATGTTAAGAAGGGCATCTGAAAAGGTCTACTTTTGACTACAGGCCAACTAATCATGTGTATTGTAGTCTTAAACTTTTGATTGGCTGCCTTATTCATATATCTCTCTAGCCTTCCAGCAGAGACTCCATCAGCCATTGGGGATGCAAGCTGCAAATGACAGAATTCCAACATTCCCTTTTGTTTGGAAGTATGCCTTAGCTAGCTACAAAATGCATGCTAATTAGGATTGCCCAATTAGGATGTCTAACATTAACTAGCTTAAAATAATGTGATAATATCTTCCATAGATTTTACATTGATAGTTAAACAAGAGTCATCAGTTATTTCTGACCAAAAGCAAGCACGTCGTAATAAGGGCCTACGGTTGAAGACAGCAACAGTTTACCATCAAGCAATGCTCTATCATCAAGCCTTCCATCTCCACCCCCCAGAGTAGAATATGGAATATTGCTGTTTTTATTGTTTCAAATTTTATGAATATATGTATTATGTATTTACACTATTTATCAGAATGTATTTGTAACTTGTTGTCTACCACCCTGAACCCCAACTGGGGGGAGGGCAGTATACAAATCAAATAATTAATCAATTAATAAGAAGGATGTCACAATTCTAACAGACTCCCATATTTATAGGTTTCAAAACCATCTTTCAACAACCACTAGCTTGCCTGATAAGTCTTATGTTCTTGGCCAATTGCCTTATAACTTTAAACACCATACAAAGTTTTCTATACTTCTGTATCTTCTAAATACATGTACACGCTGTCACTGTGTTAACATATTCTTACTATTTTTAATTAGAACCAAGAATATAAAAAATAGTGATTACCTACATATTGGACTCAATCAATACATCCATTGTTCAACTGCATCTTGATTTCTTTCTGTATTTAGGCGGACATTCTTACCATTCACAGATGATTCTCACACCTGGGCTTCAAACTAGTTATATGTACGGATACCTTATATTCTAATATTGAAGTTGGGAAAGCTTTGGATACTTAAATCAAGTGACTGCAAGACAGAATTTTCTACAAACCTGAAAAGGTCCCTATGCTTGCAGAAAAATTTAAAATCTAAAAGGACACACTGGGCAGCTTAAAAAAGCAGAAAATGATAAAAGGAGCATCTGTTGCTTTAAAAAACAGATTCCCTCAGTTGCTGTTGCTAGGCCACCATAGTATTCCAAGCTTGGTTCTGTCAGTAAACGGCAGGAGGAGCGGACGGGACCCTTTCCAGGCCTATTTTGGCCTTTGAAGGAGGGAACCTTAAAGCCAGGCCTGTTAAGGCTTGCCAGCTCCCGGTTGGGAAATTCCTGGAGATTTTGTGGTGGAGGCTGAGGAGGGCAGGGTTTGGGGAATGAAGAGGCCTCAGCTGGATATAATGCTACAGAATCCACCCTCTAAACCAGGCATTTTCTCCAGGGGGACAGATCTCTGTTGTCTAGAGTTCAGTTGTTAGGGTTGCCAGATCCCCCAGGGGGCAGGGAACCCCCCGCTCAATGGGTCCATTACCCACCAGCCCAGATCGGGCCACTCCCCCCAAAAAATGCCAGGATTGCAGAAACATGCCCAGTGTGATTTGATACCGGGCATGTTGTGGGAGACACTCTATCATCCGAGGGAAAACTTTATAGTGGTCCTGCCCCCAACATGCCCGACATGATGACGTCACTTCCGGGTGACGTCACTGCAGTATGTACGTTTTGTGCATGCGCCAAAGATCTCCAGGATGGAGGCCAGGACTCCCCCGCTAAAATTGAGGTAAGACTTGGCAACCCTATCAGTTGTAATTATAGGGGATCTCCAGGTCCCACCTGGAGGTTGGCAATTCTAGGCCTGGCAGCACCCTCAGGGTGACTTGATACATTCTGATTTGCATTATTCAACTAGGGCTTGCTACTTGCTAGTGTCCAAGAAAGCCCGTGTGGTGCAGCGGTTAGAGCTTCAGAGTAGGGTCTGCAAGATCCAAGTTCAGATCCCCATCTTGCTGTGGAAGCTGATTGGGTGGTTTTGGACCAGTCAGCTGAACCTACCTCACAGCATTGTTATGCAGATAAAAAAAGGAGGAGAGAACAATGTAATCCACTTTGGTTTCCACTGTGGAGAAAGACTCCTAAGTAGAGGCTGCAGGGAAGGGGGATGGAGATGGAAAGCTGAAGACAGAGGGGTAGATAAAGGTAGGTTGGCTGTTGAGTGGGAAGGAGATAAGGTTGTGTCAGACCCCACACAGACCGGGGGAGTGGCTGGGTGGCGGGGTGAGTCCAGGATGGGCTTGAGTGCCGGACGACGGGAGTTGCCTCAGAATTCGCCCGGGGTGGTTGCCTCCCCTCCCCTGTCAGCGGCTTTTCCCTGGCAGACGTGTGTGAGTGAATAAGGCTTATGCCTGGGTCTCCTCATTACATCTTCATGCTAGGTTCCAGCAGTCCTGCTTGGCTTCTTTCTTTCTACCCTTTATTACTTCCCATCCGTCCCTTCAGCATGCCTTAAAGTAACCGAGCCAGAGGGTTACAGTCTGAAATTCCAGGCCCCACCGTGAACTTCCCTCATCCTTCCCCTTCTCAGTCTACGCCCTGTTGGGCGTCCCAGCTGACACTCCTTCCTCACCCTCTCCCTTTGTCATGGGGCAGCCTCAACAGGGGTGGCAGGGGAGAATCCCAGGTCCCTTGTGGAATCCCCACAGGGGTTCACCGGCTGGTTGGCCCCAGAATTTGGGTATCCCTGGGATCCATCTCCCTGCAGAGTCTGGAGGGACCTGGTGGTGTCCTCCTAACAGGTTGTCAACTCCAGGTTTTCTCTTCATCTGTTCTTAGACCAAGGTCTTGAACAATAAAATCTGAGCTTAAATAAGACCCATGTCTGAAAACACCTCCCTTCAGCAATTCTCTGCGACTTCTAGAAATCAAGTAACAAAATAAGTACATTTAGGATCTGAATCATCTAAGAGGAAATGAACCTTTTGCTCTTGAGGAAACATAGTCCATATATCAAAACATGGCATAATCCATTTTAGCCTAGGCTTGTGCCGTAAGGACATTGCAAGAGAATATGTGCAAGAGAGTCCACTGACTGGAGGGGGGCAAGGACACGGCCACTCTGAGAAAGGGATCCTTGAGAGATGACCCAGCAGTACCATTGAAAAAGGGCAATTGCCCTGATCTGGATAGCCCAGGCAAGCCTGATTTCATCCAATCTCAGAAGCTAAGCAGGGCCAACCCTGGCAAAGTACTTGAAAGGGTGACCTCCAAGGAGTACAAGAGCTGGAACGCAGAGGCAGGTTATCAAGACCCCTCTCTGAAATGTCCTAGCCCCACTAGGGATCACCAGAAGTCATGACTTCCAGGCTTGCAAGCACATATACACACATACACAAATACTCAGAAAAAATAGTAGAAAAAGAAAAAGGGGCAATTAAATTGTGGCTGCATAAGATCCTACATAACTCTGGGCTAACCAAGAATTCTAAGTAGAGAGGAAGTTTCCCCTTAGACAGAAGTCCTAAGGCAAGCAGGGAACATGTTCTCCTAGCATCAAAGCAGGTATAGTTCTTATCTCTAGCATAGATCAGTTTGGCTACATATTTTTTACATTGATTTGCCAAGGAAGAAAAAAGATCCTCCACCTCAAGATCTGTAAGAGATAACTTCTATTCAAAGAGCTGGAGCCAGGAAGCCTTATATGAGTCACTGAGAGTTAAGCTTACCAAGCTACCCTCAGGGGCCTCAAAAATCAGATGGAACCAAAAATTAAAGGCATGTACCCAAGCACAAGCTTCTATAAAGCTAAGCCCAAATTCATAACAGAGAGCCAACAATGAAATTCACCTAGGCTGCCCTCCCATTGCCTGAAAGAATGAGGACTGTGCTCTGTTTAGTGATTCATCTATATAGGGACACCATACAAAAGTTGTGAGATCACCACTGAGTTAAAAACTCTAATAGCAGCTGGAATATACTGTGCCCCATTTGAGAAAAAGAAGTGCAAAATTGCCTTCTTGGTAACCATAGATTTCTGATTAGACAGTTGTTTATGACTTCTTCAGGACAAAATAGACTGAAATAAAACATCCAGATACCTGAAAAGAGGAATCTTGCGAAATCTTCTGCCCATTAACTATCCATGTCTCTTTTTTGTCAAAGGACGAGATGCAAACTCTCGGAAGTTTTAGTAAAGTTTAGTAAAGTTAATAGATAATTCCTCATGCAGGCACTAAGTATGGAACCTTTTCAGAGCTCAGAGGAAACCAATCCAAGTTCGAGAAAGTAAAACTGAGTTGTCTGCATAAAGTAAAAGAGGCACTGAAATCTGTAGTAATTTGGATGAGTGCAAAAGAGGCTTAATAAAAAGACCTGGCTGATCAGGCAAATACAAACTAAATAAAGGTGGTGCTAGAAGACCCACTGAACAACAGGGAAGTGAGCAGTTAAATGACCCTCACTGTTACACCTCACTTGGGCAATGGAATCAGTATAGAGGTTTTTAATTAACCACAACAATCTCTTATCAATTGTGGTTTGCTTCAATTTAGCCCATAGATGGCTTCTAGGTATAGAGTCAAATGCATGAGAAAGGTCTATAAAAGCTACATATAAAGAGCCCTTCCTCAAAATGGCATACTTATTGATCAAGTTGAATAGTACATGACAGTGATCAAGCATACTATATCCCTTGCAAAATCCCACCTGTTCTGGGCCAGTCATCTTAGAATCAGCCATCTGAAGTCTGCTCAACAAAAATGCTGCATAGATCTTACCTACAACAGACAACAAGTAGTCGATAGTTCTTAGGGTTGTCCTTGTCTCCAGCTTTATGAAGTGAGACAATTATGGTAGAATGGCATTCAATGGGAATCACACCAGTAGAGTCCACTCTAGTGAAAAGGTTAGCCAAAAGCAGCACCCACCAGTCCATGTTATTAATAATAAAATCTGCTGGAATACCATCAGGGTCTGCAGCCTTTAGGGTATGGAGCCCTTTAATAAGGTTCACTGTCTCTGAACATAGGACTTGTTGCCATTCTGGAAAGTCAAGAGACACTGGGACCTCTAGGTTGTCATCATTTTTCAACTTAGAATACAATGATGAAAAATGTGATACTTGGGTCTGAGCAGTAATGACATGAGAAAGACTGCCTCTGGTTTTTAAAGAAGAGGAGGCAATTGACCAGAATCTAGAGGGCTCCTTAAACCTGGCATACTTAATTGGCTTTTGTGAGGATCTCATACTGACAGCAGCTTTCTTTTCCTTCACAAATTATTTATAAACCCCCTTAGCAGCCTGGAGATCTTTCACCAAACTTTCTGTGTGACGCTGTCTCATAAGTTGTAATTTATGGGATACAAAATGTTTAGTGGCTCTACAAAGTCCATCAAACCAATTATATCTTGGAAATGCTTTACACACCAAAGGGGAAGTGACATGCATGGAGGAGTGAAAGAGAGTAAGAAAAGGAGCAGCGGAAGGGAGAAAGAGGTAGAGAAGGAGAAAGAGAGGGGAAGATGCAAGGGTGGGCGGGATGAGATAGCTGCCCAGCAACTTTCTTTCAGGTCTCCACTTGTTAATTATAATCTCCTAGAGGCCATATTAGTCTTTTATTCCTTTGTTCTTTCCCCCTTTCTAGGGTTGTTGTATTCTGGATATCTGGACACCCTGTTTGGCATGTATAGATGAGAGATAAAGCCAGCCCTGATTCTGGCCTGTAGATGCATCCACCATGGTATCTTTAGTCAAGAACACCACCTACTCCCCTCTGTTTCTGGCTGTATCTCTGACAACCCGTTCCAGTGATTCTTCACCTTCCTTAAAAGTGCAGTATAGAACTGTACACAGGACCTCAGATGAGGCTGAAAGAAATCCATCTTACCTCAAACAGGGCCAGGGCTTTTTCTGCCCTGGCCTCTGCCTGATGGAACATGCTCCCCATTGAGATCAGGGCCCTGCGGGATCTTCTTCAATTCCACAGGGCCTGTAAGATAGAGCTGTTCCACCAGACCTTCAGCTGAGGCAGCGGGTATCCATGAATGGCCTCCTTGAGGTTTCTGTCACCCATCTAATAACTGCTGGCTATTTATCCGTTACCAACAGGCCAGGAAACCTCTCACAACCAGCCAATTTCTGTCCTTGGGTTGTGACCACCATTTTAATGTATACTGTGGTGTTCTAAAAGCTTTTTAATTACATTTATTGTACCATTCAAATGCTGTTACCTGCCCTGAGCCTTCTTGTGAGCTATAAATATAAATAAATAAATAGTACAGAGTAGAGTACGGCTATTACTTTCATGACTTGGCTTCGCTTAGGCCCTTTTCCAACTGCCTTTGTATTCCATTTTAGTTAATGGATTTTTCTGTCATTTCAGACAGATCCGTTTTAGTAACTGGCTGCCTGCAGAATTTATATACCTGTTCATACAAACCTGCTTGCATTGGGTTAGCAAAGCATGGTTGAACCACTTTTGAGGGAAATTGCTTTCTTCCATTTTCTACCCCTTCATTGTGGTTCCGTGGTGTGCTGTTTAAAATGCCCATAGTGCTTTGAATCATAGCATCACAGAGTTGGAAGGGGCCATACAGGCCATCTAGTTCAACCCCCTGCTCACTGTAGGATCAGCCTAGACAAGTGTTTGTCCAGCCGCTGCTTAAAGGTTGCCAGTGAGGGAGAACTCACCACCTCCCTAGATAGCTGATTGCACTAACAACTCTTACTGTAATTTTTTTTTTCTAATATCCAGCTAATACCTTCCCACCCGTAATTTAAACCCATTATTCCTACAATGGCTTCCTCCAGTACCTTTCCCCCCCACCCTTTTTCACCATGCAATCTTCCTCAGACTTTTTTTTAACGTTCTAAGTTGAGCACTATAGCACTAAACCAGTATAGCACTTCAGTGTTACAGTGGCACCACTGAGATGCCTTGACTCCATTGTGTCTATTGAGTCAATGGAGTCAAGGCAGTGGTGCTGCTCTAGCACTGAAGTGTTATATAACTTAGACTATGTTGTCAAAGGCTTTCACAGCCGGAGTTCATTAGTTGCTGTAGATTTTCCAGGTTGTGTGGCCGTGGTCTTGGCATTGTAGGACCTGATGTTTCACCAGTAGCTTTGATTGGCATCCTCAGAGGTATAACACAGAAAGATGGAGTACTCTCTGTGTCAAGGTGGGCAGAAAAATGGTAGGCAGGTAATTTATATCTACCTTGGAAGGTGGGGTAGGGCTGAGTCATTATCTTGTAGTAGTTCTCCAGGCTATGAACATGCTAATGGAGGGGCTTTCCTGAGGAGGTTCTTTTGTCTATGGATTGTTTCCTGAGGAGGTTTCCTGTTTCTTGAGGAGGTTCTTTTGTGTGTGGAATGGCTATTGAAACTCTAATCTTATCTGTAGTGCTATTGTCAGCTGTAGGGCATTTTGTGTTTTTCAGGACAGGAAACCATTCCTTATTTATTTTTAAACTCTCTTCTTTCCTGTTGAAATTGTGTTTATGTTTATGAATTTCAATGGCTTCCCTGTGTAATCTGACATGGTAATTGGAAATGTTGCCGAGTCTTTCAGTGTCTTGGAACAAAATGCTGTGTCCTGTTTGGGTTAGGATATGTTCAGCCACTGCTGATTTTTCAGGTTGGCCAAGTCTGCAGCGTCTTTCATGTTCTTTTATTATTGTCTGAATGCTACGCTGTGTGGTCCCAATGTAAACTTGTCTACAACTGCATGGTATGCGGTATACTCCTGCAGAAGTGAGGGAGTCTCTTCTGTCTTTTGCCAATCGTAGCATCTGTTGTATTTTTCTGGTGGGTCTGAATACTGTTTGTAGGTTGTGTTTTTTCATAAGTTTTCCTATCCAATCAGTGATTCCTTTGATATATGGCGAAAACACTTTTTCTGGCGGAGGCTGTTTTTCCACAGTTGCTTGTTTTACCTCTGGTTTAATCACTCTTCTGATTTCATTCTTAGAGTCACCATTTGCTTGAAGTGCGTTGTTAAGATGATTTAGTTTGTCATTGAGAAAGTGTGGTTCACATATCCATCTTACACGGGCTTCCGGTCGGAGTTAAAATGGCGAATTGACGCACTTTGCGATTTGTGCAAGGTGGACGGCGGTATCTGACGACAGTTTGGGCTCTACCTGGCCCAACGCAGCACTCCCCAGGCGGGGGGGTGACAAGCAAGCAGCCAAGCCTGAGAGGGAGTTGAGATCGGTGTGGATAAGCTTCGGAGGAAGCTTGTTTACACCTTGATCTCCTTCCGCGAAGAGGGCAGTTGCAAATCAGCACTACAGACATATCCATCTTGCACGGTCTACTAATGTTTTGATTATGCCTCTTTTGTGCCGAGGGTGGTGATTGGAGGTTTTGTGTAAATAACGGTCCATGTGGTTTTCTGTAGACCTTGTGACCTAATTGAAGATTTGCTTTGTGGATGAGCGTGGTATCTAGAAATGGGAGTTTTCCCTCAACTTCTTTTTCCATGGTGAATCTTATGTTGGGGTGGATGTTGTTGAGGTGATCTAAAAACTCCATCAATTCTACTTCTCCATGGCTCCAAATGATAAAGGTATCATTTACGTACTGGAACCAGACTGTTGGTTTGTGGGGTGCAAATTCTAAAGCTGTTTTTTCAAAGTGTTCCATGTAGAAGTTTGCTATAACTGGGCTTAGACTGTTTAAAAAAAAAGTCAGAGGAAGATCTCATGACAAAAAAGGGCGGGGGGAGTAGCACTGTTTGAAATGACCATAGCCCTTCAAAGATGGCTCATTGATGGAAGGAAATTTGCCATATGAAACCCCCATCCCTGTATTGTTTTACTCAACATGAGGCCAACAACGAATAACATCCGGTTTAGAATGGTAATGTGAAAGGGCCTTAAAGTAGCCTAAAGTTCACTTTAGCCTTTTTTACAGGAGTATCACTTTACTGACTCATATGCAGTTTCTGATGACTACAGTCCCTGGATTATTAAGTGTTAGGAACCACAAGAAAACTATATTGGCCCAGGCATTTTGTTCTTGTATGTGTGCAGCACTCTCCCCCACAAGTTTGTGCCCTTAGTTTTTATCTACTTATATTATTATTAACTTATATATTAACTTATATATTAACTTATATATATATTATTATTACTTATATTATTATAAAGGAGCTGCGGTGGCTCAAGTGGTTAAGACGCTGAACTGCAGGCTGTGGAAGGTCAGTAGTTCAGCAGTTCAAGACCCGTGAGTGCCACATGACGGAGTGAGCTCCCGTCTCTAGTTCCAGCTCCTGCCAACCTAGCAGTTTGAAAGCAAGAAATTGCAAGTAGATAAATAGGTACCACTTCAGTGGGAAGGTAACAGCGTTCCGTGCGCCTTGGTGTTTAGTCATGCCGGCCACATGACCACGGAAATGTCTTTGGACAGCGCTGGCTCTTCGGCTTTGAAACGGAGATGAGCACCGCAACCCTAGAGTCGGATTCGACTGACTTTCGAGCAAGGGAACCTTTACCTTTATTATTATTATGCTGATTTTTGGTATCTCTTGTTCTGCTGTGTTTATTGCTCATATTTTGTTTTTAGCTTTTGAAACTTTATTATAATCATATTGTGAGCTAGTTCAAGCATTTTTGTGAAGTGAATTTTATTTTTCAAATAAAATAATAAAATGTAAAGTGGCTCTAAATCCTAAATTTAAACTATTTAAGGGTTTGTAACCTCAGGATAACTGATCATTTTAAAAATCTAAATAATATAGCTAGTTTGTTCCACTACAATTCTGGTAAAGCTATAAGACTCTTGGCATATTGCTGCTTTTTAACAGTAATCAGATTCGTATATTTTTATGATGGAAAATCATTTGAGTATTCAAATCAGTTTCAATAGTGATAGCTAGTAAATATTCTCCATGTGTCTGTATTTATACAACTAAATATAGTTACTGAACATCATCATTTACATATAAAAAAAGAAGCATAGACCCACTTCTTACTTTGCATTCAGACACACTTTGAAGGGGAGACACATCTACAGTGAGAATTTTTGAAAAAGCATGGGAAGAACTTTGGCTTCTCCCAAATTTTGAAGGGGAATTGCTGACGTGCTAGAAGAGGAAGGGAGATGTCTAATGAAAGAGGCTTTATACATCTTAGTTTATATTTTAGCAGATGCCTCCTAATATATTAAAAAAACTGAATTGTAAGATTCTAATTTCCATCATCTCCACACTTGTATTATGGTTGTGGTTTAGAGACTGGTTTCCCCAACATTTGTGGGGGGGGGTTGGGGGGAATTAATCATGCAACAACCAAACTCAAATCTGTCTTTCTGTTTTGCTTTTTCCGTTGCTTCAGGTAACATTAGTTGTAAGGGGATGACAGAGCGCATTCACAGCATCAACCTCCACAACTTCAGCAATTCTGTGCTCGAGACCCTCAACGAGCAACGCAACCGCGGCCACTTCTGTGATGTGACGGTCCGCATCCACGGGAGCATGCTGCGTGCCCACCGTTGTGTGCTGGCGGCTGGCAGCCCCTTCTTCCAGGACAAGCTGTTACTAGGCTACAGCGACATTGAAATTCCCTCTGTGGTGTCAGTCCAGTCAGTGCAAAAGCTCATTGATTTCATGTACAGCGGGGTACTCCGAGTCTCACAGTCGGAGGCCTTGCAGATCCTAACAGCAGCCAGCATCCTGCAGATCAAAACTGTGATTGATGAGTGCACACGGATTGTTTCACAGAACGTGGGAGACATCTATCCAATCATCCAGGATTCTGCCCAGGAGACACCTCGAGGAACTCCTGAATCAGCCACTTCAGGGCAGAGCAGCGACACAGAATCTGGCTACCTGCAAAGCCACTCACAGCATAGTGTAGACAGAATCTACTCAGCTCTGTATGCCTGTTCTATGCAGAATGGCAGTGGAGAGCGTTCATTCTACAGTGGAGCAGTGGTCAGCCACCATGAAACAGCTTTGGGACTATCCAGAGACCATCACATGGAAGACCCAAGCTGGATTACGCGAATCCATGAGCGCTCACAGCAAATGGAGCGGTATCTGTCTACCACTCCAGAAACCACACACTGCCGGAAGCAACCACGACCAGTTCGGATCCAGACCCTTGTGGGTAATATTCACATCAAGCAAGAGATGGAGGATGACTATGACTACTATGGACAGCAAAGGGTACAAATACTAGAGCGCAATGAATCTGAAGAATGCACTGAGGATACTGATCAAGCAGAAGGCACTGAGAGTGAGCCCAAGGGGGAGAGCTTTGACTCTGGAGTCAGTTCCTCTATCGGCACTGAACCTGATTCTGTTGAGCAACAATTTGTGACTGGTCTAAGCCGAGAAGGTCATCAAGAGACTTCCCAAGCAGAACAAAATGATACTTCTGCTGAAGGCACTCAGCAGCAGCACATAGATGCCAACTCATCCTCACCCGACAGAGGCAATGACATTGAAAGGGACAATGCAGTGATCACCATTAGTAACAGTAGTGAAAAGGGGATCTTGCAACCTGTCACTACAACTGTTGCCCAACAATTGCCAAGTACCCAGCTCTACTTACGCCAGACAGAAACCCTCACCAGCAATCTGAGGATGCCGCTGACCCTGACCAGCAACACACAAGTCATTGGCACAGCTGGCAACACCTACCTGCCTGCACTCTTTACTACGCAGTCCGCTGGCAGTGGCCCCAAGCCTTTCCTCTTCAGCCTGCCCCAGCCCTTAGGTCAACAGACACAGTTTGTGACAGTGTCCCAGCCTGGCCTGTCAACTTTTACTGCCCAACTGCCAGCCCCGCAGCCCCTGGCTCCTTCTGCAGGCCACAGCACAGCAGGTGGGCAGGGTGAAAAAAAGCCTTATGAGTGTACCCTCTGCAACAAGACTTTCACCGCCAAACAGAATTATGTCAAGCACATGTTTGTACACACAGGTAAGTGTGTGGCTCTTTGGCTTGTGCATGAGGCTGTGGGGGGGGGAACTACATTTACAAGTGGGTTGTTGATTTTGAGACGTATTCCTCTACCACATGCTGATTTGGGTAAATATTCAGTCTGTTAATTAGTTGCTGTTCACATGACACTGAAAGTACTTACTATAAAATGTATCATCAAGTGGTGAATCGTGTTCTATCCAAAGAGAGGATGCAACATGCTCTTGAAAACTTGTAATAGTTAGGATCTGTTCTGCTTCAGCATGTGAGCAGCTGGTGTCCCTCTTTTCTCTGTGATCCTTTTATTACAATTGAAAACTTACTCTGTGTGTGCATGTGTGTGTGTCGTTGCTAAACTAACCAATTTTTCTTCATTCATCCTTTAAAGGGTTTGTCTCCCAAAATCTTTATTAGCATTTTTGAACTCTAGAACCTAACATTGAACATACCACTACAGCTGTTGTTATGGGAATTTAGTATAATTGAACATTGCTATGAGGGGTCACCATAAGTTGGTTGTGACTTGACGGCACTCAATTAATGTCTTTAAAATAGTGCTCAATGTAACCTAAAATAGCATTAGCAGTTCTGTGCATGTTCAGTCAAATGTAAGTCCCACTGAATTCTTGGGATTTACTCCCAAGAACGTGCCTGTAGGGTTGCAGCTGCATTGTTACCATACTGAGACACATTCAGTTTGCTGTCTACTAGCTTAACCCCAGCCTTTTTAAAAAACATTTGTAGCTAGCGAATTTTCACTACTTTACATGCATTTAATTCCCCATTCCTCCTTGGAGTTCTTTGTTATTGTCCTTAAATAATCTCATTGTATTTCCATCTGCCCAGCTCATGAATCTAAGGTCATTTTGAATATTTAGATCATTCTGTACATTTTTATATTTGTAAAACATATTACCTCATCTGAGTCATCTAAAGATACTGGACTGGATCTTGTGGTCTCTGGGCAAAAGGATCACATATATTCCCCTTCCCCCCAGCAGTCCTTTTCAATACTGGGAAAGTTGATTCCTGGGGTTCCAGGACCCACATGGACTAAAAGCCACACAGGTTGGGGGAAGGGTTCACTGAGCAAAGGCGTGAAATTGTCCTCACCTCCATTTTCTATCAGCAGAAATCCTGTGGTAAACAAGGTAGGAATACTGACATCTGGGAATAACATTGGGGTCAAAAAGAACAGCTGGGGAGAGGGGGACAGATGGAACATCTGTCACCTCCCTCTATTTACATAATGCCAGATTCACTAACAGAACTGACACTGCAGTCCTATCCAGAATTACTCTAGTCTAAGTTGATTGGTTTAAAATCTGGGATGAGACTAAAATAACCTATCATAGGATTGCACTGCTAGTCCCTCACTTGTGATTGCTGCTTTCAAGCCAAATATGAACCTGTTATTACAGTCTCTTGCTTGTGGTTTTAAACTAGTAATATAACAATCCTTTTCCAGATCAGGGATAACCTGCTTCTTCAGCCTGGAGGCTAAATTCTCCCCAGCCCAACTGCCCAAGGCATGGAGGCCACCTAGTTTCTGCAACATAGCTGGAGGGTGATTGGCCCCTCAGACCAAAGAACTGGTCATTACTTGCTGTCTGATTAAAAAAAAATCTTCTGCATGTTTACGAATTAATTGTTGAATTATTTGTTCTAATATTCTATAAGTATGGAAGCTGATTGTGCAACTACGTCAGTAGCCATTGTCTTGTCCTTTAGAAATCAATATAGTCACTCTTTTCCAGCTTTTTGAGGCCACAACATTTTCCCATGATTTTTGTAGTTAGTGGTTCTGAAATATGGATAATTTGCCTACTTCTGGGTCCTTGAGTTACCAAGATATAACCAGCTGATTTTATTTGATTTAATTTCCCCAAGTATTTATTATTTTTTATTGATTTCATTTACTTAGTTGGAACATTTTCCCATCACCTTTTTATCAATTGTGTTATTGCATCATGGTAGCTTTCCTTTTTTATTAAAACTTCAGGTAGGCACTAACAGTGCCATCATAAACAAAGTTACAATTTTCTATGTCCGTTGATTTCATTAAAGAGAAGGGCGTCATTCTGTTTAGGATGATATTGTAAATCATTCAGTCTTTTTGTTATGCCTTCTCTAAAATCTTTTTCTGGCTCATCCTTTCCCTCTTTATATAGCTGTAAAAATCTATCTTGTGACTGACATTTCCCAGAAAAGCTGAAATCAGGATTCATCTTCATGTCTTCTGTGCAATCCCACATGGGACTGCCTCAATGCAGGACCTGCCATGGAAGGAGAGAATTCCACAAACTTCCAGAAAGCTCCTTTGATGAGTGCACCCCTTCCCCTCTATCAGAACCAGAGATCTTTTCCTGCCCATTTGGTCATGTGATGGAGGGGAGAGAGCACTCTTCCCTCAGTTCTCTTTCTGTCACCAAAATATATCATGAGCTTCTTCTAGAGAAAAAAAAAATCACCTCAGCAGTTTTTCTTTGTGGTCCTTGTGAGAAAATCCTCAATCTTGATTGTCCTTTTTAAACTCCAGAAATGATGAGCACTCTGAATATTTGATGTGTTTGGGGGAAGGGCGTTATACCAGCACCTGCCAGGTTTGCCACCTCTTCACACCAAACATGCTCCAAGACCAAGCTCAGTGCCTAAAAACAGCACCATGGGAAAATCTTCAGAGCCGAAATCTTCAGAGCCCTCCCAAAAGAGATCTCGCCCTTCTTCCATGGCTTCTATTCCAGCTTCAAAGCTGAAATCGACCTCTGAAGGGGCCATATCTGTGCAGAGAGCAGCCTCAGAGCCCCGGGCAAAGAAATCCAAAAAGAAATCCAAATCTCATTCAGACCTACGTCTGCCACCACAGCGAAGTCACGAGCTGGCTCCCTAGCATGATGCTGTTCACCTTCATCCCCTCAATGCCAACACCCATTGCCAATGGGACCCCAACACTTTCCATCACTTCAAGGTCAAAACCACTCAACTCTGAGTGAGGCTTTGATGTCACCAACTCAACAGGAATCCTCAGTCAAAAACCATGGATGCCATCTTCCTCCTTGGATCCAGCTGATTACCATTTGTTGGAAGAGGATGTAGTTGTCACTCAAGTCAGAAGACCCTCAACATCCTGCATCAGATGTCAAATCTGAGTGTACCTCCCTCCTATCCCCTGACAATAATGTCAGAGATCAGGCTGCAGTGTCTTCAACAGAGGACCTTCGGCTATACTCAGAACAGCTTATTAGGATGGCCAAGACCCTTGAACTGGACTATATTTCTCTGGATCCAACATCCTCAGATCCAATCATGAGCATGCTATATGCAGCAGAACAGGGCCCAGTAACATTGCCAATAGTGAAAGGCATAAAACATATAACAACTAATGTCTGGGACAGGCCAGTGTCTAGACAGGCCTCCACTAAGAAGGTGGTGAATCTGTATAAGATTAGGGAAGATGGCTGTAAATTCCTCTTCCAAAATCCGACAGCCAGTTCCCTAGTCACAGAGGTTTTACCTTACAAACAGAGAGGAGGTCCTCATTCATCACCCCTTGACAAGAAGGGGCATAAATTACACAAGCTGGGAAGAAAAACATATACATCAGCAGCCTTGGGTTTGTGTATTGCCAATTTCAAGGCAATAATGGGACATTACCAGATGTTTCTCTGGGAAAGGATGTCCCAGCACCGACAGGACAGAAAGGCAGTGGCTAAGGTATACAGGCAGAGGACGTAAGGCTTGGTAAACAGGAATTAAATGCCTCTAGTCATATTGCAGGTACTTGTAGCTGAGTTATGGGTTCAAGGGTAGTTCTGAGAAGACACTCTCAGCTGAGTGCATCCGTACTGCCCCCAGACACTAGATCCCTTATTGAAGACTTACCTGTCAAGGGCAAATTACTGTTCAGGGAGCAAACTAACACCTTATCCTCGACAGGATAAGAAAAAAAAGGTTGACAGCCAGATCACTGGGTATCACCCCTCAACAGAGCACTACCTACAAGCCAAGGTACTTCCCGAGGCACAGCCAGCAATATTCATACAGTAGACAATACAGTGCCATCCTGCCCAGTACCAAGAGCAGTCTCAGTACTGCCCCTCTTTCTAGGTCCATGTCAATCTAAATAACAGCAGGTTAGACACAAGGGCAAACAAGGAGGTCATTCCCCAAGGGACCTCCCCACAAAGGACAGGTCCATACAATGACTAGATTCAAGGCCCACTTTCAGCAACAAACTGTCTTTCTTTGTTGAACAGTGGAACACAATAACTGATGAGAAATTGGTTCTTAGTATAATAAAGTGGCTATTTTCTGGAATTTAAATCTGTGCCTGGCTCCTTTACTGTTTGCCTACTGGTGACCAGCCTTTTACAGTGTTACAACAGAAGATAGTCCAGCTTTTAGTGAAAGGTGCCATACAAGAAGTTCCTGAATATGGAAGGGACAGATGGTTTTTCTCATGATACTTTCTGATAAAGAAGAGGGGCAGAGGTAAGAGGCCAATCTTGGACCCCAGGAACCTCATCAAACACCTGAAAGTCCCTAAATCCTGTATGCTTTCTCTGTCTATCCTTCTCCTTACTGACAAGGATTTGTGGTTTTGTGTTCTGGACCTTCAGGATGCATATTTCCACATTTTGGTGCACCAGGACTGTAGAAAATATTTAAGATTCAAATGTGGGGATTGATCTTACCAATATGCTGTCAGCGGATAAAGAAACTAGACTGCATATCAATCTACTAGAGCTTAGAGCATTCAAATATGCTCTCACTTCTTTTACAGACACACTACAAGGAAAACATCTCCTGATAGCCACAGACAGCTTGTCAGCAAACTGTTATGTCAACAAATGGGGGGAACAAGCTCTCTCAGATTGTGCAAGGAAGCATATGGGAATGGGCTATCCTGCAAAGGGTTGAATTGACAGAAATGCACATAAGAGGCCAAGACAATAAAACAGCAGGTTACTTGGGTAGGGAGTAGGTTCTCACATGAGTGGTCCCTGAACAACCATTATTTAGATCTGATCTTTGGGGTGTGGGGCACCCCCGATATGGACCTTTTTGCTTCAACACAGAATACGAAATGCCGAATGTACTGCTTGAGAGCGGCCAGGGATAACTGGGCACTTGGGGATGCATTCCAGTTCCAATGGTCTCATGGCCTTTTGTATGCATTCCCATCTTTCCCACTCCTGCACAAGATAATATCAAAACTGAAAGACAACAGGGCTACATGCATTTTAATAACCCCTTTCTGGCCCAAATGAACATGGTTCCCAATGGTTTGGAAGTTATCCAGTGGCAGATTCCAGACCCTACCACCTGCAAGGGATCTACTGTCCATAGGCCCAGTCCTCCATCATGACTCAGACACAATACATCTCATTGCTTGGTTAATTTCTCCATAAACCAATGGTTGGGAAGAGTAGCTGAAATATTAATCTCTTCATGTAAACTATCTACTACAAAGATGTACAAGCCCAAGTGGCGCTGTTTTGTAGTGTGTGTGTCAGAGAGACAGATTAAACCTGACAGGTGTCCGTTATCTGAAATTTTTGAATATTTACTCTCTCTTAAGGACTCAGGCCTCTCTACATTCTCAATAAAGGTGCACCTAGCCACCATCTTCACCTTCCATGTGGGAATAGACTCTACTCCTGTTTTCTCCAACCCCATGTCGAAAAAGTTTCTCAAGAGCCTGTACAATTTATATCCCCCAGTCAGACTTCCAATCGCTCAATGGAGCTTTTCCCTAGTATTATCCCAGCTCATTTATGATGACTTCGCCCTCTTCTCTCTCTCAGACACAGGATTTTCCCTCCATTTTTCTTTTCCTTTCTGGCTGAGCAGCCCCTTTATCTATTTTCTTCTTTCCTGAAGATCTGTGGCTGTCCCACCCTGTCACATTATTGTATTTTCATGCTGGTTCAGCCTAGGAACTTGAGGGAAGAGACAAGATCACCCTCTTAACTTAAACTTCTGAAATGGCACACAAAGAGGCTTTATAATGTTCAAAAATAAACAGAACATTTTATTCAATGTAGAGGGGGAAAGGTCACGTGAAATCAGAGGTAAAATGTCTGAGGTAAATCAATAAGAACTCTGAGGTAGCTTAATATTTTCACAAACTACAGTTCATATGTTTTACAACAACTGAGAGTTTTAAACTTATCACGCAGTCTTAGAATCTTTGAGATGAGAGGCTTTTGTTTCAGTGTTTTCTAAACACTCTGGTATAGTTTCTTGAGTTTAACTGACTCTTCAGGTCTCAGAAGGCAGGAATACACTACCAAGCACCCAAATTCTTTCTCTGAGCACACTAGTTCACTTTGTTGAGTTTAACTGACTCTTTGGGTTTCATTAGGCAAAGATACACTACTAAGTACCCAAATTCCTTTTCTAAACACACCAGGGATTACTCCACTCTTTGAGCTATTTCCCTTTCCAACTGGGTAGGGAATCACTTCACTAACTGGAAAATCTATCCCTTTTTCTGGGAGTCTTCACTGATCCTCCCACTCCTCCTTGCCAACCTTCCCAGTCCTCTGTCAGTGTTAAACTTTTTTCAGTCAGTGTTAATCTCTCCTGAGTCAGAGCTAAACTGTTCAAATTCTCAAGCAAAGCTAAACTGAGTTCTCTTCAGCAGTCAGTTCCCAAGCCTTTCTGCTCAACTGATGCTAACCAATAAATTCTCTTTGAGTAGCCTGTCACTCAAGGCTCTCTGGCTTTATGAGGCAATAACTCTTCACAGTCCTTCACATGTTTACACAGCACCTATGAGCTTTTACAGCTCAGTCCATCCCATCATTCATAAACCTTTCAAACCCTTGCCTACATGTGAGTTGTCTTTACTTTCTTACAAAACCTCTGCAGGAATAGTGGGAGATTACGACCACTGAGATGTGGCTCCCCATCATAAGGTTTCATAGGGACAAGGTGGTGCTACACCCAAGTATAGACTTTCTCCCCAAAGTTGTCTTGGAGTTCTCATATTTGCAATCTGTAGCAGAACAGACTCTACACACATTGGACATGAAGAAAGTATTACTATTTTATTTAGATTGCATATCTCCAGTCAGAAAAGCCTGTTTTTCTGCTTTAAGGGTGTCAAGGGAAGTCTGTATCAGTTCAGGCACTTTCTAGATGGGTCACGACAGCTGTTAGAGTGACATACGACAAGACAAAGGTGGAATCCTTTGAAAGCTCATTCAGTGAGGGCCCAGGCATTAGCAGCAGCATTTGAATGCAACGTTGACATATGTGCGATCTGTAAAGCCGCAACTTGGTCCTCACCATCCACATTTGTTAAACATTACTCAACTGATGTGGATTCCGGCAGAGAAGTGGCTGTGGGGAAGACATTATTCTGGTAACCAGCCCACACCCATCTCCTTGGTAAGTGAGCTTGCTGTTCTCCCATTTGGTACTGCACAGAAGACATGAAGATGAAAACATGGTTGCACTTACTTATAACTGATGTTCATTGAGTGTCTTCTGTGCAAGCACATATCTCTCTTTCCTTTCCCCACTGTGGCTGGTACTGTCATGCATTATTCTATGCTCTGTAGCAGCAAAGGGAGAACTGAGGGAAGAGTGCTCCCTCCCTCTCCATCACATGACCAAATGGGTGGGGAAAGGTCTCTGGCTCTGATGGAGGGGGAGGGGTAGCACTCATCAAAGGAGCTTTCTAGAAGCTTGTGGAGTTCTCTTCTTCCACATCAAGCCCTGCATTGAGGCAGTCCCATGTGTGCCTGCAGAGAAAACACTTGATGAACATCACTTGCAGGTAACTGCAACCATGTTATATGACTTTGTACTTGAATGTGTAGACTGTCATTTTAAAATCTTGATTGTTAAGGCTACAAAGAAAAGTGGCCCTCCTGTCTTCCAAGGAAGTTTGCCCACAAATACGCTATAAAAACATTCTGCTTCAATTCTGAGGGAGAGGGACAGAATCCATTAGAATAAGATAGAGAATCATAGCAAGACCACAAAAAAAACCCACATTAGGAGACCATGTCTCACTTATCCCTAATGCATCACTGGCAACACTGTTGTTTCATGCTCTTATATACCTGTAAGCGACACTAAAGTCATGATCTGCTAATCCAGTTTTATGTAGCTTTGTTACCTTTTATTACCAATTGCCATTTTGGGTTATATAGTACAGTAGAACTAAGGATGGGTTGTAACTAACATATATTTTTGTGTCTGTGTTCCTGAATAATATGTTGCTTTATCAAACAGACTGGAATTGTTGTGTTGGCACTCTTCAAAATTCATTTTTTGATGTATAAAAAGAAACTACTAAACAGAACTCATCACCTCATATCTCCTGTCTTCATCCATATTTTTTCATGGTGTCATTCCTGATTTAGTAGTAACAAAGTTAATTTTTAGCAGGCTCAGATAAAAACTGAATTGTAGACTTCAGTCCTGCCATATATTTCCAATGACAGAAGAGCACTTCTGTTAGTGAAGGAGAGGTAGGGAGAGTTTCCACTGATTCACTGTTGTCCCCCTTTGTTGTTCATGTAGGTTCCCTGACCTCCAGGGAAAGAATTTGAGGGGCCCAATAAGGAAGGAAGGTTCTGCTGAATGAGCTTCACAGAGAACGCCAGGAAGGCAGAACCCTGTTAATTGCAAAGCTTTATTTAATTGGTGTTAATTCTTTTCTTCTTTTGTCCCTCTGTCTCCTTCTTCTCCCTTATGCCAATATGCAGGTGAGAAACCCCACCAATGCAGCATTTGTTGGCGATCCTTCTCCTTAAAGGATTACCTTATCAAACACATGGTGACTCACACTGGTGTCAGAGCTTACCAATGCAGCATCTGTAACAAGCGTTTCACCCAGAAGAGCTCCCTAAATGTGCACATGAGGCTCCACCGTGGGGAGAAATCCTATGAATGCTACATCTGCAAGAAAAAATTCTCACACAAGACTCTGCTTGAAAGACATGTGGCTCTGCACAGTGCCACCAATGGAACACCTAGCACAACAGGCACAGGTGCGAGGGCTCTCCCTGCTGGAGTGTTGGCCTGCACAGAGGGAACCACGTATGTCTGCTCCGTCTGTCCAGCTAAGTTTGACCAAATTGAGCATTTTAATGACCACATGAGGATGCATGTTTCAGATGGATAAGTTAAGTCTGTTCTCTGTTTTGAACAACATCAAAATCCAACCAGAGAAACAACAAGCTATGGCACTAGAATTTAAGATTTTTTTTCATTTTTACTTTTTTTTTTTGTTTATTTCATTCATTTTTTGTACTACATGAAGAACTGTTTTTTGCCTGCTGGTACATTACATTTCTGAAGGCTGGGTGAATAGTAATAATCCCAGTCTTCCTTTGATGGTGGCCTTAAGGCCAGGTAGTGCTTCAGGGGATCTACTGGTTGGATCTCTAGCTACTGGCCTCTAAATACAACCCTTCTTTACTACAAAAAAAACTTCTAAAAATCTTTTTTTGTCACTTATGAAGAGCACTACAAAAAAAACCAACAAAAGCAGAAATATATTATGAAATCTACAAGGCCTACTGTCGTAAATACACCGCTTGCAGTGTTTCAATGGACAGATGCATAATTCTGACCGCTTTGGACTTCACAGTATCCAGTTAAAACTGTGGAATAGAACCTTATGGTTGAGCAACAACCACAGAAAACAGGCCCTTCTGGTTTCCACCATTAGTCTTGCTATTATAAAAGGGCTGTGGAGAAGGGCAAGGGAGTTTGGGTTGGATGGTGTGGAGTCCCTGCAGGATGGGGAAGGAGAATCATAAGTTCCTCTTGTGGATTCTGTTCCATTCCACACATTCTGATTCACAATCCCCAACTTCTTCCCCCCCCACTAACACCAACACCATCTTTCATCAAAAGCTAGGAACAATGAGGTAAGAATGAGGTGAGCAAAAGTGGCTTTTTTGTAATTTATTCAGTGTCTTTGCTGAGCTTACGGCCTCAGCACAATCAAGGGGACTTTTGCAGATATCAAAGAGAAATTGCAAAAGGAAAATATTTCAAGAGGGTTTTTTTCACCTAGTCTTCTAGGTATCAGAAAAGGATAAGCTCCCACAATCTTTTGGGAGTAAGAATCAAAAGGCTGCATCAAGATTTATTCTTGTGGAGGGAAGAGAACTAAAAGGTGGGTGGGGAATAATGAAAAAGAATTCTCAAGATTTTTTTTATTCAAAATTTTATAGAGGGACAGAAGTGCTGTTTACCAGATAGAGTGCTGATTTTTAAAAAAAATATATTTACCACAGTATTTGTGTAAAAAAAACCAGAAAACAAAGTGTAACCTTGTTAAAGTAATATTTGTTTTTATCTTTTGTTTTGCATACACTGCCACTAATACCTGCTCAATTATATAACTGGTATTATATACATAATATGTGTGTGTGTGTGTATATATACATACATATAATATTTTATATACACACACACATATATATATTTGATTTTAGATAAAGACTGTTAAGATTAGGTATCCTACTTCCAGATAGCAAGAGGGAAAACGAGGGTGAGGTGATCCTGATGTTTGGTTTCAAAGAAAAGAAAATATTTGTCATCTTTGTTTTGTCATTGTTTTCCTCTGTGCTTTTATTAATTTGAGAATAGCAGCCCAGAAGCAGAGTGATATTATATGTGATTTCATCCACCATATTCTGTCTGTGTTCTTGGGTGCCATTTGAACAGGTGTTCAGATTTGGGCATTGTGTTCTTAGTCCTTTCTTGTAATTTCATCTACGATGTTGATGAAAGGAGATTTTTGTTCAGAAGAAAGATTTTGAATATTATTTATTTGGTCTTTGGGATATGAACTTGATTTTACTCATAAATTCTGGGAGTCTCGGGGGGGGTATTTCAATTTAAATGGCCATTTGTAGAAACATGGAGATTTGTCTGCTGTATTGTTCTTATACATTTTATTATTCCATCTGCAATCTTCCATAGTTTTATGAGAAATGGACCCCAGTTCTCTGGTTTACATAGATGCCAAAATTGTGGGGGGTTTTCCATTGCATACAGAACTAATCTTCCCTCATTTTTTTTTAGCAAAAATGTTAAAGCTAAGGGCCACACCTCGCATGCGTAATACACATTTAAGATTCCTTTGATTCTGCTTTGGCATTCATAAACCTCTCCCCTTTCCTAGAAGAGTTTTGAAAATCTGTCACTCAGGACTGCCTGTCACTGTTAGGGTGCCCAGTTAAATTGGATCAGTTGTCTATTAATATTATCTAGAAAGCATTTGTCCTGTGCCTTGGTACAATGATTAATAGTCCAGACAGAGAAACATCTAACAATTATGTGCATAAACAGAAAAGATGTATATTCTACGTTGATTTAACTGGTACTACTTTTCTAAGCATGCCTGTGTGGTGTAGTGGTTAAGTGCCAGTTTGGTGTAGTGGTTAAGTGTGTGGACTCTAATCTGGGAGAACCGGGTTTGATTCCCCACTCCTCCACTTGCACCTGCTGATGTGACCTGGGGTCAGTCACAACCTCTGGCACAGCAGTTTGTGTTAAGAGTTCTCTCAGCCCCACCTACCTCACAGGGTGTCTGTTGTGGGGAGGGGAAGGGAAAGGAGTTTGTAAGCCACTCTGAGGCTCCAAGTGAAGGGCGGGGTATAAATCCAATCTTTTCTCTTCTTCTGTGTGACAGTAGGTTCCATGGCAATCAGTGGAACTTGTTCCATATAAAATCTTCAGGAGAAGGGTGCCAGATTTTCTAAAGTCTAAGAGTTTCATGAGACACTGCTCCATATCAAGCATATTTACCCTTTATTTTTACTTAAATCCTGACTATTCCTTCTCTTTCTGTGTCTGTAATTTAGCTAAAATGAAAGAAATTGTTGGGTATCATACACCATTAATGGTTTAGTAAGAAATATTGTCTGATTTCTAGGCTTAGTATTTGTTACAGTCTGCATAGGTTATTTTCAAAACCATAGTGAAGCATAATTGAGAATCACAATTTTTTTTGTAAAAGCTGATTTTATAGGGACACCCAACTTTTAAACAAATTATCAGCACAAATTAATTGACTTTACTCTGCCTACGAATTATTTTAACAGTGTAGATGTTGTCTCACTCACTTGTCAAAAAGTAGAATATCCAAGTCTTAAATTAAATAGCATATAGTCATAGATTTCAGCATGAATTGCAACCTCATAATTGTCCCAGTTGAGCAAGGGGATGTACACATGTTACTGTTCTTTTACTGATAGAATGGGGAAGCTCATGTTTATAGGAGCCACATCCCTCTAGACTTCTGAATTGAGAAAAAAATATGTTTAAACCTGGGATGTAAAATAAGACTGATTATTAAACCAAGGGTAAATAATAGCTGAATCCGAGGGAAGTATATTTGAAAATGTGTGACAGTGTCTTTTGAAAGGACAGCATTTTGAGTATACGAATCATGCCTGAGAGTAAATTTTTCATTCATGTTTAAGCAACATTTCAATTTTTAGACAAACATGTGAATCTGAATTGTACAAAATCAGGTTATTAATCAATCTCACTCAGTATTCTCTACTCTGGTTGGTAAGGTTTCAGACACAGAAACCTGTAGGCTGAGATTATTGGAGATGCCAGGAACTGAACTTGGGAAGTTCTGCATGAGAACCAAGTGCTCTGCCACTGAACCACAGCCCCTCCCCCAGCATTTCAGGGATTTTTCCCAATGATCTATTTGCCATATGAAGCCTTGGAAAAAATAGAAGATGCTTGCTTCACATGACAAAACAGGGGCAAGCATCCTGAGATCTGTGAAACAAAATTTGAGTCCAGTGATACCTTTAAGACTAACAAAGTTTTATTCTGGATATAAGTTTTTGTGTGCTTGCACACTTCTTCAGGTCTTGATCTTGAGATTTGTGAGTTACTATAGCCCTTTTCAGACATTATGTTCCCGGCATTGTGACCATTTGTACCAGACAAGTGTACACTACACATGATCTGAAAGGGGCAGTGCAGGGATTTTTCACCTTGGTCCCTACATGCCCAATTCCAGATTAATCTGGGGACTGGGTCTGAAACTGGAATATACATATATTGACCCTTTCAGAAGAAATGCAATCATGCATTATCAGGAGTATTGCGTGTAGCTCGTTTGTCCCATACACATGGTCAAACTTAATAACTGAACAGGGCTTAAGTAGTTAACACATAGAAACTAGAGGAAGATTTGCTATGAAAACCAATCACTTTATGATTTTAATTCCCTTTCCCTTCACAGAAGTCAGTGTGAGGATATGATCAATGCATACTAATAATGTGGTGTTCGTTTGCAAATGGATGGTATCCATCAAGAATAAAGAGTCACACTAAGTTTTTGCTGCAGCTCAGCCTTTTAACTGTATCAGTTTTTCCCTTCCCTTACACACAGTATCACTTGTACTTGCTGGTTGTTGTTTTCTTGGGTTTTCTTCATTTTCCCCCTGGTTTTTCAGACATACTTTGCAGGGGACTGCAAAAGCACAAGATTTTTTTTTTAAACCCTCTGTCCAGAAAAGCCCAAAGACTCTTCAGTCATCTACTAGGCAAAAACCATCTTTGCTAGGTGGAAGAGTGGCCTAAGTACCCCTATCTTCCACTGTGTACCCAGTGTAATTTACAATGTGGGTGCTTCATGCAGAGGCTTACATTCAAAGTTCCCCTGTTAACTTAATCTGCACCCCTTCTCTGTTTTGAAGAATTATGTAGAATGAAGGGCATGTCTCTGTGTGGAGTGTCTGCATCTTATTTTACATGAGATGTATTGTGGAAGTTAGGGGCACCTCTACTATTCCAGTGCTAAGCAAACAAGCTCTGTAAGGTTTAAAACAAGAAGCTGTGCTATTTATTTAAAACATTCTAAACCTGGTTTGTCCACATGCAAACTCAAGACTATCTGGATGAAAATTTGATTTGCTGAAGAGTAGTTTTATGATCCGAAATAAAATTAATAGGCACAATCCAAAAGTTATTTTCTGCAAAAGGTAGAGGGGTGATTTTCCCTGATTCCCTACATCCCCAATTTTCACCCTATGCTGTTTCTGAGGGTGACCTGTTTCCCAGTCATAGATCCAGAGGAGTTAGCCGTGTTAGTCTATTGCTGCAAACTAGTAAAAAGCCCAGTAGCACCTTTAAGAGTAACAAACTTTATTGTAGCATAAGCTTTCAAGAAACACAGCTGTCTTTGTCGGATGCATCTGACAAAGAGAGCTGTGTTTCTCGAAAGCTTATGCTACAATACATTTTTTTAGTCTTAAAGATGCTGCTGGGCTTTTTACTGTTTCCCAGTGGCAGCATTTGAGAGAGATCTGAACAGGCTGCAGCTCCACCTCCCTCTTCTGCTGGCTAAAGTACCTTACTCTGGTGGAAAATGACATTTGGACATTTGGATTCAGAGGTTCCAGTTATGTCACTTTATCCATTTCACTGCAGAATTTTAGTTGTTTATAATCTGTGAAAAATATCACATTTCAGTATGCTACTATATTTGATGTCCTAAAAAGATGCTGTTTTCCACTTACCTATTTTCTTCTCACCCTGACCTGGATAGCCCAGGCTAGCCCAATCTCATCAGATCGCAGAAACTAAGCAGGGTTGGCCCTGGCTAGTAAATGGATGGAAGACCTCCATGGAATACCAGGGTCGTGATGTGGATGCAGGCAATGGCAAAACACTTCTGAATGTCTCTTGCCTTGAAAACCCTATAGGGTTGCCATAACTTGATGGAATTTTCCACCACCACCATCTTCTTCTCAGCTCTGTTTGCATTCCTTGCTCCAGAATCTCATCTAAATTGACAAAGCTAAAGCAATAGGCTATATGTTGGTGGTGCCTATGGGTACAACTGTAATTTAGAAAGATCCAAAGCCCTACAAGTCTGCTGTGTGGAAACTGCTCCTATGCACAGTACTCTGAAATAATGAGAGAACAGACAATCCCTCATTAAGGATGCTTAAACCTACTGGTTTCTACAGATTTATGCACACCTTAACATGGTTGGATGATAGCTCCTTAATTTAAACCTTCACAATTACAAATACGCAGATTTATCATAGGGTCATTTACTAGTTTTTCTGAATCCTAATAATTTGATCTCTAAATGACTGTATTGGTGTTGAATATTACAGAAAAATGTGCTGTGTACATTTTTTTTGTTTGTTTTAAACATTTGCACTGAATTTTACCAAACTTCAATTTCTGAATTAGTGAAGCAAAGAATAACAGTAATCTTCTTTTTAATATTCTTAAACATTCTCGTAGAAAACAAGCCAAGATTCACTGTCTTTCTGAGAAATGGGGGGGAACCCTTCTTTCCCTATAATGTAAGTTTTCCTGTTCATTTCTGGTCAAAGGAGTTAATTCAGACTGTAAATGAGACTATTATAAAGTTATGCCCCATCGGTACTTCATAGGTTCAATGTTGTAGTACTGGGGGGGGGGGGTTGCATATTACCATATACAGAAAAGTGGATGATGAAATGGCTCACACTTCTGCTTTTTGCCACATGTTGTTTTATCTAAATAGGAACGCTCTGCATCTTCTCTATGGGAAGATGCTTTGTTGTCAGATGCGCAACATCACTTTTCAGACTAGGCTGAAAATGCTGAAGTGGAAATCAGTAATACATTTGCATTTGAACCCATACCATAATGTGTAGCAGGGCATTTATTTAATCCCAACCTACCAGAAGTGGTTCCAGGGAAGAAAAAGGTTCTACAATCTGACTGTCATACCTACTCCACCACTACACTGACCTAGAAATCACTCCGTTTACTGAGTGGACTACCAGTGAAGGAAGCAAAAAGTACCATTTTTTATTGGAACAGATGTAGTAAACAGATGCACACATGGTTGTCTAATGTAGCCATGTCTTTAAAATGGTCATAATTGAATGTATAGATCAAGTAAAGATATTTCATATTCCATACGAATAATGTAATTAATTGCATTAATTTGGACTCAGTTTAGATTTGGGCCAACATAGCTTGAGCTCCAGGTCTCATTGTGTTTCCAGTGAAGTTATCAAGAATATGATATGGCCTTCCCCAGTTCCTTTGCAACTTACTGCTACCTTCCAAATATGGCAGTGAGAATGATTGCCACTATAGGGTTGGCCCCAATAATCTTTTCTGATGGTGAAAAATGAAAGAAGGGTTCCCTTTCACCACCACCCAAAAAAAAATAAATGAAACAATGTTGTAAAGAGGGGAATTGAATGAGATTGAATGAAAAAGCTTGCTGGATCTAACCTATTATCTTAAGTACGGTCCGTCCATCAGGATCTTTAGGAAAGTGTTTTCACGGTTTCTGAGCCTTCACTGTCACAGCTGTAGCAGCTGTTCTCATTATTTCCACCAGACAAGTTTTTAGAGTAAAAGAAAGGGACTGGTAGTGGCATTTTCTGGGGATTTTACTTTGCTAATTACAAATTGAGACCAAATTAAATGAGGTTTGAGCTTGGTTTGTGATTTGCTCAGAAATTTTTAATGGGATGTTTGTAATCCAAAATTTCCCAGTTCCAAGCAGTTCAGATGTTATTTCTTGCCTGAGGACCACCCACACAGCAGTCCCTATAAGCAGGTGAATGCTCCTTAATTGAATTTGGTATGTATAAATCTGAAAACTCATAATTTGCTGCATGTCATTTGTATGGCTTTTTTAAAAAGACATTGTCATATACGGTTGGTGCAAATATAGGTTCTTTGTTTGCCAAAAGTACATTTTGGAAAGACTGACGTTCCTTGGAATTATTTCCCTTTAAATATCAGTATAGTATATTCCTGAACCTTTTTGAGAAACATTGTTTTCCTAGGAATTGTACATCATCTCTAATATATGAAAGCTAGAAAGTTTGTTTGTTTGTTTCAATTTATATTCCGCCCTCCCCGCAAACGGGCTCAGAAAGTGAAGTGAACTATTAGCACTTTCAGGGAGCAAGCCTAAGAAGGTCTGCACAGAACTAACTCTCATTTTATTGAATGGGGCTTAATCCTAGGACGGAGCTCTTAGGAGTGTACAGTCATCCTAGTTCACCTACTTCATCCTGTATAGGATATGGCAACTGGCACCCATTAATCTTTCTGAAGCCTAACCACCATGATCAATTAAATCAGAAATAAGTAAAATCAGAACTTATAACACATTTTAAAAGCTATAATAATTCTGCAGAAATCAAACGACACAGTGATGCAGTGATCTTCATAACATCCCCTATTAGTGTCATTTGAAAAATATCAAAATCAGGAACAAAAGCAGTAAATGAGAGCTGTTTTGTGTATGTCAAAAACACTTCTGATAATGCAGCAGAATTATAGACAAGGAATGATATGAACCCATTACATTTTGAAAATAAAATGCACTCCTTTTTTGAGTGGCTGACAGTAAAGCTGTTCACTACTTCTTTTCTCTTCCACATTCAATAATGTGAATTTGAACTCAGTCAAAAAGTCATCCTGGATGCTCCCAGTTTCCCACTAAGAAAAAAATTATTTACAAATCTGATTGCTACCCCTACATAGTCCTACATAAAGTTAAGGGGGGGAGGTCAAACGGACACAATTGTTTTTGTTTTATTTTGTTTTTTGAAAATGGGAGAGGATCACAGTTGAAAATAATATTTATTCCATACCTATCTGCTGATGGGCATCTTAGCTTCATGAAGTTATCCTAAAATATTAAATAGATCATCCCCTAGTACTGTAATAAAATATTCAAGAAAGTGGTGTGATGAAGTGAAAATTTCTTTGGAAAGCAATTATATTGCAGCCTTATGAAGGATTGCTGCCTTAAATCAAACAAACAAAAATACTTTAAAGAGGGAGGAGTGTATTATTTTTTATATCTACAAGACTATATATGATTTTAAAATATTCTGTTGTATAAAATACTGTAAGTTTTATTTTGATTTAAAACTGTGTGATAGCATGTGGAGTAGGAATGGTTAAGTGAGCTGTGAAAAGTCCAGTAGCTGAGAAGTATTAATGCTACTACTAAAGTAGTTGTTATCTGTTTGCACTGTGCAGTGCCTCTTGGGCATAAGTTAACTAACCAACAGTAGCTTGAAACGTTTTGAATCCACTTTGGACAACTTTTTCCATCGTCATAATATTTTCTTGATATTAACTTTGCAAGTAAGTCCCTAACTCAATCATGGGTTGAATTATTTCACCCAAATGTAGGCTTCTTGGTTTGCGCATAGTACAAAATGCCAGATTAGACATGATGTAGATCTGACCCAATGACATAGAAAGTGGAGCAGAAGATCTGATTTAAAGACCAAAAGGGGTTCTTAAGTGAGGATTGCAGAACCCTCCAAACTGCTGCTCATCTCCTATCAGCTTCAAGGGCTTTTTTTGTACCTGAGTACAATTCGGTAGAGCTTGGCTGAGGAGAAAAATCTCATTAAAAAGCAGACTGAAAGGAAGTCAGTAGGAAGGTGGAAGGTTCTTCAGTTTTCCACTGCGGACTCCAAGTACTATTAAAACAGACATACTCCAGCTCCTCTGTCTACATGATTAGGACTGATGCATGTTTAGACACACATACCTGGCCCTGTTGCATCTACTTAATTAGTACGATGTGCTTGGAAGACAATAAAGGTCACAAACTGATGTTTTTCACTCTTATTCTTTCTGTTCTGCAGCAAGTATTGTACATATTTGCATCCAAGTTACTCATTTCTTGGTTACTCAGTGAAAATATTATAATAGAATTTCAAGGCTAGCATATTACATGCTATTCCAAACACAATTATCCAAGGTCTGTTCTAGTTCACATAATTGGAATTCAACAATGCTGGATGCAAGAAGATGTTATCAGGCTCAGAATTTGGCTTGCTGTAACATCTCATTATTGCCATGGTGCAACTGTATCATTGTGCCTACAAGCTGGTATAGTAAGATAGTTGTACCATGGTAATAATGAGAGGGTACAGTAAAGTATAGATGATGCTTGAACACAGAAGTGGCAGCAAGAATTAGTCCTTGAGAGGTTCACCACTGCTGCTGGTCCTGGGCAACTGAGGCAAGCAATTTTTGAATTCCTTTCACTTCTCATGTAGCCATCATTGGTGATTTCCACCTAATGCAGTATTGCAAAAATGCTTTTCACAACCCGTTCATAACTGACAAGATGCTAACTAAATAAGCATTTTTTTTCAATACTGTATAGTAATCTAACTTGCTGTTTGGTAATAATCAGGTGCATTTTCAGATTCCTGCTTTTAATTAAAAGGCCTGATCATCTAAGGTCACTTCATGCAAGAAGTATGTGGCATTTATATCATCACTGTATTTTTGTTTCTGAAATATTTCAAGGATCGGTAATATTTAGTATTATGCATAGTACAGCAACAAATTTTATGAAGAATTGCAATGGGTGTTCATTTTGTTGAAACTGGGCATCCCTTCTCTAATTCTCTGATCTAAATTGGCTAGTTCTCACTGAATAAGTTACTTATTTTAATGGATGTCACACTTATATGTAAGGGGATGCAGCAATTGCAGCTATGATTATGGTGCTAACATCTTATATTGCAGTGCATCTAATATCTTATATTGCAGTGGACTTGTGGCCTTGAAACTTTACCACAAATACTATAAGCATGACCAAACCTATAAGTCTCCCTAGTTACCACCTTCTTATCCCTCTGGGAATGGGATGAACAAAGCATCTTACAGATCTCTCTTTTGTCCTATAAAATGCCTGAAAGGGGAGAGGAGGCTTCTTTTTTTTTGAGAGAGAGAGGAGGCTTCTTCTGTTTTCTTCCTTTAGAAGTTCGTATGTGCTACCTGTGGTACGCACACACACAAACACACACATCTGCCTTTGGGTTTTCTTTGCCTTTTTTGCCAGACTCAAAGGAGCCACAGACAGATATAATGATCAAGGAAGAAAAAGACAATGAGCTATGAGTCTGTACATCATGTGTGTATATATCAGAAGGAGAAGATCCCCTCTTCTTTTCCTCTCTTCTCACAGAAATAGCCAATTGTCTCTTGCCACAAAATGACTATTTGCAACTCAGTCCTCTTCATCTTTACTTAGAAAGTAAGTTCCTCTAGATTGGATACAAAGGTGCTATTTCACTTGCATAACAGCAGTTACTGCAGTCGTTTTTCCCCTCTCCCAGTGCAGACCTTCACTTTGCCCTCCATCTTGTTTTTTGGGGGGTTGCTTGACCTTGGTAATAAGAATTGGGTGGGGCACTTGGTGGGTTGCATTATTAATGGGGAGAGAGGGAAATCATGCTTTGCTAGCTTCACTCTGCTAGTAGTAGTTTGGATCTAGCCAAAGGGTTTAATGAAGCATATTCTCAAATAAGTGAGTGTGCATGGTGCGGTCGTCTTATATTGCCATCATATGCACCCTAACTTATGAGCAAATGCTGTTGAACTTGTCATTAGGGTTACTTTCATATAAACTTGCATAGGCTTGGGCTTAGCTCCTCTAGGTCACCTATGAAGAGCAACTGATGAAATTTCTGCCCTCCTCACCATGGACCGTTCTCTCATCACAGCATTCGCTTTCCCTCCTTCCCCAATAAGGAGTTTTCTTATTTTGGCAGCCACACTCCAAAGCCTCAGCACAGAAAAGGACATTTTTGAACTGGGAGACTTTGGGCCAGGGATCCCAAAGAAATGTACTGGCGCTAGAAGGAGTTGGTTACACATGTTGATTGTAAATGACTAGCCAAATCTTTGGCTCCAGTCCTCCAATGATCCCTAATGCACTATGGATAAACATAGATTAACACTATGTATCTTTTAGACCAGCGAATCCATCTCTGTGAGATAAACACTGTCGAACAGTTGTCTGGGTGAATGCTAAGAACTGATTTCAGATTTGGTCCACTGTATATTCATATGTTAAGATGCCAATTTCACAGGGCTGGATAAACATGCCTTTCAGAGCCTCTTGTGGCCTTAAAATACTGCCAAGGTTACCTGGCATATTTTCTCCTGTAACAGGTGTATTTACATATGAATATTTGATGACTTTCCTCTACCAGTTTTCGCTTGTTTTAGAGAGTTAGGTCAAAGGTAAATGAGGGGGCTCAAAGCACTGAAATAATAACTGTATTTTTCTCTCCTCAACTTCAGTTAAGATGACATGACGTTATTAAATTACCATAATGAATATTCATGCCAGCCAAGTAGTCTGTCGCCTACTGTTGATCAGGGCCTTCCCTGTTCCCTGTAATATACATTGAATCAATATGTGCATGTACATTTATACATAACCTTGTATTTTTGGTAGTTAATGCTCCCCAAACCAATGTGGCCTTGCCTGCATTTTTTCAAGAATGACTCTTCTTTATTTAATCTAGTAGAACAATATATTATCAAGTTCAAGAAGAATTGGTGGAACATTCTAGTGATGTCCAACATATTCTCTCTATATTTGAGAACTCAGACCCAAAACATACTCTGTTCTTGATTATAAAGTGAGTTACAAGAGCTGGTTAGTCTACAGCAGCCTATTTTACGAACACAGTGGCTTTCTCCACTAGTTTCCTTTGCTCCAGAATTCTTTTGCTTCATTGAAGATTTTGTGACATAGTGGGGTGGGGTGTTCTTAGAAAACTGATTAAGCTTCCTTGTGTTGGTGGTATTTCTGCCTCCCCTCTCTTTTTAACTGTAACAATGAATGCAACAAGGTTGTTTATTCACAGGGTGAGGGGATTTTTTTGTTAATAATTGTACATTGTCTTTTCATAATCAAAATGTCAGTGACCATAAATGTATTTTTCCCCTGGAATGTTTTAAAATAAAATAGTACTAGCAACTTAGTGGAAGAGGACAAGTTGCTATTTAGCTCTGTTTAGTTAAATACATAATACTACAATACAGTATTTGTTTAAAAATTAGAGCATAAGTACACAATATATACAACTCTGTATCACTATATAAAACATCCATATCTATACTACACATACAGTATATTCATTTGTACTCTTGAATCTGCCTGTGACTGTAGGATAACAAAGATTTTCACAGCTATTATTCACCATTCACCTACAAAGTTATCTTGAGACATTTAATAATTAGCTAGACTGCTTTTTATATTAGAAGTTTCTGCGTTGGCTTCATGTATTTTCACTGTTTTTAAAAAATTAATTTGCTTAGGAAAGCATAGAGAGTGAAACTGAGGAAAAGCAATGCAGTATTATTATTTTAAAGCCAAAATTTATTCTCTTTGTGCATTAGAAGTTCAAGGAAGCAAAACAAATGAAAAAATGCATTTTTTCTCTGCAGACATGAGATCCAGGATTGATTTGTGCAAGTAAAATATATGACAGGCTTCCCCCTTCCACTGTTGATGTGATGCCTTTCCTCCAGACTAAAAATAAAAAATGACTATGGCAATGTTGGTTTGAACATCACCCTAATTTTGAACCCAGTTAGTGAAATTTCTCTTGACCACACTGGAGTCACAGGTACAATTACATGTATCTGCTGATATTGACATTTGTGATAACATCTTTGATTCAATTTGGTGTTTTTTTTAATAGGAGCCTGCATAAAATAATTAATAAAAGTTTGTTTATTATTTTTTATTTTAACAGCACTATCTTTGGCAGAGTTGCACTCATTGACTTAAATGGATTTAGAAGACTTTAAGTCTGCTCAGGAAAGCACTGTAACTGCTGCTTTAATTTCTCCATGCAGCATTACATGAACATATTGAGGTTTAGGCTAATTATTTCACAAAGTCTAACCTTTATTTCCTGGGTAAATAGCTGGAATGAGTTCAAGAGCTGTGACATCACAGAATATTGCAGGAAACATTTTAAGTCCCTTTTGACCTTATCCCTCTAGTGCTTTGGTCAACAGATGGACTCATACTTCATGGCATGAAGAGGTCTTAATATTAGTTCTGGGCTGTGTGGATATGAAATAAAGCATTTTTATTTTGGCTAGGTCCATTTATGATAAACTTTACTCAATTTCCTATGGTTTATTGTACAACAAGTTAAAGTCTGGCTTACTAATAATCATTTGGTTTGTTGCCCATAGTTAGTAGGGATAACTCTTCCCACCCAGCTGGTGTAGGGGAGCTTAACCAAACTAGCTTCATTTTTCTTTTCATCCCCAAGTAACTAATATAGATGTGTGTGATTGGACAGAGCATCTAGTTAACATTTTGTAGGTTAGTAACTTTTGTGGACTTATTTGCAAGACTAGTTTAAGTCCTTTAAAGCAACTAAAATATATATCTACTAGATTTAATTTTTCAGAACATTTAAAAGTATTAGTTGGAATGAATTGTTGTTGAGTGCTGTCCTATTTGGCATTTCACTCACATAAACAGCAACTGAGCACATGCTACCAGGGGCTGAAAGAATTATGACCATAGCAGTTGCAGAACTCTGAAGTAGGACTGAGAAATCTGAATATTGGAAGGAGTTGATTATACATGGTTTAATCTTGATCATCTGTAACAGCTGTTGTTTCATTGGCTTTGAAAATGAGATCTCATTTCTTAACTCTTTCCATAGTTTCTGAGTCCTCTGAATTTGATTGGATTAGGGAAATTAAAATCCTTTACTTAAAGAGGCATTTTGGCTAATCAGTTTAACTCATTGCTTGCCATATTCGTAAAGTTATTTCAGTGTTGACCTTGAATCAGATCTTCATGATTGTTCTGCATAGAAACTGTTCAGTCTTTCCATTGTCTTATAAATTGCTCCCATAGAGTGCTTCTTCACTGCTTCTGATGACTCACATTCCCTGTCCTTCCTTTGACAACCTTGCATCAAGATCAGCTAGCTGTTGTAAAGGGATTATTAACTGATGCTGTGTCTTGTGGCCTCATTGCCACCTTTTATAATGTATAATTTTTCTACAAAGCCATTGTGCTTATTTTACATGTATATAGTTTGCTACTTGCATTTTAAAATAAGGATTGGTCTTACAAACCAGATGGTACCAAATCTGTACATATTGTCCACTAGAGACAGATTCTCCTTTAGGGACTGCGCTTTCAGATTGCAGTGTGTTCAGGAGGCAGTTGTGTAGAAGAAAGTGAAACTTAACAAAATCACTAGTTGGTGAAAACTACTTTTACAAACATGTCCACCATAGTCAATAGTTAGCCAAAAATCTTGCTTTACACAGCAGTATTTTAGAATCTGTTATTTATGTTTTATTTTCTGAATAAAGATGTGTGAATATAGTGAATTTATTATAAACTAGATAACCTTTTAAACCAGTCTTCAGCTGTTATTTTCTGTCCTTAACAAAATGCAGGTTTTAGGGATTTATTCAGACATCAAACGTTCTTTTGCATATCATCAGATGTACATGCAGACAAATGTTGTTCAGCTTTATCTTAGCATATTGCTTATTAATGGTTTCCTTTCCCTCTTCCAATTGATTAATTCCGTTTACTGGGCACAATGTATATTGCAGGATCACATTCCTACAAAATGTAGTCTTTTATTCAGCAGACATTCTTACTCTTTTAAAAAATTACGTGGATTTTGGATGTGATTCATCCAATAATAATGTTGACAGAAGTGGAATTAATGCTTTGAGAAGTGTCTTCTTTATACTCATTAGCATTAACTAAGGTTAAATAACTAGTTCATAGACCCTCAACATGTAGCCTTTACGAGCAGTAGGGTACAAAAACATTTATGTGCAGCCTACCATTGCATGTGTGATCCAGCCACTACAAAATGTGATAGACAGATACTCCCAGGAATGGTGTGGGGATTGCATACAACCCTGAGACAAGCACCCTACCATATAGACCTTTAACTCTTAAGGTACTGTATGAACTGGCTTTAATCAAACAAGGAAAGTTTCTTCACTGAGATCCTATCACCAAAATGAGGCACTTCACCAAAGAATGAAAGCAATAAAAGCCAGCCCTGAATGCAAGGGATTGCTATGGTTTGTTATTAGTAAGAAAAGTTTAAAAGCTTCACTGATGTTTAGGTGTTACTTTAACCATTTTTGTGATTTTGGCTGTAATCCTAAGAACACTTATTTAGCACCACTGAAAAAATGGGACTCAGATCTAAGAAGACTTGCTCAGAATTGCTCCCTAAACCATCATTTTTGTTTATTAATTGGAAAATCTCCATATCTTTTGATGGCTGGCTTGTTTTAAAAGAAAGAAAAGTTGTTCTTTTGTTGCATTGAACTTCAGAATACTTTCACTTTTAGCCAACAGGTGCTGAATTTCTCTCATTGCATTAAGTTTACAATTGGTCATGTCATGTTGGAAAGTACTCTGGATTAAAACAGAAATCTCATGTAGAATGTGTGAAGATTTGGTCAATGTTTCTCACTAAGTAATTTTGCTAACTTCTCTTTTAAATAGCAGGTTCTACAAATAAAATAGTGGAGGTAGCCCTGTTATTGTTTTTCAATAACAAGCCTTAACATTTTAATCTCAGACTTACTCAGACTGGTCAAAGGATTAATCAAAAACAAAAGCTGTGTTCCTTGTATAATTTAGATTTTTTGACTCCACATGTAGGCTACAGTGATGCCATGTAATCTTTGAAATAACTACTAAGAAAAAGTATTAAGTCATCATCCTTTCCACAAGGTTTTTAGTTGATTACATTTTAATTATTAATCTAATGAAAGATAACTAGGCGTTCTAAATAGTAGGCTCTTTAAGCATTTTAAATTGACTTACATAAAGACATTCAGTATGTGATGTGGCAGTAAAGAAGTCTTAAAACAGGTGACATAATAGACCTTAAAACAATCTATGACTAAGAATTCATATTAGTTGGATGGATCCTCTCAGTAACACTTCATCCTGTTCACAATACTTAATGATGCTAATAAGGTGACACACTTTTATTTCTCTCATAATAGTGTATTTTATTGGGGGGGGGCACAAAACATTCCAAGGCAGGTACTGTATCGGTACTTGGATCAGTGAGGTCCATAGATTTCCATATGAATGGAATATAAAAGCCTGCACTCTTGAATATCTTGGACCTGGCAGAGAGACTAAAACCAGAAATAAGAATTAGTAGAACAGCTGTGCACCAGTGGAAGCACTTTAGCCATGGACATGGGCTTTTTGGAGCCTAGCCATTGTAAACTGCTGGTTGTCCTAGCTGAATAATGCACACCAAATTTCATTTAAAAGAGTACAACCCTAGAACTACTTACGCGTGTTGTTTCATAATATCTAAGATACTTCCTAAATTTCTGAGAACTTATTGTAGCCTTGTCCTTTTTCCAGTAGCAGAATACAGGACAGGTTTGGAGAGACCCAAATATCACCACATCCAACTTCCGTCTCATGATTCTTTCTTCCTCATATCTGATATGGCATACCTCATTTTGAATATTCCCTCCATTAAGAAGGAACACACTATGTTAAATATGAGAAGAACAAAATGGGCAACTTCTGGGTGATGTTAAACTTGAGCAAAATGACTTTGAATTCAGCAGCAGTAATCCTTCACATAATTAGAGAAGATTAGACAAGAACAAAGAATCATCCTGCTTTACATTTCTTTGCAAGTATTTACCTATTTGCTTATTGCTCACCAAGGTAGCCTATTCTGCTTCCATAATTTCAGTGTCCCCTCTCATGTTTGATTATTTTGAGCTGTAGAAACTTATTTCTGAAGGCTGTTGAGTGATGGAAACAATATCCAAAATGTAGTTCCTTTGTATGCTTTTCAAAGTAATGTGCTACTAATGATTAACAAAGTGGAAAATCCCTGAAGATTTCTAATTAATTTTCATTACATAAAAGGAAGAATGAGCACAGAAAATTTAAATAGGACCCTCTAATCCACTAGTACTTTTTATTATTTGTTATACTGTACTTTTCTTTTGGACTCTTGTTTTCCTATAATCTACTCTTCTGGCATAGTCATCCTGCAAAGGGCCTTAGGTGGGGAGGGGTTGAATATGAATGATGCATGTTGATTTTTTCATTTTGCTATCTACTGAGAGTTGCTACTTTGAGTTGTTTGCACTGTAGGATCTTAGAATGGGCGCTGTTTAAAGTTGACTGTTGAGAACAGAAAAGCTATATATCTCATCTTGCATGCCCATTGCAATGCAGCCAACTTTAGAACCACTACTGACCTTTGCTTTATCCACTGAGTTCTCCCATCCATGTGGCACTCCTGTATCATGTCTTACTTGGCTTCATATATTTCCCATCTTTAAAACAAAGCGGCTTCTTTTAAGACAACACTATAGAAGTGAAGTGACACGATGACTATGGGATGATTAGAAATAAAGAGGAAATGAAAACAGATGTATGACAGTGTGGCTGGAGGAGAACTGAATCTCCTTTCTTTATTTTTGGATGCTTGTAATATGGGGTTAGGGAGGGATTTCCCTTACTTTTGGATAAGGCTTTTTTATTTTATTTTTTGCACTACGACTGCATTGTATTGCACTACTGAAATGTATTCATGGGATTAGAAAGGCCTAGGGTGTGGTCTCTTTTAGGAGAAGGAGGGGTGAAAAGATAAATAGGAGCAAGCCTCTGCAGCCAATTCAAGTCAGTCTCTCATCTAGCAAGAAAGGAATAAAATTACTCCGTAGCAGTCTGCACTTACAGACACTGATAACATGAATGGAAAGCCTTCTCTCTGCTATCATTGAAGTAGAAATAGGATATTTCTGGCTATCATTAACTGAACAAGATAGCATTGCAGCAGCAACAGAAGAGTTATCCTGCAGAAAGTGACTTCTAAATGATTATTGCATCTAACAAATTGCCAGGTGGAAAGATTTATAAGAGCTTTTAGTTGTATTGTTAGCATGACAAAGTTGGAAGAGACCAAAGGGTCTAGCCGCCTGCCCAAAGGGCAGAACTGTTCAGCTATCCACTGTTCACAGATCCTCCTATGCAACGTAGACCACAATGTGCCACAAGCTGAGAGAAGGTGCTTACACAGCAGATACCTTTGGGTTATTAAAGAAATCAAACCCAGCCAAACACTGTAGGGAAAGATGAAAAACTGGGACAGTTTGACCCAGCTGAGAGGTTCTTTCTAACCCCTAGCAGGATAATCCATCAGGACAAATACAAATGCCATGGTATATGTATCACTACTTAGTAAACTAGCTGTATGCAACATTCTGTGAAGTGGTGAGGATTCTGCCACATTCACACCAAATAAAAATTTAGAAAAATGGAAGTAGTAAAATTCTCCTCATCACCCAATAAGATGTTAGAAGCTGACTGGCTTAACAAGTTGTTTCATGCATATTGTGATGTTACTACTTGGTCATCTGCATTCACTGTCAGACTCCTCTGAGTATAAGCAAACTAAGGGTCAGTCTGCATGTTCAAAGTGGTAAAGAGGTGGGTCCCTGGAACCAACTGGGGTTCCCCACAGCCACACAGCAGCTGCAGGAAATGGCTTTTAAAAAATTAAGGACAGCCCAAATTGATTAGGAATGCCACCACAGTGGAAGGAAGAGCTCCTGTGTCATCCCTCCCCCCCCCGCCATTGTCCCACGCCAAAACAGCACAGGGGATTTACTTCATGTGGAGCAGCTAAATGGGGAAATAACTGTTTTGGTATGGGAAAAGCTGTTTTGGCATGGGAAAATGGCTTAGGGGGAGGCAGGAGCCTTTCATCCCCCTGTGGTGGCATTTCGAGCCCATTGTGGTTTTCCTGCATTTTAAAAAAGCCATTTCCCCACAGCTGCTGTTTGGCTGCATAAAGCCTGAGTTGGATCCAGGGAACTCAGATGCAATTCTATAAAAACCTGGACTTGTAGTTTAGCCCTAGCCTATCATATCATCCCAAGGTAATTTCCCGAGGGCTCTTTTTGTAGCAGGAACTCCTTTGCATATTAGGCGACACACCCCTAATGTAGCCAATCCTCGCCCATGAGGAAAGGTTAAACCCTAAGATCTTTCCTGACCAATGACACAACAGGCTAGAAACTGCAAGACAGCCATCATGAAAGCAATCCAACTCATGCATCTAGTCATGTCCTTTGCTCCTTTCAACATGCATAAATTCA
The DNA here is from genome assembly GCA_029375565.1 of Gekko gecko. Taxonomy (NCBI): domain Eukaryota; kingdom Metazoa; phylum Chordata; class Lepidosauria; order Squamata; family Gekkonidae; genus Gekko; species Gekko gecko. The sequence goes on from JAPDNY010000004.1 coordinate 47,302,056, forward strand.
GATGCAAATTTACCGGATTTGCTTATATGTGAGAAGATAATCAATGAAACAGTACTAACAGCATTTTGGTGTTAAATTGTAAGCATACATTTGAAAAGTGTTGACTGAAGAGGAGGAAGGGAATGGTCTGGATCTTTACATTATATTTGAAAACATTTATTTAGCAGACAATCCTCAGAGGCAGCTCTGAATCTCTTTTGGAAGCAAGGGACATAGCCAGGGTTTGGATTAGAAGATTCTTCAGGAGGTCCCTCACCTGATTTATCAGGTTTAATGTGGTTATTGAGCTGGGATCAACAATACACAGCTCAGGATTATTTTTCTCCAGGTGTTAGTCATTCTTTTGGAAGAATTACATTGTTCTTTGCTTTGTGGCTAGGTAATGGCAGAGCTGATTTTATTCAGTTTGGTGAGGAAAGTGTTTCAAGCCTCTGGCAAAGATGGGGGAAAACTAGGCCATTTTTTGAGGCAGTAGCCAGTGAACAACAAAAAAATGCTTCCTACCAATTCGGAAATCTATTGAATAATAAGTAATAATAAATTATGATGGAGAAGGGTGAAGAACACCCAGGCCGTCTGCAAGCCACAGAATGACACTGCTAACACAAATGACAGATTAATATAAAGTAAGCTTTCACCATCATTTGAATTTAAAACCAGGCTTGCGTTCAGTTTAAAACTTAGCAGCTTCCAACCATGATTTGACTTCTTAATGTTAAAATAGAAGCAGTTTCTTTCTTTTTGAAAACTATTCCAAATTTTCCTACTACTATCAGTTGACTTGGGAAGTCAAGAATGTTTTTATATGTCTTTATATGATGTCATTTGTAATGCCAGCTATTAAATGTAACACAAACACAGCCTATTCTTAAATCCGTCACTGTGTTTGTGGGGATTAAAATAAGGAGAGACATTGGCTTTAGCTTGCAGTGTAATATCCCATTTCCTGTCCCGTATTTTCCTCTAAAGAAAGATGAGCCTCCCTATTCCTATCACTCACCTGCACCTTTAATCATGCTTTACTGCTGCACATGCCAGGTGCACATGCAAAGGAATTAAATTTAATAGCTACCAGTCAGTTGTATATTTGCTTTTCCAACTAGTTGACAGATTATTTCAGCCTTCCACCCTGAACTGTGTGGGTTGCTAGACAGCAATAACATATTTGTGAGGTTGCCTTGTCATCATTCTGTGTGGTACTTACAGCATGATAATGGTCAGTGAGTATGTGAAGACAAAAGTGCCATTTTCCAGACATTTTAGAACAACAGAAAGAACTGCACTTTGGATAAATGGAGAAGGCATAAAGAAAGTCCCCTAGCTAGACTTCTAAGAAAATACTTTATGGTGGATTGGTCGTTCTAAGTTTTATTGAACACATTTAGTGCTGTATTCCAACAGCAGTAAAAAATAGTGTTAGCCCCACATTTTAAAAAAATAGAGGGGTGGTCCTAGAAACAGTATACCTCTTTCCAGACCATTTCCTTGTGCTGAATCCTTTGTTCTTCCTTAAAAGAGAAAGCTGGGTTCTCGTACATACTCACAATGTCTAACACAAACATACCTAGATTATAGAACTCTGCAGTCTTTCCTTTCTTGATCTTTAAACTACCCAAGAGAAAGCTTTTTTTCTAGTCTCCAAATAAATTTCTTCATTAAAATGGCACTCTTTAATTGTCAAGGGGATGGCATTAGTTAAGGTTTTCACTGAGAACAACAGCCGTATTGAGTTACGACTGAACTGTGAGAAGACTAGAAAAATCAAGAAGTTAGATTCCATGTGTTGGGATGAATACAAATCTATGGCCTTTTTCCAAAGCAAGTAATTTTTTCTAGAAGTAGGACAGCATAAAGCTACTAGTAAAAGTTTTCCAAGTTCTGGGGTTCTTGGTTTTCGGGTTTTTTTGTCAATATGTAAGTCTACTGTAGACCAAAACAGATCTTTATTTTAATATCAAAAACAAGAAGGCTAGTGAGTAAAAAGTGAAAATCTGAAACAATAAATGAGCAGGAAGCTGTGGAGCCGTGATTAACTATGTTGAAATAGAAATATCCAAATAGCCTTACCATTTCTTACAAATCATACAATTGTGGAGGGTTAGATAGCTTTCTTTGCTCATACTTGCTAATAGTCTGTGTATGTACAATTGGGGTTTTTTGTTTGTTTTTGGCTTTGCATTTGCACATTGTGTTCTCTTTTTAAATACCTGATTTTATAGTATTGTATCATTATTAATCTGGGGTTAGCTTTTTTGAAGGATGTGTAAAATAGTCTTTCTGTTTTGAGGGAGGCAAAGATGCACTGGAAGTAAAATTTGAAGATATTTAGTTATTTAAAAAGGAAGAAATAGGCTACACAAAGTCCCTTTATTCCCCATTATTGGGTGGGGCTTTGCAAAGCATCCAAAGCACGAGAGGCTAGAAGCAAGAACCCCAAAATATATGGGCAGCCTTAATGGGTTTTACCATACCTAGTTGGAATACCTACACTTGGAGGTCTCTATGTTAGGCCACAGAATATGCCACAAATATAAAACCACAAAGGGTTTTAAAAAAATCATTTATAGTATAAAAATACATAAGGAAACAGTATGCAAGTCACAGGAGGTGTAAATCTAGTTATGTGTAAATTTGCAATCAACTGCAATTACCAATATAATCCCGTCTGTTTTAATAATGATAGGGTAAAGTGCAGTATTACACAATATCCACTTGGGCTAGGTGTGAAACCTGTTGTAGAAATGATTTCCATCTTTCAAGTCCCACTTTTGCTTATTGAATATCAGATATCCTGCTACCAACTGATTATGACTTGATTTTAATTTTGCGATTCTGTCCTTGAAGAAAAATGGACTTCCTCATATTTGACTACTGTGATCCCCCCCCAAAAAAGATCCCTGTCCTCTTGCACTTTGAGGGTATATGGAAACGCCCTCTCCAATGTTTAAAATGGCTACAAAGATTTTAAGTGAGTGAAATATGTAAAATGGTGTGTCTGGTCCTTGCCTCTCATCAGCCTGTTCTCCCTGTAGACTATTCAACCCTAAAAGCATTTTTCTTCCTTGTTTCTCTCAATCAAGTACAGTGGAGTTGATAAACTTGTTGAAATATGATATACTAATTGCCTATTTGAAAAGACAGACAGTTTTCCCCCTCATGTCTCTGTATCTGGGTCCTACCACAATACTCTTGGAGTTTACTGTTTAATCATTGGGGGGAGGGGTCAGGGATTGGTTATTACTTTGTTCTCCTAAGACTATGTGGAACAGAGTGGGAAAGTTGGCTGTTTTTTTAACTTCACAAATCTTAATAGTTGGTTTATATCTTCCATGTTTTATGCAAAAATTAATTCAATAAATATTTGTGCCCTAGGTTGAAGGTTACATGTTTAGGAAAGCAACAAAATGGTTGGAATTTTTTCTACATTTTTTGTGAAGACTCTTTTGGAAAGGAAGGGTACATATTTTTGTTGTGTAATATTTTCTATTTTTGAATGCATTTTCTTGGTACAAGACTGTTTTGTGGATTTTTTTGGTGAAAACATTATTTAAAAAAAGAAAAGAAAGAAAAAATAATTGAAAAGTTTGCCCTTAAGGATATGCTGCAGTCTTGAGTTTTTAAAAAAACGATGTGTTAAAGTTGGGGGATTGTATTGTTGTTTTATTTTGTACTTGTTACAAGAAGTTTGTATCCACTGCTGTTTATTTTGTTTCAGATGAGTAAGTAAAGGGATTGTTCTTGTTTTATTTTTTTTAAGTTATTTATGAAATGTCTAAAACACTGGACTGTGAGTTTGTGTACTACCCCTGTGTCTTCACAGAGCTGTTGGTAACCCCATTTCCCATCCTCCTACCTTAAGGCTGATGAACTTAAGTGAATACCATACTGGGTGTACAGGAAACACATGAATTTTTAAATTCATTATAGGGGATAGGGGAAAATACCAAAGGTCAAAAGGTTTTTTTTAAATCTGCTGTACACATTGATCAACCAGATTTATCTCTCCTCCTTGCTAGTATATTGCCCAATAAGAAAAGGGTTTCTGTAACAAGTTGTCAATAGACCGGGTCTCAAGATCCTTCTATGAGAGCCATGTTTTCTGGTAAAGCTTTCTGACTCATTATGACTAGACAACACATCCAAAATCCTGGATGTTTCAACTTCATAATAAAAAGAGTAGAGCCCTCTTTGGCAGTTCTGCCTGTGACTGATGGGGCAAACAGCAAGTATTGATTTCAATTTTATTTTTCCTTTGAAGAAGGTGGAGAGGTAAAGCCTGAAGGTTGCTAAATTGTTTCTTCATACATTGTTTGAAGAAAAGAATAATAATAACAACACTTAAGCTTGCAATCCTAAGAATGCTTACCACGGAGTAAACCCAATTGAATAGCATGGGATTTACTTCTGAGTAAACATACATAGGATTGTCTGCTAAAGCGCTCCTTTTGGTGAGAGTGGAAGGGAACTGGGAAAAACCAACAGCCATAACATCATAAACTGGAGATATGTAAACTGACAAATGTTCAAGGACGAGCAAAATCTTTTCTGTTCCTGAAATACAACACTGCCAAATCCTGAGCATGTCAAGCAAACAGAAAGCTGAAAAGTGGTCTTCACTTCTCCTTCCTTTCTTCTTCCATCTTTGATTCTTCTAGTCCCTTGCCATTCATCTGTCACTACCAATTTCTCTTCTGTGGTCATATGTTCCCCATGACCACTTTTCCACCTTCCAGCAAAACTTCCTTGTTTTCCAAACCCAAGTCCAGTCAGGACTGAATAAAATCATGTGCCTTCTTTTCCTGTTTTAGTATATAATGAACCCTCCTTCCCTTTAATTATAAATAAGAGAAATGAGATGTTCTAGTTCTCTCCTAGTATCCAGTGAAACAGTTGCTGGAAACTATGGTATTTGATTCCCTATTCATATTCATGTCTAGGTCTTCCCAGAGAAACATCTTCCCAGATTCCTGTGCTCACAATTCATCTTACCCAAACTAACATTCAAAGGGCTGGAGGCATTTTTGCTCCCATTTCCACTGTAGCCCAGTGAAAATTTCCTATGTGGCATTCACATATTTGCAAAGGTATACTGCAGACCAACACCCAGTTTGTGGCCTTATAAGATTTATACCACTAAAACTGGCAGTCCTGTTACTGTCCATATTTTGTGGTGTCTTCATTCAAATATTTATGTACCCTCAAGTTATGCTGAGGTCTAAACTGGTAGCCTAGAGATCAAATATATTTAGACTTCATAATGTTGTGCTTCCCTTGTTTTAATCCAGTCAAGTTTAATCCAGAGCCTCGCTGCCTCTTTGCTTTCCTCACATGCTTTTCTGCTATTCTTTGCTTTTCCAGTCATCTCATGAATAGGTAAAGAAGTCCCTGGTGATCAGGAAATGATTTTGGAGAAGACAAAGTCTCAGTCACTGTGGACCTTTGGAGGTGGAAGGGTATATTAACACCCGTGTCAGCAACAGGCTAAAATGTAGTAAATTTGACATCATGATCCTCAGCTCAGAGTTTGAGCAGAGTTAAATTTAATTTTGGCCTAATGGACAATCTGATGTCATGTTGCTGTGCAATATCTGAAAAATCCACCCATATATCCAATAGTAGTAATTATTTTTTCCTAAATTATTTTAATAACTAAGTATCCCTGGGTCCCTATTTGACTGTATGTGTGAATGTACGTAGAAACAAAAGATACTGATCTAGAGGTCTTCGGTGCTGATAAGACTAGAAATTAAATCCTTTTTCCAAGACCTACTTTTGACACATGTAAAATATGTATGAATAAATTGTATCACATGCAATACCTTAGTGCAGAGGGGAAGAGAATGTTGAGATTTCTACAGTGCCTTATTCCTAATAGATGCTGGCACACATACACCCACACACACACACACCTCTTGCAGTCACAGGTCCTTCTTTTAAAACACCAACAACTTGAGCAGGACCCCCACACACACTGTGCCACAGTGGCAAAAATTAAATTCTGTATATTTCAGAACTGTGTGTAAGTTCTGAAGTTCTGTATGGTGTTCCAATTTTCCTTTTAAAAAACAAATATCAGAAATTAGAAATGAATCCCTTCCACCTGTTTTGGGTCACCTGTGTTGTTGTGATATTTGTCTGAGACCAGCTGCCTCTTTAATCTTGCTATTACTCATTTGCTGTCGGCATTGCTAAATCTACATTTTCACTTCTGGAGTGTTTTCCAAAGGGCAAGTGAATGCCCAGATTATTTCGCATTAAATGCACTTTAAAAAAAGTTTGAGACTGTTTTATATGCACAGGGGAAAGATAGTGCACTAACGCCTGAACCCAGTTCACTTTATCTCCAGTTAAAATATACTCTTGTGCGTGAAGTGATTACAGAGATGTATTCACTCATATGCACACAAAAAGCCTAAAGTGTGGGTGGAAATTATCTTCTTTCCAGACCCACAAAAATGGATCTTACACAAACATAGAAGCAGCAGAGGAATTAATTGTTGGACTCTTGAAACAGATCACAAATACAAACAGCTACTTGCAAGTAAGTGACTTTGGTCCTTTCTGTATGTTCAATAACTACAGTAGGAGTGGATTGTAACCAAGAAGAAAAAGGAACGGTGCTAAATGAAAGCAACTAAATGATTGGGCAAAACTATTACAGTCTAGACAGCACAGTTCAGGTTCTGCACCTTTGATTTGTTTTTTGTTCATTGGCTCACCCCACATAAAATAATGACTAAAATAACCGTAACAAAAAGTCCTTGTTTATGGAAGATGTCAGAAATCTCTTAACTTTTGGCCTTGCTCTCAATCACCACGTGCAAAAATCTGTACTTTTTAAACAAAACTTTCTTTTAAAAAAAAACTTTTTAAAGCACCTTATTGTGGCCTCCCACTCTAGGAGTGGTAGCCACCTTTTTTCCTTTGAGCACCTTATAGATGTGTTGCGCTATCTGCTGTCTTTTTGTTACCTGTTGGCTGAATGGCTGGCTGTTAACATATTCAAATATGTGCAGGAGCAAGGTATTGGCTGTGTGCTTTTCCACACATGGGCCATCATATGTGACAATGCATATACATTTGTACACATGCAAACACACACCAGTGATATCTTTCTGTGAGTGGAATTCCATCCATGTTTCCCCATTCCTCAGTTCATCATTTTGAGGGGTTTGATGAAAATTCACGAGGTACCTTCCAGTGCTATGATTACAATACTTACCCTGTCTCTTACCTTTCTTGTTTCAAAAACAAAAATTCCTACGTGTCTGAGGACTGGATAATTTCATACCGTAGGCAAACAAAGACCCTCAAAGTAATTAATAATTGAATGGGAAACTTCGTTCAAGACTAAATCCTGCAGTCTTTGCACAAATAAAAACATTCATTTTTCAAGAGTAAAGGCTTCAGGAAAAGGCCCCTTTTGGGCAAAGATGCTTCTCCAGAGCAGACTAGTTTCTGCCTTATCCAAAGTGTGTTGTAGTGGCTGTAAGTGTACTTATACATACACACAAACACACCCTTATACAGTGAGACATGGTTTGAGAAAATGAGAAGAGCAGGTCAAAAGTTTTGAGGGAATATTGAGTTCCTTTTTTTTCTCTCATTTTACTCTGTAAATGGTATGTCAGTTATAAAGCAAGAAAACCGAAAATTGTTTTAAAAAACTTGCATACGCCTTTTCTATCAAGTGCTTTAAAATATAGAATAACTACACACATCCTGCCAGTTTTTTCTTACAGTGAGAGTATCCTTACCTGCCATTTAATATTAGCCTCGTATTTTCTCACGTATATTTACCTGTGACTTGTATTTGTTATTTAAAACAGAAAAAGAAAAAAAAAGAAAATTAACTGTAGCGCTTCATTATACTATATTATTATTATTGTGACATTTTGGAATACTGTGAAGTTTTATCTCTTGCATATACTTTATACGGAAGTATTACGCCTTAAAGATACGGAAATAAATTTTACAAGGTTTCTGTTTTGTGTGGAAGAGTAATCGATGTTGCTAAGAATGATGTTTGTTATTTTTGGGTTTTTCTTTTTTTTAATGTTACCAGCACTTTTTTTGTAAGTTTCACTTTCTGAGGTATTGTACAAGTTCACACTGTTTGTGAAGTTTGAATATGAAGGAATAATTAAAAAAGAAAAGAAAGAAATTGCTGTCTGTTGGCTTATTATCTTTTTTGCTAAGTGAAACAGGAAGCACACAGAACATGAAACCTCTCTGACAGCTGTGATATTGTACTTGGGCACGTGCTCATTATGTAAGTCAATAAGTAAGTCAGTAAGTTAGAGCATATGGATTTCCTACCTGTGTGTACATAGAGGTCACATAGACATAAGAACATAAGAGAAGCCAATGTTGGATCAGGCCAATGGCCCATCCAGTCCAAAAATACCAGGTGCCATCAGAAGGTCCAGCAGTGGGGCCAGGACACTAGAAGCCCTCCCACTATTGACCCCCCTCAAGCACCAGGAATACAGAGCATCACTTGCCCCAGAGTCCCTATTCATACCTTGTGGCTAATAACCGCCATATGCTCCATATGGTTATCTAATTCCCTCTTGAAGCCGTCCATGCTTGTAGCCGCCACCACCTCCTGTGGCAGTGAATCATGTGCTATAATGCCTCAGTCCAGACGAACTGAGGGATCAAATGTATACATGTGAGGATCACCTCTCTGCATTTAAATGAATGGAGACATTTGAATACTCCACTCAAATATCCCCTACTACTTAATTCATAGACCACCATACTGGCTCATACTCAAGGTGCATTGTATAAGAATTTAAAAACAATGCAATGAAAACTATAATACATATAAATGATGTATTATGTACAATAAATTACAAAGTTAGAAACCACAAAATATATAATCTTACACACACATGACAAATAACATAATAAAATGGTTACAAAACTGGATAAAAACAGGACTATACATACAATCAACAATGTGATGAAAATTACCTAAAATTTTCACAGGCATGAAAATTACAACCCTGTTCTCTCATAAAAATGCTCTCCTGGACAATTCTAATTTACATGTTCTGCAAAACAATGGGAGCCTTACTGACCTCATCATACTGGTCATTCTACCAGGTAGGTGTCACAACAGAGAATGGTTAGGAGTGTGCAGCTGTTGAGCTGCTTGAAGGGTAGCAATTGATAATGGGGAGATATTTTAGCATTTATTTGATATTTGATGTCTCTCTGGAGTTAATTCTAATTAGCATTTGGGAGTAAAAGTATCACAAATTATTACTGAACCTATACCAAACCACGTATATGGTTCATATATTAAACTAGATGATGCACAGCACAGTCCTGAAGGCTACAGTGGTGCCCCAGTGCCACTGGTCTGTTCCCCACAGACGTTCTGCAGGAGTAAATAACACAGACCCCTCCTCAAGGCACAGGCAACATAGCAGGCACATTGGAGCAACCCTGCAAACACCCACTGATGTCAATGGCAGGTGCTGACACCCCTGTGAGTGGCATACATGGGCAGCCAATCACCTCCCACTGCCCCTCAATGCCACTTCTCCCCCTCCCCCATGGACAGCCAGCAGATAGGGAGGGAAGACCCACAGAGGCATGTGGTCAAAGCAGTCCCTTCCAGCCCATATGGAACAACCACCTGTGTGGTGGACAGAACAATCCCTGTTTCCCTGGCAAAGGCCTGACCAGCACCAAAAGTGCTGCCAACACACAGCCATCCCTGCTTAAAACCACAAACACCCTTCTCCTGAATGTAAAAACAGACAAGAAAAGACAGAGGCCAGATACAAACCCACAGCCCCCACATCCAAGACCAAGATCCTAACCCCTGGGCCAAGAGGGTGGGTTCAAAGGTGGCATGCCAGCAGGCATTAGACATTCAAGTGCAGCCCAGTCACCAACCACATGGGCCAAAGCAACAACCATTGCACAGACAAACAGCTCAGTAGAAAGGCACTGTAATAGCATGGACAGAGCTCCTGGTTCAGTTCCCACGTGGGGATATAGGTAAGAGGTAGTAAAAGCCTCAGAGCTGATGTTTTGCCCTGCAAACTGCAAATGCTGTGGGGGAGTATGGGACCCAGAGCCCATCACCACCTCTGTGCTAAAACAGCCACACACACCCTCAGACCATCCAGGGACCGGTTCCCCACCAAATCTGCATGCAGAAGCCAGCAGACTGTGTGTGGGAAGGGAATGAGGACCAGTATGCGAGGTCAGCTTTCAAAGCATCACTGGACCCCTGCTATGTTTTGCGGCTGAATAAAACAGAAGTCCAATGGCACCAGAAATACCAACAGCAACTATCCCAGCATAGGTATTCCCAAGTCAGAGTCTACCCTCTTTGATGGGTGAAGGGGCAGCCCTAGGGGGAAGTCACAAAACCAAGTCCCATAGCACTCTAGTGGACACCTCCTTCCAATCAAATGAAATGTCATTGACAAGTACTCTTTGGGTGCAGTTCTCCAACCAGTTTATCCATCAGAACATGGGGGACCCTGTCAAAAGCATTACTTAAATCCAGGTAAATAATGTCAACAGTTCCCACAATCCAGTAAACTTGTCGCTTAACCAATAGGAAATGAGGTTGGTTTGGCAGGGTATGTTGGGGACAAATCCGTGCTGATTTCCTGGTATCACCAAATTGTCCAGAAGTTCACAGACTGACCCTTTTAAAATCTACTCCAGCATCTTCCATGGGACACAGATCAGGCTGACTGACCCGTACTTTTCTGGTTCATCCTTCCTCCCTTTTTTGAAGATTGGGATAACACTCGCCCTCTTCCAGTCATGTGGCACATCTTGTGGACAAAAGCTTTGCAAGCCCTATAGAAAATTCTTGAGCACTCTTGGGTACGTACCATCTGGCCTAGTTGATTTGTACTCATCCAGTGCAGCCAGATGCCTCTTAGCAACCTATCTCCATGTCAACCAGCCGCCCAGATGCTGTGTCTTACCTACTATCATCTCTAGATAAACCTGTTCTGTTCTTCAGGGGGGAAACTGAGGCACAATAGACACTGAGCCTTTCTGCTTTCTCTCTGTCCTCTGTCAGAGTTTCTCTGTTTTCACTCAACAGTGAGCCTATTGCCTCTTCTACTTTGTGTTTGCTCCTCACATAGCTGAAGAAGCTTTTCTTGTTGTAGCAAGCCTCCCTGGCAACCTCAGCTCACTCTGGGCTTTGGCCTCTCTTATGGCTGACCTATAGTGCCTAGCAACCCTCAGAGGTATGTCCTTCCCTCCATTTTTTGAACATTCCCTTTTTCTTCCTTAGCTCACCACAGAGTTCTCTATTCATCCACACTGGCTTCTTGGATCGCCCACCATGTTTCCATCTTGTTGGAATAGTGTTGGCTTGAGCTTGCAAGAGTTCTTGTTTTAGGCAAGCCGACATTTCTTTAGCTAGTAGGAAAGACACAGCATCTGGGCAGCTGGTTGACATGGACAGATAGGTTGCTGAGAGGCATCTGGCTGCACTGGATGAGTACAAATCACTCCCATCAACACCACGAACACAGCCAGTGGTTCACCTCCATTATCTTCTGTTTGTGTTACATTTCTCTTCCTCTGACTGGAAGGATTGAAGAGCATAACACCTGTGCCCCATTCCCTTCAGCTTTCTCTGAAGAACTTCATAGTCGGCCTTAATGCTTGTGATGGAGTTCACAGCCATGTTGTTCGTTCCCACATGGAGCATCACAAACGGGTAGTGATTTGTAGGTTTGATCAGTTTGGGCATTTGGTCTGCAATATTGTTAATCTTTGCCCCTGGTAAGCAACACACCTTTTGGACTAGGGGTCAGGCCTGGACACATGATGTTCAATACCCCTCAGCAGAGAGTCACCGATGACCAACACTTTCCTTTTCATTCTAGTGCCATATTTTGTATCCCCATGCCCTCCTCATTGTCTTTCTTGTCCTTGTGGGTCTCCCTCTGCTAGTGTTTCTGTCTCAGGCACCACTGCAAGGGCCTGGAATTGATTCCTGAGTTCCAATGGCACAGAGTGCCATCTTGCAGAATACCTTCAGGTGCACACTGTAGCACTCAGAGGAGTTTCATTAGGGAATTCAACTACTGTGTTGTCCCTCTGACTGGTGTCTCCCTGTGCAGGGGCTCATGACTTTTGTTAATGAAATCCTTCCTTTCTCTGATCTCATGGAGTATAGCAATTCTTCCCTCCAGGCTCTGAACCTTTTCTTCCAAGAGCTCTATCAGACAAGTAAGGGAGGAAAACAAACATGGCACACCCCCTGCAAGTGACTGGAGATGGGCCTTGAGCATTTATCGTCACCTTCCAAGTTGATTCCTTCACCTTCATGTGTTGATGTAACCTAGAACTTACAGGCTACAAGCTCCCACTCACCCTCAGACACTCACCTTTCACATAGTAATCTCAGTTAATGCTCCCCAGCAGTTTAGGAAAGACAAAAAACACTCACCTTGCCAGCAGCTCTCTCCTGTGCTCCTTCTCCCAACCCAGGTGACTCAGTTCACCAGCATAGTGCCTAGCTGCCTCCATGAGCACTTAACACCCCCCTCCGGGGCAGGGAAATACTGCTTGGCCTGCTGTCACTTGGACAAATTTTATGCAAGACTTTTATCCGAAATCAGGATTGGGTTCCCTTTTTTAAAGAAAATTCAGGCTTAAAGAAAGGCAAGAGTTGGTGCCTGTAGTGAGTCAACAAAAAAGGATGGTAATGGAAGCAGGCAATTTTATTAAAATTCTACACATCCAAATTGCTTAGCAACTAAAAGGTGAGAATCCCAGTGAAAATAGTGCCCAGGATATTTCCTAGGTGGTTACAGGAGGATGGCATGAAAAAGAAACACAAAACAAAAACTCTGGCCTGTAGATGCTTTTCTGCATTGTGACTCAGTACTTTCAATCGAAGAGCTGGTTCAAGCCCCCAAAGCATCTTAAGGAGTCCCCCCACCCCGCCACTTGAGATTCATGGACACCCCTCTGCATTTCCCTCCTTGGTCACATATCAGTTTAGGTGGGGAAATACTGGCGCACAACAGGACAGGTGGGGGCTCTTTACACTTCAAAAGTGCTAGGAACTTCTGTCTCTGTGGCCAGTCTGTGCATGCATGGCCCCAATGTGTGCCTGCACAGAGGAGCACCTGATGAACAATGGCAGCAGGTAAGTGCAACCCTGTTTTCCTTTTTGCCAGGCATGTTTACAGGGAAAGAGACACGGCAAGTCCAGCCATGACATCGACATGCCTCTGTTAACCTGATTGCTCTTAGTTATTATCAAAATTAGGGGATTTGTGAGTTATTATCAATATGCAATCAGCTAAGGGAGCGATCACCTGTTTATATAGAGGTCCTACCCTTCCAGAAGTACCAGTAACAGACACGGAGACTGTATTAGGTTGGAATTAAAGTCTTTTACCAGAAATCTTCACACACAAACAATACACATGCACACAATTAATCAAGACTAGGAAAATAAAGAGAGATATTTAGCACAGTTGCATGAGCAGCAGTTCATTGGTGGGGCAATAATTACCTGTCCTCGTCGAATGAACCATTCCAATGGAAGAAGGAGGGGAAGAAATGAAAAAGGGACACGTGGCTTGAAACAGCAAGCAGCACGCGGAACTCTGGCTGCAGACCTAGAGTTTAAAGATGGAGGAAGGGTCTTGGGATAGCAAGCTGGACATAAGAGGGATAAGGCTTAGATAGGGGTCGTAGAGCAGAAGGGGCGAGCATGTTGTTGAGTTGCCCCTTTTATGAGGGGGTGTGGGTGCTGGCCATAACCCCTGGTCACACCTCCTAGTTAGTACGTCCCTGAAAACATACTATTGGCTGGAAGGAATAGGGGAGGGGAGCTAAGGAGTGATCAGTATTGAGAGCTAGAAGCTTAACTTGTGGCTGGCACCTGGGTGTATGTGAGATGAATCATCGAGCCAAGGCCATTGTCTTCTTGATGGTCTTAGCCGGGTCCTTAATGGGCGAGTGATTAGTTGCTAAGCAACTATGAATAGAGTCTTTGGGCTACATGTAGCTTTGCAGGTATGTTGGGGGAGGAAAGGGGTCTGCCTGCGTGCACTGAAGAGGTCTCCTAATAGTGTTTTGGAGACCTTTGTCTTCATGCTCTGGCATGGCATGGTTTTAGGTGCTTTGTGCATACTGTGGAACTGATTCAGTCACCATCAGATGAGTGGGCTGGCAACCTTGGATGGCCACTGGAGCAGCAGTGAAGAAAGGAAGGTGTCCTTCTCTCAGGGTGCAGTCTCTACTGGCTTCATAGTGGGTCACCATGCTTTACAATTCCTTAATCATACTTTGCACAGTCCATACTTTATTGTAGTTCATAAAAGGCATGAAAAAAAGCCTTGCAGGGCAACATCTCAGCAGTAGCAGCTCTGACAGAAGGCCAAAAATCCCCTCTTGCAGAAATCCAAAGAGGTATCTCAGGAGCACCGGCCTTTTGCCATGGAAGTGGGAAGTAGACCCCAGGGCAGCAAGAAGAGAACCCACAGATGTCCATTCATAGCACCTTTCCAAGTCAAATTCTCAACAACTCATGCCAAACAGATCCCCTGTGGCAAACGAGCTACAGGTTTGGATCCCCCCAGACTGGCAAGAAAGCAAAGCCTACCTTTTGCCCCAAAACAGGCTGATCAGCAGCAAAATATAAGCAAGAGGCCAAATTAGAACCCATGCTTCACAGAGATCAGCCTCTAAACCACACACCAAATTTGGCAACACCCAATAGAAACAAGGCAAATGGAAAACTCAGATTTCCACTGGTCTAGTGGGGCTGGGGTGCCACTAAGCTGTCATGGGGTTACTTTTGGGAGCCCATGTCAGAAGTCTTATGTCTGCCTTTCTGTCCTTCAGAACCTGTCTTTGGAGACTTGGGGGGGAATGCAAGCATGGGGAGGATACTTGCCTTGCTTGCATTGTTTGGCTGGGGGGGAGGGTCTGCCCAGGTGAAGTTTCCCTGTGAGTTTGGTGTCACTGGCTTGTTCCTGAGTTGTTCCATAGACTCCTGTAACTGCAGCTGTCTTTTCCAGAGAGAGTACTGAGGAGACTTTTGGTGGGGTCCATAACCAGGACCCCAGGAATGTAATCCACCCCCAACTTGGAGAGATTGTGGAGGAGCAGGCTGCAGGGGGTGGTTCCCTGTACATTTGGCATGTGTAGCTGGCAGGGGGTGTAGGCTTGGGGTTCAAGAACAGAGTTCAAGAACGACAGGAGACAAGATCTGTAGCAAGCTTTCTCAGTTAACAGCAGACTGAGCAGCGTTTTATTAAAACACACCCCCTTTCCTACCCCCTTGCTGCGTTTACAGAAAAGACATTGCTACTATCAAAACATAACAAGCTATTGTTTTTCTCCTGTCTTTTCTCTCTCCCCCTGTTGCATATACAGAGATAGTTACAAGCATATAAGCCTATTGTGCTAAGTTGCAAGTATTCTGTGAAAAGAACATAATGTGCTTTGCCGGACAGCTCATATCTCCAATAAGTTTTCTGGTCTCCGTTTCTCAGTAAATGTTCACTGCAGCCTTTGTTAATATTATTCTCAATATTTCCCTGTGGGAACATTGCTATACATTAATATAGGAACACAATGCAGGTATTTCACTTCCGGGTTTGCCTCACAAAAGTTGCCATACCTACAAGGGGGTCCATTCCTGGCTTGATCTTAGTCCTGTTGGGTTTGCAGTGCCACAGTGACACTGGTTCTGCTGGGCATATTGCACTGGTTTTGCTGGGCTTGCAAAAATGCCCACCACCTTCAGTTTCTACTGCAGAGATTATCTGCGACTTTGATTCTGTTCTGTGGGGCTTCTATTGCCCTTGCTTATTTGGTGTCTCTAGCATGCCAGGAGGCCATTCTACCGTGTCATGAACCAAACCAATTTGTCAAGCATTAAAAAGTTCATGACGGTCTGTGGTTTGCGAACTGTGCACACCACAAACCACGAACTGGTATGGACCACATTTTGCTCATTCATGTCCATCCCTACTACCAACAGGGAGTTCCAGATATAGCTGGAATGTTGTACTATGAGACACAGCCAATAGTAATGGGTTGGCCTTGCTGATCGGCTGCTCCACACACTAATCATTTTGGCTAATAATCCCCAATTCACTATTCCCCTGCTGCATGCAGTGGGTTCATTACCACCACCTGGTTCCAGCAGTCCTTGAATTCTATCCACCTAGCCTCCTCCACTATGATGCAGGTTACATGGCTTATTAGATGCCAACAGGAATATGGCGATGAGGAGCATCCTGTCCCACTTGCAAAAGCATATATCCATAAGCATTAGATTGGCCCTCCCAGTCCCCTCCCAGTATTTAATACCATTTTGAAGACAACTGATTGGCTGTAGATGGCTGGCACCCTAAGTAGCACAGGGGCTTGGGGTGGGGCGGAAGGCTGTGCTAGCACTGTACTGGATTTTTCCAGTCTGAAAAATTGCAAACCCCAGCAACCTCTAAGATTGAAGCAGGAGTCCAGTTCTGTCCCACAGCAGGTTGGAGGGGTTTAGTGAAGAAACTTATAGCAGAAGGAGAAAGAAGACCTACTGCACAGGTGTGCTGCCTTTCAAGGAAATCCGAAATGTTCAAGTCCCAACCTGGCATTCTTGCTAATCTATCCCACATCTTTAGATTGACTTCAATAAGACTTGCATGTAGACATTTCACTTCATGCTATTTATTTTAATTTTAAATCTCTAGGAATCCCAGTCAGGTAGTCTGAAATGTGTCCAGGACGGAGCTTCTAGCTTACATTGTTTTCTCCTTTATGTTTGTTTTGTGCAGTTCACTCAGCGCCCACTTGGTGTCCCAGTGGGACTGTGAGGAAGCAATCGGTGCTCTGTTGAAAGGTAAGCAACAAAAGAAGAGCAGCTTGTCTTTAAAAAGGTACTCTGAGAGACAGACTGATCATCACTGCAATGGCAGCAGGGTCTGAGTCTATCAGAAGATACAAGGGAAGGGAAGTGGTGAAGGATTTCTTAAACATTTAGTCACTGTCACAGACAAACTGTCCCACAGCTCAAACATATTGTCACAGTAGTCCGCAGCTTCTTTTCCATTCAATGGAAGACAAGTTCCTCAGTTTCAAGTATAGACTCCAAATTAACTTAGAAGAACTACTTAAACATTCTATAGCAGACAGGATATAAGGCAAATAAGAGTGTGTTTATTTACTTCTCTTATAGTTGACCTTTCTTGTTGAGCCTTAAGGGACAGAAGAATCATGCTTCCTTCCCACACAAATCTCCCTATGGAAATATGCAGTTTTAGCTTCAAATGTTTTAAATACAGGTGAGAAGAGGCAACTACTTTGTACTATTCCTTCTCCCACTTATTTAAAATATCCAAAGCCACACTTTAGATGAGAAAGTGTTTACACAAGTATTTTAAATGTAAGAAATCTGCATGACTCTTACTTCTGGTGGCACTTACTAAAATTCCTTTTCTGCTTCCTTCAGAAACTTATTTTTCTTGTGCTGTTTCATGAACAGTGTTCATATCCTAAGTCTTCTGAAAGACACCAGTCCTTGACACTGTTATGAACTCGTGTAATTTTAAAACAGTCAGGGAAAGTTTTTTTAGACTGTGGGACAATCCTTGTATACTTCCTGTTTATTTTCAATTAACATTTTATTGAACTTCCTTTACATTAACAGTGTAGTAAGAGGAGAACAGGGAGTGAATTAGTCCCAATGTTGGATGCACTTAACCAAATATGCCTTGGGGACCACTCGTTCTGTCCAATTTATCCTGCATTCCAAACTAAGCAGATTCATTCTAGAGCATTAGAGAAGTTAAACCTTATTGTCATTTCCTTCTTCCTTTTCCAACCTCTCTGTCACACACACATATGTGTGCATGCAGCTGTCCATATGTTATGTATTAAGATGGCTGCAACTGCGTGCGCCTGGCCATGAGGTCACATGGACCTACAGACCTTCGGTCCTAAAACAATAGACACCGTGGATCCTAGGCGCGGACCAATGGGAGCTCCAGGATCCAGGATCCTGCAGGGAACCTATAGTTACCAGGGCCATGTACATAGAACCTATCATGGGTATTGGGGGTGTGTGCTGACACAAATATAAGCCAGCTGTGGACCAGCTATCTTTCATCTTTGTTCAGATGTAACTAAATAAACTTGAGCTGATTTCACTATGCTGAGTCTCCGGCCTCAGTACTTTTCACTGGTGACGAAGGTGGGATTCCGATGAGCGAGCCCAACTCCAACGCCGAACCGAGAGCCACACCATGCACTGACCACCAAGACACCCCGCACCATGGACCCTGGGTCCAGCACCGCACCGCGCACCGAGTCTCCGATCACTGCACCCCACACCACTCCAGACAGCACCCAGCCACGTGCTCCCATCAGAGTCATCATGGCTGCTGCGCCGGGAAACCTCCCTGAATTCGAAACTGCGCATCCTGAGCACTGGGAATCCTGGATCAAGAGACTGGAATACTATGTCAACTTCCACGACATCACGAAGGAGGTAAGAAGAAATCCCTGTTGCTCAGCTCTTGCAGGATTGAGACACTCAGGCTACTGAAAGACCTGATAGCCCCAAAATCCTCAAAAAAGGCCACCTATGTGGAAATTGAGAGGGCGCTCACGGACCACTTTGTGCCAAAACCGACAAAAATAGTCAAACACATTGGTTTCTTTGCACGCCTCCAGGGCTACACCAGAACCGCAACTGATTTCCTAGCAGGCCTCCACCACACGGCCACCAGCAGTGTTCCCTCTAAGCTGAGTTAGTGTGAGCTAGCTCACAGTTTTTTACCCACCGGCTCACACATTTTTGTCTTCGCTCAGGAAGGATGGCTCCAGAGCAAACTAATTTATGCAGAAGCCAAATCTCTTGCCCACAACTTTAAGGCCAGTAGCTCACAAAGTGGAATTTTTGCTCACAAGACTCCACCAGATGAGAGTTCCCCAGCCTGAACGATACGCTGATGAACCAGTTTGTCATGGGCTTCCGGGAACCCAAGCTACACCGGATGCTCACAAGCCACGATGATCTGACCCTGGATAAGGCCTTAAAAGAAGCCATGGCATATGAGAAATCGCACCAAGAGTGCCACAGCCGCGCTGTGCACCTAACAAGCACATTTCCAGCCTCAGATGTATCAGACGAGGAGAAGGTCTTACAGGTACACCAACTGGCTCGGCAGAATCCACATCCTATGGCATCAGCACCATCACATCCCGAGAAGCAAGTCACCTCAGCCTCCTGTGCCAGCTGCAGAGATGCGCATGAGCAAAGGGCCTGCCGGTTCCGTGACGCCATCTGCCGTTCCTGCGGGAAGCAAGGCCACATCACCTGGGCCTGTTGATCCAAAGGACACCAGTGCCGTGCCACCACCCACGAAGAAACAGCCAAACTTCACAGCATCTCAGTACATCACAACCAGGTACATTTTTTGCCCTGGGGGTCTACCAATGAGATTAAAGTAACTGTGTTAACAGAGGGTGCCCCATGCGTGATGGAACTAGATATAGGGTCCTCCCTCTTGATAATCTCCGAGGAGACCTTACGCACGCTCTGCCCTAACAGGGGGCCCCCACTGGTAGACACTGGCCTCATGCTATGGGATTTCAAAAAAACCCCAAACCTGGTAGCCATTAAAGGGGTGGGCCAGTTCTGCATAAAATACAAAGCATTCGAAGGTCCATTGGAACTGGTTGTGGTCAAGAGCCATCTCACCAGCTTACTGGGTCTAGCCTGGTTTGATGCTTTGGGTCTAGCTGTCACCAGGATACATAATGTGCAGTTGGGGAACTTCAGTAAAGTATGCAATGAGTTCCCGGCAGTATTTGATGGTTCGCTCAGCCACTACATGGGTCCTCCGGTGGCCCTGACTCTCGATCCTGCCGTTCGCCCCCTCTATCTGAAAGCCCAGTGGTCCCCGTTCGCCCTTTGACCCAAAATAGAGGCTGAACTTGACCATCTGGTCAGCCAGGGGGTACTGGAGTGGGAGACCCCAATCATAACCCCAGTTAAGCCCACTGGGGACATCAGGATTTGTGCAGACTACAAATGCACAATCAACAAGGCCCTCCAAGACCACACGTATCCCATTTGCGTGGTGAGCCACATTCTTATGTCTCTGGCCGGGGCCAAAATCTTCAGTAAATTGGACTTGGCACAGGCCTACCAGCAACTGCCAGTAGATGACGCTACAGCAGAAGCCCAGACAATCATAACTCACAGGGGGGTGTTTAAACTCAAGTGTCTTCAGTTTGGGGTCAATGTAGCTCCAGGGAGTTTCCAGAATCTAACAGACTGTTTGCTTAAAGGGATCCCCAGAGTGCAACCTTTTTTCGACAATGTTCTGATTGCATCTCCCAAACCCTTCTCCGACCATCTGGGAGCTGTCCTACAGCGCTTCAATGAGGCCAGGCTTAAAGTAAAGAAAATGTCTTCTCAGGGTCCCCAGCGTCGAGTTCCTTGGATTCAAAGTTGATGCCCATGGCATCCACCCCACGCCAAACAAGATCACAACCATAGTCGACGCACCAACCCCCTCTTCCAAACCTGAGCTGCAGGCTTTTCTTGGCCTGCTGAATTTTTATCACACATTCCTCCCACACAAAGCAGCCATGGACAAGCCCCTGCAACGCCTCTTGGACAAACATGCACATTGGAAGTGGGGGGCACTGCAGGACACGGCTTTTCGGGCACTAAAGGACCTCCTACCCTCCAATGCTGTCCTGGCCCATTTTGATGAGTCCCTCCCTGTAGTGCTTGCATGCAATGCATCACCCTACAGGGTGGGGGCAGTCCTGGGTCATAGGCTAGCTGACGGCTGCGAGGTCCCTGTAGCCTATTACTTGTGCACCTTGTCTTCGGCGGAGTGGAACTACGCTCAAATCAACAAGGAGGCGCTAGCGATTGTGGCAGGGGTGCGTAAGTTCCACAACTACCTGTATGGCCGCCCTTTCACCATTTTCATGAACCACAAGCCGCTGCTGGGCCTATTGGCCCCGGACCACCAGACACCCCAGATGCTGTCCCGCCGGGTGCTGTGGTGGTCTGTCTTGCTCGCAGGCTACGAGTGCACCCTGCAACACTGGTCTGGCAAGGCAATGGGACACGCTGACGCCCTCAGCCGCCTTCCAACACCCGTCTGCAACCCAGACCCGGCTCCTGCATACCAGATCCTGTTGCTGAAAGACTTCCCCAACCGTCCGGTACAGGTGCCAGACATCGCCAAACACACCAGTAAGGGCCGCATCCTCTGCCATGTTTGGGACTGGGTGAGAGGGGCTGGCCCACAGGGAGTGTGGGCCCTGAGTTTGCAGTGTTCTCATCCCACTGGGATGAACTGTCCACCCACAAAGGCTGTATCTTGTGGGGTAGCCGAGTAGTCATCCCTAGCCCCTTACTCGCTGCACTGCATGAGACCCACCCATGAGCATGAAAGGCTTAGCGCGCAGCTATGTATGGTGGCCTGGTATGGATGGGGAGATAGAGGACCTGGTTAAATGCTGCCAGACATGCCAGGAAACATGGCCAGCCCCTCCCAGGGCCCCAATGAGACAATGGGAATCCGCACACAAACCATGGGCCTGCCTACACCTAGACTTTGTGGGCCCGTTCCAGGGACAGACAAACTGAACTAGCTCACACCAACTCAGCTTAGAGGGACTACTGCCCCCAGGTATTAGTATGAATAGATGTTTAATCGTTAGGAGATAACTTGTAAAAGAATGGAGGTAAAAGTACTTGTTACAACTCTGCAAACTCTTTGCTTCTTCCTCTGTGTCCAATTTTTGCTTTAACACTTGCCTTTTAAAAAACTTCCCCAACCAGAAAATTTCTTGTCATCTGCTGTGACCACCATTGTAATATTTATGATAATGTTTTAAACTTTTATTGTATTAATCAAGTATATATTGTATACATGAAATGTTGTTACTCACCCTGAGCCCGCTTGTGGGAAGAGTGGGCTATAAAAAACAAATAAATATGAATATGTAATATGAATCAAACATTCCCCTGCACCTCTGAATATGTGTTACAAAGGAAATTCACATTTTCAAAATTTGCTTATGATTTTTGCTTATGATTTTTGCTGAGACAGTTATCAAACCCTCCAAAAGATATTTAGTTGCTATAATACAATTACTCAGGGGTTTGATATGTACAACCATGACAGATTATATTAATTTCCTAATGTGCAATGACTGATTTTTTTCATGCAGTGTAGGATTGTTTGTTTCTTTAGAAGTAGCTCACAGAGAATTGCCAGAACGAAAAGCTGGATTTCAAAAAGGTAGAAGAACTAGAGATCAAACTGCCAACGTTCGCTGGATTATGGAGAAAGCAAGAGAGTACCAGAAAAACATCTACTTCTGCTTCATTGACTATGCTAAAGCCTTTGATTGTGTGGATCACAACAAACTATGGCAAGTCCTCAAAGAGATGGGAGTACCAGACCACCTCACATGTCTCTTGAAAAACCTTTATAAGGGTCAAGAAGCGACAGTTACAACAGGATATGGAACAACTGATTGGTTTAGCATCGGAAAAGGAGTATGACAAGGATGTATATTGTCCCCTTGCTTATTTAATTTATATGCAGAGTACATCATGTGAAATGCCAGCCTGGATGATTCAGAAGCCGGAATCAAGATTGCTGGGGAAAATAGCAACAACCTCAGATATGCAGATGATACCACTCTAACGGCAGAAAGTGAAGAGGACCTAAAGAGCCTCTTGCTAAGGGTCAAAGAGGAGAGCGCAAAGGTTGGCTTGAAACTCAATGTCAAAAAAACTAAGATCATGGCATCCGGCCCCTCAACTCCTTGGCAAATAGAAGGAGAAGTCGTGGAAGCAGTGACAGAGTTCATGTTCCTGGGATCCAAGATCATGGCAGACAGTGACTGCAGCCATGAAATTAAAAGACGCCTGCTCCTCGGGAGGAAAGCGATGGCAAACCTAGACAGCATAATAAAAAGTAGACACATCACCCTGCCAACAAAAGCCCATACAATCAAAGCAATGGTATTCCCAGTAGTATTGTATGGCTGTGAGAGTTGGACTATAAGGAAGACCGAGCGCCAAAGAATAGATTCTTTTGAACTATGGTGCTGGAGAAGACTCTTAAGAGTCTCCTGGGCTGTAAGGAGATCAAATCAGTCAATCCTAAAAGAAATGTTCCCTGGAAAGCCAGATACTGAAGCTGAAGCTCAAACACTTTGGCCACCAAATGAGAAGGGAGCACTCCCTGGAAAAGACCCTGATGCTGGGAAAGGTTGAAGGTCAAAGAAGAAGGGGACGGCAAAGGATGAGATGGTTAGACAGTGTTATCGAGGCAACAAACATGAAATTAAACAAACTCCGGAGCACGATGGAAGACAGGAGGGCCTGGCGGTCGTGAAGAGTCGGACTCGACTGTGCGACTGAACAACACAGTCAGTTGTTAAACTTTTAAAATTAAATTCAAAGTCTGGCTTCATTAAAGCCTTGACCCAGCTAAAAGTAGTTATGAACAATTAAAAGCAATTTGAACTTCAAAACCCAAGGCACTTAAGCTAGTTCTGATTGATTTGTTCCATTGGCTTCAACTGATTTAGTTATTAACTACAGCTGGATTTGGAATCTTAAAGAATTTGCAACCCCAATGGAACTAAGCTAATAATTTCTAAATGGTTTTTTAAAAAGAAAATCTATTCAAACTAGATTAAAATCAAGCCTATTTTATCTTCCCCTGTAAATTCTGCAGTACAAAAGGAGGGCCTTGTATTCACCAGACCTACTGAGAGCCAAAACACTTTTGATACAGATCTCCTGGTGTCCTGTTCTGGAATGCTGATTTTATCTGGGAGGGGGTACTAATGGAGTTGTATTTCTGACCCACCCCGTGCCATTTCTCCAATTTAAATCCATTGATTACAAACCTGCTATTAGTATGAACATTTTATTTATTTATGTATTTCATTCTACTGTATTTATGCAGTAATTATACAGTATATACCTTTATACAGTATTTATACAGTATATACCTTTCTCCCCAATGGGTACGCAAGGTGGCTTACATAATTCTCCTCTACTTCATTTTATGCTCATGATTGCCCTGTAAGGTAGGTTGAGTTTAGAGTGTATGACTGGTCCAAGGTCACCCAGCAAACTTCCACGACAAAGTGGGGATTTGAACCTGTTCCTAGTCCGACACTCCAACATTACACCATACTGGGTCTCCCACAATGAACTTGAAAATCCATTCTTATTATTTTATGTATTAACTGTATTTATAGGCCATCTTTCTCACTGAGACTCAAAAATGGATAACACGGTCCATACAAAGAAACATCTAATAAGCACAGTGTAGGTCAATCGATATGAGGAGATGTCAAATGAGCAATAGATTAGGATTACCAAAATCTGAATGAACATAGCATATTAGGCATGATACAGAGTGTGGATGTGGATGTGTTAAGTACCATCAAATCACTTCTGATTTATGGCAAACCTATGAATTAACATTCTCCAAAATGTCCTCTCATTAGCAGCCATTCTCAGGTCTTGCAGGCAGAGGGCCATGGTTTCTTTTATCGAGTCAATCCATCTCATGTTGGGTCTTCCTCTTTTCCTGATGCCTTCTACTTTTCATAACATTATTGTGTTTTCCAGTGACTCTTGTCTTCTCATAATTTTTAGTCATTTTAGCTTCTAGGGAGTTTAATCATTTTAGTAATTTTAGCTTCGAGGAAGAGTTCAAGCTTGATTTGGTCTAGGTCCCACTTATTTCTCTTTTTGGTGGTCCATGGTATTCATAACATTGTCCTCCAACACCACATTTCAAAGGAATCTACTTTCTTCCTGTCATCTTTCTTCATTGTCCAACTTTCACACCCGTACATAGAAATGGAGGATACTGTGGCATGAGTTAACTTTGTCTTGGTCACCAGTGACACATTCTTACACTGAAGGATCTTTTCTAGTTCCGTTATGGCTGCCCTCCCCAGTTTCAATCTCCTTCTGACTTCTTGGGAGCAGTCTCCTTTTGGTTGATGACAAAGCCAAGAAATACAACATTTTGAACAATTTCAATTTCTTCATCACCAGCCTTAAAGTTGTGTAATTCCCCAGTAGTTATTACTTTTGTCTTCTTGATGTTCAGCTGTAATCCTGCTTTGGCACTTTCCGTTTTAAACTTCATCAGAAGTCATTTCAAGTCTTCACTGTTTTCTGCCAATAATGTGGTGCCATCTGCATATCTCAAATTGTTAATATTCCTTCCACCAGTTTTCATTCCACCTTCATCTAAATCTAATCCAGTTTTCCTTATGATGTGTTCATCATACAGGTTGAAGAGGCAGAGAGATAAAATCCATCCTTGTCTGACAATACTTTTGCCAACTGGAAATGATTGTTTCTCCATATTCTGGAAATAATGAAGAAAAATTGTATTATATCAGCAGAAAACAGTAAAATGACAACAGGGTAATACATGCAGCAAACTGTTATGTCCTATACACAGTGACATAGTTCATAGTCCCTTTATAAAGTGCCTTCTGAACTATTGTGTTATAGTATATCCCTGTTACCATAATAGAAAAGCTCTCAACAACTCCATTTTACAAAGTTTGTGGAAAGACTGGAGCATGGGAGCCTTCCTAATCTCAGGCAAGCCATTCCCCAAGGTAGGGGCCACAACACAGAAAGAACAAGTATGGGCAGTTGTTGATCTTGCCCATTTGTAGGGTGTCACTTGCACAAGGCCCTCAACATATGAGAGAAGCTATCATGGTGGCACATAGGAAGACAGGTGGTCCTGCAGATATGAGGGTCTAAAACCATGCAGGACTTTTTACATGATAGTATCTTGAACTGAACCCAGTAGCTAATAGGCAGCCGATAGACTGACTGCAGAATGGGTGCAATGTGTATGCCCTAGCTAGCTCCTGATAACAACTAAGCTGCAGCATTCTGTACCAGCTCGGGTTACTAGGTCCCCCTGGCCACTAGCAGGGAGTAGAGGTAGGGCTGTCAGCTCCAAGTTGGAAAACTCCTGGAGATTGGAGGGTGGAGCCTGGGGAGAACAGGGACCTCAGTGGGGTACAATACTATAGGCCGTACTGCCCAAATCATCTATTTTCTCCAGGAGAACTGATCTCTGTAGTCTGGAGATGAGCTGCAATTTGGGGGGAGTATCCCCTGGTCCCACCTTGAGGCTGGCATCCCTAGTACCAATTGTAGTCTCTGGGATAACCCGTGTAGAATGCATTACATTTTCTAATAACAGTGTTACCATGGTACTGTGGATCCAGGTGGCTAGACTGGCTGAGGCAAGCTAGAAAGCTATTTTTCATGCTTTATTAAGTTAGAAGAAAGCATTTTTGCTGCTGCATTAACTTGCTTCTGCAGCAATAATGTTGGGTCCATGTAGGGTTGCCAGCTCTTAGTTGAGAAATTCTCAGAGATTTGGGGGTAGATCCTGGGAAAGGTGGGGTATCGGGAAGGGAGCAACCGTAGTGGGGTGTAAAGCCATGGAGTCCACCCTCCAAACAGCCATTTTCTCTGTAGTGTGGAGAGATCACTTGTAATTTTGGGATATCTCCAGGAGGTTGGCACCCCTAGATCCACTGTAGTCCCTATGCTCTTAACTGAGTCAACAAAGGTCAACTGAACTCCATCAAACGTGGGAAATACAGTGCTCTTCAAGGCCTCAGTCTTCCTAACTAGCACTACTTCCATCTTATCAAGGCTGAATTTCAATTTGTTCTCTCTTAGCCATTTGAAATGCTTTGATCCACAGTGGAACTTGACAAGTGCCTGTTTCCTACCTATGACTTTCCAGTATGATAATCCCACAGATCCTACATATTATGAGTATCTAGCCATTTCATACAGTGATAAAAGGAGACCATCATGAACCATATTCCCAAGACAGAGCTGCACATTAACACTGCAAAATTCTAGTTAAGTCAGTTCTTTTCACACCACTCTGGTTTTATGGAAATAAATAAATTAGCCCAGACTGCGGTAGACTTCCACAATTGTAAGCATGGCCCAGATGGATCCTGGTTAAACTGCTACTAGGTCTCCTGGGAATGGCCTTTATGCAAAAATATTAAAATCTGAGCAGTGTGTAAATGGTGCCTAAAATAGAGAATGAAGAGAGAACAGAGTGTTAAACTGTGTTCTCTCCTTGATGATCTTCCGGAAGAAGCTAGAATACAGGAAGTCTTTCTGCGCAATCATTTTTTTCCTTAATAAATTCCCATCTGTTTGTTGCACAGTCTTCATATTACAGAATTTTTTCTTATTATGCAATGTATGGTTATCTCAGAGATGCTTCGGTGACATGTTTTGACACTTTGGATATGTTCTTGTTGGGTTGCTTTGGAGAGATTTTACAAAAAAAATTATGCAGCCGATGGCATACACTTACTGACTGAAGAACATGTAGAAATATAACATTACAAATAATTATACTTCCTAAAAGGAACAGCTCACCATATGCACTTTATATGTGCCTGTATGGACTCAGTCTGTATTGATCTCTTTTTGCAAATAAATTGGTTTTGAAAAGAAGTTATACATGAACTAAGAAGAATAATATATATGTAAAAGCATTTATCAGATGGGTTTCAAGAATGATTAGTTAAAGGAAAACAAGGTATGTCTGTGCTGTTACCTTCTCATCGTTAAATAACAAAGACTGGTCTTTCATATGGTTCTGGGTGACCCAGGTCAGGCCTGACTCAGATATAGGCATGCACTTAAGAAGCCTGAGGCATCTAGTTAGTTTTCGTACATCAGATTGTTAGGAGATGAACTTTGAAATGCTTTTATTTGTTATTTTCTGACCTGCATGCACACCAGGAATGGTGCCAGCAAGCATCTTTGCTTTGGGAGAATTGTATGCCTTGGGTTAATGTGACTCTCCGTGTAAGGAAGGTACCACACAGCTTGTACTTTCATGCAAATGAAGTCACAGACACACCTTGCATATACCTACCCATAAGACCTTGGGAACAAGAAGCATCTCCATTATGGTTCTCCAGAAGAATGTAGAAACAACAGCCTTTCCACCATTGAGGAATCTCTACCTCGCATGTAACCCACAGGATGCTTGATATTTGCATGTGTGAAGATTGTCACCTGAACCTAGCCAGAGTCATCTGCATACTTAAAGGTTTCCATGCCAACCTATCTTTGCACCTTGACCAAAACGCTCCCTTGTAGAAAGATGTAGTCTTTCAAATTGCCCCACCTTAGTAGGAGGGTACCCCCACATCCTTTAGCCAGAGACAGACCAGAGACACCCCAAGCCAGCCCCAATACTAGCTGATAAAACAAGGTGTAATCTTTTGTTCACCCCAACCAAGCAAGCAGGTCGCCTTGGCCATTCCCCTACCTTTCATCTACTATAGGTAACTTACTGTGCTTACTTGGAGTCGCAACCAAGGAGCCCTCACACATGTTAGCTGGTTCTAACTGTGTGCAGTAAAAGTAAGAATATCCTTAGTTAGAAACAATCATTATTCTTCACTTGAAGGTCGAGACTACTGGATCAGATAAGTATTATGCTTTTCCCCTCCTAAATACTTCTAGTTTTAAAACCCCAAATATTGTATTTCCATTTCTACTGTAACTAAAGGAACTTGTGTGTATGTGTGTGTGAATCTGTTTTTGTATGCCCGTAAATTAAAAAGATATTCAGTAAAGAGAATCTTGATTTAACTTAAGAAACCTTGTCAAGTGTTCCCTTTGGGGAAAAGGGTTCTTGGTACGAGGTTCGCTTTCTCTGTATACATTGGCTAGACCTCAAATAAGTTAGTCTGCCCACTGCGTAGATAAGCAGTTCGGCTAACAAGATCATTTAACCCTAGCTAGAGGTCCATCTCAGTAACATTTCAGGTTTGTTATGGGTATAGTACACAAATAAATACTGTTAGAGAATCTCTGCTTCCAATATAAGTCTTTATTAAAGCATAACTATTATATTCTTAACTTTGACTAAATCAACAGAAATTATTTCACTTATCATTGTTACATAGAAAATTAAAGGAGAACAATTACATGAGTCCATACAGGTTTGTTACTCCAAAGATAAGTAGGTCACAGGCAAGGAGCTCCTTCAGAGAAGCTCTCAATCAATGGAACTTTCCATATTCATAGAATTTTAGCATAGTCTCCTAACAATAGCTTACTGTCCCAGTTGATAAGCATGTACATTCTTGGCTAACTCATTTTCTTATAACTTCAAACACCATACAAGACTACCTATACTTGAAAAGTCTTCTTAAAATATATTAAAATGTTGGTTCATTCTTGCTACTTTTTATTTTAGCAAAGTCTATTTTAAAATTGTGATTACGAGTTTCTCATACATATTAATATGTTTTGGCCCTCAACCAGCACACTCATCTTTGAATCATATCTTTACTTCCGTGAAGTTGGACATTTGCCCCCCAGCACCCTCTTTGCCCCCATATTACCTTAGATCCCTGGAATACAGATGAACAAAGGACAGTAAAACGGGGGCTTAGGTGGCTAGAGCATTGCTGGTAATGAATTCTTGATGAAGCAATGAAAGTATTTTATAGAGCCCGCTTGAAGGCTTATGAAGTGGTGGGAGAGGCAGCAAAGCACTCTTACTTTTCTGCCTCCATTTCTTTTGCTGCATCGTGTCCAGCAAAAGTGTTTAGAGTTATAAGGTAACTGATCACCCCTTCAGTGGCTCCAAAAGTAGATGAAAATTTGGATATTAGCTTTGACACACTTGCAACTTTCGTTCCAGATAAAGTCTCACTCCGTCGGCAAGACTCAGATACCAGATTAGGAGTTAATAGGAATCTCAGGTCCATTTTTGGACTTCTTCAATCCACTCTCCCAGGCAGATGTCAGCAGGGTCCTATCAGCTCTGCAGCCTACTGCCTGCTCCTTGGATCGCTGCCCTTCCTGGTTGATGAAAGCCTCCAGGGAAGTGGTAGGAGGAGCCTTGGGAGACATTAATCTCTTACCCTCCCAGAGCTCTTTCCCTAGCTCCCTCAAGGAGGCAGTGGTGACACCCCTTCTGAAAAAGTCATTGTTAGATGAGAGGGACCTAGCCATTTACCGCCCAATATCTAGCCTTCCATTTCTGGGAAAGGTGATTGACCAAGCACTGGCTGAATTTCTGTATGAGACATCTGCCCTAGATCCCTTCCAGTCCAGCTTCCAGCTGGGGTTGGGGACTGAGACATCTTTGGTTGCTCCGGTTGATGATCTCTGGTTATACCTTGATGCAGGTAGGATGATGCTACTGATCTTGTTGGGTCTGTCTGCTGCCTTTGACACAGTAGATAGATCATTTGGTCCTGGTCAACTACCTAGCCTCCCAAGGTGTGAGGGGTATAGCCTTGAGCTGGTTCTCCTTATTCCTCCAGGGTCAGTCCCAGAAAATAATCATGGGTGGAGAGAGGTCATTACTGAGGGCCCTGACCTGTGGAATTCCACAGGGGTCAATACTCTCCCCAGTGTTATTTAACATCTATATGCACCCTCTGGTGTAGATTGTAAGGAGTGTCATCTCCTTACAATGCAGATGACACTCAACTCTACCTCTTATTTAAGGAGTGACTGGTAGCAGGAAATCCAGTCTTGGCCTTCTGCCTGGATGCAGTGGTGGAATGGCTAAGTGGGGGTTGGTTGAAGCAAAATCCATCTAAGACAGAGATTATGTGGCTGGGGAAGCTTGGAACACTGGGGTGGCCACTTCTACCCACCCTTGATGGGGTCCGGCTTTCTACAGTTTGGGAATTTGGGAGTATGGCTCAATCCTTTGCTCTCTGTGGACAAACATCTGTCCTTGGTGACAAGGACTGCATTTTACTATCTATGCCAGGCCTGTCAGTTGACTCCTTTTCTGTCTCAGGAGTACCTTGCTATGGTAATTGGCTCACCTCAAGACTGGTGACTATCCCTATGCAGGGCTACCTTTAAAGAAGCTTCAGAAGGTACAAGTGGTCCAGAACGCAGCTTCCAGATTGCTGACAGGAGTGTCCTGGTCAGTGCATATAACACCTGTCCTACAGCAGCTGTACTGACTCCCAGTTAGTTTCTGGTGTTAATTCAAATTGTTGGTACTTACCTTTAAAGCGCTAAATAGTCTGGGACTCTCATAGAATCACAGAATCCTAGCATTATATCCTGCTGGCTAAAGGCAGAAGCTATCAGATAAGCAAATTCATCGGAGTTGCTTTGGTGTTCCTACTTAGGTTATCCCATTTTAAAAAATCATTTCAAAGTACAGGTACCATAATGTGTAATTTACATCTCTGTCATCTTTGCCATTGTGAAGAAGTCAGATGGAGTTGTGCCTGTCAAAGCCTTTTGTGGGGACATATCAATTAATGTGCTTCTCCCAATTCTAGCTAGCGCAGGGGTTCTTTGAAACAGGATTAGTCTAGATTTAATGTATCCTTCTGTACTACAATAAATAAAACCCATTGTAGTTTAAAATTTCTCTCTCTTTCAGAGTACAACGTCTTTTTCTCACCATCCCTTCCTTCTCTTGTTTCTGAGTTGTGTAACGTTGCAGCTTTTTTTTTTAAGGGTTGGGGCAACCCAGTTAATTTCATGCATGATGCTGTTCTTTTACTTCCTTTGCTTCTTTTAAAGACATTAGACCTGAATCCTCCAGCTTGAAAAACATGGCCTAATGTACTTTGGGCAATATGCTGCACCATTCTTTTTATGTACTATTTAATGATTTCTAGATGTCTTCTTTAAAAAGTTTAATAATTTCTAGATTTCTTCTCAAAAAAGAGGGATGGCAGATTGGGCAGAATATTTTCCTGCCCATGCACAGTTATTACATTTTTATATGAGTTTTGGCAATGTATCAGTCTTCTGAAAGCTGTAAAATCCCATGCTTGTTTTCAAAGTTCTGTTAAATTGTCCTCTTGTGCCTGTTTTAACTTTGTTATTGGTGCCAGCCCCCTTCATGTTTTAACAGGCTGTTTACATGCTTCTTTGATAACTTTTTGCCACGATCCATCTGCAGCTTGGCAGACACCTGTCTTGGCTGCAAATGCACCCCAAAGCTTTGGCCATTTTTCCTTCTTTCATAGTTCTTTAGGCCAAAGCCTCGGCATCCTGAGACAGAATATGTGCCATTGTTAAAATGTGCTTCTTAAAGTCCTTTTACTTTGAAAATGGAGGTGGGAAAGCAGTGTGGTATAGCCCAATCTCATCAGATCTCAGAAGCTAAGCAGAGTTGGTACTTGGAAGGGAGACCACCAAGGAAGATTCTGCAGAGGAAGGCAACGGCAAACCACCTCGGCTTCTCACTTGTTTTGAAAATCCCTGGCTGGGGTCACATAAATTGGCTGTGAATTAACGGCACTTTACACACACAGACACACACATTTAGTCCACTAGACTAGCCTTCCACTGGGCATCCCAACCCATGCATTCTGCCCCACTTCAGGGGTCCAAAAAGGCTGAGATCTTCTTCATGGTCACTGTGCATTACACCTATGTGATTATGCGCCTGCGCTGATCCGAATCGGTGGTATGCAAAGCTCACAAAGGAATTTTTGCACCTCCCTCCCAGACATGCCCCACTGTGCATGCCCAAGGAGGTGGGGCATGGACATCCCGCCAGTTATCTTCTGACCGCCGCACTGTTAACAGCTTGTTTCAGCCGGTGAAGAAGCGTTCATTTTTCCTCTCACAAGGGATTGCTTAAATCGTTCTTTTTTCCTTCTTACTACATTTATTTTATTCTTTACTAAAGAAAACAAAACAAAAAAAAAGACTTTTCTTTGAGGGTTGCTGCCCCCCTCCCCCTCTATCTCCCTCTGAAGTAATTTTTATTTCACCTCATCTGAGGGCCTGTTTTTCATTTTTGTGCCATTTTATTCTTTTACGGCTGAAAAGTGGAGGTGTTTTAAATGGTGTGTTGGCTGTGGCAGTAAACTTGTCCCTTGTGACAGCCACGCAGGCTGCATCCTCTGTCTTGGAGAGACTCATTGCCCAAACGCTTGCCACCATTGCAGGAAGTTCTCCAATAAGACCCGCAAAAACGGGGCCGCAAGGCTTTGTGTGACACTTTGGGAATCTGCTTTGACCCCCTTGCCTACTGGAGAGATGTCTGCTGAAGCCCCTTCAAACTCTCAACAGACAGCACCTCTGTCGACATTGGAAGGTATGCTGGCATTGAATCTCCCTCACTGTGCAAAATCGACAGCAGACAGGGGACTGGCTTCTAAGCGTATGGCATCGAATGAGGCTTTTTCCGCCTCTACGCTGGCCAAGAAAAAGAAGAAAGAGAAGCAGGAGAAACGAAAGTCTTCTCTTACTGGCACTGTGCATAAGTCTCAGAGTCTGAGTGGCAAGAAAGTGCAAAAGGGCTCTGCATTACCCCCTCTTCAGTGGGCGCAACCCTATGTCGATGACACTCCTGTACAAGAGCTGCCCATCCGGCAACTGAAACCCCTGGTATTGGAGGTCCTAGTCGACACCGGACCAATTTCGGCCTTGCAGTTGGAAATCGAGGAGCTTGTCGCGCATCGATCTCATAGAGATCGTTCCCCATTGGCTGTTTCTTGGGCAAGCGATCGGTCTGCACCGGACTCTCGATACTGTCTATCCTGATCCCCCAGACGCGAGGGACATCGATATCGATCTGAGGAGTGCCCTGAGTATCATTGTTCCAGACCCAGGCTCTCCTACTCGCTGAGACAGGAGTCGAGACCGCACTCCCTGACCTACTTCGATCCACCAGTACCTCCTCCATGGGACCATCAGCAGCACATGCCTTATTGGTTCACCTCGTATCCAGTGTCGACATCTATGCCGTGGCTCACACCTAGACCTCATTCGGAATGGGACCGTGGCTCTCACCGTTCATGCTCTCCCCACAGCAAATCCAAACCTTCCATGTCTCTCTCTAAACCTCTGGAACCTCATCATCCATCCTCATCTCTCTGTTCTGCCCCTGCTTTACCACCGCAAACCGCCCCGATACCAGATACCCCTACGGTACTGGTATCGCCTTCCAGATCTTCCACCTCCAATTCCGGCACTGATGATTCTGAACGACCCGGGTCGCCTGTGGATCCTTCACCAAAGCCTACGGTGTCAGACAATCTCTCCTTCGGAGGATCTTTCTTCATACGGAGATTTGGTCAAGAGGATGGCACATTCCCTGGGCCTGCCGATAGTCCAACCCCAACCTTCGGTGTCAGACTCTGTCTTCGATGTCTTACAGCTAGATACCTCCATGTTGATTGCCTTCCTGATGTCAACCGTCCTACTACAGGCAGTGAAGTCTCCATGGGATAAACTGTCTTCGGTTCTGGTATCTTCCAGACATCTGGATCATATGTATCGGATCCAAGAAACAGGGGCTGAATTTCTCCATATCCACCCTAAACCCAACTCCATAGTCATGTTGTCCACCTCAAAAAGCAAACGTACCCTTGCCACTCCTTTTGATAAGGAGAGCAAGAAGTTGGATTCAATTGGTCATCATTTCTACTCAGCCGGGGCTCTCGGTATCAAGACATCTAATTATATTGCTTGTATGGTCCATTACCAGTACTCGCTCTAGGAGTGCTTTACCGACCTTCTGGCCTCAGTGCCTGAGGACAAACATCAGGAGGCAAGGAAATTGCAAAAGGAAGGGTTGCTGCTTAGGACCACCTCACTCCTTGCTGTCACCAGGGCATACATAGAGGACTTACCATTCGATGGCCAATGTCTCTTCCATGCATCCACTGATTCGACACTCCAGGACATGGATAAGAGCATTAAGGCCTTGAGGTCGCTGGGGGTGTCTGCCCCTTCTAGAGCCTTTTGTCCTCTATCTTGGTCTCGTTACGGCTCCAAGCATCCATATGCTAAACCATCACCAGAGGAAGGCTACAGACCACATCGGTCTCCATCTGGGAACAGGCAGCAATACCCGACCAGGCAAAGATACAGTTCTGGGCATCAACCTGTCAGACCTAATCAACCCAAACCCGGCAAGCGGGGTCTTTGACTTCTGCCTGTCTACCTTTTCAAATCCTACCCATCTCCATCCTTATCTCCACGCCTGGACTACCATTACGTCGGACCAATGGGTCCTTTCCATCGTGGCCAATGGCTATTCCATTGAATTCATGGAACTCCCACCTTTTCCTGTTGCCGTCACCTCTCCCCTGTTGTCCTTCCTCCTCGAGGAAGTCACCACACTACTGTCAAAGGGTGCTATAGAACCCATGCCTCTAGACCATCAGGGACCCAGTTTTTATTCCCATTACTTCGTAGTGCCCAAAAGGGATGGTGGGCAGAGGCCGATCCTAGACCTCCGAGGCCTTAACACCTATATACAATACCAAAAATTCAAGATGACATCTCTACCAGTCATTCTGCCTCTCCTGTCCAAGGGTTGCTGGATGGCCACTCTCGTTCATCCACCCCCACATCAAAAATACCTCTGGTATACCTTGCAGCCCTGTGTCATGACCCTCCTTTCGTGGTTTTCCTACTGTATGGTGTGAGACTGGTACCAGACGTCTCCTTTCTCATGAAAGTGGTCTCCGAGTTTCCCCTCAGCTCTGAGATCTTCTTACCAAACTTTTTTCCTAACCTGAAAGATGGTCAGCAACGTCTCCTCCATGCACTAGATGTTAAGAGAGCGCTACTTTTCTACCTTCACAGGATACATTTGAGTAGGAGGGACAATCACTTATTTGTCTTCTACACCAACCACTCTGCAGGGCAAGGGATCTTGGCACAACATCTCTCCAAATGGATTATCAAGACTATTAAACTGTGCTACCTATTGGCTAAACGCCCGTTACCATTGCATGTGCAAGCGCACTCCACAAGATCTATGGGTACATCTACAGCCTTCTTGAAGGGTGCTTCCCTGTTGGCGATCTGTGAGGCTGCAACATGGTTTACTCTGAACACTTTCATCAAGCACTGTGCTGTTGATGTTTGTGAATGCCACAGAGTGGACCTTGGTCATCTAGTCCTTTCATCACCAGAGTATTGAATTTGCGAGAGCTCCCACCTCCAGGTGAGCCACTGCTTTTCAATCTCCCATGGGTGTGATGCACAGAGACCATGAAGAAGATAAACAGGTAACCGGTGATCTTTGAGTGGTCATCTGTGCAGTCACACCACCCGCCCATCCTTCCCCACTGCTGTCGCTTCACTTCTTCTCTCTTGTTATTGACATGACAGTGGTCAGAAGGAACTGGCGGGATGCCCGCACCCCACCTCCTTGGGCATGTGCAGTGGGGTTCCCGTGCATGCTTGGGACAGAGGTGCAGAAATCCCTTTGTGAGCTTTGCATACCACCGATTCAGATCAGTGCAGGCGCATAATCCCATGGGTGTGACTGCACAGACGACCACTCGAAGATCATCAGTTACAGGTAAGCAACCTGTTTTTTCTGGTTGTCAAAATGCTTGAGGAAAGAAGTTGTGGCTGATTTATAGCCTTTCATTTTTGTTACCTGTAGAAATGAAAAGTAAATTACCATCTGATGGGCAAGAGTGTTTAGACTGGGCAGGAAGGCAGTCCTTATTGCCCACAGGTACCCTGGTTATCTAAAAGAAAAACGTAAGGGTTCTTTCCCACATATGCGCCATCAGGAAAAAGAGGTGCAATCTTAAATCTTAAATTCACATAAAAGTTACCCCGGCTCTGCTGGGAGGGTGGGCTAAAAATCTAATGAAATAAATAAATGAAATAATTATGAAAATGTTTTGCATATAATCTCTTTTTAAGAGGATCTTCTTACATTTAAGGCCCTCTTCCTTTAAGGTAAATATGATAATTGCCACAATATGTCACAGTTTTGTCCTTCTAGAACAAAATCTTTCATTCCTTATGGGCCTAAATGAATTTAGTGGAAGAAATCTGCATTCATGACAGTGCCCTTCTAATCAGTAGTAATTAGAGATTAACTGTAGCTTTGAGGTGTCTGGCTTTGATATAACTTTCCCCCAAATGTATTTTGTTTGTTTGTTTTGCTTTTTCTAGCTCATCGCTTAGGTCTATAGAGTCCTCAGGCTGGCTTGCAACATAACAAGCAGTCTCACTCATTATCTTATGAAGTGTTATTTTTATAGAAACTGTTAAAACTCTCCAGGAAACCTGTAGCAATGCTGGACCCATAAGCTAATTACATATTGTATGAGCCAGCATTTCATTTCCTTAGCAAATCTGCAACCATTCAGCCTTGTTTAATGATCCTATATTCCTGCACACTGAGCTCACAAGAGCAGAAGCTCTGTCCCTTTCCCCTGCATTTGGCATTTTAGCTAAGTATTTAATCATATGCTTTCAGTTCATTTTTCTAATGTAATCTATCCTATATTCCTAAAGCCTGTACATTCATACCTGTTAAATCAACTTTACATTTCTAAGATATCCTTTCTGGCAATAGGATGAACAGTAGGATATTTCAGAAGGACATGACCTATAAATAGCTCCGCTAAAATTTTCTTTCCCATCCTTAGCACCATACCATATAATGTGTGTAATTTTGATTCCAGCAGCATATGGAGCAAGGCCCTCTATGAGGATGAACAGAGCTTATTGATAACCAGTTCTCGTTCTCAGTTTGTCATGGTGCATATAGTATGCATTATATGATTGGCTTGTGCAGCTTTTCCCACAAAAATGTGTCAAATTTCCACTTTTTGCTCAATGTGCCGTTGCATTGAATTCATTTCCATTAATCAACTGATTTTCTCCACATCTTTTCCAGAAATGACTATGCAGTAAAAAAAAAAAAAGGAATTGTACCATCTGTAAATCCAAAAGCCACATACTTCTTTTTTCCAAACTCAAATTATGTATTCATTTATTTATACAGAAATTTATCCTATCCTGACAAAGGGAGCTATAACTCTCAAAAGCTTATACCCTGCAACTCTTGTTGGTCCCTAACATGCTACAGGACTTGAATAGGGATGGGCATGAACTGGCCCATGAACTAAAGTTCATCATGAATTTTGGGCAGTTCATGGTTCACAAAGTGATGTTCATGGAAGGGCAATTGGCATGAATATTTCACAAATTTTGGTGCTGTTCATAGCAGTTTATGGTGGTTTGTGAATAGATACATTTTGAAACAGACTGTCTTCGCTCAGTTAAACTGTTTATAAACACTCCAAGGCAAAAGGGGGTGGAATTCTCCACACTTGGAAACACCAATAGGAGCCCTCCAAAGCTTAACAGGCACTGCCAATAATAGAGTTCACATTCTGCTGTATGGGATCAGAAAGCTATATATGTGCTCAGCTCAGTTCCATACCCTTTTGTTTCTCAGTTGTTTGCAGGGCGGCAGGGAAATTGTTAAAAGCTGAATAGCAGAGCACATTCATTTATTCCCTCCTAATTGTGAACTCCTCTTCCCTGCTGGGCTTTGAGTGGTAGACTCTGAGCCACCCCATTTCTCTGATCGTGCTGAACGGAGGGGCTTAGCTACTGGATGCCTTGGCTGAGTTTTATACATGGTTATGAACTGGTCTCCCTGCTGGGGGTTAGCTGTTAGGTGCTCTTTGCCACCCTGTCTCTCTGCTCATGCTGATTGGTGGAGCTTAGCTACTGGGTGCCATGGCTGCATGAAAATCCATCTTTTATACCCTCCTGATTGTGAACTGGTCTCCCTGCTTGGGTTTGGGTATTAGGTGGACTCAGGGCTCATGGTCACACAAGAGAGGTCAGGCCAGATGACAGCCTTGTGTTACCAGTACTCCAGGGATCGGGATCGGCAGTCTCAGGGGACTTGGTGAAGTACTCCCTCACCCTTACCTATGCCAAATCCTCTGTCATTGCATGCCTGGCATCCCCGCTGCTGTTGACCTCCCGATTCACTACTGGCAACTGCTTCCTGGGCTCCCCATGTAGCCCTTTTGACCTCTTGGAGGGTGGCCCACCTTGGCGTCCCACCCACAGCAGCCCAAACTGTCATCATGGAGTAACTCTGGGGAGCCCCTGTCGGAAGTCTCTTGTCATGTCTGCCTTTCTGATGTTGCATCACTAATCACTTAAGATGGAAAACTCTGATTTGCAGTGGAATGGTGGGGCTGGAGTGCTCACCAAGCTGTCATGGGGAAACTTTGGGGAGCCTTTGTCAGATGTCTCTTGTCAGGTCTGCCTTTCTGTTCTTCCAAATCTGCCTTTGGAGAATTGTGGGTGGCCCAATGTCTCTTTTTCTCCACAGAGTAGAAAAATTCACCACAGGTTGTGTCAGCCCTTGGGGGGGGGGCTGTGAGAGTGGTGGGCACTGGTCATGCTTCCCTTGCTTGTCTGGTGGGGCTGGGGTGCCCACCAAGCTGCTGTGGGGTTACCTTGGGGAGTCCCTGTTGAAAATCTGGGGATGTCTAGAGGGGCTTTGGAGACCTGGAGGGGTGCTGTGAGAATAGGGGGGATGCTTGCCTTGCTTCGAGTGTCTGGCAAGGGAGTCTGCCCAGGTGAAGTTTCCCTGTGAGTTTGGTGTCACTGGTTTGTTCCTGAGCCATTCCATAGCCTCCTGGCTGTAACTGCAGCTGTCTTTTCCAGAGAGAGCATTGGGGAGACCTTTTGGGGAGGGTGTCTGTGACTGGGACCCCAGAAATGTAATCTGCCCTCAGCTTGGAGAGATTGTAGAGGAGCAGGCGGTAGGATGAGGTTCCCTGTGTGTTTGGTGTGTGTAGGTTGCATTCTATATACTTTTGAACCTGTGCCTAACATTTTCCTCAAAAGCACTTTCCTGGCTTGACGTTAGTCCTGGGGTTTGCAGTGCCACAGTGGCACTGGTTCTGCTGGGCACATTGCACTAGTTCTGCTGGGCTTGCAAAACTGCCCCCCACCTTCAGTTTCTTCTGCAGAGATTCTCAGGGACTTTGATTCTGTTCTGCTGGCTTCTATAGCCCTTTCTTTTTTGCTGTCCCCCCCCCATTGGAAACAATGGAGGATAGGGGCACCTTGTGGGGGTGTAACTTGGACCCTATGAATCCAATTCTCACCAGACTTGGAAGGCAGGTGGAGGAGAGTTAGCTGGAAATCCCCTACTACCCTCTGAAATTATCTTATCCCGTGCTTGATGTCTTAGAGCAGATTACTACACTTTGCTACACCTAAAGAAACACCTGGGCATTGTAAGCCATTTAATGTAATAATTTATGTATATTTTGAAATGTTTTTACCCTGCCTTTCTCCTGCAAAGTAGAACCCATGGTAGTTTATAATAAAAGGCACTCTAAACAGATCTAATAAAGCAACAAACAACACTAAAAATCTCCTGTCATGTAACTAAAGTGACTGTCCTTTTCCCTTGCCAGAAGTTCTTTCAGAGCCTCAGACACATGTGACAGTAGGACTGAGCAAGTGGTTTTCCTCAGCCCTGACTGGAATTATATCTTTTCTGGTGCCTGCAGACTCATGAAGATAAAGTTTCTCATACTGTTTCAGGCACAGGGCAGGCCAGGCTGAGCAGCTGGCCTTCCTAAGGCCTGGCTAAAATGTCTCCCCTCTGGCAGCTCATACATCATTTGCACAGCCATATATCATTTCTGAGAGCCAGTTTGGTGTAGTGGTTAAGAGTGGTGGACTCTAATCTGCAGAACCGGGTTTGATCCCCCACTTCTCCACATGCAGTCACCTTGGGTCAATCACAGAAAGCAATTCTTTCAGAGCTCTCTCAGCCCCACCTACCTCGAGTGTCTGTTCTGGGAAGGGCAGGGGAAAGGAGACTGTAAACCACTTTGAGACTCAGAGTGAAAGGCAGGGTATAAATCCATTTCTTATTATTATTCTAGAAAGGCCACACACCTGTAGGTCATATCTTGCCCAAGGGAG
Source organism: Gekko gecko (assembly GCA_029375565.1). Classification (NCBI taxonomy): domain Eukaryota; kingdom Metazoa; phylum Chordata; class Lepidosauria; order Squamata; family Gekkonidae; genus Gekko; species Gekko gecko. Next base: position 47,342,872 of record JAPDNY010000004.1, read on the forward strand.
TTTTTCATCTCACCCTTGAGCTTCATAGCAATTTTTCAACAAGTACAGAGAAACAGGAATGGTGGGAACACCCCATTCTGACCATCAGCGTAAGCCTCCTTCCCCATAAAGTCTAGAAATGCTAAGCCTTATTGGCTTGGTGGCTGCTTATTATTATCATGTTATAATCATAGAATCACAGAGCTGGATGGGTCCATACAGGCCATCTAGTCCAACCCCCCATTCAATGCAGGATCAGCCTAGAGCATCCTGAAAAGTGTTTGTCCAGCCCCTGCTTAAAGACTGCCAGTGAGGGGGAGCTCACCACCTTCCTAGGCACCTGATTCCAGTGTTGCACAAATCTTACTGTAAAAAAGTTTTTCCTAATATCCAGCCGGTACCTTCCCACCCTTAATTTAAACCCATTATTGCAAGTCCTATCCTCTGCTGCCAACAGGAACAGCTCCCTGCCCTCCTCTAAGAGACAGCGCTTCACTTGTTGAATTCTTATTGAATTCTATCTCTATCTTCTAGTGTGTTCACTGCTGCTCCCAATTTAGTGTCATCTGCAAATTTAATGAGTATCCCCTCCACACCCTCATCCAGATCATTTATGAAAATATTGAATATCTTCATGTTTATGACCATTGTTATATTGTGCTCTATTCTCTCAGCTGGAAAGACAGTTACTTTACTGATTTAAGTTTGTCTGACAGCCAGTAAAATTGGTTTATATTTTGTGAAACATTGTTTGGAATTAAGAGGGGAAAGGTGCAAACAATAGGAGATCGAGCCTACCAGTAACCACAAAGCTAAGGAACCTATTCATAAATTTCCATTCCACCTTGAAGCTCTCTGGGTGGCCTTGGCCTAGACTTTCTCTCACTCTATTTATTTAATTAAATATCTAGCCAGCCCTTCCCTGCACCGCAGGACTGAGGATGGGTTACAACAGTAAATATATACAATAAATTTAAAATGATTAAAACAATCTACACAATATTAAAACCTATACAACATCAACTAATACAACTCACAAGATGGCAATCATTTATGAGTTGACAAGTGCTCTAACCTGCCTGACAGGGTTGATGTTAGGATAAAATGAAGGAAAGACAGGACAAACGTATGATAGTTTTGCAAAGAAGTTTGACTCTGGATTTGTTTGTTATGTTGTACTTAAAATGTTTATATCCTGCATTTCTGAACTGTGCCCTTTTTTGTTTTTCTTTTGAAAATGAGTATGACTTGTTTATTAACAATTTGGAATTGGCAGTAAGCAGTGAAGTGGCTAAATTTGCAAATGACACAAAGTACCTGTATGGACTATTTCAAGATCACTCTCTGGATGGTTTAAAGCATGAGAAAGATAATCTCCTCTCCAACCCACCCACTGGCCACTGGTGATCAATCAGACCCTCTATATCTAGAAAAATCTGAGCTTTTTAAACAAAATTTTGTAATATATATATATTTGTGTGTGTATACACACATACACATATCTATATATATCTAAATATATATACACAAATACATAAATAACCTGTACTTCAAAGGGCCTGAGCAGAAGTGATCTACTGGATGTTTTGTAGGCAAGGCACCGGAAAACCTTAGGACATCACAGGCCCTAGGTAAAATAATATACATCTACTGGGCTCTCTGGCTTCTGAATCAGTCAATGAATCTGCAAGGTGCTTTAGATCTCCATCATTTGTTAAATGTTCACATTGTGTGATATGAGTTAATGTTATTCTGTGCTAATTACAGTGTGAATTCCAATTTCTTATAACGTCTTCTTTCACTAATCCAACATTTTATTTCCTGTTGTAAGGTATATAAAGATAAGTAAGAGTGAGATAAGTTCTTCTTTCTTGCCATCATTGGCCAAATAAGAACAAGTGAGGTAGTGCTGAAGAAAAGCCGGGACCCTGAAATCACCCGGGTCCCTGTTTGCCGCACTGCAGGGAGGGGGGAGGGAAGGGCAGAGAGGCAATCCTTGCTGGGTGGAGGGGGTGGGCCAGCAGCAAGCACAGGAAGCTTGTGCCTACCTGACCCAGTGCTGGCCCTATCAGACCGTCTTGGGTGTTGCGGGGATGGGGATGCACTGACTGTTACTAAAGGACAGCACTGCCCCTCTCACCATCTTTTCAATGTTGAGCGACTTGGGAGGCCCTACACATTTGGCTACAGCTGTAGGTGCATTGGTGGGAGCCGGGCATCTGAGGCCCAGCTCTTGTGGTGGTATCCGAATGGGGCCGGTTCCATTTTCAGGAAAGCCAGCCTGCGTGCCCATTTTCCTGAGTTGGGGATCCTCGTAAGGGATCTTGGCGTGAAGGTCAAGTGGTATACCCAGCATGGGGGCATGGCCAGGGATTACCCTCATGCTCAGATTGCAGGGGAGACCACCTCAGGGTGTCTGCCCTTGTGGGAACCAGAGACCTGTCATCCCAAGGCTACCAATGGATCATTGACTGGCAAGCAGGTCAGCTGATGAATTTGAACCGGTATCCCATGCTGTGCCAAAGCAGACTACAGCTGTAACCAATAAAGTTGTGGCCAATTTTATTCCACATTTTTTCTGAAACTTTGAGTATGGGTGTATTATTTCAACTAAGGTGTAAATGGGATTAACATGTGGTCGGATATGGAGGGCCTCTTGCCTTTGGCCCCTACCTTATTCCTCCCCTTGGTGCTGGGGCCACAAGCAGACTTGTTTCGGTAATAATGTAAAAGCTATATAAAACAATTTGATAAAACGACCATTAAAACAGCACATTTAAAAACCAACTTGTTTATAGGTGCAGTAAATTGGAATAACCTTGGAATAACCTCATGCTCAGCCAAATATTCCAGTGCAATAGACCATTTTTTCAGTTAAATTAAAGCATGCAGAGTGTGGGTCATAATGCTGTATTTAAGCTGATGATATGAGAAAGACTTGAACAATAAACTTTAAGAATAACCAAGTACTAGAACGCAGGAGAGAGTTTTTAAACTCATCATTTGATAAGCATATTTCAGGATTTTCTCAATAGATAAGCATTTGACAGATTTAAATGTTATTTAGCCTGCCTCTGTCCTGCAAGTGAATTGAATGGCCTATATTTACTATGATTCTCCAAATCATTTTTTTAAACTGCCTTGTCTCTTGTTGCCCAGCATTACCTGTCCTCTTTTTCGTCCTTTTCCTTCCTTTTGCGACTTGGCACCTGCATTTGTCTATTCATATCAATGGGATTTGATTTTTTTAACTTTATAAACCAGATTGCTAATCTGTTTAGTGGGAAACTTGCTTGACAGTTTATGCTTCATTGCATTAGAATGTCAGCTTCAGTTAAAGAATTAGGAACTGGGCTGGTTCCATCGATCTAAGAAATATAAAATGATTCGTGGTTCAAGAGCTCACTTGTACATTTCTTGAACAGGAAACTCAGGGGATAACATCTTTGAGGGATTCCTGGTTTTCCTCACTAGTGTTTGCAGACATTTTTATGGAAGTCATGGTAACCTTGACTTCATAAAGAAATATGCAAATATATTGGCTTTATGGCAATCGATTTTTTCCCTAGCCAGGAGCACGGCTTCTTCCCACAAATACAAGAGCTTTATTCTTGTGAACTGCCAGTGGGTCTCTTGATTTACACAATGTATTGGTGTATTTTAGTAATGGCTTTTAAGGGACCATGCTGTTTATTACCATCACATTAAACAAAGACAATTATGGCAAGGTATAGTATGCATAATAATGCAGGCTGGGTTGTATTTAACACTCACAAAATGGCTGTTTGGATAGAGACACTGCAAATGCTGTATGAGAAAACCCACTTCCTGAAGAGCTTTTAAACTAAGGGGGAAAATTAACATGAGCAACTGTGGAAAAGGGGACCGGTGTGTGAGAGGAAGAGGATCTATCAGAAGAATATGTACGTAAATAGGTTGGCTCTCTGTACACCTTTTTTTGCATCACTTTCTAATGAACCCTAAGGTATAAATACATGCATAGATTAGATAAATATCACAAGTCCCCACTGACCATCTGCCTAGCTGTTATCATTCTGGCACTTCCCCAAAGTCATGATGGTAGAGCTTGGATTTTGAGGAGAAAATGAAGGAGAAGAAATGGAGGAAGCAACTTCCTGTGTTAGCTAGCAAAGGGCTCTTCACACAAAGGGAAAACTAGGCAGAAACCCCATCCTCCCTAAGCAAGAAACAGATGCTTTGCGACACTCTGAGAAACTAATTTTTGTGTATAATAAAAAATGTGCTCCTGTCTCTTGTTAAGAACATTCTGAAATCATGACAGCAGTGAATGTGTTGTGGAACATTTCTTAAATGCAACCATTGTAGACACATGTAATGACTGAGTCAGCCTTCTCTGATCATAATAGGATAAGCATGCCATAATGTTGACTAAGCATCTCAAGACAGATGCTTTTCTGGGTCAAGACTGCTAGACAAATGGCTGTCAAGACCTACTAGAAACTGGGCAGAAGCTGTGACTCAGCAGCAGAGCATCTGCTTTGTGTGCAGAAGATCCCAGGTTCAACCCCTGGCATCTCCAGTTCAAAGGACCATATAGTAGGTAATGTGAAAGTCCTCTCTCCCTGAGACCCTGGAGAACCGCTGCCAGTCAGAAGAGACAATACGGACCACGATTGACCAAAGGGTTGACTCAGCATAAGGCAGCTCAGTGTGTTCATATGTGTTGTCTTAAAGGGATTGCAGAAATAAATAAGACAAGGACTGATTAAGGAGAGTTCAAGTACCATTGTTATAAACAAGATGAGGTGAAATCTGTAAAAAAGCCAAATAAGATATGCAGAGGCCCAAGTGTAAGGGCTACATCAACAACTACACGAAAGTTTTGAAAGGATTCAGAAGTACATTCGATGCTCTTTTGAAGATTATTACTGCATCGACCTCCCTGCACTTCCTCGGAAGCCACATCACAAGGAATTAACCAGAAATCAACAGCAACCATGTAGTCTGAAGGGGATTCTACTTCCAGCATAGGGAATGGGGCTGTTCCTCTGCTATGCGTTTTCTTTGCTTCTATCTGCCACACAATGATGCCTTAGAAAGGGTCAGGATAGAAAAGAAGGAAATGAGCTACAGAACTGGGGACACTTATGGGAAGAAAGATAATGGAAAGGGTTGGATCAGGCCAATGGCCCATCCAATCCAACAATCTGTCACACAGTGGTCAAAAAGACCAGGTGCCATCAGGAGGACCAGCAGTGGGGCCAGGACACTAGAAGCCCTCCCACTGTTGACCCTGTTGGCAGAGCGGAAAAGCAGAGGAAGAATAATTCCAGTGACTCAGTTGTTCAGTGCTCAAATACTTACAGTGGTTTATTTACAGCTATTTACACAGTCCAAACAAGCACTTGTGAGAATCAAATCTTCTCCTGAATGACAAAGTGCTTTGCCAGTATATTCCAACATCAGAGTGATACAGTGCAGTCCATACACTGGCAATATATACTGTGGTCAGCCAAGATCATATGACACAGTACCTGTCAAAGTAGATTAGACTGATCTAGTTACATCATCTGGAGCATCTGGAGCTGTCATCCTGCCAGCCATATATTACAATATGCCAACACGCCTCCCAAGATACAGCTCAGCATATATACAATTTTTCTTTCAGAAACTGGAACCCTGTTGCATCCAAACATTTTGTAAAAAAATCAGCAACATTGTCTTTAGACATACATTCATCTATACATATGAAACCATTACTTACAGCTAATTTTACATTTTGATATCTGATCAAAATATGTTTGCTTCTGGTTCTCACTCTCTGGTTGTTGGCTAATTGTTTAGCCGCACTGCTATCACAGAGAACCGTAATTGGAAGCTTGCTCTGTACCTTGTAATCCACTAACAGCTGGTGAAACCATTCTAGCTGTATAGTGGTGTCACTGATGGCCGAAAATTCCGACTCACACGAGCTGGTGGCCACGTGTGTTTGTCTAATGGCTTTCCAGCCTACCAAGGCACCAAATACATAGATTGCATACCCGGAAATAGACCTGGAATCAGGCCTATCACCCCAACTTGCATCACAAAAGGCATATATATCATCAGCACTACTATCAACACTTAGCACCAATTTATCAGAAACTGTGCCCTTATGCGCTTTGCAGCGATCCAGTCCTTCTGGTAAGAACAGTGACAGTGCTGAGTCAACCAGTGGACAGCCATTGCTATGTCCGGCTTTGATGAACACGCAAGATACAGGAGGGAGCCAACAAGAGATTGATATACCTCCCTGTGTGGAAACAAATTTTCATTTGGCTCTTTGCAATAACTCGTTGTCATAGGAGTGTTCACCACCTTGGCATCAGACATGCCATACTTCTCCAGCAACTGCAGAATTTTTACCTCCTGACTGAGAGTAAAGTTGCCCTGCTCATCTTTGGAGATCTGAACTCCAAGATAGTTCTGAATTGGACCAAGGTCCTTCATCTTAAACAAGGATTGCAATGTTTGCACAAACCATCTGAGTTGCTGATCAGATTGATACCCATAGCAAATATCATCGACAAACACAAGAACATAACAGTAGGTGTTGTGAACCTTCACACTATATAAACATGGATCAGCTATATTCTGGCTGAAACCAAGACCTGTTAATTTTCTACTGAGACACTGATTCCATTCAAAGCTGCTTTGTTTCAAACCATACAAAGCTTTGTTTAATTTCAGAACAGCGTTTTCATTTCCTGTACAAAACCCAGGTATCTGCTGCATATAGAGATCCTCTTTAATTGGGGCATTCAAGTAGGCAGTTTCAAAGTCGAAATGGTTCACTTGCATCTTTTTCACAGATGCTAATGCAAGTGCTACCCTAATAGTTTCACTGCGTACTGTACTTGAAAACGTTTCATTGTAATCGAGCCCTTCTTGTTGTGCATACCCTTTAGCCACTAGGCGAGCCAACAGACCCCCCCAGCACCAAGAATACAGAGCATCACTTACCCCAGATTGAGAGTCCCTATCTATAAAGGTAAAGGTTCCCTTGCTCGAAAGCCAGTCGAATCCGACTCTAGGGTCGCGGTGCTCATCTCCGTATCAAAGCCGAAGAGCCAGTGCTGTCCGAAGACTTTTCCATGGTCATGGCACATGGAAACACCAAGGCACACGGAACGCTGTTACCTTCCCACCAAAGTGGTACCTATTTATCTACTTGCAATTTTTTGCTTTCGAACTGCTAGGATGGCAGGAACTGGAACTAGAGACAGGAGCTCACTCCGTCATGCGGCACTCTCGGGTCTCAAACTGCTGAACTATTGACCTTCCACAGCCTGCAGTTCAGCGTCTCAACCACTTGAGCCACTGCAGCTCCTATCTATACCTTGTGGCTAATAGCCACTGATGGACCTCTGCTCCATATGTTTATCTAATTCCCTCTTGAAGCCATCCATGCTTGTAGCCACCACCACTTCCTATGGCAGTGAATTCCATGCATTAATCACATTTATTTAATTTATTTTAAAAGTTAATATATTTCTCAGGTTCTGCTTAATATCCACTGGAAGCACTACACGGCTAGAGTAAATAACCCATATGCACTGAAGATGTAAAGGCAGTTGCAGTTGAGTCATTCAGACTGCTCTCAGTAGAGGACAGGGGCAGCTAAAGTGATTCCTAAAGAAAAGAATCTGAATTGGGAAAGCTGCCCTTGACTTTGCTGGTTAGGGAGTTGAGAACGTTGTGTTCTGTTCTTGGCTTTGGTACAGATTTTGCTTGACCAAGACAACCCACTGAGTCACCTTCCATTTCAGTTCCTCCATCTGCTATACAAAGGTAATACATAAGGAAAATAATGCCATTTCTGCAAATCCTTTCTTCAGTGGTCTGGACCTGCTTGCTGTTACTGATAATCATAGAAATGAAATATTTGCCACAGAACAATTGTCCAATATATCTTAATGTTTATAGAACCTCAACAAGCAGTCTGCATTTGCAAGCTTCCAAAATACATCTTGATTTCCAATGCTTATGTATCCTGTCTCATCAGAATGCATCAAACTTGGAGCAGCTGCTGCCATGCCCTTTTTTGTTGTGTTTTAGAGGTTGATATTGACCCTCTGAAATTGCCTTTGCATCATGTTCCTTATAGGCATTTTTCAATAGTGTTGCCCACGCCAAGCCTTGATGGCATTCAGAAATGTTTGTTCCAAAAGAAGTAAGCAACACTTTCCCCCCTCCCTTAGTTTGACACAAAGAAGTGTGTTCTGTGGGAGTATTAGGTCAGCTTCTCAGCTCAAAACAACGAAAGTTAAGAATTAAACTGTCTGTTTAGATTGTTGTTATTAAAACTATGGGAGATGGACTGACATCTTTGACAGGTGGAGGTCCTATTAATTCATGGAGATTGTGCAACACATACAATTAAAACTTCTGCCATGCTGTTCACCTTTCCTATTGTCCTTGAAGGAGCATCTCTGGAGAGAGAATAGTTCTGGTTTCCCTTCCTTTTTGTGGCACAAAATTTCACTGTGAATATTTGTACAGAAAGAACAGTAGCAAAAAAAAAAAAAGAGGTGTTGTAGTTAGAATGTTGAGCTAGGATTTAGGAGATCCAGGTTCAAATCCCCACTCTGTCATGGAAACATGCTGGGTGAACTTGGGCCAGTCACATGCTCTCAGCCTATTTTACTTCGCAGGGTTGTTGTGAGGATAAAATGGAGAAGATGTAAGCCACTGTGGGTCCCATTGAGAAGAAAAGTGGGATATAAATGAAATAAGTGAATAAACAAATAAATAAAAAACACTGTCATTTTTAACCTTTACTTAAAGGCAAAAGACTTCAGAGTTACCACTGGAGTTTCCATTCAGAATTATTATCAATGCCACACTAAGCCATGCTAAGTATTCTAGGACCATTGACTTCAGTTGACTTAGACTGTAACTATACTTAGGATTGCACTATATGTTACCTAGACATTTTCATTTTGCTTGATATTTAATTCCATGACTGCTGTTTGACTCTCTCTTTCTCTCTCTCTTACTAACCTCTTAATTTCCCCGCAGGTATCAGCAACTGGCTTCAGCTTCCTGACAGTGAGTGTTCCAGGGCATACCTGATCATATACATAATTTTGTGTAACCTATAAATAACCCATCACATTATTCTCCTGCTTATGTCTTTCTAGCAGTGCCATCCTAAGCGGAATTATACGCTTTTAGTTTGCAGGAACTAATGGCCTTAACAGGGTGTGCCTCTGCTTAGAATGACACTGTAAATCTCAGAGCCAATCTACCTTTCATATATAAATGGAGCAAGAGGGCTTCCATTTCAGCTAGTGCACTTGGTGCAGCAGAAAAAGTTTCTATGGTTGGTTGGTTTGGTTGGGGTTTTTTTAAGAGAGAAAGAAGGATTTTAAGTCTTCTCTGTTTTGTAGCACACATAAGCTGAATGGCTGTTACAAAGATTAAATTTACAAAAATCACATAGCATATGATACTCTTTCCCTCTTCACTACTCCTTTAACAATCTTCTCCTGTCTCCACTGAGAATGCAAGAATTCTGGACAGGACTCACATCACTTTGTGGTTCTGTTCACCTGGCAAGACTGCTGTTGGAAAGTAACAGTTAATAACTGTCATCAGCATCCTAATAGAAACATGCCATTTGATTAGGAAAGGAACAAACCTCAAGGCTAAATAGTTTCAGGTCCTGGAGACAGCCTCACCATGCTGTGGTTCAATTTAATTCTAGCACAGTGATATTTTACCCCAGAGAAGCAATGTTGTCATTGCTAGGCCCTCTTGGGGTTTTGTGCTTTGTTGGGCAGTGAGAGCCCCAGATTCAAATCTCTGCTCACTTTCAAAGCACATGCAGTGGCCTTGGACAAGATAGGCTCTTGGCTTGCATCGCTATATACGCAATCCACAGTCTGTTGGCAAGGTGGAATTACTGAGGCAGCAGGATTCTGATCCTTTAGACTGCCAGAGTGGGTCATCGTTTTGAATGTTCTCCCCCGCAACTCTTCCCATTCTTTGCATGTAATGAATTAATATATCAGGGGAAACGGGTCCTTAGACTACTGCCCTAAGAAGAGTTACATCCTTCCAAGTCTACTGAAGTCAATGGGCTTAGAAGAGTGTAATTCTGTTGGTGTAATTCTGTTTAGGATTGCCCTAATTTTTTCAATTTGTCAATAATGGGCTAGTTTACTGCATAGAAGGAGACTTATACGGGAGAATATTCAGGAATTAACTGCCCTTGCCAATTCAGGCCTCCGATACTGAAATTTTGATGTATTCATTTTCATTAATTCAGTGTTGAAGGTAGCACTATATTTAATAACAAACTGGATGGCCTCCATGTGATGATAACAGCTGTAAAACTGGGCCACCCATAGATGAGGTAACAGACTCTGCATACTTGCAGAATACTGGTAGAATTTATTTCGTAATTACTTTTTACATGTAAATTACAATGTCTCCTAATGAATTCTTAACTGTACCTGTGGGAGTTTTCTGTGCAATTCATTTTAGCACAATAGGTGCAAGCACATCACACTGCTGGTCACACTCCACATAGCTTCCTTTGAGGTCTTATTGCTGTTATAATGGGAACTTAGGAAGCTCCTTCAGGTCCTCCCAACACCTGATCCCAGCTGCTAGTGAAGAAAATGAGCAGGTTTTAGTTATACTTAGGGTGGTACGGCTGTCATCCACCAAAGCCCAGGCCTTTCCCCAGGTGGCTCCCGATCTGTACAATGGGATCCTGAAGAGGTGAGGGGAGCACCCTCCTTGGAGATTTTCAGGAGGTATTGTAAGTCTTGTTTGTTTACCAGAGCTTTGGAGGGGAGTTGAAGGGCAGGTCTCTTTTAAAGGAGGGAGGGAGAGAGAGATTTGGGAGTTGTTATTTTATCCTGGTTTCAACTGGAAATGTTAACTGTTATTATTCCTTAAATCATGAGGAAAGGTGGGGCACACACCCACACATACCGCTTGGTCCTAGAGGTCCTAACTGCAACAGCCCCAGCTGCCATCTTAACAACCACCATTTCTTCCCAGACATCACCACGAGGCAGATAGCATCTCCTTCAACATTAACTTCTTCTTAACAGCATCATTTTTACCACAGTATCCACAATGACACCTTCGCTCACCTGAGACTTCTGAAAGTGCCACCCTGAACTTGGGTAAGACTGTGCAACAGCTTGTTCATATATGTTTTTTGTGGTGGCTCCAACATTATGGAATGGTGACTCTGAGGATGTCAGGAAGGCTTCCACACTTCTGTTATTCCACAGAATGTGCAAAACAGAAAAGTTAAAGTGGGCTTTTTATCAAGAGATTAGAACTGCAGTATAACGGAACTGTCCAGGAGGGCAATTTTATAGGAGACTTGGGCTACAGTCACACACACTAAATAATCTTTCAATGCACTTTTCAACTGGATTTTGCCAGTCCACACAATAAAAATCCAGTTGGAAAGTGCACTGAAAGTGGATTATTTAGTGTATGTGACCACAGCCTGGGATTTCAGTCTATTGCGATATTAGTATGTACGCATCATCTTGATAGATCCTTTGTAATCCATGCTGCATTTTTATGGTAGGTCATGCCTTAGGCAGTTCTTTGCTTGCGTTGTTTTTTAAGTCTGTTATCCTTGTCCTGCTGAATTGTTTATTGGGTGTCTTATGATGTTTGATTGAATTGCTTTTTATATCTTGTAACTACCTTAAGTCTCTATGACAGAGGCAGATGATAAATGAAGTGAACAAATAAATAAATATTGTGCAATTTTCTGAGTACTGGGTGTTCTATGTTTTTTGTCAGAAAAATGAAATGCTTCTCTGAAATGGTGTATGCATTGCAGTAGTGCAGTAGTAAGCTCTCTGTGGTTCACTAAGAGTCATATTCACAATTATCTTCAACCACCATGGTCAGCTTGCCCTTTTCCTGGACAGTGGTTGTCATGGTGGTTTTAGCCTCTCTTCTCTGTGACCACTCTTCTTTCCCCACCCCCGCACAGCTGCCTGGGCACCGGGATGAGAGTGCAGAGGCTACGGGGAGACAGAGGTTGAAAAGAAAAAGGCTTTTCCTTCCATCCCTGGCAGGAGGCCCACACTTCAGAGAGACTTATAACTTGCCTGTCCTCCGGTGGTTGCTGTTTTAAGGTAGGCACCACCTGCCAATCACAAGCCCCACTGGGACCTTGCCCACTTTTCTGAAACAAGTGATGGGTGTCACTTTGGGGGACAGTGCTCAGAAGAGTCACAGAAGCATGTCAAGCAGCCCCATGTGGCTCCTGAGCCACTGAGTGAGTATCACTGCAATAGTAATTGCCATTTGGACTATGATAATACAGTGCCCAAGACAAAGATTGAATCTGGTATATAACATGGTTCTTTTAGCAACTCTACTACCCAGTTCCCATGCCTTTTGCTGTTTCAGAAATGCAGTTCTAAACTCTTCTTCAGTGACTGCTTAAACCCCGAAATGGTACGTTTATCCAGCTCAGTGTTTATTTTTAAAGTGGTAAAGAGAAACAAAGTTATCCCCACCAATAGTTCTAGCATTTCACAATGCATTGTGTGTGGTGGTACTTATTGCCCTCTGGGAAGGGGCTGTATGCCCCCCTCTTCTTTACGATGGAAAGTGCACCCAACAAGATTTTTAAAATAAGGAGGAATAACAATATCCATTTCCCCTTCCTGGCTTTCTCCATAGCAGATTATTTCTTCCTCCATCACACAGGGATGAAATATCACAATATTGACACTGTGGATTAATATTGTATGAATACTTCACAAATATAATATGTGGCTGCCTTGCATTTTTTAATTGTTCAGAAAGGCAACAGATTACTGAAATGCATCTGCATATGAGATCAAGTGTCATGTGCAATTAGTATGCAACGTGATTCTGGGAAAGAAATTTTAGGCAGGATTCTACTCTTTCATTAAGCACCATGAAAGTTGGAAGCCAAAGTCTTCAAACTGACAGTGTACAGTCAGATTTTGAAAGTGATGTGTCATTGTTATCTGAACTTCAGAAGTGAGAAATTTATATGAGTGATAATAAGCTTGCTTAGTGCTGCTATAATAAAAATAATGTTATTGAAGTGCTCCATCTCATATTAAATTTCCAGTTTTGGTATTTGCTGGGCTTTTCTGTTAAACCTTTTATGGTAAGGAAGCTCACTTACCTTTAAAACACCTTGGAAAATAAAGTAAATCCTACCTGACTAGATTCATGCCTTAGCATGACTGTGGTCCCAAGAAGTCTATGAAACCTAATGTTTCTTATACTCTCCTGTTCCTTATTGTAGCTGTGTTTTTTTTCTCCTAAGCAAACTTGTGGTTTGAATTTGTATTCTGCATTGCATTCTAGCTAATGTTTTTTAAAACTGTCAACATATGGATAAGGAGAACAAGGCAAAAGAAGGTAGCCATTCAGCTATCAAAATATCTGAGATGCATAGACTAGCAGGGAACACCAGCGGTATGTGAGAGAGGCGGAAAGTTAGAGGAAAGGCAGAGAAAGAGGCAGAGAGGTGATGATGTAGAACTAGAATATGAGGAGGGGAAAAGGAGACAGAAGAACAGCAGCTTATGTGATCAGCACCAAGGACAGAGACACCAAGCAGCTGGTCAACAGAAGCTGATAGAGTGCCTCACCAAGCCATCTGGGAAATGAATGGATAGAAAACCAGACCGAAACTGCACATCATGATTGTAAAGGAGAGCTTAGGAAACTATGACCCCGCCGTCTTCACCTTGGAGGCAAATGCCGGTGATTTGTTGTTCTGCCTTCTCACACAGTTGCTGTTCCCTGGGAAGGACAAAGTTCGGATCCCCCAGGGTACACACTTTCAGAGCCACATGCATCTAATGTGTTCTCTGTAATCTCCATCCAGAGCTGAGTCAGACTGACAAAGGTAAGTCACTGTTTTCCTTCTTTGCATTTTAGTTCTGCCTAAGATCCTCTGCTTTTAATCTATGATGTCTGCAAATATAGATATATTTTAAACATAGCCTATAAGAAAACAAATTGTATGCAACACGTGAAGACCACAGGCCACTCACAGCCTTATCATCAGGGGGGAGGGGGGCAGACCAAGTTCTTCCGTGATGCTTTTCCTTTCCTAATCTAGGGAAGACCAGTCTTTTAAATTACTTACAACACCTGAATTGGAAGGGATGAAGTAAATTGATTATTTTCACTTCCAAATAGCTGGCAAAGTAGCTCATGTAAATGTTGAGGTATTTTTTCTGTGAATTCTTAATTTCACTGCAATACTAATGTACTGTAAAAACCTGCTCTGTTTGGAATTACTATGTTCAAAGAGGCAACTGCCTAAGCAGAACGATTATGCTGTGTTCCAATGAAGAAAATCCATTTGAAAGAAAAGCGTTATGTCTTGTCTTATTTAAAAATGTTTGGTAGAATCTAGGCATCTGTTATCTCAGAAATGCACTCATTAGATATTAAGTTCATTGAGCACCATGAGAACAAATCAGACCTGTGTGTGTGTGTGTGTGTCCATGTTCACACTCACACACCCACCTGCTTTTCAAGCCATATATCTAATCTGATATGATTTGGTGCTTGGATTTTTAAGGAAAAAATTGTGCCAGGTGGTCCCCTTGCTATTTTTTTGCCCTTGGAATAGGGATGAAACTCTTATCTTTGAAGGGGGCAAAGGAAGTAGAAAGAAGTGATAACAGAGGTAGAGTAGTAAAAAAGGGACTAGGTGAAAGATATTGAAAATGATGTAATGGGGGAAAGGGGGGGAAGAGAACAGAGAAGATGCAACACAGAGATAGAACAATCAGGAACCCTAAATAATTCTGTTAATAGCTTTTACTGGACCAACAGTGTTGCAGAGAAGTAAGCTTTTAAATTGCACACTTTAGCTGAAGAATTCTTCTTTGCAACTCAAAAGCTCAGTGCCTTAACAGCACAATGATCCAATGAAAAGCACATTTGGAATCATTTTTAGTTCCTCTCTGCCTATTTCTGTAGCCTGATTTAGGCATGGATAGCTGGGACAATGATTGCATCCATTGTCAGTAGTTATTCATAATGCCAAGCATAGTTACTATAAAGCACATGAAACATATAGCAATTTCATTGAATAGGATACCATAACAAGGAAATGCTGAAACTTGCAAACATTGTGGATAACTGGGAGTTTGATTGCAGGGGCACACATTAGGTAGAAATGCAAGCAAACTAAGGTCACTGCACTAAGAATTTAACTTTTGTGTGTTGTTTCATTGTGCTACATCTAATAAGTTTCAGTCAGAGAACAGGTGCCCCTCCCAAGCCCCATCATTGAATATTAGATTGAGGCCATGCCTTTTTGCCAACCCATTTATGATTTGAGTGTTCTGTAAAGAGAATGGATTTGCATGTGTGAAACAGCCATCACAGACCAAATATTACAACAGGAGCTTTTGTATCTCCTCCAGTACAACATTTTTCACTGGAAGTGCTTCACATATTCAAGAGTGAGTGTTGCCTGGCAAGATACTAAGTGATGTATATACATGCTTGTGAATCAGTCTTTAGAACTGCAGAACTGGAAGGACTCTGAAGGTCATACATACCCATTTATTGCAACAGGCCAGGGTCCTCAATAGCCAAGCCATCCTAGCCAAGCCATCCTAGCAGGTTAGGATAAATAATACCAAAAAAAGAATAGTAATCAATCTACCACAACCCAGGCTGCATTGAGAAGTTCACTATGAGTAAAAGGAGAAAGTAATGTGATGTAAACCCAGACAATAAAAGAGTGAAGAAGTGAGCAGTGACTCACGAAAGCGTATACCCTGCCACAAATTTTGTTAGTCCCCATCGCCAGCAATTAATACCTATGCTGGCTGAACCCTAACCCACCAATCCCTTAACTACTGCCTGTGCCAATCACCTAAGATAGCCGAAGAAGACCGAAGAGCCAACCTTAAACTGAGAATATTGCTAGCACTTTATTATGTTTTATCATGTTTGATTTTTTTAACATTGTATGTATATTGATTTATGTGATTTTAAGCACTATGTTGTCTGATTTTACTCTATGTAAGCTGCCCTGAGCCAGCCTAGGCTGGAAGGGTGGGGTAAAAATCTAATAAATAAATAAATAGTCTCTAAGGTACTACTGGACTCTTGCTCTTTACTACTGCAGTTGATGAAAGATAACATATACAGCCTTATTTCTGTTTGTTATTTGAACCACTGAAAAATCTGGCATTTATAGAATGCTATTATTTGTAGAAGTAATCCTGGAAAAAACACTCCATGAACCAATACAAACGTTCACTCTGCATTTTATCTGGTAAGGATAGCAGGGCCTTCTTTTCACGGCCACTAGCATTAATGAGCTCTAAGTGAGTTGCCATGCCTCTGTTACATAACCAAGGAGATGCTGGTATCTAATCAGTCCTGACATTTACAGGCTCTACCATTTTCAGCTATGAGGAATGTGTTAGTCCATCTCTGCGGCAGTGTCCCTGCAGGCCCTCCCTGGGAAGGAGAAGTCTCAGCAGCCTGACACTCGCTCTTCAAGTCTTCAGCCCAGGGGGCACCATGTGCAAATGATTTCCATCACTTTCCTTCTTCCCATACAAAGGGAACTAACCATGAGATGTGTGGTGTGTTTATCTTATATATTTTAAAAAAAAAATAAAGCCTTCACCCTTGTGAGTCAGTATCACATGCCCTAAGAGAAAGTAGATTTAATTACACATTTAGAGCAATAAATATGTTTCAAATTTTCCTGCATGAGCCAGTCTCTGTGGATAAATCTAATTCATTCCTATGGTAAACTTTTTACCCAGTTCGCTTTCACGTCCAGACTTCGTGACTCCCTTGGTTTCAGTCTTTAGAAACACAAGATTTGGATGTTATGTTTGTGTGAAATATTTGGCTAAGAGCCTCCGTGAAGGGATTCTACTTGAAATATATTCTACCTTTAACAGGGAAGGTATATAAGTGTCTCTAATTATCCCTAGAACAGGAACAGTAGAAGCCCAGGCAGGTTAAAACCTTCTGCACAGTTTGCAGTTCCTGTGTTTCATGCATGCCCTGGAGGGCTACATTATGAGAAGAGGATTTATTCTTTGGTGTCTATCTTGGATTTATCCAGTAAGAGACCAACTATAATGACCATAGGGGCTTTAATAATAAAAAAGACACTAACTCCTTTATGGATACATTATGAGAAAGGGTCTCATTCCTTGTCTTGTACCTTGAAATTGCCCAGGAAAAGCCAAATTATAATTTCCATAATAGCCTTAATAATTGGGACACTAATTCTTCTATGGACTCATTATGAGAAGATACATTTCTTTGCTTGTGTGTTGCCATTGCTCAGAAATAGACCAATAATCAGTACTATCGTGGTCTTAATAAAAGGGATGTTTACCCAGTGACGAGGAAGCAGAAACTCAAGCTAATATATGCCAAGCATTTGCTTGAATATGAAGCTTGTTCTTTATATATGACATATGTACACATGGCTATGGTGTTAGTACAAGGGAGAAAACCAGGAATATAAGGAGTTAAAATTAATGTTGCAGACTAAGAGCTGTTTCCACATGAGTATGTTGCTCAAGTTTCTATACTGTTTATGGTTGTCACACCATGCCTGGCAACCAATGGGGCAGGGATATGGGAGGCATGATAAGTTGCTACATCACTTCTAGGGAAAACCCAGAAGTGACAAATGGTAGCTCTAGGAATCACTGGAAACTGTATGATTTTACCATAGAGTTTTCAGCGATTCCTAGAGCTACTGTGTGTCATATCTGAGTTTTCCCTGGAAGTGATATAGAATGCAGATTGTGCTGGTTTTGTTTTGTTTTTTTAAAAAATCTCCCACCACCAGTTTGCACGTTTAGAGCTGCCAGCAGGCCACTTGCTGGCTGAAAGATTTCTAGCAGGCCACTGGAAGTCTTAATGCTGTCTGATAGTGTTTTTCACCATTTCCTGATAGCACTGTGGTGCATCCATGTACTTCCCAGGGTTTTTTGTGGAGTTTCTGTGATGTTTTCCAATGTGGATTTCCTGTAAAGTTTTGAGAAAGATCATAACAAAGCCTGGATGGTTGCTGTTTGGGTGGGCAAGTTTGGATTTTCCTGATCCCACTACACAGCAGCCATTTTGATTGCCCCTTTCCACACAGTGAACATTTCCTCCTATCACTTCAGGGTTCCCCCCCCCTTTGAATTGGCAATTGAATATTGTTTATCTTTATAATGATACAGCACTCTGTATATCAGGTTGTCTGAATTCTCAGTTTTCCCTTTTTAAATGTATGCCTGTTTGCTGTATCTTGTTGCTGAGATATAAAGGAAGAGGCATAGGTCTGCAACAAAGAAGAATAGAAACTTATTTTTTTAAAAAAAGGGAATGAGGGCTGGAAATGCAGAGAACTCCATACAGAAATTGTTAGATCATGCCCTGGTGGCATCTGGGAGAGAGAATGGGGGACTGAGGCAGGGAAACTAAGGGGAACCCTGCCACAGGAAGCCCTGTCACTGAAAATACACAAGCCTGTCCCCATGTGGAAGACACCAGGGCTATGACTGCAACTAAAGCGTGTGCCTGTTGGCTTCTTTGTCCCCTAGAACAAACAATTATTGGGTGGCTGCTGACACCGTGGCCACACTTGCCTGCATAGAGATTTGTGTCTCATCAAGGTTCTGCCCCAGGCCATGGTTTTCCCCACCAGTGTTCTGGGTGTTTTCACTTGAGCCTTAAATGAGAACCAGGGAAAGTGGATTGGGTTGTGAAAGTGAGTGGGCTGACCACATATTAAAGAAAGGAAAAACTCAGGTTTAAGGTTGCAGTTGCCTCTACAGCATAGCACCACCCCTGCAATGCAATTGACACCCACCCACAGCTCCCAACAAAGGGTCACATGAACTGCATTCTTCCAACCCCCCGCTTATTTGCAGAATTCCAGAGGTGCAGAGCATCAAATGTGCTCTGGACTGATGGTCAGCAGATCATATGAGAATTGTTCCTCCAACCCTGCGGCAGGTTCCACTGGTGCTCTGGGCGCAGCTTTAACAAACCTTGAAACACACACTTGCATCCTCATGCAATATGCAATCAAGCTGCTTGTAATAAAGGCAAGCTGCCAGAGCATTCCCCAAATGGCTGTTATGAGCAGCCACCCACTTGTACTCCTGTCCCATGGTTTTTGTCTTCATCCTGCATTCCATCACCAGTCTTTTGTGCCCCAGAGAGTGCATCTGCCAAGAAATCTTTTCAAATACATCTATGTTTCTGTGGCAGGAGCAAAGCACCTCCTGCACCTTCACCCCCCCCCCGCCCAGATCAAGAGAAGATCTAGTGTTTCCTTCTCATGCCAGGACCCCCCCCTTCCACCAGTAGCCTTTGAACTGGAAGCCATTGTGGATCTCATGCAAAGAAGCAAAATACTGAACAGATGCTGAGTGAAAATGGCACCTCCCCTCCCCTACCCAGTGCTCTTCAACCCTGTCTGTTGTTGAGAATCTTTTGGTCAAATCTCCCTGCCCACACACAGCAGTGTTTGCCATTGCTGGGAGCTTGAATTCTGGCCAGCACATTGCAAATGTACTGTGATATTGTGATTCTCTGTTCTGTGCTTAGTCACCATGCATGCTCAAAAATCAAGGAGGATAACATGGTTGCCACCATTACACACACACACCCCAATATGTAAGCACTAACTGGCTGTGGAAGAGTCCCAAAAATTCCTACGGAAAGTATCCCACTATCGTCATGCACTAATTATCTACATAACACAAAAATGTAACAATGTCAGAACGTTCATAGATCCTTGCTAATGGAAAACCAACATATGTCTATTTCCCACACCAATCAAACAAATTCATAAAACATCAATAAACATCTTGAATGTGTCACATAATGAATGAGTGAACCATCATCCGAAACACCACAGGGAGGTATGGGGGGAGGGAGAGAAAGGAGGGAGGGAATTAAAACAACACAAGTGCGAGGTGGTATAACCCACCCACAAAAATATGAAATTATGAATGGAAAGCAAAGCAGAGTCACACAGAGAAGGCTACATGGAACCCTACTGCCCATTTTGTCAAGATGCTATAACGTTATGGTATTATAATGGGGGGAAACTGAGTTGTAACTCAACCAGTACCATATATGTTTTAAGAAAAAATTATCAGGTGTGACATGGACAACCTGGAGGGGGCCAAAGGGTTTTCAATCTCCAGGTGGTATCTGGTGTTTTCCTGCTATTACAGTTGATCTCCAGATGACCACGATCAGATGCCCTGGATAAGATGGCTGCTTTGGAGAGAGGACTCTATGGCATGAGGAAGGAGAGATGGGCCTTTGTAACACATCACACAGCTCCATCACCCAGTTTCCACACGAAAAATTATGACCTCACCACAAGCATTCATGTCTGCACTGCCCATTTTGTCATGACGTTATAATGCTGCTATATTGCAATGGGAAAAATTGCATTGTAACACAATCAATATCATGGTTTTTTTTAAATGGTGGATGTCTCAGGGACAACCTGGGAGGAAGTAGGGCAGTAGATGGGGTGAACTGGTGTGACAGAAAACAACATTTACTTATTTATTTATTTATTTATTTTTCACATTTATATCCCGCCCATCCCATAAACAGGCTCAGGGCGGGTTACAACATTTTAATAAATACAATAAAATTTAAAATACATTAATACATATAAAATCAGTAGTCATGTTCGCCATAGGGAGAATCCGGCCTGTTAATGTAACTACATATGGCTGGTTATCAGTAGGTGGGAGATCGCAATCTCGGGGGGGCCATATGTGAATGCCTGTTGCCTCAGCCAAAGGCCGGGCAGAACAGCTCCATCTTGCAGGCCCTGCAGAATTGCATAAGATCCTGCAGGGCCCTGATCTTAATAGGGAGCATGTTCCACCAGGTGGGGGCCAGGGCAGAAAAAGCCCTGGTCGAGGCGAGGCGGACATCCTTTGGGCCAGGGATCACCAGGAGATGTTGACTCTCAGAGTGCAACGCTCTCCGAGGCATATATGGGAAGAGGTGGTCCCTTAGATATGTTGGTCCCAGGCCATATAAGGCTTTGAAGGTAATTACCAACACCTTGAAGCGGATCCGGTACTCAACCGGCAACCAATGCAGCTGACAAAGCACATGCCGAACGTGGGCCCGCACAGGCGTCGATGTCAGCAGGTGCACCACTGCATTTGAATTCTGGAATTCCTCACTGGAAAACTGTGAGTTAAGATCCAAAGGAAGAAAATATCACTGCAAAAGTGGATTCAGAGAATGTGGGGTAAAAGGGTGCAAAATCCAGATCTACTCTTGGGGAGGCAAAATGTTGTGCAGACAATTTTGCATAGTTTGATTATTTAAGAATGCTGACGTAGGGGGTTGCTTTTGGGTGGAAATGCTCTAAATGGTCTAAATTAGACTATTAGCCTATCAAGGTCAATATTGACCACTCTGACAGGCCATGGCTCTCTAGAGCAGGGGTGTCAAACATGCGGCCTGGGGGCCGGATCAGGCCCCCGGAGGGCTTCTATCAGGCCCGCAGTGGAACTGGCTGTCTTCTGCTGCTTCTTCCAGTTCTGCTGCTGCTGCGTCACTGTAGATTTGCAGCTTACAGATACGCACCTGAACAGCATACTCAGGGTTGCAACAGCACAGACATTTTGATGCAATAATTCAGAGCAAGAGGTGTCAGTTATCAGACACTGTTAAATAAACAAAATATTGCAAGAGTGCTCATGTTTTAAGCATGTTTTTATTTTAAGTAAAAAAACCACCTTTGTCTCATTTAAGTCAGATCTGGCCCTCATAACAAATGAGTTCGACACCCCTGCTCTAAAGTCTCAGGTAGATGCCTTTCATATCCCCTGCTCTCTGAGGTTTTTAGCTGGAAGTGCTGGTGACTGAACCTGGGACTTTCTGCCTGCCAAGCAGATGTTCTACCACTGAGCACAGCCCCTCCCAAGCATCTATAAGGATAAAGGGAAGGCAAGCGAAGCAGGAAAAGTCCAATATGTGTTTTGCAGACAATGCAGTACAATTTTAATCAGCATGTGCCATGGTGTAGAGTTCTTTGGGCCAGCTCAGTATGACAGAAGAACCAGTGGACAGAAAGCACCCTATTTTCCACCCCTTACGGACTCTGGAAAAAGTACCAGACCTCACTGGCAGTTCCATGGAATTTTCATCCAAAATTCTAGATGGGAATTTTCTTGAGTAGATTTGCACATCATTGAAAGAATTCAAAGCTGAATGTAACACACTAGGCTTCAGGGAATAACCAGAAATGGATAGGGAATAAGAAATTTCAAGCACTCTACAGCGTATCTCCTGTTGAATCTAAAGACTTCAGTGGTGCAGGAATTATGCCTTCTTCTTGTGGATGCTAATAATCAAGTAGTATTATTCATCTGAGCTTCAGCTGAAATTCCCTCAAGAGAAAGCAGCAGGTAGTCCATCTGCACAGTAGTTTGGGCCAATGTAGAGTTTGTTACTATAGTATCTTGCCCACTAAGGGAGACTTTTGAAAATCTGGGGAATAGATTATTTACTATTTACAAACATGACTGTTTTGCTATAGAAATGTAATGACACCATGTTTATTAAAGCAATAGGACTATGTTATGATGCAATGGTTTAAGGTGATTCAATACAGAATATTGTCTTATTAGCTACACTACTTGTATAGCACATATTATCTATTTGCTGTGTGTGTTGTCTGCCACTCACTACATTGTTATCTAGATTTGAGTCCAGTAGCAGCTTAGAAACCAACAAAATTTTCAGGGTATGAGCTTTCGAGAGTCAAAGCTCCCTTCATCAGCTACAACTAGGAATGGAGACCCTGAGTCCTTACATCCCAGTCAGAAGGGGGGATTGGTGTTGCAAAGAACAGAGTTAGGATGCAAAGGTACAATGCAAAATGTAATCAGCCTGATTAGAGCAGGGGAGAATTATTAGGGGGTTATTATTATCATTATTATTATTTATTAGCATCTGTAGTGAGGTGAGAATCCTATGTTCCTATTCAGCCCGGGGAGGAGGGTCCATTGTTCTGGATTTGTGAATGAATTCAGGTTCAGAAATCCCACATTATAATCTCTCCTTCAAGCTTCTCTGTTTGAGGACTTCCACTCTTAGGTCAGCAATGGAATGTCCTGAGAGATTAAAGTTTTGTGAGTGCTGGTTTGTGAGTGCTGAGGTTTTTGATGTCAGATTTATGACCCTTTATTCTCTGGACAGAAGCCTGATGTAGAGAGTGGAAGGACATTGCTCAAAGAGTGGCATTTTGCATTACATTTTGCATCATACTTTTGCATTCTGACTCTGACTGGGATATGAGGAAGGGATCTCCACTTCTACTTGTATCTGACAAAAGGAGCTTTGACTCTTTACAGTTTATACACCCAAAGTCTCTAAGGTGCTACTGGACTGAAATCTAGTTCTTTTACTGCAGACCAATAGAGCTACCCTCAGAAACTACATTATCATCTACCTATCTGATTCTAGCTTTTGCATTGTTAACATATCATGTCAAATACTTATGCTTTGTTTTCAGATTTCTGTCCTATTACTTCACTGATCAGATGTCATATTCTATCAACTGTGCTGACTTCCATTGTGTAATCCACCTTGTGTCTCAGTGAGAAAGGCAGGCTGTAAATAATGTAAATCAAAATAAATAAAATAACGTGCATAGATTTATTCTACATAAATTTCCTATTAACAAGATACATCAGATTCCCTACAGTTTAAATGACTGACACCCTTATATATTATTCAAGGATGGCCATGTTAAAAGAAGAAAAGTTAGGTGCCATGCCCCAATAAATGGCTGATCGCCTGTGGGAAAACAGAACTGCGACAGAGTGCTTGGGCCCGGAAATCTGTACCTCGGAAGGGACATGGGTGGTTTTCTCCAGCGCATGCTTTCGCTTTACAGGACTTTTCACCTTCTCTGAAAGAAGCCACAAGATAGTCTGTATATGGTAGTGATGGTGGTTCTTCATGGCAAGTACAAGGAAGTGCATGTCTGTAGTGGTAAGATACATGGGAAATAAAATTGCTGTAAAACCTGTCAAAGGTCACTGTGGCCACCCTTGTTTCTTTTGTGTCACTTCAACACTTGTGTGTGTTTTCTTGTGGATGTGAGTATAGGAGTAGATCTTAACAAGCTGGTCAGCCCAGAGTCTAAATTACTCCAATACTTTATTCTTGGCAGTAGTAAGCTACTGTTTCCCTCAGTGTTGTATTTCATTGGGAATGTGTATTATATAGACTTGTGTCAACACATACACAGAAGGCTAAATGAGATTTCTCACAAATAAAGCTTCAGAACACTGACTGATCAAGTAGTAAGTGATTATTTTGGTGTTTTACTCAGACCGTATAAAACAATTTGCTTGAACTGTGGTCATCGAAACACATGCTATATGCCAGCCGTTCTATAAAAGATTTCAGAAGATCTTTCTGTTTTGCAGTTCTCCCCATTTCCTGATGGCACCCTTCAGCAGAATCAGCAGCTCTCTCAATTCAACGATATCAGTCCCACATTGGCAAGATAACACCACAGGACCTGGACCGCAGCCTTCTCATGCCTACTACGCCCTCTGCTACTGCATCTTGATCGTGGTCATTGTCTTTGGCAATATTTTGGTCTGCCTGGCAGTTCTGAAAGAGCGTAGCTTGCAAACTACCACCAACTATCTTGTGGTAAGCCTGGCAGTAGCAGATCTGCTTGTGGCCACCTTGGTGATGCCATGGGTGGTATATCTTGAGGTGAGTGAAGCTTAGGCTGACCATCCTAACATGTCTGTTTTTGGCACTTATGCTTGTATGAGAGACCCTAAAAATTACAACTGTCCATTTAGAAGTAAACAAAATAGATAATGTTCTATGATAATGTTTTTAGTGTTTCTCTTTCCTCTGTTTTCACATTATAAAATGGTGGTACAACAGATATTTTTGCAGGTCATGAAACTGGGGGTCAGACTAATTACGGGACTCTGGGAGCTAATATCATGATATGAAGACTCAGCAATTTAGATGGAAATTGGTCTAGAGATAGGTGACTGATTCTGCCCAGGAAATACAAAAAAAGAACCTATCCTTACCATATAAATGTGACTTTATATATAATCAAGATGAGGAACTTATCTATTGGGTCACTTGCAGATATTCTTAGTGAGTGTCTCATATTTCTGCTATGTGTATAAGAAAACAAACAGAATAAGAAAAATGTAACCCAGAACTCACATTAAAAATGAATTTGCTGAGGAATAATGGTAAGACTATCATGCCATCTCCTTGAGTTACCTCCCAAGTCTGCTGGCCTTAACAAAAATGAAATAAAGCCTAAACCTCTGATTATCCCTGTGTAATCTTTACCTCTCTATATATAGTGAATGTGAAACATGCATCTTCTTGTATTTCCCATCATGTTGTTTCAGGTCCACATGTTAAGCCCAGGGAGCAACAACATATATGTCAGGAGGCTTTGTCACAGCCCAGGGCTCCTTACCTCTGGGGAAGAACTGGAGTGGAGGCCCAGCCCTTAGGAGGGCAGCAGCCCAGTGGCAGTGCTGGGCAGAGAGCCCACTGGGGCAGGAACTGCAAGGGAGGAGTGGTCAGAAGGAAGCCCCACCAGTACCAGCTCCCTGTGGAGCAAAGGGCTCCTCCGGCATAAAAGCCTCCTTGAGAGGAAGGGCTTGCTCACAAGTAGGAGCAGGGAAATAAAGGGGCAGTTGACTGAAGGCTGGGAGAAGGTGGTGGGCTTTTGCAGACAAGAGGGAGCCAGGCCTCCAGAAACCTCAGCAGTTGGCAGACTTGGCCCCAAGGGCAGCCAGGAGGAACTGTGCATGCCCGACTCAGGCAGACAGGCTACCTCGGCTTCATATTGCAGGAAGGGTGCAGCAGCCAGGGCAGGAGTGTAAGGGCCTGGGAGAAGGACCCAGGCAGAGAAAGCAGCCCCAGCAGCAAGGTGTAAACAGGTGGAGGTGAGGAGTAGTGAGCTGGCTAGGCCACAGGGTAATGGTTGAGTTGGCAATGTAGAGGAACCAAACCATTAAAATACAGTTTGGGTGTGTTATATCATCTCTGCCAATGTGGAGAAAAAATGGTGCCTCCCCAGGGGGATGTGGCCCCTGACCCTGGAGGATTCACAAACTTTGGCATATATTTTGGGTTTGTTCCATCTGAATGGAGCTGCGGTGGCTCAAGTGGTTAAGACGCTGAACTGCAGGCTGTGGAAGGTCAGTAGTTCAGCAGTTCAAGACCCGAGAGTGCCGCATGATGGGGTGAGCTCCTGTCTCTAGTTCCAGCTCCTGCCAACCTAGCAGTTCGAAAGCAAGAAATTGCAAGTAGATAAATAGGTACCACTTTGGTGGGAAGGTAACAGCGTTCTGTGCACCTTGGTGTTTAGTCATGCCGGCCACATGACCATGGAAATGTCTTCGGACAGCGCTGGCTCTTCGGCTTTGAAACGGAGATGAGCACCGCAACCCTAGAATCGGATTCGACTGGCTTTCAAGCAAGGGAACCTTTACCTTTACCTCCATCTGAATAAATTTACTCCAAGCCCTAAGAATGCAATGGCTACGAACTTAAATGTATAAATTCCAAGTTTAAACCCAAGGGCAGACAAAGACCAGTGATTTCAACAGACCTTAATAAATGTAAGAGTGTCTAGCAAGGTAGTGAAACCAAGCCTCATGACTACAGTTGCCTGCCCCAGATCTGGATATGCTTTAATAACTTCAGCGCTGACTTCTGCTCCACTGTTGCAAAGGTTCCTTCTCACATTTATGCTTTAGCATCTCGTCAGTCTCAGTTTCAGTTTATTGATACGGCCGAAGACCAGCACAAGTCACATAAAAGCAGCACGGATGGATTATATATAAATTGCAGGGAATTAGTCCAATATTAAATAGATCTATAAGATATATAAAATATATAAATATACAATATTACAAGTTAAAAATAATTAATAATGATTTTTAAAATTCTACTGTGCTACATAACATTTCCTGGTGGATTTTGCAAGCAGTTGTGAAAAACCTTGCGCTGAGAGCAGTAATCTGAGAGTTAGCATCATCTAGTCTGGTTAACAGGACTTCATTTCTCCATGACAGGTAGATGAGGGAAACTGAAAAAAGTCACCACTGTGTCGTTACCTTTTCTGTTACACTGACTGGAAAGGGTGTGTTCAGTGGGCTGACTCTTGGCCCATTGACGACATCACCATTGCTAGAAATCTTCAGTTAGTGCTGCAAAGCCATTTATTTGCCAGGTCTTTTAATGGTGTGTATAAATGATGTATACAAATTGCAGGAGGGAGAGGAGTTACTGGGGATTTTATTTTTTAGGTTTTAAATTGTAATTTGCAAGCCACTGTGAGGAGAAAGGCAGGATATAAATGTGTTCAATAAACAAATATTCATAGAAAGGGTTTACAGAGGACCTCATTGGGGTTGCAAGCCCCTGCCCTCTAGAAATGAGCAATAGTTTTGTTGTTGTTGTTCTGCCCATGCAACCAAACATCAGGAAAGGTGACACCTGATGATCTTCTCCAATGTGTACACCAATAAAAAAACCCTCAGGAACCGATCAGGAGAGAAGAGGGCAACCTTAGAGCTCCCATTTCTCCTGGAATTTGTCCATGTTGAATAGAAATGTCCACATCACGTATTGAGAACCATTACTTCAAACAAATTGACTTATAAACCCATTGTGCTAAATGATCGCATTGTTTCTGCTCAGAACATTCTTATCACAACTTTCAGTATGATAAGAACTTTTTAATTTAACTAAATTAGGCAGCAATGCTGTGCCAGGCTGCAAGCTAATATCCCAAGCCTTTAAAAGTTTATGGACAAGCCTGTCCCTTTGACTTTAATTAGACTTATGTTCCTAAGTAAATGTGCCTAGAATTGCAACTTTCGTTTCCAAACTAGTTTAATTAAATTGCTGTTTCACACTGTGGGCAGCACAAGTCTCAAATGTGAATCAACTGCAACAAATGCATACAAAACATACATTAAGTCTGGTTTGGTCTATAAATAGGGTGAAAGTCAACTGTTTAAACTAATTTTACCTGTTTTGTGCCATTCTTCCAAATTAGTATTTGTGAAATAACTACAATGTTGTAATTAAAAGAAACTTAGATATTTATCCTAATGATTGGCAATACTAATAGTGACCCTGGTGATTAATTATTCATGGCATATCACAGCCGATCAAAAGAGAAAGAGGGGAACTCTCATAGTGCAGACCTGCTTAGGGTCACATAATGAACCTCACAGAAAAATAAAGGATAATTTCTAAAGAGCAATTATCTCTATGGAATATTTAACAGCCAAAAAGCAGACAAACTTTAGGAGGGGGCAGACAAGAAGAAAGGAGTACATGAACAAAAGTATGTGAGAAGAAGGGATACTGAACACTGGTGATCTTTTGCAATCTATAGTACCTTTCATCTCAGGAATTCAAAGCACTTTGCAAACATTAAAAACTTCCTCAGTCCTTACAATCACCTTCTCAAGTCAGAAAAATTATTGCCAAGGCTCTAGTAATAAAGTTCACAGCAGGAGGCTTGGTTTTAACTTTACAGCATGCTCAGAGTCAATAAATGGAGTTAGGAAGTATTTAGATTGAGTTCGAGAAAGGCCCAGAAAAATCATGGACTTTAGTTGATTTAAAGTGCAGTCCTAAGAAGAGTATCCGTTGAATGGACTTCAGTAGGCTTCTGAGTAGACCAGCTTAGGATGACACTGTTAGATGAGAAAACCCTTCATATTGATAATTCTTGTAGCTGGGTTACATAAGGAAAAATCTACATGTTACTTAGGGGAACTATGATTGGATCCCAAACAACAAACATCCAGACCCTCCACTTATGGATCTGGGTTGTGATGGTGAGAAGGGAAGTACTAATTCTTTGTCCCCTGTGATATTTGCCTAATTGAAAATGTACCACCCAGGTTGTTTTTAGCCTTAGAAGGCAGAAATGGTCAGGAACAATATGGGTTGTTATGGACGCTCTTTTCTAAACTCCAGACACTAGCTTCCCTGCCCAGGTCAGCATACTAAGGCTTTTAGAAGTACAGTCTGACAAAACACTAACTCTTTTAGCTGAACTGCAGGCTGTGGAAGGTCAGTAGTTCAGCAGTTCAAGACCCGTGAGTGCCGCATGACGGGGTGAGCTCCCGTCTCTAGTTCCAGCTCCTGCCAACCTAGCAGTTCGAAAGCAAGAAATTGCAAGTAGATAAATAGGTACCACTTCAGTGGGAAGGTAACAGCGTTCCGTGCGCCTTTGGTATTTAGTCATGCCGGCCACATGACCACGGAAATGTCTTCGGACAGCGCTGGCTCTTTGGCTTTGAAACGGAGATGAGCACAGCAACCCTAGAGTTGGATTTGACTGGCTTTCGAGCAAGGGAACCTTTACCTTTATATGCCTGCAGACAAACTTGCCTGAATGCAAACTTGACTCATAGTCAGCAAATACAATTAATAAGTTGATTCAACTGATTGCTGATTACTCATTATAAGATGGGTTTTTTATTATTGCTAGAGGATATTAAAAGTATAGGTGACATATCTGCATTTGAAGTTTTAAAAATTATCTATTGCTGTTTTATTAATATTTGTGTTCCGGTTTTATGATAATTGTATTTTATTGCCAGAATACCAGAACACAACATTAATATTTGTTATTATTTATTTGTTAAATCTGGTTTAGTTTTATAGCTGTAAGTCACCCTGGATGTGCTGATGCCACAAAAATGGATAAACATTCCCAGAATGAAGGAAGGAAGGAAGGAAGGAAGGAAGGAAGGAAGGAAGGAAGGAAGGAAGGAAGGAAGGAAGGAAGGAAGGAAGGAAGGAAGGAAGGAAGGAATGGGGATCCAGGTTCAAATCCCCAGTCAATCATGAAGCTCATTAGATGACTTTGGGCCTGTAATAATCTCTCAGCCTAATTTTCTGCACAGGGTTTTCGTAAGGATAAAATGGAAGAGAAGAGACCATGTAGGATAAAAATGTGATAGACTGCATTTGCTGGACTAGGACAACAGAAGTTGAAGGTGTCATCTAGGTTCTGATCTAGGCTTATCCTCATGGAGCAATGAAAATGTTCTCACTGGGTGCGTTCAGACGCGCCGTTTGAGCCGTTTTCAGCACGGCTCAGAAACGGCTTTTCCCTGCGCGTTCACACGCCCAACATCTGCCCACCGTCCCCAGCCGTCGCTTTCTGGAGCAAACCCCCTTTGAAACGGAGTATTTTGGCACCACTTACCCAAGCGGTGTTTTCCATGATTCTCCGTTTCAAGCCGCACTTTCCCTGTCTGATCGCTCCATCCAGCCACTTCCGGGTGCTTCAACCCCCCTCCCCTCTGGGAAGCTGCCTCCAGCTTCCGGTTTTAGTCCTCCATTTTTTTCTTCCCCTTACCGGTGTGCGCTTGAGCGGAGCTCCGCACTTAGGTAAAAAAAGAAAAGGTTTACTGGTGCCTAGTTTAGGCATTTAGAGGAGTCCGGGATCTCGGGGAGGCCATTTTTAAAAGGACTCTTCCTTTAAACTTTAAAGGGACCTGTTGAGATTGCTCTTCTTCGCACCGGCCAAACTTCCTGTTCGGAAGAGGGCTGCCTGTGCGCATGCTCAAAGGAGAGGGGAAACCCCTCCCACCTGCAGGAGGACGGCGGGGCGCTCGAAAGGAGGAGGTGAGTCTGAGCGCGATTCTCCAGTTTTAAAAAAAAACGCATCGTGCCGGAGCAGTTTAAACCGCTCCAGCACGCTGTCTAAACGCACCCACTTATTGGCAAGAGCTTTTCTCCAGACCATGAACTTTCCGGTCCATTAGGCAGTTCATTCTGCCCTGGAATCCAAGTTGTAATACTGGTGAGTATGTATGTCTTGGACCTCCACAGACGAACGGAGGTCCAATATTTTGAATCAATGAGGCCTGTAAGCAGGAGATGAACCCTTCACTGTTTATTAAAATATATGGAGGAGAGATATAGGTATATACCATTATTTTAAAGGATGGAATAAAGGCTGTTCTTGTAAATAAAGGATAGGTGGCAAACCTAGTGTTTGGGCTAGACCACTCTTCATTCTAATTAAAGTTCTGTGTCTACCAACCAATTTAATCCCTTTGCTACATCTGCTGTTACACAAGGAAAGAATCAGGTTAATAGTATGCATTCTAAAGGTGATCGACTGCAGACTAAAAATTAAAAGAGCTGATGTGCACTTGATGTAACGTAATGTACCCAGTATAGTGATACCTTGGTGAACTCTTAGAGCTGATCCAAGGCCTTCCCTGCTGACAAAACTGTGAAGGTCAGGAGGCAATTCACTTTTGTGACCTCACAATCATATGGTCATGTGCCTTTTCTAAAGAGTTGATAATTAATGTTGTTGCCTAAGCAACCTAAGTAAATGTTTATTTCCTGGGTTATGTTGGATGTGCAATTAAGCCAGCCAGGTGATATTAAGAAAGATTAAAAAATGTGGTAATCAGTTCTTCTGAAATGGACAACTTCATTACGACTGTGCATTTTTACAGTGGATGGGATTAGGGGATTATAGAAGTCAGCTCTTGACTGGCCTATGCCTGAAGTGGATGGGGGTGCTTTGCCTCCCTCGGAAGGCAGTAGAGGCAGGGACGTATGACACCCAGTGTCATGGAGTCACAGTGTGGAGGGTAGGGTTGCCAAGTCCATCTTCGCCCCCAACGGGGGACTTTGGGGGCGTTCCTGGAGGGGGCGGGGCATCCCTGATGTGATGACATCACAGTAGGGACGTCCTCCCCCCCGCCACATGCCCCTTGCACATGGGGAAATGCTGTGCAGAGAGCTGGCATTTCCCCGCTCACCCGAACGCCAACTCCGTTTAAACACAGACAGCCTTCCCCGCGCGCTCGATCCTGAGCGGAGATCGGGCTCACGGGGAAACGCCAGCTTCCTGCACTGCCCCTTTAAGAGCAGGAAGCTGGTGTTTCCAGGCACACCCGATCTCCGCTAGAGATTGAACGTGCGGGGAAGGCTGCCTGTGGAGCTGGCGTTCCCCACCAGCTCTGTGCATTTAAAGGGAACCCTTCAAGAGAGAAGGGAGAGGGGTGGCTGTGGGTGTTGGGGCTTGGGGGTGGGGCTTCCCCCGCCGGCCATTTGGTTGGCGGTGGGTAGAAACCCCCCCCCAAGCAAGGGACCCCTGCCAAACCAGGGGGGTTGGCAACCCTAGTGGAGGGGCAGAGCCAGCAGGCATTTAAGGACAACTCCACCCATAAAATCTAGGAGACATTTGTAACCAAGTGAATGTTAACCAATTGACATTGCAATCCTATGTAGAGTTGGAATCAGTAGGCTCAGGCTGGAGTAACTCTTCATAGGATTGCACTATACCAAGTCTTTCGTAGCTCCGGAGTCATTTGGTATCAGTGGAGAATCCAGGTTATCTTGTGAATCTACAGGAGCATAACTCTAACTCCAGACAGCATCCATATCCTAATCATCCTAATCATATTTACTTGGGAGTAAATTTTGTTGTCTGTTTTAAACACAAAAGACATACCAAGCTGGATTAAAACACAAGCTTTTCTTAACTCTTCCAGTAGCACTCTGCTTCCTCCTCTTCTTTTTGATTCACTCCCTCTCCTGTTTCAAAGAAAATGTAGCAACAGACTGGACTTTTAATTCTTTTATCTATTTATCCTCCAGTTTCACCACTAATGTGAAGCCAAAGCTTACAACATCATTCTCCAGAGCTCCATTATATCCTCACAACAATAAACCTGCAAGCAGGTTAGGCTGAGGCAGAGTAACTAGCCTAAGCAAATGTCCACTGTAAAGGGGAGATCTGAATCTGAGTGTCCCCGGTCCTAGTCCAGTCCTCTGACCACTGCACCACACTGGCCCTCAGACAAAGACACATAACTCTTTATCTAGTGGGGTGCTTCTAAGAGCAGAAGTTCCCACTGTGACTTCTTTCCTAGTAAATATGCATTGCATTTCAGCTGAAGTTCTTCCCTACACACCTAGGATAGAGCAACAGTTTGTGAAGTCAATTAAAAGCAGAAGGGGGGGGGATGAAAATTGTGTGTGGTGGTTGCACTGCCCATATCTATAATCTTATAATTCAGCATATCTATGATGATACACAGCTGAAAACAGCTGAATAGAAACATTTTTTTTTAAATTTCTCCTTGTTGCCTCAAAAACAGGAGTTTGGAGCTTTTTCATTTTTAAGTATAAGTGTTCACTGATACATCAAGATTTGAGTTATTCCTGAAGCAACTGAAAGGAGTGTTTAGTCTATTACATTGTGGGTGTGAATGTGTGTATTAGAAGTAGATTTAGCTGAATGCCTAGGGCTGCAATCCTAAACACATTTACATGCCAGTAAATACCCCTGAAATCATTATGTATAATGAAGGTAAAAATAACTGAGATAATGAAAAATAAATGAGGTTTCTAATCTGATTTCCAGAGGCCTGTAATTGCATTGACTTACTTCCAATTAGAAATTCACACTGGTGTAAATAAGAATGGATTTCAGATCATATTTTAATCTCAAATACTCTCTCTCTCTCTCCTCCTCCTCCTCCTCTCATGGCTTTAGCAAACTGCTCCAAGAGCAGTAATCTATAAGTATTCTAGTGTGATCTAAAAAATGGCACTCTGGGGCAAGGTTGCCACTTAGGGAGAATGGATGGGCTTTGCCCAACTGCCTTCCAGACTGTGACTCAGCAACATCTGTATTCCTGACTATCTACATGCTCAGTAACTTGTTATAAATGAGTTAAATGACCTGTTTACTAAGGGTGCATGCCAAAGACACTAATCTTTTTGCTTAGAACAAGTTGAGTGGATTGATAATATTGTTAGAATTATTGTAAAAGTTATGCAAAGTAACCATGACAACTGTTGGCCTTTTCTGATTTGCAATACAGTCATAAATATTCATTTGCAGTATTTATTTCCTGCATTCTTCACAAAGTGCTTACAGCTCATGTATCCAAGACTGGGCCCTTACATCTTGCTGAGAATTCCCCCCTCCCTCCCACCAGTCCTACAGATGAAATTTGCGTAGAATCCTTGCACATGAAGTAATCCACACAGTGGCTTTTAGAATTATTCCTAAAAAGACTCTTTGCTACCTCAAAGACTAATACTTTCATTGTGCAATATATTTCATGAACTAGAGTTCACTTCATTACACAGACAAAACGTTATGTTCATTTGACATTACATAGACAAAATGTTATGTTCATTTGACATATTTATACACAAAACTACCAAAAAAGGTTTGGTAGGAAGAGAGGTCAGAAAAGCAGTTTCCCAGGAAAAGGCACACTACATTAGATTGCAAAGTACAGGTGAAAACAAGATCCCATCAAAAGGCTAAAAGATCCACTTGGTGTGGACTACACCCACATGCTGATGAATTGGCAAAGTAGGATAATTCTGAATAGGGTACCTAAAACTATAAGGATAAATCACAACTTTCAGTAGTCAACTAGCCATTAAAAGTCCCCTCTGATCCCAAGTCTGATTGCATCAAATTGAATTCCAACTCAGCAGCTCCTCACTGGAGTCTTTTTTTGAAACTGTCTGCTGAAATAGGGCACACTTCATTAGTTTCTGAGTGTTACTTTTGTGGAAGGAGTTTGTCTATTTTATGTTTTTAGTCCCATCCTTCATCCATCATATAGTTGTTCAAACAATTGATTGGCTGTGTGAACTGTTCCATTTTCTGGATAGCAGTGTACAAGTCGATGATGCACTCTTAAACGTTGCCTCATACTGGAAAGCCACTGGCTGCTGTACATACCAATATGCTTTCAGTTACCATTCCAAGTAAAGCTCACAATCTCTTGTCTATAATTTATTATTTATTTATTTAACTTATAGACTGCCCTCCCCCGGAGGGCTCAGGGCAGTGTACAACATTTTAGTAAATACATGTATCAATCATCGTTCCCTTTAAGCTGTGCAAGGGGATGCTGGCACATAAAATACCAGCACAGAAGTTTCTGTTTCTGCACACAAATGGGGGCACCTCCTTCTGGGCCCACAGAATTGGACTCCCTGGTCTTATCTCCTTGAAACTTGGGGGGATTTTTAAGGAGAGGCGCCAGCAGCTATGCTGCAAATTGATGCCTCTACCTACAAAAACAGTCCCCCCGAGCCCCAGATACCCCCAGATTGATTCTCCGTTATAGCAAATATAGTGGAAAGGGGTGAGTAGACCTGTTCTCCAGAGGCCAGGTCTACCTATACAGTGGAAAGGGGTGAGTAGACCTGTTCTCTAGAGGCCAAGTCAACCAATATAGTGGACTGGGGTGGGCTCACAACTTTAATGCTACTAGCTTTTTTCATTCACAAGATAGAAAATCTGCTCACAGCACAGTGGAATTTAGAGAAAACACTGAATTAATCAATAATAGTTAAATCCAGTTTAAAACAGTTCAAACAGTTCAAACAATAACAATAACAATCACAACTAATTCAGATGGTGCTGGATATAAATTTATACCCTTCCCCACGAAGGGGGGAGGGGAGGAGCAGAGGCGGCCAAGCTCAAAGACAAATGGTTGCTGTCTTCAACCATAGTCCCAGCAGAACATCTCTGCCTTGCAGGCCCTGCAAACTGCACTAAGGCCCTGGCTCTGGTGGAGGACAGCCGGATATTTTTGGGCCAGGGGTCACCAGGGCAACTACTTCAGTTCCTTGGACAGGAGCTCCCATCTCCAAGATCTACATTAGGCATTCTTGGGATTACAATGCCAAGCAGATTAAGTGAGTGAAAAAGACTAACAAAACAAGACTGATACTCAGAAATAGTCTGCTACAGACAGATTCAAAAGAGATATCAACAGAATACCACTTGTGGCCAGTTACAGCTCTCAGCTCAAGTCAGTCAAATGGATCATCAATGGTCTACAGCCTGACCTGGACTTCTTTCTCATAGACCTCAGGTGATAGGCCTTTCCTTGCTTATGTATATGACCCTAACCTAAAACAGCCTCTTCCAACAACAATACATCACCTAATAACCTAAGAGAGACATAAACTCTGGGGTAATCGCTGGTGGGCAATATTTACCGGTTCTGTCGTGCAGAGTGTTCCTCAGGAAAAATGGAGGGGAAAAAAATAGAAAAATGGGGCTACGTGTCCTGAATCAGCAGGTAACACGCGGAAACTCAGGCTGCAGACCTAGAGTTTAAAGATGGAGGCAGGGGTTGGGGATAGCAAGCTGGACGTAAGAGGGTCAAAGGTTCAATAGGGGTCGTACTGCAGAGAGAGAGCCGGTGGTCAGGCATCCCCTTATATGCAGGAGGGAGGGGGCTGGTCACAACCCCTGGTCACACCTCCTGGTGAGTCTGTCCCTGAAAATACCCTATTGGTTGGAAGGTGTAGGGCAGGTGGAACTGAGGAGTGGTCAATATTGAGGACTAGAAGCTTAACTCACGTCTGGCACCTGGCAGCAGTTAAAATGAGTCACCGGGCTGATTCCATTGTCTTCTTGATGACTTTAGCCAGGCCGCAGATGGCTAGCAATTAGTTGCCAGGCAACAATGAATAGTCTCTTCCTGGCCTATGTGAGGTCTTGCAGGTGAGGGGGAAGGGAAAGAGGCTGCCTGCATGAGTTAGAAGGAAGTTTTTGAAGTTCTTTGTCCTTGTTCTTCAGCAAGGCATGGTGCTGTGTTTAGTGTATACTGGGGCTGTTCCATTCTTCATCAGGAAAACGGGCTGGCAACCTATGCTGAGCACTGGAGCTGCTGGGGAAGGTCAGGAGGATGTCTCTTGCCTAAAGTGCGGTCTCTTCTGGCATCATATTGGGGTTACCATGTGGCTCAGTCCCTTTTGCATACACTTGCACAGTTTATTATTTTTATTACAGTTTATAGAAAGGCTGAAAAGCCTCGCAGGGCAACACCTGGAGATCTCCTGCTATTACAACTGATCTGCGGGCAATAGAGATCAGTTCCCCCACAGAAAATGGCTCCTTTTGAGGGTAGGCTCTATGGCATTTTATCCTACTGAAGTCCCTCCCCAAACCATGCCCTCCCCAGGTATCTCCAGGTATTTCTGCACCAAGAGCTGGCAACCCAAATATATCGCAAGGCTTAAAAATATCCACTTTTTCATTCTTCAGTGTGATACATAAAGCCACTTGACAACAGTGCACTTCTGCTCTCCACACAGGACAAACAGCTCTCTGTATAAAGGGATAAATTGACACAATTCTGACATAAAAGTGGGAACATTCAGAAATCACTGGGAGAATTTCATTCTCCCACAATGCTCTGTTACTGATTTAGAAGTGACCATTTTCCAACAAAAGAATTTCAAAGGGCAATTCCAATGTGAAACTGCTGGATTAGAATTCATCAAGCCTCTGAATGCATTGTCTGAGGTTTGAACAATGATCTGGGGTTTCTTCTGCCATTCTAGGTATTAATTGGTCTGGCAAAACTAGGGAAATTAATTTTCACCAGTTACTGCTATTGAGAATGGCCTTGTTTACATTTTAATTTTGCACAATTACATCACATCCTGTATTTTCTGCAATTTGTAGCCCTTTTACCCTGCTGTCTTCAATGTTTTCCTTCATAAGTTGTACATTTCTCTATGTCAAGGAGTGGCATCTGACAAAGTGGGCTCAACTTCAAGCAAGTTTATGCAAGAAAAATCAGTAACGTTTTTAAGGTGCCCCAAGACTCCTGTTTATTTTTGCTACAGTCGATTAACACAACTGCCCCTCTGGAACTGGAGCATAATGTTATCAAAGTCCCATTTCCTAAAGGCATGTACACCAAAAGACATGTTATTTAGATGCAAAATCACTCTGGGCCTGGTAAAATATTGTGGGGAGGGGATATTGACATTCTGACAAGCATGTTCTTGTTTTATTTTTTTTGTTGGTTTGTTTATATCCAAGTAGCAAATTGGGGCTTTTTATATGGTACAGCAACAAATCTCTATCTAATAACAGACTAGTGCCTCTCGCTATGGTAAAGCTGGCATGAAACAAAACAATAATGAATAATAATGAGCAAATCAAACCCAGGGCTATAGAGCTAATAAGGACAACTGAACAGATGCTGCCTGTTTCAATCACTCATTCAAATTTACTATTTATTATTATTATTATTATTGAAAATCCGTGACAAGCAGAGAGATTTCTGCAAGTCATTTCCATAGGCCAACAGCCAGTGCTTCATGTGATGTGTCACTGAATCACGGTCCTATTTTGTGTGTGTATTCTATATTTTAAATTGCTTTCAGCTAGGAACTTTCTTTTGGTTATGGTACAACTTAGTGATCCCCCCCTCCCATGAAAACTATTGGAAGGTAAATTACCCCCTCAGAGCTTAGAAGCCAACTCAGTGATATTATCTGCTTCTTACCTCACAGTGCAGATTCCATTCTTAACAGGCAGATTAACAGAATTGCAGGAGAGGGAAAGTAATGCATTTAGATAGGTATTAATTTCTTTGAAAAGTTTCTTTGCTTGCAAAAATTGGGAGGAGATGGAATCCAGTATCAAAGAAATCACATGTTCAGGAAAGTAGTATAGGATGAACAAACCCCCAGTAACTAGCTGAAACACAGATCCTCTGAGAGATCGTGGATTCCTAAGGTTCAAAGTGAGTGAGGGCCTAGTCATGTACATTGGTACCTATCCTTGCTTACAAGAACAGTTAAGACTCTTTCCCCTTACACCCTTGTAGAGTTCTCGGCAGCTCAGGAAATCAAAACTCTGTGGTTAAAGTTGTCACATCATATTATGGTTTGGATCCCATAATTCCTATCAGTGGAATAGGACTTCTTT
Organism: Gekko gecko; assembly: GCA_029375565.1. Classification (NCBI taxonomy): domain Eukaryota; kingdom Metazoa; phylum Chordata; class Lepidosauria; order Squamata; family Gekkonidae; genus Gekko; species Gekko gecko. The sequence goes on from JAPDNY010000004.1 coordinate 47,381,699, forward strand.
GTTCCTCTTCTGCCATTACATCCCAAAATGATTTCTGAAATGCTACTCCTGATGGACAGGGAACCCCAGGAACAGCGTGTGGGGGGAGGAGTCTGAAGTCTGCAGCATGAGGGAACAAATCAGTGAAAATCAGCCCTCCCTTCAGTTGGCAAAAATTGTTTCCGTAGGACCCAAGGTTCAGTGTTTCATAGCGTGAATCAAGTGTCAGCCTGTGTTAATTTAGTACCTCCTGGTACAATCCTAAATTGAGTCACATCCTTCTAAATCCATTGAAATCAATAGGCATGAAGGGTGTAATGCATTTTAGGAGGGCACAGCAAATGGTCTGATTGTCTTTACTATGATGGGACTGACTGCACTCAGCTACCTTCTGCTCCCTGCTGCATTTCCATGAGTAATCCCAAATGATTTGATTTTGTTCTAGGACAAGCTTGCTTTATGTTCTGAACAGAAGAATCACTCTGCAGTCTTTGTAGAAATCACTCTGTCTCCTGTTTTCTCTCTACCTGACCAAACTACTGAAGCAGCACACAGTGAGAAAGGAAATATGGGGTGGGGACTTTAGAAGTTACGAGCTTTCATTTAAGATGGGCACAAGTTACTCTGTTTAGGACTGTGCTGTATGTTCACCCAGGTGTTTAGTCATCATCCTCTAGAATCCATCCTTTTCTTCCAACAACAGTGTGTGATGTGGCTCAAAGTTCAAGAAATTGGGATGCTGGTATAACAGAAATCTAGGCAAGATGGCAGTCCCCTCCCCTTCTGATTATCCTATAAACAACAAATCAGCAGCTAAAACTTTTATTCGTTGTGCCATGTACCTATTCCTTATTCCTTATCTACATGTTATATCAGATGTAATTCAGTTTCCATAGCATTTCCTTTGTTGTGATATTGCAGAATAGGATTTTTTAAATTCCAGTTTCCCCTGCTTATTATTCTCCCCGCTTGCCTTCATCAGTGGGGAGGATGGTCCCTACATTTTCCTTTCACTTTTGCGATGGTGGGCAAGTCCTCCAAGTGCTGTGTGGCACAACAGTTTTTTTGTCTGTGACACAGGGAATAACCATATTTGTCTCTAAAAAGTCCATGAGATGTTTGTTCAGTAATTTCACTACTCTGTGGAGGAAGCTGCCACTACTGCGTATTAGCCTTCAGTTCACTTTGTGATTAATATGCAGGTGACAGGAGGAGTTTGGAATTTCAGCCGTGTCTGCTGTGACATATTTGTAACCATGGACGTAATGATGTGCACAGCCAGCATTTTAAATCTCTGTGCTATCAGCATTGACAGGTAAGAACTAAAGAGCCATGATAGCAAGGTATGATGGGAGGTGGAGATTTTCGGATATTGGGGGAACAGGTTGAAGTTGAATATGCTAGGTATGGATGTAGTAAAGACGGCTTATTGAGTGCTGTGTCACACCTTTGCCAAAACGTAACAAGCCAAGTCTTAGTTCAAGCTTTAGTTGATATGGACTGCTTTGTACAAGAAGCAGGACCTTTTCTGTTTTAGCTTTGGTCCTCTGGAATACTCATCTGCAGGATATCTGTCTACCTTCCTTTGGGCTTTTCCGCATGCTTGACTTACTCCTTATTTTCTTGGGAGTCGATCCAAAAACATTGGAATCAGTTTGGGCATGGTTCTTCTACATGTCTGCACTCCCTCTGTGTTGTCTCAGTTGTGGAGCCAGATTATTTTCTTCCACACATGGCTTAAATAATGAGGATTTTAAAGGGAGGGTGCTGTCGTCATTGGTGGCATCATCAATGGCATCACAGTAACATACACACCCTTTATTTTTTGTGCATGCTTATATATCGATATCATGACTGCATCTTTTTTAAAAAAGGCACTAAAATATCAATATATCAATATAGTGCTGTAATGATAGGTTTGGCAGATTCTCTGAATCCCAGTTTTCATTTTTTTAAAATTAAGTCACTAGCTCCTTCACTTGTGGAGATATGCTTTTCCCCTTGTATCTCCATAAGCCTGTCTTCAGGGCAGGGGAGGAGGAGAGGGAGTGATTTGATGCAGATAACAGTCCAATCAAGAGTCAGCATAGTGTAGTGGTTAAGAGCGGTGGACTCTAATCTGGAGAACTGGATTTAATCCCCCACTTCTCCTCCACATGAAGCCTGCTGGGTTCTCTCAGAACTCTCTCAGCCCCACCTACCTGACAGGGTGCCTGTTATGTAGAGAGGAAGGGAAGAAGATAGTAAGCAACTCTGAGACTCCTTAGGGCAGAGGAAAGTGGGCTATAAAACTCTTCTTCAATCTTCAAAAAGTGGGATGGAGGAGCATGGAAGTGCATGGGAATCTGTGGGAGTACATAGGCCAAAGAAAACCAACAGAAACATTACACATGAGGAAAAAGGCACCTCAGAATCAGCTTCCAGAAAAAGACTGGGGTGAAAGTGGTTTCAAAAGAAATGGAAAAACAAAAAAAGAAATGAAAATTAAAGGCACAAAAATGTGTGCAGAAATCAGGTGATAAAGTGAACCAGTATGGGATCAAAAATGCCCCCCCCCAAAGACTGATCTCCAGGTGACAGAGATCAGTTCACCTGAAGAAAATGGCCACTTTGGAAGGTGGACTCTATGGCATTATGCCCCACTGAAGTCCCTCCCTTCCCCAAACCCCACCCTCTTCAGGCTCCACCCCCAATATCTCCAGGTATTTTCCAAAACAGACCTAGCAACTCTGGATTTACTTCTTTTTCTGCTGTAAGACTTTTGTTGATTTTTTAACATTAGAATTCTTAAAAAATGTATATTACACTATAGTATTGTTTGGATGCTTTTATTTTATGCTGCCTTTTGAATGTAAATTGTAAAGCTGTATTTATTTTTTAAAAAACTGTGAAATTGTTCTGACATGAATCACACATCAACTTCCCAACTTATTTCTTTGTAGCAGAATAAGTCCAGGGAATGATCAATGGGCATGTGATTGTTTTTATACTTTTGAAGCAAAGCAGATCTCAGAGGCAAATTACACGTTACTTGTGTATGCAAGTAATATTGATTTTTTAAATTACTTTTTAAAAATTGTGTCACAGATTTCAGTTGTAATGATGTCCAGGATATCTAAAATAATAGCATTTAAAATCACGAGAAAAACAGTAAATCTAGACAATAACATTCTAAAAAAAAACTACACCAAGATCTAAAAATCGTAGATTAAAAATACAATCCTAAAGAAGATAAAACTATTCTGTGGGACTGTACTCATCCTAAACAGTTACACCCTTCTAAATCCATTGACTTCAATGGACTTAAGAGGCGGTAACTTTTTAGGATTGCACTGTAAAGCTCTAATAATAATAAAATTGCTGCCTAGCATTTTAAGAAAACAAGGTTAGCACCAGGTGACTATGTCAGGAAAGGCATTCCACAGAATCTGGAGCAATTGCTCTCTTTTTAATGTTTTTTTAATGAAGAGCCATCTTCAGACTCTCTGGTTTTTCAAGAGAAGCAGCAGCACAGAAGGAAGAGGGCATATATCTCTTTCCCCATTTCTATTTCCCTGCCTAAAATCATCCCAGCTGTTTCCCCCATGGGCTCCAGATGCGTGATTTTGAGCAGGCAAATGGTCAGTGAGGAAGAGTTAAGCACTCACAAATCCACTCAAAATTGCTGTCTTTGAAGGCTGATTTTATTTTATTTTATATTGTTAATGATGGATCCTTCTTAACTATATTTCCTTGAATCTATCATTTACCCCTCTTTCTGGCCAGTTCCTACCATGCAGCCTGAGGTCACTTCCCTAGATGGGAACAGCTTCTACATAATATGGTTTGAAGCAACCACAGCTTGGTTGTTGATCTGCTTCCACCGCCCCTAATAGACACAACATAGACACACAAACACACAGCAAAAAAAGCATCAGTCTCCTACCCTCGTTTGTTGACTAGGCTAAGCCTTTATTTCACTGCACATTAGCTGTAAGTAACTATCTACTTCTCTGTTGTTCTTCTTCACTCTCTTTCCCACTCTGCTTGTCTTGTTCATCTCTATCATTTAATCCCACATTCTTCTTTCCACTCTCCACTATTATTTCCAACATATTTGTTCTGTTGTTCTTGTTGCACTCTCTTGCATTATGAGCACAACGTTCTCTTCCCTTCTTCATTTCCTCTCTCTCTCTCTCTGTCACACATGCACACTTCCTCCTTTCCTGTACACTTCCTGTAACAACGGCCTTTCCATCACCCTTCCTTTGGAGTCGGTTCACCTTGCAGATATACTGCAGTGGTTATGCCTGTTCATTATCAGTACAGCACAGGGCCCAGCTCTTGCAGGAGGGTCTCCGTTATGATTGCAATGGTCTGGCTGATGGCATTTGCTGTTTCCTGCCCTCTTCTCTTTGGCTTCAACACCACAGGTAATGTAACAGTATCTTGAAATACAAGCTTTATCATCAAAGATTGGTGTCTACTGTTGTGATCTGAAACAATTAATATTCAGTGCTTTGATGGTTCAGGCTCTTCTTTGCTCAGACAATACTTAACTATGGAAAGCTGAGAAAATTCAGATCCTGAGCTTCATTTTAGGAGCTTAATTTCTATCAATAAACTTATAGGTTTGCCCTAAGATGCAGCCTATACTGTACACCAAGCAATTTTCATGGTTTCTGAAGTTGTGCCCTCTCTCTCTTCAGAAGATCCCAGTATTTGTTCCATATCCAATCCCAACTTTGTTATCTACTCTTCTGTGGTGTCCTTCTATCTTCCCTTCTTGGTTACCCTGCTGCTATATATCCGGATTTACATCGTGCTGAGGCAAAGACAACGGAAGCGAGTTCTCACAAGACAAGGCAGTCGGCGTGTCAAAGCCTGTTATAGACAGCAGGTATGGCCGTGCACTAACTTGTCAAAGCAGGGCTTCCCAAATGGCACAGAACTGTGTACCTCTTTCAACACTGGTTAGATTTTCTGACCCTACCCCAAATTATTGGTTGTCAGAGCCCACCGTGGATGACCCCTCTGCTATTCACTTCCAGTACTCCCAGCTTCTACCTCCCCATTGTACTACTGTATCCTTCCTTGACCTACTGCCTCCCTTGCCTCTTTCAGTCACTCCATGGGTACTGTAGATTTCAGCTCTCATCTGTTCACCTCACAGCAGTCACTGCTAGTGTACCATACACAATCCCCTCTTACTCAATTTGAATATTTTGTCAACTGGTGACCTGCTTGCTCACTGAAATTCAGTCTGAATGTCCCACTGCTTCATTCCGCACTTACACAGGGACAGGAGTTGAAACATATTGCCTTGAGAACCATGAAAAAGAAAACACCTCCATTTTCTGAACTGCAATCCTCTGGGTGTGTAAATACTTATCTGATGAGGACTCAAAGAATGAAAATTGTAGACTGTGTACCTATAATTTCACTCTGTCTAAATAGAGCGTGCCATTAGTCTGCAGCGAATACAACAGGATAGTAATCTTTCTGCGTAATGTTTTAGATTCTTGAACACGCAAGAAGCTGCTTTGGGTCACTATTATCTCCTCAGTGGCTTTCCAGAGTCTCAGGGAGAGGTCTTTCATAGCACTCCTACCTGAGCCTCTTAAGTTGAAGGCAGATGAGATGTTTTCAGAGAGTTGGAATGATATGACATAAGGCCACACTAGAAGTTTGGGCACTATGTGTAACACTCTCTCCATTTTAAAAAAAGGAAACATTGCTGATAGTACTAGAATCAGGAGGAGAGAAATAGTAGTGGGAAGCTTGCTTGTAATTTTCCCCTGTGACCACTTCCGCCCTCAAAATTAGGCTTTTCCATCTGCAATGATAAGAATGCCCATATCTTCTCTCCTGAAGAAGGCAAAGCAGGCAGGGGAGTGATTTGGAGAGGAAAGATGGCTAAAGGGGAAGGGTTAAGTAGACCGGCTCTGTCTACCATTCTTCCACTGCTGATCACAGCATCCTGCAGCTGTTTTTCATTTTTTTAAAAAAATAGGAGATGGATACATGCATCTCTCATCTAACATGCAGTTTAGTCTTAAGCAGTCATTGCCTATGGCATATTCATTCATTTCCTGTGTCTCCCAGGCTTCTAGGCCCCTTCAATAATAGATCTGTTCTTAATAAAAGAGCAACCTGTGGAAACTCATGCGATTCCTTCTCTTCAAGGTTTTAGAAGAATGACTGTCAAAATTGTAATTTCCATGTTTTTTTTAAAGTAATGGGATTATACATATTTAATGTATACATATATGCAAGCTGTGTTGCTTCAATATTTAGGCTGGTTTGCTCTTTAATTAGTTAGGTTTCTACAATGGATCTGAACCACCACACAGACCTTGTGAGAACCAAACAAGGACTGCCAGTCTTCCCCACTTTCCCCTCACAACTCCCCAGAGTTTAATCCTAGAGTCACAGGACTCATGTGGTGGAATAACCAAATGGGCTGAGAGGCTGCTGTGGGGGAGGGGGCATAATCACTCCCTTCTTCCCCGTCCATCAGCTGAGCTGCACTCACTCCAGAAGCAGGAGGAAATGATTTTGCCCCTCTCTCCCTCCCCCCCACACACACATACACAGAGCAGCCTTCCAACCTGTGTGACTGTTACTCCACAGGAGTCCTGCAACTTTGGGAATAGACTTTCCCAGGTCAGAAATAGCTGCTGAGGGGAATGGAAGATCAGCAATGTTCTACACCTTCTGCCAACAGCTTGTGAGATCCAAACCAATATATTGTTAGCTGCCCTGGGCTCTGAGAAGCAAAGGTCAGCTACGAATATTTTAAATAAAAGGAATGGCCAGTCATGGCACAAACTATGATGGCTTTATCGCGCTTATTTCAAATATTTGGGGGAAAATAACAAAAACTTACCATCTGTCTCTAGCCTAACAGGAATGACTCCATTCTGCATTAGGAAAAGAAAATTACTTCCCTTAAAACCACTAATGGTATTAGTTACTTTGGGGAGCAAATATCTTATTTATTAGTTAAGATTTGTAACCCTAAATGGGATTAATGAGACAGCATAAATCTCCATTGGGAGCACAGATGATCATTAGCATTTTCACAGAGCTCACAACCAAAGGTCAGGCAGTCAGAGCTTTAAAAGTACACGTAGACTCAGTTGTTAATTTGGGTTATGACTAATCCTTGTCACTGCTAATTTCAGTGGAGCCATTCATTCTTTAGAATGCAAGTTGTTGTGTACTGGGTTCGACACATGGAGAAGCTGGACCCTACGTGATCAACAGCTCATGGTTTATTGGTACACAACACATAACCAACCGGCCGAAGTGGCCAACTATATACAGTCCCTGAGTCCCACCCACAGGTCCCATTGGAGGGTTTAAACTTCCCGCCACAGTTCCTATGGGTGCCTCCTTAGAGGGTTTGGATCCTTGGCCCCTATTGTCTTCGGAAGCAAGCTCAGGTTGCCTGCTGCTGGCACCTAGTGGTGGTCCGCGGACATAACACAAGGGTTCTGATATCAGGTCTTCTGATCCTGCCCCAATACTAGCTGCCACACAACGGTATCAGTGCCAGTCATTCTGCCCTGCAGCTTTCATGCTATAAAAATACTCTAGGCTCCCTCCTTCAATATACTGTCAGCTGTGCAGTTTTCACAACATTGAGCCGATTTTTGGCAAGGTGGGATATAAATGGAAAATAATAAATAAATAATAATAAATAAATAAAATCAAGGCATAAAGCTTCACTCCACTGTTTGGAAGCTTTTGACTCCACAATAAGAGCAAGCTTGGTATGGACACCATTTCATGATAGATAATTCCAGGTGGGTAGCCATGTTAGGCCACAGCACAGAGACAAAACAGATGCCCAGTGTCTAGATGTGATGATGCAAGCTTAATGAAAGCTTATGCTGCAATGAATTGTTAGTTTTTAAAGTGCCACTGGACTTCTGTTTTATTTATCTGAAGGACTGTCTTCAACCATACGTTTCTGCCCAGGAACTAAGATCACAGTGAGAAGCCTTCGTGACTATCTCATCAATCAAAGAAACTTGTTTTGTGGGTACATAAGAGAAGCCAATGTTGAATCAGGCCAACGGCCCATCTAGTCCAACTCTCTGTCACACAGCGGCCAAAATATACCAGGTGCCATCAGGAGGCCCAGCAGTGGGGCCAGGACACTAGAAGCCCTCCCACTGCTGCCCCCTCCAGCACCAAGAATAGAGTGCATCACCTGCCCCAGACTGAGAGTACATGAGAGAGGCTGGTTGGATTCATATCCTGTTCTCTGGTTGTGAACAGAGACCTGATTTTTTTGACAATCAGTTTGATAGTTCATCCATTTGCTCATCAGTGTTTGCAGGTTGTTTTTACTATATTCCTTACAGCACAATTGGCTTTTCACATGCATTCGCACACAGACTGATAGAGCTCTCCTGCTCTGCTGCTGAGCAGGCAATTATTTAAATAGACAATTAAATCACTCATCCAATCACTCACAAATCATATAGATGAGCCATCAATGAATGCCCTTTGTTGTCCATCTACATAGTCCTTAGTGGAGCTAATGGCTACAGATCAGTTTGAATCGGCAGCATCTTTGCATAGGTATAGTTTTGGGAGAACCTAATGCAAATCGATTTGGCAGGCATTTCTAGATGCTCATCATGAACCAAACAGACTGAGTGATTTGTTCACATCTGATCACCACCCTCAGATACAGTCAGTTCGACAGTTGAATGTGTTTGTGGCAAAATGTGCAGTTTCCCTTGATAAGTAGCATCCCTGCTCCCCGTCATGTTCATTGGGTGCCCCTGAATTCTAGCATTACAGTAGAGGAAGGAAAGAGTTCTCTCTCTCTCTCTCTCTCTCTCTCTCTCTCTCTCTCCCCTCCATGTTCTCCAGACCATGCATAATTGTATCCTGTCACCGCTTAGTCATCTTTTTTCTAAACTCAAACTTCTCCAGCTCTTTTGCCTTTGCTTTTATTGATTGAGCCCATTCACCTAGGTGTTGAAAAGGAAGGGCTTGTCAGAGCCTTCTTCTATGAGGCTTCATAGATCATAAATGTGTTCCTGTCCTGACTGTGGCCTCTTGTTTTTCAGCAACATACAGAGATAAAAGCTTTACACCAGAGACCTCCGGATGCCCTCTCATGTTGCTTGCAGCTGAAGAGTTCTGACCAGAAACTGTCTACTGAAAAGAAGCCCCTGACACCCACTGAATTGCAGCAATACTGCAGTTTCTGTCATGAAGCTTCCATCTCCACTGTGGAGGATAAAGAGGCTATTGACCTGAAGATGAGGAGGAAAACCTCCTGCTTAGAAGTGCGCAAACTCAACAATGGCCAAACAGCGACCTCCTTGAGACTTCCATCCCAGCAACATCGGACAATACAGCTCCGAGAGAGGAAGGCCACCCAAATGTTAGCTATAGTTCTGGGTAAGTAGAGACGTTCCCTCCCCTTCGAAGGAGCAGTTTGCAAAGCAATGAGGGCTCAAAGGAGATGGTGCAAGGGAGATGTGCATTACAGCTTCCTAACTTGTTTTTAATAGCAAGCTGCTGTGGATTTGATTGAAAGAGGAGTGAGGTGAGCTAAGTAACTCTTATCTGCTTTCCTACTCAGAGCTGATACACAGCTCCTTTTCCACCCATGGGGAAAACAATATGGGTATTGTGTTTTTTTTCTGCTATAGGTTGAAAAACAGCTTTTAAGGGCAGAAACAGCAGGCATGGAAGTAATAATGCAGCCTTTTCTCCATGCAGTTCTGACTTTTTACAAATTGGGTGACTACATTCATCTTCTATGCAATATCTATATTGGATAAACTCACAGAAATGCTTGCGAATTTGAATTCATAAGAATAAAGAAAAAGCCCTACTGCATCAAACCAAGGATCTGTTATGGAGTTTCTGCCACCTGTGTGTGTGGGGGGGGTCATTACTTAAAACAAGCACTTGGAAACCAGAAGTCTTCCTGTTTCAAAGCAATGCATTACCCATGAGGCTGTATGAAGATGAATCAGTCTTTTCAATTATGATTCTGCACAGGTACCCATCTTCTAACCAAAGAGGTCAGAAGTTTATTTCAAGTCTTGGTGAAAATCTTCTATTCTAGCCAATGATCCCTCAGGGTTGCCTTTTAAGAACTTTATTTTAAATTGCTCTAGTCATCTTTGAACAGATAAAATAAACATCACAATTATAGTGAAAACACTAGAATACGTAAATGAAATTATAAATAAGTATATATGTCATCATTTCTCCTGCCTACAATTTTTAAATGCAGTTTCTAAAATTTGTTAACAAGTCTTTTCAGAAAAGATAAGAGAGTCTCACCATAAACCAGGTCTGTGTGATTTAGGGTTTTAAGATGTGGCTGTCTCATGTAGACATAAGTACATGAGCCTCACATGACTGTATTAAAGGGTCTGATTTGTTCTCTCCAAAGGCATGATGTTAGACACCTCTGAGCACTCCAAAGAATAATTGTTGCAATCTCAGTTCCATTTGTTCTAGGGTTTATTCTGGGCATAAATCTATCAATTCATATGTCATTCTTCTCAATTCTGAAAACTATAAGTTAGCTAGGACAGTGAAAGATGCACTTTTGCAGATTTGCACAAAAACCCAAAAACAAATTCTGAGGCTTACTATGTCAAAACACAAAATGTTAAAATCCACTACAGATCCCTCTAATCTGGTGTCCTGTATCAGAGCTCTTTCGCTATTCCCCTCCCAGGCAACTGGTATTCAGTGAGATACTGCTTTGGAAGATTGTCTGTCATGGCTAATAACTGGTGATAGACTGTCCCCTGTAAATGTAAGGGATAGTTCACTTAGCTAAGTCAGATTTTTTTAATATGTCAGTTATGGTTGTGTGGTTGCTTCACCATGCATGTAGCCTGATCTTAACCCCACATTTTACTGTGCCACTGCACTGAAAGCAGGCTGAGGAGTGGCTCTGCAAGAGCATTTAATATTTGACACTAAACAAAGCCTTTGGAAGTACATTCAGTAATTCAAGTGTAAAAGTGATGTGTGTTCTGTTTTTAAATCATTCTCTTCCACTTTTATTCCTCCTTCAAGACCATTCACACACGAGCATAAATTTGTTTTTATCCTGTCCTTTCTCCAAGTAGCTCATGGCCCCATGGTTCTACTCTCCTCCATTTTATGATCAGAACAACCCTCTGAGTGTCATTCTAAGGTAGAATTTTACATCACTGTAAGCCTACTGCCTTCAATGGACTTAGAAAGGCATAACTCCGCTGTGTGGGATGGCGCTGTCAGTGAGTTTGAACCTGCATTCCCCAGTTCTGGTCCAATGCTCTGCCACTCTACCACACTGGTTCCCACAAACAGCCAAAAGAATCTGAAAGGGTGAATGGCAATCACATGATACCTCCACTGTAATGCAAAACTCTGCAGTTTTGTTCACCATGTACTTTCAATATGCCAGTGTGATCATCTGAGTTAGCTCACAGGAGGGTGACTTGGGATATGCAATTTGTGTGAGGAAGGATTTAGAGCTGGGCTGAGCAAAAGTAATGATGATATCTCATTCTCCTTTAATCCTAGGGACGTTCATAGTCTGCTGGCTGCCATTCTTCTTAACACATATATTGAACACCCACTGCCAAGCCTGTCACATCTCCCCAGAATTGTATGGAGCCACTATATGGCTTGGCTATGTAAACAGTGCCCTCAACCCCATCATCTACACCACCTTCAACAGCGAGTTCCGCAAAGCTTTCCTCAAGATCTTGTATTGCTGAATGCTTGGAGAGTGACACAACATTGCCTTCCAGGTGTCAGACATCAATGAACCAGAGGGAGGGAGAACATGGGACTTCTCTTCTCTCCCAGTTCCATGGGTTTACTCCAGCAATGCTTCTACAACAATAACAGTCATGTGTCCTATGTTAAATATCAATGCTGAAAGGATCCACATGAGCTATGAGCATTTTTGATAAACATCCATTACAAGTCATTCCAGACAGTTTCAGGATGCACCAGTGTTGTTCCAGCACATGGAACTTTAAAGGGGCAAAGTTCTATGAACTTTTCATCCAAGGGATATGTATCATATTGTGAACAATTCTGAAAAGATTCCTATAGGAATTGTTGGGAAGCAGGGAAAACTGAATCATTTAACACCCAGTATTTGAGGTATAGCACATCCATTATCTGCAATAGCAAGATTTCAACCAATGTGAATTGTATAGCAGAATATGATTGCACTCAGTTCTGCCCACTACTGTGTATCAAAACATATCCTGCCAATCAGCAGGCCACATGCAAAGAGGAGTCTTGGAAGTGGGTTCCATTCATTGAAATAGCCTCACTTAAATTTTTACGAACTCTCTGCTGGAGAACTATAGATGCTGCCAAGTAGATAAAGCAAAAAGAGCAGCTTTAACAACACTAATGCTTGAGATGTATTTTAATTTTTTGAAACATCACATATTCTTGGAATATTTGCAGCATATGCCATCCTTGGAAATATATCCAACCAATTTCCGTGGGTCTTCTAAGTACTGTATTTATGACTAGGGTGCTAGACAAAGATATTTTATGCTAGGATGATATGGATCTAACTGAAAAGAAGCTCCCCAGATGTGGTTTGTTCCAATAATCCTGGTAGTAGTTTTCAAGATGGAAATAGTTGTGCCATAGATATGTACAGAGAATTTTGAGTGAAAATAGAAAATGGTTCTCCTTTTCAGCCCCAGAAGTTCTGTAGGATGGGGCTGCATGCCAAAAGCAGCAAGTGCTGCATATTTGTTTCCAACACAAGGCTCTACAATCACTGAATTAAGTTGTTGTATCTCCTGAAAGTTACCCATGGTATGTCAGTTGCATCTAGAGAAGCCATAAAAACAGGTTGCTTACCTGTAACTGGTGATCTTCGAGTGGTCATCTGTGCATCCACACATCCTTTCTTACCGACGAGGGATCAACGCAGGCATAAGTCCCAGTGTGTGGAATGCACAGAGACCACGAAGAAGATGGCAAGCTTTGGAGAACATCAAACAATTGGAGCAGATAAGCCAGACAGAGGTTGGCAGGCAGCTAGAAAGATCAGAGGCCAAGGAGACTGAAAAAGTGAAAAAGGTTAAAGTACAAGGAAAGACAGAGAACAAAGAAATACAACCTGTTAGACTGAGAAGAACTTTTCTGGCAGTTGTGGAATCTTAGCGAGATCTTCCGTTGTCTGCACCAATACAACTCTGCCCGGTTCCATACAACAACCATTTATAAGGACCTGATCCTAGAGTACTTTCTAGGTGAACTTTGCTTGTTTTTTTTCTCCATATAGCAAATCGACAGCAAGTACTCTCCAATTATTTTGAATAAATACAAGCACAACGAATCCTTAACAGTAAAACATTTTCAAATCACTTTTCTCTTACGTTTGATTTCATTCTTCTAAACAACCGAATATCCAAATGTATAGAGAAAAATCAGTTTTATTATATCAATCAAGTAGACATTAAGGTGCCATAATATTAATTACTCAGAGACCCTAAGGATCTAACTAGATGACATGACAGGAGAACCATCACTGGATCTCCTCAAAAATTGGTAAATACCATTTGTGTGGACCTGGACTGGAATCAGGGCCATGGTGTAGAAGGATGGGGGGGGGAGATCATTCTCAGAATGATGAGAATGTTCACTCAGACTTCTGAATGGCTTCTCCAGAGAAGAGCAATGATTAATTTTGCTCCTTTGAGTGAATGTTCTCCTTGAGCTAATGTCAACACATTCCACAATGCAGTATCCAGCTTGATGCTTTGGGGGATCTTGCTTAAGCTCTCCATTGACCCTGAGATCAACATTGACTGCATTGCTAAGGGACATGTTTTTTCACTTGCCGATTGAACGTGTCAGCCTATGGATGCCCTTGCCTCTTCTAGGAAGTGTCTCCTTAGCTTCTAATATTAACATTAAATGTTCTCCTTGCTTCTTTTCCTAGCGGGTGCTAACAGAGGGCCCTCCAGCAAACATGTGCATGGGAGGGGCCCTACAAAGTTTATGTCAGTAAACAAATCAATTAAAGGATTACAACATATTTCTGTTTATATCTTGTTATTTAGCACTGCTGTGCTGTTCTCTAAACTGTAGATTCCATAAAAGAGGGCATCTGATCCACCAATAGTGCTTTGAAGGGGATAAAATGATAACAGTTTGGGTGGGTGGGGGAACAGGACCCATTAGAAGGCAGGATGGAAATGGTGGGAAAGGAATGTGGTTAGGGCTGAAATACTTGGCGAAAAATGTTAGCTGCTTCCAAAATGAGCTCTACCCAGAAGCCAAAGCAGCTCATCCTCCTGCTTGCTCCCCCAGATGCTTAAAAAAAAAAAAAAGCCCTGGTAACCCTGCTGATTAGGCAACAAACATGAGACATTTGCAAAAAGAACATTTGCAAACGTTTGCAAAAAGAAGAAATCTTACACGAGTTTGGAAAGGCTTGCCTCATTTTTAAAAAAGATGGCTGGGAGAGTATCCTAGTGGCATGAGGGGCATGCCCTGGGCCCCACACTCCCCATGCAGGGGGGGGATCCCCCACTGCCCTGCACCCAAGCTGCCCCAGCACCTGTTCTGAAGTGCCGCCCTCCCTGAGTCATCTCTGATCCCTCATACTGCCTGAGACTCAGGCGGGAAAGGCTGATCAGCTGTAGAGTGGTGGGAGCACACCACCCTACAGCTGATCACCCCTCCCCACCATACTGCCTGAGTGATTCTTGGGCCCCATCTTAAAGTTTTGCCCAGGTCCCCAGAATGACTAAGATCACCCCTGAGCTCCTGGGCAGAGAAACAGGTGGAAGTCATATGGGTGAGGTAGGATGGGAGCAGCAGAGGCAAGGTGAAGCCAGAGGGAGCCTTGGGCGGCAAATACTGTTGGTGCCAGTCAGTATCAAAGGGTGATGTATAATGCTAATACGTTCTGTGGATTCTTTTGCTAAGGAACAACAGCCTCCAAAACTCCACTAGTATATGGCTGTACTGGAAAACACAAAGCATAAGACTGGCTCCTGCACTGCAAAGATACATATGACTTATTGTTCAAAATCAGTCTCATTGCTTATATCAGGTCTCAGAATCTGTGCCGCCAACAGAGTGTTGAGGGTCAGTAGGGCTTCATATCCGGGGGCACTCCTTTCCTTTCCACATGTCACTATGGGGCATTGCATCTTTAGGACCAGGGGCCATCAGGGGTCTCCCCTGGCTTCAAAGCCAAAGATTTTGTAAGCAAAGTGCTGTAATGAATGAAAATCAGCAAACTAAACCCAGCGCAATACTTTAGTAAACTTCACTAAGCCCAGGACATTACTTCAGATGCTGCCCTGTGACATCACTCCTGATAAAAATCTTGTGCATATATATATATATATACACACACACACACACACACACACAATGAAAAATGCTCCATTTGTATTGGTGAAGACACACTGCTGTTTCTGTTTGAAGTATGTAGTGTCCTAGGCATAGCATATGTCCAGTTCAGGCTGAGTATGCATGGTATTCTAGACGTGGTCTGCAGTTGCTCTTGCAGTTATCACTACAGTGTTCTGAGAATAATTTCAGGATGAAATTAGCACATCTGGTGGATCCCAAAAGGAAAAACCAATCTCCAATTCTTTTCTATTCCCCTTCAGAGTGCACCATTCACTTATATTCAACAGGGGGAGTTCAACAGGGGGCATTCAATCTGTCTAGTTGTGGACTAAGACACTGGTGCTTTACATAAAAGGACACATCTCTTATATATCAATTGACTATGATAATGTTCTAGCATTATTTTCTATGTCAGATATTTCAGTGGTTTGCCAGAGATACCTCTAGTATTTAGGGGCAGCTCAAGGTGGCTCAGAAGATAAGACATTGAACTGCAGACTGGAAGGTCTGTAGTTCGGCAGTTCGAGACCCTAGTGCCACGTGATGGAGTGAGCTCCCATCTCTGGCCCCAGCTCCTGCCAACCTAGCAGTTGCAATTGCAAGAAATTGCAAAAGCAAGAAATTGCAATTAAATAAATAGGTACCGCTTCGGTGGGAAGGTAACAGCATTCCATGCACCTTGGCATTTAGTCATGCTGGCCACGTGACCACGGGGAAGTCTTCGGACAGTGCTGGCTCTTTGACTTGGAAATGGAGATGAGCACCGCCCCCTAGAGTCAGATTCAACTGGCTTTTAAGCAAGGGAAACCTTTACCTTTACAAGGTTGTCCTTTACCCCAAAGCCCAGTTTTATAGAACTTCAGAGTTAACAGATTCCTAATGCTGTGAAAAGTGAGGTGTGCATAGTCTTGGGTGCTTCAGTGTACAGAGACTTAGTGCTTCTCCTGTCCATGAGAATTTGGCCACCCAGAGCCAGGGATGGAAGGCTGGTGTTGCTCTTCTCACAGAAGTACCCCGAGCTACAGTTCTTTATTATTCCCCTTTGGGGTGTACCATTCACTTCTATGGGAGGATTCAATGGGGGGCACTCAAGGTGAACCAGCTGTTTGGCTCTGGTGTAGGGCTGCAGCCAGAAAATTTTGGGTGGTGGGGCATTGGGAAATCCAGGGGATGGGGGTGGGTGGGAGAGAGAGAGAGAGAGAGAGATCCGATCTGCAGGTGAAGTCGGCTGTAGAAGCAGGAAGGAGACCTCTGACTGTCAGAGAGGCCCAGACTCAGTGGATATTCCTCCTGCTTCTGCAGCCTAACAGCTCTTAATCAGGGAGTGAAACTGACCATAAGTGGCAGGGTGGCTTCCTTTTCCTTCCCCAGTCTCCAGGCTGCTGTGGGGAGCTGGGAAAGGAGAGAGAGAGAAGAGGCATGTTAAACCTAACAGATGATCAGTAGGGAGTGAAACTAACCAGAAGCTGCAGGGTGGCTTCCCCTTCTCCAGCCTCCATGCCACTGCAGGGAGAGGGGCACCGGGGGGTGGGCTGGGGGTCTGGTATCCTCCTGGGGTGGGGCCCAGCTTGTCAGTGGTGGGGATGCCCCACCATGGCTACAGGCCTGCTCTGGTGATCCCAGCCATAAAAACCCAGCATATACTGCATCTCCATAGAAAACACCCCCCCCCCATTTCTTTCGCATAGGCCCATTCTGGGCTGTGGTTTTTGGCTGTGCTGAAGTGTTTGAGAAACTTTGCTTTATATATGGTCCTATACAGCAAAGCTCAATTTAACCTTGTGAGACTTGTTCTTGCATTTTAGTACAGTTGTCAAAAATAATGGATTCAAAACTCAATATGACAAAGCAGCATCTGCTTACTGAGAAAAATGCTATAGGAGAAAGGTGAATGTGAATTGCCACCAAAAATAAAACAATGTGTTACTTACTGTATGCCTAGTTTTGTATGAAATATATTGAAAAATAAAGCCTGCTTGTGGATTTTTTACAGTCTAAAAAAGAAAAGCAGCATAAAACAAAATAATTGAAAAAGTCAGGCAAGAAAGATAAAACCAAGAATGCAAGTACAAGAAAATCAGTCAGGGAGTGCAGTCTTCAACAAACTCATTTCCCACCTTTTTAAAAATAAAATGAACACAAGAGGAGAGTAAATGCCCACAGGCAACAAAATTCCAATGGTTGAGTGCAGCCAAAGCAAAGCGATGGAGATGAGCAATTAACAAGGAAATGTTAGGCTTAGTAAGCAGATGAGAGGCTGAAAAATGCAGTAGACCAGAAGGAGTGCAAAGACAAAATAATAATAATATGGAGTGATAGAGTGTAAATATTTGTAAATCAGCAAAAGCAATGCAAATGGAATCAGATATGGAAAAGGAACCTTCACGTAAGGAAAAAAGGGGTATGATAAAAAGTCTAAAAAGTTGTGCACTTCCAAATTATTTTCAGTCACATCTCAGCTGACCTACAAAGACCTTCAATAGCTTAGAATCAGCCCACTCAACCTTCAAGATCTAATCATAGGGTCACCAATCTTCAGGTGTAGCCTAGAGATCTCCCACTATTACAGCTAATCTCTAGAGAGATCAGTTCCCCAGGAAAAAAATAGCTGCTTTGGAGGGCATTATGCCCTGCTGAGGTCCCTCTCCTCCCCAAAGCCCACCCTCCCCAGGCTCCATTCCCAACGTTTCCAGGTATCTCCCAAGCCAGAGCTGGCAACCCCATCTAATAGGGATGGGCACAAACTGGGAAAATGCCGTTCACTTCATGGCATGCCTGGTTTGCAGACCACAAACTGACATGAACTTGTAAGAGCCAAACAAACTTGTTCAATTTGTGAGGTTCATGGTGTGGTGGAACAGCCCCCCTGTGCTAGATATGCCAAATTCACAAGAGATCTCTGGCTGACTCTCCTCTACCTGCCCTCCAAATTTGGTGAGGATTGGATTTACGGGGTCTGAATTACATCCCCAATAGAAGGTGCCCCTATCCTCCATTGTTTCCAATGGGGGAGGGAACAGCAAAAAAAGCAAGGACAGTAGAAGCCCAGCAGAGCAGAATCAAAGTGACAGAGAATCTCTGCAGTGGAAAGTGAAGGTGGGGGTATTTTTGCTAGCCCAGCAGAACCAGTGCAATGTGCCCAGCAGAACCAGTGCCACTGTGGTGGTGCAAACCCAACAAGACTAAAGTCAAGCCAGAGAATCTCTGCAGTAGAAACTAGTGGAGGGGCATTTTTTTCTGCCCAGCAGAACCACTGCAATGTGCCCAACAGAACCAGTGTCACTGCAGCAGTGTAAACCCAACAGGACTAAGGTCAAGCCAGAGAATCTCTGCAGTAGAAACTGCAGGTGGGGGGACATATTTGCAAGCCCAGCAGAACCAGTGCAATCAGAGTGCCCAGCAGGATCCAGTGTCATTCTGGCAATGCCAGCTCAGCAGGACTGATGTGAAGTGCAGAATCATGATCAAAGCAAGTGGGGCTGCAAGCCCAGCACAACCAGTTTAATGTGCAGAATGCCCAGTAGAACCCAATGCTACTGTAGCAATGCAAGTAAAAGAGGACTAAAGTCAAACCAGAGACTCCCTGCAGTACACACTGAAGGGGGGACATTTTTTCAAGCCCAGCACAACCAGTTCAGTGTACAGAATGCCCAGCAGAATGCAGTGCCACTGTGGCACTGCAAACTTAAAAGGACTGGTCTCAAAGCAGAGTCACAAGAAATCCAAGAGAGGGGGGAGGGATTTTGCAAACACAGCACAACCAATTACAATGTGCAGAATTCCCAGCAGAACCCAATGCCACCGGCATGCAGGTTTAAAAGGATTGATCTCAAAGCACAGAGACACAAATCCAAGCGGAGTATGTGGGATTTTGCAAGCTCTGTGCAAGAAAATGGGAAGTGAACACAAAGGAGCAGTGGAGGGGGGCTCTTGAAACTGACATGACTAGTTTGAAACTGACAACAGTGTTTCCAAGGTTGGAGAATTCCACCCCCTGTTGCTTTGAAGTTTAATAAACATTTTGTTTGAGGGATAACAGTCTATCTGGAAGTGTATGCATTCACAAACCAGCACGATCCTCCACAAACAGCTTGAAAGTTTGTGGAAAGTTTGTGCTGTTTGATCTGCCATGAACTTCAGTTCATAAACCACGAACCAGCCAAAATTTGTCACAAACTTTAGTTCATGAATCAGTTTGTCCCCATTCCTACCATCTAATCTGCAGGTTGTGGCTCAGTGGAAGAGCCTCTGCTTTGCAGGTAGAAGGTCCCAGTTTCGATTGCTGGCACCTCCAGATAAAAAGAAGGTGATATGAAAGACCTCCCCCTGAGACCCTTGAAAGCTGCTGCCAATCTGAGCAGACAACACTGATCTTGATGGATCAGTAGCCTGATTTTGTATAAGGCAATAGTGTGTATGTGTGCGTGTTCAAAGACTTTTCTTTAGTGCCTCCACCTTCAAATGTAGGTAATGACTGGAGAGATGGCCTTTTAGGTGATGGCACCCTCTCTAGAGAATGCACTGCCCAAACAAATTCAAGAGGCTCTATTCTTTTAGGTGCCTGGCTAAAACCTTTTCTATCATTATTTTCCAAGAATTATAATGCTTGATTTTATACTGATTGTGATTTTATTTAAGTACTTGATCTATATTTTTTCTGCTGTTTCTGTTTTATCTGGTTTTATTTACTATAATGTTTAATTTTTTATTTTTTTGTTCTGCTTGTAAGGCGTTTTGGAGATTTTTAAATGGAAACATGGAGTATAACTACAAAAACAAATATATACATGAGATAAGCCAACAGGACTATGTTATATTAAGCTAAATGTGAGAAAATAAGTGGCTGGATTCCCTGGGGAGTTCTGCAAATGGAAAGAATTTCAATCCATGGGACCTCCCACTCTCACTGCAGCCCTAAATGATCTCCAAACTGCAGCTCTTGGGAAATGGAAGAACAAGTTGGGGTTGGGGTTGACACAGGGAGAGGCAGCCCTTCAGGTGTGTATCCGGCTCACTTTCACATCTTTGAATTGTAGCCTGGAAAAGAACCGCAAGACCATTAAACACTTTTTCAGATCATGAATCTTGTGTTTACTTTCAACAATACAGTTTCATCATAGGATGTAATTTGCATTTCTTTTCTGGCAAACCATTACTTCCTTTATGTGTTTTACCTACTACTAGCACCTTAAAGACTAACAAGATTTTATTCCAATTTAAGTTTTCATTGACTAGAATCCACTTGGTGCATGCACTGGCAGGCATTAATGGTCAAATTTTACATTACAATTTGTAACGTGTACTGCTTGCCTGAGTTCCATCGGTCTGAAAATATCAGGTGCAAAGGGAACTCATTTTCAAGGACGCAGGATGCCCTCAAAGGTCATTTTGAGTTGCAAAAACAGCATGGGGAAAGGCTGAAACCCCTCTCTCCCCTTGCCATGGTCCTGATCCAAACTGGAGCCTCATACCTGACATTTACCTGAGACAGTCATCTTGGGGGAACCCAGACCCTTATACATGACTGGTTATAAATAAGAAATATTAAAAACAACAGGCTCGAAGGGCCATGTAATGCAAAAAGCACATGCTGCAAAGTGATTATGTAAAATGAAAATGTGATCAAGAAAACCAGGGCTTGCAACTTGCTGAATCACACCACGCAAATAATATAAACTGTGTGGATGGGTGACAGTAAGGGCTAGTCATTCCTTCCAAAGGGAAAAATTTGTGTTTGCCAGTATGTGTGCACAGCACACCTCAGCAGGGATCTGCAGTCAATTCTGGCTCACTGAAAGTACATTCATTAAAAAGAGAGCCAAGATCCCTGATGTCACATGCACACATTACATGTTTAGAGGGTACAATCCTATGTCTACTTAGCTGGGAATAAGCCCCATTGAACATAGTGGGATTTACTGTGGATATGGCATACAAAGAACTAGGTGTACTCAAATGTACCAGGTGAAGACCACCTACCCTTGTGGGAAAGTGTGTCTAGAATCCATTAATCCTTCCAGCTCTCCATTCTGCTTCCTACCCATTTTACTTTCCCTCCAGTCCTTGGTATTTCTTCATTGTTTGTGACTCTAGGGTTGTCATCCTCCAGGTAAGGCCCAGAGATCTGGAATTACAAATAATCTCCAGACGACAGAGACCAATTCCCCTGGAGAAAATGGCTGTTTGGGGGGCTGGGGTGGATTCAATGGCATTCCTATGGGAAATAAAAATTAAAAGGTAACAGAAATAGAATCAGAAGTCTAAATGCAGTGTTTCAGCAACTGGAATGCAGAGACAAAGAACTATTATAATACCCAGTGTAAAAATATACAAGAGAACAACAAAGAAGGAAGACCAAAAGATCTGCTCCACAAGATCCAAGAAATCAAGGAGAAATTTAAAGCATGGTTAGGCAAGCTGAAAGATCAATATGGAAATACATTAACTGGACAAACTAAAGAAAAGATGGAAACAATACACCATAGAACTATACAGAAGAGATTAAAGCATGACAGATTCCTTCCAAGAAGAATATTTTTAAAGAACCTGCAGTTTTAGAAAGTGAAGTGAAAGGTTCACTCAAATCATTTGGGAAAAACAAATCACCAGAAGTAGATGTGATATCAATAGAGTTATTTCAAGCCACAGAAATTGAGTCCATCAAAAATCTTAACAGAAATATGCTAACAAATATGGAAAACAAAAAAATGGCCCACAGCCTGGAAATGCTCAATCTACATTTCAATGTCAAAAAAAGGAGATGTCAAAGACTGCAGCAACTATTGGACCATCATATTAATTTCTCACTTGAGTACAGTGATACTCAAAATCTTACAACAAAGAGGTTACCATATATGAAACAACATCTTACAACACAGAGGTTACCATATATAGAACAAGATATGTCAGATGTTCAAGCCAGATTCAGATAAGAAACACTAGAGATCATATTGCTAATTTACACTGGTTACTAGAGCATACAATAGAATACAGAAAACCAGCTTGTGTTTCATACATTTTACAGCAAAGCTTTTGAACTATGTGGCTCATGAAAAGCTATGGTTGTTTTTAAAAGAAATGAGTGTGCCACAACGTCTGATTGAGCAACCTATACTCTGGACACAAGAGTCTTCTGTTAGGACAGAATATGGGGAAACAGAATGGTTTCCAATTGGCAAATGTGTTAGACAAGGATGTATTTTATCTCTCCATCTGTTTAATCTATATGTGCAACACATTATAAGAAAAAATGGTTTAGATTTAGATGGAGGAGTGAAAACTGGTGGAAGGAACATTAACAATTTGAGATATGCAGATGATACCACATTACTGGCAGAAAATAGTGAAACTATTGATGAAAGTTAATGCAGAAAATGCCAAAGCAAGACTACAACTGAACATCAAGAAGACAAAAGTAAAGACTACTAACCGAGGATTACACAACTTTAAGGTTGATGATGAAGAAATTGAAACTGTTAACATTTTCTACTCCTTGGCTCCATCGTGAAGCAAACGGGAGACTGCAACCAAGAAATCAGAAGGAGATTGAGACTGGGAAGGGTAGCCATGAAGGAGCTAGTAAAGATGCTTAAGTGTAAGGATATGTTGCTGGTGACCAAGATAATTGATAATATGGTATTCCCCATTACTATATATGGGTGTGAAAGTTGGACAGCAGAGAAAACAGATAGCAAGAAAGTTGATTTATTTGAAATGTGGTCTTGGAGGAGAGTTTTATGGATACCACTTGTGTGTGTGTGTACCAGCGAGTCACAGCTGACTTACGGTGACTCCAGCAAGGGGCTTTCAAAGCAAGTAAGAAGCAGAGATCCATTGCTTTCCTCTGCAGAGTCTTCCTTGGTGGTCTCCCTTCCAATGCTGTTTAGCTTCTAAAATCTGACAAGATTGGGCTATGCCATGTTCCCTCCCTCCCGTAGATACCAGGGACTGCCCAAAAGACAAATAAGTTGGTTCTAGATCAAATCAAGCCTACAAGCTAAAATGACTAAACTGAGGCTATCACACTTTGGTCACATTATCAGATGACAAGACTCACTGGAAAAGACAATAATGCTAGGAAAAGAGGAAGACCCCAACATGAGATGAATTGACTGTAAAGGAAGCCACAGCCTTCAGTTTGGAAGACCTGAACAACGGTAGGATGTTTCGGAAGTCATTAATTCATAGGGTCATGGCAAGTCGGAAGGAACTTGACGGCATTGAACACACACCACTGAGACCCCTCCCTTCCCCAAACCCCCACCTTCCCCAGGCTCCACTCCCAAATCTTCAGGAATTTTGCAACCTAGAGTTGGCAACCCCTCCCCCCAGTAGTAGTGGGAAAGAAGTGGATAGAGTTTGTCCTCCCACACACACACACACGCCAGAAAGAAATATTCTGTACTCAAGGACATTGCCTAGTTCTAGTTGCTTCTTTTTCAAGCATATATGTTGTATTGATTTTCATTTAGGTAGCCACATTAGAGGCCAAGACTGCAGAAGTTTAAGTGACCGTGTAATGTGGGGAGCAAAAGGATACTGCTGGGATCTGTAAGAATTTTTTGTGCTGCAATGCAGTGCAGAAGGACCAGTGTCTGTGTTGCCTTCTCATAGCTTTGAAGATGTGCAGTTTTAAAAATAAGAGAGCTTAAGGAGGATCTACTTCTTAATGAGCACCAGTAAGTCATTTATTAATTAAAACGTGATTTTATAAAATCCACAAGGCAGCTACCAACTATCAATTAAGACAGACAATGCCAATTAAAAAAATAACCCCCCCCAAGCAAAGCACTGCCCAAAAGGTTATAGTGAAAAAGCTGTCAATGTTTAAGGTGCCACTAGACTTTTGTTTTCTTTTGCTGCTCAAAAATGCCAGGGCAAAAGAGACACCCCTGGTGAGGGAAGGAGAAAGAGGAAGAGAAGGTTTTGTTGATAGTGAAATACGTATATGAGTTAGGTGAGTGCATTGCAAGGAAGCTGTGATGTACTTCTCTGCTCAAAAAGGAGAGAGAAAGCCAGGGGTATCTCAAGGCTCAAACCATCCTTTTAAAAAAATTACACATATGCATTTGGAGTATATATTTCCATCTGAAACCAAGTTCCCCATGTTATCTAGTGTTAAAACTGCCCCTCCCCATTTTGTTTGTGGTTGTCATGGTGAGCGGTATCTCTCCAGAGCACTTAAAAGCAGTTCTCTGGACCACTGTTTTCGTTATAAACTCACGGTGCACATGGTATGGAAAATCTTCTATCGTGATTTTTATAACCAAAATCGTAGAATGTTTGTGAGGAGGGTTGTAGCGGGGAGACATCTATTGCAAATCTTTCAGGTATGAGACCCTGTGTACAGAACTGAATATAACCAAAGGGTACAGAACAGGACAAGCCCTCATAGATCTTCCTTCCAGAATTGCCTAAATTTGTTTTCTTTAATGAAGTCTTCTCACAGGCAATGAGGGAAGAAGACACAGGCTCAGCTAGATATTTGTGTAACATGAGTTGTTTCCCCCTTCTTTTTGCAGAATCATGGAGGGTGGGAGGGAGGGGTTGGGTCTGCAGTTAAAAGTTCTGAAAGATGTTTGCCTTTCTCTTCATCTTAGACAAAACAGCCAATTAGTCAAAAAACTGTGGGTTTTGCCTGTAGATGCAGAATGCATACAGAATACATAAATAAATAAACCAGAGGGGAAAAAACAGTGCTGAGGAAATGTGTGCAACTATGAAGTCAACCCTTGAGGCTTGATGCCTCGGATTCTCTGGAGCAAGCTGTCAGTGCAGAAGGTGCCTAGATGTTAGCTTTAGCTTGTGCCACAATCAGGCATGGGGTACGATATCAAAAGCCACCTTCAAACCCATGAACGCAGTAGCAAGGATCCCCAGACTCTTGGTTGTATATTTATTAAATAAAACCTGTAATGTCAATCTCTTGCCTAAATCTAGCCTGTTCCCTTCCCAAGATGTTATTAATCTCCAGCCAGTCCACGAGTCACTAATAGACAGAGTGTAAAGCTTCCTGGCCACTAATAAAAGGCTGATTGTCCTGTAGTTGGATGAGTCCACTTTACCTCCCTTCTTATAAACTGGTATTATGATAGCATGTCTCCAAGAGAGTGGCATAACTCCTGGCACATTTATCTGAGTGAATAGAGCTGCTAGTATATCCTTCCACCATGAGATACTGGCTTTGAAGAATTCTGGGGGAATTAGATCTGCACTGGGGGTCTTTCCATTTTGCATTTGAGAAATTAGAAAACTAATTTCAGCTGATTGAACAGGGGGCCACTCCAGTAGTTCAGCTAGGTTCCAGTTACTCTTATAATCATAGTTACTACAAGAACAAGTAAAGATATTAGCAAAGTGTTTCTCCCAGGTATGTAAGGAAATATGAAATGAAAATAGGCTCCTTGTATGTAAAACTGAGTTAACTAGCTTCCAAAATTCACTCCGATTTTTATTATTTCTGGCAGTTCTGATTAGCTTTTGCCAATTAGTGAGGCAAGCTTCTTCACTCTTGTGTACAGCTTGTCTATAAGCTTTTTTTTCCAAAAAAAGAGAGAAGCTTGTAGTGTACTTGATGGGCTAGCATGCCTATATTCTGTAAGCAACTGGTAGAAAACTTTTTTTTAAGACACACTCAATATTAAATCAGCTTTTTTTGTAGGTTCAGGGCCTTATCTCGATGGATCCGTTTAGCGTATGCGGGCAACAAGTGGGATTAAATTTGCTCTAGCATACAGCAACTATCACAAGATCTTAGGGTACTTTCTCTCTTAAGAGCACAACATTTATCTGAGAGCATCAGGGTTCTACACAAAGTATAGTTTTCAGAACTCCATTTTACTGCTCTCAATTTGTTATCGTCTTGACAAATGTGCATCAGATGACTATTTTGGGTACCAAAATCATTAGGCAAACTTATTAACAGAAACAAGAGCATATGATCTCTAGCAATAGTTTCCTCCACTTCAAGATAGTTTACCAGATCAATCAAATCAGCAGAGATAAGAAAATAGTCTATAAAACTTGCCCCCAAATAGTCTATAAAACTTGCCCCAAACAGGTAAACTCCCTGCAGTCTACTCTCTCCTTAAGACCATTTAAAATAACCAATCTTCTGCTGTCTATAAATGTGGCCATTAGTTTACCAGATAAATTGATCTTGTTATCCGTGGAGGATCTATAAGGGTGGTGAAAACTTGTTTCCTCCATTAATATTCCCAGAGACACAAAATGAAATACTTCTAGGACAGTGCCAGTACGTGCATTAAAATCACCCGCAAAAATAAAAGATGCCCCAGGATATCCACAAGTCAAATAATGTATGTAGACTAGTTATCAAACTGATCCCAAAGAGTAACAGTTGACTTCTTCACTCGCTGCGAAGGCAAATAAACATTTAAGACCAATGTTAAGGAGCCTACCTCAAGAAGAACTGCTAATGCCTGAGGGGGGAAAATTAGGAAGTGGGAAGCTTTTAAAAAATGACGGTGATGTCAAACGGAGACCCCCCCCCCCCAAGGAGACCCCTTCCCTTACTAAAAGATTGAATAGCATCAAGTGAATAAGCCTGAAACCCAGAAAACAAGATTTTTTTCTAGTCATTCTGTGCCAATAGTTCTTCAATTTCTGGGGAGGAGCTTTTAAGTTTCCATCCAGTAATGTTCTAGGACAGCAGTTTCAAACACTGGCCCTTTGGTGCATTTGATGCATTTTCCAGTCATTGGTTGACATGGATTGGTTGGAAAGAATCATTACATGATCTAGTTTGTCCAGTTACAAGACTACGTTGTTTAAGAATTATCTTAGGTTTGAGTGGAAAAGAAAAATCCTGCTTAGCATCAAAAAAAGACACATGATCCTGTTGAGCATCCATCCCAGAACCCCCAGATCCAGAGAGAACATTTGGAGTCGCCTGACAAGTACAAACACAGTCTGACAAAAGAGTTTGTTTAGCTGCACCCTATCTTCCTGCTCCAAGTTTCTCTTGATCAGTGACAGCTGGAAGGGGGAAGATGCTGATTGCTAAGTGTATCATGTGTTCTTTGAGTCATCTCCCCTACCTGAGCCTGAAAAAATCAGGACTCTTGATTCACATGAATGGAAACTGTGCATGCATGGAAAATCCCCACGTTGCCCAGTTCATATTAAACAGCAGCATCACTTGTGGCAGCTGTACCTGGCAGGCTCGCAGGTCATGTGTACAGAACATTAATGTCTGTAAAGGGCTCTCAAGTGTGGGGTAAGCCACTTCATTTTTGAACTGGGAAAGAAGAGAGGGAAATAGTTTCACCTTTTGCCCTGAAGTGCATATTCAATAATCAATGCATTAGTATGTTAGATGTCTGATACCACCAAAAAGAAACCAAATCACAGCATAAGTATTAACATGACACACTGAGTGGTGCAGAAATTACATAATAGGATACTACTTACAATATGCTAGACACAGCAGTATAGACCACAAATCTCAATCATTTAGCCGTGTAAGTTTGTGAACCATTTTGTATGGTTCAGACTTTTAAATAAATAAATGCTACTTTTTAGACAAGTGTTGGGACTCTAATACATACATTAGTGTGTAAGACATCCTTAGCCTCTAACTATGCGTTGAGAAAATGGGATCATGAAGTTTGTACTGTGCAAATGGGTCAGCTACGTGACACCCAAGTTATTACTGAAGGGTCCACCAAACTGAGATCCACATCTGGCAAAACCTGAAATCCATTTTCTCCTTGAGGCTGACCCAGAATGAGGCAGCGTGGGTCCTGATGGGAACGTCACACACAGCACACATACAACCTGTGCTGTGCTGGCTGCACTGGCTTCCGGTAGAATTCTGAGTCAAGTTTAAGGTTTTGGTGTTGACCTTTAAGGACTTGAGCAGTCAGGGACCAACGTATCTACAGGACTGTCTCCTCTGGTTTGCCCCTGAGAGAGTGTTACACTCTCTGGATAGCAATCTACTGGTGGCCCCCGGCCCCAAAGATGTTGGGCTGTCCTCAACCAGTGCCAGGGCTTTCTCAGTCCTGGCCCCAGCCTGGTGGAACTCTCTGCTAAACACCACCAGGGTCCTGCGGAATCTTATGCAATTCTGCAGGGCCTGTAAGGTGGAGATGTTCCGGCAGGCTTTTGGTTGAGGGCAGCAACAGTTTCCACTGTAACTGGCACCCTTTTATGCCCTCCAGATCATTTGTACCCCTTCTTCCTCTGCCCATGAGGTAGCCAGGCGGGGAGGGAGAATTTTAGTTTGCAGTCTGGAGTTTTTATTCACTGTTGTATATTGCCCAGATGGGTGATTCAGGCCAGTTTGGTGTAGTAGTTAAGTGTGCAGACTCTAATCTGGGAGAACTGGGTTTGATTCCCCACTCCTCCACTTGCAGCTGCTGGATGACCTTGGGCAAGCTGTAGTCCTGTGAGAACCATTCTTAAAAGAGCAGTTTCTGTCAGAGCTCTCTCAGCCCCACCTACCTCACAGGGTGTCTGTTATAGGGAGGGGAAGGGAAAGGGGTTTGTAATTCGCTCTGAGACTCTGAGTGAAGGGCAGGATATAAATCCAGTCTCCTCTTCTTCTAAACAACAACAGCAGCTCTCTAGGTTATCAGAAGACTTGCCAAGATTAAGAACTGTGACATGAGTGAGCCACTAGAGGAGGCTCAAGTAACTTTCCTATGGAAGCGGAAGGTCACAATAACCCAGAACTGACCTCAATGTAGAAGCTGCACCTTATACCTTTTGGACCCTTCCCAGGAAAAAGGATGGAGGAATACATGGCATAACCAGCTAGAGAATTTATGAAATCAATTGTTCCATGATGGCCTAAATGTATTTGGAACTCAGAGCCAAGTTGTTTGACTGCTGCTGTGAGGCCAATCTTTCTGGCTCACTGCCCCAGGAATTATTGCCAGTTTTAATAAGCTTACTATCATAGCCTTGAGAAAGACTAATTGAACTGTACAACAGAGCTGTTTTTAATCAGCTAAGAACAGGCTTGCCCTTTACCGCCACGGCTTCTTTAGCAACTCAGCTCTGCGTTCATAAGCAATGAGAAATTTGAACATAACAAGAAGGTGGATTCAGGTGACCCGTGCATCACAGTGACTGATGGGTCGCAGCGTTTCTAGAGAATCACTCTCATTATTTGTAGATGATGATGCATGTTTGCAGGATTAGCTGCAAGTGGGAGCTTATTTCAAGTGGAGCCCTCTGCTCCATTCTTGGAACTTATAATTTCTGACGATACACTCAAAAAGGATGTTAACTTTGAAAGAGAACTGGCTAAAGGACAGCAGATACTCTGCATGATTATGATCCAAATCACAATCCATTGGGAATGGCTTATGAAATGCTTCTTTTACCGGTCCATCAGGATATAACTGCTTCTACCCAGTTCCCCTAGAAACCTTTGACATTGCTTCATTCATTGTCCCAAGCTTCAGGTTTGCCTTTTCCTCCTTTATAACCTAATAAATTATTCATTAGCCAAAGTCTGTCTCCACCCACACAATGGGGCTGCCCACGGCTCCAATTAAGACTTCTGAGAACCCTGGGGGACTCCCCCCCCCCAACTTTGTAGAAAAATCTGGTTTGTTTAAAAAAATGTGGGGTAAAAAAAGCCACAATCCAACAAAATTCAAGTAAGGACCCACAATGCTACACAAAAATATGGTGCCTATGGCCACATTGAGCAGATGAAGAAGGGAAACTGGAGCCACCCTCCTGCTTCTTCTCCCCTTTCCTGTTTTAGGTGGAGTGAAGTGGTGGGGAAGGAGACACTGAGCAAGTGAGGGGATGGGTTGGAAGCTGGGGAGAGTGCAAGTGGAAGACTGAGGAATCAGGCAAATGGGGAAAGCCTGGGAAAGGTGAAAGGAAGGGAAGATTGAATGAGTGGGAGGAGGAAAGGTCTGGCTTCGAATCCCCACTTTCTCATTCAGCTCACTGGTAGACTTTGAGCTAGTCTTTAACCTAGCTCAAAAAATTGTTGTGGAAATAAATTAGGGAGGAATTAATCAAGTGTACTACCCTGAACTCCTTGGAAGAAGTGAGGGACAAAAGGATACACCCAGAGACAGAATGAAGTAGCTGACCAAACCAATTATGTGGAGGAGAGAAAAGAGGCAGCAACTTGGGTACCTGGATGAATCTGGATAGACAGCCCCAATACACTGCTGGGTATCAGACAAGCCCCCTTAGCCTGGATGAACCACAGAGCACTGAAGAGGTTTGCATACAGGGGCCCTTATTTAGATTTAGGGATACCAAATAACGCGGCTTCTAAAAACTGTGTTTGGAGGGGCAGACATGGAGGCAAAAACAGGCCTGGAAAGGGCCCTGGCCTCCCACAACAGAAGGGAAAAAGAGGAACAGCAGGCTCACAGCAGCAGTCGCTGTCCCACATGTCAAGTGCCACAGGCTTGCTCACTCGTTTCAATGGCAGGTGTTCCTATTGCTGTGGCTCACTTGCTGCCATGGTGGTGGCTGCTGCTTGCCCATGTGGCAAGGGTCACCGTCTCCATTGCTTGCTTGCTGTAACACCAGCTACTGCTGAGGCTAATGCACACAGCTGGGACCACTGCCTCACTCACTGCAATGGTAGAGAGAGACTGCTGCAACTTGCTTTCCATGGCAACTGCTGCTCACCCACCCTGCAAGGGCTGCTGGTTCACCACAGCTGCTCAACTGCTCTGCACCAAGGCTTGCCACAGTGGCTGCTATTGCCTGTCCCACACAGGGCAAAGGCTGCACCTCACTTGGTGCAGGAATGGCACCAGTGGGCAGACAGCCATTGGCCCATCAAGGAATTTTCCCAGTGGCCTGTTTGATGTCGTACTGTATGATTTTGTTTTATACTGTTTTAAACCGGCATTTATGCCCTATTGTTAGCCGCCCTGAGCCTTCGGGGAGGGCAGGATATAAATCGAAATTAATGATGATGATGATGATAATAATAATAAATAGCCAATCCAATTAGGATTGCCACCTCCATGTTGAGAAATAGCTGGAGATCTGGAGGTGAATCCTGGGGTGGCTAGGGTTTAGGTAGGGGAGGGACCTCAGCCAGGTATAAAACCAAATAGTCTACGGTTCAAAACTGCCATTTTCTCTAGGAGAACTGATATTTGTAGTCAGGAGCTCAGGTTTAATTCCAGGAGATTTCCAGTCCCCACCTGGAGGTCAGTAAGCCTAAATCTATTGCTCCATGTCATGGGGAGAGCCTTCACAAAATTTAGGAAGATCTGGCTCACTTTGAGTTTGGAGAGAAGAAATACAAATTTGTATCATAAAGTAAATACATCAGGGTTGTTGAGGGCACAACATGAAAATAATAATGGGGGTGGTTTTCAGTCTGATATTAAAGATTTTACATTGTTGAGTTAGAAAGATGATCAATGTATACCCTCTCAGCAAATATTGAAGAGCTGATTTTTCAAACTTGTCAAGGAATTAAATATTCAGTTGCTAGTTAACAGGAATTTAGCAGCCACATCCCTTAGGCAGTTCTGACAACTGAAGCTTGGAAGATTTTAATTAGTCACTTGGCCAGTCTACTTACCAAGAACCCAACTGAGGTCCTGGGCACCCCGCAGGGTATGTTGCTCCACCCACACACAATTATTGTGTAACCGTTTCTGCCACTCACAGAAGCATCTTGAAACAGAAGTGAATTCTGAATAATGAATTTGGAGGAAAGGAAGGAATGGGCATAGATATTAGGGAGTAAGGAGGCAAAGGGACAACTGCACCTTCTGCCAAGTAAAATCACCTCGTTGCACTCTCCATCACTGAATGAGCCCGCCTTGGCAGGGAGGGCGGGGTAAAAATAAATAAATATTATCTGCAGCACAAATAATGCCTGCAGGTTTTGCAATACTGAAGATGAGTACTTGACCGAGTCACAGTAGAACTCCAGACACCTAAGAGCCACATACATTTTTTCTGGTCCTATTGGTGGGTCACAAGTTACGTTTATTTAATATTTCAAATCCCAGTAAAGGAAGTTTGATTAGATTCCATAGTCATTTAAGGGGGGAAAATGTTACATATGTATCACAGGAAACTATGGTTGTATCATGTTACGCTTCTGGTTTCTCAAAAAATTAGTTCTACCCAGCCTAAATTTCCAATTCTGATCCTTTTGCAAGTAAAGCTAACAGATCACCAAACTTTTCTGCACAACAATTTTCATATCACATTTGTGTCCCACACTTTCTGTGAGGAGCTTGGGGCAACATAAATAGGGTTATATTATTTTATCCTTGTGGAAACTGTTAGGCTGAGAAATAGTGACTCACTAAAGGCCACCCAGTAGATTTCATGTCAACCTGAGTTTCTCACATCTAAACCATTCCCTCTGACCCTAGGCAGCACTGGACAGAAGTTTCTTTTTCTAATAATCTGAATACTGAGTTTGTTGCCTAAAATAATAGGCTGTTGTCAAAGGATGTTCCATAAATTAATCCAATTTCATATCCAGAACCCCACAAAATTACCCCTAAGTATTTCTAGTATAAATATTGTTTCCCTGTTAATTGAGCAATGGAAAGTTCCAAGGGGGAGAACTGTGGAGTTTAGTTTCCTTTTAATGACAGAACATTGGAGACTTTTCAATATTTTATTTGCAAATACATGTCAAAGCAAACACACCTACAGCAGGTAGCAAGCCGGCTCACTCTGCATCTGATTCCCAAAGACAGCCAAAGGTGCTTTGCCTTCTTCAGCCTGGAAACTTGATTTCTGTCTCTCAGTCCTCTCTCAAATTAAATTACAAAACTGACCCTAAAGTGGTTTTTCTGCCTCTCCGAGAGGCATCAATTCTTGAAAGCCTGGAAAACTTCCTCTAAGTAGCATCTCAGGGGCCAAGTAATGAGAGGTTGAGTCATGTATCATTCTGCTCCCCCCAAAGTATCCCCCACACAAACACACAAAATCCTGCCATGGAAGCTGCAGTCTCCTTCAGAAGACCAGTGTATAGCAGGGCTTCTTATCTCTTTGCCTTCTTCTGGTTTTTTTAGGCTGGAAGCATTCACACTCACTTGCTTGCTTCTTGAATGGGGAAAAGATAAAGGTGCATGTTCTTTTTATGGGAGGGAAGTAACTTGGGTGCAATTTTCTCTGGAAAAAGTTTTCCCCGTGATAGGGTCTTCTTTGACAGACTGCAGTTTCTGCAGTTGCATTTTGTAAAACAAAGCACTTTGTGGGTGGGGGGCTGCAGTTCAATTGCCCCTCCCTCCCATCCATGAAGAACATGAAGATTGTTTTGTTTTGAGTCTCTGGCCCTTCATCAGCTGGCCATTCACAGAGATCAAGATGGCTGAACTCTCACTATTCTGCAGACATAAATGTCTGCAAAACAAAGAGGCAAGAAAAGCAGCGGCCAAGGAAGGAAAAAGACTTTGTGTAGAGATTATAAATGAGATGGGGAAATAAAGGCGGCAGAGAGAAATACAAAACGAAAATTAAAGTTGTGTCAGTCTTCTGCTCCTGCACACATCTCACCCTTACCAATTTAATTAAACCTTGCCCATGTAGAACTAATAAAACAGTCAACACTCATGCCTCATCCAACTGCGTGCTGAGCAATCCAAAGCCTTTACCTGCCCCACCAGAGAAATTGAGATTTGAGCCCAACACCACATTTCATACATACCTTCAGTGGATGAAAAATGCAGCCTCAACACAGAAAACCCATGTGGATTCCACAAAGTAAGATCTTTGGAGGTGGCTTAAAACTTCTGCATGCTTTCTAAACTTTCCTGCAGAATTTATACCCCTCCTACAAGCATATTTTTACTCACATACCTCCGTGGAGAAAAAAGTTACACTGGAATTGGGCCACTGGCAATTGCTTTCTCTTGGAAATGTTTCCTGCAGAGCACTGACAATTAAAGAGAGTGGAACCATAAAAAGAATTTGTGGGCTCATGTGCAATTGCTTCTGCCTAGCTCTAAAACAAAGTAGAAAGTTTTCCAGGCTGTCGAGAAGTGCTGACTGTCAGAATTATGCAACTAAGAAATGCAATATTGTCGTATTAAGAAAACTTAGCAAAAATGGGCCTAGATGTGGATGTTGGATCCAACTTTTCCCACTGGTGAAAAAAGGGAAGATGAGATGAATGATCTGGGTCAGGGTAACCCCCTGGCAACGAAAAAACAGCTATGATGTGGGTCATATGCCCAGCACGGACAAAAACAATGTGGGCTGTTGTAAAGAGGGGAATTGAGTGAGATGGAGTGGAAAAAGCTGGCTGGAACCAACCACCGGTGGTGTAAAGTGCTGCCAAGTCGCAGCTAACTTATGGTGACCACACTGGGTCCTTCAAGGCAACTGATGGACAGAGGTGGTTTGCCATTGTCTGTGCAGCAACCCTGAACTAACTAACTTTCTTTCCTTTCTTTCTTGACTTTTATCCTGCTCCTTTCCCCACCAAGCAGGGCTCAGGGCGGGTCCCAACAATTAAGTGAACAATAGATATACAATTAAATATACAATAAACCAAAAAAATTAATACACAATAAGTCCATCACAATTTAAAACCAGTCTTACAGTTAAAACATTAGTAATCAATCTATCATAACAGATGGTGCTCTGATAAAGCTTCATGGTAGATAACTAAGGGGGCAGTCAGTACAGGGAGATTCTCCGCCCAACAGTAGGAGGAGGTCAAATGATCTCTCTAGCCATCACCGTTCAATCATACACCCGGGGGAACATCTCTGTCTTACAGGCTCCTTGTAGTGTCCCATCCAAGTACTAACCATGGCTGACCCTGCTTGGCTTCTGAGATCTGACAAAGTCAGGCTAGCCTGGGCCATCCGGGTCAGGGCGACCTAACCATTAGCTTGTTATTAAAAAGGGGGGGGGTTATCGGTGTAGACTCATATAATGGATGGAATACTAGAGAAGAGCAAAACAATGCTGGAGGTGGGGAACCAGCATTGCAAAAAGGAAGAGAAGTCATTCCCAAGGCTTCACTCTTTGTCTTCAGTTGGACACACTAAGTGGGCATTCAGAGCCACAGAACAGGCCAGCAACCACCAATATGGGGTCTATATGCTTTAAGATTCAAAATCCAGTCTAAATTTTAAAACCCAGGTGTCAAAAATACTCCAGTGAGAAGAGCCCTGACAGTTGCTGGTGTCCCATGAATGCTGCTGAATAGCAGCAATAGCTGCTATCCACTCTGGCTGTGAATGCCAAACTTCTATAACATGTGGACCTAATGTCTGCCTTTCACATTACTGACCTTGCCTAATGACTGCAGACTGGCTCCT
Source organism: Gekko gecko (assembly GCA_029375565.1). Lineage (NCBI taxonomy): Eukaryota > Metazoa > Chordata > Lepidosauria > Squamata > Gekkonidae > Gekko > Gekko gecko. The sequence continues at coordinate 47,417,320 of JAPDNY010000004.1, forward strand.
GCAATAAAGAAAAAAAGCAAGAAAGAGAGCAAAATAGTAGTGATGTCAATGAAAGATCGTAGTTCAAGGAAGACAGAAGTCTTTCATTGTCATTTAGCATAGTAATGCAAGTTAAGACTACTAGCTGAAAGATCTCTAGATATCCTTCATTCTGCTTACACTGCATGTGATAAAATAAAAACTGATTTCAGAAATAGTTATAAAAGAGATGGTCAATTTTTTATGAAGGTTCATTTCTTATAGATAGACCCAATCTGAAAAGGCAGTGGAAGAATCAATCAAAATGCACAGATCAGGTGTGAGAGAGCAATTAAAGCACCTCTGCAGAACTTTGAAACTTGAGTTTCTCTACACCTCAGAAGTGATAATAAAGCTTTCTGACTCTACCGAAGTAGAAACTTCAGAGGCTCATGGATAAACACTGGAAATTGCTTTCCAATGGTGTAATCCCTGATAGCTACCAAACAATTATCACTGATGATTGCAGCAGCTCCCATTAGTGCAATACATTATTGGCAGGCTTCCTTTTCTACCCTTCTCTCTCTGTATATATGCATTCTGAGCCAAGTCCAATTCTCATCCTATCACCTACCACCACCTGAAAGGTGGTGCTGTGAAGTGATTGTGGAATGTTCAAATACTGTGCCCTCAGTATGCTGCTCATACCTTACTCTATCTATTGCTGTTACGCATTTAATTAGTATCAACAGAGTACTACAGCGATGTATACAATATAGAAGTAACACAGTCTCTGCCCAGCAGGGGCACTCAGAAACTGCAGGTGTAGCATTTAAGTTTGTGTCTTGCCCTGGTCATGAATCTAACGCAACTGAGTCAGTGGTGCCTGAATCACCATAATGAGGCCCAGCAGCCCCCAGGCAGTAAAGATCACCATTGTTAACAAGAACCAGTTTCCCTTGATCATTCAGGTTCCCAGCCTTGCAATTCTCCTGGATCTATTATTAAGCCCAGTGCCAGAGTCAGGTAATGAAGGTGCAACAGGAACATGGGGTATAGCCACTGCAATTTTAGTAAAGAGTCACAGGCCTCAGGAAATCAGTTCAAAGCAGAGAGCTTTGTGAAGCCCACAGATTAAAATGAAATTTCCATAAGCACCCAAAAGCCAACAGTTATCAGAATATATTCAAGCATGAGTAATGTTCAGCCAGTGAGGGTCTACTGGGTTTCTCTTACAAAACAGTTACCAAAGCTATATTTTATAAGCCAAGCACTTGTTTCTCATAGAAAACCACCTCTCCAAAACTGAGTGTACTAAAGCAAAAGGGAGTTGATTGGCTGATATGTACTAATTGCCTGATTGGCTGTGTCACATGTGCTGTTATTTTGCTGTGGAAGAACTATCATGGACATTGATTATTTAGCATTTGACTTTGCTTTTCTATCCAAAAAGTAGCCCCAAAATGGTTCACAACAACAATTACAGGACACATTCATACAGCTATCAGTCCCACTGCTCCTGTTCCTCAGCCGTGCATGTCTTTTGGAGAATTCTGACATGGGTTGGAGATGTTTAGGAAGTGGTGTGGTGCCACCATGGGTGTGTCAACCACCTCCCATTCATGTCAGAGGTACATGAGGGATCTGTGCAGCTGAGGGCCAAGGCAGCAGGGCTGATGAGAAAGGCTGCCACAGCTCTCCTAAGATAAGGCCTCATCAGAGAGGCTTCTTGGGTCCCTCCAGCATAGGAGCCTAACGGAGTCAGTAAGCTGGTAGCTGCCACTGCCCCCAGTCAGCATGGTTCTTAATTGATATTAGTGCTCCTCATGTGTCACTGGTATTTAAGAGATAGTGGATACTGTGAACAGATCTCCAGTAGAACACTGCTATAACTACCTATTACACTACAGTTTCACATAGTACTGTTTCCAAGAACATATCAGGGTGGGTCTATGGATCAGTGGTAGAACACCTGCTTTGAATGCAGAAGGTTCCAAGTTCAGTCCTCAGCATCTCTACATAAAAGGCTCAGGTAGTAGATGATGTGAATGGGCTCTTCCTCAGAGCCTAGAGAGCTCGAGAGTAGATAGTACTGACCTTGATAAACCAATATTGAATATTAGGTAGCGTTATAGGAGGTGTAACTGTACATGCGTTCAAATATCAATTAAAATATAATTTTAGTTAAGTGTCCAGGCACAATGGAAGGGTGACTGGTGCTGCCTTTTCCCCTCAGGCCTCATTAATGGCAGCTACAGCTGGATCCAGGAATGATGAGGGGGAACCTGGAAAGTGTCTGTTCTCCAATCAGTCTCACTGATTTTGTTGAAGAACAACAGAAGAAGTCCAAAGAGCCATATTTTTCCTTTTTAAAGCTCACAAGAATTTCTTCTGTAAACAAAAAAGGAAGATAAATGAACTAGAGCTGGGAAGAACGTGACATCTGGGCATCTTAGAGGCCTTCCCAGTAGAGTACAGCAAGTCTGAATGCTCCTTTTTTACCAGTTCTGTACGGTGAGAAAGTTGAAATCTTTCAATTTCTGGTTTAGCAATTATAATCCATCACTTTGTCAACCTTTCATTCTCCACTTAATCTCACAATGCACCACCCTTGAAGACAGTCATGCTTTCAGATGGATTAAATCCACTGTCAAAGGAGTTAAATAGGAAGAGTCCAGACCCTACTCAAGGGTCTCTGATCCCTTCTTTACAGTTTTTGTATTCAAACCTCCTCCCTGATGCTTTTTACACCCAGAGAGTTGTTACTGTGAGGTAGCATTGAAAAATGCAGTTCCCCATTGGCCCTTGCAGGAGGTACATTCCTTTTAGAGCTATCTTGTATCTAATAGTCAAGTGTGGCCGAAGATACTTAAATCTGCAGATCAAGCACAATTACATAAATCAGATACTTCTGCAAACTTGGAGGACCCCCAGATTTGTAGAAAAATCTGAAATTGTTAAAGAAATACATTTCTTTACATTTAAATGCCCCTCAAAGAAAAACACTGTCTGCACATGTACAGAAAACACATTTACCTACCCTGCTTCTCCTACAAGGCAGCTGGATCCAGCAGTGGACTCAGCAGCAGAGGATGGGAGACCCACTGGGCTCACCGGTGGCAGCAGTAAGAGTGGGTGTGGCCAGAGGACACAGTGGGCTCAGTGCTAGAAGCCAGGAGCCGCGATGGTCAGGGAGAGAGTAAGGCCTGGCAGGCCTGGCAATGGAGGAAGGGAGTCACGCTAAGCTCACCAGTGGCAGTGGTGACAAGTGGGTGGTGGCCAAAAGCTGGAGCAGGCCTGGCAGCAGTAGCAATGGTGGTGATGGGGAGTAAGGCCTGGCAGCAGACAGCATCCATTGTGTGTTTGCTGGCGGCAGCATGGGGGGCAGCATGAGGGGGATGGCGGGGAACCACACCAAGCCCAGCAATTGTGACAACTGTGCAGCAGGCCTGTTGGTGGAGGCCAGGAACTGCACTGGGGATTGCCAGCAACAGCAAAGATGGGAGGCAGCCAAGAGCCATGGAAGAGGAGGCAATGATGGTGGTGGGGAGCTCCATTGGGACCAGTGGCAGCTGGGGGGAGAAAGCTAAGATAGGGAAGGGATCCCCCTGCGAGTATTGTGGGTCCCCACTTTCATATTCTAATAGTCTGCAGCAACCTAAATTCATTGCTCAGACTGAAGATTTTCCAACAAACTTGGGGGACCGCCTAAGTTTGCAGAAAATATGAAAATCAGTGGTAGAACATCTGCTTTGAATGTAGACAGTTCAGTCCCTGGCATCTTGAGGTAAAAGACTCAGGTAGTCGGTGATGTAGAAGACCTCTTCTGAAATCCCCTGAAACAGAGAAGTATGGTTTGCACATGTGCAGACTGTTAGCCCAATTGCTCTATTTTAAATATAGCAATTGGTTTATTATTATTATTATTGGATTCTCGCCTGTATATACAGAGAATGCTGCTAGTCTGTAATGGTTCCCAGTAAAAGACACAGAGTCCAGGTATAATTAATAAAATATTATTTTACTGAATATAATCCTTATTTATCCATTCACAAACACACAAACAGTATTCAAGCATTCACACACATAAAATAGAACTAAGAAAGCAGAGGGGATTGATGGTTTATGGAGAGGTGATACTACCTGTCAGATGTGCAGAAGTCCATGAAGAAGGATTGTGGCCTAAACCCAGAGGGTTCAGGGGTGGGCTGCCATTTTGGCTCATGGCAGAGACACACACTCTAAGGCCATGTGAGTTCTGGGATATACCCACTGTAAGACAATGCGGCCCAATGGGTGACCCTGGGGGCTGGTCTCAGGTGAGAACAAAAGATTTCCTGGACCAATGATGAGTCCCAGGGGTGTGTGATGTCAGTAGAGGCAGACCTTAGGTTTGACCAATGGGCTTCCAGAGAGGCAGGGTCTGGATTTAACAATAGAAGCCAGGTGTTGGGTGTCTAGTTGAATGGATTATAGGACTTGCTGGCCAGGTAAACAAAAGGTGGGAGACTTCCCTGATTGTCCCTGATTAGCATCAGGAAGGGTCGTTAACAATTTGAATGCTTGACTGGGTAATCCCTTCATGCACTGGCAGAGGAAAAGTCCTTTGTCTGCTGTATGGCCCTTAATCCGTGTATGTGACATGCAGCAGGTATGTAATGGAGTCCCTCAGAGTAAAAAGACAGCTTTTTCCTTTCTCTATGGGCTTCTACCTTGGCATCCATTTTATAATCTAGACAGACCATGTGGCAACAGCAAACAGTCCATAGCAAAGCCCCATAATGGCGTCAGGGCTAACAAGACGCTTTTCTGTTGGAGCCACGGGTGGAATGGCGAGGAGAAGACACTGTAGGTAGGCAGCAGCTGGCAAGCGTCCAGCTGCCGAGTGAGGTGGAGAGGATGGGAGGGCAGACCACCACCACCACATTACCTGGCCAAGAGAGGATCTGTTGTTCTGCCTTTGAATTCTGCCCTTCCCACCATTACCACTGTGGCCCCAAGGCTTGGCACAACTCCCCGTGTTGGTGCTGTGACCCCAGGCCTGGCCTGGCTCTCCACTGGCCCACCACTGCCCCCAGGCCTGTCCTGAGCCAGGGATAAGGAGGCTAGCATACCCTCCACTGGAATGGGGGGAAGGCAAGTAGGCAGAGTGTCAAAGATGGGGAGGGGAATAGAGCCATGAGGGTGGGGGAGAGGGGAGAAAGGAAAGGCAGGGGGAGGCAGTGCCAAGGATGGGGGACAGGCAGAGCAAGGAAGATGGGGGAGGGTAGGCATAGCAGCAAGGATAGGGGAGCGGGAAGGAAGGAAAGGTGGGGGAATGAGATATCCCTCCCTGCAAGTTCCTTGTGAGGTCCTGCCTGTACCACATTATTTTCTGAAGGCCTGGATTGGCTTTAATGCATTTCCTAGCATCTCCCTGAAGCAACCTGCAATGTGTTCTATGATAACCAAAGAAGAGTTTGGTTAAGAAACAGCAGTTTACCCAAGTTCGGTTCACCCAAATCTGAACGTGGCTTTTCTATATCCAACCATAATATTTCATTCAATTTCTAAGATATTACAGGATTGAATTTGAAGTTATAAATATACTTTTAAAAATTATATGGTGAGTGTCTGCCAGCCCTCTGGATATGAGATAAAAACATAACACATTGTTACACGAAAGTACCGTCCAAGTTTCTAGTTGTGGAATAATCAAGCAAAATTAAGGCAAAACAAGTAGGAAAAAGAGGAGGCCACAGAGCTCAAGCTTTATCCAAGTCTAAGATTTAGCATTTTAAAGGATCTCTGGCAACAGGGCTGAGTAAGACCTCTGCCTGAGACCCCAGGGAGCCACTGCAAATCACAACAGACAGGACTTATTTATACAGACTGATGGCTTATCCAGGCTTGCCTGAAACAGCACTTGTGCATCATGGGAGATGGCCAACCTACTGGGGCAAGGGGACTAGTCTAGCCTGTTCTTGTGCCTTTAACAGAATAAATCAGGAAGTGAAAATTTTGCAGCATGGAGACAATCCCCACACGCCAATTAAAGGCACAGCTACAGAGGTCAGTTGAAATGGTGGCCAGTTTAGGGCCCTGGCTACATAAGGATGCCCCAGAAGAATGCCTCTGGCATTTGGTTACCGTGTTCTTAAGTCAGGGAAAGCTGGCTTTCTCTGCCCTTAGCAGGTGACATGCTAAAAATGTAGCACAATTTATAGTGTAAGCACAATTGCTTATACCAAACCCTTGCAAAAAAAATCAATACAGTAAAATGGTAATTAAAAGTAGAATTTGAGCACTGCATCAAGCACATTTTAAAAAGATAGGAATGTATCACCCAGTAAAGCCCCAACACAGAGATAGAGAAATTTGCAAGTCATCCCTCAAACTCATCTGAAATATACTAACTTACTGGAGAACAAGTATAACCACTCCTCTCAAGAAGAGGGCTCTAAGCCCATAAAATTTAATGAGCTCATTTTATTAATTAGAAGCAATTAATGAGGCTGCAAAGTAATGTGTTTTCTTCCCTCAGCTGGGCCACTTTGCCCAGATACTAGTGTTTAGCATGCATTATTGCCATTTTAGAAGTCTGATTCATGCTCTATTACAGGGGGTATTGATTTTTTTCCTTCAAGTACCTTATTGTGCTTGTTAGTATTCAGAAAAAAATGGGCATCTCCACAAGGCTTATGCTTCTCCACCCAATGCACACAAACCCTGTTCACAAAGTACAGTAAACATAAGTACAATACATGTACAGTGTATACTTGATTTTTCCTTATTCTCATATTACGGTTCATGCATATACAGCTCAATCTGTGATTTAAGCCCCATCTTTATCTAGATGTTGGTCCCCAATGAATATGCATTGGCTCTTTCTTACAAACAGAAGTATACATGTCCATGCACAATGCATGTGTTCACTGTAACACGGCCACAAGGCTACATAAGCAGCACAACAGGATATTCTGGGGACCAGAAGATACATTTGCACTCCCAGGCCTGGCATCAGCAATGAACACAGTTGCGCTCTTGACAAGGTCTAGGATTTAGCAGGAGGTCCATCAACAAATGGAGAGCTTAAGAAAATCCCTCATTTCCCAGTGGAAGGAGTTAACATATATTAAACTGCCTTACTGTGAGTCATGCAATCCACTACCACCAGCACTGACTCCAGGCTTTCAGACAGAAGTTTTTTCCAACCTTACAATCTGTGGTTCTTTTAACTAGACTGAACCTGAGACCACTGATCTGCCGCTGAGCTATTGGCCACGAATCCCGTGGACATAAATCAATGGCTTAGCAGCCCCATAAACACCACTTTGAGTTGCTAGATAAACAGGCAGGGAAATAAAGTATGCCCCTCTCCTAGACAGCGAAGCAACAAGGAAGGCCTGACCACTTGGGGCCTTAAAAAATCCTAACTTCCTTTTTAACAAGGTCAACTCAGCCCTGCTAAAGTCCTGTAAAAAACATCCTTTAGTGAACTTGAACTCAGATCTCACTTTAACCAAACACAGTATTATTTCCTTCTTACATGGATACACAAATTGTAAAACAACTGGTTCACCCTGCTCCAGAGAAGTTCGTGATTTTTGAGGGAAGGAGGATCATAAAGCAATCATTCCTACTAGAGGCATTAGAAAACTCAAAAGATATTAAAGGCTATCTGTGAACCATGTAAGATTTGGGAAAGGAATATTCAACAGTGGGCTACATTATGACAGTTCACTGACTGGCCACGTGTTCCTCTCACCCTCCCTGAGAATCAAATCTTTTTTATAAGCCATAATTTTGTAAGACACACTAAAAGATTTTTATAAGCCATCATTGGTGGCAGCACATCAGTACCCCAGACTTGATGCAAGGCAGCAATATCATTTCTAAGAGGCATCATCATCAACACCATGTGTGGAAAAATTGCCACTTGGGAGTAAAAAAATGCGGATGGGGTTGGAAAACGTTGGGTTAAAATCCCAGAGCAGTACAAGCAGTGGTTGATGCAAGGCTCAGGTCCACAGGACACATCTCTCAGCAAATGGACCCAGCAACAAAATCTGAAAATGCCAGTCAACTGTTTAGCTTGGAAGACGGAGATGTATTCATCACCCCCAACCCTTTCAAACAGATGACTGGCTTTGCTGAAGCTGATTAGACAAACCATCTGTCTGGTGGGTATGTGCATACAGATAAACATGTGCACCTACATACATACAGATCATCTGTTCATTGGATCAATGCAGTTCACTGACTAGGAAGAAATACAAAAATATGCATGTGTCTTATTAAAGTTTCCCATGAAACATAATTTAAAAAACAACTTTAAAAGATCCCGTTTGTAAAAAAACAGAAATCCAGTAAAAGCAGCACACTCGAGCTTAATAAAGTTCAGAAAAAGTGAACTGAAAAACTGAAACATTCAGCAGTAAGACTGTTCCCCAGACCTTTAAAAACCTTGAAGGCAGCTAAGCAGTCTGGGGTTATTTTATCAAAATCATGGACTGAGATCAGCCATATTCCTTACGCTCTACCGTAACATGAGAGTCATAATGCAGTCACAGTTCTCATTTTGTCAACAGCGTGGAGTGCTGTGATGTTTGGTCCAAAATGCAAAATAGCCATTAGGCCCCAAAAAACAGGATACCCAAGAACAGGTAAATGTTACAAAAAGAACTGCTTCCTGTGTCCTTTACCTTCTTCAGAGAGACTTTTAAAATAAAATACAGCCCTAAGCATACTGATATTCATACAATGAAGATGAAATCGGGGTCCAAACTGGAGGCTGACATTTTATATTATTTTCATTCAACTTCAATAGTCTCATGGTTTATGAAGATTACAAAAAAAATCATTACAAAAAAAGGATGGCTAGCTGAGTGTTGGATGCTTCAGCACTTATCTTTACCTTTCACACTTCTTCAGTGGAGTGGCTTGTGGGGAAAGGCTCCATCACCCCTAAGCCTGCTAGAGCTGTGCTCCCAATGACATGACCCTGATCATGGGCCAAATATGGAGATACCTGATCCATGGGCAGTTCTTCTTCCTACACTTTTTGTGTATTTGGGGAGGCTTGAACTGCTTGCTGGCAGATGATCTCCTTCAACTTATCCAGCCTGTCTTCTTTCAATGCATCCCGAACAGAATGGAAGAAGGCAAAGTAGTGCTGAAAGTTATGCATCATGAGCAGGACGCTGGCCAGCATCTCACTGGTCATGAGGAGGTGGTGGACGTAGGCACGACTATGATTCTGACAGCAGTAGCATGAGCATCCACTCACTAAAGGACCAAAATCATCCTGGTACCTAAGAAGGATCACATAATAAAACCATAAACAAAACCCCCAAGTCTAGTCCTTGGGTATAGTAAAACCAAGAACAAATTATAGTAAGGATCTTTCTGATTGCCAAGAAATAGGCATCCACAGCATAAATGATATATTTGACTGAAACTAAAGAGGAGTTTGTCAGCTGGATGTGATAAATCATTGTTCTAAGCGTGATTAGCAGACCTTGTCTGTCAATTAATGACAATACTCAGCTGAAATGTGAGGGTGCCTGAACATTAAACTGCAGGGTTTTTTCATATTTTAGTTACTACTATTGGATGAATTAAGTTCTGTGCCACCATAAAGATCAATAGGTTTAAATCTAAGGGCCCACAATACTTCATTTTGGTTTTCCTGTTATGGCACATTTGAAAAGGGAAATGACTGATGCACTCTCATGGTGAGTGGCCCATCCTTCTCTATATCAAGATATCAGTGCAATTCTCTATATTCTGTAACAGCAACACACCATAACCGAATCACCATGGTGACAAAGCACTCAGGACTCTTGCTGTGTCAGAGACTTGGATGTCCCAGAACTTTTCTTCTGGATGAACTGCCAAGGTTGTTTACTGATGTTTAAAGGGATGTGATATTCCCTAGAACAGCAACTAAAACCTAATGTACTCATAACTTCTGTTTAATTTTTAAAATGACACCACTGAACTAATTTACCTTGCATTAAAAGTTGGTGAGGACATACAGTTACGGAAAATATCATAAACACTTTAGCAGTGCATTAGTTCAAAGAGATGGGATATTTGTTCAACTGGAACTCCAAGGGCAAAAGATTGCTCAAACAACAAATTGATTAGGAAAAGAACATATCAAATGCCATTTGAATGTTTTATGACTACCAGAAACTTTTAGTGGATATGTCAACCATGGCTCCTCTTAAAACAACTATCCTATAAACTTAAATGGGATGACTTCAGAATAAATGGACTGAAGACTGTGCCTGAAGCAGCTAGTAAAAGAACGTGAAGCAGCATATAGCAGAAGCTGACATTTCAGAACAAACAAACAAACTCTCAAACCTTTTGTCTTTCAAACATATTTCAAATGCAGTCATCCCTTCATCTTCACTGAGGATTTCGGGTTTTGTTTTTTTATCCTTGCTTTCTTCCATGTCTGGTTGCCCATTTTCTTCTAGGACTGCAGCAAACCAACAGCATTTCATTAATAAGCAGTGCCACCCTATCGTATATTTCAAAGCAAGTCTTGTTGAAGTCACTCTGCTAAGAATTCTCACTGCCATTTAAAAATATTTAAATAAGGGGTCCCCATCTGCCCACCAGATGTTTTTAGGAAGTGGACAGGGCCAGATGGAGCTTTTACCCAGGAGGGCTTCTGATCAGCCATTAGATATGATTGGCTGAGCAGGTCTTTCGGAGACGCTACCGCCACAGCACAAGGATCTTCACTGAATGACTGAAGCTTTATGCATATGCAAGAAAATATTGTAAACCAGTATGCTTATTTAAAAAGCAATCTGCTAAACAGAACTATCGAACAGTTATTATTAGAGTTACGTATAACCTTACTCCCTGACAGTCTGTGGCTGGCTCCGCCTCCTGCAGTGGCCATTTTATGCTTGGCTCTGCCTCCTGTGGTGGCCATTTTGTGACTGTGCCCACAATCCTGTGTCAAAATTCCAAAGGTGCCCTCAGGCTAAAAAGGTTGTGGACCACTGGTTTAAATAATAATCCCGAGGTGTTAAGAGGAACAACTAATTGGATGAGAGCTTGCATTTCAAATGGCTACACCATCTTCATTCTGCTGTCTTTTGGGGACTTTTTTCAATAAACGTGATGAAATTCTTCCATCTTAAAACTGATTTAGTAAACTGTGCAGATATCTAATAGATTGGCTTCTTTCTCTTTGATGGAATTTGTAACAGACCTACAGCCAGTCAATACTCCATATTTGAGCTGACAGTCTGTTAGCCTGCTGGAGAGATCTGAGTCAGGAAGCTTTAGGCTGCCACAGCCGTGGTGGTGTTAGTGTGTGCATGGTGGTGCTGGTGGTGGTGAGTCTTAGATTCCAGCTGAAAGTTTTGAGAAAGACAAACATAATCACAAAAATCACTGTGGCTGGAGAACAGAATGCTTGAAAAGCGACTCCATCCTCTGGAAATTTAAAAGCTGTACTGGAATCCCCCCCTTAAAAGTTAGCTTCTCTTTCCAGCACAAATTACTGGGAAGCACAGGGAGGGGCTCTTCAGTCTGTCTTATGAAAGAGGACAAAGGAGCATAGTTGCTCCCCTTTGCACCTTTCAAATCTATATAACTTGTCATGTTGGAAGTGAGGTTTCTGAAAAATGTGATAAAAGATCTACTTGTCTGGTTCAAGTTATCCAAGCATGAAAAACACCAAGACCCAGCCATTAAGAAAGCCATCAGCTGCTTTTTCTGCCTTAATCTTCACACTTGCCATGTATGTGAACGACAGTCACTCAGCTTGGCTGAAAAATCCTTGGATGAAGGAAAAGTACAGTTCTTACATATCCTTGTCAATCTATGAATGAAAAATCTTCATTTTTACAGCGTACCAAGACACTAACAAAAACATATGAGCAACCTGCATTAATGCCTTCAGTCTTTTAAGGAGGGCAGGAAGAAGGTGAAGACAATGGGAGAGTATGCCACTCAAGAAATGGCTTGAGGTGGAGATGAAAAGAAGAACTGCCTTAAATCCCAATTATAAAATACTAATTGCCCAAAGATCTCATGGATTCTATGGACGCCGCTAATAAGCAATCCAGGTCTTAAAAACAGCATCAGGACTCATCTGAAAACAGCACTTCCTGTGCCATAAGCAATACAGAAATACAGAGGTGATTTAATACTGCCATCCTAAGAGTTTCACCCTCCTAAGTCTATTGAGGTCAGTGTGCTTAGAAGGTGTAACTCAGCTTAGGATGGCACTATAAGAAGCCAAAACACATTACTCCTAAAGGTGTTTTTATCCTGATATCCCCACAAACAAGACTACTGAGATAAATACCATCTCCATCAGGAACTGGATGATAACTGTAGCTGAAGGACAAGGCACAGCCCCGTTCCGTCACCTGGTAAGGGAAACAACTCCCAAAAATATCCACCCCTCTTTCAACTAACTCCAGCACTTCATCTGGCCTGCCAATACCATGGATGAGCCTGCAAAAGATAACAGAGGGGAAAAGCCATGGTCAGAAGCGATCAGGTTTACGGCAGTCTATTCATTCTACCTCTCTCTCTCTCTCCCTGTGTGCTAAAAACAGCACAAACTCATCAATGAAATCATAAACACACAATAACACCTAGTCTTAAATATTCCGTGGTAAGATACCAAAACAAACATCCATCCACACACATATACAAAGTAACATATTCACTAAAGCATCTCTTTAAAAGCTTGACAGACAGCATCACATACTGTCCTAGGCACCTGGAAAACGGGCATCATTGGACTTCATCAGGGAGTTGCTCCACCATTAATGGATGCAAAATGCCCTGGAGCCTGACCTTCCTCCCACACCTTAAGGGTTAAAGGAAACCATATAAGGAGATATGCTTTCATCTGTGCAGGACCCAGCTTGTATAAAGGTTTATAGCTGAACATCCACATAAGAAAGGGAACAAACCTGGGGGTTCCTCCGGCTTGCATGCCCCTTGCCCCTCCCAGGTTGCAGGTGTGGGGAGGAAGGTGGGGAAGGGGCTGTAAAGACAAACCATGATGTGTCTGTGTTATGGGTGTTATAAGTTGCTCACATAAGCACAAAGTTAATTGTTTATTTTGTTTTATTTCCGTAGCACCTTCAGTGCACAAGTGGGGTTACGATGGTGAGGATGCCTTTTTCTTGGTTTCTAACATATGGCATCCCATTTAAAGTCAGTTTTGAGACAGCACAGGAACATCTGAAATCAAACTCCTGAAAGTACAAGCCACTTTTATAGAATCTCATAAGTCAGTGACTGTACTGAAGGCAGGACTAGATCTTAAGAGATGGAGGAGTGCAAACTCATTTCATTCTGTGTGCCCATGCTGAATATTCTCACGCTTCAGCTAACATGCATAAAAACCGATGAGAGACAACAGTACTTGTCAGAGCAGTGTTGGTGGGGATGAGCTTTGCTTTATTTTTGGGACCTTTCTAGATAAAAGAGCCATGCCGCCCCCCCCCCAGCAAAAAACAAAAAAACACTAACCACAAAAAGATGAATGGTATTGCTGGTATTTTGCATAGTTCTCCTTCACATACCCATCGAGGTCACATTAGTGCCTTTTACTCAAACTGGATTTTTTTCAAAAGCACATTCCTAACAGCCAGCACTAAAACATTCCCCAGGGACTTGAAAATGCAGCTGGATTCACCCATGCTTCTTGCGCTATTATTAGTGATGGCAATACCAGACTCCAAATTCAGCTGGCAGCTTTGTCAAAGATTTGAGAGGTGAAGAAACAGCAGTTTTGCTCTCCCGCAGGAACAATGGCTGTGCTGACAATCGTATAAGCTAATTTAGGTCAATATGCATAGCACATGGCTGGAAAAATATATAGTGCAGGAACAAATTGCCATTTTAGTGCTGACTCCCCCCCCGCCCCATTGTATAATTAAACTCAGGCCTTTGAAAACTTCCAACTTGAGTTGTATTTTTATGCTATCCGGTTAACAAAGCAATTAGGCACGCAATTAGCAATTGCAAGGGCTTAACTGCAGATCTTCTAGCAGCATTCAAAGTTGCTTCTCATTGAAAACATTTTGATGTCTGCCAGTATTTGACAGGCGTGTTTGTCTTCACCACCTCTGTTGAAACTGTCAGCTACCTAAGTGGAGCATAACAAGGGCAAAGGCGGCATCTGGGGCAGAGGAAGCTGATGCAACAGGCGGGTGTGGGAGGGACTGTACAGTGTCTGTGCCACTTGGGCAGCTGGGAAGACAAGAAGAGTGGGAAGCTCTTCTCCTTGCCCATCCCTGGAGGACTAAACCCTATCCATCTCAAAAGCAGGTGACCGGGCTTGTGTAGACATCAACCCCAAATGTGTGAGTTGCTGCCATTGAAGTCCACAAAAAGCAGCAGGCATTCTACTGCTCTTCACAAGTTTAGCCAGGCTTTTTCTTAGATGGCAGAAGTTTCCTTTTCACTGGATACAGTCCAGGCCAAGCAGCTTGCCTGGAAAGCAGAACAGAGGAAGGCCTGCTGGAGTAGGTCCAGCCCCTCTCCCAACATCCCTGCCCCGAACCCCATTTCAAGATGATACCAGCTTCATGCAGTTTGGCTTAAGCTGGGGACAAGGCAGGCAAGTGTTGCGATGAAGGGCCATGGGACTTGGCTCGTGGGGAAGAGCCATCTTGCCACCCTTCTCACCCTGCAGTCCTGTCTCCTACCTCTCTGGAATTGGAGCATCCTGAAGCCTAGCTGGCCACTTGGAGGATCCAGGTAATGGAGCCATCACAGTAGGGAGTGCTGCATCATGAAGCCCTATCAGAGGCCTGTGATGCTAATGATGAAGAGCACCATAACTTCTCCCCACACCCTGCACTACCCCTGCATTCTGTGAAGTCATGGTGGTGAAAACATATATCTCCTGAAGAAAGATTAGGTTTTTAAGAAAATCCTGCCAACGGCCAGTACTACATTTTTAATTGTCTAGATAAGCCCTAAGGGTAATCTCTTACAGCCTGCAGAAACAAGTTAATAGTATTCAGTTGTTGAAAAATGTGAGTGCACAAGGGGAGAGGCTAACAGAAGAACTGCAATTTCCAAGTAAAATAGTAGCATGGATCTACTAACCCCAGGCAAGCACAAAACAGTCCCTTTCCATATGTGTATTTTGCAAGCATGGCACAAAATAATTGTAAACATACACAGATGCTGCTTGTTTATAACAGCAGGCCCTAAAACACCCCCAAAATGCATCCCATTCAATAGTCTCAACTCTGAAGTAAGCTAATTTCTATCTGTACAACTGACTGCAGACTGTCATCAGAACAGTTTCTTTTACAGACACATTGGGAAACATTATTTGATCTATTCTAAGATGTGGCCTTTAACACTAACAGCTGAAGTGTCATTTGGTGAACATTTTTAATACAATGGCAAAGAATGTCAAAACAATCTGTACCCTATCCTATCTTGCATTTACATCCTTTTTCTCTGACAGAGATCAAAACAAACAAAAAAACCTTGAGGAGTGGTTTTGTGACAAGGTTAAGAATCTAAACCTTTCCCCTTCACAACCTATGGTTTGATGCATCTCAACTGAAAAAGGCAACTTCAAAAAATGGTATGGTTTGCAGACAGCTAAAAGAAAACACAGAACTATAACGCTGGACAGCGGGGAAATGAGTGAACTAGTCATTCTTTCTACTCCGTTGATGCAAAGATACTCTGTAGCCGAACCCAAAATGGATTACTTTCTCTGGAGTTACAGCTAATAAGTGACCAAAACGTGATTTTTGAGAAGTACATAATACAATGTCCAATAACATATAAAACATATAAAACTCTGGCAAGAACAGCCTGAATTGATTATCTGCATGAGAAAGGTGTGCTTCTGGTCAGATCTGCACTTTGTTCTGACCTCGGTTTATCTTCTGGCAGTTCTGCCACAGCAGAGGACAAGAGTTCCAGCTTGGTGCCCTTGGCCATGGCATTTCCCTGGAAGCCATCCAGCAGGAAGCCACCCACAGGGCGCTTGGCCGTCTCCTTGGCGGATCGCAGCCTCTCCTCCAACACATCCCCGCCTTCAATAACCCCAATCATCACACTCTTTTGCAGTTCCTAGTTTGAGAGAAAGTAACATATGAAAGAAAGAGTTTATATCCCTCCTTCTCTCATTATACTTGAGGTAGCTAACAGTGCAACAGTTACTTGTTGCAAGCACACAGAAATAAGTCCATTAACAAGGTAAACAAACAAGCACAGAAGCTAGGACCAAAAATTAGAAGGTAACAGAGATTAAAAGCACAAAGGGTAAATATGCCCTTGGGCTCACCTTTATCAAGGCACAGAGTCCTGATGGAAGATATTTTAAATCTTCCTTGGCAGTAAGCCTATGTCAGTGATATTTGAGACTGATAAAAAGAGAGGACAGTGTGTAACACTGGGGATAAAGCAATGAACTGGGAGACAGAAGAAACTTCCTTTTTTCCTTATCTCACAACAAGTAACGCTAGATTACCTTTATAAACATACATTAATGATTAAGAAAGAATCATAGTACATACAGTGTAATAACAAGACCATACTCCAAGTACGTTACTAATTTTATCACTAGGACTCAGATTCTTGGATCTCCTCTCCTACAAGGGCAGGCCAAAAGAATTTGGGGGCTTTTTAAAGTTTAGGGTGGGAAAAACCCAAAACCAAGATGACTAAGAGAGGACATGACAGAAGTCTATAAAGTCATACATCATTTGGAGCAAATGGATAGAACATTTCCCCTTGCCTAATAATAAAAGAACTACAGGTCTCTTAATGGAGCTGATTAGGACAGAAAAAAGAAAGCACTCCTTCATACAGCATATAGTTAATATATGGGGTTTGCAGTCGCAGGATGTGGTGACAGCCACTTGACAAATTCAAGGAGGCAAGGTCTATTAATTCTGCAGAAAGAGAGGGAGGGGGACACATAAGGCCGCCTGGCCAAGTCTCACCTGCTCCCTCCCTCTCAAACAACATAAAGGGCCGTTCTTCCTGCAGAAGGGGAGGACGAGAGGGAACAGGCCCCTTCTGCTGCGCAACAGAAGGACTTAATTTCTAATCATGTTCTATATAGTCTCTGTAAACTGCCTGGACAGCAAATCACTAAAACATATGTTAAAAATAAAACAGACAACATTGCCAATGACGGCTAAAGGAAACCTCCGTATTCAGAAGCAATGAATACCAGTTCAAGGGCAGCAACTGCAGGAATATGTATAGTTTTCTTTCCCTATTTGAAGGCTTTTTGGAGACATCTGGCCAGCCACTGTGGAGTAGGTGAATTTGTGATCTACTCCAAAAGATCTCTTCTTACATTCAAAACATGCCTGCTTTTTAGCGGATGGCTACTACTGTTTCCAATTGATTGATTCCTCAGCCCCCTGTGAACAATATATCTTCAGGAGTTCCAGGCTGCTTCTTTCAGTGCATACGCTTTTTTAGAGTAATTAAGTATCTCATCGTGTGCTGCCTTTTCCATTACAAACGTATAAGCACATTATTAATAATGTTTGAATGGTACAGTGAACATCCTTTTAAAGAGGCTGCTGTGCATATCAGCTTCCTCCCCAAAGTATAATGAAAACCTCACACTCCCTTCACTATTCAGATATTACCAGTCTCTCTCTCTCCCCCTCTCTCCCCCCACCCCCTGCCATTAAAAAGAACACATGGCAGACATGAATTTGTATTTGACTTAGATTTTTGTTGTGTTGTGGGGGGGTTTATTGCGGGTTTTTTTTTTGGTATAAGCTGCTTGAACAGGATATAAATCTTTTCAAAATTGCACACCATTTCTGACACTAGTCTCCAGGTGAGAAACTGTGGCACCAGTTAGTGTTTCTTAGGGAAAAGGCCCAAGGTTGCAGTGCACAGAACTGTAAGGCCTTCAGACTCAAAGAGGATTTGTGCGGTGGAATGCAATAAAATATATAAAATAAAACAGGCCAAGCTTACTTTCAGTTCTGCTCAGTGCAAGTAACGAGTGAACAATGTACTAGAGGATCATGCATGGACAGCTTAATCAGGCATGTCAGTCCAGTTCTGTGGATAAACACAGGGCTCCAGAACTGCTCAAACTGTCCTGCCACTCTGCTGGGTGCTCCAAGCATTAGGTCATCAGTGCTCTGAGCAACTTGCCAGGCTCAGCCCAAAGCAACTGCTGCAATAATGACCCACACAGATTTCACTCTCACCGGAAACTCCTGTTGCAGTTGTAAGCACTTATCCAAGAAGGACAGTGATCGATCCACAGACTTCTTGGCCCTCTTCTTGGAGACTTCTCCAGCAACTGTATCTCCATCTGAGAGACACTGGAACCAGTCTGGCTGGAGAGCCCGTTGAATGGTCATGAACTTTGCTGGCGTCATTTCCATCCTCCCTCCAAGCCCCCAGATGGAAACTGTCTGTTAGAGACAAAGGCAACATAATGAGTTTTAATAGACTTACAGTCTGAAATCAATCCTGCAGTGACTGAGATCACAGACTGTGTCCCTTCCATGTTTATATTATAACCTATACGTGTAGCTGCTGGCTTTGAACAACTTTGCTTTTTTCAGTATAATCACAGATCTGATTCCAGTCTGAAACAAAGACAGAATCAGCAAGATGCAACAGTTAAAGAATGCTTCTGTATTATGAAAACGTTTCTTAGCAACAGAGGACGTCTTGGCAGGATTTGTCTCCACCAGAAGTATTCTCTCTCCTAACTTCAAACAAAACTCTTGTTGATGTCAGGGAAGATACCAGTTGATTCGAACCAAATTGTAAAATAGGGGGAATTGGCCAGAAATTCGTTATTCTCCAATAACGAGAAACTGGTGTTTCTTGGACTGGGTAAAGAGGACAGGGAAGCTAACAGCCAAGGAAGCCACGAAATCATTTGTAATGTTTACCCTAAGAACATAAGAACATAAGAGAAGCCAATGTTGTATCAGGCCAATGGCCCATCCAGTCCAACACTCTGTCACACAGTGGCCAAAAATACCAGGTGCCATCAGGAGGTCCAGCAGTGGGGCCAGGACACTAGAAGCCCTCTCACTGTCCCCCCCCCCGAGCACCAAGAATACAGAGCATCACCTGCCCCAGACTGAGAGTTCCTATTTATACCTTGTGGCTAATAGCCACTGATGGACCTCTGCTCCATATCTATATATCTAATTCCCAAGTGGCCCCCTGTGTGCGGATATCTAAATCCGCACATCGGGGGCACCTGAGGGCAGGGAGATTTTCCTGCAGACGTGGGGCAGTCCCCACGTGTGCAGAAAAATCTAAAAAGTTTTTTAAAATGTAAGGGGAATATCTAAATCCCCAGGGAACTCTCTACAAACTGGCTGTTGCCGCCGCGCCGTCAAGGGATGGGAGGGCGGGAGGAGGCTTGGCGGGCCAGCCGGCCTCGCCTCTGCCGCTGCTGCTGGGGAGGGAGGAAGGGGGAGGCTTGGCAGGCAGCCGGCCTCGCCGCTGGGGAGGGAGGGTGAAGCTTGGCGGGCCAGCCGGCCGGCCTCCCCCGCCGCCGCCCTGCTGCTTGGGTGGGAGGGGGAGGCTTGGCGGGCCAGCCGGCCGGCCTCCCCCCCCTCGCCGCTGTTGCCACCGCCGCTCTGCTGCTTGAAAGGGAGGGGAAGGCTTGGCGGGCCAGCCGGCCGGCCCCCTCCGCCACCGCCGCTGCTCTGTTGCTTGGGAGGGAGGGGGAGGCTTGAGGGGCCGGCCAGCCTCGCCGCCCCTCCGCCGCTGCTGGGGGGGGAGGGAGGGGGAAGCTTGGTGGCCGGAATACTCCCTCCCCCCCTGCGAGTATCGCGGGTCCCGCCTCTTGTGTTTATCTAATTCCCTCTTGAAACTATGCTGAACTGCTTACAAATCGTCTATACCCTGAACTGCTTACAAACACATTCTTGATTAATGATCAGGAGATTAAGAATGCTGAGAAATCACTGAAAGATAGTCCAGAGGGGATCATCATAACACAATGAATATCTGTACTAAATGTTACAAAAGGGTTTCAGGAGCTCAATACTGAGGTCCTGTTTCCAGCAGCAGCCCCAGGTTCTTCCCAACATAAAACAAGACTATGCCATGATTTCTCCCTCATGGATCACTGCCTTGTCGTGGCGAGGGGGCTTGCGTGGTTCGATGAGGCTGTGGGCTATGCCGTGGAGGGCCACCCAGGACGGACAGGCCACAGCAGAGAACTCAGACCAAGCGTGATCCCCTGGAGAAGGAAATGGCAACCCACTCCAGTATCTTTGCCAAGAAAACCCCATGGACAGTAACAAAAGGCTAAAAGATATGACGCCGGAAGATGAGCCCCTCAGGTCGGAAGGTGTCCAATATGCTACTGAGGAAGAGCAGAGGGCAAGTACGAGTAACCCCAGAAAGAGTGAAGCGGCTGGGCCAAAGCCGAAAGGACGCTCAGTTGTGGATGTGTCTGACGGTGAAAGGAAAGTTCGATGCTGCAAAGAACAATACTGCATAGGAACCTGGAATGTAAGATCTATGAATCAAGGTAAGCTTGACGTGGTCAAAAATGAGATGGCAAGAATGAACATCGACATCCTGGGAATCAGTGAACTAAAGTGGACAGGAATGGGCGAATTTAACTCAGAAGACCATTATATCTACTACTGTGGCCAGGAATCCCGTAGAAAAAATGGTGTGGGATACAATCTCAAAAATGACAGAATGATCTCGGTCCAAATCCAAGGCAAACCATTCAATATCACAGTAATCCAAGTATATGCCCCAACCACTGCTGCAGAAGAGGCTGAAGTGGACCAATTCTATGAAGACCTACAACAGCTCGTAGAACTAACACCAAAAAATGATGTCCTCATCATCATAGCGGACTGGAATGCTAAAGTAGGAAATCAAAAGGTAACCAGAATAACAGACAAGTTTGGCCTTGGAGAACAAAACGAAGCAGGGCAAAGGCTAACAGAGTTTTGTCAAGAGAACACGCTGGTCATAGCAAACACCCTTTTCCAACAACCTAAGAGGCGTCTCTACACATGGACATCACCAGATGGGCAACACCGAAATCAGATTGACTATATAATTTGCAGTCAAAGAGGGAGAAGCTCTATTCAGTCAGTAAAAACAAGACCTGGAGCTGACTGTGGCTCAGATCATGAGCTACTCATTGCAAAATTCAGACTTAAATTGAAGAAAGTTGGGAAAACCACAAGGCCAATCAGATTTGACCTAGATCGCATCCCCGATGAATATACAGTAGAGGTGAAGAATAGGTTTAAGGGACTAGATTTGATAGACAGAGTGCCTGAAGAACTATGGACAGAGGTCCGTGACATTGTAAAGGAGGCAGCACTCACTGCCATCCCAAAGAAAAAGAAATGCAAAAAAGCAAAGTGGCTGTCTGAGGAGGCTTTACACATAGCAGAGGAAAGAAGGAAAGCTAAAGGCAATGGGGAAAAGGAAAGATTTGCCCAACTGAATGCAGATTTCCAGAGAACAGCAAGGAGAGATAAGGAGGCTTTCCTGAATGAACAATGCAGAGTAATAGAGGAAAACAATAGATTGGGAAGGACTAGAGATCTCTTCAAGAAAATTGGAGAAATCAAGGGAACGTTCCATGCAAAGATGGCCATGATAAAGGACAAAAACGGTAGGGACCTAACAGAAGCAGAAGAGATTAGGAAAAGATGGTAAGAATACACAGAAGAACTATACAAGAAGGACCTCGACGTCCTTGACAACCACGATGGTGTAATCACTGACCTCGAGCCAGACATCCTGGAAAGCGAAGTTAAATGGGCCTTAGAAAGCATTACTAACAACAAAGCTAGTGGAGGTGATGGTATCCCAGCTGAGTTATTCAAAGTCTTAAAAGAAGATGCTGTTAAAGTGCTGCACTCAATTTGCCAACAAATTTGGAAAACACAACAGTGGCCACAGGATTGGAAAAGGTCAATTTACATTCCAATCCCAAAGAAGGGCAACGTCAAGGAATGTTCAAACTATCGCACAATTGCACTCATTTCACACGCTAGCAAGGTCATGCTCAAAATCCTACAAGCTAGGCTCCAACAGTACGTGGATAGAGAACTGCCAGAAGTACAAGCTGGGTTTCGAAGAGGTAGAGGAACTAGAGATCAAATTGCCAACATTCGCTGGATTATGGAGAAAGCAAGAGAGTACCAGAAAAACATCTACTTCTGCTTCATTGACTATGCTAAAGCCTTTGATTGTGTGGATCACAATAAATTATGGCAGGTTCTTAAAGAGATGGGAGTACCAGACCACCTCACCTGTCTCCTGAGAAACCTGTATAAGGGTCAAGAAGCAACAGTTAGAACTGGATATGGAACAACTGATTGGTTTAGCATAGGAAAAGGAGTACGACAAGGATGTATGTTGTCACCTTGCTTATTTAATTTATATGCAGAGTACATCATGCGAAATGCTGGCCTGGATGAATCACAAGCTGGAGTTAAGATTGCTGGGGAAAAGATCAATAACCTCAGATATGCAGACGATACCACTCTGATGGCAGAAAGTGAAGAGGACCTAAAGAGCCTCTTGTTCAGGGTGAAAGAGGAGAGTGCAAAAGTGGGCTTGAAGCTCAACATCAAAAAAACTAAGATCATGGCATCTGGGCCCATCACTCCTTGGCAAATAGAAGGGGAAGTCGTAGAAGTAGTGACAGACTTCACGTTCCTAGGATCCCAGATCACTGCAGATGGTGACTGCAGCCATGAAATTAAAAGACGCCTGCTCCTTGGGAGGAAAGCGATGGCAAACCTAAACAGCATGATAAAAAGCAGAGACATCACCTTGCCAACAAAAGTCCGCATGGTCAAAGCAATGGTATTCCCCGTAGTAATGTATGGCTGCGAGAGTTGGACTATAAGGAAGGCCGAGCGCCGAAGAATAGATTCTTTTGAACTATGGTGCTGGAGAAGACTCTTGAGAGTCCCTTGGACTGCAAGGAGATCAAATCAGTCAATCCTAAAAGAAATCAACCCTGACTGTTCCCTGGAAGGCCAGATCCTGAAGCTGAAGCTCAAATACTTTGGCCACCAAATGAGAAGGGAGCATTCACTGGAGAAGACCCTGATGCTGGGAAAGATTGAAGGTCAAAGAAGAAGGGGACGGCAAAGGATGAGATGGTTAGACAGTGTCATCGATGCAACGAACATGAAATTGAGCAAACTTCAGCGGACGGCGGAGGACAGGAGGGCCTGGCGTGGTCTGGTCCATGGGGTCGCGAAGAGTCGGACTCGACTGTGCGACTGAACAACAACAACAATGCCATGATTTGTGGGACTTGCATGTATAAAAAGTCATGTGGGATGAGAGAAACAGGGAACTGGGTGATATTGACCTGCCTTCTTCTTACGTCAGTCGAAAATGTGGTCAATCCAATCCACTAAGTTTTCACTTTCCCCCAGTACAGGAAATTACACAGAGAGAGACACACACTTTTCACATTAGAGAATGTGTGTGTACATACACAGAGACACTTGTTCCATTATGCGATAGCAAATTATAATTTATATATATTTTGTATGCCTACTATCATAAATGCATGCTTGTGTGCACACACAATTAAATCAGCTTGTGTATTTATACTGGCAATAGTTCCTAGATGATTCTGTGTGGCCACTCTCCTCCCTAGCACAACACAAACTATCATCACAACATCTCCTTCAGCTTTTCTTTTGTTCCCTGAGGCATGGAAGGGAAGCCACTAAAAGCCAGTGGGAAATTAAGGATTAAAGAAAAACCAATGGGAAACACAGAGGTTGCCAATGCAGATTTCTTCCCCCCAATATGAACATTGTCCTTCACCATCCTCTCCCCTCCCCTTTTCTGTTATTAGGAAAATGAAGCACTGTACACCACAGGGTAATCTTCTGTTTGAATCTTCTGTGTGAGTCTGTTTTTTGTGTTCTAACCACCTGTCATTCAAGCACTGTCCTTCACTAGGGTCACATGCAGGCCTGAAAGCTTGAGCAATTAAAGCTGCCATGTGACTGCACGCACACAAGTCAAGCCCATCTGCAGAAAATTAAATGCAGTGAGTGTAAGCAGGTACAGAGGAGAACTTCATTGCTTTCGCTGAGTCTCAATTTTAAAATTAAGACAGACAGACAATTAACATAGGCTTCATTATGTCTGCTAAAGGAATCCACAGCCTCTTGTTCTCCTGGGGCAACCACTCAAGCAACTATCACTCATATTAATTTTTCCACATCTACAGTTTCAAAGCAATGAAAAAATACGTTCATACGTGCTGCCTTCAAAAATAAAAAACAGAGTGGTTAGGCAAATACAGAATAGATCATTAAGACAAACAATAAACATTTTAAAAAATATATCCAGAGCAGGATACCAGCCAGAGAAGCAGTGCAGCCTTTGGATGACAAAGAAATAAAGGAATTGCTAAGTGGAGATGGCAGAGAACCTCAATGTGTTTTTTTTTGCTTCTGTGTTCACTGTGGAAAGTATGGGGCATGTACCTACGCCGCAGCCACTAATTTTAGGAAGGGAGTCTGAAGAACTGAGCCAAATTGAGGTGACCAGAGATGAAGCCCTAGACCTGTTGGGGAAACTAAAAACTGATAAGTCTCCAGGTTCTTGTGGCATACACCCAAGAGTTCTTAGTGAACTCAGATGTGAGATAGGTTATATATATTGGTTAGTAGATCAACTATCACTAAATTCAGCTGCTGTATCAGAAGACCGGAGAGTAGTAAATGTTACACCAGTTTTAAAGAGGGAACCAGGAAATTACAGGACAGTCAGCCTAATGTCTGTCCCAGGCAAATTAGTAGAAACTGTAACCAAAGGTAGAATTATTAGGCACATAGAGGGAAAAAGCCTGCTGAGGGAAAAATCAGTGCGGCTTCTGCAGAGGGAAGTCCTGCCTCACCAATATTTTGGAGATCTTTGAGAAAGTGAACAAGCATGTAAACAACAGTGACCCAGCAGACATTATATATTTTGACTTTCAAAAGGCTTTTGACAAGGTACCTCACCAGAGACTCCTGAGTAAGCTTAGCAGTCATGGGATAAAAAAAATGGTTAAATTACAGGAAGTAAAGAGCAGGAATCAATGGACAGAAGTAGGCAGTGGGGTCTCACAAGGATTGGAATTCAGGCTGGAACAATTTAATTTATTCATAAACGAACTGGAACTGGGGCTTAGTAGTATAGTGGCCAAGTTTGCAGATGACATGAAATTATTCAGGATGGTGAAAACCAAGGCTCACTGTGAAGAGCTCCAAGAGGACCTCCACAAACTGGGTGAGAAGGTAACAATGTGGCAAATGAAGTTCAGTGTTGGTAAGTGTAAGATGATGCACATTGGGACAAAAAAATCCGAACTTCAAGTATAGGCTAATGGGGTCTGAACTTCCTGAGACAGAGAGGGAAAAAGATCTTGGGGTCATAGTGAATAGCTCAATGAAAGTGTCCACCCAGTTTGCTGCAGAAGTGAAAAAGACAAATCTATGGTATGAGGGGACATGTGAGGAAGAAATTGATAGGAAGAGTGGAAAAGGTCAAAACCATTGGGGAAGCTTGGAGACTATTTAAAAAGACAATCCTAGAAGCTCAGAAAAAATATATACCACAGGTTAGGAAAGGCACAAATAGGTATAGAAAAAAGCCTGCATGGTTAACAAACAAAGTAATGGAAGCTGTAAAAGGTAAGAAGGATTCCTTTAAGCGGTGGAAAGCTAGTCTCAGTGAGGTTGATAAAAGGGAACACAGGCTGTGGCAAATAAAATGCAAGTCTGCGATCAGGCAAGCAAAAAGGGAATATGAGGAGCATATCGCAAAAAAACATAAAGGCCAACAATAAAACTTTCTTCAAATACATTAGAAGTAGGAAGCCAGCCAGGGAGGCAGTGGGGCCCTTGGATGACCAAGGGGTAAAAGGAGTAGTGAAGGATGATAGGGAAATGGCTGAGAAGCTGAATGCATTTTTTGCCTCTGTCTTCACTGTGGAAGAGAAGTGCTTGCCCACTCCAGAAACACCAATTTCAGGAGGGGGGTTGAAAGTCCTAAATCAGATTGCGGTGACAAGAGAGGAAGTCCTACGACTGATGGACAATTTAAAAACTAATAAATCACCAGGCCTGGATGGCATTCATCCGAGAGTTCTGAAAGAACTCAAATGTGAACTTGTGGATCTCCTTAAAAAAATATGTAATCTTTCTTTAAAATCTGCCTCCATTCCTGAGGACTGGAAGGTAGTTAATGTCACTCCCATCTTTAAAAAGGGCTCCAGGGGAGATCCGGGAAATTACAGGCCAGTCAGTCTGACATCGATACCAGGTAAGTTGGTGGAAACTGTTATTAAGGAAAGAATTAGTAGGCACATTGATGAACAAAAACTATTGAGGCAGACTCAGCATGGGTTCTGTAAGGGAAGATCTTGTCCCACTAACTTGTTAGTGTTTTTTGAGGGAGTGAACAAACATGTGGACAAGGGGGACCCAATAGATGTTATTTACCTTGACTTCCAGAAAGCTTTTGATACAGTTCCTCATCAAAGGCTCCTAAGTAAGCTCAATAGTCATGGGATAAAAGGACAAGTCCTCTTGTGGATCAAAAACTGGCTTATAAATAGGAAACAGAAAGTGAGTAAAAATGGGGAACTTTCTCAGTGGAGGGTGGTAAGCAGTGGGGTACCACAGGGATCAGTACTCGGTCCGATGCTTTTTAACTTGTTTATTAACGATTTAGAATTGGGAATAAGCAGTCAAGTGGCTAAATTTGCAGATGACACGAAGTTGTTCAGGGTGGTGAAAACCAAGGAGGATTGTGAGGCACTCCAAAGGGATCTGTTGAGGATGGGTGAGTGGGCGTCAACGTGGCAAATAGGGTTCAATGAGGCCAAGTGCAAAGTGATGCACATTGGAGCCAAAAATCCTAAATATAAATAAATGATGGGGTCTGAACTGGCGGAGACTGACCAAGAGAGAGATCTTGGAGTCATAGTAGATAACTCAATGAAAATGTATAGACAGTGTGTAACTGCAATAAAGAAGACCAACGCTATGCTGGGGATTATTAGGAAGGGAATTGATAACAAATCAGCCAGTATTATAATGCCCCTGTATAAATCATTGGTGAGACCTCATTTGGAATAATGTGTACAGTTCTGGTCGCCACACCTCAAAAAGGATATTATAGCATTGGAAAAAGTGCAGAGAAGGGCAACTAGAATGATAAAAGGATTGGAACACCTTCCCTATGAAGAAAGGTTAAAACGCTTGGGGCTCTTTAGCTTGGAGAAACGACGGCTGAGGGGTGACATGATCGAGGTTTATAAGATTATGAATGGGACTGAGCAGGTTGAGAAAGAAGTACTTTTCTCCCTTTCTCACAATACAAGAACTCGTGGGCATTCCATGAAATTGCTGAGCAGTCGGGTTAGAACAGATAAAAGGAAGTACTTCTTCACCCAAAGAGTGATTAACGTATGGAATTCACTGCCACAGGAGGTGGTGGCAGCTACAAGCATGGACAGTTTCAAGAGGGAATGAGATAAACATATGGAGCAGAAGTCCATCAGTGGCTATTAGCCACAAGGTATAGATAGGAAATATCAGTCTGGGACAGGTGATGCACTCTATTATTCGTGGTGGTGGGGAGCAGTGGGAGGGCTTCTAGTGTCCTGGCCCCACTGCTGGACCTCCTGATGGCACCTGGTATTTTTGGCCGCTGTGTGACAGTGTTGGACTAGATGGGCCATTGGCCTGATTCAACACTGGATTCTCTTATGTTCTTATGTTTATGTTAGGGATTATTAAGAAAGGGATTGAGAATAAAATTGTCCAGTATTATAATGCCCTGTATTGATCTACAGTACAGCCTCATTTTAAATACTGTGTACAATTCTTGTCAGTGTACCTCAAAAAAAGACACTGCAGAGCTGGATAAAGTACAGAAGAGGGTGACCAAGATGATTAGGGGGTTGGAGTACGAGATCTATGAGGAAATGCTGAAGAGTCTGGGACTTTTCAGTTTAGAAAAGAGATGACTAAGGGGGGGGAACTTGATAGAGGTTTATAAAATTGTGCATGGGGTGGAGATAGTTGACAAATAAATTTTTCTCCCTTTCCCAAAATACCAGAATTGGAGGGCATCCAATGAAGCTGAGGGACAATAGGTTCAGGATGGACAAAAGGAAATTCTTCTTTACACAGAGAGTTATTAAAATGTGGGATTTGCTGCCAGAGGATGTAGCGATGGCCACAGGAATAAACAGCTCTAAAAGGGGATTAGATAGATTCATGGAGGAGAGGTCTATCATTGGCTATTAGCCATGGTGACTGAGGGGAACTTCAAAATTCAGAAATACTACACTTCTGAATCCCAGAACCAGGAAGCAACATCAGGGGAAGGTCTCAGCCTCTATGCCAATTTGGTGTAGTGGTTAAGTGTGCAAACTCTAGTCTGGGAGAACCGGGTTTGATTCCCCACTCCTCCACTTGCACCTGGCTGGATGACCTTGGGCAAGCCATAGTTCTGATAAGAGCTGTTCTTGAAAAAGTGCAGTTTCGGTCAAGAGTTCTCTCAGCCCCACCTACCTCACAGGGTGTCTGTTGTGGGGAGGGGAAGGAAAGGAGTTTGTACGACACTCTGAGACACCTTTGGGTCGTGAAGGGCGGGGTATAAATCCAATCTCCTCTCTTCTCCTCTATGCCCTGTTGTTGGTACTCCAGCGGAACTGGCTGGCCACTGTGTGAGACAGGATGCTGGACTAGATGGACTACTGGTCTGATCCAGCAGGGCTCTTCTTATGTGTTCTTTTCTATGTATAAAGTGTACAATTTAAAAAGTGTACTTAAAAGATTATTTGTATTAATTTATTCCGTACACAAGGAGAGTGGCATGTAAAGTATTTGTTTTCTTGAAAAATCTCATCTTATTTCTCTTTCAATTTAAAACAAGATCCTAGTTAGGGTAACAGACAAAAATGTACTGGAAATTTCTGCAAAAGGTTCTTAAGTTTGTAGGAGCTTCAGTTACAATTTCCTGACTAGGATACCCTTCCAGCTGCCATACTATCTCCCACAAAATGATTTTTAAGGTCCCGTAATTCTGTACAGTTTCTTCAAAGCATGGAATGCTGACTTTCTTGGCCTAATTTTTTTTTAATAGCCAACCTTGAAACACTTCTTGAGATGCCACATCACTCCCCACTCCAGTTGCCACTGTTTCCTTAAAGTCCTGGAGGAAAAGAGTACAGCCAGAAGCCCAAGAAGCTCACTGTGTCTGCCTACCTTTTAAAACCAAAGTTTCTGATAATGGTCATGTTGACTGTACTGGAGAAGCAAGCTGGTGTAGTTGTAAAAAAGAAAAAAAGAAGGCACTGAACCAACTCCATTTAGCTTGGAAGGCAGTCCCTTCCTTTGATTTGGCTGACCTGGGCATGTGGAGACATGTTAGGGTTGCCTCAAGGCTAGACTACTGTAATGCATTCTACAAGGGTCTGCTTTTAAAGACAGCTCAGAAACGCCAGTTGGAACAGAACACTGTGGCCCAGCCACTGTCAGGTGCTCAATGGAATCAATGTATCACTTCCACTTGGCAAACACTTCACTGGTTACTGATTAGTTACCAGGCTGAACTCAAGGTTCTAACTATCACTTACAAAGCTGTTAATGCACTGGATCCGTGTACCTGCAGGACTGCCTCTCCTGCTATATTCCACTACGACAACTTTGGTAATCACAGCAAAGCCTCCTGAAGGTGTAAAATGTGCAACACAGAATTGTTCAGGAGGGCATGTTTACAGAACAGGGCTGTGGTACAATGGATCAGCTCAGGATGTGACTTCAATGAGGGATAAAGGATTGCCCCCCTACAGTTCTTCAGTCCCAGCCCCACTGTGTTATGTTTACTCAGAATCTTTACTATTAAACTCAAACATAATCATATTTTGTAATCTGCTTGATGATTGGGTGGACTATAAATGTAAATAAATAAATACCTGGTAGGTGTTGTAGCCAGGTGGAGAGATAACAGCAGGGTCGTGGAGGGAACAGTACACTACCGAGTCAGGCATACCTGAGCACACAATGAAAAATGTTGCCTTTTAGCATGCAGGCTCTGCAAGCAGCAATGGTAATTCTTTGAGACAAATTATAGCAACAGTTAAGCACACACAATTTATGCTTTCTGGAGAGAAAGCCAATAGTTAATTGGTTCACTGGTTACTGTAACATTCCAGTGAGCAGCTGTGTCCTGCCCCACTTCCAGGAGAGGGTGGAAATGACAGCAAAAAGGCTGCATTTAATAACCTCATATGTGAGATGTAACCTTTGGATTGATTAACGTTGCTGCTGCTTATACAGCAGAGACCAAACGACAGCTGACTCTGTTGTCTCCGGCAGAAACACTCTCAGGGCCCCTGACACTTGACAGTCTAGCTTGGGTGATTAAACTACTTCAAAGACCAGAGCTTTGAAGGATAACAAAGAACAAAATGAAAAAACAAATGAAAGACACACATGCCATGAAATGTCAAAAACTGGGTGACGAATACTATCAGGTACTGCACCTGAAAGTCAAGACAAGGATCCCAAATGGTAGCTCAGTCTAAATATACCTAAGGCTTCTAAATGTTGTCTCTCTCTTTCCAAAACTGTTTTAAGAGAAAGTCTTCTGGGCAGGGAAAATATAACTGCAATTCAGTGAGATTTTAGTATCCAGCTTACTCAGCACTCCTCACAAAACACTAACTTTGTTTTCTACCAAATTAAAAATGTGATGAACTCAAGATAGAACGCAGAAGAGCGTACACATTATATGCAATTGCTGAGTATTTTTAATTTAAAGATCATTAAAAATACTTAGATTTCCATCGAAAAAAGAAATCAGTGACTTTTTGCTGTAGTTGACTGAAGACACAATAGCAAGTCACTGAAAAGACACAGGATAATAATCCTCAGGATTTTTTATTTATTTATTACATTTATACCCCACCCTCCCAGCCATGGCCGGCTCAAGGATTTGCTAGTCCCATTATTACAAAACTCATTCGAGCACATAGTGTACCACTGCTGACTTGAAATTCATCACACAGCAGTTCCCACATTCTATCAGCCTGACAACATGCAGCAGCCATCATATATAGAACTGGTCTATTCACGTGTGCACACAAACTGCCATGAAACATCAAAAACTGGATTTCTAATGATGTCCTACACTATCTGGTCCAGCACCTATAGAAATTGCAAAAGAGCTAGGAGCCTCCATGCAACAGAATTTAAAGTGGACACTGTGTGCTACCTGGACTGGAAGTGGGTTGTCAACATTGCCCTCTGATGCCAAGCAAAAGCAATGAGAGCAACAGTATTATAATGCAGTCTATTTACCAGTGGGTTCCTGAGTTATGCCCTAATACAATAAATTCCGCATTCTTCCAAGCAAAGTTTCTAAATGCATATTAGACACTACCAGAGTACAACTTCTAGCCTTCCAGCATATTACCTCAATACACACAACCTTACCTACAAATTTTCCAATTCCTTCTTTATATTCCTCCATGACCTCCTGAAGCTCTACCCTGCATTCAAACAGAGATATACAGATTATTACAATTAATTCATCTTTGAACGAAGGTATAGCAAGAACTTTCAGCTCACATTTCCAATACAAGTTGTGTTCTGGATAAAATATGATCAACTTAAAATTGCTGCCATGCAATTTTACCACGAGACATAAAGCCATCCATGCCTTTAGGGTTTCAGATTAAACTAGGGTTAAATATTAAAATTGCAGGAGAAAATAGATCATGTGACGCAAATCTGCATTGGTTTCTAATGGCCAAATGGGAGTAATTAAAATTGCAATTTTGCTTTAAAAAGACTAAATTATGTGAGTCTTGTCTTCTTTATGTCTTAATGAAACACACAACTGAAGGTGTTCTCTAAGAACTCAATCCATACATTATTAAGCATGAACTACCAAGAGGTACAGAGAATGACTCTTATCAGCTACTATACAATTATGGAGTCCTCTTCTGTATTTGCTGCAAGAGCCTAATCTAGTATCACTAGCCTGTATCCCACCTTTTTTTTGTTTTATGTGCTTTTATGCCTCAGGTTTTTAGATTGGTTTGACTTATTTATTGACATGTCTTTATTATCTGTTCTTATTTATTTATTCTACTAACTTAGCTTGTTTAGTTGTGTGATTTGCTTTATTACTTTGATTGGTTTTTATTACTTTAGTTATGAGAGAGCAAGTCTGATGAAGCAACATATGACTCAAGTAAAATAACTCTTCACAGGAGGGGGCCACAATTTCTGCTGGTTCCCTCCTCCCTTGCAGATTTCCACTTTGCTCTTTGCGCTGCTCTTCAGGGTCTGATGACCATCAGGAACAAAGTTTCGGCAAGGGTATTAGTGGGCTGCAAAAAAGTCCTGCTCTGCTAAGTCCATGGATAGCTGGATACAAACCAGTATAAGGCTCTTTTATTTCAACAAGGATACTGCATCCGTGGTTCTGGGTTGCAAAATTGGGATAGAGAGCTTATTCTTCTCATCATCTTTTGATATTTTTAGATTATGTATATGAAAAGAAAATCTCTTACAGGTTGATAATCTAGTTTAAGCCGAGTTTTAAAAGGGGAAATAACATATTACTGTGTTTCCATCTAGATTTTTAATTTTGTTTTGAAGGTTCCCTTTTGTACTCTAAACAAAAACAAATTAGTAAACATTGAACCATACTGAGTAAGAAGCATTATATCACATTATATCACATTTTAAATGACAGAGAGATTGTTTTTAAAGCACATCTCTTAAATGCACATAATTGTTTGCAGCTCTTTTGTCTGCTTCTTCAAGCAGAAGCTAATGAACCCTTGCTTTGGCAGAAGAAAGCTTCACTTACAGGGCTGGAAATGGAAGTTGTGCAATAACAGGAACATCCTTGACAGTCTCCAGTGTGTCATGGGTGAGGTGTGGTGCTGATCCCATTTTGGTATAAAGCAGACAACCTGGAATGTCCATGTGCTGAATCCCTTTCTTGCCCAGGTTTGTCAGCATGCCGAGACGACATCCACCAACCACTTTGGAGACACTCAACTTCATCTTCATGAACACACCTGAAACACCACCATCAATGAATAATTCACATTGCCATCTTTATTCTGCAGTATCTCACCCCAGACTTATGACATGGAAGCATATTTTAGTTTTTCTGATTTCCAACTTTAATCCAGCTTCTGTGGACACACTTCCCAAAATGGCAGCCATCTTAGTCTGTTGTAGCAAAAAGGTCAAAGGTATGATCCATCTGGAAGGTATCCACAGCAAAAGTACAGAAATAAGAGGGAGCTGTGAAAAAGCATGGCATTCCGAGATAGGTTGTACTTTAGACTGCAGCATTCACTTTTGCTGAGAAAAGTCTATGTCATCATGTAGCAAAGTTGAACTAAAAGAGTAAGATATTGGTTGAAGGAGAAAAGGCAACAAGGTACCCCAAAACATGGGTAAATTTGCATTTTTGTGTAACCCACAAACAGGGGCAGAATGAAAAACCCTTAAACAGACTCAGAATATTTTAGGGAGATGTGAGAATAAGGAATATTAATTCCAGAATACTTGAATTGAATGGCACCATTCTATATTTTTTGTTTCCATTCCAAGAGACAGCAGCAGCTTTCACACAGCCCATGACAGCAAGTTTTATAGATAACTATACATTGTATGGGGCAAGAGATTATTTCTTGCTACCTTAAAATTATTATCAGAGTGAGACATTGACATTCTCATTTTTTCAGGTCTGACACAAAACAAAAGACAATGCACACAGGCAGCTATGCCCACTGTAAGTAAACTTTGTGGTCTTCTTACTCTGCAAATTAATACTCTTTACATGCTGTTGTAGAGAAATAATAACAGCTATGAACTTACACTGACCTTAGCATGAGTTCCTTTTAGACCTCTAGACACATTACAGAGCATAAGCATCCTCCAAGGAGCTCAGGGTGTCATACATTGTGTCTGCCCTCTTCCATTTCATCCTCACAACAACCCTGTGACCTGGGTTAGGTTAATATAGTGAATAGCCCAAACTCATCCTATTTGCTTTGGAATCTCGCAGATTCTAGTCTCGCAGGTCTCGCAGATTCTAGTCGAACAACATTCTACCCACTACAGCATACTAGCTCTATTCAGGAAACAGGTATAACATTCTGCTGTAGGCACCAACGCATACATTACTGCAACTGCTTAAATAAATGATACAAGCATACCACTCACACTCACGGACTTGAAAAATCCTAAAATGCTCTTTCATTCTATGCACAGAATTAGTTCCTTTCATTTCCCCCCGATTCACGTGTGGATATATAGACAGAAAAGAAACTGAAGATCTCACAAAAAAGTAACACCGACACCGCCTCCGATGTGGCAGAATTCTGGGCTGGGGACAAGCGGCTAAGCTTCTTGACCCCAAAAGATCCCTTCGTTTAGTAAACAAGAAAGAGACACAACGGGAAATCATTGGATTAACCTGGGTGTTATAAAAGATGACTCTGCGAAAACATGTCTAACTACTAAGAGCATCAGAAACAGAACTTGGATTTGAAATTGTATTCCTATGATCAGTCCTGTCCCAGACCTACTAGTTACAACGACCAGAGTCTCATTCTGGGTAAGGTACAGAACAGGAGCCAAGCGCCTATGCAGAGTGCATCTTGCCGTACAACATGATCCCACACAGGGGGACCGGAGAACCAAAGAACAGCAAACGGCTTCGCACGTGTTGACACTCAACTGTACCTCAAATCACCCACACGAGAACCGGCCGCCTTCCGGCGCGATAACGCATTTCCTGCTCGTGCCCTCTTCACCAATCAGAGGACTTATCGTCATCACGAAGCGGCGAGGGTAAGAACGGATGTAGCGACAGTATTGCCATGGAGACGGTATAGGACGCTACACTCGCGTCGCTTTACAGTGTGGGTCTTGTAGTTTATGTTCATCTCCTGATTGCGGTACTGCTTCTGCATTAGAACTTCATTTCCCAGCATTCCCCGTGCGCCACTACGGCAAATGTGTGAGTGAGCGAATGCACGACGCTTTCAGAGGAGAAAGTGCTAGTCTTTTGGGCTTTTCTAATGGCCGTTATGGGACCTCGACCCGGGCTGTACCGTTGGCGGCGTCTCAGTCAGCCTCCTTCGAGAGAGAAGGTAGGAGGAAAGTTCTGCCGCAGACTTGATCGCTCTTCCCACCCTTTGCAGCCATTCAGTCAGGACTCAGTATTTGTTTTATTTAGTACATTTTTATCCCGAAACTCAAGGAACTCAGAACAAAGTGCATCATTTCTGCCCCTCTCCTTTTTATCCTCACAACAATCTTGTGAGGTAGGATAGGCTGAATGAGAGTGACTGGTGCAAAGTTACACTGCAAGCTTTTATGGCAGAGTGGGGATTTGAA
Organism: Gekko gecko; assembly: GCA_029375565.1. Classification (NCBI taxonomy): domain Eukaryota; kingdom Metazoa; phylum Chordata; class Lepidosauria; order Squamata; family Gekkonidae; genus Gekko; species Gekko gecko. The sequence goes on from JAPDNY010000004.1 coordinate 47,452,704, forward strand.
CGTAGGTCTCCTAGATCCTTGTCTGACACTCTAACCCCTACAGCCATCGCTACCACCGTAATGGGGTTCTCATTGATAAAACTGAACTCTTTGGAGGAAGGACTGAATAAAAATTAAATCCCAGGGTCCGTTGAGGAGTTGCTGATCACCAAAAGAGAACCAGGCCCAGAAGGAGCTTTTTCAGCTGTTTAGTTGTGGTAGTAATGGGGCCTCAACACAAACAGTGTTTTGGGCCGCATCTCTCTCAGCTTCCATTTCAAGAGGAGATAGGAGTACTGCTGGAGTCGCAAGGGTGTACAGTCTTGTATTTTTAAAGAGGCCTTTTATTTGTATTTTAATAGGAACATTAAAGGAAATATTGTGTGTTAAATTTATGTAAATTTTTTTCCAGCCAAAATTTGATGTTGACAATGTGGCACACTGGATTAAGGTAAGAGGAAATTCAGTGATATGCAGCCTATCTATACTTGTTAACTTTGCAGTAAATCCCACTTTATTCAATTCTGTTTATATCCCACAGGATGTGTGAGCATTTGTATGTGTCAGTCAGGACAGTAACTTCTGAGTAATTATGGGATGGATTTGGGCTCTACTTGTAAGCACACTTCCTTAGAAGTAAATTCCATAAAAATCATCATGCAGATTTTCTCTATGATTCAATAAGATAATTCATCCCTCTAGCTTAGTTCTGTCTGCTCTTACTAGCAGTGGTTTCCCACAGTCTCCAGCAAGGGCTTTTCTAAGGCCTGTGAGATCTTTTTAACTAGACTTGTCAGAGATTAAACCTGGGACATTATTGCAGCAAGGAGGTACTAATGACTCAGCTATGGGACCTGGGCTCTACACCACCTCCTTATATTAAAAATTATTATTTTTTCTTTCTTAGCAGGTGGAACAAGCCTCTGAATTTGCCGTTTCTGAGGCTTTTTCCTTAAAAAGGAAATCTTATTCTCAAAGGCTTAATGGTCCGGTGCTGGATTTGGAGACAGCAGAGCAGCTGCAAGAGCATGATGAGGCATATGCAGAAGGTATTTTCTAAATGCCACTCTGTTGTCTCCAGTTGCTCAAGGATACCCATCCGACGATCCGTTTGTATTTGTCTCTTCTGCTTCAGAGAGTTTTGTTAGGTCCATGCAGAGGCTGGTGCACGCTCTTAAGATTTCAGATATTCTTTTTTTCTTGTAAAAGCAGACCTCTATCCTCTGCAAAGTTCTTTTTGAGAATTCTTGCTCCCAGGTTTAGAATTCTTGCTCCCAGGGGATTGGCTACCTTTGTTGGCATCGCTGGTGAGTGGTAATGGTGAAAGGGACAATTGTGTCAGCATAGCAGCACAGTGCTATAGGTTATGTTGAAGTTTGTTGATGACAAAATAACTGTCAACAACTAAAGTAAACAACAGTAGCAGTATAAATAATCATAAAATTATTGTTACATTGTTATAAATTACCAGTGAATCATTTGGGTTATATCCTAATTTTTATATATGATTTTTTATCCTTCTACTTCTCTTAGGCTCAAGGCAGCTTAAAATAATGTACAAATACTCACAATAAATAAGGATAAAAATCAGAACAGCTCTAAAGACCAGCTCCATTTGGTCCTCTGTAAGGCAATTTCTTTATATTAGAAAGGGGCAAAAAATGCTGATAAGATGTGCCCCTGTCAGATTTTGGTTCTGTCCTAGTTCTGTATACTTTCCAAAGATTTTTTTAAAAAAGGAAGAGTAGGTTTTATACCGTGCTTTTCTCTACCTTAAGGACTCTTAAAGTGGCTGACAATTGCCTTTAACAAAGAACAAACAACAAAAACAGTAGCACAGCGACAGGTAAATGTACAGAAAAGCACAAAGTGCATGGCTGTAAGGTGCAATTATAATAAGCACAAGGATCTGTTAGAGTATCAAAAACACTGTTTTACACTTTAATTATTCCCTCAGAAGTATTGGAACTGGACATGAGATTCTTCATGGTTCTCTTGAACTGGCTGGAATACATTGCTGTTCTTTATGTATCATTTTATACAAGAGACACCTTAGCGCTATACACTTTGTGCTTTTTTGTACATTTACAATTACCTTTCCCTTCCTTTCCTCATAGCAAACATCTTGTGTGGCAGGTGTGGCTGAGAAAGTTCTCAGCCCCACCTGACAATTGGCCAAAGGTCACCCAGCAGGCTTCACACGAAGGAGTGGGGAATGAAACCAGGTTCTGCAGATTAGAAGAAGAAGAGATCGAATTTATACCCCGCCCTTCACTACCCAAAGGAATCTCAAAGTGGCTTATAAACTCCTTTTCCTTCCCCTCCCCACAACAGACACCCTGTGAGGTAGGTGGGGCTGAGAGAGCTCTGACAGAAACTACTCTTTTTCAAGAACTATGGCTTGTCCAAGGTCATCCAGCAGGTGCAAGTGGAGGAGTGGGGAACCAAACCCAGTTCTCCCAGATTAGAGTCCGCTGCTCTTAACCACTACACCATGCTGGATCTTATGCTGGTTTAACAAATATTTTGGAAATTTTTGAATGCCACTATAATCTTCTCCTCCATTTTACCCTCAAAATAAACCCTGTGAGGTTGGTAAGTGTGTATGTGTATGACAGACAGTCCCTGACCCATGGTCACCCATGGCAGAATAGGGATTCAAAAGTGGGTCTTCCAGTTCCTGATCATATATTCTAATCAATACACCACGCTGGCTGACTGTTTTCAGGCTTAGTTTACACCTTTAGCTTTTCTGTTACTGTTTCTGATTGTGGTAACGTTGACAGGTTTTTACCCCAAAATAGCTCAAGAACTGCTCAGCGATTGGATGGATTCAAAACTGAAATTGGAACTGGCATCTGATCAAGAAGATGACACTGAGAATCCTGCAGCTGGCTCTGTTCCTCCCCAGGAGCCCCCTACTGGCTTTCAAAAGTATGACAAGTTTGATGGTGAGGGCTTGACCTGATTTCAGACTTACGTTTATATAAGTGGATCCTGTGCATGTTTACTTAGAGGTAATTTCCCTTGAATCCAGTGGGACTTACTCTCTTGTACATATGCATCTGATTGCAGCCACAGAGGATATGTAATTAGAGGTAGCAGTTGTTATGCTCAGTTGAATGGAAACTTGATTCCATGTATATGCATTTAAAGTTAAAGAGCCAAGGGAATAATAAAAAGTCCATGGTGCTCTGTGGATCTGTGTTGGCACGTCTTGTGCTGATATTGTAGTTGCTCTGTTTGGTGCCTCACTAAGAACACACTTTAACACAAGCTATGGTGGTGGTGAAAAGTGCCATCAAGTAACAGCTGACTTACGACAACCCTGTAGAGTAGGGGTGTCGAACTCATTTGTTACAAGGGCCAGATCTGACATGAATGTCACTTTGTAATGCCAGTTACAGGAGATATAAACTTTATAAAGGATACAGGCAAACCCAATTAACAATTAGCTGCTGTAGATTTTCCGGGTTGTGTGGCCGTGGTCTTGGCATTGTAGGACCAGACGTTTCGCCAGTAGCTGTGACTGGCATCCTCAGAGGTATAACACAGAAAGATGGAATACTCTCTGTGTCCATCTTGACACAGAGAGTACTCCATCTTTCTGTGTTATACCTCTGAGGATGCCAGTCACAGCTACTGGCGAAACGTCAGGTCCTACAATGCCAAGACCACGGCCACACAACCTGGAAAATCTACATCAACTAATGAACTCCGGCTGTGAAAGCCTTCGACAACCAATTAACAATGTTATATTTTACTGAAAATACAAACATGCTTTAAACATTAACACTCTTACAGTATTTCCTGAAAGTATCTCCCTGATGCCTACCCTCCCACTTCCACTGCCTGTTATGGATTAACACTGGAACAGTATACAGGGACATAATCAGTGTTCCCTCTAAGCTGAGTTAAGGTGAGCTAGCTCACAGTTTTTTAGCCTCCAGCTCACAGATTCTTGCCTTAGCTCAGGAAGGTTGGCTCTGGAGCAAACTAATCTGTGCAGAAGCCAAATCGCTCGCTCACAACTTTAATGCTATTAGCTCACAAAGTAGAATTATTGCTCACAAGGCTTCACAGCTTAGAGGGAGCATTGGACATAATGCCCAGCTTCTGTCATCTGGTAATAAAAGTAAATGACCAGTTACTCATGGGCTGGATAAGAGCCCTGGACGGGCCAGTTCCAGCCTGCAGGCCATATGTTTGACACCCCTGCGTAGGGTTTTCAAGGCAAGAGATGTTCAGAGGTAATTTGCCATTGCCTGCCTCTGTGGAGCGACCCTGGACTTCTTTGGTGGTCTCCCATTCAGGTACTAGCCAGGGCTAACCGTGAGCAGCTTCTGAGATCTGACGAGATGGGGCTAGCCTGGGCAATCCAGGTTAGGGTAACACAAGTTATAGTAAGTGTCGAACTCTGCAAGGCAATTTTATAACATAACTTGCAAAAGGCGCAGGGTTATCATTCACTCAAAAGGGCAAATTAGAACATTAGGACAAACAAAAAAGAAAGTAACAAAGACAAAATAAGATACCATAAATACAAAAAAATCTGCAAGGCGAGATATTGCCTTTCTACTAATTGAATTAGTAGCTTAAGGAGCAAATGGAAAGAAGGGTATTGTGGGACTTTTTGATACCATTCGGCAGCCATTTCTGGATTGCTTTGGTTAGTTACATCTGATTCTGGCTTGTTTGCTTTCCGTCTTCTTTGTTTTGGGTTTTCTTTCCCTTTATGCTCTGCTTTCCTTTTGCACCTGTAATCTATGTGGTTTTAAGAAGATGTAGTTAGTTTACAAATGCATGGCCTTAGCTATACTGGGTAGGGGGGGGAGTTAATTTTGATTTATTTTGTATACATTGACATGTAGGAAAGTGGTTTGGATGCCAGGTGAAATGTTTTTCTGAATATCTCCCAGTAAATAGTTCCAATATGACAGGAGAAGCTCATGAACAGGTTTAAAATGTCCTGTCCCTTCCCCATGAAAAGAACACCTGTGCCTATTTATAGTACCTCTTAGCTGTTTCTTGAGTACCTTTTTATCTCCTTAGCTACCTCTAAGTAACCTGGTGTTGTCCATGGTGGCACTAGGACTCTCTCAATTTGTAACAGCCCCCACTCACCGGGCTGGGCACACGCTCGATATGATCTTCGCTGCAGGGGTTACAGTGGTCCGAATTACTGCTTTGGCAGTACCATGGTTGGAACACTTGGCCTTGAAGGCCCATCTGGATAATTCATTCCAACCCTGTTTAGGCAGCGAGCTTATTTTGGCTTGCCCGTGGAGACAAATGGACCTGGTGCAGTTTCAGATGGCTCTGCAGCATCCAAAGCCCCCTGGCAGCTCGTTGGATGAGCTTGTAGAGGACTGGCATGGCCGACTCCCGGCAGCCATTGATGAGATCGCTCCTCGACGCCCTCTGCACCCCCAATCTAGGCTTGCACCATGGTTTACCCAAGAATTGTGGCTGATGAAGCAGGGGTTAAGATGGCTAGAGAGACAGTGGCAGCACACTTGCAATAAAGCTACAAGAACATCTTATAGGACATTTATGAGATCCTACGAGGTGGCAGTCAAGGCCACTAAGAGACAGTATTATATGGCTGCAATTGCATCTGAAAGCTCACGGCCGGCCCAGTTGTTTAGAACGATTCGGTCCATTACTGTTCTGCCACAAGGCAGACCAAATGTTAGGGAATTGGACATTGGCCGTGAGGCTTTTGCAAGCTATTTTGCAGATAAAATCTTGTTGCTCTGCCGTGACCTCCCTGCCACAGTTGATACAGTGAGTAAACTCGAGGCTCCATCCACGTTTTCTAGTCAGGTTATGGATCACTTCAGCCCACTCATCCTAGAGGAAGTTGACAAATTGCTTCTAACTGTATGCCCTACAATGTGCCCCCTCAATCCGTGCCCTTTGTGGCTAATCAAGGCCGGTTGTGAGGGGTTTCGAGGTGCCCTGTGGGAGATCATCAATAAGTCCCTCTCGGGCAAGATAATAGAGAGGGCAGTGGTGATTCAGTTACAGGGCTTTTTGGATGACGCTTCCATTTTAGATCCCTTCCAGTCCGGCTTTCGCCCGGGCCATGGGATGGAGATGGCACTGGTCGCCCTCATGGACAACCTCCGGAGGCATCTGGATCGGGGCGGAACACTAGTGCTGTTGTTGTTAGACCTGTCGGCAGCGTTCGACATGGTTGACCATCAACTACAGATCCACCGCCTCGCCGACATTGGAATCCAGGGACTCCAAACTGGAAGATCTGGACCAGGAATTACAAGCTGTGGCTGAGCTGGCTGAAACTGAATCTGACAAAGATGGAGGTCCTGTGCCTGAGCTGGGGTGGTCTGAGGGTAGGGATCCCACTTCTGACCTTCAATGGGATTCCTTTGGTGACAGCGCCAGAGGTTAGGAGTCTGGGAGTCCTCCTAGACACCTCCTTAACAATGGAGGCCCAGGTAGCAGCCACTGCCAAATCGGCCTTTTACCATCTTTGGCTGATTAGGCAACTGGTTCCTTTCCTCGAATGCAACAACTTGGCAACAGTGATCCACACAATGGTCACCTCAAGACTAGACTACTGTAATGCTCTCTACATGGGGCTGCCCTTGTCTCAAATCCAGAAGCTGCTGGTGGTGTAAAATGCCGCAGCCAGGCTGTTGATGGGACTCCCTGTTCAGGAGCACATCCAGCCTGTGCTAAAGGCATTGCACTGGCTACCAATAGCATACTGGATTTCCTTCAACGTGCTGGTTCTTATCTTTAAAGCCCTATATGGTCAGGGTCCTACATACCTGAGGGACTGCCTTTCCCCACATGTACCCCAAAGAGCACGGTGATCAGAGGCTCAGAACTGACTGGCCCTACCGGGTCTTGAGGCCAGGCTGGCAGTAAACAGGGTCAGGGCTTTCTCGGTGGCAGCTCCTAAGAAGGCACAGTGACAGCTGTCATTCTACTTATCAAGAAAAATATCAAAAATCACAATCATAAATCACAATCACTGGTCCCTCATCCTACAGTTGTGTCCTAGTTCTGTCCATTTCCCAAACTTAAACAAAATTTATAATAAATTTAAATAAATATAATAAATAATAAAAATTTGTAATTTGTAATAATTTTTAAGTGCTGCTAACTCAAGTAGTAGCCTTTTTTAACAGCAGGTACTTTGGAGAATGAAGCTCCTCAAAAGAGTAATACCAGTTTCTCTGTCAACCATTTTGCCTTGGGGGATTTAAAAATGTGCATTGATAGATGAAAGGAGACGACTTGGTTCCCTGGACTGTCTACAGCATAATATTAAGGAGACAAATTGTGGTAAATAAGTGTATTTTCTTGTATATTACGTAAATAATTTAAGAATCTTTCATTTCTGTAGGATTCAAGACCACATGCCACAGGAGTTTTATTGCTGTAGTTTGTATCATATATTCCAGATCTGTACGATTACTTGGAACAAGAAACAGAAAATACTACAGTGCAAGACTTTTTGCAGCATTTACTGCAAAGTCAAGTAGTGGACAGTGGGATATTGGAAGGCCTTAGAACTGAAAATGACAAGGAGAAGAGGAAGCACAGGGACCCCCGAATTACAATGGAGCTAAGGCATAAACAGGTGGAGTAAAGGAGACTCATTTCCTACAAGAAACCCTTCCTTGCTTGCTTGCTGAAGTACAGCTACATTAAGGCACGTGCTCTCGTAAAATGCAGGTGACAAAAATATTATAGTGTGGGGGTTCTTCTTAAAAAGTTTTTGTCTAAGGGAGTAATTTGACTGTCCAGTCACATGCTGTAGTTGAAGTCTACATACTTGGTGAATTGTCAAAGGAAAGCACTTGCATTAGTTTAGGATCTTGTCCATCTCCATGTATTTTAACTTATTAGAGCAGAGGTCAGTTTCCAGCATAACGCTGCACCTGAGATTTCCATTTTTTCACGTGTGACAGTCCCACTGCATATAATCCTGTTTGAGTACTGGTTGTGATGGGAATGATCACATGGAGGCATAGGGACATTTCCTTATTTGAACAATCTAAAGAACATTGAACCTTGAGAACAATCCAGTCCTGGTGGTATTGCCTGGATTTTAGAAATTACAAGAGCATATCCAGGAAATATGGTTCATGCAGTACCTTTCTCCATGCATTCCTGAGCCTGGGTATTGTCAGGAAAGATCTCATAGAGCAAAGAAAGTATTTGCAAGTATAGCATGCCCCTCAGGGCTGCCAACCTCCTGGTGGTGGCTGGAGATCTTCCTCCCTTTATTGCAACTGATCTCCAGGCAATAGGGTTCAGTTCACCTGGAGAAAATGGCCACTTTGGAAGGTGGATTGTGTGGTATTATACCCCATTAGAATCCCTCCCCTCCATAAAACTTGCCCACCTCAGGCTCTACAACAGAATCTCCAGATATTTCCAAACCTGGAGCCATGATTTCTCCTTTTGTTACATTTTTCAGGTAAAAGAAAATCGCCTGAAGCGCCAGAAGGCCCTAGAGCTTGTGAAACAAGAGAAGACCCTGAAAAAAGCTGCCTTGTCAGAGGCCCAGAAGCAACTGCAGAAGGAGAACAAGAAAAAGTTCCTGAAAGCCAGAAAGGAAGAAGAGAAAATCCAAAAGCAGATGGTAAAACTGCGGAAGGAGATGGTAGAAAAAAGGCTCCTTATGCAACAAGCGCAGGAAATGTAAGCTTGAGAGAAAGAGAACCTAGATGTCAAGCAGATTTTGGTATCTTGCTTCCGAGGCACTGTACAGCCCAAGTTTGACATTCCTTCATTTCTGACCTCCTGAATACAGTGAAGTCTGTTTCATAAGACTTAGAAGTTCTATTGCTTTTCCTAGCATTTATTTATTTAAAATATTTCTGTGTTCCTTTCCCACAGAGGATCATGAAAGTGTTAACATCAGTAGGAAGGAACCAAAAAAAGTAATAAAATCCATAAACACATATTAACAATACATAATGGCAATAAAACTTGCAGTAATTAAAGACTTCCAATCTAAGCAGCAGCAATACTGCAATAAAATATCGACAATAACAGGAAGAATGGGCGAAAATATATTTGTTACTTTAAAAGCTACCAGTAGTAGTAGTCACAACAGACCCTACCTTGATTGTGACCACCTGGCTACAGTGATCCATGCGATGGTCACCTCAAGATTAGATTACTGCAACGCTCTCTACATGGGGCTGTCCTTGTCCCAAATCTGGAGGCTGCAGCTAGTGCAGAATGCCGCAGCCAGGCTGCTGTGTGTCCCTAGATGGGAGCACATCTGGCCTGTGCTGAAGGCACTGCACTGGCTGCCAATAGTGTACCGGATTCGCTTCAAGGTGCTGGTACTTACCTTTAAAGCCCTATATGGCTAGGGTCCAACATACCTGAGAGACCGCCTTTCCCCATATATACCCCAGAGAGCACTACGGTCGGGGTCACAACATCGATTAGTCATCTCAGGCCCCAAGGAGGCCAGGCTCGCTGCTACCAGAGCCAGAGCCTTTTTGGTGGCAGCTCCTTACTGGTGAAATGAGCTCCCAGAGGAGATCAGAAGAAGAAAAGAGACTGGATTTATACCCCCACCCTTCACTGCCCAAAGGCGTCTCAGAGCGGCTTACAAACTCCTTTCCCTTCCCCTCCCCACAACAGACACCCTGTGAGGTAGGTGGGGCTGAGAGAACTGACAGACACTGTCCTTGAGAGAACAGCTGTGCCAGAGCTTGTGACTGACCCAAGGTCACATCAGCAGGTGCAAGTGGAGGAGTGGGGAATCAAACCCGGTTCTCCCAGGTTAGAGTCTGCGCACTTAACCACTACACCAAACTGGCTCTCTGGCTCACCAAACCTCCTTCTCCCAGAGGAGATCAGGGCCCTGCAGGATCTTTTGCAGTTCCACAGGGCCTGCAAGATGGAGCTCTTCCACCAGGCTTTCAATTAGGAGCCGCCCACCACTACCATCAACGTCCACTATTAATATCAGTGGCGTGGGTGGGCCATGGCTGAAAGTGAGCCGTATTAGCCTAATATGTGGGGAGACCGCTGAACTGGGTACTTGGATGTTTTACTGTACGGTACGCCATCGTGATTAATGACACTGTGAGCACTTTAATTGTATACTGGATTGATTGTTTAAACTGGTTTTAATTGTTTTATGTGCACTTGGTATATTCTGCCAAATAATGTAAGCTGCCCTGAGCCTGCTTGTGGGGAGGGCGGGATAAAAATAGTATAAAATACATAAATAATTTTTTTTTAAACCCAACTAGCGAATGCCTCAGAGAACACCTCCAAAGGGTAGGCTGCAGGCTACTTCCCTTCAGGGAGGGAGTTCTGCAAGTGAGGCATTGCCCATCTCCTCCAGCTACCCATGTCACTGCCACTAATGGAAGCTTACAGAACAGAACAGCAGATGAAAATCTCCAAGGATTATTTATTTTATTTATTTATATATTGGATTTATTAATTAGCCTTGCAGTTCCACTTTACACCAGTTAGAAGTTTCTGAAATGTCTTCAAAGGCAGCTCCATATAAAGTGCCTTGCAGTCATCTAACTGGAATGGGCCAGATGTCACTTTTCCAGAAAAGGGATGCATTTGGAGAACGAGCCACTGTTGTTTAAAGGCAGTATGCAGCACGAATGAGATCTGAATGTCCTGAAGATTTTATTCTAGTACTACCTTGAAGCTGTTAAACTGCTGTCTTAGGAGGAGTGTAGCCCTATTCAAGACAAGCTAATGCCTTTTTTCCTGGTTATCAAACAATATCAACCATTTGGCCCTCATCTGGCCCATTACTACCTCCTAACATCTGTTAAGGATGGTCATGGCCTCTGGTGAATTTGTTGAGAGAGAGAGAAGTATTGTTGGATATCATCTGTATATCAATGGCATTTAACTCCATCTCTAGAGGATCCCTCCCAAAGGGTATTAGTACAGTGAGGAGAATAAAGTTGGTAAACAGGCAATGGAGGGAGAGAATTGGAATTGTGTATCTTGGCAGTGAGTCCCCAAGGCTTAGCCATCTTGCAGCTAAAGTTGAGATCACATAGTTACTCTGGTTCTAAATGTAAGAAATCTGAAAGTCTTACTTTCTTTCACTTACTGTTGTCTTCTCACAAATTGTTTTTCAGGGAAAGAAGAAGGCACAAGTTAAAAAAATTTCAGAGGCTGGTAGAAGCTGGCCTCCCTCTTACTTCGCCAGCCCTGATAGACTGTGAGAAAGAAAGACAAAGGAAGGAGAAAGAAGCCATGCTGCGGGAGCTACTCAACAAGATTGACACTGCAAATCACAAGGTGACACTCAGTGTCTCTGTTTGAGCACTTTGAGCCAGATTGTGCTTTTTACCTGGGGTCTTGGGCAATGTTTGCTAAACCAGTAAAACTGCCTATCAGGATTCCTTAGCACAGGAGAAGGGCACTTGTGGAGATTGCTGGATACTCTTTAAGAGAACAAGTGAGAGCCATTAGTGCAACAAGGAGAAGTTGCCTGTGTTGAACAGTTGAGTGGAAGGAGCTGGGGTTTGCCTTGTGCTGGTTCCTGGCTCACAGTCACACTGGCTGTGCACTCGTGGTTCTCTTTCAACCCCACTTTTCAACAGCCTCTCAAGACAGTTTACAGACAAGCATAATATGCTTAGAAATTAACTGAGTCCTTCTGTCCCAGATGCATCTTGCCAGAAGAGCCCTTGTTCTTTTTCCTCTCCTTCTGAAGATTAGCTTATCTCTTTTATTCCTGAAGGGCTTCTAGTCCTTGAAACCCAAGAGGAAAAGAGAGAAACATATATGCAGGTTTTGTAACAATTTGGCTGTGTCAGGTATGTGTGTGTGTGTTTGAACTAGAAGAGAAAGTGGGAGAATGCATGATAAGCCAAAATGCTATTGAGAAAGACACATCTGTTTCACTTTAACTGGCTTTAGGCCTGCTGAAGGTGATGGAATATGGTGATTGCTTTTGCAAACTTTCTCCCTGTAGTGCCTACAAAGGTATTTCTCTGCCTGGTATAAGCTTATTCTGGATCTCAAGATCAAGCTAGGGAAAGCACAGGCCCTTGCAGACTGGAAGTGCCAGCTGAAGGCCTTGAGAGCCTGGAGAGATTACACGTGGTCTCAGAAGATGGAGCAGGAGGCTCAGGAAATGGAGAGCCAGCTGCGGGATCAAAACAGGTAGCAGCATTTAGCACAGGGGTTCCCCCCCCCATGCAAACTTACTAGGACAAGGCATGTATTTAGTACTCCTTGTGACTGTTCTTGAAATGAAAAGTTAAAACCACATCCTTAATTTTAAAAAGCACAGAAATGCATGGCAGAAATGTGCTTTTGGTATCACCTACCCAAATAACAAATGAAATTTGTTTAAAAACATGAAGGTCCTACTTTCCTGTAAAACAAATCCACAAAAGACAAAACTATTATAATCTTTTGTAGCCTTTTCTGGTGTATCTTAAAACGTATCAGACTTCGTACTAGTTTTCCTTATTTCCTTCTTGACCCTTGTGTTATCAACATGACCATAGGCCCATGTGGCCCTGTCTGGCATGTGAACTCACCTTGTCCCGTTGGCAGTCATTGTGGAGAAAAGGCTGGGCCAGCAGCATGCCTTGAGATGCCGCCAGCCACTGGGCCGAATGCCTCAGTTAGGGAATAGGCTGCTGGGCTTCTTCACAGCAGCTGGGGTTCTTCACCTCCTCTTAATTCCTGGCCTGTTATTTTTTTACTTTTTAAAAAGCAGATTTTAACTAAGAATTTAACTTTCATTTGCTGATCTTTGTCTTAAAAGTGCATCAGTCCAGAAAAAAATGTTCAAATTCTAAAAAGCCATCCTAATGAGGGGCTGATAGTTAACTTCAATGATCATTTTTACATTGGTTTTCCAGGAAAAAACAGTTGGCAACAGAGTTTAATCGGAAATGCATTTTGCACCATTACTTTGCTGAATGGCAGTGTTGGAGTCGAATGGAAATTGAAAAGAGAGAGCTGCAGCGGAAAAGGGAGGAAATGAGGAAGAAAATGGCAAAGCTCCTGGAGGAGGTGGCCCTGGAGAAAAATCCTCCCTGTTGCCCATGGAATGCTGGAGAAACAGAAGAAGCTCAGGATCAATCTGTGAGTCACGGAGAGGTAAATTTTATTTCTGTCTGGTTTTACCTCTCACTTTTATTTAGTTATTTGTTTTAACAAAGAGATTGATCATCATTCCAAAGCACAGACCTAAAAAAAAAGGTGGTAACTGACCTTGGGCCAAATTCACCCCCACCAAGTGATGCCTTCTGCCCATGCTCTCCCCCTGCCAAGAAGAAGGGGGCAGTGGCTAAGGAATGTATCTGGTTACAGCACTTCACTGTGTGGACCTTTTTTTTGGATGCGGCATAGAGCCTTGGCCCTGTCACTCCTGACTCCCTTCTCAAAGAGGCTCTTTTGCAAAGCTAGTTGCTGACCAGGGATGTAAAATATAAAATAGCAAAGAAGGTGTGGTGCCTGTAGTTAAACTATTCCTCCAGGTGGCTCCAAAACTAGTTTTATAAATTTTTCCAAGGACATTCTGCATTCAAATAATTGCCAACAACACATTATGGTTTTAAACTGATATGTAATTTATATTGAAATGTATGGTTTTATTGGTTTTATGTAAGCCACCCTGAGCCCACTTTGGTGGGGAGGGCAGGGTAAAAGTCAAATAAATAAATAAATGAATAAATAAATATCTCTTTCCAAGAGCAGAGGGGATAGTAGGAGAAGGGAAGGAGCAAACTTATGGCTTGTATGCAGTTTTAGTGTTGGTAGAATCTCAGGGACAAAGTAACAAGTGAACTGTCGAAAAGCACAAAGACCACTGCTCTGTCAAACTGTTTTCCCTGTTGCAAAGAAATTGAGTGCAACATAAAAGGCTTTTGTACCCCAGCACAAGTAGTGAGGTGAGAAAGCAGCACTTCAAGGGCAGTTGTTGTATAGTTGGGAAAACTCAAAAAGACCATGGAACAAATGTACCTGTCTTGTGCAGCTGCTGGCTTTATGACCCAGTCTTCTTCCTGATTAGAGACTTTCCATCCTGTGCCTGCTTAAGGAGGCCATGTGATGGGAGACTATAAGATGCCTAAATATGTAATGAAAGAATAGGAAACAAAGAGAATGGTTTTCCTGAGAGGCTGTTGTTACTTGGGAGCAGTCATGCTGACTTGGTAAAAGAGCTTCATAAGCCAAAACACTTCTTCAATGAGAATGGAGATCTTTATGTTAATAATCAGCATAAGACTTCTTTTCCAGGTGGCTGAAATACTCCTTTTAGAGAAGGAGCCCCCAGATGCAAAAGTGGAAAGAGCTAATTCCTGCTCTCCAAAGACTGGCCAGAAATGTAATATTCCTCCATCAAAGCCCAAATGGGCATGGCAGGTCTCCCGGAAGCATGCTGCTTTGAGTGCACATGACCAGGTCATGTTTGATGGCCTGACAAGAAGTTCCATACAGCATCTCGGTACTCCAAGTCCGAAAGTGGCACCTGGCTGGTTGGGCCCCTTTGAGCACCGCCATACCTTCCAACAACAGCTGATTGAAAAACAGCGACGGCAACTTCAAGAACAGCAAGAGCTGATCCTTGAGCTTCAGGGAAATCAGAGTCTAACAAAGGCCCAGGAGGATGCCAGGCAAGCCACAGCTGTTTCTAGGGCAGTTGGCAATCCTGCTCTGAGAGGAGGAAAGCAGCTAAGAGAAAATCAGCCAGATGAGAAGAATACCAGACCTTCAAGGTACAGTGCCAACACCATAAATATCAATTTCTCCAATGTCTGCATAATGCCAGGCTGGGACAGCAGCTTCAAAGGCGCATCCTTAGTTCTCTCTGCCCTCATTTTATCCTCGGAACAACCCTGTGAGGTAGGTTAGGCTGAGAGAGTAAACTAGAGCTAGTAGGTTTTGTCTCAGTAAGCAGGGCTGAATTTAACCTTAGTGATCCTGTTTGTCTTGATGATATTCTAAGAAAGATAAATGAATTCACTTAGACTTCTTGCTGGTGAGATAGAGAACTGTCATTACTGCTATCTGGGATCTTTTGGAATCTGTTTTGTACTTGAAAAGAGCTGGGGTGAGTAGTCAGTAATCATTCTAATTTTTCTTCTTATATTGTAGGTTTTTTATTCTACTCTTGTCTTTCTTTCAGGTCAGACGATCACCAACAGGCTGCTAAAAACAGGAAGAATCTGAAGGTGTCATCCTCTGCCCATCCTATACTCAAAGGTACATTTCTGCACTTGGAGAAGTTCGTTCATTGGATCTTTGTTGAAAACTTCAATAAAGGATCAGGCATGCAGGCAAACATACTGAAAATATAGAGCACCTCTCTGTTCAGAAGTATTTCTGTCAGTTTCAGTCCCCTAAAACATATTCCAAATTATTTTTGAAAGGAGTTTGAATCCAGTCAATTTGGACATGAGTTAAATCATTCAGAAGACAGGTTCAAAATGGCATGAATTTACTGAAAAGACAACCTATGTTGTCTTTGATGAGTTAAACGTGGACATGAATACAATCCTGTGGATGCAATCCTATGCACACTTAGCTTAGAATAAACCTTATTGTTCACAGTGGGATTTATGCATATTTACTCAGGCGATTGCATAGTGAATGAGATACTTAAAAGTTATATGTCCTTATTTTAAGAGGATTTCTTGATGGAAAGTCTATAGAATGTTAAGTTAGTAGAATTAGGTTTCCATTAATATCTGGAAGTTGAAAAAAGAAACTCTTTAAAACTTCATGTGTGTACAGTTCTGATTGGATGGTGACAGTTTATATTAACAAACCTTTCCTTCTTTTTTTGTTGACATTGACTAAGTAACATTTCAACTAGACAGTCTAGGATTGTGAATCATGAGATTTTTAAATCATTCCAGAAGGCAATTTGTGCCTTTTGTGCTGGAAGTTTACAAAGCAAAAATTAGACCCTTTCCTCTCTATCGAGCTCCAGTTTGGTTTCCAGCTCTTACTTCCAAAATTGAATATTTATAGTCAAAATTTTTCTGCACACCAAAAGCCTAATTGCATTTCAAACTCCAACTTGTATACAGAAACTGGCCTTACTTCCATCTCTTTGATGATGTGGAAAGCTGTGGTGAAATTTAGATTTTATTTGCTAGACCTGGATTTTCTTTCTGATTTCTAAAATGGACCAATCAATCATTTTCTGTCCTCCTGGGCAAATTATTAGATGAAAGATTTATTTCTGTGTATTCCTTACCCTAGTTTCCCTTCAGATCTTCCTTTAGTTATAAACAAGATAATTAGCCTAGAACAAAGGGACCATCTTGAGTTATGCAGTGATACAAAAAGGAAATGTACCCTCTTTTGGGGGATCGAATACCCCTTCCTTTCCAGTGCTTCCAGATTATCTGATGTTTGTAACAATCCTAATATATCAAAGACTCTTCTTCTTGGCTTGACACAAGGCTCTACTTCTTAACAAATTATCTGGTAGATTCTCAGGTAGTGCGATAGAACAGAGAGCCTGCCCATGTGGAAATGCAGAGATGGAATCACTTATTTCTTATTTAGTTGTGATTTATATTTCTCAATAAATTCAATTTTTATTTCTCTATTAATATCATACTTCCCTGTATGTTTACATGATTACCATTTAATATATCTGTTGTCTGGTAAAGATAAGGCTATTACTTTTTCTGTAGTCCATTATCTAATCACAGCCTCAAAGATTTGTCCAAAGATATAACTAATTTCCACCTAGATGCTCATATGCATACAAATACCCTTTTGGCACTGGAATTAGGATTGTGAGGTCATAAGATGACCCTGCATTCTCTGTCCTCCTACTGACCAATGAGACTACTGTGGTTCCGACAAGCTCAGAAATATTAGGGTTGCAGGTCATAGCAGTTCAGTAAATGCACCAAGTTACTAGCTCAAAGGGTTGGATCTATGACTCCCTTCCACCAAGTCTTCCTTCAACAAGACTCTTCTTCCTCAGAGAAAGCCTTTCCCAATCAGAAGGTGCCATTTCCCCTTAAGTGAACTCTTTTGCTGTTGAAAGAAGATTTACTAGAAGAGTGTCATAGGATCCAACCCATAGGTAGGCACATAGAAAAGATCTCACCTTTGCTGAGTGGGCCTTTTGGCTAGTAGTTGCTGTAGAATGAAATGCTAAGCCAGTAATAATAATAACAATAGTAATAACCATAACAACAACAATAATAACAATAACAACAACAACAACAATAATAATAATAATTTGTTTCTCTTAATGAATGTTCAGTTTTGGGCTCAAAGAGCTTCTTGCTGTTTTCGTTAAATTAACTTAAGGTGGGTAGCTATGTTGTTTGGCGGTAGAAGAGCAGGATTCGAGTCCAGTAGGGCCTTAAAGACCAAAAAGATTTCCAGGGTGTATAAGCCTTCAAGAGCCAAAGCTCCCTTTTGGCATATACAAGTAGGAATGGAGATCCCCAAGCCCTTAATCTAATTTTCTAATTTTCTGTCCCTAAGCATTTCCCCCCTGCTCCAATCAGGCTGAATAGATTTTCCATTGTACCTTTGCATCCTCACAACCTTCTTTGCAACAGCCATCCCACCTTCTGAATGGGATATAAAGGCTCAGAGATCTCTGTTCCCTGCTTGTATCTGACAAAGGGAACCATGGAAATCCTGCTGGGTCTTTGAAGTGCTACTGGACTTGAATCTTGCACTTCTGTTAAATTAACTATTTTTTATATTGCATGAGAACTGATTAAAAAAATCATTTTTTTATGAAGTCTAATGTGTCCAACCTCTTTATCTGGTAAGAGAACTATCCATCTTAGCTGTCATAAGATGGTGACTGGGGGGAGATGAGATAAGCTCTTCAACATGGTTTGGGATACCTTGCTTTTAATATTTCCAATCTATGGTCATGTTGGATCTGCATTACCGTGTTTTTTTTCCATGTGAGGGCTGCCTTTGTAAACGATGACTTGGAATTCTAAACTTACCATGATGGCATCATTTCAAATATGTGCAAGCAATACCTTTCAAAATGGGAGAGAAATGCATGTATTTATTGCCTGCTGTGAACCGGCTGAATGCATCTACCCTCAGAGACAGCAAATCATGATCTTGACTTCCAAGTTTAATACCTGGATCTTCTTTGCTAGTCTGCATTCAACCAATAGATAATTCAGAGTTGATTCATTTGCAGTGGATGCAAAAATATGTGTTGTGGATTTGGATCGTCTTGTCCAGAGATGAAATCGCAGAATTCTGTGGGAATGGAACAATATTTGATGGTTACTCTTTGAATGGTTTGATTGAGCTGTAGTGTCCAAGAAATCTCAAAAACATTTGATTGTACCTGATGTTGACAAAACACTAAGAATGCCCAGATTGCTTAATTTCAGAACCACTTAAACTACAAGAACCAGTCTGGTTGCCAACCTCCTGGTGGTGGCTGGAGGTCTCCCACTATCAGAAGTGATCCCCAGGTGACAGAGATGGCCACTTTGGAAGGTGGACTGTGTGGCATTATACCCCACTGAAGTCTTTTCCCTGCTGCAAATCCTGCCCTCCTCAGGTTACACCCCCCAAATCTCCAGATATTTCCTAACCTGGAGTCTGGTACAGTGGCTAGAGAACTGGGCCAAGGAAACACAGTTTCAGATTCCCAGTCAGCCAAGACCAGTCCATCTGTCTCATCCTAGCCTACCTCACCGGATGGTTGCTAGAAAATGTCGGGAGTTTCCATTGGGGAAAAAAAAGAGGAATGACTAAAATCCACCTGATGTTTTGTTAAAGAAGGTGTAGACTGACAAAAGAAAGGTGCAATAAAGCCCAGCTTGCCTTCCCACTCTCACTTAAATGAAAAATTAATCACCATGACAACTTGCTCCCTAAAATGAGATCCTCACCTTGATTTCTATTTCATGGCAGCATTAACCACCTTTATTGCGACCCCTGAACTCTGGTGTCACACTTGCTTTCACCGCCTCCCTGTGAGGATCTCTCACGTGACTTAAGTTGTAAAATACAACTCCTAAGACTATTTTTTGTATGTTTACTGTGCTGCCTTTTAGCCCAAGGAGATCCAAGCCAGCTGATAATAAAACCAAAACAAGAGGCTTTTCAACTTTGTCCAGAAGGCCTCTAGGACTGGTGTTGCTCTCACACTGTTGGGGGAGGGAGGTCAGTTCTAGAGCAAGGGGCTAGTAACCAAAAAGGCACCCCCGCAGGTCCTAACAAACCTCACCTCAGATAACATTGATTGTCACAGGAAAGGCACCCTCTCTGGCTCTCAGAACCTGAGCAAGTTGAGAGAGGTGGATCTTCAGGTACTTTGGATCCAAGGCATTATGGGCTTTATAGGACACCACCAGCAGCCTGAACTGAGCCTGGATCTGAATAATCAGCCAGTGCAGCTGATACAACAGTGGCATGATGGTTTCATTACAGCAAGTATCCATTAATTCTCTTGGTGCCACATTTTTTACTAACTGGAGTTTGTGATCCATCATCCTGGGCAGCCCCTTGAAGAACATGTTACAGTATTATAATCTGAATGTTATTGATCATATTGAACTGTGGCCAGGTTTGCATCCTCTGGGAATGACCGTAGCTAACAAAAGACCTTTCTGCCACCTTAATTCATCTGTTCGTCCAGCGATAAGAAGCATCCTGGAGTACCCCGTGAAGTGTATATTTGTTCCTTTAGGAGGAGTATTACTCCATCTTGAACAGGTTGAGCACCATTTCCTGCTTCAGTTTTTACTCCTGACCCACAGTCTAGACAACATACAAGTGCTACGTTTCAGTTTATTCACCCTCATTCAGTCTTTCACTGCCTACAGACGCTGATTTAGAACCTCCACTGCCACCCTAGAATTAGAAGGAAATATGAGAGAGAAACCTCTGCATATTGATAGTATTGAGCCTGGAATCTCTCTAAGCTGCTTTGTTTAGATGTTAAATAGCACTGGGTGCAAAACAAAGCTTTGTGGTACCCCATAAGCCGATGGTGAAATTAAAGCATTGAGAATGTTAATGAAATTTTACTTAGATTTGCTTTCTTGGTTAACCCAGCCTTGGTGCCAATATACCTTTTGTACCTGTTCTCCAAAAAGCTTCACCAAAAGACTGGCAAGCTGAGAAGAAAAGCATACAAAATGAATACAGTTTGGGATGGATGAATGAGAGGAGACTTAATTGGGTCTGCCACCAACCACTATATCGATTCATGGTACCAGCAGGCATAGTTGTATCCTGCACTTCCACAGTTCTGCTTCATTTTTTTTAGAAAGTATATCGCCAGGTCCAGCTTATCCGGTTCCCTGTTGTATTCTGCTTGCCTCATCGAAGTGAAATGTTCAGTTAGAGGGCCCATCTGTCCAATTCAGATGGCAAGTCTGACGTTCTTTAAAAGAGAAGTTTGCAAACCATGCTGCATATTCTTAACAACCAAAAGTATTGTTTGTCTTAATCCTTGTACCCTTTCTTTCTCAATTCTGTAGCTATGGAAGAGAGAGCAATTCAGAGAGCAGAACGGAGGAAGGAACTGGAAGAAGCAAAGAAACAGCGTGAAGAGGAGAGGCTAGTAAGTAAAACTGAAGGAAGCCCACTACCCTGATGGAACGTATTAAGATTGTGTGATTAGAGAAGAAAAAATAATTAAGGCAACAGCAGTACAGGTTAAAAGAATGGCCAGCTAGATGCTCTGGAAGTCTTTCTCTTCTTTCCCTCCCATCATCCGGTTTTCACAGGTATACAGCCTTGGAACAGGTGATTTTCATGGCTATTGGTAAAAACTACCCTCTGTGAGTAATAACCATTATTCAGGCAAAGAGATACTGGAGCCGGTGTGACACTCTGGCATAGAGGAAAATAGTTTTCATGTACTTGTAGTGTCCTTGTGTGAAGCATAACTTAAGTGACCTGGGGCACTAACAGTATAGTCCTATGCAGTTACTCCAGCCTGGGTCCACTGAAATCATAGGACTGCAATTAAGAACATAAGAGAAGCAAATGTTGGATCTGGCCAATGGCCCATCCAGTCCAGCTCTGGTTTATTTAGTATAAATTCAGGCATTATCTCTGTTCAGGAAAGTGTTTAGCCTGCAAATTCTGTGTTTCTTTGTGGTGAAATATAAATGTGCTGGTTTTGGCCTACTTGATGCTTTGATCCATTTCAAGGCCCAGCTGAAGACTGAAGAGGAGGAGCGTCAGAGGCAAGAAGCTGCAGAAAAAGAGGCTCAGCTAGAGAAGAGGCGGGAGGAGAGGAGACTGCAGAAAATGGTAAAAGAATATTGTGTTCGCTTCTATTATACAGTTTGAGTATTAGTGAATTGTAATCATTCCTGATTGTTCGTTGCCCTGGAGAGGTCAATCTAACCATGCTGTAAAGCGGTGTTCAGAGGTGAAAATCATTACCACTGCTTGCATTCACCAATCTTATACAGGTCATTCCAGACATTTTCTTTCAGAATTACACTGATAGTCTCCATATGAAATAATAACCTGGTTGTGTAATGAAAGTGGGCAAGTCTAACATTGTGTCACGTTCCCAATCAACTCACACTCTACACAGCCTTTCGGTTATGAAAGTTTATTGAAGAGTTTTGAGATGCAGCAAAGGTGACTTCTTTGTCAGGACTTGGGAACAAAGACAGGGACCCGATGTATAACAACCCCACATTCCACACTTATGTCACACATTCATAATCATAAGCAGTCCTAAGAACCCAGACAGATACAGTGGTTCAACTAGCCATTCAAAAGTCTTATCAACCTCAAGGACCTCTCATGCGAATGTTCCCGAGGTGCTCCTTGGGAAAATGGTTACTAGCGTTGCCTCCTAGTCTCTAAGCATTCACACAGTCGCTCCCCCTCCGACCATCTCTCTCCCTCCCAGGAATGTCAGCGAGGGTGAGCAATAAGCGGACATCTGGTTACATCTGCTATAGCTGGCAGAAGTGAGGGGGAAGGGAATGGGGGTGCAGATTACATTCGGCAGGTTGGTAAGGCCACAGATACAGAGTACAAAGGAACAGGTGAACTCGAGGCTGACACATTGCTGAGGTGGAGGGTAGGACTGGTGGGAATAGCCTTGCTTTGCTGATAGAAGAAGGTAGTACTCTGTCATGTTCAGGGTCAAGCCTGGCACTGTTGCTCTATGGAGGGTTTCCAGGATACCCAAATACAGTACAGCAAGCACAGCAATAGGTACAGAGGCAAGGTCTACAAACCAGTCTGGTGTCAGGGATTGCACGTCCAGTCCAAGGGTCAGGAGGATCAAGGGTTCCAGGGTCCGATTCCAGGGCTGGGGAACAGGTGCAAGATGCAGGGTCTGGGTCCCAGGCTGTAGGAGCAAGCACAGGTTACCAGCAACAAGGTACAAGGCAATAAGTCAGGGCAGAGCTCTATTTACTAAGCAGGTCAGCTCACAGAGGTGTGACAAGCAAAACTGCTTCCACACCAAGCCTTGCTCGGCATGTTCCTTTTATCAGCCTCCTTTGTTGACTCATCCCCTGAAGCCCAGGTGGTCACCTTCCTATAGGTGCAGGTCTTTACTGTTTCCCTATCAGCCTGTCAGTCCTCATCCTGCAAGGACTCTGCTCCAGGAATTAACATTGATAGTTGCTGAGTCTTCTCTCTAGAGCTGTCAGTTGCTCTCTACTCCTTCTACACTCTGCTGGTTTGGGAGAGGCCCGCAGAGTTGGAGACGCCAGCCTTTGTGGCGTCTCTTTCTCCTGGAAGACTGATCAGACTGGCCATCACTGGGAAGCTTTCTTGACTTGCTCAGCCTTTGAGGAAGATATGTGCACCGTCTGTGAAGGAAAAGGGAAAAGTGATGGACCATTTAAAATCATGCAAGCAGTTGTGAAGTTACTGGCACTGCCTAATAGGACCATATGCCTCTAGTGCAACTTCTGTCCTCATAGAAAAATATGTGCAATTATAGGGCAAAAATCATTGTTCACCAGCAACTGAAGCTGATGGTCTGAATGCCAGGAAATAATTACTCACAGTGTGTTCTGGAGCAACATTTAAACATGTTAGCATGCCAAAACAACTATGTCTAGAAGTGCCCCCTAGGGATGTTCCCATAAGCAACTTCTTTATTATGCAAATCAACCACAAGACAAAAACATAAAAACATAAGAATAGCCCTGCTGGATCAAACCAATGATTGATCTAGGCCAGCATCCTGTCTCACACAGTGGCCAACCAGTTCCTCTGGACAGCCAACAACAGGGCACAGAGTCTGAGGCCTTCCCCTGATGTTGCTTCCTGGGTCTGGGATTTAGAGGTTTAGTGCCCCTGAACGTGGAGGTTCCCCTCAGTCACCATGGCTAGTAGCCATTGATATCCTCCATGAATCTATCTTATCCCCCTTTTAAAGCTGTTTATTCCTGTGGCCATCACTGCATCCTCTGGCAGCGAATTCCAGATCTTAATCACTCTCTGTGTAGAGTAATATTTTCCTTTTGTTTATCCTAAACCTACTGCCCATCAGCTTCATTGGATGCCATTGTGTTCTGGTGTTTGGGGAGAGGGAGTAAAATTACTCTTTGTCAACTCTCTCCAGTCTCCACCTTATGCATTTTTAAATTTTATAATTCCTTTCCCAACAATCCCTAAATTGTCAGGATCTGACTTGATCTCTTTTGTTTCCTAAATACAGAAAGAACTAGAAAAACAGAAAAGGCTGGAGAGGGAGCAGCAGCTCCTGTCGAAAGCGGAGGAGCATTATGTTAAGGTCCTGCTGAAATATTGGGGATTGGAGCCCTGGAAAAGATTGATGGAGCAAACTCGGCAAAATATGGTGGTAAGTGCCAGAGTAAAAATGAAAGAAATGCTGGGCCCCTGCCCGCCCCCGGCTCTACTCACTAATCTTTGGTCAGGGTGCTGAGAGTCGCAGAATAGAAGGTCCTATCCATCAAATCCAGGTTTCTCAGAGCAGCTTCTGCTTAGCTTGACCTGGCAATATCCCAACCCACTTCACTGACTCACTTGTGTATCCTGACTAGGGAATACTCCTGGCTTTAAGTCTCTGTCTTAGGAGAGAGTTAAATTAAAAAGGAGAGCTCCAAGGTTAAATTAAGAGGAAAGCTACAAAGAAGCAACACTGTAGAAAACAGCTTCACTCGTAGGACATGCTGCTGACCAATGCAAGGCAATCTGCCAAATAACTCTATTAAGTGTTATTTGAAAGTGTATAGAGTTCTTGTTTCAGAGGACTTTTTGTCTGCAGTGTATGGGTTATTGAATTCCTATTTGCATTGTCATGTTTCTAATGCTGTGTTAAGCTGTGCTTTTAGTGTTATCTGCCCTAATCTCTGAAGAGCAGACTAGAAGCTTAATCAGCCAGCTGAATAAATAATAGTTATCTACACTGATAGACAGGGTCAGGAGCATCTGCGTATCCAGACCTGGCAGCACTCCATGCCAGAATAATAAGGAAAATGCAATCCTATTGCTATCCTATAGCTGGAAAGAAGCAGCATTTAGACTACTTGTGATGGAAACATAATTGCAATGAAATATGAAATCACAAATGGAAATACCAAAAGCATACCTTGATGGTGGTAGGAGCTGTAAGCTTGATAGTATTGCTGCAGGGTTCTGTGGCTGCAGCCACACAGCAGTCATTTGAGTACCTGCTATCTGACCCTCGCTGACCCTTATTGATTCCGTGCTCAGGTGGCAGAAAGGCATCACTGCCTGGAAATGCAGAGAAAGTGCCTGATCTCCTGGCTTCAGCACACACGAGAAACTCTTGCATGGAAAACAGCTCAGGCTGAGGAGCTCCATTCTTGCCTATTACTGAAAAGGTGCTTGAGGAGCTGGATAAAGGTAAGCAAGAGAAAAAATGTTGATTTCTGAAACAGTTTTTCAGTCTGAAAGTACCAACTCTGAAGAAATTCTAATCCTGGCCTGTGGGTTAAGGTGCAATTCTGGGGGCAGCTTGCTCTTGCTTTCCCTACCAGTAGGCTGGGTGAGTGGGTAGATTGACTGGCAGAGTGCCCAACAACTGTTGTGTCCATATTGATGGCAATACTGGGCCACACTTATCCTTGGACTTGGGGTGTATGGAACCTGGGGTGGGGTTAGGAACTTGCGCAAGGCATTAGTAACAGTAACAGTCCTTACATTGCTATGGCACCACCCTTGCAGCATGATGTATGGGACTCTGTTCCCCTCTCTCGAGTGGCACCCGGGAGCCTGAGGAGACCACGAGTATGCAGGTGCCCCAACCTGACTTCCAATGTGCTCGGATATGTGTTGAGCCTGCCTACCTTGCCCCTCTCCCACACCACTGAAACAAGGAAAGAACCTTGAAAGCTGAGACTTTCTGGATGCTGAATTGTATTTAGTACAGAAATCTATGCTTGTGTGAAATAACTCTGGCTGTTCCATTTTTAATGTATAGAGTCTTTGGTTCATTTTCTTCTGAATTCGCACTCTCATCTCTGTCCTCCATTATTTTGTGTTTTTCTCCCTCTATGTTGCTGTACGCATTGGTGAAATTCTCCCTTTTGCTTGGGTCTGGTACCCAGTACAAGGATTATGCATCTGCTTTGGAAGAAAATGCAAACAGATTCCATGAGACTTCACTTAAAAAGACTGCCTTTGGGGCTTGGTTAGATATGTTTAATAAAGAGAAGCATACCTTGTGGGAGAAACAGAAGACTGCAGACCAGCACAATGACAGGTGATTATATGCAGCTTTTCCTTGAGTTGTATTTAGTGCAAGGGATAGTTATCCCTGGTTTTGGCAAACTAATGCAAATAAATTTTTGATGCTGGTTTTCCTTAGTGCACAGCATTTAGGCAGAGACCTAATGGTGTTCATAAATTCAGACTGCCAGATTTTGCAACTGGAAAATCAGATTCTGACTGTTTAATAAACAAATTATGTACTCTGTGCCAAAGGCAAAAATGAAGAGGAAGCTAATACATTTTTAGAAGCAAAGGCAATAAATAGTAAAGAAACAAGGGGTGGTACATGTGGACACCATCACAAGTGTTCTCCCCCAGCCTAGATTTAGGATTGTAAGTCTACATATACCTAAGTGTTATTGGAGCAACACTGAGAGAACGGGCTAAAAGAGAAAACCTCACTTCACTGTGTGGTGGAACAGTCCTGCTCTGATCTGCAGACCCTGTTTCACTGTGCCCTCCGAGGCATCTGGGCCTCAGTGGCTGCCCAAGTTCTCTGCCTGGCTCATGCCACCCACCTGGTTTTCCCCACAGAGAGGGACTTTACTCTCTGTCTTGGTTCAGCCTCTGCTTACACATGGCCCTTGTAGGAACTGCCCACTGAGAGGGCCAGGGCTCCCTCTCCCAGCTCTGAGGCCTCACCTCTGTCTCCCCTACTATCCAGTGGTTACCATGGAGAAAACTTTTTTCCTTGTGTGCCACTGAGGATGTGGCCACTCTCCAACTGACTCCCCCCCGCTTCTGGTGCTCCTTTTTCAAATAGCATATACAGAATAGTGGAGGTCTAATGTGGTACAGAGAACCACTATCAGAATTAGAAGATATAAAGCATTTATTAAAAGGCAAATGTCCACATGCATACTCTTATCACAGCCACAGATTGAGCAAGGGATCCAAAAGACAAACACAGTTCCTCCGTTCCTCCCTCTGTATATGTGCTAATGGATCTTGGCATAAGGCAGGCTCCAAATGTAAAAGGTTACAGTTGTTCTAAAGGATTCCCATTACCTTTAAAGTTTCTGCTCAGATATTCAGGCCAGCACATGGCAATGGTGCCTCCTACAGACCTCAGGATATGATTTCTGTCTGCCTTGACGCAATCAGTGCAAAAGAGCCCCTCCTCCTTGTACTCAGGAGTTTTATCATCTCTCTCTGCCCACTGACCAGATCAGGCCAGGTCAAAGAAGCTTCTCCTGAAGTCTCCAGGAAATTATTCCTAAAGTCTTTGTAGCACCTTTAAGCCCTCCAAATCCCTGCTCGATATCACTTGTCCAGCTGGAAGGATGTATGTACGACTTGACCATCTCATTTTGTCTGCCAGACCTACTGTTTGCATATCTAAAGGCTTGGTAGGTGAAGCTAGCAAGCCATTGAGTCTCCTCCTGCCCTGCTTCTACCCTGCCAAGAAAGAAAACTTTTTAAAACTCAAGGTTTTACTCTGCTCAAATCTTCAAAGACCACTCAAGACACTGACTATTCAAAAATTAAAGTTGCTTTTGTGGGTGATATGCTTGTCTGCGAGTGTGCCACCCAGCAACAACTGCTGAAGCCCACTCCAGGAAAAAGGGAGAGAAGTGCATATGGATAAGCAGTGTAGATAAAAGGGGTCAGAAGACAGGGGCAGCAATGAATGGGGAATTAAGACCCAGGGGATTTTTGGCCATCCTGTTGTTGCAGATGTGGGGCTATTTCCTGAAGTCACACAACAGCATTTTTTTGGATGTTATTTAAAAGTCCTTAACTTGACTACAATACAATCATTCTGTTATACTTTCATCTTCTCTGACCCATAAGGGTTTGGGGTAACAGTGCTGTCCTGGACAAGTTTGTATAGCATTTGTGCATCTCTTTTAATTTTTGCATGTGGATTTGTTTACCTCCCCCATCTTTTAATATTTGATACAGGAGAATAACACTGATTACATTCAGGGCCTGGCGGCAGTTCCCAATGTTGATGAAAGAGGAAAGGGAGAAAGAAGAAAGGCTACAACAGTTAAGGAAGAGAGTCACTGAAATTCTCCCAGACTTCCTCACATAACTGAGTGGCCCTGAGGGTGGCTCGAGTTGGATGAGAATGGAGTTCATGTGCATCATGCCTTTCTCTGGTTGAGAACAAATCCATGGAGATGTTCCAGGAAATGCTAGACCTTTGTGCCTCTCCTTTGGTGTCTCTTTACTGCAGCAACAGCTTTGCTTCCCAGGAAAATGTCATATTGAACTTCCAATCAAAATCACACGAAGGTCACCGTTTCATTTTCAGCCACAGTGGTCTGCTTCCTATACACAAATGTAAACCTGCTATCACACCCTTTACACACACATGCAACTGTATGAAGGATTACTTCTGTAGTGCTGTCTCACATGACTGGAGTAAGGGTGTGAATACCACCATCCTATAAATAGCCAGTCACAAGGGAAGATACACAATTGGACTCATCCCATGGATAGACTATTCACCTGTGCTCTCTGTTGTGGGACAGCCCCAATGGGAAGTGGATTCCTTATTGCTGTATGTGTAAAGCACAAGAGAAACTTAACACCAAGTTGACCTGACATGACACCAGAAGACTGACAGCTTGGATCTTACCTGTTGCGATAACTGCATTCCCTTAGCTATGAGGCTGCCATCTTGCAGACTTACCTGCCTAAAGTTGAAACTTCTCTTTTGGTTGCAGGCCTCGCTTTTACCACTGCTGTCTTTACTCTGGGTTTGACATCCCATAGCTGGATCCACAATAAAGTTCTTGGTTACACACACAAGCATTTTGCATAGCCTTTAGATTGTAAGAAATTCAGGGAATGCCGAAATTATTTTTAAAAATTCTGACAGCTCATTTATCATGGTTGCTGGCCATTTAATATTGAGGGGGGGATTTCCCTTAAGTGTGGAGAACAGTGTGCTGTGTCTAGCGGGCTCCGGCCTCAGTCCGCTGTGGAGGCACAACCCCCCTGCTTTGCAATGGTTTACATACATGGTGAGCAAGAGGCAGCCCAAGATGGCTCAAGGCCATTGTCTCTCCTCAGAGCTTCTGCTGCTCAGAAAAATCTTGGAAATGGAATTCTTTTCCCTATCAAAATGCCATCAACTATATCTGTGTTGAGAAGCCAGTTGAAGTACTCTCGATGGTACTTTTGGAAGTGACCTATGTTAACTTCAAATTTATCCACCGATCAAATGTCCTTTTCAGTCCAGTTTTATGCTTCAGCCTAAAGAAGTCATAAGCGGGTTATAACTATTAATGAGCCCCAAGGACAGGTTGATTGTCCAGCATCGGTGGGAGCTGTGCCTGCATGAGATCTTGTGCAGCTAGATTACACCCACTAACTGAGATTTATAGTTCATGGAGACACATGCTCTTAAATTCTCTAATGGTCTTTTATTAGCATATAATCCCTGAGAATTCATTTTCTAACTTCAAACATGCATTAAACAAATCACGAGTTTTACTCATCCAGTACCTACCTTGTGAGTACTTAGTGACCTCAAGGTGGAATCTGGTTAGTCCCTTAGGCTATGCTGTGTCCCAGGCCTGGTGATCCACCTGCCACACCGCAGCAAGTAATATTTGGAAGACACTTAAAAGAATCGGTATGTGTTTAGAAGAGCAGGAGGTAGTGAGACAGTGACAGTGAGAACCCACACGAATGGGTTTATCACTTTCTATCCCTCGGCCACTTCAGAAATCCATGCCATAGCCTCAGGAAACCCTTGATTCAGACAAAACCATGATCTCTTTTGAGTTTCTCACACTGCTTGAGCCAACTTTTTGGAGATATGCAGGAGCCCAGTACTGATAAGGATTCGAGAGGTGGGGTGGGAAGAAGCAAAATTCTGTCAGACCAATTTCTCATTTTCCTTTCCATTGTTTTGGCATTATGCTAAGGTATTTACATGCTGTGCCCAAATAATGAACTTTCTTTTTAAAACAGGTATCTAGTTACTGATGTCAAACTGCTCTTGTTTTTTTGACCTTTTGTTTGCTGCTCATCAGTGGAGTCATCCATGCGAAACAGCTGAACACTAGCCAGTGTGCCTCATTGACGGATCATATAACAGGCCTTGGAAAACAAAGGGATTTGCCAGGCATCCAAAAATATCTTTTCCAACAGATGCTTGGGTATTCTTCACAGTATGAAAATGACATCCTCTGGATATGGGAAATCTCTCCTCTCCTCCAGTTATCCATCACCCTTTTTTTTGACACAGCTTCAAAACTGACTCTCTGTTATACTTCTCGCTGAGTATAGTACACAGCTACTTAAGATTTCTTACCTGCTTTCTTAATTGTGCTATCAGTCCTTTAGTAACTCCATATAGAACAAATGGGCTTTGTCAGCAAAAATGTATGTAGTAAGCAGTGTTCCCTCTAAGTTGAGTGTGAGCTAGCTCACATTTTTTTAATCTCCAGCTCACACATTTTTGTCTTAGCTCAGGAAGGATGGCTCCCAGAGCAAACTAATTTATGCAGAAGCCAAATCGCTCACTCACAACTTTAGTGCCAGTAGCTCACTAAGTAGAATTTTGCTCCACAGCTTAGAGGGAACACTGGTAGTAAGTGTTTTAAATACAATATGCCCTATAGCCCCTGGGACCTGAAACCAACAGTCACAGCCCCATCAGTCCCTCCCACAGGCATCAAAGGGAGAATTTAACCAGATTTTTTCCCCTTTGGCCTATTGCCACAATGCTTGGGGAGGTGCACATAACTGAATATTCCCTTTATTCAACTGTTAAAACATCGAAGTGCCTCAAAATATTGTAGAATTCACAGATTTATGTTCCCTTGACTTTCAGAACCACTTTTCCACAACTTTTCTGCCATCTACTGCTAGTGCTCCTATCTCTTCTGCCTTAGGCCCATTTTCTCCTGGATCACTGAGCCTTCCGAGTTTTGGGCCTGCACTGATGTCTCTCCACCTGCCCACCCCATCTCCCCTCTCACTTCCTTTAGCCCCCTCCGGAAACCTCTTTCTTCTTGCCAATGCTCCTGTCCTTGGAACTTGTGAGATTTTCCCCATAGCATCCCCCTTTTTCTTTTGATGTTCGATGAGGCCCTATTACATTCAGACCATGGGAATATTTAAAATACAGTTAGTTGAGACATATGCAGGCAATTTAACTTCTAAATATACTATGTTTTGTAACCTTTATAGATGACTCAAATCTACACCACAGAGTATTTGTTAGAATTTTATTTAACTTGAAATAGCACTCCTAAAATGCTATGCGTATAAAACAAAACCACCACACTGCTTGATAAAACCCACAGATAGGATGTTTCATAATCAAATTGCCAGGTATATTGGGGAAAGGACACATAGAATCAAAGCAACTCCGCTATATTGTACGTGTTTCTCTTGTCAGGACATTTGAGCTACTGAGAAGGGAAAACTCAGTTTGATAAAATAATTGAAGTCCTCCTTTCCATACAGTCAAGCCTGGCAGTGGCATAAAGGCTTCTGGGGAAAGAGAATGTCACACAATAGGCTAGAAGAAACATTCATGATTGCACCATCCTGCCCCACAGAGGCAAAATACATTCATATAGAGATTAAAAAAAATCACATCGCATAGGATTAAGACACCACACAGAGAGGCAGTTTGTACTTGCTCTAGAGAAAACACTCTCACAGCAAATTATTTAAGACACTTGAAAGCAATCTACTCTGAAAGAAAAAGCACCATTAAAAACATGAGAGGGCATTGAAATGCTGTTGGCCCACACAGAAAAGTTGTATTTTACATGCCATTTTAGAGGGGGAAACCTCAGAACAATCATTTGTTGCCTTAGAGTGCAAATGTATGTCTGGGAAGGGAAGGAGCGGCAGTTTGCTCTCTCACAGTGTGCTCTTCACCATACAGCTGTGTTCACAGCAGGGATTCAGCATTGTGTGATTTGTCTCTGGCATTGCACTGAGGACCGAAGTCACTGTGCTGTACAAAAAACCTATTATAGCAAGTAAAGATTTTTAAATGTTTCAAAATTATAACACTAGAAACATAATGGAATCAAACACCACTGGGTTAATTTACCTGGTTTCATCCAGTTCTGTATTTTGTTCTCCTAAACAGAAGAGTATGGGCATCTTTCCTTTCTGCCACAATGAAAGATAGTCTTACTTTTTCTATGCATGTCCAAAAAGCAAATACATGTGCCAAAATAAAGGCTGAAAATTATACCCTTCACTTAAAAAACTAAAAGGCTTGATTTTCTGTAAAAATTACTAGGCAGTGGTACTTTCCACTTACTAGCTTCAGTGCATTGGAGTACTGAAGAAATCTCTACAACCATGAGCAAGTCTAATTGCAACCACACTGAACTGCCTTTCCATGGTAACCTCTCCTTCAAACAATGTGCTTTAAGACATTCATGACATAATCATCTCAACTCAGTGGAAATCAAGTAAGTGACTACTGGCCTCAGATATCTCTGTGGACACTGCAGAATACCTTCAAACGATAGACAAAGGTTTTTTGTCTACAGTGCTCAGTTCTGCCCAACCTGTCCCCTTTCCAAAAGGGCTAATGCTCATTGTGCGAGATTCAGCAAAGATCTGACTAGTGGTCAAGAACCTGGGCATACCTGCCCTATGTTCCAGATGTCATTGGCACTACTGCACTGTCCTATCCAGATCAAGCTGTTTAACCCCAAATTCATATATGTCCTGCCATTTACTAGCTTGCACACCTTGGACTTTCCTTCTTTCAGGCAATCCCATTGGTGCTTATCTAAATTTACCTCTGCTGTATACTTACTACACTCCATCAGCATGGAAACAGCTTTATGTATTTACCATAACATGAAAATATTTCATTTTCCACTTGTCACAGGACGACAACAAAAAGGTGCCAGGGGAAGCAAAAATGGGTGAGGAGACAGAAGCTAGCTGATAATTCCTCCTCCTTGGCTCCAAAGGCACCAGTTCCTCCAGCTCTCCCAATATCTACTGCATTACGAACTGCACACACTGCTGTGCTAAAACACTAAATCTGTGCAAAATACATCTTCATTTCAACTTAAAACTTGTGCAATGGTGTGCTTGCATTGCTGTCAAGGCATAGCTCAGGCCCTCAATGAGACTATTTACTCTCTTCTAAAGAGGAGGAAAATCTCTCTGGGAACCAAAGCTAGTTCAAGTCTCCAACTCCCTGTCACTCCCCACCTTTTCAGCCTATGATATGGCTAATGAGACTGTTATAAACTGCGTAAGGAACATGTCTACACATCTATGGTCAACTGAACTCATATTTCAAAGAGTAACTAATTCAGATCTCTAGATCCCTCAAGTTTCTTGTTGTAGTCTATTCATCAGGAAGAAAGGACAGAATATAACAAAAACATATGCAATAGTTTTCCACAACAGATACTCCAGTAGCCCCCCCCATCACTGCACTTTGATCCTGTAAAAATGGCACTTAAATTTGCCTAAACCTCCAATTATCCAAGTGATTTTGCTGTCCCCACGACATTTGGCTATTAGACACAGAGTCTGTAATTAAGTTCAAAGCCCCAAAGAAATAATACAAAAAGACGGTTAAAGGTGTGAACCACATCCCTGGCAAGTAAGTGGCAAACACCATCAATTTTCTGATCCATGCTATTTCTTTTTCCACCATAACAAGTGACTTTCTGATATTACCAGAAATTTTGTGCCATTATAAATATGTTGAGATGTAGGCGTTTTACAAATATATTTAAGAGCTTCCAACTGCTGTTGATTAGGTCAAAGGGAGGGCAGAGCTGCAGCCCCTGTAGCATACCTGAGTCCAGCTCCAGGTCAGAGTCCCATCCCTCCAGCATTCAACTACCACTAACCAAGTCATCAGAAGGAAAGGTAGGAAGCAGGCAGACATCCCCCCCCATTATGACAGGGTAGAGCTCAGCTGAGGATCATGCCCTCACAAAACCATGGTATCTAAGTATCAGTGTGGTGTAGCAGCTGGACCAAGACCTGGCAGACCCGGGTTCAAACTGCCACTCTGCCTGGGTGACCTTGGACCAGGCACACACACACACTCAGCCTAACCTACCTCAGAGGGCTGATGCAAGGATAGAGGGGAGGAGAGGAGAATGCTGTAACTCACTTTGGATCTTCATTGCAGGGAAAAGGCAGGGTATAGATCAAGTAAATAAATAAAATTCCCGGAAACTACTTTGAGATCTAATCTGAAAAGCAGAATAACAATGTAATATAGATTTCAACTTTCATCTTACAGAGTACAAGTTAGCGTGTTGAGGCTTAAGGACAGTCTTGAGGCTTATCAAGGCTGACTGTAGCATAACCTTTCGAAAGCCAGACTCATGGAAGTGGGCTCTGGCTCAGAAAACCTCATGCTACAATAAATGTATTGGACTGGGGTGGGACCCCCTAAAGAAGCAAGCACGAAAGTTTATGCCCTAACACATTTGATAGTGTTTAAAGGTGCCACATGACAATGTTTTAATTTTTACCTTATCTGAGCCACCCCGGAATAGGACAAGGGTATAAACTAATAGACAGTTGTGTCTTCTGAGCTGACAAAGACTTGAACAGAATTCTGGAGTGCCCTGAACTCCATTAAGGAAAAGGCAGGAGAAAAAATGAAATGCTGATATGGAGCTAACCCCGGCCCTACTCTGGCCTCACCAACAACACGGCTAAGAAAAAGCCTCTAAAGCACTTAAATGGGACTGCTAACGCATCTTTGTTCTTCTATAAAAAAAAAGATGGGAGAAAAATACAATGAAATAATTTCATCATGGGGACAGAAGTGTGGAAAACTTTTTAAAAATATTCCCCACCATTTTTCAATACAGCTCAGATTTGCAATAAAACTATAGTTCAATAATTCACCCTTGGATTCACTATGCAATATTGAGTCACCTTTGTACCACCTCCCAAACTTTAGGGTCCTCCTGAAAATCTTAACTCTTGAGCCCTTGAACCCACCAGCAGCCATTTCTTCACTAGTTGTGTGGACAGAACATTCACTCACAGCTGTGCATATACAGATTGCTGATGTGCACCTAGAGATGTAAAATTTCTGGAAATTTTGAAGCTTGGAAAAAACCCATTTTTTCCCATTTTTTTCGGAAAGCACAGAAATTTTCAGAAAAATTGAAAAAAAATGCTACATTAGCACTTCTTTCTTTTCCAGATTGAAAGTCATTCTGTTACTTTAGGAACATAAAATATGACTATGGACAATTTTGCTTGGCATGAAATTATCACAACCAGCATATTAAAAATACAGTGTACCCAAACAATTATTACAAACAGAATTTACTTTTTTAATAATATTTATTTGTAGTTGTAACAAATGGGGGAACAATCTCCTGAACTGTTTACTAGTTTATGTCTTAAAATATTTTATTCATCATGTTAAAATAAAACATTCCATAATCAATTTTTTTCTTTTTTTTTCAATTTTTCTAATTTTTTGGAAAAAAATTAAAAAGTTCTTCAGGAAAAAACAGGAAAAAAACAGGGATTTTTTTTCAAATTTTTCCAGGCCTTCACATCTCTATGTGCACCTAAGGCTCTATGGACTGAGGTACTAATCCAGCACACGCATTAGGAGAGAACCAGAAAGCAACAGCTTCCTAAAAATCAGCCAGTTGGGTAAGTGAGCAGTAAGGGAAGAAGCTGTAGCCAAAAATTCCCACTTGGTCTCTGTTTCCTTGCAGCAGCTATGCACAGGAGTGGCTTCAATGCTAAATGCCAATCACTAAGAAGAATTCCCCTCCCTGGGAATTCATATCTTGGATACCATGACATCATTCCCCTTGCACTTCTGTCTGGCCAAGGCAGAAGCTTTCTTCTGCGGCTAGCCCTTCTATGTGTGCAAGGATCAATGTTCTTCCAAGAGCCCCATGGCATGTGGAAGTGCTAGCAGCAGAGGAAGTGAGGGCTGGAATGGAGAAAAGTCTCCTCAGAGGCCTGAGAGAACTGCAAGGGAATGATGTCACAGGACAACTGCCTATGCCTCTAGCTGCTGTCACCATCTGCTCCTGTCCTCTGGTTTTAGAACCACTGCCTTAAAGAGTCTGCATTGGATTAGAAAAGTACATTCCTCCTTAAGCCCTGCAGTGACCCAATGATACCCCAACAATTAAGGCTTGCACATTCCACAGACATTCCCTATGCCATAGTACAGTGCCCTGCTGACTGATAATTCACACATCACTCAATAACCCACAGCTGAACGTATGAAGCAGAGGATCTGAGGTTGTTTCTGGTGCTGAGAAAGCCTCACCCATGGTGTCTGACCTGTAATGGTCATTTCATACACCTGTGAGGACTGCAGCATCAAGTGATGAATGCACGTAGGCATGAAGACACTTTCACACTTGGGCCTTTTCTGTCGATCCTGCAGAGTGGTGCCTGTTTCAAAAGTGTTCTGGTTTGCAGTATGGCTTAACAGACGGTGCATTCAGCTCTCCAGCTGTCAAGAGCTATCTACCTTTAATGTCTTAAGACACTGATGATTATATGAGCTAACTCAATGTGACTGGTAACAGCCTCTTCATACAATGGCTTCAGTGGAGTGCTGTAGAGTGAGAGAGCCCAAAGAAATGAACTGGATCCAGTTGCGCAGGA
This sequence comes from Gekko gecko, assembly GCA_029375565.1. NCBI lineage: Eukaryota > Metazoa > Chordata > Lepidosauria > Squamata > Gekkonidae > Gekko > Gekko gecko. The sequence continues at coordinate 47,488,935 of JAPDNY010000004.1, forward strand.
AGCCCCGATTGTATTGGCCTGTGTCGACTGCCATCCCACAGAGCAGCCTGCGCCCAGAATTCTCTCGCAAGGCGATCCGAGCTTCCCTCTCTGTCACATTATAGCTGATGTTCAAGAGCTGAATGAGAAGGATGTAGCCCATTCCAGAGGTTACAATGGCACAATACCACACACAGGTGAATGACAGCGCAGAACTAGAAGTAGAGAACAGAAAGCAAGAAAAACATTTAAGGTGACCAAAATTACAGAAACACAGAGACACACAATTCTGACAGTCCCTTCCCACTTTCATATTATATCAGAACAAATTACAGTCCCCCCTTTCCCTTTGAAACACCCAATTCATCAGAACATCTCAAAGATTATTCTCCAAAATCACTATCAAGAATGGGCCTTTCACTTCTCCCCTCCTCCATTTTCAGAGAAACCTAATGTTCTCCCTGTGACAGAAGTTCTTGGTTTAGCAATCTTGTTTCTGGGTTTTCCCATTTTGTTGCTGAGTTTTACCATTATTTATTGAATAAATCTGATTTTACAAATGTTGCAAGCTGCTTTGGGGACTCCGTAGGAAAAGGAGAATAGAACCCCAAATCAATAAAAGTAACAAGCCAGGACTATAACAGTGCCTAAAGAACAGCTGCTTAACAGCCAGCTTACCTGTTCTATGCAGCTGCTCATCCAGGTTGGCCACGTTGTTTTCAGGTGGCCAACAGTCTACAGATAGCCAAGACTGGCATTTCACATTTAGCCTCCAAGGTGCCCTCTGAAGCTATCTAAAAGTCAGTGCTGAACTAGGTATTTAGAAAGTTATGATGTTAATTCCCCTTATCAAAAGAATCCATCCAGGCACATGAATGCCATGCTGAAAACTACACCAGCTGAAAAAACAGTAAACTCCTCCACTTCAGATAGGTGTCTCAGCATGAACCTCTACATTTATATTGTTTGTTTGCTCCTGCTGGTTCAAATGAGAACATCTGTGTCAGTACTGTTTTTGATGTGTACAACAATTTTCCCAGTAATTGCCAAGTAATTGCAAACAAAGTAGCAGTATGGAGCATCCAACTGCAAAAGTGTTAAATTCAAGAAAGGGGGATGAAAGGACCATACACCCCACTGTTTGTCCTATTCTATACAACTGGGATAACAATCAGCAGGAGGAGCAGAAGGTAACAAAGATGGCCTGCAAACAATAAAGGCAGGGCCAGAGGTGAAACTATGCCGGCAGCACGAAGTACTGTAAGAAGTGGCTGAAGTTCTGCTCTGAAGCCTCCCCGACCCCACCCCGAGAATGCCTAGTAAGAAATGTAAACCACTTCTACCCCATGTGGTGCATATAGAGGGAGTGTGCATAATCCTAAGAACTGGAGCACAATGAACCTAAGAAGTGAAAGAGTTGCTGGCAATGTCAGGAAAGACAATTATAAAGAGAACATCTGGGCAGACAAAGCTATCCAAATTGGCAGGATAAGGAAATGGTCATTTGGAAAACTTTAGCATTTGAGCACAAGATGAAAGGGAGACCACCACCAAGATGCATCAGAGCTTCATCCTGGGAAGCAACAACATTTTATGGTTAAGATACAACACTGACCAAGCCCCGCCCCTTCACAATCCAACAAGAATAGGGCTTTCTGCTTGCTTCAGCCACAAAATCTCCCCCTAATATTCTCTGGACAATTCACATGCACACATTCAACCACGCATTTCTGAACAGTTAAAGGCACAAGGCTTTGGAAGAAAGGCTGAATTCTGATTCCCCTCCCCCCCCACCCATGTATTCTGGGACTGCCTCCTCCTGCTTTGCCTGAAGTATGCTAGCCCCCAGAATAAAATTACAGGGGACTTAGTAGGCTCTGGGAGTGGGGAGCAGGAAAGGCCTGATCCTCAAAGTCCAGATGATTGGATTCTCCCTAATATGTTTAATCTATAACGTCTGTCCTTACAAACACTTTAATGTTTGTGAACTCCAAGGATGTCCCTCAGGAGAAGGCAGCAAAAGGGACCCAGACTAGAACCTTGTCGGAGACATAAGGGGACAGGGGCCACTAATCCCTTCATCACTTACGGAGCATTTCTCTCACCTGTAGTCTGAATAGACCCCAGGGCAGTAGAACAGTGCCTTGATGGTGGCTTTTCCCCTACAGATGGTGTCCAGAGTCAAAGAAATCCCATACACTGAGGTGAGCAGAAAAAGTGATAGCGCAAGGATAAAGGCCTGGTGGTTCTGTTCTCCAACACAGCTGTTAATCCTCCAAGAGGCAAAAGAAAAAGAAAAAACACTTTAAGATAAAGTGGTTTTGCAAACAACTGAAAGCATCTGTAAAGTATCTGGCCTCATTCTGGTTAAGGATCCTCCACCACCACTAAAAAATGATAAGCAATGCATACGGCTGCCTGTTAGACAGTAAAGAGACATTCATACAAACTATATTTTCAAGACATGCTTAAGTGGAGGGGGACCTGATTGAGGGCAGCTATATGGCTGCTAACCATAAATACCAAGATCCCAGGAGACTGCGTCCAGTGTTCCCTCTAAGCTGAGTTAGTGTGAGCTAGCTCACAGTTCTTCAGCCTCTGGCTCAGACATTTTTGCCTCCGCTCAGGAAGGAGGGCTCCAGAGCAAACTGCTTTAGGCAGCAGCCAAATCGCTCACTCACAATTTTAATGCTGGTCACTCACAAAGTAGGATTTTTGCTCACAAGACTCCATGGCTTGGAGGGAACATTGACTGCGTCTAGGCACCAACTGAGCAAACAAGAAATGCTAGAAAACTCTGGTTTGTTGTCCAGCAGAGTTGGGGCCAGGGCTGTGTGTATGCTGCCTCCCAACAAGTTCAACACACCTAGCCTAGTAGGCATTGCCAGCATCCGGAGAGCTGGAATTTTTACTGCAGCAAGTTTCTACCCCTCACGTGTATAGAGATCAATTTAATAAAATAAGGGTTCAGAAATCAGCTTCGCTTTGAGGCTACATGCTATTTTCCCAGCTATTTCAGAACGCCCTACCCCACCATTTAGATACTTGGAGGAAAACATTCTCAAACCCAAATCTTCACAGCAACACAGATGTGCACTGCTTTGTAAACTGTAATGTATTTAGATATGCTTGACTACAAATTTAAATGTTTCCCCCCATGCAGACTACATGCTGCCTGGACTAAGTCTGTTAAGGTATCCAAAAACCATTTCATAAAAAACCCAAAAAACCCTCCCCTGGTAGAGCTCCGATTCACTACCTCAACTTCTTGTTTTAGAACAGCAGAACAAAACGACTCCAACAAATTCTAAAAGCAGGTCAAACCAAAGATTAGACTTGAAGCCCAATCAAGGCTGAAATGGCCAGACCTGTTAATTTGGTCCCCTTAAGCAGGGGGAGAGCCAGTTTGGTGTAGTGGTTAAGTGCGCGGACTCTTATCTGGGAGAACCGGGTTTGATTCCCCACTCCTCCACTTGCACCTGCTGATGTGACCTTGGGTCAGTCACAAGCTCTGGCACAGCTGTTCTCTCAAGGACAGTTTGTGTTAGAGTTCTCTCAGCCCCACCTACCTAACACGGTGTCTGTTGTGGGGAGGGGAAGGGAAAGGAGTTTGTAAGCCACTCTGAGACGCCTTTGGGCAGTGAAGGGCGGGGTATAAATCCAAACTCTTCTTCTTCTTCTTCTTCTTCCTCCCATGGGTTCTTATCACACTGGTGATATGTGACTGTCAGTAGTCTAAATAGGCTGTCGAGGCCTATTTCTGGTTCATATGTATTCATGTATTTAATTTGCTTGTGTAGTGTATTGAGCAACAGTGCTTTCCAACAAACCACTTAATTTGCATAAGTAACACCCTGGGAGCCTGTGCCTTCCTCCTGACAAGTCGCATGCCCGTCAGGGTGATAAGAACCCACAGGAAGAGGCCTCCTACTTAAGGGGACCAAATCAACAATACCCACCCAACTATAGATGCCAAAAGATCCCGACCAAAGTAGAAACATTGTAAGAGGAACCAGAGCGCACAGGCAGCAGAGACGTCAAAAAGAAACATGATAAGGAACATACCAGACACAGTGGTGATCCAGTCTCTTCACACACCTGCCACATATCCGGCAGTGCCCAGCTCGAGCTGGCCTAACAAGCCGACACTTAGAGCACCAGTCCTCTGTGACCCCTCCTGGCTCCTCTTTCAATGAGCAGGAATCACCATCGATTTGACTGTTTGTAGCAGTGCCAGATGGAGCTGCTCTGTAAATCCCGTTGGCACTCCCCAGGCCATTCCGGCTTGAGATGATGTTGTTGTTGTTGTTGCCTTGACAAAGGGCTTTCTCATTGCTCATTTGGCAGCAAAGGTAGCCAGGGTCTCTCTTGGCTCGAGACAGAGCCACAAGCATGAGTATTAAACCACAGGTGAGAATCATCACCTGGCTGCGCCCCACATGGCCTTGTGGGACCACTTCCTGGAGGAACACAAAGTACATATAACCCAGGGAAAAAAGCCCTAGACTCAAGAAGAATAGAGTCCGGCCCTTCTTCCTGTGTGTGAGGTAGTAGTACCACAGCACCAGTACAGGAAGTGATATCAGGATGATGAAAGCCAGGAGGAAGTGCAAGGCTGCTATGTGAAGGAAGACGGGCAGCAGGATAATTGGTGGGAGGAGGCTGATATCGATCGTCACAGCTCCCCTAGGCCATGGGAAGCGGAAGCGGTCCTTGAAAGTGTCTGCAATTCTCTCTAAATTCCCAGGGGGCAAGGTCCGGCAAGTCAGCCACCTGTCAGGGAATTTATTTATTTAGAATGTTTCTATATCCCTTCCTTTCTCCCACCCTGGGCAGACCCAAAGTGGCTGACAACAATACAAGAATAATGAGAACACATCATTAAAGAAGACCATAAAAAAATAGGGGAAAGAACAGATTTCTGCTCACATAAGAACAGAGAGGTCAAGACAGGTATCTCCTTAATCATCTAACTCACCTCATCCCTTTATGCCAGAGCTTCTAAAATTCAACCACTTGAGATGTTTTCATATGCTGTAGGAGGCATTTGTGTCTTTTTAAAAACACAAAGCACACAATCTTCAGTTCTCTGATGTGCATGCACCTATTTTACATTAAAATGCTTGTCTTTCCCAGTACATGTTTACCTTGTACATTATTGATGTACATGGATCAGCATTTTCGAGTGCTGGACTAGATGGGCCATTGGCCTGATTCAACATTGGCTTCTCTTATGTTCTTATCCATGCTAAAAGTGAAGCATGAAGTATCCCCAACCGCTTCCATACCTAGAAATCCAGCCAGCACTGTATAAGACCGCATCACATTATAATAATGTCAATCAGTTCAAAACTCATGAGAGTTCGTCACTGTTCTGTGAAGATGGCTGAGCAACAGCCCAAAACTACAATGCTATAGGAAATCCGATTCTGGGAATCAAAACAAGCCATATTTTTGCTTCTGCTTTTACTTCTTCCGGGAAAGAATGTCTCTGTAGATAGAGCAAATGCCTGGAAATGGCAGGTGGCTAGGCTTGCCAAAGCCCAGGTTCCAGGTCATCATGGCACCTAGAAATTCCATTGTGGCACCAAGCTCTTGTTTTTTTTGTGATAGCAATAATTACAAAATATAGCCATATGTATTTCAACCTTCAAGACTATGTGACTGGCTCCTAAAAATTTGGGCTGGCCTCTAGAGCCAATGAGAATTTATCAGCACCTGTTTTAGAAAACCATCCACCACCTTTGGCAAATCCACTCAAGAAAATGGATGTGCATTATTGGTTTATGGAGCCTTTACAATACTGAAAGATGTGTGACTATTTTATTTCAACGTGTTGGCTCTCTTAGATCAGGCTCCAACTTAAGTTTTCATTTTTTATTCTCTCAGAGTCTTCCTAGACTCTGTGCACCTCTATAAAAGAAAATGGCTGGATTTCTTGATATTATAATATCATGAAGCTGGATTATACTGAATCAGACCCTTGGTCGATCATGGTCTGTATCATCTACTACCCTGACAGCAGCTCTCCAAGGTCTCAGGAAGGTATTTGTCACATAGAATGCTACCTGATCTTTTTTAACTGAAGATGCCAGGGACTGAACCTGGGACCTTCTGCATGCCAAGCAGATGCTCTTCCACTGAGCCACAGTCCCACCCCCTTCTTTCCAACTTCAAGCTGAATGCAATGTTACCATAACATTAAATAATGCCAGAGCACAGAGGTCACACTAGCACAGTCTATCTGAGATGGATTAAAAAAAAGATTACTCAGGAAGGAGGGCAATAGCTTGGCTATTCACAATATAGCATGAACAATTTAAACATTATCAAAGTGGATAAACACTAAACCCAGGCTGCTGTGGGGAGAGATCCCTCTGCTCTTCATCGTTATCTCCGCTGAAGCAGATTATTTTAAAAAGTAAAACAGATTGGAACTGGATTAGAGTTTTTATGTCACAAAGACAATACCGGCTACTATTTACGAAGACTTATGCCACCATCTACTAGGCTACTTTGACATACTTCAGTCCCTACAATCCACACCAGAGCTGTCTTCAAACTTCATTGCATCTGCAACCGTCATGATGCCGGTGCAAGAGACTGAATTATCAGCAAGAGCAACATTGGCACAAGATGGGTTCCTCCTGCTACACCATCACTGCATAAAGACACGTTCCCTGCCTTTCTGGTTGCAGCAACAGCATTCACCATGAGTAGGCAAGGAATATTTTGTAACTCAGTCAAAGATTCTGTAAACACAAAAATAACATCTACTTGTCCTGTAGGAAGAGCCAGCTTCACCTTTCATGCAAGTATAGCGAATTAAGTTCTGGCTGGGAAGCCACGCTCAAACTGGAATGTGGAAACAAGAACATTCATTTAGAGAAAGAGAAACAAACAGTTCCCTTTAAATCTTGCATATTCCACAGTGCAGGGGCTGTGCTGCTTTCTCACATTTGGAACGCATTACTCAACTTGAGCGCCGCCACCTGCAGAGTAGGCTGGCCTCCCAAATTAGCATGGCATTGGCCATTTTCTTCCTGACAGGCCTCCTGCACCTTTAAAATCTACATGACATGCAGTAACTCAACAGGTGAATCTTTTTAACACTCACTAACAAGACTGTGCTGCCTTTCTGCCTGCTTCAGAGTCCTTAAAGGGTCTGTGAGCATTTTAAAGAGTGGCAACACCTAACGGCCACAAAGGAAATTCATTCATTGGCTTCATTATGGGGGAAGGGATGGCTGCATTAGGGGTCTGAGTTCTATAATCCCACCCCAGATACACAAGGCCTTCCAGAGACGGAGGAGCCGCGGCAGGTCGCTCCACAACTCAGAGCCAAGTTACAGCAGGGCCCACTCTCCCTCCGCAGCTTACCTTTCACAGCATTCGTCGAGGTCCTCACAGTTGCAAAGACAGGCCGCCAGGTGGCTCCTCTCCCCCGTGCGATCAAGGTACTCGCAGCAACAGAGGGTCTCCTCCATCTCGGGGCCTTTAGGTTTCTTTTTGCGAGGTGTCATCATGCCTCCTCCGCCTCGTCCTCGGGCAACAGCGACACCTCTTCCTTCGACAACAAACGCCGAAGAATACCTTTGCAGCATAGGAGCGGGGGGTGGAACCCGCAAGTTCCAGCTGAGAAACTTTTTATTAAAGTCTCCAGCCCAATGAGCATTTTTGGAATTTGCGAGAACAACGGTGAAAAAGACAAACCACGAGGACTGGTATGCCCTCTACCTCTGCTGGAACTCTCAGCTCCAAACCAGCGCGGTAGAGGCAAGTCCCGTCCGCTTGCTCAGTGGCGCCCCCTCCCCGCCCAGACAGGGCAGAACAGAGCACCACACCTGTAGCCTCCACCCACCCAACCCACCGCTAAGTTCCCCGCGACTTTTCATGGCATGCCTGCCGGCAAAAACTCGACGCTCCAGCCCAACGCGCTCCTCCTTCAGCTGCCACCATTGGCTGAACCTTCTCCTCCCACCGGCTCCACCCGGCGCTGCTTTCAAGCCACCAGCCCGCCCTCCTGGCACTCTCCCCTAAACGTCCTCCCGGCGCTTTGAAGCTTCCGGCTTCCAAGGAATGCCGGGCTCTTCCTCTTTTTTGATGACGTCACGGAGCGCTGCCCAATGGCTGCAGGCGGAACGAAGATGCCGCTGAGACCGAGTTTATGGCAGGAGATTCCAGAGCTAATATTTAAGGAAAGTGCTTCCCGATTTGATTGGCGTGGGGAAGGCCGGTTGGGGCCGCTTTTAAGAAAGATGGTTTTCCGCGGAGCTGCCTGCCTACCGTTCTGTGCAAAGGCTGCTGAATCCGTGGCGGCGCCTGACCTTGGGTGAAATGGCATTTCCTCGTTTCACTGTTTATATAGGGTGTGGCTGTTGCTACGCCGAAGGACCGGCTCCAAGACCGGAGGAGCATTTTTGTTTAGTTTGCGCTTGTCGCCAAACCCTCCAGAATTTCCTGTATGAAATTTAGGGTAAGGTTTTTTAAAGAAAATTTTTAACTGAATGATCGAATCTCTGCAAGTCTGCATGTGGAGTAACGGCTGGCCGTCCCCGAGGAGATACATTACCGCAGTATTGCACAAAAAAGAGAAAAATCACTGTTTAACTCCCGTAGATATGTAAATATTGCTATTACTATATTTTGTTAAAAATTTACTGTCTGTGTATTAATGGATCACACGCTTTTTAAATCGGTTGACAAAATAGCGCCGCCTTAAATGTGGGACACTGCTGTAGTTGACACCCGTATTCTTACACCAAAGGTCATTCCGAGCCGTATTCTTACAACCAAAGGTCGTCTTGTCTCCCACCCGCCACGGCATCGCTGAGCACTTTCCAGTGCCCGCTGTATTCAGTTATTACTCTGCAGCAGAACGCCCTGCACGAACAGTCAGATTATTTCGATGTAAGAATATCAAGAATGAAAACATCTGGTTCCACACAGCTGCAGCTCAGATACACCCACCATTTAGTACCCGGATAAGGAATTTTGGAGGAGGGGAAAGGGGAGAGAAGTATACCAACAAAAAATTTAAACGGACAACCCCCAGAGGCAAAACAATTGGAACATAAACAGCTGGAAATGGCAACTTGTTGCAAGGTGCTTAGGAACAGGTGGTATACTTGCTGTGATTCTCCACCAAATGTGGAGGATACGATTTGATCCAGCTTTCTACTACTTTCACTTTTTAAGTGGTAAATGGGAAGGCTAAGAATAGGACAGGTGATTCTTTACACATTTTGTAGAACCTGCTACTCATATACAGAGGAGGAACATCTTTGTATCAGTTGTATGAAATCTGGGCTGAAATTTTGCTCCTCCTCTGTTGCAGGTACTTAGTTTGGGTGTGGCTAGAAGTATGATGAACCTTTGGTAAGAACCGAAGAATTCTTAGCCCAGGGCTGGCAGCCAGAAGCAGGAGTTTTGCTGTACATTTATTTTCATATTTATCTAAGTTTTAGGTTTTGGTAAGCTACTTTGAGACCCTAGTGGGGAGAAGATCAGGATATAAATACCTGAATAGTCAGAAAATTTCTTCCAGTCGATACCTTAAAAACCACACAAGTTTAGTCACACCAGATTTCCATGTGTTTTCATGAGGAGTAGATGCTACAAGATAGCTAATTCCTGTTTTCTGGTCTGTGAATCATTCATACATACCCCCTTTTTAAAAAATTTCGGCCAGAATTGTAACTAGGTTTGTATTGTGAACTGCTTTTGCATTTTCTGATTTGCCTTTCCGAGATGTATAAGCCTGAATCAAACCCAGTTGTTTTAAATCGTGGAATAAATAACCTGTTGTGGAATAAATAACCTGTTGTGTTGATGTCCCAAGCAAAGATTTCAGTGTTCGCACTTGAAGACTCAACATTGTGCTATAATACTCCTGTACAAATATCACTGTGTTGCCAATGCTAACTATATTATAGATACTTCAAATTAACATTTACACATGATAAATAACTGGCACAGATGAGTCCAGTGATCGTCTTCTCACATTACAAACCAGTAGCAGAAGGGGCAAGTGACTCATGTTTCCAATTTTCACCTGTTTGTAACACAAGAAGGCTTTTCGGAACGGAAGAGACACAGAACCAGGCCCTCCCTCTTCTTGCTCAAGGAATTTTTGAATGGAGGACTCGGCAGTTTTCTCACTTCTCTGTTCATATTCATTGCCATTTTGCTAGAGCCCTGTTATGTTAGTTATGTGCCCCCCAAGTATTAGAATGGCTTGAGCATTCCTAACTGCTGCATTATCGGCAATAATTTCACACTTCCTCTTCAGAATGCTGTTCTGATGACACACCATGGTACAAAGGACCTGGAAAGAAGCTTCAGTAAAGTTAAGAATTCAAAATAACTAAGCTTTAACGACCCAAAATACTGCCATTTGTCAGCTTTATTGGATTCTTTTCTGATGCTGGAACACAGAAATATGTCTGACTTGTTACAAAGTTTCCCATATATAACATACATTTATCTCCATATTTTTATATAAAATGACCAATTCATTTCAAATACAAAAAAAATCACAAAGGAGAACAGACTCCTAACATATCACAGAAAGTGTCTTCATTTATCTATTTAGGATTTGTGCTCCCATGCTTTATATTCTGTGAAATGCCTGGCTTGACACTAATTACTCCCATACATTTCTCTCTGCATGGTACACCAAGTACATTTTTGGTTTTTAGGAAAAAAACCTGGATAGTTTTGGTCCAGCTGTTAAAGCTATTTTCCTAAACAAACAATGAGAAAGGCGCTTTTTGAAGAAAGGCTAGTGGAAATTAAAACTCTAAAATAGAAGTCACAGTTCTAGTTTACAGGTTACAGTGTCCATGATTGTAAGGGCACCCACATTTTCTATTCAATTTGCTGTACAATCCTTAAGCAGCATTACACCCTAAGTATACCTGGAAGGCTGTAACTCTACTGCGGATTGTACAGTTGTTCTGCTCTTCCGGAAACTTTCTTTAGAAAGACTGTTGCATTTCTCCAGTAGCTGGTTGTACCATAACTCAGTTGTAGCACAACAAGAACATTTCCATTTCATGCCACTTAACAAAACGCAGCTAGGGTTTCTGTTTGTGCTACAAAATAAATCAAACCTGATCAGAGAATTGGATTGCCACTCTGTGAAACATTAAACCTGGATTTTTGTTTTACAAAGGGCTCGGTGCAATCACTATACAAAATTCAGATGAATACAATTAGTGTTGCCTTTAAAAATAATTCAGGGCTCAGGACTTTTGACATAGCATTCTTATATATATGGACACTCCCTGAGAAATCCTGAGAGCTGAAATGATAGTGGATAGGAGGAGGTAGAATTGCAGTGACCCTTAAGAGATGGGGGTGGGAATCTACAAAGGAAACTGGGACACATAAGAAGAAGAAGAGGAGATTGGATTTATACCCTGCCCTTCACTACCCAAGGGAGTCTCAGAATGGCTTACAAACTCCTTTCCCTTCCCCTCCCCACAACAGACACCCTTGTGAGGTAGGTGGGACTGAGAGAGCTTTGACAGAAACTGCTCTTTGTCAAGAACAGCTGTGTCAGAACTATGGCTTGCCCAAGATCATCCAACAGGTGCAAGTGGAGGACTGGGGAATCAAACCCGGTTCTCCCAGATTAGAGTCCGTGCACTTAACCACTACACCAAACTGGTTCTATATATATATATCATACACAGCCATTTAAAACTGCCTGTTTTTGAGAGTTGTTGAGTTTATAGAGAATCTTCAAGTGTGACAGCCTTTGTAAAATAATCTATATTATATCTTTTTTGATTATGTTAATGATCCTTCAAAACCGCTATCTCTTTGCATATCACATTGCTTTTGCCAAGGATTTTCTCTGCTATTTGCAGAATTACTACACCAGCTTGTTACTCATTCACACCAGTTATTCACAGTTCAGGAAACCATTCCCAAAAAGATGTCAAGTGGATCAGGAGGATTCACAGAGTAACAGGAAATTTTAAAAAACAAAATAAATTTTATAGATATTTCTTTATTAGATGTGCCAGTTGAGTCCTGTGCAAAAATTGAAAGGGAAAAAAAAGTTTAATTGTTTCATCACCAAAACAATATCTTCAGTCTCCTTAATGATCTATTTTGGTGACATCAGCTTTCAGGCTTCCCACTTTTGGTCTTGTTCAGGTGATCAAAGCTGCTTTGGAGTTTAGAAAGGGAATTCTTCAGCTGTGGAGACAAAAGGCTCAATTGTGATTTTCAAGAGCTTTTTCTACCAATATCATCCTATATTCTAATCGTTAAGGGTGGGCCCAACTGCTAATACTTAAATCCATGCATTGGGGCCACACAGACACAGATCACTCTGCAAATGGGGGGGCACCCAAGTTTGCAGAAAAATCTGAGAACTTCAAACAAAACCAGAAGGAGAGTAAAATTCACCCCCAACAGTAACACTTGTCTGTGCTTGCACAAAGAACACAACTCTGTCAGCTGGCCTCATCCACCCTCCTCACAGCAGAGGCAACAGATGGAGGACAGCTGTGCCTGCCAACTGAAGGAGGCCCTGTTGCCACCGCATCAGCTAGGCAGACAGAGGCTGCAAGCTGAAGTAGAGAGAAAGGAAGAGCTGGGGGGGTGGGGCTGAGGCAGTGGTGGCACCCTGGTAGGCAGGTGGGAGTGGGAACTGCTCCCCTCCTCACTGAGCTGCAGAAGTGAGGAACAGCAGGGGCCAGTGAGGGGTGGCCCAGTGAGCAGGGGCAAAGGGAGAAAGAGAAGGTAACAAGAGAGTATGTGTGACAGAGATAAGAGGGACAGAAATAAATAAATTAATGACAGTGTGTGTGTATGTGAGATGAGAGGCATGGGAGGGGAGAAAGAGAACGTAACAGAGAGAGAGAGAAGGGAAAATAAGAGACAACTAACAGAGGAAGGGTGAGGGGAGGAAGCAAAAACAGAGGGAACGGGATGGCTCTTTCTGCAATTTGTTTGCAAGTTCCTGCTTGTTATACCTAATTCTGAGCAATGGCCTCAGAGTGTGGATCAAATACACGCAACATGGAGCAATGTATAGGTAGGAAACATTTTTCTACAAGCCTGGGGGATGTCCCAGGTTTACAGCAAAAAAATTTAAAAACACGCACAACCCCACAGCATTAAAAATCACTAAAATCATAAAAGCAATGCCTGCTTCGAATACCACCGTGATCTTATGAAACTACACTAAGGTATCTTAGCGGCCATTTTTGAGATTGCTAGACAACCCCCAATAAACATTTTTGGGGATTCCAAGCCTTGGATGTTGTGGAGTTGGGGGCAGGGTGGAGAGAGACTGAAAAACAGAAACGGAACAAAATAGGTAGGTAGGTAGGTGGGTGAATTGGTGAAAAGAAAAGAGAATGGACTTTGGAAAGTTGAAGATGGGGAACAGAAAGAAGGGAATAAGTGGGTGGAAGAAAAGCAAAAGGGAGGCTGCAGGTAATAAGATTCACACACCCCCCCAGGACTTCTTGTGGGTCCACCACTTGTTGGCTGCATAATAGCAGACTACTTATTACAGATGAATCACAAGCATAACTATGAAGGAAATGAGCCATCTTTGAAGAAAATTCCACCCACAGGTATTTCTCTGTCCTGTGTGGCCAACAGCAAGTGCTAGTTTCCCTCCCATACCAAAATCATTACCCACAAACATAATCAATGGAGGCTATTCATTGCAACAACAGCAGAAGATACTCGGAAACACATGGATCAAAACACAGCTACACCAAAGTAGTGTGGCCTTCCCATTCTTTCTTTCACACGTGGACAACTAAATCCAGCCTCCAAGCTGCACTCTAACTCTCTAAGACCTCAAGCAGACCAAAGCTGAAAGGGACACAAGGTCACTGGGGTCCATTGTGTATCAACTGTACAGTTTCACAATTCTTTAAACAGTTTTAATAATACATTTTCCGTATAAATGCCAAGAATAGGAGGGAAGCAACCATGACCAACAAAGAAGAAAATATGTTGTCGAAGGCTTTCACGGCCGGAGTTCATTAGCTGCTGTAGATTTTGACACAGAGAGTACTCCATCTTTCTGTATTATACCTCTGAGGATGCCAGTCACAGCTACTGGCGAAATGTCAGGTCCTACAATGCCAAGACCACGGCCACACAATCCGGAAAATCTACAGCAACTAAAGAAGAAAATGTTCTGGCAGATCTCAGCCTCAATACTTCCTTAATTCCTAAGGTCCCCTTGTAAAAAAGATTTCAGGTTCCGGAACATCAATGTTCCATTATTTAGAAGGTATGACTTCAACCTAATTCAGTTTTTGTACTCTGTTCTCAGTTAGTTCACATCTGAAAACACGAGAACAGAGCATTTAGATACTGCAGAGTTATTTTAGTAAGGCACCTGGATTCTAATTTCCAGGGCTTTTTTGTGCTGATATGCACCTGAATGATATACTGAACAATGTACTGACACCTCTTTCTGGCTGGCCTCGTCACAAAGACGCCATCTGAGAAGGTGGCAGGTAGGACCGCAGAGAAGGCAGCAGGGCAAATGATATATGTCACAATCAACGAGGACATCATCAGTGAGTGCAATGGAGTATATCAGCTGCCCTGTTGCCTTCTTTGCAGGCTTCATTGTGAGTACTGGGACTTTTTTAAAAAATAAAAAGAGTGTTATGTCCTCAGAGACATAAGGCTAGCATAAGCAAGCAGGTGCTCATTATGTGGATTCTGAATACTGTCTGGTGTTGCCCAATCAGAGGGCTAGTACAGAAACAATTATGATTGGTTGTTAACATGCAATGTGATTGGTCCTTATAACTGTATTATGATTGGCTGCCTTGTTCAAATGTTATTGGCGCGTTTTACATTCTGTGGGTGTGGCTACTACAGCCAGAACTGTATTTAAACCCTTGTGTTTGTGGACTATTTTGTCTAGCTGGTCTAGTCCTTAGCTGGTCTAACTTGGAGCTTAATAAAGCTGAAATTACTTTTAGGACTTACCTCTGGTGTGTTGTCTCTTATTTATCAACTGGCGACGAGGATGGGATATAGCGGGTAGGCAGCCCCGCTGAGACACCACGGAGGAAGTTCCGATCGACCGCGAGTTTCCGAGGGGGCCGTCCACTCCAGGAAGCGCCGCGATGAGCTCCAAGCACCGGTTCGAGCCGTTCGAGCCTGCGACTGAAGACTGGGAAGCGTACCTTACCCGGTTCGAGTTTCACCTCGAAAGTGGCGGGGTGACGGATGCTGCCAAGAAACGAGCTGCGCTGCTTAGCTCGTGTGGCAAAGAGGTGTTTGACATCGCCCGCTCACTCGTCACGCCTGATGACATCAAGACCGTGCCATACGCTACGCTGACGGAGAAGTTGAAGGCTCATTTCGCGCCGCAGCCTTCCGAGATCGCTTCCCGGCACGCGTTCTACGAAAGGCGGCAAGGTTCGGGCGAATCCGTAGCTGAATTTGTGGCGGCCTTACGGAAGCTGGCTCGGGCTTGCAATTTCGATGATCTCGAGACAGCTTTGAGGGACCGATTGGTTTGCGGTCACCACGATGCCAAGTTACAGCAGCGTCTGTTCGCTATGAAGGCGCTGACATTCAAGGTCGCGTTCGAGGAGGCCCTCGCCGCTGAAGCTGCGGAAAGGTCAACGAGAGAGGTACGGCAGCAGCCTGTAGCAGCTGATTCCAGCGTCCACCTTCAGGACGAGAACCGGGAACCAGCGCCTGCCGTTGATGACATACGAGAACCGCGTCCCAGCAGCCAACCGCAGACCAGAGTGAAGACTGCGCCTACGCGTCAGTGCCTAGGTTGTGGCGGGAAGCACGAGCGCGACACCTGTTGGGCCCGAGAGCTGGTATGTCGAGCTTGCGGAAGACGCGGGCACATCGCCAGGGTCTGCAAATCGAGGAGGTCGCCGCCTACGTCACCTCCACAGCGCTCTCAATTTCGAGGCAAGGTCAACACTACCTGCTCGTCGTTCCTGTCGTCCCAATATCCGGCCCTGTCGTCCGACCCCTGCTCATCGACCGTCCTCACCACGGGAGTGCCCTGGAGAAAGAAGATTTTCGTCACCGTGTATCTTGACGGCGTTGCCTGCCCTTTTGAAGTAGATTCGGGGTCAGCCAGAACCATTATTTCAACGCATACACTGGATCGTCTTTTCCCTCGCCGAAGCCGCCGCCGTCTACTACCAACTGACGCCTGTCTTACTGATTTCCAGGGGCACAGAATCCCGTTGGCTGGTGAGGCTGAATTTGAAGTCGCTTTCAAGGAGAAAAAAGCGGCTCTGTCCCTAATTGTTGCAGAGGGGGACAGAGTAAGCCTCTTAGGGCTTGATTGGTTTGAACCGTTGGGCATTGCTATTTCTGGCATTAATGCAGTGTGTTGTGATAAATGGAATTGTTTGTATGACGAGTTTCCTCAGGTTTTTGGAAAGGGATTGGGAACCTATACAGGTCCCCCGGTTTCATTCGAACTAGATCCAAATGTTAGGCCTATCAGGTTGAAATATAGGAAGGTACCGTTAGCATTGCGACCGAAAATCAAAAAGGAACTTGACAAGCTCATTGCGCAAGGAGTTTTAGAACCGGTACCATATAGCAAATGGGAAACACCCATCGTTACGCCTGTCAAACCCGATGGTTCTGTACGAATCTGTGCAGATTATAAGTGTACAATCAATAAGGCGTTGCAACAGCATTCATATCCTGTACCAGTAATTAGTCATATACTTGCATCTCTGGGGGAGGCAAGGTTTTTGCAAAGTTAGACCTTGCCCAGGCTTATCAACAACTGCCTGTGGATAGTAATGCTGCAGAGGCACAAACCATCGTGACTCATAGAGGCGCATTTCGAGTCAAGCGCCTCCAATTCGGGGTAAATGTAGCACCGGGTATCTTCCAGGGTTTAATGGAAGGGTTACTCAGAGGCCTCACAGGAGTGATTCCTTATTTTGACGATGTGCTCATTGCTGGTAAAACTGAGGAGGAATTGCTTGAAAGAGTAAAAAAGGTGTTGCAGAGGTTTCACAAAGCTGGGTTGCGTGTGAAGAAAGAAAAATGTACCATTGGGGTTCCCAGTGTGGAGTTTTTGGGATTTAAAATTGACGAACAGGGAGTTCACCCAACCCCAGGGAAGGTATCGGCCATTCATAACGCGCCCAGGCCACGAAACAAATCAGAGTTACAAGCATATCTAGGGCTCGTTAATTTCTATCACGCGTTCTTGCCGCATAAAGCTTCGGTAGCCGAGCCGTTGCACCGCTTGTTACATAAAGGCGCGAAATGGTTTTGGGGGCAGCGTCAGGAGGAGGCTTTTCAAAATGTAAAAAAATTGTTAACTTCAAACAGTGTCCTGACGCATTTTGATGAAACAAAAATGCTGGTTCTGGCGGCTGACACATTGCCGTTTGGTATAGGAGCAGTACTGAGTCATGTCATGCCTAACGGGTCAGAGGCTCCAATTGCATACTATTCTAGGTCACTGAGTGGGGCTGAGAAAAATTATGCTCAGATTGATAAAGAGGGATTGGCACTTGTAAGTGCAGTAAAAAAGTTTCACGATTTTTTGTATGGCCGCCGTTTTGTATTAGTTACCGACCACAAACCTTTGTTGGGGATCTTCACCCCTGACCGGCCCACGCCGAACATTTTGTCACCGAGAATGCTAAGGTGGGCTCTGTTCCTGGCTGCTTACGAATATGATCTGGAGCATAGGCCGGGAAAATGCATCGCCCATGCTGACGCCCTGAGCCGCTGCCCTCTGCCTGAGACTGGTTTCGATCCGGCTCCAACGGCGGACATTTGTATCCTGGATGAACTGCCACGGTCCACACTTCGGTCCGGAGATGTTGCTGCGTCCACCCAGAAGGACTTGATACTGTCTCATATTTTAAACTGGGTGTGGAGGGGGTGGCCGAGTGTGTGTAACGAGCCTGAGTTTAAGGCGTACTGGGCCCGAAGGTCTGAGTTATCAATTGCGAAGGGCTGTATTTTGTGGGGGAATAGGGTCGTGATTCCCCCCAAACTGAGAGAAAGAGTGCTCGAGTCCCTACATGCCGGGCACCCAGGGATTGTCCGGATGAAGGCCCTGGCTCGGGGGTACTTGTGGTGGCCTGGGCTCGATGCAGACATTGAGGAGCGAGTTCGGGGCTGCGTGAGCTGCCAGCAGTCACGATCTGATCCGCCACGCTCCCCTCCGGCCGAATTAGACAGAGCTGAAAAGCCTTGGTCAAGGCTACACTTTGACTTCGCTGGCCCTATCAACGGCCAGATGCTGCTCGTGGTGGTGGATGCCCTTTCGAAGTGGCTGGAGGTAGTCCCCATGCGGTCGACAACAGCGGCGAACTTAATAAAGGCTTCGCGCCAACTTTTCGCCACCCATGGGCTGCCTGAAGTGGTCGTCAGTGACAACGGCCCTCAGCTTACCTCTAGGGAGTTCGCCGGCTTCCTAGAGGGTTACGGCATCCGGCACATCACTACAGCCCCGTTCCATCCCGCTTCCAACGGCCAGGCAGAACGGATGGTTCGGACGGCAAAGGAGACCCTCGCCCGGCTGCAAGGCGAGGACTGGGACCATCGGGTGGCCGATTTCCTTCTGTGGCAGCATGTCACACCAAGCTGTGCCACAGGGAAAAGCCCGGCCGAGCTTCTAATGGGGAGGAAGCTGACAACTCTCCTCGACCGCCTGCACCCAGACCTGGATGGCAGCAGAACCGTGCGGCCTGAATCAGCCACTCCATCCAGGGATTTCCAGCTCGGAGACTGGGTGTATGCCAGGAACTACGCAGAGGGGCACCGGTGGCTTACCGGAGAAGTCACCAACAAGCTAGGGTCTCGGATGTATGTGGTGAGGCTATCTGATGGCCGACAGATACGCCGCCACATCGACCAACTCCGGCAGCGTTGGTCTCCTACGGACCAGGAGATCGAGGCCGGAGATTGTTTCAGGCCCAGGGAGCAGTCCCACTTGCCTCCGGACGAGGTGAGTGCTGCTGGTTCTCGTCCAGAACCTGAGGCAGGGCAGACCCCTGCACTCTCGGACCCTGTGGACCATGACAGCCCAGCAATGCCTGGCGCTGAGACCAGTGTAGACCCTGAAGCCCCCGAATTGAGGCGGTCCCAACGAAGCCGAAGAGCCTCTCCCCACTTGTCTGATTACGAGTGTGTTCCATCTAAGGGGGGAGGAGTTGTTATGTCCTCAGAGACATAAGGCTAGCATAAGCAAGCAGGTGCTCATTATGCGGATTCTGAATACTGTCTGGTGTTGCCCAATCAGAGGGCTAGTACAGAAACAATTATGATTGGTTGTTAACATGCAATGTGATTGGTCCTTATAACTGTATTATGATTGGCTGCCTTGTTCAAATGTTATTGGCGCGTTTTACATTCTGTGGGTGTGGCTACTACAGCCAGAACTGTATTTAAACCCTTGTGTTTGTGGACTATTTTGTCTAGCTGGTCTAGTCCTTAGCTGGTCTAACTTGGAGCTTAATAAAGCTGAAATTACTTTTAGGACTTACCTCTGGTGTGTTGTCTCTTATTTATCAAAGAGCACTACTGATTTCTCCCCTGTTTATGCAAGTTTTATTTTTACATCCACAAAGGCCAGAAAAGCATAAAGAATAGGAACACCTACCTGTTCGAGTAATGCTATGGAGTCTCTTAGTACTCCTTTCACATGCTGGACTTTGTCTGTATCATGCGGAGGGATTTTCTCTCCTGATGCCATATTAAGGGCTAAACTGAGAAGAGAACAGAAGAACTGTTAGACTTGAACAAATGTTTGTCTGAAAGTACCAAAAAACCCTGTCTTCCCCTCTACTTCATAATTGCCTTTTGGGTGCAATCTAATGTGATCTTGAACTACACCTTGAACCACAAGGAAAGGTGGGGTATAAATGTTTTAATTACATTATGTTTGTTCACAAATTAACTTAATAGTCATACACTTAGAGCTGTCTATGGTGACTTCTACCTGGGCTTTTTTGGGCTTCTAACTGCAACAGATTATTTCCAAACTTCCACACGCATTATTGCCTATCCATTGTCTTTCCATGGTTTACTTGTGCTTTCCCAAACCATCTTTGATCCAATGTTTCTTGCTAGTATGGAGCCAAAGCACATTTGCCTGCCATGTGGAAAGTGTGTTGTGCCTCAAAAGGTGACACTCATTTTGGCGCCATTTTCCTTGCCACGTTCCCTTACAGCTGCCATTTCCTCACCTGCCCCACCAGGGACTTTTTAAAAAAAATCAGCAACAGCTAACATACAACTATTTGTTAGGCCCTCTGAATTCCCAGGTTTTTGTAAAATAAAATCTTTCCCCCTTTTTACTGCTATATCTACCTTTCCCCCTTTCATCTCTGAAAGAAAACGGGCTAGGGCAGGGGTCCCCAGCGTGATGCCCGTGGGCATCATGGTGCCAACTGACAGCTGTCTTGGTACCCACCAAGCATTTTTAGAAACTGGGTGTGGCAAAGTAGGGGTTTTGCCCAGAAGAACTTCAGATTTTACACTGAAGATCTGATTGCCTGTGCAGATTAAAAGAACACTCCTTTTTCCCAGTGTATTTTTAAAACTACTTCTTCCCATACTTGAACCTCCTCTGGGTGTTTGGCTTTGCCTGCTGCGGCAGCCATTTTGTGGTTGCACCCACTGTCCTGTGTCAGAATTCCAAAGGTGCCCACGGGCTCAAAAAGGTTGGGGACCCCTAGGCTAGAGACTTGCTTTTTTTAAAAAAATGGATTGAATTCAGAATTTAATAAAAAGCTTGTTATAATGTTCCAACACTAAAGTTTCCTAGCTATTGCCAATTTTTAAAAAAACGATAAAGGCCACCAGTGGCACAGGATGCATGTTAAATGATGGCTGTGAAGGAACAGGTCGAGGAAACTGGAGAAACCCAGCATCTGGAAGCCTTTTTGCTGCTGTGCAGAGCTGGCAGCCTCAGTGATAATGGGAAACTACAGGGAATTGTTGCCATGTGGAAGAACCCAAAAGGCAACAGATATCCAGAGGGACCGTCACTATAGTTTATTCAAGCTGAAGGCTCTGAACAGGAATA
Source organism: Gekko gecko (assembly GCA_029375565.1). NCBI lineage: Eukaryota > Metazoa > Chordata > Lepidosauria > Squamata > Gekkonidae > Gekko > Gekko gecko. Next base: position 47,509,963 of record JAPDNY010000004.1, read on the forward strand.
CAGCCTGTAATGATTTCTTGTTTTGTTGTGTGTGTTTCTTTAAATGTTTAGTTTGACTGCAGTAATGTAAGGAGAGTGATAGAGGGAGACAAGTGTGATGTGATTGGCTGATGACTAAAAGTGTGGGAGGAGGGTATCTATGAGGTGATTCTGTGTGTGGAGTTTGAAGACAGAGCATAGTCTGTGTGACTATGGGAGTTTGAGTCTATTCTGTGTGAATAAGACAAAGAGTTTAGCCTGTGTGGCTATATATATGAGAGAGAGAGATTAGACTGAGTGTCTAAGCCTGTCAGAGTGGAGTTTGGAGTTTGAAAGACTGTTTGTGATGCCAAGCTTTGCCAGTTATATTTAGAAGTTCCTTTCTTCAGCAACAGTTCAAAATAACCAGGAACCTATTTTGTTCTTTATTAAATAAATCATTTTTCGTTTAAACTTATCCCAGCAATCAGAATAGTCCTTCCTCAGGGCCACATAGTCCTCTGAAGTGCACAGACCCTGGGTCATTCTACCAAAAGAGAGAGATTTAGAATTTTTAATTCCTGGTGGCAGCAGAGATCTACCAAGTTCATGTACACAGAGTGTGTTTTAAAGGTAAAACCATCTCCCCAATAAGCGAGAACATCACACAGCCCTACAACAGAGATCACTCTCTTCCATTTAACTGTCATTTCCCAGCTTCAAGGTTCAGACATAGTCTTGTTCCATTACAATTGTGGCATTCGGTGTAGCTTCTTTCAATGCTGCTCTGGCAACATCTGATTATGGGACACCATCTGGTACTTCCAAAACAGGAAGATAATGTTGGTGTGAAGTAATTACATTAATTTCTTGATCCTAAAGCTGTCACATTTCAGGTAACTTAGCAGAGATGGCAGGCAAACCAATGTTTTGTATATTTATATCGAAGGAAATACTTAGTGTGCAACTATACAATACAACTAATATGTGCTGGGTTATAGGTGCATGACTGGACTCACAGTCAGATGTACATCAGGGGAACTCGCTTTAAATATAGTTTGTTTGCTTGGCACTGTGAGGGAGAAGGAGCCTCCAGTTTTCCTTCCACTTCTGAAGAAGTCAGTAGTGACTCACAAAAGCTCATACCCCACCACAAATTTTGTTAGTCTTTTAAGTGCTACTGGACTCTTGCTCTTTTCTTACACTACTTCTGCCAGTAGAAACAGACATGGGTGGGGGGCTTCTCACCTCTCCTCTGACTTCACAACATTCAAACTACTGTGTATTTTAATAGCACTTCACATGATCTTGGTAATCCTTATAACAACTCTAATATGTAAACCACTATTATGATCATGGTTCCCACTAAGCTGCACTAGAGGGTGCTGGCGCACAAAATTTTAACAGCCAGCTCAGAGAATTTCTGTTTCAGCCCACAGATACTGCTTCAACCCATTAGAGGATGGGGGCACCTCCTTCTGGGGTCCATATAATTGGACCTCCTGGTCCAATTCTTCTGAAACTTGGTGAGATTTTTGAGGAAAGAAACCAGCAGCTATGCTGCAAATTTGGTACATCTACCTCAAAAAACAGGGCCCCCAAAGCTCCAGATACCCCCAGATTGATTCTCCATTATAGTTTATGGGGCCCATTGACTATGATGGTCCCCATGGGCTACAATGGAGCTGGAAAAAAGATTATTATTATTTTTTGCACATCCCTATTATGCTTTTCAGTATGATTTGTAAGTTGCCTTAAGTCACAGGGAAAACTGATTGTTCCTGAAGAAGTGAGCAGTGACTCACGAAAGCTCATACCCTGCCACATATTTTGTTAATCCTCCAGAGGCCAGGTCTACCAATATAGTGGAAAAGGGTGGGTGAAATTTGACTTGATTCTGTTTTCTCTTATAATGTTTAAATTATTCTTAAAATATAGTTTAAACATAACTTAAAAGAATTTATTCTGAGATTTTTACAAGTAATCTAAAAACTAATTTAGATGACAGTCAAATGTTGACTCTTTCACAGCTGTAATGCTACTAGTTTTTTTGCTCACGAGGTAGAATTTCTGCTCACAACACTGTGAGGCTTAGAGGGAACATTGATTATGATCCCAGTAATACAGCGTTCCGTGCGCCTTGGTGTTTAGTCATGCCGGCCACATGACCACGAAAACATCTTTGGACAGTGCTGGCTCTTCAGCTTTGAAACTGAGATGAGCACTGCAACCTTAGAGTCGGATTCAACTGGCTTTCGAGCAAGGGAACCTTTACCTTTAATACAAATGGAAACTGAGAAAACAGTGGCCTGCCCAAGGTCCTCTAATGAGATCTTTTGAACTGGGTGCTTGCTAGTTCACAGTTCATTCTGTTAGCCTTCACTGTACCTCACCTCTATATTACAAAATCCGCATTATAGTGGAGAATAAAACTATGGTAACCTCCCTACTTTTTTAGAGATATAAAGATTGACAAGACAAAGTGCAAAGGACACATCCAAATGGTAGCTTTCTATCCTGCTGATGTGGCAGTGGCTTAGCATCATGGAAAGCAGGAAGACTTTTATTTCTATATGGAAAAACTAGATTTGCAGACTACTCCTATCATGATGTGTCCTATACTAGCCCCCATCATTCTTTTTTTCTAGGGATGGGGTCAGTGACAATTGCAAGCCTGGCCAACAGGTGTTTCAAGCACTGACACTCAAATTCTTGGAATCAGAGCCTTCTGGGATGTGCCCCAAACATAAAAAATTGAAATATTTAGGATTGTACTTCTGAAACCAGCATATGCGAGAGAGCCACAAAACATCAGAAGTTGAAAATGAAGAAACAGGCCGAGTGAAATGTGAATGAAGACTGCTGTTTCTCAAGAGAGAGGGGGGACAAAACACAGTATCTCCTTTCCCCAGAATTTATTAATTAAAATGTTAATGCCCCACTTAGTTCAGGGCAGCTTACAATGATACTTAAAACATTCCCAGCTAAAACAACAAGCCCCAAATCCCTCCCTCTCCACCCCTTAAAAGATGCCAGCTATTTATTCCACCTCAAAAGCTCTAGTAAACAAGCAGGACTTGCAGCCCCTCCTAAAGATCTCCAAGGAGGGGACCCCTCTCACCACTTCAGGAAGCCCATTCCACAGGGCAAGAGCCATGATGGAAAGGCCCTGGTTCTCGTTGGCGCCAGACAGGCCACCCTAAGTGGTGGGATAGCCAACAGATGACTGCCTGATGACTGTAGTTGGTGCACAGGGACCTATGGAAGGAGATGGTTCTTCGATATGAAACGCCTGCACTAAGAAAGCCACAGGCTTCCACTGTTAAAGATTTTCCTCCTTAAATTTTACAAGGTTCTATAACCAGATCGTTGCATGGCCAGACTAAGTTATTTGAATCTTGTGTGGTAAGGCATAGCCCAGCTGGGAAAGAAAAGTGACTCACTTTGCAGATCCTTCTTCCTGAAGGTGAACACGATAAAATGACTGAGCTGCATTTTCGATCTTCGACAGTTTGAGGAATAATGTCACATTAAGCAAAACCAGTAAGAGCAAACTGAAAAGGAGGCAAAAAAACACAGGTTGTTTCATCATTGTCTCTATTCCTTCTATATGGCTTCACAATGGCTAGAAATAAGACAGTCCTCCCTCTAATAAAGGAATATCATCTTCCTGGAAATATTAGCAAGATAAACTAAAATTATTAAATTGACAAAAACTGTATTAAAAACCCTTTTCTTTTACAGGTACATAAAAAACAATGTTTTGGTTATACTAACGTTCTCTATTTACAACATTCATATATCCTGCTTTCTCTCCTTTGACTTAAGGTGGGTAACCATGTAGAAACCAGTGGCAACTCCAAAAAACATAAGTTTCCTAACAAAACCAATTCAAATTAACAACAAGGATTAGACACACACACTTAAAAGCAACTCCACTGCTTAGAATCATCCTAAACCATTTACCCTTCACCCAATGGCCTCTGAAAGAAAATGATGCTGATAACAGTGCCCTTCACACCCAGTCTGGTAGGCCATTCCAGAAGACCAAACTGACTGCAATAAAAGTTGTGTGGACAGACCCAAGGGAGAGCACCACAGCTGTCTGAAGAACATAACTGGTGCATGTGAGTGTATCCAGGAGATGAGGTTTGAAAGGTATGGGGGCCCTAGGCCATGAAAGACTTTAAAGGTGATGGCCAAAGCTTTGAACTGGGCCTAGGAGCAAATAAGTAACCAGCGCAGTTGGTGCAGCACTGGAGTTATATCCTGTCCAAATAAAGCTGAATCACGTGTTTAAGAGCTGCCTGAAGTCTCATACTTAACATATCTTCTGAGCTGGTGACTCCAGACACAAATCCCTCCACTGCATTCTGTACCAATTGAAGCTTTAAGTCATCTTCAAAGGCAGCCCCCTCCACTTACAGAGCATTTCAGTAGTCCAGTCTGAAGGTTACAGTGTTAGTGTAGCTAGCTCAGTAGAGTCTAAATAAGTGATCAGCTTCCTAGCCACATGTAAATGCAAGAAGCAATAGCACCAACCTGTTTACTCCTCAGAAATGCTGAGTCCAATAGCATCCCAAACTCATACAGTAAAGTTATACTAATGAATCCTTTGAAGATATTCTATTGCACGTACACTATATGGTATGAACTACTAATTCCCTGAGTTAGCAAATTAGGGTGTCAGATGCATGGGTGGTCTTAGTGATTCTGGAGCCCCAGAATCAGTGGGAAAGGAGGCAGGGCCCTATGATCCCTGCCAAGCTCATTACTGTTGCCAGAGTGACATAACAGTCAAACAGCACTCCCACATGAGCTTGGCAGAGGGGGCCAGATTATGTGAGCCCCTCAGCATCCTTGCTCACTGCGAGAGGCTGGTGGTGAGGGGGAGGCTCCCAAACAGGGCAGCTTGGTGGTCCAGAGCCCACTCAGCAGAGGGCCTGGGGCTCTTGCCCCATAGCTAATACCATGCCTGTTGAGGCAGTTGTATTGGGAACCAAAGCTGGAGGGGAGAGATCAGTAGTCTGGAAATCAGTTGTAATTCAAGGAGAACTCTAGGCACCATCTTCAGGTTGGTAACCCTATTAGGTTCTCATTCTTTGGCAGAAATATCCTACCCTTGCAGAAGTATATTGAGAGTCAGAATGATGACCAGTGTCCACCAAAACCAAACAGGAACAGAGGACTGTGCATACCAACTGCCCTCATGCTGCTGGCAAATAATGGAAGCATTAAGCAGGACACTGAGGTAAGCTCCCAGTCAAGTAGGGTGTAGAGTTAGATTTCAACCCAACTCCAGGACATCATGTTGGTGATCTAAAAGTTACTATAATCCTAACAAAAGAACTCTCAAGCAACAATCCAGTATGGAAGTGCTGAATTAGGATTCATCATTACATTTCCTGCAGGTTTGAATAAGGTCTTTCCTAGTGATAGTTTGTGTTTCCTGTTCCCAGCTCTTTTGGTCTGCTGTTCACTGTGATGGGATTTATACCAGCAGGGGTTGGTTGGGGCAGGAGCGCACAGGAGCGCCACTCCGCAAGTGAGGAGCCCGGGGGGCTGGGCGGTCACATGACCAAGCCCCACCCTCTGCTCCCAGCAGGCCTCAGTCGGGGCCATGAGGAGACTGAAGTAGGAAGGTAAGTTGTCTGCCTGCCTCCTCCTCCACTACCTCAGGCCGTGCCAAGGCCTGCCCACCCCATTCTGCATGTCCCGGGGCCATGGGGAACCGCGGGGCCCTGGGAAGCCCAGCCACCCCATCCTGTGCGTCCTGGGGCCATGGGGAACCGCAGCACCCCAGGAGGCCCATCCGCCCCATCCTGTGCGTCCCAGGGCCACGGGGAACCGCAGCACCCTGGGAGACCCAGCCGCCCCATCTTGTGTGTCCCGGAGCCGTGGGGAACCACGGTGCCCTGGGAGGCCCAGCTGCCCCATCCTGTGCATCCTGGGGCATGCCCGTGTGTGTGCGTGGGGTGGGGAGGCCATCCCCCCTTGGTGATCCAGCCTAAGCAGCCCTCTTGGGTCTGCCGCGGCCAGCACTGTCAGGGAGGGGGGAGGCAGGAGGTTTGTGTGTGCGCGTGCATGCAGGGGTGCGCCAGGGTTGCAGTGGAAAGGACATGAGCGACCTCCTTCTCTCTCTCTCTCTTTTCCCCGTCTGTCTCACTCACTGTCTTTCTTTCTCTCTTCCCCCCTCTCTATTCCTCTCTCTTTCTGTCTTTCTCTCTTTCCCCCTGTCTGTCTCTGTTTCTCTTTCTCCTCCATCTGTCTGTCTCTCTCTCACTATCTCTCTCTTCCTCCCCTCCCTCCCCATCTTTCTCTGTGTCTCCCCCCATCTCTCTCTCTCTTTATCTTCTCCGTCCCTCTTTTAACTGTTAAAAGGAGATGGGAAAGACCTCTGCCTGAGATCTTCTGCCAGTCTAAATGGAAAACAGTGAGTTTGATGGACTGAAAGGATGGTCAATGAGAGTCATATAGGAACACACTGTTCTTGTTTTAATGAGTTTTGTACTAAGAACTGATAAACAATCACCTTTTTTGTAGCTCCTTTTATTTTATAAATTATTTTAACATCTCATGTATTGTGCAAACAACTCTGAAAGACAGGCTAGGCTGGCAAAGGGTGGCATAAATGTTTCAAACCTCAGTAAAACAGTACACAGTCTTACATATGAAACTAAGCTGACTCATTCCATCTATTCTCAAGTCTTCTTGCTAGTTAAAAGATATATTTTGCTATAATTTATTTGTATGAATTTATATTGTAAAGGCTGCTCAGTGTACCTTTCTTTGCAGGCACCTTTTGTGAGATGTGCAACATAATTATTATTGCATTTTCCTTGTGTATTTGCTCAAAAGTCCTGAAAAATAGGTTCTTTTCAACCATCTCTCTGCACAATTTAATTCTCTCTCTCTGCTATCTCCATGAACAAGATTTTTTTGGGGGGGGTCTTACTGATCTTACTGTAGGACTATCCTTGCTATAGCCTGCCTTGATGTGTTTATGATAGATGGCAAACATGGGCAGCATTGTGTCCATGGCTGCTGGTGTGATGTCTGTTTGGGATTATACCTTGTCTGGTCTTAATGTGTGTGAAGGTGCAATAGAGCGCATGCTCCTTAAGACTGTTATAAACATTACCATTTTAATTAATATCTCTCCCAGGCATGTTGTTGCCAAAATAATCTTTTGATTGTTTTCCTGATTTATTGCAGAAAAAGCAAAAGCATACTAACTTGATCATGCTTGTTGTAGGGTAGCTTTCCCTGCAAGAACAAAGGAAATCTAAAGTGTCTTTAGTCAAAGTGTAAAGCTGGCTTGCCAACTCTGAGTTGGGAAATACCTGGAGATTTTTGGGATGGAGCCTGAGTGGTGGATGTTGTCTTTTGACACACTTCTGGTGATGTCAGGGGGTGTGGTATATGCTAATGAGTTATGCTAATGAGCTCCTGCACCTCTTTTTCTACGCAATGACCCCTGTATACCAGTGAGGTGTAACTTTGGCTTCAGTGAGGTCTAATTCTTCCTGTCACATGACATCTTGTTTGCTTGCAGTTCTGTGGGTCCCAGGTCTGGGAAGGTACAAGTTGTGAGAGAGTACTTTCACAGTTTAAAGGCTCATCGCTTTTGAAGAGGCTTCCTCTAAGGCCAATTCCATTAATCCCTTAAATTTTTCCACTTGAGCTAAGAAGCAGAATCCCAAATAGTAAGGCAACAAACACCAAGGTATTATTTTGACAGTACTAGGAAAAATACTAGTGGGTACCATGACATTGACAAAAATGCTACTGCAGTATATTCTGTACCAGTATTCTGTACTGAAAAACTAAGACGAAGTATCCAGCAAGTACTTACAAGATGCTCATTATCACTATGATGGTGATGGTCTTATTTTTAGCGTCCTTTTTGGGTCCTGTTGGGCAAGAGAAGTGAAGTTATATATTCCTTTTCCTAAATCTGATTAATCTCACTTCAATATATGTTAGGTTTCCTTTTCAAAAATGGAACTGACCTGGGTCTGAACCGAGAACTTACTGCGCCTACGTGTGCAGGATTTGATGGGCGATTTGCCTAACAAGGAACTGAGCAGCTACTCTGATTCCTCTAAAACAGTTCCAAATTTTAAAAAAGAGCTACATTTCCACCCCTTACAATGTACTATTAATTTATGCTGAATCTTGCATTAATTTTGGGACTTTGCTATTATATTGTTGTTTATGGATTGAGTCTATCATGTTGTTATGCCTTCTGATTGCCCGTTGTCCTCAGCACCTTCACTCACAATTCCAGCCCATGTTTTGGTAAGCTGTTTTCTGATCAATTTCAAATGGCCTTTCTTCAACAGAGTGGTGCTCCACGTCTTGCCAGTTAAGGTTGATGATACTAGATGGTTCTGATTTCATACAGCACACAATGACTTATGGTTGCATTCACACATCAAATAAAGCAACAGCAGCAACATGAACGAGCCTGAAATCCCTGGGCTTGTGAGTTCCTTTCCTCCTCTTCATGAGCATAGTTCAGAATCCCAGTTTAGGAAAGAGCCAACACTGAGGATGGTTAGACCAAACTACTTGCCTCCTCTGATACAGACTATATGCCTACTTAAATCTGCTCATCAACATTATGTTGATAATACAATTCCAACTGGCATCTACCAGCAACCATTTTTAAGCCCCCTCCCCCAGCTCTGGAATAATTTATCTGGATTTTTATAAGGCCTGCTTGACTATAAAGATCAAGCTGAATGCTTTTCTTTGTGGTGGAAACTGAGTGGAGCTCTTGAATTCTTCGAAGTATACTTTTAATTTGTGATAGTTTTACAAAGAATCTTCCTGAGCCTTTAGAATGGTGAGATACATAAATATTTAAATCAATCAATACAATAAAGATTTCTTAAACAAGGAAATGGAGGACAGTGGGAGTACAGAAGCTCATCTATTTAGGTTTATTCACGTCATGAACAAACTGTGGTTTGTTTGTGATGGCTGAAGGCAGCCTATCCGAATCAAGGGAACAGCCTATCAGAATCAAGGGAACATTTATATGAGCGAGTGATATGAAAGGACCATCTAGTAGTCTCCAAGGGACACGCCAGTGCATTCTGATGTAAATGGTTACTCAGAAAGGCTGAGTGCACATCAGATATGGAAAACGGCAGTGAAGTCACAAATTCTATAGATGACAATGGCTCAAAATTTCACAAAATAAAACTAGGCAATTCTGTAGGGCCAACATAGCCTTATCATTAGGACTAAACATGTGACTGCCATTCTAATGACAAGATGAAGTATGGAGCACATTCTTAGCATGCAGAATGACTGCTCTGCATGTGCTGTGTTCTCTCTTTCTCTCTCTCTCTCTCTCTCTCTCTCTCTCTCTCTGTGTGTGTAAAGTGCCGTCAAGTCACTTTCGACTTATGGCAACCCTATGAATTAATGACCTCCAAACATCCTTTTGTTAATAGCCTTGCTCAGGTCCTGTAAACCAAGGGATTGCCTGAGTCAATCCATCTCATTTTTGGTATTCCTCTTCTACCTAGTTCCTATTTCTTGACCCCAGTACGCATAGGGGTAGATCTAACCACTCCTCCAAGGAGAATTCCTCCAACTTAAGTGGCTCTTCCTTTGGAGGAGGAGCCACTTAAGTTGGAGTAAGGTTTCCAACTTTGCTCACTAAAGCAGAAGGCCGGGGTAGGATCTACCCCAGGGTCAGCAGACTATATTGTACTCCCAATGTTTTCTTTCTTCCCCATAGGCAGATAGCTGGCACCCTGTCATAAAACACTTGTGTGCAAAATATCTTATTACCAGCTGGGATCAGGGATCCAAAAAAGATGCATACATGTAAACATGTCCCCTCAAACTGATGAAGTGTTGCCTGTCACAATCAAAACTTAACCTACAATTGTTTCAATTACCTGATCTTCTAAAACTGTTTCTAACATTCAGATTTCCTGTTCTGGATGAGAAGTATACATCATGGTTGCAGCATGCACTGAGACACACACACTCACCTGGAAAGTTGGAGCACTAGTGAGTGGGTGTTTAAGAAACTCAGAAATAACTTTTAAAAAACTACTGAAATTACTGGCATAAACCAGTACTATGCCATCTGTGATACACTCAAGGGAGATTTGACACTTTATCAAATCAGCACTTACTCATTTAAGTTGCTTCACTTAGTTCATATCTTTCCTGGTACACTAAATTGTGCCATATGTTCTTCTAAAATATTCAGTTGTCTTCTAAAGCAGCCAGCACATGGCCATATGTGATTCCCAATCAATCTGGTGTCACTAGCATATTGAAAGGGCAATTGTGCAGCAAGAAGAACTTCGATAGCCCAGAAATTAAGCAAAACAACCGTAAGTCTGGGGAGAGCTTGCCAAGGTTACTAAGTCTTAACTCCAGAATAACAACATAGACTGGGTGCTGGACCCAGAAGGGGCACAGACATCACTGCATAAGTAATCAAATTCATCTAGCAGTGTGCACAAGTTACTCTGAACAAAAACTTGAAATGTTTTCTTTTGCAAGCTTCTTTTGCAAACTTCTCCCTGACCCAGAATCTTCTGCAAGGTTTGCACAGCTCTTATCAGGTTCCGCACTGTGATTTACATGGATCCTCAGTTTAAACATAGTACAACAAAGAAATCATACACATTTCCAAATTCATTAAACCGACTCTGTTTCACCTACTGAATGCTACTGAATCATCTACTGAATCCATCTAGCCAAGGCATATCTGTTGCTAAAACCCATAATTCGGCACTGAATGGGAAGCACAGGAAGCACAACATATACAAAAAAAGCACTCTGCAAATGCATTCTGCACACCATCTTGCTTTGTGAGCTTTTCATTGCCTGCATAGAACTAGGAGATAGCCCATATCTTCAACACATGGAAAGGTAATGGTCAGGAAGACCTGTGCACAAGATGTGCTGTGTGACATGTGGATCTCAAACACATAGCCATCAAAGTCCTTGTGTTTAGTTAACAGTGAAAAACAAATACTCCTGTTTGTTGTACACACCTGTATCAGCATGGGAAGGCAAACCTGCATCCCCAGCAGAATACTGTGAGGAGCGTTTAGGAAGGATCTCCCCCATGTTTCGCTGCAAAGTCCATCTCCTCCTTCTCAAGACACCAAGTTTTGCTGGATCCTCTATCGGTTTGTTTACTGTGTATTCTTCCATAATCAGTTCTGATTCTGTAATACAGCAATCCTATTGTTATTATTATTTTATTTTTTCCAACTGACTTTAAACCAAAGAAATTCAGACAACTGATCACGTATGTATTTTGTCTTAGTATTTTTCACTGTCTTTAAAAAGTTACTTCTGAGCTCTGACAGGAGAAAACCGTACGTGATCCACTGATAAAACAAGTGTTGCATTTCCAGAAGCCATATGGAGAGTGAAAACTATCAAGACAGATAATTTTATTTAAATGCACCCATATCAGATAGTAACAGTAAGTTTAAAGTTACTAATGAAAAAAACAAACCACAGTTTGTCATTATACAAGAAGCCTGGGGTATCCTCAAATTTCTACCTTTTCCCCTTCTTTTCAGTTCTCACATGCAGCGACCTAATTAAAAATTTATGCTTTTGGAACAAAATGTAGCTCACTTTGCTGTCTTCTCTACAAACCAGTATTTCAGTCTGTGGTTTGTGATTTGGAAGCCTGACAACTGCAGTTTCCCTCAATCAATGCTGCTTTTAATCTAGTTCTCACAGATAAGACTAGGAGGAAGGGTAGGAGCCTAAAACTCCTCCAGGCTTCCTTCATGTAGTAATATGACTTAAGAATGCCAAATAAAAGAATAGGCTGGATAAGAAACTGAATTTACCCACAATAAACAAAGTTTGATCATGGGAGGAGTCATGGTTCAGCAGTAAGGCATCTGCTTCGCATGCAGAAGGTTCAGCTAGTAGGCATGTGATTATGCAAAATGGGAACAGAATTCTATCAGAGGCTCAGTTGTGGCCCTGATTTCCAGGTTATCACGAGCAGATGTGCCAGAACAGATGGTTGACTGGAAGAATAGTGCTTTAATGAGCTGATCTGAAGCCCTCACAAATGACAAACGTACAGCTTAAACCAGGAAGGTGCACTATGCTGAATCACATCATTAGTTTGTTATGATCTAGGTCTTTTCCGCACTTGGATCTCATCCCTGGTTTTGAGGTCAACTTGTGACATGATACCTTGCATTTATCCCTGGTTATAACAGCATCCATTTATCCTGGGACAGGTATGGGGCAAAACTGGGGTGACTTCGATGTAAAATACCCCGAGATAATTACAGGAGTGAACCTGAGTGTAGTGTCGAATGTAAGTTTGGTGACAGGGTTGAAATTGGATTTAAGGTCTAGTGCGGAATTACCCCTACTCAGACTGGCAGAAGCTCTCCAGAGTCTTGCAGAGGTCTTCCACATCACCTATTAACTGACCTTTTTAACTGGAGATGCCAGGATTGAACATGGGACCTTCTGTATGCCATGCAGATACTATACCAATGAGCCATAGCTGCTCCCACCTTGTTAGGTTTAAATGGTCCATTTCTGATGTGATGCAGTAATTATTTTCATCAGAAAGATAACAGCCATTCCATACAATGCTTGTGCAACAGATATGCAAATACAGACACACCCGTGTTAGACCTATGGATTCCAACAAGCCTGATGTATGTAAAAAATCTACAGGGCCAGAGGCCTTCAGAACTAAAATTCATGTCTCAGGCCTGGTAGAAGAAGAAGAAGAGATTGCATTTATACCCTGCCCTTCGCTACCCAAAGGAGTCTCAGAGCGGCTTAAAATCCCTTTCCCTTCTCCTCCCCACAACAGAAAGGTGGGGCTGAGAGAGCTCTTTCGAGAACTGGTTCTAAGAGAATAGCTCTGAAAGAACTTGTAACTGACCCTGGGTCACACCAGCAGCTGCATGTGGAGAAGTGGGGAATCAAACTATCAAAACTTTCTATTCATTTGGAAAATGCTGACATAATTGCTATTGATTTGGGGCTTTCAGGCTTTGGTGTTTGCTCTGTGTCTGACCTGGCCAAAGCTTGTTCCATTTGTAGTAACTCTGGGCAGGGATCCCAGAAATATTGTTGGTACTAAATAAGGTCAGAGCAGCTGACAGTAGTTCTGGCAAATACAACAGTTTGGGACAGGAAGACAAAACATGGATAGAATCATAGGGTCTGGTCACACTGCCATTTTGATCGGGGTTCGCTGCTGTTCCCTTGCACATGTCAGTTTCACGTTCACACGCACCAATCCGCCTCCCGCCCCGAAGCAGGCTCACTTCCGCAATGATGCCGGGTTTCCCTGACCCCTGGAAAATCAAGTGTTTTCCTGGCACTTCCGCTTTGAATGCGCGATTTCACCTATCTGGACAGCCCATCTTTCGCAATGATTGCGATTAGGGCCGTCTGAACGCTCTTTCTGCTTTTTTTTTTTTTTAAGCTTCTGGTTTAAGTGCTTGAGCAAACATGCGCTTAATAAATCCATTTAACATTTAATAATGGATTTATTAAACGCATGTTTAGTCAAGCGCTCAAACCGGAAGGTTTAAAAAAAAATGCACAAAGACGGCCCTGGAGGCGGGAACGAGAGGCGGGGGCTCTGGCAGCCTGGACGAGGCCGGCAAGGAGGATGGCGGAGACAACGGAGCCTGTTTTCATGGGGCAATGGCGGCAGCAGCAGCAGGGGTCCCCCCACACACAGTGGCGGCAGGAGCAGCAGCCGCCCAAGCCTCCCCGTGGCCAGCAGGATCGCCTGGAGGGACAGTGCAGCAGCAGGCAAGTGGGTGCTGGAAAAGAGGGGCCGGCTGCATCTAGTCAGCCCAATGCGAAGAAAAATGTTCCTGATTAAATTACAGCGGGAACAAAGCGCAATTACCTTGCCGTGTGTCCAGGGCCATAGAGTTGGAAGGGATCTCCAGGGTCATCTAGTCCAACCCCTTGCACAATACAGGAAATTCACAAATATCTCCCCCTCCACATCCACAGTGACCACTGTTCCATGCCCAGAAGATGACAATCAGCATTTCCCTGGGCATGTAAAAAAGGGCCACAACAACTAAGCACTGAGGCAACCCATCCTGCCCTCCCTCTCACAATGAAGAGAAGAAGAAGGAGATTGGATTTATATCCCGCCCTTCACTCAGACTCTCAGAGTGGCTTACAATCTCCTTTCCCTTCCCCTCGCCACAACAGACACCCTGTAAGGTAGGTGGGGCTGAGAGAGCTCTCCCAAGAGCTGTCCTTGAGAGAACGGCTCTGAAAGAACTTATGACTGACCCGAGGTCACATCGGCAGCTGCATGTGGACAAGTGGGGAATCAAACCTGGTTCTCCCAGATTAGAGTCCGTGCTCCTAACCACTACACCAAACTGGCTTAAGGAGGCAAAATAATACTTGGATTGTATCTGGTTCCTTGCACATGGGATTTTGATTCTTTTATGCTACAGTTAAAAGATCCCTTGCAATTCAATGTTAGCATGGGAGCTAACAGGTTAACACCTGCCTTTCCTAAAAAGGCAAGGCACAAATGTTATAAATAGAATTAAACTGCCTTTAAAGTGCTTCAAAAAGTTTAATGCTCTTTCTAGCATAGTTTACGGGACAATGCTGTTAGATACAGGATTAGGCAGTACAATCAAGTATCACAGAGTTTGGATCCATCCCCAAGGAGCAGTGCAAACACCATTTTGACTTTTGACTATAAAAATCCAACACTTACCAAGATGCTTAAAACTTTCTTGTAACCCACCCCATGTATTCTTCTCGATTATGCTCTTGACAAATCCCCATGGTTGCTTTTTATATTTCACATCTGAGGAAACCCTGCAGCGGAAGAAGAATACAGCTAACAATACTGCAACACATAAGAGCAGAGGTCTTGCCTTTTCATTCAGTCTGAGAGCAATTTCTCATTCTTTGTAGTTCAAAGCAGAAAGCTGCACAAGAAAGCAAATGGCCCAGTCACTATAGTGATACTTTGTACACTCACACTGAAAGCTGAAGGAGGAAATGCACAGAACACTTTGTCTATGAATAGCTCGATATGGTAAAGGGTACTTTGACTGATGCCTGCACATGCCCATCCACTTTAAAAGCCTGTTATACGACTTACGGCCAACAGCAATTTGTTAAAGAATTCCAGGCAGCTGGAAAAAGGCTCACAGCTCCTGTTTATGAATGCATTCAATCACCAGGGAAAACAGGAGTCAATGACAATTTGTTCAGATCGTCATATTTCAACCAACAATGGAAATGGGAAGTGGATGGCATTGTTATGCCATCTTTAGTTCTTGCCACAAAGAAATTTGTTCAGAAGAGCCAGCTGGACTATCCTGTCCCTCCTTAACAATTCTGCACTGCCTCTCATATAACAAAATGAAAAGTCTCACCGCAGTCTGCACTTCTGACTGGACATACGGGTGATGCAGTAAGTATACACAGTGTAGAAATAATCATGGTAGGGCACATCATGCGTGAAAACGTCTGCGTCTACCCGATACATTTGACCTTTGTGGCTTTGTTTATGAAGGACCTATTTTAAAAAGAGAGGACATTTTCAGTAGACAGTTCCTGCTCTCTTTCAGTACACACCTTCGGAATAAAGACTGCCAAGTGAATATGGGATAGGTAAAACAAAGAAACAAAAATCAGAAAATGCTTATAAGCATGGACAGAATGTACCCCCCCAAAGGATACAGGATAGCTGAAATATAGACAACTGCAAAAAAGACATGTAGCTTATGCAACAATATGAAATACGTAACATATCTCCTCTAACAGAGCAGTTTGCAAATTTCAGTTCAGTGGGATGGAAACTAAATAGGAAGTTAATCACAGTCATTGCCATCCTAGCAGAACTATCCAGTATGTTATTTTCTGGAATAGAGGCTAGCAATTGGAGGCCAGTCTGGATTCTACCCCTACCCCTCTGCACTCACTGCAACAGAGAGATCACCCTGTGGCCGCCCCAGACCACAGCAGTGGATGACAGCAACAGGGCAGGGGCTCACGGGAGTGCTGGAGGAGCAGAGAGGCCAAAGAACATAGGAGGATGTGGCGCAGCAACCAGCAGGGTGGCTGGGAGCAGCGTAACTCAGGAATCAGCCACCTGACACGCCAGGGATGGCAGCGGCCCCCACAGAGCAGGACAAGGTAGGGGGAAGCAGAAAGGAGGTGCCAGGGCTGGCTCTGCAGCCGGCGAGCCAACCCCCCCCGGCTTCCAGAACACAGCATGCTGGAAGGGTGGGGGAGGAAAGGACGAGCCTTGCCCGAGGGTCCAGCACACAGGCCTTTGAAAGTTCCCAGGGAGGTGGGACTCAGGGTGGAAAGGCCCACAATGGCACCCCATTGACTCCAAGTCCTGCCAGCTGGGATGGCCCAACCCCTGGAGCAAAGGGTGTAGAGAAACCCAGGAATGCCCCTCCCCCGGGGAGACCCTTAAGGGCAGGCCAGGAGAAAGCCAAGGAGGAAGAGCAAGTCCCCTTCCCAAATGCATGTGGGATGGTCCTGGTGGCATCAGTGGAGAGGGAGCTGAGTCAATATAACCTCCCCTCCCCTGTGCTTAACTGAGGCTCCTCCAAAGGTCCTGCATGGAAAAGGGGGAACTGAGGGAAGATGCCACAGCCCCAGACTCCAGCCCTGTGCCCCCAGAAGTGGACAGGCCTCTAGATGCAACCCTTCCAAGGATGCCAACTGGCCCACCATCTGCCAGCCTAGATGCAAAAGAGTAATTGAAAAAGTGGTAGACAAGAGACTGAGGTGCTGGCCAGTTGTGTCCTAACAGACTGAGGTAAGAACATTTTTCTCTCTCTCTTCAAATGTAGACATGAGCAAGTAAATTAGGCACCTGCTTTTCAGTCACAGTTGTGAATTTCCCAATGAGAGGATTTTTGAGCCCAAGAGTGTATGTCACGGTCCTCAGCTGATTCCCTCCAGCATCTCTGCTCCAAGGAGTCTGTACTGTATCTAAACACAACACAAGTCATGATTAATTTCTAGCAATTTACACAATATTATCATCATCCTTAAAAATGCCAAAAGTGGTTTGAGAACACAAAACGGCAGAGGGCCTGATCACGCATCCCGATCCGTGTGTGTGTGTGCCAGACAGACACCAGCCCAACATGTGGTCACTTCCAATACCCAATGCTTGGCTTTGAGTCAATAATTTCAACACATAACCATCAAAGTGCAAAACTACACATAATGAAAAACCAGAGCTGCCACTGAGAACAATGCCATATGTCAAGTTCTCTCCCTCCGCCCAAGCAACCAAGGCTCTGGCAGTGCTACTAGGAACAGAAATGCAGAAGAAGGCAAAAGACATGTCTTATGTCTATCATCACCTCCTTGACCTGCACGGCTTCCAGCTAAGCCTAAGGAATATCCTTGAGATGGGGGGGGCAGTTCTGCTGGGGCTTTGCTTGCTCCAAACACATCTTCAAGTACAACCCTTGTTCCCCCCATGTTATTTGCTGCCACATAGTTTTCCTAGGCAAATGTTGCTTTTGAGCACTTAGGCCAGAAACGTTGCCTAACCCAGCTTTAAAGTGCAGTAAGTCCTGTCCTGGTTTCATGACACTTTGCATTTTCCTACTCTCAAAAGTGGCAGCCAAAGATCTGGGAGGGGGGACGGGGACACACACACAATGTGACATTATCAGGATGTAGGCAAATTTTACTGTAAATCAGGAAATGCTGAGGGCTCAAAATGTACCATAATTATTTATAACGTACATATCCCATCTTTCTACTGACACAGCACCAAAATGCCTTTCAGAAAATGGTTTTAAAACTGACAGGTATTAAAGCCTACTAAAAAAGAAAAGCGGCAGCATAACAATAATCAGCTATATAATGAAACAACAATGAGCACTTAAAAAGCATCAAAAGAACAAATATCATTGATCAAAGTACTAAAACTCATGACCCCATAAATGGCATGGCTGGCAAAAATGCATCAATGTGCTTTCAAACAGGCTAGTGTGCTGGTACAGGGGCGTCCAAGGAGATATGTCTAAAAGCTCTACAAAGTGATACATGAACTTAAGAAATTTATACTTTTACCAAGGTTCAAGTCCAGAAGCACCTTCAAGAGCAACCAAATTCCGGGATATAACCTTTCGAGAGTCAACACTCCCTTCTTCAGATCTGAGAGCTTTGACTCTTGAAAGCTTATACCCTGGAAATATTGTTGGTATGTAAAGTACTACTGGATTCAAATCTTGCTCTTTTATTGTAGACTAACACAGCTACCCACCTGAAAATATACTTTTACCAAGACTCTCAGAAACAATGATAAAGAAAAGCTCTTAAATTCTAGACAATTAAAATACCAAAGGCATTAACTTAGCACAGCAACTGTAAGTACAAATAAGACTTAAATTGGTGCATTCTGATTTATGTTCTCTTTTTACCTCACATAGTATTTATCAATGCCTCCCCGGAAGTCTTATCTTTAAAGAGATCATTACTTGGGTCTGATGTAGCTAGGAGCTCTCTCACGATCTCGCATAGGCTATTGTCCATCTTCAAGCCCTTGTACTCTAAAATTATGCCTGACAATGCTCCTTTTGTGATGCCCCTGGTACCCAAGAATTCTGGTACATGGTTTGATAAAGAGTGCAGACTTATCAAAAGAGAACTACAGCAAAAGCATAGGGAGTTAAAGAGCAATAATACCATATTTGTTCTGAGGGAATTCTTTTCTCTTAAAAGACACTGTAGAAATCTAATAAAGCACAAGAAGGAGAACTTACGTAGGAACTGGGGATGTTTAATTTTGGCTGTAAAAACTAATGACAACTCAGCATTTTGGAAAAGTATTAATATGGGCACTAGAACATATGGCAGTATTCCCTTTTGTATGCTGGCAGAGCTGTTGAAGAGTATTTCTCTCAGATTACTTAAATAGTGCCAAACTGGTACCTCAGCCTATTCCAGTCTATTTGTTTCCTCCAGGTCCAACTCTTGAAAAACCAGGAGTCTAAGGTTGTTAAGTAAGGGACTTAAATGTAGACTTTGGCTCTGAAGTGCCATGGTCAGTTGTTAAATCCGAAGTTTCCTTATTTCCCTTAAAATAGTCTGCTAGTCTTATCTTTCTAAATAAGTGTTGGACCTCAGTCATCAGTTGGAAGGGATTAAACAGTAGTGTTGAGACAAATGAAAAGCCTTACAGAAAGTCCAATTGGTTTAAGTTCCACTTTAGATAGACTGACCATCTGTGGGTTCTGGGAGGTTTCTTGTTGATGTCTGGCTTCTGGAGCTCTGTATCTCACCTCTGACCTCAGTTCTTTAATGAGACCTAAAAACTTCTCCTCTTTCCTCATTACAGAGTGATTAAAGTTGTTATGTGGCAGTTTTGTCAAATGAATAGAGGTTCTATCCTCAGGTATGGCTGTCTTATCTAAGTCAGAGCCAGTATCTGGACAGGTATCAAAGAACTCAGATTTCTTAGCACTGAAATTTCTTAACTTTAATATCTTTCACTTCTGCAAGTTGTTTCTGAATTTCTCTACCCAAGTGACTCATCCTAGTTCTAAAGCCGTTATCACTTAAAGAAGTATTTATATTTTCTTTCAGTTATTTAATACCTGTCTCAAGTTTGCAAAGTTTCAGCCATCGCAGTCTTAATCAGCAATACCATCAAATCCACAGAACACTTATTTAGGATTGCAAACCATCTATCCTTAAATTTATCATTAAGTGGGAACATCACTGGAGCTTTTTAAATATGTAGTCCCTTAGTATAATTTTATTCCTACAGTAATCCCTAAGGGCCCCTGCATGAGCATCAATCCTCATTTCCTTAAGATTGGACCTTTTAAAAATTTCCCACTCATTACTTTCATCAGAATGCATATTTGCACCTAAAAAATGGGCTGGTTCAATAATGAGGCTATGTGGTCATCTATGTAACTGAGGTGTCAAACTCATTTGTTACGTGGGCTGGAGATCTGGCATTTTGTCAGGCCAGGCCATGTATGTCATAAAATGTAACACAAGGTACAGATTTGAAACTCTGCAGAACCTCCCTTCCTATCCTCCCCCCATTAGAAACAGACTCTAAATTCTTAAAAGAGGGAAAGAAACAGATTGTGGGATTTCAGGGAGAAACTGGATAAAGATGAATCAGGAGACATGGGTTTCCAACAACACTCACTCCCCCAGAAGTGTGCACTTTGGTTAGCAGCCATAAGCCGGATTCTCTGCAAGCCCTTTGCTTGGAAGGAAATTCCATTCTGACTAGGTGAGCTGATAATCACACCCTTTCATACCACTGATGTCCTGCGATTTGCACAGACAGGCATCAGGTTGCTATTGCTTTTCTCCAAGCTAGGAGCTAAAAAAACCCAACTCACCCGCATGCTCCTTTGTGCCCACTCCAACCATGCACAGCTCCCCTGTGCACCCTGATGCCCCAGAAATAGGGCTGCTGCACTTTGGAACCGCACGGTCTGGGGTCTCCTTTCCGACTGGATTGCCTCAATGACAATCCTGAGTCTTGGGCATTCTACTCCCACCCGCCTCCCAAGCTGCCTGGCACCAGCTCCTCATTGGAAGGCACTGAGAGAGGCTGGAAGGTAAGGGAGCGGTGGGGTGACCAGTGATCGGTGCAGGCAGGGTGCAGCCATGGTGCCTTCTTGCCCTCCTCTTTCCCCAGCACCAACTGTTGCCCATGGTGGCTCTGCTGGCAGGCAGAACTGCATGCTCCTAACCAGTGAGCAGACCCGGACCATTCATGGGAATAATAAATCTGACTCTAATTCCATGTATAATAATCTGTCCTTGTACAGGAATTCCAGACTCACTGCATGCTCCAAATTAAACATCAGGGTCTCTTTTCATTCATTTTTTGTTTGTTGTTGTGCACACACACACACAAAATCAAAAGTCTGCCCAAACTTATGTAAGCTCTGCCAGACGCATGCCTGGTTGCCCCTGTCATCTCTGCATACAGTTCACACATGCTACTGGAGACAGAGGCATGGAATACTCCCGTTGTTTTATATTGGGGGGGGTGTCTTGCTTTTTGGCACAGAGGGTGGTCTTGAGTGGTTGAAAGTGACCTTGGGATGGACCCACTCCTGCTCTCCCTTCCCACTTCCTTTCCCTGTGCTTGCTTTGCGTTTCCTTCCTCCGGCTTGTAGCCTCTCTGGGTGGCAGCTGCAACTCAACAGCTGAACGGCTGTGCAGGGAGCAACATGCAGTGCTAGTGTATGCACGTCTGTGTGTGCAGATCTGTGAGCATGTGTGTGCATGGGGGGGTTGTATCTGACTCACCCACTCGCCTCAAAAAAACTGCAGTTCTGGCTGTACCTTCCATGGGGGGGAGATGTGGGCAATGAGGGGAGAGAGCAGGAAACCCGCCACCTTCTCTACAAGCTGGCATCCGATTGATCCCCAGTGAATAAAAGCAAGGGAGGGAGAAAAGAAACCATCTCGCATTAAAGCCGCTCTGAGACGCCTTTGGGCAGTGACGGGCGGGATATAAATCCAAACTCTTCTTCTTCTTCTTCTTCTAAAACCAGGGGATCGAGACCGCCTTTCAAAAAGCCTACCTGCCTGGCAGACAACTCAACTGGCTTGTGCAATGCACTGACCAGCTGTCCCTGGTGGGGAAGCTTTTTTCCCTGGGGACCAAAGTGACCCGGAGTGGCTTGTTGGGGGAGCCAAAGAGGTGTACACGGCGGCGGCAGCAGCTGCCTGCTGAATGCAAAAGACTGTTTTCCCCGGCAGGGAGGCCCAGTGCGCGCCTCTGTGTGTGCACCTGTGTATGTGTGAGGGTGCATGCAGAGAGGGAGTGTCTCTCCCTCTCTCTCTTTAATCTCTGCGTCCAGCCAAGTTGCCTGCTGATTGGCTTCCCGGATGGCACTTGTACGATTGGGGGAGCCAGGCAAAAGCAAGCTGCAATGCAGCAGGAGCCACAGAGAAGGAAGCAGGAGAAAGCCAGTTGCTCGTGGGACAGATATGAGCCCTGCAGGGGCTGGTTCCAGCCCACGGCTGTATGTTTGACACTCCTGCTTTACAGAGTATCCATAAGGATTGTCTTATAAATGAAAACTTTGACCATCTTCTTTTATATTTTCTGAGAAAATTATTAAATATCCCTCGCTGTGTGGCCAGTGTGGCTTTCCATTCAGAACTCGGTCAATCTTCCATTGAGGCAAAGGCTTGAATTCAAGCATTTAGACTGTTCATCAAATCACATTTGAGCAGCAAGGGCTACCTGGCACTCCTGAAAGAAGACTCTTACAGGTCAATGTGGTAACCCTTAAGAAAGTCTTTCAGAAACGGTTGGCTCTTGATGTTAACCTGGACACTATCCACGCCCTGGGTTTTCATGCAGCATTTGCTTTGGTGAGAAATTGTATAAAATCAATCGATCACCAAAGCTCTGCCTTTAGAGCATGCTGCTCATGTTCATCCCAATTTTTTTGTATTCCACCTCCAAAACCTCTTCCCTCCTATACCTATCTTTTGTCTTCCAAAAGCCTATTAACGGCATTCATTCTGGCCAGACTAAATGCTGACTCCTTGGCAGTTATGAGGGATAGGTTCATGTGTTTACCTTATTCAGAATGAATCTGCCCCTGTCCCTTAGGTAAGATCAACATGATAGTACATATTCTTCTAGAGTGTCCTTTGTATGCTAATCTCAGGAGGTGTTATATTTTACCTTGTTTACAAGTTCATTTGGATGTATATTCCTATGACTTTCTGACAGGGATCCAAAAAGAACTCTAGCAGTTGCAAAATTTTTTTACTTCTTTTGTCTATTGGGTGATAACTGATTAACAACAACTATCCACTTCTCAAGATCAATGTATCATAGAGCTTTTATTGAATAAAAGGAAAAGAAAGTATTTAGCAATAAACTGATTTTTCCAAGACATGGAAACTTCTTTCAGTGCAAATACTAAAAGAAATGCTTACCTGTTATACTTCTACCGCTGAGATATCTCTGCATGAAATGGGAATTGGTGAAAAGCATCTCAAACATTCTGTCTGCACCAATATGGAAGACCCGATTAACAAAGATTTTTCCATAGAGGTCATTCTCTAGGATGGTCTCCTCAGCTGGAGGGAGGATGGGAAGAAAGCAGATACAGTGAAGATATAAAAAGACAGAACATGCTACACAATAAAACATAACGAAATGACAATGCATGCTTTTCCTACATACAAATTAATACTGTATATAAACTTGTTGCCCTACAAGCATCTTATCAAGTATGGACATGAAATATGACTCTAAGCTGGACTGTACAATGCCAGGAAAAAATGAATGGTGACCATGAGACTTACTGGACAGAGGACATGTGCCCAGCCAAGGGAAGCCTTGCACTGAAGCAGCATGTTAAACCAGATGTGGACCCACGGAACACCCGATGCCATCCATCCCTGCATCTCCAAAGATACTGCAGACCCAGGTAGACGTCATGCCAGCCGCCTTGACATCACAGCCACATGGAGCCAGCAGCCAGACTTTCAGAGAAGCCATGCTTTGCAGAGGCAGCCTGGACATTTCTGCACAAATGCCATGGACAAGCCTATTCTCCATCATGCAGGCATTTCCCCCCACCCTTCTCCTACCAGCACCACCCGAAACTGCACGTAGTCATCCTCAAGTAAAACAATAGAATTTGATTATGATGAGATTAACTGAGCTGCAGAGCACACCCACTGCCCATCAAGATAACTGAAGCTGCAGATTGTCGGGTCACTGACTCTAACAACTGGCCAAGCACCTTTGAATGACTGTCTTTTGTTCTCCTTTGTCTTCAGCCCCTTACTCTGAAAGGTATCACTTAGAGGAACATTATTTCAATTGCCCACCCATTAATCCTATTCTATAGCCCCATCACTTCGGTGGGAAGGTAACAGCATTCCGTGCGCCTTGGTGTTTAGTCATGCTGGCCACATGACCACGGAAATGTCTTTGGACAGCGCTGGCTCTTCGGCTTGGAAACGGAGATGAGCACCGCAACCCTAGAGTCGGATTCGACTGGCTTTCGAGCAAGGGAACCTTTACCTTTACCTATAGCCCCATCAGGACCTGGATTTTTTCTAGTACTTCCTGGAGTACTATGTGACAGAGGAAGCATGTTCCTCTAGTCAGACCTAGGCTATATAAAGAGAGGGTCACCCCATTGCTCGCTAGCTCTCCTATCCTCCCAACCCCAACCTATCTTTAGTTCCATTCCTGTGCAGTTTGGAATCTCCCACATGTTCTGCTGGTCAGTACATGATCCCTTCCCTTAAAGTCACTCTATTTTTCGCTGCAGATTCTACTCTCCACGTCAGAACAGGTAAAGTATCACCTCTCAACAAAATTACCTGCTAATGCAAACGTCTCTATAATTTTCTACCTTAATTTCCCAGCTCTGTACTGTGTGTTTTGGTTACTTGATCTTATATTTGTGTGCATGTGGATATTCATTCAGTAAAAGAAACTAGTGATTCTTAAGATCTAGTCTCTGCATCTATTTCCGGGACTTGGATAAGTGGGACTCTGGTATATACAGGTTGTGATCCTACAGTTATGCCAATTGCTCATTAATATCATAATTCCCCAACCTTTTATTAAGAAATAAAGCAATTTGGCTAACAAGCATTTGTTGTGATTGTTATGTTAAATGTGGACTTTTTGGACATTGCGCTACCTTATCTCAAGGCTCACATGTCTAACCTTTAAAGCCCTACACGGTCTGGGACCAACATATCTGTGGGACTGCCTCTCCTGGCATACCCCCAAAGAGCATTGCTTTCCTGAAATAACAACACACTGACTATCCCAGGACCAAGGAGTATTTGCCTGGTTTCGACTAGAACCAGAGCCTTCTTGGCTGTGGCTTCAGCTTGGTGGAATGTGCTTCCAAGTGAGATCCGGGCCCTGCGGGAGTTAGTACTGCAGGGCCTGTAAAATGGAAATGTACTGCCAAGCATATGGGTGAGGTCAAGGAACCTATCCATACAGCCCTCTTTACCTCTCCCTCCCCCCCTTTTTCCTTGGGGAAGCAGTATAGTATTGTATGTGCTATCTTATGAACTGTAAATGTTGGAATTGTTTATCTGATATGTCTTAATCTTATATCATGTTCTGTTATTATGTGTTGGAACCTGCTCTGAGCCCCACATTAGTGGAGTAGAGCAGGATACAAATTGAATGATTGAATGAATGAATGAATAAAAAAGTAACAATAGCCAATCAGAGATTGCTGCAATCCTGGAGGTTGACACAACACTCAATCCACCTAAAAATGGAGCTAGCACTTTAGAGCTACATGGTACTATCTGAAAGAGCTGGAGTTGGAATTTATTTTAGCAATGAATTTATTGTAGCAATGGATGGATGGATTTAAATGAGCCCAATACAAAGCCGTTGCATCACAGCTGTAGGAAATAGGAAAGAGATTGTTCTTTATTCTTATTTATTTAGGAATTTCTAAAAATCCTAAGAACATAAGAGAAGCCAATGTTGAATCAGGCCAATGGCCCATCTAGTCCAACATTGTCACACAGCGGCCAAAATATACCACATGCCATCAGGAGGTCCAGTAGTGGGGCCAGGACACTAGAAGCCCTCCCACTGCTGCCCCCCTAGCACCAAGAATAGAGTGCATCACCTGCCCCAGATTGAGAGTTCCCATCTATACCCTGTGGCTAATAGCCACTGATGGACTTCTGCTCCATATGTTTATCTAATTCCCTCTTGAAACTGTCCATGCTTATAGCTGCCACCACCACCTGTGGCAATGAATTCCATATGTTAATCACTCTTTGGGTGAAGAAGTATTTCCTTTTATCTGTTCTAACCCGACTGCTCAGCAATTTCATGGAGTAAAAATTTATCTACTCCCTTCAGGTTCAAAATAACTTCCATAAAAAGAATCAAATATAAAAATCACATTTAAAAAATGTAAAATCAGATTTAAAAACCTGTACAACAAACTCAAAGAAAGAACAAAACTGCAGGTGACAAATTCCATAGCTTAACAATTAAGCCCAAACCACTCTTCACAGACTACCACAGCCATTGATGGTCAAATGAGTGTACATGACTTTTTTGCTCACATGGAAACAATCTCTCTATTATAATGACAGCTGAAACACAAACAGTGCATAGAAGATTCTAAGATGACTCAGTGTTTTCTAGGCTGTCAACAGTCACGTATTACAATCTCTTAAAATATCAGGGTATGGT
The DNA here is from genome assembly GCA_029375565.1 of Gekko gecko. Classification (NCBI taxonomy): domain Eukaryota; kingdom Metazoa; phylum Chordata; class Lepidosauria; order Squamata; family Gekkonidae; genus Gekko; species Gekko gecko. Next base: position 47,536,160 of record JAPDNY010000004.1, read on the forward strand.
AAATACAAGCAAATATGGACCCATGAGATAGGTGATGCAAATCAATACAGTACAAAATGTCCAGTTCTCCACCTGGTCTACTGTTTTGATTACAGCCGTTCTAGGTCCACTGCATTCAGAAACTAACACTAACTTGTATGTCCATGCAAATTAGTAGAAAGGAGCATGTAAAACTTCACTTGTTATCTATTTAAATTAGGAGGTTAAAATAAAAATAAAACACTATTTTACGCTCCCTTTACAGTGCCATGGTTCACAAGTAATTGGTGCAAGTACAGTATGTTCACAGATGCACGTTTCTTTTATGTGAAAGGCAGCCAGTACGTATCTGTGGCCATCCATGTTTTCAATGCTAAATTGGTATCTCAACTACTTTATGGGATTCCCATTTGGATTAGTGCTTTCAACCAATGTGTTGAGGAAATTCAGGCAATGTTTTGGGGGGCCTCAAACTATATCAGCTATGCAGCCATGTGTTTGGAGACAGGGCAGAGCCTTTTATAAATTAAAGCTTGGCTCTTAACCCTGAAATTTTGGCTAAAACTCCAGTATAGGGCAGTGCGCCCTAGCTATGTGTTGTACATGCTGTCTGATTCCTCCCCAACTAACTGGTCATGTTTAATTTTGTGGAAAATACAGTCTACTGGTAGTCCTCTTGATTTTCTCTTTATCTTAGAACAACCTCAGTCCTTTAGATTTTTGAGACAGAGACTTTTGGATATTGAAAAACAAACTTGCTGCCCTTTAGCAAACAGGACACACTCCCTGCTAGTGTTTGTTATAACACTTGATCATGGGGTTCTAGCATCCTATTTTTCACACTTCACATCTCCTCAATTATGATGAGCTTTTATGCTCACAAGATTTCATGCTCTCCCTACAGTGGTTCTTGGAAAATTTGGAAATGTTCCCTATCATGAAAGCTGTTGTCCTTGTACTCAGAAAGTCTGAATCTGTATGCCATGTTTTGCTTTTATTGTGTTTTCTAACTGCAGGATTTTTTAATTAGCCCTCTTCTGCACAAATTCCATGGATATCCCAATGATAGGCTTGTTTTATATCTTCTGTTGGATCAGAGCCCTTACTTTACTTACCTAGTAGCAAGGTATCTTCTTATTGCTATGAGGATTTGGGAACATGAGGTAAAATCCTCTGGTGGGGAATTTTTCGCTTTGCATTGCTAAAATCGTTCTTCTTTTTCTTCTGTTTGTTATGTTTCTAACTCACACCAGTAAAGATAATCGGTGGCTTTAATTTAGAGATAGGTCTATTAATCCAGTCACAAGCACTTACACACTTTGCTATAAACACTACTGGGTAAGAATTAACTACTAAGAGTTACAACATAAGGAACTGTTTTCTAGTGGTGCTTGAACAAGGTTCAGAATGTTTATCTTGCATACATTTAATTCCCGCACCCTCAACTAAATAAATGCCAGCCATTATAAAATGTGGGGTAGTGTGGAAAAGACTCCTGAAAACACAATGAATTTCTGTAAATATCCATTTTGTTGACACATCCATATAGCAGACAAGATGTTATGTTCAGCAGTCGACACTTTTCAATGAAGTCCAAATAATAATGGTGGAATTCTTACTGTTTGTGAGTCTTAAAGATTTGGAGGATTATTCCTTTAACAAGCTAGGGGCTCAATATGGTTAAAAGGGCCCCAAAAGGTGACATTTCTATGCAAATTTTAGAAATATACCAGATAAGGCAAACAACCATTAAGCGCTGTATCCGGCACAGTTTTGAGGTTTTTGTAGACTTTTCAAAAAGAGGGAGCCTCCGAGTATATGAATGCCTTCCCTCAAAGCATCCCAAGGTATGCAGGACAATGAAACACCTGCAGCCATAGAGCTGCTAAATATGTTTCAGCTGCCTGGAAACAGAAACCACTGCTGGAAGTGGGACAGCTCTATGGCTTGTAGCTATATGTTTCCACTGCCCTCCTGCTCACAGAAGTATGGTAGGCTCTAGTAGAATACGTGCTGGATTATGTGAGGCTCTAGCAGAAGATGTGCCAATTCTGGTTGTTCCTGGCAGCCTGCTTGCATACTGTATGTGGGAGGAATGTGGGGTAGATTCCATTATATCAGTTAGGAGTGCCTGCCATCAACATGGACTAATGTTTGGTGCCTCCCCAAGCATAGCTAATATGAGGACACAGTCAGTGGGCATCACATCACAGTGGATGGCAATGACTAAGTTATTGGTGCTGCTGTGTTAAATGCTGTGTCTAATGCAATATTCTGTTTACAGTGCTGCTGGGGAGTGCATAATGCTATACGTAGGCTATGCTGGTACAAACAATGGTGTGGACTGGAGGTGGCCCAGGGGAACTACAGGAATGGCCTGCCCATTTAGTACTGGCTTTATTGGCATAAAGAAAATACAGATCCATAGATTTCATATTTGGTTCTGGTTATTATAATTTTCCTAAGGACTCCAAATATGACACAAACTATTTACCTTCACCATCACTTTCTGAGACGCTGCTCTTCTCAGGAGAGAAATTCTCATTTAGGTCTGGTAGCTGCCCTGAATGTTTGTGTTGTGCTAAATCAGCTGGCTTCCTTTCTGAAGACCACAGAGAACTCCTTCTCTCTGGTTTATCACAGTGAGATTCCTCTGGCTCAGCATCCTAGAGGAAGAAGCACAAGCAGTGATTACAATATTAAGCATGCTCATAGGGACCACACCTTATTTTGCAAGCTACTACCGCTCAGAAAGCCTGATGATAATCCACAGTGCCAACCTTCTCGGTTTCAATCCCATATTGTACAAGACAGAACTTGGCCCAGAAAACAACCACAACCAGTTCTTGAACAATTAAGTCCAAATGTATGTTCCCAATATTGGATTCCAACAAACACTGGTTGCCAGGTTTATAGATGCTATGCACAAAGAATTTCTGCTATCTAATTTTCATTCATTTCTATAGGCAAGACCACGGCCACGCAACCCGGAAAATCTACAGCAACTAACATTTCTATATGATTTACAGTTTCTACATGCCTGTCCCACTGAAATTAAATGAATAACATTGCTTTCCTCTGTTGCTTCTATTACAGATTCACAAATAACACATTAAATGCTATGTTCATTCATCCCTCCCCCATAGAATTCTAGCAGTGTAACCCTAAACAGAGTAACACCCTTGTAAACATCTTTATTTCAGTGGCTTTAGAAGGGTGTAATACTGCTTAGGACCATATTATGATAACCCATATAATAAAGAGCTAGTGTAGTGTGTTGTGTACGATCATGCACTCTGAGCCACCATATTCCCACTTGATATCAGCTCAATAATGAACTTCACAAATGTGCTTGAATGAATGAATCTGTGTATGTGAGAGAGTGTGTGTGAGGGAGAGGGAGAGGGAGAGAGGGAGGCTGCTCTCTAAGTCTGAATCTCAGCCACAATAGGGGAACAATGCTAGTGACTTGCAGGGCTGTTGTAAGGATTACTGAAATCATGGCCTAGAGCACTTGTGGGGGAGAAAAAAAGTTATATAAAAACTAATTACTATAGTAGTCATTGAAAAACAGTTGCCACCATCATATTTTGTATAGTCCTTCCTAAATGCCAACGCTTTCCACTCCTCTCAACTCAAATTCGGACATTTGTTCACAGTAATTGAGATAATAAATTCTAAATTTCTGAGGATCGTGAAGAAATTCCATTGCTCATATATGCTCTCAGAGATTTGATAAACTATTAATGAAACTTCTTCATTACTTGAATAATTCATGTGAAAAGATAAGTCATTATATACGAGCTAAACTAAATGTGGTGGAGAAACTTTGGTGGTCGTAAATTCACCATCCCCATTTTGAAGTGATTCTAAAACGCTGTGAGGGCCTGATCCTGATACAGGCCATGGCACAGAGCTCTTCACCCCCTTGCCCTTTTCAAGTGCCAAGAAAGCTACAACCTACAGCAGCTGTTTTGCACTTGATAAGACACAGAGTGGGAGGGGTACTCCATGCTGTGGGCCTGATCCCTGTTGCAACATTTTAGAATCACCTTACAATGGTGATGGTGAATTTGTGGCCACTACAAGTTCTCCACCATGTTTAGTTTGGCCCTATATATAGCACTATTAAGAAGCCTTGATATGCAATAGGAATTAGAAAAAAGAGGAAGTAGATTTTCTGACTCTATACCTCAGTGAGTGAACCACAAGTGAATTTCTGCCCAGGGATGCCTGAACTGGATCTTCAAGGGTAGAAAACAGACCACAGAACTTCTTTCTCAAGCAGAATTAATTATGGGTAAAAGCTAAATTGATGCATGAAACTGTCTTGTATCGAGCCAATAGACCAAGAAGCATTCTAACTGGCACCAACTCTCCAGGAGTTTGACTATCTCATAGATAAAGAGGTTCTTCCAAAAAACAAATATTATCAGAGTTTATTGTTTTTTTAATTAGATAGCTTAACTGTCTGGAAGCTGATATTACTGTTAATATTCATTAGTACACTTTTATTATGCTTGTTAATTCCTTCTTAACTATTTCAATACTTGTTTTGATGCTGATTATTGTTTTGTTTGTGTATAAAATAATAAAAATTATAAATTGGAAAACTCTCCAGGAGCTCAAGAAGACAAGGATCTTTTCCAACATCTTCTACTGGAGGGCCCTACCTGAAGATGCCAGGGACTGATCCAAGGAGTTTCTCTGCATGTAATACATATGCTCTACCACTGAAACCAGAATGCTGAGTAGACAGTATTCCCACTCCAGTTGTGTGTTCAAACATTAACATGAAGAAAGACTCCTTAGCAGCTTACTTCTGTTAGCACATTTCCATTAAGGGACTCAGTTTCAAGTATCTGAATGACGGGCTCTTGAATTACACCAACAGATTTAGATGGCTTTTCATCCTTCTCCCCAGATTCATCACAAAGGCTGGATCTGTTAGGGCCAAAAAGACAGTTGCACAGTTAATTCACACTTTGTTACATAAATGCATGGCTTCCATTACAAACTTGATGGTTTCTTCAATTATCCGGCATGGTACAGGAACAAAGAAATGCCCTCCATCAAGCAAGTATATGGACCTTTCCATTTATCTGTTGCCTTTCCTAACATCCAGTGACCCTTTCTTCTTAATGCAAGGAACTTCCTGACAGAAAAGACCAAAAGAATATCCATTGAAGGGACTGATTTTCCCTCCATACTACACCTGTTGAAGCTCAATCATCAGGCCACATAATGAACTCTACTTTGCCTGGGCAGGAAGGGTGTTCTCACCCTGACATGCACAAGAGATGGAGAGATGGAGCAAGAAATAGGAGTAAGTAAAAAAGTCTTTATTTTTAAAAAACATGTTCTATGACATTATTCCTCTCACGTTTGTCTCTGGTCATTGTACAGCCTTTGCTCATATGACTTTATTCCCCTCCCACTTCTCTTTGGCCAGTGTGTAGGCCTCCACAGTGGCCAAAGAGACAAGCAAGGTCATAGCAAAGTCACAGCATCAAAGCCTATACCCTGTACTTGCAGCTAAAAGTTCGAGGCAGTTTACAGATCTCCATAAACACCATAAAACCATAATGACAACGAAACCAGCAATGGGGGCAAAAAACCTTTGGTAAAAAAACACACACATCTTAAGTCTAGTAACTAAAAATTGTGTCACAAATATTCTAATAAATTCCTTTAGCAAGTTCAGCAATAAAAAGATATTGAAGCAATAAAAGTTAAGTCGCTAGAGATGGTAAAATACGAGGGATGACAAACTATTAAGACAGGTCAGCTAAAATACACATCAATAGCCAGTCTGGATAATAAGAAGTCATTTATCTGGTGCTGGAAACTTCAAAGACTAAAGTGCCAGCAAAATGGATGTGTGGGAGGGAATTCCAAAGCCATGGCATCAAGACAGATGAAGGTGTCTCTCTTGTGGCCAACCAACTCTCTTATTTCATGACCAGATCAAATATTTTAAGGATTTTAAGGTAATTGAATTGGGCCTGGAAGCTCATGTCATTCTTCTAAAATTGGCAATATAAGTTCCCATGTTTTGCCAATAAAAGATATGAGTAATTGCACCACAAACTCATTTTACCAAATGCTAACTAGAAACTGGGGGAGGTAGGCAATGAGACCATTGACAAGCTGTTCTGTGGCTCAAAGTTCTTTCATAAAACCTAAACCAATTAGTTTCCCTTCCCTCTCCTTTTCTCCTCTGTGAGTATCAGGTACCTTCAGTATTGTAGGCCTCCCAGAACATATTCAGTCCTCGCCAGAATGTTTTTAGCATCTCTTTCTTTCTTTAGATTAATGTAAAAAGTCATAATTTTATGAATACTTGGGAAATTCCCCGAGGATGCAGAAATTTCAAATACACCTGTTAAAAGAGGTGATGTGTAAAATAATCTTACCTAGACTGTCCATTCTCCTCAGATGATGAATAAAATTTTTCCATTTCTTCGGTGTTCAAGCCCAACTCAGAGCCATAGCTTTGCTGCACAAGCTGCCAGAACTCCTGCTTTCTCAGTCTCTGCAAAACAGAAAACGATTAAGTACACTTGGTCAGTAACCATGGTTCATCTTTTAAAGTCAGAAACTATTTAAATACAAGTAAAAAACCTCTTTCATACACTTGAAGGGCTCTTAATTGACCATTATGAGAAATCTGTTTCGTGCTATCTAGATAATATAATTTTACAAAGCAGAGAGATACCCTGAGCTTTCATTGTAACACAAATGTTCAGTCCTTGTATCAGCTAACAAATATAAATCTAACACTCTAGGGAAGGAAGCTAGTTGAATCATCTGTCTTAATACTGTAAAAGCAAATGCTTTTCTATACAACTACTGGTATCTTAGCCAGGGCCAGCTCGAGGTGGTTCTATGCCCTAGGTGGGCGCAGATACCAACCTCCCGGTGGGGCCTGGAAACCCTTTTGCCCCCCTTCCCCCCCCAAGCTCCACTGCTGCCCCCTGCGGCCCACCGGGGTGCTTTTTGCAAGTGGCGGCCACCGCCTCCACTTCCTTTCCCCCCAAGGGGGAGGGGAGGGTGGGCAAGCTCCGCTGCCACCTCCTATGCCCCACTGGGGTGCTCTTTGTTGGTGGTGGCGGCCACCGCCCCTACCGCCTCTCCCCCCGAGGGGGGAGGGGGAGGGCGGGCAAGCTCCGCCACCTCCTCCTGCGCCCCACCGGGGTGCTCTTCATTGGCGGCAGGGAGGCAGCGGCAGCGGCTGGCAGTGGTGGTGGGGGGCTTTTCACGGGGGGGGCGGGGTGCAATTTGGCACCTCTGCGGGCCAGTGTGCCCTAGGCGAGCGCCTAGCTCACCTAGTGGGTGAGCCGGCCCTGATCTTAGTCCTTCACCCACCCTGTTCTTTAAATAAAACCTCTCAAGTCATTTTTACTTACTATGAACAGCTGCATCCTCTCATTCAAAGCTAGTTGTACCACAACTCCCTCTTAGCTAGCTATCTTCAGGTTAAGTAGTTTCTCCACCCAACAGCTTAAGAGGTTCCAGTCGAAAAACAATAGCAGAGTAGTAAAGCACTGAGTGCTACCAAACCAAAAAGAGGCACCTCTACATTAAATCTCAGCTTTCATGTTAACTGTATTTTGCTTTCTTGTATCTTATTTTGTAAGGAAGATGTCTCCCTGCATCCATCTTGCAAAGAAAGTAAAGAATATGCATGGGGCTCACTAAATACCTGTGAGTAACGTTATCACAGGTTGGACCCAACCAATTTTCCCACAGGTGATAAAGGGAGGATAAGGTTCCCTTTGATCACCAAAAAGACTCTGCTGATCATGGGACCTGCATATACAAAAGCCATGTGGTTCCTAGGCAACCACAACAATATTGCTAGCCTTCAAACCTTGAGTTCTGTCAGTAAAAAACAGAGGAAAGGCCCTTTCCAGAAATGTTTTGTCCTCCCAGTTCACCCCTGCCTTGGAGGAAGGGCTCATTAGAGCCAGGTCCAGCAACAACCACCAGGCAACTTGCTACCATGCAACTTGTGCAACTCACCCAGGTCTGGAGGTGGCTACTGATTGACTAGATGCCACACAACTCACCTGGGTCCAGCAGCAAGCTCTACACAACTTGGGTGACTTGGCTGGGCCTGGCAGTGGCCACCAAACAACTCACCTGAATGATTTGGTACTGTATGACTTTTGCAACTAAGCCAGACTTTTCCCAGGGACAGACTGCCAGGGAAGGGAAGGAAGAAAAACTGAGAGCCTGCAGTAGTAGTTAGGTTTTCAGACTAGGATCTGGGAGGCCCCGGTTCAAATCCCCACTCTGGCATGGAAGCGTTATGGGTACCTTTGGCTAGTGACTCTCTCTCAGCCTCATCTACCTGACAGGGTTGTTGTAAGGATAAAATGGAGGAAAAAAGAATGATGCAAGCTGCTTTGAATCCCACTGGGGGAAAATGTGGGTTATAAATGAAGTAAGTAAATAAATAAAGCTGAAGACTGGGAAGGCAGATAAAAGAAAAGTTAGTTGATGAATGGGAAGAATACAAGGAACTGGGAAAAGAGATGAGAATATGGGGGCTGCCATGAGGAGAGAAAGAGGAAATCATGTGTGGAAGCAGATATAGGGGGAAATGAAGTGACTGCAAGTCCTTCCAGGTTCCCCACTTATGTTAACATATTACACTACACAACATAAACCTACTATAAGGGATAAATTTGGGATCTACTGTGATATCCCCAACATATAACTTTAGCCCATATTCTGCTTAACTTTTTCCCTACCAGAACTTCAAACAGAAGGGGATGGGTATTTTTAATTAGAGAAGAAGCACAGAGGAAACACCTTTCCCTTCACCAGACTCAGAGCCCTGTTCTGTATCACACCACACATGGTTGCCTTTTGCAACTAAATTATAAACACAGTTTCCCAATGTTTTATCTTGTTGGGCCCTAAATGAGAAGCAACCTACCAAAAAGAAGATATGGTACACAACCTTCCTGTAGGTCTTTCTGGCACACTGATCCTGCATACTTTGCACAATTGTCATTTTGTCTCCAAAGGGCAATGTTTGTATCTTGCAGCTTCAGTAGGTGCTACCCAAAAACTAGATTTTTGGTGGAACATCTTCACAAATAATGCAACTGCAAAATGCATGTTGCTCTTTTCAGGTAAAATAGTAATCAAACATACTGAGATGATCATACATAGAGTGCTCTCCTGGTATATGGGATCAGAGACCCAGAAACCCAACACTTGAAGAGGGCACTAATACTCAGGGCTTCCATCAGGAGTACTTAGTAAATTGTGTATACATTATTGTGTATATATTATTTGACCAAATAATTCCTAGCACATAAGCAAATGAATAGTTCTTAAGAATATGAAAAAACCATGGAACGCATCTACATAAACAGACCAGCTGAGCCAGTATAATGAAGTGGTTAGAGTGAACCAGGGTTCAAATCCCCACACTGGCATGAAGCTTATTGGGTGATCTTGGGCCTGTCACACTGTCTCTCAGCCTGACCTACCTAACAAGGTTGTTCTGAGTACAAAAGTGTGGAAGGGAGAACCATGTATGTCACACTAATTGCCTTGGTGTGGGGGTAGGAAGAATATACCTAAAATGTAGATAATATATTTTTGGAGAATTCCCTCTATATTAGGGACACTTGGCTAACAACAGCAAGCAACAAGTATAGTATTCATGAGTTTAGCCTACTTGATCACTGTGAACAGCTAATAGACAAGTGGCATGGACTTTAATAAAAGCTCTTTAAGAGTTTTTGATTACGGGGTTTCGGTTTCGACGTTGCGAATGGCGGCCACCTTTCGGGGCGCTCCCGAAGGTGGTTAGCCCACACGCGGTTGGGGGGTCTTCGCATGTGCGATAGACCCTAGTGAGCCTTAGTTAAAGGCTCCGAACCGGGGGCGCTTTGGGGAGTAGCCTCTTTGCCGGCACACCGCCGGGAAATTGAGGCTTTCTCCCCGCCCCAATCGGCCCCGCTGCATAGTGCGCCCCGAATGGGGCTTAGCAACGCCGCCGACTTCCAGGAGTGAGGAAAAGCGAGAGGAATCAACATAAAAAGATGAATCGGCACTGAACCGTGAGTTGGAGGTCTAAATTAAAGCGAAAACCTAAACCCCCCCTTACGAGAACAAGCGGGAGGAGGGGAGTTTCCCCCACTAAGGAACGGGACTTATAAAAGGAAAGGGGGAGGTGAAAGAGCGGAGAGGGCTGGTGAAGTACCTCTGGGGTTTTCGAAGCAAAGTGTTAGCGTATCTCCGGAGGGACGCGGCACGAACTTTGGGAAAAGTAAACAAAAGTAATGTCGGCAATGAAAAAAGCCCCGATTAAACCGGAAAAGAAGGGAGGTGGGACTTCCAGTCCGGGGAATCCCCCTCAAGAGTCTGCTGTCAGTCAACCGAAAAGCGAGTTACTGCACCCTCTGCTGGAGCAAATGCAGAAAATCAATGAAACATTAAGCAGCATGCAAGGTGTTCTCAACAGCCAGCAAAAGCAAATGAATGAAACGTCAAAGAAGATGGAGGAAATAGCACAGAAATGTCTGGTCTCAACGGAAGATACTAAGAAAGTAAAGAAAAGGGTCAATAAGTTGGAAAAACATCAGGATGAGCAAGAAAAAAGAATTTTGCAATTGCAAATGGAAAAATCAAGTCTGATACTCCATTTTCAGGGCATTAAAGAAGAGGAGAAAGAAGATCTCAGATTGTTACTAGCGAAGGCCTTGGCACCAGTAACTGGCAGAGAAAAGCGAGAATTACAAGAAGAGATGGATGTGGTCTATAGGGCCTACTCCACTTATACAAAGAAAAATAATCTGCCAGCTGAAGTGGTTGTCAAGTTCACTAAACAGCGTACGAGAGATCAAATATTGAGAGCGGTTTCAGCGATGCCCTTGAAGATTGAGGAACAGACTATAAGAATACTGAAAGATGTCCCATATGAAATTCGAATGAAAAGGAAGGCTTATAAAAATTTGACCACTTTTCTACAAAATCATCAGGTCACTTACAGATGGAGATTTCCTGAAGGACTGGACTTTAAGTTTAAGGACAAAAAAGAGAGAATTGACTCCATCTTCAAAGCACAAGAATTCCTGAGGAGACACGCCAGCAAGGAGGAAGATGCAGCATTTGCAACATGGCAAGATTTGAGTAGCGAAAAAGACAGCGACTCGGAGGAGGAAGGAGCCGGAGCGGGAGACGTTGAAGAGAAAAAGGGCCCATCTTACAACTTGAGGGACACTAAGGGAAGACATCCCAAGAAGTAATAGTTCGTGGATGCGGAGGAAAGGAGATGATTAATGACTAACCCCAGAGGACATTACTAACCTGACTAACAGATTGTTTTTGGACTTTTTAGTTGACTAAAAGAGACTCTCTAACCATGGTGACTGCCAAAGCGACTTTTATATTAATTAACATTAACAAATTTAACAGTAAACTCACTCTCAACTTTTCTTTGTCCAACTATATACCCTCCTTTTTTCTCTATATAAAAAGAATAAAATCCTCTCCTCTTTAGGAGAGTTTTTAAAAAAAAAAAAAAAGAGTTTTTGATTACCAGAATGTTTTTCTCATGGCTGAGAATCTCTACCATCTTTTAAAAAATATTTCTTGTTACCTTGTTGTTAACTGCCTTGAACCCTTCATTGAGAGGAAGAGTATAAATATTTTAAAATATAATAAATAAAAATGATACCCATTCTAATTTGGGAAAGCAATGCCTCACAGACACACAATTAACTTGACTAGAAGTATATAAGACAGACAAAAATGAAGTACTTCTTCACCCAAAGAATAATTGTCTTGTGAAATTCACTGCAACAAGAAAGGCTATTAAACAAATTCAGTGGCCATTAGCCACTGACTGAATGGAACCATCTATGTTCTGAGGTAGTAACTCTCTGAACACGGGGGCTGGTAGGCAGCAACAACACACAAAGGCTTTGGCCACCATATTCTCCTTGTAGTCCTTCCAGGGACATTGGGTTGGCCACTGTGTCAAAGCAGCATGTGGGACTAGATGGACCAATGGTATGATATAGCACAGCTACTCTTAGCTGAGTTATCACAAAGGGGCAGAAAAATAAAGTTGCAGCCATTTTACAATTTCAATTGAATCAGGGCCAAAGATACAAAGAGGAGCTGAGGCTGTCAGCTGGCAGAACATAAAGCACCTGCAAGTACAGGAGCCCACTCTGGGAATTGGATTCAAGGTTAGCAAATCTGCTGCCAGCTGTAAGGGAATTTACTTCTTCCACATACTCTACTCACACATTTGAAAAAAACAAACATTACATGACTGCCTTAAGTCTTCAGTGCTCTCTCAGGTAGAAAAAATTAAATCCCATAGTTATGCCTCTGGATTTTATACTCAGAAAAGTGGGGAGTGTTCAGCAATACTTTCACAGGCTGACACTTAAAAACCAACACCCACCAAGTTCATATATGTTTGAAGTACTACTGGTTTTTCCACCTTTCAACAGCTCATAGAGATACGCTTTTACCTTCCTTCTGAATGACTTCTTTAAAAAAATGGGGGCATCCTGTCAAAGTTCAAGATTTCTAAATGGAGATGTCAGCAGACCAGGAAGTGGACCAGGCAAGCTTCCAGAGAGCTATGCTCCCTTCTTTACTGGCCAATAAAGTTTTCTATAACCGTGAGAATGGGTACAAGCTAGGTTTTTGACATGCTCTTGACAGTCCTAAACTGATCTAGTCACTTTCACCTGGCCAGTTTCCAAACATGAACAGATTCCACTGATGCAGTTAGAGCAAGGCTCAAGCATGATATTTACTTGCTTCTAGCAAGCATTCTCCTGCCATCTGGGGTCTAAGCCAGCGGGGCTCTTCTTTGATTCTTACTGTAATTTTTGATATGAGGCATGGTTCACACACTTAAGAAACCCCTGCTCCTTGGATTTATTGCCATAGCTTGCAAGTTTCTAAGTTATTCCGCAGGCAGGAGTCTGCCTCTGGAATATATCAGCAGCAGGGGTTAATTTTTGACCTGACCTCAATGGTCCAGTCTAGCCTTATCTGGTCAGATCTCAGAAGCTAAGAAGGGTTGGTGCTGGTTAGTATTTGGATGGGAGATGAGGGGTTGCCATAAGTCAGCTGTGACTTGAAGGCACTTACACACACACACACACACACACACACACAAAAGGGGTTGATCCCAGTTCCTAAAGCCTTTATGGGATACACACTGATAAAAAAATTCTTTACTCTTGGCTGCAGATCGCAGTTCATCTCCTTCAAAGTGAGTCACTTCCAGGATGGGTTATACTTGATCCAGCTTTGACACTTCCAGATTCTTTTTCTACTATATCTCTTGTTCTTGGATAATCTCCTCTTCCAGAAATCACAATATCTTCTGATTCTCAGAGAATGGCATAATATTCCACCATCCAAACCCATCAGGTGCTCATTTACAACATCAACTACACCAGAGGTCTGAGAGTAGAGCAACACACAGCAGCACTACTGTAACTTTCTTTCAGGAGTGCTATCGTTAACTTTATTCCTGGCTCAGATCACACCCTGCTTATAGTTTCTCTGTACTAAAACAATATCCCACCTTCGCCACATGTGTTGCCCATGTTCCACTTCACCCAAGTGGTGAAAAGTTCCAGACACACTGCTCCTGGGTTGAGTTTCCTTAGTGTAAAAGAGGCCTTTGAAGATCTACAGTGCCTTTGGATACTTACTTTGGGAGCCAGTTTGGTGTAGTGGTTAGGAGAGCGGACTCTGATCTGGGAGAACCAGGTTTGATTCCCCACTCCTCCACATGCACCTGCTGGTGTGACCTTGGGTCAGTCACAAGCTCCTTCAGAGCTTTTCTCTCAAGGGCACTTGAAAGAGCTCTCTCAGCCCCACCTACCTCACAGGGTGTCTGTTGTGGAGAGGGGAAGGGACTCTAAACCGTTCTGAGACTTCTTTGGGTAGTGAAGGGAATAAATCCAACCTCTTCTTCTTACAAATACAGAAGCAGAGCACGGTGCAAGCAAGCTGACATTGTACAGACCCCCTGCTCCAAGGTGGAACCCCCAGTTTCAGCAGATCTCAGCAAGAAACTCTCAGTTGCCCCACTCTGACTTTGTTGTTACCCAAACTGCTACACTGCCAGTTTCTCTCACACATACACTTCCTGAAGAGTCCTGGTATAAGAGCCTACCCCTGTAGGGAAAATGCCTATTTAGTATGTAGTTTATAGTCCACCTTTCTCTTTTAAAGTTCTTTTGACAAATTCCTGACAACTCCTTCGGTTTATAGTTAGAGAAAGCCAAAGCATATAGACCTTTTCACAGTAATCACATCGCAAAACTCACAAGGGTAATATTAAACACCTCAGTGTTACTACAAAATTCATTCCCTAAAAGGCTGGAGTTCTCTGAATAAATGTACAAATAGGCATTTCTTTCTTTTTACAAAGAACAAGTAGTAGTAGTTTTTAAAAAGTACATACTACTTATATCATAGTGCATGAACACGTTTAATACAACAAAACAGTTTTTATACTCATGGAGACTGACTTTTTTTTTGATAAACTGAAACAGGATAGTCACAAGTCACAATGAAAATTTGTTTGCAAATGCTTACAAAGAGAATACTGAGTTAACCATCCCCATTCTTACATTGTTTACCTCTAATTGATTGCAGGAGACAGGAACTCCACCTTATGTTTGTAATTCCCAAATTTAGACAAGTTCATGGTGCCATTCAGGAAACTGGACGTATCCTCATGGAAAATCAGCAGTGTGAACTCCAGGGATGAATCAACATTCCCTTGTTTGAAACCATTTAAATTTTTAATTCAGAGTTTCCTGAAATGCTGAAGAGTTCTCCTCATATCCGCATAGTTTACAAGCCAGACTGGAAGCTGTTTCCAGGCTTTTTCAGGGTGAATCTAATCAAGATCAAAGTCAGCTTGCTTACACAGTCAGCTCCAACTACATAGCAGCAAAGGTCTTCAGAGTTATCAAGTTTTCTTAAAAAAAAAAAGCTTTTGCCTTAGAGAGAACTTCCTACCATATGCACTTTCCAAGCTGTTGACAAGTAGGCAGGTCTCTTTTCAGAACTGGAAGTTGCGCTTTACTCCTGCCCAGTTTCTGGGCCCCTCCCACAAAGGAAACAAAGGTAAACAGGATTTGCTAACACGCAGAGTTCAAGGTTGCTCAGAATCTATCATGTTTGTTTGTTTGCTTTCTTCCCCTCCTGCCATCACTGGATACCTGTACTTATAGGGAAAAAGATGCAATTGTTAAACTCATTTTGAGAAGAAAAACTAGTTTGAGGGAAAGGAAATGTTTTGTTTTTCATGAAGGATTCCCTGAAGACTATCTAAATGCTGTCTCGGGGAAAGAACTTAAAACCTTTACGCTAATGTTGCTATTAGCTTCACTAAAAAGCTGGTTAAGCCACAGATTGTTGCAATAAAGAACCCGAACAGCATTCCTGCATCTCCAGGCAAAGTTTCCTTATCAGGTTTCTCCTTAACCCTTTCACTAGCAAAGCATACACACAGGTACACATAATGTAGGCTTTAAATGGGGGGAGGGGAGGAATCGCACCTGACAGGAACTCACATTAAGCCCCAAGCCTTTGGAAAAGCAAACACCTTGTGTGCTTTCCATGAAAGATGGTCGGCACTTGACAAGACACTTTTTGCCCTGTCTGCCTCTCAGACTGCTTTCCTTTCTAGAATGAGGATGACACTGTTGATATTGAACATATACACAGCATATATGTGTGTATATGTGCATATATATATAATTTATAAATATATAATTTTAAAGTGTTTCTCACAAAACCCTGTCCCCCCTTAAAATATTACTAACTCAAGAAATAGTAACTGTTCAATGTATAGATCAAGGTGGGCAGCCGAAACCAAGCTTGTCATTTTTTTTATCGTTAAAAAACACCTTCACTAGTTTGCATGCTAATTTAACAAGCCACCCTGTATATATACACAAGTATGATCTGTAATTCCATTTCATTGTTTGACAGCTCACACCTTGAATAAAACTTTGTTGGTCTTGATGGTGCCACTGGGCTCTAACTTTGTTTAGCGTATAGTTACAGATCCCTGCTAATGAAACCTTGTATATAATTCTACTCATTTTCAGGGTGTGTATTTGTTAACTCCCTGGAGACACATGGCCTTGCATCCAAAAATTTATTTTATGGTGTGTAAAGCCTATATGGTAATAAACTGTGATCTAGTATAAAAATGTGCAGATGATACTAAATTGGGAGGGGTTACAAATACAGTGGGGAGCTGCGGTGGCTCAAGTGGTTAAGACGCTGAACTGCAGGCTGTGGAAGGTCAGTAGTTCAGCAGTTCGAGACCCGGGTGCCGCATGACAGGGTGAGCTCCTGTCTCTAGTTCCAGCTCCTGCCAACCTAGCAGTTCGAAAGCAAGAAATTGCAAGTAGATCAATAGGTACCACTTCGGTGGGAAGGTAACAGCGTTCCGTGCGCCTTGGTATCTAGTCATGCCGGCCACATGACCACGGAAACGTCTTCGGACAGCGCTGGCTCTTCGGCTTTGAAACGGAGATGAGCACCGCAACCCTAGAGTCGGATTTGACTGGCTTTCGAGCAAGGGAACCTTTACCTTTACCTTTACAAATACAGTAGAAGACAGAGTCAGGATATAGGATGATCTTGACAGGCTGGAATACTGGGCTAAAACAAATAAAATGAAATTCAGTGGGGATAATTGTAAAGTTCTGTATTTAGGTAGCACATTTCACAGTTCTTCTAACTTAGTTATTTTGATAACTATTATAAATAATCCATGTAATTCTGCACTCTAAAAAGTTTCAAAGAGTTAGCTAAAATCTATGACTGAGAGAATCTGGCGCTTCCTTACTTGGAAGTAAACCCTCTAAATGGAACTCAGTTTCAAACAAGAGCTTGTGACACCCCTTTCCACTCACACAGTCCCTACAACCTCTCTCTCTCAGGTTCAGGGATAGGATGTCACCCTTCTTGTCTCTTTTGAAATATACAGAGAGCCATGACCATTTCACACCTCAGGTCCTCTCTCTTACTCACAGACATCCACGGACAGGGTAGCCCAGCAGCTTCTAATAATAAGTCCTCACTCACACAGAGTTATTGGGGTTGGGGCTCAAACACTGTTGCATGCTGCCACCATTTATTCATATCCTTAAATATGTCTATATCTATGTAGACAGAGATATTAAATTGTGTATTTCTTTCCCTTAGACATGCAGCCTATAGTATTAACCAAAACAAGAAGTTAATGCCATGAATAAAAGTTAAGGTAACACTGAGGAAGGTAAGGTATGAATAACAATGTTTTGCTTCCACTGAATTTTTGAACTGAGGTCCTAATCCTGTAATTGGGATTTTTCAATTACAAATTGACTATTTTCAGCCTACTCGAATCAGATCTTCTGCACAGGTCCACTCAATCAAACATCCTCCTTCCCCACCCACCTCCAAATCCCAAGCTGCCAACTGTCCCTGCTGCTAAACTCCCAGCTGCTGATCTTCACTGCTTTTTTTTAAATCTCTCTCTCAACATTCCATCAGCTCTTTCTTCAAGAGAGGCACAGCCTACCCTCTCTGTCACAGAGCTAAACACACATTTAGAAATAATGCATGGAAGTGCTGTCCCAGAATACAGGTGTGAAATCATGCATATGATGCCTCTCCTGTAGAAAAACAAAGAAGATTCTAGATACAAAAAAATTAGCATCTCAAAGAGAACAGTAGGCTATAACCATTTCCCCTGAGGCTCTATGTTTTCATGGAGTGGGAAATTCTTCAAGAAGAAATAGTCAAACATGAAATCGTCTAACAGCAGTTTGAAGTGGTACAGTCTAATGAAATTGTGCCATGTTATATTTCAGAATGTGCATTTTGGCTTTAAAAGTGCTTAAACGCACAGCTCAAGTCTTCCTAGGAATTTGCAGACACAAACTGTTTAGGAATTCAGTTTTGGGCCCAACTACATGAACCTGCAGCCATAGGTTCAACCTGTGTCCATCAGTGCTATTTTACAGAAGAATTTAACCATCTAAGACCAAGGGGGGTACTTTTGGCACTTGAAAAGGCATGGGGGATCATATTTCCACCCCCCATGCCATAGGCTGCACAGCATTTTAATGGTCAAATCTTTCTGTAAAATGGCAATGATGGCCATGGCATGGGTCAACCATAATGTGCAGTCTAAGGAGTATAAATGCCTCCACCCGCCCTTGGAATTTAAGAAGTCATATTGATTTCAGTAGAAATTACTTCCAAGTAACAACACCTACAATCATACTATGATTTTTTTCAGAAATCTGGTTATGTAGAAGAGTACTGTACAAAACAATAACATCTCTACAACCATAATCACAATTAAGCTAATGATACATTACCAAAGTCATTGTTCTGTTACAACTGCATCAAGATTTCCACTTGACAAAAGAGTGAAGTTCTTTAATAGTTAAATTTAATCTAGTACAAATTATAGTAGCTCTTTATAATTATCAAGCTCCCTTAGACCAAGTCAGACTATTGCTCCATCTAGCTCAGTGTTTTCTGTCCCATCTAGGAGCTACTCACCAGAGTCTCAGGTGGAGAAGGGTTTTACCTAGCACCCGCTTCCTGAGTCCTTTTACTTAGTGATTCTGGGATCTGAAACTGGCACCTAATATGAAAATTATATGTACTGCTCTTGAGCAAAATACCCCAATACTTTAAAGATCCGTAATTTCTACCACAACAAAAGGTATTTCAGTTGCATCAGAGTCCTCAGACACTCCCAAATTCCTTCACACCTAATAAGCTTTCAAGTCATGCCAGAGTTAAGTAGGTCTCCTGCCCTTCTTAACGGAGAAGGGCACTGTGCCTTTAAAAGTTACCTTACAGAAATTTAATGTCATGTTTCTAGAGAGCAACTGAAGGGGAAGAAATTGTGTCTGCTGAACTGCCTCCAGTTGAAGGGCAGCAAAAGGCCCTAAACCTCTCTCAGGCTCAAATATTAAAAAGAAAAAGAGGTCTTCTCTGATTTCAGACATGCACTGGAGATCACTCAAAATTACAACTGCTCTTCAGGTAGCAGAGATCAGTTCCTCTGGAGAAAATGGTGGACTCTGTGTCATTATACCCTGCTGAGGTTGCCAAAGCACATTGACGCTGCGTGCCCAAGACCTTGGCACTCTCCCAGAGCCTCTTTCTAGAGTCCGTTGTATTTATTTCCACAACGGGCCTTATTCCTAGTATATCATGTTATATATTTGTTAAGCTATTATACCTTATACTTTTTATATCCTGTCCTATTATATAAATGTGTGGTGGTCTGGCAAGGTTCTATGCTTGGCAAAATCAGTTTGCTGCCTGATCTGTCATTCAAAATGACTCCCTAGGCACTGACTGAGTTGCCTGAGTCCCACCCACAGAAGCAGCAGGAGCCAAAACTCACCTCAGAAAACAATTTCACCTCAGGAGACAGGACAGAGACTCCGGCCCTCTCGTTTCCCAGTGACTCTGGCCCTGCCACTTTGCACTGCTTGCTGCTCCTGGCCTCGGCCTGCACTGAGGCTGCTGCCTACTGCCCCTCCACGCTGCTGCCTTTCCCAGCCCCTCCCAGAGCCCCGAAGACTCCCCAAGGTAAGTAAGCAGCCAAGCTGTGAGCACCCTGGCTGGGCCACAGGGGGCTTGAACGGGGGGTGGGAGAGCCAAAGGCCTGCCTGGCTGGGCTGCAGGGGCCTTGAACGGGGGGGTGGGAGAATCAAGGCATGCCTGGCTGTGTGTCTGAGACTTTACTTTCACTTCTGGTTCCTACAACTCACTCCAGTCAACATTCTGACTACAGAGTTCTGCACCAAGTGAAGTTTCCAAATACTTCTCAAGGGCAGCAGTGTGTAGAGCACTGTGCAGTAATCCAATCTAGATGTAGCTAGGGCACATAGCACAGTGGCCAGATCTTTCCTGCCAAGGAAAGGCCACAGTGGGCTAACTGGTCAAAGGCAGGTAGAAGCTACTCCTGGGTCACAGCTGCCATCTGCTTATCCAGCAGCAGGTCTGGGTACAAGAGCACCCCCAGATGACAGATCTATTCCTTCAAGAGGAGTACAACCCTTCAGAATGGCTAACACTTTAAAGCTTCCATTCACTTCCATCTTGTTGGCATTAAACTTCAGCTTATCAGTCCACATTTACTCTCAAACTGCCTCCATGGGATCAACAGAAGTACTAGATAGAGCTGAGTGTCACTTGCATTGGTGAAAACCCAGCCATAATCTCCAGATGACCTCATCCAATGGTGTCATGTAGATGTTGAAAAACATACGGAACAAGATACTTTCAAGTTTTTGGGAGTGACTATTAAGCAAGATTTGACTTGGAGCGTTAATACCACTGCTCTGGTGAAGAAGGCCCAGCAGAGGCTTTATTTTCTCAGACTCTTAAAGAAAAACAACTTGAGTAAGAAAACACTGACGTCTTTCTATCGTTGCTCAATAGAAAGCATTTTATCATACTGTGTCTGTGCCTGGTTTGCCAGTTGTACGGCTGCGGATAGGAAGGCACTCCAGAGAGTTACCATCACAGCTCAGAAGATCATTGGCTGCCCTCTCCCATCCCTGGAACAACTGTACAGTTCTCGATGCTTGGAAAAGGCAAAGAACATTTTGCAGGACTCATCACACCCTGGACACTCCTTGTTTGAATTGCTGCCTTCGGGCAGAAGATACAGGACAATTAAAACAAGGACAAATAGATTAAAAAACAGTTTTTATCCAAGAGCCATTATTGCCCTAAATGCTGCATGAGATTGGAACTGGGGACATCAGTGGTCTAGTTGCTATGTGAACTTTAGGGGAGCTATGAAGCAGTTGTGAATGGCTGTGTGAGCGCGTATGATTATTGTTGTAGATCACTGAAATGATTGCACTTTTAATTTCGTTGTACTATGTACAATGACAATAAATTATATTATTATTATTAATAATAATAATAATAATAATAATAATAATAATAATAATAATAATAATAATAATAATAATAATAATAATAATAATAATAATAATATTGTGAGACCTCACAGGCCAAGGGGCTGATCAGCAGTCCCCCAGCACCACCTTTTGAAACCTACCCTACAGGTAGGACTAAAACCACTGTTAAAACAGTGCCTCCTAGTCCTAGACTGGAAAGATAGTCCAGGACGTTACCATGACCAATGGTATCAAAAGCCAGTGAGAGCTTCAGGAGAATTAACAGAGTTGCAATCCTGCTGCCACAGGTACTCCACCAGGGTGTCGCAAGACATTTCAGTCTCATAACCAGGTTTGAAGCCAGACTGGAAAGGATCCAAACAATCAGCTTCATCCAGGAATGCTTGAAGTTGTTCATCCACCAGTCATTCAATCACCTTGCTCAAGAATGAAACATTTGAGACTAGTAAACAGTTACTGAAATCTCCAGGCTCCAGGGTAGGCTTACATAAGAACATAAGAGAAGCCAATGTTGGATCAGGCCAATGGCCCATCTAGTCATACAGTGGCCAAAAATACCCGGTGCCATCAGGAGGTCCAGCAGTGGGGCCAGGACACTAGAAGCCCTCCCACTGTTCTCCCCACCCCCCAAGCACCAAGAATACAGAGCATCACTTGCCCAGACCAAGAGTTCCTATCTAAACCTTGTGGCTAATAGCCACTGATGGACCTCTGCTCCATATGTTTATCTAATTCCCTTTTGAAGCTGTCCATGCTTGTAGCTGCCACCACCTCCTGGGCACACCACAGCCTGTTTCAAGGCTGGGGGCAACTACACCCAATCTCGAGGAGGCATTAACCACCTTTTGGATGCAGTAAGCCAGCCAGACCCACCCTCCTAGCAGATTTAAGAGCCAGGAAGGGCAAGGGTCATACAAACAGGTGGTAGGCCTTAAACCTCCAACAACTCTGTTCTTATACCCAGACTGAATTAAATTGAAAAGTATCCCAAATAACTGGACAAGCTGGCATCCTGGCACCATCTGACTGTGTCAGTGCTAATACAGAGTCCAAGTTGGCACAGAGGCCATAGAAAGAATGTTTAAAGTATTTATAAATCATACTTTCTATTAAAAATGCTCAAGACCAAATGAATTCCAGTTGTTACATATACCAAAAGAATCTCTCTGAAAGAAATATCTGGGCGGATTTCATTTTTATTTCCTTAGACCTCACTCCAAATTGGCAAATGTTCAAAATCTTTTTAAAAATGTTTTCATGTAGAAGTTACACCTTTCAAAAGATGGAATAAGTTGTGAAATGCCTGCCCAAAGGACCTTTGTTAAGGGACATAATAGCAACAGTGGTGGTGGAAAGTGCCATCAAGTCTCAGCTGATTTATGCCAACCCCAAAGGGTTTTCAAGGCAAGAAACGTTCCCAGGTGGTTTGCCATTGCCTGCCTCCGTGTCACAAGCCTAGCATTCCTTGGAGGTTTCCCATACAAGTATTAGCCAGGGCCGACCCTGCTTAGTTTCTGAGATCTGACAAGATTGGGCTAGCCTGGGCTATTCACGTCAGGATATAATGGCAATGCTGCCACTTAACTTTGTGACGTAAAATTCATTTATGAAATTGAGAATAAATGTTCCAGTGCAGACATACCCAACCACACAGAAGCTTACCTTTTCCAACAATGCATTCTGCCATAATCGAAAGATATTGAGGTAGCTTCTGTCCCTGGCATTGAATGAAGTGAAGAAAAACTGCAGAGCAAAATAATAATGATAACGTGGATTATCACTTGATAATGCAGAGCAAAATGATAATCTACATGTTGTATTATTATACTGTTGTAATATTATTATACATATTATACTATTATACATGTTGTACTATTGTACTGTTGTACTATCATAAAATCCTGAAGTCATACCTCCCTGTACATATTTAATATATTTTTAAACAGAGTTATTAATAGAGTTTTTATTTTATCTTGTGACCAACTCGTAGGCCTCTGAAGAGGCAGCATATAAATGATTCAAATAAATATTTTCATCATTGCTTTTAACCTCTGCTTTTGCTTGTTTTTACATGGATTATTTCTGCTGTTTTTGAGAATTTTTATCCTGGTTAACTGTGTATTTTTGGTTCTTCTTATTCTATTGGCATTTCATTGTTCCTGTAGACTGTCTCAGGAACACTTCTGGGCTCAGAGTACAGCCTAAAACAGGAGTATCGAATATGCAGCCCGCAGGTTGGATCAGGCCCTCGGAGGGCCCCAATCCAGCCCACAAGGACCTGGCTGTTTCCTACTTCCTTTTCCAGTTCTCTTGCTGCTGCAATATCACAGCTTGCTTTACCAGTCTCTCTCAATCGCACAGGAGAGATAGATGGCAAGCCTCTCCTCTGCGATTCAGAGAGTCTGGTAAAGCACTGGCTGAGGCTCCTCCTCCTCCTCCCAGGGGGAGGGAGGGAACAGCCAGAGTTCACTTTCTGGCTAGGCTGCAGGAGACAAAGGGAAGCCTTTCTTTCCTTCCACAGATTGAGGCTCCTCCCTGAAGGGAGAAAGGGAGGGAATGAGGGAGAGCTTTCTTTGCTGGGCTGCCTCAATTGCATGGGAGAAACACCAAGCAACTTTAAGACCAACAAAGTTTTGTTCAAGGTATGAGCTTTTGTATGCCTTGCTACATTGTGTGTGTTTTGTTGGGCTCTTTATGCTAGGGCTCTCCCGGGTGCAACTGGGTTCCCTCCCCCTTTTCACTGTATTCATGCCCTCATGATCCAGTCTTTCTCAGTAAGAAAGCAATGTGAACTATTTTAGAGGAAGAATAACAATAAACCAGTGAGGTAGATTAGACCGTCCAGACCAAGTTTATCCAGCACATTTCCTTTGTATGAAGTTGTAGTTATTTCTCTGGGGAAGACTATAGTTTTGTAGATAAACACATGGCCCTCAGTCTGTGTCAGGATGTCTTCTCATGTTCTTGATCAGCACATGAAGCAGCTTACATACAAAAGGTTGCGATGCCCAGCCATTTCATGTTTCCCATGGGTCCTAGGTTAGGAGCACTGAGCAAGAGATTTCTGTAATGAATGTCAGTAGATCAAAGGTAGGTTTGCAGCTTACAGATAGACACCTGAATACTCAAGATTGCTGCAGCACAGACATTTTGATGCAATAATTCAGAGCAGAGGTGTCAGTTACTGGACACTGTTAAATAGGCAAAATATTGCAATAGTGCTAGTGTTTTAAACATGTTTTATTTAAAGTTTTAAAAATCTTTAATTGTGTTTGTCTGTGTTCTTTATAAAGTTTATATCTCCGCTACTTGGCATTACATTTTATGATACTCATGGCCCGGCCCAACAAGATCTCATTTATGTCAAATCCGGCCCTCAGAACAAATAAGTTAAACACCCCAGGTCTAAAATATTTTAATTAATAGAAACAAAGTTGGGTTAAGTTACGCAATCAGCCTTTTAACCAGATAAAAAAGTTTAACATTTTGTTGATGCACATCAGTTTTATTTATAGTTTTTCAATCATTGGTACAGAGTAAGACATTTTCCACGTTTACACACACACAAACAGAAAACATCAGCTTACTGTCTGCCAACACAGATACATTCCTCACCGCCAATGAAAAAACCCTTCCATTGAAAATTGTATGAGTGACTTGTCTTGCTCTTTGCTGGATTAATGGCCATTACAACTCTGTGTTTGTGTGTGTGTTACATAGCTGCAATGGTTAGCTGCAAAAATGTCCCTATTCAACCTCTTTTTCTTTTAAATAACCAAAGTGTATTGCACTATGAATATGCCAAATTTCAGGTTTCTGTTGAGGAAGTATCCTAATGAATTTAGCATCCCAATCAGCAAGTAAAGAGGGCTTCTGTGACTTGAGAGTAAAGCTACCAGGCCCTGCTGGGGGCTGGGTATCCCTTGCCGCCAAGTCCTGTTGCCTGCTGCTGCTGGCAATACAGAGTTCTTAGCATAACATTTCCAGCAATTCTGATAGCTATTCTTTCTCACTTCCAGGTAGCTCTAGGAATCACCAGGACTTCTATAGTAAAACCTTGCCTCCCCCAAACCTATTGTAGATATGCATTGGGGTTTGTTAGCTATATTTGTTTCTACAAAATATAGTTGTCCAACATCACTCAACATGAGAATGTATTAACTGATCCTGAAAAATGCTCAAGCTTGGGCAAACCTCAGAGGAATGGAGTTGCTGCTTTAAAAACAAACCAACCAACCTGGGAAGCAAAATCCAAGAATGCTTGAGTATTTGATCTGTGGATAAGGATGTATACCATATCTAACCACATGCCTCTAATAGAGGTGCAACTATATATGTTTGTTATTCTGGCTCATGCTTCCATCATGCTGACCAAGGTAACTCAAATTAGAGAATGGTGTGCTACACAAATTTTAATGAAAGAGTCAACAATAATTTAAACAGCAACACACCTTCTCTCCTTCAGTAGCAATCTGGATGGCATTTGGGATGAGCCGAGCTGTCTTTTCCTTTGTCATGAAGGTTATATCCTTCAACGCAATAGAAATCTGAAGTACAAAAACACAGATACAGCCTGAAGCATATAAAACAAGCAATGTAAAATAAGAACTCAGATTTCAAGGGAGAACTCAGGAGCCATAACAACATAGCTAACATGGATAATCATCACTATGAGGAAGTTGTTTTCAAACTTTTCTCCTCTAGGGAACTTTTCTCCACCTGCATCTTCTTATCTACTGAGGGACTCCTGCAGAATATTCTGCAGCATATTCTAGGCCAGTGGCAGTCAACATCTTCATATTCAGGTCCCACTAAGCACAGGACCAACAGAACAGCAAACATGTGATAGGAAATTATCTGACACCAGAATAACATGATAGGAAGTAGAGGAACCAAAGTTATGACCTCACTGACATCAAGGCCCAGTCTTTGGGTAACAGACCTGGACCTGGAAACACAAGCCAAGCATCAAGAGCTTTAGGGAGGAACAAGTCAAAAATCAGCAACACAGAGGAATCTTCTCCAACTGATAAACAGCACTGCCACATCATCCTACTGCTCCTCTCAGTGTGCACAAAGGGACATGATTCATTCTGTGTGTGTGTGTGTTAGCAGCAGGCCATTCCAAAGGGTAGCAAAAAAAAGCTTCCGGTTTTGGCGACTTGCTGGACAGGCACGCTCCATCTCACCCTGATGTGAGTGCCCTGTTATCACCGCAGATGGGAGGGGTCCCAGATGATTCGGGTGCCCCCGAGAGCCCTCATAGAGGGGTCACAGCCTGGGACATGAGGGGTGCCTCTTCTAAGGCTGCAGACGAAGAATTGAGGCTCCTCTTTGCCCCTATAGGTCCCGCCACCACAAATTGACCATGGACGCAGAGGCGTATGCCAGAGGAAGCGCGCAAGAGATCTAGCACTTCGTTGCTCCAATCCAGCCTCTGAAGCAACCGTCGGGATGAACTGTAAGTTCGAGCATTTTTAACTAAGCAGAGAAGCGACCAACCACCCGAAAGCCCTAACATGACTTGGAAGTGGAGGAGGAGTGGGAATCTCCCCCCCGGGGAAAAATCGCGGCATATAAAGCGAAGGGCAGAGAGCCGGTTGGTGTTGAAAATCAACATAGCCGAAGACAGTGTAGACCAACTCAGAGCGTAATTAAATACACAGACTTTAAATACACAGTGTCCAAACAAACTTTTTCTTATCTAAACAATGTCTCCACAAAGAGATAAAATGGTGCTGAAAAAGAAGACTTCTCCAGGAATTGCCATCTCAGTCATCGAGACACAAACCGGAAGTGCCTACTGATTTCCCAAACATGTTAACTATGGCTTTACACCCTCTGCTGGACCAGATGACTAATCTCAATAGTAAATCTGATGATCTTCAGAAACAGCTGAAAGAAACAACTACCAAGACAGAAGAAACTCATAAAACAGTTGTACAAGTTGAAGCTAAGACGAATTTGATAAATCAGAGACTGGAGGTGGTGGAAAAAAGAGCGGATTTCCAACAAGGAGCAGCTATTACAGCTTCAAATGGAGAAATCATCATATGTCTTGAGGTTCCAGGGTATCCCAGAACAAAAAGGAGAGAACTTAAAAGAGGTATTAAGTGAAGCATTGGCACCAGTGAGAGATCTGAAAGAGGAACTGATACAAAACGATATAGATATGGTTTATCGAACCGCCCCAGATTTCATTAATTAAAATAAACTGCCTGGTGAAATATTTGTTAAGTTCTCCAAGAAATCAATGAGAGATATAATTCAAAAAGCTACTAAAGGGATAACCCTGAAAATCCAAGATGAAGAAATCCAAATACTAAAAGACATTCCATTTGAAATATGAAAGCAGAGGAGACAGTAAAAAATCTAACTTCTTTTTTAAGCAAACAATCCATTCCCTATAGATGGACATTTCCAGAAGGACTTATCTTCAACTACAAAGACAAGAAAGAGAAAACTGACTTTTGTGGAGAAACATCAAAAAATAGCCAAAGAAAAAGGGGAAACAGAGGACACTAAACAAACTGAAGAAGAAAGTGAACATGAATCGGGAAACAGTGGAAGTACAACTGGCAAATCCTCAGAGGGCTTTGATAATAAAAAAGAGCAGTGGCTCCGAAGTTAGACTGACCTACGACAAGAGCAAACATAAGAAAAATAAGAAATATGCAAAATAATATGTAGTTTAACTCTGAAAGTCTTTTACCTGTTTGTTATATGAGAAACTGGTTTATATCTATTTTAGCTAAATATGCTTGCTTTAGTTTGATTTTATATTAATGCTAAACAGTTATATTCTTCTTGTATTTTTAATTTACTTTAAGGCTGGGAAATGCAATAAGCTTTTTATATAATTATGAAATATGATCCTTGCTTTAGGTTTGTATTTTAGTTTTAGCCCCCTTTTCCCTTTCCTTGTAAGTTGGTGTAGTAGAAAAGCAATTAAAAAAAATTAAAAAACCAAAGGGTAGCAAAAAAGAAATAAAAGATTCTTTTTATGAGACAAACAACCCAAGGTGTGAGAGGGTCATGACTCTCTATAGATTTTAAAAGAGAACAAGAGTGGCAAGTTTGACCTACTGATAAATCATAACCTGAAGAAGAGAGGTTTGTAGAGGATGATAAGCATTCTGTGTGAGTGGACAAGGGTTGGCATATAAATTGGTGCCATGTGGTGGGATGGTACTCCCAGTCTGGAGGTGTCCTTGAGGTAAAAAGCACTGGTAGAGAACACCTGTTGCTATGTGTGAAGGGGAAAATGGCCCTCTTGAGGTAAAAGTTCCAGGTAACACGTAAAGAGGCACAGTAAAAATAATCCTAGGCAGTTTTAAAAAGGGAAAGATAAGTTGGCAGAAAGGATTTGCCCTGCTGAGGTAAAAATTTCTGGTAAAACGTAAATATGGGCTATAATAAAGATCCTAAATACTAAAGAAAATAACGAACAGGTTTGGGAAGAAGATTGACACTCCTGAGTTAACAAAAAAGGGTAAAATTTAGGGATTGTCACTGAAATGCCTCCCAAGAAAATGAAGCCTGCTGCAAATAAAGATGGTGTCACCAGAGACTTCAGGCAATGACAGTGAGGTGGAGAGAGACTCAACATAGAAATAAGGAAAACTAAGGAGCTTAATTGGCTAAACTTGAACAATAGAAACAACAAGAAGACAACGAAGATGAAGACAACGATGAAGATAAAGATGAAGACGAAGACAAAGATGACGACAAAGAAGAAGAGATTGGATTTATACCCTGCCCTTCACTACCCAAAGGAGAGCAGTTTACAAACTCCTTCCCCTTCCCCTCCGCACAACAGACACCCTGTGAGATAAGTGGGGCTGAGAGAGCTCTGACAGAAACTGCTCTTTTCAAGAACAGCTGTGCCAGAACTATGGCTTGCCCAAGGTCATCCAGCAGGTGCAAGTGGAGGAGTGGGGAATCAAACCTGGTTCTCCCAGATTAGAGTCCACGCATTTAATCTCTACACCAAACAACTTGAATTACCACAAGAGAGGAATGAATTGAATCAGCCAAAATAGCAGCTAAAAGAAAAAGAAATGGAATTAGAAATTCAGAGATTAAGAGTGAGTGAATTTGAACTGGAGGGAGAGTTCAGACAGCTCCTAGAGTCCAGGCAAATAAAATCTGGAGTATCATGCAACACTTGCAAAATCTGCATATAACATAAATTACCAAACAAATCTTCATTCTGACAGTTTATCAATATACTGCCCCCTCCTCCACAGAAAATGAAAAGTATCTCAAGAAACAGTAAACTATGGTACATATCTCTTCAAAAATCATTACCACAGTCATTACACGTGCACACACCAAGTCTTACCGTGGTCTCCCATCGGAATATATTGCTGTAGAAACACAGCCAGTTTTCAGAGAGATACAGGCGTCCTTGAAGGAGGATATCCTTCTGGAGGGCACAGGCATAATCTAAAGAATGAAATAAGGCACATGCTTTTATAGTTAGTAAGACTCAGCTAAATGCAAGATTTGCCTGATTAATCAATGCCGTATTTCCATGGGACTTCAGTTAGTTTGTTAAAATGAAGGTGATTTCTTCCAAACATGTTATACTCAGTGCAATTTCTTACATTACTTTTTAAAAGAACTGCGTGCAATTATATTGTACAGAGGAAAAATAGCATGTGATTCATTCCTCACCAAAACTACATGATTAAGAACTATGTAAAGTGGTTGAAAAAGGCATTCCTGTACTGAAAAACACAGGTGCGTTTTGCCCTGGACAGTTCTGCATATCTAAAAGTGAAGCAAAATAAGTCTGCAGGCACTGTAAAGACTAACCACATTTATTCCGACATAAGCTTGGGTGAATCCACTCTTCTTCAGAAGAATATGGAGTACCTAATCATTTTACAGTAGGCCTGCCATTCCCTTACTGGTGGTGCAAAATTCCCCTCTCCTCATGGGTACTTCCCCACCACCATTCAGCTGACCAACCGGGGGGGAATGGCTAGAAATGGGGGATAATGTTGGCAGTGTCCCAACATGCTGAAGTCACTCTTAGCCTGGAAGTGACATCAGTGCATTGCCAGGGGTTGCTCTTTTATCCAAATACCAGAGTATCCCTGAGTGATGTGCTGACATCACTTCCAGGTGCACAGACAGTGACATCAGCATGTAGCTGGTAAACCTGGCAAGCCTATTTTACAGAGGACTTCAGAACCAGTAGTTACAAGATTGGGGGGGGGGCAGAGTTATACCAATGAAAAAGAGAGAGAGCTGTTGCAAATCACTTAGGTTTGAGTCCTGGAACTGGAACTAACTGTTGCTCTTAACTGGAACTTTGACTGGAACTAACAAGTTGCTCTTAACGAGTAGTGAGAGGTAAGAGGTTCCAACCTCTCATAGAGTTTAGATACAGAAAGATCCAATTAAAACATTAATAAATCCACTCAGAGTGGTTGGAGAAGAGGATAGGATTAGGATAATAAAACAGAATTCAGGGAGCACCTCAAAGGCTAACAACATTTATTCCAGCATGAGCTTTTGTGAGTCAGACCTCACTTCTTCAAATGCTACGAAGAAGAAACCATGTGTCACATTTTACAGAGAAAATTATAGAAAACGGGCAAAAGGGACTAGTTGGGGGCAGAAAGAGGCTTTGTATGAATCCCATCACAAATCTTTCAGGTATGAAACGGACTGAGTGTTGCAGATAATGGATGACAAAAGAGGACAGAGGTTCCAGACTCTTTCTCATGGGTGTGGAGAAACAAAAAGGATAAACAACAACTGAGGAAGAAATAATTTGAAATTTAAGAAAATTAAATTACACTCGTCAAGTGTTACTTTTTCCTGTTCCCACAGCTTTGCCTGCCTGCCACCTCCCATCCACTTCTGTTTTATTTTGCTACTATAAGATACAACATGATGTCGCATGACTACAGCACAAAGAGAAGATTCAATTCACATCTTAATTTGGTCAGGGATCCTGGAGGTTTTTTGGCCATCTTCTGGGCTTCACAAAGACTTGAAGTTTACTGTTTCTCCATTACAAATTAAAAGCCAGTCATGATTCTCTTCTCCTTTAAAGAAGACTTGTTCCATTTTTAACACCTGCCAAAGCCCCCAACTACTTGCCTTGCATTTTAAAATCAGAATGCTCCATTTGAGGATAGGGTTGCCAACCTCCAGGTGGACCCTGGAGTGCTCCCATATTTACAACTGATTTTCAGATGACAGACAAAATGCCAGTTTTGAAGGATGGACTCAATGGCATTACACCCCTGCTGAGCTCCCTCCCTAAATTCTGTCCTCCCCAGGCACCAACTCCAGATCTCCAAGAATTACCCAACCTAGCTAGAGTGGAGCACAACATGTTTGAGGACATCTAAAACTGTGGCAGGGCGCAATATTGTAACACTTGGAGGTCAGAGTAGGCCCCTTTTAAACTAATAATTTTATTTTGAATACTAAATTATGACTTTGCATACTTCTTGACTGACAGAACTTGCATTGGGTAGATTAGCCTATTGTAAATCCAGAAGTTTATTTATTATTCAAATTTAGGATGATTGAAGTATGCAAACTATCTCTTCAAAGTTTCAATTTGCTTTCTTTTACTACATCAGTGCAAACAGAAGTTTGTAAACTCAGACTAAAGTGGTTGTTTATTGCAGATCATACTAATTCTCTGTTTGATGTTTTAAACAGTCAGCCTTCCCAGTTCATGGTATGAAATATTGCTTACATTTTAAGAATGGTTTTAAACATTAAAGCCAAGTTAGTTTGTGTCATGGGCACTTCTGAAAGCAGCTCAAAATGCACATGCAAAGATAAGAGGATTTGCAAGGGCCAAGCCAAATGAATAAGGATTTGCAGAATGTTTTGAGAAGAAAAGAGAAAAAAAATCCAGAAGATTAAAGACTGTGTCAAACCCAGAGAAATAAAATATAAATGTATAAAGAACAACTGGATTTAAATTAGCAAGGTGTTGTAACACGAACGTTTGCAAGTGAAGTACAATCAAAGACCTTTTAAAAGTACTGCTTAATTGGGGGGGAGGGGAATCAGCACAATTGGCCATTCACAGAAGCTGCTCAAAGATAATACTGTGAACTGAATTTATGCAAGAACAACTAATAAAGGATGAAAAGGTTTATTCTGCTACCAAAGACCAGCCACCTTCTGGTGTTTTAAGCATTATCAGCAAAATGAACTATTGGGGCAGAAATGGGTTGATTAAGTCATACTGGAGTGGCCATATAAAATACTGGTATGCTTACCAGGTGTCTGCTTAATGGCTGACAAACTCCTGGTAATTGTTGCCAATGCCCACTGAAGCCCATCTGGTCAGCGGGTAGATGAAGAATGTCAAAATGGAGGGGTGATCTTCGTCACTGTGCGATGACATCACTTCCGGCAAACCCTGGAAGCGCTAGTACTTGCCCAGAAACTCCATACAGTATTGGGGCAAGTACTTGAGTGTCGCCCTAATGCGATGCTGGCACTTCCAGATCATGCCAGAATTGATGCCATCATGTGGCAACACACTGTTTCCCCCACAATAAGTACCAGTCTCACCTCATCTCCTGCCAGCTGCCTGCTGCCCAGCAACAGTAAATACTGGGGAAACTGATGTTATTATATCTACAATCATCATAGAGTTGCTGGGCATCTTCTTTCCTTTTGTCATTAATAGAAAGGTTTTTTAATTAAAAATTGTGTTCACAAACATCCTTCTATATTCAGCATGTAGCTCATCATTAATAAATATTTAAATTGTAATCCCTGACCTGGATGGCCAAAATTAACCTGATTTCATCAGACCTTGGAAGCTAAGCAGAGTTAGCCCTGGTTAGTATTTGGATAGGAGACCACAAAGGAAGTCCAGGGTTATGACACCAAGGCAGGCAATAGCAAACCACTTCTGTTCATCTCTTGCCTTGAAAATCCTACAGGGTCGCCATAAATCAGCTGAGACTTGACAGTGCTTTCCACCACCACCAAGTACTACATTCTCATTCACAGTCACCAGTGATGCAATGTTGGGCTCAGTGAGGAAGTAGACAGAAACCCTAATTTTCATATAAAACTTATAATAGTAATAATATTTAGCAACTGTAAAGCATTTTCAAATGTTCAACAATAAATTCTTTACTTCCTTGTCCTTATATAATTTCTAAAGGACATTTAATGGACATAGGTGGTTGTCCCAGCCCGGGACTGGCCCTCCCCTCCCCCAGGGGTGACGGGATGGCGGCAGCCGAAAGCACCCACCCCGCAGGCCCCAGGGAACCCTCCTGGCCCGCAGGCCTCACCCCACCTGGCCCGGGACTGGCCCTCCCCACCCCCAGGGGTGACGGGACAGCAGTGGCAGAAAGCGCCCATCCACACGCCTCGGAGACCCCGCGGGACCGCCTGGACCCACCTCACCCATTGGGAGGCATCTTGCCAGGCCAGGGGCAGCTTCTGGGCACTCGGAAGGGGCTGGTGAGTCCAGGAGAGTCAGGGACTGGCTGTGGGTGCCCTGGGGCCGAGCAGGCGGTGCAGACTTGGAAGGCGAAGGACAAGTGGCGGTGGAGTGAAGCAGAAGTGCGGAGGAGCGGCCCGGCGGAGTCCTGGAAGCAGGCCATGCCTCAGGAGAACGCCGACAGAGGCTGAGCAGGGTCCCACCCTGGACACAGCCAGAGGGATAAGGGGCCCAATTGGAGACCAGGGAGCCTGAGAGGCGTGAGGGGGAGCGAATGGGCAGAGGGTGGAGGGTGATCAGGGCGGAGCATGGGCTATGGAAGGGAATAAAAGGAGGGGAGTGACAGAGGCCGGGGAGGAAGCTGGATTGGGGAAGGTGGACAGAGTTCATCTGAAAGAGAGAGAGCAGAGAACTTCCACCTAAACAACCATGACAACCACTGTGCCTCACAAAGGTGATATAACCAAAGAGGACCGACTCTTGCGTCTGAGGCTTCCTGCACAGACCCCCGTTTGACTCCCCTAAGTCTGGGCCATGCTCCGTCCTCCAGGGAAGACGTGGCCTCCGATGCAGGGCATGACAGCGGTCTCAAATGGTTACTGCCTCTTGAAATCTTTCTACTACTACTTTCCTTCATCTTCTGTCACTTGGTTTCTAAGCACTGTTTCCTCTAGAAGCAGGGGTCCAACTTCCAAGGCCAGCATCATGCATCATTTAAGATGTTTCTTACCCCGAAGGGTGCTCCTCATTCTGTGATCGCACAATAATTGAGAGTGGCACTTGGGAACGTAGACAACCAACTTCAGAGGGAGATGATCACTTTCTGCTGTAGGGGCTACAAGATTTTCTTGAAGGATATTGTGCTTCCCACTTTTGATGGGGTTCATCTGACTCCTAGGGGGTCAGACTTCAGCACTGCAGCTGGAGAAGCAAATTAATGTAGCTGCAAAAAACAATTCCTTCCAACTCAGTCTCGTCTAGAAGATGTCTCCCTACCTTGACTTGGCCGATCTGGCCACCAGGATTTATGCTGCAGTAGCACTGAGATTAGGCTACTCCTTAGTCTCCCCTTAAAGTCCACTTGGAAACTCTAGTTGATGCAGAATGCTGTGGCTCAATTATTACTGGAAGTAACACAGAACATGCATATGACCCCCATTCTGCAGTCTCTCCATTAGCTGCCCATCAGTTATCAGGCTGAATTCAAGATACTCGTTATTGCCAAACACTTTGCAATTCTTACAACACTGTAAGGTGAATATTATCCCAATATCACAGAGGAGAGGTATTGATGAGTGAGGGGTTTTGTCTAAGACCACCTAATAAATTCATGGCAGGAGTAGAACCTGAGATTTCTTGATTCACAGAATCTCTTACCAGCTGTACTATACTAGTGTTCTTATCATAGGAGTTCAAAATTAATAAATGGGTCCTTTCTTTGAATTTCCACCCTGGATTCAATTCTTGCTGTCCTTTCAGATTTCTCTACAGCCACAAATTCTAGAAACTTAACCTCTAAAAGAAAAGGAAAGTGGCCATTCCAGGGATTCCAGTAGTAGTAGTAGTAGTAGTAGTAGTAGTAGTAGTAGTAGTAGTAGTAGTAGTAGTACCATTATATAACCCATTGAAGTACCTTACCTACAACAAGCCTTTCTAAATCTGGTAGGTGTGGGAACTGTCTTTTAAATTCTTCATTCCTGTATTTGTAAGTAGAGCTTGAGATCTACAAAAATGAAAAGATTTAAAGCATTTTTTAGTCACCTACGACAGTCTTGTAGAACACAAAAAAACAGAACTGGATAATTTGATTTCACTGTATGCGTATGATTTAGAGCAGTAACTTAAGCACCACAAGTATATTATTCACTCAGCACGCAAAACGAATATTAGGGATGTTATCAAATTTTGTAACGGGTTCAATAGGTCAAGTTTCAATGACAGTTTCTTTGCACTTTGGATGAAACTGCAGTTCTCTTTTTGCTTGACCACATTAAAAAACTCAACAAACAAACTGCTGCTAAAATTGACTCCTGTTATTGCATCAGCTGTGTCTAAACGTTGTTTTTTAAGCAAAGGGAAAAGCAGACATTTGACAAGGAAAGTAGACAGGCTGAAAAATGGTCTTCCCAACTATGTACAAAAATTAAAAGAAACATAAATACATGATTTAATATCCCTAACAACAATGCACTGCTATATTGATATTTTTGGCTTTTTTGTCATCTACACAAACCCCTGACAAGGCTGAGATGCAGTTTTAAAAACTAATAGATAGTCTACCGAATGACATTAATGAATACTGAAGCATATTATGTTGCATTTCTAAGGTGGCCTTTGCAGTATGGAAGCTACTGCACACAACTTCTTTCCACAACGGTAAGATGATGCAAGAAATCCCAGTCATTCAGAAGCTGCCCTCCCTGCATTTCCTGCCCATACCTATGTTCCTCTTCCTGCCAACTACTGTGATACTCAGTGGCTCAGATACTCTTTGATGTGCCACATGTGGCTCTTTGAGGAATTGTCCTCCAATGTGGCACCCACCCCATGCTCCAGGAAAGTGAGCAAGGCCATTGCCCTTTCGAGCTTGTGGTTGATAGTGGTTCCCACCTTGAAACAGCTGCTGCTGAAGGGACTGAAGAATTGTAAGCTTTAAGCAGCAGGCTGCATGCTAGAGATAGGAGAAAAAACCTCCAACCCTCCAACCCTTTCTGCAGCCTCTGCACTCTCATCCCAGCACTCAGGCAGCTGTCAGGAGGAAGGAGAGGTGGCTGCAGAGAAGCGAAGGTACAATAAAGCCTGGCAACCAGCATCGGATGGGGAGAGGTGCGAATTTACCAGGGGTACGATCATCATCCCTCCACAATGATGCAACTTCCAGTACAACCCAGAAGTCACATCATCATGTTGGGGGCAATGCTTTAGCAATTGTTGTGAGGTGAGTACTAGAGTTTCATCCCCCAGTGTGATGGTGTCACTTCTGGGTCGTGAAGGAAGTTGCATCATGACATGGGGATGATGATTGCCCTCCCCCATTTGGCTAGCCAGTGTCCTCCTGTCATCAAGCTGAGCGGTATTAGGCAGCAGAAGGCAGCAGTGGGAGATCTCCCATCCATAAGCAGGCTAATGGGAACCCTAGGGTACAACCACTACCACCACAGCAGCCATGCAAGAAAACAGTAACCTCACACAGTGGCATGGTGATGTTTTTATTCCTTGTTCTCCATGATTATCAGGACGATAATCCTCTTTACTAATCTCACTCTGTAGCCTGAGTGGCTCTTCTTATGCTGGGGAGAAAGTGAGAAGTCTGAGAGAGAAGCCCTTCCCCCTCACACCAAATACATAACAGCTGGGTAAGGTTCAACGGTGGCTGGGGAGAGACAACAATACATGCTCAGAAGTAATTTGTTAATTTAAAAGGCTATAGTTAATTATTGTTATATCTTATGTTGTTATAGTATGTGTGTGTTGGAGAGGAGCTGCACAGGGCATACAGTAGTTATGTGGCTCTTTTGGCTGATGGTAACTGTGAATGTGATAACTCTCCATGAACTGAAGTAGAGCCTCATCTCCCTCATGGCTTGGAGATTCTTATGTTGCCTTCATGATACATGGGAAAAAACATCCTGGAGAGTCCTCCATACCATAAATGCAGCATGAAAAATGGAGCCAGGATATGCCAGAAAGGAGACCAGTAAACATGGGCCCATTCTGCATCTAGCATTCACTCCACTGTTTTACCAAACCCACTTTCACTTTCTTTGACTGTTGGATTTTATAGAAGCCTCCACTCTGCACGACAGTTTCACTTCCTTTGATCTCTCGGTTTTATGGTACTGTCTGCATAGATCTATTATGGCCATTTAGGGGTGACTCAGTATGGTGTTGGCCCAGGGTATTTGAACGTGACTTTGAGCCACATCTTATTCTGTTCCAGTGTGGGTTTGGTAAAACAATGGAGTGAACGCTAGATGCAGAATGGGCCATGGAGAAATGTACACTGAACCTGCAATGCAAGATGTTCCATCCTGTTCTGCTAACATGCTTCAACTACAATCTATGGGGATGTCACTTTTAACTCCAACCATCAAAATGCTGCAAAGCTTGGTGACACTGTGAAACAAAATACCATGACAAGTTTTGATTCTGGACTGAATCATATTGCTATATGCAAATATGCTAAATTCTATATTGCATATTCATAAGTTTCTTAAGCGGTTTTTTAAGCTGTTCCCTTTCTCTCTTCATGTCTTTTGTAGTCCAAAGAACTGTATAACAGATTTGCATTAATTTTTATCACATTATTGTGCAGTTGACAGAAACAAGGGCTACAGGCTCTTTGCACCTTGAGCCTGTTAACTTGGATGTCTAACAGACCAACAGGACTTATTTTCAGTTGAGTACTTTTCTAATTGCTGCCTAGAAATGCTAAAGATGATGGGGGGGGAAGCTAAATGAAACAATTGCTGCTTTACAGAACAACATCATTACTATGGCCCGATTCAGATGTTTATTTTTGTTTAGCTTTCTCACTGACACTTAAGGTCCATTACAGAGTAAATAAACAGAAAAAATGTACCACACAACATAAACATCCAGTGAACAATGCAACAGGACTAGAAATACAAAGAATCTAAAACAACATGAGTAACAATGAGAAATGCTAACTGCCTAAGGCAAGATACTGTTATGAGCAACCCAGAATGTGGGATTACAAATTATAAAGCAATGGAGTAAAGGCCAGTTGATACCTACAATAATAGCCAATGAATTGCAACATGGAAATTATGTGTGATGATGTCACACCACATGTGTATATTGTTAGATGTGCTGGAAGAGACTCAGCTGAAAGCATCACACTGGCATCAGTCTAGTCTGGCCCTCAGTTACACAACACTGGGCACCTTTTTTTAGCAGTCTAGCATCCAAAGGGATAGGGTCTCCAACTGCTTGAGCCAGCAGACCAACCAAGTAAGTTCAGACCTACACACTTCGGACGTACAATAGATCACTAACAAAAAAAATAAATGAATTCTAATATAAAGCTTGAGAAAAAATAGACATAGCCTCTTCAACAACTTATCCAGTTTAAGGAATAACACTGCTTTTCAGGTCAAATAGGATTTCTTCCAACTGCAGGCTGATTACAATAAGGCAGCTAAGGTAAAAGAAGACTTCCACAAGCACCTTCAACCTAGCACATTTCTCAGACCAAGGCAGCAACAGCAAAATCAAAACTCTAGGGAGACTTTTCAAAGCTAAACATTGCGTAGACTGTATCTCTTGAGCCCAAACAGCACTATGACACCATACCTCACCTATAAACCCCTTTGTTGGCATACAAAGCCATGTCTGTTTTTCCATAACCTGAACAAAGACAACAAAGTGGGCTTTTTTTACAACTGGCAGATACAATTTAAGATAGCAAAGGGGAAAAAGATACCTATCAGTTTTAGTCTCTAGAACAGGCTGTGGTATGGAAAATACCTTAAATTAAGCTTTTTGTTCAGAGCTGAACTACTAATTTACATTCTTAAGTGGAACCCATTCATGTTGTTTTTTCCAAGCACAATAATCTTTTAGTACTGAGATCAAATTGGAAGGACAGCTAACAGAGATTTTTAAAAATCCTCTTGAAAAATCAGCAAGCCTTCTGTCACGCACTCAAGTTATCAGTGCTTCAGTTCATGCATTTAAGAACACAGAATTACAACATGATTGCAGTTTAAGAGTGCGGTTCAAAAGCCCCACACAAATACAGTGGATTTCTTAATCTTTTTACCTTATACCTTTCACTTAATCCTTTTACCGTAAACCTTATAAAAGCTGGCCGTGAGGGATTGCGACGTGCCCTCAGGGAGATTATCAACAAGTCCTTCGTGGAGGGACTGTTCCCGGGGGCACTCAAGGAAGCAATGGTCCGCCCTCTCCTGAAAAAACCAACTATTGGCCTGTCTCCAATTTGCCCTATTTGGGCAAATTACTTGAGAGAGTGGCGGTGATTCAGTTGCAGAGCTTTATGGATGTAACTTCCATGCTAGACCCGTTTCACTCTAGCTTCCAGCCAGGTCATGGGATGGAGACGGCTCAGGTTACCCTCACAGACAACCTCAGGAGGCATCTGGATCAAGGCGGTATGGCGGTGCTGGTGTTGTTGGACCTGTTGGTAGCGTTTGACACGGTCGACCACCAGTTACTGATCCACTGCCTCAACAACACTGGGATCCAGGGGCTTGCCTTGCAATGGCTCATCTCCTTTCTCCAAGGTCGGGGACAGAGGGTGGTGTTAGGGAAGCAGATGTCCCAGAGGTTCCCACTTATTTGTGAGGTTCCTCAGGGGGCAGTGCTATCCCTGATGTTATTCAACATCTACATGTGCCACCTTGCCCAGATTGCCTGGAGGCATAAACTGGGGTGTCATCAATATGTTGATGACACCCAGCTATAACTGTTGTTGGGCAGTTGGTCCGGCTCTACCCCTGATGACCTGGAGCGGGCGCTTCAAGACGTTACGGGCTGCCTTAGACTGAGCCGATTGAAATTGAATCCAATGAAGATGGAGGTACTGTGCCTAAGTCAAAGTGGGCCGGGGGGTAGGGATCCCACTACCTTCCTTCGGTGGGGCACCATTGGTGCCAGCGCCGAGGGTTAGGAGCTTGGGAGTGCTCCTGGATGCCACCTTAACAATGAAGGCTCAGGTAGCAGCCACTACCAAGGCAGCCTTTTACTATCTTCGGCTGATAAGGCAGTTGGTTCCCTTCCTCGAACGCAACGGCCTGGCAACAGTGATCCACGCTATGGACACCTTGAGATTAGACTACTGCAACGCTCTCTACATGGGGCTGCCCTTGTCTCAGATCCGGAAACTGCAGCTAGTGCAAAATGCAGGGGCCAGGCTGTTGATGGGTCTCTCTATAAGGGACCACATCCAGCCTGTGCTGAAGGCATTGTACTGGCTGCCAATAGTTTACCGGGTCTGTTTCAAGGTGCTGGTCTTGACCTTTAAAGCCCTATATATGGTCAGGGGCCTACCTACTTAAGGGACTGCCTTTCCCCATATGTGCCCCAGAGAGCACTGAGGCCGGGGCTACAAAATTGCCTGGCTCTCCCTGGCCCGAAAGACACCAGACTGGCTACCAACAGAGCCCGGGCCTTCTCGGTGGCGGCCCCTTACTGGTGGACGTCAGGGCCCTGCAGGACCTCTTACAGTTCTGCATGGCCTGTAAAACGGCGCTCTTCCACCAGGCTTTCGATTAGGAGCTGCCACTGAGGAATTGAGTCATCGGAACATCTATGACCGTAGAGCAGTGATGGCAAACCTTTTAGAGACCGAGTGCCCAAACTGCAACCCAAAACCCACTTAAGTATCGCAAAGTGCCAACACCGCAATTTAACCTGAATATTGAGGTTTTAGTTTAGAAAAAACAACTCATACATTCAGGGCTGGATCGCCCATTGGGCAAACTAGGCGCTCGCCTAGGGCACCCCCGGCCTCAGGGGTACCAAATGGCGCCCCACTCCCCCAAAAAAGTGCCCCCCACCGCCCTAACTGGGCACCCGCTGTCGCCACCGCTAGACCCCCGCCCCCTTCCCGGCTTTCCTGGGGGCCCCGCAGCCATGGAGGCCCCGGGAAAGCCAGCTCTGGAAGGGAGGGGGCGGCGGTGGCGGCTAGATCCCCCGCCCCCTTCCCGCTTTCTCCGCAGCCGCAGAGGCCCCGGGAAAGCCGGCTCTGGGAGGGAGGCGGCGGCGGCTAGACCCCCCGCCCCCTTCCCGCTTTCCCGGGGACCCCGCAGCCGCAGAGGACCCGGGAAAGCCAGCGCTCCACCCCCAGTCTCCAGGTCCCACCGGGAGGTTGGCATCCCCAGTGGGGGGCGCCCCAGGCTGTCCTGCCTAGGGCGCCCAGACACCTGGAGCCGGCCCTGCATACATTAACATCTTTTGTCTTAAAAGAAAAACATGAGGTTGGTAAGCCAGGGGGAGAAAGAGATAAGTTGCCTCACTAGCAAATGTAGTTACTGATCACCAGTACACGGGTTTAATAAGCACATTAATTCTGAAGTGTAAAGTTCTAATAGGGATGGCCATTTGAAAATACAATTTAAGCCAAGGGGTTGTAAAGAAGAACAGAGAACCAACCCAGCATTTTAAGACAGCCTGGAGATCTCTCTCTCTCTTTCTCTCTCCCTCACAACCCCCCCCCCCATGTTTTAAGACAGCCTGTATCACGATCTTTCTCACACACACACAGAACCAACCCAGCGTTTTAAGATAGCCTGGAGATCTCTCTCTCTCTCTCTCTCTCTCTCTCTCTCTCTCTCTCTCTCTCTCTCTCTCTCTCTCTCTCTCTCTCTCTCTCTCAAAGGTGCCACCGGACTCTTTGCATTGCTACGGAGGGGGTGAGAAACACACAGATCTGCCGTCACAGAGAGCTTTTACCTAAATAAGTCTTGGAGCGATTTCCCACAAGCTGTTGCTTTGCGCTCCCTCTTCCCTTCGCCCCGATCATGTCAATTTCACACCATGCGCTGGGTAGTGGCATGTTGCCTCGCAGTTTCACCCAATTCCCCCCGTGTCTACTCAAGTCTCAAAAAACAGGATTGAGACACTGGGGAAATCAGGTGAAGCTGTGGGGCAAAATGCCACCACCCAGCACATGGTGTGAAATTGGCATGAAGGGAAGAGGGAGCACAAAGCATCAGCTTGTGGGAAATTGCTCCAAGGCTTATTTAGGTAAAAGCTCTCTGTGAGGGCAGATCTGCATGTGTGTGTGTGTGTCCCTGTAGCAATGCAAAGAGTCCAGTGGCACCTTTAAGACCAAGGCTTATTTAGGTAAAAGCTCTCTCTGTAGGCAGATCCGTGTGTATGGTGGGGCAAAGGGAAGAGCAAGCGTGGAGCAGCACCTTGTGAGAAATCAGTCTTGATTGGTCTTAAAGATGCCACTGGACTCTTTGCATTGCTACCTGGGGGGCACACTTAGCGTGGCCCTGCGAAGACAGGGGGGTCAGGGAGGGCTTCCGGGGGCCTGTGTTTAGCACGGACCTGTGAAGATGGGGGGTTGGGGAGGGCTTCCCAAGGGCCCGCACTTTAGTGCAGCCCTGCAAAGATAAGAGGGGGGTTGGGGAGGGCTTCTCAGGGGCCTGTGCTTTAATGTGGCCCTGCGAAGACAGGGAAGGGTCGGGGAGGGCTTCCCAGGGGCCACTGGGATGGGAGATGGGCAGGCAGCGGGCTGGCAGGCAGTGGAAGCCCAGAGCAGGGAGGAGTGGAGGCGGAGCACCCCGCCCTATGGGTGCTCTGGTGGCTGGATTGACGGCACATGTACCCACAGAGAGGGCTCTGTGTGCCCTCTCTGGCACGTGTGCCATAGGTTCACCACCACCGCCCTAGAGATACCACAGGTTATACCAGTAATGCACCGTCTATTGAAGATCGCCATCATCTGTATTTACATTATATTTTAATATTGTAGGCTGTTTTAACTAAGTTATTGTATTTATTGTTTTTATATTAATTGACTGTTGTATGCCGCCTTGAGCCAGCTTGCCCGGCAAGGCAGGATAGAAATCAAAGCAATAAATAAATAAATATTTATGAAGACAACATTCTGTGTGCGTGTCACTGCATACAGGTACATTGTCTATGCTGCTCCTAGAAAAAGAAAACTAAAATGCCCCACAGCACAGGCATTAAAGCCCCTAGGTTGAAAACTCTTTAATGAAATCAAAATAAATTTCAGGCTTCCGGTCGGAGTTAAAATGGCGAATTAACGCACTTTGCGATTTGGGCAAGGTGAACGGCGGTATCTGACGACAGTTTGGGCTTTACCTGGCCCAACGCAGCACTCCCCAGGCGGGGGAGTGACGAGCAAGCAGCCAAGCCTGAGAGGGAGTTGAGATCGGTGTTGATAGGCTTTGGAGGAAGCTTGTTTACACCTTGATCTCCTTCCACGGAGAGGGCAGTTGCAAGACAGCACTACAGATACCAGCCCGGCTGAGAATTCAGCATAAATCCGCCATCTACCGACCTCTTTAACATCAAGACTAACATCGATTGCAGAAGAAGCACTGCGAAACCCCGAGATTACAAGTAAGGTAACAATGAACGTTTGCTTACCGGTCTGAAGAAGAATGCAAAATTAAAACGTACGGATAAGCGCACAAAGCTTTAAGGAACTAATCCGCTTGATTTAAAAGTAAAAAGAAGGCTTTCCTTTGGAGAAAACGGCAGAAAAGTGACTTTGTTTTGCATTCCTGTGGTCAGCTAAGACTAAACTTTGCGTAGTAGAAACGAAACTAACTGTGATTCTATGGTACAGAAAGTAGGCTAGAGTGGACGCTTTAAAGTTGTTTTGCCGGAAGTAGATGGACGTTTTAAAGTGTAACACCGGAAGTCGGATTACCAAGACGG
Source organism: Gekko gecko (assembly GCA_029375565.1). Classification (NCBI taxonomy): domain Eukaryota; kingdom Metazoa; phylum Chordata; class Lepidosauria; order Squamata; family Gekkonidae; genus Gekko; species Gekko gecko. The sequence continues at coordinate 47,579,981 of JAPDNY010000004.1, forward strand.
ACAGCTGAACAGGAAGTTTCAAAGGAGCCTACTCTAGCCAGAAAACCATAGAGAAATTGCGCCCGCCATTTTGAGGAGGACTAAACTTTAAAAAGCTATTTTTAAACCAAAAAAGCAACAGAAAAAGTTATAAAGGTGGCGATTTGACTTTATCATTGACAATATAAAGATTGGTTTGTTTTGAATTTGCCTCCAAAACGGATTTGAGGTCAAGACCAAGGGCCGCCTCATCACCAAGTCCAAGAATGTCTGCAAAAGAAAAAAAGGAGTGGCAGGCCGCTATGCAGGCGATGGAGAAAAGGATGACAGAAGTGGTGCAGAATTTAGGGAAGCAAATAGAATCACAGTTGCAACAACAGATGCAAATACAACTGGAGCAAATAGAACAAGTGCAAGTCCAAGTACAAGAAAAAAATATGGTAAAGCTGAAAGAACTGGTACTAACAGAAGTGGCAGGGATAAAAAAAGATACAGAAGAAGTTAAAAAAGAGGTTCAAAGTCTGGTGACAAAATCAGCAGAAATGGAACAAAAAGTGAAAAGAACTCTCCAAGAAAATACAAGATTGGAGTCTATGATGGAATATAGGGCTACTCAGAATCATCTGAGACTGAGAGGAATAGAAGAGGAGGAAGACCAGGATATACGTGCATTAGTAATAAACACGTTGACAACTTATATAGGTGAGGATCAAGGAGATTTGGAGTCAGACTTTGACTTAATTTACAGAGTGAATTCAGCTTATGCAAAGAGAAAGAAATTACCCAGAGATGTGATTGTTCAGTTTGTGACAACAAAAATGAAAGAAGATATCTTCAAAAAGCAATTTACACAACCGTTGGAAATTAATGGAAAGAAAATAATAATTTTAAGAGAAATTCCGAGAATGATTCTACAAGACAGAAAGAAGTTTAAAAAACTAACTGACAAGTTAAAAGAAATGGCCATCAGGTTCAGATGGGAGATCCCACAGGGACTATCATTCTCGTACAACTCGGTGAGATTTACAATTAAAACAGAAGGAGACTTGTGTAGATTCAAAGAGAACAATTTTGATGATTTTAAAGACATTTAATTCAAAACACTGATGGATTACAAATTTTTATCTTGGAACGTAAATGGACTAAATTCACCAAACAAAAGAAGATTAGTGAACCATTGGCTAGAGAAACAAAAATGTAATATAATTTGTTTGCAAGAAACACATATTAGAAAACAAGACAGTAAGTATCTGATTAATAAAAAATTGGGAGAAGAATTTCATTCATCAGCAATTAATAAGAAGAAAGGAACAGTGATATACATTTCTAAAGAATTGGAACCTAAACAAATCTTCTCAGACAACGAAGGAAGATATGTTGGTGTGGAAATAACGATGTACAGAAAAAGGACACTGCTTGTAAATCTATATGCACCCAATGGGGCAAAAGAGACTTTTTTCAATGATCTGACAAGAGAGTTGGACTGTTTAAACTATGATCAAACACTTTTAGCAGGAGACTTTAATGGCACGGTTAATAATGTACTGGACAGAAAGTCTAATGCAATTGGAGAAGCGATTGGAAAATTGCCAAAAAAAAATTTTCAGTTGATGAGACAAGAGAAATTAGAAGACGTTTGGAGGAAATGGAATCCTAAGATTAAGGACTACACATTTTATTCTAACAGACATAATTCCTTTTCTAGAATTGATATGATCTGGATGTCAGAGGAGATGGCGCTAAAAACTCATAAAATTGAAATTTTGCCAAAAAATAACTCAGATCATAATCCTTTACTTTGGATGTCAAAAGAAAAACCAAAACAACTATACTGGAGGATTAATGAAGATTTATTGGATCAAAAAATAATTAATGAGACATTAAAAAAAGAAACGAGAAGTTTTTTTGAAATGAATCTGAATAAAGGTACTGATATACAGATTGTTTGGGATGCATACAAAGCGGTAATGAGAGGTTTACCTATTTCATTAAACACAAAAGACAGAAAGCAAAGGATGCAACAACAAAATGATCTTTATGAAAAAATTAGACAAAAAGAAAAGGAATTAAAGAAAAGACCAGGGAAGAAAAAAATTATTAAAGAGATTCATCTTCTACAGGATCAGTTGAATGTCTTATTAAACAGAGAATTATATTGGAACTTGAAAAAATTACAACAAAAAGCTTTTGAGGGTGCAAACAAACCAGGAAAATTTTTAGCGTGGCAGTTGAAAAATAGAAAAGAAAGAAATTTCATAAGCAAGATCATTGAAGATGGAAAAGATGTTGTGGATTTGAAAGGTATAAAAAGAGCCTTTTTCAAATATTATGCAAAATTGTTTAAAAAGAAAGGAATCGACCAACAGAGAATTAAAAAGTATTTGGACAATATTGAAATACCAAAGCTGGGACAACAAATTAAAGAACTACTCAATGGTTTAGTAACAAAGGAAGAAGTAATAATGGCGATAGAGGATGCAAAATTGGGCAAAGCTCCAGGACCTTTACAGCAAAATTTTATAAGAAATTCAAGGAGGAGCTAACCCCTATTTTAGTACTTCTGTCAAATGATATAAGGATGACCAAACGGATCCCAGACTCATGGAAAGAAGCAAATATTTCACTTATACCTAAAGAAGGTTTGGATTTAACTGATGTAAAGAATTACAGACCAATATCGCTATTGAACAATGATTACAAATTATTTGCAAAAATAATTTCGGAGAGGTTGAAAAAATATTTGAAAGATGTCATAGCGGAAGAGCAAGCTGGTTTTTTACCAAATAGACAAATAAGAGACAATTTGAGAGTGGTGATTGATGCAATTGAATATTATGACAAACACCCAGAAAAAGAAGTTGGATTTCTCTTTCTGGATGCGGAAAAAGCTTTTGATAATTTGAATTGGGACTTTATGCTGCAAGTAATCGAAAAAATGTATATAGGACAATCTTTTTTAAACATGATTGTGGCAATATATTCAGAACAGAAAGCAGCTTTGAATATAAATAAAGAAAAAACAGATTTCTTTCAAGTTCAAAAGGGAACAAGACAAGGCTGCCTGTTGTCTCCGTTATTGTTTATTTGGATATTGGAAATATTATTGGCAGAGATAAGAAAAGACAATAATATCAAAGGACTTACAGTGAAAGGCTTTACATATAAATATAGAGCATTTGCAGATGATATAATGTTTATGATTCAAGATCCAATTGAGAATATACCACAACTGATGAGAAAAATTGAAGAATTTGGAACAATTGCTGGATTTTACGTCAATAAAAATAAAACGAAAGTGATGTGCAAAAATATGACGAAACAGAGACAGATTGAACTTCAAGAGAAAATTAAATGTGAAGTAGTTACAAAGACTAAATATTTAGGTATTGAATTGTCTATGAAAAATATTGATTTGTTTAAAAATAACTACGAAAAAGTTTGGTATAAGATTCAACAAGACTTGAAAAAATGGAATACCTTGAATCTATCGTTATTGGGAAGAATTGCAACTGTAAAAATGAATGTTTTGCCTCGCTTGATGTTTCTATTTCAGACTATTCCAATATTAAAACAAAGTAAAGTATTGGATACGTGGCAGAAAGAAATATCGAAGTTTGTATGGGCAGGAAGAAAACCAAGGATTAAAATGAAAATTTTATGTGATGCAAAGGAAAGAGGAGGACTACAACTACCAAATCTAAGACTTTATTATGATGCTGTCTGCTTAACATGGTTGGAGCAGTGGATTAACCTTGAGAATAAGAAGTTGTTGGCTTTGGAAGGTCATGATAATAAGTTTGGATGGCATGCATATTTATGGTATGGAAAAGTACAAATAGACAAGTTTTTTAAACACCACTGTTTAAAAGACGATCACTGTTCGAGACTTGGATGAGATATAAAAAATTCTTCTCGGAAGAACGACCACTTTGGATAGTGCCGGCAGAAGTGATTAATCCATATTCAAGAAATCAAGGTCTAGATTGGTTACCTTACAAAAGCCTTTTAAATATTGAAGGGAAAAACTTTGTATTAAAAGACAGAACTGATGTTGAATTTGAATATGATTGGTTGAGTTACAGACAGATTTATGATCTATGTAAAGCTGATAAAAGGAAATATGGCTTTAGAGAAAAAAATAATGAAATTGAAACTGTATGGGTCGAAAAGGGTAAAAAAATGATTTCAAAATTGTATAAGGTGTTATTGAAATGGTATACTGAAGATGAAACAGTAAAAGAGCAAATGATAAAGTGGGCAGTAAATATAAATAATGAAATATCTATGTCATCTTGGGAAAATTTGTGGAAAAAGTCAATGAAAATTTCAACTTGTATAAATGTTAAAGAGAATTGCTATAAAATGATGTACAGATGGTATATGACTCCTAAAAAAATTGCTATTATAAATGATAGCATGTCTAACAAATGTTGGAAATGTAAGAAAAAAGAAGAGTCTTTTTACCATATGTGGTGGACTTGTGATAAGGCTGTAAGGTACTGGGCTGAGATTCATAATGAGATACAAAAAATTTTGAAATGTACTTTTAAGAAAGACCCACAAATGTTATTGTTAGGTCTTAAAATGGAAGAAATAAATGTAACCAAGAGAACATTACTATGATATTTGGTTACAGCAGCCAGAATGACTTTTGCACAATGTTGGAAGCAAGAAAAAACACCTAAAACATGGGAATGGATTAAGAAGATGCTGTTTATGGCAGAAATGGACAAATTAACAAGAAAATTAAATAACGAAGAAGATGAAAATTTTTTCGAAGTTTGGAAAGACTTTCAAGAATATCTGTTGAAAAATTGGGATGTAAAACGTGGTTTGATTTGTTTTGACAACTACTAAGGAGAAAGTGAAAGGGACTAGTTTTTTAAATTGTTACCATTAGTAAGATAAAGTAAGTTTAGTTAAATGTAACTGAATAAGAAATATCAATGGGGTTGGAGCATTGCGGGAAGCCGTGTTTGGGGGGGGAGAGGGTAAAAGGAAATGGATATGTATTTAATTGCTTAATTTGTATGACTGTGGAAAATATATCCGATAATAAATTGTATTTATCAAAAAAATTTCAAAAACTTTGTTTTTCACAGGGTCCAGTGCTTTTGTTCCAAATGCCCTACGATTTTATTCTGAAGTGCTGCTAGACGTACAAAAGTATTTTTGACATATACGCATCTGCCAACTGTTCACACAAGTAATGAACATTTGCCAATTGCAACATCAAGCAATCATTTGTTTGTGTGAATGACCATAAAACATGAGAGAGAGAATGTTTTCAAATAACCTCACTTTTCAATCAAGTCAGTTGCAGATTCAGATAAGAATCAATAACGAGCTAAGTGTTTCACTCTGAACCAGTCCATCGTGAACTAACCCCCTACCACTTATATGTAATGCTTCAGGAAGTCTCTTTCAATGTATCTGAAGAAATGTGCATGCACACCAAAGCTTATACCCAGAATTAAAATTTGCTGGTCTTAAAGACGCCACTGGATTCAAACTTTGTTCATTCCTACAAATGTCTTTGAGATGTTTTTAGTTTATCCATACAATTGGAAGGAAGGCAGCATCATATAGCCTGATCTCATCAGATTCCAGAAGCTAAGCAGGGTCTGTACTTGGATGGAAGAGCGCCAAGGAAGACTCTGCAGAGGAAGGCAATGGAAAACTACCTCTGCTTCTCAGTTGCCTTGAAAGCTCCTTGCTGGGTTTGGTTGCCACCTGACGGCACTTATGTACTACATTTTGCATTTTACAGTTCTGCTCAAAGGCGGATACCCTTTCCATTTTCTTAGCACTGTAGAATCTACCCCTTTCACCATGAAAGTGGCTCAAAGTGACACTGCACTGACAGAAGGTATTGGCAATATCCATTGTGTGGGCAGGAAATTAAATCACACTCAGCTGGCAAAACTATGCTTTAGAAGACACTGATGTGCACAGCATCCCAGGTAGAAATGTTGCCTTACCAAGACCAAGACCAAACTATAAAAACTATAATGGGGGGGGAACACTATATAAAATCAGGAGCATCCTGTCCTTATATATATTTGAATTTTGGTTTCACTACATTCTATGCTTGCCATAATTGATTCGGCTCAAGAACTGGCAGTCAGAAGACACTGGCCAGGGCTGACTGGCTGCTTCGCAAAGTCCCGTCCACGTCAGCCCCGGTCAGTGTTTTCAGCTCAGTCTGCTCCAGTCCTTCGACAGGAGAGGACCATCTGGAGTGTGAGCGCAGGGACAGGCCTTCAAGGCTGAGGCAAGTGAGAGAAGCCCTTTTCCACCCCCCACACACCATCCCCTGGGCCTTCTATGAGGGGACTAGACCCAGAGAAGGCCTTTTCCGCCCCACACACGGCATTCCCTGGGCCTTCTATGGGGCACTAGGCCCAGAGAAGGCCTTTTCCACACACCCCACGCCATCCCCTGGGCCTTCTATGGGGGCAGTAGGCCCAGAGAAGGCCTTTTCCGCCCCCACACACCATCCCCTGGGCCTTCTATGGGGCACTAGGCCCAGAGAAGGCCTTTTCCGCCCCCACACGCCATCCCCTGGGCCTTCTATGGGGCACTAGGCCCAGAGAAGGCCTTTTCCGCCCCCCACATGCCATACCCTGGGCCTTCTATGAGGGGACTAGGCCCAGAGAAGCCCTTTTCCATCCCCCACACACCATCACCATCCCCTGGGCCTTCTATGGGGCACTAGGCCCAGAGAAGGCCTTTTTCGCCCCCCACACGCCATCCCCTGGGCCTTCTATGAGGGGACTAGGCCCAGAGAAGGCCTTTTCCGCGCCACACACGCCATCCCCTGGGCCGTCTATGGGGGCAGTAGGCCCAGAGAAGCCATTTTCTGTCCCCCACACACCATCCTCTGGGCCTTCTATGGGGCAGTAGGCCCAGAGAAGCCCTTTTCCCCCACACACTGCCTACTGCCCCCATAGAAGGCCCAGGGGATGGTGTGTGGGGGACAGAAAAGGCCTTCTCTGGGCCCAGAGAAGCCCTTTTCTGCCCCTCTTCCCTTCCTTTCCCCCTTTTCCTTTCTTCCTCTCTCCTTTCTTTCACTCTTCCCCCTGTTCGTTGGTTCGTTCCTTCCTTCCTCCAACCGTCTCTCCCTTCCACCTCCCTCCCTTCCTTTCTAGGGCCCGTTGTCTTCCACCACAATGGGCTTTGCTCCCTAGTCAGAATATAAAAAGGTATTGCATTATTTGCTTTTGGAAGAAAGTTTTTTATAAGATGACTAGAAGGAAAGAAGCAACGGGGCAAAGTGGTCTTTCTTGTGAGACTGGGTTCCTGCCAGAGCTTGGATGGCTCAAACAGCCCTTTCCACTGATCAATAGCATTTCTTTGCAGGGTCATTCTTTTACTGAGCCTGAAGTCAATTAACAATGAGTTCAGACATCAGTTTCTCTACACATTCTTCCCCTCCTGGAGCTTTCAGGTTTTAATTGTAATGACTATTCTCATGAAGGCACTCTGGATCCATGTTGACTCCTTTACCATCTGCCAGTGTTATACCACTCTTTGGCAACAAAAATAAGAGGAGTTGTTCAAATTAGTCACATGTACATAATGTATGGTAACATAAAGATCTGATGAGAAAGCTTTAGGAGAGTCATGCCTGAATTTTACTTCCGGACATTTTGTGTTCTTCATTTCCTCTGAGAGTGCACTGGAGGAAAGAGTCTCCTAAACTCAAGGCACTCTTCCAGCCACCTACTGACAGAAACAGAACTTGGCATGTGTGTCATTATGACTCTGTCTTGGGCCCAGGCCCCCTCTTATCTGCAGAGTCTGAAGGAGAAAGATGTTGAGCTATTTCAGATTAACTGTACAGACCAATCACAATCTTCCCATTCGTACAGACCTGGAAAAACATTCTCAGAAGGATCAGATGTATGTAACTTGCAGACATGTTACTTACGTCGGGCCCCACATCACTAAGAATTATTTTTCTACAGTGGAGATTAATATAACACAGTAATAACAGTAGTTTAGGAGGAGGAATCCACTATAGGATAAAGCAGAAGGTTTTGGCTCCCAGTTACTGAATCGTAGATGCCTGTTTAAAATTGCCCACTCAACACACAGCCCAAAAGGAAATGAAGGATATGATTTTGAAGAGGAAGACAACGAACGAATATCTGGAAGTCTTACATCCTTTGTGTTTGTTTGTTTATATCCTATTTTTCTCCTCTGTTAGGTTACAACATTGTTCTCCTCTATGAGGTTGGTATGGTTGAGAGAGAACAGCAAGCCTAGTAAACTTCCATGGAAGAGCAGGGATTAGAATGTGAGTCTCGCAGATTATAATTAGCTAAACGTTGTGCTCACAGATGGCCCTAAGAGTTGTTCCATGGGCTGGTCTTCAATGAGTGGATGTACCAGTAGCATAAACCCATCCAACCTCTGCTGCAGTAAAAACACATCCAGCTTATATCAAATCAGACTATTGGCCCATTTTAACCTAGTATTGTCAGCTACAGCCAGGAGGACTCTGGCTGGGGTTCTCCAGAGTTTCTCCTAAGACTTTTTTCAGTGGAGATGCCAGGTGTTAATGCTGGGCTGTTCTGCATGCAGACTATGTGCTCCACTACTAAACTAGGCCCCAAACAAATCTAGTCATGATGACACAGTTCATGCAGTACTGTAGGGCTGCCAGCTTCCAGGTGGGGCCAGAATTACAGCTGATCTCCAGGCTACAGGGATCAGTTCCCCTGGAGAAAACAGCTGTTTTGGAGGGTGGACTCCATGGCATTATACCTTGTTGAACTCCCCTCTCCCCAAACAAGGTGCACCCCTAAATCTCCAGGGAGTTCCCCACCCAAAGTTGGTAACCCTCTGATACCCTCACCAAGCCCCATCCTGATCTATCTAGCATGAAATTTTGAATTTTCCCACAGTTTATGGCTCAAACAAGACTAGACAAAGATCACATGTCACTTTCAATATGAAAATCTGCATGTTCATACAGTTTAGAATGGGGTGTATGTTTTTAAGGGACATGTCTTTTTGCCTTTAAAAAGCTTTTTAGCAGAATAGTGAAACCAAGTGGAGGTTGAAGGGCTGATGCTGCCATCCTTAGAACGCTTTCCTCAGAGTAAGCACCACTGAATAAACCAGACTAAGTTTCTGAGTAAAGCTGTTGAGGACAGGCCTCTAAGGCTGTGGTCACATGGCAAGCTAACTGCGATTTGTTCCCGCTATAATTTAATCGGGAATATTTTTCTTCGGGTTGGGATGTCTAGATGCAGCTGGCCCCTCTCTCTCCACCGCCCACTCGCCTGCCAGCCCGTCTGGCACTTCCTTCCCCTTGCCCGCCTCCAGCAACTTTTCACGCCACCTCCTGCTGCCCAACCAGCCCCAGCTCGATGCTGCTGGCATCCCTCCCTCCTAATGCTGCAGCTTCGGGGACTCCTGGGGCACACTCTGCCACCCGCTCACCTGCAAGCCCACCCGGCACTTCCTTCTCTGCCCACCTCTTCCCCCCAGCAACTTTACCTTCCGCCTCCTGCTGCCCACCGCAGCTTCACTCTTGGGGCGGGCAGGACCTTTCTCTGCACTGGATGAGTGCTTGAACAGTTAAATAATGAATTTATTAAGTGCATGATTGTCCAAGTGCTCAAAGCCGGAAGCTGTAAAAAAAAAACCACCCTAATCGAGCGACGAATGGTCAGGCTGCCCTAATCGCGATCATTGCGAGAGATGGCTGTCCAGATGGGTGAAATCGCAGCTTCAAAGTGCAAATACCCAGAAAGTACTTGATTTTCCCGATCCAGGAAAACATGGGAGAGAACCAGGAGCACTGCACGAATGAGACTGCTTTGGCACGGGAGTCAGATTGGCCCATCTGATAAGCAAAATTAAACGCAAGAGGGAACAGCAGCGAACCCCAATCAAAAGGACTGTGTGACTGCACCCTAGACCTCATTTCATCCATATGACCCCAAAGCAAATAGAGACTGCCTGAGTCTACAGTTTGCATTTTCTGGAGGATTGTGGGTGGAAGAGAATACATTGTATAGTGAGGTATAAAATAACCAGAAATATATATTCTTTCCTACAGAGCAGAGTTGCTTAACGAATATGTGCATATTATTTTGACTGTATTTTCTCCTTCCATAAAACAATACAATCATAATAGAGCTTTCCGATGCTTTTTAACTTGTTTATTAACGATTTGGAATTGGGAGTAAGCAGTGATGTGGCTAAATTTGCAGATGACACAAAGTTGTTCAGGGTGGTGAAAACCAGGGAGGATTGTGAGGCACTCCAAAGGGATCTGTTGAGGATGGGTGAGTGTGCGTCAACGTGGCAAATGGGGTTCAATGTGGCCAAGTGCAAAGTGATGCACATTGGAGCCAAAAATCCTAAATATAAATACACGTTGATGGGGTCTGATCTGGCAGAGACGGACCAAGAGAGAGATCTTGGAGTCGTAGTGGATAACTCGCTGAAAATGTCTACACAATGTGTAGCTGCAATAAAGAAGGCCAACGCTATGCTGGGGATTATTAGGAAGGGAATTGATAACAAATCAGCCAGTATCATCATGCCCCTGTATAAATCATTGGTGCGACCTCATTTGGAATACTGTGTACAGTTCTGGTCACCACATCTCAAAAAGGATATTATAGCATTGGAAAAAGTGCAGAGAAGGGCAACTAGAATGATAAAAGGGTTGGAACACCTTCCCTATGAAGAAAGGTTAAAATGCTTGGGGCTCTTTAGCTTGGAGAAACGACGGCTGAGAGGTGACATGATCGAGGTTTATAAGATTATGAATGGGATTGAGCAGGTTGAGAAAGAAGTACTTTTCTCCCTTTCTCACAATACAAGAACTCGTGGGCACTCTATGAAATTGCTGAGCAGTCGGGTTAGAACAGATAAAAGGAAATACTTCTTCACCCAAAGAGTGATTAACATATGGAATTCACTGCCACAGGAGGTGGTGGCAGCTACAAGCATGGACAGTTTCAAGAGGAAATTAGATAAACATATGGAGCAGAAGTCCACCAGTGGCTATTAGCCACAGGGTATAGATGGGAACTCTCAGTCTGGGGCAGGTGATGCACTCTATTCTTGGTGCTGGAGGGGGCAGCAGTGGGAGGGCTTCTGGTGCCCTGGCCCCACTGCTGGACCTCCTGATGGCACCTGGTATATTTTGGCCGCTGTGTGACAGAGTGTTGGACTAGATGGGCCATTGGCCTGATTCAACATTGGCTTCTCTTATGTTCTTATGTTCTTATGTTCTTTCAGAGTGTCAAAGTGTTCCTGATTCAGCTAATAACAAGACATTGTGAAGCTATGCCATTTACATTAAGGGTATAATTTCTTTCAAGCTTTTGGACAATTGTAGTATGATAATTCTTAACCAGGGCCATGTTTCTGCACATGGACTTTCCCACCTCCCATCTCCCATAGTATGATAATTCTTAACCAGGGCCATGTTTCTGCACATGGATTTTCCCACCTCCCATCTCCTGTGGAAGTCTGAAATGCCCTCTGAAATCCTGGTCCTGCTTTCCTCCAAGAACGGGGGAGGGAGGCCATTTCAGCATGAGGTGGGAGAACTGCCCTCTCTGGGCAGAAATCCTGGTGCCTGCAAAAACATCTAGTCTGGATCCAAGCCTGTATTTTGAAAGTAGTGAGGGCTGTTCAGGCCTCCCACAAGAGCCAAGACACTGGCAAAGTTTCTTTCCATGCTCAGTTATCAAAAGCAAAATATGCTTTTGTAGGAACAGCCCCTCGAGCACCTCAGCTGCTTCCTTAGTAGTGAAATTCTTCTTTATGGAAGAAATGGATTCTATCTAGATTTAGGGCTGCCAGTTTCCAGGTGGTGACTGGAGATCTCCCAGAATTACAACTAGTCTCCAGATAAAAGAGATCAGTTCCCCTGGAGAAAACAGCTGCTTTGGAAGGTAGACACTATGACACTGTACCCCACTGAGGTCTCTCTCCCCTCCCCAAACTCCACCTCCCCAGGCTCCACCCCCCAAATCTCTAGGCATTTCACGATCCAGAGCTGGCAACCCTAGTCTAGATCAGCAGAATGTTGGAGAGACAAGAAACTGCAGGGAATTGTTACAAAACGTCCCATCAAGTGATTGTGTAGTTAATTGTATTGGAAGCATGCAGTCTCAATTTCTGGTGGTTTATACATCACCATAGACACACTGAACTCATGTGTTAGTTGTCTGCATATATACTAATGAAACTAGCCACACATACGTATTAAGTATAAGGATCAGATACTTAAGTAAATCCCTGAAACTAGTTCTTCCAGATAAGTAAGGCAATCTTTCTCAGCTTTCCAAACCAAAAGGTAAATGAACGTGATATGTGCACATAGTAGCCATCAGGACACAGAATAGTATTTAAATAACTCTTCCTCCTGCTATAGTCTAAAGTCATAACTCATATATACATGTTTAAGTACATGTGTAAGTACTTAGCAATAATCTCTCACCTGTTTAGGAAGGTGATGCCATGTGGTGTCTCTGCATGACTCAGAGATGCCACAACACTGACAGCTGCATAATAGCAGCATTACTCCCACTGAATGGTCATATTTCCTCTATAATGTACAATCACATGCTGAATCTTTTCCTCTAGTTATTTGCACAATCATTTGCACACAGCTTAGCTAGTTCCACTAGAATTGGGTGTCATTTCATAAGTTACAGGGGTTCCTCCCCAAAAAATGCACAATTGCTTTCTAAATATCTTTGCACATGGATCTCTTAAATTTTGATGAACCAAAGAAACTGTCATATTTACCCAGTTATACCTTAATAAATTTAAGATGATCCTCCTTTAAAAGGAATTTTAAAATACCCTAAAAGTTTTTCATTCCTTGTATGAAAGTTTATCATTTTTTATTACTTGTATACAAGGTTAAAATCCTTCCCCTCATTTTCTTAACAACATATGTGGAGGGAGATTAACCCTCCTTTCAGGTAAATAGGAATAGTTGTTTAAAAACAACCACAACTAGAAAGCAGCTAACTTCATACACTCACCACTCACTCACTTATACCAGGCTTGAGCTATTAATCTTTTTCCCCCAGAAATGTTTTTTCTTCAAAGTCATACCACTACTACACTTACAAAAACAATCTCCTTGTAGGTGCAAAAGTAGGCAGCAAACACCAATACACATTCCCCAGCAAGTTAAAAGCTGTGAGCCCAAGTTAGCAAACTGGGTAGGAAACCGAAATCCTATACACACCATCTTTGAAGATCCAGGCAAACCAATGCCAACTGCTTACTTGCTTACATGTATGCCAAAGTGGCATACATAATTTTCCTCTTCCCCATTTTATCCTCACAACAACCCTGCAAGGTAGCTTAGGCTGAAAGTCTGTGTCTTCCAGATGCTAGTTTGACAGTCTTAATGGTTATACCATGCTGGCTACTTCTGACCCTGAATCTTCCTGCATTCCTACTACTTAATCCATGGTGAAAATAAATGCAAGTGACCAAGGGAATGATTTTTACATTTAATTCAGGTTATAGTTTAAATTTCAGAACACAAAACTGCTTGACTGCTTTGTTTCAAGGGCAAATAATTGTATTATATTTCTACTACATAACTGCAATGTTAGTAAAGCCACCTCCTGCCTTGCTTGCTAGGAGAGGAGCCTTGCATTCCCAAATCAACTTATTAGCTGTTCAACTACTTGGCAAATATTTTAATCAGCTTGAAGAGACAAGAACCTTGCTATCACCAGCTAAACTCTTGGAAAGGCTGCCTTTAATTCCCAAGAGCACTGATAAGAGAATTAAGGAGATTCAGAACTGGTAAGCTGCTGCACAACATGGAAGGGATAGCGTTTGATAGATGGGGAAGTTGAAGGATCTAATTCTTGCTCTGGGCATCCCCAGCAGTATTCACCAGCTTGTTCAAATGAAAAAGAAAACAGTAATCTGTTGTGGTTTTCATCTGTGCAGGGAAGTGATGTATCACTGTTTTCCAGGCACATATATACATGTGTATGTATGTATGTTTAAAGCCCCAGTGAGATATTTCACCCTTTTCAACAAAAAAATACCAAAAGTAAAGCCTTAAAACAGTTTCAACTGCACAAATGGTTCAAAGATTACAGCTAGACTCCCCTAATTCTGACTCATCATCCCGAACCCACACGCATATGAAGGAACATCGGCAAAACAGCAGCCTAAAGATATCATATCTAGCAATGCCTGTTTACAACACTGGTATATTTAGGCCTGTTTTTATGTTTCAGTATTTAGGAGAAAGAGGAAAGATTTATCAACTGCAAGTGCGGCTTAAAACAAACTTTTACAGTATAAATGACTGCAAAACTCCAGAACTGCTGCCAAAAAACAACACATCATGGACTGCAAGGAGATCAAATCAGTCAATCCTAAAAGAAATCAACCCTGACTGTTCCCTGGAAGGCCAGGTACTGAAGCTCAAATACTTTGGCCACCAAACGAGAAGGGAGCACTCACTGAAGAAGACCCTGATGCTGGGAAAGACTGAAGGTAAAAGAAGGAGGAGATGGCAAAGGATGAGATGGTTAGACAGTGTCATCGATGCAACAAACATGAAATTAAGCAAACTCTGGAGCAGGACGGAAGACAGGAGGGCCTGGAATGATGTGGTCCGTGGGGTCACAAAGAGTCACATGGGGTCCATGGGGTCACAAAGAGACTGTGTGACTGAACAATAACAACAAAAATAATGCCACAAAGTTCACCTTCCAAAGTGGCCATTCTTTCCAGGTGAACTGATCTCTGTCATCTGGAGATCAACTGTAATCTAAGATCTCCAGCCACCACCTGGAGGCCGGCACCCTTAGCCCCGATACATAATGAATTGGGCAGGGAGGGGTAGGGAGTCTTTCAAGACCAGATTCTGACTTAGGCTGCAATGCTATAGATAATGACAAGGTAGAAAGCCCCAGGGAATTCATTAAGACTTACTTTGCATAAACATGCACAGGATCAAGCTGCTATAGCTTTTTTTCACAAAATGCGGTTCCACTTCAATCATATCTCCTCTCTGATCTTTTTTGATATACAATGGAGGATCAAGAGTACATCATCCCATATACATATGAGAAATACATATGAGAAATGCAGTGCACATAAACCCAAGTAGCTGTTCAGTCACAGACTGTATGAGGGAATCCAGTTATGCACATGGAATTTTAATTTACTTAAAATGATTCTACCTTGCTTCTCTCCTAACACAGGAGAACTCAAACGTATGCCCTGCTTTTCAAACACTATCCAAGGAATATTAAGGGACACCTAGGTGCACCTCTTTGGTAGATTAGATTGAGGGGATGGAATCAGCCAATTTAGGTCACTGTCCTTCTGGAATGTGTTAACAGCATGTTTTAACAATATCTCCCTAAAAAAGAGCTCCACAAGACCACCCTACTAGGACAGGGACCAGTGTTCCCTCTAACCTGAGTCAGTGTGAGCTAGCTCACAGTTTTTTAGTCTCTGGCTCACACTTTTTTGTCTTAGCTCAGGAAGGAGGGCTCCAGAGAAAACTAATTTATGCAGTAGCGAAATCGCTCACACACAACATTAATGCCAGTAGCTCACAAAATAGATTTTTTGCTCACAAGGCTCCACAGCTTAGAGGGAGCATTGACAGGGTCCATGGTTTCAAAGCTAGATAACAACCTAACTTGGTTCAGGCACAGCTCTCCACAGCCCTTTCAACTAACCTTCCAACCAATAGCATTACACAGCTATTTTTAGATTTAAATTAATATAAGCTGTTATCCATCCTAAAATAATTGATACAACACAGACACACTAAGAACCAGAGAACATAAGAACATAAGAACATAAGAGAAGCCAATGTTGAATCAGGCCAATGGCCCATCTAGTCCAACACTCTGTCACACAGCGGCCAAAATATACCAGGTGCCATCAGGAGGTCCAGCAGTGGGGCCAGGACACTAGAAGCCCTCCCACTGCTGCCCCTCCCCAGCACCAAGAATAGAGTGCATCACCTGCCCCAGATTGAGAGTTCCCATCTATACCCTGTGGCTAATAGCCACTGATGGACTTCTGCTCCATATGTTTATCTAATTCCCTCTTGAAACTGTCCATGCTTGCAGCTGCCACCACCTCCTGTGGCAGTGAATTCCATATGTTAATCACTCTTTGGATGAAGAAGTATTTCCTTTTATCTGTTCTAACCCGACTGCTCAGCAATTTCATAGAGTGCCCATGAGTTCTTGTATTGTGAGAAAGGGAGAAAAGTACTTCTTTCTCAACCTGCTCAATCCCATTCATAATCTTATAAACCTCGATCATGTCACCTCTCAGCCGTCGTTTCTCCAAGCTAAAGAGCCCCAAGCATTTTAACCTTTCTTCATAGGGAAGGTGTTCCAACCCTTTTATCATCCTAGTTGCCCTTCTCTGCACTTTTTCCAATGCTATAATATCCTTTTTGAGATGTGGTGACCAGAACTGTACACAGTATTCCAAATGAGGTCGCACCAATGATTTATACAGGGGCATGATGATACTGGCTGATTTGTTATCAATTCCCTTCCTAATAATCCCCAGCATAGTGTTGGTCTTCTTTATTGCAGCTACACACTGTCTGTGTTTGTAAACTGGCTAGAATGAGAATTTCAAATATTTATTTACTTCCTTTATACCAGTTTCCCTCTAAGCTGAGTTAGATTGAGCTAGCCAAATCGCCTGCTCACAACTTTAATGCCAGTAGCTCATGAAGTAGAGTTTTTGCTCACAGGACTCCAAAACTTAGAGGGAGCATTGCCTTATACTCCACCTTTCTCCCCAATGGAGTCCAACAAGTTACGGAGTCCAACCTTCTCCCCAATGGGAACTCAAAGAGGCTTATGTCATTCTCCCACTACTCCATTTTATCCTCACAACAACATTGGAGCTTAGGTTCAGACAGGGCATTCCCAGAAACAACAGGAGGAGGGAATCTGTGGTCTTTCAAGGAAGTGTGGAATTGCTGACTCCCTCCCTTCCAGCTACAGAAATCCTCTGGAGACTTACGAATCCTGTCTCGCCTAGGCTTGCTCAATCAGAAAAGATGAAAGAACACGATACCCACACTGTTGAGTCCACACAGTTCTTCTTTTGAAAAGATACAGGGGGGGGGGAGATGACCAAAGTCTTTGCTTTCCATTAGCTATCTTTTTGGGAACTCCTTGCAAAGAAACACTGCAGGTATCACTCACACCTTGGCAGAACAAGTTACAAAACAGAAACACAGAAGCAACTAGCCCAAACTTAAGGACAAGGGTTCTCTCTCTCTCTCTTTCTCCTGTACTAACATTATAGATGGTATGTGCTCCTTATGAATGCTATAGAGACTGAACACAATTAAAATTGTATAGGTAAATTCTAAAGTCCATTTTTGCTGGCAAGTCTTAGTAAATTTTATAGATCCTACCTTGAAAGGTGTAATCTCCTCTACAGGTGAGCTAGCAGCAAAATTTACTGGAAACATAGCTGCATAATAAATATCCCATAATACAGAGCTGCCTTTTGTGCAGGGGCAGTCAGCCTAGTGTTGAAAGACATAGCCCAGTGGTTTTAGGGATGGGTTTTGCTGTTGTATCCCAGCTATTTTGACTGTATGACCAGGTGAGAGCTTATGAGTGCCCATGCTTGTCCTCCAAGTTGCCAGGCCATCCTTTGGTTTTTATATTACAGAACATGCTGCTGATGACGACATTGCTTGCATACTTGTTATGAATCAAGATGCAAAAAACCCCCACAAGCCATACTTAGCAGCTAATAACCCTTCCAGATGTTACTCAAACACCTAATTAGTGCAGCGTAAGATGACAGTTTGGCGCAATTATAGTGGGTTGTAAGGCTTAACGTTTTAGCAGAAGAATGTTAGTGCCTGATCTGGCTCATGCAAACCCCAAGCTCCTACATCTCCTTAATTCTGCCACCATGCTGTACCTTGTGACCAGACTGGTGTACAAAGTACGAAAGCAGCCACTCTCTAAGCTCTCTTCCCCTCCAATGTTTAAAAGGACAGGGTGGGGGGACAGAACAGTCTTTGTGCATTTGTTCTACTTTATTCTGGTTCAGAAACTTTCCTACAAAGCAGCCGGAAGTACGGGCCCTGTCATAGAATTCTTTGCGTGAAGAAGGCAGAGGTTGGGGAAAGGAAATTTCTGAGTAGGGAAATTCCTGGAGAGTTGGGAGTGGAGCTTGGGGAGGGTGGAGTTTAGGGAGATGATGGGGTTGCCAGCACAAGGCTGGAAACCAGTGGGACCAAAACTCAATGGGAGGAATGGCTGCTACAAAATGGCTCCCACAGGAGGCAAAGCTAGCCATAAAATGGCTGCCACAGCTCACCTTCAGTAGAGTTGCCAGGTCTGGGTTCACACTTCAAAGTCATTTTCTCCAGGAGACCTGATCTCTGTTGTAAAAGTGGGAGATCCCCAGGCCCCACCTGGAGGCTGGAAATCCTAACCTTCAGGCTCACGGTGAAGATCTGTGTTGCTGTAGTGGCAGCTGCTGCTGTTATGTCCTGACTAGTGAACTGACTGTATTCTTTTCTATGTTAAGCTTAAAGTCAGGACTAGGATTGTAAGCCTCGACAATCCTATTGGTTGCTGTAAGCCTACACTATTTGTAACCAATCAGAACTGAATAAATAGTTATGGAGGGAACAAACCTCATTGGTCTTTATCCCTCTAATGTTATTGGCTGTTAACTTATGAAGAGGCGTGGTTTTGTTAGCCCGCACTGTTTAAAAAGGGAGCTGTGCTCCACTGTTTTGTGTGTGTTGTCTGATCGTCTTGTTGAATTGAATAAAGCTGAAATCACTGTTGAAATCACTCTCTTCGTTATGTCTCATACTTAACAGCTGCCAAAGCAACAATCTGCACAGCCAATCAAATCTCCAGTGGCCCATCAGAAACCTTGCTGTGCAAAAGCCCCATCTGCCTCTGCTCGCTTCAAAGATATATTTCAAAGCTGTTGTTGTTTTTAATCAGCAAAAGGGACTAATCAGTCAAGCAGGACTTCAAGATTACACAGAGTCATACAGGACTGGTAACCTGCAGGTGGGGCTGGAGATCTTTCAGAACATCTGGACTACAGGGATCAATTCCCTTGGAGAAAACGTCTGGTCTGGAGGTAGGGTTTCCAGCCCCCAGGTCCGGTAGGGAAACCCAGCCCATAAACAGGGATGTTGCCCCTAAACAGGGACGTCATCACATGGGGGACAACTCATGGGGACAGTCTTGTTTTGGGGCAAAAACTCTATGGTTTGAGGGCAAATTTACCACACAGTTTCACCTAAAAACCAGAGCGTTACCCCTGGCAGTGGCGACAAGATGATATCACTTCCAGGTGATGTCATTGCATTGCACTATGTCATGTGAGTCCACCCCCACCCACCCCTGAAATCCCGCCACCAGATCAACAAGGGGACCTGGCAACCCTATCTGGAGGGTGGACTCTATGGCCTTATTCCCTGCTGAAATCCTTCCCCTCCCCTAACCTTTCCTTCCCCAGACTCCACCCTCAAATATCCAGGAACTTCCCAACCTACGGTTGGCAACCCTAGACTCAGACCACCATGGAACTTGAAAAGACGACAAAAATTCAAAATTGTGGCAAGCTGACTCAAGTCTGGATCCAGCACCAGATGAGTGCCTCACTCCCTCTAGTTTCCAACTTCTATGAATGAGGCCATTACAGGTAGGTCAGAGGCAGCCAAAACCACTCCCCCCCACACACACACATTTTGCTTCAACTGAGCTCAGGTGGCAGTCTTCTCCCTGAGGAATATTTCAGACTGAACACTTGTTATTTTCACTAGGTTTTGATTCCTGTGAGTTGCTTTGAGAGTCAATAAATACACAACAAACAAACATTTTATTTATTTATTTATTTATTTATACTTTCGGCTTATATACCACCCTAACCCCGGAGGGTCTCTGGGCGGTTTACATAGCGGTTCTAACCAACCAATTTTAACCTAACTAGGGCCACATAGTCTACAGGGTGGTGACTGCCTACCAGCACCCTGGGCTAGTTGTCATCCGGCTTCCTTCCGCGGCTTCAGATATTGGCGTCCTGGTGCCCTTCTGGAGCCGATCTTCCAGGCAGCTTCCTCCAGCAGGTCTCTTCCTGGTGCGTGGCTCTGTGTTGGCTGCAGTTCTGGCTACTGTCCACAGGTGGCTCCACCACGCTGCGCCGCACGACACCATGCTCTCCAGGCCTCCACTTCTCCAGGCTCCGCCTCCAACATTGCTCAGGTTGCCAGGAACTACTCACTGCCATCACCGCCGCTGCCACCACCGCCGAAACCTCTGCGTCACAAGGAGGAGGGGGTGCCCCCTGCCACCTAGAGCAGGTACCCACTTTTATCTACTTGCATTTATGATGTTTTCAAACCGCTGGGTAGACGGGAGCTGGGACATGGGCCGGGAGCTCACCCTGGCCGCAGTGGGTTTTGAATAGCCGTAATGGCTGTTCGTTAATGCTACTTTTGCAGGCGGTCTTACTTATGATAAAGTGAACTAAAGTAATTCTAGAGGCACAAATAACCTTCACAAAAAGGGGAAGTTTATTTATTTATTGTACTTATAACCCGTTTGATTTATCACCTTTATAACCCGTTTGATTTATCACCTAACTGTAAGATCCACCCTTCATTAATTCCAGCTAACCAATATTCATTGCATGTCCTACCTCCAGCCTCATCGACCCCTAAGGCATTTACAATCTAGAGAGTTAGAAACAAACGCATTACCAGGGAGGAAGTGTCAGAAATATTTTCTGCTCTTTAACAAGAAAAAAACCTACGAAGTGTCATATTTGCTTGTTCACACTTATTCTCCTTAGATAACATTAGCAAATTTGCAAGCAATTTCTTTTTTGTTTCCAGGTTGCAGTCTGAAATAAAAGCCCTGGGAAAATTAGCAACAAGCCAGGTTCTTTTTCAACTTAAGGAGCTCGATCATAATAAAGCAAATCTCTAGAGGTGTAATTATTTCTGTATGGACAATCTTCACAGACGCATTTGGCCCAACAACTAGGACTTAATTAATGCTGTCTTTACCTTTCTTTACCACTATACAGATTAGCTGAAAACAATGTTCTCTGCAGAGTCTTTTCCTGGTATTTTTCCTCAGGAACTCTTATTGGCAAACATGCAAGCATAAAAACCTTTGTTCCCTTTTCTAAATGTGTATTAACACAATCCAGTTCTTTTTAAGACAGTGAGATCCAAAAACAGATTTCTCCTTTGAAATGACCCTTCCTTCTCATTACATCCTGTACCAGTTTTTTTCTTTCAGCTGGAAACAATAAGTTGATATTGATATTATCTTTTCACAAGCCATCAGCATTTGACATTTGAATTTAATAATAAAGCAGTATGATATTAAGATATCCTATAACTTTTGTTTCAGTTTTCTACATTACTTTTATTTACAAAGTACAGCATTTGTTCTGCAAATGGGATTTCCCACCACCACCATTGTTCAGTGTTTTTTTACACTCATAAAGTTACTAGGATTCTGAAAAAGAGAACAACAAAGGTGGGTATGAATAAATTAAATTAATTTTTACTCAGCATTCCTTGCTGCAATGAGGCAGCAAGTGCTTTTATTGGCCAGCGTTATTGCCTTGGACAGAAAAAGATCTGATCATTATAAACATTGAAACATGACAGTGCTTGTCGAGGTTAATGTGGCTTCTTCTTTGTATGAATGAAGCCCAAGGGAACTGCTCCCATTTCTCTCATCCTTAAAAATTGCCTGCTAAGGACGCATCTAAAAAAAATAAAATAGTATGGCAGATGCATTTTTTGTGCAGCTACAGGTGAAAACCTTAAGCAGCTCCCTTGGGCAAATTAGTATGATTTCACCTATGCCAGTCATTGGGCTCTGGAGGTATTGAGACTGGCCTGGCAATGCACAGAAGTGTCATCAAGTTTCAGAGTGATGAACTCAGACACAGGGAATAAAGTTTTTGCTTCTGAAGGACAGCAGGAATAAGCACAGGGTTAAAGTTTTTACCTCTGCAGCTGATTCAATGCATCACTTGAGACAAGACATTTAACTTCTGACTCAGATTTCCCATGTCCGGGGTATGATTAATAATTCAAGAAATGTAATCAAGGATGGCTCTCATAATGCTCCCAGGCCTAACAGGAGCAGCAATACTGCTTGGTTGATCAGACTCCTGTTATTTAATTGCTTACAAGTAGAACTCTTATAAAGCTGAGAGAGTCTGCAGACTTCAGCAAACAGAAACACAAAAGGTTTCTTATTCTTCATTGTTCTGTATGACTCTGTCAGTAGACGCTGCTGTTGAAAACCCCAGGCCAACCACTTGAATGCACTATGCACTACCTATTAAAACATTTTAAGCCTCATTTTCAATCCACTGGGAGCCTCGAAAGGGCTAACAGTCAAAATCACAATCAAACCTTTAACATCCCAACAGATGAGAACAAAATAAAATGTGAAACATCAGTTTAAAGCCATCAGCAGCAAACAACAACAAAAACTGTGTCTGAGAGCTCTGGACAATTAAAGACCTAAATGATGTCCACCCAAATGGACTTTTTCTACTGAAGCTTTTCTCACACTCAGGGCAGTTATAAGGTTTCTCCCCAGTACTGAATTTCTGATGCCATGTTAAAGTTATGCTCTGACTGAAGAATTTATACATTAGAAAAAGTAACAATCTCTCTGTAGGATGAAGTCTCTGACAGGTCCTCAACATTGTTCTAGAAGTTAAGTTTTTTCTGACAATTATATATCTATATATCTAATAGCGACATGTAGCCACCATCTGCCGATACTTACATCCACGAATTGGGACCACACCGACGCTAAATGTATCCTTCTGAAAATTTGGGGTACCCTGGGATTTAAATTCCCCCAAATTAAAAAAGTGCATTGTCTGTGCATGTGCAGACAACATGCTTACTAGCTGAGCTGTCAGTGGCCACTGCCACAGGTGTTAACTTCCGGCTCATCCGCCGTGGGGGAGGTTGCCAGGAGCAGCTCTGCTGTGTCAGCGGACTCTGGGAGCTTCTTGGTGCCCGACTGCTGCTACAGCAGACACTAGGAGAGGCTTCAGGGCCAGTTGCACCGGCAGATTGCTCTGGGAACTGGTCCCTGCCTGGCTGCCACAGCGGAGCACTCTGAGAGCCACTCCAGGCTTGGCTGCATGGCAGAGGACTCCAGGAGAGCCTCTGGGGCCAGCCATGGCAGTGGAGGATGCCAGAAGCCACTCTGTCACCACAGGTGGATAGAGGGGCCTAGAGTCATGATGGGGGGGGAGAGATGGGATTCCACACACACCCCGCAGGTCTCACGGGCCTCCCATTTGTTATAGCCTATACAGGAGATAGTTAAAACGTTTAATTCTGAACTTTTTCTCACGGTTCATTCCGTTCCCACGAACTTGGCTGAGGCTTTGGATGCTGTGGCTGGATAGTTGCAGCAGAGTCTGTTGAAGTTAAATCCATCGAAGACGGAGGTCCTTTACCTGGGTTGAGGGAGGTTGGATGTGGGCACCAGGCTCCCCAAACTGGAAGGGGCACCTTTGGTGCTAGCCCAGACAGTGAGGAGTCTGGGAGTGACACTGGGTGCCTCTCTCTCCATGGAGGCCCAGGTTGCAGCAGTTGCCAGATCTGTGTTTTTTCATCTTAAGCAAATCAGGCCACTGAAGCCCTATCTTTCCCCCCAAGACCTAGCGACAGTGACCCATGCAATGATGTTACCTGCCCTGAGCCTGCCTGCGGGATGGGCGGGATAAAAATGCAAATAATAAATAAATAATAAAGTACAGTACCAATTTTGACTCATTTAAAAGAAACAGAAGAACCAGTTTCTTAAAGGTACATTTCTTAGTGAATCAAGAATCCAATTTAGATAGGGAACGAGGCACGCTGAGAGACTAGGAGCAGAGTGACTTTCCATTCATCTGTCACTGTGGTGGATCTGGGATACAGATATGGGGGAGGGTACCTGTGGAGAACTTCCTGCTCTTTGAAGAGCAGCAATAAAATTAGGTTCCTACTGGATAATGGAAGGAGAGTGTCAAAGCGGGAAAGTACAGAGGTAGGCAAGAAAAATGAAAGAACTAACACTCATCACCTGGAAATAACGGTTTGAAATGTTTACTTAATATACCATTAACTCCCTGATACATGGAAAAATTACAAGGCAATTTCCCATTAAATGAAGAATTTATATTCTTAGGACAACTTAAAATACCCAAATGAACTGGCTGTGACATTCTGGGTGCCTCCAGGTAAAATCCAGCTGTGATCCCTTTATCCACTATTCTAGGTTTTCAAAATACTTGACCCGAGGGCATCCACTGAAACTGATAGAAAGTAAATTCTGGACAAAAGAAAGTCATTCTTTAATATACTTGTGGAGCTCATTATCACAGGATGTGGTAGCCTCAATGGCTTTAAAAGGAGATTAAACAA
Organism: Gekko gecko; assembly: GCA_029375565.1. Lineage (NCBI taxonomy): Eukaryota > Metazoa > Chordata > Lepidosauria > Squamata > Gekkonidae > Gekko > Gekko gecko. Next base: position 47,604,435 of record JAPDNY010000004.1, read on the forward strand.
ATGCCTGGAGGATATGTCCATCAACCGCCATTAGCTATGATAGCTGAATGAGACTGCCATGTTCAGAGGTATACTGTCTCTAAATGCTAGTTGCTGGAGTGGGGGAAGTAACAGCAGGTGTATTTGGCCTCTTTGCCCCTTCTAGGGCATTTAGCCACTAAAGGAAATTGGATGCTGGAACAGATAGTCTGATCTAGCAGAGCTCTTCTAACATTCACTAAGCAGCATACATTAATGCTCATTGTCTCAAGCATTCACCCAGTCCATTTCCTATAGTCTCTGGGCTCTAGCATTTGTCTCTTGACTAAGATCTAGAAGCAGACAGGTGCACAGAGATGAAGCAAATCTGAGTTTGGTTATCATAAAATGTGCATTTTAACCCAGCTACAGGTCACAAGAGACATGCCCTTTCCACCTCCGGCAAAATCATGTAGTTTTGTTCGTCTCCATAGCTAAATGTGGGCTACAGGGGAGGGGGGGAGTGAATGCGCTCAAGAGTCAGGGATATTTTTCCAGCGTCTCTGCAATAAATGGTTTTGTGGTACTCACAAAGCTTAACTGACTGCCATAGCACAAATTAGGTTTGAAATGAAAAATTAGGCATTTCAAATCTTGAATTTTAGATTTTGATCTTTAAACTAAACATTAACATCATGCTTCCAAACAATAAAGCCCAGTACATTGTATCTTGGACTTGCTACATACTCCAGATCAGAGGTGTCAAACTCATTTGTTATGAAGGCTGAATCTGACATAAATGTCACTTTATTGGTCCGGGGTTAGGAGCTGCGGTGGCTCAAGTGGTTAAGACGCTGAACTGCAGGCTGTGGAAGGTCAGTAGTTCAGCAGTTCGAGACCTGGGTGCCGCATGACAGGGTGAGCTCCTGTCTCTAGTTCCAGCTCCTGCCAACCTAGCAGTTCGAAAGCAAGAAATTGCAAGTAGATAAATAGGTACCACTTCGGTGGGAAGGTAACAGCGTTCCGTGCACCTTGGTGTTTAGTCATGCCGGCCACATGACCACGGAAACGTCTTCGGACAGCGCTGGCTCTTCGGCTTTGAAACGGAGATGAGCACCGCAACCCTAGAGTCGGATTCGACTGGCTTTCGAGCAAGGGAACCTTTACCTTTACTTTATTGGTCCGGGGCATGTGTACCATAAAATGTAATGCCAGGTACCGGAGATGTAAACTTTATAAAGGACACAGGCAAACCCAATTAACAATATTATTTTTAACTCAAAATACAAACAAAAGCAATTTATTCCTAGCAGTGAAAGCAATCAATTTCCTGGGGAACTCCCCAAAGCCCCAATAAATGTATTTAATCATTCCCAAGACTAGTTTTTTTACAACCATAAATGGGGGAGTACCTTACATTTCTGCCCATACCAGTTGCTTGCGGGTCCTGGATGGGCCGTTTCCAGCCCCTGGGCCTTACGTTTGACACCCCTGCTCTAGATGGTTGCATTTTGTCAGGGGATGTTATGTATTAAGATGGCTGCAACCACGTGCACCTGGCTATGCAGTCAAATGGACCCACAGACCTTCGGTCTTAGAACAATAGACACCGCGGATCCTAGGTGTAGACCAATGGGAGCACCAGGATCCTGCAGGGAACCTATAGTTACCTGGGCCATGTACATAGAACCTATCACGAGTGTTGGGGGCGTGTTGGGGGTGTATGATGACACGAATATAAGCTGGCTGTGGACTGGCTATTTTTCATCTTTGTTCATATGTAACTAAATAAACTTAAGCTGATTTCACTATGCTGAGTCTCTGACCTCAGTACTTTTCAGGGGGCAACATTCAACTGCCATGAACTGTCAGTCATCATATTTATGTATTTAGAAAACTGGTATACCATCCTTTCCAAACCTGCATGAAACAGCTCACAACTAAAGCAATTAAAATAAAGCACACCAACAAAAACAAATCAATAAAAACAAGCCAGGGCATAAACTCCCATGAAACAGAACAGTCTAAATAATATTGATGAAACAGTTCTCAGGCTAAGGTAGGGTTGCTAGGCCTGGCAACTGGCAGGAGGTGGGGGTACATAGGTACCTACTGTGGGTGGAGAAAATGGCACTCTTAGCCATACGATGATGTAACTTCCAGTACAATCCAGAAGCGTTGGCATCACACTGGGACGATGCTATAGCACTTGCCCCCCCAAAACTATGGAGTTTCTGGGCAAGTGCTAGAGCGGAGTGGCCAAATTGCGGCTCAGGCCACATGCGACTCTTTCACACGTATTGTGTGGCTCCCGGCAGGGTGGTTGGGGAAGCGAAGGGGGGGCATGCCTCCTGGATCAGTCTTCCCTTCTCCAGCCAGTGTTCCCTTCCCTGGGTAGGCTTGAGATCAGGGGAGCAGAAAAAAAAAGCAACTTTAAATGCGTTCTCAAAGCCCACCCCCCACACTAGCCATCTTGGAGAAGGCATTTGCCCTGGCTACGCAGGATACAAGTCTAAAGTAATAAATAAATAAATGAATAATAAATAAATCATCTCTTTAAACCCCTTCTCCAAGCCAAGCCAGCTGGCATGGGGGTGTGGGGTTTTTTGGGGGGAGAACAAATTAACTTAAAGTTACTTTCTCTTCACCTCTCCCCCCATTTATTTGCTTTCTTTCTACCTCTATCATTCTTTCTCTCTTCCCCCTTCCTTCCTCCCTCCATCTATTTTCTTCCTTCCTTCCTATCTTTCTTTCTACCTCTCTTCCTGCCTTCCTCTCTCCCTTCCTTCCCCTCACCATCTATTTGCCTTCTTTGTTTCTCTCTCTCTCTTTCATTCTTTCTTTCCACTTCTTTCATTCTTTCTTTCTACCTCTCTGTTTCTCTGACAAATAAATATCAGTAGCAAAGAAATAAATATCATTGAACTAATAAATATCATTATCAGGATCTTTTTTTCTCTCTCCTGCCAGCCACCAGAGCAGCAGTAGGACCCCTCACAGGATCTGGCAGCCCAACATGGTCTGAAGTTCAGTGCTTCCCTGGCATGTGCAGGCCCAAATCAGATAGGAACTGTGGTGTATGGGCAGAAAGAGCTTAGGATCTTCTCCCCATGTCATTTTCCTGACCTGAAACAGCCCCAGTGAATTATTTGCCCCTTTGGGGACCCCAAATGTACTGATGGGCTACAGATGGGACAAAATGATAACCCCAAAAAACATTTCAGGTTGGGAAAACAGTGTGCAGGGCGAGGGGGGTGCTCCTCCCCACGATGTCAAACCCAATCAGGCCTGCATATGCCTGAAAAGTGCAGAAATTCAGAACATGTCTCCCAAATCAAGACATCAATGTCTAAAGAGATAATGTACAACAGATTTAGAGTTCAATGGCACCTCTAAGACCAGCAAAGGTTTATTCAGGGTATGAACTTTCGTGTGCAAGCACACTTTAGAGAGAAAATGGACCATGTTGTTAGGATCCCAGTATCAAATATATCACTGAAGTCACTTGCTCTATAATTTAGCATACCCACACTTAGGTAATCATTACAAATTCCCTAAAGTGGAGGGGGGAGAAGAATGGCTTAAATTGTTGCAGAAAGCAGATATCCTTGGACAAAAACTCACATATAAAACTAAGACAAATCTACGTAGTTACCCAAAAACTCCAATCTGTACTCCAGTTATATGGAGAGGGGGGTGGTATTTTCTCTGTGCATACGGTGAGATTCTCCTCAGAGTCCATCAGTAACTGGCTGATGAGGCCATGATCCACTTCATGAAGTGCCTATGAACAAGACAAGCTGTTCAGAATTCTGAATCTGGCCCTGGATAAACCATGAGGAACAAGGAAGGAAGGTTTCCAGTGTTTTCTTTTAATAAGGTTATGGCATTCAAGAGCCTTTCCGCATGCTCAGTTTGTTGCATAAGAAATTCACATCTTGCTTTTCTTTTGTTCCATTCAGCCATGAAGGTTTCACTTCCTCTGCCTGGATATTGCATTTGACCAGTACACAATTTGTAAGATAAGATACGTGGGAAAATGCAATTCCTCAACCCCATTCCAGAGGGCTTTCATTACCATTGCAAACGCTGTGTGGAATGTTACTATTCAATTCTCCATACTGGATTTTACTTATGATGTAATTGTAAGTACCCTCCTCACCTTTGACATTTATGAAGCGGGGAGGGGGAATTCCACCCCCACCCAATTTCATCATATCATCTGTCAGGGTGCCAACTCTGGCTTAAAAAATTCCTGAAAATTTGGGACCAGTGTTTGGGGAGGGGAGAGATCTCAGTGGGAATCTGATGCCATGGAGACTCCAAAATTTCCATTTCCTCCAGGGGAACTGACCACTGTAGTCCAGAGGTCATTGTAATTCCAGGAGAACTCCAAGCCCCACTTTGAAGTTGATAATCTTATCATCTGTTTACCCATTGCACAACTTCAGTGCAGGTACCTCAGCTAGCAATACTTTTTTAATAATCATGGGAGGTGAATGTTAGCTTCAGAGGGCAAGGGTTCATTCGTTGCAGGCTGTGCACTTGCTCTTGCTTGCATTCAAGAAATATATTTAGTCTTTATTTTCATTTTTAAATGGGCAAGCTGCACTGTAATGGGCAGTCCTTACATGCAAATTGTCAGTGAAAGGGGCTTGCAGCACTATCACCTCACAAGGCCAAACAGTAGATGAAATTGTACGGAAAGATGCTCAGCTAACTTGCTCCCCCCATCACTGGAAAAATATTTTGTCCCTATTTGAGGAAAAGTTTATTAAAGTTCAAAAAGGTTGGCAACAGAAACCATGCTTCTTTAGATGTGTTCGGCCTTTTTTAAGCCATATCAGTGCTTATTCTAATACATTTAACATTATAACACTGTACAGTCTACAAATTTACAATCATACAATCTGGATTTATCTTTTGTAAGTAGTAAAGTTTTAGTTCCTTAGAATTTTTCTGTGAAAGCCTACAGGAAGAGTATCAAGACACTCTAAGGCTGTGAGAGTCTAAAATACAAGGAAATTAGATGTCCCAAGGAAAAGTGCAGAAATATCAGCTGTTACATATATACTATACTATTCCTAGAAAAATTCTCTGATCAAAATATTCTGGACTAAGAATCTCTTTACCATAAGCAGCATTTGTGAGTGCCATTTCCCCCTCTACTGGCAAAGATGCTACATCTTTAACACCAGTATTACAGGTAGAATTCATACATGTGACCATCTTTGAATCAGAACAATTTTGCCTGAGAACCTGTATGGTGTGTTAGATTAGGATCTGGGAGACACATGTTTGAATCCCTAGCCACAGAAGCTGGCTGAGAGACCTTGGGCCAGTCTCTGTCTCGCTCTCAGCCTATCCCACCTCACAAAACTGTTGTGATGAGAAAGTAACGGAGAAGAGAATGACCTTATCGTTTTCTCCCATTGGGCATGAAAAACAGGGTGTATATAAATAAGTAATGGTTAAAGGTAGAGACACCATGCCCCCAGACGGTGGTATTCCAGCCCACAATATCATGAACAGAAAATACAGCAACAGAGACACGGACAATATTGTGTGGGAGCAACGCCGTCACCCGTCGGCTTTAGTCCTCATAAGCCAATATTTCTTTACCAGCCACTATCGCAGCTACCTAGACAGTTTGCAACCGAAGATGAACGTCGCGGTAGACGCAACGATAAACAAAGGCACTCTTACCGCTCCCACAAAGCAAGACGAGCCCCTTAAACATTTCTTTTAAAGGCAAGCCGGCACTTCTAATAAGGGAAAGGGTTCCATGAGAGGGCAGAGAACAAAAGCACACGTCAAGGGGGAAAGCTTACCATATGGAGGGAAGAACGATGCAGCCTGCTAACAGATAGTTGCAACAATTAGCACCGTAGGGCTGCACCGCCCCTCTTCCCCGTGATTTAAAGGGCCAGCCGCACAAGAAGGGAAAAATCCACAGAAGGGGAAATGGGTGAGGGAGTCCCATTCGGAAGGCTGCATTTGAATGACCATTTACGCTAACATAAGTTTATCGGCTTCAGAGCGTGAACCGACCTGGGAAGAGCAAAGGATAGTTAACTACATTGGGCAGAGAAATAATTTGTTTTGAGGGAAAGAGAATTTGGTATTTTATTTTAGTTTTACTGAATGGGGGAGAAGAGTAGGACAAGAATAATATCCCAGCTAATAACCCCCCAATAAAATGTTGGAAAAAGAGGAAAATGGGTATACAATAATAATTTTAGCTAACTGTCTTAACTTTATGCACATATTAAAGATGTTGGATGCTTTTTGGGTACCTTTCTGTTTTCTAAATTCTCTTCACCACATTACTGAAAGGGGCAGAGATCCATGAATAGCGGGAAAGAAGACTGTGAGAACACCCACCCTCACATCCTGCCTCACAATGAGAATGAGTTCTAGATTCCTTATGTTCAGGCAGAAGTCCTGCTAAGTTCAGTAAAGAGTCTAGAAGCATGAGTTTTGTACCGCACACTTTTAATGATTGTGTACATAAGAACATAAGAACATAAGAGAAGCCAATGTTGAATCAGGCCAATGGCCCATCTAGTCCAACACTCTGTCATACAGCGGCCAAAATATACCAGGTGCCATCAGGAGGTCCAGCAGTGGGGCCAGGACACTAGAAGCCCTCCCACTGCTGCCCCCTCCAGCACCAAGAATAGAGTGCATCACCTGCCCCAGACTGAGAGTTCCCATCTATACCCTGTGGCTAATAGCCACTGATGGACTTCTGCTCCATATGTTTATCTAATTCCCTCTTAAAATGCTCCATGCTTGTAGCTGCCACCACCTCCTGTGGCAGTGAATTCCATATGTTAATCACTCTTTGGGTGAAGAAGTATTTCCTTTTATCTGTTCTAACCCGACTGCTCAGCAATTTCATGGAGTGCCCACGAGTTCTTGTATTGTGAGAAAGGGAGAAAAGGACTTCTTTCTCAACCTGCTCAATCCCATTCATAATCTTATAAACCTCGATCATGTCACCCCTCAGCCGTCGTTTCTCCAAGCTAAAGAGCCCCAAGCATTTTAACCTTTCTTCATAGGGAAGGTGTTCCAACCCTTTCATCATTCTAGTTGCCCTTCTCTGCACTTTTTCCAATGCTATAATATCCTTTTTGAGATGTGGTGACCAGAACTGTACACAGTATTCCAAATGAGGTCGCACCAATGATTTATACAGGGGCATGATGATACTGGCTGATTTGTTTTCAATTCCCTTCCTAATAATCCCCAGCATAGCGTTGGCCTTCTTTATTGCAGCTACACACTGTTTAGACATTTTCATTGCGTTATCTACTACGACTCCAAGATCTCTCTCTTGGTCCGTCTCTGCCAGTTCAGACCCCATCAACGTGTATTTATATTTAGGATTTTTGGCTCCAATGTGCATCACTTTGCACTTGGCCACATTGAACCCCATTTGCCATGTTGACGCCCACTCACCCATCCTCGACAGATCCCTTTGGAGTGCCTCACACTCCTCCCTGGTTTTCACCACCCTGAACAACTTCGTGTCATCTGCAAATTTAGCCACTTCACTGCTTACTCCCAATTCCAAATCATTAATAAACAAGTTAAAAAGCATCGGACCAAGTACTGATCCCTGTGGTACCCCACTGCTTACCACCCTCCACTGGGAAAGTTTCCCATTTATAGTCACTCTCTGTTTTCTATTTATAAGCCAGTTTTTGATCCACAAGAGGACTTGTCCTCTTATCCCATGACTATTGAGCTTACTTAGGAGCCTTTGATGAGGAACTGTATCAAAAGCTTTCCGGAAGTCAAGGTAAATAATATCTATTGGGTCCCCCTTGTCCACATGTTTGTTCACTCCCTCAAAAAACACTAACAGGTTAGTGAGACAAGATCTTCCCTTACAGAACCCATGCTGAGTCTGCCTCAATAGTTTTTGTACATCAATGTGCCTACTAATTCTCTCCTTAATAACAGTTTCCACTAACTTACCCGGTATTGATATCAGACTGACTGGCCTGTAATTTCCTCGATCTCCCCTGGAGCCCTTTTTAAAGATGGGAGTGACATTAGCTACCTTCCAGTCCTCAGGAATGGAGGCAGATTTTAAAGAAAGATTACATATTTTTGTCAGGAGATCCACAAGATCACATTTGAGTTCTTTCAGAACTCTCGGATGAATGCCATCCGGGCCTGGTGATTTATTAGTTTTTAAATTGTCCATCAGTCGGAGGACTTCCTCTCTTGTCACCGCAATCTGATTCAGGTCTTTCAAACCCCCTCCCGAAATCAGTGCTTCTGGAGTGGGCAAGCACTTCTCCTTGCATTTTATTTGCCATAGTCTGTGTTCCCTTTTATCAACCTCACTAAGACTAGCTTTCCACCGCTTAAAGGAATCCTTCTTACCTTTTACAGCTTCCATTACTTTATTTGTTAACCATGCAGGCTTTTTTCCTATACCTATTTGTACCTTTCCTAACCTGCGGTATATATTTTTTCTGAGCTTCTAGGACTGTATTTTTAAATAGTCTCCAAGCTTCCCCGATGGTTTTGACCTTCTCCACTCTTCCTTTCAATTTCTTCCTCACATGTCTCCTCATACCAGAGAAGTTACCCCTTTTAAAGTTAAAAGTGGTTGCGTCAGTCTTTTGGGGCAACTGCCTATCTGTATAAATGTTAAACTCAATGACATTATGGTCACTGTTCCCAAGTGGTGCAATCACTTTTACATCTCTCACCAGGTCTTGGGTGTTACTTAGGACCAAATCCAGGATCGCCTCTCCCCTGGTAGGATCTGTGACCATCTGTTCCATAGCACAGTCATTGAGAGTGTCTAAAAACTCAATCTCTTTTTCCCGACTAGAACTCATATTGCCCCAATCAATGTGTGGGTAGTTAAAGTCGCCTATTACGACACAGTTATTTCGTCTAGCTGCTATCTTTAATTCATTCATCATTTTATAATCCTCCTCTATCTTTTGATCTGGTGGGCGATAACAAACTCCCACTGTTAAGCTTCCTTTTGGACCCACTATTTCAACCCATAGCATTTCCAGAAGCGAATCCAATTCTCTTACCCTCTCAATCTTACTGGACGGTATACCCTCTCTGACATACAGAGCCACCCCACCTCCAACCCTCCCCCCCATCCTTCCGATATAATTTATAACCAGGAATCACCATATCCCACTGATTTTCCTCATCCCACCAAGTTTCTGAAATACCCACAATGTCTATTTCCCCCCCCCAACACCAAGCATTCCAACTCCCCGATTTTACCTCGGAGACTTCTAGCATTTGTGTATAAACACTTATAGTTTCTCACGTTTGTTAAGCCCACAGCCTTCCTCTTGCTGCCTCGAGACCTTGCCAGACAGTTCCTATCATTAGCCACAGTCTCAGTGGACAATTGTAATCCATTTCCTTGTACAAAAGTAGTAGCTACCCCTTCATCTCTTTGAGATGAGCCATCCCGAACCAGAGACTTTTCATCTCCTGTCAGCTTTCCCCCATTTTTCAGTTTAAAAACTGCTCTGCCACCTTTTTGATTTTGAGCGCCAGCAGCCTGGTTCCTTGTCGGGACAAGTGGAGACCGTCCCTTTTGTACAGCTCCCTCTTGTCCCAAAAAGCATCCCAGTGCCTAACAAACTTGAACCCTTCCCCCCTACACCACCGTCTCATCCACACATTGAGACTCCTGATCTGTGCCTGTCTTTCCGGCCCTGCGCATGGAACAGGTAGCACTTCTGAGAAGGCTACCTTGGAGGTCCTGGCCTTGAGCTTCCTGCCCAGCAGCCTAAATTTCTCCTCCAGGACCTCACGACTGCATTTCCCCACATCGTTGGTGCCGACGTGCACCACGACCACTGGCTCCTCCCCAGCACTATCTACCAGCCTATCTAAAACACGCGTAATGTCCGCTACCTTCGCACCAGGCAGGCAAGTCACCATACGGTCACCCAGCTGTCTACCTGCCTAAGGATCGAATCACCAACTACCAAGAGCCCCCCTCCCACCTTTCCCAGGGATGGTTCCTTGGTATGAAAGGATACCCATTCACCAGCTGAAGAAGAGGTCCCTTCTGAGGGCACATTCCCCTTATCCTCAGCATGGTGCCCCATTTCCCCTTGACCCTCATGCTCCCTGGCAGCAGCCAGGCTGCCAGATCCAGAGTGGGACATATCTAACAAGTCCCCGAGAGTCTTCTCCGTGCACCTAACTGACTGTCTCTGCTTCTCCAGGTCAGCCACCTTGGCCTCAAGGGAGCAAACTCGCTCCCTGAGAACCAGGAGCTCCTTGCACCAAGCACACACCCAAGACTTCTGACCAGTGGGCAGATAGTCATACATGTGACACTCCATGCAAAACACTGGATGGCCCCCAGCCCCCTGCTGGCATTCTGTATTTATTCTGCCCCATTTTATAGCTGTTCTCTTATTTAACTATTACAATATTTCCTTAAGGAAAAAAACCTGCTTGCCAGTCACTCTGCCTAGGTCCATCCTGCCTCATAATTGGTCATATATCAGGGCACACCCTGACTGAAGAGGGAACTACTCAGTGGAAGACAGGGAGGGGACTCTGGACCCTCCCCAGTAAAGCCCTAGAACCCGAGAGATAGTAGCCCTTGCCCTGCCCCTATCCAGGGCTGGAGGGAACAGGAGATAGGGAAGATGTTATGTACTGCAAGCAAACACTAGTCACCAGAGGGCACACTAGCGCACATGCGATAGTGCAGAGCTTCGAATATTTAACAATAGAAGGCTAGGATCCTAGAGGGCACCAATATTGGGGTCTGGATCCTAGTCAGAGCCTGTGGACAGACTTTATACTGTAAATAGCCTATAACAGGGTGTGGGGTGTGGTATGTTTCAGGCATATAAGTGGGGCTCCGACCCTGCTTGTTTGTCGCTGAAATCATTAATAAAGATGTACTAATCACTCTTGACGTGTCTGGACCCAATATTTAACAGAGGATGTATGGGAGGGAAGGATCCTTGGAAGGGAAGTCCCATGTGCAGCAAACCCTATATGAGCCTGCCCCTTTCCACTACAGCCTGTGTTAATTATCTGACCATTAAAACTTTGTAAATGCAAATAGCTGTCCTTGCTGAAGACAATGAAAGCTCACATGTTGGCTGGAATCTTGACACCCAGAAGGCACCAGAGACTTGGAAGGTAGGAGGCTAGAGGGGATCTACCTAGTGACCCACAGAAGGGTAAGCAGACAGAAGAGGTAACTGTTAGAGGAGTGCCTATGCAGCAGGCAGGACTGTGAACGGAGCTTTAGGAACTAACAAACTGAACAAGAAAGAGAAGATAAAAACTTTAGGAACTGCCTTACTAGCTGAGAGAGAGTTTTAGACTATTCTAAAAGAAAAGCCTCAGAGTAGCATTCTGTAGAGTATGAAAAGCAGTAATGGGATACAATCTCAAAAACGACAGAATGATCTCAGTCTGAATCCAAGGCAAACCATTCAACATCACAGCAATCCAAGTCTATGCCCCAACCACTGACGCAGAAGAGGCTGAAGTGAACCGGTTCTATGAAGACCTACAACACCTCCTAGAACTAACACCCCAAAAAAGATATCCTCATCATCATAAGGGACTGGAATGCTAAAGTAGGAAGTCAAAAGGTGACCAGAATAACGGACAAGTTTGGCATTGGAGAACAAAATGAAGCCAGGCAAAGGCTAACAGTTTTGTTAAGAGAACACACTGGTCATAGTGAACACCCTCTTCCAACAACTTAAGAGGCGACTCCACACATGGACATTACCAAATGGGCAACACCAAAATCAGATCGATCATTTGCAGTCAAAGATGGAGAAGCTCTATACAGTCAGTAAAAACAAGACCTGGAGCTGACTGTGGCTCAGATCATGAGCTACTCATTGCAAAATTCAGACTTAAACTGAAGAAAGTTGGGAAAACCATTAGGCCATTCAGGTTTGACCTCGATCACATCCCTTATGAATATACAGTGGAGGTGAAGAATATGGATAGCCAGAGTGCCTGAAAACTATGGACAGAGGTTTGTGAATTGTACAAGAGGCAGCAATCAGCACCATCCAAAAAAAGAAAAAAGAAATGCAAGAAAGCAAAGTGGCTGTCTGATGAGGCTTTACAAATAGCAGAGGAAAGAAGGAAAGCGAAAGGTAAAGGTAAACAGGAAAGATTTACCCAACTGAATTCATATTTCCAGAGATCAGCAAGGAGAGATAAGGAGGCTTTCCTAAATGAACAATGCAAAGTAATAGAGGAAAACAATAGAATGGGAAGGACTAGAGCTCTCTTCAAGAAAATTGGAGAAATCAAGAGAACGTTCCATGCAAAGCTGGCCATGATGAAGGACAAAAACTTTAGGGACATAACAGAAGCAGAAGAAATTAGAAAGAGATAGCAAGAATACACAGAAGAACTATACAAAAAGGATCTCAATGGCCTTGATAACCATGACAGTGTAATCACTGACCTCGAGCCAGACATTTTGGAGTGCAAAGTCAAATGGGCCTTAGAAAACATTACTAAAAATAAAGCTAGCAGAGGTGATGGTATCCCAGTTGAGCTATTCAAAGTCTTAAAAGATGATGCTGTTAAAGTACTGCACTCAATATGACAGCAAATTTGGAAAATGCAACAGTGGCCATAGGATTGGAAAAGGTCAGTTTACATTCCAATCCCAAAGAAGGGCAATGCCAAGGAATGTTCAAACTATCTCACAATTGCACTCATTTCACACACTCGCAAGGTCATGTTCAAGATCCTACAAGCTAGGCTTCAGCAGTACATGGATAGGGAATTGCCAGAAGTACAAGCTGGGTTTCGAAGAGGTAGAGGAACTAGAGATCAAATTGCCAACATTCGCTGGATTATGGCGAAAGCAAGAGAGTACCAGAAAAACATCTACTTCTGCTTCATTGACTATGTTAAAGCCTTTGATTGTGTGGATCACAATGAACTATGGCAAGTCCTTAAAGAGATGGGAGTACCAGACCACCTCACATGTCTCTTGAAAAACCTGTATAAGGGTTAAGAAGCGACAGTTACAACAGGATATGCAACAACTGATTGGTTTAGCATCGGAAAAGAAGCACGACAAGGATGTATATTGTCACCCTGCTTATTTAATTTATATGCAGAGTACATCGTGCGAAATGCTGGCCTGGATGAATCACAAGCTGGAATTAAGATTGCTGGGGAAAAGATCAACAACCTCAGATATGCAGATGGTACCACTCTAATGGCAGAAAGTGAAGAGGACCTCAAGAGCCTCTTGCTAAGAGTGAAAGAGGACTGTGCAAAAGCTGGCTTCAAACTCAACATCAAAAAAGCTAAGATCATGGCATTCAGCCCCATCATTCCTTGGCAAATAGAAGGAGAAGTCATGGAGCAGTGACAGAGGCTGAGTTCAGACTGGCAATTTGCCTGGTAGGGACCCGGGCTAGCGACGATTCAATCCCGGAATAAATTGGGCGTTCACACAGGCACATCTGCCTGGCATCCCCCACCCATAGCCAACCCGTGCTGTTGCGCTTCACTGCCAGATCAAAAAGATACCTCATAAAACTGGTAGCAAATCCATAAGCCCGCGTGTATTGCACATTTCTCCACTTTCAGGAAGTCTGAACGCACAGCCGAAAAGCCGGGAGCAACCCGCGTTGGGCAGCAGCGATATGATTGGCCGTGCTCCACTCTACTGCCCAATGCGCACATACACCCACAGCCAAATTAATGGGGAAACGCCGAATACAGAGCGCCTCCGGGGCAGCAGTCTGAACGCTCCCGCCCGGCTCTGTCCCGTATCTTCCAGCAGCAGCCCGGGCTGTGTGAATGGGAAAACCCGGTACAGTTTATTCCGGGACTTTTTTGCCACGCCTGGCTACCGGAACAAACTGCCAGTCTGAACTCAGCCAGTATTCATGTTCCTAGGATCCAAGATCGCTGCAGATGGTGATTGCAGCCATGAAATTAAAAGACGCCTGCTCCTTGGGAGGAAAGCGATGGCAAACCTAGACAGCATAATAAAAAGTAGAGACATCACCCTGCCAACAAAAGTCCATATGGTCAAAGCAATGGTATTCCCAGTAGTAATGTATGGCCATGAGAGTTGGACTATAAGGAAGGCCGAACACCGAAGAATAGATGCTTTCGAATTATGGTGCTGGAGGAGACTTTTGAGAGTCCCTTGGACTGCAAGGAGATCAAATCAGTCAATCCTAAAAGAAATCAACCCTGACTGTTCCCTGGAAGGCCAGATACTGAAGCTAAAGCTCAAATACTTTGGCCACCAAATGAGAAGGGAGCACTCACTGGAGAAGACCCTGATGCTGGGAAAGATTGAAGGTAAAAGAAAAATGGGATGGCAAAGGATGAGATGGTGAGACAGTGTTATTGATGCAACAAACATGAAATTAAGCAAACTCCGGAGCATGACAGAAGACAGGAGGGCCTGGCGTCATGTGGTCCATGGGGTCTCAAAGAGTCAGACTCAACTGGGCAATTGAAAATTACAACAATCCCGAGGAAGGAACTCTGACACCGAAGCTCCATCTTTATGGCTGCTGTCGCAATGTAGAACAGACAAAGGGCTCACTTGCTGAATAAAGACTCCAAGGTAATGGCGATCTTTTAGAACACTGTAACCTCTAAGCCTAAAGATTCTGCCTGTAAAGGAAAATGGTTTCTTGCTTTTGCTCTCTGTAACAAAAATCTTTGGTTCAGGCTGAATGAGGCCTACACAAACATTCCCAGAGACAGAGTCCAGAGTCAGTGTGACCTTGTAGCAAGACAGTATGAAGCTGTGAGTGAAAGGGAGTACCACTTTACTTTGGTCTCCTAAATAGCACATTCCAAGCAACTGAGCTATGGGCCATGCACCTATGAGAAAGAGGCAAGGTTTAGCTGCAGTATATTTTAATTTCTCCTCCTCTGATCCATCACCCTATACATCACATGGTTAGCAACAAAAAGTGTGTTATATTACATCTCAGGTTTCTGATTGGCTTAGTAGGCCTGAGGTCAAGCAGAGACCCTACTGTTACTATGACCCTGCTCTGTAATTTCCACATAATTTAATGCGTCATGTTAATACTTATGTTTTGTTTCAGCTTTATTTCAGATCTGTTTTGAGATTTCTGTTTGTTTTCCAGTTCCTGCGTGTTATCCTTGTGGATGTGAGGGTGATCTGGCTGCAATATCTGTCACCCCACTGATTGCCAGAGTTGATTCCACAACTTGTTTTAGATTTTTGTAATCCCAGCCTTAATGGCTGTTTATTGGATGTCCCATCCTGTATTTGATACACACTGCATCAACCCCTTTGGGCCTCAGTGAGAAAGGGGGAATATAAATAACTTCAATAAAGAACAATTAAAAAGGCCTAGGGCATTTTTTTCCTCTCCAGGTCATCGGCATCCCTAGCTGGCCATGTATTCCTATCAGTATGTGTATACGCTTTGGCTTTTCCATATGTAATGAGTGAAGGAGACCTTCCATGTAAGTGGTTTCAAAAGACATCAAAAGGATTTCTTTTATTTTGAATAAGAACATAACATTTTAATACTAATATGGGTGCTATATGTTTAATTTTATGATTTAATGCCCTTCAGTGTGTTGCTGCTGTGTTTCAAGTATCTCATGTACCAACCATTTCAAAACAGAGCCACCTACAGGAAAGATATATAAAAGATTTTCTTCACAGGGAAAGCTCAAAGGTACTGAACAATTAAGTGTGGGTTTGGAAAACATCTCAAAAGTTCTACTGTTTCCATTGACAGTGGAAGGGTTAACCCTACATATGTTTTTGACAGTGGAAGGGTTCACACTATATATGTTTTTGCCAAAGTTATCACCACAATGTATTTGTTGTGACTTTGCTGGTTTAGTAACTTTGCTTTATAGTTTTGGAAACAACTTTAACCATGCTTTTCCCCCTCTTCTTATGAAAAAAGTGGGCTAGAAATACTTTTAATTGATACTTTTAGGTAATTTTTTCCCCTACACCTACTGCTCTGGTAGCCGGAATGTGCATATTCAATATAAATGTATCTATTTGGTACATCTCTAGGGTTGCCAACAGGCCTGGAGAAACTTGTCCTGTCACTTTAATAGAGATTTCTTAAAATTGTTAAGGATAGATTTTATTCAGTTAAGGATAGACTTAAAATTGTAGAAATGGACATTCGGAGCTTTTCATGGTATGGAGGTAATCAACATCCCCTGGTAAATAACATCCCATTAAACTAGGCTTGCCAAGAACTTACTGTATTTCAGCGGGGGACAGATAAATCCTGGCAGGACCATCCCCGGGGGAAAGAAAGACGTGCACATGATGCCGTCGCCAGGAAGTGACGCCAGGTGACGCTCTGGCAATGTGGCTGGAAACTCGATGGTTTCAGCCCCATTGCCAGAGCGTCGCCTGGTGTCACTTCCTGGCGATAGCATGGTGCGTTACAAGGAGGACTGGTCCGGCCGGGGAGCATGCGTCCCCTGCTCCCACGCGGTAAGTACTTGGGAACCCTACATTAAACTACTATTAAAGGGACATGACTTTTTTTCCCCAACCTGTTGGCAAACTTACTTGCATCCTGCATTCAAGGAGCTCAGTTTAGTTTTGCCAGGAGATCTCCTGGATTGGCTGTTTTGGAAGGTGGACTCTATTGCATTATACCCTGTGAACGTTCCTCCCCTTCCCAAATCATACCCTCTCCAGGCTCCACTCCCAAAATCTCCAGCTATTTCCCTAGCTCAGCTGCTCAGAACAGCATTTTACATTCACAATAATTCTGAGGGGCAGATAAAGTGAATGATCTGCAAAGCTGCTCAGTGAACTTCTTAGCTGAACAGGAATTTGAACTAGGACTCTCACATCCAAGTACAACTGTCTAGATGCTCCATCATGTTCTCTTTACATTATGCCATATAAAAATGGCTACACATTTTTATGGACATCTGGGTACAGGGTAGTGTTCTGTGGGCTCTTCCCCCCCCCAGTCTGGGGCAGTGTTTACCCACAATTCTGATGTTATTCTGCCCCTCTACAGTTACAGCCACTCTCTGACTCCATCTTTTCTCCCTCTTCAGCTGCTTTGCAAGAAGGGAAGTGCAACTTGCTCTCCCTCTTTTCAGCCCTGTTGGTGCCAACGGATCTAAAAGGAGCAATAAAGAGTTCCTGTAATGTTGTAGGGATGTCTGGGTCAATTGGGAGAAGAGGCTGCAGAGTGTACTTCTCATGGGCCTGGGTTCCTGCACTGCCTCTGGGCACTTCCCTTGTTAGGAAATGAGACTTCAGCCCCGCATTCTAGGCCTTCTGCCAGGCCAGTGCCCAATTAATATATTCCCTTATGCCATCTTTGACATTATCTCTCACAAAACCTATTGCTACTTTGTCCACAAAAGACATAATTTTTACCTTCTTTACAGGAATGTATTGTATATCTTGAAACTCTTCTCAAAGTTAATCATTCACATTCTATCAAATGATCTTCTTACTTTACAAAAAGATACTTCTAAATGTGGGTGGTGTCCCAAAATGAACACTGGTTAACTCAAACGTTCCAAATGCCTTAATCAAGTTACAAAGTGGCTTCTTTTTATCTGGCTTTTGCCTTTTCCTGCTTTTATTGTACATGTATTCATTTGCACTTCCATCTCACTTTTAGCCCATTATTAGGGCAAGGATATTTTTATATAGAAGCTGAGATTCACGCAGCTCTATCAAAAAGTGTACTGCCAGGAGCAGCTCAGGTCACAAGGAATTGGCAACTGTGAAAAACTGAACTGCTGACAATCTTCAGACATAAACCTGGACCCCAAAATGTTAGAATTTATGCAAGAACAGAAAATAAAGTTATTGAGACAAATGGAAATTTATTTATAATTTTTTCAGGATGAAAAAAACCTCACTGAAAGCAATTTCACACATTACATGAGTCTGTCTCTAAATATACATTTGGCTAAAAGCTGCAACCAATTAATAGTGTGATCCCAGACAGAGCTGCGGTGATAGAAAGTGCTTTCTAGTTGCCACTGTATTATAGCGACCCCTCACGGGCTTTTCACAGGAAGAGACAAACGGAGGTGGCTTGCCATTCCCTGCCTCTGTGTAACCACCTTGGACTTATTTCCTTGGTGGTCTCGTATGCAAATACTAACCAACGCCGACCCTGCTTGGCTTCCAGGAGCTGGTGAGACGGGGCTAGCCTGGGCCATCCAGGTTATAACCTTCTAAACCTTCAGGAGATTTAGAAGGGTGTAACTCTGTTTAGGATAACGCTGTTAAATTTTATTTATGAAAACATTTATACCCTGCCTTCCCTCATGGGTCAAGGCAGCTTACAGTAATAGTTAAAACATTTTAAGTTTAAAAGCAAAAATAAAATAACAATTCCCAAATCATAGCCAAACTTGATAAGAAGGAGGTGAATTACTGGCATGGTGATAGGTGGCCATGGTCACAAAGCGTTCCCTTGGTACTTTCCTTTCTTTTGCATGGGTGTTGGATCTAAGGTCTCATTACTTCCTTGTTTCACTTAGTGCAATCCCATCTAAAGTTACTCCAGTTTAAGCCCACTCATTTCCAAGGCTGTTAACAACATAGGTCTACTCTGTCACGTTTCAAAGAAACTTTCTCAATAGGCCCTCTGCGTCCCTGATTCCTGATGCTGGCCATCTCTGCATTAGTCTTTCCCACCAGTGTCCCCGCCTTTTGACTCTGTCTTCAAAAAAAGCTGTCCACATTTGGTGTCGTTTTCACACCTCAACTATGCTAGCATAGTTTCACACCTCCACATCTCTTGGGGAGGCTTTACCATCATTGCACCTCCGCAGTGCTTTAAAAGAATCTTCTCCAAACAACTCTTCAAACAAGCATAGAGAAAGACGCTGCCACAGCAGCACGCAACTGATTTAAAATGCAAAAGCAGATACGGCCGCTCTCTATCTTGCCTGCTGAGCATTGTGCCACCATTACCCCTATTCAACTGAGAAGAACCCCTGTAGCACCATCTAGTGGCTCTTCTTGTTCAAAGCAGTTGAGGTTCTGACCAGCAAAAGCCTGTCGAGGTATGCTATTTCTCCCACAACTCCTGGGGATATGTAATCTGAGCAAGAGTTTGCACAATGTTTCAGGCCTTGGCCCTGAAATCTGCTGTTGAAAGCATTGCTAGAGCTCAGCCCTTGAGTGTTTGAATTAATAAGAGGAAAACACATCTGAACATGTGCAGAGTCTCTTCACTGCTGAGTGACGTCAGTCCAACCCTAAACATCTAAGCTGTTGCTCCCAGAAAATCTTGAGCACTCTGTAATAATAAACTAAGCATCCCTGACTTCTTCCACCTGCCATTACTGGTATCCAGTTAGGGTAATGCTAGATAAGTATTTTTTTAAGCAACACACTGCTGTCCTATATGCCATTTCTACAGGGGACAGTCTAAAATGAGTTTTTTTGTAGATGTAAAGTCATGTGTGATTCATCCCCATGAAAGACAAAGAGAGAAGCTAAAAATGCTTCACAGAAATTCTGTTGGTGAAAGGGGCAAGCTCAAACCCTAAATAGGCACCTTGGTGAAAAATCTCAAGCTTTTTGTCCAGAAGGCAATCTTGGACGTGCTTAGCTATCTTTCCTCCTTCTCATCTTGATATCGGTGCTAAGAAAAACTTCCCAGAAAAATCTGCACTTACGTAGCCAGTCCCTGAACTCTGAAAACTGAAGTAAGGCAAATTGTGTGTCTCCCTTCAAGGTCACGCTATAGCTGTAATGTTGCTGATAGGATTAGGATACAGTAGTGTATGTGTGCGTGACTATGAAATAAAGAGCTGTCTTCATCATCCCTCCCCATAAAACAGCACTGGAGCTTTTCTCCAGTGTTCCAGATGAGAGATGCTGTTTACTCAAATGTGTGCAGAAGTTACCTCTTGTGAACTAAAAGGTCCTTCTTCTAATGCCAGACATATGGTGTGGGTTGCAATCATCCAGTGGTGAAAAAATCCACTCTGCACAATGTCAGAGGCATTCCCTTCTTCATTTTCACACAACAGGTTCCCAAGATGGGTCTGGAAGTTGGGAACAAATTCTAAGACTGACTTATACTATTCCCTGGGTGTTGATCCTTTACTGTTTCCAGACAATACAGGTTCACATCTGCTGTTTTCAAAAGCTCCAGTAGCCAAACCAAAGAATTATTTAATTAAGAAGACGGAAGTAAGTCACCCTCTTATTCCAAGAGCAGTTAAATTTCATATTTTAAACCAGGGGTGTCAAATATGCGGCCCAGGGGATCAGACTGGCTGTCTTCTGCTTCTTCTTCCAGTTCTGCCGCTGCTGCGTCATCGTAGGTTTGCAGCTTACAGATGCATACCCGAACAGCATACTCAAGATTGCAACAGCACAGTCATTTTGACGCAATAATTCAGAGTAAGAGGTGTCAGTTACCAGATACTGTTAAATAAACAAAATATTGCAAGAATGCTAACGTTTTAAGCATGTTTTTTTTATTTTAAGTAAAAAAAACACCTCTGTGTTTGTGTCCTTTATAAAGTTTATATCTCCGCTACCTGGCATTACATTTTATGAAGGTCTCATTTATGTCAGATCCAGCCCTCATAACAAATGAGTTCAACACCCCTGTTTTAAACATTTGTACCATATTTTTCCTTTCCAAACCTTGACACAAATTCAATAATAATAATAATAATAATTCCAAGCAATAGGAAATGTGTGCAAGATATCTATTATGTCCTTTGGGGGGCAAATAATTGATAGTGGTCATTGGAGTCAAAAGTACCAAACAGGAACATGCCTAATCCTATCTGGTGTTTGCTACTTCCTCATGGATTCAAAGAGTTTTAGGAAGATCAACTGAATATCCATCAATGAACTCCAAAGTCAGGGGTTACCAGGGACTAAATCATTCCAATTGACCCCATCCCTTGCGCTCCTTCTCTGTCCCTTTTACAGCACTTCCCTGTGGAAATAGCTGCAGCGAGTCCAAAAGCGGCAGCCCTCTAGGCAGCAGACAGAATGCTGTGAACTCAAAGCGGCGGTAACTTTAGTAAGTGTGACATTTACCGGGCAGAATGCGAAGTCCTGTTCTGTCAGCAGCACAAACATACAAGAGGCACATCTTTTTCTGTCCATATATTTGGAGAGGAAAAGCCAGAGAAGATATATCCTTAGCTATGAAACAGCAAATGTTGAACTTTTACAGCTGGGCAGTGCCACCTCTCCTAATCTCTGTCTGGCTGGGTAAGTAATTGGGCTAATTGTTTTCCTTAATGTTGAATCTGTGGTAGTAGGTTTTCACGGCTGCTTTTGAGCTCTGCTTATCATGGCACACTTTATGCATGCTTACTGAACTAGGAACAACTCTACTGAATGCAGTGGGAATTACTTTGGGGTAAACAGGCAGGAAGAAAGTAGATTCTTTTGAAATGTGGTGCTGGAGGAGAGTTTTACGGATACCATAGACCACCAAAAATACAAAGCTAAAATGACTAAACTGAGGCTATCGTGCTTTGGTCACACTATGAGAAGACAAGAGTCTCTGGAAAAGACAGTCGTGCTTGGAAAAGGTGAAGGCACCGGAAAAGAGGAAGACCAAACTAGAGATGAATTGACTCAACCAAGGAAGCCACGGCCCTCAGTTTGCAAGACCTGAGCAAGGCTGTTAATAATAGGACACTTTAGAGGTCATTAATTCATAAGGATTGCCATATATCAGAAAGGACTTGACAGCACTTAACACACACACAAACAGATGAAGAAGAAGAAGAGAAAGAACAGATTGGATTTATAACCCCCCCTTCACTGCCCAAAGGCGTCTCAGAGCGGCTTACAAACTCCTTTCCCTCCCCCTCCCCACAACAGACACCCTGTGAGGTAGGTGGGGCTGAGAGAACTTCTGACAGAAACTGTCCTTGAGAGAACAGCTGTGCCAGAGCTTGTGACTGACCCAAGGTCACATCAGCAGGTGCAAGTGGAGGAGTGGGGAATCAAACCCGGTTCTCCCAGATAAGAGTCTGTGCACTTAACCACTACACCAAACTGACCAGATATTAGGCCAGAGCTACTTAAGTAGGTATTGCAGGCTGTGTGCTATTGTCCAAAGGACAAATTTTCAAATGAGGGTTTGGGATATAATGGTTCTGGGGGAATACATAAAGACCAAGTTTGTGAATCTCAAAATTCTAAAGTCTGGATTTGCAAGGTTGTTTATTTTAAGACAATTTAGAGTTTAAAAAACACTTGTGGTGAAGAAGAAGAAGAGGAGATTTATATCCCACCCTTACTCGGAGTCTCAGAGCAGTTTACATTCTCCTTTCCCTTCCCCTCCCCACAACAGATACCCTGTGAGGTAGGTGGGTCTGAGAGAATACAGCTCCTTGAGAGTACAGCTCTGAAAGAACTTGTGACTGACCCAAGGTCATACCAGCAGCTGCATGTGGAGGAGTGGGGAATCAAACCCAGTTCTCCCAGATTAGAGTCCGTGCTCCTAACCACTATACCAAACTGTGGAAGAGGAGGATTAATGCTGATTTGATTGCTTGATCCACCTGCTGTTATGCTTATAAACAAATGGCTATTATTTTGTTGTAGCTGCAACTGAAGAAGGGATGTGGGTTTTTTGAAAGGAATGAATCAAACCAGACAAATTTGTCTTTAAGTCATATATCATTGAGGTGGGTTCCTCTTTTGATAATCAGCTACCAGTTCTAATCACAAAGATGCTATTAATACCCATTTTCCTATGCCATCCCAAGGGAATTTGAGGAGGCACTAGAACTAAAGCCAAAGTTATGCACAGTCATTTGTCATTGTGTCAAGTATGGGCATGCTATTAAAATACATTGAAGCTGTCTGATTATTCAGCCCCAGAGCAACCAAATGCAGAGGGCATAGCTCCTGTAGGGAGCAGGGGAATTCAACAGTGTCTATATGACCAGCTGCACTTGCAGAATCTCTCTCCTCTTCTAACAAAAGTCATACAATCCCACTTATTAAGACCAAGCAGAATGGCACAAGACAATGTGCAGGCATTTTGGATTTCCAACTTTTCATCACAACTATTGTAGTGGTATTAAAATGTGAAGGGTATAGGTGATGTAAAGGAGCATCTCCACTTCTCTGAACTTGTCTGTGATCTTTTGGGGACCCAGACTGTGTGCCTATAGTCTGGGCACACGTAATGCTGTATTGCCTTTCCCCTCACACTTGGCCTTCAAACTCCTTGTTGAGACTGTTTAATTACCATGCCCTGACCTGGATAGCCCAGGCTGCCCCGGTCTCCTCAGAAGCTGAGCAGGGTCTCCCTGGCTAGTATTTGGATGGGAGATGCAGAGGCAGGCAATGGCATACTATTGCTGAATGTGTCCTGCCTGTAAAAGCTTAAGGGGTAGCCATCAAGTGGTTGTGATTTGATGATAACTACAAACAAACAAACAAAAATTCCACAGGGTATTTCAGAGACTCATTCTGCTGTTTTAGTTATTCTGATTACGTTGTAGCTGGCTGGTTTTAGATATTGAATCTATAAAATACTGGGTTCAAGATGCCTTGCAGTGAAACAGCTCTTCTTTATTTAATGATTTCAGGAACAAGACACACAAACAGGGAAAATGCCCTGTTTAGATACATGCAAAGCCCACCCCCTTTCCCAGCACGCACAACTATAGGTACAAGTACTGAACCATTAACTCCTGATCGCCACCTCCCAGAGTCCAGGTAGCTATTGTTCTGGAGCAACAAGCTCAGCCAAACTCTGGTAACTAGCTCAGGAATGCCCCAGGCTCAATACATAACAAAGTCCCACAATTCCATTTTGCTAATGTCCAAGTCTTTCCTCAGAGCAAAGGAGCCTTCTACCGGTGCAAGGAAACTTGCTGCCTCAGAAGTAATGTATTCCATTGGTGGAAAGCACTGTAGTTAGTCAAATGGAATAATTGGATCTGGTCTATTGTAGGTGTTGTTCTTTGATTGTTTTATAGTTGAATTAATTTGTTTGCACCAATGTTTTTTATATTTTGTGAACCACTTTGAGTTCTATGTAAAACCGATAAAAAGACAACATAGAAGGACAATATAGAAATAAATGCTCAATATATATATATATATATATATATATATATATATATATATATATATATATATATATATATATATATATATATATACAGACAATATAACTCAGTGAAAGAGCAACTTAAGTTGAAGGAAGGCTCCTTTGGATGGAGAAAGTTTTCCAGCGATGCTGAATGGGAAAATAAGATGCATTCCAGCATCTTTAGAGATGATTGACAGGTACGATCATAATAACAAAGCTGATTGTCTTAAGCAGAGACAGAAGACTCAACAGCAAGAGTGAGCTTGACAAAAGAAAAATGTTGGGCAGTGGCAACTGAAATCTGCTAAAATGCAGACCATTCTTTAGCTGGAATCAGAGCAAAAGGTTTGCTTTAAAGAATGCCTGCCTTTGCTGACGTTGCTTTCGTGACAACTTTTTCAGTGTTCTTCACCATGTCCTCAACTGCTGAAACCTTTGTTGTTGACATCTAGGCAGAATTATGCGTTTTCCCCTAGCTTGTGTTGTACAAAGGGTGATGTGTTGAATTTATGCAGGGGTCTTTGGAGGGGGAGCATGCCGGAGCACAGCTCCAGCAGCTCAGGAGCCACAACAAATGGCGGTGGCGGCAAGACCTGCCCCCAGCTGGTGTCCCCAGTAGGGGTTTGGAGCCTGCATTTTTTCTAGTGCTATAAATATTCTTTTTGAGGTGTGTGTGGTGTGAGTGGTCCAATGAGGTTGCACCATCAATTTATACATGTATAAATGATGTTCCTTTTGGTCTTTTGGGGTTTCTGTGTAGCACTGAGGCATGCTTGCACTGCCACAATGCCACTTGTTCTGGAGTGTGCCACTTGTTCTCATGGCAAACAAGCACCTCCCAAGACAGTTCACTTTCCCTGAGATTCTCTGGGAGAGTCTGACTGCTGGTGATGCCTGCTTGCCTGCCTTAAGTGCTGCTGGCTGGGTTTCCCCAATGGAGGTGATGGGGGTAACTTGTTTGGGTGCCCATAGAACTAGGCCCATTGGTCCAATTGCTTTGTGACGTGGAGGTGTATGTGGGGAGAAGTTACCTGAAAATTTGGAGCCTCTCCCTCAACCCCCCCTCCCCGAGCTACTAACAGCACCATGGGAAAAAAGTAACTTTTATTCCCACCATAGAGAACAATGGAGGGGATGCGGGCAACCTGTTTGGGGGCCCATGGAATTGGATCCCCTGGTCCAATGTTCTTGAAACTTGGTGGGTATCTTGGGGAGAGGCTCCATCAGCTACCCTGTGAGTTTGGAGCCTCTCCCTCAAACCCCTCCCCTCCAGCCCCCAGAATATACCCTATGTTTTCGCCATTGATTTCAATGGCCCATAGGATATAGTGGAGCTGAAATTGACATTAGGCTGGCCAAAGACTCCCCAATGGGCTCCTACTGCTGAAACTGACATGCAGGAGCCTTTCTGCTCTCCCAAACTCCTTGTGCCCGATTTGGCCGAACTGAATTGGGCTGAATTTTTTTTTTTTTTTTGCACACCCCTACCGGGGATGCCGGCTGGGGGCAGGGCTTGCCGCCACTGCCATTTATTGTGACTCCAGAGCTGCCGGAGCTGTGCTCCGGTGCGCTCCTCCCCCCAAAGACCCCGGGACCATAATAAATGTATTATTTTTAAAGATACCCTAAGATTCTGCATTTTTGTTTGACAAGGAACAGCTATGGTTTTCCAGGGGCTAAAAGCATACTACTGTTATTTATAACAAGTCTCTTCTTTTAAAAATACCTTATTGAGGATTTTTTTTCACCAGTGAATTGTAGCCTCCTCTAAAGCAGGACACAAGAATGGGACTCAACATCCGATGCTGGCCTTGGCTAACTCTCAGCCTCACCCATCTGTAAAATGGGCATAATTGTGAACTGCCACACAAAATTATTGTGAGGACAAAACAAGAAAAATAAATTATGTTGTCCATTGTAAATCAAAATAAGTCCAATGAAAATTCTAATTTTTTAACGTATCTAGTTTAATTATGGGCTTGGAAGAGAGTTTCACCATAACTGTAGGAGCACTAGAGTTTAAGGTTACCAACTCTGGGCTGGGAAATTCCACAGATGTTGGGGTGGTCCCTGGGAAGAGCAGAAAAGGGACAAGAGCTCAGTGGGGATGGGATGCCATAAATCCCACCCTCAGAAGATGCCATTTCCTCCAGGGGAACTGTAGCCTGGAGACTAGTTGTAACAAGCAGAATGCACCTCATTTTCTCTTCACCCACTATTACCTCTTTCCCTTCCCTGAAAGCCCCCCCCTTTTCCTTTCTTGGTTTCCTTGTCTTCTTCAAATCCACCAGCCAACCTACCTTTATATGCCCCCATCTTCAGCTTGCTCTCTTTCTCTCTTTCATCACCCTGTTCCCGGGAAAACGATGGCTCAGTTGTGCAATGTTTGCTGCTGGCGGGGAACCTGCAACAACTTGCAGGAGGTACCTCACTTATTCCTGTATCCACATTCCTATACTATTTCCTCTTTCCTGCTTCCTGGCAACTCCCATATCTTCCCCTTTCCGTGCTTCCTTCTCTCCTTTCCACACACCAACCTACCTTGTATCCCTTCCCCCCTTTACAGCTATAGGAATTATTTATGTATTCATTTGTACCCCACCTTTCTCCACCACAAGGACCCAGACCAGTTTACATCATTCTCCTCTCCTCCGTTTTCACAATCCCAGGAGGTTAGTTAAGCTGACAATGTGTAACTGGCAGAAGTTCACCCAAGAGACCTTCCATGGCAGAGTGGTGATTCAAACCTAGGTCTTCCATATGCTCATCTGAAACTATAACCACTATACTACTCTGGTGTTCATGGGGGTGGCTGCTGTTGAACAAGAACCAGCCAGTCCTGGGTGAGTCATGCAAGTCACATAGTAGCAAGTTGTGCAGTGATTGCTGCCAGGTCTGGCCCTGATGATTCCTGCCTCAAAGGCCAAAACAGCTTCGGAAAGGGCCCTGACCCCTCCCCCTGTCCTTTACTGACGGAAACCAAGGCTGGAAGTCTTGGCAATATTGTTGTGGTTGCCTTGCAATGGACACTGAGGGCATTCTTTCTTAAAGTACAGGTGCTACTTCCATTGTTTTGCAGGATTTTAACCACCAAGGTATTTTAGATTTCAGGTTTTTCTGCAGACCTGGATAGGATTGCCAAGTCCATCTTCGCCCCCAGCGGGGGAATTTGGGGGCGTTACTGGAGGGGCGGGGCATCCCCAACATGATGACGTCACATTGGGGACGTCCAGCCCACCTGGCTGCGCGCCCATTGCGCATGGGGAAATGCTGGCTCCTTGCACTTAAAGGGAGTCTTTAAGTGCAGAAAGCTGGTGTTTCCCTGCTCATACGGACGCCAGCTCCATTTAAATACAGGCAGCCTTCCCCACGCGCTCGATCCTGAGCAGAGATCGGGCTCGTGGGGAAACGCCAGCTTCCTGCACTGCCCCTTTAAGTGCAGGAAGCTGGCGTTTCCCAGCGAGATCGAGCGTGCGGGGAAGGCTGCCTGTACTTAAATGTAGTTGGCGTTCGGGTGAGTGGGGAAATGCCAGCTCTCTGCGCTTAAGAGAGCCCTTCAGAGAGAAGGGAGAGTGGTGGCTGTGGGTGTTGGGGCTTGAGGGCGGGGCTTGAGGGCGGGGCTTGGGGGCGGGGCTTCCCCCACCGGCCATGTGGCCAGCAGTGGATAGAACCCCCCCCCAAAGTGGGGGATCCCTGCCAAACCAGGGGGTTTGGCAACCCTAGACCTGGAGCATTTTTTCAGGTTTGTAGAAAGAGCTGTCTTGTTGGTTCATGGCTTCAGTCTCTGGATTTAAGTATCTACTGATTTGGAGACACTGATAATTAGATATATTGACAAGTGGGGGATCCACAAGGACCTAGAGAGGGGGATCTAATTTTCCCCACCCCCAATATTTCCTCTTTCCCTTCCCTAAAAGCCCCTTAGCCTCTCCCCTTTTCTGGCTTCCTCTTTTGTTCCTACCAGCAAATCTACCTTTATGTGCCCCCATGTCTTCAGCTTTCCCTGCTTCCCTCACCCTGGTAGCCTCTACCCAGAAAACCTGTGGCCCAGTTGTGCAGTGCTGGCCACCAAGCCGAGATGTACAGTGCCTTATTCTTACACTGGCTGCTGGGTTGGGCCTAATTGCGTGGTGCAGGCTGCCAGGCTGCCAGGTTGGGCCCAGTTGCACAGTGGGGAACTTGTAGGGTGCATCTCACATTCCCCTGTTCTCCTCTACCCACGCTATTTCCTCTTTCCCTCATCCTGGCAACCTTTCCCTGCTTCCTTCTCTCCTTCCTACCAATCAACCATCTGTTCCCCATCTTCAGTTATATTTATTATTTATTTACTTCATTTGTACCCTGCCTTCCTCCCCACTGGGGACCCAAAGCAGCTTCCATTGTTCTCACCTCCATTTTATCCTCACAACAACCCAGTGAGGTAGAGAGAGAGTTGACAGTGAGTGACTGGCTGGCCCAGGGCTACCCATGGCAGAGTGGGGCTTCAGACCCAGGTCTCCCAGATGCTAGTCAGATACTCTTACCACTACACCACACTGGTTTTCAGGCAGTAGCTGCTGTGCAATCGTAACACATCACTGGATGGTTACTGCTCAGTCTGTCTGAGTTGTACAGGTCATGGTAGTGAGTTACCTGTTGGTTGTTGCTAGGCCTGGCCCCAGTGATTCCTCCCTCAATGACAAGGGGAGGCCAAATTGCCCTGGAAAGGGCCCTGCCACCTCCTCCTGCCGTTTACTGACAGAAGCCAAGAACTGAAAGCTAATATATTGTAGTTGTCTAGCAACCTACAAAATGATCAAAGACAGCATTCATTCCTCAAATGTGCATGTACTGCTTTTATTATTTTGGGCTGTTTTAATTTCCCAGTGTTGTGGTTTGTTTGTCTTTTTAATTCCAGATTCTTATAGAAAGATCTGTCCATTCTCCAGATGTAAGTATCCACAGCTGTGGTCATGTTGAGAATTAAATATATTGATTCTGGGAGAACTGACTGAGGTTGGTAACTGCAGTCAATCTCAGCACATGTCAACTAGAGCGATGCACAGAATCTGTGCAGAGTCAGTGTGGTGTAGTGGTTAAAGTGTCAGGCTAGGATCTGGGAAATCCAAGTTCAAATCCCCACTTGTACCATGGAAGTTGCTGGGTGACCTTAGGCTAATCACATACTTTCAGCCTAACCTACCTCACAGGGTTGTTGTGAAGATAAAACAGAGGAGAAGAGAATACTGTAAGCTGCTTTGGATCCCCATTAGGGTGAAAGGTAGGATATAAATTAAAAATAATCCTAAATCTCTATATTATTGTTATCCTTCCCTTCCATATTGTTCATGATTGCCTCTCTTGAATTGCACCTGTTACTCTCTTCTTGTTTTTGCTGGCTACCAAAGATTTTAATTATCTGCTTTGGGGCAAAGAGATTCTGTAAACAAGATATGTCACTTTGCAAAAGTCGTAGTGTTAAAATGGATTTGTTAAACATTCGTGAACTTTTAAAAGTCTTAACAAATACAGCAGAGAAAGTTTATATGAAGGATCTACTTGTATACAAACGCTTGTGTCATGGACAAAGTGATTTAGTTCCTCGCTCCTGCATTTTGGGCTCAGGCACATCAGAGATTAATAAAATAGCCTCATAGAAGACAAGGTATTGCGCAGTAAAGTCCTTTATTAGGCAAAACCTCTACAATGATTGCTTGAAAACATTAGTGCTATCATTGATAGTCCTTTCATTGTTCAGTGAGATATTTCAATGCGCGAAAATCTTGTTATTTCTAGATACTAATGTGCAATCCTAAGCAAAGTTATACCCTTCTAAATCCATTGAAGTCAATGTGCTCTGTTTAGGATTGCACTGTAATCGGCTTGTTTCCAAAAATGAAGACCATTCAGCTGCTCTGTGGGCTTGCGGACATTTGACTCTAAAATTAGCACTACGCCATAGAATGTCCTTTTAAGTGTTTTTGCTACACACACCCCTTTTATATATAGAAATCAAGCATTGTCCCCTATTTGATTGTCTAAACATTGTTGAAAGTACTATCTATAGCCTTGTTACTGAAAATGTTAACATCCAGGAAAATGTCCTCAACTGTCTCTCAACTGCCTCTTCAGTTTGCAAGTTATTCAAAGATTTTTATTTTCCCTACCTATAAAGTACTGGGTTCGAGACACGTTGTAGTGAAATAAGCTCATAAGGTTTATTTGAAAGTACAAACTAAAGACAAAATAGCCGGTCCAAAGATCGGCTTAAATCCCCCAATAAAACCACACCCCGCTCCCAGTGATAGGTCTATTATTATACACCCAAATCCCATAGGTCCTTTCCTGAATCCGAGCCATCCTATTGGTCCATTCTAGGATCCGTGCTCGTCATTGTTCACTTGATGCGAAGCTACACCCGTTCACATGGCCATGTGTAAATTCCGACCGTGTACGCGATCTGTGTTCGTATACAACACTACCTTTGTGAAAGTGGAATCACAAGGGATTCTACAGGGTGTCTAGACATAATTTCCTGGTCTTTTGAACACATGCCCATAACCAGCCTTGGTTTGTAGATTGCATTAGGAACACAGTTGTTGTTGTTCAGTCGCACAGTCGAGTCTGACTCTTTGTGACCCCATGGACCACATCACACCAGGCCCTCCTGTCCTCCATCATCCTCCAGAGTTTGCAGAAGCTACCAAATGCATGGGTGGTTTTTTTTAAAATAGTAAACCACAAGTGGAGACCCGCAAGAAACTTGCGGGATGATTATCTCATTCGTCACACCTTTGCTTCCTTTGCTCACCCCCTACCTCTCTCACACTATTTCTCCCCTCTGCCCCTCTTTTCTTACTCTATTTCTGCTCCATGCATGTGACTTCCTCTCTCTTTCTGATCTGTCATCTTTCTCTTTGTTTTTCTGCCTCCCCACTTCATCACTCTTTCTCTCTCTTTCTGCCCCCCACCCCATCATTCTTTCTTTCTGCCCCCATCACTCTCCCAGCCTCCTGCCTGCTTCCTCCCCCACTCCGCAGAGCAGCAGTAGCAGTGGTGGCAGTGCTCTCAGCCACCCACCTGCTTCCTCTCCCCCCCACAGCAACAGTGGCAGCACTCTGGGAATCACAACGGATCTCCCAGCTACAGAGATCAATTCACCTTAGGGCTGCCAGCTCCAGGTTGGGAAATTCCTGGAGATTTGGGGGGTGGAGCCTTAGGACAGTGAGGCTTGGGGAGGCAAGAACCCTCAGCAGGGTATGATGCCATAGACTCAACCCTCCAAAACAGCCATTTTATCCAGGGGAACTGATTTCTGTCTCCTGGACAACAGTTGTAATTCTGGGTGATCTCCAGTCCTCACCCAGAGGCTGGCAATGGTGGTTCTCATGGAGGAAATGGCTGGAGGGTGGAGTCTATGGCATTACACCAGTCCAAAGTTCCTCCCCTTCTCAAATCCCACCCTCCAGGCTTCACCCCTCAAATGTCCAGGGATTTCCCAACCTGGAGTTGGCAACCCTATTTCCTTCCCAACCAACAGCCAACCTACCTTTATCTGCTTCTCTGTCTCCTGTTTTCCATCTCCACCCCCCAGCCTTTACCTAGGGAAATTACAGTCTTTCTCCACAGTGGGGACCAAAGCAGCTTTCATTATTCCCTCCTCCTTTTTATTTGCACAACAACCCTGTGAGGTTGGTTAGGCTGAAATATGTGACTGGTCCAAAATCACACAGTCACCTTCCACTGCAAGATGGGGATCTGAACCTGGGTCTTGCAGAACCTACTTTGAAGCTCTAACTGCTGCACCTCACTGGCTTTCATAGGGTGGCTGCTGATGAATGGTAGCAAGCAGCCGAGGCTAGGTAAGTCATGCAAATCCGGGGGAACCTGGCAACCCTAGACTACTGCCAGGCCTAGGGTGGCCAACCTCCAAATGGGCCCTGGAGACACCCCAGAATTACAACTGAACTCTAGACAGCAGAGGTCTGTCTCCCTGCAGAAAATGGCTGCTTTGGAGGGTGAACTCTGTGTCATTATACCCAGCTGAGGCCTCTCCCTTCCCAAACCCAGCCCGCTTTAGAGTCCACCACAAAATCTCTAGAAATCCCCCAGCCTGGCACTGGTAACTCTTGTGAGGCCTGGCCCCAAGGCTTCCTCCCTCCCTCCTTGAAAGGCTGAAAGAGGCCTGGAAAGGGCCCTCCACCCCACCCTTTACTGACAGAGCCAGTCAGAAGCCTCTCCCCCCCCACGTTCTAATCTCTCACTGATGATGCCTGGAGTCAGGTCCCTGCAGAGGCCATTTCAAAAGGCTATTTGGGGAATTCAACTGTTCCTGAAGGGATTTCTTCACTTTTCAGATTTTTCTACAAACCCAGGAAGTCTACTGACTATGCAGGAAAAGCTGTTGGGGGAGAGTGAGTCCCCTGTTGGTGGGAATAGATATCCGCACATTTTGGCTATTAGAATAAGGACAAGTGGAGACCCGCAAGAAACTTGCAGGATGGTCATCCCATTCCTCACACCTTTGCTTCCTCCCCTCTACCCTTACCTATCTTACAATCTTTCTCCCTTCTGGGGGTGGAGCCATAGACTCAACCCTCCAAAGCAGCCATTTTATCCAGGGGAACTGATCTCTGTCACCCAGACAACAGTTGTAATTCTGGATGATCTCCAGCCTTCACCCAGAGGCTGGCAATGGTAATTCTCATGGAGGAAACGGCTGGTTTGGAGGGTGGAGTCTATGGCATTATACCAGTCTGAAGTTCCTCCTCTCCTCAAACCCCACCATCCCCAGGATCCACCCCTTAAATGTCCAGGAGTTTCCCAATCCAGAGTTGGCAACCCTATTTCCTTCCCACCCAACAGCCAACTTAACCTTTATCTGTCTTCAGCTTTTCGTCTCCACCCCCCTCCCCCACAGCTTCTACCAAGGAAAATTATAGTCTTTCTCCACAGTGGGGACCAAAGCAGCTTACATTATTCTCACCTCCTTTTTATCTGCACAACAACCCTGTGAGGTTGGTTAGGCTGAAAGTATGTGACTGGTCCAAAATCACCCAGTCAGCTTCCACTGCAATATGGGGATCTGAACCTGGGTCTTGCAGACCCTACTCTGAAGCTCTAACTGCTGCACCACTGCTGGCTTTCATAGGGTGGCTGCTGAACAGCAGCAAGCAGCCAGGCCAAGTTGAGTCATGCAAATTAGGTGGTATCAAGTCACCCAGAGGGTGCTGCCTAGGGATGCCAGCCTCCAGGTGGGATCTGGGGATCCCCTGGAATTACTGCTCAGCTCCAGACTACTGAGATAACTTCCCCTGGAGAAAATGGATGCTTTGGAGGGTGGACTCTAGGGCATTGTACCCCACTGAGGTCCCTGTCCTCCCCAGGCTCCATCCTCAAATCTCCAGGAGTTTCCAGACCTGGAGCTGGCAACCCCACTACCCCCATCCCCTGCCAGTGCCCATGGGGGGACCTGGCAACCCTAGACTGCTGCCAGGCCTAGGGTTGGCAACCTCCAATTGGGGCCTGGAGAGTGAACTCCAGAGATCTATGAACAACAGAGATCTGTCTCCCTGGATAAAATGGCTTCTTTGGAGGGTGGATTCTGTTGCATGATGCCCAGCTGAGGCCTCTCCCTTCCCCAAATCCTGCCCTCCTTGCACTCCACCACAAAACCTCTAGGAATCCCCCAGCCTGGCCCTCAGGCTCCCTCCCTCCCCCCTCCCTCCAAGGCCAAAAGAGGCCTGGAAAGAAAGGGCCCTTCTCCCCCACCCTTTACTGACAGAGCCAGTCAGAAGCCTCCCCCTCCCCCCCAACGTTCTAATCTCTCACCATTGATGCCTGGAGTTAGGTCCCTGCAGAGGCCATTTCAAAAGGTTTTGGGGGGAATTCAACCGTCCCTGAAGGGATTTTCTCACTTTTTGGATTTTTCTACAAACCCAGGAAGTCTATTGACTATGTAGGAAAAGCTGTTGGGGTAGAGTGAGGCCCCTGTTGGTGGGAATAGGTATCCACACACACACAAAAAAAAGTCTGGGAAATAGAATAAGGATTTAATCTTCCTCTTTATTAGTTAGTATCGGTCGGTTAGAATGAGAATAAACAGAGGAAAACATAGGTACAGCTCAGTCATAAGAACCTAAGAATAGCCCTGCTGGATCAGGCCACTGGTCCATCTAGTCAAGTCTAATTTGAAAGTTCACTTCCACTTCATCCAGTGTGGTTCACTTCCAAGCAAGGGTGCCTATGACTGCAGCATTAACTTTTATTGCCTCCCACAGATTTTGGGTCTTCTCTCAGCCTTTTTATCTAGTTTGAAAGCCCCTCATATCAGGTACTTCGGAAAGAATTCGTCCAACCTCTTTGCCCAACTTTCATTAAACTCTATTTCAGGCTTTTTTTAACATTGGAAGCAATGTGAATAAATTATGATCCTTCCTGCCCACTCAGAGTCTGGGCATGTATTAATTTAATGCAAAGGACAGGAAGACGTAGTTATACAAGGAAGGGAACTCCCGCAATCAAAAAGCTTAGGGCTCTACATAGTGCATTTTTACTTATATGCCATTTCCTGATGTGTGGGTTTACCAGGAGAGAAAAACACTTCTGCCTACTTGAGATATTATTGCTACTCATAAAAAAACTATGTTATGTTTGAACTATTCTTAACAGAAACTCAGGATTGTACCACCAAAAACCAGGTGTAAATTAATTTATGAGATGTGCTCCAACAGCCTAATGAGCCAATGCATACAATTACTTTAGAAACGTTCATGAATTCTCCTCCCTGGAACAAATCATGTGAATTGGCTACCATGAGCACAAGTCGTTGACGTGTTGAAAGATTTATAATGGAATTCACACCAAACCTCTCTCTGTCCCTAACTCCTCAATTTCCCCCCTCCCCTTCTGTAATTTTCCTTATAAAAATATGGAAAATAATTTCCTCTTCATAACAACTGAAGAAGTGAGCTTTGACTGGAATCAGTGTTTAGTCTTGAAGGTGCCACTGGATTTCTGTTTTATTTTGCTACAATAAACTAGCGCACCTCCTCCTCTGGAAATATGCATGCTATAAACTGTTCAGATGTTCTCACAGGGCTCTTGGTTGTATGCTAATGTGTGCGCTTGCGGCTCCTGCCTTGCCGGGCATGGGCACTCTATACAGAGGCAAACCAGTTGTGCAGACTGGACATGGTCCACTTTCTTTCATTTGTTCCAATAGATTATAATTGTAAAGCTCTTCTTCCTGAAAGCTTACAAAGTAAATGATCATCCACCCTTTTATTCTCCCCTTTCCCCACTCCACACAGGCAAAACAATTTTCATTTAATCTCTAATAACATTAATTTCCCTTACCCCTTAGTTCCTGGTTACCCTCCATAATTTTGAAGTGCATTAATCTTTCTCACTTCCTTTGCAGCTGTTTATGCTGATGTTGGAAATATAGCGAAGGAGAATACTGCCGTCTCACCCAACTTGTCTGCTGTTGCCACAACCCATTCTGGAGTGCTCCACACAGAAACAGCCCAAATTAAGCCAGAGCATGCATCTGTAACTCAGACCCCAGGAAAAGAGAAAGCCAAAGAGGGAGAAACTGTGATCTTGGGGTGCCACTTCCACAGTGCCCAAGGTCCATCTTTGAACAAGCTGACCGTGAAGTGGTACAAGGAGGATGAAAAGGGGCAGAGGGACCTCATGGAAAACAATGTCACTGTCCTGGCAAACTACTCCAAAGTTTTTATGGCAGGGGATTTATCTGAAGGCGATGCATCTCTAACTATCCTAAATGTGACCGCCAGTGATCATGGCATTTATTTCTGCCAGGTGATATTTCCCAGTGGAGAAATACTGACAGGTGATGGCACTAAGCTCAGGATCAGGAGAGCCCTGGGTAAAGTTCTGTTCTGTGTTCTTTTAATTCTTTTGTTAGCACTCCTCTATAGTAAAAAGTAATGGAGCTGCGGTGGCTCAAGTGGTTAAGACGCTGAACTGCAGGCTGTGGAAGGTCAGTAGTTCAGCAGTTCGAGACCCGGGTGCCGCATGACAGGGTGAGCTCCTGTCTCTAGCTCCAGCTCCTGCCAACCTAGCAGTTCGAAAGCAAGAAATTGCAAGTAGATAAATAGGGACCACTTCGGTGGGAAGGTAACAGCGTTCCGTGCGCCTTGGTGTTTAGTCATGCCGGCCACATGACCACGGAAATGTCTTCGGACAGCGCTGGCTCTTCGGCTTTGAAACGGGGATGAGCACCGCAACCCTAGAGTCGGATTCGACTGGCTTTCGAGCAAGGGAACCTTTACCTTTACCTTTATAGTAAAAAGTGGTAAATGGAGGCAGGCTTTTTGGCCTGGAGCTGACCATCTGCTGAAAAAAAATGGCTGACGCCCTACCAAGTATCTGAACTATGACAGTTTATCAGTCTTCTACACTTGAAGAAGAAGAGTAGGTTTTTATACTCTGCTTTTCTCTACCTTAAGGAGTCTCAAAAAGGCATACAATCACATTCCCTTCATGGGAATGTTCTCAGAGAACCGTGACCAGCCCAAGGTCACCCAGCAGGCTTCGTATGGAGGAGTGGGGAATCAAACCTGGTTATCCAGATTAAAGTCTGCTGCCCTTAATCTCTACACCGCACTGGCTCTCACATGGCTTTTCTCAAAGAATCCTGGGAATTTATTATTGGTTTTGAGAATTCTTATCATTCTGTCTGGCAGAACTACAGTTCTCAGTGTTGCTGGGTAGAAGA
Organism: Gekko gecko; assembly: GCA_029375565.1. Classification (NCBI taxonomy): domain Eukaryota; kingdom Metazoa; phylum Chordata; class Lepidosauria; order Squamata; family Gekkonidae; genus Gekko; species Gekko gecko. The sequence goes on from JAPDNY010000004.1 coordinate 47,641,215, forward strand.
GAAATGGGGATTAAACTAGAGCTTTTTAAAAAATCTGTGTTATAGATAGACTTTTAAAAGAAACTTCTCCTAAATACATCACCCCTCGGGGTGGGGGACGACGACGACTGCAACTAGGGAAGAGCCACATTGCTCATGTGGGTACCAAGCCTGATTTGTAAATCCTTGACATACTCTCCATGCCCCTTTTTACTATATAATATAGACTGTAAATCCTATGGACAGGAGCTGTGGTACTTTGATATTATATGTAGGGTTACCAACCTCCAAGTAGGGCCTGGAGATCTCCTGAAATTACAATATATGTCCAGATAAAAGAGATCAGTTCCCCTGGAGAAAATGGCTGCTTAGGAGGGTGGATTCTATGGTATTATACCCCATTGAGGTCCCTCCCTCCCTCCCAAAACCCTGCCATTCCCATACTCTACCCCTGAATCTCCAGGAATTTCCCAATCTGGAGTTGGCAACCATAGTTATTTGTATGTCCAGGCCTAAGTGTGCTGCTGGATCTGACTATACTTTATTCAAACTGTGACCCATTCCATAATTATTTCTTGATATGTGTCTTTTCTCATCTGAATATTATGCAGTTACCGTCACCTATTTTGATCTTAACCTAGTCTAGTAGTAATTTTCCTGTTCTAATTGCAGCCAATCCTGTGCATGTTTATTAAGGTACAAGTCCCATTGAATTCCATGGGGCTTATTTCCAGGTAAGCATGCATAGTATTGCAGCCTTGTTATTACAATATATAAATGGATGGATTACTTGATTCATTTCTTCTACCCATGTATCTCTGCATAACTTCAGATTTTCCATTCAGTGATGGAATGAAAGTCATGAAGGAGATTAGTGTAATGTTGTTACTTTAAACTTGGGTGACATCTGGTGGTATCATGCCAGCAAAACTTCTCTGACTGTGATTCAGCAAAACTCTTAAACATGGAGTTGTCCCCTTCTCCAATCATATTGGCACAGTGACAGAAGAGGCTGTACCTACTGAAACTCTCCCTTCTCTATGAAAAGTATTGAAGTCATGCCATTTTCAGTACAGGAAGTCCCCATTCTCATTAAACCAACTCAAACTGAGCTTTTTATGAGTATTTGCTGAATCAAACTCTGTTTAGTTTTACCTTTATACATCATTGAAGCAGCATATCATAGCCCTTATGTTCAACTATATATATATATATATATATATATATATATATATATATATATATATATATATATATTGCTCTACAAGACTTGCAGCCCAAAACATATCCATCATAGTTTGTCTACCATCCACCAGGCCAGTAAAGAATTTAGGGTTGCCAACTTCTTAAAAAAAAAAAAACAGTCCTTGCTCCTGTGACTTTAACAGCAACTTGATAAACAGAATGCTTCAGCCTGTTTTTGGTTTTTTGCAGATAAGGCACAGGAGCAGACCAGGTCAGGCTTTGTCTGAGACTTTTTAGTTGTTATGTTTTGGCACTGTAACCACACATTGTTGTTGTTGTTGTTCAGTCGCACAGTCGAGTCCGACTCTTCGCGACCCCATGGACCAGATTACGCCAGGCCCTCCTGTCTTCCGCTGTCCGCTGAAGTTTGCTCAATTTCATATTCGTTGCATCGATGACACTGTCTAACCATCTCATCCTTTGCCGTCCCCTTCTTCTTTGACCTTCAATATTTCCCAGCATCAGGGTCTTCTCCAGTGAATGCTCCCTTCTCATTTGGTGGCCAAAGTATTTGAGCTTCAGCTTCAGGATCTGGCCTTCCAGGGAACAGTCAGGGTTGATTTCTTTTAGGATTGACTGATTTGATCTCCTTGCAGTCCAAGGGACTCTCAAGAGTCTTCTCCAGCACCATAGTTCAAAAGAATCTATTCTTCGGCGCTCGGCCTTCCTTATAGTCCAACTCTCACAGCCATACATTACTACGGGGAATACCATTGCTTTGACCATGCGGACTTTTGTTGGCAAGGTGATGTCTCTGCTTTTTATCATGCTGTTTAGGTTTGCCATCGCTTTCCTCCCAAGGAGCAGGCGTCTTTTAATTTCATGGCTGCAGTCACCATCTGCAGTGATCTGGGATCCTAGGAACGTGAAGTCTGTCACTACTTCTACGACTTCCCCTTCTATTTGCCAAGGAGTGATGGGGCCAGATGCCATGATCTTAGTTTTTTTGATGTTGAGCTTCAAGCCCACTTTTGCACTCTCCTCTTTCACCCTGAGCAAGAGGCTCTTTAGATCCTCTTCACTTTCTGCCATCAGAGTGGTATCGTCTGCATATCTGAGGTTATTGATCTTTTCCCCAGCAATCTTAACTCCAGCTTGTGATTCATCCAGGCCAGCATTTCGCATGATGTACTCTGCATATAAATTAAATAAGCAAGGTGACAGTATACATCCTTGTCGTACTCCTTTTCCTATGCTAAACCAATCAGTTGTTCCATATCCGGTTCTAACTGTTGCTTCTTGACCCTTATACAGGTTTCTCAGAAGACATATGAGGTGGTCTGGTACTCCCATCTCTTTAAGAACCTGCCATAATTTATTGTGATCCACACAATCAAAGGCTTTAGCATAGTCAATGAAGCAGAAGTAGATGTTTTTCTGGTATTCTCTTGCTTTCTCCATAATCCAGCGAATGTTGGCAATTTGATCTCTAGTTCCTCTACCTCTTCTAAACCCAGCTTGTACTTCTGGCAGTTCTCTATCCACGTACTGTTGGAGCCTAGCTTGTAGGATTTTGAGCATGACCTTGCTAGCGTGTGAAATGAGTGCAATTGTGCGATAGTTTGAACATTTCTTGACGTTGCCCTTCTTTGGGATTGGAATGTAAACTGACCTTTTCCAATCCTGTGGCCACTGTTGTGTTTTCCAAATTTGTTGGCAAATTGAGTGCAGCACTTTAACAGCATCTTCTTTTAAGACTTTGTATAACTCAGCTGGGATACCATCACCTCCACTAGCTTTGTTGTTAGTAATGCTTTCTAAGGCCCCTTTAACTTCGCTTTCCAGGATGTCTGGCTCAAGGTCAGTGATTATACCATCGTGGTTGTCAAGGACATCGAGGTCCTTCTTGTATAGTTCTTCTGTGTATTCTTGCCATCTTTTCCTAATCTCTTCTGCTTCTGTTAGATCCCTACCATTTTTGTCCTTTATCATGGCCAGCTTTGCATGGAACGTTCCCTTGATTTCTCCAATTTTCTTGAAGAGATCTCTAGTCCTTCCCAATCTATTGTTTTCCTCTATTACTTTGCATTGTTCATTCAGGAAAGCCTCCTTATCTCTCCTTGCTGTTCTCTGGAAATCTGCATTCAGTTGGGCAAATCTTTCCTTTTCCCCATTGCCTTTAGCTTTCCTTCTTTCCTCTGCTATGTGTAAAGCCTCATCAGACAGCCACTTTTCTTTTTTGCATTTCTTTTTCTTTGGGATGGCGGTGAGTGCTGCCTCCTTTACAATGTCACGGACCTCTGTCCATAGTTCTTCAGGCACTCTGTCTATCAAATCTAGTCCCTTAAACCTATTCTTCACCTCTACTGTATATTCATTGGGGATGTGATCTAGGTCAAATCTGAATGGCCTTGTGGTTTTCCCAACTTTCTTCAATTTAAGTCTGAATTTTGCAATGAGTAGCTCATGATCTGAGCCACAGTCAGCTCCAGGTCTTGTTTTTACTGACTAGATAGAGCTTCTCCATCTTTGACTGCAAATTATATAGTCAATCTGATTTCGGTGTTGCCCATCTGGTGATGTCCATGTGTAGAGACGCCTCTTAGGTTGTTGGAAAAGGGTGTTTGCTATGACCAGCGTGTTCTCTTGACAAAACTCTGTTAGCCTTTGCCCTGCTTCATTTTGTTCTCCAAGGCCAAACTTGTCTGTTATTCCGGTTACCTTTTGATTTCCTACTTTAGCATTCCAGTCCCCTATGATGATGAGGACATCATTTTTTGGTGTTAGTTCTACGAGCTGTTGTAGGTCTTCGTAGAACTGGTCCACTTCAGCCTCTTCTGCAGCAGTGGTTGGGGCATAGACTTGGATTACTGTGATATTGAATGGTTTGCCTTGGATTCGGACCGAGATCATTCTGTCATTTTTGAGATTGTATCCCAATACTGCCTTTCTCACTCTCTTGTTGACTATAAAGGCCACACCATTTTTTCTACAGGATTCCTGGCCACAGTAGTAGATATAATGGTCTTCTGAGTTAAATTCGCCCATTCCTGTCCACTTTAGTTCACTGATTCCCAAGATGTCGATGTTCATTCTTGCCATCTCATTTTTGACCACGTCAAGCTTACCTTGATTCATAGATCTTACATTCCAGGTTCCTATGCAGTATTGTTCTTTGCAGCATCGAACTTTCCTTTCACCGTCAGACACATCCACAACTGAGCGTCCTTTCGGCTTTGGCCCAGCCGCTTCACTCTTTCTGGGGTTACTCGTACTTGCCCTCTGCTCTTCCTCAGTAGCATATTGGACACCTTCCGACCTGAGGGGCTCATCTTCCGGCGTCATATCTTTTAGCCTTTTGTTACTGTCCATGGGGTTTTCTTGGCAAAGATACTGGAGTGGGTTGCCATTTCCTTCTCCAGGGGATCACGCTTGGTCTGAGTTCTCTGCTGTGGCCTGTCCGTCCTGGGTGGCCCTCCACGGCATAGCCCACAGCCTCATCGAACCACGCAAGCCCCCTCGCCACGACAAGGCAGTGATCCATGAGGGAGGTAACCACACATAATGACACCTAATGAGTGACCTATACATAATGGTTGCCTTTCTCAGTTAGGGGAAATGCATGTATTTTCCAGCTTCAGTATGCAAGATCAGAAACCCAGGCTTGAGTGAGTGTATGCATTCACATGTATAAATCTTCAAATTATATGCATTACCTTATTCCCACAAAATGACAACTGTGCATATCAAGACAATCACAGTAAGCACATTCTCCCCTTACACATACCTGGAGTGCCAAAAACAAATGACTGAAAAGGGCTTTTGGTAAGATGTTAATTCTAGAAAAGAACACTTTTGAGATGTGTTTCCATCCTCTTATCTTTGTTACACACGTTCTTTTTCTGACTGGGCTGTGCATTTCCCTTCAGGACTGTTTGGTATTGAGGAATCCATTGGAACAATCATTGGAGTGGCAGCAGCTGGCATTGGTGGGCTGGTAGTTCTGATCATAGTTTTAACTCCTCAGCTGAGGAAGTGTCTTCCGTGTATTAAAGCAACATCCCAACAAGGTATGGAGGAGACAATGAAACTCTCAGTCGGAGGCTAAAAATAACTTATAATGCAAGGACTAACAGGTTTAAAAATTAATAATAACTAATCCACTTCAGATAGAACAGGGGCAATAAGACTAGGGAGAACAGTGTTCACAATAACCCAATGAAATTAACTTAATCTGTATGTTTTATTGCTGATTATTTGTTTAGATGTGCATAAGATTGAGAATTGCCTTTTGTATATTGTTCAGGAATGCACAAATTACTAGCAATGATTTCTAGTATGTTATAGTGGTGAACTCAGACTGAGGAGGCCCAGATACTTGGCCATGAAGCCCGCTGGGCCACTCTTGTAGCTTAATCTACCTCATAAGATTGTTGTGAAGATAAAATGGAGTAGGAGAACTATGACTGCCCCTGTGAGTTCCTTGAAGGAAGGGTGCGACATAAATGTGCTCTGTAGATTGATAGATACTGAAAGAGGGATTGTTATAGAAGATTTATGTACTTGATGTCTCCCCCAGTCTCCAATCACAGTGGTAATATATTATTATATGGTGCTACTATTGCTGAGCACTTTTTGAAACCATTATAATTTAAAGCAAATGTATGTTATGTGATGATTATTTATAAAGCAGCTAATATTTTGACGATTCCATGATATGCTTTTACACACCTAATACAAGCTCACACTTTTCTGCAGTACCACTTCAGATTTTTAAAGCAAAATTTGCCATCATCAAAAAGTGTTAAGTTTATCACAACTTGATTTGGTGTGCATCTGCATGCTTTCTGACCATCTTAGTCAATGATTGTCTGGCAAATCTATCTTTTAAAAACCTAATAAACAGTCCAGTAGTTTGGGGGGGAGGAGAGCCCAGTTATCATAGGAACAGGAAGTCAGGAAGTTCTGTAAACTGGGAACAATGCTCATGAAGCATGCTGCGTGAGCATAAGGAAAATGTTTACCCTTTTTAGATGTTGCATTTTAGTGCCCTAATTGTGCATAATGGGACCATACTGAATGCACAAATCTTCTGATATACATTTTCACAATATTGTGTGAATGGGGCACTCTGTATTTTTTTATTTCCCCAGCTTCAGTACACACAAATGCATGAATGGCGACTGTGTGTATTGGGAAGGCAGCATGTGGTAGATGCATGCCAAAACTGAATATCTGAAAAGGGCCGTTAAGGTAAATTGAGAAGCAAATGCTTAGGATTTTAATAGTGATGTCCCAATATGGAATGAGACAGCAGTTCTACTCAAAAGGTTACTCCAGGCTGAGTTAGCAGAATTCAAGCACACCATTTGAAGTAAACTCGAGTTCAGGTAAAATCAGGAGTAAAGTGTGCATGCAAAAAGGGCAACAGACAGAAGCTTTAGGGTGGGCTCAGCATGGAAGAGTCTGCATACATGGTGTCTGTTCTGACCAAACTATCTTTAAGAGCATCCCATGTAATTCTCTCTCTTTTATGCCATGGGGAACCACACAAGATACAATTAAAAAAAAAGTTTGCTGCCTGTTTAAATTTATGAATGTCTTATTGTTACCGTGCCTGTTTGTATCTAACTTTTTCTCAAGTGCCAATAAGTAAAAAGATCACACAGTTTTTCTTCTGGGTACAGAAAATGAGCCCATAAGCACGTGGCTGATGAATACTCTCAGGATGCTTCCACACGTTCCCTTGCAGCAAGGGTTGGATCAGCCGATAGTGGAGCCTTAGAACGAAAGAATCTGAGAGGCATATCCATAGACCAATCCAAGCATAGTGCTGTACTAACCGTGACCAATGGCAGCAGAGGTGTATTTATAAAATTGAGGTATAAAATGCTTAGTTTAACTATGTTATCTGCTACTTTTCCACATCATTTGCTCACTTTCTTTTCTTTTCTTTCCCACACAGCTTAATGTGGGCAGCATGATTACAGGGAGAAAATACCAGATGTGCCAACATTTTTTTGAATGTAAATAAAAACAGTCAATTGTTTGAGAGCTTTCTGTGGTCTTTTGGAATGTAAAATAAAAAGCTAGTTTTAGTTCCCTTTTATGAAGACTTTTTTAAAAAAAATGACATTTATTTATTTAAAAAACAAGCATATGGAAAAAAATAAAGGTCTGTCAAAACAGAATCCCAGCTCACTGCCTCAGACTGTTTTCACATATAACAGTAAAAACTGCACTTGAACCCTTTGGACCCTTACTAAGAGATATATTGCAGAGCAGAAATCAGATACACATTCTAACCAATATGAGTTTACATTCATATTATAGGCCTTAGAAACACGCATCTGGATAGCTATGGGAGGGGGAATGGTTCTGAGGAAGGAACTGCAGCAGAAAAGCAGCGACCTTGGGAAAGATTAAACACCTTATCACTTCTCTTGCCCCAGATTACCTACTTCTGCAATTGCATTTCCCGAGCAGAACTGACCTCCACAATTTCATTGTATCATTTGGGCATAATGAGCAATCCAGCACTAAGCTGGTAGAGATTTGTCATTTGCGTGTTGTGAGTGAAGCAGTGCAGGGCATATGACTTGTGCATGTGCTGGAATCAAAATACGAGTAAAACTGTGTGTTATGTACTTTGTTTCCCTATGAAGCTATGAATGCAGAACCAGATCCTTGAGACTCTCTGTTAGTCATTACAAACTTCTACCGATACCTGAACACAGGCCTCACTTACATGAATGATCTCATAAATGGAGATATGAATTGTTTATAAGATTGCTGAGGTCTTTTGTAAAACCATTCTCAGTGCAGAAGAACAGATTGTTGATCAGTACATTAAGTAAAAAAAATACCATTGAGCATCATGGTAGTGTCTCCAGCCATTAGAAGCTAGTATTCAGCAAAAGGGACTCTCCGCTGGCAGTGTTTGGGAAGATTACAACCCCTTTTTGCCCTTCTCCTCTTTTTTAGTCACTGTCACTGCATGGAGACTGAATATTCTCTGCTTCTTTTGGTTGTTTTAACAGCACTGACACATTTCTCTGTCCTCGGCATAGAGTTTTAACATGAAGTCATGTCTGTAGAGGAGAAAGAAAGCAGAGAGTGGGGAAAGAGCAAGCAATTTGGTGTGTGGAGGCACGTTCCAGGAACATCTTGTGTTTATGGAAAATGTCCTCATTGGCTATAACAATTTGCTACAAAAATAATACAAAATGCTACCCTCAAGAAGGATAATATTGCCCCCCAAAGCAACATCTCACATAAATGAGGACTTCCTTATGGTTCCGGTACTGCAACAAGTATTGAGGGGCTGCTGAGTTTTCTTATATGTGCATGTGTGTGTGTCCCTGTGTGTGTCTGTGTTTGTGTGTACAAGTGCATTCACTGAAAAATGGGAATGGTGATCTGGAATCAGCAACTGTCAGTCATGTAGTCTAGCAGAATAGCAACTGTGCTTCCAGACAGCAACTTACATAAGTCAAAACATCTTCTGAGGGGAAATGAACTCATAACATGCCAGAGTATCCACCAAAGCAAGTTAGTTTAGGGGCTCTTGACATAAAGCCCCAATTTATATGACTATTGAGCATAACTCTGTTTGTTCTTTCTCTTATTTTTGAGCACAGATAGAAAACTACATTTTATGAGAGCTGACTGCACTTTGGCATTCTGCAAAAGTACACTGAATCATTGTCTGTGCATGTGTCTTGCCAAAAGTTATATATGGACATGAATAAAAGTCATCAACCAAGTGCACAATAATTATGTAAACTGGAAACAGAGGCCATTTCTTAAAAGATGTTAACATGGCATTTTGAAACCACTTCCACAGTATATATTACATGTAATTTCAGGATCTGAGATGACATTCAAACCATTCAAAAGATTGTATCTTCAGTTGCTGTCTTAAAGCATATACAATTTGTTAGAGAGTCCAAAGTCCAGAGACACAGGAAAAAGTTCCATGTTAATATTTAAAAATCTTTTTACATATCTTGCCATTCTCATTAACATTGTAAGTACACATGGGATGAGTTTGGCCACACAAAAAATTTGGCCAGAGGATATAGCGTCGGTTAAAAACAGCAGATTGCAAACATTCGGCTGCTTCTCTGTCACATTGGCACACTATTTGTTGGCATCTGTCTAACACAGTATCTGAAAGACAGAGAGAAATTCTCAGTAGATAAAGTTGAATGGAAGATCCACCCAGAATAGCTAGCAACCACTCAGCAATGTTGCTTTATTCTTCGTTACGGAATACCTCTGCTTTTGGGGGCACGGAAGTAGAATCGAAAGAGAAATAACGTATTTACTAATTTTAAGAACCCTCTTGATTTTTTTTTTGTTAATTTGAAATTTATAACATTATTTTTGCCTTTTTGAAAACTATCTTATCACTTGACGTATACTAAAAAAAATGAGCTTGCTTTTCCTTGTGTTCCATAACTTCTATTTTGCATACATGCATTAATTAAAGAAGGCATCCTCACACACAGTCAATGTACATTGTTGCTTTCATTTATTGCATTCCATTTTCTCCTGTTCTTTGCATTATAAAGTCATCCTGGAATCTGAGAATCAAGAATACAATTTAAAGGGAAATTCACATGTTGCAAATCCTCATGTTGCCCCATGTGTCCTGTTGATCAGATGTGCTTAGAATTTAACTCCCTGGTACGCATGGATCTTATTCAGATTAGGATCATGGTATGGGGTCAGAAGGGTCCTACATCTTCCCTCTTGTCCTTTTTCCCCCACACCAAAATGTTTGCTGTTTATACTCTGTATTTTACACTGTTTTAAATTTATGTTATTATGTCTGTTTTAATGTTGTTGTAAACCGCTCTGTGGCGGAGGAGTGGTATATAAATCGAAACCATAAATAAACATAGAAACAAAATGTCCTTGAAGAACCACTCTTTGCTTAGCTTCTCTAGCAAGGCCAATTGCAGGTTCCTAAGGTCCTGCCAACCTAGCAGTTTGAAAGCAAGAAATTGCAAGTAGATAAGTAGGTACTGCTTCGGTGGGAAGGTAACAGTATTCCGTGCGCCTCGGCATTTAGTCATGCCAGCACATAATCACAGAGAAGTCTCTGGACTGTGCTGGCTCTTCAGCTTGGAAACAGAGATGAGCACACACCCCCTAGAGTCGGATTCAACTAACTTTCGAGCAAGGGAAACCTTTACCTTTACCTTTACCTTTTTAAAGGTCATTTCAAGTAGAGTAAATGGTATGGGGTGGAAGGCATGGGCCTGCTCTTCTCATGCCCCATGCTCCCAATTCAAATTGAGTCCATGCAAACCTGGAAATTAAATCTACTCTCTGGAATACCAATTATTCTGGTATACACATATAAAATGACCACACCAAATGCTTTTTAAAGGCATAACTTTTTCACCATTAAAACGGAAGTATACCCAAGAGCAAGCCTCTTGGTGCTTGCTGTGAGTCTTCCTTCTGAAATTGCTTTGCCTCCTCCACCTCTGAAATGGCTCCCCTAAATGTATACCTCCCATGATAATGTGAATAATAAACATCTAAACTCTACAATGATATCAAAGTTGGTTCCTTACCACATACCACAGTGCTGCGCCTACAGCTCCATCTGTACCTAGATGTCTTGGGATTACATCCTTGCTCTTCTGCAAAGCCATAGCAGCAATCATGCCTGTGGCAGCACCTTTAGGCAACAAAGACTGATGTGTTACCTGTTACATTTGCAAGCACTTCTAAGGGACCTAACTGGTGCTTGGTCATCCAAAAGAATAGCTGGCCTTACCATTCTATAACAGAACATTTTCTAGTACTCTAGCAAGAGTTTTTATTGATGCTGTGAAGGCCCATGAAACTTTTAATGTTGTTACAAGTAATCAGTTGTGTGGAATAATCTATTCAGTAAATACAGCAACAAGAATATTATACACATGGATTGCCATCTATGGTTACTCCAGAATCTTAAGGATTGCACAGCTGTTTAAAAATGTAAAAATTAATACTTTACTATTACTTTCTATCATGCCATATCTTTGTGATAATGTTTGTTCCCAGAAACATTTTTGATAGACCAGGACCACAGCTCTAGGATTGCTCAGGTGCAACCAGCTGGTAAGGGACAGGCTTACCAGGAGCGTGGAGTCTCACCCAATGTTTCAGCAACATGCCCATGTGATTTCCAGCATGACCTGGAAGTGACATAGGCACGTCAGGGCAACACTCTATTTTTTTGGCAAAACCCATATGGCAGAATTAGCTTCTACCACGGAGTTATTGCCCAAAACCCAAAGCGTCACCTCAACATCCCCGATTTACCTACGTCTTTTCTGGGTAACGTTGAAGTCATGTAGGTATGTTGCTAAAACAACGGGTGTTTTTTGCAGTAAGTCCTCTCACTGACCAGTTGATTGGCAGCGAAGAAGTGGGGCCAGGGAGTGGAGGACCCCCACCCCCACCAGGGGGTCTGGCATTAGGGGCAATTCTAATAATTTCTGTCAGGACTATCCTAGAGGGTAATAAATAGTGATTACTCATTACTGAATGATCTTTTCAGTGAGGATCTGGCAAAATATTAGCTTGTCCAGTTACCTCCCTCTTTCTCTATCTCCTTAAAGCTAATTCCCCCAATTCACTAGGAGACTGCTTCTTTGGGTAACAACAGTTCATCAAGTGACCAGTTGATTCCAGTCACTTACCCCCCCTTTTGTTTTATGTGTGCCACCTTGCTATACATAAGTTTTCCCATGTCCACATTAAATCCAAATGGATCAATAGAATTTAAACTTCTTGACTCCAATGCAATCCCAGCCTTGGAGCATCCCCAGTGTCTCAATTTTAGCATTTTTCTTGTGTAAATATAGCCTCCAAACAGCAGTTTTTCAGATCATCCACCTTCTACTACTGTGCCTCACCACAGGAAAATCCCCAGAGACTTAGAGAGTATGGTTCTGTTGTGGTTTTGATCTTTTCCGGAAGGCAGAGTGCTTGGGTGGTGGTGTGGTTTCTATCTTGCCCCTTTGAGGTATGGGGTTCCTCAAGGTTTCATCTTATCCCCAAAGTTATTTAACACCTACACAAAGCTCCATGCAAAGGCCCACTCTCCCCCAGGAAGTGACATTGTTGCTATCTTGACAAGCCTTCTGGAAGAAGTAGAAATCTTTGAATGATTCAGTGTTAGTGGTTGTTGCTAGTATTCTCAGGTTTTTGGCAGTTGTTTCACATTTAATGGTGTTAATATGTATATTTGATGGGTTTGGGATTGTAAGCTGTCTTATGTGAATATGATTTTGGAAGGCAGAAAGACAGCAAACAAATTAACTACATAGATTCGGGGGCAAGCCCTCCATTGCTCCTGACACTACAGGCAATAAATTTGCGCAGGTCCAACAATCATGTGACCTAATTTGTAAATCTGAACAAGCAGGAGCAGCAGTGCTTTCAGCATGTGGGTTAGGTCAGCAGGAAAACCAGATGGCTGTTATTATTCACATGCATGCCAGTCACTCAGAGTGGGCTATGCAGAGTTTTGAAAATGTTTTATATCTGAGGGTTTTATCCATGAGAACCTAATTCATTAGCAAATGTGGCATTTTTGAGAAACCTCAGATGCGTATGTGTCCTGGATCTTGTGCCACCTGCAGAGAAAGTAGGTGTGATTGTAATGTTGGCACCATATCTTGTTCCTGCACCTAGTACAGAGGTGTGCCATCTGCCACATTACTCGCCATACTGGGTGATTCCGCACTAAACCTTAAATCTTGGTTCAACCCTGTCCTCGAACTTACATTCTACACTACACTTGTGTTCACCCCTGTAATTATCTCGGGGTATTTTTTGTTTCCATGTTACGCTGAGGTCACCCCAGTTTCACCACACACTTGTCCCGGGTTAAACGGATGCTGTTATAACCAGGGATAAATGCAAGGTATTGTGTCACGAGTTGAACTCTGATAAAAACAGGGATGAGATCCAAGTGCAGAAAGGGCCACTGTTGCTCATCCTGCTTCAGCTAAAGTACATAAGATTATGTCAGCTTCAAGCTGGGAAATACCTGCAGATTTTGGGGGTGTAGACTGAGGAGGGGAGGGAGGGGAGGGACTTCAATGGGGTATAATGCCACAGCAGCCATTTTCTCCAGGTGAACTGATCTCTGTCACCCAGAAATCAGTTGTAATAGCAGGAGATCTCCAGCCACTGCCTGGAGGATGGCAACCCTAAATACAACAGTGCAGGCAGCCAAAGAAGGCTTTTGTCTGTTTTCTTTTAGATCTTAAGCACAATCAGCAACAAGAAAGGCTTGCAAGCCACACACAGCACAGAAGTTGTATTGCCAGCACAAGAAATTACATGTCCTTCTCTGTACTTCTGGGTTTGCACTAAAGGATCAGACAGGTTACAAAAACTTCCATGCAAACAGAACTCAAACAGTGCTAAGAGCACCAGTAAGACTGACTCTGATGTGTCAGTCAGTGAAATGAGAGTTAAATCACATTTATCCCTAGCAAAGCTCCAGTGATTTTAAAGTTAGTTAAATGAGGGCACAGCGGCATGCTTTGTTTCCTGCTTCATTCTCAATTTAGCAACATGGTAATTTCATCCAGCTTAATAAAGGCCAGGTTGTGTTTTAATCTTATGACATCACCTGCCCCTTTTGCTACTCAGCACTAAGTGCATTTGCTGCTGGGCTGGGCTACTACTAATAGGGTCACTCTTGTTCTTTAGATAAAACTGCCATCATTTAAAGGGAATTCTGTTTCTGGAAAAATAAGCATAACGCTTGGGGGATTTGCTGATGTTCTTACCAGTCTGTTTTGTCTTTAGGCCAGCCATGTCCTCCCAGGCCACAGTAGCATCCATAACCCAGATATGCCAAAGGAATTCGTCCTGTGCCACATCTTATGGTTCCAGCTAACTCAAGGAGTCCTCTTTTGTGCAAAGAATGGGTTTTCCCAAGAACGCCATTCCAAACTGCAAAGGCAAGGGAATATGGTTTTTATTGTGTTTGATTTAAACTATTAGAGTTCATCTCTACATTTCCCCACTTCCAACTCTGAAAGTGTGGCCTTTCAGAAATCCAGTTCAACTCATAACATTACACGGTCTGCTTAAAGCATCCGTGTCTGCAGCATCTGATATTTCTCCACAATTTCAAATGCTTCCAAAATATGCGTAACGCTAACATAAGGGTACCCGATCTTTTTGAGCCTGTAGGCACCCTTTGAATTCTGGTGGTGGGTGCAACCACAGGAAGCAGAGCCAACTGCAAAATGGCAGAGGGCAGGGAGGAACGCTGTTTAATAGGATGTATTTTAATCTGCACGATCAGATGTCCAGTGGCCTTGCTGGGCAAAAACCCCAGCTGGCCCTGCCCGCTTTCTAAGGACAGTTGGTGGGCACCAGAAAAGGTGTCAGCTGGCACCATGTTGGAGACATCTGCACCAGCAAATAAGCAAGGAGATGGAGTGTGGTTTGCCAAGGTGTGGCTTGTTACCCAGCCAGCTGCAGTTAAACATTAAGACCCAGCAAAAGCTCAGACTCTGAGAGTACTATTGTGCTTGCTTCTCTCCTGCTGTCAGAAGACTGCACAAGCACATACACAAGATAAATAAACTACAGCTGAGGTTCTCAGATTATGAGGGTCCTCTAAATACCAAAAAAAGGACTGAAAAATTACTAACCTACCTTTTTTTGTTTTGTTAATGCTGTGGGGGTTATAAAACTTGACACAGATTAAGGCCTCTGTAAATCTTACTTAAGGCCTACCTGCTATATTTGTTAACTGGACATCTTGTTTAGATGGGAGAGAATGTGGAGAAGTATTTGTACTGCAAATAATCATTCTGATCAAGCCAGGTTTAACATTCACACTGTGGCTAACTGCTTGAACAATAAGGAGGGTCTGAGGAACCTTACTCTTAATCTTTAACCCGAAGTAGGAATGCTGCAGACAGTGGCTGAGGAGAGAAGGGTTCCGTTTCTGCCCTTCTGATGAATGCCTAAACCAGCAAGGTGTAGTCAGGTAAATCTGGGCCAGTAGGAGTAAGGGGAAGGAGGCAGCACTTTTGTTAAAATGAGATTTAAATATACATCCACCACAATCCACACATTTTAATGAAGCAGCAGCATGGTACATAAGAACCTCCATGAAAGTGGTTTCCATTTCCTAAGAACATGTTCTAGGAAACCTGCAGGCAAAGAAGCCTGTGTATGGAAGGCACCTTAATGAAGACACCATCATTCTTCCCCACTAACAGTTTTGGGGAGATGATCATTGGTGACTGTAATATGAGGGGGTGATAACTGCCCCCAGTATGGTGCCTTCAAGTGTATATACATGTACTTGTGCTTCTCAAAGCAATTGTTCCAAGGCATATGTATCATTTCCTATAGACTGGATCCTGCAAAGGATCTGCATAGACAGAAGGGGAATTGTCTGCCATTCTTCCCACCACCCCCCGCCCCACAATGCAAAACCTCCAACTGCCCCCAAGCTATTGGAGGGGGGGGTTCCCCCAGGAGCAGCATTTCAGGAGGTATTTGGGACCGCAGCAGGAAGGGGAGGTGGGGAAGTCCTGCTCTACAAATGGAAATCCCTTCTGTTTGCAGAAATCTTCTGTGGTATCCAAGCCCAGATTTCACTAATTCTTTCTTTTCTCTCTTTTATTTCTTCTGTTTTATTAGAAGATAATAGCAGACCTATCCCTCTTTTAGCTGCAAAATTGTATGTATCTGTGATAGATTTTCACAGCCATTCAAATGGAATCTAGCTTTTTTTAGGGTACATCTGCTTAGAACAAATGAGTTAAGAAGCAGTATGAGGTAGACAGATAAAATTATTTCAGGACACTTGTCGATGAATAGGATATTTATTTATTTATTTTTTATTTATTTATGCAATTTATACCCTGCCCTCCCTGCTAAGGATAACAAGACTGATGTTCTGGTGGAGAAAGTTCACCAAAATAACTAAACTCAGACCTGCATATTTCAGATTACTACAGCAGAACTGTATAACATGATGAGGATCTGGGTATAAGGAACAAATCCAACTCATCCAATTAAGCCATTGTTCATGGGCAGTCTGAGCCTTGTTTCCCTGCCTGCAAAAGCTTTCCCATTTGTCAAAGCACAATGCTTCAATGCGCAGTGCTTAAATGAATGTGGATATTGCATGTGGTTGTACAAAGATAAAACAACTGTTAAAAACATTTTCAGTAAAACTATAAATTCTATAGCAGTTTTTGGAATCCGAAGTCCCTCTAAGTTTTTCCTTTCGTTTTGTATTAACAATTTAAATGTTAGTTAAACAGAAAATCCTCAGTCAAATCCCCTCTATCGATCCAACTCATAGGCCTTAAAGATTTAAACAGCACAAATGCTCATAGTTAAGGCATCCAAGATTTATAGGGATTTCAAAAATAGTAGTAACTGTTCACTGTAAACAGGAAGAGTTTGGAAAATTTGCAAACACTGTCTTTACCAACAGCATTGCTTTGAAAACAAACACAACCCTCAAACCAAAGACAGGGTGGTTCTACCTACTGCTGCTCTTCAGAACATTCTGTACAGATCAAATATGCATTCCTGAAAATGTAGCCGCTTCTTTCTACAACACAGTATTCAACCCTAAATTTTAGAACCAAAGACACACAATAGCTCTGTTGTTAGGAAAGGCAGAAACAAACAGTGGCAGCTGTATCTGGATCATAACTGTCAGGTATGTTAATATTACAGAGCCAAACAGTCTCTGAGGACCTCGATGCAATTAAAGCATGATTCAGATATAGTTAATAAATTGCTCAAAAGGAATTGGGGTGAGGGGAGGTTTGACTGTCATATGAACAGATGAGTCCTTTCATTTTTATTTTTTTAAAGAGTATAAAGGAAAGCCTTCCTCTAGCAGTCTGTCCTGAAAGAATCACATTAATATTCAAGGTGGGCAAAGATTAAGCACTTCATTAACAACACAGAGAATCTAAGTATGTTCACTATGATTACAGATTGCAAACTATAGTTCTCAGTCTAGAAAAGTTCAGAGGAAAAGTATGAATCACATTTCCTCACTTATTCTTTCACAAAGAAAGGATTCCTTCTAACAGGAGTTGCTGTGCCAGCCCTGAACTCCTGTCTGCCAGAACTTCTGCCACTTGGAGATTGGGAAGAGGGAGAATTTTGTTTTTAAATCCCACAATCTCTCTTCAAATTTTGGGATTATACTTGGTATGTAGGAATCCATCTTTGTGCTTGGCACAAATGTACTATCAACAGAAATGTTCCGGATTGCATTTTTATAAAAGGATTAGAACTGCAATATAATGAAACAGTCCAGGATGATGCGTTTATAAGGGACTAGGATTGCAGTCTATTGCAAGTCTATTGTATAAATCTTGCTTTTACTGTACCTACCCACTCTCTGCATTGGTTGCGGTAAGTCATGCCTTAGTTTTTTGATTGTTTTGTTTTTCTAATTCTCTCTTCCTAGTCCTGTTTGCATTGTTCATTGGATGTCTTACACTGTCTGACTGAATTGTTTCCTATATTTTGCAATCCTTCTCAAGTCTCAGTGAGAAAGGTGGACAATGAATGAAGTAAATAAATGAATAAGAGTGATTGCATTTCAGCTGGAATGCTCCTTCAACACAGTAAACAGAAAGGAGTCTCCTGGCACATGAAATATGAACTGATTTCATACATGGCATAAAGATATGTAGAAGTTAATACTGGATGTGAATTCATTATAAAGCTTGACAGTCTACCCAGTTAGAGCTCAATCACAGCTATAGGCTCCTTTATGTTACAGATGTTATATTGGTTTGGCAAGTCTAGTAAGACTGCATTATAACTATTACTGTTGGTATAAATAGTCACCATAAATTTATCTTCTATACATCTTAGCCTTGCATAAAAATGTTACAGACATTTAATTGCATTTGACCCTTACGATATATAGGCACAGGGGAGCAGGGGGATGTAAACTGTGAGCAAGTATTGAGGATGCACTTCATGCACCAGATGAAGTAAAGAGCCAGTATGGTGGGCGTAGTGCTTTAGACTGCTAGATGAGGACCTGGGAGACCCAGGTTTGAATGCCATGGAGGCTCACTTGGGCCAGTCAGTTCTCTCTCAGCCTAGCAGGGTGGCTGTTGTGAGAATACATTGGAGAGGAGGAACGGTCTTTTAAGCCACGTTGGGCTCCTCTGGGGAGAAAAGCAAGGTATAAATAGCCAAATAAGTAACCTACAGTTGGTAGATAACTTTCTGTTATGACCAGTGCTATTTTTGGGCAGGAACACACAGGACCTGGCTCCCAAGTTGGTCACACCCAGCAGGAACTCATTAGCATAATAGGCCACACCCAACAGCAGAAACTCATTAGGACTGCCTACATTAGGGGTGTGTGGCCTAACATGCAAAGGAGTTCCTGCTACAAAAAAAGCCCTGGGTTTTGACAACAAACAAGGTAAACAGAATAAGAAGCAAAAGGTGGGTGTGGCTAGATGACCACACTTCTGGTAACATAGGGTGTGGGCTAATATGCTAATGAGCTGTGCTGTCAGGGGTGTGACCTAATATGCTAATGAGTTCCTGCTCTTTTTCTACAAAAAAAGCCCTGGTTATGACACATGTCCACTAGAACTGCTCACCTAAAATGGGTGTATGTGTGTTTTGAGGGAAGGGGGCATGACTGATTGCCTCAGATTTGGATTAAGATTTTTGATTTAATATTAATGAGAACCTTGAACTTGCACTTGTTTTGGTTTGTATTTTTTACTTACTACAGGATGCATTGCTATGATAGGATATATTACTATCGTGTTTTCAGACTTATTTTTGCAATCATTCCACGGACAATGGAAACCTGGGGTTCGAATCCCCATTCTGCCATAGAATCTCACCAGGTGAACTTGGGTCAGGCACTCTCTTTTAGCCTAACCTACCTCACAGGATTGTTGTGAGGATAAAATGAAGATGTGGATTATGGTGTCATAAATCCCTTTGGGTCCCCTTTGGGAAGGAAAGTGGGGTATAAATGTAAATAAATAAATAAACTCTAATCCACAAAAGTTTATGGCATGATAAATCAGTTCATCTTTAAACTGTCACAAGACTCTATTTTAATTTTGTGGCAACAGACTAAAGGAGCAATACTAAACAGATCTACTGGGAAGTGTCCTATAATATTCAGTAAGGCTGTGCTTGCTAATTATTAACTGAATTTGTTCACAGAGTATGATATCAATTTAGTACAAGTTTATCCTGCCCTTCCTTCAAGGAGCTCAAAGCAACCAACATGGTTCTCTGTTTCTCATTTTAACTACACAATTATGCTGCTTAGTCAGTTAGAGAGAATATTATTAGCTCAGAGATACCCAGTGAGCTTCACAGCGGCGGGGGGGGATTTGCATCCAGGCCTCCCAGATCCGAGTCAGCCACTCTACACCACACTGTCACTCATCTGATTAACCTATTCCTTATATGTTGCATGGCCGAAGACAATTTTGCTAAGAAAACCTGAAAATTGTAGAGGATATGTGGGTTTTTTTAAAAAACAGGCCTTCGTCTTTAGCTACATAGGTTGCTAAATAAGCACTTCCAAAAATATTATGACATTTCAGGTGAGTTACACAGGATCTGGTGACCACAGCTTTCCTGGCATTGCGGAGTTTACATTGGCAGAATATAGGAATCTCCAACCAGTTAAAATATCTTTCAGTAACTGTTTCTCGGGATGCAGCTCTGCTGTGCACACACAGTCTTGGGGAGCTACTGTTACAGGTGGCAGCATTATAAAAAGAGCTGTTATCTTTCTCTGCCATCTTTCCCCCCTTCCCTCCTACCACTGCCTCTGGGGTATGTAAAAATGTCGTACTTTAAAAGATGGGGGGAGGCAAAACAATATTTCCAGAAAGAAGAAAATCAGTCAATTATTCTTTAAGAAAAGGTCATTCAAATATGAGAGAGGGGGCGTGGATTAGAAGTGGAGTATGCACTTTGCACACATAAGGGCACTGGTTCAGTCTTCAGCTAGTTAAAGGATTTCAGAAGAAAGTGGTGGGAAAAACCCTCCTCTGACTGAGACCCTGGAGAGTTCTTTTTCCTGCTAAGAGAATTGAACATTCAGAGCTAGACAGACCAGTGATCAGACTTAGTATAAAGAAACTTTCTATACAATATGCTAGAGTACCTAAGGCCAATCCATTCTCCTGATCTAATTCTCTTGAAGCAGCTGTTAAGTCTCTTATAGCAGCCTGAACTTCACTGTAATGTCCTGGAACAAGCCCTACTTAACTGAAATAATAACACTTCACTTGAAGAGACTTTACGTCACTTAAGACGTTTTAAAACATACAAGCATAATGGAAGGCGTCTTGTTTCTAATGTTTACGTGCTTGCACAGTGCAGTCATTATGAAAGTCAGCCAGTGACATCCAGGATTATTCTAAAATGTCAAAAATGAAAAAAAAAGTTCAGCATACTCACCTGTTCAAATGTGGCTTGCCTTGCCAGGTACAATAGTGTCAGGTTCAAAAATGAAACCTGTCCATAAAGTGAGGAAGAGAGGACAAAGCACAGAAGTGTAGGTGTTTAATGAGGTCAGCAGCAATATCATTTGAAATCTGATTGGTACTCACCTGCCTGTAAAGAGAGCAGCATCACCAGCCAGGGCTCCATGGGGAGGTCAACTCAGTGTGATGCCCACCCTCTTTCTTGCACACTCATAGCCTGGCTCTCTACGTTCACCCTGTCGTTCTGCTGTAAAACTGAGCCACAGGAGTGGGTGTTTATAAACAAACTTTCTAGGCCTGCTATTCCACAGTCTGCCCTCGGAGCTAAATATATATCTCTATGGCTAAAGGTGAGACACTTCTTTCTGCGCTCCAAACACTTACTATTCAGATCCCAAGGAAGTCCTTTAATTCTCTAAAGACGCTTTGTCCTGCCAGTGGGGCTCAGAGTGCCTCTATTTGCATGTTGTCTTTTTGGGAGGGGCTGCTTGAGGGGAATTAGACTGGCACGGTCTCTTGGACAGGTTTAGATAGCAAAGCCACTGAGCTGGAGTTCCTTTCCTAAGCTGTGTCCGTAGAGTCCCCAAATGACCCCTCCAAGCAGTTTCACTGCTGAAGTTTAAGATCCACATGTTATAGTCTAACTTCGATAAACTGGGTCACTTTTGAGTAGATAGGCACTCTTTAAAAACTTCCAACATTCAAATGATAAACTCCTTCCTCTAAATTATAGAGATGGCTCAAACTGGTTAGGAGGGGGTCCTCACTTCCTTAAGGGCACATTATTAATATTAATAATTTTGAATGAAACATTTATTTAGTAAAACACTTATATCCTATCTTGTAATTCAATTTTAAATTAAAAACAGAGAGAATACAGCAAAACCCCATTAACGCCTTCCTAAAGAAAATGCCTGCAGCTCAAATAGCTTAATATGGATTAAAAAAACAACAACTTGTGCCCTAATCCAATAAAGGAATATCTGTATGCAAACTGTTGAATTGGGAAATGTACACAAAAAACAGATGTAGACATATTTTCACATTCCAATGTGCATCCAGAAGCAAATTACCAAATGCATTCTTTGTAAAGCGTAAAGTTATACCTATTGGGATATTTGGTTAATATAGCAGAGTTTTGTCCAGTCACAGAAGCGTGATACTGATTGCTGTAAATAAATCTCCCAAGAAGTATATTGAAAAAAGATAAACTTACATTTTTTCAAGTAGATCCAGTTCACATTCATGTTGCAGTCAAAAGAAGAGAAAAAAGCCTAACCTAAAAAGTACTTTCCCTACCACAAATGGCCAGCTAATCCAGCATCATGTGCGTGGGAGTATGAGGGGCATCGTATCTACAGAGACCTGCAGAGTCATGTGTCTCCTTGGAAGGCCATATGAAGAAGTGAGAGGGCAGAGAGAGAGGGAGGGAGGGAGACAGGGGGAGGGGTCAGAGGGCAGCTCCCCAGCATCCCATTCAAGGAGATAACAGCTAGTGCCCCCCAATGTCCGGGCATACTGAGTTGCTCACTCTAACAATATCGAGGGGACAGAGCTGGCACAAAGAAGAGATCTAGGGTATAATCTGTAATAGCCAACTGCAAGTGCAGTACCATTTGTCAAAGATAGGCAAAGTGGGCATTTCCTGTTTGTAAACACCTAGGCTGTGGTCACACAGCAAACTTCTCGCGATTTATTTCCATGATAAATTTGATCCGGGAATATTTTGGGGGGGTTGGGATGATCACACATCCCTCCCCAAACCACTTGCATCACGTGATGAGGCTCCAGGCACCGTCCAGATAGTCGCGAGAGTTTGTTTGTTTTTTTAATTGCTGTGTGCATGTGCCCATGAACACAGCTGAATCACCACCCCCACTTAGCCACACACACACAACGACATCAACGGCAGGAGTTGCAAAGAAGTGGTGGAGCAGACGGAAGCTTTGCTCATGTCTCGGCCAGAATTGCGGAGCTGAGGTGAACAAGCTCTATGTCGCTTCTCCCAAACGACCCAGTCGTTCTTCTCCCCCTCCCCACCTCCAATACAAACCCTGGTGAAATAATGCCTCCTTCCCGTCATTGTCTGCCTACTGGAGGCTCTATCACATTTGTTGCCTTTTCCACCAGCCTCCGCTTTCGAAGGGGAGGAGAAGCCCAGAAGGATGGGCAAAAACAGCCATTCGAGCAACTGCAGCCTCAGAGGTGTGGTGCCATCCATAGCAACAGTTCATATAACAGTCACATACACAAATGCAGAAGGGCGCTTTCTCTCAGTTCTCTCTCACTCCTCCAGAAATTTACTGCAGCTGTGAAAGGACCAGCCATTTCCACCATCCATCCCCCCCCTTTCTTTTGCTGGTAACCCAGGGTTTTAACCACTTGGAGACTGGAGAGAAGGGAGAGCAGACTGTGAGGAGGCTGGTAGCAAGGAGCCAATGAGCGGGGGCATGCCTTGCAAACAACAGGCGAATTGGAAGGGGGGGGATGTGTGCTTGAATGCTTAAACATAGAATTCAATCATTGCACATGTGCTCAAAGGTGGAAACTGAAGGGAAAAAAACCTCATCGCGTGGAAGAACAGTCAGACGACCCTAATCACAATAATTGCGAGAGATGGCTGTCCAGATCACCGAAATCGCAGATTCAACATGCAAATACCCAGAAAGTACTTGATTTTCCCGGTGCAGGAAAATGCGGGAGAGAACCAGGAGGATTGCGTGAGTGATCCCGCTTCAGCACGGGAGGCAGATCAGCCCATCTGATCAGCAAATTAAAATGTGAGAGGGAATAGCAGTGAAACCCGATCAAAATGACTGTGTGATCACGGCCCTAGAGACATCTGGCTAGTGCAGGTGAAAGAGGAATGCTAGATTAGATGGATTTTGGTTTAATTTGCAAGGCACTTTTAATGTTCTTTTATCATGTGGTTGGGTGATGCACATCTCAACATGTCCTCTGGCGAGGGAGATATGAATGTGCATAGCTGCTTACCATCTTGGGTCACTAGTATATGCTAGTTTTTGAGCTGCAGGTTTAAGGCTTTATTTGAGATATTTAAAGAGATATGAAATGCAAATGTAAACAATGGCTAGGAGCACTCTCTGGCTTTAGTGACATTTATACATAGCACAAAAAATATGCAAGAATTGTAGTGTCATGTGAAAGTAGTTTCAATGACACTTTAATATATAAGTGTCCATAGGTGAGGACCTCCCTTAGTTACTCCTTAAGACATTTTAATAACATATTTGGACTCATATTCAGAGCTAAAAGGGTGGATCTTTCAACTTTTCAAAGCTTGTTTGTGATTGGAGTGGGATTAGGTATTGCAAATACAGAACCAGCAACTGGTAGTCTTTCTGGATTAATTAATCCATACTAAATGGCTGCAACTTCACATACATAAAAAAGAGTGAGACAATGCTGATTGTGGTGATATTTCCTGGAATGTTCTGCCTATGTGGTGAGAGAAGCTGCAGAGTCTCATAACACTTCTGGACTTCTCCCTGGTGTGGACCTCTGGCAGTTCTCATTAGCGGGCAGCACTCCTCTCTATCCCACTGCAATATTACTTGGTTCAATACTGCCACAAGACATGCTTCGACTTAGGGTAATATAGAAATTTCCATAAAGTCAGTGAATTTTAGATTAACTCAAACAATACTGTGTGTCCCATTTGCTATTTAAACACTTTAACAAAGAACTATCCAAATCTACTTTTCATGTTATACTTTAGATTAGATGTGGTTTTGAGCTGCCTGAAATGTTTAATTGAAGAACTGGGTTGTCAGCCCCAATTAGGAGGGGTAGATTACTTTTTTTTTTTTGCTTTGGTCAAACCCAGAGGGTACATGTTAAATATGAGACTTAAGGCAGCAGCTCATAACAAGTGATTCAGCTTTATTTACAAGGTAGGACGACCACACAGAACATGAGCGCAAGAGGCTCTCTTTTAAACTACCTGGGCTTGGTAGGCCGCGCCCTTAGTTGAGATAAGAACCAATCAAAATATGAACATAACGACCAATCAAGTCATTTCCCTCCTGCACCTTTCTTGTATCCTAATTGGACTGCTGTGCAGAGTATCCAGTCAGCTTGCAGGAGTTACAATACCCGACTTAAATAGGAGATAGAATTCAAGCTCAGGCATTATGTATACCAATGCATAACAATACATATTAATTACTATTTACTTCCAGTTGTAGGCAAAGTGTAGGCACTTCCACACTGCCATTTTTGTCACTCGTTTGTCCCTATTGCCTTGGCTCACCCCCCTTTCCATATGTGTTTTGCTCCCTCTGAGCTACTAGAGAGAGCAAAACACAGTGACTCTGAAGCAATAGGAACACACAAGTGATGGAAATCAGAATATGTAAGTGGCCGAATATGTAAGTGGCCATTCTTCAATCCTATACAGTGGTCATGGTGTAGTGTATTGGCCAAGAGAATGAATGGTGATCGCTTGGTGATCCATGAGCTAACTACATGGTTTAGGCAAGCTACTGCCTGGAATTATAATACTGGCTGACCTTACAAGGCTGTTATAAGGCTTGTAGCAAGATAGTATACTCTGAATACTGATGTACTGTTCAAATGCCAAATATTGTTATGAGGACCTTCAAGTGCAAGCAGAACAACAAAGGTCCTGGCAAACTCTTTCTACTCTTGCTTGATCCTGAAATGTTCATTCTCTCAGAGTAATTGTGATCAGAAAAACAAAAACAAAGCCAGCACTAAAAATTCTACGAACTTTGAATACAGAGAGAAAAAAATGGCCATTTTTCTCCCTAAGGATGGAGGAGAGAAATGTTAGATGAAAATGTAAACATTTACATATACTACACTTGGTAATAATGTTTTGATTCAGAATTAAATACATAAAATAAACCTACCTGAACCTTACCTTTGGGGCTTGAAAGAAAATCATGTTTGAGGAGAAGGAGTCGGCAGTATATGAATGCCATGGAATGGAGATCACACTACATCAAAGATTGTTTTCATAAAGTCCAAGATGGCTTCACCTAGAAGCTGGCAAAATAAGAAGACACTCTCTGTGTTATGTTCTGAAGCTGAATCTGGCCTATTATACTTTCACATGTTAAGCTTCAGACATAAAGAGGATTGTAAGCTGTCGCATTACTATTGGCTGGTTTCTGTGAAACCTGTGTACATAACCAATCAGAATGTAAATTTGTATCTTGGAGGGAACAGACTTCATTGGTCTTTATCCTGAGTTCATGATTGGATGTTAACTTATTTATGGGAGTGGCTTTGAGAGCCCGGACAATTTAAAAAGGGAGCTGCACTCCACTGTTTTGTGGTGTGTTCTTGAGTTGAAGTTTGCTGTTATAATAAAGCTGAATCACTTTGCTGAAATCAATTGTGTTAAGTTACATACTTAACACTCTGTGAGACTCTTGCAAACTTGGCTCAACACTTCCATTTGTATTTACACACAGGTTGTTTGTTTGTTTTTGCTTACAGGTAGGGCAGTGCCACCCGATGGCAAGAAAGACATTGAGTAGAAAGGAAGTCAACAACGCCAACTAGGCCACAGGAATACAAGATGAAAACAATAACAACAACCACCCAAGAAATGAACACACAGAGAAAGCAAACTGGGTGAGAAGGGGACAGGGAGAAATATTGTTAAAAAGTCAAAAAAACACAGATGTCAAAAAGAAGCAGAAAGGGGAAAGAAGAAAGGCCTATCAGTAAAAAGGACAGAACATGAGGCAAAAAGAAAAAGACACAAAGTGAAGGAAAAGAAACAAAAAAGCAGGGGCAGATTGGTCACTTACTGTGAAAAATCTTGATAGACTGCTGCCCCAAGCCCAGCCCACCTCCACAGAGGAGGCAGCAAGAACACTTGGCTTCAACCTGTGAGAAGGAGAATACAGCAGCACTCAGCTTCATCATGCCACCCCAGGTGAGGTGAGAAGTCCACCAGTGGCTATTAGCCACGGGGTATAGAATGAGAACTCTCAGTCTGGGGCAGGTGATGCACTCTATTCTTGGTGCTGGAGGGGGCAGCAGTGGGAGGGCTTCTGGTGCCCTGGCCCCACTGCTGGACCTCCTGATGGCACCTGGTATATTTTGGCCGCTGTGTGACAGAGTGTTGGACTAGATGGGCCATTGGCCTGATTCAACATTGGCTTCTCTTATGTTCTTATGTTCTTATGACCAGTGAGGAGGAACATGGTATCACCTCCTTTCTCTTCACTTGGCTTTGCAGCCCTCCATCAGGTGAAGGGTGTGTGGTTATGGGAGAAGGTGTGGCACTTTCCCAGAGCTGTAACAACCTCCCAGTCTACTGTTGAAGAAAAATCAGTATAGGCCCACTACTACTTACTGTTTTCCTCTTCTTCAAAGAACTGCCTTGAAACCACTGGA
Organism: Gekko gecko; assembly: GCA_029375565.1. Classification (NCBI taxonomy): domain Eukaryota; kingdom Metazoa; phylum Chordata; class Lepidosauria; order Squamata; family Gekkonidae; genus Gekko; species Gekko gecko. Next base: position 47,668,292 of record JAPDNY010000004.1, read on the forward strand.
AGCAAGTGGGTGGTTGCTTAGCAACACCTATATGCATTCTCATGCCCACTGCCCTCCAGAACTATTCTGGCAATCAGACTAAGTTCAGAGGCCATCTTATCAACACCAAATCAGAAATTGTGGAAACTACAGTGGTATAAAAGGTTTTGTTGTGTCAAAAATACTATATCCTTACTAAATAATATCTGGACAGTTAATTTTGAACCAAACATTGGATTTAACAACAGATAACAACCATTCAAAGCATGAATTGGAGGATCAGGTTGGTATGTGCCACAGGATCACACACTTACTCATATCCTCTTATGTTAAAGCTCCTGCCTTCTCTTTACAGTCAGAAAGGTGGACTAGAAATATTTTAATAAACAATTAAATAAAATTTATCTAACCACAGTTTGCCTCTATGTGAGAATCAGGCCAACAAACACTGGTTTGAAGCAGGCTGGCAAAACACAATTTAGTGGCAAATCTGGTTACTGCTAACTATAGTAGGAGCAATTCAAACATGACCAGTTAAAATTAAATTTATTTATTTATTTATTTATTTATTTATTTCGATTTATAAACCACCCTCCCCATAGCGGGCTCAGGGTGGCTAATGGTCAGGGCAACAAGTGCCAGTATTAAAACAATAAATAAAAGAAACCCACTGTTTTTGAAGAAGAACTTTGACTCATGAAAGCTTACACCCTGGAAAATTTTCTTTGGTCTTTGAGATCCTTCTGGACTTAAATTTTGCTCTACCACTACCGACTAATGTGGCTCCTACCAGAAAAGACATCAGTGTGTGAGAGAGCAAAAGGGAGCGGAGGGAACATATAGCACATTCTGTAGAACTGTTTTGAATTTTCTCTCGACTTCCTAAAAAAAATCAACAGTAAATATAGGGTTGCCAGGTCCTTTCAAGACTTTGAGGGGCATTACCATAGGGGGGCCCCATCCCCAGCGTGATGATTTTACACAGAAGTGACATCATTGCTTTGGGAACTGGCGGCCCCTGCTTCTTTCCAAAAGCATTTAAAGGTTCATTTTAAATGCTTTTCAGAAAAAGTGGGGGGAGGTGTGGCCCTCCTTCCCTCTTGCAAGATTTAAACTGCAAGATTCCCTCTTCCTGGTCAGCTGGAGGGCCCTTTAAATCTTTCAGTAGGCAGCTGGCCGGCAGTGGGAAGGAGCCCTGGAAATTGGGGGAAACCCTGCTCAGACCCTCTGGCAACCCTAAGTAAAGATTACATAGGACAAAATGCAAGAATGGGAATATGGAATGGAATTGCACACCACTTGTACACCAAAGTCCAGCACAGTAAGAAGACTCCAGATTTGAAGAGTAAATAGTTTTTATTAAAGTATTCCCCTAATTACAAGCACACTGAACACTCAAAAAGAGCAAATAATACAGAACTAAGAAAGCAGAGGTGATTGATAGAGAATAGGGGGTCAGTTATGGGGTGATACAAGCTGTCCAGATGTTCAGAGGTGGATGGAGATGAGATTATGGCCCAAACCAAAGATTTAGGGGTGAACTGCCAGTTGGCATCAAGACAGACACACAAAATCTGAGGCCATGTGCTCTTATGGATATAGACATTGGAAAAAATGCAGACCAATGGGAGGCCTTGGGGACTTGTCTCAAGTGAATATAAAAGATTACCTGGGCCAATCCTGGGTCCCAGGAGGTGTGGCATCAGAAGGAGCCAGACCTGGATGTGACCAATGAAGTTCCAGAGGGGTAGAGTCAGGCTTAACAATAACCTTGATGGGTTTAGTCGTGTGCTGGGGGCCTAGTTGAATGGGTTTTCTGACCACTAATGGTCCAGTCAAGGCAGTTTGAAAAGGTTCCCAAGTATAAAAAAAAGGCGGGAGATGAATCCCTGATTAGTGTCAAGAGGAATCGCTAAACATTTGAATGTATGATTGGTTTATCTTGGTATCCTGAGAGATGGAGCAGAAATGCAGATACACTACCTGGTGGAACCATTGTTATTCCATAAGCATACCTCTTCTGGGTGGAGGGGGAGGTTGGATATGATCTTGGAGATCTGCCTTGTGTGAAACCTGAGTATGAAATTCCTTTTTGCAGAGTGTTTGCAGGCTGACTCCATGGCTCAAGCTGAGAGTGCTTGACTTTTGGGGGACTTTAGTTCAGGTCACTAATAATAAGGCAGCACCTCTGGGCTACAATTCCTCCTGGCAACCTGCATATCCTCTCCTTGTTCATGTCTCCTCCTCTCCTTCTCAGCCATTCACCAACATATCTTTTTATCTCCATTGCATCTTCAGATGTATTTATTATTTATTTACTTCATTTATACCCCTCCTTTTTGTACAGCGGGCACCAAAGCAACTTACATTATTCTCCTCTTCTCCTTTTTAATCATCACAGCAACCCTGTGAGGTAGGTAAAGCTGAAAGTACATGACTAACCTAAAATCACCCAGTGAACTTCCTCAGGAAGATGGGGATTCAGATCTGGATCTCCCGGACCCTGCTTTGAAATTCTAACTGCTACACCACACTGGCTTTCATAGGATGGCTGCTGTTGGACAGTAGCAAGTAACTAGGCCTAGTTGAGTCATGCAAGTTGATTGGTATCAAGTCACCCAGTGGTTGCTGCCAGGCCTAGAGTTGCCAACCTCTAGGTGGGACCTGGAGATTTTCCATTATTACTCCAGACAACAGAGATCTGTCCCCCCAGAGAAAATGGTTGCTTTGGAGGGTAGACTCTGTGGCATTATATCCAACAGAAGCCATTCCACTCTGCCCTCCACCACAAAATCTCCAGGAATTTCCCAATCTAGAGCTGGCAACCCTACCCAAGCCTGGCTCCAATGAGTCCTCCCATAAAGGCCAGAACAGCCCTGGAAAGAACCGTGCCCCCTCCCCTTGCCTTTCACTCACTGAAACTCAGCTGGAATGCTGTGGTTGCCTAGCAACTGCCACTGAGGGAATCTGTTTGTCAAAACTACAGGCATTTCTTTTATCACTTTGGAATGTTTTAAAAAAAAAACAACGGTATTTTTTTATTTCACATTTTTCCGTATACCTGTGGTGTTTTTCAGGCTTCCAGAAAAACCTTGTTTTGTCCATTCTCCTATCTCCAGATTTAAGTATCTCAGATTTGTCTGACTTCACTGTTAGTATATAAGATTTACCACTGTCTGGTGTCCATGACCAGATTACTCAAGAAGGTGTTTAGACCCAGGGCTAGGCAGTCCCTCCTGCTACTTTTACAAGCCCCAGGTTGCAGTCTGTAGCTGCAGGAAAAACCCAGTGGCAGAAGACTTGCGTGAATCTGACTGAATGTATGACTGAGTTCATTTGAAAGGATGTAGCAAGAGTCCCTAACCTTTCCAAGGCAGCAGGAGGAACCTTGAAACTTTGTGAGGGGTTGATGATCACCACACCAAAATGGCTGCCACAAGAAGCAGAACCAAATTAAAAATATCTGCCTCCAAAGGCAGAGCCAAATACTTTCCTCCTCACACCTCCTAGGAAGGAAATCCAGAAGGGAGAAAGGAACCACACATTTAGAACAGCCTAGCTGTTTACCAGACATTCTCATCCTCCAATACCAAGCTATGATGGCCCTGTCCACTTCCCTCCCTCAGAGGCAAGATTTTCCCTCTGTTTTTCTTTCCCTTTACTAACAACCATCCTAGTAACGTGTTTTCTTCTTTGTTGAAGAACTCTGGCTGTCCACCCTGTCACACTATTTTACTTTGGTTATTGGCTCAGCCCAGGAACCTGAGGGAAGAATCAGGAGCCCACTTTAACTTCAACAATTTAAATGGAACTTAAGGTGTTTTGAAATTAAAAAATAACAAAATACTTTAACATAGAAGGGAAAGGTCATGTGAAATTGTTGGAAATGTGTGACTTGCAAGGTCTAGATTCCAGTCATTTATAGGGTTAATCTGCTTTACCTAGTGTACTATTGTTTAGACTGACTTAGAAGGGAAACTTGGCTCAGAGCCAATGGGATGATAGCCCGGGAAAATCTAAGTCTGTTTACTAGCAATCATTGGCTACTATGTTCAGGTGACTTCCTTCTAGGGGTCAAGAAGAAAAAACTCCATTGTTGTGTGACCATGTGTTCTGTGCTGTAAGGATGTAAAGATGTAGGTCTAGATATCTTTTTTGTTTTGTAGCTTTCCATGTGAACCCTTCCCTTAGAAATAAAGATTTTTACACAGAAAGAAATGTCTCCTCTCCAGTGAAGTAAAGATCCATTGCAAACTTTGCGTATTTAAGTATTTTTGCCTATTTTCCCAACAGAAAGCAGAAGTTGAAATTTATGTGGTAAAGCCAGTACATGCAGAGATGTTAGTTCTTATGTTTCAGGCTAATGAGAGTTCCTTAAGCTATTTGAAGTTACTTAAAATCTTTATGTTGTTCCAGTGTTTTCCAAACACTTTAGCACACTTTCATTGAGTATTCTCTGACTCTGCTCAGCTGATGCTAACCAATCAGATCTCCTGGAACAACTTGTCACTCAAGGCTCTCTGGCTCTGTGAAGAATTAACCCTTCACAGTCATTTATGGTGATTGATTAAGGGTTGGCTCTGAGAAACCTAGGTTTGAGCCCCATATCTGCCAGAAGGGGTCACTGTGTACCAGTGAGTAAATCCTCATGCCTCAGCTTCAGTTCCCCATAAACAGGAATAAATTTAAAATCAGTAGAACTTCAAGCAGGTGTTGAAATCACAAATACCTTTTGCAGAGCATTTGATAAATTGAAGTGCTATAAATGTCAATCATAGCTTGACTCCAAAGAGGTACTTAAACTCACACAAGAAGCTTGCACTAACCCAACAGAAATGTTGACTTTTAAAAAACCTTTGAACAGCTGATCTCTAGGGCATCTCATGAAATGATTTTGAAATTCCTCTCAGTTCCAAAAGCCATTTATGGTGGGCTGTTTGAGAACAGATCTAAATTGCCCTAGAATTCACAGAACCAGTTTTTTGGTTCAAGGAGAGATAGCTATATTAAGTCATGCTGCAGTTAGAATAACTGAGATTCTTTAATGTACCCTAAAGACTAACACATTTATTGTGATGTAAGGTTTTGTGAGCCACAATAATCTTAATTAATTTTGAAAGCCTGTGCCACAATAAATTTCTTAGTTCATAAAGTATCATGGGAATCCAAGCCCAAGGGTTTCATGGTTCTATAGATAGGTGGAATGTTCTAGTTGGTTTTACCAGTCCATTTTATGATGGTTAGGTAGCAGTGTTACCCAAAGAGGCAGTCTCCTAATTAATTTGGGAAATTACTTTTTAAGTAGACAGAGCAGAGGTGGGTAACTGAGAGCTCCACCAATCTATACCAGGACCGTTCCCTTAGAGAACTTTCAAAATAAACCAGTCAGATGTTCAACCAGTAAGGTTCTTTACTGAAAAAAGAGCAAAAAACTCCACACACAACATACACTGGAAACACACAAGTTAACTAAGAAGAAATAAAAGAGAGGAGAGGGAGAAAGCAGTTTTGAGGAGTGCTATACAATTACCAATCCTGAAGAGTGAGGTCCTTGGTTGCAGTGAAATGACCAGCGTTTCATGGAGAGATGGAGGAGGCCCACACGCACACACACAGCCTGCTGGCTAGGTGTGCTTAATATAGGAAAACTGTTCCCTGGATTTATGCAGACATGACCACACCAAATTGTGTTCCCTGGATTTATGCAGGCATGACCACACCAAACTGTGTTCCCTGGATTTATGCAGGCATGACCACACCAAACTGTGTTCCCTGGGTTTATGCAGGCATGACCACATCAAAACAATAACTTGATTGGTTTTTCGGCGATGGACAAATGTTTGGGAGAGGTTTTGATGTGTTTCACACAGTGATTTGGGAGAACCTTGATGGGTTTTCCTGAGATATAATAAAAGATGTAAATGTTCTTTGATGACCTGAGGATTGCTGGATGGGGAAATTCTCAGATATGGGGGATAATGTTAGGTGTTGCTAATTCCAGGCAGATGGGTCAAAGGAAGTAAGGCTGATAGATCCATTCAAATGAGGTGATAGATTCCTAGGAATCCTTTATCTTGAAGTATGCATGCTTCTTCGGGTGAGGAGGAAGTCATTAGCTAGCTAGCTGCTCTGATGGAAAGAAAGAAAGAAAGAAAGAAAGAAAGAAAGAAAGAAAGAAAGAAAGAAAGAAAGAAAGAAAGAAAGAAAGAAAGAAAGAAAGAAAGAAAGAAAGAAAGAAAGAAAGAAAGATTTTCCCAGACTTGTTTCTGGCTTGACTTTGACTGGCATCCATTCTGTCTGTCATTTTGGGCTAGACAGTATTTCATATTTATGATCTTTGGAGGTGATACTGATGTGAAGGGTGTTTATCTCTCTGTGTGTGCTAAACTACTCCTTCTGAGGGAGGAGGGGCCTGACTGCTAACAGCAGCAATGAATACTCTGCTGTCTGGATAATGAGAACAACTTGTGGGGAACCATATAGGATGATGAACTAGCTCTCTACAATCTGGCAGTTATATCCAGCAGCCATCCTTATGTTGGCGCAATGGAAGTAGTAGAACTCTTGAACTGCACAGGAAAACTCTCCCCCTGCTTCAGCGTGACCTCAGCACTAACGAGAAGTTCCTGGACCTTGGGCAGAAGAACATCAAGCTGATCTTCATTGACAGCAAAGCTACTGTGGATAGGATCCTAAAGTTCATCCTAAACCATCTCTGTGACCATGTGTGATGAAAAAGATGAAGAAAAAGCTCAGCCACCACAGAGGGGAAGTAGCCAATAGAATCCTGTCTGCCCTTCCTTGCCTCTTCCAGACCCTTCTAATCCAACAAAATCTGGCATGACAGAGTCTGAGACACTCAACTAGGCAAGAACATTTGGAGTTTGGGCACACACACACAAAAAAGGGGGGGAGGATGTTCTCTAACTGCTGATAGTTTTATAAATATATTTTGATGCATTTTCAGTTAAGATTTATATTCAGAGTGTAATATGTTTTTAACATTTTCTATATGTATTGTATTTATATTTTGTCTCTGGTTGTTACCCACCCTGGATCCTAATTTGTCTGGGAAAAGGTGGGCTTAAAAATAAATTTTAAAAATACCCAATGGAAAATCTTTGAAGAAGAAGAAGAAGAGTTTGGATTTATACCCCGCCCTTCACTGCCCAAAGGCATCTCAGAGCTTACAAACTCCTTTCCCTTCCCCTCCCCACAACAGACACCCTGTGCGGTAGGTGGGGCTGAGAGAACTTCTGACAGAAACTGTCCTTGAGAGAATAGCTGTGCCAGAGCTTGTGACTGACCCAAGGTCACATCAGCAGGTGCAAGTGGAGGAGTGGGGAATCAAACCTGGTTCTCCCAGATAAGAGTCCGTGCACTTAACCACTACACCAAACTGGTTCTCACACCAAACATATATGAGTTTACACTACCTATCTAAGGTAAGTTATATGGTGAACTGAAACTGAAATTTATTTCCCCTTCCTTATTTATGGTCATGTTGGAGTTAGCCATAGCCAATAGGGACTGTGAGGTTTTTAAAGCATATTTTTGTAAAGTGCTACTTATCCAAACATTTCTAAGTACCATGTTTTATTTTAGGTCTTTCAGATGTAATTTTTTCGATTTAAATGGGTAACTATTCCCGAGAAGAATAACAACTTTGGTCTTCATTTGCATTTAGAGAGATCCTCTTCATGTCCCATCATCATTCTTCTTATAGCTGCTTAGACTATACCATAATCACATCACAGCAAACCATTTTTTTAAACTAATGGTATGACTGTCAGATGTTGCATATAATTGCCTGAAATGATGAGCTGCTGTTTGGAACAGCAGACCAGTTCCAGTTCATTAGGAAGGACCAAGAGCAGGAGATGCATTCCAGAAGTTTCCCTTTTCCAATCCAACTTCCAAAGGTAAAAACATTGAAGTACCTTCCTTTTAAAGAGGATTGGTTGGCTGTTTTATCAAAATGAGAAAAAATGACTCAGAAGGACAATCAGATCTTCTACTCACCTGTAGTACAAAGAAAGAGTCAGTAGAACTTTGGGCTTTTCGGCACACTTGACTTACTACTCCTGATTTTCTTGGTAGTCAATCCACAGACATTTGAATAGGTTTGGGCATGGTTCTTCTGCATGTCTGCCCGCTCTTTGTATTTTCCCACTTGTGGAATCAGTTTATTAATTTTTTCCTGCATGTGGCTTAAATAGTCAGGATTTTAAAGGGAGAGTGCTGTTGTCATCGGTGGCATCATAGCCTCCTTTTTATTTTTTGCACATGTTTTTATCACTACAATGATTGCATTATTTAAAAAGGCAGTAAAATGTCAATATATTGTTAGGGCTTGTAGAAAAAGCCCAGCAGGAACTTATTAGCATAATAGGCCACACCCATCAGCAGAAACTCATTAGCATATTAGGACACACCACTGACAGCACCACTTATTAGAATATTAGACCACACCCCCATGCTTCCAGAAGCGTGGTCATCCAGCCACACACACCCCTTTTGCTTCTTATTCTGTTTATTCTGTTTGTTGTCAAAACCCAGGCCTTTTTTGTAGCAGGAACTCCTTTGCATGTTAGGCCACATACCCTAATGTAGCCAATCCTAATGAGTTTCTGCTGTTGGCTGTGACCTATTATGCTAATGAGTTCCTGCTGGGTGTAGCCAACTCCGGAGCCAGCCGGAACTCCATTCCTGTGCGTTCCTGCCCAAAAATAGCCCTGATATTGTTATAGCATTGTAATGATACGTGTAGCAGGTTCTCTGAAGTCCCAGCTTCCATTTTTTAACAAGTAAGTTTGTAACCCTGTCCCTTGCAGAGATATGCCCTTTTCCTTATATCTTGTGAGGTCAGAGACTCATTGTGGCAGGACTGGGTGTCCCCCAGGCAACCTGTAGCACTGGGGCCTGTCACAAACTGGGTAATGGTCTAGATTAGGGTTGCTAGCCCCCAGCTGTTAGCAGGGGATCACTTGCACCCGGGCCCAGACCCCTGCCTCCCTCCAGGAGGGAGGCCCAGGCTACATGACGTCTTTGGCAATGTACTGACAAAACAGAAACCCATGTATGTAATCTTATTATATGTGCCACCTACTAATAAGATGAATTAATAACCAAATAATTGTGACTGATTGCTGTGGAGAGCTGCTGGATTGAGAGAAGCAGTTCCACCTTTTGAAGAAGCTTTGTGTTTAGCTAGCTCACCTGTCAAGTCAGGACTGCATTTTGAAATTAAAGAATCTTATTTAGAAACTTAAGAATCTTATTTGGAAGCATGAAGTGGCATGTATCTGCTACTGAGAATGCCACTGTTTTGGATTCAAGAATCGTCTCTATTTTTGTCCATTGCACATCCTTGGGATTTACTAATGAGTATGGAATTTACAAAACACTGAGGAACATTTTCTATGGACTGTTTTTTGAAAACACTGCTATAGTTGAGCCAGTTTCAATGGACTGTTTTTGAAAGTATTGCTGATAAGTGGAGCTGTGAGAATTATATTATTCTACTTATTAATATACACATATTGTATATTTGGTTATTATTCATCTTTATTAGTTGTTGGCATGTGTAATAAGATTACATACATGTTTTTCTATTTTGTCAGTATCTGCATACTGTGTTCTCACTTTGTCTTGTTAGTCTTCATTGTCTCTGGTGACATGGCAACCTTGCTTCCAGCATATACCAGAAGTGATATGATCATGTCAGTGAAGTAATTTTTACCACAGAGGTTTTCCCAAATACCAGAGCAGTGCCACGCCATTGCCACCAATGTAGCCTGAACAGGTTTTGAGTTGCTGTGGGGATAAGCCCCGAAACTGGTTTTGAAAGTGCTCAGCCCTGAGTTTAAACCGTTTAAAAACTGTGGCTTTGAAATCTTTAAAAGTTACTCCCCCTTCCCACCTAGGTATGCTATTGCAGATGGCAGCTAGCTCCCCAGTCAGAATGGTGCAGAGGCAGGACATGTAGTCAGCCTCTGCAGTTCCCCACTGCATAGCTGCTTTCTCAAAAGTTGAAAGATATACTGATGGGTCTTCCCCCTCCTTGTATGGAACAAAATCTTTGGGAGTAACTTTTCTTTTTCTGCTTTGCTTGGCCTGCAGGTGCCAAGGTTGTGCTTTCGCTGCTCCTCCTGCATCCTTCGCTACTCCTCTCACTGCTCTGCCTGCATCTTCTCCCTTCTGTCCTACAGCTTTCCCTCCTTCTCAAGCTCTTGTTTTTGCTGCTCCATGTGCATCTTTGGCTGCTCCTCTGTTCTCTCCTGCAGCTTCTCTTCTCTCTCAAGCCCTTGCCTGCAGGCTTCCCTCTCCTCTTTACACTGTTGCTCCTGTATCTTCAGTTTCTGGATCTCTAGCTCCTTGAACTGGACCTCATCCCATTGGCTTGGGCACTCAGCTGCAGCCGCCCCTACTGACTTGCTACAGCTTAGCAGGAGAGCTTTCATCTCATCAGCAGTCTTGTTCTAATCTATCTGCCGCTTATGGCATTTTTCCTGCAGCTCTTGCTTTGTCAGCTTAAGTATTCTCACTTGCTCTGCTAACTCCATTCTAGCTATACTGATCTGCCCTACTCCAGTTACCCAGCCCCCCCAAAAAAACTGCTCTGCCTGCATCTTCTCCCTTCTGTCCATTGTTCTGTGTGTGTGTGTGTGTGTAAGCCAAATTCACAATCCCTGTCCTCTGTTTGTCCTTATCCCACCGTGCCGCCAAATCATGGCAGAATGGGCCTGCTCCAGCATGCAGGCCCAATTCCACCCTGCCCTCCAAGGTTTTCCCAACACCCAGAGAGGCTTTTCTCTGTCTCTGGTAACCTGTCACCGCCACCACCTGACCTTTGTAGGAATTGCTTGCTGGGAGGGTCAGGACTCCCAGCTTCCTTTCCAGGTTCTGAGGCCTTGCCTCTGTGTCTCCCACTGTCCAGCACCTTGCGATCATGGAGACAGTTTACTGCCTTCTGCACCCCTGGAGAAACAACCACTTGCCAACTGCCTGCCTTCCCCTGGTGTTCCTTTTAAAATAGTGTGTCCAAGATGGTGGAGGTCTATGTGGTACAGAAAACAACTATCAGCATCCAAAGTTAAAAGTATTTATTAAAAAGAAAATGTTCGCAAGCATACTTTTAGCACAGCACCAGGTTGAGCAAGGGATTCAAAAGAAATGGGTAAAACACAATTCTTCTGTCCTTCTCCCTATACACGCCCTATCAGATGTTAAAAATATAGGATAGGCTCCTTACCTTAGAAAGTTACAGATCCCTACAGAGTTCCTTTACCTTGAAGCTTTCTGTAACTCTCCAGGCTAAAACATGGTCAATGGCTGCTGCTCCCAGACTTCTGTTCTGTCTACTCTGATGGACCCAGCACAAAAGAGACCTTCCTCCTTGCTTCCCTGAATTTTATCGCCTCTCTTTTCCCTACCCACTGACCAAGTAAAGCCAGGTCAGAGAAGCTTTTCTGGAAGCCTCCAAAATGTTCCTTCCTGAAGTCTCTCTAGTATTTAACACCTCCAGACCTCTCTTTCCTGCTGGAGGAGGGGGAAAGACTGGACCTTCCTATTGTCTCTAGCTAGACCTATTAGCATTTCTTAAGAGGTAGCTGAGGTGAGCATGGAAAACCATTGACTGAATTCCTCCTCCTTGCCTGTTCTCTGCCCAGAGGGGGGGAAACAACCTTTAAAAACTCTGAGCGAAGGTTTTGTTCATTTCAAACCTCCAAAGAAAAAATTCATTTCTTCACAGGCACATTTCTTCACAGCTTTGCTCAGATGAGTGAAGCTGTCGTGGAGGGACATGATAGCAGGACAGATGTTCCTGCAGTTGTTTGGGTCCAAGGCTGTTAAGGGTGTTGTATGTGGTAACCAGGACCTTAAACTGAACCCAATAACTGGTTGGTAACCAATGGAGAGTCTGCAGAATGGGTGTGACAGGCATGTTCCACTCTGTGCCAGGTTGTGGCATTCAGTACCAACCAGAGTTTCCAAATTGTCTTTAAGAGCAGACCACATGGAGTGCATCATATTAGTCTAGCCTCACAATAGCCATAGTGTGGAATAAAGAAAAACGAAACCAGAAATTAGTGATTAGATCAATGTGTGTATGTGGCTAGAAGAGTCGGGACAATTGTTTCATGCAGTGATCGCTGGTTTCTTTAGGGGAAAAGGATAGGAGAGATAATTCTCAGAAAAATTTCTATGGAGTTATCTCTCCTTATAATATTTATCTTTTGGTTTCATAAGATTCCATGCGCTCCCATTGGCTGTAAAATGCCCTCCCTCAGCTATTGGCCCATCAGCCGCCACTCAAGAGTACTCATGTGCCATTGGCCGGGTGCTGGGTCTGCTCCTCTTCCCCACCCACTCCCCCTGGCAGACAGCTCTCTCTCCTGAGGAAGACAGTTCTCTTGACTCCTGTGAGGGACTGTCCCCTCAGTGGCTGTTGGTTGGCACCGAAGCTTGGTTCTTTGAGTAAAAAAACAAAGGACTTTCAGCATAACCCCCTCCCCCACCCATAACCCCCTCTCCAATGGCCACTTTCCTGTCAGAATAAATGGAAAAAGGCTCTTTCTCCTGCTTAGCTTCAGCATGGCTGGCTGGCTAACGAGGTGGGCCAGCGACCATCAAACCATTTTCTTCAACTCCCCGCTGAGCAGCTGACTTTCCCCTAAGGTTGCCAATCTCCAGGTGGGACCTGGAGATCTCCCACTGTTACAATTGACCTCCAGATGACAGAGATCAGTTCCCCGAGAGAAAATGGTTGCTTTGGAGACTACACTCTATGGCATTATACCCTGCTGAGTCCTTCCACACACACCTCAAATGCTGCCCTCCACAGGATCCACCCCCCCCAAATCTCCAGGTATTACCCTAATCAGAATTGGCACCTGTACTTTCTCCTCTGTCAGTAAAAGGCCCTTTCCACACCTATGTTGGCCTTTGGGAGAAAACTCATTGGGCCCAGTCCTGATCAGGTTGCCAACTCCAGGTGGGCAATTCCTGGAGATTTGAGGGATGGAACCTGGAGAGATTGAGGTTTGAAGAGGGGTGGCACCTTACACAGGTACGATGCCATAGACTCCACCCTCCAATCTAGCCATTCCCTGATGTGGAACCATTGTTGCCAATCTCCAGGTGGGGGCTGGAGATCACTCAAAATTACAGCTGCTCTCTAGGAGGGAGGGGGGAGGAGATGGAAAACTAAAGGTAGGTTGGTGGTTGGCTGGGAGGGAGATAGGGTTGTCAACTCCAGGTTGGGAAATTCCTGGAGATTTGAGGGGTCGAACCTGGAGAGGATGAGTGTTGAGGAGGGGTGGGACCTCAGACAGGTACAATACCATAGACTCCACCCTCCAAACCAGCCACTCCCTCCTGGGGAACCACTGTTACCAATCTTGGGGGTGGGCTGGAGATCACTCAAAATTACTACTGCTCTTCAGGTAGCAAAGATCAGTTCCTCTGGAGAAAATGGTGGACTCTGTCATTATACCCTGCTAAGATTGCCACAGCAAATTGTCACTGAGTGCCCAAAGCCGGGGCATTCTCCCAGAGCCTCTTTCTAGAGCCCGTTGTATTTATTTCCACAACGGGCCTTATTCCTAGTAGTGAAATATTCCATCGCCTTGCTAACTAACTAGGCACTACTTCCACCTAGTGGAAAACAGCAAGAAAGACAACAAAGATTTAGAAACCTGAAGAAGGAAGAGGGCACCAATTTTCACACCATATTTTAAAATTATTGCAAATGATTATATAGAAAGTTTATATAACATATAACATATATGTACTTGTCAGAGTGCTAGGAACAAGTACCAGCTGTGGCACACTAACTGGGGACTATTACACATTACAAAGTTAACAGAAATATATTTTTCTACACTACCAAAAAACTAATTGCTTAGTAATGGGGGAATTTTTTTTGTGTGTATGTGGCTTCAAATGAAATATATGACAATGAATTTTGAAAGACTAAAGGGCAGTGGCTAAAGAAATTATTTTTAAAAAACACTACTGTTGATACATTTTCTCTTTTAGAATCAGGGGCTTCTGAAATATTCCCCAGAATTTCCATCGTGGACCTCAAGGAACAAACAAAGCTCAAGAACTTTCTTCTGTGGTGGTTTCTGTATCTTTACACCTCTAGGGTCTCCTGGTATCCAAGGAACATATCATGGTGGGAATTACACATTGGGTAGCAATATCTCCAGGACCACCACAGGCATGAGCCTGCTGTTGCAAGCCCTTTGAAATGGACTCACAGATATAATTATAGGGGCAACCAGGAAATGCTTCCCCTGTACCTTTTAATTATAATGCTACCCTATCCCTCCTCTGGGCAGTCCAGAGCAGCATTTCTGTCAAACAAAAGAGGAAGTGTTATGTTAAAAGGCTGCTATCTTTTAATCACCTCTGTGCTGTTCACAATAAGGCACAACCCTACAGTTTGGTTTTCCTGGTGGTTTCTATATATTAAAAGAAAAACAGAATAGAAACTATCCTTTTCCTCACCACAAGCCATATTGTCAGCAATAACAACATCTGCAAAACGTCAAGGTAAATGCCAGGTTCCTCTGTTCCACAACAATAACCTCTTATAGTGCACTTGCAGCACAGCCCTAAATCCTTTTCTCTGAAGGGCTTAGGATGGAGGGCCTGCCTGTCATGGGGGTGTCATCTGCACACCCTTTTTTGGTGGGTAGGTTACTGCAGGGTTCCTACAAACTCGGGCTATCACTATACTCTCTGCACCTTGCTGTGAGGTTTGATTTGCTTTCTTCCTTTCTGCTTTATACACTCTCCTGCTGAAACTGCTGAAAATATGAAGCTAGGTGACCATACTGATGACACCCAATTCCAAAGCTACATATGATTTTTCATTAGGGCTTTACATCGGCACTGGATCCGTTCCAGTCTGACTTCTGCCCTGGCCATGGGACAGAAATGGTGTTGCTCACCTTGGCAGATGATCTCCATAGACAGCTGGATCAAGGCAGGTTGGTGCTGCTACTGCTATTAGATCTTATGGCAGTGTTCGACATGGTCAATTATGATTTTTTGAACCACCATCATGCCGATATAGGAGTTCATGGGGTAGCCCTTCAGTAGCTTACTTCATTTCTCCATGGTTGGGGACAGAGGGTAGCACTTGGGGAGAAGGTATCCTCTAGATATCCCTTAGAGGGCAGGGTCCTTCAGGGGGCAATTGTTTCCCCAATGTTATTTAGCATCTATATGCACCCTCTCATCCAGCTGGCATGGAGCTTTGGGCTCGGGTGTCACCAATATGCTGATGACACCCCGTTGTACATGCTTTTGGACAGCCACCTGGATGCCACCCTATCTACACCAAGCCTGGCAGCTGGCCCCTTTCCTGCCCCACTTCGACCTGGTCACAGTAATCCATGTGACGGTCACCTCTAGACTGGACTACTGTAACTCGCTCTACACTCCAACTGATCCAAAATGTGGCAGCACGTGTCCTAACAGGAACACCACAGACTGCGCATATTTGATCTGTGTTGTGCCAGCTGCATTGGCTTCCAGTGGAGCTCCGAGTCAAGTTCAAGGTTTTGGTTCTGACCTTTAAGACCTTGAGTGGTCAGGGATCAGTGTATCTATGGGACCGCCTCCTCTGTTATACCCCTGGGAGAGCATTACACTCTTCACAGAACAACTTACTGGTGGTCCCCGGTCCTTGAGATATCCAGCTGTCCCCAGACCTGGTGGAACTCTCTTCCAAATAACATCAGGGCCCTGCAGGATTTTATGCAATTCTGCAGGGCCTGCAAGGCAGAGATGTTCTGCCAGGCATTCAGTTGAAGACAGTGACAGTTGACATCATGGCTGGCACCCAACCTGGACTCAGTTCCTGGTGAAGCCTACCCTCCCTCAACATGTGAAATGCTCACAGACTAGATGGGAGAGAACTGCAATTTTTTTTGCCACTTGCTTTTTATTACTGTATACTGTTTTTATGATTTTAGAATGTTGGACATTGCCTAGAGCCCCACAGTCATGGGGATTAGGTGATTAATAAGTGTAATACAATAATAAATAATAAACAGAGCTTGAATATTGAGGAGGATAAGACTTACCCCCGTGGAACTCCGCAGGACAAGTCCCACACTGATGACAAGTGGTCTCCAATAGCAACTCTTTGAGACCGGTCCATAAGGAACCATTTAAACCATTTTAAAGCCTGATACTTACTTCTGCTTCCAAGCATCTCAATAAGTTGTCATGATTTACTGTATCAAAGTCTGCAGAAAAATCTAGTAATAGCAACAAAGAGGTATGGCCTTTATCTACATTCAGACAAAGATCATCTACTAATGTTAACATTTGTTTGGGTTTAATTCCAGGGGAGAACATAGTTAAACCCAAACAAATGACAACCATATAAACTAAGCTTGTTATTCCTGTTTGGTCCTTGAATCTGTTAAACATCTTCATCATGTTGTATGCTAATTTACTGCTCACCCTCTGCCTATATGTAAGGACTGGTAACTTCCATTTCATTGTATCTGACAATATGTGAGTGCACACAAGAGCTTATATTGACAATTTATCTCCAGTCTGCAGAGATCAGTTCCTCCCGAGAGAGCGGACCCTATGGTAGCACATCCCTGCTGAGCCCCCTTTCTTCCAAAAACTCTGCCCTCTCCAGGCTCCATCCCCAAATCTCCACGAATTCCCTAGGGGCAGGCAACCATTCAAATGCTGAGAGAATGTCGCCTTCTTTTATTACATCTATGTTCTCCAAGTAGGTACGGTTTTATATACTGTGATTTTAACTTAATTCTGGTTTTGGCATATTCTGGAATTTTAATGTAAAGCCATCGGGGAGGGCGGGATATAAATCTAAATAAATAAATAAATAAATAAATATATGTATGATCTGTAAGCCGCCCTGAGCCTGCTATGGCGGGGAGGGCGGGATAAAAATCTAACAAACAAACAAACAAATAAATAAATAAATATCTTGACTAAAACTTTGTTGGTCTTAAAGGTGCCACTGGACTCAAACTTTGTTCTGCTGCTTCAGACCAACACAGCTACCCACCTGAATCTAACCACAATCCTAAATAAAGTTAAATTCTAAGCCCACTGACTTCAATTGACTTAGAACTGAGTAGTTAGGATTATAGTGTAAGTCCCATTGGTGCTAAAGTTAATCATGACTCATTGGTTTCATAGCTTTCCATGGGACATGGAGGTAGCTCCTGTCATACTGTTCCATTAACAGCAGTATAAGGAGAAGTCTTCTGCTGATGCAAAGAGGCACCAAATGGTCCTCTCACATCAGCAAAAGGGCTCCCTACCCTGGAAGAAAGGGCCATTCATTGTGGAATAGCTCTGCAGGTCCAACCCACAGTCACAGCTAACTACAGTTGGACTGATGCAATTAAGTATGCACCACTTCTGTTGCTCAAAAACCATTTCCAGTACTGAAACAGCAGCCACAAAACACACACACACCCTTCTCAGCTGGCAGCACCACATATCACAGCACAATTATGGAAACATTTTGGTTTTAAAGCCACCTCCACCCATACTGTTGACTTCTCAAAAACATGAACATCATCTATCTCTGTACCTCATGGTAGAAAACTGTTTAGACCTTTGAGATCCACTTCATCATCATAATTAAGATACTGGGTTGGATCCAGCCAACTTTTTCTCTCCATTTCACCAAATTCCCCTATTTATTCCAGCTGTCACACCTGCCTTTTGCCCATTTATTTTATTTTTATTATATTTTATTTGTATCTTGCCCTACCCCGCAAATGGGCTTACGTAGGTTCCGTGATGCCCAGCGTAGTCTTTTTGGTGGTCAAAAGATACCCCCTCTTTATTTTTTCTACAGCCCAAAAGTTAGTTGGATCCAAAGCCATTGTTTAAGGAACCTACCCTTCTTAAAGGGCGGCTTCTAATGGGACAGAATGCCTACATGAAGGGCACTTCTGTGGGAATTCGGTGATGTGCAGACAGAGTGGCCCTTACATGCTAAGGCAAGGAGAGCACTCTCCTTAGAAACTTTGAAGAGGGGCTGTAAGGCTATTTATTTGCTAGGGCATTTAATGCGGTATGACCTGCAGGCCCCCTTTAGGGGGGCTGTTAATGGATTTTCTTGAACTGAGACCCACAAGAGAAAGACAGGGTATAAATAGATCAAGACGGATAGCCGCGTTAGTCTGTCTGTAGCAGTGGAAAAGAGCAAGACTCCAGTGGCATCTTAAAATTTGTGGCAGGGTATGAGCTTTTATGAGTCACTCCTCAATTCTTCAGATACATATAAATATTTTAAAATATTTATATTTTTAAAATATTATAAATCTTTTAATACGTAATAAATACACTACCTTCAGTTTCATGAACACTGCTAAATGCTGTGGTGTGTTTAGAGGAAAGCAATCTGTTCTACATACATTAAAAAACAAATTCATTGTTCTGGAAGCAACTTCTAACAACATCTGAAACACCCTCAAAATGCACTGACATCCTTAACAGCAAGCTAGCTGTTCCAGACATAGGGAACAACTTTGCTCCTGCCCTATTCAAAATGCAGAATCTACTATTACCCTAGACCAAACAATGAGACCCTGACCTCGATGGCACAGGCTGGAAGCTAAGCAGAATTGGACCTGGTTAGTACTTGGATGGGAGACCACCAAGGAAGTCCAGGATTACAACGCAAAGGACAGCAGTGGCCAACCCCCACTGCTTGTCTCTGGCCCTGAAAACCTCATGGGATTGCCATGAGTCCACTGTGACTTGACGGCACTTTCCACCAAGAAGCAGTGAGATCAAACACTACGCAGTCGAATCACACTATACATTCCATACCTGTCGAGACACAATTTCAGACAGATGATATAAGGGAATTTCACATTACCGAGATTCTGCCGGATTGAAGCCGTTTTTGATTCGTCTTGAAGTAAACCGGTACAGGGCTGCCATTTCACACATGGCTTTCCCTGACTGGAAAAGAGCCGAATCAGAAGTGGTTTGGCAATTCAGACTGCACCGCTTTGTTTTCCCGCTGTTTCCCGCCGCGCCTTTTTTTTAAAAAAATGTTCGCTTTAGAGCGCTATAGCACTATAGTGCTATAAAACAACACTGCAGGCATTCCAATGGGGTTGCTATGATGCTATTGCACTATAGCGCTATACCGCTATAGCGTTATAGTGCTCTAAAGCGAACGTTCAAAAAAAAAAAAAGCCAGAAATTGCCCGCGTGGGCGAAAAAAGGTGGGAAAAAAGCGTATCGGATCCGGGAGAAGAAACTGATGACTACTTGGAAGCGGTTGACAGGTAAAACGCTTCAGCCCCGTTTCCTGAATGGGACAGAAGCGATTCTGTGTGAAATTACAAATATATTCCGGTAGGGAACCGGTTCTAAAACGGTTCTGTCTGAAATGCCAGACCAGAAACCGTTTGGGAACCGTTCCTCTTCCGGATTATATCATCTGTCTGAAATTCCCCATAATCTGGAAGAGGAACGGTTCCCAAACGGTTTCTGGTCTGGCATTTCAGACAGAACCGTTTTAGAACCGGTTCCCTACCGGAATATATTTGTAATTTCACACAGAATCGCTTCTGTCCCGTTCAGGAAACGGGGCTGAAGCGTTTTACCTGTCAACCGCTTCCAAGTAGTCGTCAGTTTCTTCTCTCGGATCCGATACGCTTTTTTCCGCCTTTTTTCGCCCGCGCGGGTGATCTCCGGCTTTTTTTTTTTTGAACGTTCGCTTTAGAGCGCTATAGCGCTATAGCGCAATAGCATCATAGCAACACCATTGGAATGCCTGCAGTGTTGTTTTATAGCACTATAGTGCTATAGCGCTCTAAAGCGAACATTTTTTTTAAAAAAAAGGCGCGGCGGGAAACAGCGGGAAAACAAAGCGGTCCAGTCTGAATTGCCAAACCGCTTCTGATTCGGCTCTTTTCCGGTCAGGGAAAGCCATGTGTGAAATGGCAGCCCTGTACTGGTTTACTTCAAGACGAATCAGAAATGGCTTCAATCCGGCAGAATCTCGGTAATGTGAAATTCCCTTACACTGTAGCATAGAGAATTTTAAGATACATACCATCACTGATGCCAGATTTCCAGCTGGTGGGGGGCACATCAAGGTAATGCCCTGCTTAAGGCAGATCATCACACCAGTCTCACCATTATTTCCATTTAGGTTTTGTTTATAAGGAGAAGGAGAGAAGGGTTAGAAGCAAGAAACCGTGTATGGGTCGGTGGGTGGAAGACAGAATGAAAAAAACTGACACATGTGGAAAAGCGAAAGTCCCATGTTGCAAACTGACATTAAAGGTTGGGTCCTGAACCTCAAAACCATTTAATGGGTGGAGAAGGCTTGTATCATGCTGTTTCAAGCACACTTCTAGACAACCAAGTTGGGCCAGAAGAGACCTCTCTTCATAGTGCTATACGTATACACAGGTCACAAACACAAACTGAAACAGCCCCAACAGAGTAAAACCACTTTATGATCTCATCCTTATCAGCTAACAGTCACTAAAGTATGCTACTGTCTGAGCTGCACAGGCTTAAGGAGTTTTCTCTTTGTGACTATCCAGGCATCACTATATTATTCATATCTGGTCGTGCTCACCCTAGCACACCATCTTTCTCATCACAGCATGCTTCTCTGTTTGATCTAGTCAGGTTAATGAAACCTGGGATTTGGGCTGGGGGAGCTGAGTTCTCAGAAGTGAAGACTGATGGCCCATAGGCTGCATTCAGCTCCCGATGCACTTATCAGCTAATTTTAGATGTTTATTTCAACCTCAGCTTTCATTAAAAAGTTCTAATCATTTTATTTATTTATCAAAACACTTATATCCCACCTTGCCTCATGGATCAAGGCAGCTTACAATAATAGTTAAAACATTTGCAGTTTAAAACCAAAAATAAAATTACAAACCCCAGATCTCTCCCTTCTCTCTCCCCCCTTAAAAGATTCTGGCCAATTCAGACTTTCTCAAAAGCCCTGGCAAACATGTAAGCCTTACATCACCTCCTGAAGACCTCCAAGGAGAGAGCCTCCTCGGCTCTTCAGGGACCCCTTTCCACAGAGCTGGAGTCACAACAGAAAAGGCCTGGGCTCTGGTTAATGCCAGATTGGCTACCCTAAGTGGTGGGATAGTCAACAGATGGATGGCTGATGGCTCACAGGGACTTACGGAAGGACAGCCCAAAAATGTGGGTCCTAGCTCAGGAAGGGCTTTAAGGGTCATAATCAGCACCTAGAATTGAACTGGGAAACGGCATATATGGATCACAGTTTTATTTTAATTAATTTAAAATTGTTGGAAGTTGTTTTATTATGATGTGATATATTATTGTTGTTGTTCATCGCTCAGAGCCCTGAGTACTCAGGGACTGAGTGATTCACAGATCTAAATTATAAATAAATAAATATGTTCCTGTCGGTTAGCCCCCGACAATACTCAGGCCGCAGCATTCAGGACCAGTTCTCACTTCTGGGTTGTCTTTGAAGGCAGCCACACATGAAGGTTATAGAGAAGTCTGTGAAATCCCTGGTCTTCAAAATGCATGAGACAGAAGGGTGGGGTATAAATTCAATACCTTCTTCTTCTTAATTGTATCCAGAATATTTTTATTTTAACCCAAGATCCTATGACACATCACAAACTGTTTTTGAAGGTCTCTCTGTTTCAATAAAGCTATGTTGTATGTTACAGGGGGCTGCTTTATTGTACAAAGCCATCTTCAGTATGCAGAAAAAATGTCTGTCATTTGTTGGGTTTCAGCCCCAGAACAAGTCAAGGAAACTCATCTTGCACTGAAGACATCTAGTCAATGTTGGAGGACTCCCCCAACTTTCACCCCAGCAACATATTAATCTGAAAACAGCAGCAATACTCTGACTCATGTCGTGTTTCTGCTGTGTGTCTTTCTGCTGAGACAAACTGCTATGGTTTCCTACCCTCCAGGTGGCTCCTAGAAATCTCCCACTACTGCAGTTGATCGTCAGATGATCAAGATCATTTCCCCTGGAGAAAATGGCTGCTTTGGAGGGTGGACTCTATGGCATTATACCCCGCAGAGGTCCCTCCCCTCCCCTCCCCAAACCCAGCCTCCCCAGGCTCTACCTTCAAAATCTCCAGGTATTTCCCAGCCCAGACCTGGCAATCCTATAAACTGCCCATTCTTATACTTCAAAAAAATACCACTGTGTTAAACTTGAATCACTATGGAAAGCAGTTCAAGTGGTTAAATGATTAAAATGAAGCATTACAGTATTTCTCCAACAGATACACTGCTGCTGAGAACAACCCAGTTTTGAGCCTCAGGGAGTAATTGCGTAAATTCTTCTGCTCAACTCCTGAAAGCCTTAACTGACACTCACTCCCTTTTGTTGCACAATAAATGCACAGGTGTTACTCATTTGTTGCACCATAAATGCACAGGTGTTACCAGAGGACTTCCTTCATGTAATTTTTTCTGTGGGGGAGGGAGGCTATCTTCTCAGGAAAGGCAGACTACATATGGTGATAAATGAAACATATGGATCATGTTCCATCCCCACATTCAGGTGAAAATGTGAGTCCCCTTGCTCCAAAGTGTGCCGTCACAGCTGATCCAGATGTCACCTGAAAGCTACCTGAGCATATATCACAGATAACTTTTGGACAGCACCCCCTGCCATCATTTAGGTCACATGCACAAGGCCCCCAGCTCTCCTTCCCCTTCCCATCTTAGATGTTTGAAGAAGGATATTAAAAAAAAAATCTGCACAACTGCTGGCTCCCCTGTATAGGCGTTATCTACACAGAATCTGTAGTACTGGATAGGGTCTCCCCACCAGGTCATTCTGTGCTTGCCGGCTGACTCTAAGGGCCAAACTATACATTACGATTTCCAAAGTGTTGTCTCAGGGTTCCTCAAGGTGACTTTGAATGAATCAGTACCAGGCCACTCTCCTGAGAAGTCATTTCTCAAGTGCACAGAGACCCAACTGGATCACAGCATTCAGAAAGAAGGGGCTTCAGACTTCCCTGTGCTGCTTCCCTGACCTGAAACAAAACTGGGGGTGGGGGTGCTATTTGTCCTGTTGAAGGGAAGGGCGGGGTATAAATTGAATGAATAAATAAATAAATGCATATATATAATATATAAATTGATACATGTGCAGCCTCGAGTAGGGCAAATAGTGCCTCTTGAAGCCATTTTACATTAGGACAATGGCATTGGAAGGGGAGGCTGCAGCCCATTCTCCAGCAGTTCCAATGTGAATTGGGGCTTTGTGCGCTTGGCAAATGAGTCTTCCTCCCAACCATTTATCTGTAGGTAGTGGTGGGGGGAATTCCGAAGTTAGTGCATCTCCTTAAAAATAGAACCATCTTCTTTGTCTTAGTTATCAGAGTTTGCATTAACGCCAAGTTGACCTCTCCCACAGTGATCTCTGCTCACTGAAACCAGGAACAAAGAATCTGAATAGAAGATGACATCAAACTTCTCATCTGAAATGGTTCAGAATAAGTTGTGCTCTCTCTGTCATTAAAGCAAGTGCATGCAACTCCAGTAAAAGTCATGAGCCTTTGCTCAGGTTTATTTTTTAACAAACGTTTTAGTCCAGGGGACAAGAGAGTAATACTTATACAAAAAAATCCAGTCATGTAGCACTGCATAAATAAATACGGGTTTTAAAAGTCAGTTGTTTTTTTATATATATATATATATATGTGTGTGTGTGTGTTTGTGTGTATACATAGATTAATCAAATTAGAAATTAAACAATAGAGTGGGTGTTCCTTCTATATGTAGAAAACAGATCCTGACATCAGTTCACAGATATCAAGAAGCCAATGGCTGGTTAGCGTCCTTCTTGCAACAAACCAGGATAGCAAAGTTGGTAAGGAATATGGTGCAGAGGGATAACAATGTCATAAACTATATGAAAATACCATAGTAGCTAGATCTATGAAAAAAGGGCTGCATTGGTTCATCGCTCAATAGGTCACAATACATATACTGGCAAAGTTCACATAATCACATTTTCTTTCTCCTTCTCTCACACTGTTCCCTGCCTTTGTTTAGCTGTGGAAAAAAATTCAGTACCTTCGGGTAAGTCAGACCCAAATTATATATTTTTTAAGCATTAAACATTTGTTAAAATCCTTCAGATATCTGGCAAAAAAAAGACATGTTTCTGGTCATTTGGCCTCCAAAAGTCTTTTAACTTGAACACCTGCAGACCATTTAACTTCCACTGGCAAGAAACGTGCAGTCTGTAAAACAGATACCTGACTAAATAAAAGGGGGGGGGGAGAGAAACTGAACATGGTAGCCAGAGGCTTGAGCAGCAGTGAAAAATATCCTACTATGCCACCCGGTATGCTTTCAAGAGTGTAAATTCCTTCCTGTTAGTACGTGCAGCCCAGATGAAGAGGGCAGCAGCCATGAACTGCAAAGGGGCAGAGACACAAGCAAGACAGAAGGACCAGCCAAACTGGCCTTGCACACCCTCGGGAGGGGGCAGCTTCTGGTGGAGCAGCTCAATTCCAGCAACGTAGCAGCAGACGGAACCAAGTGTGCACAGACCTAGAGAGGGAACGACAGACCAGGGGTCACACAGTAGCATCAGATTCTTGTCTCCCCATTATTAAGACACCCATATTTCAGCACAAAGCAAAGGGATCAACCGTGCAAGAGGGACTCACCTGCAAGGAGGTGGAGGACTCCAGTGGCAATGGCAGGGTAGAGACTGCGACAGGCACAAGCACAGAGCCCAATAAGAGCCCCAAAGCACATCAGACCGAGGCTGACAAAGGGCAGGAGGAACTGCAAACGCCACAAGTCTGAAATAAGTATGTATAAATCAGAGATTGTGACTTTTTGTAACTAGCAGATCCCAATTCAGGAGCTTTATTTCTTAATTAAAATATTTATGCCCCATCTTTCTCCATGGCTCAAGGCAGCTTACAATACAGAATTAAAAGCATCCAATTAGCAATAAAACCACAACTCACTCCCAATCTCACAAAATGCCTGCAATTTACACTGCATTAAAAGCTGTGGACAATAAAACAGCCGTTAAGCACCTAGTGAAAGTGCCCCCCTCACTTCCTCAGAAAACCCGTTCCATAAAGTGGGAGTGATTTCAGATGAAACATGGGCTATTTGATGACAGGCAGACTACCTTTAGTGAGGGAATACCTAGAAGAGGGCAAGCTGAAGACCACAGCTGGTGCGCAGGGACATACGGGGAGCAATGTATTCCTACATCATATTTTATGGAACTCTTGCTACCTCAGTGTGAAAAGGCCACTGTCTCCATGACAACAGCAGGAGACTCAAAAGAAGTTCCAAGGATTTATTTGCCATACAGCCCAAGAATTGTATAGCTTTTTGGCTATGCTAAGTATCACAGTACAAAAATAATACTACACAGCTTTGTAAACAGCTTTAGAAAGCTGTCTTCCCAAAGCCACTTTTGTCCACTAAAGAAAAAAACAACAACCACCCCCTACTTACAGGTTCGGTTCAGATCACTGCCACTGTTATGATTCCCAGGTTCCTTATATTTTTCCATGAACTGGTCTGAAAGGGAAAAACTGATGCACTTTGTCACTGTCTCACCTTCCAAAAGGAAAAGAAATAACCTTAATTAGGGTTTCATGTGATTTACTATCATTAATCAATTATCAGATTACCTGGCAGGTGGTTTTCTACCCTCTGTTTGACAATAGTCCAAGCCCACTTGATCTTTAGTTATCATATAGGGCAGAGCTGGGCAAAATACATATGTTTGAGTAATTCAAATACAAAATAGTCCATTTAACAGTGTCAAATATGAAATAAAAATGCTTTACACCATGCTTGGTATTCTTCTAACCTGTCAGAAAGAGATTTGCAAGAGGAAGTTTGCTGAAACTGAGCAAAGTATAGTGAGAAAAGGGAAGTCTAAAACTTTGAATAAACCCCACCACCACCACCCTACTGTGGTGGTTGTTTCTTCTTCCCACCACGAAGAATATTTATTGCACCTCACCACAATATTCAAAAATAACCAGATACAGCAGGACAGGATCTTTATTAGAAACTATGCTGGCCGGAGCTCCTTGGTGGAAGGGTGGGATCAAGAAGCTTTTGTTCTGTAGCATATGAAAGCTTCTCTGTAACTAGAGGTGCAAAATGTGTTATGGACACCATCAGCCAGCTGCAAAGGCCAAAGACACCCTAATTCCATTCCTTCTTTAAAGGTCAATTTCAATACAGGAGTAGAAGTCATTGCAAGTAGCTTGTACATATTAGATGAAAAGCTGTCTGGAGTCCAACAGTGCAAACCTACGCTTTCTCACAGTTGAACCAATGAAGTAACTCTGCATAGGACTGTACTGCATTTGTTCCAGAGTATAAGAAAACTCCTCCGGAATCTTCCAGTGGACACCATAAGCCAGAAGCAAGAGCAGAGGAGCCTCAAAAGGAAATCTTTCCTGCTGTAGTTGTTTTAATTGGGGGAAACTGACTAAAATTTGGCTGCAGCAGGTGGAGCAGAATTGTAAATTCCACTTTCCATATTTGCATTTTAAACCTCCACATTTCTCCACACTCCAAGCAAAGAAGAGAAGAAGTGTGTAAGGTCCCCCACCCCAACTTCTTTTTTATTAGAATCTCTGTAGTTGAATTTAGCTCCAGTCGCTGAAGAATAAAACAGGAAACAAATGCTGCTGCAGACTAGTTTAAGTCAATGCGGGGAGCAGGTCTGGAAATGCGACAGAAACCATGGCAGTGCATCTCTAGGGACAGTTCTGTACTCCCACAGTAACCCAACTGATCACAGGGCGCACAAGAATACTGGACTGCTGTTGAGGATCCATTGGCTTGCATGTGGCGCTTAAATGTATTGAACCAACATGGCACCTAACAGGCGGTACTTTGATGCACAGCAGTGACTTAACAGGGTACCCAGAGAACTTATTTGGAGCACGTTTACCTGGCGAGTTGTACCAGTAAGAATTTTCAGTTGTTGTGATGCACCTCCGCCATAGTCCGATGGTGCCATTCCACTGAAAGAGCGCATCCATGTATGTTTTTTCATCTGCATCTTCAGAAATGAATTCATCCCAGGAGGCCTTGTTAGGTTCACTGTTATTCTCAGGAGGTGATGGGTTGCGATACTCATACCAGAAGTCTGTGCCAATTGAGGCTGCCATGTAGATGGTGGAGATAAGGCTGAGCACGCACGCAATTACCAGAGCAGTGGCAAAACGGTTATCCATCATGCTATCTCAACTGCTGTTGACAATGGGAGGGGAAGAGGGGGGGAAAGAGTTAAACAATGAACAATAATAGCTGAAGTCTGATAAGGATTCATGCCCTTCCAGTTATCCTTCAGCCAAACAACACCTGTTGCTTTCCTTTTCCCCTTGCAATGTGTATGTAATTTAATATGCAAGTAATAGAGAAACATCTCTTACTTTATCATTCTGGCCACTAAACACAATCAGAATTGAAAATAAGAACAGATGACATTGATGAATGCAGAACAGCAGTATACACCACACAGAGGTCAATATTGTCAATACTGCCTAGTTCAGTCAAGTTCCTCAGCAGATCTGGAACATGCATGTAGTACAGCCAGCCAGGATCAACAATCGTTCCTTCTCTGCTAACAGGCCAGCAGAGCCACTGATCAAGCTACCCACCCTATGACACAGGAAGAAGCAACAGACTTGTATTATGCTCCTCAGATACCTTTTCCTGTGGTATTTCCCCTAGCATTATGCACTTGGCAACAGCCAGGTAACAAGCTTTTCCTGTGGTAGGTTATATAAGAACATAAGCGAAGCCAATGTTGGATGAGGCCAATAGCCCATCCAGTCCAACATTCTGTCACACAGTGGCCAAAAATACCAGGTGACATCAGGAGGTCCTGTTGCCCTGTTGCCCTGTTGCCAAAGGTTCAGGTGCAGCAGGCACCTTCATGAACCACATTCAAGAAAGTCTGCAAGACTTCTTTTCCCAGAGGGCAAACTAGCTTTTTAAACATGGTGTGTTAGATTTTAACTGCATATTTTAATTGTATATTGGTTTTAACTTGTTGCTAAAGATGCTTGCATCCTTGCCATTTTTGCTGTTCTTTCAGCCTCCTTAAATTTGCAGAGGTAAGGTGAGGTGTTATTTTTAAAAATAAACTCATACATAAAACATAAATTTTGTAAGGTGCTAAATTCTTATGTGTCTCTATAAAGCTGTCATACTGTTCACGTCTAAAACTACACTTTCAAAATATTACCAAGCATTAGATTAAATACAATCTATTGAAATACATACATTGCATGCAACAAAAAGTGACACAGCTTAACATTTCTATGTTGCTTCAAGGCGTTTTGTTTTTTTTTAAACTTCACATATCTGATCTCAGTAATCCCTGTAAAAGCCCTGTTTTAGGTGTGTCAGAATTATCTTTACATTGTAGATGAGGGCTTGCCTGAAGCCTCCCAGATGTGTTGGAAACAGTCATTTCCACCAGCTTTTTCAGAAGTAGAATGCAGTGAGTTGTAGATAGGTCTGCTATACAGACTAACTATTACATCTTTCAAGCCACACTCTCAAGTACCTTCTTTCTTTCCAAGAAGATGCATTTCATGTATCAGAGCAATGTTCTTGGTTCTTCATAATCCCTGACCTGTGGAGCAAGCAAACTGCAAGCTAATGCAACACACAGCACAGCATTAAGCTGACCTAGGAGCTGGACTAGTTCTTTTAAAAGAAAGTAGAAGTGATAAACCAAGTGAAAGTCTGAACATAGTCTGGAGCCTGTGAAGGTAATTAAAGGGAGTGCTTGGGAAAGAAGCCGTTGCAAAGCAGCAGGTGGTTAAAGAGATGAGCACAGAGATAAAGGGTGGAGGTAGCCAGAGCTTATCTTTATAGTACCAGAAGGCTGTAAGGTGATGTTACAAACGGGACACAATATGGAGGTACTAGTCAGCACATAAAGAAGAAGAAGAAGAAGAAGAAGAAGAAGAAGAAGAAGAAGAAGAAGAAGAAGAAGAAGAAGAAGAAGAAGAAGAAGAAGAAGAAGAAGAAGAAGAAGAAGAAGAAGAAGAAGAAGAAGAAGAAGAAGAAGAAGAAGAAGAAGAAGAAGAAGAAGAGTTTGGATTTATACCCCGCCCTTCACTGCCCAAAGGCGTCTCAGAGCGGCTTACAAACTCCTTTCCCTTCCACTCCCCACAACAGACACCCTGTGAGGTAGGTGGGGCTGAGAGAACTCTAACACAAACTGTCCTTGAGAGAACAGCTGCGCCAGAGCTTGTGACTGACCCAAGGTCACATCAGCAGGTGCAAGTGGAGGAGTGGGGAATCAAACCCGGTTCTCCCAGATAAGAGTCCGCACACTTAACCACTACACCAAACTGGCTATCCTAAACAGAGTTACACCATTCTCAGTCTACAGAGCTCAGTGGGTTTAGACAGGTAAAATTCTGTTTAAGGTTGTACTGTAATGGTGCAATCTATGCCCAGTTAGCTACAAGCCAAACCCATTTATTTCAGTGGGTTTAAATTGGAGTAATTGTGCATAAGATCACACTACAAGGTCTGCAATTACAATGTAACTGAATTTGAAAGACTGGCGGTGGTGGGAGACCTAAATGGTAGCAGTTCAAATGGAAGAAAATAAACCAATATTTGTGTACCACTTCGTACCAATACTAGAAATAAAATTACTTAACACTGGTGTGAATTAAAAGAACCATCTGCAGAATGAGTTTAGGCAGAACAAGGATGTTGCGTTACCTCAAGACCACAATTTCCATGGCTCTTTAAACAAATGTATAAATAAAACTTTAGTTGTTGGAGACTTTCCGGGCTGTATGGCATTGTAGGACCTGACATTTTGGCATTGTAGGACCTGACGTTTCGCCAGCAGCTGTGACTGGCATCCTCAGAAGTATAAGACAGAAAGACGGAGTACTCTCTGTGTCAAGGTGAGAAGAAAAAATGGTAGGCAGGTAATTTATATCTACCCCAGAAGGTGGGGTAGGGCTGAGTCATTATCTTGTAGGAGTTCCTCAGGCTGTGACATGCTAATGGAGGAGCTTTCCTGAGGAGGTTCTTTTGCATATGGATTGGCTGTTGAAATTCTAATCTTATCTGTAGTACTGTTGTAATATGTAGAGCATCTTGTGTTTTTCAGGACAGGAAACCATGCCCTATTTATTTTTAAACTCTCTTCTTTCCTGATAAAATTGTGTTTATGAATTTCAGTGGCTTCCCTGTGTACTCTGGCATGGTAATTGGATGTGTTGTCCAGCATTTCAGTATCTTGGAATAAGATACTGTGTCCTGTTTGAATTAAGCTATGTTCAGCTACTGCTGATTTTTCAGGTTGGCCAAGTCTGCAGTGTCTTTCATGTTCTTTTATTCTTGTCTGGCTGCTATGGTGTGTGGTCCCGATGTAAACCTGCCCACAACTGCAGGGTATGTGGTATATTCCTGCCAAAGTGAGAGGGTCTCTTCTGCCTTTTGCCGATCGTAGCATCTGTTGTATTTTTCTGGTGGGTATGAAAACTGTTTGTAGGTTGTGTTTTTTCAAACGTTTTCCCATTTGATCAGTGAATAAAGCTTTGTTCCTACAAACCCATGTTTTGTTGTATCTTGATTATTCACAAGCCAGAATGAAGTCTGTTTTTAATTAGTTCCATTATTCTATGCAATGGAAATATTGTTATTCAACAGAAGCCATTATGAGCTAAAGAACTGTCATTAGACAATGTCAATATTGGGACAATCAAAGCTTTACAGCTCTAGGACTACCAGGGACCTTCTGATGCCAGATCTATGCAAACATTAAGCATACCAGACAAAATCCTTTCAAACTGTAATAGGTTCAAAATTTAAGCACACTTTTCAATTTCATGGTAACTAATAGGCTTGGCCTTCCAAACCACTAGGGATCTGCAAATTCTGAATTAGGAAAACATGAGCTCTTCAGAGAAATCCATCATCACTCCACGTAATCACACTGTGCCTATTTCACAGGAAGTGTCATAGTTGTTAGACAAGTAACAGACATAGAAAAACAGATAACCAAACAAGCAAGCTATGTCACATGCTAGAGGCACAGTTAAAAACATAAGTTCACCAGGTGATCAGTTTTTTGGGGCGGAAATTGCCCCTCAAATTCGGTGATTAAGGCAGAATCAATTCATCCCACTGTGATACTAGGTTGAAATGTGCATCAACTGCAGAAGTTGGATGTGTGATGAAGTCTTAACAACAGTTGCCACAAATTTCTGTAATGATCCTGTAAGGCTGAGCAGAAGCTTTATTGCAGATGGACAAGCTGGCAGAGGACAGTGTCAAATGACAGTTACAAGAGTATGGCTCCCTTCCCCCCATCTTGTTACACAGGATCTGGTTGCGGCAGTACCCTACTGCAATATAGCATACTAGGAACGTTTTGCCAGCAGACTACCTCACTGCCTTAGAGATTACTAAGTATTGGAGAACCTTCATTTTGGCACATTTCAATGCCTTGCCCTCAGCTTTTCTGGAAGGCAGATATCTTTTGCATTCTTTATGGGTTTGCCCTTGTCAAATGGGAAAGGTTGAGACAGTTGATCACGTATTATTACACTGTCCCTACTTTAATGATACACATTCCCTATATATTACTCTGATTTTAATAAATTCCCCTGGAAGATCAGAGCAATTCTACACTTCCCTCCTGCTTCATTGACTATGCTAAAGCCTTTGATTGTGTGGATCACAATAAACTATGGCAGGTTCTTAAAGAGATGGGAGTACCAGACTACCTCACATGTCTCCTGAGAAACCTGTATAAGGGTCAAGAAGCAACAGTTAGAACCGGATATGGAACAACTGATTGGTTTAGCATAGGAAAAGGAGTACGACAAGGATGTATATTGTCACCTTGCTTGTTTAATTTATATGCAGAGTACATCATGCGAAATGCTGGCCTGGATGAATCACAAGCTGCAGTTAAGATTACTGGGGAAAAGATCAATAACCTCAGATATGCAGATGATACCACTCTGATGGCAGAAAGTGAAGAGGATCTAAAGAGTCTCTTGCTCAGAATGAAAGAGGAGAGCGCAAAAGTGGGCTTGAAGCTCAACATCAAAAAAACCTAAGATCATGGCATCCAGCCCCATCACTCCTTGGCAAATAGAAGGGGAAGTCGTAGAAGTAGTGACAGACTTCATGTTCCTCGGATCTCAGATTACTGCAGATGGTGACTGCAGCCATGATATTAAAAGACGCCTGCTCCTTGGGAGGAAAGCAATGGCAAACCTAAACAGCATGATAAAAAGCAGACACATCACCCTGCCAACAAAAGTCCGCATGGTCAAAGCAATGGTATTCCCAGTAATAATGTATGGATGCGAGAGTTGGACTATAAGGAAGGCCGAGTGCCGAAGAACAGATTCTTTTGAACTATGGTGCTGAAGAAGACTCTTGAGAGTCCCTTGGACTGCAAGGAGATCAAATCATTCAGTCCTAAAAGAAATCAACCTTGACTGTTCCCTGGAAGGCCAGATACTGAAGCTGAAGCTCAAATATTTTGGCCACCAAATGAGAAGACCCTGATGCTGGGAAAGACTGAAGGTCAAAGAAGAAGGGGATGGCAAAGGATGAGATGGTTAGACAGTGTCATCGATGCAACCAACACGAAATTGAGCAAACTTCAGAGGACAGCGGAAGATAGGAGGGCCTGGTGTGATGTGGTCCATGGGGTCGCGAAGAGTCGGACTCGACTGTGCGACTGAACAAAAACAACAACAACAAAATTTTGTATAATGGCATGTGCAATATGAAAGCAGATGGTTGTGTGTCCAAATAACCCCACTAGTGTTCCCTCTAAGTAGTGTGCGTGAGCAGCTGCTCATTTAAACAGGAAGCCACACAGGGTCTTGCACTGCCCATTGCCCATTTTAAGATTACAGCAGTTATATTCTGCTCAGGTTGTGAACTGTTCTGCTCGGGGGGGATTAGATGGAGCATTGGACCCCCAATGGCATATAAATCTTGGTATTGCAGATGGTACTTTTTATTTATTAATACTTTTGAAGCTGATCATGTACCAAAATAAACTGAACTATTGCAGATGGAAGGGGAAGGCTTGCCTGTGGCCAGCTAGGGAGTGCTTGGCTGAGGCAAGATCTGAACCAGGGTCCTCAGGAATCACAATCCAGCCTCCTAGCCACTATGCTAAGTTACAAGATTACTTCAGGTCACTTTTAGGTCCTGATTTTTCAATACATAAGGATACCTCACTGCCCCACAACTGACCCATCATCCAATAATCATTGCTGTGATACAGATTATATCTGCATGCACTGAAAACCTGAAACATGAGACAAGGATGGGAACGATCTGCTCCCAGGACTGTGTGAGCTCACATTGTGTTAGACTTTGTACTCGAGAACTGCATAGGCTCTCAACCCCCCTCCCCCCACAGTTTTGTTAGTCTTTCAGCACCAGCACACTCAATAGTGCATCTTCAGTTGTGGTTGGTTGATGTTGCAGAGAAAGACTAAATAAAGTCAAAATATTAGGGTTAAAGTGGCATCCCTTACCTTCTTAATACCACTAGGCAGTACTGATACACCAAGCTTAGAACAGATAATCAAATTTTAAAAACAGGATCCTTTGATTTTTGTTTTTACAAAATTTAGCAAAGTTTCTTTTTTAAATAGCCTGATGAATAATTAAATTACAATGCAAGCCTGTGAACTCTACACTTAACTCTAAAAATGAGTCAATGGCCCTCTGGCAAATATTCTGAGTGAAAGGTGGCTTTCCTTTGCAAATAAAGAACTGTGGGAAAATATCTTTTTGAGGTCAAACATTATACTTTTGGCTCAGTAGTTCATAAGTCATCACATTTCTCATGAACTTATGCAATTGTTTTTAGCTGAAGATGCTCAGCACTAGCATTCTCGGAACTAAATGTTGGTTCACATTCCATGTTGATTTTTCTTCCCTTTGTGAGCATCTTCATGCACACATGTCACAAGGTAAAGAAAATACATGTTGGCAGTATAACAGCTGCATGTATCATTGCAGAGTTCCCACAATACTTCCCTCCCCATAACAACATGCACAGGGACATGATCTGTTGAGAAACACTGCTGAACACTGCTGTATAAGTCAGCCCACAGTGTGATTTCAACACAAATTAATTTCCAGCAGCATCCCTATTTAAGCACAATTACTTGGCAATATGCCTAATTTGCTTTAGAGAAACATACAACCAAGTAAGGATGCCTAGAATTTCTATAATTTAAGATTATTTTCAACATCCTTCCAACACACCAAAACCTCTTTTATAACACAGAGCTTATCTGTTCCCACCAGGGTGACTCCCTAACTTTGCTCAGCAGTTTTAACAAGGCATTGCTTCCACAACAATGTCTCCAGGGCACAGCAGCATTAAGGGCGGATTTTAATTAGTTTGGGAGGGTGGCAAAGAGAAGCAAATTTCAGTTTTTGCAAATTAATGACGTTCATCTTAAATACAATCTACTCCACAATCTTGGTTACTAAAAACAAATTGCATAGCCAACACCCAAATAGAGTAGCCTAATCTTATATCTTTTAGCTTAAAACAAGTTTAGATGGGGGATACATAATTCATGAATTTGCACCAGGAGATCATTCTATCATACAAGCTGAATAACATTTAGGATATGCAGGAAAGAAGACTACCACTAGGTATTTAATGTGTAAATATATTCTCACGCTGAAGCCAAGTTTCTGAACGTCTAGTTAGCCCAGTTTTACTGGTAAAGTTGTATCATTAAGAAGTACTCCGGGACAAAAAGTTTACATTTCTGCTCATTTTGATTTCAGGAACACGGGGGGGGGGGGGCGGGGGGGTTGGCGGGGGGCACTCTTCGACTGATCGTTTTGTAACCCACTACTTTTTTATGTAGTTCAATGAAGGGCAAGACCACTGTTTCCTTCCTTTGGAGATTTTTTATCAGGATGGCCCCATTGTTATAGCCAGCCTTTTATAACCACAGTGAAAACAACACTTTCTTTGATCAAAGCCAGGATCTGAGAAAGACTGTTGTGATTGTCACTAGGGTGGAACAGAAAACCCATTCATGTTCTGAAGTTTATTTTGCTTACTAATCATATAAATCAGGGATCATCTCCAGTGAAAGTTTAATAAAAATAAGAGCTGATAACAGAAATATGTCTTTGCGACAGTTTAATCCTTCTTTTATATGCAGTCAGGTGGTATACCAAAACCCACTTCTCTATTTCCCCATTCAATTTAAATCCCTCCCCTTAATCCCCACCCTTTATACGTGTATTTGCTTGATAGCATTTATATTAAATATAAAAATACGATTTTAGAAACACGGAAAAGGGGTAGGATGCTTCTATTTGAGGATCAGTATACCAAAAAAAGGGGGGGGCAGGTAAACATCTGGGTGCTCTATCGAATTGCTGGACTGAAACAATGACCCGAGGTGTGGCATGGGAGGATACTTTTTCTGTTCATTTGGTACTCTTTAGAAGGACTATACTAGCCCATCAAAATGTAGGTCATGGAGCTCTGGCACCTCCACTTCCCCGCTCCTTCCCCTGCTCTGCCCCCAGTCCCCACCACCACTGGGCACCCCACGACCTAGCCAGGCCCATCGGTACTCACCTCCCATCCTTCTCACTCACACACCCTCCTAAATACACGGCGCCCTATTCACCGCCCACCCTCAACGATCGCTCGGCGTTGAAAGGGGGAAAGATGCTTCCTCGGAACACTTTCTCGCTAAGCATCCTGGAACTTGTAGTTCGAGCTGTATCCACGGCGCTGAGAAAAAAAGCAGAGGGAAGGCGTTATTCCTGTGCAGTGTGGGAATTGTAGTTCCCTGTGTGACGTCCAAGAGGGCAGGAATATTAGCAGGCGTAATCGACACGTATCACCTTCAAAAAACTGCCTGCTCTCAGTTAACTGTGGCTTGTATATGATATTATAGTTTTGCGACTGGCTGGTAAGGTTTATTTATAATTTTTTTAAAAATTAGTATGAATTACAATTACAAATATCACAAAAACACATAAGGCTGTACATTATCAGAGGGTTTAGTGTAATAATACACGATAAACATTGTTCATCTTTTAAAAAATCTGTTTGTGTTACTTTGTAATTAACTTCTTTATAAATAGGTGAAATATATTAAATATGTTAAAATATGTCGGCTCAGTCAGATAAATAAAAAGTGGCAGCTGTACAGCTAGGGCTGCTGCCAACCTCCAAGTGGTGGATGGAGATCTCGGATGACAACTGATCTCCAGGCGACAGAGATCCAGCTCTGTGGACAGCAGCTGAAAGCCTGAACAGCAGGACATTCAGTCTGGGGGACGTGACTGATACCAGAAGGGATTTAATCCCTGGGAATACTCCCTGCGTCCCTCTTTACCTGTGAACTCCGTTTACTGTCCCAGATCCCTAGTGAGTAGAAATGCATTCAGGGGCAGCCAGTGCCCTAGAAAGGGGTAGCCTCTGGATCCCACTGGCCAAGCAGCTACAGCTAAAAGACTGTTTCCTAGACTGTGTTCCTTAGGGTTGCCAATCTCCAGGTGGAGCCTGGAGAACCTGGATTTACAATTTATCTCCAGGCAACAGATATCAGTTTCCCTGGGGAAAATGGCTGCTTTGGAGGGTGGCCTCCAGTGTCCAGTAGGCAGGGTGGGGCAGATACTAAGGCTACTGTGAAATAATTTTTTTCATATTGCAAAATTCAAACCGCAGTAAAGTAAAAACTGGCAAATGGCAGCTTTATTACTTTACAGTGATGGATGTTAAGCCCTTTACAAAGTGTCAATGGACAATCTACATTCCAGGTCTGAAAAAAAGAGACATCAAAGACTTCAAAGACTGCAGCAACTATCGGACCATTGTACTAATTTCTCACACAAGTAAAGTGATGCTCAAACAATCTTACAACAGAGACTGTTACCATATACGAAACAGGAAATTCCAGATGCTCAAGAAAAGGAAGAGTCACTACAGATCGTATTGCTAATTTACGTTGGTTACTAGAGCATACGAGAAAATTTCAGAAGAAAATCAGCTTGTGTTTCATAGATGACAAAGCTTTTGACTGTGTGGATTATGAAAAGCTATGGTGGGTTTTAAAAGAAAAGGGTGTGCCACAAGGTGTTAGTTACAATGGATGTAGGAGCTTTATGTACTAACATCCCACAGGAGGAAGCGAGAATAATTATTGAGAATGTTTTGGAACAGAGAACAGATAAACATCCACCAACTCACTTTCTAAAGGATATTCTAGAGATTGTGTTTGAAAAGAACTATTTCAGATTTGAAGAGGACTTCTACTTTCAGGTATATGGAGTAGCAATAGGGAGCCATCATGCTCCAGATGTAGCCACCATCTTCATGGACCATTTAGAAAAGATATTCATATATAATAGCAGAGTCAACCCATTTTTTGAAAAGATCAGATTATACCATCAGTATTTGGATGATTTTTTTAATTTTTAAGAACAGAAGTAACATCAATGATTTTGTGTCTTGGATTAATTCCATCCATCCAACTATTAAATTTACGATCAAGTTCAATAATCAGGCAATTCAATTCCTGGATACTAGGGTTTTCAAATATGAGGGGAAATTAGCTGCTGGAGTATATACCAAACCTACAGATCAAAATTCATTACTACATTTTGATTCTTTCCATCCTAAGCACAGTAAACATAGTCTTCCCTACAGTCAATTTATTAGGATTAAAAGAAATTCTTCTTTGGAGCAGGATTACAGCATAGAAGCAGATAATTTGGCAAACTTTTTCAGAAACAGAGGCTACCCTAAAAGGGTAATACAGGAAGCTAAGGAAAGAGCTAAACAAATAAATAGGAGGGACTTGTTTAAAAATAAGCAGGATGATGGCAAACATAAAAGAATGGCTTGTGCTTTCGATTACTCATTATTATTTAACAACATAGCACAAAGCATACATAAACATTGGTATTTAATTGATACAGTACCAGGTTGTAGCTTACCACCAGTGATAGGATGGAGAGAATCTAACAGCATTAAAGATATAGTGGTCAGGTCAGTTATGGTTAAAACAAAGGGTAGTGAATCAACTTTACCTGCTGGATTTTTTAAATGTGGAAAATGTATTGCCTGTGATATGGTGGTGGGAGGGCATGTTTTTCAACATCCTCAGCTTAATATAACACGGGACACGGACCAATTTAATAACTGCAATTCCTGTGGTCTACTATATGTAGCTGTTTGCCCATGTCATTTGTCTTCAAGAGACTCATATTAAAATGGCAGATCAAAAATACCTAGAAGTCAAGAAATTTGGGAAAGCTTTTATTGCTTCAGATAAAGATAAAAAGAAAGAGGCATAGTGACCTACGTTAAGGAGCATTTACAACCTGAAACGATATATTCCTCACAAGATGGAAGAATTTTGATGGTTCAAATACAGAGACAAGACAAGAAAACTTTAATTTTGAATATTTATGCCCCAAATCAACACCAAGAATTTTTTTACAAATCTTTGCAAGACTTGATTTCCAAACAGGATTATGATGAAATATGTATGACTGGTGACTTTAATGCAGTATTTGATAAGACACAACATAGAAAATCGACCAAAGGAAAACGGAAACAAGGAAATGAACTTCCTACAGTATTTTACCAATTAATGGAAGAACAGAATTGTGTTGATGCATGGAAAGTTAGAAACCCACATAAACAAGACTTTACTTTTCACTCTGCAAGGCATAACTCTTGGTCCAGAATAGATATGTGTTGGATCTCATCTACTATGATAAGCGATATGCTGGAAGCTGAAATTCTTCCCTCAACATTTGCTGACCATAATCCGATTACTTTGGAAATACAGGATACACCTAAAAGGAATAGATGGATCTTGAATATTGATATACTAAGAAATAGAAGATTTGGGCTTCCGGTCGGAGTAAAATGGCGAATTGACACACTTTGCGAGTTGTGCAGAGTGTACTGCGGCATCTGACGACAGTCTGGGCTTTATCGGGCCCAGCGCCGCAGTCTCCAGGCGGGGGAGTGGCAAGCAAGCAGCGAAGCCTGAGGGGGAGTCGAGATCGGTGTGGATAAGCTTCGGAGGAAGCTTGTTTACACTTTGATCTCCTTCCGTGAAGAGGGCAGTTGCAAATCAACTCTACAGATGCCAGCTGGGCTGAGAATTCAGCATAAATTCGCCATCTACCGATCTCTTTATCATCAAGATTAACATTGTTTACAGAAGAAGCACCGCGAAACCCCGAGATTACAAGCAAGGTAACAAACGAATAAGCGCTTACCGGTTTAAAGAGGAATGTGGAATTGAAACGTACGGATAAGCGTTGAAACCTTTAAGGAACTATTCCGCTTGAATTAAAAGTAAAACAAAAGCTTTCCTTTAGAGAAAAAGGCTGAAAAGTGACTTTGTTTTGCATTCCTGTGGTCAGTCAAGTCTAAACTTTACGTAGCAGAAACGAAACTAACTGTGACTCTATGATACAGGAAGTGGGCTAGAGTGGAGGTTTTAGAGGCTGTTGTGCTGGAAACGGACGGACATTTTATTGTGTGACACCACCCTTACCAGAAGTTGGATTACAGAGACGGACAGAGGAACAGGAAGTTTGGAAGGAGCCTACTCTAGCCAGAAAATCATAGAGAAATTGCGCCCGACATTTTGGGGAGGACTAAATTTTAAAAAGTTATTTTCAAGCCGAAAAAGCGTTTAAACAAGTTTTAAAGGTGGCGATTTGGCTTGAAGACTGCTAATATAAAGACTGACTAGCATTGAAGTTGTCTCCAAGACGGATTTGAGGTCAAGACCCAGAGCTGCTTCATCACCCAGCCCAAGAATGACTGCAAAGGAAAAAAAAGAGTGGCAAGCAGCTATGGAAGCGATGGAAAAACGGATGACCGAAGTGGTGCAGAATTTTGGAAAACAAATAGAATCACAGCTGCAACAACAATTGCAACAACAGCTGCAAATTCAATTGGAGCAAATAGAACAAGTGCAAGTCCAAGTACAGAAAAAAAATATGGAAGAACTGAAAGAACTGGTACTTACAGAAGTGTCAGGGATAAAAAAAGATACAGAAGAACTCAAAAAGGAAGTCAAAAGTCTGGTGACAAAATCTGAAGATATGGAACAAAAGGTCAAAAAAACCCTGTCAGAAAATACAAGGCTGGAGACCATGATGGAATATAGGGCTACTCAGAATCATCTGAGATTGAGAGGGATAGAAGAGGAGGAAGATCAGGATCTACGGGCTCTAGTAATTAAGACATTGACAACTTACGTAGGGGAAGATGAGGGAGATTTGGATGCAGACTTTGACTTGATTTATAGAGTAAATTCAGCTTATGCCAAAAGAAAGCAGTTACCCAGAGATGTGATTGTTCAATTCGTGACAACAAAGATGAAGGAAGATGTTTTCAAGAAACAATTTACACAACCGTTGGAAATTAATGGAAAGAAAATAATAATTTTGAGAGAAATTCCGAGATCGATTCTACAAGACAGAAAGAAATTCAAGAAATTGACAGATAGACTAAAAGAAATGAATATTAGGTTCAGATGGGAGATACCATATGGACTTACATTTATATACAACTCGGTGAGATCTACTCTTAAATCTGAAGGAGATTTATACAGATTTAAAGAGAGCAATCTGGATGATTTTAAAGATATTTAATTTAACACCATTATGGATTACAAATTTTTATCTTGGAATGTAAATGGACTAAATTCACCAAGTAAAAGAAGATTAGTGAATCATTGGCTGGAGAAACAAAAATGTAACATAATTTGTTTACAAGAAACACATATTAGAAAACAAGACAACAAATATTTGACCAATAAAAAATTGGGAGAAGAATTTCATTCCTCAGCAATTAATAAGAAAAAGGGAACAGTGATTTATATTTCAAAAGAATTGGATCCTAAACAAATTTTCTCGGATAAAGAAGGAAGTTATGTTGGCGTGGAAATATGGATGAACAGAAAAAAGACACTGCTTGTAAATATATATGCACCCAATGGTGCAAAAGAGACTTTCTTTAATGATTTGAACAAAGAGTTGGAGTGTTTAAATTATGACCAAATTGTTCTTGCTGGAGACTTTAATGGTACAGTGAACAACACATTGGATAGAAAATCCAAAGCAAGTGGAGAGACAGTCGGAAAGTTACCAAAAAATTTCTTTCAATTGATGAAGCAAGAGAAACTGGAAGACGTTTGGAGGAAGTGGAATCCTAAGACTAAGGACTACACATTTTATTCGAATAGACATAACTCCTTTTCTCGAATTGATATGATTTGGATGTCAGAGGAGATGGCGCAAAAAACTTATAAAATACAAATTTTACCGAAAACTAACTCTGATCATAATCCCCTACTTTGGATATCTAAAGCAAAACCTAAACAGTTATATTGGAGAATTAATGAAGATTTATTGGATCAAAAACAAATTAATGAAATCTTAAAAAAGGAAACGAAAAGTTTTTCTGAACTGAATTTGAATAAAGGTACGGATATACAAGTTGTATGGGATGCGTACAAAGCAGTAATGAGAGGTATGCTTATCTCTCTGAACTCCAAGGATAAAAAGCAAAAGATCCAACAACAGAAAGACCTTCATGAAAAAATTCGACAAAAAGAAAAGGAATTAAAGAAAAGACCAGGGAAGAAGAAGATTATTAAAGAGATCCACTTTCTGCAAGATCAGCTGAATGTTTTACTAAACAGAGAACTATATTGGAATTTGAAGAAATTACAGCAAAAAGCATTTGAGGGTGCAAACAAACCAGGAAAGTTTTTAGCATGGCAATTGAAAAATAGAAAAGAAAGGAATTTTATATCTAAGATTATTGAAGATGGAAAGGATGTTATGAGCTTGAATGGTATAAAAAGAGCTTTCTTTAAATATTACGCCAAATTATTCAAAAAGAAAGGAATTGATCAACAGAGAATTAAGAAATATTTGGAGACTATTGAAGTTCCAGAGCTGGGAAAACAAATTAAGGAATCATTAAATGGTTTAGTAACGAAAGAAGAAGTGACAATGGCGATGGAAGATGCAAAGTTGGGCAAAGCTCCAGGACCAGATGGCTTCACAGCAAAGTTTTATAAGAAATTTAAAGAGGAGCTAACCCCTATCTTAGTACTTCTGTCGAATGAGATAAGAAAGACCAAACGGATCCCAGATTCATGGAAAGAAGCAAATATTTCATTGATACCTAAAGAAGGTTTGGATTTGACTCAAGTAAAGAATTATAGGCCAATATCGCTATTAAATAACGATTACAAATTATTTGCAAAAATAATTTCGGAGAGACTGAAAAAATATCTGAAAGATACAATAGCGGAAGAACAAGCTGGATTTTTACCAAACAGACAAATCAGAGACAATTTAAGAGTGGTGATAGACGCAATTGAATATTATGACAAGCATCCTGAAAAAGAAGTTGGATTCCTCTTCCTAGATGCGGAAAAAGCTTTTGACAATTTAAATTGGGAGTTCATGCTGCAAGTTATTGAAAAAATGGATATTGGACAGTCTTTTTTAAACATGATTGTGGCAATATATTCAGAACAAAAAGCAGCTTTGAATATAAATAAAGAAAAGACGGACTTCTTCCAAGTCCAAAAGGGAACACGTCAAGGCTGCCCGTTATCCCCGTTGTTGTTTATTTGGATATTGGAAATATTATTGACAGCGATAAGAAAAGATAACAGTATTGAAGGACTTACAGTGAAAGGTTTTGCCTATAAATATAGGGCATTTGCAGATGATGTAATGTTTATGATCCAAGACCCAATTGAGAAAATACCACAACTGATGGAAAAAATTGAAGAATTTGGTTCAGTTGCGGGATTTTATGTTAATAAAAGTAAAACCAAAGTGATGTGCAAAAATATGACGAAACAGAGACAAACAGAACTTCAAGAGAAAATTCAATGTGAAGTAGTTACAAAGACTAAATATCTTGGAATTGAATTAACCATGAAAAATATTGACTTGTTTAAAAACAATTATGAAAAGGTGTGGCATAAGATTCAGCAAGATATGAAGAAATGGGACACTTTGAATTTATCATTGATGGGAAGAATCGCGACTGTAAAAATGAATATTTTACCGCGTTTGATGTTTCTATTTCAGACTATTCCAATACTAAAACAAAGGAAAGTACTGGATTCGTGGCAGAAAGAATTATCCAAATTCGTATGGGCAGGGAGAAAGCCAAGGATTAAAATGAAAATTCTATGTGACGCAAGAGAGAGAGGAGGTCTACAACTACCAAATTTAAGACTGTAGTATGATGCCGTCTGTTTAACATGGTTGGAACAGTGGATTAATCTGGAGAATAAGAAGCTATTGGCCCTGGAAGGGCATGATAACAAATTTGGATGGCATGCATATTTATGGTATGGAAAAGTAAAAATGGATAAATTTTTTAAACACCACTTTGTAAGACAATCACTGTTCGAGACATGGATGAGATATAGAAAATTCTTCTCAGAAGAAAGACCACTTTGGATTGTACCAGCTGAAGTGATTAATCCATATTCAAGAAATCAAGGGCTAGACTGGCTACCCTATAAAAATCTTTTAAAATCTGAAGGGAAAAATTTTGTGTTAAAAGATAGATTTGATGTTGAATTTGAATATGATTGGTTGAAGTATAGACAGATTTATGATTTATTTAAGACCGATAAAAGAGAACATGGTTTTAGAGAAAAGAATATTGAAATTGAAACTGTATGGCTTGAGAAAGGAAAAAAAATGATTTCTAAACTGTATAAGGTTCTATTGAAATGGTATACTGAGGATGAAGTTGTAAAAGAGCAAATGATAAAATGGGCTATAAATGTTAATACTGAGATATTAATGACATCTTGGGAATACTTGTGGAAAAAGTCAATGAAAATTTCAAATTGTGTAAATGTTAAAGAGAATTGTTATAAAATGATGTATAGATGGTATATGACGCCCAAAAAAATTGCTATCATAAATGAAAGTATGTCTAATAAATGTTGGAAATGTAAGAAACATGAAGGGTCTTTTTACCATATGTGGTGGACATGTGATAAAGCAGTAAAGTATTGGACAGAGATCCACAATGAGATACAAAAAATTCTGAATTGTACTTTTAAGAAAGACCCACAGATGTTATTGTTAGGTCTTAAAATGGAAGAAATAAATGTAGCCAAGAGAACACTATTATGGTACTTGACTACAGCAGCAAGACTGACTTTTGCTCAATGTTGGAAACAAGATAAAGTACCTGAAACATGGGAATGGATTAAAAAGACGTTGTTTTTGGCGGAAATGGACAAGTTAACAAGAAAGTTAAACAACGAAGAAGATGAAACTTTTTTTAAAGATTGGAAAGACTTTCAAGAATATTTGTTGAAAAATTGGGACATTAAAAGTGGTTTGATTTGCTTTGACAGTTATTAAGAAGAAACGGAAAGAGAATTAGACTTTTGTATTGTTACCGTTAGTAAGAGAAAATAAGTTTAGAAGTAATTGTAATGGAATAACAGAGATATTAATGGGGTTGGAGCAGTGCTGGAAGCCGGATGTGGGGGGGAGGAGGGGAAAAAAGAAAAATGGGTATGTATTGGTATGTTTAAATTGTATGAAC
The DNA here is from genome assembly GCA_029375565.1 of Gekko gecko. Taxonomy (NCBI): domain Eukaryota; kingdom Metazoa; phylum Chordata; class Lepidosauria; order Squamata; family Gekkonidae; genus Gekko; species Gekko gecko. The sequence continues at coordinate 47,712,963 of JAPDNY010000004.1, forward strand.
TTGTGATATATCCAATAATAAATTGTATTTACAAAAAAAAAAAAAAGAAATAGAAGATTTGTAGAGGAATCTAAGAAGGAATTCCAGTTCTTCTTTGAAAGAAATATCCAACCTGAAATCTCTATAAAAACAATGTGGGATGCCTTTAAAGCCTTTGTAAGAGGATGGATGATTAAAGAATCAGCGCATAATAAAAAAGGATGGAAAATTACTCCCAGATACAAATCCAGATCAAAAAACAAGAAGAAAAGATGCAGCAAGACCCAACAAGCGAACAGAGGAAAAATAAACTTAAACCACTGCAACATCAAATGAATTGTCTGTTAACACAGGAAGAAGCAAAGAAGATAAGATATGCTAAACAAAATTATTTTGAAAATGCGAATAAGTCAAGTAGATGGCTTGCCTATAAACTATGTAAAGAAAAGGGGAAAAGTTATAAAGATAATAAAAAATGAAATGAGAGAAGAAATAAATAGACTGGAAGATTTAAAGAAAATAGTGGAACTGTATTACAAGAAATTATATAGTAGAATGCAAGTATCTCAACAACAAATCAGAAACTATTTGGAATGAAATAAACCTAAAATATTTTCAGAGGAACAAAGAAAAATATTAAATCAATCAATAACCTTAGCTGAATTATCAGAAGCTGTGAAGAAGCAAAAAAAAGGGGGAAACTCCAGGTCTAGATGGGTTACCAGCAGAATTTTACCATCTCTTTGAAGGCCAGCTATTAATCCCTCTTAAAGAAGTATATCAAAATGTAAGATTAGGGGTTTCCGGTTTCCGGTGAGTCGCAACAAGACGCTCCCTGTCGAGCTTCGATGGGGGTGGCTTGGATTGGAATGGCAGGGAGGGGGTTTGGGTGGTTCCATCTCCCCCATTAAGCTCTTGGAGGGAGCTTCTAGCCTGGAGCACTGAGGAGCCACGCCGAAGCTTCTTTAGCTTCATAAGGACCTGCTGCCCGAGGACAGTAATGGCACCCAGAGACATTACTGAACCAGAGCATTCAAGGAACTAAGAAAGCAATTTTTCTACCTGACAACTGAGTGAGACAATGAAGCAAGTAAAAGTGAGTGATGTCCCAAAAAGAAACACAACTTAAAAGAGGGTGAAGGTACAGCGAACTGGCAAAGCGTTACAAAATGAAATGGCACAGAGTGAGGGGAGGGGGGAAACCCAAGGAGGAAGAGCCCTCCCCAGTAGCTGAATCATAGCGATAGCCAAGAGTGAGCTGTTAAACCTCACCTTATCTTAGTGACAGAACTTCGGGACTGAATTCCATGCATTTGGGATTTCTTTGAACTTTCTTTGAGAACTCTTATCTAACTATAAACAATGACCCAGCGAGCTGGGAAAATGGCATCAAGGGGTAGAGGTAGCACTGGAAATGCCAGTACAGCATCACCAGTCACAAGACAGGAAGATACCAGCGATTTGGCTAGCAAAATTTCTGAAACCCTGCTCCCCTGGTGGATCAGATGATGAACCTCAATCAGAAGTTCGACAGTTTACAAAAAGACCTTAAAGAGACAGCAGCAAAAGCTAAGAAGATGGGGAAAAAGACTGGAAAAATGGAGATGAAGAATAAAGAGATGGATCGAAGGATGGACATTGCTCACAAGGAAAGATCATCTGCAAAACAAAATTTACTTCAACTTCAAATGGAAAGATCTTTATATGTTTTAAGATTTCAAGGGGTCCGTGAGAATAAGGATGAAAACTTAAGAGAAATTTTGAGCGCAGCACTGGCCGCCTTGATTAATACTAAACCTGAGACTTTAAAAGCGGACATTGACATGATATACAGGACATACTTAGAGTCTGTAAAAAAAAATAACCTCCCAGGAGAAATTTATGTAAAATTCGCAAAAAGAAGCACAAGGGACTTAATTCTTAAAGCATCAACAGCGACAAAGATTAAAATCCAAGAGGAGGAGATAAAAGTTCTGAAAGACATTCCATATGAAATTCAAAAAACAAGACGCCAATATAAAAACATTACAGAATTTCTACAAAAGAACAATGTCCATACTGATGGCTAATCCCAGAAGGTCTCATTTTTAATTTCCAGGGAAAGAAAGAAAAGATTGACTCTTTAACGGAAGCAGAAATATTCTTGAAGCATCATAAATTGTCAACAAAAAAAAAGGATGGAGCAGAGGACGAGAAGGCATCGGAGACAACAGAGGATATCAGCAAGTGCCAGAAGACTGGCTCAGATAACTCTACTTCCTCAGATACCTCAGATACTTCAGTATCTCTGGGAGAAATTTTTGACTCTGACTTTGATTCTGATTTAGGTGCTGCTGCACCCAAAACTATGAAGGTCAAACTGCCGTGGCAAAAGAAGAAAAAGCATAAGGATAAGAAGTATTCTAAATAAAGTTCTCTGCTTGTACAACTAAACATTAAGTTTTGAAGTCATAGTATTTTTATTTAAGGCTTTTTGGACTTTTTTCTTTTTTTTAAGTAGCGTAGAAAGGAACCTCATTGTGTACTAGGTAGAAAAGGCTGAAATTACATAGTTAATGTATAATACAGCCTTGTTACTCTCATTAGTGTTTTAGTGTTTGTATGTAGAGTGTTAATCTATGTAGTGTTGCAGTATGTGTAGTTTAGAGAAGAAAAGCAATAAAAACTTTTATTAAAAAATGTAAGATTAGAAGGGGAGACACCAGATTCTTGGAAAGAAGCTTTGATAACACTGATACATAAACAGAATTCCGATGAGAAGGAAATTAAAAATTATAGACCTATTTCATTATTGAATGTGGACTATAAAATTTATGCTTCAATTTTAGCATCTAGAATGAAAAAAAAACCCATTATCACAGATGATCCACAAAGATCAAGTGGGTTTTCTACCAAAAAGACAATTGAGGAATAATGTGAGGATGTTATTGAACGTCTTGGAGTATTATGAAGCACATCCAGAAAAACAAATGGCTCTGATTTTCTTAGATGCAGAGAAGGCCTTTGATAATGTTAACTGGAATTTTATGCTTGAATTACTTTCATATGCTCAAGTAGGCACAGATTTTCGGAAAATGGTTGAAGCAATTTATACTAAACAGCAAGCAAAGATTTTGATTAACGGCAATTTATCACAGAAAATTGAAATTCATAAAGGGATGAGACAAGGTTGTCTGCTTTCACTGTTGTTTATTTTTGTTCTTGAAGTTTTAAATGATGTAATTAGAAAGGACGAACAAATTTTAGGTCTTAAGCTAAGAGGAGAAGAGTACACGCTTTTAGCATTTGCAGATGATTTAGTGTTTATTCTAGAGAATTCTCTCAACTCCACAAGTATATTGATAAATGCATTACCTAAGGTGAATTGATCTCTGTAGCTGGGAGATCCGTTGTAATTCCCAGAACGCTGCCACTGCTGCTGTGGTGGGGAGAGGAAGCAGGCAGGAGGCTGGGAGAGTGACGGGGGCAGAAAGAGAGAGTGATGGAGTGGGGGCAGGCAGAAAGAGAGAGAAAGAGTGATGAGGTGGGAAGGCAGAAAAACAAAGAGAATGATGATGGGTCAGAAAGAGAGAGAAAGTAACATACATGGAGGAGAGAGAGAAAGAAAGGGCGGGCAGAAGGGAGAAAGAGTGTGAGAGAGGTAGGGGGAGAGGGGAGGAACCAAAGGTGTGAGGAATGGGATAACCATCCTGCAAGTTTCTTGCAGGTCTCCACTTGTGTGTGTGTGTGTATATATATATATATATATATATATATATATATAGTAAGCATATCTGGTCTAAGGATTGTAATAGAAATAAATTAAACTAACCTGCGCTCTGGACAAGAGGCTATAGTTAGGACAGAATATGGAGAAACAATGGTTTCCAACTGGCAAAGGTGTCAGACAAGAATGCATTTTATCTCCCTGTCTCTTCAGTCTATATGCAGAACATATTACAAGGAAGACTAGATTAGATTTAGATGGGAGTGGAGTGAAAATTGGTGGAAGGAAAATTAATAACTTGAAACATGCAGATGATACCACATTACTGGCAAAAAATAGTGAAGACTTGAAATGACTACTGCTGAAGGTTAAAGCAGAAAATGCCAAAGCAGGAGTACAACTGAACATTGGGAAGACAAAAGTAATGGCTGCTGGGAAATTACACAGCTGGGCTGATGAAGAAATTGAAATAATTAAAGATTTTCAATTCCTTGGCTCCATCATCAACCAAACGGGAGACTGCAACCAAGAAATCTGAAGGAAATTGAGACTGGGAAGGGTAACCATGATGGAGCTAGAAAAAATTCTTAAGTACAATGATGTGTCGCTGCCGACCAATATCAAGATATTTCATGCCCTGTTATTCCCCATTGCATGTACGTGTGTGAAAGTTGGACAATGAAGAAAGCTGAAAGGAAGAAAGTTGATTCATTTGAAATGTGCTGTCGGAGGAGAGTTTTACAGATACTGTGGACTGACAAAAAGTTGCCAAGTCCTCTCGGCTTGCTGGTGGGGGGGATTTGGTGGATGTTCTGGGGGTGAGCAGGGATGTTGCGTGATGTCCCTAATGCATAGAAGTGTTGACATCACCTTAGGGGCGTTATGCGGCAATGCTCTGCATTTTGTGCAAAACTCTATGGGTTTTTTGGCCTAAAAACATAAGAGTTTTGCCCAAAAAGCAGTGTTTTGCCATGCGATATCCTGACGTGATGATATCACTTCTGCATGATGTCATTATGTCAGGGACATCGCTGTGTGATGTCCCTGTTTGGGGTCAGGGCTTCCCCACTGGCCAGCTGGCTGGCGGCAAGCAGAAGCCCAAAAAATTGGGGAAACCCCCACCCGGACTGGAGGTCTGGCAACCCTAAATAAGCAAGCAAATGATAATAGGAGAAACACAGCATTTAAACACTTCCAAGAAATTAGTTGTTGTAGATTTTCCGGGCTGTATGGCCATGGTTTTGGCATTGTAGTACCTGACGTTTCACCAGCAGCTGTGACTGGCATCCTCAGAGGTATAACACAGAAAAATGGAGTACTCTCTGTGTCAATTTCCAAGAAAATTCAAAGGAAAGATACTGTTATAAGAGCAATAAAAATTAAAAAGAAAATTTAAAGGCTAGAGTGAAGTTCACTACCATCACTATGTATGCAGAGCATAAACATTTGCTGTAAACAAAGTTGAGAAGGCTTAAGACAAAATTGTTTTGTGTTAGACATTAAAAAAAATACCACAACCTGTAAAAAACCAATTGCAAGATGTGGGAACAACCCCCCCCCCAGTTTTAGAATAATATACCGGACAGGTAAACCGTTATTTAAATGACAATAACCCATCCAAAGAAACTGAATTTATTACTTCCTGCTTTCTACTAACTCTGTAACCTCAAAACGTTCTCATTTGAAATATTTCATTTGTAAAGAAACTCATCTCCGTCTCTCAAAGTTCAAGGAAATCACCCCCAACCCCAATATTTTTTAATAGTCAAATGCAGCAGGAAGATAAAAATTAAAGTATATTTAGAATAAAACAAGCAGATTGGTCAAATCCAATCAGGCCCTCCCATTTTGTGCAAGGCATTTACATTATTAATCAGAGGTCAATTTGTGGTTTCTTGCCATCTGTAAAGTAATCAAAAGGGGGCGGAAAGATCAAAACTGTTGCCTGTAGTACCGAGAATACATAACAACACAGAAAGCTCCTTCAGAGGCATCACTCATTTCTGAGATGGAAGAATCAACTGTCAACTATTATGATGATTTTTTTAGCACAGAGGCTCCGGATGGCAACTGCCCACCTGTGCAACTGCCTTACAAAAATATTTTCCTGCCTGCTTTATATGCCACTGTGTTTCTGGTAGGGATTGCTGGCAACACACTTCTGATGGGAGCCCTGATCTTCAAGCGGGGTATCCAGAGGTTGATTGACATTTTCATTGTCAATTTGGCAGCCTCTGATTTTGTTTTTCTTATCACATTGCCCTTTTGGGTAGACAAAGAGATGTCCTCAGGGCTGTGGAGGTCAGGCTTGTTCATCTGCAAAGGCAGTTCCTACATCATCTCCGTCAACATGTACTGCAGTATTTTCCTTCTCACTTGTATGAGTGCCGATCGGTATCTTGCCATCATGCATCCATCCATGGCCAGGAGGATCAGAACCAAGCTCTATTCTGCCACCCTTTGCATCTGTGTCTGGATTCTGTCGTGCCTGCTAGGTTTGCCTACCCTTCTGTCCAGAGAACTGGGGAACTACAATGGCAACGCATACTGTGAGGACAAGAAAGCCACGTTCACTAATAGGATTGGTTCACTGTTGCTTCTGATTTTGGCCTTCTTTTTCCCGCTCTTGAGCATCTTGCTGTTTTACTGCTCCATCACCAAGAAACTCTGTATACATTATAAGAAATCTGGAAAACATAACAAAAAGCTGAAGAAATCCATCAAAGTTGTCTTCGTTGTGGTGATTGCCTTTGTGTTCTCTTGGGCCCCTTACAACGTCTTTAAATTTCTGTCTGTGGTGTCTGGCATTCAGGAACTGAAGCCACCTTTCTGTCTTACCTACAAAGTTGCCTACCTGGGTATGGAACTGAGTGGCCCCTTTGCATTTGCCAACAGCTGCACAAACCCTTTCATCTACTACTTTTTTGATGACTATATCCGTAGGGCCATGGTGCAATGTATGCTTCCATGCATGAAGGCCACCAGCCTTGGCACGAGTTCTGACAGCACAGACACACGCCTCAGCTACTCCTTGACTGTCCACGGAGAAGATGTATCTAGGAGGAGAAGGCGGTCACTGTCACTCTGAAGAGAGAGATCCACATCAAGGCAGAAGTGGGTAAAAAACTGATGTGGGTGAGAGAACAAAATGAGCATACTTGAGAAGAAAGGATTAGTGAGAACCCATAAGAGAATGATTGTAACATCATAGTACTTTGTCATAGATTCAGGTGGGTAGGCATGTTGGTCTGAAGCAATAGAACAAAGTTTGAGTCCAGTGGCACCTTTAAGACCAGCAAAGTTTAATTCTGGATATAGGCTTTCATGTGTTTTAGTACATTGTTCTAGTACTTTGTCATGCCACTTACATTTAATTATATAGCTAAATGTTAGATTTTATTGGAATATACTCTGTAATTATTATAATGACAGATTCCTGAAGGCTGCTTAAAAACTAATAAGAGAAAATCATAGAGGTTCGTAGGTATGCCAGTGAAAGTATTATGAAGTACGGAGCTACTGACATGAATCAGACCTTGTTCTTTCAGTTCCATGGAGACCTTGCAATGAGAACTTGTAAATGCTCTTACCATAGAGAAATTAGTTCAGAATGCATTATTTGTTTGATAAATTTCTCCTCTTTTTCATTTTTTGTTGCAATACTGAATAGTTTATGATCCTTGCAAATGTCATTCATTTGTTTTTCTCCTCTGTGTGTTTGCTCTTCTTTGTTCACATTATGAATGATCAAAAATTATAAATGTGTATTTGAATGATGTTATTTCCTGGAAAGTCTTTTGTAATTAAAAATTCATGAAATAAGACATTTTTCTATAAGTGTTTAAATAGTGATGACTTGATATACGATATTTGTACAACTTATTCTCAAGGGTGTAAAACCTGTATAATATGAACCACTAGAATTCAAATGTCAAAGAAAAATTGCGCAATTTTTAAAGAAGGGATCCACATAAAGCAAAATCTATTGACTTCAGAGTAAATGTCAGAGTCTTTTCAATAGTAGGTGCTTCTTTTGGTCTTGCACATAACTCAGACAGAGATTAGATATCATCTCATTTTGTGAATAAAATTAGTCTACAAGTTGCCATTAATTGTAAGTGTTGGGCTTACAATCAGAACAAGAACTATGCTGAACAAATTGTTTGTCCTTCGCAAGCTCATAATTTGCCTTTGCAGTGGCTGCTTAGCTCTGCAAACTTCCCAAAAATGGAACACGTCTTAGAAATTCTAACAGTGCAATCCTATGCAGAGTTTCTCAGTCTAAATTCAGTGATTAGAAGAAGGGAATGGGAAACCACCTCTGCTTAATCACTTGCCCTTAAAGCCCTATGGGGTCATCATAAATCTGGATCACACTCATTTCAGATGGCATGATTTATTCACTTTAAGAGTTTCTGGATTTTCCACTTGCTGAATACAAGTACAAAATGTATACTTACATAACTTGAACAAGCCTAACAGCCTGATGGCTGTTAAGGAACTTTAACAACCCTCTAAAAGCTCTCTGGCTTGGAGAGATCTACATTTGAATCCCTCCATAGGGACAGTCATCTATCTGTAAAGCACATATTCATCCAACACATCCTTCAAGGGGCTCAAAATAGTGTAAGTGGCTCAACTTCCCTATATTTATGGGTTGATCTTCAGCTAGTCTCTTGGTCTAACTTACCACACAGTGTTGTTACAATGAATACCCTATAAATGTCTCCCATAGCTGTTTTACACAGCTGAATTCAGTACAGCAGGGCCCCCCAGTTTTGTTAAGCCTATACAAGAATTGGTAATCATTGGCCATCAACTGGCAGAAGGGGAGGGAGTGCGGGCATGGGGCATGGGGAGTGATGTTGCATCAGTGTCACAATGTCATTTCTGGCACAGACCCAGAAGTGACATCACTGTGTTGGTGTGATGCTGTAAGATCCCCCCCCGCACACTCTATGATTTACCATAGTATTTGAGGGGTGTCCTAGAACATCACACTGATGCAGTAACATCACTTCTGGGTTTGCACTCAAAGTGATGTATCATTGCTGTGAAAAAGTTTTTCCCATCCATTTTTCATCCTCCATTGCCCTATTGAGCAGTGGTGGGAACAGCCTGTAGATAACGGGAGACCTGATAAGCCTACCATAGACATTTTTGGAAGTGTGAGAAAAGCTAGTGTGTTGAGTTGCCAAGCATAGCCTGACAACCAGCAGGAGACTAGGCAGGTGGGGACGTGGGGGCACAATCACCAATGGCGTGCTCTCACTTCTGGGGAAAACATGGAAGTGTTGGCACATCTCCCTAGGAATTGCTGTAAACTCTATAGTAAAACCATAAAAGTTTCTGGTGATTCCTAGGGGGGACTGATGCCATTTGCAGTTTTTTTCCAGCTTGACCGTGATTTTTGTTTTTAAAGATCACTTTTTTTCTCCCCAGCTGCAGCATCAGGAAACAGGAGCCGGAGGCAGGTATCTCCCGCTGAGGGCTTGGCAGCCCTAAGCGGGTGCTGTTGTTTCCTGCCACTAGGTTTTTTCCCTTCTCTCAATTTTGAAGATTGAGCACTGGTGAGAGGTTTGAATGCCAACTTCTCCCATACCACCATCAATTGGCAGCAATGAAGGAGAAGACAGTGGATGAATGAATACTTATTCCTGGTTCTGCTAGCCTAGCGTGAGCTGAGTGGTCCCTGGGGCTTGACTCTGTTTGCTCCCTGTTGTCAGCAGTCCTCCAGAGCAATGACCCACCAAGAACTTCCCCTGCAAGTTAAACAGCCATTCTGCCCTTCGTGTGAACTTGGCTATATACAAAATAAGGCAACAGTCATCTTGTGATTGCTGTAAAAAAGATAAATTTAATTCATACTATCCTTTCTCGGTGTGGTCATGGCCATATACATAATCACACAGAGGAACTGAGTAATATGTGAATCAAATTCTAAACCTGCTCTTTATTGTTCCTGGCTTGTGGTTTTAGGCAGTGAACTCCTTAAATGCAATAAACCCATATAAAAAGGATGCTTAAATAGTAGAGAATAGAAACAAAAGGCTAGTTTTTCAAACTCCCAAAGTGGTACAGTTGGTTTTACACAACACAGTAACATCCAATCTTGATAGAAGAAATTATTTAGAAGAAGAAGAAGAGATTGGATTTATACCCCGCCCTTCACTTGGAGTCTCAGAGCGGCTTACAAACTCCTTTCCCTTCCCCTCCCCACAACAGACACCCTGTGAGGTAGGTGGGGCTGAGAGAACTCTGACAGAGACTGCTGTTTTTCAAGAATAGCTGTGCCAGAGCTTGTGACTGACCCAAGGTCACATCAGCAGTTGCAATGGAGGAGTGGGGAATCAAACCCAGTTCTCCCAGATTAGAGTCCACACACCTAACCACTACACCAAACTGGCATAATTGTGTGTGTGTAGGTGCGTTCAGATGCACCGTTTGAGCCGCTTTCGGCACGCTTCAGTGACAGATTTTATATGCATGTTCATACACCAACATCTGCACAGCGTCCCCAACCGTCGCTTTCTGGCTCAAAACCCCCTTTAAACCGGAGTATTTTGATACCACTTTCCCTTCTGGTGTTTTCCTGATTCTCCAGTTTCAAGCTGCAGTTTCCAATGTCTGATTGCTTCTGTGGTGTCGAGCCACTTCCAGGTGCTTCAACCCCCTCCCCTCTGGAAAGGTGCTGCGGAAGCCCAAGGCTTCCGCTTTTCGCCAACCATTTTTTTAAAGTGTCGGTGGTATGCACATAGGCGAAGCTCTGCTCTCATGTTAATAAAACCAATTTTAGCATTTAGACGAGTTTGGGCTCTCATAGAGGCCAGTTTCCGGTCAAAAGTTTAAAGGAAAGTGTTCTGTTAAAGCAGTTGGAGATACCTCAGGGCTTGCTTTTGATGAGAAACTAGTTGTTCTGTGCATGCACGAAGATTCCAATTCTACAGGTGATTGCCTATGCACATGCGCAAACTGAGAAAAATTTTAAAAAAACAGCCGACACATGCTCCCATGTGTCAGTCATGTAGACGGCGGGGAGCTATGTGACTGCATGGTGAGCTGGAATAAGGAGATGAGTGTGATCGCGATTATCCAGATTAAAAAAATTGCATCAGAACCGGACCAATTTAAACCGCTCTCACCGCGCCGACTGACCGCACCCACAGAGTTTGTATAACTTACTGTGAAATAAGAACTCAACCAAAGGGTTTTATACAAAGCTGATTGTCATTCATGATGACTTAGAAGTAAGTCATTATTTTCAATAGGGTTTATTGCTGAGTAGGTTTAGGATTCCAGCATGCTTGATATTTAGATATTTTTCAGATCAAATGAACTTTTGTGCCATGTTTCACCAGACAGGAAATAAAAGTGTTTATGCTGACTACAAAAGTCCAGATTACGTGGCATATGCCTTCTTTTAGTCACAAAATGAGGTAAAGAAAAACCAAGCTGAGAATCTGAATGGCATTTATTTTTTTTGTGGTCACAATTGAAACTTGGTCAGTGGTTTGAAATTAAATCTTTCGGCTGGCACTGTAGTAGGCAAGATGATGTGATGCCTTTGATAACTGTAAACTAGAAGAAAAGCATAACAGAGGCCTGTGTTGCGGTCTGTCAATGTTAGGAAGTTCTCCCTCCTGCCTCACTGTGCCAGTTATCTTAAGAACTACCTAGAACTAAGAATAGGGTGTTGTACAGAGATATTTGGCAGAAGGATTCTGTGTATCTTTAAGCTCAGACTTACAGTATTTGAATGAATTTCTCCAGTGTCGCATTGGCAACGTTTTGCCCTTCTCTGAAGTATATAACTTGGTCCACTAGTTAACTTAATTTTAATTCATTCATTCCAGTATTTTTACTATGTTCTTCTCCTTAATAGGGACCCAAAGCAGTTTACAATATTATGCTTATCCTCACAACAACCCTGTGAGCTAAGTTAGGCTGAGGGTGTGACCAACCCAAGTTCACCCAGTAAACTCTCATGGCACTGTGGGGATTCAAACCTGGTCCAACACACTAACCAGTACATTGGACAATGTGTCTGTTCTTTGCTTTTGGTATATTGCAGTCAGGAGCCCTGGATTTCTCCCAGCTCTGCAAAGCATGTTAAAAAAAATAAAATGCATAGCTCTGAACACTGAATGTAACTCAACTTGAAGTGCTCTGAGGAAGGTATCAGGAATAACAGGGAAAGCAGATCCATGAATATATCATATAAGAACAAATTTAGAGTCCAGTGGCACCTTTAAGACCAACAAAGGTTTATTTAAGGTATGAACTTTCGTGTACATGCATACTTTATCAAATACATCAGAATGGCAGGTAAGATTCAAACTTATAGCCACCAGGAATGAACATCAAATTAACATGTAACATGATGATGTTCTAGATGTGTTAAATGAACACTAAATAACAAGTTATGGTTATAAGGTCAACAGTTGCAAAGCAATAAATATGTCAAACTAGCAAATAAATGTCCAAAAGTGTCTTTTCTAATTGTGGGAAGTAACTGGGAATCTTCATTCTCTCCTCTCAGGCATGGAGGGCACTTTACACTACATCTCCCTCAAATGCTGTTATGCTTTACCCCTGTTGACCTTATAACCATAACTTGTGATTTAGTTTTGACTTTGCATATCTTGAACAATATCATGTTACATGTTAATTTGCTCTTCATTCTCTGGCTATAAGTTTGAACCTTACCTGCCATTCCATTGTATTTGATAAAGTGTGCTTGCATACAAAAGCTCATACCTTGAATAAGCCTTTGTTGGTCTTAACGGTGCCACTGGACTCTAAATTTGTTCTACTGCTTTGTGACCAGCTGGATATGTCAAAAAAGAGACATTGCACATTGCTCAGTGGTGAAGAGCGTAAACATAGCTCAGCTCCCCTCATGGAAAGAGAGATGACTGACTTTCTTTTTACCAGATAAGAAGGGTTAAAAACAGAGCACATCACCATTCATTTTTCTTGCCTTGCATGAAAGCCACCAGGAATGCAAGGATGGGGGACTGGCCTCTTTACATTTCCAAGAAAACTCCTAGTGGTCAAGCATCTTGGAGGGGAAGTGGAGGCCAGGGGCAAGTAGAGCTGTTGGCTGGGTCTGAATTGAGGCTGTATTTCATATAGAGCAGCTGTTCTATACAACTGGAATGTGTTGGAAGAAATATGGAAGTCTGTGAGAAATTTTAGTGAGAAATGTGGGGTTTCCCCTCTGACTAAAGTGCACTGGTCTCAGAGTTAAATCTGAGTCAACTGCAACCAAACAGTGAGCAATCCTGTAACATGGAGACAGGTGCTGACTAATATCTCACTCCAACAGAGAAATACTCAGTGCTTGAAAGATGTTTTTTCTCATGGATGGTAGCTTGCCCCTTTTTTGAAGAAGGCAAGAAGCATTTTCCAAGTGTCACACTGGAGTGCAATCAAGGCTGGTGGGAAAAGACGGAAGGAAACCATGTGAAGGGGGGAATGTCACATTTTCCAGAAAACACAATAATCTACAGAGCTTTTGAAAGGTACTAAAATATGGAAATTAGAAGACTAGCAGAGAAAACATTGACCAGTTCTCTCTCATTGTTCATATCTTCCGGTCAAATGCAGAATGGCTATAACTCTTATTGACTTTCAAGGATAGTATTGCCTAGGCCAACTTTCTTTTGTTCATGCTTGGCTCAAGCCAAGGAAGTGACGAGAGCACATCTGCGGGTCAGACTCCCTGCACCAATTTTGCACCCTGATTCACCACAGTTTGACCTTCCATATGTATATTTCTTCCAGGTCTGAATAGCCTCAACCCTCAAAAGACACACAGTATTCACTGACCCACATCCATTAGCATGAATAATCATGTTCTGAGCTGCCAAAAGGCACATTTCCCCAAATACTGTAGAAAAGAGCAAGAGTCCATCAGCACCTTAAAGGCTAACAAAATTTGTGGCAGGGTGTGAACTTTTGAGAGTCACTGCCCCCTTCTTTAGATACAGCTAAAATGTGAGCATCTGTTCTTATATCTTGGAGAGCAAAGCGATTTAAGATGCCGAATGACAATAGCAGATAAATGGTAATAGCAGGCATGATTGATTAGGTGTGATATGCAGAGGGGTAGTAGGCATGGAGAAATCACCATTGGTAATGAGACAAGAAACCTAGGTCTCGATTTAGTCCAGAAGGATGCATTGTCTTGAGCTTCATTATCAGCTGCAGTTCAGCAGTCTCTCTTTCTAATCTCCCTTTGAAATTCCTTTGTAGAGAACTGCTACTCTTAGGTCAGCAGTTGACCTAATACTGCTTTGTGATCAGCAAGACATGCAGGTTCAGGATATGAGCAGCTGTTTAATTACACTTCCAATAAGACTTCTTGGTCCAGTGGCTGCAGAGCAAGTATTCAGTGTGTGCTCAAGCTCCTTAAGCAAAGATCTTAAGCATACATCTCTGGCTTGTTCACTGTTTCTCTTGGACAATACTTGGCAAAGGAGAGAGAGAGAGATGATGGAGCCACAATTTGTTTCAGTCCCAGTGTCAGCACACAGGTTTTGCAGTTGCTTAAAAAAACCTTGACTGAATTTAACATTGGGACAGAAGAAATTACAGGGAAAGACAGCCCTTCAGAAGTATTGCCCATCACCAAACTTTTAAAAAATCCTTTGAATCACCACCTATGAATATTGGTTTCCCTCACCCACACTTTTGAGACCTTTAGAGGTTCTCTCCCCCATATGTATGCCCTGTCTGAATCCTGTTAATATGTCACTTGTGGAAATGTGCTAGGTGAAATAAATAAATAAAACATTCTGAGATCATTAGAAAAAGTGACTTAACATTGATTATATGCTTAGAGCCTGAACACACAGGAAAATGGACACTCCATTGAAACCAGACAAACCTATTTTTGTAAGTAATAAGATGTAGCCTTATTTAAACAGCTGGAGTAGAGCGAAGAGGGTGAAACAAACATGTGATGCTGGCTGCCTGAAGAGAAATAACGGATGTTTATGCCTTTTGGGTGCGGTGAGCTTTTCTACCACCACAAACTGAAGACTGTTAAATCAAACACTATTTTGGGGGATATTTACATGTGGGTAAATGTTGTACCCTCTTTGTAGGAGCATTGCTTGAAGATCAGAACTTCAGCTACAAAACAAAGTAAAACAATAGTAACCACACAAACAAATTATGGGTCAGGTCCAGAATGAACTGGCAATTTTCACTGATTCCCACTTCCTACTGTAGAGACCCTTCATCATTCCTCAGGGTCTTTGACCCCTTGAAGTGACTTTTTGTGGAGATCAGAGGGCTGCAGTGGGAAGGGGGAAGCAGGGAAGTTTTGTTTCACAGATGGAAAATTTAGTATGGGTCCAGCCCTTTAAGAAAGTCGTGATGCAGTTGCCAGGTTCCATCCCAATTCTAGTTGGCCCTTCTTTCTTGTACTCTTCCTGCCTTCTGTCCTGGACATGAGGGCAGATGGACCTTCATTCTCATTTGTATCTGACAGTGAGCTTTGGCTCATGAGAGCTTAGACCCTGGAAAATATTGCTGGTCTTTAAGGTGCTACTGGACTTAAATGTTGTCCTTCTGCTGCTAGGGTTGCCAAATTCCCAGTGGGGTCTGGAGATCTCCCACTTTTGCAGTTGATCTCCAGACTACTCAGATCATTTCCCCCTGGAGAAAATGGCTGCTTTGGAGGGTGGGCTCTGTGGCACTATACTCCACTGAGCTCCCTCCCCAAACACTGCCCTCCTCAGGCTCCACCCCCAAAGCCTCCAGGTGTTTCCCAACCCAGGGCTGACAACCCTGTTTGCTACAGACTAAATTGGCCATCCACCTGAAACTATGCTCTTGTTGCACTCAGTCTCAGCTGTGAACAAATTCCGAAGTGATATGCTGAAAGCAACGATGGAAATCTCCCATTCTGAGTGCACTGGATGGCTAAGAGAACAAGAGGATTCTTCCTTAACATGTGGAGCTTGAAGCACTGGGGTGATTCCTCCTGCAACCCAACTCAATGTAACTGGTCGTTTTGGAAATGGGATGTGTAATTCCCCCCACCCCCCGACTTTTGTACAGCTATCAGTGAACTTTATTTTAGTGGGCACTAATACCTGTGTGTGTAAAGTGCCATCAAGTTGCTTCCAACTTACGGTGACCTTATGAATTAATGTCCTCCAAAATGTCCTATTGTTAACAGCCTTGCTCAAGTCTTGCAATCTGAGGGCTCTGGCTTCCTTTATTGAGTCAATCCACTTTTTGTTGGGTCTTCCTCTTTTCCTGCTGCCTTCAACTTTTCCTAGCATTGTTGTCTTTTCCAGTTACTCTTCTTCCGATAATGTGACCAAATACAATAGTCTCAGTTTAGTCATTTTAGCTTCTAGGAACAGTTCAGCCTTAATTTGATCAAGAACCCACTTATTTGTCTTTTTGGTGGTCCATGGTACCTGTAAAACTCTCCTCCAATGCCACATTTCAAAGGAATGTACTTTCTTCCTGTCAGCTTTCTTCATTGTCCTTCATTGTCCAATTTTCACACCCATACATAATGGGGGAAACTATGGCATGAACTACCTTGTTTGGTTGCCAGCAACACATCATTGTACTTAAGGCTCTTTTTTAGCCCCTTCATGACTGTCCTTCCCAGTCTAGGGTTGCCAGGACTTACCTGGCTTTTAGCAGGGAGCTCCCGGGTTTGTCCCAGGATCTTCTTGTGCATGCGCTGTGATGATGTCACCCAAAAGTGACATCATCACACCATGCATGTTGAGCATTGACACTCTAGCATTTTGGCCAGACACTCTATGGTAACCATAGAGTTGGAAGGTACCTCCAGAGTCATCTAGTTCAGCCCCCTGCACAATGCAGGAAATTCACAAATACCTCCCCCCACCCCCAGTGACCGCTGTTCCACACCCAGAAGATGACAAAAAACCTCCAGGATTTCCAGCCAAACTGGACTGGAGAATTTTTTTTCCTGACCTCGCCAAAACGCTAGAGTGTTGATGTGTGACATGCCCAGTGTGATGATATCACTTCTGGGTGATGTCATCACACCAACGATGTCAATGCAGAGGGGTCTGTTTGAGGGTGGGGCTTCCCCTGCCAGTCCTCAAAATGGAAGGAACACCCCCCCCCCGACTGGGGGTCTGGCAACCTTATACCAGGCTCAGTCTCCTGAGTTCCTGGGTGCAGTCTCCCTTTTGGTTGATAATGGAGCCAAGGAATAGAAAACCTTGAACTATTTCAGTTTCTTCGTCATCAGCCTTAAAGTTGTGTAATTCTCCAGTAGTTATTACTTTTGGGTTTTTGATAACAACAACAATAATAATAATAGTTGTATGGCATTGTGTGTAGAATAGCCAGGAGACCCTAAGATTGTTTGGCAGTTCTAGCTCTGTTAGCATTATGCACCACTAGGTGGCAAACTAGACTTGTTTTTAAGGCAAGAGACATTTCAGAGATGGTTTGCCATTGCCTGCCTCTATATCGCAGCCCTTGTATTACTTGGAGGTCACTCTTCCAAATACTAGTCAAGGCTGACCCTGCTTAGCTTCCGAGATCTGATGGGATCGAGCTAGCCTGGTCTTTCCATGTCAGGGCTTCTCTTTTTGATGTTCAGCTGTAATCCTGCTTTGGCACTTGACAGGTAGGGGATACTTTATTCAATAAGCTTTGAGGTTTTTTTCTATAAGGCATCACACTTTAAGAACTGCCACTGCCACTCAACCCACTCTTCTGAAGTTAGCAACATTAAAGCAAATTAGGATCTGGGTGCATGATAACATCATATAATACAGGAAACAGAACAGGAAAATGAAACCACGTATGTTTGGCCATTATCTCCTACACAATGTGAAACCCCACAGTTTTGAATGTTTCTGGGTTGTTGCTTGTTTCAGAGTTTCTAATCTCCATGGTTGCAGAAAGAAGTCTGAAAACATGACAGCACTACATCCTAAAGGGTGTGGGGAAGTAAAAATACAAACTAAGTAAGCACTCAAAACCTTTTTATTGCAAATCACATTTTATTAAGCAAAACCCCCCAAACTTTAATCAAAAGTTAAGGCACTAAATCACGTCCCCTCACCACATTTTAGGTGAACCATTCCAGGATACAGACCTCACAGAACAAGACAAACATATCTGTAAACTGCAAGTCATTTATGTCGATATCTATACCCTGCTTTTCTCACCAATGTGGATCCAAAGCAGCTTACAGCATCTTTCCCCCTTCTTCCATTTTATGCTCCCAAGAGCCGCTCTGATATAGATGAGGCTGAGAGTGGGGGGCAGAGTGGGGATTCCAGCCTGGGTCTCTCAGATCCATGTCTGACACTCTCACCACTACACCACACAAACCCCACAAAAACAAGAAGTTTAGGATCAGGCTCTGCAGAAGTCTCTCTGTGTGTGCTGCGCACGTGCAAGTGCCTAAGGGAATGGGGGCCTTTCCCCTTCCAGCCGCAGTCCCTCATACCTCACAAGGTGCTGCAGTGGAAAACCTTCAGCTTTTGGTGCACTTTGAGCTGGGGACAAAGCTGCCATTAGACAATGCTGAACAGCCCCTGGGCACATGCAACGCTTTGATTATGGCCCACATTAATTACATTTGGCTAATTGAATTAGAAACATGCAAAATAATTATTTCCTATTTCCAGCATGGCACCTTAAGCTAAGCAACCCATCAATAGAGTAGTATTGCTGTAATAAGAGCAGGTGGAAGATATAAAGGAGCTGTTTTCAAGAAGGGATTTGCAGCCAGTAAATTCTTTCTTATTTCAACTCGTAGAACTCACCTGCAAGTGCGTGTATAAAGTAGGGTTCAGTTGCTGCATAGGAGGTGCCATTTTGGATAATGAAGCCCCAGGACTGTTCTGACCACAAAACAAACCGAACCAATCAGTTGGAGGGTCTTTTTTTCTTTTCTTTTGAGGCACCAGTGAAGCCATGTGCAATCTAAGGAGGCACATCCCAGCATCCTCTGCAATATGACAAGAGATCCTGGAACTAACAGCCAAGATTCCTCATAAAACAGAGGAATGCAGTGCAGCTGGGTGGATCACAGATATGAGAAAGGATATTAATCAATCAGGAAGCAGAGTACAAAACATAAAACAATTATACTTCGGTTGGAGTTTTCCTCCAGCTTAAGTGGCTCTTTCAATGGAAGGTTCCTTAGACTGGAGGACGGCTTCAAACTTTGCTTATTGGAGTGGTAGGATACAAGCCAATGACCTCCATCAAGCCATCCACACATAGGTTGCGATCACACACACTAAATAATCCACTTTCAATGCACTTTCCAAATGGATTTTGCCTGTTCACATTGTAAAACGCAGTTGGAAAGTGCATTGAAAGTGGATTATTTAGTGTGTGTGATCGCTGCCATAGAAGTTTCCCCACTTCTCTCAGTGTTCAGGCAGCTCCTTCAGCCCTCCAGAATATCATTATTGGGGCACAGGATCTGAGGAGAGGAACAGCCATGTGGGTTGGAGGGCTGGAGTGGGGAAGAACAAGGTGATGAAGTGGAACCCCTCTCCTCAATGGAGCAGTGGCTGGAGAAGAGGAAGGAGGAAAGATTTCACCTCTTTTTCTCCCTTTCTCCAGCCCTGTCCCCCATCCATCCATGCAGCTACTCCTCTGCATAGATACCAAGACATCTTTCTGAGGGGCTAGAAGGGGCTGCAGGAACACAGAGGAATGTTGGAAACTCAGTGTTCTATACACAGAGCAGTAGGATATTATGCACTGAAAAAGTGCACTCTATATCCCCTGTTCCCTAATACTCTGAAGAAGCAGCACTCTGCTGAACAAATGGCAATGTGCAGTGCCCTTTCAACTTATCACACACCATTTCTCTGTTGCTAAGCAGCACATTCATGGAGGTAGCTTCATAAAAACATCCTTGCAGGAGAGACAGGAAACTGCTCAGTTCCCTGCTGAATCTGTGTGTGTGTGTGTTTGTGGTCAAGTTGCAGCTGACTTATGGCAATCCGGTTTTCAAAGCAAGAGACTAACAGAGGTAGTTTGCCATTGCTTGCCTCTGCATAGCAGCCCTGCACTTCCTTGATGGTCTCCCATCCAAAAACTAACTAGGGCCGCCAACCCTGTTAGCTTCTGAGCTCTGATGAGATCAGGCTAGCCTGCGCCATCCCCTAATGACTGATTCATATGTAATAATTTTCTTACGTGGAACTCATCTCTCACTGTAAGGAAAAGCATGCATGTCATCATCTCTGAAGTAGCAAGCATAGTGCATTTTATTATTATTATTTATTGTATTTATGAATCGCCCAATCCCTGCCTCAGCAGGGCTCTGGGGGATGTACAAAAGCCATAAAATAAAGACAAGATAAAATCCAGTTAGAACATTAATAAAGCATTTCAACAATCAGATGGCAAGTGATTTATCAATCCCAATTCCAGCTGCCGGCTACTTCACAGACAGGGGCGGGAAGAGGGCGAGGTAGATGTAAACAGGAGAGAACAGAGAAGGGTGCCAGCCAAGATGGAACCATCACGGTTCTCCACCAAAAACCTAATGGAACATCTCTGCCTTGCAGGCCCTGCAGAATTTATTTATTTATTTCTTCGACTTCTGTCCTGCCCTTCCGCTGAAGCGGCTCAGAATTGCATCAGATCCCGCAGGGCTCTGGTGGTACTTGGCAGAGAGTTCTACCAGGTTGGGGCCAGGACTGAAAAGGCCCTGGCCCAGGACAGCCGGATGTCTTTGGGGCCAGTGACCACCAGCAGATTGCTGCCTGAGGAGTGCAACGCTCTCCCGGGGACATAACGGAGGAGATGATCCCATAAGTATTTCAGTCCCTGACCACTCAAGGCCTTATAGCTCAATACTAAAACCTCGAACTTGACTTGATATTCCACTGGGAACCAGTGTAGCTGATCCAGCACCAGATGCTGTGAATGCACAGATTCACAGCACTGGAACTGTGAATGCACAGATTGGAGAATAAAAACAAACACCTGCATCGGATATCATGCAAGCCTTTTGTAGGGAAAGCATCACATGTGAAGCATCTCTCCCTGTATTTGCATTTTATGGGGTGATTTAACAAAAAAGCCTTTTTGGAGCTGTCCTGACTGAAGTCGGGTTGTTCTCCCCCTCTAGTGGCGTAATCAAGAAAGTTCACCCGGTTGATTTCTGAAGAGGAATACACATGACAGAAGATAGCCCCAAGCCTGATCTGGTCTTATTGCTGTTCTGGTTCTTTCTTCGGTTGCTGCCAGAAGCCAGACACTTTCTCCACCACTTTTGCCCAAGCTTCTTCAGCTTTCACAGTGATCTGAGCTGTGGTCTGTATCAGGAAATTCCTGTAGGATGTGATGGGAAACAAATACATTAATTTTCAGGCAGAAATTGTTATATATATATATATTGCTGTTACTAGTTTCTCATAAAGCAGTAGGATAATAACAGGGTTCTGGGAATATCCTCTGTATTCCCTTCTCAGAAAGACAGATGTGAATGCAGAAAAAAACTAGACTTAAAATGTTAAGGCCAAGGCCAACAGTACAAGTAAATTAAAAATTATATTACTCAACCAAAAATTCTCTACGCATTTTGCCAACAGGCTTCTTCAGGAGAATCTGTTAGTCCTTCAGTGTTCCTTCAACAAGAGTACAAGATCAGTAGCCAAAACCTAGAGTACCACCAACAGAATTTAAGGTTGGGTGTGACTAGAGAGATGGAGATCCTATTAGGGCTTATACAGTTTTGGATCCTCCCCATTAGTACTAGAGGACATATTTCATTTGTTGAGATAGTCAAGCCCTAAAACAGTTCAATTTTGGAAATGCCTTCAGACTAACAAACACTAGCTTTTTACTTTATCTTTTCCAGTTCCCTTTCCTAACTGTTAACACAGTGTGGCTTTTTTGTCCACATGGGTCACACAATTTGCAGCCGCAGCCATTTCAGTGGTCAAAAGATGCCCTCTTTCTTTTTTCAGAAGAAAATCTGATACAATATGTCAGCTACCTGCTTCCATGATGGTTTGATACTGCTGCTGACTACTAGACAGCATCCACAGCATTTATTCTAAAGAAACAGAAACCCAGCTAGCAGATTGTGGCTGGTAAGAATTACAGAGAGCTGTTCCCTCAACAAATGCTATGCATCTCATTTTCCTAATATTCTCAGGCAAGGGAAGCACCGCGATGGAGGCAGAGGCTATCACAAACATTTCCCCCCAATCAAATCCAGCACAGTGACTTTCTATTTAAAGAAGGTATCCCAACTACACACATTGCTACTGTGGAACTCAAATCACACTCTCATCCCTGTACTCCTTGATCCATGACCTTTCAGAGATTCCACAAAGGAAGAAACTCCTGTTGTCATCATACCTGGAATCTAGAATTAACGGAGTCTGAACAGCTTTTGCCAGCACCTCAGCAGTTTTAGGGGACACTGTGTCCACAGCCTTATACACATAAAATGCAATTGCATCAGGCAAGATCAGCCAGTCACGACGGACATGCCTCTTTGAGATGGCCTTAGCACCAACTTCTGGAGATGGCAAAGGAAAAATAAAGGAAAACAAACATGAATTCTCTTCTACAATTTAGTTTACAGGAAGATGCAAACATCCCCAAATGTTTCAGTGGCATCCTGGAGACACAGCCTTGTTAGGATTTATCACAGTCATGGTTGCCAGCATCCCTTGGCAAATGCTGGGCGATTATGAGGGTGGTACCTGGAGAGGATGCAATATCACTTCCAGGTGATGCTCTAAGAATTTCTCCTAATCCATATGGTAAAGACCACAAACAGAAATTTCTAGAGCATCACTGTAGAGGCCATTGCAGGGCCATATTTTCTCCTGCGCCTTCATTGCTTAAGTGCAGGCGTTTACCTGCAGCAGGAGCAAACGGCAAGCCTAATCACAGTATGGGATGAGAGCATGAGCTACCCCCCTGAATCACTAGTGAACTGCAGCAAGCAGTTTGGTGTTGTGGTGTTTAGATCTGGGTAGAAGTCCCTTTGCAGCACCAAATTAACTGAGTAGAATTTAGCAATGCAAAACTGGATTTATGCAAAAGCTAAGTAAACTACAGTTTAGGACCTCAGATTATATAGTGCCTGTAAATGCAACCCCCCCACCCCAGCAGAAAACCCTACCCTAAATCTTTTTGTGATAATGCTCTAGGGCCACTCAGTAGACTTTACAGCCTGAACATTGCTTGATCCAGCCCTGTGACATAAGTCTAAGGTCTTATTTTCTAATATGTAAAACACAAAGTAGGGTGAATAGTATAGCGGCCAAATTTTGCAGATGACACAAAATTATTCAGAATGGTGAAAACCAAGGTTGACTGTGAAGAGCCCTAAGAGGATCTCTGCAAACTG
The DNA here is from genome assembly GCA_029375565.1 of Gekko gecko. Taxonomy (NCBI): domain Eukaryota; kingdom Metazoa; phylum Chordata; class Lepidosauria; order Squamata; family Gekkonidae; genus Gekko; species Gekko gecko. Next base: position 47,736,014 of record JAPDNY010000004.1, read on the forward strand.
GGTGACTGGGTGACAATGTGGCAAATGAAATTCAATGTTGGCAACTGTAAGGTGATGTGCATTGGGACAATATATATATATATATATCCCAGCTTCAAGTATAGGCTAATGGGGTCTAAACTTGCTGAGAATGAGAGGGGAGAAGGTCTTGGAGTCGTAGTGGATAGCTTAGTGAAAGTGTCAACCCAGTGTGCTGTAACAGTGAAAAAGGCAAACTCTATGTTTGGGATTATTAGGAAGGGGACTGTACATAAAAAGGCTGATATTATAATGCCCCTGTACAGTCTATGGTGCAGCCTCATTTGGAATGCTGTGTAGAATTCTGGTCACCTTATCTCAAAAAAGACAATGTAGAACTGGAAAAGTACAGAAGAGGACAACCAAGATGATTAGGGTGTTTGAGCATGTTTCCTATGAGGAAAGCTGAAGAGCCTTAAAATGTTGCTCTTGCTAAGGTTCTTCAGGACGTTAAATTCTATTTTAAATCAGCTACTATGCTGAAGACAAACATTTTTAATTTCAAAAAATAGTAATTGTTTGAAGAAGAGATTGGATTTATACCCAGCCCTTCACTACCTGAAGGAGTCTCCGAGCAGCTTACAATCTCCTTTCCCTTCCCCTCCCCACAACTGACACCCTGTGAAGTAAGTGGGGCTGAGACAGCTCTTTCAAGAACAGCTCATGAGAGAATAGCTGTGAAAGAACTTGTGAATGACCCAAGGTCACAACAGCAGCAGCATGTGGTGGAGTGGGGAATCAAACCTGGTTGTCCCAGATTAGAGTCCACGCTCCTAACCACTACACCAAACTGGCTCTTAGATGGCCTTAACATAGACAACCCCCAAAGGCCTGCAGAATATTTGTGCAGTAATTGCAATATTAGTGCTCATAGGTCCAAGTCCAGGAACTGGTTCAGTTGTGTCTAGTGTATCATTAACCAAGCTCAGGGATGACAGCAAATTGTACATTCTAGTGTTAATGCTAGGTCCTAACTTTTGTGAGGGTGAACATATGCTAAGGAAGCAAAGTGTACCTGAATGTAGCCTTAAGGATCTTGAATCTTACCAGTCAGTGTACTGCCAAGGAGAAGAATCAGACAGACAGCAACTACTTTGGACTGAAGCATGATGTCTAGCACAGCCTCAATGCAGTTTGATGATTCAGTTTCTTAAGTCCTGCAAGAAGAAAGTATTAAACTCCTGTGGAAAGAAAACAAACGTCAGATACTACTTTGGTATAGACCAATAGGCATGCACACATCCCACACCTACCCCCAAGGTACTAAATCTGGCAAGTATACTTTTGTTCTTCAACCGTTTTTATTTAGTAGATACAAAATCTGGTTTTTTCAAAATTGTGTGCATCAGTTGTGAGTAGTAACAAAATGGTTCCCCGGTAGTGGGACATATCTCCCAAACAAACCTGCTTGGCTAACATGTCATTTAGTGGGAATGCTTTGATACTAGATCTGGTGTCTTTGCTAGAGCATACTAAGTTCTGATGCTCTGGAAAACTACATTATTGAGAAATAGAAGTGTAAGACGTATAGAACACTTCCAGACCTTAAACATAATAGATTTTGAAGTAGTTTTCAAAACTGACAGCCAGTTTGGTGTAGCAGAGTGAGACCTGGGAGATTTAGATGCAAACTTCCACTCTGCCTGGGAAGCTCACTGGGTTACCTTGGGCCAGTCACACACTTTCAACATAATTTACTCCAACATGATTGTGAGGATAAAGTGGTGAATAATGTAAGCTGACAGGGGCCCTCACAGGGAAGAAAAGCAGATTACAAATGAAGTAAATATTCTTCAGTGACTTCCCAACTGCTACCAAAAAAGGGGGAAGGTATGATTTTTATGTGTTTACCTACAATCTTTTTTGATTTCAGCTAGTTGTATCTATCGTGCTTCTTTGGGTCTGAGGTAAAATTACACAAGCAAACATTAGATATATTTTCAAAAAGCATAAAACTGCACATTTTACAAATTTACATTTTTTTAAAAAATATATCCACTAACAGAAACTGTTAAGGTAAACAGGTTCGCCTTGGCTTCCATTCTGTGCTGTTTTGGAAACTATCCCAAAAGATATTCAGTAAAGAATATTGTGGATGGTTTTTACAATTGCAGCTCTCAAACACTGTGGAACAGATCTCAGAGGGCATCTGTGTAAATGGAGCACTCAGCTCCTAAGAGTCAGTTTAAAGATGTCCCTTGCCAGCTCCTTGTTATTTGATATATCCTATTCAGATAGAGATTTTCTCACTTACCTCTCTCGTTGTAGCTGGTGTAGCTCCTGATTCTGAAACACCAGCTGTCTCACAGACTAGATATAGAGGCAGCCAAGAGGTCAAAGGTCCGATTGCTCTACATCTTCTTTCCCAATAGAAGTGAGTCTGCTGACCAGCAACAGCAAGGAAGCGCTGAGCCCCAGATAGTAACTCTTGATGATCACTGGACACAAATTCCTTACCCCTTCATGCACTTTGGCCACTATTTGGTACTCATGCTCATTCTGTGCACACACAGGAATGGAGATTTTAAACAACATTAGCAGTTGTGCAAGTGGAGCCACACAGTTTGCTAGTTGCTATTTGCTTAGTATGGTTACATGTAACCTCCTGAGGAATCAATCTAGACCCATAAACTTAGTCCAGCTCTGCTGTATGCTGGAGGAAGCAGCACATCTTCTCCTGTGAATCACAGTTTTTAAGCATATCAGTATTTTTTCTACAGTTCCAGAGGCCTGGTTTGGTACATGAGGCTAATTAAAAAATGGCAAAAGGGGTCTGTCATTTGACAGGAGGGGAAAGCCAGTGTCTAGACTTTTAAAATACCATCATCAAGCTTACCAAACCTGCATTACAGATATATAGAGGTATACCACCTCTGAACAGCAAGGGAAAGATCAGCTCCTGTTCCTCCAGAATTGAAAAGATTTAAAAAAACTGTGCAAAAAGATGCTAAGAAAAAATATATAGAACAATTACTAATGAGTAACACAAGTAATAACTGATAGTAACTCTTGTTCGCCGCCCTGAGCCCATGTGGAAGGATGGGATATAAATCAAATCAAATCAATCAATCAATCATACACTAAGAATACCACTTAAGTAGTATTTACACAAATTCAACTGGTAAATCCTAATTTTTTTCAGAAGTCCAACATGTAAATTATCAGTAATCCAACAGTTATGAAATCCGGAGTCTTCGTCTCCAGTGTAGACTAACCTGTTGGATTTCAAGTACTGTCTACTTACCAGATGGACTGTTGAAAACGTACCTATATAAATATTGGTTTCACCTGTGGGATTTTTGTAAACACTGCATCTGTTGTATTGTATTACTGAGAAACTGTAGATTTACCTGTTGGATTGTTGATAACTTACCTGTTGGACTTCTGAAAAAAATTAGGATTTACCAGTTGAATTTGTGTAAATACTACTTAAGTGGTATTCTTAGCGCATTATTATCAGTTATGCTTGTGTTACTCGTTAGTAAATTGTTCTATATTTTTTCTTAGCGTCTTTTTGCACAGGTTTTTTTTTAATCTTTTCATGTTTACTGTGTAATCGCTGATTGTTTACTGTATCCTCCAGAATTGAAACCACGCTAGATTTTCTCAGAGATGAAAAGAAATTTAAAACATAAGACATAGGTACAAAAATATGGCTGGGTGTTCTCAATTTTTAATCACAAGCCTTTGAAAGTCTCTAGCAATATTGTTCAAATCTCATTCTGCACTGTGAAGATTTAGCCACATTTCAAAAAAACAACAGAGACAAGATATTATAAAGTACACATAAGGCACAGATGATGCAATTTAAACAAACTGAACAGAAAAAAGATACTTTTTACACTCTATGGCACCAATACTGGCAATGCCAACAACATTTGTATTTATTATATGTACAAAATTTATACCCTGCTTTTCTGCCTTCATCAGGGCCACCAAAATGGCATTTATCATGTCTAATGAAAACATCAAAAAAAGATTGTGATGCCCTAACCTGGACAGCCCAGGTAAGCCTGATCTTGTCAGATCTCGGAAGCTAAGCAGGGCCGACCCTGGTAAGTATTTGGAAGGGAGACCTCCAAGGAATACCAGGGCTGGGACGCAGAGGCAGGCAATAGTAAGCCATCTCTCTGAAACATCCAAACCCCACTAGGTGTCAGCCATGCCTTCCAGGCACGCGCGCGCACATACACAAAAGAACTGTGAAAAAAGACAACCTTCAGTCTTCATAGGTCTGCCATCCATATCTCTCCTTATAATATATTTATCTTTTGGTTTCACAAGATTCCATGTGCTCCCATTGGCTGTAAAATGCCCTCCCTCAGCCATTGGCCCATCAGCCGCCACTCAAAAGTACTTGCGTGCCATTGGCCGGGTGCTGGGTCTGCTCCTTTCCCCCACCCACTCCCCCTAGCAGACAGCTCTGTCTCCTGAGGAAGACAGTTCTCTTGACTCCTGTGAGGGACTGTCCCCTCAGTGGCTGTTGGTACGCAGCCAAGCTTGGTTCTGTGAGTAAGAAAACAAAGGACTTTCAGCTTAACCCCCCCATAACCCCCTCCCCAACGGCCACTTTCCTGTCAGAATAAATGGAAAAAGGCTCTTTCTCCTGCTTAGCTTCAGCATGGCTGGCTGGCTAACGAGGTGGGCCAGTGACCGTCAGACCATTTTCTTCAACTCCCCGCTGTGTGGCTGACTTTCCCCTAGGGTTGCCAACCTCCAGGTGTGACCTGGAGATCTCCCACTGTTACAATTGACCTCCAGATGACAGGGATCAGTTCCCCGGGAGAAAATGGTTGCTGTGGAGGGTAGACTCTATGGAAATATACCCTGCTGAGTCCTTCCACACACACCCCAAATGCTGCCCTCCACAGGATCCACCCCCCAAATCTCCAGGTATTTCCCTGGAGTTGGCACCTGTACTTTCTCTTCTGTCAGTAAAAGGCCCTTTCCACACCTATGTTGGCCTTTGGGGAAAAACTCATTGGGCCCAGTCCTGTTCAGGTTGCCAGCTCCAGGTGGGCAATTCCTGGAGATTTGAGTGATGGAGCCTGGAGAGGGTGAGGTTTGAGGAGGGGTGGCACCTCAGACAGGTATGATGCCATAGACTCCACCCTCCAATCCAGCCATTCCCTGATGGGGAACCATTGTTGCCAATCTCCAGGTGGGGGCTGGAGATCACTCAAAATTACAACTGCTCTCTAGGAGGGATGGGGGAGGAGATGGAAAACTAAAGGTAGGTTGATGGTTGGCTGGGAGGGAGATAGGGTTGTCAACTCCAGGTTGGGAAATTCCTGGAGATTTGAGGGGTCGAACCTGGAGAAGGTGAGTGTTGAGGAGGGGTGGGACCTCAGACAGGTACAATGCCATAGACTCCACCCTCCAAACCAGCCACTCCCTCCTGGGGAACCACAGTTACCAATCTTGGGGGTGGGCTGGAGATCACTCAAAATTACTACTGCTCTTCAGGTAGCAAAGATCAGATCCTCTGGAGAAAATGGTGGACTCTGTCATTATACCCTGCTGAGATTGCCACAGCAAATTGTCACTGAGTGCCCAAAGCCGGGGCACTCTCCCAGAGCCTCTTTCTAGAGCCCGTTGTATTTATTTCCACAACGGGCCTTATTCCTAGTTTGCAAATAATGGAAATGGGCATTCTTCAACTGGCTTCCCATTCAGTAAAAAAGGGGGCAGGAATCTTTAATGATGAAACAAGTTTGGAAACTAGTTGAAACATAAATACTTATCAGAAGGACTGTAAAACAAAGTTATGACTTGTGTATGTGAATGACATAAGAGTACTGTCTGAGATGTTATATCATTCATATACCAATTTCAATGCCTTTCCAGTCCATTCATGTATTCAGTTGCCATCAAAAGATATAAATTGTATTATCACTACATTTTACATCATTATTACATGATTGATTGTTCTTGTTACCTGTAAAAAACCTCTTCCCCTTTTCCCCTTGTACCAAAACTCCTTTTTTTGAAAATTAAAAAAAAAGTTGAAGGGAAAAAAAAGACACAAATTGTACGGGCAAACCAAGCCTGGGATCCACTGGAGATTTCTGTGCACACAGCAGGGCTTTCCAGCTGCCCCTTTCCTGCTGCAGCCCAAAATATCCTCCGAAATTCCGCTCCTGGAGGGGAAAGGTGCCCCCCCCACAACATCAAGGGTGAGTCAGCATGAAGGAGGCATCTGCAAGAATCACTCCCCCCCTTCTCTGTGTGCAACTCCTTCATAGGACACAAGCCCTTAATTCCTAATCAACTGTGATGCAACAACATTTTACAGTACAAGACGCTCCGTATGTTCATTTAGTGTTCTCAATCATGCTCAGTTATCAAGCTGTTTTATACAGAGTATTTGGTAAATCCTTATGGAAACATCACTTGCAAAGCTTGTGCAACCAGACTACTTTGATCAGGATTCAGGCTATCTGAACCAGGCAAATTCAAATACATATTAGCCTCAATTTGTAAGAGCTGGCATAACCAAGTGGAAAGATACTGCTGGATCTGGCCATTCTTCCCCAGTTATACGACATGTTATTCTTCCCTAGTTATACCCCCTATGAATCACTATTGCAGAATCACTTCCCAGATACTGGACCCCAATATAATGATGCCCACTACAGATCTCTAGGGACACATGACTGCTTATCATCTGATTGCAACACCAAATGAAACTGCCTGAGGCACCACAGATGAACATGACAGTGTTTCAGAGCACCTTAAACCCAACAGGCAGCATCCTGGGGTTCCTCCAGCCCAAGGAGCCATCCTCCATTGGAAAAGTCACTGGAGGACGGTATCACACTTTGCTTAGGGGAATGGTCGGATACAGGTCAACTCTTTCCAATGGAGTCAAGTATTGCATAATCCAGTGATAAGTTATCCTGATATATGTGCATGTTCAAAGTCTTGCAGTATATTGGCAGACATTTCACAAAAAGAGACTATTCTTTCTCCAGGACCTTGTAAACAGAAAAGAGATTGGCGTGAACAGAGCTTGGAGTGGACACAGCACATGCTGTTCCTGCAAACTGGGGAAACTTCACCATACTGATACCTTTTCCTGCTAAAATGGCCATGGTTAGTAAGACAAATGTAGGACCAGAAGAGCATATGATGTTAGAATGGAGATCCCATCAGACAAGATACATGCCATCCAATGCTTCCTCTAAGCTGTGGAGTCTTGTGAGCAAAAATTCTACTTTGTGAGCTACTGGCATTAAAGTTGTGAGGGAGCAATTTGGCTACTGCATAAATTAGTTTGCTCTGGAGCAATGTTCCCTCTAAGGTGAGTTAGTGTGAGCTAGCTCACAGTTTTTAGCCTCTAGCTCACACATTTTTGTCTTAGCTCAGGAAGGATGGCTCCAGAGCAAACTAATTTTTGCAGTAGCCAAATTGCTCCCTCACAACTTTAATGCCAGCAGTTCACAAAGTAGAATTTTTGCTCACAAGACTCCACAGCTTAGAGGGAGCATTGCTCTGGAGCCATCCTTCCTGAGCTAAGATAAAAATATGTGAGCCGGAGGCTAAAAAACTGTGAGCTATCTCACACTAACTCAGCTTAGAGGAAACACTGATGCCATCTCTACCTGATGCTGCTTCTTGTATGCTAAAGCTCTGAGAATATGAAACACAGTACAAACATGCCCTTAGAAGGAATTATTTTTCTAAGAACACAAAGCAAGTCTGCAGCTGAACAGTTTATCAAATGCAAACTTCCAGGTCCTTGCAAAATCTGATACCTTGCATTATGCAAGTGGTATTTCCAAAAAATGTCCCAAAGGCCTGTGTTAAAAATTAACACTGTATTTATTCAACAATTCAGCCGTTCCACTCAGCCTTTCTGCAGACTGACAGCAAAACTACAAATGACGGTGTCTTGGGTCCATCCTCTGGCTGATCCAGATCGGGCACGTGGCAGCCCTAGGACCTTTTTTCCCTGTCCCCCACCACCTGGTGCCTTTCCAGGTACAGAAACAGCTTCCATGACTGTTTTGGCATTTGAAAGGAGACAGGAGGAAACAAGAGCTCCTGGGGCTGGCTTGCTCCCAGTCTGGATCAGGGGCTTGTGGCAATTTCTGAAGAACTGGAAATGCTTCTAAATTGGCATCGGTGCCACGGGATGGACCTGTGACCACCAGCAGAGAGATTGCATTCAGATTATTCTATGAGAAACTGCACTGAGTAAAGACAATTCACTATTCACAGTAAGAAATGATACCTTAGGTTACTGATGGAAAGTAGCTCTGCCAAAGAATGAACAGTAGCAGATTTGTCTTGTTCTCTTACTGTTATAGCAGTTCGCTGAGCTGGGAGCCAAGCCAAATGTCCTGGAGGTGTGCTGAGTGTAAATAGCAAGCAACTCTCCACTTCTCTTTATAGCACAGAAGCCACTGTGAACTCTTTGCGTAGAAAGCACAAAAGGTGTGTATTCCATTGGAGGAAGAGCTGCTTAAATTTGAGTGAATCTCCATTGGTTGGAGGAAGGTTTCAAATTATGTTCACCAAGTGGGGAAGGATCGGTGTAGGCAGGCCCATAGCCAGGGCTGCTGCTGGTGGGGGTTGGGGGGCTTAATTTAAATTAAAAATTTAAACCCAGCGAGAGGGGGAAGATGGTGGGCCAGCCTCGTTGCCAGCAGGGGAAGTCTTCTCCCTGTTCGCTAGCCACCCCCTCACTTCCCCTGCCAGCCAGCTGAGCAGAGAGGAGGTTTAAAGGTTAAACTCCCTCTCTGGAGTTGCACCGCAGCAGTGGCACGATGTCTGCATTGGATACAATGGAGACATCTTGCCGCTGTTTTGGTGCGACTGCAGAGGGGGAAAAGAGGGGAGGAAGGTGGGGGGAAGAGAGGGGAGGTGCAGCTTCTTTCTGGCAGTCTTCTCCCTGCAGGAAGAAGACTCAGTGGACAAGGAGGCCACGTGACTGCCCCCTCCCTCTCCCCACCAACCAGTTGAGCATTGGATACAGTGGACAAACTGTCATCGCTGTGGCATGACTCCAGAGAGAGCAGGAAGAAGACTCCAGCGGCGGGGGAGGAGGGAAATCTTGTGGGGCTGTCGCTTTAAGGGAAGGGGCAGAGCCCCCAGTAGCCCCACCATAGCTATGGGCCAGAGGTATCTGACATTTCCCTTACTTTGCAGAAGGTGACTCAATATTCTGCATGATTCAAAAGTAAAATTAATGGAAGGAAAAGCTTAGCTATTACATTACAGAATGGGCACAAACCAACTAAATTCAATTCTGATCTTAAGCATATTTACTTTGAGGAATGAAAATACAAATCTAATTCCAATGACACATGCCTGAGAGTGTAGAGTCAGAAGTGCTTAGCCTGATCTAGTTAAAGTTATACCAGCTCAGTGTTAGATCCTGTCATTATGCAATATTACTGTGCAGCGTTTACACGTCATATGGCCGATACCATCCCTACGATATTACAGTTCCGATGAGAAGAGTTTTGCTAAGTCAGTCTATTTTGAAAAAGCTGACTCTTTCCTGATACTTAGGAGGGAAGACAAAATAGATTCTTAGATGGGAGTTCCACTTCAAGGCTAAGGGACGCCTTCATGAAGGAATCATGTTTTCATGAACCATTGCTTAGAACTTTGTGGAAATCAAAGCATCCCAGAAGAGGTAGGCTGAAAGCAATGAGAAGGCACAGATCCCTTGACAGCATTTTCCGCTCGATGTTTAAAGCTTCAGCCAAAGAGAAATGTCTCCTGTTCAGAGAAATGAAGCTTCCTCATTTGATGCAGTGGTGAAGCAAAGAGGCTAAATGACAACACTCCTACCGCTGCGAGAGCTGCCTTTTTCCTACAGAAGAAAAGGAAAGTGCTGTTAAGACAAGGCAGACAGTGCAATAGGTTATGCATAGACCCTGCCCTAGAGATGTAGGGATTAATATAACTAATACTTTTACTTGGCTAAAACTGGCAATGGGTTAACCCAACCGAGGCTGGTCTGAAGATAATGTTATCTGTCTGTACTCTCCAATGGGGACCCAAAATGGTATGCATCATTAACCTCTCCAACATTTTATCCTCACAACAACCCTGTGAGGTAGGGCTAGACTGATTGCATGTGAGTGGCCCAAGATCATCCAGCAAGCTTCCAAGGGAGAGTGGGGATTCAAACCCTGTTCTGACACTCTAACCAATATCTGAGTGAGGGATGTTATTCACTACCTTTTGACTCCTTAGGCAATCTGTTTCAGGTTAACTGTGTTTATAAACCCATCTCTGACTGAAGGCCAATGTAATATAGACAGGCAGCTCACAGCCCTGTGAAGTTTGCCAGTGCTCTTTGTAGAATGACACCTGTCTATTAACATATACCAACAAGCCATTGTTGCTCCCAGTGCACAAACTGGGGGAGGGGGCTTAACGAAAGTACAGTCATCCTGTACGCTCCTAAAAGCAGTAGCTCAGGGAGACGTACACAAAACTGAGGGGGGCCAATCTACTGTAATTTAAACATTACTTCTCTGACCTCTTCTGCTTGCATGCCTAGTTGCTACTGTTGCTTCCATGTCCCCTAGCTGAAAAACAGTGTCCTGCAGATAGACTGCTCAAGTTAACTGGACAGGTAAATGACATGTAAGATTTTGATTTACCAGTACACTACAGGCAGACACAAAAGAAAGCGCTAACAGCATGTTCACATTGTCACAAGATTCCCTTCCCACGTCACATCTGGCGGCAGCCTTCAACAGATGTAGCAACCTACCAATCCCCGTGCTCACAAACACAGCTCTGTTTATCGCAAGGAAGGCTTATTCAGGCCCATAGCCAGGAATTTCTCAGTTGGGGGGCATTTAAATTTCTCAGGGGGCCCTTAGCTAATTTAATTATTTCTCCTGTGCAACCCCCCTCCCTCAAGTCCCCTCTGCAGATCCCTAGCGCAGCCAGCATCCCCCCAACTCCTCTCTCTCTGGCATCCCTCCCTGCCTGTGTCCAGTCACCCGGCTCTCCCTTCCCTCCATAGGGTGGGACTGGGAGATCACATGAGCCTGCTCGGCTCCCTTGCTGCTCTTGGCCAGCAGCTTCTGTCTCCCGCTCTCCTACTTTTCCCTCGACAAGGGAAAGACCCAGTTCCTGCACAAAGCCCACACACTCCCTTCTGCTGCTGCAGCCTCCTCTGCTCGCTCAACCCCCTTGGCAGGTGGTGGTTTCGCTGCTGTCCCCCCACCCCTCCCCAACCAGCAGCAAGCCAGGCCTGGGAAGCAGCCGCTGCCGCCGCCACTGCTGCTGCTGTGCGTGCCTCTTCCTGCCCTGGCAAGCCGTCTGCTTGCCGTGGCCCACATGGGGGCCTCCTCCATCTCTCCGCTGTTGCCCCCCCCGCCGTTGCCCCCCCCCATCCCTGACTCCTGAGGTGGCCAAGGAGGACGAAGAAAAGGAGCCACTCATGTTGTGGGCCTTGGTGCCCCACTCCTCTCCAGTGCCCCAGCCCCTTCCCACCTCCGTTGGCTGCAGCAGCTGTTCCTCCTCCAACGAGCCCTATGGGGGAAGGCAAGGAGAGGACTGTGGGGCTGCTGGCAGGCGTGGAAAGGGAAGGGGCAGCAGCAGCAGTGGGGAGTCCTCTGGGCAGCCCAGAAAGTTGGGGGGCCTGGGCTGCCTAAGAAGTTGTGGAGCCTTGGCAGGAAGTAGGGATGCCGGGCCCCAGAGGGGGCCCACTGCAGCTATGGGCTTGGACTTATTTACCGATTGTTGTTCTGTAGGGTATCTCGATTTGCTGCTTTTGGTTGGAGTGACTTCTACTGAACGATAACTAGGGGGTTTTTCTTCTGGCCAATCTGGAGAACGGTACTGGCGATGTCTCCTGCTATTCTCCTGGAAGCGCTCATAGTTATCAACTGAGCTCCAGGAATCCCAACGGGATGGTGGAGAATAGCTGCGATGTCGGCGTCCCCGGTGATCAGAGTCACTGTCCCTCCTACTGAGGTGCTGATAGGCCCGTCTCCCTGAATGCACGTTTCTTCGGTCAGAATACTGCCGGCCAGAGTACTCCCTTCTGGCATCCGCAGGATAGGCATCAAGATCGCTCCTACCATGCAACATGGATGATGCATTTGGCCTGGAATTCTGGGACCTATCCTGATGGCTCCCATTTCTCCGCCTTTCAACTCTATGGTCTTGCTGTCTGTCCCAAGACTCCTGATCATAGTTGGACTGGGAAATCTCATCCAAGGAAAGACGCCTCCATCTCCTCTCCTCCCTCTCTGCTTCACTTGCATTGCTCCGAGGCCTAGGACTCCGTATAGAATGCTGTGGACGTGATGAACTGCCGGTCCTCTGAGACGATGTGATGTGTTCAACGATGGGAGGTAGGTGGATAACCCTGCGTTCCACAATCTCCGAGCCCAGAGAAGAGAGTATACTAGGGTTCTTACTGCCCCCAACATGATGAGAAGGCAGCAGAGGCTGGGATAGATTGAGGTTTTTGATCTCTGACTCAAGGAGTTCCAAGACCTTGTTGTTAGCAGGCGCCTGGCCAAGTGAAGGCATCAGTGGCTGACTGCTCTGTAAAGACACATCTAGGGAACATGATAAAGAGACATAACCAGGTAAGGAAAGTCTGTGAAAAGGTACAAGGTTTACAGTGAAGCATTTATTTATTCATTTATATCCCACCTTTCTCCGCTGAGCCTTGTGGAACATTACAAAATGCAAAAACAGTGCAATCATACACTGAACAATGCAATAGGATTAGGATTATAAAACTGGAAGATGATGCAGAAAAAAATAGCACATGATATAGCATAACCAATACAGAAAATAGGCTACACAAGTAGAAGACAGGGCAGAAAAAGAAAGATAATACATACAATAAACTGTATGATGGAGGTTACTGAGGAATAGATTCTATAAGGCCAGATTGACTGAGTAAAGGTAGGAAACTTTCTTCCAGGATAAACAAAGGTAGGAGGAAGCATTTTTTGCAGCTGCATTAACTCGCTTCTCTATCAATAATACTGGGTCCAGTATATAACACCTAGGCTCTTAACTGAGCATTAGGGAATGTCAGCTGAACCCCACCAAAAGTGGGGAGCACAATGAATCATGATTAAGACAGAGGCTCAAAAAAGACATGATGGTGGTAGTCCCATTTGATTAGATCTGGGTTTGGCCCAGCCACATATGAAAGGTGTGTCTGATCTGAAGAATGACATGCAGTTAAGGGATGCTGAATCCTCTCTCTTGGCACTGCTTATGTCACTGTGGTGCACTGCCTCAGGCAATTTTCTCTTGGAAAAAGGCATCTGAATGTTACATGTTAGAGAAGTTGGGTTCATCTCTCCTCACTCACGTTGCCCCTTTGCTCTTAGAAGCGGACAACCATTTTGCACACAGTTGGAGCAGCCCAAGGTTTAAACAAAGATGTCTGCTGCTGGCATTTCTAGTTTCAATTACTTTCCTTTTGATGGAGGCTCAAACTATGACATGTTCTCCTATCCAAACTCTTTCCTTCTTGTGAAGCAAACAGGCCCTCAAAAACTACCAGATCGTCTATCTTGTCTTTATTACTTCAACACAGATATCTTTTCTTTTGTTTTTTTTTATATCTTTCATATGTGCGTGTGTGTGTGTGCCTGGAAGTCATGGCAACCTCTGGTGACTGACCCCTACTGGGGCCTGGAGAATATTCAGAGAGGTGGCTGAATAAAGCCTGTCCCTGCCTCCAAGTACTTGCCAGAGTTGACCCTGCTTAGTTTCCAAGATCTGATGAGATTGGGCTTGCCTGGGCTATCCAGGTCAGGGCTTCAACACAGATATCTAATTAGCAGTATGACCATGTTCCAAATTAAGGATGATAAGAGCTGTAGCCGGTGTCAAACCACCATTATTTCAACGATGCTAAAATGCAGATCTGCTGAAAAACTGTTGACATCAATTACGATATTCTCAGTTTTCTGTTCTCTGTATTCTTTTAGGATTCCCAGGTCACAGTCTGCTTGTCCTACGACAGCGAACAAGTTTCCATTCTTCTATCAGTACAGGCATATAAAATGCCAGTAGATCATCCATACATATTGGCAGTGTACAAGGCACAGGTTCTACTTCGCCTCCTTATCAAGCTCTGAGGAAATTAAAATTCTAGGGAAATCTACAAATCCAAGGTTAGAGGGTTACTGAGTTCACAAGAATGCTTGCTTAGAGAACTGTTCATTTGTCCTGCTAATAACCGAATGAAAATGGAAACGAGAGATTCAAGATTCTGATGTTAGTAAATAAAAGTGGCATGTACATATTTTTAGTAAATAATTGTTCTTAATTTTTCACACAAGTTTTTTCACCATAGAGATAATCATAATTGATCTTTAAGGTGTCTAAAGCCTCCTACTTCTACATCTTTTTAAGGCTTTTTAAGGACATCTAACCAATAATGTATTTTGCATCCAAATCCATAGACTTATTTTTTCACTAAAGGGGAGGGGGGAGAAATACTTAGTTTTCAAATGCACTCCTCCATTTTCACAAGATACACACCTTTGCACTAAGGTTCTCCTTTCATTTTTGTTTAGGTAGTGGAAGTTCCTGGAGAACGCCTTGCATAAGAAGTTCCTTAAACCAGCATTAAATAAATACTTGTCAAACTGGAATTTAAGTGCAATTATATCCTGAAGGAAAATAGATCTATGAGTAATTAATTCAAATAATTTTTTTAGTGCTGGGCTTATGGGGATGCAGACAGGCTAAGTATATGCAGAGACCTGAAGGCAAGAGTTGAATTCTAATTTCTGAATGTTTAATATGACTTCTTCAACCCCACAACAGTGATTAAACATATTTAATAACAATTCTAGTTCCAAGATCAAAGAAAACGGCCTTGGAGCCCAGTAAGTGGGAAGGGGATATGATGACCACATTTTCACATTTGCTTTGCTACTACAAGGAAAACTCTCTCTCTCTCTCTCTCTCTCTCTCACACACACACACACACACACACACACCTGCCACCACTTGCCTTTACTTATTTATACATATTGCAGCTTCAGGGCTGAATAACAATACCTCTTTTCTTTACGTGTCCCTGATGTTTGATGGCCTATCTATAATCGGGGCTTTGCACACTCTGCGCAAAGCACGCCTGGTGAAAACACCCCACACAACAAAATGAGAATTCTACAACTGGGGAAAAAGTTACGCATACATGCATATATTTCGCTTACATCATGGGCTACAGTCTGTTCCTGGTAACATAGGAGATGGATGAGAGGGAATGCAGAATGCTAAAACATCCTTAGAAGTCCGTGCTGAATCCCACTCTTGCTTCTCTGGTTTCACAAAGCTCTGGCAATCTATTTTCAAGCTTACCTGAATGTTCATAAGGACTAGAGCACTGTTTTTCCCCGAAGGGATGGTAAGACACAAATGAACATTGAAGTCTATGCCAGCTGCAAAATTACACGCTTGTGGGATATAAACAACCCTTCCTGGGACTTGGATCCTTTCCCACCTCTGGGAGATGCAGCATTACAGAGCCCAGTCACAAACTTTCTGCACTGATGGGCCAACCTACTATATCAAAAGGTTAAACAGCTTTCTCCTGGACTGGGAACAATGACCCTACCTCGCTGCAAGAGTGGGTTGAGTTGATATGTAGAAGACTGAGAGTGATGCTTCATCCACGGTAGAAGCTGCTGAGCCTGTTTCATGAAGTGGTGCCGTTCCAGTACTAGAGGAAGGAAAAAGCAATAGATTTCATATCTGCCTGGCATTCAAGAGCTCCCTGTTTGGGATTTTGTAGAGTCATCTAACCAATAATGTATTTTGCATCTAACCAATAATGTATTTTGCATCTCATTTTGTAGAGTCATCTCTACAAAATAGCAAGAGCAAATAACAGTGACGGCCAGATTCCCCTGGCTGTTATTTGGGAAGGGACTGTGGCTCAGTGGAAGAGCCTCTGATTTGCATGCTCAATGCCTCAGGTTCAGTCCCTGGCATCTCCAGTAAAAAAGAACCAGGCAGTAGATGGTGTAAAAGACCTCTGCCTGACATCCTGGAGAGCCGCTGCCAGTCTGAGTAGACAACATGGAGACTGATGGATTGATGGTTTGATTCAGTATAAGGCAGCTTCACATGTGTTCATATATTCTCAAGAAATGTTCTCCCCTTTACTTAATTTATCTGGCAGTGGTGTAGACATTGTTCATAGGATCTCCATTACACCCCAGATGCTGCTGTAGTGATGTCTAGGGCACCAGGAATTATGTTTCACATGGCTCCTGATGCCCTGGACAGTTCCACAGCAGTGTTTAAGACATAACAGAAGCCCTACCATGCTCTTAGCAGGCCAACAGTATGGCAGCAAAGCAGGGCAGCAAGCCTACTATAAACATGGCAAAAAACCCTCAGGGGTCTGGGCAGGAATCTTTGATTTCAACTTTATGAACTCAGCATCATCACTAGCCACAATATCCTAGCAGACAAACTACTGGAATTTGGCCTACACAGCCATGGGTCTCAGGCAAGTGTTTGGATTTTCAGTTTCATGCTTCTAATATAAGGACATGAGCAGCTAATCTTGCAACTGTATTCATTCCAAGTTCTCCCAAACCCTTTTGCTCTCTGAAAATAATAATAAATAGCCGTGGACAACACATAAACATCCTATGGAAAACGGGGCACATAGGCAATAACTACTGAATTCTGAAATTAGAGACTCAAATTCCAAAGGTTTCCCAAGAAAACGTAGAATGTACATATTGAAGGCTATAGTGGTGCTGCAGAGAATAATCACAGTCACCCCAGTGCCCAAATCCTTCACATTATCTGGGACTTCTTAGGCAGGAAAATGCTTCTGAACACAGAGGCATTTCCTTCCTCACTACTGCACAACCAAAGCCATGATAGTCCACAACAAATAAAAACACAGATGATGCATGTTGCCACACTTGCCACATGAAGAAACCTGTATTGTTTTTTACTTTGAGTAATGATTCAGAGCTGCATAAATCCAATGCAGAGCTGCACATTTTATGAAGAACTACACATTGGGAAGCCTCTTGTCAAATTCTCCCTGCAACGCCCAGGACAACAGCATCTCAGCTGCTCCAGAAAACAACTGATTCCCTGTTCTTTAATAAGCCATCATTACTGAAAAGATCCTGATCTACATATAAGCAGTTAGCTCTCCATGTGGAAATGTAGTAGATTCTCTCCCTAGGAGCTTCTAAAACAATATTGTATATTCTGTCCCCAGTCAATGTATGCTTCTGCTTTCTGGCCATAGCCGGGCTGGAGGTGCTACCTTCTCTAGCTTCTGAGGTGTAGCCGGAGTTTCTTGACATTCTAACCTTAACATGTAATATAATCTGAGGGGTCTCTACTTCAACATGCCTGAATTGTACACAACCCGTTGTGAGGAAGCTAGAACTTGTCTACATGCTGACAGAGGAACATTACATGGCAGAAAGGAATGAAGACAGGGAGCGGCAAGAAAAAGTATGATTATATTACCGTACTTATATTTCCCAGATCTGTGCATATAGGTGACAATACATCCAGGTATGTTATTAACTGGATGTGTGTACATGTGAGTTCAAAACTCCTATGTGTAGCTGAAGCACAGAAATGTCAAGGTAGCTTGTTGGTCATTGAAATGTGTAAATAAGCAACCTAGACAGAATACTTTTTTTGGAAGGAGGGGGAATCAGTGCATGGAGTAGAAAACCTTCTTGCACTTTACCTTTTTCATTACAACAGCAGCGATCTGGACAGCAGGGACAGCGGACATGGCAACAGCAATGCTGAGGACAGCACTGGCACCAGCACACCGCAATCAGTAGTAGTAGCAGAAGGCCACCCAGGACAATCAATATCACAGTCAGCCAATCTGATTGCAAGGAGAGAGGGACCATAAAAAGGCTGCTTTACTTCTGGCTATATCTACAGATCAGGTTCCTCCCCAACCCAGCCCCAAGAAGCTTCTTCCTCCAAATCAAACGCAGACCCAAGTTCTGTTTTCAGGTTTATCATCAAAAAGATATACAAGGGAGGGAGGAGGGAGGCAAGACCAGATTGACTGTGCCAGAACAAAAGAACTCATTTATTAACAGGCATTCACATCAATTTTGGGCCAGACTGATCTTCCCTTGCTGTGTCATGGAACATGTGATTGGCATTGCCAGTGATACGCCCTACTGCTCATCTCTGCGCTCAAAAGGCAACTGGTAGTTAGTTCAAAACATAATGGGAAAACCATGTTTGTTTTTAGAAAAACTGTGGTTAGTGAAACCAGGATTTGACACACAGGCAACCAGTGAATCTTGTCTTGTCTTGAAAAATCCTGTCTTCAACACTGTTATCTTACCCCAATGAAGACATGGCTAGTATCCCAGCCTGCACACCCACCACTTGTTAGACTTTTATAGACTATGGACTAAACTAGAAGTGATTCTCATGTCCACCATGGGGCTATTGCCATTTTACTGTGATTTTAAAATGCTGCAATTCTGATCAGGCCTGCAGTATGGCAAGCTAAGGTGTTTTTGTTTCTCTCCCCTGCACTCTTTCAAGTGCCAAAACATATCTGTGTGGTATGCATGTGCGCCATTTCAGTATTTGAAACAAGAGTAGCTCAGCCTGCCACACTATGGACCCAGACAGAGCTCTACAGGCATTTTAAAAATCACTTTAGAATGGCAGTGGCAGCCCTGTGGCTAGCTTGGCCCTAAGGCTACAAATCTTCACCTTTCTTATTAGAAAGCAAACCCTATGGAATTCAGTGGAACAGACTTCTGCGACTCAGTACATGTCCTCTTGTGGACTACATTCTTTAATCTCTAAAGAAAGTAGAAGAGAAAATTATCCTAACAGGAAAGAAAACAAAATGTCACTACATACGCAAAACAATGAGCTTCACTTCTTTATCCGGGTCACCTGTTGTATCTCCTGGAGCCTCAATAGTACAATAATAGACTCCATTGTCCCACCACATCACCTCGTTGATTACAAGATCTGCACCTATGGAGGAGGAATACAATATAATAAACACTGCAGAAGTTCTTAAATTGCAAAAAGAGTTGTCTGGAAACAGAATTGGGAGAGTTCTGGAACTGCACCATTCCTGACTTCCTCAAGATACATGAAGCAATTTTCTCTCCCCTAGTATTCAAAGTAACAGAAACCCCTACTCCTAAGGTATATACATATTGGACCAACAAACAGGGAACAAAGAGCAAAGCCTTTTCCTAATGTTACATCCTAGAATTGGTATCCAGGTGTTTACTGCCTCTGGATTTGGAGATTCTCTTTAGTCATCATGGCAAGTAATAATGACATGGTCCCTTCAACATAGATATTATTCTCTTCCCAGGATAGCATGAAATCTTTTTTCAGTAACATTAGCTCTGAAAGCAATGAAGCCATAAATTGGGATTCCAACTTTTTCACACAAGATATTGGACAGTCATTAAAATACTGTACCCTCATTTCTTTAATATCTTGTTGGTGACTCACGGTTTTGGATTGTGATCTTCCGCTGCCTGTAATCAATGCCCAGCACAGGTTCATTCTGTCCTCTTTTCTGAGCTACAATGCGCACCTCCCGTTGATTGTCATTACAGTCATTGGAAGGATCCTGGCCAATAGCTAGGCCAGCCTGATAGGCTGCAAAAACAACATCCAAATGCAAAGTGAATACTGGTTTATTTATAGCCCCTCTGAGTATGCAAAATATTCACATCGTACCAGCTCTTAAACAAGCTGAAAAAGATCACACATGGTATGAACAAAACATTAACAATGGTAGCCATAAAAAAATTGGGAAGAGATGCATGGAACAGAAAATCATGAGAAAATAAATAGCTTCCGGGTTCTGTTAGTTTGTAAGCTTTTGCATTTTCCTTCAGAGAGGCAAGGCCTCAGTCCAGTAGCACTTTAAATATTAACAAAATTTACTCCTGTAGAAAATTTTGTGATTCAGATGCATAGGAGGCCCATTTTTACATACAACAGAAAGGATATTATTAGACAGGCAAAATTTAAACCTAATATAGGATGAAAAGAGATAAAACAAATATAATAGGAAGTTATGGCGCTAGAGCTGAAGTGCTAATTATTCCTATTGTATCAGCTTTTCTCTTTTCATTGTGCACTAACTTTTACAGAGTGTCTATCTGACAACAGCTGGGAGTTCCCAACACTCATTTTGAGTGAACTGATCACACTTTAGATTGGATCTTGTTTTAAACCAGCCTGTCTTTGTAACAACTTTCCCCTTCCTGTTTGATGGATTTAAACATCTGTGCATCTGTGATGGACTGCCAATGGTTAATGCCTAACAGAGTCTGAGAACCTTTGAGTGATAGGCTATCCGAACAGAATTCTGCTGAGAGAGTCAGTTAAGTAATGACAGTCAGGAACTGAACAGCTGAAGAAGAGACAGTTAAGCATTGACTGTGAAGGAGGCTAAGAGAGTGAGTGGATCAAGGAGGATCCTCATTCAAGGCAAAAAAGGAAAATAGCTTCTATAAAGAGAAGTGATCTCTCTACAGTCAAAAGGGGAAATAGCACCCTTTTAAGTCTGATGAGATCAGTGCACTGAAAAAATGTGTCACAGTGGTTTGAGAGAGAGGCTGAAAAGGTCAGCCACATCAGGTCAATTGTGTACCTTTCCCACTTGGTCAGAAAAATTCGATGCAGCCAGGAGCCAGTAGTGATAAAATAGTACACACAATTGAACTATTACTATAGGAAAGTGTACCTGACCATGAAAGCAAACTATCAAGATGAGTCCTCTGATTACTATCTTTGCTTTTGGTCACAGACAATAATCATCAAACCATTTCATCTTGGTGAATTTATAAGAAGTGACTGTT
Source organism: Gekko gecko (assembly GCA_029375565.1). NCBI lineage: Eukaryota > Metazoa > Chordata > Lepidosauria > Squamata > Gekkonidae > Gekko > Gekko gecko. The sequence continues at coordinate 47,756,869 of JAPDNY010000004.1, forward strand.
GCACTGTAACGTCAGCAGCCATTCTGTAGTACCATTTGTTTGACCACCGAGGAAGGCCAATGGGCCAAAAAAATGTATGGTCAGGGTCAATAACAGTCATTTTTGGTTGTCATCATACAATTTGATTTTTACAATTTGATTCTTAATTGAGGCTGTCACTAGGGCCAATATCTGTTTTGTTAATTTACTTTGTAATAAATGCATGTATATTTTTGTATATCTGTCAATATTTAATGTTTTTAACTTGATTAACATAATTATTGAACCTATATACTTAGTTCTTCTTAACCTTGTTTGTTCTTACATCTACAGCATGCCTACCTGGTCTTTAAAAGTATTCACTCGTTCTAAAAGAGAAAATATTTCATAGCAGTTTTATCAATACTCCCTCACATTTCCAATTTTTCTGTCAGAAAAATGGGGGGAAGGCCTTGGAGAAAAATGGAAAGCAAACCCAGTTTCTTTCCAAAATTTTCTAGCCCATCACATCTCTACACCCACCTCACCTCCAAGGGGGGGTGTGGGGAGTGCACAGGACATTGCTTGAGATGAAGATACATCAGATTTGGTGAAAGAAGATGAAAGAGCTCTCTTGCCTGGGGAGCACCCTTCCTCCTGCCACTCTTTGTAGAGGATGCTCCTTAACACCACCATTTGCTAGAACTCACCAACAGAATAATAATCAAAGATGGGGTCCTTGCAAAAGGACTTAAAGCGCCAGGTAACTAGCACATCCTGTAGCTGCGCAGAGGTGCTGTAGTCACACCTGAGAGTCACAGAAGCAAATAAAGTTGTATAGCGCTCAGTAACTGGCACAGTCACCAAAAGGGAGAAACAGCCTGCAATGAAGAACACAAGAAAACAATTTTAAATATACTTTAAAGTGGCATGAAATTCTACCCTTTGGGAAATATTTGTCAGCAGTCCCCAAACCCAGCAAGGATGCACATTATTCATCATTATTCATAGTAGTAAAAGAAGAGCGAGTTAAATGCAACTTTCAAAAGGGCTGGAATATCACTTTGGTTATGATTACTGGCTGGCACTTTGCAGGGTGTCTAGCAGTAGGTGATGGGGGGAGGGGAAGCAAACCTGACAGCTGCTGGGCAATCAGTCTGCCTGTCCCCAGACTGCTGTCTTACATCTCTAGATTGACAAGGCATTGGAAGGCAGTGTCAATGCCAAAATCAGAAACATAAGCTGTCAAAGGAAGGGAAAGAATGCACAGAGACGGGCCTTATCCAGGATGTCCTAATGGTTAGGAAAAGCCTCAGCTTTGTGATATGGAAGTGTAATAATTTTAAAACACAGGGCAAGCAGCTTCTCCAGGCTGCTAGGGCGGTAGCAAGTCTATGTTTGGAAACCATACCTGCTACAACTAAGAACATTCATATTTAGCCCGGCTAGGCTGTATAATTTGTTTTACTCTAACAAAACTACTCAGATTCATACATTCAAAGCGAGGTGACTCTCCAAATAAAAGCAAGCCCAGGATGAAATGGGATAGGACGTTACAGAGGTACACAACTTCCTCCTGTATTTGCTTGTTTCATTTTATTCCACATTAGGTTTTATATTTTGCCTAACTACCACTGGGAACGTCTCACAGCCATTCAGAGAATGAACTGATTGCTCTTTTAGATTGGATCTTGTTTTGAATCAGCCTTCTTATAACTCCCACCCATTTCCTTTGTGCCTATAAATTGGCCTGATTTATACTCCCATACTCCTGATGAAGTAAATTCTGACTCACAATCTCTGCTGGAATAAATTGTTAATCTTCAAAATGCCATTGGATGCCTATTTTATTCTGTTCATACAGATTAACATGGCTCACCATATGGAATCGAATTTAGACAAGCCTGTATTTTAGTCACTTTTTTGTCTTACTGGTAATGGGGGGGGTGTAAGTATGAGATGCATTAAATTTGGCTCCAGAACATGGCCTGACAGATTTACATAAGTTTAAGCACACATTATGGCAGCTGTACTACTGTGTTTCCTTATCATGGAAAAACAAGATAACACAAAAAAGTGATAACGGTATTACCACCACCAAAGATAGCCATACCACTTGAGATAACATAATATAAACATGTGCTGCACTGGGCAGGCAGAATAGCTCAGATGAACCACACCTGGTAGGAACTGCCTTTAATTGTAATCCACCCACAAAGGAATAAATAGGTAGAGATTTTAAGTAAGGTGAGTATATTGGTTATCCCCCTTACCCCTTAAGATCCTCTTTTTTATAGTGCAACAAAACCAGAAAGTTTAGAAAACAAGTATGTCATCTCTTGGCAATTTTACCTCTGTGGATTCAAATTAAATTGTTTTAATTAGTATTTCTTAGATGAATACACTAGAGAGGTTACAGAAGATACAGATTGCCAGTCATATTCCTTTAACCCTATGGAAGGATGGTGGCTCAGTAAACGAAATGGAAGTCCCTACAATTAGCAATCTGAGATTAAAGAGATAGCAGCAGAATAGACAAGGGAAAGGGTACAGAAGGAATTGACCTGTCAGCCTTACAAGCTCTACTTTCGCCTCTATAATTTTGGTATACTTGGTGCAAAGAGGACCTTGCTCTGTCCTTCACCTTCCAACATAAGGTGCATGAGCTTTGACAGAGGAGTGAACCTCATCCTCCCCTCTCCCCTTTTGCAGATGGGATGTGTATGTGGAAAATGTTTTGAATAACTCTTAAAGAACCATCTTGAAGACTGCATCTCCAGGTCCCTTTGGAATACAATTTGATCTGAAAAGTCTTCAAAAGCAGAGGAGATTCTGATTCAATTGCAAAATTTGATTGCATCAGATTTTGCAATCATCTCTACTATGTACTGTTTTATCTATGGATTACACAGTTATTCACAAAGCATGTTAACAAAGAAGGTACCATTAGGTAATGAGATGTTGTGTCCTGTATTTTTCATAGGTTTTTCTGATTTTTCTGTTTTCCTGCTTTTACAAAGCTCCCTCTAAGGAAACCAATTATACAAGAAATCTGCATATGCTAATAATAAAATACACAGTGTGCACTATTACAGAAAGAATTTAAGAACTGATGTTAAATATACCTTCAACAATATATCAAAAACTATTTAAACTGGGTTTTCCTATGACTAGTTTGAAACACCAGAAGAAATTCCTGATGTGAGGATATTGAAAAACTGACTTTTGCAAAGAGATCTCTATGTTACGAATGAGTTAGTACAGCCAGGGGATATAATCTTCAGGGGGGCAGGGGAGTTTAAGTCCCCCCCAGCATTTCCCACTGCGGGTAATGCCCTCTCCAGGCTGCCAGGTAGCATCATGATGGGCTTAGGCTATCATTCAGTTACTCTTGTCTGTCTTTGTAGCAACTTAGCAAGTTCATAGGAGACACAGGGCTGGTTTTGTTGGTTTTTGTGAAGGGAGGGGGCTTTCAGGTGATAATAATGTCTGTGAAGAAACAACAAAGAGGCAGGAGGGAAGGATTAATGGAACGTGAAATCCATATAGCAATAAGAAGGCTGTAATAGTTGGATGGAAGAATGTTTTTCCTGTAGCCTGAAACATAAACTCTAATGTAAGTAATGGATCAAGAGAATTATGGTTTGTCTTCTCAGATGGGACAGTAATAATTCTAATATCACTGTGTACTGGTGGGCCCTGCCTTAGACAAATAAATGGTTCCATTTCTATTTTATCTTTAGCTACTACAGGCAGAGGTAGAAGAACTGGTTCCCCAGAGATGGCAAGATTATTCTACTACCTAGAACCTCCTTTAAATACACAAATATTTCTATCTCCATTCTATATTTAGCCTGGTGTGTTTGGGGGCTGCAAAAGCATGTTGCCCAAATATTGGAAGTTGTGTGCTGGGAGCTGAGCTGAGGACTGTGGCCCAAATGGTGAAAGGTAAGTTGATTTTGGTATCCTGGGATCTGCTTTAGAGAAAAATAAATGGAGAACATGGGAATATTTCTGTCTTCAGCTACATTTGTTCATCTCTGTGTCTGTAGAGGATGGGGGCAGGGATATAAAGCTGGTTCCCCAAATACGGAAACTGAGATAATTCTGCTGTCCTAGACCCCACTTCTAACTAAACAAATGCCCTCATATTTTCAGGCCAGGGTATCTGAGAAGCCAGTATTTACTCTGGGTTCTGAAATTCATGTGAACAATCATACTGAGCATCCAGTACGTGAACAAGATATTTGTCAGTGTTGATCTAAAATTGGGTAGATTAGAGTTCAAATCCCAATTTAGCCATGGAATTCACTCGGTGATCTTGGACCAGTCACACACTCTCAGTCTAACACACCTCATAGGGTAGTTGTGGGGAAAAGGGGGGGGAGAACTATTCATTTCCATACATAAATGAAATATTTGCCTCAGTGAAGGAATTTATGACATTTTTCCTCTCATGTTTCATAGACCTCTTTCTTTGAGATTCAGACTATTACAAGTGAAATTTATATATATATATATATTATATATTTTAAATCCACATGATTAATAGTTGATAGCAGGTAGTTTTTGAAAATATAAATTTCATATCAAAATAATTTAATACGGATTACTGAGCACTGTGCCCCACCCAAAGGGACTGGGGAGTCCACATTCCTGAGCACAGCAGCAATTAACATGATTCTGGGATTTTAATATTTTTGTAAATATTAATATTTTTGGATTTTTGGATGACCTGGATGGCCCAGGCTAACCCAATCTCATTAGAGCTTGAAAGCTAAGGAGGGTTGGCCATGGTTAGGATTTGGATGAGAAACCTGCAAGGAAGCCAAGGGTTGCTACGCAGAGGCAAGCAATGGCAATCCACCTCTGAACATCTCTTGCCTAGAAAACCATAAATCAGCTGTGACTTTATGGCATAAAAATGAAAAATAAAAATGACTGGAATGCAATAGACTGCAGTTTCTCTTATTAGACATCTGATTTCACTAGCTATCACATCTTATTTGTAAATCCCTAGTTTAGTGACATTATCACTGGTGATATATACAATGCTCAGTGTTCCCTCGAAGGTGAGCAATTGCGCCGTGGTGCACTCATTTTTACCCCTCAGTGCGGAGTTCATTATCTCAGTACAGGGGTACTTCCTCTGTGGGTGTGGCTCCACCCCCAGCCAGTGCCTGTGGGCTCTATAAAGGGGGATGCTGGCACCCAGCATCCCTCCTTCTGCCACGGGGCTGTCGTCCTGCTCCCTGCCCCATCGCCGTCTCCCTCCCACCAACGCTGCTGCAGCCAGCCTGCCTGCAAGGCTGCACAAGGCAAAGGGAGTTGCCATCCCCCCCACTGATCTGGTATGGCCGGAAGGTGGCCGCCGGCTCCTGCCCTCACTGTGGGAGGCCCGAGAAACGACTGAATCCGAGGCGGGGGTGAGGGGTATAGCCGCAGCAGCTCCCAAGCCTCTCCTCATCCATGGCAAATCCTTCATGGCTGGAAGGCCCCCCTGACTGGCTTCTGCAGCAGAAAGGAAACTATGCAATAGCCACTAGGCTCCTGACCTTGCTATGGGAGGCCAGGGAAACGATTGAGGCAGGGGTGGGAGGATATGGCCACTGTCAAGCCTCTCCTCCCCCCACCACACCCCAGGAAATATGCAGATCTTGATACCAGGCCCCGAGCAGGCCGGCAGAGAGGATGCTCCAGGAGGCAGTTTCTTCCCCGGTGTGTACAGGGCAGATCCCAAGCCTAGGGTACTCATGGGAGTGGCCAGTTGTAGGAAGATTCTTTCTCTTTCTTTTTTCTTTCTCCCACTTTCTTTTCCTCCCTTCTTCCACTCCTCTCTCCCCATCTATTTGCTTGCTTTCCACCTCTCTCTTTCTCCTCTCCCCATCTATTTGTGTTCTTTTCCCTTCTTTCCTTCCTTCCTTCCTTCCTGTGTTTTTTTAAAATGTAGGCTCGCTCACAACTTTAATCCTAGTAGGTCTTTTGGCTCACAGAGTAGAATTTTGGCTCATAAGACTCCACTGCTTAGGGGGAACATTGTCAAGGCTGCCTCCTAATATTTACCTAGCTCCCCATCCAAGTACCTCAACCTCTTCCAGGTTCAGTCCCTGGCCTCTCCAGTTAAAAGATTCAGATAGCAGCCAGCAGATGATGTGAAAGGCATCCTCCCAAGATCCTGGAGTACCACCGACAGTCAGAGCACTCTACACTGGCCTTGATAGACCAGTCTCATTCCATATAAAACAGTTTTATAAAAGGAGCAGGACTGTAGTCTATTCCTAGGTTTACTGCATGTTTTATCCTGCTTTTACTGCATTGCCTTCTGCGTTTGTAGTTCCATTTTCTGCTTTGTTTACGGTATCTCAAGCTAGATACATTTTTATTTTGCATCGTTTTTCTAACTTTTGCAATCCTGGTCCTAATGCATTTTGTATTGGGTATCTCATACTGCCTGACTGATTTGTTTTATATTATGCGACCCGCTTTGAGTCTCCGTGAAGAAAGCAAATAAATGAAACAAATGTTCACATGCCAATATATTAGCCATCAATGAGTTCACTTCATATATCTAAGAACAAGGACTGTTGTCTACAGAAGGTTATACACAAATGAGCTCATAAACTACAAATCCCTTAAGTCATGTAGTGGTGGTGGAAAATGCTATCAAGTGACCCCATAGGGTTTTCAAGGCAAAAGACATTCAGAGGTGGCTTGCCATTGCCTGCCTCTGTGCTTTTGGTGTAAGCTTTAATGTTTAACTAGAAACACAGGAAGCAGCTCTTGCACAGAAAAGGTAGAATGTGGCACATGGGATTTAAAAAAATGCCTACAGTACTGTACAGCTCCTAACACCCTGTTAACTTTTTTGGAGCAGTCTGGGGAAACTGCCTCCATTCAGACAGGATTTGTTTTTAATACTTTATACAGAAAATGGACTGAAAACCCACAAAAATTACTAATTTGTTGAAGCCACTGATCACACTCACTCAGAAGCAATTCCTATTGAAATGATTCCAATGGGATGGATCTCTAACCAACTATATTTAGTTAGAACTGCAGCCTTCTCTAAATACCTACAGCACCTTTTCATCAGTTTTCTACCAGAGATTAATCTGGTTAGTCTTTTGAACTTTTCTCTTACAGAAAATATTTGGGTACATATACTGCATCTGATGAAGTGAACTTCTGACTCACAAATGCTTATGCTAGAATAAATTTTGTTAGTTTTTAAAATGCCACTAGTGTACTGTTTTATTATAATACGAAGTTACTTTGCTTGGTAAAAAATGTGAATTGATTGAAGCAATAGCCTTAGGTAGCTTTCACAAGTGGAATAGGGTTATAATCCTGAGAACCTTTTTTTTTTTTTTTTTTAATAACATTTTATTAATAAATGCAAAAAAGGAAAATAGCAATTAACAAAACAGGTAAGTTGGAGTATACACGAAAAGAGTGTTAGAGTTACTAAAAAGAGTATTACATTTTCAAAGTTACAGTATCAGTTTACATTTTTCAAATCAAGGAGACATTCACATCTTACCATAAATTTAAGTCATTAACTGTAGTAGGGATTTCACCCTGATCAATTAAATATTCCACAATAGGGAACCAAATCATAGCGTGATCTAAAGAAGATTTGTATACATCTCTTCCATCTACATTTTCCGTTATTTTTGACATCATATAGAACTTCCAAAGTTTAGCATGCCAATGATGTTGTTGAGGACTTTTAGTGTCTTTCCAAAATAAGGCTACTGCATTTTTAGCTGCTGCCAACAAAATGGCTATTCTTTTCATAGTATTACTAGATTGTATATGCATTTGCCATCTATTTAGTAGTATATGTTCCACTGTGCATTGCAATTCATAACCAGTTATATTTTTAACCTGAGTTATTATTTCTGTCCAGAACAGCTCTAGTTTTGGGCATTCAAGCCAACAATGGACATAATTTCCCACACCTCCACATTTCTTCCAACATGCAGGAGAAACAGCAGATGTTATATGCGATAATTTCTGAGGTGTTAAATACCAAAAAGTAAGTATTTTAAAAGTTTGTAATTTTATTTCTATAATATTCGTATTAAAGGGAAACGTCCTCCATATGTAGTGATCCTGAGAACCTTTAATAAAGAAAGTTTGTAAACAGAAACTTGATCTATGGCAAAATTCCCAAATCAACATTAGGTCCTACCAAAACATCACAGAGTAGAAAGCTTTTCAAGGTCCCCATCAGGATGGATTTTTCAGAAAAAACAAGCCAAAAAAAAGAGAGAAAGAATTTCAAAGCATACATGAAACAACTATCTTAGGAATTTACTAGGGAGTTATTCAACACAGTATGATTTACTTCCAAAAATACATACACACAACAGGACACATAAATCTTCAACAACAAAATTGCAGCTTTTATTTGGATGTTTGAGTGAAAAATATCAATGCAGAACAGAAAGTGAAGACAGCTGAATAATATTCAGATTTACATTTTAAATATATTTACCTGGAAGCAACCTACTGAAAGTTCTCACAAGAAGATTTTCTACAAATAAACCATAGAATAGGCACATACTTGATTGCTAGCCTGAAATCTTCCCAGCACAGAAATCCCTCATAAAAGTGAAAGGATTTTACAATTATCCCCATACGGGTTAAGAAGAGAAATGCTGGAGGGATTACCTACCTGCCTGGTTAGCCTGATGAGAAAATCACAGCAACAAAAGCAGCAACAGGTGGGGCAAAATTCAGGTAGGGGGACACCCACCAGTAGCCAGTCAGACAACAACAACCGAAAAAGCGAAATGTTTAGGAGGTAGCCATCCCACCCACGACTCACCTGTGGAGAGCCAGGTAAGGCCGAGAAGGAGCACCTGCTGTTCCCATTGCCAGTTCCAGGCCATGGCGCCTCCTCCCATTGCTCGCAGCCTCTCTTTGGAGCCTCACCCCGCCTCAGGTGCTTTTCCTAGTTGAACAAGATACCGGCCGGGGTGGGGGCTGCTGTTATTTGGCGTCTGCGGTCCCCCCTGGGGCAGCTAGCTCTCTTTTTCGGGCAAGGAGCCCTTAAACGCTGCTTGCAGCCCCTTTCTTCCGGGTCTCTCCCCTGGAGCTCCTCCGACACCTGTTGCCCCGGCACTTTTGCATTCCCTCCCGCGGCGGGCGCCCTGCACCTACTCCCCGCAAGGTGCACCGCGCCTCCGCCTCCCGGGCAAGCTCCTCCTCTGTTCTCTCGGCCTTGGCTTGCTGCCTGCGGCTCTTCCTCCCACCCGAGGGGGCGCCCTCCATTCTTAGTTCAGTTAGAAAGGAAACTTGCCCTGGAGCCGGCGTTTTGTACTGTGAAGATAAAACAGGAGTCCTGGAACATCTTAACAAGCTAACGCTTTATTTCAAAACAAGTTTCCTTAAGCCAGCTCCAGCTTGAAGTGTTTGGCTTCTCCAACAGGCCTGAAGAAAAATGTACTGTTCTTTCAGCGGAACGATTCATGTGGGTTGCCGTGTCGGTATGAAGCAACAGAACAAAAATCGAGTCCAGTGGCAACCTGAAGACCAACAAAGTTTAATTCTGGGTATGAGCACATGAAAGCTTATACCTTGAATAAAACTTTGTTGGTCTTAAAGGTGCCATTGGACTCGAATTTTATTCTCGTTCAGTGGAACGGTATTTACCCTCACGTCTAGAAAAGCTTCAACTGCTGCCCATTTCCACACATTAATCCTCTATTATAAAAAAGGCAGGACATTTTTCTTCAGGCTTGCTAGTAATCTTTTCACGTTTACGTCCATTTCTACCTCTACGACACATCTCTACTTCAACTATGAAGGCAAAGGGGAGGGGGGAACCAGACGTTACAAAAGAAAGGTTAGTTTAAAGCAGCATCCAAACGATTATCCTTGTATTCTGAAGTAAGCGCTAGTGCGTTCAGCGACATTTCCTCCAAACTGAGTGTGCGTTGCGATTTCAGCCCAATCCCCCATTGAGAGCTCCAGGTAGCAAACTTTGTATAGCCTCAGCTACTCATTGCTTCTGAAAGTTCTTTCTTAAACCAGGAACAAACCCGGGTAAATTTAGAACTACATTTCCCAGAAATCATAGCGCGGCTGGTTGCTTGGCAACCGGCATAAACCGGCTATGGAGCCGAAGGGGGAGAGCGAGGCAAAAGGTACGAGATTATGAACATAGATTTCTTCCTTCTTTGCGCTCGTCCACCTTTCAGCCCGTTTATTGGGAGGAGCTGCCTCCAGGGAGCCCCCCTTCACCACCGAAATTTTCTTTCTCTGTAAAACGGAGCCAATGCACTTGGACCGCTCGTTTCCAGACTACAAGGAGGCTGAGACGGTCCCTTCAGTCTTTCTCCGAGTCTGAGTATTAGCTGATTACTTTTCCTTTAAAGGCGATCAGGGTTCCTAATGGTTCCTCGCCCCCCTCCTCCGCATTTTTGTAAAAAAACATAGCAACACAGTGAGGTGGGTTAGGCTGGTCAGTAGGACTGGTCCCACTTCTCATAATAATAATAATCAACCAGATTCAGGTGGGGTAGCCTGTTGGTCTGAAGCAGAAGAACAGAGTTTGAGTCCACAGTGGCACCTGTAAGACCAACAAAGTTTTATTCAAGGTATAATGTTTCGTGTGCACCCACACTTCTTCAGATACAATGAAATGGTAGTTACCAGTCCATACCTATAGGTAGAGGGTGAGCAGCGAATTAGCATACAACATAATGAAGATGTTTAACAGGTTCAAGGACCAAACAGGAATAACAAGCTTAGTTTGTATGGTTAACATTTGTTTGGGTTTAGTTCCGGGGGAAACATAGTGAAGGAAATAAATATGTCAAAATTGGAAATTGATGGGCAGATGTATCCTTAATTGTGGAATGCTGAGAGTAATTAACTGAGACCCTGCCATTATGCTCCATCCATCTCCCCTCAAGCATGGAGGTAACCTTACAGCATCTTCTTCTTTGAAGTAGGGTGATTGGCTGTGTGGCATTATCTCTCCTGTCCCCAGACCAGAGAAATACATTCCAATCTACCATTCCAAATTACATTACATTACAATTTACTATTCTAGTCTACTATCCCAAATATAAAATAAAGAGGATGTATGGCCCTTCTGGAGGACTGGTGAGAATACAGATCTAAGGACTGAATGAGATTAGCACATGTAGTGAGCAAGGCTCCCAATAAGCTGTGGAGTATTTGAGCTGAAATTCTACCTTGTGAGCTACTGGCATTTAAGTTGTGACCTGGCGACTTGGCTACTGCATAAGTTAGTTCGCTCTGGAGCCATCCTTCCTGAGCTAAGGCAAAAATGTGTGAGCTGGGGGCTAAAAACTGTGAGCTGGCTCACACTAACTCAGCTTAGAGGAAACATTGGTAGTGAGATAAGAAACCAGTATTCCTGCTAACATCTTTATGACCGACTTGGAGCAATGCTTCCTAAACTCCCAGCCCACTCATACCTCTCTTATACTTGCAATACATTGATGACATTTTTATTGTCTGGACATATGGTGAAGGAGGCCTGGACATATTCCATCAGGCATTCAATGACTTTCACCCCACCATCAACCTGACTATGAACCCCACCATCAACCAGACAATCTATGCCAGTTTGGTGTAGTGGTTAAGTGTGCGGACTCTAATCTGGGAGAACTGGGTTTGATTCCCCACTCCTCCACTTGCAGCTGCTGGATGACCTTGGGCAAACCATAGTTCTGACAAGAGCTGTCCTTGAAAGGACAGTTCTTGAAAGAGCTCTCTCAACCCCACCTACCTCACAGGGTGTCTGTTGTGGGGAGGAGACTGTAAGCCACTCTGAGACTCCAAGTGAAGGGTAGGGTATAAATCCAAACTCTTCTTCCTCTTCTTCTAACTCTTTAGCACAGTTGCAAAAATTTTCTGTGGAGTATATGTGTTGCAGGTTTCTTGTTAGTGGATCCAGCCAGACTTGTGATTCTATTTGCAGACCAGGATGAACAACCAGGACAAGGGGCTTCACGTACAGAGAGTCAAAATGAAGGAACAAAGAAAGTGGCTGAAGGTAAGCACTGTTTTCTATTTCATATGGACTGTGTGGCTTCAGGTAGCATTTACTGTGTAACAGATACACATGCTGTAGGATACAACATATTTTGGAATAAGCATCTCTTAGCAGTCATTTTGTATGTTCAGTGTTCAGATATTGAAGGACATAGAACAAATGGTTAAGTATATACATATTTTTCTCTAGATTGGTTTTCCAGGGCTTCAGTAGCTGTCCTGTATTCAGGCTCCTGAGAAATGCAAAAGGGCTGGTTTCTTGTTATATTTTGTGGCCATCAGTCGCTATAAGCATGACAAAAAGCACATGGATGTGTAATGTAATACATATATCTGGGTTGGCTGTCCTTGGATAGTACTATTTGTCTGTACTGCTCTAATATGAAATGTCAGTAGGAAACCACAGCTATCTCTGTGGAGGGCTTCAGCCACTTGCTGCTGTCTTCCATGTAAATCTGACCTTGGGAACAATCAGGGCATCATAGCTGCCCTTTTGAATTGTCCATCAGTGTATTGATAATTCATTTCAATTCTTTCTTAGTTTTAGGTTTATTTTAATTTTGCCAGCATGCTTGGCATCTCAGTCTTAATTCAGGTTGCTAGACGGTTCTAGATACGTGGTAAAGTTTGCCACAGATGGTTTGATTTTCTAGATAGCAAACTAAAGGACAAAACCTTTCTTAGACTACCCCTTTGAAACTAGACGTCTCTAAGCTCAGTGGGTATTATTAGTAGCCCACACAGAGATGTTCATTTCTTTTGCCATTGCATAGGTCAGTTTCACTGTATCTTATAATGAAGAATTCCCTTCCACGATGCCTTATTTAAATTACTTTTATTTTCAAGGGAGACAAGTAAAAAAATTAGCATCTTTGTTAAAGGAAAGTAGAGAGGATAATTCTCTTGTTTGCAGAAAAAACATCATTTGCTGAGAGAGAAGAAAAGCCAGCTGAAGATGATGAAGAGTATTTCAGTTCTGGAAGTGAAGGTGAGTGTTGCCAGCAATCTTTGATCCTGAGACTTGCATATTAAAGTCATCCTCTCCCTTTTTCAACTATTTTGGGCAGCTTTTCTCATGTTCTAAACTTAAGTATGGAAGTAACATCCTAGGGTTAGTGGGCTCAGGCTCCAAGCCACAGGGTTTTTCTAATACAGTGTCAGTCATCCAAGAATCCTCTTCACCAATAAAACAGGTAAAAAGGTGTTCAATTATAGGTAGCCCATCCATTTTGACTTGTTTCTTATATCTTCATACTGGAGTGGCAATTGTACCACTGACTTTTTTTCAAGTGGGTTCAGAATGCCTCCTAGGTCTACATCTCTTTCAAAGAGACATCCCCCCCTTCCCCAGTGTATAGTATGTGGATAGTCTTATTTCATTTTTCCTCTTAGACTTCTTCTCAACTTATGTGATAATCAAGCTTTGCTAATTTCTGGGCAGGCTGATACATGAATGCCGTTCAGTTCCAGTAGTGCTATTTTTCTTCCAAATGCCACTCTCTACTCCAGTAATCTCATTTCACTCCAGCAGTGTATAAGCTGAAGTCCTATGCAGACTTTGAGCAGATTGGTCCTTGGCTTTCCTCTCTCCACTCTGTTAAAGCCTCAAAGGAATGGTTTATTTTTTTCTCTCTATACGTTTAATACTTATTGTCTGTCTAGAAATGCCTTATTTGTCCTTACTCTGAAGTAGGGTTATCAGGTCCTACCTGGCTTCCAGCAGGGGGACTTGTGACCCTTCCTGTAGTTCTTGATGATGTCACCCGGGAGCGACGTCGTCGTGTTTTTGACGTTGGGGGCGACGCTCTAGGTTTTGGGGCCTCACCCAGGTGATGTCATTGTGCTACGCTATTGGTGCCGGCAGGGGGCTTCTCAAGGGTGGGGCTTCCCTCACCAACCAGCTGGGCCACAGCAGGTTGGGCCTCCCGAAATCAGGGGATCCCCTGTCCCCACTGGCAGAATGGCAACCCTACTCTGAAGTAAGTTCCATTGATCTCAGATGGAGCTTCCTCCCAAGTAAAAGCGTACAGGATCACAACTTTATTCTCACAATTTTAGATCCAAGAGTATTTTACAATTATAGACATTTGGTTGAAGGTTTCCAATAATCTGAAAAAATCATTCTACATAGTATTGGTTTGTTGGAGTCACAAAGTCATTACAAACATATCACATAGCTACCCATATCTTATCTGTCTGAAAAGTAGGTTCTCTTCTTTATGTTGCTGTTTTTGAAATCCAGAAGAAGAAGAAGAGGAAGAGGAGCAAATAGAGACTGTAAAGCCTCCAGAACCAGTGAAAAAACCAGTAAAGGTAGAGAAGAAAATCTCCGAAACCTTCTTTTATAAATATGAAGATTTGTGTTCCCTCCCGTATGTGACTCCGGATTCTGGGATACCATTTGGCCTGCTTGCTCTCGTGTATCCACTTTCTTCCATTGTGTATGAATTTAGGGTTTGAATTTACTTTTATAATAAACACAGTATGGCATGTTCAAACCTCATCCCAACTAGAGCATATTGAAAATACAGATAGAAATAATAATTTGGAATAGTGAATAGAGTATTCTAGCATATCATACAGGGATTTTGTGAAGATAAATTGGCAGCCCGGGTGGGGGGCACATATCCTGGTTAGAAGAAGGATAAAGTACAAATATGACAAACATATAAAGCCAGTTCAAGGAAATTTGGAATTGTGTACTGCTGCTGATTTTAATGTTACATTTTAATACCACAGTGCTACAAAGGAATATTGTGCAGAGTCTTATGTTTTCACCATAATGCTGATAGAGGTAAAGGGGTGCATATCATAGTCTCATTTGTTAATAGTTGGGATCTATACACAGACTTGTGGAGTGGGACTTTCCTGCTTTCCTGTCCTGTTATGGTCCACTGAAACTCCCCAAATCTTCTTCTCAGAGTGATGGCGGTATCAGCAGACCCTTGTGAATAGGGGAAAAAAAGGGAATGGCTGTCTGTAGTTGGAAGGAGGGGATTGGTGGAAAACGCTGCCCCCACCTCCAAAGATTTAAGTGACATTAAATATTTGAAACTGCATGGCTGGTCGTTATATGCCTTTATTATTAACTTTTATTTGTTTGATAAAGGAACAGCAAAGAAGGCAACAGCTAACTGTGTAGCACAGATGGATCTTTGTTGATTGACAAAGGAAGAAGTGGACTTTGAAAAGAGTTGTCAATGAAGTGGGAGCTGGTTTGATTCACAAAAAAAGGGATGGATCTCTGGCATAAAAAGCCTCTTGGGCAGGAATAGTAGAAGGGATCAGTGGAGGTTAGGTACAGATAACTGTGCTCAAGAAGGGATGAGTGTGAGGGAGCATAAGGAGGTGAGGAAAGATGTAGAGTATTGATCCTCAAACTATGTGGAGTGTAAGAGATCGAAGTGTACCTTGAAAAAGCCACTACTTTTCATGCATCTGGCTGCCCATCTCCACATAAAACTGCCTTATCTCATACCACTCGTCTATCAACATCAGTATTGCCAATTCTGGCTGCCAGCAACTCTCCAAGGCCTTAGGCAGAGGTGTTTCACATCACTTACTACCTGATTGTTGTGCCAGGAATCAAACCTGGGACCTTCTGCATACAAAGCTGATGCTGTACAACTGAGCCATGGTCAGAGGTACAGCCTTCTGAACCCTCAGGCAGGTATACCACAGGTCACAGTTAGACCCCTCAGACTGTGGACACCCCGGGTAGTGCTAGCCCTCTGCACATTGTTATCTGGGAAACCATGTCATCCCAAGGGAGGAGACAACATCTCAGTTGGCTTCACCAGCAACTGGTGTGGTGAACGCCTTTGCATTTTCTAAAAAAAAGAAAAGAAAACATTGTCAAATTACACAGTGCTTGAGTTCTGCAGAGTACTGAGCTGTATTAGTAATATAATCGAGCCAGAAGTATTGAGAAGTGTTTTAAAAGGATGGATAGGAATAGGCTACACATTTTAAAAATTATTAATCTTTTTCCATTTTATTTGTATATGAAAATACTGTGGCCCCAGCTATTGAATACAACTTTCAGATAAGCTTCTTAATTAGAGTAGCATAAGGTATATATTGAATTCCCCACCCTCTTTTGAAACTGATATCTTTATTATTACTTGAATGAAATCACCCTAAATGATAGCATCACTTATGTTCCTTAGTGACAGTTCCTCAGGCACTCTTTTGGTTATGACTGCACTAAACGGGCAAACCTCCAGGTGATGGATAGTTCAACCCTCCTTTACATAGCTGGCAACCAGGTAGTACTTCTGGACTTGAAATTAAGGTATCAAAGATACCTTCGAAGCTCAAGTGGTGGAGGGATTGGAATCATCACGGTAAGACAATTCATTTTAACTTGGAAGATCTTTTGCTTGAGTTCACCTTTAGTAGTAAAATGAGCAGGGGTGTTTGTTTGAGCGACTTTTAATCTCTCATTGAGAAATATTTTGGCCTGTAATTCACAGTGCAGCTGTCTGTTCCTATGTTCAAGACTTGTCGTAAATTTTATGTTGCCTTAAATTTTATCTTATATAGTAGTGGCACATGAGTTAAGTTGCCTCTCTGATACCTTTTATTTTAAAAGAAATAGGAAGCCACTGGTTCTAGTGTTGTTCTATGGATAACAAAGAAATTTAGATTAGCTCCCCTGAGCAGGTTCTCTGGAGAGGTGGTATATAAATTTTCCAAATAATAAAGTTAATTAATAAAGCATAAATTAAACAATAAAGTTAATAATGTTTCCAAATAATAAAGCTCAGACACAGTTGGAATTTGTAGACCAAACTGTGACTTGGTTCCACAATTTGTTTCACAATGGCTGCTGTCACACGTGCCAGATAACGCGGGACAGGGGGGAGTTGAGGCTATTTGTGCCGTTGCAATTTGACCTGCCCCTATGCGATCAGACGTGGCGGCAATGAACCAGATTTTTTCTTGTCGGCGAGTGTTTCCGGTGCGCTTCAGCAAGGAAGCAGGGACGCAATAGGAGCGTGATGGAGCAATCACACACAGACAGTCCGTCTGTGTCCCGTCGCAAACCATTCGGTAGTGGACTTTCCGAGGTACTTTTAAGCTCCGCATCTTCAGCTGGACGATACGGGTTGGGGATGGGTGCGTGATGCTCACCAGATGTGTCCATGTGATCGTGTCCCCAAACTCTCCCGTGGCAAATTCTGCATGTGATCAGAGCCAGTATATGATTTCTTAATCAATACTTTAATGGAGAGAGATGCAAAGGGGATTACTAGGTAAAAAGAGTATTTTTTCCTACCAGGTACACCCTAATAAAACATACTTTGCTGTAGGAGAAAAGGGATGGAAGCCAAACATGATCATCTATGAGTATCCTTCCTTAAAGCCCTACAGAATATTACGAGGTGGGTTAAATTCTGTGTGACCTTTCATGGTTTCACATCTATACAACAGAACAAAAATTTTCAAAAGAGTAGCTGTGATAGTCTGTTGCAGCAAAGTGAAATAAAAATCAAGTGGTACCTTTAAAACTAACCAAAGTTATGATGGAGTAACCTTGATTAGTCTTAAAGATGCCACTTGAATTCTGTTTTACTTAGTGACATTAATAGCGCCAGAAATTAAACTAAAATACAGTGCTGTTCATCGCCCTAATAAATGCAGTTTTTGCACATACTGTTTTTAAAAGGAGGGCTGTCCTAATGTACTCTGGGGCAATTAACGAAATGAAATAAAAACTGATAAATCAAGCACTGTATGATCCAGTGGTTCCTCTTTATTTGATGTGTACTCAGTCAAATGATAAAATATTGTAAAGGAAAATACAATGGGAAGTAATTCAAGTATATTAGTTCCTGTAACTTAAGCGTGAATTTTAGTCATTTAAATGGTACTGAGAGGATATCAGAAGGAAAGTCTTTCAGTGCATGTTATATCTATGTGTACTGCATACTAGCTACTTGTTGAATAGCTGGCAAAACAATATTCTACCTGATTGCCTCTATAGCACCAAGAAACCTGTAGTACATTCTTATTTCCAGGTGGAACAGAGGAAGCCTATGCATTTGCTGACTTTAATCGTTCTGGCACTATGATAGCCACTGTTGGGAGCAGCCCTGATTATATGTTGACTGTTTGGGACTGGAAACAGGAGAAGATTATATTGAGATCGAAGGCATTTTCGCAAGATGTTTTTAAAGTCACTTTCTCTCTTGAAAATGAAGAACAACTAACCACATCTGGATCAGGACACATAAAGTAAGCTAGTTATCAGTTGAGTTTTATCTGAAGGAACCAGAATGTCATGTTGATAAGTTTGTGTGTAATATAAACAAATAATAGTGATTACCTGGGGTATTTTGTCTTGTGAACAATAGCAGAACTGTATTCCTCATAATAATAATAATAATAATAATAATAATAATAATAATATCTTTTGATTTATTAATCACTTAATCCTGCAGAGCTGCTGGCTCTAAGCGATTTACAGTTACACATTAACAGGGGACTAACAATGATTCATAGGGGTAAGGGAGGACAACATATAAATCTTTAAGTCGCACATGTTTGCAGTCAACGGGGATTTTTGTTGCAGCACTGCACTGCCACCGCCTGACCGGATCGACCCATCGCAGGCTTCTAATGCCGAAGAGATCTTCCAGGCTTCCGAGCTGGACATTCTGTTTTGCCAGCTAACACCTCTCCCCACCGGGGGGGTTTAGTGTGTCCACCCTCTCTAAGGAGTTGTACCCATTTTGTCTACTCGCCGAAGCTTTTGAACTGCTGGGTGGATGGCAACCTGGGGACAAGGCTGGTAGCTCACACCAGCACGAGCTAGAACTGACAGAAGTTCTGTTCAGTTCAGATGTTACTGTAACCAGAGGATAAATCCTCTGTGCCACTGCTCCTCAGCTCGCCGTTTGAAAACACTGCTAAGATCATGACCATCATATCTATTTCTCCCTCACCCTTTTTTATTTTATAACATCTAGCCTGATAAAAAGTTCCAGGTAACTTGAAAACTTGCATGCTGTTTTGTGTCATTTTGATTGCTTTTAATAAAAAGTATGGATTCCATTACTGTAGTAGAATCCACAGTTTCTTTTGAGCATAAAGCTGCATCAAAGAGTGTAACTAGATGAGTCATGGAAAA
The DNA here is from genome assembly GCA_029375565.1 of Gekko gecko. Taxonomy (NCBI): domain Eukaryota; kingdom Metazoa; phylum Chordata; class Lepidosauria; order Squamata; family Gekkonidae; genus Gekko; species Gekko gecko. The sequence continues at coordinate 47,775,998 of JAPDNY010000004.1, forward strand.
TCTATTTTTGGAAATTTAATCTTACTTTAAAGCAACCATGCCTCCTATTAGAACTGGGCCACAGAGGATGAGGGATAGCCTAACCCTTTTTCTCTGGCTGTGCATTTTTTCTCTCTAAATACTTCCCCCTCCCCTGATACTATTTGTCCTAGGTATACACAGATAGTTTGGGCAGTTTAGATTGGGGAAAATAGTGTTGGGTGGAAAGGTTAATCTTTCCCCCACCATTTCTAAATCTCTGTAGCCTGAGTCTACTTTATCTAATCTAGTGACAATTTGTTTCTTGTGTACCATTTAATTTAAGAAGTACATTACAGAACAAACATTGGACTAGCCCATAAATCACTAAACGAGTTAGCAAGTAGTGCTTCCTAATTTTTTCCACGTTTTCTTCAGTCTTTACACAAGTAAAATGGTTTACAATTGGCTTCTGAATGTAGTAAAATAAACTATTATTTTGACTGACTAGTTGTGTGGCCATTCTTGGACACAATACCACCAGAGGTAGCTTTAAAAGATGGCAGATGCTCAGACTGTCCAGAGAAAGGGTAAATATTGGTGGTAATATGAAAAATGGTTAGAATACAGCTAGAGCATATATTGTCTAATTCCAGTGCAGTTATCTGGACAATTGCTTCAATTGTCCTAAGTCTCCTGTTTACAAACGGCCTCTGCAGCCTAGCTTTGATCACTGTAGCATCAGTTTACAAAAGGGTGATTTGGGGTGGAGTTACATTAGAGTATGGTTAGTATTTAATTGAATGAATCAGATTTTGGAGAAGTGAGATGTTTACACCAGGATCTCATAATTTAGCTCTCCTATGGTCAGTAATAAACTCAATACACTATCTCTGACTTCTTTTCCTTCCCTTTTGGAGAAGACAGTGTTCTTGTCCTCTGTGTTCAGAGGGATATTACTGGGACTGTTATGAGAAGCCTGCTATTTCAAGGAGTGTACAGTAGGGAACATGGTAGATCGACTTGTAAGAATGCCCCCAAGACTGCCACTTCAGGCAGCAGGTAGATCTTCTTGCAAAAAGGCTCCTCCAGAATGAGTTTGAAGCTGTGGAGCTAAGTCTTTATGTGTGAGAAATGTACTAGTAAATATGTCTTATAGCCTGCAGATATAACAAACAATAAAAGGTCACAGGTACGAGAAGAGCACAAAATGACACATGGGAAGCTGTCATAAACAAGCGCTATATAATTGTACACTGGGCAAAAATATCAGGAAACAGCAGACAGATGTAATGATAATCCATAAAAAAAAGTCCTTATTAAATCGAAGGTGAATAGGTCTTCAAAGATGTAAGCTGCAAGGTGAGTAGAGAAATGGTTGATGAAAATCCCTGGAGTCAAATTCCGTTTCGAAGAGACTTCCTCTGAACAACATCAGTTATTCTGAATAACATCAAACATATAACATGGAGTTTTGTCTGATCTAATCGAATGCAATCATTCCAACCGGAAAGGTAAAACCTTTCCATTGAGCATGCCCGCTTTGAGAGAAGCGCCACAGATCATGAATCAGGATTATTATACTATCCGGTGTATAGTATATACATTGTGCCCATAGTTACCCCAAATTTGTCAGTATGTATGGGGAAAAAATGAGAATACAATAACTGTTGAAAAGGTAACTTTGTTTTTTGTATGGTCAGGTTTTGGAAGATGGCTCTTACTTTCACTGGTCTGAAACTACAAGGAGCTTTGGGCAGGTTTGGGAAAACAGCACTTACAGACATCGAAGGATATGTGGAGTTGCCAGATGGGAAGGTAAGGACTATTTCAACCCTTTCACATGTAAGTCTTTCTAGACAATAAATTAAACCCTACAATGTTCTGTTCTATTCATGTTAGTCCTGATCCAAAATGGCAGGAATTATGAAGAGTTCCAAATTGGCTTACATTTTTTTACTTTTGGTTTGTGACATCATGATTTGCTTCATATTTACAATTACGTTGCCAGGCCCATGGGTGAGGCAATGAAGTTTCCATCTGAATTGGCCTCCTTAGCCCCTTCTCCACCATTTATCTCATCACTGTATTTGTTTTATCCATCAGAACACAGGTTGTACAACCTCACTTGGATAATGTATGCTCCTTGTGCTTTATATTGCCATCTGACTTGACTTTTAAACTTGTTATGACAATGGTTTTTAATAATTAATTTATGGTACTGTTTTAACAGTGTTGTTACCTGCCCTGAGCCCTGCTGTGCAGGGGAGGGCAGGCTATAAGTCCAAGGAAATAAATAATTTCTAAGCATTTGCAAACAGCAACTATTTATTTAGTACATGATCTTTCCTATGAGGAAGGTTAGGTTGAGAGAGTGTGACTGGTCTGAGATCACCCAGCAAGTTTCATGGTAGGATAGGGATTTGAATCTGGGTTTTCCCAGAACCTAGTTTGACACTCTAACCACCACATCACAGAGGCTCTAACCACTCCATCAATAAACAAGTACAAGAGAACTAGAAGTCTCAAAAGTTAAAAAGATGCAAAGCAGAATATAAGTACCTCTCATTTTTAATTACAAATTAAGTGGTAATTTGAGGGTTGGGGGGATAATCTAATGAAAAAAATTACAGTTTGGAGCAGGGGAAATTCATACAATAAGTCCATTCTTTTTCAATTTGGTGCCATTACTAAGTCAATTTAGGTCTTACAGATAGAAATCACAGCATTTTGTTGGGGAAATATATTTATTGGCTATGTACAGGTGAAGGAAAGGTTGAAGGAGCTGGGTATGTTTAGTCTGAAGACGAGACAACTGAGAGGCGATATGATAACCATCTTCAAGTACTTGAAGGGCTGTCATATAGAGGATTGTATGGAGTTGTTTTCCATAAGGTCGGACCAGAATCAATGAGTTGGTATGGTATAGAGGATGGTATGGTATAGAGGATGATATGGAGTTGTTTTCCAGAAGGTCAGACCAGAATCAATGGGTTGAAATTAAAAGAGTTTTCAGCTAACATTAGGAAGAACTTTCTGACAGAGTGGTTCCTCAGTGGAACAGGCTTCCTCTGGAGGTGGTGGGCTCTCCTTCTTTGGAGGTTTTCAAAGAGAAGCTAGATGGCCATCTGACAGCAATGTGGATTCTGTGAATTTAGGGAGATCATGAGAGGGAGGGCAGGAAGGGTTGCATCAGTGCTTAGTTCTTGTGTCCCTTTCTTACATGCCCAGGGAAATGCTGATTGTCACTTTGGGGTCAGGAAGCAATTTGTCTCCAGGCCGGTTTGGCCAGGGATCCTGGAGGTTTTTTGTCATCTTTTGGGTGTGGAACAGTGGTCACTGCAGGTGTGGAGGGGGAGGTATTTGTGAATTTCCTGCCTTGTGCATGGAGTTGGACTAGATGACCCTGGAAGTCCCTTCCAACTCTATGATTCTGTGAAGCTGTCACAGAATGTAATATATTTTGTTGTATCTCTTTCATTTATACATGGATCTGACATAATGTCATTTGTTTCATTTTCATGAAAGGTGCTTTCAGGGTCAGAATGGGGCAACATGCTGCTCTGGGAAGGGGGCCTCATAAAAGTGGAACTTTGTCGACCTGGCCATAAAACTTGCCACCATGGGTCAATTAATCAGTTAGTTCTGGATGAAGGAGAGTTGGTCACCGTTGGATCAGATGGCTACATCAGGGTGAGTGTTTTCTTAAAAGACATGTACTGAACTGACATATTGCCCAGGCCCACTTCACATGTACTGAACTGACATATTGCCCAGGCCCACACCCCCATTCAAGAGGCAGTTTCTTGCTGTCTTCCTTAAGGGAAGCATTGAGAAGTACCCTATCAGGAATGAGGGATTGCCATTAGAAAGATATTTCTCCATGTGTCAGTGAATGTTCACTCAAGGGAGTGTGGCTAGATCTTGCTTCTGGGTTTATAAAGACGTTAAAGATTTAAAGGTAGTATTCACTATTCAGTTTTTATTGAGGTATCGTTTCATCACAATAATTGTTTATTACATTTTTATGCCACTTTAATCTATCACAGAACAAAAGATAGATAGATAGATAGATAGATAGATAGATAGATAGATCGTTCATTCGTTCCTAGGAGATTTGTCATTCCTGCTCTTAGCTTCAGCAAGGATGCTGTATCATTTGTCTTTCAAGCAAATACATTTACTAATACGTTTCTGGAGTTTCTTTGCCATGTTTTATTTACCCTTAATTTAATATTGCTTTATTCATTTTCATGCAGGATGTTATGAAGTGTGTTCTTCAATTAAAGTATCACTGATATTTTTCTTCAATTAAGTGTGTGTTCTTCAAGTTAAAGTATCACTGATATTTTCCTGTGTTAATAGTTTTTGAACCAAGGAACCTGCGAGGTTTTTCCTGTAAACAAACAATGCTGGCCATGAAGATAATTAAAGACAAGCCTGGAAAAATTAGACTAGAGAATATTTCAAGAATTATTCTCCAGAATTGTTTATCACTTGCTTAGTTAAGTTTCATTAATATCATAAAAGATAAGCTAACTGTGTTAGCTTGACTTTGCCATTCAGGGTTGAAAGTCTTCTGAGACAAAGAGGAGTGATAAGGCAGTACTGGATATTTCTTGGTTGTAACTAGTGCTAATTACCTCATTTGGATTTTGCATAGTTATGGTTGTAGATTTAATTAATTTCTTTAGGGATCTAATGAAAGGAAATTTGTGCACAGTTCCTAGTAGAATAGCATGGGTTATCTTCTGCTTGAAACTTATTATTTTGAAATTCATTGAGATACAGGGAAGCTTGTGGTACATAGATTATAGGTTGTCAATTTGAATGTTCCTTGCATTGATGAATGACAGTAGCTCTTTCAAACTGGTGTTCTGGTCAGTTAAGTGAGAATGTGATATCCTTTTGGGATACCATTCCCTCAACTTTTCTCAGAAGAGCTATTTTGTGTGTGTGTGTGTTTTCTAAATGTATTGAGTTGGATCCTAGGTTGTCCTTCTGCCAGAGTTACATCACTTCCATTGACAGAGGAACAGGCAGTGATTTTCACCTCCTACTTTGCCCCCTCCACTCTGTTCCTGAGGGTTCCTTGACCCACAGAAGCAGAACTTGGGGGAGGGAGGCTCTATGATCTATAGCAGGAGCTTCACTCTACTGATTTTAGATAAGAGCCAGCACATTATTTATTTTAGAATCTGTCTCCAAAAATGGGCTTGAGGCAAGTTACAAGGAAAAGTTTAAAAGAATAATGCACAGTAAATCATGGTATGACAGCAGTTCAAGATACATTATAGAAACAACAGACAATCCAAAACTACCAGAAATGAGGGAAGAACCATTTGGAGTGGCTTTGCCATTTGAAAATGAAGAATCTCTTTTGTTACACATTCTTTAAAGGTGTGGGATTTTGAAACAATAGACACTGCTGATATTGTGGATGATTCTGGACTGCTAGAGATGGAACCCATGAATGAGCTTTTAGTTGGCAAGAATGTCAATTTGAACTGTATGGTGAAAATTCATGAACGTGGGGAACCCTTTTGGTATGCTCAGGTGAGGGTTGTTTTGATCACTTTTAAATTGTTTAAAGAATTATTTGAGGACACAATTTGAGGACAGCAATGATAAGTATTTACCATGATTATGTAGTAGAATATAAATTGATGATGCCACAGTGGTACATGATAGAAGGGCCTCAGAGTCAGCTGAGGGGCTTTCTAGATCTTTACACTACTGTATGACACCATCATAAAGTTGTCCTGTCTAATTAGGTCTCATTATTAGGCCAGACAGAATTCTGTGGTATGTCTTGCCATTTGCCATTCCTTGAACAACCATGCAGCACAAATTAGAGAAGACTGCAGGTCTTTGTCCCAGCAGAAGTTGAATCATGTTTGTCCCAGTTCATTCTACCAGGAAATACATTTATAGAGCAATCCTGTGTTGTGCCTGTGCTGTGGTGGCCAGCTGCCATGTAACAGTGGCACCCCTTCTCCATTCCCTATGGAGATAAGTTACTCCAGCAAACAAAATCAGTGGGTTTGCAGTGTTATCTGAGAATAACTGGAATAGCATCCATAGCAACCACGCTGGTGCTATCAGTGGAGGCATTGTGCAGAGGTGGTGACACTGTGATGGACAGGGCAGCCAGAACCAATCAGGGGCCATGTGGCAAGGAGGCAGAGTCCAGCATCCATCATAGGCAGGGGGCAGAGAGGGGCGGGCCACAGGAGTTTTGCTTGTTGTCAGCAGTACACACCCCACACCCTTAAAGAGGCCAACTCTCATCAGTGGATGGCAGGGGGCGGGGTCAAGCTATCTGGCCCATGGGTATCCACAGCTGCCTTAATGTCCTCATAGAGCACAGGGTCCTGAAAGGCAGAAGGAGAAGGGAATTGTCTTTGCTACCCTTACGCATTTGCAGGTGTCCTCCGCTCACCAGTGGGCATGCTTCCAGGCCATACTGCTGAGGGCAACCTGCATCCACCTGGTCACCCCTGCCAGTGCAGGATGCAGCACTGCCCTCATATCCCTCGTGTGGAGTATTGTATTGCAATGGAACCCATGGAAGTTGCTTGGCATTTCTGGCTGCCAGTGTGTCCAATGGGCATTCCAGCTTCTCCCATTGTTCCCAGTGGGCAATCCAGTCAGTTGCTTTAATGCATCCCCCCTTGATGCACTTCTGGCTGTCCCCAGTTTCCCTTGTGACATCAGTAGCTCCTCCACGTGCCTGCCAGCTGCCACCAACCCATCCATGCCCCAGAAAATACCATCCTTCCCCTGTAGAAGGACTATAGCTGCTGCCACTTGGTTGCTGCCCTAGGGCCCCAGCAAGGACTCCAACTCCCTTAGTACAGCATCCAGGATCTGACTCAGGTGCCTGCCTCCCCTACCAATGCCCACCCCACCCCTCTCCAAAGACATCAAGTCTGGCTGCTGCATTGGCTCCCCCTAACCATTGACTTAGGGGACCCCCTGCTCCCTCAGTGATACCTTCCCAGATGTCTTCCTCCTGGGTGACAGAACTCCCCCCCGCTTCCTGGAGCAGACACACGGTTATGAACTTCATTCAGTCACGCTATTCATTGCCCACCTTCCTCACCTTACATTTGTCCCCTCTCCCCCGTTTTATGTTCACAACAACCTTGTGAGATAGGTTAGGCTGAGAGTATGCTACTGGCCCAAGGCTACCCACCTAGCTTCCATGGCACAAGTTAAGATTGGAATCCCAGAGCTTCTTATGAGTGTGGTACACTGTAGCCTCCACACCAAGCTGGCTCATTCACCCAGACCACTCTCTGGTCCATCTCCCCTTCACACAGTCGCCTGAGTGGTGAGGGGGGAACCTGGTGTTAGGTCAGCTTTAGAGGTGCTGCTGGGACTCTGTTATGTTTGGCAGGTGACTATTTATTTATGTTTTTAGATTTATACCCACCCCTCCCACCAGTGGCACCTGCACAGTCATCCACAACCACCCAAGGCACCCAAGAGCCCTCCCTCTTAGACATGGCACTGGGCAGCCCTCAGGGGGAGTCACAGATGAGGTGGGGAGGGAGTGGGGCAGGGAGGGGCATGGAGCTCCTGTCATTCAATCAGGACCAAAGAGACAGACAGTGGTGGCATAGCACAGACTTTATTGAACTGCAAATCATGGCGAGGCCTGACAACTCCATTTGCTATCTCCCTGGGACCATGGGGAGGAGGACTGAGGATCCCCTAGCATGGCATGTGTCTCAGTGGGGTGGAGCTGCTGGTGGAACTTGAAAGGGCTGGCTGGGTGCAACATTCCACTCCAAAAGTAGGGCTGGGACAGCAGACTGAACAAAGTGTGTGGGGGGAGACGGTACTAGCAACACCCAGAGGCCATGGGAACTGGGCATGAGTGCCATGCTGGTCTCAGGTATGGATGTGTCACCCTGACAGGGTCTGAAAATGCAGCCTCATATGGGGGGGCTTTACCATGAACCCCCCCTTGAGGCACATGATGATGCCATCTGAAGTACACTCATTTGTCCTGTGTTGAAGTGCTCAAGGATTGCTTGCATTCTGTCCACATCAGCCAGATGATCTCTAGGTAATAAAGCAGGATTGCTTGCAAATGGAGTGATGTGGACATACTAGATCTCTTCCTTTTCCTTTTAAAAATAAAGAAAGTGGCAAATGTCAATGGGACAAGTTAGTTAATGATTTCAGTCAGATTCAAGTACAGCTGACTTCCTCTGGATTAGAGGTAGTGTCTTGACACTAGAAGTGTAAATATCATTTGAAATAACAGCTGCTTTTACTTGTTTTCTTCTTTAGGATTCTAATGGAGCCATCTGGAAGCTTGATCTGAGTTTTGCAAATGTTGTACGTTTTTCATTTCTTTTTCTCTTTCTCTGTTCTTTTCATCATTCTTTAATTTTATACATGGTTTGTATTTGGTAGATAGAGACTTTTTTATATTTAAAATCAATAGCACTAGTGATTTATCTTTTTATTGCTATCAAAATACCAAAGTTTTGACACAGAACAAGTGCACATGTGTTAAGCAAACAGCACAAATTAATGAAAAAAGAGAAATTTAGCTTAGCGTTGTTATTATATTGATCTTTCAAGTGTCATAAGAAAAACTTCTGCTTATAATGGCTGATGCATTGTCATCAACATATAAACACGTTTTAAGAGGATCTCTTCCAACAGATTTTCAGCTAATATATTCTCTTTTGCTGTAATCAGTGTGGCTATGAGTTAGATGGGCAGGTAAACAAAAAAAAGGAACTTATTTGTTGCTTCTTCAAAGCCAACAGTATTCTAATACACAATCACTAGCAAAGATCCTTGGTGTTGAATTTACATACATAGTCTGTATCCAGTTTTTAAACTTTCTTTTTAGATTGAATGTTAGGTGCCCCTTTTTGAATGTCCAGCACAAGATGTTTCAAGAACATGATTTTCAGAAGGCTCTGGTGTCTGCAGGTACCCAGAGGCACTTTTAAACTGCTTTTGCAAATTGTCTTCTAAAGAACTCTGTTTCATGTTTATTAGACTCACGATCCAGAATGTCTCTTTACTTTCCATTCTGGAAAGATAGAAGCCATTGCTGTTTCACCAGTCACATATCTCATGGCCACCACTGCTCTTGACCGTGAGTACAACTCTTTCCATCCCTCCCCCATTCAATTTTAAAGGCCGAGATTAGTTATACTGATGTGTTCAGGGGATTGTCCACTGATCTTGTGTGGTGCTCACTTGTAGTGCTGTAATTTCATTTTTTCAGAGGAAGAGGTGGTATTGCTCTTTTTTTTCATAAATGGTTTCATGTTCATGTCTTTGCAGCTGTGAAGGGGGAAATGCTGTGTTCTTTGCACTGTAAAACATTAAGGAACAAGTGATCCAACAAGCATATTTATTTCCCTTTGGAAAGATGCACCTTAAAATCATTAACAAGACAGCATTACTGAATAAAGTTTGGATGATTTTTAGGGAATAAATAATAATGATGTCTATCTTTTAATGATGTTTGTATCCTGCTGTTTCTCCAAGGAGCTCAGTGCAGTTCCTCCTCTCCCTTTCATTCTCACAACCATCTGGTGCAGGAGGTTAGACTGAGTGAAAATACCTGGCTCAAGGTCACTCCATTACAGAGCAGGGGATTTGAACCTAGATCTTTCCAGTCCCAGATAGCATTGCCAGCTCTGGGTTGGGAAATACCTGGAGATTTTGAGGGTGGAGCTGGGGGAGGGCATAGTTTGGGGAGAAGAGGGACCTTAGCAGGGTATAATACCATAGAATCACAAGCTGGAGTTAAGATTGCTGGGGAAAAGATCAATAACCTCAGATATGCAGACGATACCACTCTGATGGCAGAAAGTGAAGAGGACCTCAAGAGCCTCTTGCTCAGGGTGAAAGAGGAGAGCGCAAAAGTGGGCTTGAAGCTCAACATCAAAAAAACTAAGATCATGGCATCTGGGCCCATCACTCCTTGGCAAATAGAAGGGGAAGTCGTAGAAGTAGTGACAGACTTCATGTTCCTAGGATCCCAGATCACTGCAGATGGTGACTGCAGCCATGAAATTAAAAGATGCCTGCTTCTTGGGAGGAAAGCGATGGCAAACCTAAACAGCATGATAAAAAGCAGAGACATCACCTTGCCAACAAAAGTCCGCATGGTCAAAGCAATGGTATTCCCCGTAGTAATGTATGGCTGCGAGAGTTGGACTATAAGGAAGGCCGAGCGCCGAAGAATAGATTCTTTTGAACTATGGTGCTGGAGAAGACTCTTGAGAGTCCCTTGGACTGCCAGGAGATCAAATCAGTCAATCCTAAAAGAAATCAACCCTGATTGTTCCCTGGAAGGCCAGATCCTGAAGCTGAAGCTCAAATACTTTGGCCACCAAATGAGAAGGGAGCATTCACTGGAGAAGACCCTGATGCTGGGAAAGATTGAAGGTCAAAGAAGAAGGGGACAGCAAAGGATGAGATGGTTAGGCAGTGTCATTGATGCAACGAACATGAAATTGAGCAAACTTCAGCGGACAGCGGAAGACAGGAGGGCCTGGCATAATCTGGTCCATGGGGTCGCGAAGAGTCGGACTCGACTGTGCGACTGAACAACAACAATACCATAGATTTAACCCTCCAAAGCAGCCATTTTCTCCAGCGGAACTGATGTTGGCTATCTGGAGATCAGTTGTAATAGCGGGAGATCTCCAGGTGCCACCTGGAGGTTGGCAACCTTAGTCCCAGACTGACACTTTAGTCACTATGCTACATTGGCTAGACATGCTTTTAAAAGACAAAGCATTAATCCTCAGAACTATCTTGTGAGGTGGTCACTTACTCTAATGCTGCAGGTAAGAGATCTGAAATAAGGCATCTGCTGGAAGGTATCAAAGAGCTTTGATATGAACTCTGGTCTTCTAAGTCTAGCACTACCTCTGTGTCTTGAAGGCATTAATATTACTCAGTTGTCATGCAGCTTCTTGTGAGAATTTTGATGACAAAAAAGAAAGGTTTTTGTTGTCATGCAGCCAGAATTATTTCTTTCATTTTGGAAAATGAGAGAGGACAATGGCTTTCCACTTTTCCCTACTGACTCGTTAAACTCTCTAACACAGGTTCAGTGCGTATCTATGATTTTGCTGCTAAAATGCAGTTGACTGAGATGAAATTTAAACAGGGAGGAACAGCACTAACCTGGGCACCAAAAGTGGTAAGTAGCATTGGCATACCTGTATTTACTTGAACCAGTGTATCTACTCCCATTCCTAATTGCTGCAACGTACAAATGGCTAATTGTTTTTGCTGCATTATAAGATTTGGAAGCTTGTTGCCTACCTTCTTCACCATTCTTCTTTCTCCTTTTTCATCCTTCTAGGTTTCATTCCAGAGTTTCTAGGTTTTAATATATTTTATAGTCATAATTTTAATATTTTAATCCAATTTTTACATGCCTTTTTTTGTATTGCTGCCTTCCTTGGAGCCAGGGTTGCCAGGTCCCTCCTAGCAACCATTGGGAGATGGGGTGGACTTACCTGGAGAAAGACAAAAGGCCCAGGCCTCATTGTCAGTGTCGCACAGGAAGTGATGCCATCACACCAGCAATATCCAGGTGACACTGTGGTATTTGAACAAAAACTCTTTGGTAGAAGCTAATTTTACCATAGAGGTTACCAGAGTGTCGCCTGAACATTGCTGGTATGATGACATCACTTCCTGTGTGATTCCGGCGACAAGGCCTGGGCCTTTCTCTTTTTCCAGGTAATTCTCCCCGCTGGCCAGCTGATTGGCAGCTGGGGGGCAGGGTCTGGTGGCGGGGGACCCCTGCCTCTACTGAGGGGTTTGGCAACCCTACTTGGGGCTTGTTTTCTTCAGGAAAAAAGGCAGGCATACAAGTATTTAAAACAAATTGATATGTATTGTGCTATATGGATAGCCTGAAATATAGAATGAGCCTGTGCTTCAGTCACAAGCTCCATAGACTCTCGGTATCCTAAAATCAACAGCCTGATTGGCTGCCGTAGTGCAATGAACCAATCAGGGAAGACTATGACTTTCAGTGGGAACAAACCCTATTGGTCCTAAGCACTTCCTTATGATTGGACATTGTTCCAGGGGTGTGGTTTATCCAGTTCCAAACTGTATATAAGTTGGGGTTGTTCTGTGTATTCTGTTGTTGTGTTTTGTTCTAATAAACTGAAATCACTGGTTTAAGAAAGAGCTGCCTGATTTCAAGTTACAACACAAATAAATGCTTTCCCTTGTGTCCAAGAGGAATAGGTTTGGGACCTTCACTCACAGATGTCTTAGAAAATTACATCCTCTAAAAGGGTGAGAGTATATTGTGTAAAACAGGCATGGGTTTTGATCATTCAGGTGTTCAAATTCCTCTTCCTACTTGAATGAGGTATGATTGAATAGTTCATCTTCAGAGTTTCAAACCCCTTCAGCCATGGGGCTCTTGGGTTGTGTGTGCCTGAAAATAGTTCTTGACGGATCTAAAGGGAATGATCAGACAGCAACATCTTGGAAAGGTGCCACTTCCGTGTTCAGCCTGTTCAGCCCTGCTAGGGAGCTGTACTTTAAAGATACCGGTGAAAGTCTGGGGCCAGTGCTTCCCGACTGGCCAATGGTAGACTTTCCCCCATCTGATTGTTCCAATGCGCAATCCTCCTGTTGGGATGGTCTGACTCCAGACCAGTGTTCCCTCTAAGCTGTGTTAGTGTAAGCTAGCTCACAGTTTTTTAGCCTCCAGCTCACTGATTTTGTCTTAGCTTGGGAAGGATGGCTCCAGAGCAAACTAATTTATGCAGTAGCCAAATCGCTCACTCACAACTTTAATGCCCATAGTTCACAAAGCAGAACTTTTGCTCACAACACTCCACAGCTTAGAGGGAGCATTGCTCCAGACCATCTTGAAAGGCCGCCCTTTAAAAAAATTCTTAGCGATATGCGCATAAATGCATAAATGTGCAACAGCCACAGAGCTCCGCTCAAACATTCCAGATGATTTCATGTCTCTGAATGGCCAGTGAAATTTATGAACTGCGTTAAATGAAATGGTACCTAGAGGGAGGTACCACGGGCGGTGCTTTAACCATTCAATTCTGCGCATACATGGAAAAACAAGTACACATTGAGGCATAGAAGTGCATGCACAGACTATTTTTTTTAAAAAAACGACCGTGCGGCTCCTTTAGGTGGATTCCGTCTAGACAATCTACCGCAGAGTCTGCACGTGGTAAGGAGATTCATGGGGGAGCTGTCCGGTTGTGCAACACTGGATTAAAAAGATCAGGATCAAATTAGAGCTGGGCCAATGGCAGGATTTGCTGCCCATCTGAACACAGCCTAGGTCACAGTGTTTTGAGTTGTCTGCCTATGTGCTAAATAAGCCACAATGGGGACTTTGTATAGATTTATGAGGTGGTGCATAAATCAGGGTTTAAAATAGCTCTACATTACTCTGTTACATTGATGAAAACTATTTTTTTTAATCAAAGGTGAATCCAAAAGGAGGTCTAATTGCTGTAGGTTTTCAAGATGGTGTTGTTCGCATTATTGAACTTTATAATCCAAAGGGACTTCCTGTTGTTGCTGGACGGAACAATGTGGGCGATGCAGCCTTGCGTCTGAAACATGCTTTCAAGCCTCACACTATGACTGTTACAGCATTGGCCTATGAACGTAACGGAGAACTGTTTGCCACAGGGGTATGGTTTCACTCTTTAAATGAAAACTTTTTAATGGACTGTTTACATTCTGTGTTTTTGTGTTTTTTTAAAAAATACTAATGCTCATTTATTCATCTACTAGCCTGGTACCTGTGCTTCACTATGGTATTTAAGCTCTGTAAATCCAGTTATACTACTGATGATGTGAAGTTTGAAATGTAACATTTTTCTTGAAATTCTAAGGTGCTAAGATCACCAGGCTGCTTGGTGAGCTCACTCTGGAGCAGCCACATATAACTGTCCATGTTAGAAGCAGTCATCTGTTAAGTCAATTCCTGCTACCTTCAGTGTCTGGCTTGTTGATGGTCATAGTAAAGCCAACCTTGGGGGAGAACTGCAGCCTCTTAAACTCAAAGAAGTTTTCTTCGTAGTGGGGGTTTATGTCATGGTAGGAATACACTCCCCTTATTTTGGGTTTCTTGGTGCAGGGGTTTGGCCTGGGCATTGATTTTGGGGTGTGTGTGTGTGCAGAGCATACCCCCCTCTTTTACAAAAATGCTTCTCATTTATGTTCCATTTAAGAAGCAGGACATAGCTACATATTCAAAACAACATACAAGCAATAAGATACTAAAGAAGTTCATATGAACTAATTTTCTAGAACCCACATTGTGAGGTTAAATAGCCTAATACAGGAAACCACTTTTCTACAAATTTGGGGTATATTTCCATAGTGGGTGGGAGTGTGGATAAAGCCACTGGGGTGGCTGGGCCAGCAGCATTGCTAAAGTTATCCTGTTGGGGTGCCCTCCCTGATGGATTAAAATACCCTAGCCCTGCTCCTACACCTAACACCCACCTATCTGGTGTAAGGGGGGGATTGTGTTTAAATGCATCGGGGAGGCTGGGCCAGCAGCAGTGCTAAGGCAATCCTGCTAAGCAAGCCTCCCTGACAGTTTTAAGGACTCTGCACCCCTTCCAACCCTTGACAAGTGGTTGTCTATCAGGTATAAAAAGGATAGTGTGTCTGAAGGCATCAGGGAGGCTGGGCCAGCAGGATTGCTAAGGCGATGCTGCTTGGGCAGCCTCCCTGATGGCTTTCAATGCTCTGCCCCTGCTCCTGCACCTGACAGACAACCGCCTGTCAAGTGGAGGAGGGGTGGGTGGGAGTGTGTCCCATTTGACCCAGCAGCATTGCTAAAGTGTTTCTGCTCAGGCAGCCTCCCTGATGGATTAAAGTACCCTGGCCCTGCTCCTACACCTGACAGACACTCGCCTGTCTGGTGTTCGAGGGAAGTGTGTTTGAAGGCATTGGGGAGGCTGAGTCAGCAGCAGCGCTAAGGCAAGCCTGCTGAGCAAGGCTCCCCAATGGCTGTAAGCATCCCACCCCCTCTCCTACACCTGACAGGTGGGGTATTGTAAGCCATTGTGGAGGCTGGGCCGGCAGGATCGCTAAGGCATTACTGCTGGGGCAGGCTTGGTTTAAAGCACCCTGCACCCGTTACTGCACCTGACAGACAGCCACTTGACAGGTGAAGGAGGTGGGGGGAGTGTGTTTGAAGCCATTGGGGAGGCTGGGCCAGCATCATTGCTGCACCTCACAGGTGATTGGCCATTCCTGAATTCCTTAACTGTCATTAGCTCTCTGCAGTCTCCTGTTACTGGGTTTTTTAACCTCAGAACACTGAGCTCTGCAGCTGACCAATCAGAGAGTGGGGGGCGTGCAAGGAGCCAGCAGCCTGGCAGCCACATAGGAAACAATGGAGGGAGCACCTTTTATCCCTTTTGACCCACTTAGGGGTCGAATTTCTAAAAGTCCCTTATTAGTGGGCATTTATGTCATGGCAGGAGTGTTCTCCCGAAATTTCATGTTTCTAGGTCCAGGGATTTGGCCTGGGCATTGATTTTACAGTGAGGGGACTTTCTTTTATATATATATAGATGGGTTAAGGGTGGCAGCAGGCTGAGTGAAAGTGACATCAGGATTGAACATTTAGGTGGAAATCTAAATCCCTGAGAGCAGTCTTTAGATTCACATCTCAAGTATCTGGATACTTGACCCCCCCCCCGAAAATTAAATGCAGAAACTAAATTTACTCAACTGCACCACTTGGGCTGAGGCTTCCAGGGTCTGGTATGCTCATGATGTTACCACTTGACTCCATGATCTGTAGGTGTTTGGACAACACCAGCCCTTCTCCAAACCCCATCAAAAATAATTTCAGGATAAGACATGATTTCTAGATTGTCTGGAGTTCGTCCAAAATAAATATGCAGGAGAAAAATGGACTTTCCTACCTGGAAAGAAAATCCAGGTTCTGGAGAATGCTGGATTATCATACAAATGATAAAGTGGACACATGAAATAGTCTTTCAGGTGCTGTGGGTCTATTTTGATTGGATCTAGGGCTTCCAACCTCCAGGTTGGTCTTTAAGTTCTCCCAGAATTACAATTGATCTCCAGGCTACAGAGCTTTGTTCTCCTGGAGGAAATAATAGCTTCAGCAGGTGGATTCTCTGACATCACATCCCTGCTGAGCTCCTTCCCCTCTCCAGACTCTGCCCTCTCCAGGCATTTCTCCCAAATCTTTATGAATTTCTCAGGCTGGAGTTGGCAACCCTAATTAGATCAAACATAATGGTCTTGATCTTTTAAAACATGGTTTGTAATGGCCCCTGCTCCATTTGTGCAAATCCATCCAATGAATTACAGTTTGTCTGCAAATCGTAAGTGAAATCTTGTAGATGAAGCACAGATATGAGGTTAGGTAAAAACTGCCAAACCACACTTTGTTGTTGCATGGAAACTGTATGCAGTATGTCCTTTATGTTAATAGATTGGAATATTCTTTTGAATTGCATGGTTTTCATAATTATCCCCTTTCTTTTTCAGAGTAAAGATAAAACTGTATTCTTCTTTGCTGTAGATGACAAATATGATCCAATAGGATTCATTACTGTTCCTGGACCCGTGCAGGGACTGCAGTGGTCTCCACTGTCACATGTGAGGGGTTATTTTTTTCATAGTACTGGTATCTCACTGTTTATCTTTTTGCCATGCCTTGTGCTACTGTGTTGTGTGCCAAACTGAACTTATATAAGTGAACTGGGGGAACATATTTAATTACTAATAAGTGGTAGAACATTTGAGCTTGAAATGCCACCACCAAGGGAGGAAGGGTTCTTGCCTTCCCCACCCCAAGTTGTTTTTCTGTGCCAAAACAGCTCTGGGTGAAAGTTACATCCCCACTTTTGCTGTTCCACATGCACAGAGTACTCTATGTGGATCAGCAAAAATGGGTAAATAACCCCTCCCACACACACACACTGTGTCAGCACAGGAAAATGGCTGTGGGGGAGCAGGAGCCCTCCCTCCCTCCCTCCCTCCCTCCCTCCCTCTGAGGCCATATTCTAAGTCCAAATGAGCTTTCCTTTATTTTCCAAAAGCCATTCCCTGCAGCTGATGTGTGACTGCAAGGAAACTAAGTTGGGGCTAGGGAATCCAGGCCCAACTCTTAAAAACCCAAATGTATAATTTGGTCCTCAGTCTGGATAGACGACTTTCAAATTTCACCATGCTGAATCACTTTGTGCCACCTACAAAACTATTGTATCACAGTCGATTTCTGATTCCTGATCAAGCATGAATAACACTGATCCCAATACAGATTCTGAGACGACTCAACTGCTTATTTTCTTGCACTGGGAAAACCGTTTTATTCTAAACTGCTTACTGTTCCCAGAAAAGACCTTTCCCCATTGCCTTTGACTGTCAAAGGTTAAATATTGTATTTTGCTATGATCATAACTGCTCCAGAGCTCTTATCTTTTTTTCAGCAGCAGCAGCAGCAACAAAGCCAGTATCTTACACACGACTAATGCTTATACTTTAACTTTCTTTTCTGCAGCCAGAAAGCACGCTGCTTGTGTTGTGTGAGAATGGTTTCGCTGTCCAAGTTCTTGCTCCAAACCTTGCAGATTATGATGCGGAAAAAACATATAAAATCAAAGATATCCCCATGGAGTATTTTTGTTTCTACAGCATAAAGTCTCGGCTTAAGGTAACAATTCTGTAATAAATAAAGAAGTTAGATCCTTACACCTTAAGTATTACCAAAGTATGAAATGCTGAATTCTTTCATTTTACCGTGTTGTATATAAGACTATAGCTGAAGCATTTACAAAAGGAATAAAGTTATCTTGTTTATTATTTTGCCCAGTTATAGGTTGATTCTTATAAATTCTCAAGGCATAGAAAATAGAACAAGGAATATAAACACAATTATGGTACTGTGTATAGAATTAATGGGGCATTATCTTTCTTTCATTATCTACTTCAGGCTATATAATTTGGCATGCCTATATAAAATTGATTCAGCTCACAAGGCACTCTCTCAAGAAGTCTTAGGAACAGTATGTGTTGTGGGGGAAATATTCTTAGCATCTCCATAAAAATACAGGGTTCTGGGTACCTTGTGAAAACTATGATTGACTCCCAGATTAAAATTGGTATACAATTGTGATGATGGTGCAAATGTCTTCTTGGAGAGATTTATTGTATATATCATTGAGTGTTACTATAAACCTTAAATTAGGATACAAGGAGCTAGAGGAGTGAGCCTGAAAGTCTGTAGAAATGTGGTTCTGCAAACATTACTAAGTATGAGGGCAGACATCCTTGATTGTCTGGTCTTGGCATTAGAATATTTTTGTCCATGATGAACCTGGTATTATATGCATATAACTTTTTAAATTATACAGTCATCATCTATTTGGCAGCTTTTAACTGCTACCAATAGCATTTAAAACAATTTTGTAATAGTTTGCTTTGTAGAATCTTAAAATCATAGAATCAAAGAGTTGGAAGGGATCTCCAGGGTCATCTAGTCCAATCCCCTGCACATGTAGGAAATTCACAAATACTTCCCTGCCCCAGCGACTCTTGCTCCAGGCCCAGAAGATGGGAAAAACCTCTAGGATCCCTGGCCTGGAGAAAAATTGCTTCCTGACCCTAAAGTGGTGGTCAGCATTTCCCTGGACGTGTAAGAAGGGGCCACAAGAACCAAGCAATGATGCAACCCTTCCTGCCTTCCTTCTCATGACCTGCCTAAGTTCACAGAATCAGCATTGCTGTTAGATGGCCATCTAACCTCTGCTTGAAAACCTCCAAAGAAGGAGAGCCCACCACCTGCTGAGGAAGTCTGTTCCACTGAGGAACTGCTCTAACTGTCAGGAAGTTCTTCCTAATGTTTAGCTGAAAACTCTTTTGATTTAATTTCAACCCACTGATTCTGGTTCAGCCTTCTAGGGCAACATATTTTGTTCATATTAAAATAGTCTTTTACCCAATGTAATGTATCTCTTTTTCAAAACTCACAGCCAGTCTTAAAAGTGTGTTTTCACATTTCCATCATGTTAAAATGTGCAGTTACATAAATCTTTGGTGTAGTTTAATCCAATTCCCTAATGAATATCCCCCCCACACCCCTAGGCAAAAGTGATATAGATTTGAGAGATAATAGTCTTGATTGGAATGAATTTGTCTTTTGATCTGGGTATAATAAAGAAGGAGTTTGTAGAATCTTGGAGGGGAAGACTTTGGGGGTGGGATGGGGATTTCCAGATGAGTCTTCAGTCTCATGATTCTTGTAGATTTCTTTGTTTTATTGTAATTTTGAAAGCTGAAAAAGTGTATATGACAGTCAATAGGTCTCTTGCTTTATAGGACCATCAAGTAGATATACTGATGGTCCTTGGCCCAGTTGCCAGCTTTATCATTCATCACCCCATCCCATAGTACTGATTATTGAAATAGTTCAGGAGGAATCCTCTTTACTGTTTTCTAAAAGGTGCTGCAAGACAGCTTGGTTTTAGAGAACTTGTTGCCAGAAAAGCGGGGAACTATGTTAGAACGACATATTTAGGATCTAGTGGCACCTTTAAGATCAACAAAGGTTTATTCAAAGAATGAACTTTCATGTGCAAGGCACACTTTTTCAAATACATTGGAATGGTAGGTAAGGTTCAAACTTATAGACAGGGACCTAACAGCAAATTAACATGTAACATTATGATGTTTAAGGTATGCAAAGTCAGAACTAAATAACAAACTAAGGTCAACAGTTGTAAAGCAGTAAACATATCAGAATAGCAGATAAATGTCTAAAGATATCTTTTCTAATTATGAGAAGCAAACTGAGAATCTACGTTCTCTACTCCCAGGCATGAAGATCACTTAACCGCACTTTTTGAGATGGATGCAGTGTCATGTCAGCAAAACATCCTAATATTCCTTGCATTATATTCAGTATTTTAATATTTTATTTATTTCATTTATTTCAATCAATTTGTATCCCACCCTCCCCGGGATACACTAAATACACTAAAATACAGAGGATTTATAATCCTTCTTGTTGAGAATACATATGTGAGAACGGAATGTGTTAACATATGTAATGAAATAACAAACCAATATCCCGTTGAGTCCTGGGGAGGTTTTTGTTCAAGTGTTACTATAACTTGCAACTCAGCAATTTCCTTTCCTAGTCTGTTCCTGAAGTTCCTTTGTAATAAAATAGCTACTTTGAGGTCACCCATTGAATGTCCTGGAAGTCTGAAGTGTCCTCCTACAGGTTTCTCAGTCTTGTGATTCTTGATGTCCTCTGGTGTAGGTTTTGTCCTCGTTGTCCTATGTAAAGAACCAAAGGGCATTGTTGACATTTGCTGGCATATACAATGTTAGAAGATGAGCAAGTGAATGAGCCTCTGATGGTATAGTTGATGATGTTAGGTCCCAGTGATTCTGTTGTCTGGGTGAATGTGGCAGCAAAGTTGGCATCTGGGTTATTTCAAGCTCTGGTCCCAGTGTCCATGTTCAAATTAGATTTTGCATTGTGGGTGAGGAGTTGTTTGAGATAGGGGGGCTGTCTGTGGGCAAGAAAAGGTTTTCCCTCCCAGTACTTGTGAAAGAGAATTGTCATTATCCAGTAGAGGTTGGAAGTTTCTGATGATGCATTGAACTGTTTTGAGCTCAGGGCCGGCTCACCCGCTAGGTGAGCTAGGCGCTCGCCTAGAGCGTGCTGGCCGCAGGGGCGCCAAACTGCGCCCCCCGTGAAAAGCCCCCCATCACCGCCGCCTCACTGCCACCACCAGTGAAGAGCGCTCCAGTGGGGTGCAGGAGGCGGCAGTGGAGCTTGGCTGCCCTCCCCCTCCCCCCTCGGGCAGGCAGTGCTGGGAGGGAAGCGTCGGGGTTTTAAACCCCTGCCTCTTCCCTGGCTTGCCTGGGCACCCCGCAGCTGCGGAGCGTCCGGGCAAGCTGGCGCTGGGAGGGAAGGGGCGGGGGTTAAACCCCCTGCCTCTTCCCTGGCTTGCCTGGGCACCCCACAGCTGCGGAGCGTCCAGGCAAGCCGGCACTGGGAGGGAAGGGGCGGGGGTTAAAAACTCCGCCTCTTCCCTGACTTGCCTGGGTGCCCCACAGCTGCGGAGCGCCCAGGCAAGCCGGTGCTGGGAGAGAAGGGGCCCCTTCCCTGGCTTGCAGCTCACTCGTCCTCCCCCTCCCCCCTGGGGGGAGAGAGGAGGCAGGGGTGGCATGGTGGGTGTCTCCAGGCCCCACCGGGAGGTTAACATCTGCGCCCGCCTAGGGCACAGAGACACCTCCAGCTGGCCCTGTTTGAGCTGAGAGCTGTATGTGACCACTAGTGGTATTCTGTTATTGTCTCTTTTGGGCCTGTCTTCTAACAGGCTTTCTCTGGGTATCATTTTGGCTTTGTTGATCTGTTTCCTGACTTCATCAGGTGGATACTTTAGTTCCAAAAAGGTGTGTTGTAGATCTCTCAGGTGAGAATCTCTGTCTGTAGGATTGGAGCAGATGTGGCTGTAGCATAGAGCCTACAGATAAGATACCAACATTTTCCTTTTAAAGAATGAATAGAATTTCTAGTACCCAGTTTTCCTTAATCAAGAGTAGACCTAAGCCACAAGTGCAATCAACATCAGGTAGGCCATGGTTTAAAGCACTGGGGAAATAGCTTGCTTAGATCCTGAGCAGATAGAACTTTCTTCGCTATCTGAGTAAACAATGTGGTTAAGAACTGATATACTTTATCATTATATTTCCCTTCTGCTAGTAGAGATTGATTAATGTTTTCCTGTTATTTTTTTCCCAAGTGTTCAGCAAGAATGAGATTTTAATTTTTTGTATTGCTATATGAGTATTCTGGTTTTGTTTACTTCTTTTTCTGAACAGTGATGTGGAATGGAAATTTAGTTTGGCTAAATAAATATCACTAGAATAATGGATAGGAGAAGTTTTAGAGCAAATTTTAAGAAATATTAATTCATGAACTAAAGAGGCTGTATTAACCTTGGTATATGTGCCTCATCTATTAGCCGCCCTGAGCCTGCTTGGGGAGGGCGGGTTATAAATCTAAAAATAAATAAATAAATGTTGCTTAATCTGATGAAAAACAGCTCCTAAAATATTGAGATTTGGATGTGTGAAAATTAATGTGTCTGTTTTACTGCTTTCTGTGAAGATAGAAGAGGAAATTAAATGCAAAGAGAAGAAGAAAGCAGACAAGGAGAAAGCAAGGAAAGAGTTTATACAGAAGGAACTAGAGATGGGGAAAGAGATGGAAGAAATTGAATTTCCAGAGGAAGAGCCTGAAACAGACGAACCCCTGCCAGATATCTATATTCCAGAAACTCCTAGCCCCATCCTGTGTGGGTTTTACTCTAAGCCAGGAAAATTTTGGCTGTCCTTGGTAAACCTATTTTTGATTCTCTTTAAATGTGTGATTAGAGATTGCAACAAACAGATGCTGCCCTTCTGGTATCGTACAAGTATGGACCCAAGCAAAATGTTTTTAGCTTGATCTCCATATAAATTCAGCTCCAACACCTCAGTGTTGAGTGTGAATTATGGATCAGATGGGATCAAGTTGAAAACAAACCTTTCTTACTTGCTTTAGAGCATTGTTCTCATTTAGTTACCTCCATAAATGTTTGCTTTTTCCTTTTCCCTTCTTCCTTCCCCCCTTTCCTCATCCTCTTCTTTGCCTTTCCCCACCTTTAAACTGCCTCCTTCCACTTCCGCATAGTCACTTCACCATCCCCACTTCCTCCCCCTAATGAAACCATGTTGGTTCTTTCAATACTTCCTGTGATTGGCCCTCTATCACACCTTTCCTGATTTGCCTCCCTAATCCCCACCCTTCTTGTTCCCCTTCTCCCAAAGGATTCTGTTCTTTTGGGCACTTCCCATCTCCCCACACTCCCTTTTCAGACTTCCTGTTTCACAGTCCTTCTTATTATCCAACTCACTTTCCCAGTACCCCCTGAACACTCTTTCCTCTATCTATGGTAGTTTCATCTTGCTGTAACTTCCCTCCCATTCCATTATCCTTCAACTTCCTCAGCCCATGCAGAAGCCCTGGCCTCCAAGCCTTTGTTCCCATTCCTCACTTCCTTTTCCATCCTTCTTACCCTCTCTGGCCCTCAGGTTCATGTTACTTCTGCTCCACATCTCATTCCTTTAACTTGCTATCTTCATCGCCCATACCTTGTTCCTCCTCCCACATCACCTCGTATCAACACCCAACATTCCCAATTCCTGTTCAGTGTCTCCTCTGATCTCGATAGAGGTTGGGTGGCACAACTTCAACCTAGTGGTACACTGTTCAGTTTGTGTTGTGCTGAGGGGCTTTGACAGAAAGATCCATTTTGTCTGTGCCATGGCTCCAAATTCGAGCTTAAAGTCTGACATGTGAGAGGTTACTATAAAAAGCAGAATGTTGGGCAAAGAGTTCAGGTGGTGTTTTGGTTGCCTGAGCAACCTCGGTGATATGTGATGTCAGGCAGATGCATTCACAGATGGCAATAAATCCCATTTTTGGTCTTGTGCCTCAAAACGGAGTTGAGGAAGGTAAGTTGTATTTTTTTGTGGATGGGGGTAGGGTTTCCCATTATATAAAAAGCCTGGGCTGCACCCGGTTCTCTTGTGTGCCTTTTGTTCTCCATTTGGGAACCTGGACTTCAAGAGAGGGAGCAGTGAGGACTCATGGGGGAAGGGAAATAACACCTCCACTGGCCCCTGCTTCCTCTCCTCTTACTTGTCCCCATTCCTCTTGCTGCTGTTACTTTCTCCACACCCATCCCTCCTTCCTCTTCCCTGCAATTCTGCTGCCAGCTTCTCCCCCTTCTTGCCCGTAACCCTGCTGCTTCCCATTCCATCAGTGCTTCTTCTTTCCTCTCCCCCGTTCCTCATTTTTAAAAACATCTCAAGTATAGGGTTGCTAGGCAACCTATAAGTACCAGCCATGATGCCCTGACACCTTAGTCTGAAGTTTATCGAAAATACAATTCATGAACCTGTGCACTCAATCACTTCTCTGTTGAGAGAGGAATATTTTTTTAAGTTTTGGGATTTTTTTTGCATACCAGCTGGTGCCCTCAGGTTTTGATTTATATGCAGAGGGCTAGGTTCACAATTAGATGTAGGAGGAGGATGAGTGTAAGAGAAGCAACTCAGAAAACATTTGTGGTGTCCCCCCAGATTTAAGCCTTTCAGCCTTTTTTCACAATTTGTTCCACCAAGATGAGAAGCAGTCATTCTTAATGCCATATGGGAGGGATTAACTGATATTTTTGCACTTTGGTAATGTTATCTCTTCCATTATCAGTTTTAAAGGGCGCTCTTTGTGCCAATCCCAGATAAGGTTAGAATTTAAAAGGAAAGATGCAGAAGACAAAAATCAACAATAGGCTGGTTTCCCCAAGATCTTTCAAATTCTTTCTTAGGTAACACCAAATGTTTGCCTCCTGCATCTTTTCTTTCAAGTGGTGTGGCCCTCTTAAATGCTCTTGAGGCAGGAAGTGTTCACTTTCCATGTAGGCAGAATTTAAGACTGTGAATGACTAGTGGTGTCATCCTAAAATCCGTGGACTTAAAATGGTGTGACCATGCTTTGGATGGTGTGGGATGTCCAGTGCCACCTTGGATGGAAACATTGGGCCTTTTCACATTTTCATTTTACTCACTGGTAAGATCCTGTTTCTCCTGGAGGGTTTTCTGTTCCTCATGTGTTTTGCTTCCCTTAGTGTTTTGCTCCTTCTATTCAATATCACACAGATTTATGTCCAGCATAAAAACCTGCAGTTTAAATCTGCAGAGAGAGAGGCTGGAAATAAACCTGTATGGTATCAAATCGACCACTAGAGGGAACAAAACACATGGAACAGACCCTCCCCCTCCCCCCAAACAGTAATTTACCAGTGAGTAAAATGAGAATGTGAAAAGGCCCGTTCTGTGAAAAAAGAAAGGGGCTTAGTCTGGATTTTTAAAAACTGTAATAGGTTCAAGGGAAGAGGAAATAAATGAAAGACAAAGAAATAGTGAAACAGTCCTGTAAACATGTTCACAAAATCATTCCTCTTAATGTCTCTTTGTGGCATCGGTCTTTCTTTCTTCCAGGGAGGCTATGACTCTGGATATCTGTACCATTGTGCATTTTCTCCAATGCAGCATGACAAAGAAGTGGCTCATCGGCAAGATGAGCCCTTTGACTTTATTCCTATGGATGATACCGAAGAAAACCCTATTCGACACATCTCTTTTTGGTAATACAGATTTTGCATCATGGCTGTTTTGATGGTAGGGTTTCTGCAAGGCTAGGTTCTGAGTGTCAATTTGACATGGTAAGCACTTAGCTTTGTTGTGTAGGTCAGCATATATTTGCAAGAACTGACACTAGATATTTCCTGGTTAACTTTATTCTCCCCTTCCTTAAAAGCAATGCTTTGGAGAAATACTGTGTAAAATATTGAGGCCAATGCAGAGACACACTGAATTATCTTAAACATTAGAAAAAAGTTTGAGTTCAGTGACACCTTTAAGACCAACAACGTTTTATTCAAGGTGAATGTAGCTTAAACATTGGGAACTAGGGCTTTTTTTTAATGAAAGTATAACACAGTACACCAGTTCTTTATCCTGGCCAGATCATAAAAGATCTGGCTGTTAAGGTTTTCTTTTTAAGTTCTATTGTTTGATGTAAGATAACTGGGAATTATTTTTATTTGGCTTGTGGAATATAATTCTTTAAATAAACATAACAGGGCAGATAATATATTTCACCCTTTCATTCTTAGGACTGTAGGGTCCAACCGTTTGGATTACTGACCAATTCAAATGAATGTCATCCATTAAAGACTAGTAGTAGGACTGGCTTCATATTTTTGGCAGCTTTGGAGTAGATCTCCCTTCACCTGAAGAGCTGAGGTGGCTAAATACCAGTCCCACTCCCTTATATAGTGTATGTTTGAGGAAGAGGGGTACTGATAGCTCTTCCTCCTCCTCCTTGCTACCATTTGTCTGCTTGCCTTTCTGGGAGGTTGCTTTTAGCCATGAGGGTCAGAGAAGAAAATGGCACAGGATGACCAGTGTGTGGAATGGGATCCGGAATGCAGTGGAGTGAGGGGGAGCAAAACTAAGCCACTCTACTTTGACGTAATTCCTGTGTTATTCAGTGGGGCTTACTGCAAGGAAAATAACCTTAGAACTGTAGCCTGAGTGAGGCAAGAGGTAGGGTGACAGCATCACCATTGGCTGTGGTCAGCAGTGGGCTCTCTATGGGGGTTGGTCCCAGCAGATAGAAGAGAAGAGATTGGATTTATACCCTGCCCTTCACTCAGAGTGGCTTACAAACTCCTTTCCCTTCCCCTGACCACAACAGACACCCTGTGAGGTAGGTGGGGCTGAGAGAGCTCTGACAGAACTGTCTTTGGAGGAGGAGGGAATCAGACCTGGTTCTCCCAGATTAGAGTCCATGCACTTAACCACTACACCAAACCACTACCTATCAGCACTGACCAGTAACAACAGACATGTCAAATACAAAGAGTGGTGAAGATAGTAATGAGCTCATATACTTGGAATTTCCTGTTTAAGTTTAGATTCAGTGCAGAATAATAGAATTTATGAGTTGTAGAAAGATCATGAAACCTCCCACCTATATTTCCTGTTCAGACTCTGCAGTTCTTATTCCTTGCATGCATCCCTTACAGACCTGAGAAAAGAAAACACATATTTCAAACCAGCCAATTTTGCTAGCAATATGAACCAGAGGCCTTCTAGAACTATTCATGCCTCATATCAAACCAGTCTTCTGATAACTGTCAGTCTAAGAAGGTTTAAAAGTCAATTTAACTGAGCATTGTGGAGGTGTTGATAATCTGCAGCTGTTTTTGGTTTTGTGTATGTGTACAGCTCCACTGGTTTACTTATGTTCTGTGGAATGGAAGATGGAGCAGTACAGATCTACCCTCTTTATAACAAAGATCTGTCAGTGGAAAATATGGTTGGATATTGGTCCTGTAACATGCACGACAATGACTATGGACAAATTCAAGGAATCTTCCCAAGCTTTGATGATCGGTTTCTGGTCACCTGTGGTGCAGATGGCAACATCTTTGTTTACAATGTGCTTTCTGCTGAAGAAGTTCAGAAAGTGATGAAGGCTAAGGTGCCCTCTCCAAGGGTAAGAATGAGACAGGAAGACATTATTTTAAAGGCCATAGTTCATATTTAAGATTCCAATTGTGAAGTGTTCAACTGTGACTCCCAAATTAACCCACGTTCCTCAATTGATGATGTTAGCTTCCATTCTGGAAAAAGCTGAGCTAACTGCTAGTAAGTAATGATTGTGTACTATTTGTTATATATAAAACCTATTATTATGTTTGTGAGGAGCTGCATGTAGTTTTACCTTAACTTCAGCAACCCTATGAACTCCTGATTAACTGTTTAATTTTATTCTTCCACAGAGAGATCTTGATAAAGAGAAAGCAGTAGACGATATTGAAGATCCTACTGCCTACAGGTAAGATGGCTAAACATGAGTCAGGTGCTTGTATTCTAGATCCTTGGTGGTCAACAGTTAATTTTTGTTGAAGGGCTTCTTTTGGGTTTTTAACTGGGTGTTAAGGAGCCCAGATTTGCCCCCCACCAAGGCAGATAATGTGGGACATGGAGTTCACTATATCTACCAAGCTGAATAATTCCTTCAGTGGGTAAAGGATATTTGAAACCTTAAAAAAACACTAATATCACATCTATAGTATATTGATTTATGTGGTAGTACCTGTCACAAACAGTGTTTTTAGCTATAAGAGGTTCTTTTGCTCTCTAAACAGCACTTTTTAGTTTCTGTTACTGTCTTGGGAGTTAAACTCCTCTTTGTATAGAACCATAGAATCACAGAGTTGGAAGGGGCCATCAGGCCATCTAGTCCAACCTCCGGCTCAGTGCAGGATCAGCCTAGAGCATCTCTGACAAGGGTTTGCCCAGCCGCTACTTAAAGACCACCTACCTAGGTAGCTGATTCCACTGTTGAACAACTCTTACTATAAAAAAGATTTTCCTGTTATCCAGCCGGTACCTTCCCGCCCTTAATTTAAACCCATTATTGCAAGTTCTATCCTCTGCTGCCAACAGGAACAGCTCCCTGCCCTCCTCTAAGTAACAGCCCTTCAGATACTTAAAGAGAGCAATCATGTCCCCCCCCTTAACCTCCTCTTCTCCAGAGTGGACATTCCCAAGTCCCTTAGCATTTCTTCAGACCAGATCACCTTTCTGTCACTTGCCGAAAGGGATTAGCATAACTCTGCAGACTACCAAACCAGCCATATATTAGATTATTGAACTTAATCAAAGAGTTGCCAGGTCCGTCCTGGCAACTGCTGGGGGATGTGGGGGACTTACCAGTAGAAAGAAGAAGGCCTAGGCCACATTGCTGGCATTGCACAGGAAGTGATGTCATCATGCCAGCTACTTCCTAGCAACAGCCTGGTATTTGGGCAAAACTCTGTAGTACAGCCAGCTTTTACTACAGAGTTTTCCCCCAAACACCAGAGTGTCACTCAGAAGTTGTTGGCTTGATGAAATTACTTCCTCTGTGATGCCAGCAGTATGGCCAGGCCTTCTTTCTAGTGGTAAGTCCTCCTGGTAAGTCTCTGAGGCCAGGGGTTGATCGGTGGCTGAGGGGCAGGGCCTAGTGGTGGGGGACTCCACCTCCACTGGGCGGTCTGGCAACCTCACTTAATCAATTACCAAAGACAACAGAATTTGAAATGTATCTATTCCCCCCAGTTGCTAACTATTCTTGTGCAACAAGCAGTAATTTCTCTTCCACTACATAAAGGGGTTCATACTCTCTCTGCCTATTTTGGAATCCTGGATATGTTGATTGCTATAGTCTAAGCCTGCTTGGTGAAGGTTGACACCTGTGAGCCAGAGGTGGGTCCCTATTTTTATTGGGTCATCCCAATCTGGGACTCATTGATCCTGACTGGACTTCCTCCTTTAACCACCTTATGCCATGAAAAAAAAGTGCAGAGTGCCCTTCCCCCAATATTGTAGCTCTCATGATGGTTGTCCCTCATTTGCATCTGTGAGTAAAAAGCAGTAGTCATCATGTTTTTAAAGAGAAGTTAGTTTGAAAGTTTGTTTTTCTTTTGAAATTGCTAGGCCTTAAACTGTCTCCCCCATTCCCTCTTTGCTTGAGACTTCAAATAAATGTATCAGATCATTGATCCGCCTAGTGAATCTACAAGATCAGGAATACCCACTTCCCTTGACCAGATGGGAATAGGAAGCCTAGAAAATTGTCTGGTGGATGTTAAGAGTTCTGGTTGTAGCTAGATTAGCGCTGATTCTGAGTCATGAATGGTCTACGATTGCAAAAGTGGATATGGTTTTATGCATCATATCAGTTACCAAAATTTTACTACATAGCAAAATGTGCTATTTTCCTTCAGCCCCAGCTTCAAAATTTTATGCTGTATTTGTTCTGGGGTAGGTTAAACCAGACTGTTTTCTGATATTTTCAGTATTGAAAATGCCAAGCAAAAAATGGAATATGACATGATAATTAAAGCAGCAGAAATGAAGAAATATTTCAAGAGACAAGAACTGATACTTCTGAGGCATGAATTTCAAAATCTGCTCCAGATTAACAAGGATCTGCCGAAGCACATGCAGCTTGACAGAGCAGTATGCCTGGGGTTTTCTCCTTTGACTGGGGGGCTCAGGCCTTGGCTTGTCCAGTGTTTTTTAAATTAGTATATTATTTGGATTTCTTTCACAAGAGCTCTCAGAAGTTTACAACCTATATAAAACAGAAAAAAATAGACCATGAAAGTAAAAATCCCAAACAAATAAGAGTAAAATGCTCAGAATTCAAGATTAAAGTTCTTTTCATCAGTATGTTTACTTCACCCATTGAGAGTGAGCCCACTGTTTCCATTTCTGCTTACTCTAGTGGAAAAGTTAAAATGTGCTCATTTTTCTCCCCTCCTCTGTGTACTTTTGATATTGTATAATCCAGCATTTCCTAGCTGAGCCTTGATGATCCTCCATGCTAGATTTTAGATTTATATTCTGTACTTGCGCTGCTTTCTCCTGTAGCAGGGTTTTCAATGCCCCTTTTCAGAAGAGAGACATTGAAGTGCTATTAAAATCATGACCAGTAGTGCAGTCCTAAATAATCACACCCTTCTAAGCCCACTGTATTTCGAACAGTGTAACCCTGCTTGAAATGCACTGTAGATTAAGTGTATAGTCAAAGCAGATCAGGAAACCACTCTGGGCCATTGAGTTCCATGAAATTTGGTTAGTATGCAAGTCTCTTTGCCATCTATGTAAAGCAAACAGCATGATATTAACAGTGATGAGATTTAGTCTGAGGCTGTGTATGTGGTGTAGATGCTCAATATACTCAGCAGTTTTCCTTATAAATGCAGAGAACAGTTTGGGACTGCAGGGATGAATCTGCTGAAATGCGACTATTATTCCTGCTCAAAATATTGTTATGGTTGCCGTCTGCCCATTCCTTTGTCAGGTAGATTGCTGGCTAATAGTTGAGGATGGTGATTCATACCATTAGCACTATTTTTAAACCACCCTGACCTGTCACATTTTAGCAGTCATGAGTAAAACTGAAAAACAGGCTAGAAATCACATAAACAAAGAAACACATGGCTATGCTTTCAATATGCAGGAATTTGAAATAGACCGCAGAATTCGTGCAGAAATGGACAGAAAGACGGCACACAGTATCCGGCTGGTGATGAAGGAATTAGCCTGGGAACAGGAAAAACATCGCATTGAGCTACAAAAACTACAGAATCGGTATGGGCTGTATTTTCCCCCCTTGTGTCCCTCATTCCCTGAAGGAGATTGTGCATTTGCTAAGTTTTTGTTATCAAGGGAATGAAAAAGTTGTTCTTGACAGTGGAAATCTTTCCATCGGTTGCTTCCGGCATTTCTCTCATTTTGTAGCCAAGTTAAACAGCACATGCAAAGCTAGTGTTCGCCTGCCATTTGTTAGTTGAGTAAAATGGAGGGATTCTTACGTGGTGAATAGGGTGGATGAACAGACTTGGATGAGAGGGACATGGGCTCAAATTCCCATTGAGCCATAAAACTCACTGACTAACCTTGAGCCGGCCACTCTTTCTCAGCCTAGCATACTTCATACAGTTGTTGCAAGAATAAAATGGAGGGAAGAGAGACTATATGTGGCACCCTGAGCATCTTGGAAGAAGAATAAGATAAAAATGTAAAAATACATGTGTGGGTGAATCGACATTCTATTTTTTCGTTCTTCAGCAACTTAGCAGGCCACAGTTGATATGTGTTAGAGAAACAAATAAAAAAAGAAGCAAAATCATGAAGCAAATGAGGTTTTCCATGTCATTGGTTTTTACCTTGATGTTCCTTTTTGAGGAATGGACACAAGCAAAGCTGGAACTTTAAACAGAGGCAGGGCAGACTTCACTCCATTTCCCCATATTTCTTGGCTTGACGTCTTTCACAGTGTGTGTTAAGCCTACTCCCAGCTAGGAGTGTGTAAGAAAAAAAAATTCAGGTCTATTTGGATTCGGGTGTTTGGGACCCCAAAAATATTCGGTATTCCCAAATATCCCCAAATACCAGTATTGGTATTGTACTGGTATTCGGGTTAGTATTCAGGGAACCCAAATATGTTCAGCTCCATTATACCCCGTGGGGACCTTCCCCACGGGGTATAATGGGGAATTTCACTCAGTGAGTCATGCAGAGCTGACTCGAAATGTGAAAGGGGTTTAAACTTTAAACCCCCTCGCCTCCCAAAGCTGGGCCGCAACTGCAGCATGACTCTGGAGAGAAGGGAAGGGGGTTTAAACTTTAACCCCCCTTCCTTCCTTCCTGGAGTCTTGCTGCAGCTGCAGCGTGACTCTGGAGAGAAGGGAAGGGGGTTAAAGTTAACCCCCCCCTCCCCTCTTGGAATCAGGCCACAGTTGTGGCAGCTGTGACCTGACTCTGGGAGGGGAGGGAGGGGTTTAAAGTTCCTTTCACTTGGGAGGCCTGAATAAAAGTTGAATAATATTGGCTTTTATTCAGGTGGGGCTACTTCAGTAGCTGAATACACATCTCTGTAAGGTATTTTTCAGGTATTTGGCTCCACATATCCTGAGTGTACACCACTACTCACAGCTGAGAGAATTGCTCTCTGAGCTGTCCTGAAACAGTGCTTGACTCCACATGCTTCCCACTGTTCCCGTTACCCAATCATAATCAGGAGCACATCCTCAATGCTTATGGCCCTAGAGCAGAATATTTAAAAAAGAAGAGATCTAGCTTGCGTCTTCTTGGCAAGTAAGCAAATGGTTATCACTTCCCTGCTTAGCTGTCTCCATAAAGGGGTACCAGTTACTCTCAACCTGAAACCTGAGGATTTTATGACCAGGTTCCCAGGCTAGAGAGTGTTCTCTGAGGCCAGGGGTTTCCTGGAGTGTTTCCCAGTCATAACAGGCAAAACTATGTACCAGCTGGAGATTCTGAAAAAGGAGATAAGAGAGAGGCAGAGGATGCAAAGGCCCTGACCTGGCTAGCCTAGGCTAGCCTGATATCATCAGATCCCAGCTGCTTGCAGCAAACTAGAAATCTCCAACACCTCCTACTCTGGTACGACAAGATTTGGGATCAGTTTGTGATGAATAAAATCTCTAACATTGTGGATCGATTACAAAACAGTTCCAGCAGAACTTATGATAAATTTGTACTTACCTGGTATCCAGTACTTGACTTCATGGCAGAGCATAATGTGTTTCCCTCTAGGACGAGCTATCACACATGGCTCCACTTCTGATTTCACCTTGACCTTCATCTTACTGCTGAGACTCCTCTTGTATATCAGAGCAATAAACTTGACTCAATTCATTGGAATGTATGGTTTAAACAGCACTTTGGTATAGGTGAACAGAATTGATATCGTCTTATTATGTTTAATTGTAGATGTATGTTAATGTTTTGTTGGTGGCTAATTGATGGGATTGTAATTTTGGATTCGCAAGACTTCTGCACAATATTTTGCAGTTATTGTATGTTTTGATATGTTATAATTGATCTTAATAAACACTTCAAAAGTTTTAAAAAAATCAGATCCTAGCTGCTAAGCAGGATTGGCCCCGGTCGGTATTTGGATAGAGACCCCCCAAAGAATACCAGGGTTAAGATGCAGAGACAGGCAATGGCAAACCACCTCTGAATGTCTCTTGCCTTGAAAACCCCATGGAGTCACTATAAGTCAGTGGTGACTTGACGGCAAATAAATAAATAAAAATGAGAAAGTCATGGGTAGGGATGGACGAACCGGGAAAATAGAGGTTTGTGCAGGTTCTTGGTTCATGGGGCCTCATGAACCACGAATCTCCATGAACCTTCCAATGAACTAACTGGTTCATGGTTCATGATGCAGCATGGCTTACAAAAGCTATTTAAAGAGATCCCTTTAAATGGTTTTTGCAAACTGTGCCACTGTGGTACGACTCACAAGTGAATTCAGAAGGCATTTGGACTGGATAAGCCATTGGCCTAATCCAACATGGCTTCTTTTATGTTCTTATCTTCTAATTTGTTTGAGTTTGACATCCCCTAGCTCAGGAAGGGGGATGCAATCACACAGCTATCATGTAGGACTGCTTGCCATGTTTCCCAGTGAATAGACTTGGGCACATGGACATCAGACAGGCAGAATATCATGCCAACAGGATGTGAGTAAGGGAGTGTGTGTGATAACTGTGCTGTCATATAAAGAAAGCTCCAGCAAGAGCACTCCTGTTTATAAGGGAGAGCCCTGGAGAGATAGTAAGCAAGTGAGCATTTTAAACCCTCTTATACCACCCAAGCAATGTGCAAACTTGAAAAAGAACCCCAACTTTAAGTGGCACTCTGATTTGATTCCTCAGGTTCCGGAGCAATGTTGAGTATGACAGAATTGCGGTCCAAGCCATGAGAAGCAGCCATGAAATCTCCACTTATAGACTTCTGGCGATTTCAGAAAATTTATACAAAGTCAAGAAACGAACTCAAGTGGGAAAAAGAAGAACAAGCAAATATGAATGGAAAGGAAAAGAAGCAGATCAAAAAAAAGACAGCCAGAAAGAACTGAGTAAGTGCATATGGAAGGGCTAAGCATGAGAAGCCTTGCAGCCATGTAAATTTAGCTTGCGTCTTGTGGGGTTGTACTGATGTAGTGCCTAGGCTGTGCATCTCCTAACATCTGCCAAATGAATTTGCGCTAATTCCACCAATAGGGTGAGTTAGTCAAAATTAGGGGTTTGCAATTTTTTCTTAATTGGTATTTTTTTGGTTTGGTTCTATTAGACTGAAAAAGAAATTATTTATTTCTATTTCTATCCCACCCTCCCCACACGCAGGCCCAGGGCAGGTCAAATTAGTAATTTACAAAGTCATTTGGATTGGTTTAAACTGCACTCTGGGAGAAGATGGACCCAGGATCTGCATGTGGCAGGGAGAGATCTGGCTGGGAGGGCTTCTCCTGCAATGTGGTTTGAACCATTTTGCAGGAGAAGCTTGTCCCAGGATCTGCCTGCCGCAGTGAGGTCTCTCCCCGCCGCATGCAGATCCTGGCTGGGATGGCTTCTCCTGCAGCGTGGTTTAAACTGGGCTGCATGGAATGGCAGCTCCAAGCTCAGCTGGTGGGAACAGTCTGCTCCCCCTGGAACAGCTGATCCTCAGGCCCATCAAATAGCTGAGAGGCGGGAGCAATCTGCTCCTGCCTCTCTGCTGTTTTCGGATCTACCAGTGATTACCGAATATATCAGAGATTTTCTCAGGATTTTTTTTGGTTTTCCCAAGAAAACCCAGATGCATTTGGGAAGCTAAAATATACCCCCAAATATACCAATAAGGTATTTTTCAGGTTTATTTTTTACTTGTGTAGATCCAAATG
This sequence comes from Gekko gecko, assembly GCA_029375565.1. Lineage (NCBI taxonomy): Eukaryota > Metazoa > Chordata > Lepidosauria > Squamata > Gekkonidae > Gekko > Gekko gecko. The sequence goes on from JAPDNY010000004.1 coordinate 47,810,907, forward strand.
CAGATCCATAATCATAATGATGATCTTTATAGAGTAACATCACCACAATTTAAGTGTGATTTATTGAAAAATATATTTGTCAAGTTTGTTCCTGTAGTGCATTTCTGATGGCTGTATCTCGATTTTATCACTCCTGATGCACAGGTTTATTAGGTTTATTACAGGTTTATTAGATCCAGCTCATTCTGGTTTCCTACATGCTCCTGGGACCAAAACTGCATTTGATCCATGTTATTAGACTGCTCAGGGGTTTTAGCTGTTACCAGTCTGCATGTTTTGCTTAGACTTCTTGTTTTGCTTGGTGATGAATAAGGCCTTGGATTGGAGCTGATTTTCTTCCTTCCTGCTCCTTCCAGTCCTGGCAATCACACAGGGTGATAATAAGAGAGTACTCATCAGATATGTGAGAATTGTCTGTTATGATGCCACAATACTCACTGTTCTTAATTTTGCTACATAATAATAAAGGATGAATGAGAACCAATAGTTGAAAGTTCAGTACTAAAAATATTGATTTGCAGAAGGTTCCAGGAGGACTGCCTGCTTTCATACAACCTCTTAAGGTAAATGACCACAAATCCTTTTGAAGAATGCTGGATACTTACCTTTTTTTCTTAATGTTTATGCAGCAACATTATCACAGATTAGTGCAGCTGGTGAGGAAGAAGCAGAAACAGAAAAGCTGAGGAAAAGGTCCCATGCCCATACAGTAACAAGCCGAATTGTTGAAAATCGAATGGAAAAGCTTAGGAAGATTATTGAAAAAGCTGACAAGGCCAAAGCTAAAATCCAGCAAAGAAAGAAGGAGTGGGATGACTTGTGAGTCTTGAATCAGAAAAAAAGACCACTTTCTTTTGTGGCTCTATTGTTATATTCTTATTGGCACTAAACAAATGGTGGTCACACTTGTGCAGGAAGAAATCATACAGCAGAAGGCCATATAGAATGAGAAGAAAAAAACACATACAGCTGTTGTTGTGGGTTTCGAGTTCCAGCTTTGGATACAGTTGCCAAGGCTTTTAAACCTGAGACATATACCACATATTCCCTTCAGAGCAGGAAAATAAGCAGTTGGATACCTCCTGTAACTGCTGAGGCTATTCAGCTAGAGTTCCCTTTAATCCAAGCCTAGAATGGCTAAATTAACATTTGAAATTAATTAATTAATTATTTAATTAGATTTCTACCCTGCCCTCCCAGCAAAGCCGGCTCAGGGCGGCTTACAACAATATAAAATGATATAATAAATAGTAAACTCAAACAACATAAGTTAAAACCGTATTATACAACTTAGTAATAAAGTGCTAGCAATAATTCCTCAGCACAGTCAGCTTCCTATTTTACTACAGGTGTCCCAGGCACTTGGGGCAGGCTATGTTTAGGGGACCCAGAGGGTCGGACTCGGTCCTCAGAACTATCAGATGTCGATGGTGGCAGTGGTGGCGGTGACTCCAAAGGCCTGGCGGAAGAGCTTCGTTTTACAGGCCATGTGGAACTGTAACAAGTCCCCCAGGGCCCTGATCTCCTCCGGGAGCTCATTCCACCAGAATGGAACCACCACCAAGAAGGCCCTAGCTCTTGTTGAAGCAAGCCTGGCCTCCTTGATGGTCGGGAGGACCAGCCGGTTCTGGGTCCCCGATCACAGAGCTCTCTGGGGAACATATGGGGAAAGGCGGTCCCTCAGATATGCAGGTCCCTGGCCATAAAGGGCTTTAAAGGTAATAACCAGTACCTTGAACCGAATCCGGTATGCTATGGGCAGCCAGTGCAGTTCTTTTAGGGCGGGCTGGATGTGGTCCCACAGAGGATGACACAGCAACAGCCTCGCCGCTGCGTTCTGCACTAGCTGCAGCTTCCGGATTTGGGCCAAGGGCAGCCCCATATAGAGGGCATTACAGTAATCCAGTCTTGAGGTGACCATAGCATGGATCACTGTTGCCAAGTTGTTGCGTTTGAGGAAGGGAACCAACTGCTTAATCAGCCTAAGATGGTAAAAGGCAAACCTGGCAGTGGCTGCTACCTGGGCCTCCATTGTTAAGGAGACCTCTAGGAGCACTCCCAAGCTCCGGACCTCTGGCGCTGGCACCAACGGCACCCCATCAAAGGCCAGGAGTGGGATCCCTTCCCCCGGACCACCCCGACTCAGGCAAAGGACCTCCATCTTCGTTGGATTCAATTTCAGCCAGCTCAGCCTAAGCCAACCAGCCATGGCTTGAAACACCAGGTCGAGATTTACCGCTTTGGAGTTGGACCGGCCGCCCAACAACAGATAGAGCTCGATGTCATCCATGTACTGGTGACAACCCAGCCCATACCTCTGGGCAAGAGGATGCATATAGATGTTAAAGAGCATTGGGGACAACACAGCTCCTTGGGGCACACCACATTCAAGTGGGTGCCTTCGGGACAGTTGATCCTCTAGCGCCACTCTTTGTCCCCGACTTTGGAGAAAGGAAACTAGCCACTACAAGGCCAACCCCTGTACTCTGCTGTTGGCTAGCATTTGAAGTAAAAGGCAGTCTGGGAAGGAGAAGAGTTCTTGTCTGAGCAGCTCCCTTTCAGCAATATCTGTTCTTAATCAACCAGAGGCTAACTCACTCATCCTCCTTTATTGGTTAGCTCCCAGTCAGTGAGATTGGCTCCAGTGGGTTGTGGAGTTTTGGCCTAAGCTATTTATTTAGGGCTCTTATGAGCAGGCCCTAGCTCTACGAGGTAGCAGGCTCTGCTCCAGTGCTGAAGTGTCCCAGCTCTAGTGACAAAGTGTCTGGAACAAGGGAATAAACAGGCGAGTTTAGCAGACATGCAAGTTCAGCAGCAGGGTAAGGAAGCCAGGGTGCTAGTCTCTCCATGTCCCTAAAAGGATAAACAGACTTTCCTCAAACTGATCTACATAAATAGGTGATTTATAAAAAGGGGGATTTTAAAAACTCTCCAAAGCAATTATGAAGGTAGAGTGTCAGCAGGGGATTGGGGGCTATCCAGTGTATTGCACTGATTGCAACATGTATGACTCTCTGCCAGCTAGACAGAAGTCATGAGTGTATGCTCAGTGCAAGGAGCTCCTGATTCTCAGGGAACGAGTTCATTCCCTTGAGGCCAAGGTGGCTGACCTGGAGAAGCAGAGACAGTCAGTTAGGCACACAGACAAGACTCTCAGGGACTTTTTAGATGTGTCCCACTCTGAGAATGTCAGTCTGCCACTATGAGGGAGCATGAGGGTCAAGGGGAAATAGGGCACTGTGCTGAAGAAAGGGGGAATGTTCCTTCAGAAGGGACCCCTTCTACAGCTGGTGAATAGGTGACTTGCAGCTGGTGATTTGCCTGCCTGGTGTGAAGGTAGTGGACATTACGCATAGTCTAAGTAGGCTGGTAGACAATGCTGGGGAGGAGCCAATGGTTGTGGTACATGTTGGCACCAGTGATGTGGAGTAATGTAGCTGTGTGGTTCTGGAGGAAAAATTTAGACTGTTAGGCAGGAAACTCACGGTCAGGACCTCCAAGGTAGCCTTCTCAGAAGTGCTGCCTGTTCCACATGCAGGGCCGGAGAGACAGGCACAGATCAGAACAGGAGTCTCAATGTGTGGATGAGATGATGGTGTAGGCAGGAAGAGTTTAAGTTTGTTAGGCACTGGGATGCTTTTTGGAACAAGCAGGACCTATGCAAAACAGACAGCCTCCAATTGTCTTGAGGAGGAACCAGGCTGCTGGTGCTTAAAATAAAAAAGGTGGCAGAGCAGTTTTTAAACTAAATTCTGGGGAAAAGCCGACAGGAGATGAAATGTCTCTGGTTTGGGATGGCTCATCTCTAAGAGATGAAGGTGTAGCTGTTACTGTTCTAGAGGGAAATGGATTAGGACTGGCCACTGAGAGAGTGACAAACAATATTGACTGCCTGACAAGGTCTAGAGGCCACAGGAGGAAGATTACAGGCCTGTCTGAGGAATTATAGATGTTTATGTGTAAATGCTAGAAGTGTCCGAGGTAAAATCGGGGAGGTGTAATGCTTAGTGTCAGAGGAGAACATAGACATTGTGAGCATTTCAGAAATTTGGTAGGGTGAGGATGATCAGTGGGATACAGTGATTCCTGGATATAAATTATATCAGAAGGATAGGGAGGCAAGGGTCGGGGTGGAGTGGCTCTGTATGTCAGAGAGGATATACAGTCCTATAAAACTGAAAATCGAAGAGAAATAGATTTGCTTACAGAAATGCTATGGGTGGAAATAGTGGGCCCCAAAGGAAACTTAACTAAGGGAGTTTATCACCCACCAGATCAAAGGTTAGAGGATGATTTAAAAACAGCAAAAGAATTAAGGAAAGCAGCTAGACGAAATAACTGTTTCATAATAGGTAATTTTAACTACGTACATATTGATTAGGTCAATATGTGTTCAAGTCAAGAGAAAGAGACTGGGTTTCTAGATACAATCAATAACTGTGCCATGGAACAGATGGTCACAGAACTTACTGGGGGGAGGCAATCCTGGACTTGGTTCCAAGTAATGCTCAGGATCTGGTGAGAGATGTAAATATGATAGCACCAGTTGGGAACAGTGACCATAATGCTATTAAGTTTAGCATTTACGTAAATAGGGAGTTGCCCCAAAAGACCGACACAACCACATTTAACTTTAGAAGGGGTAACTTTTCTCAAATGAAGGGGCTTCTGAAGAAGAAAATGAAAGGAAAGGTAAGGAGGTTCAAATCCTTTAGGAAAACTTGGAGAATATTTAAAACTATAATACTGGCAGCTCAGATCACATGTATACTGCAGGTTAGAAAATGTACGGATAGGTATAAAAAAAGGTCTTCATTGTTAATGGACCCAGTATTGGAAGCAGTAAAAGTTGTAAGAAGGATTTCTTTAAGTGATGAAAGGCTAGTCCAAGTGTGGTAAATAAAAGGGAGCACAGGCTTTGGCAAATTAAATGCAAGTTGTTCATCAGACAGGCAAAAAGGGAATATGGGGGAACATATAGCAAAATACATTAGAAGCAGAAAACTAGCCAGGGAGGTAGTGGAGCCATTGGATAACCAAGGGGTAAAAGGATTACTAAAGGGTGTTAGGAAAATGGCAGTCCTCTGGTAGATTAAAAACTGGTTAATTACCAGGAAACAGAGAGTGAGTATAAAAGGGCATTTTTCACAGTGGAAGGTGCTAAGCAGTGGGGTACCGCAGGGCTTGGAACTAGGTCTGGTGCTTTTTAACTTGTTTGTTAATGATTTGGAGTTGGGAATAAGCAGTAAGTGGTGAAGTTTGCAGGTGACACTAAGTTGTTCAGGGCAGATGAGAACCAGGGAGGACTGTGAGGCGCTCCAGAGGGATCTGTCAAGGCTGGGTGAGTGGGTGTCAATGTGGCAAATGAGGTTCAACATGGGCTAGTGCAAAGTAATGCACACTGGAGCCAAAAATCCTAACTGTAAGTATACATTGATGGGGTCTGAACTGGCGGTAACTAACCAGGAGAGAGATCTTGGAGACATGGTAGATAACTCGCTGAAGATGTCAGTTCAGTGTCCGACTGCAGTAAAAAAGGCAAACACTATGCTGGGGTTTATTAGGAAAGGGATTTAAAACAAATCAACAAGTATCATAATGCCCTTGTATAAATCTATGGTGCAGCCTCGTTTGTGTACAGCTCTGGCCACCGCATCTCAAAAAAGATATTCTAGCATTGAAGAAGATGCAGAAAAGGGCAACTAACATGATTAAGGGGATGGAACAGCTTCCCTATGAAGAAAGGTTAAAAAGGTTAGGGCTCTTTGGCTTGAAGAAATGATGACTGAGAGGGTGACATGGTAGAGGTTTATAAGATTATGCATGGGATAGAGAAGTTAGAGAAAGAAGTACTTTTGTCCCTTTCTCACAATACAAGAACTTGTGGGCACTCAATGAAATTAATGAGCAGTAGGCTTAGAATGGATAAGAGGAAGTACTTCTCCACCCAAAGGGTAATTAATGTGGAATTCACTGCCACAAGAAGTGATGACTTTTACAAGCATAGACATCTTCAAGTGAAGATTGGATAAACAACATATGGAGCAGAGCTCTGTCCATCAGCTGCTATTAGCCGAAAGGTATGTCTGGGCAGTGATGCTCTGTCTGCTTGGTGCTTGGGGAGTGCACAATGGGAGGGCTTCTGGCCCTTCTGGTGGACCTCCTGATGGCACCTGGATTTTGGCCCCTGTGTGACACAGAGTGTTGAACTGGATGGTCCATTGGCCTGATCTGACATGGCTTCTCTTATGTTCTTATGACATGTTATAATATTATTTATGAGAATGATAGAAGTGGAGGTACAGCAACGGTTACTGTTTGCATGGGGATATAGACAATCTCAGGCTCCTCTTCTGAACATACATAGTTTCCTACTATTCAGAGACAGACCAGTAAATGGGGCCCAGTGATTGGTCTAGGAGCAGTTAATCCTATAGCAATGCTGAAGTGAAGGACACACTTATTTAACCAATGCTTGGGCAGGAGATCACTAGCAGTTGTCAGATGAGTAACATTAAGCCTTTCCATGTGGATGTTGGCAGTTGATGGAGTTCTGACATTGTACTTTATCATCACTACAAATAAAGTTCTCCCACCATCAAAATGTGAGTTACTACTCTTAAACACTGTTTATACTTATACTCCTATTAAGCTGCACCACTGAATTGGAGGTTTGTTTAACCCATCTATGTGCTGTGGTTGGAGAAGAAGTGGTGTTAATATGAGGCAATGGGAGGCTGCTGTTTCAGACAGTGCATTGGGGACACTGTTTAAAGTAGAGGCACGGCCTGCCTGGATGTTGCCCTGCTGAGGCTTCACTAAAATGGCCCATTAATTTCTATTGGGCTTGCAGTGGAAAGCTTCCTCAGCAGATTGTGCTCCATGTCAGTTTTCTCTGTCTGCATGCATGAGAGAGAGAGAGAGACAGACAGAGCAAATGGGCATTGCCAGGGGTCTTTTCGTAGAAGAACAGCTGCAGGAGCTCATTAGCATATGGTATGCTAATGAGCTATTAGGCTATTAGCATATGCCACGCCCCCTGACATCACCGGAAGTGATGTCAGAAGGGGAAGCAAAAGGGGAGAGGCATCTTCAAAAGCTTCCCCTTCCCCAGCTGGTCTAGGTGTGGGAGCTAAGAGAGAAGGGGTTTAAAGTTTAAACTCTTTCTCATGAGAGTTGGGCCACAGAAGGAGGAAAGAGGGAAGGAAAGAGACAGAGTAGAGAGAAGGAAAGAAGGCAGGAAAGAGGGAAAGAAAGAGAAGGAAAGGGGAGGGAAAGAAAGAGAGGGAAGAAGGAGGAAAAGAGAGGGAAGAAGGAGGGAAACAGGGAAAGGAGGAAAAAAGAGAAGAGAAGAAGGTGGGAAAGAAAGAAAGAAAGAGAGAGAGAGAGAGAGAGAGAGAGAAAGAAAGAGAGAGAGAAAGAGAGAGAGAGAGAGAAAGAGAGAGAGAAGAGAAGAATGAGGGAAAGAGGAAAAAGAAAGAAGGAAAGGAGGGAATGAAAGAAATTCGGTGGCAATTCAGCCCCATTATATCCTATGGGCCATTGAAGTCAATGGTGAAAACATAGGGTATATTCTGGGGGCTGGAGGGGAGGGGATTTGAGGTAGAGGCTCCAAACTCACAGGATAGCTGATGGAGCCTCTCCCCAAGATACCCACCACGTTTCAAGAACATTGGACCAGGGGGTCCAATTCTATGGGCCCCCAAACATGTTGCCCCTATTCCCTCCATTGTTCTCTATGGTGGGAAAAAAGTTAATTTTTTCCCACCATAGAGAACAATAGAGGGAATAGGGGCAACCTGTTTAGGGGCCCATAGAATCGGGCCCCTGATCCAATGTTCTTGAAACTTGGTGGGTATCTTGGGGAGAGGCTCCATAAGCTACCCTGTGAGTTTGGAGCCTCTCCTCAAACCACCTCCTCCAGCCCCAGAATATACCCTATGTTTTCACCATTGACTTCAATGGCCCATAGGGTATAATGGAGCTGAAATTGACATTCGGCTGCCTGAAAGACTCTCCGGGACGCCGGCTGGGGGCGGGGCTTGGCTCCTGAGCTCCCGGAGCTGCCCTCCGGTGCGCTCCCCCCCCAAAAAGACCCCTGGCATTGCCCTTTGTATTTTGTTTCCTCAGGCAACAAACGTCTTGACTTGACTCCAGTTAAGAGAGCCAGGCAGTTATAATACTTCCTGTTGCTTTAAAAAACACAAAAAATAAGCTGATAAGCAGATATTTTCTTGCAGCCATAAGTGATACTTTTTACTGATAACTGGCAGGTACAAAAGCAAACCAAGTGATGACTATGAGGACCCTGTTGATGTGCAGAATATCCAAGAGGCCCAAGAGAACATGGGAGACTTCAAACTGAAAACTGCTACTAACTACAAAATTCCTGAGCACATGAGAATTAATGCTGAGAAGAAAACTAATCAGCTGGCATCTCTAGAAGTGGCTGTAAGTGAAATGACTGATGGGTATCCTGTGATTTTACTTCCTTGTGCCCCAGGCGTTTGCAAGTGGAGGGCAGAGAAACGAATATTTATTTGAGCATATTTATTGTATCACTAGCTTAGAATTTGAAAGGTTATATTCAAAGTTAATTCTGTTTAAGACCAAAAGAAGAGCCCTGCTGAGTCCATATGAGTGCAGGATGTTTTCCGTAGTGACCTATAAGATGCCTGCAGGAAACTCACAAGCAGAGCGTGAAGGAAAGAACCCTCCCCTGATGTTGTCCCCAAGCAGCTGGTGCTTGGAGGCACAGTGTCTCTGAGCATGGATGTCTTATTTAGCCACAATGCTAGATGCTGACAGGTGAAATGTGGATTAGCTGTTAATGGGTCTATTCTCTATGCACGTGCCTAGTTCTCTTTTAAAGCCATCTATACTAGTGTATGTTGTGGCAATGAATTCCATTGATTATGTATCGTGCACAGAAGTATTTTCCTTTGATGTGTCCTAAATCTACTGTCCCTTATTTATTTGGACATTTATGTCTTCTCTCCGATGGAAGAACTCAAAGTGGCTTACAACATTGTTCTTCCCTACTCCATATGATTCTCACAACAACCCTGCGAGGTGGGGTAGGCCAAGAGTGAGTGATTCTTGGTCTCCCAGATCCTATTCCAGCACTCTGCACCACAATGGCTCTGATATTCTATGTCATTGCTATAAAGCTCCTTCTGAATCCTGATGAGTGAAAGAGCAGGATTTTTTTTAAAATACAAAAGATAAATTTCAGTATATGTGCTTTTTCATTAACATCAGACAATTTAACAAACCCATTGTAGTTCTTCTAAATTAAGACTGGAGATCTGCTACATTCACTGATCAGTGTCACCGAGTCTATGTTTTACTGGGGTCATGATTTCTCATTATATTAAACAAATGGGAGACTCACAAGGACATACTTTCCCCTCACCCACTTTTATGTCGTTCCCCTTCCTGAAAGCCCCTATAGCATCTTCCCTTTTCCCTTCTCTCCTTCCCCACCCATCAGCCAACATTGATTACATTAGGTAAAATCGAAGGGACCTACTGTAGAAAAGGATGTCTGTAATCTGAAATGTCTTTATACTAATGCACAGAGTATGGGAAATAAACAGAAGGAACTTGAATTTCATATATTGGAAAGTAATTATGATCAGATAGGTATCACTGAAACTTGGTGGGATGAGTCTCATATATGGAGCACAGTGATTGAAGGATATACCTTGTTCAAACGGAACAGAATAAACAAAAAAGGCAGCGGGGTGGCACTATATGTCAAGAATGAATACGCTTGCACTGCAATTCAGGATTTTGAGAGTTGCCCTGTTGAAAGTGTGTGGGTAAGGATAGAACAGGGGAGGAAAGAAGGGGATATTGTTGTGGGGGTATACTACAGACCTCCGAACCAACCAGAGGAACGGGATGATGCATTTGTACAACAGCTTGCTAAACTTTCTGTGAAAGAGACAGGATATAGTGCAGGAGATTTCAACTATCCAGATATTTGCTGGAAATTTAACTCTGCTAGACATTGGGCATCCCGCAGATTCTTGAATAGTCTTGCAGACAACTTCATCTCTCAGAAGGTGGAGGTGGGAAAACAAAGTTGCACTTACCTGTAACTGTTGTTCATCGAGTGGTCTTCTGTGCAGGCACACATGGGACTGCGCAGTCGCAGGCCAGCCACGGAAAAGATTTCCAAGCTTTCTAATAGACTAGGAGCGCCCCTCCTCCCTCTGGCGCTTTCCCGCCAAAACGCTCACATGACCAGGAGGAGGGGCGCTACTCCCTCAGTTCTCTCCATGCCGCCGCAGGAGACCCCTAGAAAACTAAAGTTCCAGAGAGTTCACAGCGGGGCAGGAGGGAGGGATGTGTGCCTGCACAGAAGACCACTCGATGAACAACAGTTACAAGTAAGTGCAACTTTGTTTTCATCGTCATGGCTTCTGTGCAGTCCCACATGGGACGATTAGCAAGATAACTGAGTGAAGGAGGTGGGTGTGAAGCTCTCAGAAGGAGACCACCAAGGACCGCTTTAGCAAGAGTTGTTTAGCGGCACGAATTGACCTTCACCCAGAACTCTCCTATACTAGAGGAGTAAGCTCTGTGCAAGTGTCCCCACCAAAATACATGTGGGAATGTGATAAAGGAAAAAAGAGCACTCTTTTGAAAAGAGCCATCGTACACAGAGTGTAATGAAAGGCTGTGTACTCAAACACAGTGTGATAGTGTCAACCGATCCACAAGGATGGATTGTGTGAGGACGCTAACCATGCATTGCATGAGGAGTGAGAGACCACGCTTGGTAGGGGATTCCAGCAGGACATCACCCTTTTAAAATTTCATGCACGGAGAGGGTATAAGTTAGTACCCTACAATAAACGAAGCACCATGTAAGTGCCAAAAATAAAACAAGGAGTTATACCCGTCTTTTGTAGCCTGCTTAGTAATCCGACAAGGAAAAGATCTGAGAGGATCTTGCTTCCTTTCTCTTAAATCAGTTGCCAAAAACATCCAACAGCACAAGAAGCAGGGTCCAAACCTTGCTGCAGTTTCTACAGAGACTCCCCTCTCCTCTTAGAGGTGCAAGGTGCAAGAGTGATGTTTGCCACTCAGAAAAGTGGGAGGCTACTGCTACAATGCAGGAAAGGAGATGATCAACGCATTAATTCATCAGCAGGAGTGAGAATAAGCAGGTCTGCACAATGGTAACGAAGGCAGTGAAAAGAGGTGTGATATGGCTAAAGAAAGGATGAACAGAATGCGCCACCAGGAAGAAAACTTGTGTAGTCTGCAGAGCAATTTGTGCAGCAATATAGGCAGAGAAAAAGGCATAACAACAGGTTGTCTTTGTCAGGGATTAGAAGTGCATTCCTCAAGGACAAGGTTATTGTCAGGAATGAAGCATAAGGGCCAGGGTCTGGACTGTCATATTGTGGGGCTATGCCAAGTAGCTCAGACCTCCAGTCAGAATACCAGGGAACTGGTGTCTGCTAGTTAGTTAAAACATGATTACAGTGCTTCCTTTAACTCTGTGGAGTGTTTGCACTAAAACTAGAGACAAAGTAAATATGCCCATAATGTCACATATAGATATGTAAAAATGCTAGGAAACTCAGCAGTGAAAGCTAAAAGAGCTGACAATCTTAGTAAAACAAGGGGGTAAATTCAGGCAGGCTGATTTGAAAAGGATCAATAAGATCTGCCAAAGTGACCAGGAAAATTTAATATAAAAGCTGCACATAGGCCTCACGAATCTCTGTGCACACTGAGAGGCAGCTAAGTACAAATCCCGTGAAAGGGAACATTGGAATTTTACCATTGGAAACTTCCCTCCTCAGCAAGAGGGGTACTGACTGCAGGAACAGTAGAGCGGTCAAGACACAGAACCACCAAGCAAAAAACATGTATTATGAGCCACTGAACTTGGGCTTATCATAGGCGTCTCTTGAGGCACTGCACTGGAGACATAAGAATCATTTGAAATCACATCATTCTCCCTGTCCCAGGGGGTGCGTGTAACAGAGCACCTCAAATCTGCCTTATAGCGGATCAGACCATTGGTTCATCAAGGTCAGTACTGTCCACTCAGACTGGCAGCACCTCTCTAATGTGTCAGGCAAAGAAAGGCCTTTCACATCGCCTACCGCCAGACCATAAACTGGAGGGCCTAGGACCCTCAGCATGCCAAGCAGACGCTCTTCCACTGAGCCAGAGATCCTCCCCATTTATCACTAAATGGAATGATCTAATCAATTGGAGACCAGCAGCCCTCATATAGAGGAGAGGAGAGCAAGCTGCTGGATTTAAGTCCAGCAATTGACACACGTGCACACAGAATTGCAGGAAACCTGGTGGACAAAACAGCAGAGGTGAAAGGATCTTGATCACCAGAGACTTTGTCAGTAGGAGATGCCAAGGATGGAACTTGGCCCCTTGTACATGGACAAAAGGTATGCAGAACCCTGAGACATCACGTTAAGTGAAGGCGGGAAAGAAACGTGACTCAGGGATTTGACAAGAAGCCTGTTATTGCCTCCAGAATGTTGTCCAACTGGACAGCAGAATTCACAGCCTTTGTGAGGTCAGTTACCTCAATGCTTTGTTTTGTTCTGTTTTTCGCTTGTTTTTTTGTTGTTGTTGTTTTGTTTATATTATCTCCTAGCATGGACAAGGGTAGGGTCACATGAGTGATCTGAATTAAAGGGACAGATTCATCATGCAGATCACCAGCATAGGCCGTGAACCACAATGCATAAAGATACATTCAAACAAAATAGTATAAAGGCCATAGTGACCTGTTGATTTATAAACTGGATCCCAATTGGGTTTATTTCAGATCATTAATACTCTGTACTGGTTAAATAAAGAGTAAGTGGTATTTGACTCATAGGCTAACAGGAACAATATGGATGACTCACGGAATCAAGAATACAATCATTGATTGCATCAGAGGATGCAACAAGAGCCATTAATTATAGTTTGCCCATTGGACCCTTGTCTATTAGGGCAGCTGTTATGAGCAGAAAACAACAACAACAACATCTGCTCTCTTTTAAAAAGAGTAGTAAGGAGTTGTACAGCATCTGTAACCTAAAGTCAAAGAGTCTTATAACAGTAGCTGTTGCAGATTTTCTGCGCTGTATGGCTGTGGTCTTGGCATTGCAGAACCCGATGTTTCACCAGCAGCTGTGACTGGCATCCTCAGAGGTATAACACAGAAAGATGGAGTACTCTCTGTGACAAGGTGAGAAGAAAACTGGTAGTCAAGTGGGGTAGGGCTGAGTGTGAATAATGTCACATAAGAGTGACTTGTGTGGGCTAAGGAAACCCCCAATTCATTGACGGTTCTGAGGGATACCATGGAACCAAGAGGAGTGGCAAATTACCTAGGCTTGCCTCCCAACGCATACTTGCCAATTAATTCTGAGGTCCCCATGAAGATGGAAACAGTAAGCCTTGCCTGCACTTGAAATAATGCCTGCATTGAAAAGCCCTGTAAGGTTACGTATCAGTGCTGAGAGACTACAGCAGGGCTGCTGTGTCAGCCTTTAAAACTAGATCTTAGAAACAGGGCTTGGAGCGGAGCTCAGCAGAGAACTGGTTCTGACCTTGGAATCCAGGCAGCCCCAATAGAGTGAGTGGTCAAAAATCACCGCAGGACTTAAGCATAAATAGTTTGTTGTATCTAGATGATGGCTAACAACATGTAGGGAAAACTCCGCCCACCTCAGCCACTCTTCAAAACTACAGAAGCTGAAGAGGTCCAAACGACCCCAACTAAAGGGCACAATAGTGTTCTGACACATAATACCTTCCACAAAGGGGCATAGAGAATTACAAGGCTGTGTGAACCCATGCCTCCACAGATTCTACTGTGGGCTTGAGGACAGCCAGGGACAGCAAGGGTTTAAAACGGGCCTTATGAGGTCACACTTCCAGGCTTCTGGTCAGAACTGACAGAAAGGCAGAGAGGGGGAAGTCTCTTTAAGACAGACAGCCACAGTCAGTCAGGCACAGCAAAGGTTTAAAACGGGCCTTATGAGGCCACACTTCCAGGCTTCTGGTCAGAACTGACAGAAAGGCAGAGAGGGGAGAAGTCTCTTTAAGACAGACAGCCTCTACCAGGCCATGCCTCCAAGCTGCTTCACTGGAAATGATGGGAGGGGCCAGAGAATCTTTCCAAGGTCAGAGGCACAGAGGCCAAAGACCCTTTAAGGAATGACTAGGCAGAAATGCTTCGATGTCGAGGGGGTTGTGACTTCAAGGCACACATCCCAAGCCCCTGAAAAGAGCCAGTTATTCTGAGGCTCTGTGTACAACACCCCAGCACAGAGGGGAGAATACACCTCCATTCAGAGTCTTTTCCCCCTACACACACCTCAGCAAAGGAGGAATAGGCCATCAAGGGGAAAAATAGGCCTTCATAAGGCTGCTCGGCACACAGGCAACTTCCTAAGAGGGCCATTTCAGCCTGGCTCTTTGTGCACACACCTCAGCAGAGGGGGATAGGCCATCATCAGGCTGCTGGACACACAGGCCAAACTCCTAAGAGGGCCATTTCAGCCCGGCTCTTTGTGCACATACCTCAGCAGAGGGGGATAGGCCATCAGCAGGCTGCTGGACACATAGGTAACCTCCTAAGAAGGCCATTTCAGCCCGGCTCTTTGTGCACACACCTTAGCAGAGGGGGATAGGCCATCATCAGGCTGCTGGACACACAGGCAACCTTCTAAGAGGGCCTAAGAGGGGAAAATAAGCCTTCATCAGGCTAGGCATGCTCCTAAGAGGGCTATTGCAGCCTGGCTCTTTGTCCACACACCTCAACAGAGGGGAAAAATAGGCCTTCATCAGGCTAGGTGAGCTCCTAAGAGGGCTATTGCAACCTAGCTCTCTGTCCACACACCTCAGCAGAGGGGGAAAATAGGCCTCATCAGGCTAGGTGAGCTCCTAAGAGGGCTATTGCAGCCTGGCTCTCAGTCCACACACCTCAGCAGAGGGGGAAAATAGGCCTCATCAGGCTAGGTGAGCTCCTAAGAGGGCCATCGCAGCCTGGCTCTTCGTCCACACACCCCATCACAGGGGGAAATAGGCCTCATCAGGCTAGGCGACCTCCTAAGAGGGCCATCGCAGCCTGGCTCTTCATCCACACACCCCATCACAGGGGGAAATAGGCCTCATCAGGCTAGGCGACCTCCTAAGAGGGCCATCGCAGCCTGGCTCTTCATCCACACACCCCATCACAGGGGGAAATAGGCCTCATCAGGCTAGGCGACCTCCTAAGAGGGCCATCGCAGCCTGGCTCTTCATCCACACACCCCATCACAGGGGGGAATAGGCCTCATCAGGCTAGGCGACCTCCTAAGAGGGCCATCGCAGCCTGGCTTTTCATCCACACACCCCATCACAGGGGGAAATAGGCCTCATCAGGCTAGGCAAACTCCTAAGAGGGCCATCGCAGCCTGGCTCTTCGTCCACACACCCCATCACAGGGGGAAATAGGCCTCATCAGGCTAGGCGACCTCCTAAGAGGGCCATCGCAGCCTGGCTCTTCATCCACACACCCCATCACAGGGGGAAATAGGCCTCATCAGGCTAGGCGACCTCCTAAGAGGGCCATCGCAGCCTGGCTCTTTGAAGGGAGCTCTTCTGAGTCCAGCTCTTCCCACACACAGTGGAAAATACACAAAAAATTCTTCTTTAGACATATTTCATTGTTCACAAGAATAAAAAACTGTTGAGAGAAAAAAATCTCAGCCTCAAAACTGAGGCGAGGAAAAACACAGAGAACAGCAGTGGAGATGATCTCTCCGCGGCGGCAAAAAGAGAACTGAGGGAGTAGCGCCCCTCCTCCTGGTCATGTGAGCGTTTTGGCGGGAAAGCGCCAGAGGGAGGAGGGGCGCTCCTAGTCTATTAGAAAGCTTGGAAATCTTTTCCGTGGCTGGCCTGCGACTGCGCAGTCCCATGTGGGACTGCACAGAAGCCACGACGATGAACCAGACGATCTGCTATCCTAGATTTAATTCTGACTAACAGGGGAAAACTGGTTGATGAGGTGAATGTTGTAGGATCCTTGGGGAATAGTGATCATGTCAGCTTGGAATTTGACATAGTGTGGGATGTGAAACCAGGACATAGTAGGACTCGTATTCTGGACTTCAGGAAGGCTGATTTCAAAAAACTCAGAGAACTATTAGGTAGGATCCCGTGGCTGGAAATGCTGAGTGGGAAATCTGCACAAGAAGGATTGGAGATGCTGAAAAATGAAGTGCACAATCCCAAACTGTTCCAGTAAGAAAGAAAGGTGGGAGATGGGTAATGAAGCTGAGGTGGCTGAAAAAGGAACTCTCTGAAGAGCTGAGACTAAAAAGGGAAATGTACAGGAAATGGAAGGAGAGCCAAATTACTGAGGGTGAGTACAAGAAGCAGGCTCGAATCTGTAGGGATGGTGTCAGAAAGGCTAAAGCGCAGATGGAGCTGAGGCTTGCAAGGGATGCTAAAAATAACAAGAAAAATTTCTATGCCTCTGTTCAGAGCAAAAAGAAGAACAGGGATGGGGTAAGCTCATTGCTAGGGGAAGATGGTCAAGTCTTAACAAGGGATGAAGACAAAGCAGAATTACTCAGCTCTCACTTTGCGTCAGTCTTTAACCATAAGGCGAGCTGTATACAAACTGAAGAATGCAGGGCATATGAAGGAAGGGGGAACTGCCAGTCCAGAGTAAGTAAGGAAACGGTTAGAGAGCATCTGGCTGCCTTAAATACTTTCAGAACTCCAGGGCTGGATGGCTTGCATCCCAGGGTGCTAAAAGAAATTGCAGATGTTATTTTAGAGCATCTGGCTCTAATCTTTGAGATGTCTTGGAGTACTGGTGTTGTTCTGGAAGACTGGAGAAGAGCGAATGTTGTCCCAGTCTTCAAGAAGGGAAAAAAGACAGACCTGGGAAATTACAGGCCTGACAGCTTGACAACAATACTTGGAAAAATTCTGGAGCAGATTATCAAATGCTCTGTTTGTGAGCACCTTGAACAGAATGAGTTAATTGGTAGTAGCCAGCATGGGTTTATTAAGAATAAGTCATGCCAGACCAACCTTATCTCCTTTTTTGACAGAGTTACTAAAATGGTTGACTCTGGCAATGCTGTGGATATAGTGTATCTAGATTTCAGTAAAGCATTTGACAAAGTTTCACATGATATCCTTGAGGATAAGCTGGTTAAGTGTGGGCTGGATGGAGCAACCATTGGATGGATTCATGGTTGGTTGAAAAATCGTACCCAATGAGTGCTTGTAAATGGCTCTGTGTCTACGTGGAGGGAAGTCTCGAGTGGAGTGCCACAGGGCTCGGTCCTGGGCCTGGTGTTGTTTAATGTTTTTATAAATGACCTGGAGGAAGACATAGAGGATATGCTTATCAAATTTGCAGATGACACAAAGCTGGGTGGGACTGCTAGTTTGGTGTAGTGGTTAAGTGCGCAGACTCTAATCTGGGAGAGACGGGTTTGATTCCCCACTCCTCCACTTGCACCTGGCTGGATGACCTTGGGCAAGCCTTAGCTCTGATAAGAGCTGTTCTTGAAAAAAGAGCAGTTTCTGTCAAGAGCTCTCTTAGCCCCACCTACCTCACAGGGTGTCTGTTGTGGGGAGGGAAAGGGAAAGGAGTTTGTAAGCCGCTCTGAGACACCTTTGGGTAGTGAAGAGTGGGGTATAAATCCAATCTCTTCTTCTTCTTCTCTTCTAATTCTGAAGAAGACAGAGTAAGGATTCAAAATGATCTAGATAGGCTGGAACAGTGGGCTGAGGCAAATAAAATGAAATTCAATAGAGATAAATGCAAAGTCCTACACCTGGGCACAAAAAATCAAAGGCACAGATATAGAATGGGAGGGACTTGGCTTGACAGCAGCACATGTGAAAGGGATCTAGTTGTTCTGGTTGATCACAAGCTCAACATTAGGCTGCAGTGCGATGTGGCTGAGAAGAAAGCTAATGCAATTTTAG
The DNA here is from genome assembly GCA_029375565.1 of Gekko gecko. Taxonomy (NCBI): domain Eukaryota; kingdom Metazoa; phylum Chordata; class Lepidosauria; order Squamata; family Gekkonidae; genus Gekko; species Gekko gecko. The sequence continues at coordinate 47,828,892 of JAPDNY010000004.1, forward strand.
GATGCATTAACAGAAACATTGTGTCCAGATCACGGGAGGTGGTAGTTCCGCTTTATTCTGCTATGGTCAGGCCTCACCTGGAGTACTGTGTCCAGTTTTGGGCACCACACTTTAGGAAGGATGTTGATAAGCCCGAGCATGTCCAGAGAGGGCAACCAGGATGGTGAGAGGGTTGGAATCCAAGTCTTCCGAGGAAAGGCTGAAAGAGCTGGGTATGTTTAGCCTGGGAAAGAAAGACTTAGAGGGGACATGATTGCAGTCTTCAAGTATTTGAAGGGCTGTCATGTAAAAGATGGAGCAGATCTATTCTCTCTTGTTCCGGATTGCAAGACTAGATCTAATGGGTGGAAATTACAAGGGAGTCATTACCGGCTAGATATCAGGAGAAACTTCCTAACTGTAAGAGCGGTTGAGCAGTGGAACAGTCTGCCTCGGGGGGGAGTGGATGCTCCTTCCCTGGACATTTTCAAGCAAAGACTGGACAACCATCTTTGGGGTATGTTGTAGGTATGTAGAGCTATCTTTTGGCTATGCTCCTGCAGAGTGCAGGGGGTTGGACTAGATGACCTGCAAGGTCCCTTCCAACTCTAACATTCTATGATTCTATGAACATACCTTCTTCAGCTTTCCCTTCTTCCCTTTCCCTCGCAGCTTCTACCTAGGAAAACTGTGGCCCAATTGTGCCGTGCCAGTTGCCTGCTGGAGAACTCACAAGGACTTGTGAGGAGCATCTCCATTTCTCCTGTATTCCCCCTCCCCACACTTTTTCCTTTTCCCCTCCTCCTGTTAACCCCATATCCTCACTTTCTCCTGCTTCCTTTTCTCCTTCCCACCCACCAACTAATCTACATTTTGTATGCCCCCCCCATCTTCAGCTAAAATTATTATTCACTTACTTCATATAACTATTACTTCATATTACTTTCTCCACAGTGGGTACCCAAAGCTGCTTACATCAGTCTCCTCTCCTCTATTTTATCCTTACAACAGCTCTGTGAAGTAGTTTAGGCTGAGAATGTCTGGCTGGCTCAGGGTCACTGTGTGGCTGGCTCAGGGTCACACGGCAATGGGGATTTGAACCTGGGTCTCCCACATTCTCACCTGAAATTCTAATCACTAACCAGACTGGCTTTCATGTGGTTGCTGCTTTTGAACAGTGGCAAACAGCTGGGCCTGGCTGAGTCATGGAATTTTCATGGCATCAAGTTGTCTGGCGTTTGCTGTTAGCTCTGGCCCAGATGAGTCCTCTTTAAAAATTCAAAGCAGCCCTGGAAAGGGCCCTGTCCACTCTGTGCCTGTCTTTTACTGACAGAAACCAAGGTTAGAAGTCTTGGCAATATTGTTGTGGTTGTCTAGCAAAGGCCACTGAGGGCATTCTTTCTTGAAGCTACAGATGCTGTTTCTGTTATTTTGTGGGGTTTTAACCCCCAATATATTTTATTTTAGATTTCAGGTTTTTCTGCAAACCTTGAGTGTTTTTCATGTTTGCTGAAAGATCTGTCTTGTCTGCTCATGGCTCCACTCTCTGGATTTAAGTATCCACTGATTTGGAGACATTGAATATTAGATATATTGAATGACATTTTTTATTTATTGAAGAAAGCAGTTTATCAGATATCCAAATGTAGGCCCTCTCCCTAGTAGATTAGCGCTGCCATCCTATGCAAAATTACATCCTTATTAGTCCATTGAATTAAGTGGGTTTAGAAGGGTGTAATTCTGTTTATAATGGTACTGTAAATTTTAGTGTGCTAGACATTTAACACAACAGAATTTGTAAGAGGCAGAAACAGGTTTTTTTAATATGTGCAGATTTTTAACTACTCAAGGTTCAACTTGCAGTACAGTCCTTGAAGTAAACCCGACTGAATAGACCTGAGTTGGATTCTGAGTTGACCTTCTTAGGACTGCTTTCTAAGTAACATTTAGGGATGGGCATAAACCAGCTCATGAAGTAAAGTCTGTCATGTATTTTGGGCAGTTTGTGATTCACAAAGTAATGTTTGTGAAAGGGCGCCCGGCACAAACGTTCCACAAACTATGGTGCAGTTCATGGTGGTTCGTGAATGGATACATTTTCAGAAAGACTGTCTCCACTCAATTAAATTGTTTACAAAACTCCAAGGCAATGGGAGGGTAGAATTCTCCTGCCTTGGAAACACCAATAGGAGCCTACAAAGCTGAACAGGCACTGCTGGCTGTGAATAACAGAGTTTCCATTCTGCTCTATGGAATCAGAAAGCTATATATATGCTCAACTCAGCCTCACACCTTCTCATCTGTCAGCTGTTCACAGTTATACAGAGAGGCAGAGAACTTGTTAAAAGTGGACTAGCAGAGCACATTCATTTATGCCCTCCTGATTGTGAACTTCTCTCCCTTTCTGGGGTTTGGGTGTTAGGTGGACTCAGGCATCTGAGCCACCCTGTTTCTCTGCTCGCGCCAAGTGCCTCAGCTGAGGATCCACATTTTATACCCTCTTGACTGTGAACTTCTCTCCCCTGCTGGAGTTTGTGTGTAAGGTGGACTCAGGGCTCATAGCCACACAAGGTTGGCCCAGATGACAGTCTTGCATGGCCAGTCCTCCAGGAGATCAGTGTTGGCAGTCTCAGGGCACTTGATGAGGTCAAATCCTCTGCCATTGTATGCCTGGCACCCCTGCTGCTGCTGACCTCCCAGTTCATTTCTGACAACCAGAAGGGTTTTTTCCCTGGTTGGGCTCTTTGAGGCAGAGGTGCTGGGCTGCGGCTCCTCTTCCTCCTGAGCCACCCAGTGTTAACTCTGTCCACATCTGTTGGCCTGTAGCCTCCACACTTCTTTGCAGAGCTCACATTTCCATTGCAAGAGCTCTGCATTCAGGAGAGCAATGCTGCCTTTTATCCAGGAGTTACAGATACAGGCCAGCTTTTAATCCCCTTTATTGCAGAGAGGATGCAACCTGGTGGTGATGCCTATCTGCAACCTCTCTGCCAAGGCTCTGACTTGTGGGAGAACAGCCAGCTCCAGTGCAGAGGTCAGTGCCTGATCCTGCCTTCCTGTTCAGGGAAGTCGAATACCCCACAGTGTTTCAGCACTTGGGGGGGGGCAGTCTGTGAGAGTTGTGGGCACTGAGCACATGTCCCTTACTTGTCTGGTGTGGTTGGGGTGCCTGCCCAACTATCATCATGGGATAACTTTGAGAGCTTCTGTCAGAAATCTTGTAATGTCTGCCTTTCTGTCCATCCAAATCTGCCTTTGGAGAGTTTTGGGTGGCCCAGCCAACCCAACAGGTGTTTCTTTTAGAAGAATTCACCATGGTTGTGTCAGCCTTGGGGGGGGGGTGGCTGTGAGAGTGGTGAGCACTGGGCATGCTGCCCTCACTTTTCTGGTGGGGCTGGAGTGTCTGCCGAGCTGTCATCGGGGTGGGGGGCTGTCAGAAGTCTCTTGTCATGTCTGCCTTTTCGTCCTTCAGAACATGCCTTTGGAAACTGGGGGGGGGGGGGCTGTGAGCTTAGGGGGGATGCTTGCCTTGCTTCCAGTGTCTGGCTGGCGCTGCCAGGTGAAGTTTCCCTGTGAGTTTGGTGTCACTGGCTTGTTCCTGAGCTGTTCCATAGACTCCTGTAACTTTTCCAGAGAGAGTACCGGGGAGACCTTTTTGAGGGGTCTGTAACTGTAATCCCAGAAATGTAATCTGCCCCCAGCTTGGAGAGATTGTGGAGGAGTGGGCTGCAGGGTGAGGTTCCCTGTGCATTTGGTGTGCGTAGCTTGCAGGGGGTCCATTCTATAAACTTTTGAACAAGTGCCTGACATTTCTCCCAAAAGCACTTTCCTGGCTTGACCTTAGGTTTGCAGTGCCACAGTAGCACTGGCTCTGCTGGGCTTGCAAAATGTCCCCCACCTTCAGTGTCTACTGCAGAGATTCTTGGGGACTTTGATTCTGTTCTGCGGGGCTTCTATTACCCTTGCTTTTTTGCTGTTTCTTTGCCTCCATTGGAAACAATGGAGGATGGGGGCACCTTCTTTGGGAGGCTGTAACTCAGATCTCTCAAATCCAATCCTCACCAAACTTGGAGGGCAGGTAGAGGTGAGTCAGACAGAGATCCACTACAAGTTCAGTGACTCTAGTTTGCACAGGATCTATTCTGTACAATCCTGAACTTGTTCCTGTCATTTCTCCAGAAAGTACTTCCTGGGGCACCTTCTTTGGGGGGGCTGTAACTCAGACCCCATGAATTCAATCCTCACCAACCTTGGAAGTCAGGTAGAGGAAAGTTAGCTGGATATCCCCTGTGAGTTTGGTGTCTCTAGCATGTGGGGGCAGGGGCATTCTACCGCATTATGAACTTCATGAACTGAACCGGTTCTTCTAGCATCAAAAAGTTTGTGATGGTCTGTGGTTCGTGAACCTCTCACGTCATGAACAGATATGAACCGCATTAGCTCTTAGTGCTCAACTGACGCTGCCTGTAATCTTCTTTTCAGATTCATGAGAAGAAATTGTCCATGAATAAATGGATAATCTCCCTCAGAGACCTCAAGGTGGCTATTATTGAAGAGATCCAGTGCCTGGTGCAAGAAGTGAAAACGATACAGTCATCCTTGCATCCCTCCAAACATCTCCCTATTCCTCCAGTTCCTCAACTACATCCTGATGAGACTCCAGAAAAGAGATTCCAATATGATAGTGAAACCCTTTTGAAGTTCAAACAAGAACAAGAAGCCCAGGCTCTGCTAAAAAAATCTGTGGCTTCATCAGAGGGTGGTGGGAGTGTAGGGGGATTTGGAAGTGGGTTTCTTCACACCCCATCATTGAAGGAGATAGAAATGATAGCACGGGGTATAAGTATGAAAGCAATGAAGACTATATCGGTAACAGCTGCAGCAGCACCCAAACCTTTAGAGATTGAGCGGGCAGAACCAACAGAAATGGAACTGGAGATTGCAAAGAGGGATGAGATTAGGAATGTTTACCTTCAGGAGAGTTTAATCAAGAGGGTAAGAAAATAAAAGGAACCATCCCAAAGCGGACCTTGTGTTGTCTGCTCCTGTGTGAAATAACCTTCCACCTTCTCTAGCGTGTCAATATTTCAGGAACTTTATTCACTTTTGTAAATGACAAACTCAAGAATTAAATCTGAAGGGAAGGAGAATTTGATATTTCATTTGGATTTGCAGTATAATCCAAAATAGAATTATACCCTTCTAAGTCCATTGAAGTCAATGGTTTTAGAAGGGTGTAACTCTTCTTAGGGTTGCACCATCTTTATCCTTGTTCTGTTTTCATTACCTGTTTTTAAGTGGACAATGTTAGCATTTATTTAGATTTTCAAATTTTTCTTTCCTCCCGCATTTCCCCCTTCAATCTTTATAAAATTCAGTATGATATTTAGAGTGAATTTATAATTTATTGATAGTAAATGGTGTATTATTTATATAGTTGAAACTAGTCATCAGTTTGGGCAAATGTTTTAGACATCAAGTGAGCTTCTGTGCTTTTTAGACATCTCACAGGCAAAAGCTAGAGAAACTAAATGGCTTCAGATTGATACTTAGAAAACAGCAGTGCTGTTTGAAATAGTTAATTTAATGTAATTAGTTAATAATATCATGGAGAATGATTTCTTGCTGCTTCCCCCCACCCACACTCTTACTGGCTGACTTGCTCTCCAGATTCATGAGCTTATGATTACCTTTGATGCTGAACTGCGGCTTCTACGTCACCAGAAACTTAAGCTGGACATACAGATGAAAACTGCTGACTTGCGTCACACTACTTGGTTTGAGGAGCTTCTCCTTCTCAAGAACTTTGAAAAGCATGAGGACACTCTCCAGGAACGTGTCAACAGCCTCATCAGTGAGGAGGAGGAAATGCAAGTAGGTCACAGGACTGTGCATAATTTTTAAAAAGTTCCTAGTGGGGAGTTGTCTTCTTCTAGTTTATAAGCACCATACTAGTTGGTACAGGGACAGCCACGTTTGTCTTTTGCATGTGTCTGTCATTCACATGTGGAAAAGGAACTAAGGTCTGAGTGCATGGGGCTGAAGTTTTTACAAAATGCATGGCAGAGAAAAGCTAAGGTCTTTTCTCTGCATCTCATAAACCTCCTCACAAGCCATTGCTGCAGGCACTTTTCTCTCAGATATCTTCCAATACTGGTAGTCAGCCATCATGGGACAAGAAGGGGCTTCAGACAACAGGGCTATAGTGTGGAAGGACAGCTTGGCCTCATCCGAAGGCATATTTTGTTGCAAAAATTAGAGCCTTGCATTCCTCAACAAGGTAGGCATGTGTATAAACAAACTCTGCAATTTGTTGTTGATTTACCACCTGGACTCCAAAAGTCTCCTAAGGGTGAGAGTAGTTAGAAGCACAAACAGCTCTAGTCCAGAGCAGATATATTGTCTATTTCAGGGGTCTTTTCGTAGAAAAAGAGTTGCAGGAGCTCATTAGCATATGGTATGCTAATGAGCTACTAGGCTGTTAGCATATGCCACACCCCCTGACATCACCAGAAGTGATGTCAGAAGGGGAAGCAAAAGGGGGGGAGGCATCTTCGGAAGCCTCCCCTTCCCTTTCCCAGCTGGCCTGGGTGGGGGAGTGAAGAGAGAAGGGGTTTAAAGTTTAAACCCCTTCTCACTAGAGTTGGGCCACAGAAGGAGGAAAGAGGGAAGGAAAGAGAAGGAAAGAAGGAGAAGGAAAGAAGGAGGGAAAGAGAGAGAGAAGGGAAGAAGGAGGGAAACAGGGAAAGGAGGAAAAAAGAGAAGAGAAGAAGGCGGGAAAGAGGAAAAGGAGAGAAGGAAAAGAGGGAATGAAAGAAATTCGGCGGCAATTTGACCCCATTATATCCTATGGGCCATTGAAGTCAATGGCGAAAACATAGGATATATTCTGGAGGCTGGAGAAGAGGGGGTTTGAGGAAGAGGCTCCAAACTCACAGGGTAGCTGTTGGAGCCTCTCCCCAAGATACCCACCAAGTTTCAAGAACATTGGACCAGGGGGTCCAATTCTATGGGCCCCCAAACTGGTTGCCCCCATTCCCTCCATTTTTCTCTATGGTGGGGAAAAAGTTACCTTTTTCTCATGGTGCTGTTAGTAGCTCTGGGGGGGAGGGGGTTTGAGGGAGAGGCTCAACATTTTCAGGGTAGCTTCGGGAGCCTCTCCCCACATACACCCCCACGTTTCAAAGCAATTGGACCAATGGGCCTAATTCTATGGGCACCCTGCTTGCCTGCCCTAAGTGTTGCTGGCTGGGTTCCCCATTGGAAACAATGGAGGTAATGGGGGTAACCTGTTTGGGTGCCCATAGAATTAGGCCCATTAGTCCAATTGCTTTGAGATGTGGAGATGTATGTGGGGAGAGGCTCCCAAAGCTACCCTGAAAATGTTGAGCCTCTCCCTCAAACCCCCTCCCCCCCAGAGCTACTAACAGCACCATGGGAAAAAACTAACTTTTTCCCATATAGAGAACAATGGAGGGAATGGGGGCAACCTGTTTTGGGGCCCATAGAGTTGGACCCGCTGGTCCAATGTTCTTGAATCCTGGTGGGTATCTTGGGGAGAGGCTCCAAAAGCTACCCTGTGAGTTTGGAGCCTCTTCCTCAAACCCCCTCCTCTCCAGCCCCCAGAATATACCCTATGTTTTCACCATTGACTTCAATGGCCCATAGGATATAATGGGGCTGAAATTGACATTTGGCTGGCCAAAAGACTCCTGAAACTGACACGTGGGAGCCCTTCTGCCCTCTGAAGCTGCGGAGCTGTGCTCTGGTGCGCTCCCCCCCAAAAGACCCCAGGTCTATTTACTAACCTGTATATGTAAACCTATCACTAAATTCAGCCACTGTACCAGAAGACTGGAGATGTTTCACTGATTTTTAAAAAGGTCTAAAGGGGAACCAGTTAATTATAGGCCAGTTAGCCTAATGTCTTTGCAGGCAAATTAATAGAATTACTAGGCACGTTAGAGGAACAAAGCCAGTTGAGGGAAAATCAGCTTGGCTTCTGTGAAAGTAAGTGCTGCCTCACTAACCTTTTGGAGTTCTTTGAGAATGTGAACAAGCATGTAGATGATGGAGACCCAGTAGACATTATATACTTGGACTTTCAAACGCTTTTGACAAGGTACCCCACCAAAGACTCCTGAGTAAACTTAGCAGTCATGGGATAAGAGGAAAGGTTCTTTTATGGATTAAAAATTGTTTAAATGACAGAAAGCAAAGAGTAGGAATAAATGGACAGTTCTCACAACGGAGGGAAGTCAGCAGTGGGGTCCCACAAGGATCGGTATTGGGAACTCCACCTGTGACCCTGGAGAGCTGCTGCCAGTCTGAGTAGACAATACTGACCTTGATGGACCAATGGTCTGATTCAGTATAAGGCAGCTTCATGTGTTCATGTGTGTGTTGTAAAAATACCATTTGCTTAAGAGATGCTGATAATTCGGAAGAAGACAAACAGCTGAATCTTACCAAGCATTTATGCTAACGCAGGAGGAAGAATGCCCCTCCTTCTTTTTAACTCACCCAAAAGGTTATGCCAGGGATTACAGGACCTGTGTGAACAAGAAGCTGTATGGAGTGTTGGTTGCAGTGGGGAGGGCAGTTGGGCTCCAAGATGTTTCTTTTCCCACTTGCGCCAACTGTAAAGGTAGGAGGATTTCACTTAAATATTCTAGCAACTCTTTTTTTTTTTTACAGAACAAATTGAATAACTACTTTGAACAAATAGAGGATAAGAAATCAGAGATTGCAAAGCTCCAGGACCGAGAGAAGGCCCTCTATGCCACCTTCCAGGCATCCTTGGGGGAAAATAACAAATTTGCTGCGTTCCTCACTAAGGTCCTCAAGAAGAAAATTAAGCGTGTTAAGAAGAAAGAAGTGGAAGGCGAAGGAGGTCGGGAATATTTTTCATTTAGATGTCATACGTAGTAGTTACTAGGGTGGCAAGCACCAGGTTGGGAAAATCTTGAAGATTTGGGGATGGCGCCTGGGGAGGGCGGGGTGTGGGGAAGGAAGGGACCTCAGCAGAGTATAATGCCATGGATGCCACACTCCAAACCTGCCATTTTCTCCAGAGGAACTGAGCCCTGGTATCTGGAGATCAGTTCTAATTCTGGGAGGTCTCTTAGGCCTCACCTGGAGGTTGGCAGCACAGTTACTGGTTGTTATGTTGGTGAGAAATGAATGACATGCATTCCAGATACTCACCTCAGCTTGATATATCAGAATGTTACTATGGGTAAAGGAATCAGCAGCATTTTTTCTAGGCAGTGGTTTATAACAGCAATTAATAACAGTAGCAAAAAAGCATTGGTATTAATTAAATATAGGGAGTTTTTTTGTCTAAGGAACAACTTCTTTAATTACTTTCACCAACTGAGGCATTTTGTTATTATGAAAACACAGCCCACAACTCATATCATTATTACATAACTAGATATATGCTCCTTACAGAAGTTAGACTCAATGATGTAAAACAAGTAACAACTGTCATATGAACCCTGTTGAGTGCCCTTTGTCTTCTGGTTATGAAAATAATGGAGCTTGAAGGTCAGGACAGACATTCTGATGAGAGTAACTTCTGTGGTTTAAAAGGCAGTCACCGGAAGACAAGTGATATGTTGGAAGTAAATTCATGTCAGCTTTATGACCCTAAAACTTGTTTCCAAACTTGCTTCGTAGCCACAGTGACAATAAACCTTTAAGGCCCTGCATGGTCTGCGACCATGGTCTTAACCTTTAAGGCCCTACACGGTTCAGGACCAATGTATCTGCGAGACCACCTCTCCCAGTATGTCCCCTGAAGAGCCTTGCACTCTCGAGATCAAAACCTACTGATGGTTCCCGGCCCCAAAGATGTCCAGCTGTCCTGAACCAGAGCCAGGAGCCCTGGCTCCTGCCTGGTGCAACTCTTTGCCTGGAGACATCCATGCCCTGTGGGACTTGGGTCAATTCCACAGGGTGTGACAGGCAGAGATGCTCTACTGGGCCCATGGTTGAGGACAGCAACGGGTATCCATTGTATCCAGCCCATAATCCACCCCAGTGGAGGGAGAGAACCACATACTGAACACCATCGTAGATAGATTGTGTTTATAATAGTTTTATTTAGTCAATTGTTGATTATTGATGTTTTAACTAAGTTATTGTATGTTCTAAATATGATGTACACTGCCCCAAGTCCTTCAGAGGGAGGGTGGTTTAGAAATCAAATTAATAATAAATAAATATATACTCATTTTTAAAAACTGAAAACCCACTACATTTGCCACAGTTCATATAAGATGATCTTTCTGACTGAGTCTTTAGCTTCTCCTTGAAGGGAGAAAGTCTTAACCCCTAAGCTCTGATCTGGTGTCCAATTGGACTGGAGTGCCATGACTTTCAGTGGGGTTCAGCAATGCCCTGCGTGCAGCTTGCATCAGACACAGGATACTGGCTCCTCTTTGTTTACAAAACTACTGTTCTAACTGATGATATTTAATAAATAGCTGCACTGGGTTTTGAATATTGCTCTGGGACTGCTACTCACCATGGATGGCATTCACACTGTAGCCTGGGTGTTATGTGAACACCATCCATTGTGAGCACTGTTTGATTCCAGTGGCACCTTTAAGACCAACAAAGTTTAATTCAGGGAACAAGCTTTCATGCGCATGCATACAAAAGCTTATATTCTGAATTACCCTGAGTTAAACTGTTTTGGTCTTAAAGGTGCCACTGGACTCAAACTTTGTTGTATTGCTTCAGACTACCCACCTGAATTTATTGTGAGTACCTGCTGGGTTTCTCTGGGTAACGAGGCTTTGTCATCCCAGATGAAGAAGATGAGAGTGATGAAGAGAGTGACGAGGAGTCTACTTTCGAGAGTGATGAAGAGGAGTCAGGCTCTGAGGATGAAGTCTTTGATGACAGTGTGTGTCCCAAAAGTAAGTCCTGCCGATCTCTAGTTTTGAATTGTAGAGACCAGCTGTATCTCAAGACTGGAAGGTAGAAGTGTCACAAGTGGGGTCCCACACAATTGTGGAGACTTGTACAGGAGGGGGAATCCCATCCTCCCCCTGCTTGCCTGCTGAGCAAGCCACTTGCTGGGCAGTTTGCTCTTGGAGGCCACAGGATTGGAAAAGGTCAGTTTACATTCCAATCCCAAAGAAGGGCAATGTCAAGGAATGTTCAAACTATCGCACAATTGCACTCATTTCACACGCTAGCAAGGACATGCTCAAGATCCTACAAGCTAGGCTCCAACAGTACGTGGATAGAGAACTGCCAGAAGTACAAGCTGGGTTTCGAAGAGGTAGAGGAACGAGAGATCAAATTGCCAACATTCGCTGGATTATGGAGAAAGCAAGAGAGTACCAGAAAAACATCTACTTCTGCTTCATTGACTATGCTGAAGCCTTTGATTGTGTGGATCACAATAAACTATGGCAGGTTCTTAAAGAGATGGGAGTACCAGACCACCTCACATGTCTCCTGAGAAACCTGTATAAGAGTCAGGAAGCAACAGTTAGAACCGGATATGGAACAACTGATTGGTTTAGCATAGGAAAAGGAGTACGACAAGGATGTATATTGTCACCTTGCTTTTTTAATTTATATGCAGAGTACATCATGCGAAATGCTGGCCTGGATGAATCACAAGCTACAGTTAAGATTGCTGGGGAAAAGATCAATAACCTCAGATATGCAGACGATACCACTCTGATGGCAGAAAGTGAAGAGGACCTAAAGAGCCTCTTGCTCAGGGTGAAAGAGGAGAGCGCAAAAGTGGGCTTGAAGCTCAACATAAAAAAAACTAAGATCATGGCATCTGGCCCCATCACTCCTTGGCAAATAGAAGGGGAAGTCGTAGAAGTAGTGACAGACTTCACGTTCCTGGGATCCCAGATCACTGCAGATGGTGACTGCAGCCATGAAATTAAAAGATGCCTACTCCTTGGGAGGAAAGCAATGGCAAACAGCATGATAAAAAGCAGAGGCATCACCCTGCCAACAAAAGTCCTCATGGTCAAAGCAATGGTATTCCCCGTAGTAATATATGGCTGCGAGAGTTGGACTATAAGGAAGGCCGAGCGCCGAAGAATAGATTCTTTTGAACTATGGTGCTGGAGAAGACTCTTGAGAGTCCCTTGGACTGCAAGGAGATCAAATCAGTCAATCCTAAAAGAAATCAACCCTGACTGTTCCCTGGAAGGCCAGATCCTGAAGCTGAAGCTCAAATACTTGGGAGCACTCACTGTAGAAGACCCTGATGCTGGGAAAAATTGAAGGTCAAAGGAGAAGGGGACGGCAAAGGATGAGATGGTTAGACAGTGTCATCAATGCAACGAACATGAGATTGAGCAAACCTCAGCGGACAGCGGAAGACAGGAGGGCCTGGCGTGATCTGGTCCATGGGGTCGCGAAGAGTCGGACTCGACTGTGCGACTGAACAACAACAACAATTGCTCTTGGAAACGCTGCCATCGCTGCTGCCCCCTCCACATCTGCCAGGCCACCTGGTTCACCTACTCACCAGCTCCTGGTGTGTGTGGGGGTGCTAACAACTCCTGTGTCCCCAACTACATTGCCACCCGTCCACAGTTAACACCATGCCTCCCCTGCCCCCCAGTCCATCCTTCTTACCCCCTCCCCTGCTTGCCACTGAATTGATGGCAGCAGCAGCTCCTGGTCTCCCTCCCAATTGGTGTTCTGCCAGCTTGTAAGCCCCTGCTCCCCTCCCCACCTGCCTATGTGCCTGAGCTTTGCAAGAAGTGTGTTGCAGCAGCAGTTGCTACCTCTATGGCTGCCTCGCCCTTGTACTGGGGGGGGGTTTGAACCACAATTCCATCTCCTCTCCTCCCCTCCAGGTATGGGGACAAGCAGCAGCTCCTTTTTCCAGCCTGCCTACAACTTCACCATGGGGGAGTGTGGGGGGGGGGAGTAGCAATAACTTCTTTCTTCCTGGGTTGGGAGAGCCGGTACTCTTCCCCCACCATGTGGCGGGGAGGGTGATAATATGGGCAGTGAGATGGGCAGAAAGTCAAGCAAACCTGAAAAAATGAGAAGGGGAGAGAAAGTTTGTTCAACGTGTCCAGCACCAAAGCTATCCTCCTCCGCCTCTTTCCAGTCTTGAGAGCCAGAGGCTCTTTGACCTGCAGTGCCCCTCCCCACTTGCTTGCACCTGTGTGGCTCAAGTGGAGGTGGCTCCCCCTCCTCCAGCGTCTGCCACGTGCATGTGAGGAGGATGAATGCTGCCCAGTCAGTGGAGAAACACCGTGTGTGCAAGTGCAGACAAAACCCGTCCACTGGGAGGGATTTAAACTGCCCCATCATTTTTTTTAAAGGTTTCCGATTTTTCTGCAAGCCTTGAGGGTCCACTGAATTTTTTGAAAAATCCTATGTCTGTTCAAATGTCCCCAATCTGCTAATATATCTGCAGATTTGGACACACTTGACTATTATAAGATTTGAAATTTAGTAAGGTGCAGCTAACAAGTGGCAGTTCGTTCCATCTGTTTGCTAAAACATGTAATATTACTGTGTACTTTCACAGAAAGAACAGACAGCATTCCAGAATCCTGGGATTTTTTATTAACCAGATGTTGTAGAGTTTTTTGCTAGTATGATAGCTGGTGTTATTAGAGATGTGAGTTAATATACTACACAAGAACCAAGTTGTGTGTAAAGTTTTCCCCCAAGAGAAGTCCCTGGGAAGAATTTCACTTTCTTGCAGCACTGTTATTTTGGGGGGTGCTAACTTAAAAAATCAGTATTATTTGAGAAATCCTAGGGTGCTTAAATTTTGACTGTGCCCTTTGCTGCTATCTAGTGAGTTGAGGCAATGATCTCTTATTACTAGAGTTTTAACTTTGATTTTTCAGGACATATTTGTAAATCTGCACTCATTTACACAGGCAGAACAAGCAACCTCTTTGTTGGTGTTCATGATTTTTAAAGGTGATTCAGTGAACCACAGAAGAAAAGCAGTGATAGCTAGGAAGTCCCCTCTCTGTTAAGACCTTGCTCTTGCAAGTAGGCTGCCTGCATAAGCAGAATGAGCCCATTCACATAAAATTTGAATTATTCTGATGTTAGAGAACGAATTCCCTGAGATCAGAGAGATCTTATCTAAGAGCACCAGACTAAACTATTCATTAGTGCAGATTAATCTCCACATTCTCTTTAAGAATTTTGGCAGGTGAGTATCCGTGGTCCCTGTGCCACACAGGGTCAGCGAGCCTTTTTTAGGGAACCTGAACATCCTTGAGGGATTATGGTGCTCTCTGTTGGAAAGGGTTTGCTTTTCAGTGGATTCTGGGAAGAGGAGGCACCCAGAGGAAGACCTGCAGAGTCTACAGGCATACTTTTAAAGGGGACCCTGTTTGCACTAATGGAGGACACACTGATGAACAAATCTTGAGGAGAGTGCTCCAGTCAGTTAGATGTGTGGCTTTTGATCACCCCCCCAAAAGGGGGACTAACCCCAACCCCAAGATTGAATCATGTACCACAAATGTTGAGCAGAAACAATATAAAAAATCAATTAAACAGAATAAATTAATTTATTATACAGTGTACTTAAAATACAAATTTAAAAACATAAGCTTTGAATTTAGCTTCTAGACTGAAAACTACCAGACTAAGTAGTCCTCAGTGTGTACAATATATAACACATCTGAATATCCTAAAGCTGATGATGTATAAACAAGACCACAGTCACAGTGAACAAGATCAAATGCGTTTTGGTCCTGTGAGCCTTCTTCAGTGGTCACAAATACATACATACACATACATACCAAGAACTAGTGTTGATATACTGAGCCAAACCAGGTGTTGGTTGATTCCTAATTTTGGCAGTTCATTTCCTTGTGGCATGTATGTATACATCTACCAACAATATGTCATATATTGTACATTGAGGACTACTTAGTCCAGTGGCTTTAAGTCTAGAGGCTAAATTCAAGGCCTATCAGGTCCATAGCTACAGTGGGGCATTTTGGGGCCTGCCCCCCCAACTTCCTGCCAAGGCCCCCCAACTTCCTTTCAGCCCAACCCCCAGTCTCTGGCAAGATGCGGTGGCCACCACGAACTCCCCCTGCACTGCAGCTTCTCCTTGCCTTCCCCCTGCCCCACACCTCTCTCTGGGGCTGGCTGAAGTGCGTGAGTTACCTTTAATTGATTTAGTCAGTGCCCCAGTGCCCCCGAAGAATTAAAATGCCCCCTGACTTAGAAATTCCTGGCTACAGGCCTGAGGCCTGTGTTTTTAAATTTGTATTTTAAGTGCACTGTATAATAAATTGATTTATCTTGTTTAATTCATTTTTATATTGTTTCTGCTCAACCTTCATGGTACCCAATTGCTATTGATCCCCATGGTAGTTTTGAGTCCAGAAAACCAAATGCTGGTCTTTCAACCTTGGAATTCCTAAAACCCAGCAAAGCAGATTATGTTCCCCACCCATCCATTTCAAGACTCTGAGAAGATAACAGGGCAACTTCAAGGTTATATACAGGGAGCATCTTTCCTTTCACTTTTCTGTCATCTAGTGCAGGTTGTTGGGTTTTTTGCACTACATTCAGAGGGCCCTTCATGCTAATTGCCCTCCTGCTTTAACTGGAAACAGAAGCTTTAAAAATGTACTTTCTGTGATAGATGGACCTCCTTTCTGAATTTGCCTTTCAGACCAGAAGGGAGTGTTGGTGGATCATGTCACAGCCAACTTATGTCAACCCCATAGGGTTTTCAAGACAAGAGACAAACAGAGGTGGTTTGCCATTGCTTGCCTCTGCATCGCAATCCAGGACTTCCTTGGTGTTCTCCCATCCAAGTACTAACAAGGGCCAACCTAGGTTAGCTTCCAAGTCCTGATGATATGGGGCCAGTCTAGGCCAACTGAAACCTCAGCTCATTTTAGAAACTCGAGGTCTCCCTGAGCCAGCTTCGGCTGGGAGAGCAGGGTAGAAAATTGAGGAATAAATAAATAATGGCATCCAGAGTGTGGATGGAATTTCCAGTGCTAGAACCCAGAATCTCCCAAGCCCCTTTGTCTCCTCCTCCTCCTCCTCATCTGTTGCCTCCTTGCACATGCGCACACAGACACTCCCAAGCAAGAGACTCTGTAATGAAGTTATAGCAGCTTTCTTACTGGAGAATTTGTAATTCCTTTACCTCCCAGTTTCATAGGTTGCTGTCTAAAAAAATAACTAAAATTGGAGCCATTACTTAATCTGAATCATCCCTTTGCAGACTGTGATGAAGCACTCTTTGAAAACACACTCCAGCTCCGAGAGAAACGACTGGACATAGAAGAGGCCTTAGTAGAGGAGAAGAAAATTCTTGAGAATGTTAAGAAGGAATATGAAGCATTGGTCAAAAAGGTACCGGGGTGGGTCCAACCATCCTTGAGGTAGCCTTCCTCCAACTGGCGGCTCTTCTTCCAGTGGAGCAGCCACTTAATTTGGAAGAAGCTTCCTTATATTGGAGGAAGGCTTCAAAATGGAGCCACCCCACTGCAGCTTCTCCCACCACAGGCTGACCTAGCAGAGGCAGCACATTTCTGAGTGCCTTTGAAATGCTGGTGTACTGGAGTGTGTTTGCACTACAAAGCTAATGCAGTGTCCATTCTTAAAAAAAACTGTAGAACTGTAGCGATCCCAAATTACAGTGTCATTTTTCATGATGTTAACGGTGCCATCCTAAACAGCTACACCCCTTTAAGTTCATTGACTTCTGTGGATTTAGAAGTGTGTAACTCAGTTTTGGATTATGCATATAGCTTTTTTATTCATTAAAATAATGAATAAATAATGATAAAATAATCTAAACCAATAGTCCATGGAGGATAGAATATAGATGACATGGAAATTGTTCTAATAATTTTATATATCGGGTTGTCTGCATGTATGCATGTGCACAATGTGTGTCTGTACTGCATAAGTATATGTGCACACATGACAATACTTTCCCCTTAAGTAGCTTTGTGTTCTGATCAGAGTATCTGTGCTGGTATATAGGCTTACTTTGCAGTTGTAATGTGGTACTCACTGACATGCCAGTGGTGCAGCAGTTGGTCTACCTTGTGCACTTAGGTCTGTACCAAACATTCATGAGTGAAGAGCGGGGACTTTGAAGCATGCCTGAAATTTTAGTTCTGCCTCAGAAGAGTCAAGCCATCAGATAGCCAGATCTGATTGGCTCTGCAATATGATTACTGTTCTTAGGCAGAACATGATTGGAAATCAAAATGAGTGCCAAAGAAGTAGCCAACTGGCACTCCAAAGAACTTCATCCTAGAGTGTTTCTGCTACAATCTGCTACAAGGTAGGGAAGCCCATCTGAGGAGGACGCTTGGTGATGTTCCTACTATGAGAACACTTTCATCCTTGCCTGAAAACAAAGAAGGGGAGCGGGTTTGATCCAAAGGTTTTGTTCTAGTAATGGTGCAGCCTTCTGTCAGTGCAGGGAGCTTTGATTCACTGTGAAGAGGCTGTTCAGCTGGTAGGAGACTAATTGTAGAGGGCTTCACTGAAACAAAACCTTTGGATCCAACTCAAGAGATTTTAATAGGGAGTGAAAATATTCATGAAGTGTGTTTCCCCCACATTCCTAGGGCACATTTTCACTGGTGCTACAAATATTAAAATTGGGCTATAGGTTTACACGTCATTCAGAAGACTTTTTCCTGTTAAATGTTTCATGAAGAATGTGACATTGGCATCATCAGGACCTGTTCTACCTGCCTGCAAGGGCCTCTTTAAACCATAAAGAAGTGTGCATTGCACTGGTCAGCACTACAGTTCAGCCCTCTGGGAAGATAGCATGCAACTGGCTCCCCTCCAAGTTCTTACCACACCCACTGCATGCTTGGTGTGCCATCACCAAGAAGATTTGCAGAAGGGTGCTAGAAGCATGGTGAGCTTTAGTGTTAACTGTAGTTGGGAAAGTAACTTGATTGGTTCATCCAGGGCTGAACTGCAGCATGAGTAGATTCAGCCTATGGGAGCTTCCACACAACATCATGCTCATTCTGAGCATGACGGGACTTTCTTCTTTGAGCCAGACCAACAAAAATGCTCCCTTTGCTCTGGCTCAGAGGGGTAACTGCAGGGTGGCTGTGGGTGAGTATCTGTGTGGAAGCTCTTTCCGGAGCCAATCTGGGAAGGGGATGGAGCTACACTCTGCCATTAAAATGATGGCGCTAGGATCCACATCTCTTCCTCCTCCCCTTTAACGGGCTTTTTTCTTCTGAGCTGTGCCATAGTGCAGAGTTGTGCAATGTGATAAAGGAAAGGGTGGGTTGCCCAGTGTGTGTATGTATGCGTGTGGTGCTCTTGTCCATGCTAATACACCAACGCAACATGCATTTGCAAGGGGATGGGTGGGGAGAACAGTGTGTGGGGTGCAGGCACAGGACGCGCAGACACCATCCCTGTGCACCTCCACCCTGCTTGGTGCTGCTTCCATGACAGAGGCAACTTTTTCCAACTCAGTGTGAAAGCAGCCTGTTCTTCTTCATGGTCTCATGAATCACACATATAGGATCTCAGGCATGTGCACGCAGAGCCTCAGAACCTATAAAAGGTATAAAGCTCTGAGTGCAAGCCTCCCTACTCACAATGGTGTGGGCAGAAAATCATCACAAAGGTTCCTATGAATTATTAACATTCATAAAAGCAGTCTGAGATCATTCATAGGAGAATTGCCCAGGTTGTATGTGTAACCAAGCATGTCCTGTATTGGATGGATTGGACATCTCAGCTTATTATGCTCTGTCACTACTATTCACTGCTGATTTAGTTCTGCATTTGTAACATCTTGCTGTTTCTGTTTTTATCAAAACAGGTGAAAATAGTAGCAGCCCAGCTAGATGCAGCAGATTGGGAACTGGAGGCCTATCAGCGGGAGAAACAGCAGAGGCTGAATGAATTGCATGTAGTGGTGCCCTTGAAACTCCATCAGGTGATGAGTCAGGCAGGGTGACTGCATGTGAGTTGGGCACCCTTGGAAAACAAAAGCTTCCAGACAATGAAGTGTGGCAGAGATTTGCATTGTTGTTATTTCTCTCAGGCCTATATCTCCTGGCTTGAATTCCTTTTCTCTTAATGTTGCTAAGTTGCCTGGTTTGACTAGGAGGTGATTAACGTAAATTCCAGCCATTACATTCATTCTGATTGGCTAAAGATATTTCAAACTGAATTGTATGTTACTGTAGGCTTGCCATAGGGTTGGGGGTCCTGGGTCAGTTCAAGGAGGGCTGGGTGCCCCCAAGGCATACTTGACAGTTATCTCTTGTTTCTTTGATACAAAGATGCAAAACAGTCTGCTTGGGATGGCTATTATTTTATTGACTTTCTGTGGTTATTTCTGCCAGGTGGAGTACATAGTAAACGGAGAAATACCTGCTGACCTCTCCCAAGCTTTAGTGTTTACCAATGAGTCTTTGGTGAACTTGCAGAAAAGGATCACAACCCTGCAGCAGGAGAAGGTAGAACAGAGGGACCTCTATAAGCAGGCCCGGGAGCAGCATAAGCAGCTCATTCGAGACAGGAGGGAGATGATGCTGAGGATAGAGAGTGAGTTACTTCTTCACATGACATGTAGTCAACTTGTGGAACTTGCTACCTGCAGGGCATGGGGTGGCTACTCAGATGGCTTTAAAAGGAGACTGTCCTGGAGGGAAAGTTCATCTCTAGCCCAGCCATGGTAGCTGACTAGAGCTCAGTGTTTGGACACAGTGTACCTCTGAATGCCAGTTGCTGGGAGGTGGCAGCATGGGGAGGTGAGCCCTTATGTCCATTCTGTGGGTTTTTCAGTGCATCTGATCTGCCACTGGGAAACGGAGACATTTGGCTTGATGTTACTGTGAGTTTTGCCATCAAAACTCGCTTCTGGAGACCCCTAGCGTGGCAAGGGACATTCAGAGGCGGTTTGCCATTGCCTGCCTCAGTGTCACGACCCTGGAATTCCTAGGGCTCCCATCCAAATACTGGCCAGTGCCAGCCCTGCTTAGCTTCTGAGGTCTGATGAGATTGGGCTTGCCTGGGCTATCCAAGTCAGGGCTGTAGTTTCTTTTTATGTAATGTGCTAGGACTCTTTTGGTCATTACTAGGGATGGCCACCAACTACATTTCTGTGGTTCAGTTCTATATGAACTGGGGGGTTGATTCACGAACCGAACCAGTTCATGTGGGTTTGTGATCCCTGCTTTCTGCTCCTCACTGCTTTTCGTGGGGAGCAGAAAGCAGGGGTTCAAATAACTCTGAGCCATTTAAACTAAACTCTGTCACTCAGCTGTTTGGTTTAAATGGCTCAGAGCCCAAGAAAGCCCCTTTCAAAAGCTGAGCCATGGACAGCAAACTGCTCTGCATGGCTCAGTTCTTTAAAGGGGCTTTCTTGGGCAGCAAACCCCAGGGGCTGGCTGCTCAAGAAGGACCCTTTAAACAGCTGAGCCGGGTGGAGCAGGTTCAGCTGTTTAGAGCCCGAAACAGCTGAGACACAGGAGCCGTTTGGCAGCTTTCACTGGGAGGAGGAAGTAGGAGTTTAAACCCCTGCTTTTTGCTCCCCATGAACCAATGAATTGCCTTAACTGTTTATAGAGGTTTGTGGCTGGGCTGCAGTTCACGAATTGGCCAAAATTTGTCATGAACAAAGGTTGTGAGTCATGGAGGTTCATGGCCAGGCTGCTGTTTAGTCTGTGAACCATGAACTGGTCAAAATTTGTCATGAACAAAGGCTCGTGAGCCAGTTTGTGCCCACCCCTAGTAATTATATCACTAAAGACATATGCTGGTTGCCAGTTTAAATTTGGGTTCATAACATAACCTGCCTGATAGTTATAAAGTTCAAAGGCGGCTCTGGTTTGGATGGATTTAGTTTTGAAAGTGAGGTGAGTGGCTAACAGAGACAGCACTTTCTCTGTGATGGGCCCCCCCAGGTTGTGGAATTTCCTCCCCAGAGAGCAAATTGACAAGTTTCAACATTGTTAGCAGGTAGGTGCCAGGTTAAAATTTGGTTTTTATTCCAATCATTTAGCAGTTTTTGATTGACTGATGTTGCTGTAGCTGTTCAATGGTATATGTTCAGTGGTTCTTGTTTTCATTCAATGGCATATGTTATATTTATGGTTTGGGTTTGTAAGCCATCTTGGAAACAATATGCTCAAAAGACAGGAGATAAATATTTTAAATGGGTGAATTAATACCACACCTGGAAGACCATTCTTGCCTGCAGAGATTTTCTCACCTCTTTCTTGCAACTGAAGGAGTTACTACAGATGGGTTAAAGCGCTACCCAGAGCTTCCGGTTCAGGATTATTATCTCAAACACGGATGCTCTGTGGAGCTGTGTTGGCATGAACTCATTTGCATAATTTCTCACATTCATAAACATGCTGTGGGCTGCTTCAGACATTACATTTTTAATGCATACTCATATTGTATATGAAAAAAATGTAATATTTAGTATTCTAAGTATGTGAATGCAGATAGGGAAAATACACATGAAGCACAATTGCTGTGACCCTGATATGAATTTTGGGCCTCATGGCCCTATCCCATGCACTGGAATTCTGAGTAAGCTGTATACAGGTCATGCCCCAGCTCCAGAGCATCATGACCCCACAATCATGTTCTGAAGATTCTCAGAGCTAATGCAGAGGCTACTGTCAATGCTGTTGTACTATTGCTTATTGCACCTGCAAGTAGTTCAGCAATCATGCCTTGTGTTGAAAGTGAATCTGTGGGTGAATCTGGAACCTGCAAGAAAGTTTCTGCCATCCTAACCGACACCCAGTTTTTCCTGATAGGTCAGTATCAGAAAGAACAAAGTAAGCCAAATTCAACGCTTTATTGCCCAGCAGGGTCATCCACCCCAAGTCCCACAGGTCAACTTGCACAAAGTGTTCAGAGGTGAGGGTTGTACTGCTTATGACCACCGCTTGCACTCTTGCATCTGAAGCAGACCCATAGGATCAGGCTGTTGGACATACAAAGAGGTGTCACTTTTACTGACCTGAACTGAAGAGAATGAAATATGCAAATTCTTTAAATGCAAAGCTTTATTTTGGTAGGATTGGAAGAGAAATGTAATCAGCTGATGATGATGAAATTTGGCCGGATAGTGGACTTGGAAGCCCTGCAAACACTTTCTGTAAATACAAACCTGGAAGAACTCAAGATGAAAATGATGGAAAAAGAGCAATTGCATGCTACAGAACTCAAAATCTGGGATGTAAGACTCAATACTAAATCATATTGTGATGCAGTCAGGTGACTGGCTAAGCTACAAGGGTAGTATGCGGGTAACTTTGGGGGAGCATCTGGAGGCAGGCCTTGATAAGGAATATAAAAAGAACGATTTCCTCTATGAAATCTGTCCAGACAGGAAAGAGGTCAAACCCTGGCTAGGAAAAAGATTCCAGTATGGTAAGTAGGGGAGGATTTTGTGCACTAAGATCTCCTGGCCAAGAATCTCTCTCATGAAGCCTGTATTTATTATTCCAGAATGGCCAAAGCAGTAAAAATAATGCTCTCCAGTGCTGCCCAAATGCTTCTGTGTCTAACACATGGCAGAGCCTCCAAGCTGCTGTGATCCAGAAAGGTCCTTTTTATATACATGCAATATGTATGCAGCTGAGCTTTATTCTTCCTCATCTGCCATTCATCAACCTAGGAGAGCAAGGAGATATGGGGAATTATTCTTGTTTGCTACCCCAGCACTATGAAACATCCTTTTTTGAAAGTTTTTAAAAATCATCATGACCATGAAAAGATTTTCAATTCTGGCATCTTGCAACAGCTGGGTGAGCCAGCCATGGAAAGGTTCAGTTGTGGGCATTATGCTTGCTACTGTATGCTTTTGATTAAGAACACTAAGAGTTTACTTAGGAACCTTTAAGTAAGAAGCCTGTGAATGGACAGAATCACCTTCCGCACACCAAACCAATCTGGGATTGTTGAATTAATTTCTCTGTGTTGTTGGGGCTGGAGAAAATTAATCTGGATTCCACATGCTCAAGACATGTGGTATTGCAAGGCAGTGACTGGGGCCTAGAGGCCAAAGTACTTGCTGTAGCCTTCACAGAGGCAGGGCTTGGTTTTGGCAGGGCTGCATTCATGGATCTGGAGAATAACATGTATGCATGAAGAATTGAGGCACTTGAGCAATAATCTCCCATGATTTTCTGCTTCTCCATAAGCATTGCATATGCATAGCAAAGTCCAGGCTCAGGCTGTCAGTTCTTGTATTGCTTCAGTGGTATTTTCATGCTTATTTACTTCATCATCAGTATGAGCAACATTATTCTCTTTTGCCCAGTAATAGAAATCTCTGCTCTGTTTGCAGGCCAGAATCTATGAGCTGCGTCAACAACTAATGATGGTGACCAAAGAAAATACTAACAAGCTGCTGCAGCTTAATACATTTTGCACTGAGAAGATGAGAATTGAAACGAAGTTAGATGCACTGCAGACTAACCTGGTATATGTGGCTTCTATTTACTACCAACTCATGACCAGTAAAGCAAAAGACCCTAGGCTGCCACCTATGTGCTTTCCACTGACAACAAGAGGAGGGAGGGGGCCCTTTTGACAATGGAAATGGCCAAGGCCCAGGGATCACCGGACACTTGTGGACAAAAGCAGTTAGGGGGGATAGTTGCAGTGAAGAGGGGCAACGGAAGAGATCAAGCAGAAGAGCTAGTGAAATCCTACCCATTTTCTTCTAGAACGCCATTTGGGGGTTACAGTGGCTGGCTAACCCACCAGTTTGTCTACTGAGGTGGACATTACCCAAGTGCTTGAAGTACCTGATGCGTATTTTTTTCCTTGGCTCATGCCTTGTACAAGCTTGCATTTTATTTACCATGTTTTCTCAAAGGGGATTCCTTTGAATGTGGGGGCAGAAGGACGCCAAACACCATGAACAGTAGTGTTTGGCATCTTCAGATATTACAGAAAAAACAGCCTCAGGTTTTCTGGTAAAGCCCTCAAGCTTGCATAGTCCATCCTTTTGCATGTAATGCCAAAATTGCAAACCACAGAGGCTTCTATAGATGGACTAATTCCTGGTTTTCTATTGGCACTGCAAGAAGGGGGAGAATGTTCAAGTCGGAGGACTTTGGCTTACTCCTTGTGACAAAAAAGGAGTGTTTGCTTGATCTCTGAATACAGGTTTAGTTTGTGTGGTGATTAAACCGTCAGACGCATTAATTTTCTTCATGGCCAGAAATGCAATGGGTGACTTCTCTGGGTGGTATCATGATTGGAGGATGTTCTATGCCTGAATAAAAGGAAGTAATTCCTGTTGTGTGATTAAAGGGCATTTCTGGCTTTTGTCTCTGCAGGGAGAAGAATTCCAAGGGCCTCGCAAAGCAGATATCAAAGAGAAGGAGAAACTGCTTGCCTTGGTCCAGCTCCAGGCCCAAGAAGCTGAAATTCTAAAAGAAGAAATCACTCTCCTAAGCAGAAAGGATGGCCACATCTTTCCACCACACCAGCCTCTGTTTGGACCAGATGGGGAACTGGATTAAACCCTTTTGACTCTTTCTCTTTTTTGTATGTAAATCAGTTACATCAAAAAAGTAGCTTTTGAGATTCACCACCTTGAATAATCCTGAAGCAATATATCAATTTATGTTTGCACCTGTATGATGTGCCCCGGGCTTTATAATGGCTCCTTTTGCCTTGGCGAATGCTGCGTGCTTTTAGTAGTGCCGTTTTCTCTAGCAAGGAGATATGTGACTGAGAAACATGCACATGCTGAATTTCTGTTTTTCATGCAGCTGATCAAGCTGTTTTCAAGAGAAGCTGCCAGCAACCCTGTTTACAGTAGCACTGGACAGGTTGTGACTCTGCAAGACAAGACTTCATATTAGATGCATCTACAGGTTGTTTCACAGGAACAATGGTAATGCAGTACAGATGCAACCTGTTCTCCCAAATTAGCTAGTTGTATCTTAACAGAGATGCAAATTCATATCCACATCACTGCAAAAGGACTACTAGTATACAATACCACTTTGGAACACGGCAAGTATTCATAAATTAATAGGCTTTCTCCATAGTAATACTAGTGACCATGAACAAGTCTTTCCATTCTGTGTCCAGTACTTGGAACCTGAAATTGTATTACAGATAAACATTTATAAACAGACTGCTTTGTTGATTCAGTCAGATTTTATGCTCGAAGTGTCTAATGTCCTCATACAATCCTGCAGTTGCTTATCCTATAACTTCTCTACTCACCTGTCATGCTAACCACACAAAATGGGTTAACAGTCTACCACAACAACCCTAATGGCTCTTGCACTTAAAAAAAAAAATCTTTCCATATTTGCAGTTTCACCTTTCATGCTTTGTCAAATTTGATCTACTAAATTCTCAGAACATTTTGGTTTCTGACACTGATTTCAACAGGTGGTTGGGTACAGGCTGTGGAGAAAGAAAATACGGTCTTTTTAAAGCAGTAGATGGCGAAGGATCTTAAATGATTGTAAGCAAGTTTTAAATTACTCATAATTTGTATTTTGGCTCCTCCTTCTAGATGTTGGAAGGAAGTTAGTACTCTCATAAGTGAAACAGAGAGCTTAAAACACTCTTCTGTCTTGAATGTTCAAACTTTTTGTTCAGGTGCTGTGGTCAAATCCATCTTATTTTACTGAGATATATATTTGGAAAAATGAATGATTAAAAGATTATAACAACGTGAACAAATGTGGCAGTATCAAACTGCAGATACTGTAAATAAGACTGATGCACCTATCACAATATAGCACCTTTCCCACTTGAATTTCTGTGTGAATGTCTTACTGACTCCTGGATGGCCCCTGTATAGTGGGGAAAGTTTTTATTCACATTAACATACTGACAACTGGTGTTACCAAAATAATAAATGGGTTAATCATAACAGGATCCAGTCAAAAGGAAGAAACAATTTTTATTTAGTAGCTGAAGCATGGCATTTGTTTCATTACAGGCACACTGTCACAGAATCTGTGCTGTGTGTATTGCTTGTTAATGCAGATAAGTACTGTACCTACTTTAAATCTTTCATTTGGCATTCTGTAGTGCAATTCTGACCCTTTTGCGAGGTCTCATTGTTTTAGAGACACACCTTTTTTGCAGCTGGAGAATATGGCCTTTGGCCTTGTGCTTATTCTGTTGCTGCAAGACAGCTCTGTTGCCTTCTCTGAAGTAGAGAAGAAAGTTGTTTTTTTCAGTCAGAAATCTGACAAAGGCACACAATATTGCTTTAGGTTCTGTTTTGTTACTCCTTGCGCATGATGCCATTTCTCTCAATGCAAATTATAGAAGGCACATACACATCTATTTACAAGTGCATAAATATATAAATAGAGATGTAATACAAAAATAAATAGCTATTTTCCTCTGTTAAGAACAATAGTCTTTGTACAGCAGTTTCCTAACTGGTGCTAGGAAGAGTCTCTAGGGGAACGTGCAGTGGCAAGCTGTTCAGGTGATTTTCTGAGCTTTGTTCCACATATGTGTCCACTGAGTTTAGGGGGCAAACTTGTCTTCTGTCCTGGCTGAAATTTGATCTCTCTATGTCTTCAGCTGGTACTAGACCAAGGCAGCAGATGGAATCTAAAAATACAAAGAAGGACAATCAAAATGTACCCCTATGTCAAAGACCATCTTTCTTCAAAAAGCTCATTCCAAGGGTATTCGCTATAAAGTTAACCCACATTAACCCACAGAGCTTGAATCCTTACTATATAAGTCTTCCCACATTTCTCAGGTAGAATTCAGAATTACCAGAAAATGGTTGATACTTTATTGTAGAGACCTAAACACATACCAGTTTTTGGGTAGCATAAACAATGCCTACACTGGAAGGATGAATATGTTCTAGCTGCTGACTAAATATATCTAGAATACAGCCATGTTATTGTGTATAGGACAGAGGGCTTAACTAGCCAGAAATTCCCATAGCCACAGTTGGCTTCTGCTCTGCAATGCTGGTGGGCATCACATCAAAGTCTTTCTCCCTCTGCATTGCATTTAGGTAGTATCTTTACAGAGCAACACCTTTTCTCCCATGTGCATACCAAACAGCAGGACTATCTCTCTATCCCCTACTGACCTGTACGAAACACAGGATCCTTCATGACTTCCATCGCAGAGCTGCCCACCTGCCTTTGTGGTACTAATTGACAAGGACCAAGAAGTTGTTCATGAGGGTGGTGGTGGCAGTTGTCATGTGACTCAAGTAGCTGGTGTGTAGAACTATCAGGAAGCTCGTAGAGGAAAGAATTGTGTTCTGGCCCAGGACTAGGGAATCTGGGTGGAAGAGAAGGTGAAGGCTTTTGTCAGCCAAATTCATCTCTTGGGGTTGATTTCCTCAGACACAAATTGACCAAACAAACTGAACAAAGACATTTGGTAGCATTTCATCTAAATGAACAGTGCCCAAGATAGTTTACAAAGAATTAAAAAATACAATAAAAAGAAAAAAAAACAATAAAAACCAGACAATTAACAAAGGCAAAACAGAACATTTGATACCAAGTACAACAAAGCAACATTAAAAAAGTGAAACTGCTAACAGCAAACTTCAGCAGCACTGACAAAGCCCCCTCAACTTTAAATACCCTTAGAAATGAAAACTCTTTAACCAGACATCTGAAAGCGAGGAGGTTGAATGAACTGGGTATGTATGGATGGAAACAGTTCTTCAAGGATGTTCATCCTTTAAAGTTCATTTAGGGTTTTAAAAGTGATAACTTAATACATACTCTGAATTGTGCCCAGAAATTGACAATTAGTGAAGCTGATACAATATGGAGGTTTCCAAAAGGTCTCTGCATTCAGAACCAAAAGGAGTTCCTAAACCCTTTTCAGAGGCAGCCCCACATAAAGCAAAAGAACTACAGTAGCCCAGGCTGGATGTTACTTCTTTTTCAAGGAAAATAATGTAACTTGCCATCAGTAGGGATTGTATCTTTAAAAAAGAAATACACGCCTATACATTTTGTGTGTGTGTGTGCTTTGTATTTTTTTTACGTGTGTGTGTGTGCACCTGGAAGTCATGGCGACCTCTGATGACTGACCCCAACTCGAGGCCTGGAGGATATTGAGAGAGATGGCTGAATAACGCCTGCCCCTGCCTTCTGCCTCTGGTATCCCAAGGAAGTCTCCTATCCAAGTACTTTCCAGAGTCGACCCTGCTTAGTTTCCAAGATCTGATAAGATCGGGCTTGCCTGGGCTATCCAGGTCAGGGCATGCCTATACATTTCAATTTGTGAAAAAGCAAGATTTTAGGAAACAAATGATGAAATTAGATATGACGATTTCCTTCTTCCTGTATCCCAAAGAACTCCTGTATTCCTCTATATTCCTATATGTCACTAATGTTGGTAGTAGAGGTCTTTCCCATCACATTCCTGTGGTATTGTATGTTGTCACTGCATATTTAGTCTCATAGATAAGGCCATACCTTTGATGGTCATCTGGAATATTTCCATTTTGCAGCACCCTCCCCTGAAGATACGCATTGGTCTCATTCTGCTGAGAGTGGAAAAACATGTTAAAAAACAAAAAATGCAGAACATAATTGAGAAGTCTTGATTATAAAGCCTATACAGAGGTTCAGTTTTAGGAGTTCAGAACCAAGATTGGTTCTTGCATTTTGCAAAAACTGAATTCCTTTTGAGAGATGGACACTGCATGGGTCCAGACCATGGGGATGTCAGACTCTTTTGGGGTTCTATATGCAGATTCCTGCTGAGATCTACGTTTCTACTGAGATCCTTATAGAAACTGCCTCTTATACATTGCCAAGTGTGAAATGCTTTCAGATCATTTTTTGTGAATGAACTGTTTGCATTAGCTCCCGGTAACTGTGTTAGCTTTGGACAGCCTATGTGCTCTTCTCTTGCTTTTATCCAGTCATTCAGAATCTGCAGATTAAGCACATGCTTGTTCAATCTACAATATGTTTAAAAGGTTTCCTCACATTTCCATTTTAGAAAGGGGATGAAGTTGGTGACAGCTTGCTGTCCTTTTCACTTTTGCTTTGCAAGGCAAAAGCAACTATGAAGACACACCAAATGGAATTCCAGAATGATTTTGCTTGGTTGTCATTATCAGAGAAGGAGATATGAGAAATATAATCTGCAACATCATGTACTTTGCCTGGAGAAAGTACCTGATAAATTTCATCTGGGCTATAATCTTGTGGCTTTGCACTTGGGTATCCTATTGTAGCTGGAGGAAAATGACCATTAGCACCCTGGTGTACTGGCAGATGCACACCATTTGCATAACGCAATCCATTGGCTCGAGGACTGGAGACCCCTCGCAGTGGAACCATGGTGTACTGGCAAGATGATACTAGCAGCCCTGCTCCAGGGAAGCCCAGATCTATGGTTTGCTCTGAAATGACAAAGAAAAGAATACACATTTTGAATTAAGAGCACAGGTCCAACAATAGCTGCCAAGTGTAACTGGAAACACCAGACAAATCCACCAAGGAAGAAGAAAGATGAAGGAAAAATACTCAGAGTGAGGACAGGACAGATTATTGGGAGCTTGATTAGTAAAGGCTGCTTTAAGCCACAGAGCTGATTCAGACTGTTCTAGGCTCACACAAGTCAGACCTGATCACATGCACATACTACAGTTATGGCAGGATGAGTTATTCATGCAACTTTTCAGGAATGATCCTATGAACAGGCACTCCATGAGCTGTAGTCAGAACAAACCCACAATTCTCCTTATTACAGCCCCATAACTTTCAGTCAAGGGTATGTTCACACACATTTTTCTAAGTAGGTTTTGGGCTTCAGCTTCACTTACTCTGCTTGGACCAAGCCCTCCAAAGGCAAAATGGGATGAAAGCCACAATGATGAGAACAATGGAGCCCAGCACCACACCGACAATCAAGTAGGGCAAATCACTGGAGCGAGCTACCATGGCCCCAGCTCCGAGGATATTATGACCACTGTTGGGTGGCTGATGCTGCTGAGGGGATACCGTAGATGGTGGAAGGCGACCAGGCAGGCCCAAAGATTTACGAGCTGTAGGAGGGGGAAAAAGTATTAATATATTTACATGTTACTTATGTTTCTCTACACACCTCTGTGTGCAATCTCTCTAGCTTAATCTGCTTTTCACTTGATGTATCACTTTAGTCCATTTTAAAAGTTCTAAACTGACAGTGTGAACATGCATGGGAGGGTAACTGAGATGGTGGTGGAAATCTCAGCCCTAAATCTACATGCCTCCATTGGTCATATGCATAAATTAAGAAACTATATAGGATCAGGCCAATGGCCCATCTAGTCCAATAATCTGTGTCACACAGTGCCCAAAACCCATGTGCCATCAGGAGGTCCACTAGAGGGGTCAGAACTCCAGAAGCCCTCCCACTGTTGCCCCCCCAGCACCAAATCTATGTGGGTACATACATTTTCACATATGGCTTTCTTCACGCAAGCAGAACCCTGCTTTTCAGGGCTTTTAGTCACACCGAGAGTGTTCTACACACATAAAATTGCAACGGCCATAAACTTGAAACATTATGCACCCCTTTAAAGAACCTAAGCAAAATGATTCATTGTTTATCAGTGTAAACATTTTTCTTGCTACTCAGTTTTACAAGAACTTCTTGTTATTCCATAGCTTAGCCTCTCTGATTTTTAGCCCAGACTTGTATGTGCAGGGTTGACTCAGTGACAGTGATCAGTGTGATGTGTGCAGAATATGAACTAAGGGTAGGCTGCACTTAACGAAATCCATATGCACTGGCTTCTGACTCCCATGCTGAGTAGGGCTAGTGAAGCCAGACCTTCTCTCATCTACCAATATGAGCTAAGGAGACCAGCCTCCACTGCAATTTGGGAACTGGATACAATATTCAATCAGCCTAGTATTTGTTCCAAACTATGGAACAAAGCACCTTAAGAATCTCCTAGCAAAACTGACTTATTGTATAGTATCCATACTGAGTCACTTTTTTCATCTTCAAATCTATCACAGCTACTAATCATGGTTCCTCTTTGAACTAGGCTGCAATGCCAATAGGACCATGTCATATGCAGAGCCAGCAGAGGCCTTGAGTACATATAGTATTAAGCTGCTGCTGGCATCAAGCATCTGATGGCTTTCAAGATGGCTTTCAAGATGGGCATAGAAAGAATGCATTCGAATGATCGGGACTCTTGCCTTTGTTCATTACACAGTTAGCTAATTATTTTCCTCTCCAATTCTATCATCTTTGGACATATTTCTAGACCTCCCCTCAATCTCTTCCAAATCCATTTTGAATAACGATCATCAGTGGGGGATAAAGCCCTTTAGCTACCTTTGGTTTCACAGATCATCACGTTGCTGAATTCACTCTCTCCACCCTCGTTGAAACATTGCATTTTTATGTCATACGAAGTCTCTGGCTGTAGATGGCTGATGGAATGCCAGTACCGGTCACCTGAGTAAGAGGCAACATACATCAGTGTTACCACATCCCTATATGACCAAGGGATAACACAGACATATAGTGCATTCCCTATGCAGAGTTAAACTAGTCTGTCCACCAAAGTCAGTAGGCATAGACTGGAGCAACTCTGCAAAGGACTGCACTGGTAGTATAGTTAATAGCAAACAAACAAACAAAGACCTTTCTTGCACAGTGACACAGAAATGCCGGGAAGAGCTGTTCTGCCATTATCTTGTGAGTGACACTCTATTGAAAAGAGTTTTGTAGCGCAATCCTCAGCAGAATCTTACTCAGTGGAGCTTCCTCCCAGGAAAGTGTTCTTAGAACTTCACTACTGGATTTAGTTGTGATTAGCCTAGTTGTGATCTTGGCATCATCCAACCAAGGAGCGCTTTCCATACGCACTCTTTTTAGTGGGTGGCTAGTAGTCATTTCATGGCAAGTAACAGTAGGAGCCAGCTAACCGGTAACTCTTACCTTCAACCACATCCTTCTTGTAGTCACTGTCATTATCACTGTCAGTTGGCCGATAATAGATGTAAAAGCCATGAATTGGGGTATTGTTATTGCTGGCTGGGGTGTACTGTAGGGAAGAGTGGAAGGCAGAGATTAACAGAAGCACAGGTGCTCATCAAAGCAGCTCTTCTATGGAGCTGATGCAGGAAATGTTGTTCCTCAGAACCCCATAACTGATATTTTCACCAGGTGATAATAAAAGAGAAGATCCTGAGGGCCATCCCAGCCTGTTCAGCCCATTTGTCAACTATCCAATCTTGCAGAATTCCCAATACTTTCTGAGGAGTGCAATGGGAACATATCCAGCAGAGTTCCCAATACTTTCTGAGGAGTGCAATGGGAACACATCAAGAATCAAATGTCTTATGTACTCACTGAGTGTAGACAAACTGTGCTCATCACACAAATCAGAATGTAGCACATGTGGCCTACCCATAATTTTGGGTGACGGTGGGAAGATAAACTTGGAATATCTGAAGAAGTCATTATGACACCAGAATGGAAAATATACAAAGCAAAGGCAGTACTTCTTTTCTCAGCAAGAAATAAGATAGTGGAATTTACTGCCAGTGGATGTAGTAAGGGGCCACTAGTACACATGAATTTAAAAGAGGGAGTGACAGATTAATGGAGGAGAGGTCCATCAGTGGCTACCAGAATGGTGACTAAAGGGAACCTTTGCATCCAGAGGCAGGAAACCTCTGAATACCGGTGCTAGAAGGCATCTTCAGGGAAAAGCCTTGACTTCTATGCTGTGTTTCTTGACCCTCCAGGGCAACTACTGGATGCTGGGCTAGATGGACCACTGGTCTGATCTAACAGGACACTTATGTTTGGGTAAAGCAGGAGTTCTCACAACTGTAGGACACTAAATCATAAGGCAAGCCCTTGTGTCTCACTATCCTCCCCTCTGACTTCAGACTGATATTTGCTGTTTACCAGACGTGAACAGAGATCCCTTTAGCCCAGTACTGTCTTCACTGACAGACAGCAGCTCTCTAGAGGAGCTCTTCCCAGTGTGGCTATCAATTAACTGGTGATGCCAGTGATTTCCCACAAGAACACACAGCCTTACCACTAGGTTATGTTGCCCTGGGCAATTCTCTCTGCCCAACCAGCTCCCATCCTATTTTACTCTTAAGCCCTTCTTCCTACAATCTTAAAAAAAAGACCTTTCTTGCTAGTGTAGGATTTCTGATATTTTTAGCATTTTAAGTCACATCAACATGTTTACTTTAAACAATCTTTCCAGTGCTCTTTGATAAAATATTGCCATAACACTAGTGCAGCATGCTGTCTGCATAGGTCTCTCTTACCATGCTACCGGCATTGTGCCCTCCACACTGCACTGGCTATTCAGAAGCCCTCTCCACATTTTTTGTGACATCTAATACATTTTTATCCCACCCTTCCTCAAAAGTTTACATGGTTCTCCCTTTTGGTTTTATCTTTGCAATGACATTTTGAGGATGAGAGTGTTGGACTGGCCCAGGGTCACCCAGTCAGCTTTCCTGGCCACACGCTGAGACAGTGCTGTCTTGAAACATCATACCCACAAAATCAATAATGTGACACAGTGTGCAAAAGTTCAGGTGCAGTCTTTTGACACATCTTGCAGTTTTCTACTGAGCACAGTCAGATGCAGATTGAAAACAAAAACAAAACAGGTTCCAGTCATTCTTTGTGTTCAAGTAGCAAGCCTAGTCCTTGCTGCTTACCATCCACTTCAACATAATGGTGGTCTCATTGATGGCATCGGTGAAGGTGATGTACGGGCCAGTAACAGGACGCTCATATGCACGGTTGCTGTAACCTGATACCACATATGGCCTAGACGCAGCGCTGGGTTCACTCTCCCCCAGTATGTTCAGTGCTCGTACCCGGAATTTGTAGGACATGCCTAGAGCAAAGAATGAGAAAACAATGGAAGTGAACAGGAGAGTGGCATCTGACCTTGGTAAGACCCTTGTTAATCTCTTCCTGAAAACTGAGCCATTCCATACGAACAGGTGGAAAAGGGACACAATGCAAAGCAACTGTTTCTTGCCTAGTCATCTAAGCAGCAGAAGCATCGTTTCAGTTTTGTTCTCCCCACAAAGGCCATGACTACTTTTTAAAAGTTTAGTTTCTAGCACTGTCTGAATTGTCACTCCAGAAACAGGGAAGACTGAATGCCAGCTATAGTTTTGCAAATTGTAGAAGGAGCAAAGCTGTGGCGGTTCAGCTCAAGAGGTGACTTTTATCAGGGATAAAGTCTTTCCCTCACTGATTGTCCTGCCGCCTTAAACAAATATGTCTGTATGCATTATTTGGACTTTTCCCTGGTTTTACAATTCCATCCCAACTGCATTTTTTGTCTTACTGAAAATCTTCGCTGTTAGATTCAAACGTTGTTGTATCTTGTAATCCACTTACTGATTGACTGAAAAGTTTATCATATTTGTAATCTGCCTTGGGTCCTGGTGAGAAAGGTGGACTATAAATGAAAATAGCAAGCAGTTACGTCCTTCTAAACCCATTGCCTTTATTAGATTTAGAAGGATGTAACTCTGCTTAGAATTGCAATGAGAAACATGTAAAGCTAGGCTACTAGGTTTTCTTTCTACAACAACAGCCACTTTGGGAGGGGGCAATTGTGAATGAAGCAGCAGCAGCAGGAGATGTCGCTAAGAACACTCCCCACTATGGCTCCTCTGCTCCAAATCACCCCCCCACCTTGTTCCTTCACAGGATTCCAAAAGAGAGTTTATGGGTACAAATGTATCTGAAACCCTGCAAAGGACAAAGGGACTTGAGAGGTGATGAGGAATTAGAGGGCAAGGAAGGATTTAAAGCCCTCTTTCCTGCTCTCAACTGATCTCTCCTGAATATTTTTATGGAGTGGAGTTGAACTACAGCTGCACACCTTTGCATGCAACCTGTAATTTGGCCCCAGTTCTTGAGAAGCTTTTGATCTCTGCAAGAAAAACTACAAAATGCAAGAAAACATCTGCGGAACTTAATACCTCCCTGGAAAAGGAACAGAAAGGAATAATCAAATTTGAAACTATCCCCCTTGACATAGATGTTTACAGCAATAACCGTGGTATGAAACCACTATAAAGAGTATGGTTTATTCAAGGGCTACAACAAGCCCATGAGCTAAGAAAAGAAGGTCTCCTACCCTTCTCCAGTCCTGTAATTTCCACAGAGAGACGAGAAGGAGGGATGTTGCTTGTGGCTAGCACCCAGTCGCCTAGCTTCTTCAGTTTCCTGTGCTCGACTCGGAATGACTGAATGGGGAAACCTCCATTCCCCCGGGGGATCCAAGTCACGTAGACAGATGTTTCAGATGCCACTGAAATGGTGGGGCGATCAGGAGCTTCTGGAGCTGTAAGTAACAGAAGAGTCATCTTAGAAGACATAAAATCAAAGAGTTGGATCCATCACAAAATCTCTGCTTGCACTAGAACAGCTGCACAAGTGGAAACACAAGATGACTGTGGTGGCCACTTTCACTAAGTCAAACAGTTTGACTCAAACTTACTATATCTTTCCACTTGTGCAAGATCTTGTGCAACCAACTTCTAGGTGTTGCACAGAGGGAACTGCACTAAGCCTGTGCCTTCCACATCACAGGGTCCAAGCCAACATCCCCAAGTTTCAGCATATGGAAGCAGGGTTATAGCCAGCCTTCCTACCTAGATAGGGTTGACAGTCACATTTCTAAATGTCTGTCTACAAAGCGCAAGCCTCTGTATAGTTAATGTCTCTTTATTGTCAGCATCAGAAATGCAGACACATTTAAAGCTCAGATGCTTTTACCTACCCATCATAAAGAACTTATTTAAAAACATAAGACTTTGCCCATTAACCATCTTGAGTCCATGTGAGAAAGGCAGACTATGAATCATGTAAATAAAAAAAAATAAAACCATCTTGGCAGATCACTGTCAAAGCAGCTGAAGGGGGATGTTTGCAAGATTACAAAGGATAATAAATGGTGATAACGATCTTGAAAAATCCATTCTGATCAAGGTGGAATCCGGAGAAGGTGGAGCTGAGTAGCTCAGGTGGATACAATCTGGAGCTTGAGTATTTTGTGGGTGCACCAGCTACCACAGATTTTTTTAAAATTGTAAATTGTTGCTATTCTAAAAACACAGTTTCATTCTTTGAATGGAAGTTGCCACATCACAACTGAAGCTTGGTTCTTTTAAAACTGAGGCAAGATCAGAACAGTGTGCTGGTGGAGCACTGCACTTCCTGCCTTCACTTGGGCTACATTCCTATAGTACAGTACAATGTCAGTATTTTTCTTTTAAAGTTCAGCAAGGATACAGGCCTCTTATTCCATTATATCAGGTGGCCCATTGGCCCCCAGGTGCTTGTTGCCCGAAAAAAGACTCGCCCATACTTTGGAAAGAAGCATGGCCTAATAAAGGACTCGAGAGACTAAGAGAGCTAAGCAGACCTTCTTCTTGCCCATCTCCTTCTGTCAGTCTTTCCTTTTTCTTATTCACATTCCAAATCAAGCTTTTTCAAATCCCCATTGTCCCCAAACCACCTGGCTTCTGAGCCCCCAAAACATTTCTGCCTGAAATCTGGCATGGCCTTACGGGACAGGCGAGTGTTGTCTGACTGGTTGCTGCTCCGAGTGCTCGTGCCAGGGTCGTCCTTCTGAATCTGCTGCTCTTTACTGGCAACAATATCTGGTTTTGGTCGCCGTCCTAAAAAAAACAAACACAGTTAGCAAAGATGGGGAGGGATAATGAGGTTTGGAGGCTATTATTTTGTCCTTATATTTCAAGGATTTCTTTTGCTGACTGTGATGTGGTATTCTGGGGTGCTGAGTTTGTAATTAAACTTTCTAATTGTCACCATTTGTTTCCATGTGTGAGGAGCAAAATGTACCATTTACTTTTAACTCCCTAAATGCGGTGTACTCTATCTGTCTGTGATATTTTTATCCTGCCCTTTTAAGCCAAGGAGCTCATGGCATGGTTCTTTCATAGTTCAATTTTATGCAAACGAAAAATTCTGTGAGGCAGATTAGGGGAGAGAGAGAGAGAGAGAGAGAGAGAGAGCGCACGCAGGTGCCTGACCCAAAGTTACCCAGTGAGATTGTAAAGGCCTTCCTAGTCCATCACTCTAACCACTACTCTACACTACACTGGCTCTCTAACAATAAGATAATAATAATATTTTCTTCAAAATGATATGTCTTATAACGATACCTAGACAGAATCTTTGTCTAGGTATGTCTTATAATGACACCTAGACAGAACACGACAAGACAACTATTGCTATATAGAAATGTAGCCTTGTCTGATGAACACTTGCAGGGAAACAAAGCAAGGAAACATAATTTCCAAGTAATACCACTATTAGTAACCAATACATTCTGCTTTCCCAATAGGGAGCTAGATGATAACTTTATTGAAAATTCTTGATCTTTACCAGTTCTGAAGGTCACCATGGCTGTCTGGCCTTCTCCAGCACAGTTGTAAGCAGCCATCTCCACCTCGTATAAGCTTCCTGGATCAAGCTTTGTTAAAGTGAGACGATGCTGACTGGCAGGGACATTCCTGACTGTCCAGCTGTCTGATGAATTCATGACCTGTTGAAGAGCAAGAAACAATCGTGAGGGATAACATAATACCAGCTTTGGCTAAAGCAGATTTGAAATGTTAAAGCTCACTTCTCACTACTTTTACGCCACTTTACATCATCCTTTTACTGAATTACTACCACTTAAAGGATTAACAGAACACTAGAGTCAGAAAATAAAAACAAAAACATTAGTCTTGTGGCCTATCTTCCCCCCCCCAATTCTCACTGGCATGACAGTATTACTTGGTTAAGAATTTTTAAGCATTCTCCAAGTGAGATGAGAATATAGGAATACAGCTGAGAGTATCAGCTATTTACCAGTCCAGAAATACCACCATATTACCACCATATTATCAATAAAGGAGGGACAATATTTTGAAAGAGCCTTCCTCACATTCTAATTTGCAGTCCTCAGACTTGTTAGTGCACTTCTGTCAGATCAGCACCCACAAAGTGTTGCAGCGCTGAAGCCACCTGCCCTAAGTAAATCCAGTATATATGTTTGTATCATGGAAACCTGTAAACAACAAACTCAGTTCTAATATCTGAGTGTGTGGGTTTTAAAAATATTTTAGCGCTAAACATCTAATTATGTGCAAATGGCCTAATTTAACAACTAGAAGAAGAAGACAAAGAGTTTGGATTTATACCCTGCCCTTCACTCAGAGTGGCTTACAAACTCCTTTCCCTTCCCCTCCCCACAACAGACACCCTGTGAGGTGTGTGGGGCTGAGAGAGCTCTTTCCAGAACTGTCCTTGAGAGAACAGCTCCGACAGAACTATGGCTTGCCCAAGGTCATCCAGCAGCTGCAAGTGGAGAAGTGGGGAATCAAACCCGGTTCTCCCAGGTTAGAGTCCACTACACCACTTAACCACTACACCAAACTGGCTCAAAAATGGAAATCCACATCCCCAGCTGCATGAAAATAAACATTTGGTCAGTTCAAAGTGGCAGATGAGCATCCTGTCTCTGCAGGAAGCCTACAAGAACAGGTGAATCTCTCTTTCTGGATCATGCAGTATACTCTTCCCTTAAGAGATGCCTTGGCTAAACGTTTCACCTTGCAGTTGCGTGAAACATAAAGATCTATCAATTTCCCACAGGGTCATGGCCTCTCATATCACGACCAATCTTTAGGTTCTGACCTGCCAGTCTAATGGCTTTTCCAGCAGAAAGAAAGCATTCCAACGAAGTCCTGTTGTACAAAGGCTATGGTGACATGAGGAACTCCTCAACTGATCATCCATGAATATCTGAAGTTGACAGATTAATGTTTCCCTTTCTGCTTTTTTATAGGGCCTGAGGGTTTAGTAGAGGAATGTTAGATTCAAAATTGTTGGAAGGGAGGGAGGGTGGACAGTGAGACTGAAACTGCCATGGGGGAGTTCTGCTTTTTGTGCTAAGCCGATGGAGTGAATTCTGTTACGTATAGAGTTTGGATAAAAATACATCTATTTCAAAAATCCATTGGCGGGTGACACAGTTTGAGGAAATTTAAAATCTCATTTTTTCATACTTTTCCTTTGCTTGACTTTATTTTACTTAAAAATACATAACTTGCCTTGAACTTAGTGAACAATACAAACACAATGATCAGTTTTGTTCACAATGAGATGAAGACCTGACTTCCTGTGTCCCCAAATACTAACAGTGCAGTACTAAGTAGAGCCACTCCCTTTCAAGTCCACAAACTTTGAAGGTATAATTGTGTTTAGGATTTCACTGCAAATGCTCTGTTCTTTCTAAACATTAGGTCTCCATGCTATACACTGCATTAAACACAATACTTTCCAGGCTTCTGGATGGTTGTTGTATGAAGAGGATCCAGGCTTGGCGTTTGTTTTTCAATTGACATTTTACAGTAATACCTAAATTTAATTAATTAAATAGCATTGTAACCTACCTTCAGTCCTGTATAGGAGAATGACAAGTTAAAAATGCCTTAAATAAACATTCATCAAACACCATTTCTGTTATTTATATATTTAGGGGGGGAATGTATGACACTTCCCCAGGGAACCTACCCAAGGTAGCTTACAAAATAAAACAGAATAAAAAATATACAATATTAAAAGTTATTAATTAAATTCCAGCAATAAAAGCCCAACCAGAGCATCAAAACACTGAACAATTTAAAATAAATTTCACAGTTTCCAGGCTAAGAGCACTATAAAATGGTGTTTAAACAAGGCCTACATTTACTGGATCTTTTCTACTGCTCCAAATTTTAGAACTCCCATTAGCTATGTTATTTATTTATTTATTAAAATATTTATACCTTTCCTTGTGATTCAAGGTGGCCATATCTCCCCAACCTCTCTGCCACTTCTCACCAAGTTCCTGTTAGGGATGTGCACTCAGATATATCTAGTCCAAACATATACCAAATATATATTGGTATATTTGGGTATCCAGTGAGGTGTTCAAAATTCTCAGGAATACCAGTATCCGAGTCCCATATATTTCAGAAATTATTCAGGATTATCTGGGGCCAGCATTTTAAGTATCCCATTTGTAGGGGTGGGACCCTTTTCCAGCACTGTGGAATTTTTTCCCTTTCCAGTCCGCACCCTTGCAAGCAGGATGGCAGGGCACCTTGTTCTGGGACCTGTAGACTTGGGCCCCTTGGTCCAATTCACTTGACATTTGCAAGGGTATTTAGTGCACAAATAGCATTAGGTCCCCTGGAACATTGGTGTCATTTGGTTGAAAAATAGCCACTCAATTCCACTGCCTCCCCCAAAAGCCCCCCATAAGGAATAATGGAACCTGAACATTACAAAATCCCTGAAAAATTCAAACCTTGAAATGGTATTGGGAGACCTGAGCTGCACTGAATACCAGTATTTATGCCCTTCCTGAAAACTGAACGTGAAAATGCCATTTTTTTTTAAGGTGCACATTCCTAGCTCCTACACCTCTACCCAAACCTGGTACAACTACTTCTATCTTTATACACATGCAATCGCACCCCTCTTCCTCACCAGGCTAAGGTAACTTGAACACAGATCCTAGTCCTGAAATCTGTGTTGTGAA
Source organism: Gekko gecko (assembly GCA_029375565.1). Lineage (NCBI taxonomy): Eukaryota > Metazoa > Chordata > Lepidosauria > Squamata > Gekkonidae > Gekko > Gekko gecko. The sequence continues at coordinate 47,869,456 of JAPDNY010000004.1, forward strand.
AACATTTATATAGGTCTAAGAGTAAGCTGATTTGATGTCAGTGTTTAACCCTAAGGAACTTTTGCACATATGTTTAATGAGTTTTTGATGTAATGTTTATAATTAGAAGATTGCACAGAAGTCAAAGTTATTTAACTAGCAAGGATGACACTGAAGCACTCTATAAACAGTGAAATATATCTACATCCCCAATGAAAAACATGCCACAATGTATTCTTGTGATGAGCTCTGACACAGTCAGGTCTATTCACAGTTCTGATAAACACACCTCCATTATACAAAGCCCATTTTGACTATCTGGTTGGTTACCAGTTGCACTAGTGTCAGTAATGTAAGGGTTAACAGGAACAGGCCCCATCTGTAAAGACCTTTAAGACACAAGAAAGAGTCTCCAGCTGAGAATTTGCTCTGTGCTGGAAACATATTAGTGCTAAATGCACTGACCCTTGGTGACTTCTCCTGACCCAAGAACTTTCCAGGTGAAGCTCTGGAAAAAAGCAACAACCTAACCCGCTCAAAAACACACAGAAGGAGCAGCTCCAAGCTTGCATGCCCTGAAGAAGAAGAAGATGAAGAAGAAGAAGAAGAGTTGGTTTTTATACTCTGCTTTTCTCTACTTTAAGAAGTCTCAAAGCAGCTTACAATCGCCTTCCCTTCCTCTCCTCACAACAGGCACGGTGTGAAGTAGATGGGGCTGAGAGAGTTCTGAGAGAACTGTGTCAGGTCCAAGGTCACCCAGCAGGCTTCATGTGGAGGAATGGGGAATCAAACCCAGTTCTCCAAATTGGAGCCCACCACTCTTAACCACTGCACCACTCTGGCTCTAATATGATATCATATTAGTATAGAATCAATACTTGGACTGTGACTTGGAACTATATTCCGTTTTTAAAAAATCACAGTTCAGTTTCTATTCCTGGAGACAATAACCAGGAAGTTTCTAATTTTGCCTGTTCTACTTAAGTATTGAGAAGAGTTTTCCACAATTAAGAGTTTCACAACAATTAAGACCACAACAGTGCCACCCTTTTAAGCCCATTTACTCAATGAACTTAAAAAGGTGCAATGCTGCTGAGGATGGCCCTGTAAAAGAGCAAGAAAAATGAAAATAAACCAGCTAAGTAAAGTCTATCATAACCACAGTGTAGTGTACATTTTGGGTTAGCCGCCACCCACTGCCACCTCCTCCTGCAGTTATGCAATCTTCTCCCTCCTGCTGATTCTTCAATCTAGCATTCACCAGAGCAATCACTTCCCCATAACAGCTCCTTGCCAGCACATGGTATTAAGTGTCTTGTTCATCCAAAGGATGCTCAAGAGCCTATGCAGACAGCAAGAAATATGGAACAGAGATGGCAAGTAAGCAAGAAAACCAACCAACCAACCAACAGAAAATGCTAACCTTGCGATGTTTAATAAGATAGTAGAGGATAGGGACTTTGCCATCATGCCTTGGTTTCCACACGAGATCATAGGAATCTGTTTTAGTTGTCCGGGGAGAGCTAAGGATGACAGGTGCCTCAGCTGGAGACACAAAGCCTTTGGTAGTACACTGTTCAGAAGCTGCAGGTGTGGTAGGCCTTGGCCTTAGCATAGCTTTATCTTTCAGGACTTTTTCACTGTTGCTAAGTCTGTTAGGCAACATGGCAGGCTGAGCTGAGTCCGCATCAATGTTCCGCTGTGACCTCGGTGTTGGTTCTGGAAAAAAGTAACATGCAGGTCATGTTTAACATTTGGGCAAATGCAGAAATACTAAAAAAGGCCTAATTTCTCAAAATTGACACTCAGTCACAACCAATTACCAGGAAACATGACTCTCAAATAGAAACTGTATCGCTGATTATCAGCATCAGTATATCCAATTCTCAACATGGCTTTATCTGTGGATATTTAAATCTGGACACTGGGGCCACGTACAGAAAAGACAGATGTTTCTACAAACCTGAAAAAAACATAGGTTTGCAGAAAAATCTGAAATCTAAAAAAGATACATTGGGGGTTAAGAAAAACAACCCAAATGATAAAAGGAGCACCTGTGGCTTTAAGAAACAAATGTCTTCAGTGGCTGTTGCTAAGCATCCACAACAGTATTGCTAGCCTTCAAACCTTGGTTTCTGTCAGTAAAAGGCACGAGGAGGGGAGCAGGGCCCTCTCCAGGGCTGTTTTGGCCTTTGAGCGAGGACTTATTGGGGCCAGGCCTGCCACCAAGCAACTTGCTATCATGAAGCAACTTGCATGACTCATCCAGACCAGCTGCTTGCTACTGTTCAAAAGCTGCCACCCATAAAAGCTAGTGTGGTGCAGTGGTTAGAGTATCAGACTAGGATCTGGGAGACCACAGGTTGAGTTCCTACCCTGCCACGGTACTCACCAGGTGTCCTTGGTCTAGTCACACATTTTCAGACTAACCTACCTTAGAAGGTTGTTGTGAGGATAAAACGGAGGAGATGAAAATGATGTGAACTGCTTTGGGTTCCCATTGTGGAGAAAGGAAGGGTATAAATGAAGTAAATAAATAATACATAGAGCTGAAGATTAGGGACAGATAAGTTTGGTTGTTGGCTTGGAAAGAGAAAAGGAAGCAGGAAAAAGTGAAGATATGGGGGCTGCCTGAAGAAGGGAAAGAGGAAACAGTGTGGGGAGGGGATACAGGATGAAGTGAAGTGCCCCCCCCCAATCCTTGAAGGTTCCCTACTGCACAACTAGGCCTGGCCCAGCTGCACTGCAGAACTTAGCCAGTTTTCCCAGGGAGAAGCTGCCAGAGGGAAAACTGAAGGGGGGAGATTAGGGTAGGTGAGAAGGAGAGAAGGAAGCAGGGGTGAAGCTATGGTGGCTTTCAAGGAAGAAAAAGACGAAATAGTGGGGGAGGGGAAAATAAGATGCCTCCTACAAGTCCTTGCAGGGCCCCCGCTTGTACATCTAAATGCTCACCTTCAGTTTGATGTTAAGATCAATCCAGCCTTGGCCCACCTACACTGGCTTCCAATTTGTTTCTGGGCACAATTCAAGGTCTTAACCTTCAAAGTCATGTATAGTTTAGGACCAACATACCTGAAGGATTGCCTAATTCCTTATGAACTTGCCTGACTGTTACAGTCATCTTCGGAATGTAACCACTTTACCAATTGTACTATAGCTTGAAAATCTGGATTTCTGCAGTATTTGAGATATCCCCATAAGGGATTAGATAAGAGAGATCAAGGAATAAGGGGGGAAATGTCAAAAAGGAGACAAGACAGGGTCAAAGGAATGGGGATTTAGAAGGGACAGTCACAGACACAGGGCACAGTTGGTCTTCCCACTTACCATTTCAGCAGGAAACTTGAATGCCCACAACAAATTAAATACTAGAAATTTGCTATGATAAGATTCTTCTAAAACAGCATCCAGCTTCTATGCTGCATGACATGACAAAAATGCAGGGAGCATGGACTTCCGTATTTATTCCCCCTTTAGCTTCACTAAAGACTTACCAGGACGGGCAGTTCTCAGCTGTACCATTGCTTGTGCACTCCCAACTTCATTCTCTACCATGCACTGGTATATCCCTTCATCCTCAGGCCCCACACTGGAGACCCGTAGAGCTCTGCGAGACAGCTGCATTCGGTGACTGGAGAAGAGAGGAACTGCATTGCGAAGCCACACAACTGATGGCTGGGGGTTCCCTCGCACCTTGCAGGTGAACTTTGCACTCTGACCCCATGTGATGATTTGCTGTGACAGTTCCATGCTGACCTCTGGTGGTTCTGAAAATGGAACATGTTTCAAATTATTTAGGGACAGGTGTAAGATGAGCATGTGCCTCTGAAGCAGGCATCTGTGAAGGGGGGAGAGAGAGAGAGAGAGAGAGAGAGAGAGAGAGAGAGAGAGAGAGAGAGAGAGAGAGAGACTGACTGACTGACTGACTGACTGACTGACTGACTGACTGAGGGCCACTCTCCCCAGATATATAACTTGCATTCCAATCAAGAACTGATGTCTGCTCTTCACAGTGTATTCAGTCTAGCTTAGTGCATGTTTAGTTAATGAATACACTTTTTTTGGTTTATTTTGAGAATGTCTGTGTGTGCTTCTCAATAAACAATTCTGTTTAATGCTCTGGTGCTTGTTTGGAAAGGCATGCCTTTGGCTATGTCCTTGCCTAAACTGCTTGTACTGTTTTGCTAATTTATTATACTTTCAAAGTGCCTTTCAGCCTAGGGGCAGTATACCCCCTAAACAGGATGGTGGCAGCATTTCTGTGAGATTTGAAGACCACGTCATCCAGGGCTCCTTCATTCTCCCTGTTGTGTAGACTCAGTTAAGGCAGATTCAAAGTAGGAGGAGAGTTGAAAGTCTCCTTAGATCAAAACTCAGGCTGTAACAATCTGCTCTGTGCTTTGATCTGTTAACCATCTGCATGAATCCTGTATGAATCCAAAGCTTGGATCTTCCAGAATATATACTGAAAAATTCACACTGATCTTCTGTCTTCTCTTTGAATCCAGTCATGAAAAACGCTCTTTATTCAGTTAAGATTCTAATATGTTATTAAAATTTCCTACCTTAGAGAAGCTGCGTTTTAAGATTTCTGTCAATTTAGATTCATGAGTAGCTATGTCACTCAATTCCTCCCTTGAAAAAAATAGCAGTCCTGCCTGACTCATGGAGATCTTGCATTTTCAACTTTATTGGACACCTCTTTCTGAAAGTGACTGCCAAGCTGAACTTTCTTGCTTTCATAGGTGGTTTAGGACCTCAGGTGACAACATATTTTTAACAACAGACATATTTTCAAGTGAGAAAGGGCTGAAGGGCCAGCAGTACTGGCTCCACCCTATGCCTCATTCCATAAGCCAACGCTCAGGCAAAGGACTCTTTAACCTCTTGTCCCCTACTGTGAACAGTAACTGAGGCTTTGGCAGAACTGCATCTTAATTGCTCACTGTTCTTTCCTTGGCTTGGGCACGGAGTAAGCTGCAGGGGTCATAACAACTGAAAACCTTTGTCAAACCCCTCTTGCTATTCAGACTACAGGAAAGGGAATTAAAAGTGTAATTTCCCCATATCTCTGATTGGGAAGGAGTGGCTGATCAGAGGTCACAGGCTATGCCAGGGAACCAAATGGGAAGACTCTGGGGGAATGGACTTGGCCTGCAAGCCTCCAATTGCCAATCTCTTGTCTAGTGGTTCTTTACAACTGGGAAAAAAATCCTCAATTGTACCTCTTTAATGACACCAGGGAGCAAATCAAAGGGTGAAAGGGTGGCAGCTATTGAAGATGGGCCCATGGGTGATATTTTAGTTGGCCATGTCGTACTTGTGAGCATTAAAAACCACTCCAGAACAGTTGTGAAAAAAAATGACAAATGTGTGGGATCACCCAGAGCAGTCTATGAATTATAGCTGTAGCTACTCTACTCAGAGAAAGGAAACTGTTCCCATACTCACCAAATACTTGAACACTGTAGAGGATGAATGCAGCTCTGCCTTCACCCACTCCATTGTCAGCCATACAACTGTAGATCCCCGAGTCCTCCTCACTGATCATATCGATTAGGAGATTGCTGAGAAGGAAGCGGGTCTTGTTGTAGCCGGACACTCTGGAGCCATCCTTAGCCCAAGTGACACGTGGAGGAGGAATCCCACTAGCCACACATTCCAGGATGAGGGTTTGGCCTTTGGTGACGATGATAGTCTGAGTCTCTGGGGGATAAATTATGCGAGCTGCCTCGGCTGTTGAGCCTAGAGCAGAGAGAAAGGTCAGTGGAAGAAAAGTAAGACTCTTTTAAAGATTCTGATCAAGAAAATGTACTGTGCAGGTAGAGAGCTTATTGCTGCCAAATCCCTGCAAAATGGGACACCACAGCAAGGGGTTAGATCCAGTGATTCATTACCAGAAGGCACTGATGGATGCATATTTTCACCAAGTTCCCCTCCAGATCCCTGGGCTCACAGGACACCCTTGGATAAACAGCCACACAGGTCCTGTAATTCCAGGAATCAACTCTCTCTGGGGGTTGGAAGGAAATGCGGAGGGGGGAGGAGTGCAAGGAAAATTTACACTACTTCTACAGACATATTGTTGGGTCCAACCCATGGGGCAGGGGTATGGCTACTCTGCCATCAATGATCTTAGGGTCTTCAGTAATATACAGCTTTTAAAATAACCAAAAACAATGGAGAATATACAGTGAAACCTTCTCATGGATAGGCTCCTACTGTCTGGACTCATGGTAGGAAGAAAGGAAGTTGGCAGGAAGAGGCTGGGACCAGATAAACCTAAAACAGGGGTGTCCCACTTGTCCCTGCCTGGTACTAGATTTGATGTCCTTTAGATGCCTTTTCGGCTGTAGGTAACCTGTGGATATTTTCTTACGACTGGTGTAATTGAATAGGGAAATATATGAAAAACTATTAAAAAAAATTAAGAAGGTGAGCTAAATTGGAGTCCAGTAGTGCCTTACAGACTAATAAGATTTTCCAGGATGTAAGTTTTAGAGCAGGGGTGTCGAGCTCATTTGTTATGAGGGCCGGATCTGACATAAATGAGACCTTGTTGGGCCGGGCCACGGGTGTCGTAAAAGGTGATGCCAGGCAGCGGAGATATAAACTTTATAAAGGACACAAACACAAAGGATTTTTTTCACTTAAAATAAAAACATGCTTAAAACATTAGTACTCTTGCAATACTTTGTTTATTTAACTGTGTCTGATAACTGACACCTCTTGCTTTGAATTATTGCATCAAAATGTCTGTGCTGTTTCAATCTTGAGGATGCTGTTCAGGTGTGTGTCTGTAAGCTGAAAACCTACGATGATGCAGCAGCAGCAGAGCTGGAAGAAGAAGCAGAAGACAGCCAGTTCCACTGAGGGCCTGATAGAAGCTCTCCGGTGGCCTGATTCAGCCCCCAGGCCACATGTTTGACACCCCTGTTTTAGAGAGTCAAAGCTTTGACTCTCAAGAGCTTATATCCTGGGAAATCTTGTTGGTCTCTAAGGTGCTAACTGGACTTGAATCTAGCTCTTCTACTGCAGACCAACACAGCTACCCTCCTGAAACAGGTGAGAGGAACTTGCCTAGAAAGGGAACAAATTATCCCATTTTGGCTTCTTCCTTCTCTCTGTAGGTATATGCCTTCTTTCTGGATACACCATCATAAGAAAGAAATGAAGATGTATCCAGACCAGAGGCCTCTTGAAACACCATGATGCAGTACAGAAACAAACAAATGAGACAGGTGCTATAAGCTGAATAAACAATTTAAGGGCAAGCAATTTTCAAAGTGGAGAACGTATGTCTTTAAATTCAAATGAATTATTTTGTACTGATGTATCGAATACACATCAACACAAGTTCTCAGACAATGAAGAGCAAGCCTGAAATCTCACGATCTGCTTACAAGGAATGGTTTTGCTGACACCTGTAAAATGGGACACCACCAAAAGACAGCTTTGAGCCAAGGTTCCTAAATATCCAGAAGGGGTGACTTACGTCTCACACGCAATCTCTCACTAGACACGGATGTTTTCACTTCCTGGGTGACAGGGTTATAAGCTGCACATTTGTAAGTTCCCTCATCCTCCTGGCTGGCATTGACAATCTGAAGATTCCCAGAAGGCATGATCAGGTAGTTATCTGTTCAGGTAAAGCAAGAAGAAAATGAGAACTATACAACATCCAGAAGCAGGGAACATGTGTATTGTGCACTCTCTTGCACACTGTAGGCACACACTATATTGTATAGCAGTAATAGCAGGAGAAGAAGATTTCAACCATATTTGGCAAGAGAGAAGAAAGGAAATGATGGCTGATGGGAAGAATGGAATGAAAAGGAAGTTTAGCAAAAATCAGCTGTAATTCTCATAGCAAGATGTGGCTTGGTATGATAACCTGAATAAGAAATTATGCACTGAAGGATGAGGCAGACTTGCTATTGAATGCAAAACTTGACAGCTAGGATGAAGTTGCTATGAACTTGTTCCGAATTTCAGAAGTAGAAAATGAGAGCTCAGCAATTGCCAAGAAGCAGAGAAAAAAAGCTCAGAGACAGAACACTACTGTAGTCCATCTCAGCTCAGATAAACATAACGGCTACCTTCCTTTTCTTCCTGCTGTAAGAAGATGTCACGGAGGCCAGTCAAGTGCTTTCAAAGGAACTATGCTGGAGGTTCCCAAATACAATTCAATTACCTTTATTGGCATTGAACTGGAGGTTCGATTCATATCCTATCACAAGGGCATGGGACTGGACCACAGGGAGGCTGCTCTTACGCCACAAGGTGTGAACACAACAAATTCCATTACCAATACTGATTTCTCAAAGCCCTTTACCCCTTTGCATATCTCACCTAAATCCAATCACGCCTGCTATTGCCATTCACCTACTATTGTCATTTGCCTGCTACTGTCATTCGTCATCTGAAACCACTCCACTTTCCAATAAATAGGACAGATAGACTCCCCTTCTAACTATATCTGAAGAAGTGTGCAGTGACTCACAAAAGCTCATACACTGCCACAAATTTTGTTAGTCTTTAAGGTGCTACTGGACTCTTGACCTTTTCTTCTGTTACAGACAGACTAACACAGCTACCCGTCTTGAACAGAACAAAGTATGTGAGGACAACAAGGGAATTAATATGCAGTGAAGCCCTTTAGCCTTGAAACTGTGGAGAGCGAGACAAGTGATCCTAGTGTTGCCAACCACCCGGAGAATGTCTTGTCCCATTAGAGGCTCAGTGGGATATAATTTACCTCCACGCCATGGAAAGCTTCATTTGCCCATTTCTGCACATTAAGCCTGCATTAAAGGGACAGGGCATTTTTCTCAAAGTGAGCCCATATGTAGCCATCACACTTCATCCTTATAAAATGGCCTGAAAATGTGAGACATTATACTACATTTTTAAAGCTGTTTCAGGTCTCATTGTATTATCCTCCAAGTTATTTCCATTGCACCAGACTGTGGCAGAGGCTCCAGATCTTTGGGATGGATACAGTTGTGTTTGTGACTCTCAGCCAAGAGCGATGGGGGGGGGGAGCTTGGATGCAAGCAGAGACTACCCATGCATGGAAGATGACTTTGGCAGATTCCCACTCCTGCTGCAGACCTCTGATGCCCTACTCGTTCTGTTCCTGAGTATACCCTGTCCAGTTGGAGCAGCATTTTTTTTGGGGGGGGGTCCCTTTGGGGCTGCGGTAGAAGGCAAAGAAGTCTTGCTCAAATGAAGGAAATCCCATCAGTCAGTGGACATTACTGTTGCATCCATACCCATTCTAAGCCACAGCCAAAGGAAAGGCAAAACTTTAAAAAAGTGGGAAATAGAAAAGTTAAATCTATTATTATATAATTGCTCCTCCTTTCCCAATCTGCTACAACTCACCTCTGGAGGCCTCTAGCCATTCTTGTTTCACACTGTAGCGGACCTGTGCCTTGGGATGGCTTTCAGGAAGATCACATGCAATCACAGCTGTATTTCCCTCATCAACTTCTATCACATGCTGGCCGTCATATTTGAAGTCTTTCAGATCTGTTAAGAGGACATTAAAAGGGTCTTGTTAAGAGAACAGTTAACCTGCCCATGGGGTAAACTCAACTCAGTGGCCAAATGACACGAATGATTTCAAAACCATCTCCAGAGGAATGGTGCTCCAAGTTGCTTATTTGTTATGGAAATTAGGAAGATTGCATCCTTCTCATTATACAACCTTATGAACACTTTAAAAACCTCAAGAATCACAGTGCCTGCAGCTGTGTTTATTGATTCTCTGATGTCATGACTATGCTTCCTCATCTGCATGGGCATGATAGAGCAAAAAGGGAAAGAGAACCTGTATGTCAACCTTACATTAAAGTTAAAACCCACTGAGTTCTGTGGAACTTATTTCCAAACAAATATTTTTAGGACTGAATTAATAGTTGGTTTGTGTATATAAAACTTTAACAAATTTTACTAAGTTCTAATGTAAACGACTTAAAGGTCAAAATTAGATAAATGGAAATATGAGATTCCCAGCTCCATATTTACTTATTGTTGCAAGGGAGGGTGATCACTAGGGTATATTGATCCTGGAAAATATTAGTATTTCCCGATGTTCCCAAATCCCAGTACCAGTATGGTATTCGGATTCGGTAAATATTCAGGACTGCTGAATTTTTTCAGCTCCATTATATCCTAAGGGGATCATTATAATGAAGAATTGATCTCGGAGTATCTGAGGCTCTGGGGAGCTGGCTGTTGTGCTGTTTTTTTGAGGTAGAGGCACCAAATTTGCAGCATATCTGCTGGTGCCTCTCCTCACCCCCCAGGTTTTAAAAAGATTGGACCAGGGGGTCCAATTCTATGGGCCCCCAAAGAAGGTACCCCCCATTCTTTCCTTTTAACCCTAGACGCTCATAGATATATAATCTTGAGCAGCAGAAAGTTTCTAGATATTCTATTTGGAACCAAGAGTTAAAAGGACTGATACATATTTAGCCACACCCAATGTAATTTTCAGGCCACTATCTTCGAGCAAGAAGAGAACAGTTTCCAAAGAATAGTGAGGTAAGTGGTTCTTTACTAGGGGAATAACATAGCAGTTCCTGAGAGTCACAAACACAGGGTACTCAAGCAAAATGTGGAAGGCATATCGATCATTTGCAGGCCACAAGGGCAAATTCTGTCAGAATACATGTTGCCCTGTAAAACCATGGAAGGAATGAACCTACAAAACCATGAACTGAGAAATAACAGAAATAAGAGGGTAGTACATTAGGGGGGATGCCATAAAACCATCTTCAAATACTTGAAGGGCTGTCATATAGAGGATGGTATGGAGTTGTTTTCTGTTGCCCCAGAAGGTCAGACCAGAACCAACGGGTTGAAATTAAATCAGAAGAGTTTTTAGCTAAACATTAGGAAGAACTTCCTGACAGAGCGGTACCACAGTAGAACAGGCTTTCTCAGGAGGTGGTGGGCTCTCCTTCTTTGGAGGTTTTCAAACAGAGGTAAACTGGCCATCTGACAGCAATGCTGATTCTGTGAACTTAGGAAGATCATGAAAGGGAGGGCAGGAAGGGTTGCATCAGTGCTTAGTTCTTGTGGCCCTTTCTTACATGCCCAGGGAAATGCTGATCACTACTTTGGGGTCAGGAAGCAATTTTTCTCCAGGTCAGTTTGGCTGGAGATCCTGGAGGTTTTTTGTCATCTTCTGGGCATGGAACAGTGGTCACTGGGGGTGTGAGGGGGAGGTATTTGTAAATTTCCTGCCTTGTGATGAGGGTTGGACTAGATGACCCTGGGTGTCCCTTCCAACTCTATGATTCTATGATTCAACAAACATGGTGGTCTCTCATTAAGGTACTGTGATGGGCAATGTTCAAGGCATATTTCTAATCAAGATAAGAGAATCATGCTTTCCTCAGGTCAATATATGGGTGTGTGTGTGTCATACTGATTAATAATAGTTTATTGTCTACCATTTTCAAGCATGTAGACTTAAAAGAGCCTTTTCCCAGAAGACCAAGTAGGCTGTCTTCAGAGAACAATTTTTTTATCCTCAGCTTAAAAGCAAGGAGCCATGCTCTAGCCTTTAATGACTTCTGTCCAAATTCTGCCCACAAGACAATAGGGAATAGTCATTAGTTTTCTCAGAAACTGGAGAGTGGAATGTCAATCTTATCTGTAACTGTATTCATCCAAATTGCAGATCCAAAAAGAACAAGGGGAACAGCCTTTAGGTCAGAAACCTGAAGAGCTCCAGGCCCCTTTGGAATAAAAGAAACTTCTGATAGCTCCAGAGCACAGTTTCACCTTATTAAGTGCAACTTTAAAGTGAAATTTCCAGGATAGATCAGCTGAGAACAGAATAACTAGATTAGAATTTTTTTTTACTTGTTCAATTATATATCCATTTATAAAATTTATCCTGAGGGGGCCCATCTTCTGTTTTTAGAGAACAGTAGAACCTTAGATTTATTGTAATTAATTGATAGGGTGAGACGACCCCCAGGCGGCCGAGCGCCTGGCGACGGTGGAGGCCTCGGTGGTAAAGGAGGACTGGTGACAGTGAGAGGAAACATCGAAGGGGGCGCCCCCCCTCCCCCTCCCCCGGTCTCTGCAGCCTTCTTCCCAGGCAGGACCTTTGGGGTGACTGGGCAGCGGGCCGACGCAGCTGTGAGAGGGCTTGCGCTGGTCCTAGAAACAGCCGTGAGCAGCCGTGAGAGGGCTGCGCTGATCTGGCGGGGGAAGTGGCGACGATCACCGGACTCTCTGACTCTCTGGGTGGCTGAGGAGGCGGGAGAACGAACGCGGAGAGCTGGGGAGCTGGAAAATGGAGAAGGAGTCCCCCTAGTGGTGGGCCTGAAGATAGCCGGCACAGAAGGGGGGGGTGCCAGTCCTTGGGATGCCAGCACCATAGTCTGACCAGCAGTGAGGTGGATAGGGGTACTTGGTGCCCCTTGGTAGTGCTAGATACAGACCTGGAGACTGCAGTGATATAAGATCAGCTCTTAGTGTGGAGTGGGTGGGGGCTAGGTCCAAGCGATTGGTCATTAGGGTAATTATTGTATTAGAGCAAGATTATATTTTTGTATTTTGTACTTTTGTATTTGTATGATGGAATGTTGTATGACCAATTAATTGGATGAGATTGGGTTTGTGTCTTAGCTGAGTGTAGATAGATAAGAGCAAGTGGAAGGGCTAGGAGCAGATAGGGCAACAGCCCAGGAAGGAGAACCACCTGTGGATGGGCTTTGATGGTTCGGAGGCACGGGGTGGGCGGGGCGCAGCGGCAATGCCGTGTCAGCAGATCCCGGTGCTCGTGGGGAGAGGAAGGTATAGCGGTGGGTCCAGGCAAGGTGTGAAAGGAAGGGCTCTGAGAAACAAAAGGGCTCGGTGCCCTTCCAGCCTGCGACTCATCCCAAAGGTTGCCAGCAGTGGGGCTAGGGTGAGTAACCCTCCTCCGTCATTGGCGTTGTGCAACGCCAGGTCTATTAATAATAAGACCATGGTCCTTCGGGACTTCATTATGGAACAACAAGTAGACCTGGCGTGCGTGACCGAGACCTGGGTGCGGGATGGAGAGACCTTAGCTCTTGTGCAGCTTGCCCCACCTGGATTCTCGGTCCTTCACCAATCACGGATGAGAGGGCGGGGGGGAGGGGTGGCGATATTCGTGCGGGAGGCTTACTCCTTTAGGGCACTCCCCCTGTTGGAGATTGCGGGCATCGAATGTGTCGGTCTGGTGCTGGAGGCCGAGGAGAGTTTGGCGATCTGCCTGGTGTACCGACCGCCTAACGCACCGGACAGTAGCCTACCGTCCCTGCTGGAGGCCGTAGCAGGCTGGGCGCTGGAGCACCCTAAGCTGATGGTTTTGGGTGACTTCAACGTCCATGCCGATGACGCGGCCTCTGGCCGGGTAACGAACCTGGTGGCGTCCATGGCGTCGCTAGGACTCTCCCAGTGGGTGTCGACCCCCACGCACCGGGCCGGGCACATGCTCGACTTGATCTTCACGGTGGGGATTTCAGTGGACCGGATGACTGCGATGGCAGTCCCATGGTCGGACCACTATGCCCTGAAGGCCCGGGTGAATGTCCCACCCCGACCCTGTATAGGCGGCGAGCGGATTTTGGCTTGCCTGCAGAGCCAAATGGACCCAATGCGGTTCCAGATGGCTCTGCGGGACCCGATGCCCCCTGGCGGCCCGTTAGATGAGCTGGTGGAAGACTGGCACAGCCGACTTTCCGCAGCCATCGACGAGATCGCTCCCAGGCGCCCTCTGCACGCTCGCTCCAGGCTAGCCCCTTGGTACTCCCAGGGGTTGCGGCTTATGAAGCAGGAGCTCAGACGGTTAGAGAGGCGGTGGCGCCGCGCTCGCGACGAGGCAACGAGAGCATCTTATAGGACGTTTATGAGATCCTATGAGATGGCAGTCAAGGCTGCAAAGAGGGAATTCTATGCAGCTACGATTGCATCTGCAAGCTCACGCCCAGCCCAATTATTTAGAACAATTCGGTCTCTGACAGCCCTGCCTCAGGGCAGACATTGGGAATTGGAAATTGGCTGCGAGGCATTTGCGAGCTACTTTGCAGATAAAGTCTCGGCGCTCCGCCGCGACCTCCCCGCCACATTTGAAACAGTGAGCGAACTCGAGGCCCCTTGCGCGTCTTTGGGCGTGGGTTTAGAATGCTTTGATCGGCTCAGTCTGGAGGAAGTCGACAGACTGCTAGTATCTGTACGCCCAACCATATGCGACCTTGATCCGTGCCCCTCCTGGCTCATTAAGGCGGGCCACGAGGGGTTTCGTGGCGCCGTGGGGGAGATTGTCAACAAGTCCCTCTCGGAGGGACGGTTCCCCGAGGCACTCAAGGAAGCGATGGTCCGCCCTCTCCTGAAAAAACCGACCATGGACCTGGCGGAATTGGCCAGCTACCGGCCGGTGTCCAATTTGCCTTATTTGGGCAAACTGATTGAGAGAGCGGTGGCGATCCAGCTACAGGGCTTTCTGGATGACGCTTCCGTCCTTGATCCATTCCAATCCGGCTTTCGCCCGGGGTACGGGACGGAGGCAGCACTGGTCGCCTTAACGGATGACCTCCGGAGGCATCTGGATTGAGGTGGCGTGGCAGCACTGTTGTTGTTAGACCTGTCGGCTGCATTTGATACAGTCGACCACCAGTTGCTGATCCGCCGCCTCACCGACGTGGGGATCCAGGGGCTCGCCCTTCAATGGCTTGCCTCTTTTCTCCAAGGTCGGGGACAGAGGGTGGTGCTAGGGGGGCAGCAGTCCCGGAGGCACCCGCTTGAATGTGGGGTGCCTCAGGGGGCAGTGCTCTCCCCGATGTTGTTCAACATCTATATGCGCCCCCTCGCCCAGATTGCTCGGAGGTATGGGCTGGGTTGTCACCAATATGCGGATGACACCCAGCTCTATCTGATGTTGGGCGGCCAGTCAGACTCCGTCCCGGAAGATCTTCACCGGGCTTTGCAGGCTGTGGCTGGGTGGCTCCAGCGGAGCCGACTGAAGTTAAACCCTGCCAAGACGGAAGTCCTGTGCCTGGGTTGGACCGGCCGGGGATTGGGGCTCCCACTCCCGACCTTCGACGGGGCATCGTTGGTGCCAGCGCCGGAGGTTAGGAGTTTGGGAGTGCTCCTGGACCCCGCACTAACCATGGGGGCCCAGGTGGCAGCCACTGTCAAGTCGGCTTTCTACCATCTTCGACTGACTCGGCAGTTGGTCCCGTTTCTCGACCGCGAAGACCTGGCCACGGTGATTCATGCACTGGTCACCTCGAGGCTAGACCACTGTAACGCCCTCTACATGGGGCTGCCTTTGGGGCAAATCCGGAGGCTGCAGCTAGTGCAGAATGCTGCAGCCAGGCTGTTGATGGGCACCCCTAGGCGGGAGCACATCCGACCTGTGCTGAAAGCGCTGCACTGGCTGCCTATAGCATACCGGATTCGTTTCAAAGTGCTGGTGCTTACCTTTAAAGCCCTATATGGCCTGGGTCCGGCATACCTGAGGGACCGCCTTTCCGCATATATGCCCCAAAGAGCACTTCGGTCTGAATCACAACATCGCCTGGCGGTCCCTGGCCCTAAGGAGGCCAGGCTGGCGGCCACGAGGGCTAGATCATTCTCAGTGGCGGCTCCTACCTGGTGGAATGAGCTCCCGGAAGAGATCAGGGCCCTGCGGGACCTTTCACAGTTCCGCAGGGCCTGTAAGACGGAGCTCTTCCGCCAGGCGTTCGAGTAGGAGCCGCCGCTTCTTTTTCCCCCCTCGTTGGCCGCCGCCCCGCCTCCTTCCCACCGCTAATTTTACCAACTGGGATGGAGGAAGGGGATAGCCGAGCTAAGCCCTCGGGGCCCGCCGTGACCACCACTGCTGTGCCTAATGATTATCTGTAGCCATCGGGTTGAGATAAAAGAGGAATTATAGAGCACGTTATGATGTGGGTATGTTCAGTATTTTTAGATGTTTTAACCTGTTTCCCGGCACTGGTTGCCCTTGTAAGCCGCCCTGAGCCCGCTTGCGGGGAGGGCGGGGTAGAAATGGAATGTATAAATAAATAAACAAACAAATAAATAAATAAATAATCATAGATTTTTGAAGATCTCAGTAAGCCAATCCTTGTATGTGATAAAAATAAGAGGATCATCAGCACAAAGTAAAATAGGGACACTACTGTTAGCGAGTTTAGGGGAATGGCAAGATTTATCAAAATTTCTTTTTTTTTCTACTCTTTTCTGTCACAACCCCTTCCCCTTTTCTCGCTTTTCCCACCTTACCTACTACTCCCTCTTCCCTTATAATAAACTAGCGGCCAAGCCCATTGCGGTATCATATGCAATGGGCGCTAGCCAGGTCCCTGCCTAAGGCCCTGCGAGGGCAAGGCCGCTGCAAAGTTCCTGCCCTCTCTCTTGCCTCCATTCCTCGGTGCTGCAGCACTGTCCATTTGCGGCGGCCCCGTGTGCGCTGAAGGCCCTGTCCTCCCCTTTCCTGCTGGCGACATGAAGATCTCATGGTCCCCCTTGGCTCCCTTCGTCACATCGTGGGCAGTGTTGAGCTCATGCAGCCAGGCACGGCAGCCAATGTCCAGGGCCCCACATTTGAGTGGCAGCCCCCGCAGCCAATGGATTCTGCTGCGCATTTTTCCCTTATATGGGCATCCCTTATGTGATCAAGCTGGCTGACCACTACTCTTTTATATAATAGGGAAAGATATCCTTTAGCACTAAAATACAGGACATAGAGGATCTTCAGTCTAAAACTTAATATAAATTCTATTTCTCTAGTTCCTGTTTCTACAATTAATTTAAATTTAAATTAAGCCCCACTGCTGAATATTGTAAAATAGTCAATAGAATATTTAAAAGAAAATAAACAATTGGAAACAGTTAAGAATAGTTTAGAAAATACAACTATTGGAAACAACTGAATTAAATTATGGGAAAATAAAATTGATAAAATGGAATGAATTAAAAGGGGTTCAAATTGAAAATATTAAAAGTTAATGTTAAATAGGTTACAGCTCAACCTTAAAATAGGTTAATGCATTAATCCTATCTAATCCTAACTAATTATACTTTAAAAGTTATATCTCAGACAGCACAACTGCTCTTCTCAAGGTCAGCATTATCAAAGCAGCAGCTGAGAAGGAAAACCCCCCACAAAAGGGGAGTCAGGGAGTTGTTAATTCCCTAAGCATAACATTACTTCCTAAAACATAACATAAGATACTTAAATGGCAGACAACATCATATAAGTCCTATCTAACCAAAGTAATAGAGAAGAAGAAGGGCAGAAAAAAGAGAATTATGTATGTAAATAAGAAAGTAAAGATAAAATAAGCTCTCATGAAATGCCAATGCCGCACTTCTCGCCAGCAATTGGAACTGGAACTTCACATCCACACTCCTCAATTGCCAGTTCTGATCCTAATTACTACTGAACTTACTTCCAAGTAATCATATGTAGTGAGTGGGATAATCATACCCCAGTCAGACTAAAAACGGATATTTAATATTGTTCTGGGGAAGTCAAAGGTAAATGAACATCACTTGCTTATACATTACTGAACACAGAAACTGTCAAGCTAGATGGCTTAAGACAAACTTTGGCTGTGACTACTTTCAATAGAACAGACCCATTTCAGTTAAAGGAGCTCTATGTGATTTGAAGACTACAACTGCCAACTAATTTCTTCCTGAGTCAAAGGCCCTTTTTTGTTGTTGTTCATGGTGAATTGTTCATTAGTATTTTCTAATAAGAAACTTTCTTGCACAGAGTCAAACCTATGGTTTTTCTGGTTCAGAACTGTTAGCTCGGATTGCAGCAGGTCTCCAGGGTCTTAGCCAGAGGTGCTGTAAGGGTGTGACCTCGGGGCACAAGTCTGGAGCCCCTCCTGCACTCAAACCTCAGCAGGGCCTCCCAAATGCAGCTGTGTGCCTCCAGTCTTGGGTTGTGTGCATGAAGCTTGTTCATCTTCATTTTTAAAAAATAAGTTCTAATGACAATAATTGCCCTAATGTTTCAACATGAAGACAGTGTTGTAAATATATAGAAAAACAGCTACATAAAGTGCAAACAGGGCTCTGTTTACAAAAATTATGCCAGAGAGCAAGGACAAAATATGTTTCTTAATGAGTGGCTAGACTAAGACTTCTTCGTCTGCTAAACTAGTTTTCTGTTCTAGTTCCCAAGCTCATACTGAGTTTTTGGGAGCTAAACAGCCAACAGAGAAATCCTTTAAAAGTGAGAATGAGTATACCAGATTAAGACTGGATAGCTCAAGTTTCATAGAAGAAAGTATTTGATGTGACACCTGCCTTTGCTTGCCTCTCTGCCAATACATTTGAGAAATCCATTAGGAGGGAATGTTTGCACAAGCTCTTACCACAACTAGCCAACCCCCTACTCTTCCCCCCCTTTCCTCCTCCCACCGGCTATCTGCATTACTCCATCTGACTTCTTAACCATCTATGCAGGACTTTTTAATAGTCAGATAGTGTAAGGAAAACTTCTCATGATGCCTTTGCTTGCCTCTCATGAATACCTTCTCCTTTACTGCTCTACCTTGTCCTTTCTTCTTTCCCAATGAAACACACAGAGTCTAAGAGAAATGAAGCCATCTTTACCCATGCCTCAGCATGTAGAGTCCAAGGACCAGGGTGACTTACATACCATTAACTTCTGTTAGAGAGATAATTTACAAAGGTGGATCAGGATCCACACTATTGGGTCCCAGTTTTGAGGGTGGGGTCACTAGTTTGTTCGTAGAGACCAGGGACACTTCAGCAAAGAAGGATCAGGTCAACAGTGGGAGGGCTTCTAGTGTCCTGGCCTCACTGGTGGACCTCCTGATGGCACCTGGTATTTTTGGCCACTGTGTGACAGAGTGTTGGACTAGATGGGCCATTGGCCTGATCCAACATTGGCTTCTCTTATGTTCTTAAGTTTGAGGGGGTGCCATTTCTGGATTAATCTGAAAATTAACAGTGGATCACAGAACAATATTGGTGAATCCCCTTGATCAAACAATATGGAAACAACTATGTAATAAGCAACCGACTTCCCCAATCCTCATTCAATGATAGTGTACTGTTGCTACTATACTAGCACTTCACATTTATGTAGTGCCAACGAAGTACTAAGTTTCACACCACAATCAGATTCATCTCATTATGAACTGTTATGCTTTAGCATGCTGCTACTCCATTATCCTTCAAGCAAAGCAAAGCACCAATAACTTATATAAACCTTGCACAAATTATGATTTTTCAAGAGTCATTTTGAATGAAATCAAGTCAGAAATGCAGTCTTTAAAGCATATTATAGTTTTCTAGGTATCTGGAAGACTGTGACCATGTGATTAGGACTATATATGTCTAAAACAGTAATGGAAAACCTGGGCATTAATTCATTCTTCACATTTATGTCTCACCTTTCCTTCAAAGGGGATGAAGTGGTGTGTACAGATATATTCATTGGATATATCTGTACACACAGACTGGACAACACTTCCAATTACCATGTCAGATTATATAGGGAAGCCATTGAAATTCATAAACGTAAACACAATTTCAACAGGAAAGAAGAGAGTTTAAAAATAAATAGGGCATGGTTTCCTGTCCTGAAAAATACAAAATGCTCTACAGCTGACAATAGCACTACAGACAAGATTAGAGTTTCAATAGCCATTCCACACACAAAAGAACCTCCTCAGGAAACAGGAAACCTCCTCAGGAAACAATCCATAGACAAAAGAACCTCCTCAGGAAAACTCCTCCATTAGCATGTTCATAGCCTGGAGAACTACAAGATAATGACTCAGCCCTACCCCACCTTCCAGGGTAGATATAAATTACCTGCCTACCATTTTTCTGTTCACCTTGACACAGAGAGTACTACATCTTTCTGTGTTATACCTCTGAGGATGCCAGTCACAGCTACTGGCGAAACGTCAAGTCCTACAATGCCAAGACCACAGCCACACAAACCAGAAAATCTACAGCAACTAATGAACTCCGGCTGTGAAAGCCTTTGACAACATATTCATTTTTTTCCTTCCTCACACCAACGTTGTAAGGCAGGTTAGGATAAGAGATTAGGGCTGTTTGCCCAAGATTAGAGTTGTTTGCCTTTCTTCTTAGAGGTCTTTGCTTTGTCTCTTTTTTTCCTATTTGAAGGACCTGTTCCCTGTTTGGTTGTTCTGGTCCAAGATTATTTAATGAGCTTCATGGCCTTGAGTGGGCATTAAAACACCACCCTTTCCAAAACAAGTTATATGAGCATTTCTGCTTAATATTGACAAGACAGTCTGTAGGGAACTCCCATGCCTCAGTAAATCAGTAAATTCAGTGGAGGTAAACCCCTTCCACCTGAATGTAGAGAGGTCCAAGGAGGGACAGGATCCTCAATCAAATGGACCTTCTTTCCCCACCAAAACAGGGTACCCTCACTGATTCACAGTAGATTTGTGGGAGTAATGGCATCCTTAGTTCCCCCGTCAGCCAATGTGATTTGGCAAAAAGGGAATTCATAGGAAACTGCTTTTCTCTATTACTTTATATGTGGCTCAATGAGGTGGCCATATTCTGTTCTAGTCAGAGACATTCTCTTCTATTGCTATTCACAGAGCCTTTCATACAGCAGTAGACTGTATACTCATAATCAGGGCCTTTTTTCTGCAGGAACACGCCGGAACAGAGTCCTGGAACCTCTTCAACAAAATTCTTTTTAAAACGTTTAAAAGTTCATAAGTTTTCAGTATACAGATTGAAAACTTCATTTCCCTCTTGAGTTGCAGCACATCTTTTTCAAAAACAAAAAAAGCATTGCCCATAATGATATGCAAAATAATAAGAACGATGGGGTGCAGGGGTCAGCACAATGGCATCAAAGCCCAGTGTGCCTCTATATATTCATGACATGCATATTTGTTGTTGGGTTGGGGGACCCACTAAATGCATAAGAAATTCTGCAGGATGAGCTAAGTAAGTTGGAGAAATACTACAGTAAACTGAACTTCTTCACTCAGAAGAACATTCACTGTTCCTCTATGCCCCACAGCCATGCAGGGGCTGCCAGCCAGGTCCATACATTAAGGAGGTATTCTTTACGTCTGATGGTTTTATACCATGGAAATTTCTAAAAAGTGTCAATTACCTCCTTATTGCAACATTGTAATTCTGAATAAACTGCACATATGCCAAAGATTCAGTGCAGCAGTTCTTAAACTGGACCTCCATTCCCAGCCTGTACAGAAACAAACGTATATTCTGAAAATAAGGGCCTCCCCCAAAACAAGGAGCTTCAGAAGGTGCACTTTTTAAAAAGAAACTAGAGTTTCTGCTTGCACATTCTGGAAGCAAAACATTTCATCCTACATTTGTATAACCCATGGCAGGGAGAGAAGGAATTATGTCTGCAGTTGGACTTTATCAATTCAAATACTCGAGCGCTTGGGACAGCAAAGACCAGAACAGTCTGTGAATTGAAAACTATGGCCAAATCTCCATTGGCAGACTAGCAGAGTGGAAAAATATGTTTTCAGTCTCTGGGATTTATACCAGCTCTCTAACAGCAAAAGACAGCTCTGGCTCCAAGGTTCTCCCACCCACGCTCATGGAAAAGTGACATGAAATTTCTCAAACAGGCTAATTAAAGCAAGATTGCTTCAAAAACATTTAAAAATAAAAAACAGCTCCCTTGGCAGCATGGCAAAAAGCCTCCCCAAATGTAAAATGTATTAGCTGTCGGAAGACTACTTCAGTTCTAGTGACTGGATTGAAGGAAAGGGGAGAGGCTACCAAAGACATAAAAATGATTTGCAGCAAACATGTCTAATACTTCAGGAATGTCTTGGCATCATATAACTAAAAATTAATAAAAAATAAAATGAAGGTGTATTTCAGAAAAGTAATTAATCCTTTTCAGACAAGGTACAGAGGGAGAACCATATTTCCACAGGGTATTGCAGCTCCAGGGAGGTTAATTACTTCACTTTCAGGAAATGTACAGCACATTCCATTGCTCCTGCTGCAGAAATCTGTATCTTTAGTTTTCCATTCCTTTTTTTCATGGGAGAAAGTATTAAGCAACACAGAAAATAAGACAGGAGGGAGAAGAGAACTAGAACTGAAAGAGCTTGGCTGTTCACTTTGCATATTTCTCTGATCAACAAAATATAAACTAGAATCAGGAAAAATTAATGTGAAGCTTGGTGGTCTGAATTCATCACAGCCATATTTGGATCCCTGAGCCAAGGCAAAGTCTCCAGAACTGGCAGAGATGTGTGTACACAAAAGCAGATTCAGAGAGAGAGAGAAGGAGGGAGGGAGGGAGGAAGGGAGGGAAAGAGAGAGAGAGAGAGAGAGAGAGAGAGAGAGAGAGAGAGAGAGAGAGAGAGAGCGCACCTGGGCCAATGAGCACAAAGGGGGGGGGGCAGCCCAACACTTCTGCAATCCATGGTACTGGGGGGCAAATTTCTTTGCAGATGGAAAACAACAAAATGTTCTTCTATTAAAAGATCTGCTTGTAAAAGGAAGAAACAACTCCAACAGAAAGTTTATTTCACAGAGGGTAAGACTAACCTTTAAGGGCAAAGCCAGACTCATGGCTTCTGAGACTTATTCATAACTGCTCCCTCTCTGTTCAGTTAGGTCACTATGTTCCCCCACAAATCCTTCATCAGTAAAATGATGGTCATTTTTCCAGTTCTTAGAGGAAAAACTGACTCCCTCGCTGATAATGAAAGCAAATGGCTATAGAGGAATAAGGAATGCCATGTTCATCTGGAGAGGCACCTCAAGCAACACTGTAATATTAGTAAATTAAAATGAACTGCTGATTTGCCAGAAATTACCAAGGCCTGTTGTTTTCAAGAGCTGGGTGTTGTCTTTCCTTAGCAACACCAGGTGATGAGATACTGAAAAATTAAGCTGAAATTAGCATACAGCCATGTCTTTGGAAAACACCTATAAACTCTGCAAACTACTATTCTAGTCCTGCTACCCACGTTCTTAACATGAAGAAGACACAAGTACAGCAGTTCGTACATTAGTATTTATCAAGCCTGTCAACACAGCAGTGATGTGGGAGAGTGCACCTTTCTCCTTAAAAAAAGTAACATGGGTAGTGTAACAGAGCTGTTTCACATATTCAAGAATATCAAAATATTTATACTGTGCCTTCAATACAAATCTCCAAGGCAGTAATGCATGAAGTGCTGCTTTCAACACAGGTACACTATATATAGGAAGATTGATCCGACTGTGGCTTCCTTCAGCACATATTCATGGTGAGAAAAACATATTTGCCTCACACATTATGCCACTGGAGATTTGCAACCTCGTTTTCAGACATTCTCCATTTCATAAGCGATTCAGAGCCTTGGACTCAAAGCATTCAACTCAGGTAGAAACAAACACAATATCAAGTCTACAAGCACTCCACGTTCTCATCACACCATCAGTAACAAAAGAGTCACTATGGAAAGGTGTAACTTCCAGGGCCAGGAAACAAAAACAAACAAAAAGCAGGGAACCTCTTCAAATACAAAGCAGGATATGAGATACTCCCCAATTTGCCTAATTTAAAACTACAAAACTGATGAATAGTAGAGTTCATTGAGAAGCTTCCAGTAAACTTTGTCTTACTAGCTGATATACTTCATGGAGGATGCTAGCAAATCGCCTCAGTCTGAAATGGGTACAAGACCCAGCTTAGGAGGCTTCCAGACACTGGCTTGGATCCAGCAATGTGCAAGCAAAAACAGAAGTGAACTTAGCACAGTCCCACTTGCTCAAGATCTCATGTAAGACCTAGCACTTTACTCCCTATGTATCATAGGGCCCAGAAATTGGTTGCACAAGACCTTGCTCAAGCAGAAACACAAGTGGGATACAGTACAGTCAGGCTTAGTGCAAGCAGCTACCCTGGACTTTCTCTTGCCTTTCTGCTTGTGTAAGAGCTCTGGAGCCAGTGAATATTTTGCTCTGGATCTAGCCTACCATTTGGAGTGTTGACAGTAGTGTGTTACAGGAAGTATCTCAAAGAAGAAGGGGTACTTCCTGTTTCAGGTGTTCAATGCTATCAGTGCAGTACTTGTATCACCATGCTGTTGCTAGTCCATGTGAGAAGCAAACTATCAGTCCTGAGACTGGCATCCTGAGCTTGTGGATAGTCAGTGGTACAGTGCTCTTATTCATATTTCTGATCACACCCAAATATAGTCTGGAAATGCTCATATCACATATATCACACACCTTCTTCTTCAGTTCTGTTCTAGCAATGGGCCAGCAAGTGATTCAAACACAGCGGGCATGTACGTGTTCTTGTTTTCTCTCTTTTTCTGTTGCACACGTACAATGCATGTTAAACAAACACCACACCATATACGGAACTATTTTACATTTATTTAGCACATTTCTAGATCACCTTTTACCACATCTGGTTCCCAGGGTGGTTGGTTCACAATGCAATTTAAA
Organism: Gekko gecko; assembly: GCA_029375565.1. NCBI lineage: Eukaryota > Metazoa > Chordata > Lepidosauria > Squamata > Gekkonidae > Gekko > Gekko gecko. The sequence goes on from JAPDNY010000004.1 coordinate 47,893,915, forward strand.
ACCAAATGACAGACATTTCACATCTAGATCCAGAAACACCTATATGTTTTTACTCTTTTCTCCCTTTCACTGTAACCCTACCCTGGAAGTTCTTAGAGAATGAAAATGGCTTTTCAACATGGCTGTATCAAGGGACTTATCAGATTAGAGGCCCTGACAGATGCAAAATGAAGAATGGGGATGGAGGTGGGGGTTGTTGTTGTTCCTGAGAAGACAGCTGCAAATTCCCAGAGGTCCCCAAAAATGTCTCTGAACAAGGGTCACTGCCCACTGGCACTGTGCAAAAAGCTCACCCTCAGGTGTTTAGCTTCAGCTAAGGATTGCTTCGCTGGCTTAACTTGCAGAACCTGAGACATAATGTACAAATGAAGCACTTTTCAGCACTTTAATATATATGTGTATAATGTTACAATACCAGTAGAGCAGGTTTCATAAAATTTTAGAATTTTAGACTCAAGGCAACCTGGTTTCTAAAGCTGCCTCTCTGTTCACTGAATTAACATAACCATCTTCAGTTCCCCTTACTGTGGCGTAGAGCTGTTCACTTTCTTCAGTCATACTACTTTGCTTATGCTAAAATTGGCCCGCTTCAAATATATTAACAAATGTGCCACTTATACATTTACCGGAGCGCCCATATTTGTTTCTACCTTTAAGATGGTGCATAACTTGCTAAGATTTCAGGCAATGTTGAGAGGTGACAGGTTAATAAGAAACATACTAGCAGTGCAACTGTTATGCACAGTTGCTGCAGTCTAAGCATGCTTACTTTAGTGGTGTTAGACTGCAGTAACTGCATTGGATTGCACCATAAATGTGTTTTTTGCATTTTAATTAGCTGGAGGCAAGAAAAGGTACGTCATGGACACAGCACTGAAAATACCATGCAGGATAGAGAGAATGCTCCTGCAATAACTGATTCAACTAATCATTTTACTTGATTTTGAGAAGGTTTTAAGATCTTTCATTCCAATCCTTGGACAAAGACTGAAAAATATAGAGCTTCAACACTGGGTGTAAAGAAACACATACAACCAAGGACTACAGATGATGGAAAAGAACTAGTACTGGTGCTGAGAGGGGGAAAATCATAAACTGAGAGGGAAGAAGAAGATCAGGAAGTAGCCATGCACCCACCCATCATGCCTAAATGCAGTTCTGGTTTGAAGACCCCCGCTCCCTTCTTCTTCCAAGTTGCCACTCAGAATGCTATCAAAGGGAAGCAAGGGAGCAACCCTCCTAACTGTCTTGGTCAGCCGTGAACCCTCTCAGCAGGGAATACTTTGTGTTCAGTTTTATTTAGCATTTGTAATTTTGATTCCTCCGAGCTGCTTTGGAAGCCATTTTTTGTTGCTGAAAAGCAAGACAGAAGTCTACAAAATAAATTCATAAAACTTCTTGAGTACTAGAATGCCTTTCAAACCTCTTCATTATCCAAAATTTTATTAGCAACACTCTCATGCACAGGTTTCCCTTTGCAACAACCAGGGAAAGAAACATGCTTTATTCACAAAAGAAAATTCAGCACCAGTTTACATGTGACCTTTTCCTTCACGTGGATAACATCATGACGTAGAAAAGAGTACATGTGAAGAAAGTGTTGCCATGAAAGCTGTTGTATGCACCAGCTTTCAAACATGTGCCATTGCAATACTGGTGGTGGAAAGTGCTGACAAGTGACAGCCGACTTATGGTGGGGCAGAGGTGTCGAACTCATTTGTTACAAGGGACGGATCTGACATAAATGTCACTTTTTTGGGTAATGCCAAGTACAAGAGATATAAACTTTATAAAGGACACAGGCAAACCCAATTAATGATATTATTTTTACTCAAAATACAAACACGCTTCAAACATTAACGGTATCTTATAGTATTCTCTTAAGGTATCTCCCTGATGCCCACCCTCCACCACCCATTACGCATTAGCACTGGGATGGTATACAGGGAAATAATGCACAGCCTCCATCATCTGGCAATAAAGGTAATGACCAGTTGTTCCTGGGCCGGATAAGAGCCCTGAATGGGCTGGTTCTGGCATGCAGGTTGTATGTTTGACATCCCTGCCGTAGGGTTTTCAAGACAAGAAACCTTCAGAGGTGGTTTGCCATCGGCTGCCTCTGCATTGTGACCCCAATGTTCCTTGGTGGACTCCCACCTGAATACTAAGAAGGGCACCTCTCCTCCTTCCCTTTTTTCTACTAACAGCTATATAACAATAGCCAATTCATCCCCACCCTTTTTTTTAAAAAAGGAAAAAGGTAAGAGTGCTGCAGGAATTAACTGCTAGTCTCAACTAGTTCTCTGTGCAGGGACCAGCTCAAGTGTGCCTATCAGCACTCTGCACAAAAGACAAGTCCCAAGGCTAAAGTTCATCTGCCAACATGTCAAAAACATTGGCAAGGATAATCCCTTGCAGACAGGGCACTTCTGGGTAACAGGAAGGGTGATATGTATACATGACTGTCAAGCTTTCTCATGAAGGTCGATCATCCAAGCTATAATAGCGCCACTTTATTTCGGCATTCTGCCAGCTTATCTGACCACATTCACTTCTGAATGTGGACACTGTAACTAGTTTCCTCATTATCTAACATCACTAGTGATAGCTACTGCCTTCTTTATTTTAATTAAACTTGTGATTAAAATGTCCACAGCAACAAAACCGGGCTGTGCCCACAAATGGGTCTATCGATATTCAAGAAATCCATAGCAGAAGCCTGTCTCCCCTTGCTCACTGCGACATGGACTTGGAGGGGAATGGCATAACCCAGGTAAACTGAACAATGACAGCTTTGTTCAAATACACTTTTTAAAGAAATTGAGAGTAAGGAGGCCCAAAAGCAAAAACAACTGTGCTAAGAGGCAGAGCAAACACTGCTTTCCCATTCTCTGTTAAATGCAAACCATGCCTTGAGTAATCCCATCCACCTTTTCACTCCCCTCCTCTGTGAATCCACAAGCAAAACACAGCCCCCATTCTGCTCTGGAATGCACTCTTCGAAACTTAATCTAAGTGCAGAGCTCAGTCCAAATCCCCAAAGGCTGCAACCCAATGGCAGACCCCTCCCATGGAGCCTTGGAGTTGCTGCTCCATTCCACCCTGCTTCTCCTTTCCTAACCCAGCCCAACCTAAACATTTCACTTCTGATTAATACCTTGATGACAAGCCAATAATTCTTGGCTTTGAAACAAAACCAGGCTCTGTTTTGAACAAATGTATCTCCTTCATTTTTTTCAGGGCATATCTCCTTTCTCTATTCTCTCCACACCCTGTGGTGCCCTGAAGAGGGAACCCTCCTGTTTCCAGCTGGGGCAGGTTACAAGGCTATGACTAATACAATGACTAATACAGATAATAGCATTTGCCTCATGGGCTTGCTCTATCAGAAATAATTCCCATCAATGTAATCGGTATCCCAATTTGAATACACCATTTACTCAATAGGAGGTACAGACTTATTTGGAAGTGCCAGTGTGAGATCAGCTGAGAATTCCTTCATCTACAAAGTCTAGTGTCAAACTGATATGTAGCTCTAGCGTCCAATACACACCGTGACATCAAGTCTCAGACCAGAGTTTAAAAGAGTGACATCTCCTACAAACAGAAATGTAAAGTCCTAGATCATCTGCCTGGTGCTAGAGATATGCTATACATGTTTGATTCTGCTTGCCGATGAACACATGGTTTCAGGGAAAGGTGGAAAATGACTCACTTGCTAATGTCACCATGGCTGGAACGCTGGCAACAACACCTTCAGGCATGCGGGCTATGCACTGGTATCGGCCCACTGTGTGGTTGTTTAAGGCAGTAATGGTGAGAAGTCTCTGATCTATGTGGATCCCCAGAACTTCATCTGATTCAGGCAGCTCCTTTCCATTCAGCCTCCAGGTAACACTGACTCTCAGGGGTTCGACCACACATCCCAGGCTCACCAAGCCACCATGCTTCTGGACAATAGAAGCAGGCTGTACAGAGACCTGAAGAGATTCTCCTGCACAGAAGAACAGCCAAGAAAACTTCATGAGCACTGGCTTACAAAGAAGAGGCTATTTACTTGAACTGTATTCACCCAGCTACTCACATTCTAACCACCTTCAAGATTTCTGTTTGAGGCAGAAATATGGAAAAGTGAAATCAGATGGTGTGACTACTGTAACTCCTCTTATTGTCATTAGGTGGCTAGCTGCTTAGGAGCAAGACGATAGGAGTAGATCCTATTTAAATACTGGGTATTCATCCAGGAATATATATATTCTTAACCTCAATGAGGACATTTGTATAAGATGGATTTGTTATTTTGCTGCTCACCCAGGGGCAATTATTACTCCAGACAAATAGCAAATTAAATATGATTCCCAAACAGGTTAGAATTCTTAAGACCAGTAAATAAGCCAGGTAACTGAAAATCACAGAATCTTAGAGTTGGAAGGGGCCATCTAGTCCAACCCCCTGCTCAGTGCAGGATCAGCCTACAGCATCTCTGACAAGTGTTCCTTCAGTCACTGCTTGAGGACTGCCAGTGATTGGTTGTTCAAAAGTATATTGCTGAAGACAAATGATGGTTCAAAACTATGTTACAGAAGACAGCTAAGAGGAGGGCAACTTCTGATGACAGTGATGGGACCCAACCCCTTTCATTCCCTGAAAAGCAGCAGTTGTACCAGGAAAAAAGGTAAAAGGACACTCACTCACCCAGTTTTACCATGCAATTAGCAAATACAAAGAGGAAATAAGCAGTAGCAATCATCAACTGTTTTTTTCCTGGTATCATTGTCATCCCGTGCAAAGAAGTCTGGGACAAAATAAATCAAGTGACGTTCCCATAAGCTGCCCCAGAGGACGTAAAGACAGGAATTCAGCTTCTTGGGCTCCCTAGTTGACAAAGAGAGAGAGAAAGAGAAAAAAGAGAATAGATTAGTCAACAAGCAAGAGGATAATTTTTCCAAGCCATATTTCTACAGGCTAGTAACTTGTCTCTGCAGGTAGACTGTCAACACTACAAAGCAAATATGGACTGTTTGTGGTATGTGTGAGAATAAAGTCTTTAATCTTGCCCTGTCATATGACCAGTTCCCCCTTATCCCTTGCCAATTGTAGCATTTTCCATACTATTTCCAGTTGCACTACCTACTGATTTAAATAAGCAAATAAGGAAGCCAGAAGTCCCCTATTAGTCACTGGGAGAACAACCATACAAATTCTGCTGATCTACTTCTTGGCCAGTAGTTAAAGCAGCTGGAGTTGAAGATACTAGCAATTGAAATCTTATGGTCTTATTACAAGAACTGTTTACAAGAAGAAATAATAACTGTGGCTGCAGCACAGTACAAGTTTGCCAGTGTAATGTCAGCATATTTCTTAATGACATCAGTAAACAATACCATGGAAGAGCCACAAGTGATAGTACTTTTCCAATACCTGCTCCCAGGAAATTTCAAGGGGGTGAAGAAGACGATAACAAAACCACAACTATAGGCCTCAAGTAGCAATATGACTATAGTGAAGAATTCTAGCATTATTGAGCAGTTATTGCCTCTTGGAGCAGCAAAGTCAGTGGGTAATTCAATTAGTTTGTCACCAACCAAACAGCATGCATGGGAAAACACAGGGATAACCCACACACTATAGTCACATGGTGGAGATCATTATAACTCTCCCCCTCTCCAGAATTTGCAGCTTCTCTTTCATTTGCAGGAAAGCTGACACATGAACATGGACCATGCACAGCTCTTGTTGCATCAGTTCTACCCAAGCAACTGAAATACTCTAGCAAACAACATGCCATACTAAAAGACTCTTCTAACGATATTTTCAGGAGATAAAATAAGAACACGTTCAATCAAGTTCAGTTTAACTAGCTTGTTTTGCCAAGTTCTATTACTACTTTTGGCTGTAGTTAGAAAACAATATTTTGGTTTAATCACAGAGACAAATGAAGAGATTTCCTTAGCCCTTGGGCTCTTTTTCATAAAGTAAAAAAAATACTAGTAAGAAAGTAAAGAAGCAAAACAAGAAAGAAAAGAACTTTTGGAAAGAAATTATCCAGAAATTAAGCAGAGACAGGAAAGAATGATATAAGTATGCATTAGATACTAATTAGACAGTGCTCAAATACTTTAACAAGGAAAAAATATTTTAAAATACCATATTCTCACTTCCAGAAACAACATCCTAGAGAAAATATAAAACCTATCCCTTTTACAGATGATAACATTCAGCATCTAAAGACTGCATTTTTAAACCACATATACACAAACAATATTTCACTTTTTTAATAATAACTTTTAAGCTGTATTTCATGATTTAAGACTATAGTTAAAGGTTTTCACTTGCAGTATTAACGCTTACAAAAGGACATACTGTAAAAATAATAACAACATGAGTTTCAGTGAACGTTAAGCTGTTTCATATTTGAAAAATAATACGTAATTAAATATACACATTGTTATAAGTCAACTAGCTATTAATTTCCAAGTTCATCATCAATACTAAAGAAGTTGCTCAAATCCTATCCCAAACATCCCAGACTTTAGCAATCTAAAATGGGACGCATCTTTCCAGCAGGCAACTATCTTCTACTTTTTCTCTGGATCTCTTCCAACTTCAAGTTGGCATCCTGCAAGCACACAGTCCTAGAAACATGATGGAAAAGATTATTAACATATTTTTTTCCAGAGCCAAGCTCTTAAGCAGGACCAGGCAGGAATGCAAGATCCTGCTGGATAACCAGTTCCAGCATCATATTTCATTTTGTGTGAACTTGCACGATGGCTCCAAAAAGCGTTCCCAAGAGCACCGTATATAAAACTTTAAAGCAGACACTTAATTTATCACCAGTACAAGGCTGCAGTCCTTTTGTACCACCTATCCCAGGGGCAACAACAGCTTCTAGATTGCTTGCTTGGGAGCACACCATACACACACAACAGTGACATTGTTTTTATAAATACTTTCTTGTCAGGTTAAAACATCAATTTCCTGTCAGTCTACTGAGGCACTGAAGTCATTTTTCAGCAAATCAAAGGGCTACCTGATTAGCCAAGTGTATTATGAAGAAGTGAATCAGAGGCAAGGGGTGTAAAAATTAACAACAAAGGTACTGGTTCCCCCACCCAATATGTGGCTCATGTAGGTGGAGATGGGGGGGGGGAGCTGTGAATATTGCAGGCAGCAAGATGAAGAAAGAAGGAAAGGATGGTGGAAAGAGCTCTATGATTCTAACACTGGCAGCAAGAGAGGTGTTGGTTGATTAGAGTCTGAAGGTTTTATTGAGGAAATGCTGCCTGCAGCTTCAGACCCCCTGCTGCTTAAATAAGGGCCAGCCCCCGCAATTCTTGTTACTACCACACCATCTGAAATTTATGAGGGGGGTCTTAAATGAAAAATAGCCTTTGCTTCAGCTGCAGGGCATGAACATATCCTTTAGTGCAGTGAGAGAAAAAGGGTGGGAGCAGGAGAAGGGGGTTTGGGAAAGGAGAGATGAAAAGAGAACTCAGGCCAGGGAAGAAGAATTGTCAAAGCCTGTAACATGGTTTCCTGTCTGAGAAAAAATAATTCTTCCGGGCCTACACTCGTAACAGAATAAGGGAGAAGTCTTCTGCAGTGGTAAAGGGGAGGTACCATTTCAGACTATGGGTTGATGACCATATTTCAGTTGTCTCCCCTATGCAGTGTCTCTTCATGCAGGAACTAAATTCTGTAGCTAATACTGGTTGCTAATAGTTTATGCTGTATGAAATTCTTCATTAAATGCTTGTATACCGGTTTCTGTGTCTGCAGGAACAGCGACATTACAATTACAACTGTCCCTGAAACCTCTGTATTCAGCACTGATAATTTCTTAAACTATGTTTAGTGGCGGTGATGGTGGGGGAAAGTGCTGTCAAGTTGTACCTGAACTCATGGCAGCCCCACAGAAATGTTCACAGGTGGTTTGCCATTGCCTGCCTCTGCGTCACTACCATGGACTTCCCTGGTGGCCTCTCATCCAAATACTAACCAGGGCCAACCCTGCTTAGTTTCCAAGATTGGGCTAGCCTGGGCCATCCAGGTCAGGACAAGCTATGTCTAGAAATGAAGTGCATATGAGAAATATGTGTGTGTGTGAGTAAGGGTGTGTTCAGATGGGGCATTAAGCCAGTATAGAAGCCAGTTAGAAACGGAGTACTTATGCGCGATCACATGCACAACATCTGCCTTCCATCCCTAACCGTTGCCAATTGTCGCAAACATCCCTTAAACCGGTGTAGTTTGCCACTAGGTATCCAAGTGGTGTTATCCTGAGTGTTCCGGTTCTAGCTGCTTTTTCCCTGTCTGATCGCTCTCTGCCGGTGTAGAGCCACTTCCGCTTGGAAGTCCGAGGCTTCCACTTTTCGTCCTCCATTTTTTTTTAAGTGGTGGCAATGTGTGCTTGGGTGAAGCTTCGCCCCAGCGTTAACAAAAACAAAGCTTAAACGGTGCCTAGTTTAAGGCTTTAGAGGAGTCCAGGACCTCACGGAGGCTGGTTTCAGTGTTAAAGTTTAAAGGGAAGTCTTCACTTCAGGGCATGCTTTTCGGGATACGGTGTTCTGCGCATGCGCGAGGATCTCAATTATATGAAAGATTGCGCATGCGCAAACTGTAATTTTTTTTTAAAAACCCTGCCGACGTGCACTGCTGTGTGCCTAGTGTGGATGCCCGGGAGCGATGTGCTACATGGTAAGAGAGGTACGTGTGACCGCGCTTGTCTCGGATCAAATTAGTCCAGTTGGAACCAGAGCAGTTTACACCACTCCTAGCATGCCCTTTGACCACACCCTAAGTGTTGCAAAGGCCAAGATAAAGGCTGCCTTCCCCTGGTCCTGAGAGGTTCAAGCATGAATCACATATACTGGGATGGCACCGAACTGTTTATAGTTTGGTGTCATCCCAATACATGTGATTCATACTTGAACCTCTCAGTGTAGTCAGTCTCTTCCTTCAGCCCTCAACGACTAGTGTTGCGAGATAAGGGAAAGTGGCTGTGAAACAGCAGAAGCAGTTGGAGCAGATGTGCCTGGTAAAAAGGCAACAAAAATGTCAACAAGGAACATCTGGTACCAAATAAGAACTAGGCAAACAGGCATTTTGGAGAGTAAGGGTGCAAAAGAGCAGACATGGGGCAAAGATATTATGACATCATCTCCCCTACAAAGGATGGGACTGAGACATGCCAGGGCAGAGTTCTACTTTCCATCATAAATGGAGCTTTCCTGTTTGGGTTTGGCCAAATTTGGGGTGAGAGTGAAGTGTGAATAAGGCTAGCCTGGGATGAAAAACTGTTTTCAATAAAACTTTATTTCATTTAAAGGATCCTTGCCTGGAACTCCCTGTCTGTTCACTGCTGGCTACAAGCCCCATGGGCACAGAGACCTTCCCTAGGTTCTGATTAGCGCTGAGGTCAAGGAGCCACAGATGCAATTTTGTACAAGATACTCACACAACAGGGAATGGATGGGACATGAACCTTTGTCCTCAAAAGTGCTAGTTTTCTACCTCCAGAAAGTTTCCTTTTTTTACTGTGGGGAGATATTCAGAATGGTATATCTCAGTTATATCTCAGTTCAAAATTTATTTTGATACAAGATCAGCTCTGGAGAGACAGCAGTAAGAATAAGGATAAAACTAGAAACAAAACAAAAATTAATTACATTAAATAAAATTAATAAATAAAATTAAATACAAATTAAATGAAAAATAGGGTTGCACTTGCAGTGCAATGGGCACAAAACAGTGAGCGCAGATTGTGGGGTAATGGAGATATGCCTTCCTCCAACAAGGAGGTTATCAGTCAACCATTTGCGTATCCCACACACGCAGAGGCAAAATTTAGCAACTTTGTTAGTTATCTCCTGGAAAGAATCTGCAAGAAGGAGGGAGACATAATGTTCAGATCTCTCTTGTAAAGTTGACAGGACTGCAGCTATATACTGAGACTGGACATCACTATAGAATGAGCAGTGCAGCAGAACATGGTCGATAGACTTTACTGTCCCTGCATGATACGGACACAGCTGTTGAGGGAGTGGAACATGATGGTATCTGCCTTCCAGGAGGGCTGAGGGTAGAACATTAAAGTGTGCAAGGGTAATGGAAGTCTGAAATGGTACAGTTCTTTCCACAGCCTTGGAACTATACCTCTTCATTTTACTGTGCTGGGGTCAATTTCAGATTGGGACCATTGTGTGGGGAGGGGGCTAAAGCCTTCCTCTGTGCCATTTCCATGACCTGATGCAACCCTGCAGACTGTTACTGGACTCACTGGAAAAATGTACATGTATGGATATAGTCACAGCTGCCATCATTTTAGAAAAAATCAAAGTTTAAGACAAAGCATACCTATTACTTTTGTCCCCCAATTTCTTACTTCCCTTTTGTCTTCTGGAAAAGTAGTGGGTCATGTAAAGTTTCCACAGCAACTGACCAAATTGATGCAGGAGCACAAAAGGAGAACAGTATGAAAGCGTGCTAAGTGGAAGTTTAGGTTATAATCACACTGTCAAACAATAAAGTATGCTCAGCTTTGTTCTGGTTGGGGCATAAATTGTATCATTTGCAGAAGTTTAAGTGTTCCGTGCGCCTTGGTGTTTAGTCATGCCGGCCACATGACCACAGAAATGTCTTCAGACAGCACTGGCTCTTTGGCTTTGAAACGGAGATGAACCGCAACCCTAGAGTTGGATTCGACTGGCTTTTGAGCAAGGGAACCTTTATCTTTACTTAAGCTATATTCCACATTAATTATATAGTTAAGTTCTCTCCCCGTCAGCAATAAACTGCTGGCCCTCTTATGAAAACTTTGACATAGCTGATCACCATGCAAGCCAGCATCTCAATTGAAACCCCTCCCCAAATAACAGTTAAATCCCATTGTAAGTGTTATCTACCAGGAACAGGATTCTGGATAGTGCTTTAAGGAAGGTATGCCCATAATTAGCCATGAGCCTTTTGAGTAAAAAGGCTAGAAGAAAAACCAAGCAAAATCACATGCCAAGGGTGTAAAGCCATCCATTCATCTTCTCTACTTCAGTGACATTTACGAGAAATCTTGAGGCAGCAGGCCCCTTCACAATGTCTGCCTCATATATACCACTCACTGGAAGACAATTTTAAAAGAAAGAAAAAAAAGCACAAATGTAAAAACTAAAAAATTGGGGAAATTGATTTAAATACCTGGTATAATCTTATACCCGATAACCTGAATTTTTAGGGCTCATTTATTTGAAACCTTACTGCCTCTTACTATTTTGCTTTCATGCTTGTAGTTTTCCCAGAGTGGTATAAACATTTACTTCTGCACTGAGCCTCTGATCTGTGTTCATGCGTATTTGAGATAAACAGGTCTTGATAAAAACTGGGCTAGAGATCAATGTAGAAAATCTCAGCAAAATAATTTAAAATTAGCAAGTCAATTAAGAGTACAATGTATTATATATTTACTTAATTTCTATCCCACCAGTTTCTGAAAAACTGTTTTACAGTGCAATCCTAAACAGAGTTAGACCCTTCTAAACCAGCTGATTAGGATTGCAGTTAGCCTTACAACAAACCTATAAAGCAGATTATCCTGAGAAACAATTATTTGCACAATGCCAAAATTTGGAGCAGATTAGGAATCTGGGCCTGAGTTTCCCTCACAGGACCCCAACAATACTCCATAATGGATCATTTACAAAAAGAGAATAGCAGAAAAAGTATGAAAAAGTATGAAACCAGAAACATTAAGTATGAGTCTACCTTTCCCTTGTTAATTGTTTTTTGTGCGGTTACCTATAGTATTTCTTTATCACTCTCAGCTTTAAAAGAGATAACTTCAGTCTCTGTCTTGCTGACACAGGCAGATCACATGTTCTCTAAAAAAAATAGCTACCTTTAATGAACTTTATTCTTGGATAAGTCAATGAAGACAATTTTTGATTACTGAAGCTGAGAGTTAAGAGTTAAAGTATATATTTATTTTCTGGGCTATGTTTGGTCCTGGTATATTTCTGTAATATGAGATGAAAAAGAAAGTATATAGATAGCTATTACTTTTAACAGCAAATGATAATTTTTGGTTATTAAATTATAACCTTTTCATACTTTCTTCAATGTCGCAAAAGATCATCTATAATAAATATGTGGTGGTGACATATAAATGTATTTGAACTGATTAATTGGTTACAAGGCAAATTCAGCAACTAAAAATTCTCTAACACCCCTTTAGGGTTCACTGGAAAACAAAAATATATACACAAATTACTTAACAGTTTTTGCTAATAGATTCAGTTGGGTAAGACATGTTGGTCTGAAGCAGCAGAACAAAGTTTGAGTCCAGTGCAACCTTTAAAACCAACAAAATTTTATTCAAGGTACAAGCTTTTGTGTATCTGAAGAAATGTGCTTGCACATGAAAGCTTATGCCTTGCATAAAACTTATTTTTTTGCTAATATTGGATTATCAATTTATCAGGTTATTTCTGTTCTGCCAAGAGAACATGACAGATGGGAACTTTGGGATACTGCAAGTGACATCATAGAATGTAATCTTCCTTAGTATATTCTTATTGCAAGAATAAGGGCAGAATAAATTATGACACATGAGTTCTCTTTTGGAATCTAGAAATCAGTTATATACATAAAAGTTGCCCTGTCACAGTTTTGTGTATAGATGCCTTCATCTAGTACATTTGCAAGTAACATCCTAAGAAGCGCTTCATCCTTCTTAGTCCACTGAAGTCAATAGGCTTATAAAGGTACAACTCTGCTTAGGACGGCATTGTTAATATACTAATTCCAAATTTACTTGATACACTTTAAGACACTTTGAAATCAAAAGCCATGTTAGTATGTTTTTGCTGTACTTCATGTCTGCTACTTTATTCTGACTTCCCATCAAAACAGCAGAAAGCGTCACACTAAAAGGGAATATTCAGATTACTCATCATACTGTGCCTCCCACACACTCTGGAAACAGCCTCAGCCCTGTAAAGGATAAGATCTTGCTAAAGTGGGAAGAAAAAAACACTTCCTTTCTTCTATATATTGTCCCCCCCCCCACAACCCCACACACTTAATTTTCACTCCTCTCCCCCCTTCAATTCTGTATAAATTCAATTTGACAACCCTGCTAATTGGATAAACGTCGCTCCCTATGCTCCTTTAAAGCAGTTCTCTTTTCTTTTCTTGTTTTTGGAGGGCGATTGTGGCTGTTCTTTAACATGAATTCCATCTGCTTTATTTCTCCTCTCTCTATTCACTATCCTTCCTGAATATTTATGAAGTGTTTGCCACCCCCTTCCAACCTTCTCCCGTTCCTTTCCCCTTTTACACCTCACCTCCCTCTTTCCTTCCTTTAGTCTTAGGATCTCACTCCCTCCCATGTTCCTTCTTCCTTCCCAGCCTGGCTCAGTTATTCCCCTTCTCCTATCTCTCATTGCCCTGGACAATAACCTTCCAAATGCAGCCCCCCACCCCGCTTTAGATAAACACAGGCAGTGTCAAGTGTGAGGAGAAGGGGGAGGGAGTTCAACTGCCAGTCAAGCCTCAGGTCTTCAATGAGGCCTAGAGGCCTACCCTAATCTGCTGCATGCTTTCCATATGGGAGCAGTGTTGCCCTGGGAAACGCTAACAGGCAGAACGGAGCTTAATAGAGTCCATATTCATTGTAATGCAGTGAGATGGCTCGAGGGACTATTGCCCCTTGGGTCTGTTTTCATTCTTCTGTTCCCTCTCTTTCTCCCTCCCCCCTTCTTTTTCTTTCCTCTTTTCAAAAGACAAGGTCCCTGGAGAGCTCTAATCTGGAGAGGCTGGGGCTCAGAGAAGGGACAGAGTTTGGTGCTGGGGGTGGTACAAAGATGGCTGGGAAGATGAGGAAGTGGAGTGGACAGTAAAGGAGCATCTAATATGCATGCTGTGGGCCAGCTGTCAAGATATCCAAAATGCCTACTCTCTATGTAAATACCTGTGCAAGGTGGAGGGATTTTGTTTCATCATAAGAAACTTTTGTAAGAGTCAGGAATATCACAGAGTTTAGAAATACCTTGGGAGAGGATGAACAGATGACTGCTTACCAAGTAGCAGGTCACCAGATGTATACATGCACCCAAATGATTAAGCCAGTTGTCAGTGATATCCAGTCAAGTGAGAATGTTACCAGAACCCGTGGTTTCTAGTGTGGGTCAGAGAGATCAGATAAACTTCTCTGCATCACTTGGGAGGATGTTCTAACCAGTTTGCAGATTACACAGTGGGTAAATTAATACTTGGACACTAGTCATCTCCATACAGCTAGAACAGACAAGAAAACCCCAAGAAAAGCTGCAAAAGATAGCTAGCATTTCCCTTCACACTTGGCGTGTAGAAGTGGGAGAGTGACTCATTAATTATGAAATGATTTTAAAATAAAAAGGCATTTTTAAAAATTCATAATACTCCCTGTAAACAAACCATTTCATGACTCAATTCCACATTGTAAGGGAAATCTGCAGCTACAATTTTTCTCTTATTCTCTTTCTGCCTTTAGCTGATGTCCCTCAAACTTACAGAGAGAACATTGTTCTCAAGCACATACATGAGAAGTGATAAACTCAAAAAATTGAGTTCTATCATTGTATACTTAATATTCTAAGTTTTATTATTCAACAGTACCTTCCATGCCCATCACAACAGAGAAAATTGAGAACAATCACCTCATAAAACAGTCAGGGAAATCACTGCTTTGCATTTTCCTATTATCTTTCTGCAAAATAATCCTACAATTTATCATGTTTTCAAGAAGTGCCAGATTAAGTAAAACTGTTGAAAACAAAACTATTCTGTCTTCATGCTGCGTTCAAATAGGGAACATGCACTATCAAATACTGGCATAACAGTGCACAATACCAACACTGGTAAAACTGGAAGGCCAATTCACCCAGCACTGTTTAGCATGATGAAATTTCAGTTGTTTTAAACCACATTGTGGGCCATCTCACAGCAAAAATGTCACTTCAGCACACTCCCAATGCAATGCATTAATGCAAGGCAATCTACATATAGTTGTCAAAGTAGATTGACAGTTGGCCATAACTAATAGCAGGAAAATCCTTGAACCATTTCTTGTTGTTTATCAAACTAAGCTGATTCAAGAGCCTTGGTGAATTTCAAAGAGCCTTGCTTCAAAAGTGCTATAACAAATTGATGACATCAATTTAAAATAAAAAAATTAACAGGAGCCTAAGCCTAATGAATCCTTTATACACCCAAAAGCCCATTCCAGACAAGATCCCTGGTACAAAAATCACACATCAGCATGCCTTTTATGCATCACCCTCTAATACTCACACATAAAGGAAATCAACTTTGGGAAACACTGTCCCAAAACAATTAGTTTTTACTATCCTCGCATCTGGAGAAACAAACCAGGATTGGCTTAGGAAATTACATGGTTTCTGTTGTGACCAACCAAACACAGGCACATGTAGTCTCCACAGACACACCTTGAGGGATAAAGTCTTTGTCTTGTTTGGATATTTTGACTCTTGGAGTACATCTTGACCAGCTGATGTGGTTTACTAGCCAGTAAATTGTTTTGCATCATCATGGACCCCTCTTCTTCCTGTATGCATGCCAGAGGAACTTGGGGAGAGAGGCTGTATCTGATCCTACTGCTTACAATGCTTTTTGCAAAAGAAAGAAGCAGCATTTGTGGCAGGTACAGAGTAGGTGGGGTCAGTGAACACCATTTTCTCTCACTGTATTCTGGGTTTGTAGACCAAAAGAAGGGGTCAAAGACACATGCCATTGTTCAGAGCTTGTGAAGCAATAGGGAAGGTGCGGAAGCAACAACAGGGACTCACAGCTCAAGCCCAAAGCAAAGTGATAGGGGAGATCCTACTTCTTCCTCAATCATCTACACTTGCCATAGGACTTGGGGAGTTGTTCCACTTTGTCCAGTACTTTGTTCAGTAAGAGACTGACCCTTTTCCTTCTGAGTTCTCTGCAATTCAAAGAGAACTAGAGGAACGATGTGTGTCAGAGGAGGATTGGCTGTTGTCTTTTTAAAATTTATTTATTTAATTCATTCATACCCCCACCTTTCTCCCCAAAGGAGACCCACAGTGGCTTACATCATTCTCCTCTCTTCCATTTTATCCTCACAACAACCTTGTGAAGCAGGTTAGGCTGAGAGGGTGTGACTGGCCCAAGGTCACCCAGTGAGCTTCTGAATGTATTCTCCCTGGCATATATTACAATGGTGCCTCCTGGATTTTTCTGAAATGCCTCCTGCTCCAATGAGACGGAGGAAAGCCAAAACTGGCTTTTTTCTTTGGAAAAGATGCTTTGTTGAAGAAGCAAATGAAACTTGTCGGTAATACCATGGTGCCCAGAGATGCCATGCTGGGGATCACTGCCCTACACCGGTCATCATCTCTTCATTCACTTGGAATGACTTCCCTGGTCATGGTCTCCATGCTCCAAGTACGTAGGAACAAACCATGGAAAGATATTAGAGGGGCTGTTCCACAAATTATAATCCAAATTATAATCCCTCCCTTAGAGCTAAAGGGGAATATGACATCAATTCCAAATGATGCCCTAAGATTCCAAGAGCAGCATGGATGATGTGATATCACTTCCAGGTGGAGGGTAGATGGACATCACTTGGCCACAGAGATTGATGGAAATCCCTAGAGCATCACAATCTACCCCCGCCCCATTTTTCTCTCGTTCCCCAAATTACCATGGGCAGGGGGACTGAGGGGAGGTGCAGGAAATTGCCTGCTGCCACTGGCCAAAAATTAAGCCTAGTAAAGTGAGAGCCATTATGGTGTAGTGATTAGAGTGTCTAAAAAGGATCTCAGAGACCCAGGTTCAAATTCCCTCTCTGTCATGGAAGCCTGCTGGGTGACCTTGGGCCAGTCATATCTTGCAGAATTGTTATGAGGATAAAATGGAGGGGAGATGAATTTTCTAAGATGCTTTGTGAAGAAAAGTGGGGTATAAATTGAATAAATTAATAAAAATAGTAAATATCTGTCTGAATTCCCAGTCCAGCAGTATCATCGTAATTGTAAATTTTAACAACTTTCATTGAAGCATGAAACATCATGATGCTATAATTCTAAAGTAAAATGACTTTATATAACACTTTTCATCTATGTTTCCATGGCTTTTAGAATAATGTTACTGTATGCACTTTAACTTAGTCTTTCAAATTCCCGAAATTTCAGGCTACCTGGGTTAAGTATTGAAGTTACCACTCTCAAAACAAATGTTAAAGATATATTCATTCAAGCTCTTTTTACATAAGTTCTTACATCAGTCATCTCAAGACTAGATTACTGTAACATGCTCTACATGGGGTTGCTCTTGAAGATAATCCATAAACAGCAACTGGTGCAAAGTGTGGCAGCCTGTTCGTTACCTGGGTCTAACTGGTGGGATTATGTCACATCAACTTAGGGGTCCCCTCACTGGCTGCCATTAGTTTCAATTCAAGGTACTGGTACTGACATTTAAAGCCCTTCATGGCCCCATACTGAAGGCTTCAAAACAGAACTTTTTGGGAGGCAGCCAGAATATGGGCGTAAACTGTTTTAAGGCTGGCTTTTAATGGTTTTATATCTTTTGTTTAATGGTTTTATATCTTTTGTTTTTGTTTATCAAACTATTTTTATACCATTGTTATTCTGCTTGGATCCTGAGATGCTCTGAAGAAATAGGGGCATATAACTATTGTAAATGAAATTAAATAAACCAAGTCAAGTTCACTGCTCAACTGAGCGACTATTTGTGACCTAATTACTATGTATTGATATGGTCAATCTCCAAGCATTCTCAAATATAACTGGCAGCTTCCAAGTAAAATTAAAACCAAAACTTACAGTAGACTTAATGAGCAGATCAGTCATACATTTTTTAAAGCTATCTATAGAATACTTGATCATAGTATTTAGCACTTTTAGAATGTTTTCAGTGTCCACCCCCTTCATGTACATTATCACGGAAATAAAGATTGAATGGACACCTTTAGAACCAATATCATCAGATAAGATAAATTTGCTATGAATATCTGCTATTAATTTAGCCATAGGAAGAACTTTACCATAGGAAGGTCAGAGAAGAGAAGAAGAGATTGGATTTATACCCTGCCCTTCACTACCCAAAGGTGTCTCAGAGAGGCTTACAAACTCCTTTCCCTTCCCCTCCCCACAACAGACACCCTGTGAGGTAGGTGGGGCTGAGAGAGCTCTTGACAGAAACTGCTCTTTTTTCAAGAACAGCTCTTATCAGAACTACGGCTTGCCCAAGGTCATCCAGCCAGGTGCAAGTGGAGGAGTGGGGAATCAAACCCGGTTCTCCCAGATTAGAGTCCGTGCACTTAGCCACTACACCAAACTGGCTTTATCAGAGGATAAAGCCAGTAATATGGGAGGTTTTCGGTTTGGTCTATCCCATAAGGAAAGTCTCAATCAGTATAACGTTAACGTCTTTGACTGCGCTTGCCACTCAATACCATAGAAGATAGCCATAATCAGGATAAAGTCTTCCTTAAATTGAAGGAAGGCAAATATATTAGTCAAGACATTAAAAAAAAATCTTCAGCCCTGACCCACACAGTAGCCAGTGTAGTGGTTAAGTGTGTGGACTCTAATCTGGGAGAACTGGGTTTGATTTCCCATGCCTCAACTTGCAGCTGCTGGATGACCATGGGCAAGCCATAGTTCTGTCACAGCTGTTCTTTAAAGAGCAGTTTCTGTCAGAGCTCTCTCAGCCCCACCTTCCTCACAGGGTGTTTGTTGTGGGAAGGGGAAGGGACAGGCGTTTGTAAGCCGCTCTGAGACATTGAGTGAAGGGTGGGGTATAAATCCAATCTCCTCCTCCTCCTCCTCCTAAATCATTTTGATGATATACTAACCAGGGTAACATTAACAATCTCAAACTGAGGTTTTATCCAATGTTACATATACTTTTTGTGGAAAACCCTACCCTATCCTCCATCCCAAATCTCTTATGCTTTATGCACAAAGTAGAAATGTCCTTAAAACTTACAAGGTTAACACATAATCTTTTACCATGATAAGGCCAGTGGTAGACTGGGCCATTAAGATATCCAGAATCAAGCACAGCAGCCAGCGTTGGGGCATCAGCTCATCTGTTGCCTACTCCTATGAAGCTGCTGGCTGGGTATAAGTCACTTCAAGGCAGCAGCCCATTGGAAACTATCTGAGTAAGTTAAGGACCAATCCACTCCTGGGTGGGCCTACATCAATGACTAATCAGAAGCTCCTGGACTGTACACGCCAAACAAGTATTTCTGGATTAAAAAATGAATCTTGGAGAAAAGACAGAACAGACAAACATGATCTTAAACTATTATTCTGCATTTGCTTTATTACAAAAGTACTGACAGGAGCCCAAACCTGAAAGAGAACTGAGTAGCTGGTCTAGCGAAGAAAGTCTTAAGGATTGGCGGAAACTGGTTGGTCCCTCTGATGTACTGGAATCTCATCTGCCAATAAGTATTGAATATATATTTTCAATTTCCTGTGAATGGGAAAAAAAGATTGCTCGATATTATGGGGTAAATTAGTCTGACCATAATTCCAAATGGGTAGCCATGTCAGGCTATAGCATCAAAATAAAGTAGAAATCCCATTGCACCTTAAAGACTAACAAAATTTATTCCAGCCTAAGTTTTTGTGAGACTGAGAGCTCACTTCATCAGATGCACGAATGTTTATCTATGATGAGGAAGTATTTATACTCAGAGTTGCAGATAACAGAACTGGACGGGGAGGGGGACTTTTTTTGCAACACCAGACACCATTTTGTCATCGGCAATTTCGAGTATAATTCTTCTGCTCAGTGGATGAACATCCATGCATCTGATAAAGTGAGCTCAAATGGATAAAAGCTTATGCGGACATAAATTTTGTCTTTTGAGATGCCCCCAGATACCTCTTGTGTTTTACTCAGACCGTATCCCATTTCTAAACTATACAAAGCCAAATGTACAAGGTGGTTTCCGTACGTGAGGTTCAAGACCCTAAAAGTACTTCTCTTCTCCTGGCTCTTTAGGCAAGCAACAGGAGCAGGTCCAGCTGGAAAGTTTGCTTGTGCACAGTTTACATTCTCTATTTCCCCCACTCCCTCCCTCCCTCTCACTTCCCCCTCACTCCAAAAGTTCTCTCAAACAACCTTTAAGCTTTAAACAAATATGAGTTTGTAGAGCAGCAGCCTGCCGCTCCCGTTTCTCCCTCTGCCACCCCTCCAGTTCCTGCACACACACACACACAAAGCAAAGCCCAACAGAGCTGGCAAGAGCAGCACGTGTACAGAAAACAAACACATGGAGCACAGCCAGCAATGAAGCTGGATTTGGCAAGCTCTGTTTACAAAAAGTATAAGTAATAGATGGGAGGAGAGCTGGGAGGAGGGTTGGAATTATATATCAGTTGGAAAAACACATATGTATAAATACAGAGAACAATGCTTTAAGTTCCCATGAACTCAAGATTCCTGGCCCCGTTTTCATGTAATTCTGGTCTTTGGGTTGTTGCCCACATCTTTTATTTTTTAAAAAATCATTATCATCTCGAAAGAGACCAAAATCAAGTATTCTCAAGCGGTTGGAAGTTACCTTGGATATGTATGAAAACACTACAGACACCCATGTATACTGCATACCTCCATGTGACAACAACTTATAAACCAGGGGAATAAGACGAATAGCCATTCCAAAACAGAAGGGTCCTGCATTTACTTCTGTGTCTCAAACTGCACTCTCTTTGAACTCCCAACACCCCCTTCCCATGTATTTTGCAAGGTTCAGGGTAGAAATATTGTGGAGTGGCTTGGTTCCATGTGGTTTCCACCCAAAACCATAATTCTGACCGATCTTCCTCAAAAGATTTTCAGCTGTGTTTGGGGATTGCTGCAAAACCAAATGAGTTCTTCTAAGTCATGTTGGGCTTCATACAAACTTTTTCCCTTTCGGACAATCTACTGAGCCATATTTTGGGGGATATTTCCAGTGCATGAAAGACATTTTCATAGTTTTATAACTCTACAGAATAAAAAAATGCAAAAATGCAAAGCAATTATTTGAAAGATTATAGTTCCTATTAATTATAGGAGTAAACCAATCCTTGCTCCTTTCCGCAGCCCCAAGAGTTTAGTACTGAGTTAACAGTGACACCCAAATACACAAATAAGTTTAAATAGCCCGCCTGGGATCTGCAGCCTGCCATACATTCAGACGCAACGCCTGACGTGGCCTGCCCCCTCCTTGCATAGCCAGAGGGCACCATGCGGCCAGAGGATGCCTTCTTACCCGCTCCCCCTCCTCCTGAACTGCAAACGCTGGCGGAAGGTGAGTCTTAGGTGCGCTTCCACTTTTAAAAGGATGATACAAATCAGGCTAAAACCTTCGTTTAGAAGTCCTCTCTTATGTTCCCCCTTAAGACATTTCAGATATTTCTCACTATGGAGTACAAATATCTTTTCTGAGAGTCACAACTGAAAAGACAACCTTGGCTCCATATTTGGGCTTATTATGAAGTGACACTCATGCTACATAAATCAGCAGTAACTCTTCCATTAATTCCTACCGTACAACAGCAACTCTGGAAAATCTTTTGGAGGGCTGTGAAGGGTTAATAAAGGCCATTAGTGGGGAACCAAGGATTCTGCAATACACATTAGAAAAATACTTTACAGAATGAAGGCAACTAAAATTTCAATCCCTTCTATCAGAGCATAATGTACTGTGACTGAAAACTGGAATGGTGAAAAAGATAGTGAGAAATATTTGGGGGGAGTGCCTGTTACTCCTTGCTATCCCCTGGAGCCATCCCTGCTAACATATTATTATTATTAATTATTATCATTATTTATTTAGTATATTTTTATCCTGCCCTTCTTCCCAAGAGCTCAGGGAGACACACATCATCCTCCCTACCTCCATCTTATCATCACAAGCATCTGAAATAGACTCACAGAGAGAAAATGAATTACTCGTTTCATCACAAACAGGGATTTGAATCTGGGTTTCCACAGTTCTTGCCTAACACTCTAACCACTACAGCACAATGCGTGTATAAATTTTGCAGATGCTAAAAGGTGCAATGGATGAACTTCAAGACCCTCACCAATTCACCAAGTGGAGTTTGTAAAGCATATAACTTTATTATATTTACTCTTTTCTCTTAACTGACAAAGCCAAAGGATTCAGAGTGTCTGCACTTTGAGGTTTTGATATCACCAAAGAGATGAAGGAAGGATCAGTATACCAATTACAGTGGAAAGATGGCAATTTACAGCATGCACAAAATACTGTGGTTAAGAGAAGGAGCAGCTGTGCCAAACAGTGCGGTGAGAAAGTTGGTACAGACAACAAACAGCAGGATAATTTTACAGGGCTATATCAGATAAAACTGCTTAAAATCACAGACTCCAAAGTAAATGTTTGTCAAACAAACACAAAGACCTAGTTTAAAAATCTAAGCACCGGCCCTAAACACACTCCATGATTACGTTCTGTTGATCTCAGTGGAATATGGCTCTTTGAATAAATGGGATTTAGGATTGAGGTCTTGGCATTTACTGCGTCAGCAGAGAATCTAATCCAGCTAGATCAGCAGAAGTGCCAGAGATATACAAACTGTAATGAAGAGAAGCTGTGAACCACTTATACAGACAGAAAATGAACCACGAGGCAACTTTGTCCCATCTCTGGTCAGTATCATTTACCTACCACAAGATATGAACATAAGAGAGAGTGAGAGAGAGAAATGGAGGCCACGAAGACTGAGAGTAGTTAACAAAAAGAAAAGTCAATTTACTACACAGTCACATAGTTAGATTCAATTTCCACTCACTTTAAGCCACTGCTTGGAAATTATGTCGATGAATGTTACAACTGTACTTTTCATTTTCTTTACCACATTTGTATACCCCCACTTCCTTCCAAGGAACATCCCATTTTACCTCACAACAGCTCCATAAAAGTAGACTAAATTGAAAAAGAGTAATTTGCCCTAGGATACACAGAGACCTTCATGCTTGGGGGGTGGTTTTATCCTGGATTGCCACAATCCAATTCAGCACTCTGTCCACTGAGTTCTATATATCAAGTTGTCATGTGTTAAGGGAAAACAGAAATGTCATACATTCTAGATGTAACCATTCACAGCCTCTTAAAATGTCAGTTAGTTATCAAGAACTGGAAGTTCAACTGGAAAGCAATAATCTACTGCATTTGTATCCCACACCCTCCAAGGAGCTAAAAGCAACATACATGGTTCTCCTCTACTCTTTCTTCACAACAACCCTATAAGGTAGTTCAGGCTGAGAAAGTTAGTTACTGGCCCAGGAACACCCTGCAAGTGTAACGTCTGATAGCCAAAGTGGACATGACCGCAGGACTTCTGTGAATGGAGTTCTCTGAATTCTTCCACGTCAAATATCAAGTGTGATACACTTTAACTCTGAAGGGGAAGGGTGTGGGGTTTTTTTAAGCCTCTCCCCTGCCCCATTTTACCAAACTGAAAAGACCCAGTAGAGCTGATACTTACCCCCATGTGCCAAATGTACATCTGCTGACACAGATCCTTGTAAAACAGGAGCTGTTTCAGATTGGGAAAACAGTACTTGGGGAAGGTTAAATTCCCCTTCCCCTGTGTCACAACCCTGATCAAAATTGGGCTTCCATGCCACTGACATTTACAAAAGAAACTTTGAAGTACCTTATTTGGTTAATGAAGATTTGAACCTGGGTGTCCCCAGTCCTAGTCAGACACTCTGGTATACCACATTGGCTCTCTTACTTAGGTCTATAACTGAACTGGTACCACTTAAAACACGTTCATATGAAGAACCACCATTGTATTGTTTACCAAAGTATGCTGGGAGGTCAAAAGCACATAATTCCCTCAATACAGTATCACTGGTCCATAAATATGATAACCTTGGGTGGATTTACAGGCCAAGACTCCAACTATTAGAGACTGCCCCTTCAATATTTGCTGAAGAATATGAATGTCCTCACTACCATTTGACCATACTTCCTCCCCCACAAAATAACTGTCTGCTCGTATATAGCAAATTTAACAAACCCTTGAAATGACTTCAAGGTACACAAGATTTAAGACATAACCCAATGCCAGCTGCTGTGATTATTCAGTTGCATGGAAAGCAGCAGTTTTCCTATGTTGATCATCTTTTCCCCTCTTCGTCTTTCTTTTCAACTTCCCCTCCCATCCCCTTGTTTCAATTAAAACAGCAATTTGGCAGTGAAAAATAAAGGCTCTTTTCAATCTCATTCATGTCATGGTACGAGAATCTCTGCCTAAATATTACTCAAATCAACCTTCATATATTAGAGTTCTGTGAAGGAAGACATAACATTGTCTCTACTGTATGAATAGGAATGTTTAGTGGTATTGCGAAGACAGGGAACTAATTAGAGAAAGGTCACGATGTATGTTGTGAAGGAAGGTTCAGAGCCTATCCCTAATTTAAAGCTGGCATTTATCACAGTTATATTTTCCAACAGGAGATACAGATCATTCTTCAATCAAGCAAGGTCTGGTAAAATACACAGAATATTAAAATACATGGGGCAGTTCCTCATAACTAATATGAAGCAGTAGTTAAGGCAATGCCTGTTATAAAATCCTTAGAGTGGCAGCAAAAAGTTTGCCGTTCTGGTGAAATATTCTCCTGCCATGGGTGACAAAGGAGTTAACTCCAGGATAACTTCAAAACTTCTGCTTCCTTCTCCAAGCAAAACACATTTTTGGCACTGTGCCCCATCTGGGGAGGGTCATCCCTCTCCTCCTCTTCCTTCACCCGCCTTCCCTCCTCAAGGTTCAGAACAAATGAATCTCATTGCCCAACACACTCCACAACTAGTTTCATCTTGGTCCAAACTCATAATCTGTTTTAACTTTTGCCAAAAAGAAACTCTGAAAAGGAAAAGAGACTGAATGGAGAAGGAGAAGAAACAAAGGGAGGAGGGAGAGGTTAAACTGTACATTGATTACCCCATGGAACTAAGTTGGAGAGAGCAGAGAGGAGAGAGTTTGCTCAGAGGATCTCGGACTGTCTTGAAGCCAGGATCAAACAGGCCACAAGAGACCAGCCGTTACCCATATGATCCCTCCTTTCAGTCCCACTGCAGCTAGAACAGAATGGCTTGCAATCCCCACCCCACCACTACTCTGCTCATTTCCTTCTCTGAATTTGCATTCTGCTTCCAGTCACTGTCATCCAAGAGCACAGAAAAACTGGCACACATCCTCCCCCACGCCCAAGAGCTATGAACACAGACAACTGTCTCCGAGGATCATTCCTGTGGCCAAAAACAAGAGGGTTGAGTTTCCCACAAACCCAGGATGAATCAGGAGACATCAGAAGAAGCCAAGGCTTTCTGGGTACTCTTCCTCCCCTTTGCAACCAGCACAATTAGAGGCACTACGCAGGCAAAGCATGCTGCTCGCAGGCAGAGCTAACTTGAGTCTTCTTTTTCTCTGTTCTTTTCTTAACACATTCAGTTAGATCTTTCTGATTCTTTTAGAATTAATAGTATGTCATTGTGGATTCTCCTCTCCTTTTCAGAGCTTTGGACTTCAACTAGGAAATTTCATCTAATGTGAGATGCATCAGCAGTACCCACCACCACCACCACCACCACCTTTGGGTGGGTGAAAGAAAGAAGGGAAGGCATATATACAATACAGTAGAGGAAAATTAATGTGCAAGATACAAAATTAAAAAGTGTGATATGAGTTACATATGGATCCTGAGTCTGGAAAGGGCGAAAGCAACTGCCCTAAAAGTACAACTGCTTCCACCTCATTTGAGAAGTATACAACTAAGAATTTGAAAACCAATCTGAAGGAGTGTTTAATGTATAGCCAGTCATACTCTGAAGGAGCAATAGATAGAACTTGTAAAACACCATGACAAAATAGGTAGAAAAGAACACATCATATACTTTACAATTCTTGGGCAATGTCCATTGGAACAGTTTAGCACTTTTTTACATGCAGATCATGGTGAGGAAAACAGTGCCTAGAAGCCAATACCAAAGAACGGACAGCAAGAGGATTCTGTACTACATCATGGACACAGTGTGAATTATGCAGGGTTATGAGGAGCATCTTCATCATAGAATATATTCAAGCACATCTTGAGAAAGCAGCTCTTACAAGAAGCAATCTGCCCTACTCACCTGTGTCTCTCCAAGCATAGGCTTGAGAATAAGTTGCACGGGTGGATCTAGCACAGCATTATCTTCCCAAAAGCAGTCATTGACTATTAGGCTACTCTTAAAGCAGAGCAATTCCTGCTTAAACATGAAGAATGTCTTCTGTTGCAGTCAAAACAATCTTCCCACCCTCTTCCTTGCCTCACATATATAACCTCCTTCCGTACCTGTCTTTGCACAAACCTTTCTCGCTTGGTCCACAAACATATCTCTCCTTTCTGTCTTTACACAGCTTCTGAAGGCAGGGTTCTGAACAGAAGCAGATGGTATTACCTGATTTAAGTCCAGATCCCTTGGTGCACACCTGGATCATACTGTGGAATCTTCTGCATTATGTAGTAGTGATCATACAACCCAAAATGACTGCCAGATGCCTGGCTCACATACTACCAAAGACTTTACGTTATTTTAGGAGCACAGGCAATAAACTGCAATTCTTTGTTTTTGGAATGATGTTTCAGTCTTTGTCATCTGCTAAAAGTATAAGGTTTGGAAATCAGATGACTAAAGGGCCTCAGATAACATGTGTTGGAAAAGACCTTATTTTGCCTGGAGACGTGCTGCCAATTAGAGTATACAATACTAAGACCAACGTTCTCACTCAACATACATTCCAATTTAGCATTTGCTTACCTCAGGTATGAAAATATCCCTCTTCTTTGTCGTTACTGTTTATAGTATTGGATCAAAAACATGTCCAACCAGGCTAATTTATCTGATGTATTAGGTAGACCTAGAATCAGAGAAATTGCAAATGATGGTCAAGAAGAGAAGATGCCATTTAGGGAAATAGTAAGCTTACAGGAATATTCTATCTTTTTCTAGCCTATAATGTTTATGGAACAAGATTATATGTTTTTGTAATGATACCAGAAATCACTAGAAGTTCAGAAGCATTTCATATTTTCCTCCAGCAGTCTATAAACATTACATGGAGAAAGAAGGAGCTGAGAATCTGTACACTGAAAAGAGATGTTTGTGGGATGATATGATTGCCACCTTCCAATAACTAAAGACATGCCATGTGAAGGATGAAGTGGATATGTTTTCAGTCATGTTAGATGACAGGACTCAGACTAATTGATATAAACTACAGCACACAAAGTTTTGTCTTCCTGATAGTGTCATGAGGTAGTACATTTTTCGCTGCTAGAGGTTTTTAAGTATCAACTGGACACTTACTTGCATTGACAGGGGATTGGACTAGGTGACCCTGGTGATCCCTTCTAGCTCTGAGAGTACATAAATGAAATAAATAAATAAATAATGCCAAAGTGGGAAGGGACAGGAGAGGAGAGAACAATAATAGCATCAGCTCTGCAGACAAACTAACAAATAAAAGATGAATACAGATGAAACCCTTATTTTAGTACTTGCTTTGATCACTAAGAGAAGCCAATGTTGAATCAGGCCAATGGCCCATCTAGTCCAACACTCTGTCACACAGTGGCCAAAAATACCAGGTGCCAGCAGGAGGTCCAGGACACTACAGTGGGGCCAGGACACTACAAGCCCTCCCACTGCTGCCCCCCCCACGCACCAAGAATAGAGTGCATCACCTGCCCCAGACTGAGAGTTCCTATCTATACCTTGTGGCTAATAGCCACTGATGGACTTCTGCTCCATATGTTTATCTAATTCCCTCTTGAAACTGTCGATGCTTGTAGTTGCCACCACCTCCTTTGGCAGTGAATTCCATGTGTTAATCACTCTTTGGGTGAAGAAGTACTTAACTTTTATCTGTTCTAACCTGACTGCTCAGCAATTTCATTGAGTGCCCACGAGTTCTTGTATTGTGAGAAAGGGAGAAAAGTACTTCTTTCTCAACCTGCTCTATTCCATGCATAATCTTATAAACCTCAATCATGTCACCCCTCAGCCGTTATTTGCATTTGAGGATTCAGTCAGTAACCTGACCTTTTTTGAAACTGTTTCTATTTTTGAAGATAGTTTCATTGGTGAAGAAAAGAGAATCATATCAGAGCCCTACACTTGAATGTTACATCTTTCTTTGTGTTTTGATTGGAATAACATAACATGCAAGTGGCCTACAACTGTGAAAACCTTTAGCTGATTTTATTGTGGTGTTTGACTAATAGTGAAGGAAGGTGTTTGAACTGCAAAACACACATTTTCATTTCTGCCAGTGATTTCTATTGACCAGCTTTGAAATGAGGAAGCTCAAAAAACTCCAATGAGAGCCAGTGTGGTGTAGTGGTTAAGAGTCCGAGTAGTATCTGAGAGACCTGGGTCTGAATCCCCACATGTACAATGGAAGCTCGCTGGGTGACTTTGGGCCAGTCACAGTCTCTCAGCCTAACCTACCCCACAGGGTTGTTGTAAGGATAAAATGGAGGAGAGAATGATGTAATCTGCTTTGAGTATCCATTGAGGAGAAAGGTGGATACAAATGAATTAAATAAAATTCACTACATGAAGGGCCAAATTCATATGGAATCAAAGAGTTGGAATGGGTCTTACAGGCCATCTAGCCCATTCCCCCCCCAAAGCAGGAAATCTAAAACTACAGTATCCCTAACAGGTGGCTGTCCAGTCTCTCCTGAAGATCTCCACTGAGAAAGAGAATCTTCTATGGGTAACAGATCCCATTGTCAAGCTATTACTGTTAAGAAGTTACTTTGAGTAGTAAAGGAGTCATGCCTTTACCACTCAGTTTCCTTTTATCTGCTGCATCAGTGTGGTTCAGAGCTTTTTTTGTTGTTGCTGTTAAATCAGAAGTCTGTCTTCACTATAGTTTTCTCTTAGGTTACCTATAGTGTATACAGTTGTAAATAGCTGTCTTCTCCCATTCATATAATGGACTCTTTGTACCTATGGCAGCTCTGACTACTACTAGAAGAACAGCTACAGGTAAGCGACCTGTTTTGTTTTTAATTCATTTACTACATTTGTATCCTATCTTTCTAACCTCACGAGGGCCACTAAGGAAGCTAACAATTTAAATACATGATAAAATCACATTTTAAAACAATTAAATCAATCTCTCCAACACACATTATTAAGACAATTTAAAACAGAGTTAAAATATCTATATATAAGACATAAAAACACAGCAACTCAAACATTATTTGGGAAAGAGGGATCACTGAGGGAATGCTAAACAAAACAAAGAAGTCTTCACCTACTGGCAGGAAACAACAACAGAAGGGGACAGACGAATTTCTCTGGGGAGAGAGTTCCAGAGCTTTGGCGCCATGACCAAGAAGGCCCTCTCCCATGATGCCACCTGTCTAATCTCAGAAGGAGCCTCTGAAGATAAGCATAGTGGTCAGGCAAGTTCATAAGGGAGCAGGCATGTTGGTCCCAAACCATAAATGGTTTTGAAGATCAAGACCAGCACTTTCCTCCCAATGTTCTCCTGAACATTGGGGGTTAATGTCTGCCGGGGGCTATAATCTGCCCCATCTTGTTTCATTGCCTGAATGTTGTTTCTATGTTTTATATTGGCCGAGGACAGACTGGCAATTTGCCCTGGGAAGGGACCCGGGCTGACAACGACTCAATATCGGAGTAAATGGAATGTTCACACAGGCACATCTGCCTGGTGTCCCCCACCCGTAGCCTACCGGTGCTGTTGCGCTTCACTGCCGGATTAAAAAAACACCTGATAAAAGCCGTCGCAAATCCAAAAGCCTGCATTCGTCGCGTGTTTCTCCGCTTCCGGGGAGTCTGAACACGCAGGCGAAAAGCCAGGCGGAAGCCGCGTTGAGCACGAGGCAGCAGCACTGTGATTGGCTGCGCTCCGCTCCACTGCCCAATGTGGTGCCGGCATTGCAGGACAAAAAAAAAAAAATCGGCAAAATGCGCTTATGTGCATGAGCACATGAGCGCTTATGCGCACATACACCCATACACCCACAGCCGAATTAATGGGGAAACGGCGAATATAGCACGCCTCCGGCGTGGCAGTCTGAACGCTCCCGCCTGCCTCCGTCCCGTATCTTCCGGCAGCGGCCCCCGCTGTGTGGACGAGAAAACCCGGTATAGTTTAATCCGGGGATTTTTTGCCGCGACTGGCTACCGGGGCAAATTGCCAGTCTGTCCTCGGCCATTGTTTATATATTGTTTATATGTTTATATTCTGGTTTTATACTGTTGAACTTGTTTTAAAGTTGGCATGCGTGCCTTGTTGTTAGCCGCCCTGAGCCTTCGGGGAGGGCGGGATACAAATCCAAATAAATAAATAAATAAATAATATACCACCCCATAACTTACTCTTGCCCTCTGGATCAACATAAAACAAGTATTTACACTGTCATGTTCTGCTTCACAACACAAACCAGGGTCTGTATGAAACTTGACACGCAACAAGAATTCATGGCAACAACCACCTTTTTGTTCAGGCCAATGTGTTTCATTTTGGTCAGTGATGATTTTTGTGTGCACCATTTATAGTACTTGGCAGAAAACACAAGAAACCATACAGATGTAAAATAATTAATCAGAGCTCAAAAGCCTTCCATTCACTGGCACATGCAAAGGAATTATTATTGCATAATTTTGGAAGAGCACCCTTACTCTTATTACTGTCTACGGATGAAGACACTATATTTATTTAATCTAGAATTTGGATTTTTCACACATAATTTTGTTAAAATATGTCAAAAACATTTTCTTTGGCAACTGCACTGAAAACGTACTGATGGGTTTGACGTCATAGCTCGTGCTTACTCCCTCCCACCTTCAAATCTTGGCATCCAACAAACTCTGTGAAGATAAGGCCAATTTTGCTTTTAGGTGTATGGGCAGGCCTTCATAAACAAGGGTCTGAAGGAAGAAACTGGGAGAGAGAAGGCGCAAGAGTCAATTAGCTAGGGAGATACTAAGTACATGAAGTTACAATGGTCTCTCTGTACTGCTATCAACTAAAGGCATAAATCTGTTGGAGGGTTACTCTAGAAAGATTGCCAGATGACCACCCTCGGGGTTGATCCAAACGTTAATACTCACCTCACCTTACAGTATTTCTTCAGGTTTTACCTAAAGAATTGCAAATTTAAATAACAGTATAACACCCCCCTTTTATGAAAATCACATGCTGCGTCAAATTGTAACCTCTCTGACAGAAGCCTTAAAACCAGCTGTATCCTTAAGGTGCTAATTTAAAAATAAAAATCTGGGGAGCAATTTGCATGTAGATATAGTGACTCCTTATGTGAAAGCTGGGGGAGGGGGTTACACTTCTGTGAGAGTACTGGATCAGTTTAGACAGTGGATTTTGAGTCACCTATTTTCAAACCACACCACAGTGATGACATGTTGCCATAGTCCAGCACAGAGTCACTTCATGGTGAAAGTTCCAATCACACCGGCTTCTTTCTGTATGGTAACCAAGAGGAGCATCTCAAGAGAGCAGGAACTATACTAAACCAAATTTGAATGATCGTATTATGTCATGTTAAATACTTATCTGCTCATTTTCCCTTTCAGTCCTTATGCCTAGAACCCTTCCCAGAATACTTGGGTGGTGTCCTTTGTCTTCCCCCCCCAAATACCTCCACAATATCTAGCTTTTGGGTAAAGTCTTTGGTTCTTAGCTCCAATCATAATAAAATCTATGTAAATATTACTTTATTTGCTACCATTTGTTCTCTCCTTCCTTCTTTCTGTTATTTTATTATCCCTTGCCTCCTGCTTCCCTCCCTTCCCCCCACCACTAAAAAATAAATTGATAATAGCAATGTCAACATTTGTTGTGTAAAGCCTTGAAGGTAAATTGCTGCCCTTACACAAAACAGGATTTACTGCAGTGTTTATTTATTCTTACAGATTATCAGATTTATCTCTGAAGGTAAATCCCACACTGATTACATCACCAGCTTTCACTGGTGTAAATGCATAATCATAGTACTTAACATTTATATAGTGCTTTAGAATACTCAAAGAGTTTCACATATACCATCTATATACAGTGAGGATTAATCTATTTTTCACCAGGAATTTACCTCCCTGTTAATAAACACCTAACTTTGGATAATCTGGAATTCTTATTATGCCCTCACACAGCTACAATTTTAGGATTCCTTTGGGGGGCATGAAAGGACCTGTAGGTACACATGGACTTCCTCATATTGCATCTATTCATCCATGCTGCCCCCCACCCAGTATCCACATCTATAGATGAATATCTATAGCATAACTTCTGTGCACACAAATGTACGTATATAAGCTTCATACACATAACTGGGATTCTGTAGCATTCCCAAGCACATGTATAAGACTTACATGTGTACAATGTATGCACAGGGGCTCTAAGAAGAGATTTATCTATGTGTCCAAATATATACCCAAAAAATACCATATTGGTATTTTGCCTATATCCCAAGCATCTCGGGAATACCAGTAGCCAGGCATTGTAAGGATCCAAGGCCACATTTCCGCCCCCCCCGGCAATAGGATGGTGGCTTGTGGCTGACACAAATCTTGCCTGCCCCAGGGAAGCAGCTCCCGGACAGTGTGAGCCAAGTGCAAGGCACAGCAATGCTATGGGTCTGGTTGGCTCCCTCCTTCCTTGTAGGGGTGAGGCCCTTTTCCAGGGTCGATTTTCCTCCCAGTCTGCACCCCTGCAAGTAGGATGGCTGGGGGCACCTTATTCAGGTGCCCCAGACATCCTTGGACTCCTTGATCTAATTTGCTTGAACTTGGGAGGGGGGTCTGTAGTGAACAAATAGCAATAGCTCCCCTGTGATTTTGGTGTCTTTTGGCTGAAAAAGAACCAATCCAGCCTCCCATAGGGAATTATGGAACCTGAATAATCCCAGAGTCCCAGAAAAATCCAACCCCCAAAATGGCACTGAGGGACCCAAATACCAGTATTTATGACCTCTTGAAATCTGAAAAATACCTTTTTCAGGTGCAGAAATCTTGGAAGCTAAGCAGGATCAGCCCTGTTTAATACTTGGATAGGAGGCCACCAAGGAAGTCTGGGGTTGCTATGCAGGGCCAGGCAATGGAAAACCAGCTCTGAATGTCTTTTGCCTTGAAAACCCAACACGAACACTGTTAAGTCACTTGTGACTTGATGGCACTTTCCATCCACCACGGCATCCCTACTGCAGACATCAAGGGATGGGACTGGCAGGCACAATCCCACTCCCCTTTAGGCACACAGAGGATTCCCACTATGAATGACTGAACAAGGCAGGCTGCTTCTAACGCTTCCTAGAGTGTCAAGCGTAGTCTTTCTGATGGTACAAACATGGATAAAAACCTTATTTTACAATGAGTGTTCCGCCTTGAGTCTCAGCATGAAAGGTGGGCTATAACAAAGTAAATAAAGGCCCTAGAAACCCCACTGCAGACACAGAACTTTTGAGGGATGATTTAAGATTATTTTCTGTTGGGGAAAGCATTTTGTGGCAGTTTGGTTTTAAAATATGCTTGTTACCTTTTAAATTTAGTTTTTCTTACATTTTATGTTGATATTTGGTAAAGTAGTGCTACCAGCTGTGACATCTGAAGTTATTAATCTAAAACATGGTATATAAAATTTATTTTATTTCAAGTACCCCTTGTTTCCTTAACCTTTTGAGGCAGGTTACTGACATTACAGTTTTACAGAGAGAATCTGAGGCTGAGCGTAAGGGGTTGAATCCATCAATCCACTAGTAAAAGGCACTGAGAGCTGCAAATTTTTCACACTTTCCTCTTCTCCCAGCAATCCCTTCAAATCCTAGGGAAGGTGATTCCCAGGGCTGTGGGCACTTCATGGCCCATAGCCATATGGATCGATGGCTACAGTTAAGAGGGGAAGGGAAGTAATGGCACCTTTCCTGCTTTTTCTATTGGCAGACTGCTGGGGGAGAGAAAAGTGGGGGATCCATAATCCTCATGTGAGTTCATTACTGAATTTAACCCAGTGACTCCTAGCAAGTCTGTGAATGAACTACGATATGGAAACAATGCTGTGTTCAAGTCCTGTTGTCTATCCAGTAGAACACAGATAAACATTATATGAAGGATCTACTTTGGACCCCAAAACAATAATTCCCTTTCTGCTGGATATATTGTGCACACACGTGCACAGACACACACATGTAGCTACACATGAACACATGAAGCTGCTGATTTATACTGAATCAGATTATTGGTCTATCAAGGTCAGTATTGCCTATTCAGACTCATAGGTCTCTCATGGAAGTCTCTCCCATCACTTACTACCTGGTCCTTTTTAACTGGAGATGCTGGGGATTGAGCCAGGAGGTTTCTGCAGACCAAGCAGATGCCCTGCCAGTAAGCCACACTCCCTCTGCAACTGGCAATAAAATTACCTACATGCTATTAGCTATGAGTGGCCGCTATCTATGGATATTAAAATCTGCAGATCAGGGCCACATGAAGACTAAAGAAATTTTTCTGCAAACCTGGGGCACCCCCTAGGTGTGCAGAATAGTCTTTAAAAAACTATACGAGGGGGAATAATTCCCCCAAAAGGTAAAGTAGTGTGCACTTACCTCTAGCGTTCCCTGGTGGTACAAGGGAGCCATGCTGCATTCGGCAGTGGTGGCAAAGCTGGGAACCTCACTGGGCCTGGCAGAGGTGGAGCCCAGGAGCATGCTACCACCAGCACTGCATACCATGAGTCACACTAGGCCTCAGAGCCTTGGTGAGCCCACCTAGAGCAGTTCTGTGCGAGCCAAGAGTGGGGAAAGGAAGCCTCCATGAGCACACCTGGAGTAGCTCCAGACAAGCCGCCAAGAGTGTGGAGGGGGGAAAGGAAGCCTCAGCGAGTCCACTGGGAACTGCTCCAGGTGAGCCACCAAGAGGAGGGAGAGAGAAATGGAAGCCTCAGTGAGCCCGCCTGGAGCAGCCCCAGGCATGCCACTGAGAGCGAGCCCACCCAGAGCAGCTCTGGGAGAGTTGCCAAGAGCAGGGGGAAGACGGTGGGCCTGGCAGATGCAGGGGAGCCCACGCGGCACTGGGCCTGCAGAGAAAGTATATGGGGGGAAGAGGGGATTTCCTCCCCATGAGTATTGTGGGCCCCCACCTGTTCCCTACTGATGAACAACTTGGTCTGTTTGAAGGAAGGTTCACAATATTATGTGAACCAGATCCTACTTTAATAGCACTTACATCCACTTTCATATTTTTTCCAGGCCAGGATGTACCTGCCTGCTGAAGGATGGGCATTATAGGGCTGTGTATCTTCTATAGTATTGTTTCCTCAGCTTTTATCCCTGGGGCACAATTTCTTTCCAGGAATAAAACTGCAGAAAACACTTCACTCTTCTCTTCTATGAAGATACGACACTTCCCCCCACCCTACAGAACAATGAGTAGGCAGTCTTCTTGCAACTGCAGGTTAGCTGTGGTAACATTTCTAGTTGGTGATCTCTCTGTCCCTTTGTCCAACCAATCAGGACTCAGAAGGAGGATAGTGTTATATAGTCCATGATTCTCCTGTACCAGTTCAGCTTCAATGTGGGTTTCACAAGAGAACTGTGGCATATTCTCCTTTATAGGAAGAAAGTGGGGATTAATGCTGGATGAGTCCAAAAGACATAAAATGAAGACTGTGTCCAGCATGGAGCATTAATTTTCCAAAGTGCATTTCAAACCCTGTTGTGGCACACTAGTATGAACCAGAACACAGTACAGAAATCCCAGTTTGACAGGCATAAACTGATAATATGTAACAAATGAGAAATCTAATCTCTTGAGTGGGCAGGAAAGCCCAGAACTATCCATTTCACAGAACAAGGATTAGCAGACATAATTAAACCTAGCAGTAAATGTCTTGCCCTCTGAGGAATGCCATTTTGAGAAAGTATGGTAACACTCATTTCTTTCTTTGCTTCTTGCTTCCAACTAATGGCATTTTATCGGTCTTGAGAACCTAGTGAGTGCACATAGCATGGATTATACATTCTAATTTTCTTTTTGCATAGAAATTCCCATGAAGTCGATATGCACTAATGACTCAGGGGCCCCCCTAATACACACCTAGTGGCATGGGAGCTAATTCACCATGGTGAAATCCCACAGCAAGATAAGGAAGATCTTGCTGACAGCAAATCAGCAGCTGCTGGGTTCCATCTGAGCCGTTTCTCTTCTTCTCCTTGCAGGTACTTGAAGGCTGGATGAGGCTAGAGCTATAAATCCTTGGGCATGAGCAGAAGGACCCTTGGCATGGAGGTTACAGTCTGGGACTGTATAAAGCAGCTTTGTCCATAACAACCAGCCTAGGATCTGTTTTGTGTGTATGTGTTTTGGGAAATTAAATTTAGTATTTTTCTGTGAGTCGGTTTGGGTCCCTTTGGGGAGAAGAGTGGCATACAAATGTCATAATAAATAAAGAAACCACACAGTTCTGAAGACTTACAGGCACTTACTTCTTGTAAGGGAAAGTGGTGATTTCTTTTGACTTCCCCTCCCACTTTGGTAGCCCACTTAGCACCCCAAAATTTTGTCCCCTTCTAGGAATAGGATAGGGGAAGACTGCAGTGGGCAATGTTCCTTCTAAGCTGTGGAGTCCTGTGAGCAGAAATTCTACTTTCTGAGCTACTGGCATTAAAGTTGTGAGCAGGTGATCAGGCTACTGCATAAATTAGTTTGCTCTGGAACCATCCTTCCTGAGCTAAGACAAAAATGTGTGAACCAGGGGCTAAAAAACTGTGAGTTAGCTCACACCAACTCAGCTTAGAGGGAACAATGGAAACCGGTAGAAATCACTGTCCCCTTTCCCAGAGTTTCTGCACCTTTAAGGTTTTCAAATCTGTGGTTGGGTGCAGGCCAGTGACTTCCAGGCAATCTAAGGCCAAACCGAGATATGGAAGCAATGCCTGTGTTTGAATCCCACAGCATACTAATGATTCCTTGAATCTGCTTTCAGAGTTATGTGAGATACCCTACAACATAATACTGTGAAACAGAAAGTCAATGTAGAAAAGAACAAGAGTCCAGTAGCACCTTAAAGACTAACAAAATTTGTGGCAGGGTATGAGCTTAAGTCACTGCTCACAGCTAGAATTTGAGTCCATCTGTCCTATATATTGGAAAGTGGAGTGATTTAAGATGCCAAATGACAATAACAAGTTAATGACAACAGCAGGCATGATTGGATGAGGTATGATATGCAGCAGGGTAGCAGGCATGGAGAAATCAGCACTGGTAATGAGACAGGAAACCTAGGTCTCAATTAAGTCCAGGTGGATGCATTCGCTTGCACTTCATTATCAGTTGCAATTCAGCAGTTTCTCTTTCTGACCTTACTAAGAGAACTGCTAGTCTTAAATCAGCAACTGAATGTCCTGGAGAGCTACAGTATTTAAAATTTTAGACTATAATATAGTATAGTATTTTTAGGCTATACGATTTAAAATTTTAACCTGACACACTCCAAGTGCTCTTGCCAGATGTTATTTAAAACAAAATAAAACATGCAGAAATAATTTTATGGCAGAATACTGTCTGCTGAAGCCTCTGTAGGCCATTCTTATCCCCAGTCACCAAAAACGAGTTTAACAGCAATGTCTTCAGTTTGGTGTGGAAGTTAGGCTTAGACCTCCACAACTTTGGGTCAGCTACTGAGTCTGCCTCCATACAAGCCATAATGCTAAAATCTTTAAGAAGACACTCT
Source organism: Gekko gecko (assembly GCA_029375565.1). Classification (NCBI taxonomy): domain Eukaryota; kingdom Metazoa; phylum Chordata; class Lepidosauria; order Squamata; family Gekkonidae; genus Gekko; species Gekko gecko. The sequence continues at coordinate 47,931,771 of JAPDNY010000004.1, forward strand.
GATCTGCTCCCTGCTCAGCCATGACGCTCTCTGGGTGGCCTTGGGCCAGGCACTCTCCATCAGCCTCACCTACCTCACAAGATTGTTGTAAGGATAAACTGAGAGATGGGGCAACACTGCATGCTAACCCTAGCTCCTTGGAGAAACAGCAGGACAAAAAGGGCAGGCAGAGAGGCAGAAAGAAGTACATCAATATGGGACTCGGAAGCCAGGAAGAGTCCTACACGTTTAAGACCCTATACTTCAAAATCTGAATTATGCCTGGAAAAAACTATCAGATGTCAACACAGAAACCACAGGGGGGCTGTTGTTGTGAGGATAAAACAGAGGACGGGAAAATGATGTTCGAAGCTGCTCTGAATCCCCACTGGGGAGAAAAGCAGGACATAAATATCTAAAATAAATAATAAACAAACTATCCTGGGCCACTCTTGCTTGTTTAATATGAACAGACACTCACTATAAAACTTACTGTAGCATTTGGTATGCAAAGGATGGGAACATTAGAGGCATTTTCAAAGAGTTCAAAATAAGATGAATTATTCAGGTAGGGTAGCCGTGTTGGCCTGAAGCAACAGAACAAAGTCTGAGTCCAGTGCGGCACCTGTAAGACCAACAACGTTTAATTCTGGGTATAAGCATGCAAACAACAACAACAAAAAACCCACCCGAATTTGCATTCAGACGTTCTGCTTAAGTGCAAAAAAGGGGAAATGTGCAGGCATCCAGCTTGCTGACAGACTTCCACTCCTTCCCGCTCACACAGAGAATGACAAAACCTAACTCCAATTACCCAAAATGCCTGTGTGCAGACTGAACAGGGTTAGTCTCCCCACTCACAGTAGCCCTGTTCACAAGTTATAGTCCATATACAGTGAACACTTCATTTTTCTTTATACATGATGTGTTGAATGATTCTCAAACTACGTTCTCACATTATGTTAAGTGATTCTCACATTAGCTCAATGTGTGATTGAAAACCCAAGTGCTGGTCCCCAGTTTCATTTGTCAAGTGAACAGACACAGGTGGCTCCTTCTTACAAACTGATGCAAGCAGGTAAAGGCAGGCTTAATCTGTGAACACTAACCAGGATTCTAAACTTGGATTAAATCCTAGTTTAAGACTCCAGATCATGGGAAAGGGGACTAACTCCAGTTAACCTATATGTCCACATTCGCACATCACGAGTACCTGGAGCTAGTTTTTAACCCCAGTTTTCCATGAGAGAAGGGAAAGGGGTGGAGCAAGAAATAAGACAAGCAGCAACCTAGCAACAAGCCAAGTTCTTGCCGTTTTTTACTATCTACAGCTAAGTGAGATTTTTAATACAGTGTTAGAGACCTACAGTGCAATTCTAAACAGAAGTGCATCCTTCTAAATCCATGGATTACAATGAACTTCGAAGGGTGTAACTGCTTAAGAGTTCAACTCTTAAAACTTTGCATTTTAACATGTTTCTAGCTGAATAGGAAGCTTATTATTCTTGCAGTAACAACAACATTACTGCAGTAAAAACGATGAATGTTTGTAACACAGGTTTTTGGAAACAGAAGGGTTAGCTCAGCAGCATGTAATCTTTACTATTTGTTTTAATTTATTAAATACCTATAGTGCTTCACAGCAAAGGCTCTCCAACTGGTTTTCAGTAAAAATAAAAATTAAGAAACAAGTAAAACCCATAAAGCCACCTTACGACAAATTCTAAAATATATGCAAACAAGAATTAATCCAACAATGCTCTACTTTAAAGAATGCAGTTAGAGAAAAGTTTTCTGAAAGCCAGCAAGGAGGACAGCAGATGAAGTTCCTTGGGCAAGGAGTTCCACAGCTGGGGCACCGCTGTTAAGGTGGCACTCGACAGCCACACAACATCTTGCAAGGAGACTTGCATAAAAGTTCACTGAACTTGCCAGCCTTGGGTGTAGATTCATTAACACAGAGTTGTGATATCAGGTAGGCAGCCGTGTTGGTCTGAAGCAGCAGAACAAAGTTTGAGTTCAGTGGCACCTTTAAGACCAACAAAGTTTTGTTCGAGGTATGAGCTTTTGTGTGCATCCACACTTCCTCAGATACATTGAAATGGAAGGTAACAGTTCATTGATATATGTAGAGATCTATGTAGATATGTTACTTCTGTTTAGTTTTTGCATCTGTTAAAACATCGTCATTATGCTGTATGCCAATTTGCTGTTCACCCTCTACATACATCAATGAACTGTTGGCTTCCATTTCAATGTATCTGAGGAAGTATGCATGCACATGAAAGCTCCGTTGGTCTTAAAGGTGCCACTGGACTCAAACTTTGTGATATCAGCACATCATGCCAAGCTGCACAAAGTCAGCTAAGTAACACCCATGTCAAGATCAATTAGAAAGCTTAGTTAGAAACTTCTGTCATACTTCTCAAGGTAGCTATAAGGCCAGGAGTGCAATCCTATACAGAATTGTTCCATTCCACACCCACCAAATCCTAGGCAGAGGAACTGGTTCTTCCTGTGTAAAATGATGGCACGAACAACCCATGTCGTTTGAAGGCAATCACAACTTCATTCTTTCCATAGTTTGGACTGCAATGCGAATATAGACACCACCTTCAGTTGTTAGAATGTCAGACTAGGATCTGGGAAACTTAGGTTTTAATCCCTACCCTGTCACGGAAACTCGCTGGGTGACCTTGGGCCAGTCACACTCTAAGCCTAACTTTACCTCACCAGTTGTTGTGAAGATAAAAGGGAGGCGAGGAAAAGAATTTAAACCCCTTTGGGTCTCCCACTGGGGAGAAAGGCAGGGTATAAATGAAAGAAATAAATGTATTTGTACCCAACTATTTTTCAAAAGAACTCAGAACAGTGTACATGGCAGCCATCCCATTTATGTTCACAGCAACTCTATGATGCAGATTAGGCTACAGAAGCGTGCACACAAAAGCTTATGCCTTGAATAAAACTTTATTGGTCTTAAAGGTGCCACGGGACTCAAACTTTTCTTCTGCTGCTTCAGACCAATGTGGCTACCCAACCTGAATCTGCCCAAAATCAGCTAGTGAACTTTCATGGCTGAGCAGATTTGAACCCAGGCCTCCTGAGTTCAAATTCAACACTCTTCCCACCAACTACATCACATTTGTCCCTCAGTTCCAAAGTACGCGCATATCTACTGTTCACTGTCCACTCACCTCCATGTGCACACATCACTCACTGCAAGAGAAAAAAACAATGACCAAGAAGAGATCAGAACCCTGTGCATTTTAAAAAAAACAAAGAGCAAATGACAAGAGGTCTGCGGCCTTCACCACTGATGCAGTTTGTGTATGTTTTGTCCTTGGTCCTCTCCTTCTAAGTAAACCAGAATTTGTCTCTGAAGCTTGTTGTATACACAGGCTATGATCTGGATGACGTGGGGCATCCTTATGGCAACCGATTTGTGGGGAGGAATTTGGCTGAGTCTCCCTTAGGGAAAGGGATATGGTCACCCTGATCTTTATGTTCCTTCACAAGGTTCAGAAAATAAACAATGTTTTTGAAGAACATATCTAGCACATTGTTTCACCATATGCCATTCTTCACTTATCTGCTATGCACAGAGCTCTTCAAAACGATCATTCTGAAGGATCTTGCCTATTAATCACTACCTAATGAAGAAAAGGATGGTTTCTTCAATTCATCTATACTTTGCCTTTCTCTCCAGTGGGGACCCAAACTGTCTGATATCATTCTCCTCTCCTCCATTTTATCCTCACAACAACCCTGTGAGATAGTTTAGGCTGAAAGTATGTGCTTGGTCCAAGATCATCCAGCACTGCAGGGATTTGACCAAGGGTTTCCCAGATCCTAGCATGACACTTTAAACACTACATCAAACTGTCTATCTGATGGGCAGTTATCACCAAATTTCTCTCATAATGATTCTGCTGTCCCCTTTACTTTACCTGCCCTGTTTCTCTTGATATCACTGCCTGATCTGCTCTGATATCACAACTGATGTGTTTCACAGTAAGCCAAAGCTGCAAGGCCTGGTGACTGTCACTGCCTCAACTATGACATCACATAAGGCATCACTTTGGACAAAGGGGAAACCTTTTGTTTTAAATTCCAAAAATCCACTGACATTTGGATAAATTAAACAATGCAGGACAATATTTATAATAACAGGTTTCCAACTAACCCTTTGCAGGTATAAATCAATTAAGTGGCCTCAAAGCTTGTGAGAAGAAACGAATAAGACACCCTCAACTGCTACAGTGGGAGGGAAGGCAGCATGATATAGCCCGATCTCATCAGATCTCAGAAGCTAAGCAGGGTCACTACTTGGAGGGGAGACCACCAAGGAAGGCTCTCTGGAGGAAAGCAATGGAAAACACCTCTGCTTCTCATTTGCCTTGAAAGCCCCCTGCTGGGGTCACCATAAGTCAGCAGCAACTTGACTGCACTTTACATACACGCTCACACTGCTACAGTAGGATTAGCATGTATTGTCCTTTGGATAAGCCTGTTTTTAAACCCATCCTGATGCATGTAACTTACTCAGTGCTATCCTACAAATTGAAGACTGTCATGCGACTGGAACCTAACAGTGCGCCCTTATGCATGCTTATCATGGAATAAGGACCACTGAATACAACATTCCTTTAAACTGCACAGGGCTGACCTACAGATTTCCCAAATCCACATTCAGCTACTCTAGTCCATACCAGAGGGACACTGAGTTCTGTACATTTTCAAAGCTCAGTCTGCTGCCACAGAGAAGATAACCAACCACAATTCAGGAAGCCTGAATACCTAGGGCTGCCAACTCTAGGTTGGAAAATTCCTGGAGCAACACAACTCTCATCACCTCCACTGTCAGGAGAAACAGGCCCAAGGCAATATGCTTCTGCAGTCTGCGCCTCTATTCCAACAGTCGTTCTAGTGTTTTAACTCTGGATGCAGCTATTAAAGGCTGTTCTAATGACCTTTAACTACTCAGTCACGCACCACAAGCCAGCCCTCAAGCTATGAAGGTAAAGAGTGTCTTAAGTGGATGGGTTATATTTGTTTCCTTTGCCAGCCTATATAAGGAAAGTGTTTTGGTTACTCCTCCTTTCTAAGAATTAAATAGAGGTGTAAATCAGAAAACTTGACTCATTCGTTTAACCCAGCTGCTTTTTTTTCTGTCTCTCAATCCTATCCTTGCTTTACCAAGACAAGCTATTGTTTAACAAGTTCTCTCAAGCATGATTGTGGTTGCTTTTATTCATTACTGCAAATTGTGATGACTGCTATTAATGTTTTGCATTCACGAATTACAGAAATGCTATGGCAAGTTTGTGGACAGGAAAGGATCACAGAAGGACTCTCTTTCAGCAAGGAACAGACTCCTAAGCCTGTACTTGGGAACATACATCTTAACCACACAACTATCTGCAACTTCCAGAGTGAACAGTAGCAGAATCTATATTTCTAAAGGCAAACTCTAAACGGCTATTAAAGGGAGGTCTGGGAAGGACTATTACTTCACATTTTTCACAGAGAATGCAAGAAAAGGAAATAATTATAAGCAAAATCTGTTGAAAGCACCCCAGGGGGCACCTTCTACCAGATCATCTCCCCTAGCAGTATCTCTGAACTTTACTCAACAAGCCTGCATACTTTCATTGACCAAGATTGCATAAGTAACATAAAGAAACTCATATCCTTGATTCTGTGATTCTCATTTTTTTCAGACCATCAGTGATCTTCCAAAGATGAGTTCCTAGTGCAAAGAGACTTCAAAACACAGAAGGTGAAAAGCCCAAAGTACATGAGACAATGTTGGAATATAGGCAGTGCAGTGCTGAACAAAGCTGCATCCTAATCCTTATGGGTTTAGCAGAGTACAACTCTGGTTTTGGACTGCGTGGTAAAACAACAGGCAGGTTTAGTACTGGGAACCTAGAAAGACAATGCTACTGCTACACTAGAGCACTTCAGGTTGACTGTCCCAGTTAACAGACCAGGTAAATTCTCATCAGGGTAGAATTACAAATCTACTGGATGACTGTCAGAATCTCTGTTCAGAACAGCAATATGTAATTTAGACTCTGTTCTTAGTCCTTTTGGAAGGCAGACAATGTACAAGTAAATAGCCATCTTTTAAAGTTTTCAATAAGAAAGTTTTCAAAACAGAATAGAGGAGCTTCATCTACAGTGCAATCCTAAACAGAGCTACACCCGTCTAAGTCCTCTGAAGGCAATGGGCCTAAAAAGGTACATCTCTGATTAAGATTGCTGGAGCTCCCAGCAATACTTACTTCTTCCATAAAAGCTTAGTATATTTTTATTTTCTTAGATTTAAAAAGCAAGAAAATGCCATGCCTGTTTTCCAAACTTCTCTGTTGAACTATAAGACTGTATTGTTAAAACTCGTAGTGGCAGTGTAAAGTTATATTTGTCACAGAAGAATTTACAGATCTCTAAACAAGATCTGCGAGTTTCCTATAAACACAAAACTGGTTTTGTTCAATGACATCAATTTTATTATAAAAACTGAAATGATAAGAGTATAATTCAGTCAATGCATACATATATTCAGTCAATCAAGTCTCTTGAAGTACTTCTCATGAATGCTGGCGTGCACTAAGATCCAACTAAAGTTAAGCACCTTTTAGTCATATTGACATCAGTGGAAGAATTAAGCAGGTGCTGAATCTCATCCTCTAAAATCCCTAGAATGTAAAAAGGTTTAACTTCAAGAGGACTGTGCCTTATATTTTAAAATATATTTTGCCATTTATCTATCAGAAGATATTTTCTCACTTTATCAACAAGTGTTATGTGCCCCTTTTACAGCTATTGCTGTAAACAACTTTCAATCCTCTGAAAAGTATTGTCTCAAAGGAAAAAGTCACAAAGCAATCACCTCTAATTTCTGTTTTATTCGAAGACAGCCACAAAAAGGATAGGAATAAGTAACTGCAGAAGAAAACGAAACTCCAAACACTGCTTTTTCCCCCACTCTGTGTGCAAACTCATCCATGCGTTCTCTGCTTAGGCGCAGCCTTTTTACAAAGTCACAAGCTAAAGATGCTGTTGCGTTTAGATGCTTCTCCCCTTCCCCCCTCCTTCGGTCTTTGCAAACCCTTCGAAACTCTGAAATTAATGTCTTCGCTTACAGGCACCCCTTTTTATTTTGGTGAGAAAGTGAAATTGATTGTTTTGCAGTCTTAAGAGAGAATTTCAGCAAAAGCTGCAGCAAAGTTGCATGCAAGCAGAGCTAACGCAAGGCCCTCCACGAACGAGATGCTGCCGAAAAAGCGTCCACCTGCCCAATGAAAAACCAACCGCATAAAAAACAAGAGACAACAGAACGGAATCGGTGGGGGAATTCTGTCGGATATAAACTCTCAGATGCGTCTTCTCCTCAAGGCATCCCACAAAACATCGCCCTGTGACGTCCCCAAATGTCCAACGCAAGATAATACAGTTGGAGAAACCAAAGAAACTTGGAAACTAACTTAACTCTCCGTTTAAAAGAACAATCACCAAAAAACCCCACTCAACTTTGGGGGGAGTGATGAGCTGGTTGGTGCTCTTTCACTCACCAAAGATCCCTGAGGATGTTAAAGGGAGGCACCCAGTGAAGTTATAAACAGCAACAAAGAGAGACCCAAATCCCCGGGCTAGGGCTCCAGGCCGGATAGATCTGCGAGGCACTCACCAAAATGAGGCTGGAGTGAAGGATCTGGATGATACAGAAAGGCAGGCTGTCGGACTTCGGAGCGGTGGCTTTTTTCCCCTTTTCCTTTAGGAAAAGTTTGCAGATTTGCTACAAAGCTCAGCGGAAGAGGAAGAAGAAATGGCCGGGAGAGGAGAGAAAGGCACTGGAATCGAGGCAGCCGGACCCCTCCATAGGGAAGAAGGTTTTTTGGATGACTGAACTCTCAAACAATTCCCTTCTTTTTGCTAGTCCGGGCTCTGGAGCCTCCCATTCCTTCCCCCTCCCCTTTTGGAGGAGGAGTGGAAAAGGAGGAGCCGCAGCGGGCAAAGAGGGAAATGCAACTCCCTGAAAGACAGTGGCCAGCAATCGCCCTGTTCCCCGCAAAAAACAAATCAGGAGCGTGAGATGAAATCGCCCGCTTGCACCTGAGGGTCGCCGGCGAGGCCTGGCCTTTCAGAGGGTCCTTGGGTCCCCCGACCCCGTCCCGCGAGAAGCGGAAGCAGGGAAAGTTGGTCTGAAAAGTTTGGCAGAGAAGGCCGGAGGGTCTCTCCGCCACCCCTCACTTGTGCGGTTGGTATGTGGCGGTCCTCAGTCAAAGCTCCTGACCCCTATTCATCATCACTGAGGCGGGCGCGCGGGTGGGGGAAGAAGTTGGGGGGGGGGGTCTGCTTTTGCTATAGTGGAAGCTCATTTCTTAAAACACGCCACACTGGTCGCAGCAGGATGTTTAGGGAAGAAAGTGGGGAGGCAGATCGCTTGCAATAAGCTGCCTTGCAGATGAAAAACGCTTGCTCTGGAGATGTCTAAACAGATGCCCGCCCAGTGTGAGGCGTGAAAACTGGGAATAAATCCTGCTGAGTTCAATGGGACTGGCTTCTCCTGTAAAACTGCGTGTAGGATTGTAGCCTGGAAGGATCACTTGTTCCCTCTCTTATGATGCACTCCCAAAGTTTGTGCCTAATGTTGTTTTGGCTGAGCAGATAACGCAAGAATTTTGAAGGAGTAAGGCTATCCCTTAACCACAACAATGAAAAGGTATAAATAATTTTGGGAGCCTCCTAGGTTATGGCATGCTATAAACATGAAAAGCAAGGTGTTGATGTGCCAGGAAGAAGAACTGGTTTGCACAAAGAATAAATTCAGAATCACACTTTCCCCTGTTTCTGTTCTTTATCTCTTGCTCTCTTTCAGCTGTGCAAAATACATGCTGAAAAGGAATATACAGTAACACCAGCAGATCTGTAGAAGAGAAAAAGAGAATTAAATATGATTAAGGGGACTTTCAACCCCATCCTAATACCCCGAAACCCAGTGACACCCATGTCTGTGTCAGGATTGTGATTATACTGGTGCAATACCATTGCCCTTCAGGCCCCACTAGCGTATCTTTAGAATAATATGCTGCCATAACTCAAAGGTTCACCAGACAGCACTTAGTTTTCATTCTTCAAGGTAGGGCTTAGGATGGGGCTGCAAATCACTTCGGGCTTTTTAGCTTAGGAAAAAAGATGACTAAGGGGAACATGAGAAGGGATTAATGAAATTATGTGTGGTGTGATGAAAGTGGATTAGAATGTTGTTGTTTTTCTCCCCTCATAATATTAGAACTTTCAGTCACTCAGTAGTTGGCCTAATGTTGGCGGTAAGATTCAGGAACACAGAAGAAAATACTTGGCACAATGCATAATTAACTTTTACAGTTCCCACCACCAAATGGGGGTGGTGGCCCTGACCTGGATAGCCCAGGCTCACTCAGTCTTGTTGGATCTCAGAAGCTAAGCAGGGTTGGACCTGGTTAGTATTTGGATAGGAGACCACCAAGGAAGTCCAGGGTCACAATGCAGAGGCAGGCAATGGCAAACCACCTCTGAATGTCTCTTGCCTTGAAACCTCTAAGGGATTGCCATAAGTTGGCTACTACTTGACTGCACTTTCCACCACCACCACCAAATTGGGTGATGGTCACTGGCTTGGATACCTTTGAAATAGAGCTAAACTGGTCAGAGCCCTGTCAGCCGTTCTGTCTTGTTAGTCATCCCATGCAAGAGAGCTGCAACCTCCTTATCCCAAACAAACTGAGTAGAGAAGGAAAGAAACAGCAGCTTTGAAAGCTTTAAAAGAGCTCCTTTTCCACAGTCTCTCCTATTTCCTTCTTCAGAGGAGAGAAAGAAAGCCTTCCCTTGATTGGCTGAGGGAAGGGGAGGGAGGGAGAGGAAAAGAGCCGGGGGGGGGGAATGCCATTTTGTGAGACTTTTAAGAAGACCAGCAATGTTTTAATCCAGGTATAAGTACACTTTTTCTTCAGAGAGAGAGAGAGAGAGAGAGAGAGCGCGCGCGCCCTGGTTTAAGACCCAAAAACATTTTATTCCAGGTATGCGGGGGGAGTCCTGTGTTTAAGACCCAAAAATGTTTTATTCCAGGTATGGGGGGGGGAGAAACCTAATGGCACAACTTGCATTACTTATTAGTGAAAGGGAGCAAGAGTACCACAGCACTTTAATGACTAACAAAATTTGTGGCAGGGTATGGCCTTTCATGAATCACTGCTCACTTCTTCAGATACAGCTGGAATGTGAGTCCATCTCTCCTTATATCTTGGAGAGTTAAGTGATTTCAGATGCCAAAAAACAATAGCAGGCATTGGTAATGAGAGAAGAAGCCTAGGAGTTTGCATTGTCTTGAGCTTCATGATCAGTTGCAATTCAGCAGTCTTCCTTTCTAATCTCCCTTTGAAGTTTCTTTGTAAGAGAACTGCTACTCTTAGGTCAGCAGCTGAATGCCCTGGAAGGTTAAAATGTCCCCCCACTGGTTTTTGAATGTTGTGGTTTCTAATACTGGTAGAAAGAATAAGTCCAGTAGCATCTTTGAAGACTAACAAAATTGTGGTAGGATATGTGCTTTTGTGAGTCACTGCTCTGTTCTTCAGACTTATTTCCATTATTCTTTGCATCTTCCTGGAATGAATCTTCCTGTACCAAACTGAGACTTCGATTTCCTGTCTCATTACCAATGCTGATATCTCTACACCCTTGTATATCACACCAATGCTGATAGCTCCACCCCTCTGCATATCACACATAAGAACATAAGAGAAGCCAATGTTGGATCAGGCCCATGGCCCATCCAGTCCAACACTGTGTTACACAGTGGACAAAAATACCAGGTGCCATCAGGAGGTCCAGCAGTGGGGCCAGGACACTAGAAGCACTCCCACCCTTAAATTTATTCACCAGTTTTTTTAAATTGCTTATTATACTCTGCTTAGTACTGTGTATTTTTGATGTAGCATGTCATTATTTTAATAAATTTATTAAAAAAAAGAAGCACTCCCACTGTTGCCCCCCCCGAGCATCAAGAATACAAAGCATCACTTGCTCCAGAGTTCCTATCTATACCTTGTGGCTAATAGCCACTGATGGACTTCAGCTCCATATGTTTATCTAATTCCTTCTTGAAGCCGTCCATGCTTGTAGCTGCCACCACATCCTGCGGCAGTGAATTTCATGTGTTAATCACTCTTTGGGTGAAGAAGTACTTCCTTTTATCTGTTCTAACACCTAATCCAATCACGTGTGCTGTTACCATTCGTCATCTGAAATCATCTTTATAAAGTTTATATCTCTAGTACCTTGTCCTACATTTTATGGCACACATGGCCTGGCCGGCCCTGCAAAGTGACGCTTATGTCAGATCTGTCCCTTGTAACAAATTAGTTCAACACCTCTGGTAATTTATTGTTTAAATGGTTTTCTTGCAGTAACTGATTTGTTAGCTTTTGGGATTTTCTCATATTGTAACTGTGATTGCTTTAAAATGGGAGGAAGTTGATTTTTTAATAGTCACTACTCAAAAGGTTTGAAGGAGCCTGTTGAGTTGGGTTTTAGCGATTTTAAAGTTTTTATGCAATTTTGGAATAAGTTGCAACAGTCTGATTCAAATAAATCACTTGTAGGTTTGGGAGCAACACAAACTTAATTCATAGGGGGAAATCCCAGGAATTTTAAGAAGGTGTCAAGGAAATGTAAGCCTGATAGAAAGAGGGTTTAGCAAAGGTCAAGAGTCTCACAAAGAATAAGGTATTGGTGATGTCATGGTGGAGCATAGGTGGAAAGGTAGTCCTGCAGATATGAGGGACCAAACCCATGAAGAGGTTTGGGGGTTTGTTTGTTTGGCGATAACCAGTACCTTGAATTCAGCCTGATAACTGATGGGCAGCCAGTGGAGAGACTGCAGAATGGGAGTCTAATGCATGTTCTGTGTTACTCCCAGTAATAATTGAGCTGCAGCATTCTGCATCAACTAGAGTTTCTGAGTGGACTTTAAGGGGAGACTAAAGAGTAGCCTAATCTCAGTGTTACTGCAGCATAGAGCCTGGTAGCCAGATCGGCCAAGTCAAGGTAGGGGGACATCTTCCAGACGTGACTGAGTTGGAAGGAATTGTTTTTTGCAGCTGCATTAATTTGCTTCTCCAGCTGCAGTGCTGAAGTATGACCCCCTAGGATCTTAACTGAGCCACTAGGAATCAGATGACCCCCATCAAAAGTGGGAAGCACAATATCCTTCAAGAAAATCTTGTAGCCCCTACAGCAGAAAGTGATCCTCTCCCTCTGAAGTTGGTTGTCTGTGTTCCCAAGTGCCATTCTCAATTATTGTGCGATCACAGAATGAGGAGCACCCTTTGGGGTAAGAAACATCTTAAATGATGCAGGATGGTGGCCTTGGAAGTTGGACCCCTGCTTCTAGAAGAAACAGTGCTTAGAAACCAAGTGACAGAAGATGAAGGAAAGTAGTAGAAATATATCAAGAGGCAGTAACCATTTGAGACCACCTATGTCCATTAAATGTTCTTTAGAAATTATATAAAGCCGCTGGACATCTGGTATGACAAGGAAGTAAAGTGGGGGGAAAGATCCTATCTGGACTAATTAGAAAAGCTAGAGATAGTTAGTAGACCTGAGGAAACTGGTTTAGCTTTATTATTGCAGAGAAGAATATATAAAAAATCAATTCAACAAAAGAAGGCAGCTTTCTATAGGAAAGGATGGAAAAATTTGGGCCAGGCAGTATTATGTAAAGATGAAGTGAAATTATGGAAACTTATTACTCTGCAGGAAGATGCAGGGCCCCCTTTGGTAGATGTCCTAATTCCCCCTAATTAATGGTGTTCATAATTTAATAGGATTCTTGAGGATATTTTATTAATCAATCTCCTTCCCGTTGCTTGCTACTTGGAGAAGATATGCCTGTATAGTAGCCAGTTACAGAAAGAGAGGTAATAGCTGAGACAGAAAATCTACAAAGGGGAAAGCTCCAGATATGATGCCACCTAAGATATTTAAATAACATTCTGATTGGTGGGTGCCAATTCTTGCAGTTTGCACATAACACAACAGGAAATTTCCCCCAAAATTGGAATTCTAGTGTGGTATCCCCAATCTATAAATGGCAATAACAGTGACCCTTAAAACTATAGACCTATACATTTATTCAGTATGGCTTATAAATCACATTCACGCCATTTATTGTTGGCAAGAAGCCAACAAAATTAAGGAAGAACAAGCAGGACAGAAGTACCATAGATCAATGCTTTATATTGTATCATTTAATCAATAAGACTATCCATGGACCCTCCAAGCACTTGTTTGCAGAATTTATCGACTGACTCAATAAACAGGGATTGGCTGTGGGAAAAGTTAGCAAAGACAAGTATTGGTAAGCACCTCATCTGGTTAATGTAGATACCTCATTTAAACAATGTTATACAGGTCAGGGTAGGTGTAAATGGAAAGTATTAACATTCAACAAGGTGTCAGACAGGATTGTATTTTGGCTTCCTTTTAATTTTTTTTTAACAATAATGACATGTATGAGATGGCATTTTGAATTTTTTACCTCCTTCTTTATGGTCTGATAAAGTTTCTGTCGAGTTGTATTCTAATGACATGGTTTTGTTATCAATAAACCAAGCAGGCTTCAGACAGATTTTAGCTAATTTTGACATTTTTTACAAGAGGAAGCAGCTTAGTGTCAATTCCTCTAAAATGAAGGTAGTGATTTTTGGAAAGAGACCTAAGAAACATAAAGGGAGTAAGGATGGACATCCCATAGAAAAGTGTAAATCTTTCAGATCTGGGGATACATTTTAACAAACAACTTGGTTGGAGAACTCACAAGACAGCAGTTATAATTATGGTTTCATCAGCTGTTCAGAAGATTCTAATATTTTTCTGTTCAAAAGCTAGTATAGCCTGCCCTTAAAACCTATGCAGGAAACGCAGTTGCTCAAATGGGTTAGTTTCAAAGTTGAAATGGGAAATATCGCTATGATGACCTCGCCCTCTTCCCTCAGCCCAGGAACTTAAGGGAATTGACCAGATCACCTCTTTAATTTAAACTTCTGAAAATGGCATAAGAGAGGCTTTTTAAAGTTCAAAAATAAAATATTTTATTCAACATAGAGGGGGGAAAGTCAGGTGAAATCAGGGGTAAAATGTCTAAGGTGAATTTAATTGGTAACTTAATAATTTCACAAACTCCAGCTCATATGCTTCCAGCAATTGAGAATTTAAAGCTTTTCACACAGTCTTCAAATCTTTGAGATGAGATGCTTTTGTTTCAGTGTTTTCTAAACACTCCAGTACGCTTTCTTGAGTTTAACTGACTCTTCAGGTCACAGAAGGCAGTGATACACTACTGAGTATCCAGTTTCCTTCTCTGAACACACCAGGGATCACTCCACTCTTCAGAGCTATCTCCCTTATCAACTGGGCAGGGAATCACTTCTCTAACTTGAAGTGCTATCCCTTTCCCTGGCCAAATGAGGGTCTTCAGCAATCCTCCTACTCCTCCTTGCCAACCTTCCCAGTCCTCTGTCAGTGTTAAACTTTCTTCAGTCAGTCCTAAGCTCTTCTCAGGCAGGGCTAAACTGCTCCTGTTCCCAGTCAGTAATAAACTGAATTTTCCTCAGCAATCAGTTCCCAAGACTTTCTGCTCAACTGATACTAACCAATCAAATTCCTTTTGAGCAGCCTGTCACTCAAGGCTCTCTGGCTCTGTGAGGCATTAACCCTTCACATATTTACACAGCACTTATGAGCTTCTAAAGTGCAGTCGATCACAATCACCTAATATAATCTTTGCAAAATAGCTTCTTAAAAAGGCTTCGGTGATGGACAGATCACCCTGCTGCCTTGCCAGTGTCACTAGATGCAGCCAAAGGCTTGTTTCCTGCTTCTGGCTTAGTGCTCATCCTCATGTGCATACCCATGCTGCTTCAGGATTGTACCCCACAAGCTCTTCCTTCTAGATATGGAATGACCTGTATGATGGCCCCATCCACTTCCCTCCCTCAGAGGCAAGATTTTCCCTCCGTTTTTCTTTCCCTTTACTGACTGAGCCACCCCAGTAATGTGTTTTCCTTTTTGTTGAAGAACTCTAGGGCTGTCCCACCCTGTCAGAGTATGATAAATTGGCTGTTGGCTCAGAGTTTCTTGAGCCTGAGAGTTTCTTAAGCCTGAATGGGAGTCTTCACCTACTTCCAAAACTTCCTTGCCGACTTTTTCCCAGGTCTCCTGTCTATGTTAAACTGCTCTCAGTCACAGCTGAATTCTGAAACTGTCAGTACTTGACTCTTCTCAGCTAAGGCTGAAATCAGACTATCAGTACTCCACTCAGTCAAGGCAGAAATCTGACTGACTCTCTCCTCAGCATGCAACTCTCTCCAGACTTTTTCTGCTCAGCTGATGCTAACCAATCTGATTGCTTGGAGCAGCCTGTCACTCAAGGCTCTCTGTTAACCCTTCACAGTCCTTCAGCTGTTTGCACAGCACTTCTAAGCTTCTTAAAAGTGCAGTCCATCACAACCTGGTCCACTGGGGTGTTGGGTCTGCCCATTTATCAAACCAGGAAATTAGTAGCCAAAAAAAGCAGCTGCTGACCAGTTTGAAAGCAGTTTTGGAAGTTTGCTGCACTAACAAACTAGTCTTGGGATTGGCTCACTGAAATCGCTACCATTGATTATGGTACGTTCATTCAGCAAACTCATTCACAGCAAGGATTATGACATATCTACCATAGAGTAACTGCTTCTCTTATTATAGTCCGCTGTTTTTCCATCTGATGACACTATCCTAACTTATAAACTATGTGGGGTGTATTGGAAATACTGTTGATCAGAGCTTGGTAGCCACTTTCTTTGCCTCAAAAAAGCTCAATTTCTGGCTACCACAGCAAAACTGACAAGATTTATTTTTGCTTTCCTTCTATAGCCCTTTGACTCAGATTCAAAACTTGTATACTGTGTTGTGTTTAAAGGTGCTAGCCTGGAAACCAGTAGGAGAGCAAGGCAGGGGCAGGGACATGGATGGGCAGCCATCAGCGATAGCATGACATCACTTCCAGGAAAATCTGGCAGCAACATCACACCTCTCTAGGAAGTGTTATGGTTTTAACCTTAGAGTTTCCAGCAATTCCTAGAGATGTGTGATATCACATCACTAGCTGTTTTTCTTTCTTTCTCTGACTGGCCACTGGAGTGCTAGTAGGCAAAGCCTGCTGGGGGTGAGAAATGTCTTGCCTTCAACAGGCATATGGTAACCCTATTTGTGCCATAACTCCAACTTGCAAGCCCTACAGTACAGATCATGGTTTAATAGAAGACTACATGCTTTGCATCCAGAGGGTCCAAAGTCCAGTCACTGGTATAGTTGATGGATTTCAAGTAGAAAGTGTTGGGAAAGACCATTCTGTGCCAAAGATCCTAGAGAGCAGCCAGTCAAAGCAGACCACATTGAGTATAAGGTAGCCTCATACATGTGATGTGGATGTGGCCTTGCTAGGGATGGGCAGGGGTATGGGAAATACATTAGATAACACAGGATGAGAGTAGGAAATCTTCATTTCCTCTCCAGACACTGATAATTACTCATCATTCTAGTACAGCAAAAGAGAGAATGAAGCTCAGTGTCTGCAGTGGTAGCTATCAGTGAGGGAGTTACATTCCAGGACTATTTCTCAACAACACAAATTTTTCATTATCTCAGACTTTGCTGATGAGAGAGTTTGTTATGTTGGAAGGCTTGAAAATGTTGTGTTCATTGTCATCCCCTATCTTCCACATGCATAATCTACTTAATCTACCATAATCTACATAATGTTCAAAATGTCCCCCTCTCTCTTGTTGTGTCTTGTGATTTTAATTTATACTGTGCTCATATACATATAAAGGGGTTGGTTGATCAAATCTATCAGAAGGGCTTCCTTTTCCCACAGTGTTAACATCTTTTTAACATCAGTGACTGATTAACAAAAACAGGGTTTTAAGATTTTTCATCTCACTGCTCAAATATGGATGGCTTCTCTTGGCTGTGCCCATTACTTCAAAACTCCACATCCCCAGGGCTGCTCAAACTCCAGCTGTTTGATATTGTTCTCCTGAAGGTGGGTGGGGGGGAGATAGGAGTATTCCAGATGAAAGAGAAGACTCAAAAGAACCTGAACAGTGGTGTTTCAATAAGATCCTCAGTGGGTAACCAGCTCCATTAACTTTGTTCATTCACAGTGCAATCCTAAACAACATTGCCCCCTTCTAAACCCACTGATTTGAATGGATTTAGAAATGTGTAACTCTGCTTAGGATTGCACTGGCAGTGTGTTATGCAAGTGAGCTTGTTCATATCTCCTGCTATAGTGAATTGATTCAACCACATAAACCTTCTAAATTCAGACCAAGCAAATAAACAAGAGATGAAATTTTGTGCTCGGTAGGAAACAAGACACTGGGGCCACAACCAGAACCCCAGATCCAAATCATGTTTTGACAACATTTAGATTCTGAACTGAACTTTGAGGCTGGTCTTTCCCGCTAATAATGTAGCTCATTGAATCAAATGCATTCAACTTGTACAAGTTCAAAGAGGAAACCTACAATTCAGATCTACCGCACATTGTCATACAATTCTACCCCTGTGGTTTTCTCAGAACATTTGTTGGTTTTTAGTTCTTAAGGCCCAGATCCTGAATTCAATAGGCAAATTTCTCAGTCATTTTATTTTTAAATGATGAATGTAAAACAAATTAGATTTAGGATGAGAAGTGGATAGAGAGTGACTGAAAGGCAATGAGTTCCTAATGCAGGTATGAAAATATTCTCCATTGCCTAGAGTCAAAAAATGGCATAGTTAATTGGTTAGAGTTGATGATAGGATTAAGGAGATCTTGATTGTTTCCAAGGCAAGCTAAACCTGAGTGAGGCAGCCTGCATTAGATGTGAACAGAAGTCACTGCCATGAGAGTTCTAAAGTGAAGTGAATAGGAAGCCCTTGGCTTAAAGGCTTCACAAACGAGTTTCACTTTGTTTACTTTTGTTATAAAGCTATTTGTTCGTTTCATAATCCATCAGAAATAGGATAGCTTCTCTCTGGAATTAAACAAACAAATAAAACAGCGTTTGGGCAGTGAGAAGATTAGAAGGGTGTTTTAGAGAAGGGATTCAGGAATTAGACATCTTTTGACATAAAACCAAGAGAAAACAAAATGAGAAATTAGAGACAGTTAAGAGAGAAAGGACAGGTCAGTGAAGCTGCCTGAGCAAATTAAAGGTTTTATAAAAGTGTCTTCTTGGGTTTGTGCACCTCCCAAACTCCCATTGATGTAACAGATTGTAGTTGATTTTGCTGCCTTGGTGTACAAACCAAGCAAAACATGGAGTAAAATCCTAAAATGAATTACATCCTTCTATACCTCTTGACTTGTTTTCGGTTTCTGTGGGGGGAAAGGTGGGGAATAAATGAATTAAGCAACCAAATAAATAGCAAATTCTGCTATGGAAATAATATCTGCCTATTATTTTACAAAATAATTAATTCATTATTTTTAAGATCTATTTACCTATCATTTTAAATACATTTGTTTATTGTAGAACTCCTGTTCTTATATGGGGCTCCCAGTTGTCATGTATCTAGATACAGAGTAGACTGGAATTGATTAACTGCAGCTGAGACTGTCCTATCAAATAGTCCTAGGCTATTAATCCTTATGATTATAAGAGTCCTGGAGAAATCAACAATAGTATATGCCAATCAGACTAGGACCCTTTATACCAATATTTCATGAGGGACTAGGAATGGTGCAAGTATTCCATGGATATATTGCATCATCCAAAATTCCAAACATGATGCTGCCAGTTCTAGTGTTCCAGTACAGCTAGGGATGAGAAAAGCCAGTTTGCAAGATTTAAAAGAAAGAGGTGGTTTTGGATTACTGAACTGGATATTGTATTATAGAACAGCGGCATTAGTCTGGATTAGGGAATGGATTATGTTGGAGGACAGGAGAATATTAAGATTGGAAGGCCATGACCTAATGATGGGCTGGCATGCATTTCTTTGGTATGGAAAGACTTCCACACACAAATACTTTAAACAGCATTGGCTACGAGCATCACTAATGAAAGTGTGGGAAGTCATTCAAAAAAATTGGTTCAGAAAGAACTCCAAACTGATTGTGCCACAGGAAGCATTTACGCTGCCTAAACTATACGATGAAGATCCACCAAAGAGATACTTGGATATATTACATTCAAGGAATGAACTTAAACTGGATAAAGACCTAACTTGGTGGTAGAGAGCGCAGCTAGAATCCAGATATGTAAAGGACAAGAAAGTAGGATTTAATGAGAAACTTACAGAGATAGAAAAGGTATTGATGGCACCAGAGGAGAAATTTATAAAGAAAGTGTATATACTTCTGTTAAAAGAAATGATGGCATATGAAATGGTTAAAAATAACATGATTCAATGGGCCCAGAATTTGGGTTATAGCATTGAGCTCGAGCAATGGGAACAGATATGAAGTAGAAATATTAAAATAACTAAAGCTGTAGCCTATAGAGAAAATATGTATAAGATGTTTTATAGGTGGTATGTTACGCCTGAGAAAATTGCAAAATATGATGCTAAATGTTCTAATAAGTGTTGGAAATGCGAAAATAAGGTGGGATCATTCTATTATATGTGGTGGAATTGTGATATTAGTAAAAGGTATTGGACATGGGTACATGGGGTGATCCAGAAAATTTTAAGTAGAGCGATTCATTTTAAACCAGAGTTATTGTTATTAGGTATATTGCCAAAGGAAACAAACAGAGAAGACTGCAACTTAATAATATATTTAACTACTGCAGCTATGATTTTATATGCCCAGTATTGGAGGACTCCCCAAATACCAGGGAAAGAAAGAAGAATATATTGCTAAGATCTTGGAGGCAGCTGAGATGGATAAGCTGACTTTAATTTTGAAAGGACAAACAGATGTCACCTTTCAGAACACTTGGAATCGATTCCATGAATGGTACAAGTTAAGCGAATAGAAGGGGTGAAAAAACAATGAACTGAAAATTAGTGTGTGATGGACGGTAAAATCTAAGGACAAATGGTCATCGAGATGGAAACGATACATTAAAGCGAACTGAGTTATTATTAGATAACGGCATAAGGATGACATTGAAAAAACTTGATATAACCCCCCGTATAAGTTTAGTACAGTAGGATGTTTGTAGTGTGTGTTGTGTGTATTGTTCTGTTGTGGTATTGTGTGTAAAAATAAAATTTGCCCCTTGGGGCACCTTTAAAAGAGAGAGAGAGAGAGAGAGAGAGAGAGAGAGAGAGAGAGAGAGAGAGAGAGAGAGAGAGAGAGAGAGAGAGAGAGAGAGAGAGAAAAGCTGGTTTGAGTTATATTTTGTGTCCTGAAAGTAGATTCATATGGAGCTAGCTGGAGTGTGCCTCCAGGCTCCTGTGGCTGTGATCCTAACATTTTCCTGGGGGTGAGCCCTACTGAACAAAATAGGACTTACTACTGAGTAGACCTGCTATGATTGCCCCCGATAACTACAAGTGATAGTAACCATTCTGGAACACTCATTGTTCTTAGCTTAGGGAGTCTTCACCATCTCAGAGACCAAGGATAGAACAGAACCTTCCTGCTCCATGAACTTCACTCGTTCACTTTTTTGTTTACTTCATTTATACTGTCTCCCCAGTGGGGACCCAAATCGGCTGACATCATTCCCCTCTCCATTTTGTCCTCTTAACAACCCCATGAGGTAGGTCAGATTGAGAGTGTTTGACTGGGCCAAGGTCACCCAGCAACCTTCCTTGGCAGAGTGAGTATTTGAACCTGGATTTTCTACATCTTAGTCCAGCACTGGGTCTCAGTATTATCTCAGGAAGTAGTCATTATGCAATTCATCCCAGGAATTATATCTTTTATTTTTAAAACAGCAAATTGATAGCAAAGATAGCTTTGGAGGGCAATGCCGTGTAAATCTCAGAAGCCAGACATTATTCCAGAGAAATCAGTGTACTACATAGAATTTTGCTGCTTCCTGTAACAGACTTAAAACTCTGAAAATTGTCAATGTAGATGTAGTTGCGTAACTTACATAGACCGTCTCCTACCCCAGTAGGTCTTCTATGCTGGTAGGTCTTCCATCATGACAATTTAACAGATCAGTTTCTTTCTATTATACCATGAAGTTGTTCATTCATTATCCCAATTACTTTGTCATAAGAATAAGCTGTCATTTTTCCATGCCGATGTGACTGTGCTAGATCTGGGCAACGACAAATGTATTTATTTACTTACAGCACTTATATGCTGCTTTTCTCTCCAGAATGTCTCACAGAAAATACCAGACTACAATAACATACTGAAGCAACGACCAAAACAAAGAAACAGATCCTGGATGATCCAGTTCAATTAGGCTGCCAGAGCAGGACCCCTGCCTTGCTTTTGAGTACCAGAAAGGAGAGGAAGACAAACTTAGACCAGGTAGAACTCAGCTGGTGCTAGGTTGCTGCCAGCAATGTCTTCCTCACTCCCTTCTCCAGCTTGCGCTCGTGTCATGCAATTCGGACAACTTATGCATCACAGGTAATACACAGTCCCCATAGGAAAAATAATGCAAGTTCACCTCAGTTAGAATGTCTGTACAACTGAAGCTTATTTATATATTTGTTTATTTATTGCTTCATATAGTCTTCCCGCCCCCTTTTCCAGTACCTTTTTGCAGCAAAATAAAATTAATATTACAGTGCTTGGTCTTAATTTCCTTCCTTTACATTTGAGATCCAAATTCCATTTTTAAGATGTAAAGTTGCAACTTACCCCCATCTCCCTTCTCAAACCTTCTGTTCATGTTCTAAATGGGCATCACAGATTAATAGAGCATGGAGTACATTGTGTATGAAAGATGACACACTTGGTGATGTGGATCATTCTGATGAAAGGCTACCTTGACAGCTTCTATCAGAGATCCCAAGAAACTATGTGGAAAAGACTCCACTAGTCTGTGTACTGGCTACAGTGTTTAGAGCTATAGCAGCCAACTCAAAGTGCATGTCAAAAACCCACAGTGCTATTAAGCCCCTTCAGTTTACCTCAAGGAGGGGGGGAAAATCTTCCTTGCAGAAACACCTGCCTCGTTCTTTTTAGTAAACCACACATTCCAGGGACTACACGGTGACCTGGAAAATCAGTAGGTCAAACCAAATCCTTGTACCTCCAGACAACCACATTGCCTTCAGCAGAACTGCTCCAAATTTGAATTGATCAGATAGCTGGGGAGGGGTGTTGGCAAGTATCTTAATTGATTTACCAGACCTTTGGCACAGGAGATGAAAAAGACTTGCTGCTCTCTTAATTCATTCTCCTTCACTTTTTTCCCCTTGAGCTTTTTGTTTTTTCCACATTAAATTTTCCAGATTTTAGTTGAAAGCTGTTTCACAGTCATAGAAACTTACTGACTGGAGCAGGATACAAACCCAGTAGCACCTTAAAAACCAACAAATCTAACTCTTCTGTGATGCAAACCAATATGGTTACCCTCTGAAACTTTCTGGGTTTTAGCTGTTGGCATAGCAATAATCTAAGTCAAAAGCTTGCTACTTCCAGGTTTGGAAGCATCTGTTTCTTTGGCCACAACTACACAACATGAAGCTATAATTGATCTCAGCATCCCTAGGTTAATTTCTTCACCCACACAGTGTAGGAACATTCACCCTGTGACATGACATCATCACACTGTCTATTCCATTAGCAGCCAATAATATGGTGTGAGGGCATAAATACACATTGGTTTAGCCTGCTGTGTGACAATGGATTATCTTCTGCAGTAACAGTTCCCTCTACAGTTGTATGATCTCACATCCATGTTTCCCAACTGCTATAGAAATCAGAATTCCAGTCCCAACCTACACTAAGGAGAGGTTGTGGCTATGGAGGGGTTGTGGTCAAGCTCTGGCTTTGCATGTAAAAGGCATCAGGCTCAATTTCTGTTAAGAAAGACCTTTAGCTGCCTGAGGCCCTGGACGACCACTGCCAATTGCAGTAAACATTATTAAACTGGAGACCAGCAGACTGAGCTGGAGAACAGTGGTTTGACTCTATATATGTTTTAATACATGTACATTAGTTGGGACAGGACAGAAGAGCTGGTAGCTCAACCACTGCACTAATGGATAGGAAAACCAATTCTGGATGAAAGTTTTCCTTCACATGAACACATGAATCTGCCTTATCCTGAATCAGACCATTCACCTATCAAGGTCAGTATACCCATTGGCTCTCCAAAGCTTCAGGTCAAGATCTTTTACATTACCTGCTACTTGATCCTTTTAAACTGGAGATGCCAGGGATTGAACCGGGAAGCTTTTACGTGCAAAACAGATGTTCTACCACTCAGCCATGGCCCCTCCTTCCTTATAGCTGTTAAAAGAAACAATTGTAGGGTCAGGAGGTGGTATGCCCAGTTTTATTTGTCTACTTATTTGTTTATCTAAATATTTTAACTGTCTTTCCTTTCTGGCTCAAGGCAGCTTTCAAATCCAAAATTAAAACATATACAGTATGTTTGTATGTTTTGAAATTTACAAAGTACAATAACTCTCCTCTGAAATGCTCACAGTTTACACCCCATTGAAAGTCCTGGGAAATAAAATGAATTTTAAGCACCTCTTAAAAACTGGAGATGGTGTCACTCCCACCTCCTCATGGAGCCCATTCCATAGGGTGGGGGCTATGACAGAAAAAGGGCAGCTTCTGGTCAGTGCCAGATGGGCAACTTTAAATGGCGGAACAGCTAGAAGGTGGCACCTGAGGACCATAATCAGTGGAAGTGTGATCCATAAACCACTTACTGGTGTTCATGTCCTCAGAAAAACTTGATTCAACCCAAATTTAGATGCTACCATGCTAAAGAATGTCACCATCTTTGTTCCTTCACATGAAGGATATGTGATATGAATGAAAAATTTGATATGAATGAGAAATACTTGTGCTTGGATTGCCATTTTGTTTTATTACAGGAATGTGAGAATCTGATCAGCTTCTGCTCAGTAATATTTCTACCAGATAATGTCTTCATTTTCTGCCCTCTCTTTCACCATGGCCTGTCCTTCACAGAAAGTCTATTAGGTGTAATCCTGTCTTCTTAGGAAAGGCAGAATTTTACCTATTGTGAACTCTTTTTAGGGGCATGGACCCATGTGTCTTCAGTCTCTTGAGTAGAAGTTAACATTCCAGTAGTCATGAGCCCTTTTAGGGACACATTTTTAAAAAAAATTGTAAAAAGAACATTGAAAGGAGTAATATGTTCCTGAATATACCACCCAGCAGGCTCATCTCTAAAATACCTTTCAGACTTTAATTTCAAAGCATTTAGAAGCATCACATTTCTTCAAAACTTTAACAAATATTTCTTTCCTGGAGCTAAGTCTGAGAAACTTCTGATATTCTGCTTACATTTTCCTTTGCTTCATTTCATCTCAGTGCTCCAAGTTCTTACCATCATGGACCACCCAAAACAAATGCTTTTCTTTCATGATGCTCAGCAACACATGCTTATTTAAGCCTTGCTTCTCCCTTACAACCAGGAATAAATTCAATTGATATGTACAGATTTGGAGTGTCATGAATCCTTCCCTATTATATAAAACAGTAGTGGTCTGCCAGCTTGCCCAAATAAGGTCAAAATGTGCGGCAAAATCAATACACCGCAGGGGCTGCCAGTCAAAACTAGGGCCCTGGCCATTGGCTGACATGCCTGGCTGTGTGGGCTCAGTCCCGCCCACGCAGCCAGCCTGTCGGCCACAGTCTATCGCCAGCCGCCGGACTGGATGGATGCTCCAGCAGCTGCACGCTGAGGACCCCGCACCCAATTCCTGAGAGGGGGCCATGGTGCTGCCGCGGCTGCTGGCAAGCGGCGCCCGCTTCCTCGCCTGGCAGCCCAACAATGGGCTCCCTCCCTCGCCGCTGTGTCCACCCTGAGATAGGCCACTCGCGCCGACTGGGGGTGGTGCTGCCTTGCTGGGGCCACGGGCCTGAGATGGCCTCCCTCTCTTGCCACTCCGCCACTGGGGAGCTGCAGTGGCACAGGGGCAGCAGAGCTGGCCTCGCCCTGCAAGCGCGGCCAGCACAGAGGAGGATGGGGCTTTGCCGGGACTCAGGCTAGCGCCCATTGCATCTGCTCACACAACGGGCCTTGCCACTAGTATAATATAAAATGTAAGGAGAAGAAGACTTGTCTCCTAATCCTCTTTCATAAATCAGTTCCTGTAGCAAGTGTTAAATAGTGGGGTCACGAGACTATCATGGTTTCAGCATAGCTCTTTTTATTAAGTAACTCAATAACTAAAACACATGCAGCACACCGCAACTATATACAGAACCTCTAGCCCAAAACACACCCACAAAGTACAAATGCACCAATAGGCAGTTAGGTACTTAGGATGTTCCCTGATTGGTCAGCTCGGCAAGGGCGGCCAGTCAAAATGTAGCTGCCAGGAGCCTCTCAAACAATGTGTTCACTTAAATCTCTCAATACACAACACCAAGATCCTAAGGAACTTTGAAAGCCAAAATGTAGCACCAAAATAGTTCAGTGGGGCAGCTCCTTCTCATGACACAGAATGAGTTACTTGGTTGTGGGGACCAATAGGTCTTTTGAAAAAATAGCTGCAACAGTGAGAGAATACACATGTATGAATTCATATACATCCAGATAATAAAACAGGACTCCAGGGGCACCTTAAAACCCAACCAAATTTATTCCAGCATAAGTTTTGATGAACTAGAGTTCACTTCAGATACACAAAGTTTACATCCATTAGCCAGATGAATTTATATTAAAGCTGCAAATCATAGAAGAAGAAGAAGAAGAAGAAGAAGAAGAAGAAGAGGAGATTGGATTTATACCCCACCCTTCATTACCCAAGGGAGTCTCAGAGCGGCTTACAAACTCCTTTCCCTTCCCCTCCCCACAACAGACACCCTGTGAGGTACATGGGGCTGAGAGAGCTCTTGACAGAAACTGCTCTTTTTCAAGAACAGCTCTTATCAGAACTACGGCTTATCCAAGGTCATCCAGCCAGGTGCAAGTGGAGAAGTGGGAAATCAAACCCGGTTCTCCCAGATTAGAGTCCACACACTTAACCACTACACCAAACTGGTGTAGAAAAACAGAATGTCCTGGAAGACTAAAATGTTCACCTACCGGTTTCTGAATGCTGCAGTTTAAAAGTCAGATTTATGTCCACTAATTCTTCTGTAGACTGACTCCTCTTTCAAGAAGAAGAAGAGGAGGAGGAGATTGGATTTATACCCTGCCCTTCACTCGGTATCTCAGAGTGGCTTACATACTCCTTTCCCTTCCCTCCCCACAACAGACATCCTGTGAGGTAGGTGGGGTTGAGAGAGCTCTGACAGAAACTGCTGTTTTCAAGAACATCACTGATAGAACTATGGCTTGCCCAAGGTCATCCAGCAGCTGCGAGTGGAGGAGTGGGGAACTCAGTGACTGAAGAAACATATGCCTCTGTTCTTCTGTAGCCTTTAAAGCTTCAGTCAATCACCTTTGCTGGTACATACTAAGGCATTCGAATACCTCACTTGCCTTTGGCATTAACAAATACGCAGTCAGTCAGGCAAAGGAAAGAAAGACATCTCACATTCTTACTTTAAGAATACGGAGAACTGTAGTAGAGGTGGTGGTGGCAGTTGATTTTGAGATCACTCGTGCACAGTTGGCTTTTTAGTACAATTGACCATGTTCAAATGGTTCAAACTCCAATGAACAGAGGATTGGGTCCAGCCACCTTTTCCCCTGGTAAAAAAGCATGGAGGGAATCCCCTTTAACCGCCAAACAGGCTATGCTGGATATTAAGAAAAAGGCATGGACAAAAACCACGTGGGGTGGGCGCTGTAATAAGGATAGGGATTGGATGAGATTGAGTGACAAACCTGACTGGACCCAACCCAGCTTGTTGAATTTTTGCGTTGATTGCAAGTAGTACAAGTCAAATCAGCAGATGAATGACTGAAGCTTTAAAGACTACAGAAGAACAGAGGCATATGTTTCTTCAGTCACTAAGTTCCAATTCAGTGTGGCATAGGGCAGTTTTAAATTATTTCCATAGCCGTCTTCAGTAGGGTACCGAGCCACTCCCTGAACTAAGAGTGAATTGCTGGTACTTCAGATTAGGGTTCTTATGTGTCCAGCTTTAACTATATAGAGGCAGATTAGGCTGTAGCAGGAAATCTCCCACTGGCAATACCCCACTGCCTGCCAATGCTTGGTAGGCTGGCGGGGGGAGGGGAATGCAGAAAAAACAATAGTATCACATCTTTCCTTGGGCAAGTCCAGAAGTGATGTAACACAGTTATGGGATGCATTAGAGTTTCTGCTGAATCCTAGAGTGGTGTGACATCACCTCCTGGCCGAGAAGTGAAAACACAGTGTCAGTGCAACAGTGTTTTCTCTTAATTTCCCCCCACTGGCCTATTGACCAGCAGAGGGATCAGAGGGTTACTGGTGGGCTAGAAAATTAACTTACAACATTCTATAGAAACCATGTGAGGCAAATTAGGCTGAGAGAGAGCAACTGGCTCAGGGTGATCCTGCAAGCTTCCATGGCAGAGTAGACCAAGATGAGTAGCCATGTTAGTCTGTCTATAGCAGAAGAAAAGAGTAAGAGTTCAATAGCACCCTAAAAACTAACAAAATTTGTGGTAGGGTATGAGCTTTCACGAGTCACTGCTCACTTCTTCAGATACCCTATCTTCACATATCTTCATGTATCCACAATTTAGTTCAGCCTTCACACTGTAGAGCCTTTACATTAGCCTGTCTTAGGGCTCCCAAGTACTTACCGTGTGGGAGCAGGGGAAGCATGCTCCCTGGCCGGACCATTCCTCCCTGTAACGCACCATGCCGTTGCCAGGAAGTGAAGCCAGGCGATGCTCTGGCAATGGGGCTGAAAACTCGATGGTACCATCGAGTTTCCAGCCGCATCGCCAGAGCGTCGCCAAGTGTCACTTCCTGGCGACAGCATCGTGCGTGCGTCTTTCCTTCCCCCGGGGATGGTCCTGCCAGGACGTATCCGTCCCCCGCCAAAATACAGTAAGTTCTTGGCAAGCCTAGCCTGTCTAAATGTTTTCCCGTCAAAAGTGCACTTAAGTCAGTTTAATAAAATTCCCCTACATGAAAGGCTATGTTCTTGTCCTTCAAAATCTGTGGATTCAATATATCATATTATTTTTGACTGTCAACTTCACTCAGTCTTTTGCAAAGAATTGTTGTCGTCTTTATTTCCTCCTAATTATAGTTCCAATAAGGAAAAGGCTATTCAGTATTTGTTAAAGGAGCTCATCCTAATATTACAGCTATAGTGGCTGTTTTCTTGCTGAAGCAGCCAAAGTTACATCTATGCTCCTAAAAGAATTATTCATATTGTTTGCTATGCTTTAAATAACCACGTTGTGTTGTTGTATATCTATGTATCTTACTGTATCTTAATGTTATGCCATTAAAGGTATTTGACTTTGACTCATGAAAGTTCATACTCTGCTAGGCTTGCCAGCCCTCAGGTGGGGGTGGGGGATCCCCCACTTTTGTGGACTTGGGGCCACCACCAGCCAGCTGGCCGTCACGGGAAACCCCACCCCTAAAAGATGTCTCTTGGCAATGTTGTTGATGTGATGACAGCACTTCCAGAAGTCATATCATTATATTGGCGACGTTGGGGGCAATCTACTTTTTGGGCAAAACTCTATGGTTTGTAGCCATTTTTACCATAGAGTTTTGCAAAAAAAGTAGAACGTTGCCCTGATGTCACCAGCATGACAGCATCATTCCTACCCACCCCGGGATACCCCCAAATCCCCCCCACTGGCAGCAGGTAAGGACCTGGCAACCCTGTACCCTACCACATATTTTTTGTTAGTCTTTAAGGTGCTTCTGAACTCTTCTTTTCTATGGCAGAGTAGGGGATTCATCCTTGGGTCTCCCAGTCCTCATCTGACACAGTACCCCTCTACCATGCTGGCATGCATAGAACTCTGTGCACAGTGAATTTTAACAAGCTCCTGTAAAGAATCAGAAAAATCTGATAGCAGTGGTATGCTACAATCCACAGTGTGGGAGAACACTTCTACGTGCACTGTCAGCCTTCACAAAACCATCTCAGCTACAGCTGGCAGCCATCAAGAGCAGGGGCTACCATGCCAAAACTGGTCTTGAAAACAGGACCTGGGAATGTATGTTTTGCTGTAATGTATAAAAGCATGTCACCAATGATGAGATCCATGAATTCCAGATGGCCCCTGGAATTCATCCACAGCTCTGTAGAATCTCTTGTTTTGAATGGTTAACTACAATATACCATACAGTCCTATGACATCACAATGCAGGAACAAGAATTTATCAGAGTAAAAATAGATATTTGTAGCATTCTAAGGGCAATTTCATCCACAACACAGCTTTGCAACCTGCATTACAATAACAATTATCAGTAAGCTGAATTGTGGATCGGCAACTTGATTGCTATATCAAGAAAAGGTGTCAGCTCACGATCTTGCCTTACCCTTCATATACTACGTGATCTGCCAGTTTGGAATAGTGGTTAAGAGTGGCAGACTCTAATCTGGAGAACTGGGTTTGATTCCCCACTCCTCCACATGCAGCCACATGACCTTGGGTCAGTCACAGTTCTCTCAGAGCTGTTCTCTCAAGAGCAATTCTTGAAAGAGCTCTCTCAGCCCCACCTACCTCACATGGTATCTGTTGTGGGGAAAGGAAGGGAAGGAGATTGTAAACTGCTCTGAGACTCTGAGAGAAGGGCGGGGTATCAATCCAACTCTTCTTCTGTCCATCTGTGGTTGCTTTTTTTGCACATATTGGTGACACGTACTGTGTTCCTAACCATATAAAAACTATTCCAGAGAAAGGTGACTTGATGATAGCACAGGTGCTAGTCAATAGGCATCAGCCATAGTTCATTGTCCCCCCCTCCCGCAATTCAAACTGAGCTCTGATGAAAATCTACAGAACCATTTTAACTGTTCATGCATTTGGAGAACAACAGCAATGTTATCATACCACCTTCACCACTTTTAAAGCATTA
The DNA here is from genome assembly GCA_029375565.1 of Gekko gecko. Lineage (NCBI taxonomy): Eukaryota > Metazoa > Chordata > Lepidosauria > Squamata > Gekkonidae > Gekko > Gekko gecko. The sequence continues at coordinate 47,961,901 of JAPDNY010000004.1, forward strand.
TATCTTACACACATTCAAACAAACCATATTTCAGGCTCCCCCCATCCTCCTGGGTCAAGTCACAGCTGACTTATGATGACCCCATAGGCTTTTCAAGTCAAGAGATGTTCAGAAGTGGTTTGTCATTGACTGCCTCTGCATAGCGACCCTGGTGGTCTCCCATCCAAATACTGACCAGGGCCAACCCTGCTTAGCTTCCAAGATCTGATGAGACTGGGCTAACCTGGGCTATCCAGGTCAGGGGATATTTCAGGCTACATAAGAAGAGCCCTGCTGGATCAGACCCACAGCCGGCTCGCCCACTAGGCAAGCTAGGCACTCGCCTAGAGCGCACCGGCAGCAGAGGCACCAAATTGCGCCCCCCCTGCGAAAAGCCCCCTCCCTGCCGCCTCCGCACCGCCACCAGTGAAGAGCACCTGATGGGGCGCAGGAGGCGGCGGCGGAGCTTGCCCGCCCTCCCCCCTCGGGAAGCTGGCGCTGGGAGGGAAGGGGCTGGGATTAGAGCCCCTGCCTCTTCCCTGGCTTTCCTGGGCACCCCACAGCTGCGAAGCGCCCAGGAAATCCAGCGCTCCGAGCCTCGAGGGAAGGGGTGGGGGTTAGAACCCACCACCGCCCCCCCCTGGTCTTCAGGCCCACCGGGAGGTTGGCATCTCCGGTGGGGTGGGCGCCACAGGCTGGCCTGCCTAGGGTGCCCAGACACCTGGGGCCAGCCCTGATCAGGCCAATGGTCCATCTAGTTCAGCAACCTATCTCACACAATGGCAACCAGTTCTTCTGGATGTCCAACAACAGGACATAGAGGCCAAGGCCTTCCCCTGATGTTGCTTCTTTGCTCTGGGATTCAGAAGCTTAGTGTGTCTGAACATGGAGACTCCCCTTAGTCACCATGAATCTATCTAATCCCCTTTTAAAGCTGTTTATCCTTGTGGCCATCGTGTGGTTATTCCTCAATAATTCCTGTATCTCTGATTTCTTTATGGTATAAAAAACCCTACAACAATTACACTTAAAATGCATTACTCTCTAGGCATAGATCTTTGAACCTGTCTTGACTGAAGATTCTTTCTCCTCATGCTCTGAAACAGCAACTCTGCCAGCTGCCTCCATGTATTTACATGACCTGCCAGAAACGTACCTTGTCAGGGAGCCAGCACTGAGAAAAGATTCTGATCTTCAGCTGCATCAGAATGTGGAAACTTTACCTGCACAAGAGGCTTCATTCTTAATCAAAAAATATCTTGACATGAAATATCCAAGAATAAAGGGCAAAAAAAAAGCAAAGCAACTTACTATTCAAGTCCCCCTAGACCCATACCACCAACAAAGGCAGACCCACAGAAACGTTTCCTGTGTTGCTTGGAGCTGAAACTAATATTCACAGCAAAGTTCTGACTTGGCGCAGTTCACAGGTCTGGATGGCACACAGATTTGCCTCCTGCTCAAGCAAAATGAGACTGGATTAGCTTTGTGCCACCCACTGCCAATATTTTTTTAATGGCAATAGATCTTGCTGGGAGACTCTGGGGTGAGGTTAGCTGCAAACTCTGTAGCATTAACGTGCACTCCAGAGTGCAGAGCTTAATTTTGTCCTTGGCAGCTGTACCTTTCTTTATTAATATGGAGCCACACTTATGCCTCCAGACAGTCGTGTCCCCCCACACCGCCACTGCCCATTTCTAGTTAACTCATATCTAAGCCTTAAAGAAGACAACTTGTTCCATGAGTGGAATCATTAGGTGTAAATATTTCTCATATCCCTCCTGGTGCCAATACCATCATTAAGCTTGTCTTGCTGGAGCCATGCACATAGCACATTGTAACGCCTGCCTTTCAATCTCTTTTCTGGCTTTTGAGCTCATTTTTCATCTGATTCGAGAGTGTTGCTAGTTTTAGCACTTTGGGCATGGCCATGGAGATCGTTGGTATTCCTCAATTAAGTCCATAAATTAAAAACCCAGCATACTACCCAAATGAATTGTAATTTTACAAACGTTAGATATAATTGAAAATAAGCTTCAGTGTAAATATATGATGAGCTCTTACTGTAGACTAGAGAAAGTTCCTTTGGCTTCTTTCAACCTAAGGAGCTTTCCTCCAACTTAAGTGGCTCTTCCATTGGAGGATAGTTGGGTGAAGGCTCCTTAGATTGAATTGCTTAGCAGTATGGTAAGACACAGGCCATTGTTATACCCATGCTAAGTTAAGCAAAGGGGCCCCTTCAGGGTGCATAGCATTTTTGGGTGAAGAGTTGCATCACAAGAAGAGGATAGGTCCTGCATTAATCTAACCCCCTTTTAAGCCCATCGATGTTCATGGCCATCACCACAGCCACTGGCTGTGAATTCCACAATTTAATTACTCATTGAGTAAAGAATCATTTCCTTTTTGTCCACCCTGAATATATTGCCCATTGGTTTCTTTGGGTGCTTCTGAGTTCAATGGGGCATGCAACCACATTTGGTGCATACCAGGCATTCCACATCCCTTGTTGCCACTGCTGCCAAACACTTACATCATTCTGTATTGAATGTAAATCTGAGTACATGGTAGCAGAAAGAACTAGAGTCAGAGTCTCACTGAAACTCTCAGCTTCAGATGGATGAGTGTTGCCCTGATGGTATCACTTACAACAGATGAAGCTGAAATGTACACTTGGGGGAATAACAATAAGGGAGTGTGGAGTCAGGCTGAAGTATGTGGAATGAAGGATAGCAACACTGGTGATAGCAATGCTTCTTATTTACTCAGGAACCCCTAAGAAATAGCACAGCATGTTGGAAGCTCCAGATGCGCAAACCTCTCCTAAGATCAGGAAACTGCAAGGGCCCCTTATGTCCATGTGAACCTGCTGGTGACCTGCTGATCCTGCCCTGGTCTGTGTGTCTGCATCAAGAGAAACAGGACAGGTAAGCACCTGGAGCAGAGCAAAAATGTAATTGAGGGGACTCTACTCAGTAGCAGAGTGCACAGTTTGCATGTAGCAGATCCCAGGTCCAACCCCTGGCATTTCCAATTAAAAGCCTGACACATTGCCAGACCAAATATTCCTGCACTAGCTGGATTTATGGTCTGACTCATATAAGGAAATTTTGTATGTTCAAATGCACACTATACCATGGGGTATACTAATAAGTAGCAGAGAGTTGACTGTGATTAGGGAACTTTTGGGGTTTCCTATGTAAGAAACAACGTCAGAGTATTTGTCAGCATTAAGTTCTGACCTGTAAGAATTTTCCACATGTTATGACCGCTGACCGCCACTAGGCACCAGCGAATAACCACCGAGCTTAACTCTCTAGGAACAATAGGGACTAGGCTCCTGGACTTTCCTTTGGGGAACCAATAGAGACTTTGGCGGGAAGTTTAAACTTATCAATAGGATCTAGGGGTGTTCCTAGGTGCTGTATATAGTTGGCCACCCGACTGGTATTCGGGGTTCTAGTTGTGTACCAGTAAACTATGCTGATCACTACAACTGTGTCTGTGGTTTCTACATGCGTCTAACCCACTACACGACACCCCATAAAAAGATTCCAAATCCCATTCTGTTTCTAATTAAACATATATTTTAACTAGAAATGCAATTCCATTTACATGCTTAAAGGCCTGTGGCTGGGACTGACACCTCCTTTTTTGTCAAGATGTTATTGGTCCCCTTTTGTCTGAGGATTGGATTGATTGGATTTGTTGAGCTGGAGCACAGAAATGAGAGCCAGTGTGGTATCACAGTTAAAGTGTCAGACTGGGATCTGGGAAACCCAGGTTCGAATTCCGACTCTGCCATGGAAGCTAGCTGGGTGACCTTTGGCCAGTCACACACTCTCAACCTAATATACTGCACAGGGTGGTTGCGAAGATAAAATGGAGGAGAACAGAATGATGCAAGCTGTTTGGGGTCCCCAGTGGGGAGACGGGCAAGATATCAATAAAATAAATAAATAACAAATAAAAAGATCTGCATCCTTCAAAGATACTTGGTGTTCTTAGGATCAATGGTTATACTGGAAATAGCTGGATGGTTCCTGTTTGTATATATAAATGTGATTAATATAATGTAATATAAAGTCATTTTTATGACAGTGACCAAATCTCAACTGATGGTATATAGAACTTTTTTGGGGGAGGGGAATAAGTCTACATCCACTGAAACTGGAAAAAATAAAAAGGACAGAAGAAAAAAGGCTGTGGCTTCCCTTTAAAAAACACTGATATGTAACCTTTAATAAACAAATAGCAATCTCACAAAGTCAATAAAATATTTCCAAACCCCCCACTAATTATGTTAAACTATAACAAAGGACCAGATATGTTTCAACAAAGTCTTCATTTGTGATCACAAACAACCATAAAATTAATTTACAAAGAATATGTTTATACACGCACACACACAGAGGCATCTTGTAGCCACAACAATTCCTTAAAAACAACACCCACAAAATAAAATTTCAGATCTGCTGGTAAACTATAGCTGTCCTATTAACCAGCGAATCCAATTCAAGATCCATTTTCAATCACTGCAAAAATAAATTCTTTATAATTTAAAAATATTTTATCTTTTATTCTAACATAGTGTTTTTATACACTTTGTGAGGTTTCCGTTTATATATTAAAGCTTATATATCACTGCCTTTAAAGAGTTCAGCTAATGGGGGGGGGGGCTTCTGTACAACTTATTCCACACAATTCTCTTTTACAAATATTGATTATAGACTTTAAAACCAAAATATAATGGACATAAATCTAACCAAAGTTGCTTAACTCTCTTCCATTGAAATCAATGACATTTCCAGCTGCTTAGTTTTGGTTCAACTAATTGTTTTGCATTCATTTCTCATTATTACCAGTTTACACTCATCTCAGTAACTATGGTCCCGATCAGACGGCTCTTTAGATCCGTGCCAGGCATGAGTGCCTGGTGGATTTAAAGGTAATGACCAGACAGGAAGATCTGAGAAACGTGTCTCTTCCTTGAGCATCCTGTTTTGCCATGCTTCAGAGCTGTACTTAAAAGATAATAGTTAAAATCGGGAGTTTTCGGTTCCCAATGGGCTTCCCCTGTCTGATCATTCCAGCATGCAACCCTCCCGAGTGGCCGCCATTTAAAAAAATTCTAAGCGATATGCGCATAAACACGTAAACACACGACAGCCACAGAGCTCCGCTCAAACGTTCTGGACAATTTCATGTTTCTGAATGGCCAGTGAATTTTATGAACTGCTTTAATTAAAAAGGTACCTAGAGGGAGGTACCACTCGTGATGCTTTAACCATTCAATTCCACGCATGCATGGAAAAACAAATACATGTTGAGATGCAGATGCCCATGCGCAAACAGATTTATTTTTTTTAAACCAACCGCACGGCTCCTTCAGGTGGATGCTGTCTAGACAATCCACCGTGGAGTATGCGCACAGTAAGGGGAGCTGTCTGGTCATGCAACGCTGGATAAAAAAGATCTGGATCAAATTAGAGCCAGGCCAATGGCGGATTTAGCTGCCCGTTTGAATGCACCCTATGAGAGTTAGGAACTAGGGCTGGCATTTGTCTTCATGCACATACACACAAATACACACATACCCTCTCTTCCTGATTGGCTTTCTCTTGCAGCAGTAGCAAAAGGAGGAAGCACCTCCCAAGACGTTGTGGAGCATGCACATTGCCAACAGGTTCCCAGAGTGCCATCTTAGAGGATGTTGCAAATCTGGGGATTTAGATACCATCTGACACTTCTTTATTGATAGCAACAAATGCAATTTGGCCTGTGACAAATGGATCACAATCGATATCCAAAATGGAGTTCTGTTGCAAAACAAGAGGTTGTAGGTAAGTTACTAGCAGATACCAATCCAAATGTGACTCTTGCAGTTGCAACATTTTTGTCTTTGGCATTTAATGGCATTAATTTTTAATATAAAACTTAGTGTCTCTTACATTGCCTGAATATTAATAATCCCTGTTGAGTAGCCTTGAATAAGATTCTGAATAGGCCTGTTTAGTATTGGCCTGTTTAGTATTGCCCTCTTGGATCTGCTTTCCTTGTTCTTATCACCACAAGGGGATGATAAGATTAGTAGTGTGATCCAGAGTTAACTTACAACCTGAAGTCCAAAAAATAGTCTTACAAGCATACAACTCTGTTTAGGTTTGTACCATAGGGTTCATTTTTAAAGAAAACTTATTAAAAATGTACTGCTGCAGAAGTTCCACACTGTTAATGATTGGGCCAATATTTAAAATGAAAAAACAAATAAACCTGGGATTTCTGAAAACAAAAAGAAATAGAACTTGTGGGAAGTGGACAAGAGCATCTCTTGTGTGTGTAAAGTGCCATCAAATTGCAGCCAATTTATGGCAACCCCAGCAAGGGGCTTTCAGGGCAAGTGAAAAGCAGAGGTGGTTCGCCATTACCTTCCTCTGCAGAGTCTTCCTCAGAAGTTTCCCAACCAAATACTAACCAGGGCTGACCTTGCTCAGCATCCAAGATTTGACAAGATCAGGCTGTACCATGGCACCTTCCCTCCCAGGGGCATCTCTTAGGCCTACACATTTCCATCTCAGCCTTCTTACACTAGCACTCTTCTCTGTGTCTGTTGGCTGCTAAAATACTGTGCTTTAAAATATGATGGAAATAAGCTAGTATTTATTCAGTTTGGCATCTCCAGTCATTCTCTTTTCTCTCCCCTTGTCTCTAATCCAAGCTTAATGCCTTCCAGATGAGGTGCTAGCAGCTGCTAATTGCATTTGGATCCATCTTGGTTTGTGCCTCAGTCAGTGAGGCACCTCACTAATGGATCTGAGCTTTGGCAGCAGTCCTGGGACTAGTGTCAAAGAAAACAGATGAGATGCAAAGAAGAGAGGGAGGAGGAGAGAGTTCGAGAAAGAAAACTATCACCGCCAGAATCAGAATCCTGATAAGGTTTGTGGCTCTCCCAAGTGAAACTGTATGTGTGGGATTTCAGACAGCACAACTTCATTCCTTTCTCCAGGCAGAAATCCGACACCTGCCCCGGCTGGCCCTCCATGGTTCTTTCCGATCCCTTGGCAGGGAGTTGCATTGCTCTGAGGGAGGCTCATGTTCTAAGGCTGACAGCCACGCTGAGCTATAACACACCTGGGCTTTATGAACACTGGTCCCATGCAGGGCCTCTGCTGGCTTGAACTACTGGAGATAATTTTCTTGGAACTCAGCTTTAAAAAGAGGCCTTTTTGAGGAGGGGGAAAGCTGCAAACCTGAGCCGAGAGCAGTTTTTGTTTTTATCAATTGCTTGCATTCATCGCTCTGTGTTGCAAACACTGCAGCCAAAGGTAAACCAGGTTGCCCCAAGTGGGGGTCTAAATTCTGGTAAGGAAGGAAAAACAGGAAGAGGAGCCAGGAAAGCAACAGACACACGGGAAGGAAGGAAGATTTGCTAAGGGTGAAAAGGGAATGAATGATGGAGGGGAAACTGACCTGTGCTCACTCTTGCAAATCAGGTATGCAATGGAAAAATAGCATGTCTCACGTATCCCTTTTTACCAGAAAGGAAGACTAGGGTTTCCCCCCCCTGCATATGCCATTAAGAAAAAGATGGAGTTGTTTTATATTCACAGACAACTCAGAGTTAGGTACAGCAAGCCAGAAAAACTTTTGTGGATAACATTTTTTAGGGGGATCATCATACTTTCAGAGTTGCCGTCCTTTTGGGTAAATACTGTACACAGATGTCAATAAGACAGAAAATCTTTTTGACACACACTAGCAAACTCCTTATAACATATACTGTTTTGTGTTGAGTTCAATATGGAAATGATCTAACAAAAACATTTCTGTGAATATGTAACAGAACTTGAGAAATGGCTATAGCAGAAATCAGGTGCCCGGGAGATGCCGGATCTCAGCTGCTGAGTGTTCTCCATCTATGAAGTATTGACATTTACCATGAGGATCATGAAAGTTGCTGTAGCCAAAAGACATACGAGCTGCTGGCCTATATGCCCTATTGCTTGTGCAAATGGAAGACACTTGTGAATGAAGGAAGGACACAAACATAATATCTGAGTAATTCCTAAATTATCACCATATTTAAGGATGGGAACAAATCTTCCCCACATTTGATTGCCTAGTGATCCAATCTTTTTGTCTTCTGTTCCTCTGTAATGCAAACCTAATTTGTTCCATACCAACGGCTTGCTCAGGGGGTCCTTGAATTGCGCAGGAACTGCTTAGTGTGAGGCAGCTCATTTACTCCAGCTGTTTGCATGCTGAATCTAGAATCTCAATGTGGTGAGTTAATTTGTGGGAAGGATTGTGTATGCTGTGGGTGTACATTAATAATAGCCCAGAAGAAGGAAGAGAAGTTGTAGAGCATATGTTTGCCAGCAGGAGGTCCCAGATTCAGTAAGTGGCATCTCTAGTGAAATGGCGTTCGGTGGAAATGGGCTTTTCCAAAGACCTTGGAGAACCACTGAGTCAGCAAGGACAATAACAGGCTGATGGACCAATGGGTTTGATTCATATTCTCAGACAGAGAAGTTGTCACATGCCCAAAGTGCTGTTTTCTGCATATATTCCGCAAAATCTTGCAAAGTATCAGAATAGCAATATCACTAGTTGGGTCACTGTCTCCTCCTTATTAAAAATGAGGTAACCACTTTGCTATTTTCTGATGCCCACTATATACATCTGAAGGTCTCACAGCTAACCAACGGGATCTAACATTTCTTGCAGATATTCTTGGAAGCAAAGCAAATGTTATGGTGGTAGATCTGTGACTGGATCTTCCCCATATTTTTAAAAGGGGATTTGGATGGGGCTGTGATGTGGGCAGAGAATGGGTGTAAGTCTGCTCTCCCCTTAAATGGCTTTGCTGATCAAAATCAAGTTAATTCTGGAAGGTGGGGGTGGCACCTGAGGGGAGGGGAGCTCAATTTTGATCTTTGATTTTGACCATCAGACTTCACATTAGAAATACAGGGGATCTTCCAGTGTGCTCTGGGAGACTGTTCCATAGCATTGTAGGGGCTACCAAAAATGCTTGGGATGATCATTCATTGTTCCTCCTCTTATAGAGACTGGATGCTCTAGAAGACATAGTTGTCCAATACAATCAAATCTTGATTTAGAAACTGGCACAGACAAACTCCCCAGAACAGTTCTGGATTCACTAAATGGAGACTCAGATGCCTGCACAAACATCTCTGAAGGCAAATGTGACTTTGCCCTCATTTACAAATGTGAAATCATGTATGACTTTCATCAGCTGGTCAAGGGCCACACTGAACCAGTTTGAAAGAGAATGGAAGTATTTTCCAGCTGGTATCCCATCCATGGGACTGCTTGCTTAATGGAGACTAAAGCTGCAGTTCTATGCACACACCTACCTGGGAGAAAAATCCTAGGCTTCACTAGGGCATTTATCAAAGTAAACATGTTAGTTATCATAACCCTGCACTTCTGTTTGCAGTAGAAGTCTTTGACTGAGAGACAGCATATAGCCTTTTAAAATGAATAAATACATGCTATCAGGATTAGACAAAATGAAAATTTAAAGGCATCCTGGCAGAAGAACTTCAAATCATCATTGTAGGGATTGGGTGGGGATGGAATAAAAAAAATAGTTTTATTTACTTAAAACAGACAAGCGAATGGAGTCTTATATATGTGACCACCTCTAATGGGGACTAAAACAAAAAAAGGTCCCAGCATCAATGGTGGTAGGTTGACAATTGTGATTCTTGCTGAATCCAAGCAACCTGTTCAGCCTAAATCACAGTGTCTGGGGTTGGTGCCTCCACCCCCACATTTACCCTAGGGGGTTGCAAACCCCACCAAAGGCACACTGCTCCAGAAAGCATTGAAGCTGGGGAAGTTGTCTGCCTGGATGCAGCAGGGCATGGCCTTGACCAAGTCTCCTCAGGAGTCAACCAGCTTGAAAGAGCCCACCCAGCTCAGCAGCAGAAGCCAACCCAGCCCAGTTTCTACCAAAGGGGACCCAGGCATTGAGATCCAGGAGAACTCTGCCAGGAAGCAGGGACAGTGGGCAGCACTGACCTTCTCAGAAGAGGTTGGGTGAGGCAGCCAGCTCTTTTAAAAAGTTTCAGGGGAAGGGCCAGGGAGTTCACCAGTCCAAGGCAGGTATCCATTGACCCAGGGTCTTTTCACTCCCCAGGACTGGGCTGGGGAGAGAGAATTGGCTGAGCCCAGGAGCAGTCTGGGAGGAAGAGCCAGACTCATTCCCCAGCAGGTGAGAATAGGTATATGGCAGAACAGTGTGGGGAAACTGAGTGAAAAGAAATCCCCTCCTCTTGCTCTGTTCTGAGGCTCTATCTTGAGGCACTTGCTCAAAAAAAGCAACCCTGGAGAGTGAGACAGCTCTGGACTCAGACCCAGCTCCAGCGGATCCTGACACACAACTTTTGTATAATCCTCCTGTGTCTCTGCTAACAGCAAAGCCACTCCACACATGATTCCATGAGCCCCAGTTCAACAGACAAGCTTTGCCTAGATGGGGCCAACAGAAACTTGTCAAAACTCTTGGCTGAAAAAAATAGTTCTTTCATCAACTTTGCAGTTATTGCCAGAGCTCAGAGGGAGTTTCCACTAGACTATGATTCATTTACTGAATGAAATCTGATCTTGGCCAGTGAGGAACGAAAGAAGTAGAGGCAGACAGAGACACCACAGAATTTTGTTTCAGACAGAGGTCAGGAACAGAGAAGGAGCGGCCAGGACTAAGCAGAACAGCAAAAGGGGGCTGGTTTTCAGGACAGAGGGATCTTCAATGGACTATGAGTAAGCCACCGGGTTCATGAAGAGATGACAAAACTAGCCACAGTCTTTGAGCTCTTCTCCGTGTGTATAAATGGAGTTCAGTGTCTCTTAAGCATGTTGAAGAGCCATACTTTTCTACTTAAACATCTTTTTCCTTTCAGTACTTTGACTTATTCTTGGATGTCTGAATATTTTGAATAAATACACCACCCAGGTGTTGGTTGCAGCACAGAAAATATTGGGTTTGAAAATGTTTTATGTTTTTCCAGGAACAAAGAGCCAAGCATTTTCTTCTCTGTTGTGCAGTGGTGAGGGAAATGCATAGCAAGTTGGCAAGAAATGAAGTATGAATGTTTATGTCTGTGTTTTGACTACCCAAACTGCCTGAGTGGCATTAAATCTTTGTAAGTTTTTAACACAATTTTTGTTTTTTGCTGTGAACTAAGTAAAGGAACAAAATGGTTTAGAATCAAAGGTTTCAATATAGGAGGCTGGCCATAATGCAGTGGTACTCGCTCCATGGCTTATGGAAAGCCACATTTGCACTTTCCATCAACCAAAAGAGCCACGTTTACTTCCACTGCCTGGCATGAGGACTGAACCTCAGAAAGTCTTACAGCTTACCCATCCCTCTGGTGGTGGCTGTTTCAAGGTGGAACTCACCTGCCAACCACAAGCCCCATAAGACAAGGGCCCTGTCCACTTTCCTGAAACATGGAACATGTGCCACATTAGGGAACAGTACTCAGAAGAGCCATGCGTGACATGTCAAAGAGCCACATGTGGTGTTTGAGCCACTAAGTGAATATCACTGCTGTAATGTATTTGTTGGTGATCACCTAAAGTACCAAGCGCGCGCACACACACACATGGACACACTTCAGGAGCCAAAATGTCAGATTATGTTTGATCATGGGTCTCCTGTGCAACATGTTTTGACCTGCAAACAAAGGCCAAGAAACATACTGAAGCCACTGAAGTGAGTAGAGATGGGGCAGAGTTAAGAAGCGAAGGACAAATTGAGACTGAATTGGTGCAAGGAGAACAGAGCAAAGATGGTCTTTAAAGGGCTGCAGGCCAGACTTTGAGCTCTGACATTTAGATGAGATACATAAATGGTTAGTAATTCCCAAGAGAGGGCAGTCTTTCAGTGGATCAGTCTTCTTCCTAACTTTGGTCCCAGTGTCAGGCAATGTAATTAACTCCTTTAGACTGAGACATGTTGCAAAACTAGATGAAACGTCCATTCCTAATCAGAATCAGGCCACTGCAATGCAGCTGAAAAGAGTTCCCAGGGGGGAACTCACGCCTTAAAATACCAGTACATGCCCAGGGTGAACTCAGGGATGCATGTCTTGTCTAGTTTGGCCCCTCAGAATCACACTCAACAGGGTGGCAGTTGTTTCCCCATGATGCAGTCCTGTCCCTTTTGAGACCAAAAACCATAGATCAGCTTTGCTCATAAGGTCTGTGAAGGAACAGACTTACAAGCCTCTTGGCTCTGGGAAATTGGCTCTACATTTGCATTACCATTTGAAAACTTCATCTAGCTGCCCTATCTCTTGCTTTGCCACTACAAGCTAGCATGGGGGTGTTCAATTGCACTATCTAACTTTTGATCTTACCCACTGCCCCTCCTCTTTACTGATTAGGTGTGACATTTTTACAGAGATCAGTCTTTGAACACTCAAAATATAAGAAGTTTAACAAAAGGAAAAGAGTACACAGAGTCTGTTCAAGCATCAGGCTTAGCAAGCATACAAAGAAAAGGTGAAAGATGAAAAGATAAAAAAACACAATTGTTTCATCCTGCACTTGGTACTTATCCTAAACAATATTTAGCTATGATAGGCTAGTAATTCTGGAAGCTGCAACATTTAAAAGTTTATTTATTTATTATTTATTGCATTTATATTCTGTCCATCCCATAAACGGGTTCAGGGCGGTTTACAATAGTTAGATAAATACAATAAAATTTTAAACACATTAAAACATAAAAAAATCAATAATCATGCTTGCTGTAGGGAGATCTGTCCCACTGATGCAGCTAGGTATGGCCGGTTATCAGTGGGTGGGAGACCACAGCCTCAGGGGGGCCATATGTGGATGCCCACTGGCTCAGCCAAACGCCTGGCAGAACAGCTCTGTCTTACAGGCCCTGTGGAATTGAATAAGATCCTGCAGGGCCCTGATCTCAGTTGGGAGCATGTTCTACCAGGTGGGGACCAGGGAAGAAAAAGCCCTGGCTCTGGCTGAAGCTAGGTAGAGGTCCTTTGAGCCAGGAATCACCAGGAGTTGTTGACTATCAGAGCATAACACTCTCCAAGGCATATATGGGAAGAGGTGGTCCCTTAGGTTTGTTGTGTTGTAAAGTATTCAAAAGTATTTAATTACTCAGAGTATCGATGGATCTTGCTCTGTTGGAAAGAAGAGATTTCTTTGCATTATAAAAACCTTTCTTTCTAAAGGTAAAAGATATACAGGAAACCTACAAATAAACCAAACATCTAAGAGCTACATTTCTAAGCTGCTTACAGTTCAAGTCATGGCTACTCACTACACACAGACAAAGGAGAAGCTGTGCTTCTTCTTGACCCCTAGAAAGGAAGTCACCTGAAACAAACCACCAATCTGTATCACAATAGAAGTTACTTTTCCCAGGCTAAATCCCCACTGGCTCTGTCTCAGTTAACCCTTCCAGGTAAGTCTAGACAATAGCAATACTAGGTAAACAAGTTAACCCTAGAATGACTGGATTGTCAGACCTTGTAAACACATACATTTCCAACATGTTGGTCCCAGGCCATATAAGGCTTTGAAGGTAATTACCAACACCTTGAAGCAGATCCAGTACTTAACTGGCAACCAGTTCAGCTGACAAAACACATGCCGAACATAAGTCCACACAGGTGTTGATGTCAGCAGGCACGCCACTGCATTTTGTACCAGCTGTAATTTCCAGATCAGCTTTAAGGGTAAGCCTGTGTAGAGCGAGTTACAGTAATCAAGCCTGGAAGTGACCATTGCATGGGTCACTGTAGCTAAGTCCCAGGGGTAGAGATAGGGCTTCAGTAGCCTGATCTGCCTAAGATGGAAAAATGCAAATCTGGTGACTGCAGCAACCTGGGCCTCCATAGATAAGGAGGTATCCAGTTTTCTCAGGTAAACACTTGGGCATTCATGGCTTTAGCCTCCTTGGTAAGGGTAAGAAGCTGACAGATGAGAGCTTCTTCTCCCTGTCCTGACAAAGTCCCCTAGGGTTGTTATTTCAAATTTTTACCGAGCAATCTCCAGCATGGACTTCTGTGCTATTCAATATGTGTGTGAAGAAGGCATGGATGCTCAGGAGCCAGTTTGGTGTTGTGGTTAAGAGTGGTGGACTCTAATCTGGAGAACTGGGTTTGATTCCCCACTCCTCCACATGCAACTTCTGAATGACCTTGGGTCAGTCACAGTTTTCTCAGAGCTGTTCTCTCATGAGCAGTTATCAGAAGAGCTCTCTCAGCCCCACCTACCTCAACAGGGTGTCTGTTGTGGAGAGAAGAAGAGAAAGGAGATTGCAAGCCACTCTGAGTGAAGAGTGGGGTGTCTCTTCTTCTTCTCTATAGCAAGTTGGCAAGAAAGTCTTGATTTACCACACCTTTTAGGAATTGTGGTATTTAGGAAATGTGTGAAAGGTGTAACCATAATCTAAATCAAAGATGTTTGCCCTCTATAAATTCAAGGGTGGAGATAAAATTATAGGGCTTCATGGAATGATTGTGCTATGAGTTGAATGAACCTTGTCTTCTCCATATCTTCTGTAGCCTTTCTTATATGAGCCTTTCTGCTTTCTCAAATGGCCACTCAGTTACATTATATTTGAGGGTTTTGAACCAACGAACTTCTGCATCAAAATCTCCTTCATATAATTTATTTTACCTCTGAGAGATCACTTCTCCTCTTCATTGTTGAGACCTTGTGATTTGGCTGAGATGCTTGTTGGAGATTACTCCAAGTTCCTCGAAAATAAGTGCCTGATTTATTATGCCCTTGTTTCAGTAACAAAAGACTTGTGGGAAAATCATCTGCTCTTGTAGGTGGTAATTTTCTTTTCTCCCCTCCCCCTTCATCTTCTGTATGATCACAACCTTCCTTCAGCATCAGTTATTACGAGCCTGGGTTGGAATAGTATCCCCAAATTTATTTCTAGCAAGGCCACCAGTGTTTTAAAAGCTGCACTAAGCAGAAATTTAAAACATGAGGATTTCCTCAATGTGTCAGTACAGCAGGGCAAATGGGCATAAATGCCCACAAATAAATAAATAGTTATTCTTTAAAATATTTTAAATATGGAAAGGGAAGGAAAGGAACTTGGGCAGAGAAATGAACAGCAGAGCCAAAAGGAGGAGACATTCAAAGGTTCTAAGGGGACTGTCAAGGTTTCAATTTTGTTTCTTTTTGTTTTACTTTACTGTTCACCTTGCCATGCCTTAGAGGGGAGGGAATTCCTGAGGGGAGTGTGCGTGGGTTGAGTGCTTGTCCTCAAGTTGCACCCCTCAGCCTGTTCTCATGGGATTTAGCCTTGGAGACTCTTTTGCTAGGCTGGAGTAGATAAGACACCATATATCTGTCAGGTTTGTCACAGAAACACTAGTGGCCGAATGCTGATGGATGCATGGGGTGTGGGGGTGCATTGGGTTTTACCTATAACCTCTGAATTTCATGTGCTTTCCTCAGTCTCGACAAAGAACCAGTTCCTATAAGTAAGCATATCTCTAATAAAGCATCAGTGCCAAAAGTGTAGAGGAGAGTGTATTAACTGGGGATCTGACAGGGACCTAGTGATGAGGACCAGTCCCACTTTCAGCACTGGCTTCTTTGTTTCATAATTCACATTTTGGAAGTTTATGAATAAACTCATGCACTGTCTGATTCAACCGAAAACTGCGAACAAGTTCTCAGTTTGTTTCACAGGCAAAGCACATGCAGTTCTAGTTCAGACTCCTGCAGTTCCTCATAATCCCTGTAGCAAATAAAAAACAGAGTGCAGTCCCCCCACTTCCTTCCAAATCTTCTGACTCATCCTTCCAAGCCTTGCCCATCCTATTCAGTACAAAATGGAGAGCTCTGTGGTTTGTGTGCTACTCTGACTGTCATGCTGATAGCTCTATTGGCTAGCTACCATTTCAGTGTATCTGGGTGAACCATTTTGTTTCCTTGTGCTCCTCCCTTATGTATTTTAAACTTTGCCATGGTCCAGGATGCCCTTGTCTCCTCATCTCGGTTGTCAACCTCCAAGTAGGGCCTGAAGACCCTCTGGAATTGCAACATGTCCAGACAACACAGAGATAGGTTTCCCTTGGATAAAATAGCTGCTTTGGAGGGTGCTCTCTATGGCATTATACCACACTTAGGTTCCTCCCCTGCACAAACCCCACCCTCCCCAGGCTCTACATCCAAATCTCCAGGAATTTCCCAACCTGCAGTTGGTAACCCTTCTCTATCTCTGATAATCTGTTCCAAATCTGGGAGCAAAGTGAACACAAGTTGTTGAGCTGTATGTAACTGGGAAGTGTATAACTCACTACCTTATACTGGAGAAGCTCAAGTAGGGCAGAATTTAAGACACCCCCTCCCCCCAACACACTGGAAGTGAAAACAGCATGAAGTAAAGAATGAGGAAATGCAAAAGTGAACTCTGCAGCAGAAATGGTTTAGTTCAATTCCCTTGTAGGACTGTAAATTATGATGGAAACCATACATGAGCAGCATAGTGTTTCTCAGTGGTGCTCTGGAGGTATATAAAAATACTCAGCATAGAGAAGTTATGTGAGGCCAGTTAAGGGGCAAACAATCCCTTTGTAAGTACAAATTCAACACATCGAGTTTTTGCACTGAAAATATAACTAAGCTGAATCCCACCCCCAGTTGTCACCTTTTGTGCAGTCACATATTCCGCTTTTCTCTAACACAATTAGCAAGCCAAAATTTCATTCACAGAAATATATCAAAGACAGACCAAGAAAAAAAATATCTGTCCATTCCCTTTACAATCTTTGTAGGCCCTGTTTATCTGCAAATTTAATCTTTCTATGGAACCTGAGCAGGGAAAAAATGGGAAACCCCTAAACACGTACACACTATTACTTTTCACCTCTCAAAGAGATTCAGTTTGTCAGCTATAGAAATTGTAGTATATTTGATACCAGTTCCCCTAATCAACTAAATATACTTCTCTATATTTAAAAACAGATAGACCTAGGGCTATTTTACACGTAGGTGCAAATGCGGGGGAAGTGTAGTGGTTAGAGTATTGGAATAGGAGACCCAAGTTTAAAACCCCACTCTATCATGGACGCTTCCTTGATAAGAGTTGCCCGACCTCCTGCCCTTCCACAGACTCCTCTTGTTCATACTGCCACTCACTGCAGTGAGAGAGAAAAAAATGGTGTTCTGTGCACTATGATGTCACTTCCAGGGAAAAACCTGGAAATGATACTGGGTAGCTTTAGAATCTCCTGAAATCTATGGTTTTACCACAGAGTTTCCATTAATTCCTTAAGTGACTCAGTGTCACATCTGGGTTTTCCTGGAAATTTAGGGATGTGCATTTGGCATTTCCAAGCCTAATTAATAGTCAAATCATGCCTTTTTGGCATAATTCAGGCATTAGTTAAGCCAAATCGGATTCTCTGATCTGATTTGGCTTACCGATAAGAGAATCCTGAATTAATTCGGGAATCTGATTTGTTCAGCTGCATTATACCCTATGGAGTTAATGGCAAATCTAGAGTATATTAAGTGGGGGAGGGTCAGACTCCTGGACTAAGTTACTCTCAACAATATTATCTGGTAGTGATTTCTTTATTGAGAAATAACCATGCTCCAAGCCAGACCAGTACTGTGTCAGAACTGGGGTTCTAGCAGGAGAATCCAAAGATATAGACCGTTCAAATAAAGCCCCCCTTTCAAGTACATCCAATCACACTCCACAAACATTCTGCCTAGCTTTCATGCTCCTACACCCCTGTGAATATATGAATCCCTTATCTAAAAAAGCAGGCTTCAGGGTCATCCCTAGTCAAGGGAGGTATCTTGAGAAGAGTTACATCACCTATGATAGAGCAGTTCACACACTCAGCCACTCACACCCTCCTCAGGAATTTCCTTCCCCTTACAAATGATGGCAAACTAGAGAATGAGTCTGACATTCTGCCCCCGCCCAAAGCCCTCACCCTCCTGGCTTGAGGGGAAGCCGCTTATGAAAAGCACACATGAGCAGCCCCGTAGCTAGGGATTTTGGGGGGAGGGGGCCAGGGGGGCCGACAGCTAACCCAGCCCAGGGCATCTTGTGATCCATGCTGGAAGAAGGTGCAAGCACCAGATTGTGCCCTCCTTGGGTCTCCTCTCCGCTTCACAAGTGCCCAGCAGTCTGAGCACATCCCAGAGTGGCATCCCAAGGAGCTGGAATGGCTGGGCTCCATTGTCAGAGTGGGAGGGGGTGCCTGGAATCGCCAGCAGAGCTCTGTGCCCAGAACCCAAATGCTTCCTGTGCCTCCTTGGGACCCCTGCGGGGTGTTGCTGCTGCCGCCGCAGCCATTGCTCTAAAATGATGTGAGACTTTAGCTGGATAGAAGTGGTCAGTGTTTCACAGAGCCCCCCGGTGAGGGTTGGACATGGGGCAGGGAAGATGCCTGCAGCTTTGTGCCCAGCTTATGTTTTCTCCTCCTCCTCCCCGTGCCTGACCAGCACTCTGCCTATGCTCAGAGGCCCCCTGGCCACGTGAGGGGAAGTGATGACATCAGGGCGAGACCCTGGGAGGGAGCCGGAAGGTAGCCCAGAAGAAACACAAGGGGGACAGGCCCTGTGGGCCCCACATTAGCTACGGGCCTGCACATAAGCCTTGGAGCTTTCACATGTTTGTCCTCCACCCATTCATTATGACTCGGATCAAAGTCCTTCCATTTAATGCGGTAGTATAGTCAGTCTCTTTTTATTTTAGAATCTAAAATGTCCTCCACTTCCTGGTGGAGTTCTCTGTCCATGATCAGGGGAGGAGGAGCTGCAGGATGAGGTTTCTACTTCAATGGTTCTGATCCTTCTTCAGAAGATTAAAATGGAAAACAAGGTGAACGTGACATAAGCTCTTTGACAAGTCAACCTCAACAGTCACTTCATCATCATACCTTTATTGGCATTGTAAAAGGGAGAACATTAAAGAAATACATAAATATGAGTTAAAATATCCCAAGGTTAGAGTATATTGCTTCGTAAAAAAATGGCAACATATAAATTTTTTTGCCACTAAATCAGTTATATTGTCACCAGTGTTGTTAAGTAGAAACAACAGTTTATATGCTTCAGGGAAATCCATAATGCTGGATAAGATTGGAGATAAAATACTTTGTCTGATATTGTTATAATAAGGACATTCTTCTTGAAAGTACTAGGATCAAGTTAAAGAACTTGCAACACCAACTAAATTGCCTTTTGACCCAAGAGTTAGCGAAAAAGCAATATTCTTTTGAAAATATGAACAAACCGACAAGATGGCTAGTTTATAAAATAAGAAAGGAAAGGGAGAAAAGATATATTAAATCATTAAGAAATGAACATGGAGAGGAGAAATTTATTTCCAGAGATCTGAAGAACATTATAGAGACATTTTATAAAAATCTGTATCTACAAAAGGAACAAGAGCCACAAGACATAATAAACTATCTAAAAAAATATAATGGCAAGGAATTTACCGAAAATCAGCGGGAAATCCTAAATCAAGCAATTATAAAGTGTGAAATAATTGAAGCAATACAAAAACTAAAAAAGAACAAGGTGCCAGGTCCAGATGGATTACCTGCAGAATTTTATCTGATGTTAGAAGATCAAAAATTATTACCCCTAAAATCTATCATACAGAACATTATATATAAGAAGAAAATACCAAAAACATGGAATGAAGCCTTAATTACATTAATCCACAAACAAGATACGGCCCAAAAGGAAATAAGAAATTACAGGCCAATTTCCCTGTTAAATGTAGATTATAAAATCTACGCAACTATACTAGCAACTAGACTAAAAAAGCTTCTTGTGCAGGTAATACACCAAGACCAAGCAGGTTTTCTGCCAAAGAGGCAGATAAGAAATAACGTGAGAATCATCTTGAATGTGTTGGAATATTATGAAATACATCCAGAAAAACAGATGGCACTTGTATTCCTCGACGCTGAAAAAACATTTGACAATGTTAGTTGGAATTTCCTACTAGAACAATTAAAAAACTGGGACAGTGAAAAAGATTTCTACACAATGATCAGTGTAATTTATGAACAACATTGGGCTAGAGTCTTGGTGAACTGAGATATGTCACAATGGATAGAAATACAAAAAGGGACCAGGCAAGGCTGCCCACTTTCCCCTTCTGGAAACACTAAACAATATAGTCAGAGAAGATAATTTAATTAAAGACTTTAAGGTGGGAGGGGAAGAATTTAAACTGCAAGCCTTCAGGGATGATTTAGTTTTTATTTTGGAAGAACCATCATAACGATTGTACAACTCTTGAATAGGCTACAAGAATTCAGCCAGGTAGCTAGTCTGAAAATTAACTTTAAAAAGATGAAAATAATTACAAAAAATTTGCTCTGAGCAAAAGTTACAAGAGTTGCAAAAAAATCTCAAATACTGAAGTAAGGAAGAAAATTAAGTATTTAGGAATAACCTTGACAAATAGAAGTTGTTCCCTATTCAAAGATAATTACCAAAAATTACTCTTAAAAATTAAGAAAGATCTTGAAAAATGGAAAATCCTACAACTTTCTTTTATGAGTAGAATAGCAGTGGTAAAAATGAATGTATTGCCAAGGTTTCTATTCCTTTTTCAAAACATTCCAATTTTGAAGAGCCAGCAATATTTTAATGATATAGATAAAGTTATAGGACAATTTATTTGGCAATCAAAAAGAGCTAGGATTTTTAGTTGTTCTTCATTGTGGACTAGTTCTTCCTTTAAATTTTTAGCTATTTCTTCAGCTACATTTTGGCATCTTATTATTAGACCTGCTTTATCCATCTCTAGGTTAATTAATGTTTTCTCCATTTTGTCATTTTTATCTTTTAATTCTTGTAGTTCTTGGTTTATATCTTGGACTTTTTCTTCTAGTGTGGTTGTGGTTGTAGCAATATTTGTTATTTCTTTCTTATTTTCTGATATTTGTTTTTTAATTTCCTCTGTTTCAATCTTTATTTGATAAGATATTTCCTCCATTTTTCTTGAATAATTCTTAATTAACGTTGGAAAAGTTGTTTCTGCCATTTGTTGCATTGTTTGAGTTACATATTCTTTAATAAGGGCTTTTAGGTCTTTAACTGTTATTTGTGCCACGTTAACTGATTAGATACGCTTGTTTGTCCTGGTGAGGATACTGAGTTTCTCCTAGAACTGCCTGAACCTGATGCCATATATTCTCTTTATCTATTTGTTTTTCCTTATCTATTTGTATTCTATTATTTTGATCAATTTGTCTTATTTCATTTAATACCTTTTCTTATCTTTTCTATCCTCACTTTCTATTAAATGAATTTATTTTTCCATTATAAGTCCTTTTCAATATTTTGGTTAGTGTTCTCTATAATTTTTTTTCCTGTTTTTTTTCCTCAAGATAGGAAAGAAAGAGGAGGTTTTGCACTATCCAACTGGTTTCTATACTACAAATCAATATCATTGATCTGGATAAAAGATTGGGTGACTTTGGAAAACATAAGATTGTTAGAAATAGAAGGTCATGATCTATAAATGGGGTGGCATGCTTTCTTATGGTATGACAAGCACAAGATACATACATAAATACTTTAATCAATACTTCCTTAAAAGGCCCCTCTTAAAAATATGGCAAGAGGTTAAGAAATTGTATTATATAAAAATACCAAAGTGGGTCTCCCCCTTGGAAGCGTTTATAAAGCCTGAATTATACACAAAATATGCTTTATGGAGATATGAAGATTTGCTAGGTAGACATAACAATTTAAAATTAGCTTCTGAATTACAAGAATGAAACACAAATTTGACTTGGTGGGAGAGATTACAACTGGAAACAAGGTTTTAAAAGGACAAAAAGACTGGTTTTTATGAGAAATTAATGGATTTTTTGGACAAAATATGGCTGGTCACAGAGGAAAAATTAATGAAAAAATTGTACGCTTTTTTGTTAGAAACAATGATGCAAGACAAGGTAGTCAAAACAACAATAGTGACTTGAGCACAAAATATAGGCTACAATATAGATATAGATCAATGGGCAAAAAATCTGGACAATCAATATAAAAATTACTAGAGCAATATCCTATAAGGAAAATTTATACAAAATGTTTCATAGATGGCATATGCCACTGGATAGATTAGAAATGTTATCCAAATATGTCCAGCTTTTGCTGGAAATGTAAACAAAATCCGGAAACTTATTTCCATATATGGTGGACATGTGCTAAAGCAAAAAAAAAAAAAAAAAAAATTGTCTGGCACTCCAGAAAATAATACAGGAAATAACAGGCACAAAAATACAATTTAAGCCAGAAATATTTTTATTAAATGTAATTCCAGAGGTATATTAAAAAAACAGATTTATATATGATAATTCATGTTGTAACAACGGCTAGAATCAAATTTGCTAAGTATTGGAAATCTGAAGAAGTTCCAACAAAGGAGTAACTAATATCGAAACTCCTAGAAATAGTGGAGATGAACAAGCTTACATTGCTGTTACAGGGGAACGGTCAGGAAATATTCAAGAAATTTTGTTCTAGACTATATAATTGGTCAGAAAAAATGTCTAATGTAACTAGTTAATGAATAGTGGTGGACTCTCTGGATGAAGATATATGCTAGTATCGATGTATGTAACTTGAAATTGCAATAAAAGCATAAATTCTACATTAAAAAAGGACATTCTAACAACACATGGGACACTGTTTCAATGGATCCATTTAAACAGGGGCAATGTCTGTTAATAAGCGGTATACCCTGAAATCTTCCAGTTAAAATCGCTGATGGTAGAACATTAAGCCTGGCAACAGAAAAAAAGATCACTTTAAGCGGTCCCACATATTTCCACCCCAATTTCTTCCCCGGCTGCAGTCCTTTGAGGTTTTTGGTGGAAATGTACACCAAGTTGCCTGGCTTTATCTCCCACTCAGGGCCTCTCCCTTTGTCAGTGTAACATTTGTAATCCTCCTTCGCCGGTCAGCATTTGCTGGAGGGTTGACCACCCTTGGGTCACTTTGGCCCACCACATCTGTGCATCACCAGGTCTTGGATCCTCTGAGTTCAGAGTGGGGAGGGGTCCCCCCTCATATCCATGTACTGCCTTGAAGGGAGACATGCCTATAGAGCTATGCACAGAATTGTTATAACTTTTCAGCCCAGGGTAAACATCCCTCTGAGCTTTCACGCTCCTACACCCCCACACCTGTGAATATATGAATCCCTTATCTAAAAAAGCAAAGCAGGCACAGCTTGGCTTCAAGGTTGTTCCTGGTCAAGGGAGGTATCTTGAGAAGAGTTACGCTGCCTACAATAGAGCAGTTTGCACACTCAGCCACTCACACCCCCTCAGGAATTTCCCTCCCCTGGAGTTTCTGGTTTTGGCAATCTAATGGTGGATGTGCCTCTCGGGAGCTCCTGAGGATGTGATCTGTGAGCCAGTGGATGGAGAGGGGGTGTGATTGTGTGCACCCCCTGGGGACCCATGTGATGGGCCCCTAGCCATGGGGTGCTAGGGATCGCCTCTCCTCCGGCATGCAGCCAGCGGATTGAGGCGGTTCTATGCCCCAACGGTCTCACCGCTGTGTTCCAGTACTGGACTCAGAGATGCACACTGAAACAAGTGTGTGGAGGTTGAGCATACTACATGATTGATGGCGAGATCTACTAGATCTACATTGAAAGTGAGTGCTGGTTGAAACTAGCACCAGAGACTTTGGCAAAAGTTCCTCCTAAAGCAAACAAGTCCCCCCCCCACAATAACATAAATGGGCTTAAAGCATAAGGGGGGACGGACTTGAAAGCAGAATGAGACTTTAGTAAGGACTTTCCAAGAGACTTACAAGCGATTTGCAGACTTCAGAGGCTTTTGGCAATTTCCTTTAAAAGTAAACATCCTCAAAGATGTCGCTGAAAAGGATGGAGAAAGATAAGCAAATGAAACCTAAGCCTCCTTCAGGAAGTGCTAGCCCTGCAAGTGCGGTCACGAGACTGGACGTAACCATAGACTTCTCTAAGATGCTAACAGATGCTTTGCGACCCCTGCTGGAGCAAATGACGACACTTAACCAAAGCTTTGCTGCACAGCAACTACAGTTAAACAAGTATATGAAAAAAACAGAGCATCATGCGGAGAACCTTAAGGAAGTAGATGCCGATACTAAAAAGCTTAAAAAGCAAATGCAGGAGATGAAAAAGGAGAGAAATTCTGACGAAGCCCAGTTTTTACAGCTTCAAATGGAAAAATGAAGCTTTATTCTGAGATTTCAAGGAGTTCCTGAGAATAAAGGGGAGAATCTTAAAAAGACTATGAGCGATGTTCTGGGACTGGTAGCAGATTTGAAAGCAGATGTTCTTCAAAGCGAGATGGATGTGATCTATAGGTCATATTCAGAATATATAAAGAAAAATAATCTGCCCGGGGAGGTGGTGATTAGATTCTCCAGAAGACACGTGAGGGACCAGATCTTAAAGGCAACAAATGGAACTGTTCTTGAAATTGATGGCAAGGAGAGTCTTGAAAGACATTCCCCTTGAGATAAGGAAAAAAAGGAAAAAATACAAAGACTTGGCTTTGTTCCTACAAAATAAAAACATAACCTACAAATGGATTGTACCTGAAGGCATACTCTTCAAATTTAATGAAAAGAGGGAAGAGATTGCCTTTGTTATGAAAGCACGGGAGTTCCTGCAGCAACAACCTGGATCAACAGGAGAAGAAGAGGATGAGGAGAGCAGCAAGGGAAGTGATGATGGAGCACCTACTGGAGAAGACTCGGACTCGGAATGTGGGGCGGTTGCCCCCAAGAAAGGATATCATTTGAGGGAAAGAAGAGGCAAATGAGATGCCAACTCTTTCTGAAGTCTATTGTTCTTTTTATATTCAAAGGCTCTTTGGGATTAATCTTTTCGGTTTTCATGATAATTTTTAATGTAACAATTTACTCTTTTTACCATTTAAAGCTTTTTATTGTAATCATGATATGATCACCACCTCTTCGATTTTAAGTGGTTATCTTTACTTTCTCCTGTAGTTTATAGTTCCTTTTCTTTTCTTTTCTTTTCTTTTCTTTTCTTATAGTTTTGGAAAATAATTTTTTTAAAGGAATTTCCCTCCCCTTACAAATCACAGCAAACTAGAGAATGAGTTTAATGGGGGTTGAGGTAGAGGTACTAAATTTGCAGTCTAGCTACTGGAGCATCTCCCCAAAAGAACCCCACATTTTCAAAAAGATTGAACCAGGGGTTCCAGTTCCCATCCTCCAATGGTGGGGAAAAAAGCAAGGCAGGCATTTTATCTGAATTCCCATACAAGTCCGATATTGGAATTCAGGTTTTCAAGGCAATACCAGATTTTTAAGGGTCCAAAAACCCTGAATCCGAAAAATACCATTTTTTTCTTGTACATCCCTAGAAATAATGTCATTGTTTGTGACCTTGCCCCCCCCATTTCCTCCCTACCCCCACCCCCCCACTGGCTGCCAAACATGGCCTGGCAACCCTATTCAGAATCCTGGGTCTGCATGACCTTGGGCAAGTCACACACTCTCCATGTAACCTAATATGGAGAAGGGGAGAATGTTGTAAACCACCTTTGGACTCCCATTGGGGAGAAAAGTCGGGTATAAATGAAGTAAGTAACAAAATAATAGAAATCTGGAGATACAGATTGACTGTTATTTGTATATTTTAACTAATGTAAATGTGTGTAAAATGAAAGTGCTATTGTTTTAAAGTAAAGAATGTGACTTTATAGACAAGGAAAAACATAATCATCCTCATCATAAAATGGGCATTGAGCAACTCCAGATTTCTACCCCATTTCTTTCATCCTGGTCTTAATATTTTGCCATTTCCAACTTTAGATGATCTCTACCTACCTGCTGAGCCCCACTATCCCCATTTACTTTTTATTCAGTTCACTTCCTAAATTTTTCAAGGTCAGGTTTCCAAGCTTCTATTTCTCTTTTTTATCCTTTTCCCAAGACTTTGATGTTAATTGCCTGCCATGCTGGAGCACTCCTTAGCTGATTAAGTCCAAGAGTTTTCCCTGGTTTTGTTGACCTTTGAATGGGGGCCTCTCCAATGCTCACTGGACTGCAGTATCCTTGCCCCTCCTTTATCTCCCCCCCCATTTGACTTGATGGATTAATCCCACTGTATAAAGAAGAGTGGAATGGGAGGGGAAAGTGAATCAGCAGGAATGGGGTGGGGGGAGAGGGGGGAGAGAGAGGGAAGGGCATCCAGCTAATGCTTGACTGCCCTTGCTTAAAATAACACCATGTATTTAGGCAGGTCAGATATACAAAGGCTGTGACTGTGGCCCACCACTTATATCATGGGACTTTATTCGTACTCTGCAAGATGTTGCAGTGGGTTTTTACCAAACATGAAAAGCCAGTATGTTCTCTTATCCCCTTCCTTCTCACCCTCATCTTTTCAGATTGATTCAGGACACATGCCTCCTTTTCTTCTCTTCCTCCTCATCATTTTGTTTTGTCCATAGTACATTTTTTTAAAGGAAGCCACAGTTTGCAAGACTTGAGCAAGACATTTTGGAGGACATTGATTCATAGGGTCACCATGAGTCAGAGGCAACATACACATTTTTAAATTGGTTATTAGCCTCAGCACAAAAACATTTTTCTATAGTTTAGCATGTACTATATTGCATGAGAGAGATGTAAAAGATTGAATACTCACTCTGCATTGTAGCTGCTCTTTGTGATGTTCTTATTATTAGATTATTTTCCCACATTGAGAGTCCCAAGTTCCAGGCTAGATCATTAATAGCAAAAATTGTGCTTCTTTAGCTTCCACTGCAAACCTCCACACTTTAGAAATCCACCACTAGAGAAAAATTGACCACTCAAAAGCTGATTGCTCCGCTCTTCTCCTGTAAGCTGCCAGTGGTGACTGCAAAACAGCCTCTAAGTGTGATGGATCCTCAGGACTGCCCATGCGCTACTGGTGGTTCTTGTACCTGTGCTGGTTCCTGCAAATGTAAAAATTGCAAATGTCCTTCCTGCCAAAAAAGCTGCTGTTCCTGTTGCCCGGCTGGCTGCACCAGCTGTGCCAAGGGCTGTGTCTGCAAAAAGCCTCTGCCGAATAAGTGCAGCTGTTGCAGTTAAAAATGCACTGTTTTGTTCTTTGTGAATATTCTGTATGGTCAAAAAGATGAGTCTTTGACCAAAATGAATATTTTGTAGTGGTTTTGCATGCTGGGGTGGGGGTGTGTGAAAATAAAAGCTGTGATTTAACAGGAAAGAAGCCTGTTTGCATTAATTTTCAATCCACGTTGTTTAAAAACAATAGTCATGGTCACTAGACAATTCCTAATGAGTCTGCAGTTGTTCAGATATTAGAGTGCATGAGTCTTTTTGCTAACTTAACCATTCCACTATCGCATGCATATATATGCAGCAAAGGCAAATGCTCATATCAGAGTAGAGAGCCAGTTTGGTGTAGTGGTAGTGGTTAAGTGCACAGACTCTAATCAGGGAGAACTGGATTTGATTCCCCACTCCTCCACTTGCAGCTGCTGGATGACCTTGGGCAACCCATAGTTCTGTCAGAGCTGACCTTGAAAGGGCAGTTCTTGAAAGAGCTCTCTCAGCCCCACCTACCTCACAGGGTGTCTGTTGTGGGGAAGGAAAGGGAAAGGAGCCTGTAAACCACTGGCCCTGAAACAATACCTGATGGGATTAAGACAATGTGTTGGGGAAGGCTGGATAGCATTCCCAGGAATGGACGAAGACCTGGGGAAACTCATGATATTGTGCATGAATGTAGCTAATGGTTGCTTGATGACCCTTTGTTGTTGGAAGGGGAAGCTGCCAGGGATGGCTGAAAGGTGTTAGGCGGTTTCATAATTATAGTAAACAAGTCAGGAGAGGCCAGGCCAGGTGAGGAAATGCTTAATCTAAGGTGAAACAATGTCTTTTCCTGGAGACCCATTATTGCCATTCTGCATGATTTTAAGGTGGGGACAGGGTTGTTAGCAGTCGAGACCCTTGATATTATACCTTCAAAACTGCTGCCCAGACATGTCTCTGGCCTGTGATTGCTGGAATCTATTCTGTGTGAAACCAGAACCATTTTTCAGACCAGGCAGTGCCCAGAATGTGTCTTTTTGGGGTGTATTTAAGATGAAGGGTGCTTGGAGTTATTCCTTTCAGAAGCCAAACTATACCTTCAGCAGGAGGAGAGGTCTGGGGGCTAACAGAAAGATCCTTCTATAAGCTGATCCAGCATGTTTCTACTAGGCACATTCTTTCAGTTATTAAAGTTGTTATGAAGGCCTAGCTTTGGGGTACATTGAGAAGTCCTGCTTTTCCTTTGTGATTAATGAATTTTCAAGGGTTCCCATTATTTATTTGCTTCCCAAGATTCATAAACCTGAACGACTCCTTCCAGGCAAGCCTATAGTGTCAGGATCAAATTCCATATTAGAGCCTGTGGCCAAATATTTGGGTCATTTTTGAGGCCTTTTGGTCCAACACTGTTTTCACAAATCACACTGTACTTTTTGCACTGTATATATTTATATTTGGTTTGCACACAAATTAGTATATCAGCCTTTTTTGTGTGTGTGGTCTCTGGTACTCAATACCTTCTTTGATTTCCCATAGAGATCTCTCCCCCCTTTTTATGTTAAAAAAAGGGTGCCAGTAGTCACATATAAGGTTGTGCTTATTTCCACCAATTGCCTCCTCAGGATTTAGGAGAGTTCCAAAAATAGGTGCCAGTGCTCACTACTGGTAAGTATTGTCACAAAAAAAGTTCTGAGTGGGTCCTTCCAAAAAGCAACAAAAATAGCAGTTCCATAGGGAAATTGTGAACCTGCAGATGTGACTCCATGAGCTATATGAGGGTCCTGAACGTTAGGCTGAAGGTCTATGAAGACTGTAACTTAAATTCACATTTACTTCTTATCAGTGGCCTGACTAACTTTCCTTTCTTGATGAGTCGTTCCTTTCAGTGTTAGGTGCAATCATACCACTCACTGCACATCTTACATTGATATAAATTCAATTTGTCATGTAACCAAGGACCACATTTCAGCTGTGTGCATCACACCTCAGTTCAGCATTTGATCCACAGAACATGTACAACAAAGAATAGTATCCTTCATAAAGTTCCCTCTTTATGTCATTTTTTAAAAAAGTTTGCTTCTTACAATTCTTGAAAAATTCATGTTCGCCCCTCCAGCCATCTTCATAAAGCCCCCACATTCAGTAGTCTGTATAGGGGTGTGAGAAGTAGGTTTAGAACAGAAAAAAGGAAGTATTTCTTCACCTAGAGTAATTAGCACATGGAATTTACTGCACAGGAAGTGGTGGCAGTTACAAACATAGCTTCAAGAGGGGACTGGATAAACATATGGAGCAGAATTCTATCAGTAGTTATTAGCCACAAGATATAGATGGAACACTAAGTCTGGGGAAGTGATGCTCTGTATTCTTGGTGCTTGGGGTGCCACAGTGGGAGGGCTTCTGGAGTTCTGGCTCCCCTGGTGGACTTCCTGATGACACCTAGGTTTTGGCCACTGTGTGACACAGAATATTGGACTAGGTGGGCCTGGCCTGATCCAGCAAGGCTTATGTTCTTATTTACCATGGCAGGCAACCTCCTGCACCCATGTTCTATGGGTGGGAAATGCTGAAAAACTGGTGCTGCATGACACTGTAACATCACTTCTGGATGCATACCCAGAAACCATGGCATGAAGTCACATGCTGTTCTAGGAGTTTCCCATATCTCTATGATAAAAACCATAAAGAACCAGGAAATTCATAGAATGCCACTGATACCATGACATCACTTTGTTGCCAGAGGCATTGCCTTTTACTCTTGGGTAGCCCCAAAACAGGGGTGCCCTACTTTCTAACCTGAAGTCCCCAAAAGCCAAGCACTCTCAGCTTGAACCACAGAGTCAGGCTGTAAGCGTTCTGCAAAAAGGATTTCATATTCAGGTGACAGGCAACCTCAGAGCAAGTCTCCAGTCTTCCCCCTCCACCCAGCAGAGATTATGTTTATGGAATAACAATGAGTTCCAGAGGTAAAGTCTTTAGAAGCCACCTGGCACTCTCCAGTACCTCACCCAGCCCTTTTGTGTCCTATGTGTACATTCTTTGTCTTTCCTGCCTCTGTCCCTCAAGATACCGGGATAAACCAATCAATCATTCAAATGTTTAGCAATCCTTCCCTGATGCTAATCAGGGACGTCTCCCACCTTTTGTCTACCCTGGCCAGGACCGTTAGGTAAATCAGATAATCCCTTTAACTAGCTACCCAACACCTGGCTTCTATTGTTAAATCCAGACCCTACCTCTCTGGAAGCTCACTGGTCATACCTAATACCCTTCTGGCATCACACAACCCTGGGACTCATCATTGGTCCAGGTAATCTATTGTTCTCACCTGAGACCAGCCCCCAGGGTCACCCATTGGTCTGCAATTCTTTGCCAGTGCCTATATCCCAGCACGCACATGGCCTTAGACCATGTGTTTTCTGCCATGATCCAAGACGGCAGGCCACCCCTGAACTCTCTGCGTTTAGGCCAGAATCCATGGACCTCTGCACATCTGGACAGGTTGTATCACCCCTCTATAACCCATCAATCACCTCTACTTCCTTAGTGCTATATTGTATGAATTTTGTTAGTATGCTTGAGAATATTTAGTAAAGAAATCATTATTTTAGCCACCCAGTTTCTGTGTCTGTTCCTGGGTTCTTGGGAATTCTAACTCTGGTATACACAGGTCAGATCCTATAGATAAGCCAATTGCATATTAATAATTATAATTCCCCATCTTTATTAAATAATAGAGCAATTTGGCTAACAGCTTCCAGGTATGCAACTGGAAGTGATCTTATGGCATCATGCATCTCCAGTTTCCACCATCTCCTCCCTCCAATGCTCTCTAAGACTGTATCAGAGTTTTTTGGATAGCTCATGATTTGCATCTAGGGTTGCCAACTTGAACTTGGGAAACTTTTGGAGATTTGGGGGTGGTGATTGGGGAGGGTGGAATTGGGAGGGACCTGAATATTATGTCATAGAGTCTACCTTACAACACTGCCTTTTCCTCCAGGGGGACTAATCTGGAGATTAGTTGTTATTTTGGGAGTACTCTAGCCCCCATCTGGAGGCTGCCAACCTCACCTGCACCCATTTCCTGTTTTGCATTTGTTTTTCAAAATCAGAAGAAAGAAATGAGCAGACTGTCTTTGTGAGGAGACATTTTCCCTCTCCTCTCCCAATAGTCAATGACACTCTCTTTCTGGTCTTAGAGCAATGTCTGTTGCTGTTGGCACTGCAAGGCTTTCTTCTTGGTCCAGATATTCAGTCAAGTTTGCCAGATGTTACAGGGCCAACTGGCTCTCTAAAGCAGATGGAGACAGACTCCTTCAGAGTGCATTGGCAGACATCATGTTTCTAAACACTGGAAGAGAGCAGGGAAATTCTGGCTCTGCAGACATACTAACGCTGCCACCACAATGGATACTCGCCAAGCAAATATAAAAATAACATTTTTGTCCTTAGACACAGATGGTGCACAAGGGACAGTAAGAGAAAATGGTGGAGGTGCAGAAACAAAATACAAGGGTTGACAGGTAATTTGGGATCTTTAAAAAGGACTCCTCTCTTCAATATTTTTGCTTGGCACTATTCTTATTTTCATAAACCAGTTCCAAGCAGTAAATCTGGAAACAGGCATTAATAATTTTTTTTAAGTCAGAAGATTACATTCCTAGGCTACCTGTCTGCACCTGTTTATCTATGACAGTGCTTGTGCATGAGAGAGTATATGGATTGTTTTGTGCTTTCATGTTCTCCAAACAGAAAAGAGTCCATGGCAACTTAACTGGCCAACTTCCGTTTGGATAAGCAAGCAATGGAATAAATTGTTTATCTAGATTTGTAGACTGGGTAGGTAAGAAGCACAAGCCCGTGCAAGTGGCAGTTTTTCCAAAGCAGCATCTGTTCCAAAGCCATACTGTATCACTTTTTAAGGAAAATAAACGTTATTAAAAGTTTACAGTGATCCAACAGTACAGCCTTCAGCATAGATTAATCAATTAAGATCCCGCCCTCCCTGCCGAAGCATCTAAACATTATTCAACCACTTCACCTTGAAAGCAGAACAACCACAAGAAACAACATGGAACCTAGTTAAAAACAAATATTTGTAACAGCACCACCTATTGGGCTGGAGGTGATGCTTATATAATCATTGGAGATCCTTTCCAGTTGGCTCTCCAAACTGCAGTCTCTGATGGACAAGATTCAGATGTTTTCTGCACAAATGGGTCCTGTTTCTGGGAATTCCCTTGCTGTGCCACAAGAGGTAGCAAACTGTGTTTTTGCTCCTTGGACTGCAAATATCTCCATGGAAATGAAAGAAAGAGGTGGAGGAATACAAATGCAGGAGCAAGGAGACCCGTTTGTGCCAAAAACGTCTCAGTGTCAACCCAAGCAGGATGAAGCAAGACACATTCCAGAACCCCATCAAGTCCCTATTGTTCACTACGAAGTGCCAGTTCATGGGAAAGAGGAACCAGTTTGTACAACAGAGTGTCCTAATAGTGATCAAGGTATGCGTCAGGGCCAGCCTGAATAAACAGATGGACCTTCTGCATGATATTAACTTTATAAGACAAGGCTAGATGGTTCAATCAAATGCGCTGTACTGCAATGCAAAATGAAAGGTTCCCTGAAGCATGAACCATTCCAAGCTAGAGAAAAATTATTTCCTGTTGCTCATCATCTATGGATGAAGTATTATATTAAAATATCCAGTTCCTTTTTGAAACTATCCAGATAAACTGCTTCTATGATATATCTAGATGCACCATTCCAGAAATGTTCTTCTCTGATGGGTATAAAGTATGTTCTAACTCTATCTTACATGAAAAATAAGACTCATCTGTTGAGCTGGGAAGAAGGGTAGATGGGCTGCTCAGTTGGTAGATGGGCATGCAAAAGGTCCCAGGTTCAGTCCCTGGTATCTCCAGTAAAAAGGATCAGATAGTAGAACTCCTACTTGGGACCTTGGACAGCTGCTGCCAGCCTGAGTAGACAGAACTAACCTTTATAAACCAGTGGTCTGACTCAGTATAAGGCAGCTTCCAGTTTCTTTGCTTATTATATCAGAGATCCCAGCATCTGATATAGTCATCACTGAAGTAAAAAAACGGGGAGAGGGGAATCTCAGAGAAAAATACCTTTCAGAAAATAATCCACTCTGTAAAATCACACAAACACTTGTAATAAAACAAATAATAAGACAGTCTGTATCTGAGGAAATGTGCAGGCACACGAAAGCTCATACCTCGAATAAAACTTTGTTGGACTTAAAGGTGCCACTGGACTCAAACTTTGTTCTATTGCTTCAGACCGACATGGCTATCCATCTGGATTTATCTCCTTGTAATAAAATTACTGAACTCTCTTTTTTAAATGAACAAGGCGAGTGTCATCCACACATACTGAAGGAAATGTGCTCCATAATTTAATTATATTCAATTTTCATTTGATTTTTATTTCTTTTAATTCATACCTTAAGGACTACTTCTCCCATTATGACCCCCCATGGTGCTTGTGTTCATCTTCATGGACTTCTTGTGGTGCCTGGCCCTTGGGTAGCTCTTTTAACTTTGACCAGTTCTGGCATGGCCCCAACTTGGTGGAATGCTCTGTCTGAAGAGACACGTGCCCTGTGGGACCTGTCTAAGTTCTGCAGAGCCCATAGAAATTCAGTTATTCCTCCAGGCATTCCACTGAGGTAATCTGATCGGGCCTACTGTCAGCTTCTGTGATTGTCATGCCAGGGGAAGGAGCGGTATAAAAAATCGAATGAAATAAACAAACAAACAAACATAATGTCATTCTTTTGCAGCTAACAAATCTTAGGACGCTCAAGCTGCATTTTGGTTCAGTCAAAGTGGAATTGGAGAAGGACCATTTGTTCTAAGGAAAAGCTATTGTTAGAACTTACTTATGTATAAGTTTGGACACCTGGTGCTTCTATATATAGTGAGGAAGAATGTACCTGGATTTTTAAAATTTACATTATCATTACTCAATCCTGCTAAAAAGCAGTCAACTTCCAGGATGTCCTATTTGTTAATGCTTACAAATGTAGCTGCCAAGGTTGGAAAGCAATAAACCCAAATATTATAGTATTTAAATGTACTCTGTCACAGTCTTCTATGCCAGAGAGTGTTAGCAACTGCTGGTGCATCTGGGCAATTCTGCTAACAACTCTTTTGCCTCTGTGGAGAGCCCCAGGGCTAAAAACAGATCAAGGGAAGGAGGCTCCGAGACCCCTGGTGATGCCTTGTTAGGGCTGGGCTCCAGTGGCCTGGCAGGATGGGTTTGGTGCCTCAACATGGGGGCCTGTGGTACACAGGGGGTGGAAGACTTCTTTCCCCCATGATGAAAGAATCCATATTTCACCCTCATGGCACACAGAGGTGTTCACAAACAGGAGGAGTGGGAGGATATAAATGTGGAAAACCTTTTGGGGAGATCTGTAACTGGGAGCCCAGAAATGTAATCTGCCCCAACTTGGAGAGATTGTAGAGAAGCCAGTCCTAACATCCAATAAGGAAGCAACTCTAGAGGGGGCAACTGGTATTGAGACACCTATGTATATGTGGATTGTCTCTATAAGGGCTCTTGAAAACAACCAGGCTGTTATTTACAGGAAAGGGTTTATTGGAACAAAAAGAAAACAGAATAAAACAAGGATGCACACAGCAAACACATACAAGAGCTAATTAGGAGAATCAGGGAGGAGAGAGGACAGCATTATAGGGATGGGCAGTATTTACTGGTTGTGAAGAGGTCCGTGGAAGTAGTAAGTCAAAGAGGAAATGGCCAGCATTTCAGGATGCAAGAGAGGGCCCACAAGCAAATTTGGGTTTGAGGAGTCCAAGAACACAAACACACTGATGCGGCAGCAGGGAGGCATATTTATAGGTCAAAACGTATCCTGAGACAGGTTGACTCATTGCTAAAGGACAAGGAGCTGATCATTCTACCAGAGGTAGACAAAGGGGTAGGAGAGGCTTGATGGACCTACAAGCACCAGACAGGAAGGTTGATAGGGAAGTTGCCCCCTTTCGCACAGTCTTCTTTTGCTAATCACCCCAACTAATTGGAGACTGCCCCTTTGGGTAACATAACTTTGATCCCAGAAATGTAATCTGCCCCCAACTTGTAGAGAAGCAGGTGACAGGATGAGGTTCCCTGTGTGTCTGGCATGTGTAACTTGCAGGAGGTCCATTCTATACACTTTTGAACCAGTGCCTGACATTTCCCCCAGAAGTACTTTCCCGGATTGACCTTGGTCCTGTTGGGTTTGCAGTGCCACAGTGGCACTGGTTCTACTGGGCAAATAGCATTGGTTCTGTTAGGCTTGCAAAAATGCCCCCACCTTCAGTTTCTGCTGCAGAGATTCTCAGGGACTGATTCTTTTCTGCTGGGCTTCTATTGTCCTTGCTTTTATTTTTATTATTTTATTTTTTTCCTCCATTGGAGGATGGGGGCACCCTCTTTGGGGGGGCTGTAACTTGGGCCCTGTAAGTCCAATCCTCACCAAACTTGGAGAATAGGTAGAGGAGAGTCAGCCAGAGATCTGCTGTGAGATTGGTGCCTGGATTCATTCTGTACATTCCTGAACCTCCTGAGTCTGTGCTTGTCATTTCCCCAGGAAGCATTTTTCTGAGGGCGCCTTCTTTGGGGGGGCATAACTTGGACCCTGTAAATCCATTCCCCAACAAGCTTGCAGGTAGAGGAGAGTCAGCTGGAGATTTTCTGTGAGTTTGGTGTCTTTAGCACATCAGGAGGGGGGCATTCTCCTACAATCATGAACTTCACGAACAGAACCAATTTGTCTTGCATCAAAAAGTTTATGATGGTCCATGGGTCACAAACCACACATGCCACGAACCATGAACCAAACAGCATTTGTGCGTATCCCTAATAGTGGAGATCAGAGGTTTAGTGCCTCTGAATAATCTGAGCATTCTGCCCTCCGCTAGCAGTGGTACATGCTGGGAGGGACCCTACTTCAGCAGCACAGCACCTTCCTTGCACAAGGTCCCAACCCCAGCATCCCCAGTTAAAGGATCTGACATAGTGGGGCTGAGGCAGATGGGCCTTGGAGAGCTGATGCCCTTAAATATTGAATATACTGATCTACATAGACCAAACATCCTGACTTAATTATCTCCTTCATGTATATCCTGCCCAATGTAGCTTACATCATTCTCCTGTCCTCCTCCATTGTATCCTCTCAACAACCCACTTGTGAGGTCACTTAGTTGGAAAGTGTGTGACTGTGACTGTCTGAAGGTCACCCAACAAGTTTCCACGGGAGAGTGGGGATTTAAACCAGGGTCTCCAAGATGTTAGTTCTGCACTCTAGCCAGTACACCAGTCTGGCTCTCTGTAAGACAGCTTTGTATGTTCATGTTACCAACACTGACTTCATAACTGCAATACACTTTCTATACAGTTCTATACAGTTCAGGGCTTCTCTTTTGTCCTGCTCACTTTTTAAGCCTGTTCTCCACAAGCAGTTGCATAGAAGGTATCAGTTTGTATTTTGTCTACACTGGAGAAATGTGGCAGCTAGTATCCGTGGCCTTTAATAGGTCATGTCAGAGGATAGCAATGGGATTTTAATTTTCTGGTAAATCAAGCAAAGCCCCAGTGTCTCACTTCCACCTGGAAATCAGCTAAGCCTCTTTTCCTTCTGATGGTGGTAATGGAAAGTGACATCAAGTTGCAGCTGACTTATCACAACCTGTTGTTGTTGTTGTTGTTGTTGTTGTTGTTGTTATTATTATTATTATTATTATTTCAGTTAATACCCCACCCTACCCACCAAGGGAGGGTTTCTAAGGCAAGAGCCATTTAGAGGTGGCTTTCCGTTGCCTGCCTCTGACTAGCAACCCTCGACTGCCTTGGTGGTCTCCCATTCAAGAACTAACCATCTCTACTTAGTTTCTAATATCTTTTTGTTTTTAATTTTTAGTTAGTTTCTAATATCTGATGAGACTGGGTTAGCCTGGGCCTTCCAGGTCAGGGCAAAATCAGAGCCCTTCTACTCTGCACTTAATCAAAAAGGCAGTATGCTAGAATGAGCTTCTGTAAAAAAAAAAGAATACAACAAACTGGGTAGTTTGTGATATACTGACCAGGGTGCTAGTCTTAGATGAAGGAAACCCATTCCAAATTCCCACCTGGATATAACATTGGGCTGCTTGGTGGAGCTTGGCAAAGTCGAGCATACTTCTCCTGCAGAGGAGAAAAGCTGAGGACATCTTTTTGCCAGCTGAATAGGATCAGGGCTGAACTTCTGTTTCTGCTCCATTACTAGTATTTCAAGGGTGCTGGCCCTTGGCTTATAGCCTGCGGCCCTGAGTAAGTTGGGCCAGTAGATCCGGGACTAGCCCAACAGTTTTTAGTTGTATTGTATTTTTTGTTTGTTTAACCAGTTATACTTTTGCATTTCTTTGTAAGCTTCTTAGGATCACTAGTGGGAAAAAAGCCACACAGGGTTTTTAAAATAAATAAGTAGTTTTACTGTGTACATCTTAGCTCAGCAGACTAGAGGCAAAGCCACACCAAGTGATAGGAACCTACATATAACTACAGGAAAGAGCAGAGTAGATGTTTCTTGGGCCACAGATAGAGAGGAAAGGAAAGGGGTGTAAAAGAACTTCAATATGAAGGGCAACTAAAATAATTCCTATAGCAATCCCTTGCAGAATAAGATCCCCCCCCAGTTCCCCTCCTGCTGTAGTTTGCTGAGCTCCCCCACTCAAATTCTGCCCCTGAGGGTCAAGGGACCCTCACAAGCAGGA
Organism: Gekko gecko; assembly: GCA_029375565.1. Classification (NCBI taxonomy): domain Eukaryota; kingdom Metazoa; phylum Chordata; class Lepidosauria; order Squamata; family Gekkonidae; genus Gekko; species Gekko gecko. The sequence goes on from JAPDNY010000004.1 coordinate 47,999,775, forward strand.
GAACAGAGGGTCTGCAGCAGAAAAGACAAGTGTGCAAAAACAGTCATTTCTTCCAGTGGCAGTGCCCTACACTTGTATAAGCATAGTTATGCTGGTGGAACAGCATCTTTAGTTCCAGCACTAAGGGTTTTATTCAAAGTAAGTGAAACTATGGCCATTTCCATACTGTCATTTTTGTCACTTGTTTAGCCCCTTTCCACATGTGTTTTGCTCCTTTTGGGACTACTAGAGAGAGCAAAACACATTTGAGGAAAAAACCCTGAAGCAATAGGGACAAACAAGTCTGCAGTCGCACACACTAAATAATCCACTTTCAATGCATTTTCCAACTGAATTTTGCCAGTCCACACAGTAAAATCCAGTTGGAAAGTGCACTGAAAGTGTATTGAAAGTGGATTATTTAGTGTGTGACTGCAGCCTATGTTCCACAAGCACAAAGTTTACAAACAACCATGCTAAAAATATTCCAGCGACTAGCTTTTCTACCATGCTTTGGTTTCACCTGGAACATCTTTCTCCAAAGAAAATACTGTCTGCTAAGAATCTGGTTAATGTGGCCACCTTGGGTCCTGCAAAATCTGTCCTCCAGAGCAGGTGGTTTTAAGCAGCAAAATGACAAAATATCCTGTGTTCTGTAACTATTGCTCGCTCTTTCTTGAGGAGATGGGAATGACACCAGATTTGCAAGTGTCATGTTTGCTCAGGGAGGTTCAGAAAGCTTCAGCTGTACAAGTGAAAAGAAATGAAACCCCTTGACACTGAAAAAGCTTCGGAGCAAATAATTTCCCTGTTGTTTCAGCAATTCTCCTTGGTGTGTATTGGGGTTGCAGAACACAAGGGGGCAAGAATGTGTGTGGAAAGGGGCTAATTAACAGGCGAAAGTCTCCCTTCCAGCTCAGCTTCCCAGGTTTCTTGTCATTTGCTTCCTTTCCAGGGAGCACACCACAAAGCTGTCTCCTCCTCCTCTGCCAGAGTTGTAAAATAACAGGTTTTCTGTTATTGCTGAACTGTGGAGGTCTGGAGCCCTGTGAAGCGAATAAGGCTGCCTAATTAGGCACATCCTTAATGAATGCTCCCCGAGTTGGTAGGCTATTTAAAAAGAGGGTGTGTGTGCTGGGCAAGGCAGAAATCCTGGCTCAGTATGTTGAAAACAGATATTAGAACAGTTGTATTCCTCACCCCCTCAACTCTTTTCCATCCTCCTCATAAACCTACCACAGTTTTGGAGCTGAGACAGGACTGCCAGGACTACGTTTCAAAACAAAAAAGCCATTGCGGAACACCAGAGTGTGTTTTATGGAACTATTGTGGAGCTTTGGAATAATGGTCATTAAGGAACATCTGGCACCCCAAGAGCCAAGTTTTGTTTTTCTAATTATTCAGTGTATTTAATATTTGTTTTCACACTGTGGTAAAACGGCATTTTTGAGTTTCTATGGACATCACTGTGCAAAAATGCACTTGTACTTGTTTGTGATGAATCTGTCTCCCTGTGACCATTATTCAGAGCATATGTGCATTCATGTGTGTGTATCAGAGCATTTCTATGCAGGGTAGACAAGTTTGTTAAAAAGACTAACTTAACAGGGACAGGCAAAGTTAACTGCCACACCAGAAAAAGAGGCTTTCTCTTGTTCCTTTATCATTGCCCTGATCCTGCAGACCACAGCAAACTTCATTTTAAGAAAGGGACAGCAGTTTAAAAGCTCTATTTAAGAATCAGTTAAAATAATGCAATTATATTAGTTGGTCTCCAGCTTAGGGAATGACAGTGTCTTGCAGCAATTTATGTCCTAATTTCTCAGTTATAAAAGTTATTACTTAAGAAGCCTGAAGATCCAAATATCGTCTAAGGCACAGCTTCAGGAACCAGATGAAAAGACAGCAGCCCTATATGTCAAGTAGTGGGTATTTTGTAGAGGAAGGACTTCTTACCAGACCTGCTTCTGTTAAGTTGTGTTTTGTTTTTAAAATTATTCAATGAATTTAGTATTTAGTTTCACACTAAACATGGCATTTTTGAGTTTGTATTGACATTACTGTGTAAAAGTGTTTTGTTTTTTCTGGCAAAGCTCCTATGACAACCATAATCCCAGCAGGTATTTCTTTCCTCATCACTTCATTTTGAATTTTTTTTTAAATGGCAGCCATTGGCTATATTTATTTACTAAAAACATATCTATCCTGCACTTTCTAGGAAATATCTCCTGAGGCAGCTTCCAGTTTCTACCATTCAACAGAACAAGACTAGTTGCCAACAGAGAAGAGACTATTAAAACAATAAATTAAAAAAGCATAACAATATTTTAAGAAGATAGTATATACAAGTGGAGACCCGCAAGAAACTTGCGGGATGGTTATCTCATTCGTCACACCTTTGCTTCCTCTCCTCGCCCCCTACCTCTCTCACACTATTTCTCCCCTCTGCCCCCCTTTACTTACTCTCTGTTTCTCCTCCATGCATGTGACTTCCTCTCTCTTTCTGACCTGTCATCTTTCTCTTTGTTTTTCTGCCTCCCCATTTCATCACTCTTTCTCTCTCTTTCTGCCCCCACCCCATCATTCTTTCTTTCTGCACCCATCACTCTCCCAGCCTCCTGCCTGCTTCCTCCTCCACTCTGCAGAGCAGCAGCAACAGTGGTGGCAGTGCTCTCAGCCACCCACCTGCTTCCTCTCCCCCCACACCAGCAGTGGCAGCACTCTGGGAATCACAATGGATGTCCCAGCTACAGAGATCAATTCACCTTAGGGCTGCCAGCTCCAGGTTGGGAAATTCCTGGAGATTTGGGGGTGGAGCCTTGGGACAGTGAGGCTTGGGGAGGCAAGCAGCCTCAGCAGGGTATAATGCCATAGAGTCGACTCTCCAAAGCAGCCATTTTATCCAGCGGAACTGATCTCTGTCACCTGGACAATAGTTGTAATTCTGGGTGATCTTGTGGAGTTCTTGTGGAGGAAATGAATAAAAATGAATGAATGAATGAATGAATGAATGAATGAAATAGATTAGGCTGGCAGAGTAATTAAAGGTCACCCACGAAAGTCCTGGAAGTAGTGACAGACTTGACGTTTCTGGGATCCAAGATCACTGCAGATGGTGACTGCAGCCATGAAATTAAAAGACTCCTGCTCCTGGGGAGGAAAGTGATGGCAAACCTAAACAGCATGATAAAAAGTAGAGACATCACCCTGCCAATAAAAGTCCGCATGATCAAAGCAATGGTATTCCCAGTAGTAATGTATGTCTGCGAGAGCTGGACTATAAGGAAGGCCAAGCGCCGAAGAATAGATTCTTTTGAACTGTGGTGCTGGAGAAGACTCTTGAGAGTCCCTTGGACTGCAAGGAGATCAAATCAGTCAATCCTAAAAGAAATCAACCCTGACTGTTCCCTGGAAGGCCAGATACTGAAGCTGAAGCTCAAACATTTTGGCCACCAAATGAGAAGAGAGCACTCACTGGAGAAGACCCTGATGCTGGGAAAGATTGAAGGTTAAAGAAGAAGGGGATGGCAAAGGATGAGATGGTTAGACAGTGTCACCGATGCAATGAACATGAAATTGAGCAAACTTCAGAGGATGGTGGAAGACAGGAGGGCCTGGCATGATGTGGTCCATAGGGTTGCAAAGAGTCGGATTCAACTGTGTGACTGAACAACAACAACAATTCTGCTTAGGATGGCACTGCCAATGAACTTCGTGGCTCAGTTGAAGTTTGAACCCTGGTGTCTTTCATGTTGGCAGAGAAGCCATGTCAGGAAAATGAAAAATGTGACAACTAGGGATGCTGCAAATTTCTCCACAAATGGAGAAAAATTGGCCTAATTCTGTGTTTGCACAAAATTCTTTTGTGATTAGGAATCAACCATGGTGCATATGTGCTATGACTCTTTCTAGCTAGGGTTGGTTCACAGTGGGCTACTGTGGCAAGATTTCTGTCAATTGTTTATGCACATATTACAGAGGTCCCACACAACACTGCAAAAAATCCAGTGTTTTCCTATTCTTTCAGAATTTTATTCCTGCTTTTTGATTTTGCACACTTTTGGGAATATATCCTTAGCTGTGCAGAATAATAGTGCATGCTATGACTGCTGTGATATGCCAAGAAGCAATTCCTTCTCATGCTCTGGTTGAAAGTAACCCTTCCTGCCAACTGGGACTGCTTTGTCTACCCCCCCCACCCAAGCTATGCAGTAACTGCTTCCGCTGTTGCCATTTGGGGGAGGAGGTTTGAACCATTGCTGCAGGCATAGCTAGTACTTCTTATACCATTTATCCTCCCCCAGTAACAGCAATTAACAAATCATTTTTGGTAGAATGGTTTCATAATCTGTTTCCTAGAGTGGGCAGGTTCCAGTTATGAGAACATGGTAAGCATATTATGATGATTAAAAAAAAAAATTAAAACCTTTTAAAGCTATCTTTCCAGCTAACGGAGAGTCTCAAGGTAGTGAACAATAAAAAACATTAAAACAACTTTTAAAACCTTGATAAATATATAAAATCAGAACACAAAAACAAATAAACATGTGAATGGGATAAAGGGTCAGTGAGAATCAGTGAGGGAAAGCCAAACAAAACAAAAAATGTATTCTCTCTCTGGTAGAAGATATGTTCTGGGATCACTGTCATATGCTTTGGATTTGGCTATCAGCTACTGGAGCCTTTTCTTCAAGTTATGAGACTTTATTAATCCTACTCTTTATTAATCCTTTCCATCATCTCAGAAGCCTCCTAAACTGAGTCACACCTTTCTAAACCCGCTGACTTCAGTGGATTAAGAAGGGCATCACTCTGCTTAGGAGGAAACTGCAGGTATACAAAGGGAGTTTATTTTGTAACTAGAAACAGCTGTACAATAAAAAAATATGCCAAAGGAAATGCATTTTAAAAAATCGATCTAAAAGCAGTTATGGAAATGCTGTCATCTGTTCCCAACTCTTGCTTGGTGTGTCCTCACAGCTTCCAGGTTTGGCAAAATCTCACTAAGTGTTCACATGTAATCCCTGTCTATTCCTAATACCTCCCCTTTCAGTCACTCAACTTTATTCTGCTCCTGATAGCTGGACAGCTTCTCCTGACTTCCAGTGGTGACAGGCATCCAGATTCTGGTATTTTTCTAGTGCTTGAAATCAAAGGGGTGCTATACTAAAAGGGACCACGGTGAACCAGATGACTGAAAAAATACAACACCATGTAAAGCTAACAATTATAACAATAAACATTGACAACACTGACACATTGTTATATCCAATGTATATTAACAATTCCAAAAAGTCAATTTCCAAGGCAGAAAGAGCATTGGAATTGTTAATATATAGAGGCTATAACAGTGTTTGTTAGTTTTACATGGTGTTGTATTTTTTCTGAAATCAAAGGGCGGGGGGGCAGTTCCAGAAGATGGTGTAGTATAGAATGACATGCTGGCTCCTGACAAACTATGGTTCATGTATTGGGAGCCAGCTTTGGGACATATGTTTCTTCTTAGTCTTCTGTTAAGAGTTAATTTCCCCTCCTTTCCTTTGTTGAGGTTAAAAGTAATTTACAGGATTAACCATGTTTAACACTAACCAGGTTCCCACATATCTCCCTGTGCTACTACTTAAGGCTGTTCCTGATTGTCCTTTGAGAACATTTTTGAGTAGTGCTAGGGGGATGCAGAAGATAAGAGAGTGGAAGGAAATATCTGTAGTGCTCTACTCTTAGTTCTTTGGATCCAACTCACAAGTTCAGGTTCTGATTTATGAGGCAGTCACACCTAGTGCTGGCAACATGTAGTTCTAAACTGTGTTTAACTCCAAAAAGGGAAAGAGAGACAAATGGGACTCCATGTTCCTGAGGAGAGCTGTTGATCTGCAAACCATGGTCACAGCCACAATGCTTTTAGTGTGGCAGACTGGGAGTGCAGTCAGTTGAAGCCAATGGGTTTAGAAGCCTGCAGCTCTGTTCAGGATTCCACTGTAAGTGGGCCAGTCATAATTCTCTCCAGGGTCGACACCTAGCTGGTACTAAATCAGTTTTGTGTGTTTGGGTGAGGATGGACATTGCCACGAGGTTTTGTTTTAGGCAATGCACAAGTTTAAATGTCCACAAATGATTGAAATAATTGAAGTTTAGGCAGTTTAAACACAAGACAGTGTAGTCTATGCCTTTGGTTGACGGCCTAACGAAAGTTTACGCAGCTTGTGAACAAGGATTGTACAGAAAATTAAACCTCTGCAGTGCCCTGTGTCATCTGCCAGCCCTTTCCCCAAACCCACAGTTTCCTCTTCCTTTCCAGGGTGCTTCTCATGCCCATATTTTTTTTGCAAGTTCCTGCACTACTGAGCAGGTCTGTCCATTATAACTAAAGGGATGGAGGGAAAGCATTAAATCAAATGTTTGAAAAGTCTGTTTTTATGATTGTGGGAAGGCTGAATCAGACCAAGAATAAGTACATGTACTGTACTTTTTAAAAGTGTCTGCTTCTGCACATGGTTGTATCTGCACGTACTGTCACAGACACAATGAGGAAGTGTGTTTAAATAGAACATTTATACATCAAAACTGTTCATGGATGGTTCAGGTTACTTCAACAAATTAAAGACTGCATTGGCTGAGCTTCTTTCTTACTGCTAATATTCTAACTGCTCTGTAGCCTTCTATCCACTGTTAGCAGAGGATCAATCCATTTAATGTTAAAAAACAATATAGTTTCTCCAGTATTTATTTATTACATGAATCTACTGCATCCTCTCCAGTTCTGCACATCCCTAATTCTGACAGGAACTCTGTGGGGAGGGACCACTCTTGCCTATCAAAACCATCCTTCCTGTGCTGCTACTATCCTTGAAAAAAGGCCCGGGGGCAGAGGGGGACACCTAGAACAGTGGGATATAAATATTCTTAAAAAATAGAAATGAATAAATAATAGTAGTGAAGTGGCCAGCAGCTTTGATAAGTGAAAATGTGGAAGGCTGGTAGGATAAGCGACATGAAGCAGAGAGAAGGAATATTGAAACCAGTGCTATTTAATTTGTTCCCAAATATTCTGGAATTGGGGGTGAGCACTGTAGTGGCCAAGTCTGCAGATCCATAGAATTATGCAGGATGGTGAAAACCAAGGCTGACTGTAAAGAGTTTCAGGAGAATCTGTCCAAAAATGGGTGACGTGTAACAATATGGCAAATTAAGTTCATTGTAACACAGAGTCCGATCAGACGGCTCTTTAGATCCTCGAGAAGCACGATTGCCTCACAGATCTAAAGGTAATGTCCAGACACAAACATCTGGGAAACGTCCCTCTTCCATGGGCATCCCGTTTTGCCGTGTTTCGGAGCTGTACTTAAAAGATACCACTTTAAATCTGGGGTTTTCGGTTACCTGCAGGTCAACTGCGGACTTTCATCCATCTGATCGTTCCACCAGAGCGCAATCCTCCCATCAGGATGGTCTGACATCAGACCATCCCGAGCGGGCGCCATTTAAAAAAATCTCTACACATGCGCAGATCAACAAGGACGCACTGCCACGTCTATGCACATGCGCAAAAAGGTTTTTTTTTAAAAAAACCACCGCACACCTCCTTCAACAAGGACGCGCTGTGACGCCTATGCACATGTGCAAAAAGGTTTGTTTTTTTTTAAAAAAAACCCCCCACTGTGCACACCACCTTCAGTGGATGCTGTTTAGACAATCCACAATGGAGGCAGCATGCGGTAAGGCGATTCCCCTGGGGGATGTCTGGTCGTGCGACAATGGATTAAAAAGATCGGGATCAAATTCAAGCTGGCATAATGGTGGGATTAGGTGCCCGTCTGAATGCACCTTAAGTGTAAAGTGATGACCAGTGGAACAAAAAGCTCTTGACTTTAAGTACATGTGGATGGGGTCTGAAATTAGTGAAACGGAGAGGAAAATGGTCATAGGGGATAGCTCAATGAAAAATGTAGACTCAGTGTGTGACTGTGGTGAAAAAAGACAAACTCTGTGCTAGGGATTATTAGGAATGAACTGGAAAAAACCCTGCCAATATTACAATTCTCCTCTATAGAATTATGATCTGGCCTCATTTGGAATATTGTGTATACTTTTGGTATCCGTATCTCAAAAAAGACATTGCAGAGCTGGAAAAAGTACAAAAGAGGACAACCAAGATGATTAAGGGGTTATAGCACCTTTCCTACAGTGCTGAAGAGACTGGGACTTTTTAGATTAGCAAAAAGATAATTGAGCGGTGACATGACAGACAGAGGTTTATAAAATTATTCATGGGGCAGAGAGAGTGGATAGAGAGAAGGGTTTTTTTCCTCTCCCAAAATACTGGAACTTGATGGTACCCAATGAAGTTGATGGCCAGTTAATTCAGGACAGACAAAAAGAAATGTTTCTTTATTCAAGAAGTGAGTAAAATGTGGAATCTACTGCCAGAAAATGTATTGATGGCCACAAGCATAGATGGCCTTAAAAGGAGATTAGAAAAATTCATGAACAAGTCTGTAAGTAACTATTAGCCATGGTGACTAATGGGATCCTCCACAGCCACAGGAAGAAAACCCCTGAATAACAATGCTAGAAGGCAACACCTTTGTCTCTATGCCTTCTTGTTGGCCCTCCATAGTAACTGGTTGTCTGCTGTGTGAGACAGGATGCTAGACTGATCCAGCAGGGTTCTTACGATTTACTCCCTCTCCCCTGCTTGCCTGGTCCTGATTTGAACTGGGACTGTGCACAACAGCAATTCAGCTTCTAAAAATGCTAGGAAGGTCCATTCAAGGATGTTCCAGTGAAATATACTGGGTTCAAACACGTATAGTGATCAGCTCATAGTTTATTAGTGATTTCAGCAGGTAGAAAGAAGACTGAGAATCCCTGACCAAAGCCAGGTATTTATGCATGCAAAAGGTTACACCCCAAACACACACCCACTCCCACGACAGGCTATTTACACTACATGGTTATTCCATTGGTTTAATCTAGGATCCCTGTCTCCCTACTGGTCTATTCTAGGATCCCTGTCTCCCTACTGGTCCATTCTATGATCCTAGTCAGCTATTGTTATGGATCCTCAAGCTCTGTCTGAGTTAAGCATCAGCCGAAGTATGGTCTAGGCTCAATACATTACACCCCTCCCCCCTAAGTTTGGGAACACCTCAACAAACAAAGTCCCTTAAGTATGCCGGTCTGCACTGCTCCTGGGTTGAGCACTGCGGTTCCATCTGTGGGGCCGGGGCCTCAAAGTTGGGTTCCGCTGGTGTGATTCCTCGAGGTTTGTGTACTCACAATGGAGAGCCGATCTACGCAGGGCAGCCATGTAATCAGATGCCGATTTGCTGAGCTTCTGGTTCCTCTCGAGGAAATTGAGGCAGCGAGACAACCGAGTGGGCTTGGGCGTGAGATGGTCAGTGAGTGCCTTGATGAGGCCGTCAAAAGTGGCAAGTTTCAGTGTGTTCGGCACGATGAGGCTCTGCGCCAGTTCCAAGATGTCGATTCCACAAGAGCTGAGCAGGAGAGCCTTCTTCTTAGCAGCAGCATCAATGCCGTGGAACTCCACGAAGTAGGTTAGGCATTCCACCCAGGATTTCTACTTTTCTGGGTGAGTGGTGTCGAACTCTGGCAGAAGTCCTGATGCAGGAGCCATGGTCTCAGAAACGGTGCGAGGCGTGGGGCTTGGAAGCTCATTGTGCGGTGCTGCCTTGAGCGGGCTTGCCCATCAGGATCCCACCTTCATCGCCTGTAAAGTATACTGTGAAATATACTGTGAAATATACAGCCAAAGTATGGTCATTGCATCCAGCATCTCATCTTACTTAAGCCAATTTGTCTGGGGGAAACCTTCCCATAAGACCTATGGCTAGGAGTTACATGCAACTGGAAAAAAAGAAGAATATAGAAATCCCCACCCCTCTCTCAGGGAATGAAGACCCATCTGGTCTCATCAGAGGTGTTCTTGTCTCTTATCTCATTTCCTGGAGATGAGGCAGTGAACCCAGGATTATCACTGTTTGGATCATTAATCTGACTGATCTGAGAAAGCACAGTGTCACTTGCAGGTCCATCCCCTATTTACACCTCTGCAGCTGGATGCAACCTTTAAAAAACTGACATTGATTAGATTGTAATCCCATTACCACCATGTGCCCTATCTATACCATTTCAGAAATAAATCATAATTTTATTACATGATTTACGAGACTGTATGCATAGAGAGGGCTCATGTGTGGTAAGTAGACAATCCTGCAAGTCTGAAGTGAACCTAGAGAAACTGTGTTTGGGCCTTGAGCATAAAGAATTATAATTCAAAACATATGCTGCTTCAGACCAACCTGGCTACCCACCTGAATTCAAGACATATAAGATATTTGAAGGAAGGGAAGGCAGCATTGTTAAGTATGAGACTTAACGCAGGAGGTAAGTTCAACAAGTGATTCAGCTTTATTTAGCTCCAAGATTAGACCAGCTAAGGGCTAGTCCAGCTAGACCAGATACAGTCAAAACACAGCGGTTTATATACATTGGGATATGAGGTAGCCACGCCCTCAGTCATAACAATATCCAATCATACTAATGCATAACAGCCAATCATAAATCACAGTTAAGGACCAATCATATTCATATTAATAGCCAATCAAAGCTGTTCCCTCCATAAGCCCTTTGATTGGGCAATACCAGACAGTTTCTGAATCCGCATAATGAGCACCTGCTCAACTTATGCTAGCCTTATGTCTATGAAGACATAACAAGCATGGTATAGCCAAAGATCAGATATCAGAAGCTAAGCAGTGTCAGTACTTGGAAAGGAGACCACCAAGGAAGGCTCTGCAGAGGAAGGCAAAAGCAAACCGCTTCTGCTTCTCAGTTGCCTTGAAAGCCCCTTGCTGGGGTCGTCATAAATTGGCTGTAACTTGAAGGCACTTTACACACAGACCCAAGCTGTTCAAAGCTCAAAGAAGCTAATTTCCCTAACTTTTTTTGTTTAATTTTTTGTGACTCCCCCTCCCCAGCACTCTGTGCTTCCTGGAGGGCGGTGAGCAGGCTTAGTTCTCTTTTTATCGTTCTCTTCCTCTGTGGATCTTCCCTTGCTCTCCCCTTCCCCATTTTATCTTTACAACAACCCTGTAAGATAGGTTAAGTTGAGAGAGTGGTTGGCTCAAGGTGAGCCAGCAAGTTTCATGACATGATTCATGGGAATTCCAGATGCTAGTCTGATACTCCAGCAAGTATATTACACTTGTTCTAAGTTCAGTAGTGCTTCTTTTAACCATAACAGCTAGTGTGAGTTTAAGAGGCCTGCAGCAGTATGTATGTGAACTTTTGAAAGTGTACAAACACTAGTACACTTTTAAGGAGTGTCTATTCTTTCTTTTCTACCTTACATTCCCTCTCTCTCGCCTCCTCTGGCCTCTCCCCAGTTTCCATCCTTTCTGGAAATAAATGGCTCCATGCAGTACTACTGGCTGCCTTTCAGCAGTGTGTAAGCTCTGGGCCCCTGGCATGAACTCAGATTTGAGTTTCATAGGGCACTGAAATCATGGGTCTCAAGGCTGTAAAAACATTTGTGTCTCTAGGAAAGAGGGCTGTAAATTCTTCAGAAGTCCCACCAGGGGTGTTAAAGCCTTCACTGTTTTCCCAGGGCCCTGTGAAAGAGGCTCTGCAATAAATTTGGGGGTTTGCTTATGTCAGCAATACCAGCTTCTAAAGCCATGGATTTTTGGTCTGGCAAATGCTACTCCACAGTTCTTGAACATATTTCAAAAGATTTTTAAAAATGATATTTTGAGGTGTTTTCATTTTTAAAAGTAGTTATAATATCTACAACAGAAATGCCTAATACTGCAAATTTCCATATCTTGACAGTAAGAAAATCATCTATTCCCTCTGAAAGAGAGTGTGCATATTTCCAGAATTTGAAAAAAAAAAAAAGTTCATTAATAAGGGAAAAGAGTGAGGAAGAAATTTCTTTCGAATGTGAAATGCCAAAGAAATGGCTAAGGTTTTCAGATCCCAGCAGATGGATTTAACCTTTGCAAAAAACTCTTTTAGCTTTTCTTTAAACACACACACACACACACACACACACACACACACACACACACACACACACACTGGTACAAATCTCCCATATTCAAGGCTGTATATTTCCAAGGCTGTCATCAGTTTCCACTCAATACCACAAGAGAAAATAAGACAAGGGAAATCAGAGTCTGCTGCATTTCTACTGAACATTACCAACAGTGAATAAGGCTCCACTAGAAACTGCTATTTGCAGTGTTCTGATGTTAGGGTCGCTATGTCCTGGGGATAAGCAGATACGCTGCTAAAACTGAACCTCCTGTTCAAAAAAATATGTGGAGATAGGTATCTGAGTTAGGCACCACATAGGCAGGATAGCCAGTCTTTGTGACCTCTCTATGCCCATTCTGCCTAAAACAAAAAGTAATCATGTTTCAGGGGAAGATTATTTTTTGGGTTGTCAGACTGGGGGATTCCCAGCCATACAATATGATTTTTCTAGGTTTTGCCCAGGGCTTAATTTGAGGCAGAATTTAGCTCTAGAAACTCACAGGACTTACAGTACAACAATTAATGTGTACTAACCAATTATTGTGTGTTGTTAATGCAAAATCACTCTCACTGCCTCAGTCTTTATATTGTCTTTCTCAACAACAGTCTGTGACACACTCTTTTGAGTGCTCTAGAACAGAATCAAGACTATCGTTGATTTTCCCCATTCACTTCTGGAAACCATTCCTATTTTCTGAGATGGAAAGTTCCACATGATTCCTCTTCCTGTGAGAGACAAAAACCCGCTCTAAGTAACACAGAGCGCTGTTATCAGGAAGGTCTTTACCAATGTATGGGCAAAGAGGGATGATAATTTTTTCAACTAGTTACTGTAGTTGAGCTTTTAACAACACTTTGATGTACAGACACTAACAGGGGACAGTGTTCTCGATGCTATGAAAATCATTGCCCTCTGATTTCTGCCCTTCCCTGCGTGTGGCGTAGTGGAAGGGTTCAGAAATACCTGGATATCTGAGTGTGGAGCCTGAGGAGGGTGGGGCTTGGGGAGAGGAGGGTGGGGCTTGGGGAGAGGAGGGACCTCAGTAGGGCATAATGCCATGCAGCCCACCTTCCAAAGCAGCAGTTTGCTCCAGGAGAAGTGGAATAAATGGTTTAAATAAATAAGTAGGGTTGCCAGCCTCCAGGTGGGGGCTGGAGATCTCCTGGGATCACAACTGATCTCCAGGCAACAGAGAAAATGGCTGCTTTGGAAGGTGGGCTCTACGGCATTCTACCCCACGGAAGTCCTTCCCCTCCCCAAACCCTGCCCTCTTCAGGCTCCACTCCAGAACCTCCGGGTATTTCCCAACCCAGACCTGGCAACCCCAATAATAAGTGATTTATGTAGTCTGGAGATCAGATGTAATCCCAGGAGAGCTCCAGCCCCCACCTGGTGGTTGGCAACTCTAAGTAGTTAAGAACGTTGTAGTACTAGTATCTGGGAGACCAGGGTTCAAATACCCACTCATGCCATGCAAACTTCTTGGCTGACCTTGGGCCAGTGACAGTTTCTCAGCCTAACTTACCTCACAGGGTTGTTGTGAGGATAAAATGGAGAGAATGATATAAGCTGCTTTAAATCCCCATTGGGGAGAAATGTATTAAATAAATATGTCCTATTAAAAAAAAAGGAGGACAGTTTCCCGCCCTTCACAGTTGACATCTCTAGCAAGCTTCTGCTTATCTCTACAATACAGAAGTTTTGGGAAGATTTCAGCCACCTTCATTGACAGACTGAACTTTTAATTTACCAGGAAAGATTCAAATGGGACCAATGTTCCTGGAGGACTAATGGCAGCCAGGAGCAAGCCAAGCTAAGTCCCGGTGACACACTGGCAGCACCTCAGGGGCCACTCGGCTCAGATCCAGTCAGCGGACTCTACGGTGTGCTCCGTCAAACTCAGTACCAGTTTTCCCACCATTGTCTCTCTAGCTGTCTCCCAAGCCTCTTCAGGTCTCCCAGTTTCCAAGTGTTGTATATTAACCAAGGACTGCGCATGCGGTCAGGGTTCACACATGGCCATGTGAATGGGTGAAGCTTCACCTCCAAGAACAATGCAGAGCGCGGATCCTAGAAGGGACCAATAGGGCAGCTAGGATCCAGGAATGGACCTATGGGGTATGGGTGCAAAGTAGTAAACCTATCACGGGGACTGGGGTGTGGTTTTGTTGGATGATTTATGCTGGACTTCAGGCCGGCTATTTTGTATTAGTCTCCTGTTCCTAAATTAACTATGAGCTGATTCACTGACAACACGTTTAGAACCCAGTACTTTACACCAAGTAAACCAGGAAACGGGTCCTTTACTCAAGGGATACGAGGACACCTAGGAGCAACTCTGATAGCTTGGAATTCCAGGCCCCAGCTAAGACAGCAACAGAATCACCGTTGAGCTCCTCAAAATCTCTGGAGCTTCCTGGAAAACAATTGGGTCCATTAATCTCTGGGGCAGGGCAGACTATCATAATCACACCTCAGTCCTTGTGGGGGGTGGGGGAAGAGTGATGAACTGGACCTAGGCTGGTCAGCTTTGGGTTGGGAAACACCTGAAGATTTTGGGGGTGGAGCTTGGAGACGGTGGGGTTTGGGAAGGGGAGGGACATCAGTGGAGTATAATGCCATAGAGTCTACCTTTCAAAGCTTCCATTTTCTCTAGGGGAATTGATCTCTGTTATTCGGTGACCCGTTATAATTCTGGGAGATCTCCCACCATTCCTAGATACTTCCTTTTAAGGGAAATATTGGCTTCTCTCCTGAGTAAACTTAACACATGGGGTACAAATTAATGAATGAAAGATTACTCTTATCCAGCTTATGTTCATCTACCCACTGCTATCATTAAATCCAGAAGCTGCTGTCCTTGGAGAAAGCCCTTTCCTATACCCAACTTTCCCTTTTATCACATTTTTCAACTCCTGCTTTCCTCCCCTAGCTCTATTATCTCTGACTATCTGCATTCTGGCCATGGAAACTTCCTGTTTATTCCCTCCATTCTGTAGTTGTCCTCAACTGCGTGCCTTCTTCCCAGCTGGGCATTCTTCCCATGGGGCATTAATGCTGTCCAAACCAGTTTCCCAAGGTGCCACCTGTGGGGTTATTCTTGTTTTGGGCTATTGTCACAACTGGTTTTAGTCAACAGGAGGTATCCTCTCCCTTCCAAAGTCATAATGTTTATGAGTGGTGCCAGCATGGCCCAGGGTACCATTCACTGGATACAATGAAAAACAAAACTCTGAGGCTTCATCCAGGCATTGAACTACTGTTGCTCGAGCCACTGCTGGCAAAGTTCTGGACTTCAGAACAGAGACCAGCTGCAGGTTTGGCCTATGTCCATTTAAATGGTGAGCTGAAAATGGAGCAAGCCCAAATACTAAGGACTACTGGAGGTCAGGCTTGACAATCACTAATGGGGCTATATTGTGAAGTCTGTGTTTGGAAGAGTAAGATGTTCAGACAGAAAGCACTGATGTGCATTTGCCAGGCTGGAGAGTTGGGGGAGAGCTCTGCACAGCACCTGCCTGTCTCTGGCTTCATCTAAAACAGCAAACTCTCTGGATGTGTAACCTAGAAATATAAAGCATGGGAGCTGCAGGACTCTTGTTTGCCTTTCTGTTTCAAGAAAAGTGATAACTCTCTGGATTATCAACAAGGATACTCTTTTGATCCACGCATAGCTTTCTTTGCATTTTGTGAGATTTTCTAAATGATTGATCAAAGAATGACTCAGTCACATATTGGCCTGTGTACAGTGCTTCTACATGGTTCATTTCACTGATAATCATGAGACAGTTTTGTCCACAAGTCATATAACTGGACATTGTGCATCTTTGCCTTTGTTTATATAAAAGCCTAGTTCAACTCCAACTTAGATGTGTAGCTTTCTTTATTTCTCTGTTTATTAAAATGTTTATATTGAGTCTTCTTACCTACTCCAACCTTCAAGTCAGCTAGCAACAATAATTAAAACACAATATTTGAGAAGTTACCAAAATATTTTTTAAAAGAAACCAATCAATTTAATGCAGTAATCACTAAAAACATTACTGAAATCAGTCAGACCAACTGACTCATTAAGCTATATCCAAAGGCAAGCCAAAATTGTAAAATTGTAATTTGCTCCCTAAATGTCAGCAAAGGAGGACCGATTGACCTTCCCTGTGAGAGCATTCTTTTGGCCGCCACCGAAAAGGCCCTGCTATATGTTGCCATCCACTATACACTCAATGGTAGGGGCAAACAGTGTAAGGTCTCTGAAGATGATGCAAAGTTTAGATAGTTTTGTACTGAAGGAGAAGACCTTTAAGGTAATCTGGTCTCAGGTGTTTGATCTCTTTGAACTAGTCCATGAAAACTACTGAAAGCCAGTGTATGCAGCAGGCTCTAAACAGTTAACCTTTGCTGCCCTGGAAGCTGCAATTCTGAACACTTCTCAAAGGCAGTTCCATGCAGAGTGCAATAATCTAGAGTTAGCAAACCAAGGCTGGCAACTGGCGATAGACTCACCTTACAGAGGAACATTAACATGTTGTAACATCATCATGTAGGGGTGACACTCAGCTATTTACAAACTCTATGGGATGAATGCTAGAGTGTTGCCTGACATGATGACATCACTTTCAAGTTACACTGGAAGTAATGATATTGGCATGACACTGATGCCCCCCTTTGCCCCCAGCACCCAGCTGAGCAGTGGTGGGATGAACCAGCAGGTGGAGGAAGTTTCCCACCAAACACCTGGCAATGCCCCAGTAGTCCAATCTGAACATTATAAGGGCATGAATAACCCTGTAAACCAGCAGTGACTGAACAGAGAAGCATTAGTTCAATCTTACTTTCTGGCCTTTAGCTTCCAGAAAGTATCACAGCCTCCATAATACAATACCATCTATATCTAATCCAGCAAGCTGCTTCACAACAATATTATGGCTGACAGTTTCAAAAGCTGCTGGGAGGTCCTGGAGATCCATCTCCCAGAATAGTTCATTTACGAGATTGACCAGAGCAGTTCCAAAGTCTGAAGCCAGATTGAAAGGGGTCAAGATGATCTGTTATCATCCTAGAATCACTGGAACTGTGCTGACAGCATTCAGTGAAACACTTTGCCCAAACATGGAGTGTTTGAGGGCTGTCAGTAATTACTAGTAATCCTGCATCAAGTAAGAGATCCTTTATGATGGTATCTTTGTTTGGTTATTTATTTATATATTGACATCCTGCTTTTCTCATTAATGAGGAGCCAAAGCAACTTACCACATCATTCACCCCTCCTCTATTTTATCCTCACAACAATAATCCTGTGAAGTAGGTTAGGCTGAGAATGACTGGTCTACAGTTACCCAGTTTGGTGTAGTGGTTAAGAGTGGTGGACTCTAGTCTGGAGAATCGGGTTTGATCCCCCACTTTTCCACATGCAGTCACAGTTCTCTCAGAGCCATCCTCTCAGAGTTCTCTCAGCCCCACCTACCTCACAGGCAGTGTTTCCTCTAAGGTGAGTTAGGGTGAGCTAGCTCACAGTTTTTTTGCCTCCTGCTTACAGGAGCCATCCTTAGCCCAGGAAGGATGGCTCCAGAGCAAACTAATTTATGCAGTACTCAAATTGCTCACTCACAACTTTAATGCCAATAGCTCAAAGTGGAATTTTTGCTCACAAGACTCCACAGCTTAGAGGGAGCATTGCTCACAGGGTGGCTGTCGTGCAAAGAGGAAGGGAAGGAGATTATAAGCTGCTCTGAGACTCTGAGTGAAGGGCAGGATATAAATCCAACTCTTCTTCTTCTTCTTCTTCTTCTTCTTCTTCTCCTTCTTCTCCTTCTCCTCCTTCTCCTCCTCCTCCTCCTCCTCCTCCTCCTCCTCCTCCTCCTTCTTCCCAGTAAGCTTCCATGGCAGAGTGGGGATTTGAACCTCAGTCTCACAGATCCTACTCTGTCACTCTCTGACCACTAAACCACATTGTCTCTTCAAGGCTGTGGTGCCCTCAGTGTCCCTCAGTGAGGCATTACCTGCCTTGAACACCCAAAGCAGTCTACTGGTGGCTTTCAGAAACTAGGAAGAGCAAGGGTTCAGTGCACAGGTACTTGTTCTCCACTTGTATTAGCAGGAAAGCCTATAGAGATGGTTTCACTATTAGTGCCTCTGTGAAGCAAACTGTGGTAAAATAACCCATTTGCATATTCTCTCTTGTCTATTTACTCAAGTTAAATAAGCCAATAAGTATCCATTAAAACAGGTGGAACACAGTAGTAAGCCTCATACATAACTGTGAGCTGGAGCTACTTATGCAGGTGTTTGCACATACAATTTCTGCTTCACATTAAAGATTCTCCATGCTGCAGAGGAGAGTATGAACTGGTGGCTGACACTGTGTGCATAACTTACTTGCCAGAGCTCTGTATGAACTAGCCCATGCACACAGTGTCACAGTTTAAAAAAAATAAATAAAGAGAGGTAGCAATCCAGGCTAGATATGTGTTGCAGCATATGAAACTGGCAGTGTTCCCTCCACCACACCCTCCAGAATTTAGGCACAGACATCTATATGGTGTCTCAGTGTTTGACTGGAGTGCTTTCAATTTCCCCAGCCATATTACCTCTGTCTTCCTTTAACGGGCCATAATGGCTTGTTGTCTCTTGGCATGTTACTCCGTCCTATGCAGTGAAGCATATTTCTGCACATGTGATCTTATGGTGCCAGGTGCGGATGACATGCCAAACCAAACTCCTCTGTGTTTTATGGTGTCCTTTTACCCATGTCCAGTTCTACCATGGTAACACATTCACAGACATCAATGCATGGCATCAAATATTATAGCGAGAAAACAAGCAGATCTGGCCTGTTAGTTACACGAAAACCCACCATACAGCCTCTCTGTTAAGAGATTCAGGAACAGAGACTGGACATTTTAAAAAGTCGCATTTCCACAAAGGTTGATTGCTGTCCACTTGGAGACTGATTGCAAATGCTCCCCCCACCAAGCACTAGTTGTCCATGACTTATGACCACTCCTGACCTTGGGTTGACTTTAAAACAGTGGCCCAGATGCCAGAGTACCAATAGAAAGTGGCTCTTTAATGACATGAGACCAGCTCAAACTCTGAGCATTGGGTTTCAGCATTTCTATTTGTTTTCTTCCTTGAGAAGCTCGCGGCTTAAAAGCTCGCCCTTGAAAGCAATGCATTTCTAATCACATAAAAGTGTCCATGAGCTGAAGAGGCAGTGGGCACTTTAATCTTTGCATATCCCTTTCTTTCTTCAAGCATCCCCCCCTTCTTTGCTCTCATACACAAAACTCACCTCCCTCCATCTTCTATACCACAGTATAATGCAGAGAGCAGCGGGGGAAAGGAGCCGAAGAAGGCTGCCCACCCGCCCCCATGCTGAGTCCGAGTAGACTTTGTGAGAAAGCTCCTCTCCATCTGCAGCCCAGCCCCGGTGGGAGTCAATTAATTCTGAATAACCTAAACCGACAGAGGTATTTGCATTCACAACCTGACTGATGACCGTATAAAATTGATTTATGAATTGAAGTGCTTCCCCACCCCTTATCCCCGATTCAGGCCATAATTGATTATATGTGCTGCAGCGAAATTAAAGAAAAGAAAAATTTAAAAAAAGAAAAGGAAAAAGAGAGGCCTCACAGGCATTGCACTATATTCTCAAGGTTTCCTGGGATTAGCTGTTCTATTCATCACTTATCTTTTAAAAAAATATTTAAAAAGATGCTTCTCATCCCTGTCCCTGTTGGCTTGGCCAACCTTAGCTTCATTAGTTACCTCACATTTTAAGATGCTGGTCAGTATAAACTAAAAAGCCACATTTCAAGGAAAGGCATGGTAGAACTGCCAGGGGAAATGTAATTTGGCTTGCTTATGTAAAGGGAACATTTTTATATATTATGCCTTTATAATGAGTCACATGTATGTGTGTGTGTGTGTGCTTTCTTCAGAAATAACCCCCACCTCCCATGCCACAGATCTATATAGTATTAGATGCTGTACATGTATGACATAGTCCCTGTGCAGAAAGCATGCACTGCTATCAGATTCCATATTTACATAGTATTGTAGTGCTTCCTGTCTAATAATGTTTTAGAGGACAAATTCTGGTCTCCTGAGGAAATATGCTTTCCTGAAGTCCAGAAATTGCATAATTTTTGCGTACAGGATTACTGAGTTACTCAAAGGGGGGATACCAACACACACACGAAAATTAACATTTTTTAAAAGTATGTGCTGTGAGGTAGGTTAGACTGAGAATGTGTGACTGGTCTAAGGTCACCCAGAAGGTTCCATGGAAGAGTGGGAATCCGAACCTCGGTCTCCAAGATCCTAGTCCAACACTCTAACCACTACACCACACTAGCTCTAGCAGCTAGTTGCTCCTGCTTATTGGTTTACATTTGACTGCATCAATGGTTTTATTGAGAGTCAGTGTTTACTGTCTTCACTGGATATTTGTTTATTTGTTTGTAGGTTGCCTGGAGAACTCAGTGATAAGACAGCATAGAAAAATAATGTCTCCTGCAGGCAGTCTATGATCTGACAGTCTGACAGTTTCAGCTACCTTATCTACTGTAGGTAGAAATTAGGCTGCAAGTTGTGTGGCCTTAGCTATCTTCAGAGGCACATGGCAAGTCAGCTGCAGCATCAAACTCAGCTCACTGAGTTTGGATTCCACCTCAAGAGGTGATCTTTATAATTTCCCCCAACTTGCTGCAGATCCCCCACTTGCCCCTCATGCTGTTCTTGGGAATCCCGTTCTACAGGAGAAGCATTTTGGGGAGATCAGTGAGCTACACTGGGAAGGAGCACACAGAAACTCTTCATTCTGTTGCCTTCTCAGCAGAAAATTTGGTCTGGATCCATTCCATGGTTTAGACACGATTTGACTGTAGGCTTGCCTGTTGCTGACAATCTCCAGGAGCTTTCCAGGGCAGAGCCCTGGAAAACAGTGTTGCAGGTGCTGAGGTAAAATTTTCAGGAGAAAACCCAGAAGTGACATCACACCCACTCCTGTGATGCTCTAGGGATCTCATAAATCTCTGCAGTAAAGACAATGTTGCGGTGGCCTGTGATGTCACTTCTGGAGTTCCACCTGGACATGATGTCATGGCATTGGCAATGTCATTTTTCTTCCCCCTTTTCCTCCCTGATCAGCCACAGCTCATTGGGTATGGTGGCAGAGGAACGCCTACTACTCCCTGGCAGCAGGCAACTCTACTTAGCAGGGAAAAAACTATAATGAAGGGGAGAAGTCTAAAAAAAAACATACACTGGGTAACCATATGCAGGAAGGGGAAGACTCCTGTACCTTTAAGCTTCACTCATCTCTGCATTTGTTGCCTCCTCTCTTCTGTACTTAAAGATATTTCTTCTGTTCTCCCTAACTAAGCATTATCAAGAAGCAATCTTTTCCTCATTAGCATATGGTAGAGGGTGTTTAGAAAATCCTTGCTATCTCTCCCCCCCCCCCGATGCAATCTACTTGGGGAGTAGCTATGGTGGTAAGAGGCTGTGAGCCTGTAGTAGAGTCATCTGTTTTGAATGCAGCAGGCCCTTCAGTTCCCAGCATCTCCAGTATAAAAAGCGATAGAGCTGCTGCCAGTCAGAGCAGGCAGTACACTGACCTTGATAAACCAATAGTTTGAATCAATAGGCAGCTTCACATCTTCATGTATTGTTCACCCACTCATCTATCCTAAAAACCTGAAATGGACTAGAAATCTATGGGGTCCCAACACTAATCATTATATATTTGAGCTGCTACTTGAGCTGCAAATTATTTTGCAGTCCCTTACAATGAGGGAATGTCTTCTGGCAAGCGGTGGCAGGCCTATGCTACCCTTGTAGTGTATGAGATAACAGCTATGCCCCATAAGCCATCTCTGTAGGTTTTCTGTCTGTCTGTCTGTCCATCCATCGATCTGTCCGTCCATCCTACTAGGGCCTGCTGTTTGTTGGTTTGATAG
Organism: Gekko gecko; assembly: GCA_029375565.1. Lineage (NCBI taxonomy): Eukaryota > Metazoa > Chordata > Lepidosauria > Squamata > Gekkonidae > Gekko > Gekko gecko. The sequence goes on from JAPDNY010000004.1 coordinate 48,021,780, forward strand.
GTCTCATAGTCTTTGCTACTAGCCTTTTTAAATTTTTAACATTTTGCTAACTATGACTATTTAGAGCTTTAGCTTTTAACATGTTTATTATAAGCTACCTCATGAATACAGTTTCATTAAGAGTGCAAGATTATAAATGCTTAAAATGAATATGTCTAAAAGTGCACTTCATTGAGTAAATATCCCTGAGGTTCCTTTGTGATACTTTCTGAAAATAATCACTCTTGTTCATGGGGACCGAACACTCTCTCTCTGTGTCAAGTAGGGCAGTGATAGAAAGCTTTGTGTGAGAATCATTAACAGAAAGAGCCATCCTGCTACATAGCTCATGAACAGTTTGGGGGTGTTTTGTTTTAGCTAATTATCTCAGAAAATTTTAGTCAGAATGTGAAGAATCCCCCACATTTTTCAATTGTGAAATGAAAATGAGTCTCCAGGATTTCAAAAGGCACTTTTCAAAGCTGGAGTGCTCTACTGAAGTAGTTACTATAATAGCAAGGAAAATCTCACAGCCTCCTCAGTTCCAGCCCCCTCAATCTCTCACCCAATCTGAAGGTCTTTTTAAAAAAAGTCTAGAGAAAAAGGCCTTCACCTGGAGGGGATTTTCAACCAGTGGGGTCTGCTGTTAGGAAATAAGACTCAACAGGAGTGTCAGCAGAATATCCTATATTATAGACGGTTCTAAATTGGAAAAGGAGGGGGAGGACTACCACCTAGAGATGCTTTCTTCAGATTTCACTAACTTTAAATGGAAATCCCATCTGTTTCTTCCTCAGGGTATCAGAGTCCCACACTGAGACATTATGGATGATAGACAAGAAGTGTGTATCACGTATTGTTTCTTCATTTTAGAGAGATAAAGTTTCCCAGAAATCACTTGCCTCTTAGTTGCCTCACCCACATCTCTCTAACAAAACTGCGCAAAAGAGAGAGAAAGAGTTTAAAAGACATTCTTTATTTCCCCCACAGCTGCCCTCTGAGCCCCCTCCCTCCTCTTTGCTTCAGTGCATGCTGGGTAATGCCATGTATTCTTAGACTCCCAATGGCCCCCATTACTGTCAATTAGTTACGGAATGCTACTGGGATTCATGCCTGACAGCTCCAGCAAAGCAGGAGAAATGGGCTCAGTAGGGAGCAAGGGGCCTGCCTTTTTTCTTCCACAAGAAATACCTTTCTCAGCAAGGCTTTTTAAACGCTGTCCCTGCCCCCCCCCATCTACACACATCCATACACATGTGTGTATGCATATTGTGTTCAATTGTGAGAACTCTCAGTACAGGAGACTCCATGAAAGTTGACCAACTGAAATACAAGTACTTTAAAAGTTTGTGTTTTCTTTCAGTGGGTCCCCTTCAAAAGAAGGAGGCTCTCGTTACAAACACCTTATACTAAACTACCTGGGTATATAACATTTCTCTCCTTCTATTTCCATGCCTCTTTTCCAAAAGAGAAGGAGGAAAAAAATGACCTGTGTTGTTTGAGTGATGGAGAGGAAACCTTTCCAGTAGCAGACTGCAGCAAAACCTGTTGCTAAAGATATGCACACTCTTAGTATTGGTGCCTTGCCTAATGGAATGCAATTAAAAAAACTCCACTGAAAGCACAGTTGTGCTCCTGTAATTCTACTGCAAGCATTTGTGGCAATCTTGTGACCTAGTTTCTCTTGAATGTGATCTACGTCCCTACTTTTAGTCTAAAATTAATTTTTAAAAAACCCTTTCAATAGTATATCACTATATTTCAGCTGGATTTTGGAAGGGTTTTGCGAATAGTCTGCACATCCTCTGTTGGTAGGAATTCACAGAACTTTCCAAGCTAAGGACATAGTCTGCCCTCCCTCTCCAAGGCATATTGGGAGCATTCAGGTGTTATTTGGGCTAAAGCATACTATCCAAGTACATGATTTTGGCACTCTCTAACATCTGGATCGCATCATTTGTCATCTTTTGTTTTATGGAAGGACTGTACTGCAAATATATACTGGTTTATCTCCTGGTAAACTGAGGTCGGTGAGGAGGTTAGAAGTCTCAGTCAGTTAATCTTCAATTCTCAACACTCTCTCAAAGGCATGCCTTTTTCTCCTGTTGCAGCTTGGATGACACCACAACAATTAGCAAAACTGTATAATACTTTGGTGCAGGGTGAGAACCCTCAAAGGAGGCAAAGCTCCTACATTTTTTGTAGTTTTGCAGAAGCAGGGATTTCAGCAGCACGAGCAGCTTTTCTTAGCCTGACAAGCAAGCTGCACCAGCTAAAACTTCTTCTTCTATGCAGCTATGAAAAACTACTTCCACATTTTGAATGGTCCTAGTCAGGCAAACTGCCACCAAGCCATCATCTCACCTCCACATACTCTTTCTCACACACAGTGGTTCCATCTACACATTACCAAGTTTTCCTATTTGTTGGGGAACAGCATGACAATTTTCTTAACAGACATGCGACTAGAGTTTTGTGCCTCCCAGACATACACCGGCTCATTTATATTTGTAACCTCAGCACACAGCCAGAAGAGGCTTTAGCCTCATGTTACTTACAGGGCTACATGTACATTTCATAACAGAACAAATAGTGACTCATGGTCAGGTGCATGAATGTGAAAACTGTGTGGAGGGCTCTCACTGGGCCAGGTGGGGGGCCTTTTCTAGGGCTGTGCTTGCCTCCCTGATGGGAGGTGTGGCACCCCAGCAAGCACAGCCCTAGAAAAGCCCCCCCCCCACCTGCCCATGGCCCTGCCCTTCAATGGATGAAGGGACGGAGCAGGCTTACTTGCAGGCTGCCCATTGGAGCCAGGGCTGCTGCCCAGGGCTGCTGCTTGCCAGGGCAGAAGCTGACATCTTGGGTGGGAGGGTGGGGCACCGACATTGCTGCTTTTGGTGCCCTTTCACCTCTGGTGCCCTAGTCAACTGCCTAGGTGTGCCTAATGGATGGGCTGGACCTGGTCTGGGAGGCACACTTTTTAACATTTGAAATGTCTTTAATGTGCTATTTGCTGTCTTGGGGACCTTTTATTAGACAGAAAATTGGCATAGAAAACAGTGTGATCATGCAAGACAATAAAACCATTCCAATCAAGCACAGACGAATTTGCTCATACAAATTTGTGAACAGCTTGCTAAAAGACCATCTCTCCATGGATGCCTGTCAAACTGAATGTGATATGAACAGGTAGGTGATCAAGCATGATTACATGTTTCCAAGAAAATTATACAGACAAGCCATTCCCATTGTCACCCCTACCAGTATTATGGATCTTTCAGTTTGGTCCTTGCATCTGTTAAACACCTTTATTATGCTGTATGCTAATTTGCTTCTCACCCTCTACCTATATGTATGGACTGGTAACTTCCATTTCATTGTATCTGAAGAAGTGTAGGTGCACAGGAAAGCTTATACCTTGAACAAAACTTTGTTGGTCTTAAAGGTGCTACTGAACCCGAACTTTGTTCAGTTCAGTATTTCTGTTTGCTTTCTTCACACCATAAACAATCTTATGAACATCTGTCATGTTCTCTTAGTCATCCTTTTTTTCTAAACTAAAAAATCCCAAACATTGAAAGCCTTCCGTGTCAAGGATGCTACAAGTGACAAACCGTTCATGATTTTTGCTGCCCTTTCTTTTCAGATGAATCAGCCACAGTTGTACACAGTGTTTAATTTATGGTTACATCATGATATTGACCTTTTCTAATCATTCCTGGAAAATAGCGGGGGGGTTTTCTTTTTCACTGCTCCTGTACATTGAATTGGCATTTTCATTGAGCTCTTAGAAATATAACAAGCAACTTGTTATATTCATCAGGATAATGAAAATTAATAGAAAAGCCAATCAATTATTCATTTCACTGGAAACTAGCTGCCTGTATAACATTATGGAGCACATGGATAGAGTCCAGGGTCCCCGCCCTATGACCTGTGTAACAGTCAGTCATGAGTTGTGGATTATCTTTGCATATGTAGGAACTGAGGAGAACCAGCCACTCAGCGTCAGTTACAGATTTTGAAGGGACCTTGGGCAGAGAGTGCCCAGAACCCTCCTTCCCCTCCTCTGCCCACCACTAGGCCTCCTGTTCATACCTCTGCTCCCACCTGTCAGCCCACATGCCAGTGCATCTTTCCACCACCCCTTCGCAAGCCCTCTAACCGCCCCATGCTTAAAGAATCCTGCACCATCTACATGCCCTCCACTGTGGGAGCTAACCATTTAGAGTACACTATTCTGCCCTGACACCCAATATACTTTCCAGTAATCCCTATTTTCTAGTACCAGTCCCACCTGAACCCCTGTCTGCGTTTTGTAGGTGCGGCTTCTTTTTTAAAAATGCTCAGTTTATACATCAGCACTAGAATTGCCATTCTTCCTCCCTTGAGTTGCTTTGAAATAAATGGGGGGGAAGCCCACTGGAGAACTGATTTCCCAGTTTCTTATATCATTTGGCACAAAGATACCCTATAGTATGCAGCCTGTCATGAAACACTGCTGCTAATAATACTCATTTTAGATAGCACAATAGAACAAGTATCTTTTTCTAATACATTGTTATCCAAAAGCAACTTCTTTGATTTAGAGGTACTCCCTATACTGATTCTTGTGGTTTCTAAACTCTTGCCCATTTTCATTTCTACATGAATTGTACTTATCTTCCTTTATCAGGCAATGGATTTATTTGCCTTCCACATGAAGCCTCACCCCTTGTTCTTTATCTGGAAGGAATTTTTGCTTACTTTCAAAATGGTTTTTCAAAGCCTGTCAGGAGCTATCAGAACAAAATGCTATGAGTTTAGGAGAATATTTCCATCCTATCACAGCCCTTAAGAGAACAGCTGATTAGTTTTAAGATTCATTGAAACCAAGAATTTGTGGGGGGACAACTACCTGTGCTTCAAATATTCCTCAACCATACTGTTCACCCTTAGAAATGACTCAGTTTTGTTTGATTGTATGCCCAACAGAATTTGCATACTCTTTAAGTTCTAACAAAATACGCAAAATTGTTTATATAATCTTGTTTGGAAAAAGTGTGAGTTTCCCAGACTCTGTAATCAATAGTGCAATCTTAAATGGAGCTGTACCCTTCTAAATCCACTGAAATTAGAGGCCTTGGGAGGGTGTAATTCTGTTTTGGATTATATCACTAGATTAATGGTGAGCAGATGACCCAGAATGCCTATCTGTCTTCTAACCACTCTATTGACATCACCTTTGCAGGCACCTTCACTATGGAGGAACTGCCATTTACCAGCATTCAAACCATCCACTGAAGTTTCTGATGAACTATGTTTTTTTTGCCCCAAGAATATTTATTTGTTTAGCACATTTTTAATCTTAATTTCTCCAGAACTGGACTCAAGGTGGGTAATGAAAACTATCTACAATTAAAATCATAAGAACATAAGAGAAGCCAATGTTGAATCAGGCCAATGGCCCACCTAGTCCAACACTCTGTCACACAGTGGCCAAAAATACCAGGTGCCATCAGGAGGTCCAGCAGTGGGGCCAGGACACTAGAAGCCCTCCCACTGCTGCCCCCCCCAGCACCAAGAATAGAGTGCATCACCTGCCCCAGACTGAGAGTTCCTATCTATCCATTGAACTCACACAAATATGTCACTGTCATCAAAAACGATTAGGCTGTCATTTTATAATCTCTCCTGAATAACGCTGCTGTACCAAACTGGTGGAATCTTAGCAAGGTAGAAGCCTTCCTGAAGATGTTAGGCAGCTGTTACAGAAAAGGAGCAACCACTAAAAATACTCTAGAAGTGGCCACCTGCAACTGTTCAGAAGGTAACCATGTCTTTTGGTGCATGGGAGATCATTGTGGTGGTGTCTTTGGCACCTACTGGATTCTTGTCAGCTTGAACTTCTAAAAATGCAAGAGCTCCAACAGAGGGTTAAAAAGATGGCAAGACTGGATCTGATGCATTCACTGACATTTATTGGGGAGCAGACATTGTTATTATTGGGCTGGATGCCATGGATCTGTTCCTGTAATGGCTGCACTTTCCTCTGGCATTAAGAAGCTCTTGAGTCAGCAGCAGAAGGCTCCTTGTGTCAGCAAAATGCACCACCATTGATAAAATTTATCAACAGGATCCAACCCATTACTCTTACTTTCTTTTAATTACTATCACATACAAACCACCTCTCTCCCTATGCTCCTTCATGACAGCTTCACTCATCTGAGCAGGGCCTTCTACAGGTTCCACTCTGTAAATGGACAACATCAACAACTGCCTGTACATGTGCATTCTCTGCTGTGGCTCCCACTTATGGAATGGACTGCCTGATGAGGTCAGGAAGGCTCCCACTCTCCTGGCTTTCTGCAAACTATGCAAAGCTGAGTTATTTGGGAGGGCTTTTTTGCACATGTAATAGGGCAGTACTGTAATGAAATGGTTCAGAAATTTGAACTGGTAAAGGGATAGGGACTGGGGACTGACTATACTGCTGTGATCTGTTTATGCTGTAAGTATGCTTCTACTATGTAATTTCTGCATCAATTAATGTGTAATGTTTAAATGCTTATGGTTTGCTATCAGGTTTGTTTCAGCTCTCTTTCAGACTTCTTGTTGGTTCCAGCTTTCTACAACCCAAATTCTATTGCACTGTTTATTGGAAGCCCCATCCTGTTGATTGCATTTGACTCAAACTATGTAATCCGCTCTAGTCTCAAGGAGAAAGGTGGACTAAAAATAATGTAATCCATTCATTCATTGTTCAATGTTCAGACTCCAGTGAATGATAATATATAATACAGCCTCACAATATAAACCACTAACTTTGTCAATAAAAAATTAAGCACAAGAACAAAAGCAAGTTGATAGCCATAAAACTGGTAGAAATTGGGTTAAACCAAAAACATGCTTCCCAAGGAGGTGGAGAGGGAGAGGATACCTACCTTCTACAAGTAAAGCAGGCCTGAACAGTCATCCCAAGGCTTAGATAAGTAACAGTCCTTTTGCTTGGCTCCTGAAACAGAGAAGATGAATTACTAGAAAGATGGCTGAGGGAAGGTGTTCTGTAAAAGAGAAGCCACTATGGAAATGGCTGTTTCAGCGGTAACCACCATGATTATGCCATACCAGGCCTTCTGTCTCTTTTCTGGCAGGATATGTACACTGTTAAAGTTGTTACCAGAAGACATTAAAAAGGTGGAGATTCTCCAAACATGGGATGCACTTATAAGGGGTCTTTGTTGGTTGAATTTCTACCTGACATGAAGAAGTTAAAGACACAAGGTCAGCCACCTGAGAAGAGACTTAAATGGGTCTCTCCATCTTCCACGACTTATTTCCATTGCTTTAGGACAACAGACTTTTAGTAAAGTAGAAGAGGAAGAAAGAATACATTTGGTTGCAGGGGCTCTTATTTAGGAGGCATCTCATAAATAATGTAAATGTGTTGTGGACTTTCTGTCTGGAGAAGGAGCAAGAGGATAGAGCATTTATGTCTCAGCATGCTTGGTGGGGGGAACACTTGTAGTTTGGTTTCCAAACTGTTGAAGAAATTGTAACAGGAATGTCAAGGCATGAAAAGGCAAAACTGCCACTTTAATTAACCTCCTTTTCACAAGACTAGAACAGAAGCCAACCACTTCTTCCCTCAATCTCATCATAATCCCCCTCCCAATACCAGAGTTTCCTTTAAAAAAGGATAGAATGAGAGACTTTTATCGTTGATTATAAATACATCGCCAACAGGGTCAAGGGGGCCTTGCTCTCTCTGCCTTTGGAATTGGGTTGGATAACTAATTGCCTGGGACTGCCGGCTGCAAACACAGCCAGCAAATTGTAGGAGAGTAATAGAACGGTATGGAAGATATTATTTAGCGTGAAATGTTCCCACAGAAGCAATGCCAATTTGCCAGTGCTATTAGCACGTGACACAGTGTGAAATGTGCAGAAAACCTATTGTGGTTTTTTTTCTCAAGGCAAGAGTGTAACTAACACGTGTGTCCCTATCATACGTAAGGCTTTGTTTCTGAGTATGGACTACAGCCAAGAACAGGAGGGAAGGAGGGGGGTGCAGAAAGGATGAATTTAATCTGCTCAAGAGAAATTCTTCCTTCTCTTTTCAGTTCCCAATAATATCAGCCTCTCAGGACAGACTTTCAATGTCCCTCCACAGCCATCTGCTTGAATGGCTTCTGAGGTGATAAATTAAAGTGGAGCACAGATATAGATGCCACAAGTTTGATGCCCATTATGGTGAAAGTTCCTTTGTATCTTTTGTCCTTCCTTTTGAAAAGTAATTGTCAGGCACTCCCAGAACTGGTTTTCATTGCACAGTACTAGGTGAGGATAATATCTGGTGTTCATCGTTTCTCATTCAAGCTTTCCTCCTAGTAGCTAACATTTTTTCAGATGATGCAGGGGTTGTGCTTAGCCGTAACCAAAGCTTACAGCCTAGCCTTTATTAGCTGTAACACTTTGAACTTATGGCAATGATCTCTCCTCTTGATACAAAATTTGTTGTCACATTAGCTTTAGAGAATAAAAACTTCATTAGGTTAAGGCAATGGCTTAGGCTGGCCCAATCTCTGATGGTGTAAAACTGTAAAAATTTCCATTACACATAACATATACTGGCCTCTTTCATTTTATCCAACTTCCATGAGCATAAAACATATCACTCTTCCTAGTATGTAGTTCAGTTAAATACACAGCTGTAATATTCTTTCAGATGGAACTGCCAGTTACAGAATGCAACAGCCATAGTCAAGGATGCTCAGTCATCCTCTAGTTCAGCTCATGGTCTGCTCACAGTTTGGAATCACTGGCATAGAACATTTGATGCCCTGTTTGTCTGTGCCCAAATGCCTCAAACATATTTAATTATGGAAAAAGTGTTACTGTGCACGTGCAACTACATGCTTGCCTCAGCTGCCCGTTACCCTCCCTCTGACTACTTCATCTGTCACTTTTTACTGTCCAACACTTAAAAGCCATAGTCAAAAGCATGCCCCCCGCTCAACTTCTGAATTTACTTCCTATTATTACCAATTTATTGTGGATGACACAGGCATCTTCCCTCAAGGTTGCATCATTACTGTGTGATATCAGAATTTCCAGGCCCTCAAAGTACAGCATTTTTGTTCCTGGAAAGATTCCTCCTGCAGTCCATCAGTGCTTATGTGTCAGTCCATAATCTTCTAAATTCTTTGCTGGATCTGTGATTCCTGTACACTAAAACACCAGTGACTTAGAACCAAACTGTGCATTACTGGGGAGATCTATGATCAGATCTCCAAGTGTTTCCTTCAGCAATGGAAATAGCTCCTTCCCCATGCTATGTAGAAGTGAATGACTTGAAGTGCCTGCGGCTCTTGTAAGCAAAACATATCACAGAATTTAAAATGGATGAGGAGTACCTAACTGAATAATCTATTTGATTTTGTCCAATCTTACTGGCAACTGGAACAGAATTATCTGCAGTCATTCACATTTTCACATGGCACTAGAATTGAAATGCACCTAAAATTATAGGCCTATGTGCATTTATAAATCCCACGGAATACACTTTTGAGTAAACACACACAGGGTCATTTGAATGAAGCAATAGGCATTGAACAAACTTTGAGCATGATCCAACCTAAGTTAACACACATTTATGGCTACAGCACTGTTCACATTCATTTCTAAGTCAACACAGATAACATCAGGCAGCATGTTCTCTTTATCTCAGTTGGACAATTTAGTACATTCATAATTTTCTTCCATTGGGACTTAAATGTCCTTAGCATTGGCTGGATTATGTTGCTTATTTTTATACACACATCTGGCTCGGAAAACTTTCTATTGTGTCTCACAGAATTTTCACAAGCAGAAGAGTTGGACTTATACCCTGCCCTTCACTTGGAGTCTCAGAGCGGCTTACAATCTCCTTCCTTTCCTCTCCCCACAACAGACACCCTGTGAGGTAGGTGGGGCTGAGAGAGCTCTGAGAGAGCTGTGACAGACCCATGGTCACCCAGCTGGCTTCATGTGGAGGAGTGGGGAATCAAACCCGACTCTCCAGATTAGAGTCCGCTGCTCTTAACCACTATACCAAACTGGCCAGGACTAGAAGAATATGAAAAAGATGGGAACTGGAGCATTAGAAGGTTTGGACCACTGAAGGAGGGAAGGAGAAGGGATGAGAGGTACAAAATTTTCCTGAACAAGGGTGGCTTGAGGGACATAAAAAGCCTGCCTGGCTTATTATGTTCTCACTGCACAGCCCCTGAGTAAGGGATAATGTAGGTGCTAACAACTGAGAGAGGTGTGATTGTGTCAATTGCCTGGGTTGCCCCTGCCATAGCAACATGACGATCCCCTAGAGCCATCAGAAAGCCATTTGGAGTCATCTGGCTCCAGTGGTGTGGATTATTTTAATAGATTCCCTACCTCTGCAGAGTCCTAGTATCCCTGTAAGTCTAAACTTGAGCTTGAGGTCACCAAAGAAATTGATCAGCAATAGGATTCAGGACAGACAAAAGAAAATACTTCTTCACACACTGCATGATTTATTTGTGAAATCTGCAGCCCAAGGAAAGTGTTAATGGCTACAGTTTTAGAAAGGTTTCACAAGGTATTAGACAAATTCATAAAGGACAGGTTCATCTATGAAGTCTAAAGGGAATAGTCACATTCAGATACAGTGTAGTTCTGAATACCAGTTGCTAGGGGGCATCGGTGACAGATAACTATTGCCTTCTTGCCCTGCTTTTTTGGCTTCCTGAGGCTATCTGTTTCCATTGTGGGAAACAGTATGCTGGACTTGGTCACCTGAGTGCTGGTGTCTTTGTTCCTGGGGAGCCAAGTGTGAGATGGATTGTACTACTCATCCCTAATGATATCCCAGTAATTATCTACACAGATACATCCATGAGGCCACATTCTATACAATGCTAATAAAACCAAACATCAATATCAAAGAAGATGGTGTTCTGTGTTCAAGTTAGGTATATTTGGAAGATATACTCCAAGGTTTTGTACAAATCCAGTACCTGCAACCAGAGACCCTGATACATATATTCTAACTAAATGTGCTACTGTACACCGTCTGGACTGCTCCTGTTCCTCTATGAGATTGTTGATATGCAGAAATCAGCAGGTGAAGTTGTTCATGGCATGGCTCTGTGCCATTGCTTCACAAATCAAGCTGCTGTTAAGGTTATTTTTCCCAGTTATATTCACACTGAAGCCTGTCTTGTTTTTGATGGTGTTAAGGTCACAGCTACAAAAGCTGATTCAAATGTCAACAATTCTACTGAACACACATTCATATAAAATACATGACTGACACAAGTAATTTTTGAAAGTCCCAATAATGTGTTGAGGAAAAAAAGACATGGTTGGATCAGTGTCATTCCAAACAGATAACTGGTATTGTCAGCCAAGCACATTCACAGACTTCTTAGTCACCGGTGACTCCTCCCCATTTCCCCCCTGCCCACACAGCAGGAGAAGAGGGCTAGGAAATGTGCCCTTCCCAGCAGGGGAAGAAGGTCACCCGCAGGAGGTCTCACATCAATCAAGGGACCTGGCAGCCCTATAATCTAGACCACTTTTTGGAGCTGGGACTGTGAGGTACTGTTTTGCAATGGTTTCAGTTCTACCTGGAAGGTAGGTTTCAGAAGGTGGTATGGGGGGGACTGCTGTGCATCCCCTTGGTATCCAGCCTCTGGGGTTCCCACAAGGCTCCATCTTGCTCCCCCGTGCTTTTCTACATCTTCATGAAACAATGGGGTGCGGTCATCTGAAGATCTGGCCTGGGACATCACCAGTATGCAGATGGCACTCAGTTCTATCTCGCTCTTCTGGTGGATCCCAGGGAAGTTGTAGAAAACCTGAACCAATACCTGGAGGTAGTTTTGGGGTGGATGTGGGCTAATAATCCTGACAATATGGAAGTGCTATTGGTGAGCAAAGCCCTGACCCAGGTTTTAAGGAATCTGCAACTCTTAGAGTTGCCAGGTCTTCTCAGCCACCGGTGGGTGATAGTGGGATAGAGTTGCCAGATCCAGATCTGGAAGCTCCTGGAGATTTAGAGATGAAATGTGGGGAGGACAGGGACAGGGATAAACTAGGATAAAGCTAAAGTTTAGAATCCCAGTGTCACATTAGAATACAGCAACTGAATGCATATGAGCATGCCGGAATGCTCATCTAGCAGTTTGAAAGCAAGAAATTGCAAGTAGATAAATAGGTACCGCTTCAGTGGGAAGGTAACAGTGTTCTATGCCAGCCACATCATCATGGAAACATCTTCAGACAGCGCTGGCTCTTCGCCTTGGAAACGGAGATGAGCACCGCACCCTACAGTTGGATTCGACTGGCTTTCGAGCAAGGGAAACCTTTACCTTTAAACACAAGGTAGATCTGTCATGGCAGGTAACTAACCAAAATAACAATATGCTATTTCTGTGTTATTTATCTGTGGCAGAGAGAAAACAGTTTGGGCAGATATCCAACAAGGGAGAGGAGAAGGTGGGAAGAAGCAACTAGGGGTCAGGCATCAAATAGAGATTATCTTCTTAGAGAACTGATGCTGCTTTAAAGATTAGTGTTATCTGTCTGGGTGCCTGCTTTTTTCTCCTCCCATGCTCAAATTGAATATTATTAAATAAGCAGATTATATCACAAAAGTGCCATGTCTTCAGTGCCACATCCAGAAGCTTGGACTTACTTCCAAGAAAACCTGTTTAAGATTGCTCCCTAAATCTTCTAGTGAGGGAAATGCAAAGGTATAATGCTGTCCTGCACCCTCTATAGTAATGCCCCCGAGTCTCCTAAATGTATTTTCTAGGAAACCAATTAACTGTGTTCTTGAATTGTTGTATCACCTCCAAAGCAGGGCCCAAGGCACCTTATAGTATCTATGCCCCAGCATAAAAACCTAAAATCACAAAGTTAATGAGAGAAAATCTGGAGATTTTTACCATCTGGAAAGCTCCCTCTCCATAAAAAAATATATTTTAATGCCATATACAAATGAACATTCTGAAGTTAAGACTTACAGATTTCAGTAGTGGAATGTGCCAGCCACCATCATCTGTGTCCATAACTGTTTGTCCTGTACTACCAATAGAGAAAGCTAGTCTTTCACATCATGGAGAATAAAGACACCAAATTACATTTGGGGCCTGTTTTTAGAGAGACTGCCACCACATCACCTTATTGTTACACAAGGGTAAAATGACTGTAAGAGGAAAGACAGACCTGGAGTGGGTGAATTGTATGGAATGGAAGGGACTGAAGAATTAAGCCCCAGTATGTGACAGGATGAAGGGGAGGAGGAATGTGGGTGGCAATGGAGGTGAAATGATTCTGCCACCCTTAAGTTCAATTCCATCTGATCACATTGAATCCAGATAAATTCAGACCAAAGAAAACACTTGTTGACTGTCCTGTTCTCTCAGTTCTTTCAAGCTGGTTTTTTTTTTGGGGGGGGGGGAGGGGATGTTGTTAAGGATCTCCCTCCCTCCCTCCCTCCCTCTCTCTCTGCCTCTTTTTATTGCAGGAGGGGGAAAGGGATGGGGAGGATGGGGGGGGGTTGCATACTTAAAGTTGAAATAAAAAAGCTCCCTTCTATTGACTCCTGAATGGCAGAGATAAAGAGAACCACATGGGAATCATTGTTTGAAACAAGAGCACCACAGCCTGGCCTCCCCTTTCCCATTATTGTACAACTCCCCCCTTCTCCCCCCCAAAAGTCCTTACTCTTCCCCCCACACCCTCCGGGTCTTGCCAGCCCCCATTTTCCCCCTGTACATCCCATAATTCCTTTTTCCAAACTTACACCACTGCAGGCCCCTCAATTTAGCTTGAAACTTCCATTCAGAGTCACTGGATTGGGTAAAATCCCTTATTCACCTCCCCCTCCAATTTGCCCTCATCAGCTGAGCTTCAGTTTGGATCCCACAAAACAAAACACAACAAAAAAACCCAGGCGTATAATTGATGGATCCTGTAGAAGGACTCCCTCCCTCCCTCCCTCCCTCCCTCCCAGCGACTCCTGCTGTTGTTGCTTCTATTTTCAGTCACTTCTCTCCCATCCGCTATTTCCCGCTTCGTCCTTCAGTTAAGAAGAGCGCACTCTAAAAGTAATGCCACCCTTCGTGTCCTGTTTATTATTCCCTTCTGCATCAGTCTTAAGGTTTCAATAACATACCACCCGATTTCTTTTTGATACCTGGCTGCTTTCCATGAGCCAAGGAGAAGCTCTGGGGTCTGCAACTTCAGGAAAACAGAGAGAATGGCCAAACAGTCTTGTGAGGGTGGGGAGGGAGGTTTCCTGAGGTAACGGGGGAGATAAGAAGGGAAATTCAGGGGGTGGTACAAGAGACAAGAGAACAAGGGGCTGGCTTAGTTAATGGGCTGCATCAAAATTAAAACAGAGTTTTGCTTTTTCACTCAGGTGCCACACATGAAGAGGATTCTGTGGTAAACCAAATAAACTAATAAAGCATATTCTAGCTTTAGTCCCAGGAGAATCTGGTTTGTCATAAAAATTAACTCTCTAACACCCATTGTTTTATATGACCTCTACATACATTAGACTCTTGATAAAATGTTGGCATGAGGCTTTGCCACCCAGAGTTCCCTACATTAGGGTTTGTTATCATGATCTAAGAACATGACTGATGGCTTTATAAACATGAGATGTACATGAATATAATCTGCTATTATTTTATAGTTTTGACCATTTATAGGTTTCCCCCAGCTCATAATCTTATGGAGCTCTGGAAAAGTTAGCTCTTTTAAAACCTCTGATCCATTGCATCATCCTACAGTAGTTTGTTTATTGATTGAAAGCATTTATAAGCCTGACTTTCTCCCAAGGAACTGGGATCCACAGCAGGTAACAGATTAGAAACTACAAAAATCACAGAAGGTTTAAAACACTTAACAGCCAGCAGAACCCTTAGAAAGGAGATCTGGAAGAGACCCCTGTTCCTAAGAATTAATAGACTGCAATAACTATATGAACATAACAAGAGCCCAGCTGGATCAGGCCACTGGTCTATCTAGTCCAGCATCCTGGCACCATAAAGTGCAGTCAGCTGTTGTGAAAGAAGCAACAGGCCCATAGCCAGGATTTTTTTTCTCTCAACAAAGACTCCTCAGTAAACTTAGCAGTCATGGGATAAGAGAATAGATTCTTTTATGGATTAAAAATTGCTTACATGACAGCAAACAAAGAGCAGGAATAAATGGACAGTTCTCACAATGGAGGGAAGTAATCGGTGGGGTCCCACAAGCATCAGTATTAGGGCCAGTACTCTTTAATTTTCTCATAAATGATCTGGAACTAGGGATGAGTAATGCAGTGGCCAAGTTTGCAGATGACACAAAATTATTCAGTGTGATGAAAACCAAGGATGAACGTGAAGAGCTCCAGGAGGATCTCCATAAACTGGGTGAGCGAGTGACAATATAGCAAAGGAAGCTCAGCGCTGGACATGATAGAGGTGTATAAAATTATGCCTGGGGTAGAGAGAGAGCTGACAAAGAGAACCTTTACTCCCAAAATACTAGAACTTGAGGGTATCCAATGAAGCCAATGAGCAGCAGATTCAGGATGAACAAAAGGAAATATTTCTTTACACAGAGAGTGTTTAAAATATGGAATTCACTGCCAGAATGTAGCGGTGGCCACAGACATAGACAGATTAGATAGATTCATGGAGACTAGGGGTGTGTTCAGACGGATCTTTTGATCTGCCATAGGAACGACTCCCTTGCGGATCAAAAATGCACGACCAGACAGAAACATCTGGGAAATATTCCGGTCCCATAGGCATCCCGTTCTGCTGTGCCTCCAATCCTGATTTAAAAAGCAGCAGTTTCAATGTAGGGTTTTCGCTTACCCGCACAACAACTGCAGACTTTCTTCCGTCTGGTAACTCCATTAGCGCGCGATGCTCCCGTCGGCTCGGTCTGACGTCAGACCGAGCCGACGGAGGCGCAATTTAAAAAAATTGAAACCCCATGTGCACTTTAACGAGGAAACGCATTCAGCGATAAGCGCTACGAGGAATGTAATATTCATGCTTATTTCTTTTAGGGACAAGATGTTACCGCGATGGGAGATGGAGGGGGAAGGACTGTTCTAACTTGCAAAATAGTCCCTCCATTGATCATGATGGCAATGGCAAGGGGAGGACCGGGACTTTGCTGAAAACCCTCCGCGATCGCCTCAGTTCTCCAAGGAGGCGCAGCCTTGCCTATGCGAATGTACAAAACTTTTTTTAAAAAAATCCTCGGTGGATGCCGTGTAGACAAATCACGGCGGAACAACGCGCGGTGAGGCTATTTCATGGGGGGCGTCTGGTCGTGCTAGGCTGGATTAAAAAAATCAGGATAAAATTTTAGGAGGGCTCATGGCGCGATTGACTGGCCGTCTGAACGCAGCCTAGGTGTATCAATGACTACTAGCCATGGTGACTAAAGGCAACCTCTACATTCAGAGGCAGTCATCCTCCGAATCCCAGAGCCAGGAGGCAACATCAGGGGAAGACCTTGGTATCTATGCCATGTTGTTGGCCCTTCAGAGGAACTGATTGGCAACTGTGTGAGACAGAATGCTGGACTAGATGGACCACTGGTCTGATCCAGCAGGATTTTTTTATGTTCTTATGTTCCATCCTCTTGTGTCCTTAGAACAACACAGAGAGAGCTGCATCAGCTGTACTTTAAAAAGCGAGCTTAAGTTAAATGTTTACATTGGGTGTGTTCAGACGGATCTTTTGATCTGCCATAGGAACGACTCCCTTGCGGATCAAAAATGCACGACCAGACAGAAACATCTGCGAAATATTCCAGTCCCATAGGCATCCCGTTCTGCTGCGCCTCCAATCCTGATTTAAAAAGTAGTAGTTTCAATGTAGGGTTTTCGCTTACCCGCGCAACAACTGCAGACTTTCTTCCGTCTGGTCACTCCATTAGCGCGCGATGCTCCCGTCGGCTCGGTCTGACGTCAGACCGAGCCGACGGAGGCGCGATTTTTAAAAAATTGAAACCCCATGTGCGCTTTAACGAGGAAACGCATTCAGCGATAAGCGCTACGAGGAATGTAATATTCATGCTTATTTCTTTTAGGGACAAGATGTTACCGCGATGGGAGATGGAGGGGGAAGGACTGTTCTAACTTGCAAAATAGTCCCTCCATTGATGGCAATGGCAAGGGGAGGACCGGGACTTTGCTGAAAACCCTCCGCGATCGCCTCAGTTCTCCAAGGAGGCGCAGCCTTGCCTATGCGAATGTACAAAACTTTTTTTTTTTAAATTCTCGGTGGATGCCGTGTAGACAAATCACGGCGGGAACAACGCGCGGTGAGGCTATTTCATAGGGGGGCGTCTGGTCGTGCTAGGCTGGATTTAAAAAATCGGGATAAAATTTTAGGAGGGCTCATGGCGCGATTGACTGGCCGTCTGAACGCAGCCATTGTCTGTAGAGGAGCTACAAGGTCAGGTCTCAGAGGGTAGCTAGTTCTATAGGTTCAAACTCAAAAGGCCTTGACCAAAGTACTAAACAATCTCATCCTTTGATCATAAAGTACTCTGCATCTGAAACAGCAAGAAACTTCCTTATTGGTTAAGAATTTCTATCCAGAGGCTGGCTGGACAAGTGTGGGAAGCTACCTGGAAAACTTCCAGAGCTGCTAATAGAAATACAAGAACACCGCCATTGGGGTTGCCAACTCTGACCTGGAAAATTCCTCAAGATTTGGGAGTTGCAGGGGGGATTTGGGAAGGGATTTCACCTAAAACCTATGGTATACCATAAGGCTACCCTCTAAAACTTTCGTTTTCTCCATTTTCTTTGTAGTCTGGAGATCAGTTGACATTCTGAAAGGACTCCAGGCCCTTCTTGCCTACCTAGCATCACCCAAAATGTGAACTTCCAGTATTCAGTTAAAAACCACACTTGGCTAATGTTATCTATGGAAGTAGCAGCATGTCTATATCTCTGGTTAAATTCTTTGCATTAGAAAACAGTGAAAACCAGTTCAATTTTATACCTCAAGTAACCATACTTCCTTGGTACCATCCTTCAGTAGATTTCATATGGGTGAGTGAACAGAACCTGCTCACCAATCTAGACATCTCCTTGCAAGTGGTTGGAGGTGATCAGGAAACTAGGTGACTGTGGGTGGTAGCGGCTGTATGCTTGCCCTCCTTTGAAAGAAGAGCAAGCTAGTTCTACTTCTCCCCTTGAAATGGAGAGTCCTTGTTGACCACTAAGCTTGGGAAAACAGCAGTGTGTGTGTGGGGGGGGGGAGGCTAAAGCTCTTTGTTCTGCTATACTCTGGCCCTGATCCAAATTAGTCCTTGACCTGCTTTGAGGAAGAATTTCCCCAGCACTCTCATCTAGGCCAGCTTGAAGAGGGAGAATAAGAGAGCAAGAAAGATGAGCATACATATGTGTTGCAGTGTTCTTTTTTCATTGTAGACCCTTTTTTCATCCTCAGCCAGACACTTTCTGGATGGAGATTTCATGTTCCCCTTCCTCCCCTTACAATAATGTAAACACAGTTCTGAAAATGATCTGTATAAATAGAATTTAATAGGCTTTTGACATTGCAGGAGACTAGGAAAAAAATGAGAGCCTAAGCCCCGTCCTTTTATCTAGCTCAGCTCTTGATTAACTGAAGTTTATACAAAAATTCCAAAGAAAATATTATTGCAATATTTAATTTATTTTATGGTTGCTTGGGGATGCTGCTTTATAAACTGAAGACCTTCTTAGGTGTCCTCATCTGTACAAGCACACATATACGCACACACACTTTTACAGTCATAGATGCAGATTCATTGCCCCCCAGTCGGAATAACAAGACAGACAACAGTTTGGAAGTAATCAAGGGCCATTTTATTAACTATTTAACATAGTGCGGCAAGGGACAAACTAAGTGAGCATGGAACAGGCAAGGCAGGCATCACTCCCTGACTAACCTCCTTGGCCCTTCATGGGAGGGTGGTCACCCAGTCCTGGTCTTGAGCCAATGGTTTGGCTCGCGCCCGACAGCCCAGCAACTGGTTGCCAATCAGGAGCGCCTACCCCTGAAGCCTTCCAACTTGCAGGGAGGAGCATGCCCTAAGAGGTTCCCAGAGGTGATCACCATTCCCCACCCTGGACCCTAAAATCTGAAGGCAGTTCCTGATGATCCCCCTGTTCCCCAACGGGAAAATGCCATAAGGTGCTCACCAGTTCTACTTTCTTGCCCACACAAAACCTGCCACTGCCAAGGCCAAGCTTCTGCTTTGGCCTTTGCAGCCACCTAACAGCCCAAGGCTGCCCTAATCCCTTGCCACAAGTCTTGCAAAAATAACTTGTTGCCTTTGTCTGATAAATGCACCCCATCAGCCGTATACAGGTCCTGGAACTCAACCCGTATGTCGGAGTGTGGTAAAACTTGCCCTAAACCACCCTCCATGGCCTTCCTCATTTGCCAGTTGGTCTTACGGCTGGCATGGTCAATACACTGGGGGTCCCACAAGTTGCACCACACTTGGTGGGGCAGAATAACTGACCAGACTATCTGCACTCTGGGCCACCTTGTTCTTATCATCTCAAGGTCAGCCTCCGCTTGTAACACCAGGGCCTTGCCCGTCATGGCGAGGCAGAATAGCCAACCAGACTATTTGCACTCCGGGCCACCTTGCTCTTATCATTGCAAGGTCAGCCTCTGCTTGTAACACCAGGGCTTTGCCCTCCAGTAAACCTAGGTCATTACCCTCTAGGTGCACCACCAGAACATGCAGAGGTAGCCCCCCACTCTCTTTGAATAACAGGGGAAGGAGCACAGGCCATCTCATGCCCCTCCTTCCCATCCATTTGACAACAGCCCACTCACTAAGGCCCAGTTGAGAACCAATGGTCATCCTCCTGGCCCGGTGGGCAGCCCAAAAGACCATGCTGTGGCTGCAGATGGTGACTCTTTGTCTCACCCTACGGCCTGCAGCACCTGAAAGAAGAACCCCATTAATAACCTAACATAATATTACACTTTGCAATCCAGCATGTATCCCTTGTAGCACTGTGATTTCCAGCGACCTATCTGCTGAATCTCGCTCTGGGAATATCCCATGGCTGCTGCTGCTGAAATCACCCCTATCCAGAAGGAGTGGGCTCCGAAACAGAACCCGCCTAATCCCAACAGACCAGCGCCCAAAATTGTGTTAGGGCCCAAGATTAAAATTTGGTGAGGGGGTGCTGCCCCTGTGGCAAAACAAATTGCCTTCGCTCTCACCCTGCATGGCTAAATACTGATGTAAGGCCAGCACAGGGCATAACTCCACCTCAGAAAAACAGCCCAGCTCAACAACAGAACCCTGGCCAAGTTGGTCGGTCTTTGACCTCCTAAGTGTGATCCTGACTTTAGAATCCAGCAGGTGAATGTCCCACTGGTCAAGCACTCAGCCAGATGTATCCTGGTGAGAGCCCACCACTAGCTCATTGATCTGCAGTGCCCCAAAGAAGGCAAACAGTGATGCTGCATGGAACAGTGCGGCCTCATATCCATCCATGCAAAATGTGTGCCACTGTGCCTTGAGCCCCCGTAGCACTGTTGAGGTCAAAAGTTCCCAGGTGTCTGTAACCTTGCCACTCTCCCATGACCAGGCTGCAAACATCTTCCATCTTCTCATACCCTGATGCCTCGCTGGCATAAGCTAGAGATGACAGCTTGCCCCAGTGGAACAAGCTGACAGGCTCCTACCTCTCAGTGACACACAAAATTGCATCAAATGGGACACTAGTATGGGCCAAACTTGACTCAGACCCACTTCCTCCCTAAAGGATGAGAACTGCTTACCCGCCCTCTTATAAGGTCTCTGGGTGGACAGGGCGAGAGCTAACCAGAGCCATGACCCTAGGAGACTTGGACATCAATGAGTTAATCACATGTACTGTGGACAGATTGTTGCACCAGAAGTGAACAATATGGTTGGCAAGCTCTGCCGACCAAATCCACACTGCCACGACAAACAGAAGAAATTCCAGGAAGGTGAGGTCTTTGACCCATCCTACCTGAAACCATTCTCCAGGCCAGTCCTCAGCACACCAGTGTCCATGGAAGTAGACTCCAAAGCTGAAGGAGCCTGCAGCTCAGCTTTGACCAGAAGTTCCTCCCGCCAAAAAGACACCCCGTTGCATGAATTCAAAAATTCTTTCCATACAAGAAGGTCGTCTCTTATACCCCCAGTGACCCTAGTCCTGTGCTGCGGGAGGTGCAAGCCCTTCATTGACTCACCTAGTCTCTGAACAAATGCCTGGCCAGGCACCACAACTTTGCATGCAAAGCTAAGGTGGCTGACCAGCTGCTGCTACTTCAGCAAGGTAATCTTTTTCATCACCCTGGCCATGTCAATGAATGTCTTCAGTGCATTTAATTTGTCAGCTGGTAATTTACATAGCTGCCCTACCGTGTCTATTTCTATACCCAGGAAAGTCAGAATTGGGGTAGGGCCTTCCATTTTTTCCTGGGCCAGGGAAACTCCTAGTTCCTCCGCCAGGTCCATGAAGCTGGTCAGTAAAAACTCACATTGTCCTGTATCCAGGGCTTTTTTTGAAGAAAAAGCCCAGCAGGAATTCATCAGCATAACAGGCCACACCCAACAGCAGGAACTCATTAGCATATTAGGCCACGCCCCCAACAGCACAGCTCACTAGCATATTAGGCCACACCCCCATGTTACCAGAAGTGTGGTCATCCAGCCACACCCACCTTTTGCTTCTTATTCTCTTTGCCTTGTTTGTTCCCAAAACCCAAGGCTTTTTTGTAGCAGGAACTCCTTTGCATGTTAGACCACACATCCCTAATGTAGCCAGTCCTAATGAGTTTCTGCTGCTGGGTGTGGCCTATTATGCTAATGAGTTCCTACTGGGTGTGGCCAACTAAGGAGCCAGCTGGAACTCCATTCCTGTGCATTCCTGCCTAAAAATAGCCCTGCCTGTATCTTTCCTTCCTGCTAGTAGGAAGTCATCAAGATAATGGGCAGTGCTACAAAGTCCTGTCCTGTAACACAAGGCCCATTCCAAAAAGGAACTGAACCTCTCAAAAGCAGCACAGGACACCGAGCACCCCATGGGAAGGGCCCTATCCATGCAGAATTTGCCTTCAAAAGCAAAGCCCAGCAGCTCAAAATTGGCCAGGTGGACAAGGAGGAGACGGAAGGCAGACTTAATGTCACATTTTGCTAATTCCGCCCCCTGCCCACAGTGGCACACCACTAGCATGGCCTGATCAAATAAGGTATATCTAACTGAATATAACTCCTCCGGTATCACATCATTCACTGACTCCCCACGTGGGTATGACAAATAGTGAAGGAGGTGATACTCACCAGGCACCTTCTTTGGCACAACTCCCAATTGGGAAACCCTTAAATTGTTAACTGGGGGGGGAAGAAAAAGGGCCAAGGACTCTACCTTCCTTACATTCCTTGGCAATTTCCCCCCAAACTATGTGCTCCATCCCTTTAACTGATTTCAATCTAGGAGCACTATAAGGTATCCTAAACCCTGAAGTGAAACCCTCCAAGAGGTAAATGCAATCCTGATGGTTGGGGTAATTCCTCAACCAAAGCTCAAGCACCGTGACTTTAATTGGGCTGGGACCCTTTGTCAGGAGGGGGGTTGTAACCATTGCCACCTCCTGAACACTTACCTCCCTTGCCTCCTGCCCTTCCTTTTGCTTTGGGGCAACTTGAGTATTCATGGGGCCCCACGCACAAAGGGCATTAGTGCCTAAAGGAACATGACTTGCAACTGCATGTCCCATGGGAGGTGGACTCCCAGCAAAGCAGGCGTCACTGAACTGCCTGCCCTGCCTGGGCATGGGTACCTGCCTGACCTTCCAATCTACGAACCAAGTGGCCACTATCTGACCTGTCATTTCCAGATGGCTGGACTGGAGACATAATTTGCAGCCAAAAGTGTGGATGAATCTGGTCCCATCTCAAGGACGGATTCATAGCTGCTCGCATACGGAACTCTTCATCATACTGAAGCCATGCAGGGCTTGGGAAATCAGTACAACCCTTGTAAATAATGTCCAGGTATTGAAGCATCGCAGCAGCCCTCCATGGTTGGTGCCTTACAATTACTGCCACGTAAATTAAAAATCCTGGGAACCAGTTTGCCCAGGTCCTGTCAGCTCTGCACCTCTTCAGACACTCCTTCTCTCACTCATCTAGGTCCTCCTTATCTTTCTTCTCTAGTTCCCTGTTTAACAGTGTAAATACATCCACATACTCGCCCTTAAGGATTTTATCCCTAGTGGCAGTGGAGAGATGGTCCCCAAGAGGCAAAGCCAAATCCCCAAATGGTATGGCACCCAGTGATACTGTGTCATATGAAGAACCCACTGATTTGAAAAACCCATGCTTGGATTTGGGTATCCCCATCCAGGCCAAACACCCTGAGGGGTTGGTAAGGCCATACACACCCAACCTGCATAAGATGGCCTCCCCCTCCCTGCAGTGTGTGTACAACACTATCTTGTGCAGAGTGTGTAGCAGACCCAGCAGCACCTTGAGTGCACAGGCACCTAGAGTGCACGGCCCCATGGCCAATATGTCCCAACTTGGCTGGTGTTCCCCACCTTACCTTCCTTCTTTGGAGGTCCTCTATAAATTTCCATCTGGAGTGTCTCTGAGCCCTGGATTTCCTGCCTAGCATCTGACTGCTGTCTCCTGGTCTGTTGGACAGATGTTGACACTCCTTTGTCAGCTGCTGAGGAAGCTCTTTGTCCATCCTCCAGAAAAGCTAAGTGAGCTAGCACCTGCACTTGAAAAGATTCATTAGAAACCCGTTTCATTTTTTTAACCCTGCCCACGCTGGGAGGCACACCCCTCTGTTTTTCCAGCACCTCTAGCCTCTGTAATATGGCTGCATTGACCAGCTCATCCTCCTCCTCATCTGATGGGATAGCCTGAACCGGCTGCACAGGGGGCCTCTTCGGGGCTGGCTGTTTACCCTTAGACTTACCTTGCCCCTTCTTAGAAGCCATGGCAGCTGTATTATTATTGCTAAATTTAAAACTTATTCAATAACTTATGTGAATTATTCTTCCTATAACAACTCTTGCCCTGCTTCCTCTATGTATGCAGGAACTGTAATATAGATGCTGGCTGATCCTCACTCCCTTTGCTGTAGCCTTAAAATGTTAAGACTCCTTCAAAATTGCCTCCTTGAAAAAACCTCTCAAAATGGCCCCCCTCTAATGACCTTCTCAAAATGGCCAACTTGTAATCACCATATCAAAATGGTCTCCTAATAATGCCAGTCTCCCAATGGCTGCCCTGAAAAGGTCCCTCCTAAGATGGCTGCCCCCAGAGGCTCCAGCACCACTAAGCCACAAAATGGCTGCCCACAGTACTATGGCTTGAAATGGCTGGCAACTGAAACCAGCCTCAGGTCTTAACAGCCACTGCAGGGCCTGGTTGCTAAATAGCGCCCCCTAGCCTTTTGGTCAGGCTGATGCTACTTTTGGACGTTTAATTTAAATATTTTTTAACTCTGGCTCCAAACCTAAAGGCCTCATGACCACCTAACTGCCACTGGCTCAACCGCCGCCTCAGTGGGACTCTTGCCACTGCTGCAACATCCTGTAAGAAGGCCGCTTATATATTAGAGCCAACCAGCCCCCCTTGACACCTGCTGGGCCCTAGCACTGGCTGCACCATTAACTAGGCCCCAACCCCCCGGCCTTAGCTATATGAAGGGAGGGATGCCTGGACTGGGCTGGGAGGGAGGGATACTGCCAACCACAAGGCCCTGTTACTGAGGGCTTCCACAGCTCGCTACCCAGGACTGACCCAGGACCCCCCCTCACCCCAGAGAAAGGATCTGCCAGCTCCTTTCGCTGGGCTGCCACCGTGGGTCACCCCGAGCTGCTGCCACTGAGAGCTGTCAGGTAGACCACCACCACAACACACTGCCAGGAACCGTCGCCTATGATGAACGCCACCACAAAAGCCCCAATGCTGCCAGGGACCACCACCCCTCCAGAGGTCTTCAGACTTCAGGCCTCTCCAGTAGGCCCAGGACTTCTTCCTCCTAGGATAGCCATCAGGAGGTGGTGGCAGCTACAAGCATGGACAGCTTCAAGAGAGAATTAGATAAGCACAGGGCTCTTTTTTGTAGAAAAGCCCAGCAGGAACTCATTAGCATAATAGCCCACACCCAACAGCAGACACTCATTAGCACATTAAGCCACACCGCTGACAACACAGCTCATTAACATTAGGCCACACCCCCATGTTACCAGAAGTGTGGTCATCCAGCCACACCTACCTTTTGCTTCTTATTCTGTTTACCTTGTTTGTTGTCAAAACCCAGGGCTTTTTTTATAGCAGGAACTCCTTTGCATGTTAGGCCACACACCCCTAATGTAGCCAATCCTAATGAGTGTCTGCTGTTGGGTGTGGCCTATTATGCTAATGAGTTCCTGCTGGGCATGGCCATCTCAGGAGCCAGCCGGAACTCCGTTCCTATGCGTTCCTGCCCCAAAATAGCCCTGGATAAGCATTTGGAGCAGAAGTCCATCAGTGGCTATTAGCGACAAAGTATAGGTAAGAACTCTCAGGCTGGGGCAAGTGATGCTCTGTATTCTTGGTGCTTGGGGGTGCAACAGTGGGAGGGCTTCTAGTGTCCTGGTCCCATTGGTGGCCCTCCAGATGGCACCTGGTATTTTTGGCCATTGTGTGACAGAGTGTTGGACTAGATGGGCCATTGGCCTGATCCAACATTGGCTTCTCTTATATTCTTATGATCTGTCGAGCACGCAGAGCAACTCACTTGGGCGGGAATGGAGCCCTGTCTTTTGTGGGGCTGGCTCTGCTCTAGCCCACAACACGATGCATAGTGTTGTGCTTCTGTTGCTGCCCTGGCTTCCTCCAGGGTAGCAAAGCAGCCCCCAGCCCCCTCATTTCTGCTGTTGCTGTATACAGAGTGCCAGAAGAACCTTGACAACCAACAGAGATAGATGATCATCTCACAGGGCTCCCCCCTTCCTAAGAGCTAAACACTAAGGGCTAAACTTAGACTTGCCAACTCTGGGTTGGGAAATTCTTGGAGATTTGGGGGGCAGGGCCTGGGGAAGGCCGAGTTTGGGAGGGAATGGGAGGGACTTTAGCGGGGTAGGGAAAGATTGAAGGTCAAAGAAGAAGGGGACAGCAAAGGATGAGATGGTTAGACAGTGTCATCGATGCAACAAACATGAAATTGAGCAAAATTCAGCGGACAGCAGAAGACAGGAGGGCCTGGCGTGAGATGGTCCATGGGGTCGCGAAGAGTCGGACTCGACTGTGCGACTGAACAACAACAACAACAATGCCATAGCATTTGTCTTTCAAAGCAGCCATTTTGTCCAAGGGAACTGTTGTCTGGAGATCAGTTGTAATTCTGGGAGATCTCCAGGCTCCACCTGGAGATTGGCAGCCCTATCAAACTACATGTGATGTGTACCTCCCCCCCCCCCGGTGACAGGATTGCAAATAGCAAGGGTGGCTAGAGGACTTTGGTTTTCATTGGAGCAGCTTTTAAAGGGAAATCTGAACATGGATTTTCCATATCATGGTTTGGTTCCAGCCAGCTTTTTTATTCAGCTGTGCCCAATTCTCTACACTTCAAGCCATTTAGAGTACGAGTACGAATCAACAACAATCAGAAAAGTTTGACCCTGAAAAGGGCCCATGAAATCGACACGAAGTAGCGACCAAGGCCGTTTTGTTTTCTCCCATGGCTGAATGGGAGCCAGAGGAGGTTCTGGCCTAGATTGTTGGCATGGCATGCACCTCTTTACCCAGGACTCTATGTCCTCGTCAATTTTAGGCCACCATACATACCCTCTCGCAAGGGCCTTCATATGGACAATTCCCAGGTGGCCCGAGTTGGGATTCAATTCAGGGTTTTCTAGATTCTTGTCTGACAACTATACCCATTCCACCCTAGTGGCCCCTTCCTGGAATTGTTCTTTTGTCATAGTCACATTTTTCAGGTGATGGACTTGCAGTTTAACCGATTAGAAAGGGGTTTCCCCCCATAACTGAAGCATATCCTCAAGGGGAGAAGCCTGGTAAGCCCAAAAGAAATGGCTAACATCTGTACATTTATTGCTCTACAAATTAATAATCTGTATACAGCCTCAAATTGTTCTTGCACTGTGGAAGGATTGTGCCAAAGCTCTGTCTCTGGAAGGTAAATCCTACAGCTGATGACAGGGTTTCATGTTTACTTTCCACACTAGCTATGGCAGCCTCAAGGCCTATGACTGTATGGACGCAGAAGGAAGTTCCAAGTAGAGCACTTCCATGAGAATGAGTTTTAGGTAAATATGCAGTGGATTCCTGTGCTGGTTCTCAACAGTTTCATGGTTGGCAGCTGTCCTAATACCTTGACCTTATGAATATGTGTTTGCAGTTCCTCAGTGTCCAACCCAAACTGTTCCATAATCTTAATCAGAAAACATCTGATCAAGAATTTGGGAAGGGAACTCTTGGGAATCCTGCATCTATGAAGAAGCAGGGATTATTTCAGTCCAAGGAGTGATTCCCATTCTGCCACCAAGTTTCAATGGACAAGGGTCAAAACCTCTCCTAGAACTTCTGCAGACTTGGTTATCTCCTTTCTTTCCTTCTCATAATTACTTGGGTCATAACAGATTCTTGTAGAATGGCTGCGGGCTCTTTTGTTCTCTAGAGTTTTTTTTCGAGACAATATCTGTCAAACTAATCTATGGAGATAAATCAAACACACACACAGCCATGGCTGTTATAAGCTGCAAGTGGCTTCCTCCCTCTGCCTTTTATTGTGGTAGCTTATAAAAGAAAGCATGGAATTAAAGGGGTGGAGGGAAGGGTTGGGAGTGGGCAGAGAAAAGTGCTTCCAGGAAAGGGCAGTGACTTCTAAAGCTTGTTGAAGAATAGCAGTCTGTGGTTGCCGTGTCAAAATATTGAGTAGATTTAACACGAAATGTTCTGTTTGCATGAAGAAGCCTCTGAAGGCAATAATTGGGTCTCTATCAATTTGCAGTGTTTGTACTGGTGACATGTTTCTGTGACTTAAAATGCACCCCTCTCCAGGGTGGTTGCGGCGGGAAACCTCTTTATGACCTACATGCACACACTGTACACATATGCATTTGGATATTTATATCCTGTTTTTGTACCCACTCGAGAGCCAAAGCAGCTTATAACATTCTCCCCTCCTCAAATACTATCTTCACAGCAACTATGTTAGGCTGAGAGTGACTAGCCAACATCATTCCTCAAGATTTCATGGCAGAGCAGCAATTTAAATCTGCATCTCCAAGATCTTTGCAGCATAATTACTGAAGTGCTGGCATATAAAAAAGTGTTGGGATATAATTTCTAACATTTAATTATCTTAGTGTTTGGCATGTATAAGCTGAGATTTATTTAATGTATAGTGGTGTTTGTAACATGCTTAAGTGACTGGGATAGTACCAGAGTACCTGTACCTTCAGCTTCTGTCCTAGTGTTTGAGCAGTGTGTTGCCTTCTCCAAGGTCTTTCTTGAAGCCCTCTACCATGATGGGAGCCAACAAACAGGAGACTGTGATTGGCAGATTCCTTAAAAGGTCAACATGGTATGGACAGGCAGTGGGAAGTGAACTAGTTACGTGTCTAACAACATGTTGCAATTTGCAGTTTTCTCCCTTCCCCATAGTTCTCCTGTGACTGATATATGGGTTGAGAAAAAAAATCTACTTTTTTTAACCCCCATTCTGATTGCAACATCCTATAGCCTGACCTGCCATTTTGCACTACACACCATTAGGATACTCTAACTCTAGACTGCATTTGAAATTATATCTTGCAGACCAAAAGAAGAAGGTAACTAATTTTCTTCTATTTATTGGGTAAATTAGTCTAGAAATTTTTAATAAATATAATTACTAAAATTGGTGATTAGAGCATTGGTTTAATTTTTTCAGGCATGCCATTGCAGAACCATCCAAGATATATGCACCTGATTAGGACACAAGGTAGTATCATATGAGGCCTCTATTGTACACTTTAGCCTTGAGCCACTGATAATGATCATAAGTAAGTAATTTTAATTGGATTATTTTGTTCAACGCTGGGCCATCAGCTATGGATCACGGCTACCTTAAGTGTCGCACCTGCTCCTGGTAGCTGGATTGCTAGTTGTACGCTGCGTCACTGATTCTGCAGGCCCTCCTGAAGATAGCTACTGAAACACAGAGGACTGAAGGTACTAGTTTTGTATACTGGGTCCAAACTTGACTCTCCTGGGCTTTTGAGTCCCCAGCTGAACACTGCAATGCAGAGAAGGAAGGTAAACAATAAAAGCAAGTGTTCTTGCCCTGAAAACAAAGTTTGAAATAGTTACAGGAACACCAAAATCTCTTTTGGTGGGAATGACCCTCCTGGAAGGTCAGCTTAGGATCAAGCTACATGTTATCAAACCACCAATGAGGTCCCTGATGGAGCTCAATGTAGAAGTGCCACAGGGGTCTGACTCAGACTGGGTCTGCGGTATGGGGAGAGGAGGGGGCATCTGCTACCCTCCGTACCATTTTCCTAAACTAAAACAAACTCCTAAAGCAGTCGATGTCCTCCTGCAAGTCCCTGCAGTGAACACATGGGAATGGTAACATGTAGTTTGGCCTCTGTGTAAAGAAACGGTGTGACCTTTGGATCTTCATACCTTTGCTTTCCCAAACTGTCCTACTTTGATGTGCCTGGCCATCTGCCTACCTTTCTCTGCCTCGATCTGAGGAATAGTCTAGCTCATGCAGGTTCCACGTCTAGCTCATGCAGGTTCCCTGAATGGATTCATCCTCAGTATTCGTGCCTCTGTAGTTCTGTAACTGTGAGGCAAGGGCATTGCCAAACAAACAAGGATTCCTGCATACTCATATCATGGCAAACCATAGTTTAGAATCCTAGTTTATCATCCTCCAACAAACCAGAGTTTGGGTGACCAACGTTTGGATATCATGACAAACTGGAATTTAACAAACCCACAGTTTATAACCATGGCTTCCCATGAAATCTGAATGCCGCTATAATCTTTACATACAGATCTTCAGCAGTTCTTGATGCAGGAAGAATAATGTAGGGAAAGAGACTGACTGAGACCTACACTATTGTTTATAGTACCTACTAATTGTTGCTGTAGGTATTATCCTATTGTGCAATTTCTGCTTTGTGTAGTCTGTTAATGCTCACGCTTCATTCCACATTTTTTTTACTTGGTTTTAAATTTCCACATCCCAATTCTATTACATTGCTTATTGAATGTACCATTCTTTTGACTATACAAGTGATTGAGAGCATAAATAGCAAGCTAGCTCAGTAAAGAAGGTCCATGTAATCCAGTACCATGGTAGAAGAGTATCAGAAACATGAACTTTAAAACCCTTCTCATTCCTCCAGAATTTAACTTTTCAGATACAGATATTATAGATGTGTATGTGAACTTTTACACTACTTATGAAATGTTTAAAAATTCTCATTTCAGTATACAATGCAAAGAGTGCCAGTCCCATTATATATCTGAGCTCTGTAACAGCAAGAATAGTATTGACAGGCAAGATCTAATATAAGATATATATTATTCCTTTTTTCTGTACTCATAACAAAAATATGGGTACAGCCGGAAGGTATGATAAATACCTCAGAAATTTTCATAATTCACTATGGTAGGAATTTCTTAGAGTGGAAGGGTGTACCAAGGGTTCTCCTCCCTCTTGTGATGTAGCTGTGGGTTAAGTATGATAAATTAGACAATTTCAGAGCATTTGGGGCCACACCATAGTCTGCATCATGATGTCATTGTATCAATAGTAGCTGAACTTGGATAAACCAATAAGCTGGTGTGTTCCCTCTCTCGCACCCCCCAAAAAAGGATTCTTGGTCTGTATGTCTTTCTTAGGTGCTTTGTTATGCCTTTAAATACCTCTTGGGTCTTTCCAAGGTCAGAGTGGGGAAGGGGAAGTCAAGCTTGAAAGGGGCTGTTTCCAAAGTAATGAATCTCCCTAATGTGTAAGGAAGTGCAGTTTTTTGGTGGGAAGGGGTAATATTCACTTGCTCCAAAAGTTTTGTTGTTCTTGATGTTACACTTCCCCCCCCCTGTTTGTCAACAGAAAATGCCTCATGGCTTCCTCTAACTGCTTTGTTTTTATCCACTTTGAAGATTTCAGAGGCTAACCCTCATTGATGATCTCTGACAACTTTCAGCTAGGAGGAGAAAGGGTTTCAGTTTTAATATTTTATGCATTTAAATTAAAGGATCGTGAATTTTTATACCACTGATCCTGCAAAGAGCTCAGGGTAGTGTGCATGGCTCCTCTTCCATTATATCCTCACAGCAACTCTGTGTGGAAGGTTAGACTGAAAGAAAATGTCACAGTGTGGGGATTCGTACTGCATTTCTGCAGCTGTAGTCGAGCACTCTTCCTGGTACATCACACTGCACCACCACTCTATCTAGAGCAGGGCTGTCAAACACATTTGTTATGAGGGCTGGATCTGACATAAAAGGGACTTTGTCGAGGCCAGGCCGTGCGTGTCATAAAAAGGAATGCTAGGTAGCGGAGATATAAAGTTTATAAAGGACACAGAAGAACACAATTAAAGATATTCTACCAATTTCTGGGTAAGCATCAAGTTGGTGTGCTGCTGGTAAGCATCAGGTTGGTGTGTCCTCACCACAAGGCCCCAGGTACAGAGGAAAACCCACATAGGTAGACTGGAGAGCCATAGTGCAACACTAAGCTGATGCCCCTGTGCAGTCTGGAGTGGGGAACAAACCCTTTCCCCAGCCCGCTTTCTTGGTCAATGCTCTGAGCCTTTGGCCCAGGAGAAAACATAAAATGGCTGGGCATTGCAGGCTTCTCCTCCCTCCTCAAGTCAAATTAGACGGGCAGTGGTTCTCTAGAGTCCCAGGTTGAAGTCTCTCTCATAAGCCACAGCCTGGTCCTTTTAACTGGAGGTGCCAGGGACAGAAACTGGGTCTCTCTGCATGCCACACAGAGGTTCTTCAACTGAGCCACAACCCCTCTTCCCCAATCTAAAGTCAGCACAAACAAGCCCAACCAAAAAAAGAAAGAAAAAAGAAACATACATGCCCACTGAAGCAAGCCAAAGAATGGAGGAGGTGAGGAGGTGGCAGAGCCAGTTGCACCCGTGGAGTGAAGGCAGAAAGAGCCCCCCTCCCCCCGAAACATAGACCTACTGTGGCAAGGGAAAGCACAGAGGAGGCGAGGGGAAGGCAGAGCCAGTTGCACCAAGCAGAGCCAAAGCAGAAGGAGCCCCCCCCCCCAAGAAAGAAACACACCTACCCACTGGAGCAAGGCAAAGCAAGGAGGAAATAAGGGGGAGGAGAAGTCAGCTGCACTCGGGAGAGACAAAGCAGAAGGAGCTCAGCAAAGAAATAAATAGAAACACACATATCCACTGTAGCAAGGTGGAGCAGGGAAGAAGTGAGGGGGAGGCAGAGCCAGCTGCACCAGGAGGAGCCAAGGCAGAAGGAGCCCAGAAAAAAAAATTAGAAAGATGCACCCACTGTAACAAGAAAAGGCATGGAGGAGACAAGGGAGAGGCGGAGCCAGTTGCACCCAGCAGAGCCAAAACAGGAGCCTACCCCCCAAAAAAAATTGGAAACACACCTACTCAATGTAGTAAGGCAAAGCCGGGGGGGGGGGAGATGGAGCCATTTGCACCCAAGAGAGCCAAAGTAGAAGGACCACAGCAAAAAATAAAATAAAATAGAAAGACATGCCCACTGTAGCAAAGGAAAGCACAGAGGAGATAAGGGGGAGGCGGAGCCAGTTGCACTCAGCAGAGCCAAGGCGTAAGCAGCACATTTGCTCACAGGCCAGATTAAAGCCTTAGACGGACCGGTTCTGGCCCGTGGGTCATATGTTTGACACCTCTGATCTAGAGAGCCATTTAAATTACCATTAAATGGCGGCAGGATATTTGTATACTGAGGAGATTCTAGCCTGGTAAACTAAGCAGCAAAAGTGATTTGGCACTTCTGGAAGGCAGGCGGCAACACTCTGGGAAAAATTCGGGGGAGGGGACAGGCTTCCTACTGTCATGCTGATGTGCAGCATCACTTCTGGCACAAAACTGGAAGTGATGTCACTGCATCAGGGTGAAGCTCTAGGATTCATCCAATATTGCCCCAATCCAAATTATCCAATGACATCTCTTCCAGTTTTGCACCACAAGTGGTAATGCTGGCAAGCAAGCATCCTTCATTTCTCCCCCTTGGTGACCTGTGGAATGAAGGGACAAATGTAAAAGGAGGTCTCCTGTTATAGTGGGAGACCTAGCCCCAACATGTATTTTATTTTATTTATAACCCGCTCTCCCCAAAACCAGCTCAAAGCAGTTAACAACAATTTATAGATATACAATTTAAAATCTTTTAAAATGCAACATGCAATTAATCGAAGTCAATAAATAGAATTAAATCTATAAGATAGCTACTGTACAGTTTCAGATGGTGTCAAACTCATACGGAGGGGCCATATACAGATGTCTAAAAGAAGGGGAGAAGCAAGGGGGAGAGGGGAAGCGGGGCAGGGAACTAACTGTAGTCTATTGGCTAGAGGCCCGATACTGCCTTCAACCATAGGCCCGGCAGAACAACCAGGGCCAGGGACCAGCATACCTTTGGGGCCATCAAGTAGCTGCTGGGCCAGACCATAAACCAGAATGTAGACCAAAGTGTAAATTTGTGTTCATTCTCTCAAGTCTATTCATCTTGATGATCTCCATGTTCAGTTTCAGTTTTAATGTTCAATTTCAACTTTTAACAACAGAGCAGGAACTTTAAAGCTTTTTTTTTAATGCTGATTTGTTCAAATGCTTTGCTCTGAGTGTTGTTCAGTCACAGTCGAGTCCGACTCTTCGTGACCCCATGGGCCACATCACGCCAGGCCCTCCTGTCTTCTGCCGTCCTCTGGAGTCTACTCAATTTCATGTTTGTTGCATCAATAGCACTGTCTAACCATCTAGTATCTAATTTTGTGAATGGGGATGAATTTATTAACTTGGGGGCAGGCAGCGATCACTGCCACTGTGTGATGATGATGTCACTTCTGAAGCATCCATGGCATTGCTTGGGAGTGATGCTCTAGCACAGTTCCAAAAACATTATGGGGTTTGTCAGAAGTGATGTCATTGCATGGAGATGATGATTGCACTTCCCCTTTGGCCAAACTGTTTCTACCCACCTACCAACTGGGCATCAACAGACAGTGGCCAAAACTGCTGGGAGGTTGCTGCCATATCAGGCACCTGGCAAACCTAGCCATATGGGATGGGGACTGTAGTAAAGTAGAGAACTGGGCACAATTGAATAAAAAACGCTGGCTGGAACCAAACCATGATATGGAAAATCATGGCTTGAGGTGGTGCAGATACAGTTGACCGGGGCAACCTCTGTCATTAAAGTATTGAGGAAACTGTTTGTGACCCACGGGTTGCCCGATGTGTTGGTCTCAGTCAACGGGCCCCAATTTGTGTCTAGGGAGTTCGAGACCTTTCTGGCCAACAAACTCATCCACCATCTCACCTCGGCCCCGTTCCATCCTGCCTCTAACGGGCAAGCTGAAAGGATGGTACGGTCGGCCAAGGAGGCGTTGAAGCACCTGACATGTGGGGACTGGGGGCAGAAGCTCGCCTCCTACCTCTTAAGGCAGCATATAACACCATGCTCAGCCACTGGTAGGAATCCAGCAGAGCTTCTTATGGGCCGCAAGCTCTCCTCTTTGCTTGACCGACTCCACCCGAAATTAGACCAGTCCAAGCCTTACCAGGCTGAGGTCCGGGGAACCGGGCAAACCTTGGCAGTAGGAGACAAAGTGTTCACCTGAAACTACACTGAGGGACAGCTATGGCTGCTGGCCATAGTCACTGCGATCCTGGGTTCACACCTGTATGTGGTCCGGCTTCCATACGGATGGAAGATGCAGCGCTACATAGACCAGCTCAGGGAAAGGTGGGCAGATTCAAGCCTGGAGTCAACCCCTGAACCTGAGCTGGTCCCTGAAGAGCAGCGAGGGCCTCCGTCAGAGGAGGTGAGTACTGCCGAACCCAGGATGGAACAGGAGTCTGGGCAGACACCAACTCCTGAACCCGATCCCTCTAGCACTGAGACCCCGGAAGAGTCCACCAGGGCCCTTGATCCCATCATCGCTCCACCACCACAGGAACAGAGACCTCTGCGAAGGTCTGGTCGAAGTCGTTGTGCCCCCTCCTATTTAAAAGACTACCTTTGGAAAGGGAATGTCTCATCTTAGGGAGAGGGATTGTTATGTCTTAACTGTAAACCATGACTATCCTTTTCTATGTTAAGCTTGATTCTGAACATGGATCGTAAGCTGATACATTCCTATTGGTGGTTTCACTGAAACTCTGTAAATAGACCAATCAGAAGTGTATATATGTTTTGTGGAGGGAACAAACCTCATTGGTCTTTATCCCTGTTATGCTATTGGTTCTTAACTTATCTATGGGCATGGCTTGATAGCCCAGATCATTTAAAAGAGGGAGCTGTGCTCCACTTGTTGTTGTGTGTTGCTGTGTTGTCTGATTGTTGAGTTTGTTGTTACGAATAAAGCTGAGTCACTTTGCTGAAATCACTGCCTCTTGTTGAGTTGCCTACTTAACAAGCAGGTTATAGAAATGGCACATGATTAAAGCCAGATGATAATTATATAAAAACTGAGAGTCATATGAAAGGAGGGAACAGGATACACTTGAAGCTTTCCCCAGCACTTTATCAATTGAAAAGTTGCTGTAAATTTTTTTCTGCTCTCTACAGAAATGCTAATTAGAGGCTACATTCAGACAGTACAACAAACTATAGTTTTATCAAGGCCTGGTTAAGAGTGATGTCAGAAGGCAGACACCAACAAATCAGAATTCTAGTTTAGGGTTTGTAGCTGGTTCACTTACCACAGATTGAGCTGTGGTTTGTTGAAATGTTTCAATTTACAAACTACAGTTTGATTAATAGCATCCCCCCACCCCCAATGGCTTCCTTGTTACAGGCAGCAGGCTAGATTTCAAAGAAATTCTTCTAGCTGAGAAAAGGAAAGAAGTCAGCAAAGGGGGGGTATACATAAATGACTTAATTTCTTGTACCTTTTAAGCTAACCAAGCTTTGTTGCATAACCATCCTTTACGGGGCTGCCTGACACACAAAAGGTTTTCCAACAATTAAAAACAGCTCCTCAGACTGGAGTATAGGTGTTGTGTGGCAGTTATACCCATCCTCTTCCCCCACCCTCTCCAGCCTCAGAAGAATATATGTTGCAGGATTAGATTGCATTGTATACCTTTAAATGGTTGCCTAGATATAGCTGTGTTGTGTACCTAACAGCATACTTTCAACCATGCTGGGAAAACAAATCGTCACATCCTCTTTAGTAGCTTCTGTTTGTTGAATATAAGTCAGTTTTCAGTTCAGTTCAGTTGACTTTTATTGGCATAAAATATCTTAAAAAGGATTTCTATAAGAAGAAATGTACATTTAAAACCATGTATAGCCAAACATATGCTGCGGGGGAGGGGACTGGAGACTGAAAGCTCAAGACAGAGGGCCAGATGATGGTGGGTTGCCTATTGGGTGGGAAGGAGATAGAGCTGCCAACTCCCGGTTGGAAAATTCTTGAGCATTTGAGGGGTGGAGCCTGGGGAGGGTGTGGTTGGAGGAGGGGAGGGACATCATACAATATAATGCCATAGACTACACCCTCCAAACCGACCATTTTCCCCACAAGAACTACCACTGCCAATCTCC
This sequence comes from Gekko gecko, assembly GCA_029375565.1. NCBI lineage: Eukaryota > Metazoa > Chordata > Lepidosauria > Squamata > Gekkonidae > Gekko > Gekko gecko. The sequence continues at coordinate 48,058,587 of JAPDNY010000004.1, forward strand.
AGGTGAGGAGTGGCAATCATCCAGAATGACAACTACTCTCCAGATGACCAAGACCAGTTCCCCTGGAGAAACTGGCTGCTTTGGAGGGTGAAGTCTGTGGCATTATACTCTGCTGAGGTTGTTTCCCTCCCCAAGCCTCACCATCCCAAGGCTCCATCCCCATATCGCCAGGAATTTCCCAACCTGGAGCTGGCAACCGTAAGGGGAATTGATCTCGGTAGCTGGGAGATTTGTTGTGGTTCCTGGAGAGCTGCTGCCACCACTGCTGCTGAGGGGGGAGAGGAAGCAGGTGGGCAGCTGGGAGTGCCTTCATTGCTGCTGCTGCTGCTGCTGCTCTGCGGGGTGGGGGAGGAAGCTGGCAGGAGGCTGGGAGAGTGATGAGGGCAGAAAGAAAGAGTGATGGGGTGGGAGGCAGCAAAAGAGAGCAATGGGGATGAAGGAGAGACAAACTGACATGCCTGGAGAAGGGAGAGAAAGAGTAAGAAAAGGGGTGAAGAGAGAAAGTGTGAGAGAGGTAGGGGGAGAGAGGAGGAAGCAAAGGTGGGAGGAAGGTATAGTTGTCCCACAAGTTTCTTGCGGGTCCCCACTTGTTGATATATAATACTTCAGTGTTCTTACCATTTATGTTTGTCTGTATGTATACACACACATTAAAAGTTATTTTATTAAAAGTTATTTGTTAAGTAAAAAACCACAGCACACAAGTGTTTTATGGTGATATTAAGGAAGACTAGTCATGCTCGCAAATGGTATCATGCCCACATCTAGTCTCTTTTCTACTGGACTCTACTTTTTCAAAGGGTCTACTTCACGTAACTGGATTCCAACACCAGCAAAGCCCATTAGACCACTCAAAGGAGCTTAAATAAGCCTGCATGAATTTTGCAGTATCTGCTGCCACCTAGTGGAGTAAACTCATAAAACAAATTTAGGATTAAAGTTTTGGTACTTTACGGTTTAATTGAGGCAGCCTGGTATCTGGAAAGCAAGCTTTTAAACTAAAGCTTTCATTTAAAAAAGAAACCCCCTTTCCATTCAGTGGTGCATTCAGGGCAGATTACAGACCATCACAAGACCAATCCAAGACAAATCAGCAAAACAGGCAATTCATATGACTGGGAGGCCCCCACTGGGAAGCATCAAGTAGTTAGGACAACGTTAAAAATGCAGCCAGAGTACAAAAAAAAATAACCACCACTGAAATCAACTCAGAGTTACAAGTACTGAAAACAACACACAAGATTAGCTTTTGGTAGCATTTAAATGATTGTTAAGATGGTCCGGGGGGGACGGGGACGGGACACTTCCACACGCTGCACGTATTCACCGAGTATAACTGCCATCCTCACCCTCAAGAGTGGAAGCACCTGGAAAAGTGGAGAACCATCTTAGCAGATGCTGCCCAGCGTGAGGTGGCTGTACCCCCTCTTGTGCCACACCACTCCTTTGGCCGCAGAAAGATTCGAGCCAGCCCTGGGCAACCCAAGGTGAAGGCAACAGCCAACAGAAACGTCACATGCCACAGCGATAGGCTGTAACCAGGTGATGAATAGTAATGAGTAGACAAGGCTCAAAAGGCCAGTGGCAGACCATCTCTTCCCTTAGGATATATAGAAAATAAAATTAATTGCCCAGGACCCCAATGAAACAGGCAGCAGGCAACATTTTTAGAGGCCCCCATAGCACCGCAGTACCTCATGAAAACTGTGACCCATGAATGCTTACAGCTGCAGGCTCCCAAAGTTATTTATGGTGAAAGTTTGCGGAGAATTAGGCCTGCCGGAAATGTCACCTCACTTTTTCATTCATAGCATCGATCCTTATAGGGCATCCCCAAGCCTGCCTTGGTGGGGAGGGCGGAGTATAAATTGAATAAATAAATAAATAAATAAGTATAATGAGGTTCAAGCCAGCTTAAGGTACTGAGCTACCACCAAGCCCCCTTCCACAGTGCCGTGTCAACAGGCTCCAAGACCAGGTGCAGAGAAAACACCAGTGGATTCTGCTCCGGATGGACCTGGGTGAGCAGCAGCATGAGAGAAGCTCTGTTTCTCATCTTGGGTTGCCCAGACCAGGACCCATCCGCCCTCACTATCACCACTGGCATGTCAAGTTCAGTCTCTGAGGCATCTTCAAGTTAAAATGATCTCAGGTAATAGGCGCTGTCTGCCTGACATCATGGGATGTCACTGTTGATTGGAACAAATTATGCTACTGTTACAAAGCATCTTTATATATACCACCTGGAGCATCCTCTTGATTACCATGCAAAACATGACTTTTCCCAGTAGTTTTGCCATGCCCATGATTCCTATGGAGCAAGATGCTGGACTTATAGAGGTAAAGGTTCCCTTGCTCGAAAGCCAGTCGAATCCGACTCTAGGGTTGCAGTGCTCATCTCCGTTTCAAAGCCGAAGAGCCAGCGCTGTCCGAAGATGTTTCTGTGGTCATGTGGCCGGCATGACTAAACACCAAGGTGCATGGAATGCTGTTACCTTATTCACTGTTCTCTTTCCCATATTTTTTAGGTTATCTGACATGGGAAGAGGAAGAAAGATTTTTTTAGTATCATCAAAGACATTCTGCAACTTTGGGTCTATCCAGGGGGATTAAAAGAGGCTGTGATGATACCATTCTTAAAGAAACCATCTTTGGATCCTATGGATCCTGCCAATTACTGCCCAGTTTTGAACCTTTTGTTTCGGGGCAAGGTTGTTGAGGGAATGGTAGCAGAAAAGCTCCAGAGCTTCCTGGAAGAAATGTCAGTCAATCTGGATTCTGCCCTACCTGTGGGACGGAGATGGAACTGGTTGCCCTCACAGATGATCTTCACAGGCAGCTGGATCAAGGCAGGTTAGCGCTGCTGTTATTGTTAGATCTGACAGCAGTATTTGACACGGCCAACATTGGAGTTCATGGGGTGGGGTGGCCTTGAAGTGGCTTACTTCATTCCTCCAGGGTTGGGGACAGAGGGTAGCACTAGGAGAGAGGGTGTCACTCTGACACTCCTTGGTGTGTGGGGTCCCATGGGAGGGGCAATCCTCTCTCCAATGTTGTTTAACATCTACATGTGCCTCCTTGCCCAGCTGGTATAGAATTTCAGGCTGGGCTGTCATCAGTATGCAGATGATACCCAGCTGTATCTGTTAACAGATGGACGGACACCGCCCTAGGAGTTTTGGCTGAAGGGTTGGAAGCTGTGGTTGGATAGTTGAAACAGACCCGGCTGAGACTGAATCCATCAAAGAGGGAGGTTCTGTGGCTGGGTAGGGGGACACACACAGGATTGGGGTGCCAACTTCCAGATCTTGATGGTGCTCCTTTAACATTGATGCTGTGATGAACTGAGTGAAAACAGTCTGAATGTAGGCAGTGGCAGAGGCTCACTCTGATTGATGAGCCACCTTCATGGCAACAGAAGGAGGGGGGAAAGGTCTGGTCAGTTAGGCAGTTGGGGGCTGGAAGTTTGAGGAGAGAGAGGGAGAGTGGTTAGTTTGAAGAGCTCTGTTCTGAGAGTTATTGAGAAGGGGCTTTTGGTGGCTTCCTTCTGAGGGAAAATTCTGTCTGTGGCACAGTGACAGGGTGTTACAGAGCAGAGGAACAGATAAGACTCTAAGATAAGAGCCAGTTTGGTGTAGTGGTTAAGTGCGTGGACTCTAATCTGGAAGAACCGGGTTTTGATTCCCAACTCCTCCACTTGCACCTGGCTCAGTGCCGCTCCATCTCAGGCATGGACTGGCACTTTAGGCAATTGCCTAAATATGCCTAGTGGATGGGCCACAACCATATAAGTCCTGGTTAAAGCAGCACTGATACCAATGGAAGTGAAATGGAACAATGAAGCTTTTTGAGATGGAAAAGCAAACAAGGATGTTGGTGTATACCTAAACAAGCCATATGTATGGCAGGTCTAAAAGAGTGTGTTAGTTTTGAAATTTTTAACCTCCTCCGATTACTATGGTCTACAGTTTCACTTTGCTTTTCAAACCTTTCAGCCTCTTCACACCAGTTTAACCAAAATGCTCTTTATTTCATTCTTCACAGCCATCTTTTCAGATATATCAAAATGTTTTTTTTAACTCTCAACACTGGGGAAAACAAATCCTGCTTAAGGCTCAGAAATGAAAACAACCATCCTAATGAAATACAGTTGTCTGGGATTATAGCTATGCATGTTGCCAGTCACTGGGGTAAGCACATTGGGAGAGGAGAGCAAAGAGCACAAAAGCATATGCTAAATAAATTTTAGTGGGTGATCGAAAGCTCGTCTCAGATGACTTTTCATGGAATACTGTGTGTGTGTGTGTGTGTGTGTGTGTGTGTGTGTGAGAGAGAGAGAGAGAGAGAGAGAGAGAGAGAGAGACAGACAGACAGACAGACAGACAGACAGACAGACAGACAGACAATGTGAGAGGGCTTAGTGCTGTAATGACCTATTTTCTTTAGTGAATACTGGATAGGGTTGTCACCCCCTGTCCAGAGCCTATATTACATCTTTATGCTGAGCACGTGGTTTCAATCATCAAGTGAGCTTCAACATAGTGTGCTTGAAGTCCTGACTTCAGAGGTGGCAAAGTGAGAGAGGGTTCAGCATGGCTTATGAAAGTGCTTCAGTGTTTGTTTATTTCATGTGATCAAAGTCTATGAAAGGGTTTTTAAGTGCAACTTTCTAGGTGTAGGTAACAGTATCTAACCCTTCAAAACTAGTAGGAGGTTGGTTCTTCTATCTAGGCCTTTATGGAGCCAGTTCACATTTGTCTTCCTTCAAAGGAGCAGGGGGAACTTTATTCCCATTCAGTCCACGACAAGGATCTCTTCTTACAAGGAATCTTTTGCTGAATGTGATGGGAGAGGATCTCCAGAAGGTGTTGTTCACATTTGATACAGATGTCCAGAGATGGCCAATTCATCATGCTTCTTGTGCCAGATGCAAGGGGTGGTGTTAAGCAGTGAGGTTCAAGCACCAGAGGCACTCTGGAAGTTACAAAAAGGAAGAACCAGACTTAGTTTCAGTCATTTCTAAGAACCCCAGATCCATTCCCCTCAAGTGTCAGAAGGGGTTTGTCAAACAATGGTTGTATAGAACTAATTCCCTGAGATTTCTTTACAAACTATTCCCTTAATATTTTTAAATGCTGCCTTGGTAGGCCTTCATTTACCAGAAATATTGCTAATTCATTTTTTTTTTGCATGTGTGTGCTGAATAATTCACACAGAAGACTTCTGTTCTCAAAAGAGTGGCATTCTGGACACTCACAGGCTAATTATAGAGATTGCATCCTTTACCTGCTGCAGTTTATGAAACAAACAAGTTACTCCTATAACAAGTGCAACAGATACATCCCTGATGATAATTCCAGAGGGACAGCCATGTTGGTTTGTGGTAGAAAATTAAATGGAAGTCCTTACTGACCCCAAAGAACCAAGAAGTGACCATTTGACAGCCTGCTTTGGACTGCAGCGAGATTTGCCTCTACCACTCCAAGGGCACTACATCTATCTGCATTTGAAGTGGGTATTGAGCACCATTCACAGAGTCCTATGGAGGCAGACCTTGACCACAGGATGATTTTCATCACAGTCATAGCCGGCTCGCCCACTAGGCGAGCTAGGCGCTCGCCTAGGGCGCGCCGGCTGCAGGGGCGCCAAACCGCGCCCCAGCCCCTCCCAGAAAAAGTCCCACCCGCTGCTCCCACCGCCTCCCCGAGCGCCCCGCCGGGGCTCAGGAGGCGGCAGCGGAGCTCGCCGCCCTCCCCAAAGCCGGCTTCTCTCCCCCACCCCCACCCCCGCCCTCCCAAGCCCACCGCGGGGCTGCGGTTGCTGGGCCGGGCCGCGGGGCGGGCAGGCGGCGGCAGAGTGGCTTCTCCACCCCCCCACACGGCCCTCCCAAGCCCAGCGCCGCCGCTGGGAGGGAAGGGGCGGGCGTTCCAAGCCCGCCCGTTCCCGGCTCTCCCTGGGTGCCTCGCAGATGCGAGGGGTCCGGGAGAGCCTGCGCTGCTGCTGGGAGGGAAGGGGCGGGCGTTGCAAGTCCGCCCGTTCCCCGGCTCTTCCAGGCGCCTCGCAGCTAAGAGGGGCCCGGGAGAGCCGCGCCGCCCCTTCCCCGGCTGTCCTGGGTGCCTCGCGGCTGCGAGACACCCGGGAGAGCCGCGCGCGCTGCCCCTGCTGGGAGGGAAGGGGGGGCTTCTAAGCCCGCCCCTTCCCCGGCTGTCCCGAGTGCCTCGCGGCTGCGAGACACCCGGGAGAGCCGTGCACGCCGCCCCTGCTGGGAGGGAAGGGGGGGCTTCTAAGCCCGCCCCTTCCCTGGCTCTTCCAGGCGCTGGGCCATCTCCAGGCCCCACCGGGAGGTTGGCATCCCCGGTGGGGTGGGCGCCCCAGGCAGTCCTGCCTAGGGCGCCCAGAAACCTGGGGCCGGGCCTGATCACAGTGAAAGGCTGCAGGTGTAATCCTTGAATGCAAAGAGCCAAAGGTGGTGGTAACCTATGAACACTTCTCATCCCCCCTCTTAACTGTTTAGTGCCCAGGTTTTTCCTAAGGAGAGAGACTATGACACCAATAATTTGATATTAGTACCATCTTGGGAAATAAAGTGGGATTCTGAAAAGCTCCAGTTGAGTCAGAATGTAGTTCTGGTGGTACGCATTATTTACTCCTGAATGTGGGTCTCTAGACTGGCATCTATAAATTAGTCTTCTTCTGAAGGATTATTTTCAGGACACAAATTAACAGCCATTTCTTCGACCTTCTATATTCCACATAAGAGTCAGATCCCATGACCATTTTTTGAATACATGTATAGTATTTAACGCTCCTGCCAACCTAGCAGTTCGAAAGCAAGAAACTGCAAGTAGATAAATAGGTACCACTTCGGTGGGAAGGTAACAGCGTTCCGTGCGCCTTGGTGTTTAGTCATGCCAGCCACATGACCACGGAAACGTCTTCGGATAGCGCTGGCTCTTCAGCTTTGAAATGGAGATGAGCACCGCAACCCTAGAGTCGGATTCGACTGGCTTTCGAGCAAGGGAAACTTTACCTTTACCTATAGTATTTAGCACAGTTAACATTTTGCCCTATGGATCCACAGCTTTTGACCTCCTACCTTGAACAATCCCAGTGCTCTATTTCACACAACAGCTGTGCAGTTTTCTGGCCCTGTACAGACAGGTCTTCTTTGCTGAATCTTATGATTTTAAAAAAGTTAAGTGGAAGGCGTATACAGGGCCTGACTGGCATAGTCACCTAAGAGAAGAATGTCATGGCATTTAGTGAACAATACTACCAACTGTGTGGAGCTGCGGTGGCTCAAGTGGTTAAGACGCTGAACTGCAGGCTCTGGAAGGTCAGTAGTTCAGCAGTTCGAGACCCGGGTGCCGCATGACAGGGTGGGCTCCTGTCTCTAGTTCCAGCTCCTGCCAACCTAGCAGTTCGAAAGCAAGAAATTGCAAGTAGATAAATAGGTACCACTTCGGTGGGAAGGTAACAGCGTTCCGTGCACCTTGGTGTTTAGTCATGCCGGCCACATGACCACGGAAACGTCTTCGGACAGCGCTGGCTCTTCGGCTTGGAAACGGAGATGAGCACCGCAACCCTAGAGTCGGATTCGACTGGCTTTCGAGCAAGGGAACCTTTACCTTTACTACCAACTGTGGAAAGCTGCCATATAGTGCTTTGTAAGCCCTTCCTCTCCCTTTGTGTGAATACTCACTCAGGAGGGCTGAAACCTTTTTCAAGGAGACGTTAACCTAATTTGTGTTATGAAGTGGGAATTTCATATATTGGCTGTAAGTCAGCATAACAATCCATATAACACACCTTCAGGTTTTCCAAATGGCTCCCGTCTATCATGATAATGAGGGCCAAACTAGATGTGACAGTGTCCAGGGGTCTGACCTGTTGACGCTGCTGCCGTTTTTAAAGCCTAATGAAGTGATTTAAAAAATGTCACAAGGATTGGGCCCACAGCATGGCAGGATGAGGTGCTCCTTGTTTAACATATGCACGTATTCAACCAGGCTGGATTTAGAAAGATTGCAGGATTCAGGACAACTATATGCAAAACCTCAAATGAAACAAGCGAACGCCGCACCAAACGTAAGCCTACAACAGGGCATGTCAAGAATGAATTTGGGGATAAATTACTGTTTTTTAAACTTTAAAATACATTGGAAGCCAGTCAGCATGCCACTCTAAGTAGGAGAGCAGATGCTTTTTGGAAGTTTGAATATAAAAGTATTTAAACAAAACTCTTCAAAAGGCTCCCACAAAGGTTAGCAGCCTGAGGACAGGAGGATAGGACCTTTCATGGATCAATAACCTATTGGAAGGGAAAAACATACCTTGACACAGCAATCCTTACAGCTCACTCTAAAATAAAAGACACAAGACACTCAGTTGCCATGATACTAATGAGAAAACCAAGCACCACTTCTCACACCGTCTTCATATATTGCTGTGGGTTTACTGCACAGTTATTTCAAATGTTACCATTAACAGCTTGACCTACAATTAAAGGCTTGAGTTGGGGCTATGGCAAGAAAATGCTCATATTTCTCAGCTGGGAGGAGAGAATTGCCCAACAGCTTGGGCAAGTACCTGTTAGAGCCTAGAGGAGGTGACTTCTCCTAGCTGAGGGCAGAATCAATTCTCAGTCTTTCAACATAAAGTTAATGCTCATTATATCCAATGACATAATTATTTGAGCCCTACATTTAGGAAGATCCCAGACCTTGACAGTTTCATGTCAACAAACCTATGATTAGGACATCTGTCTGAAATTACTTAGGCTTCATTGTAGAAAGGCTAGCCATCCAAGTCAAAACAGAGCTATTTAAAAGTTACTCTTTAAAAAAACCCTACACCTTTAGTATATTAATACTCCATTGTGAATTGCTGATTTTTGGAAGTGCTGTTGACACTGAAGTCCGGTACTGATTTTATCAAGTCCTGTGGATATGTAACAGAACTGTCTAAACAAGTTAGCATCCACTGGGAAAGCAACAATGGACAATTCTGAGCCCGTTATGTAAAAAAGAAAAGTACAGTCAATCGCTGTGGCAATATGGAATGGAAGCTTGGGGGAGGGGAGGGGATAAGGGCAGGCTCCGTATGTGCCAGGATGGAACCCGTAAAGAAACACCATCCCTTGAAGTGGACTGGGATCTGAGAAAAACAAAATGGAAGTGAGTCTGTTAATGACTAACATACAGTTCTCTTCAAACCCAGAATTAAATGAGTAAGCTACACTAGCCTTCTGTTATACAGTCTTGTTTCAGCATTTAGAAGTACCATGTTTCCCCAAAGTGGAAGCACTTTGGAAGAGTAAACAGCCAGCCTCACCTGCCTGACAGGGCTGTTGTGACAATGAAGCAAAGGAAAGGGGAGCCACTGGTTAATCCAGAAAGGCATTCACTATTCCACATTTAGAACTCTAATACAGACCATCATACATGTAAAGTAAAGAGGGGGGGAATCACCCTTTCAATACTTTGATAAACGGCTGGGAAACATTAATTTGGTTGTTCAAAACTAGTGCATCACCCCCAACATCAGCAACACGATGACATCACTTCCGGGTGACGTCATCATGTGGCGGAAGATCTCAACAAGGACCTGGGAGCCCCCCACATGATTGAAGGTAGGACCTGGCAACCTAGATCACTGTGCATATTCCAACAACATTTATGTACACAAGTGGGGCAAGCTTCAAAGCAAGTATTAGCAATAAGTGCATATCAACAGAGAATCACCCATGAATGTTGATGCAGAACTGAAAGCAGAAGATCACCCATTTTTAGATTTTAGGCAGTATGTATGTTTGGGTGTTTTACTTTCTCTAGGAAGGACTATTTAGTAAAGCAAATTCCAAAGATCCCAGGCTTCTAAGCTAAATCTCAAGCATTTGGAACTAGCATCTGGGAAGTCCTCTCTCTGTCGGAGATCCTGGAGATTTATTTATTTATTTCGATTTATATCCCGCCTAGCCAGAACAGATAAGATTGAGGTGGATGGCCCTGATGGTGTGATGTGATTTAAAGTAGCTTCATATGTTCACGGATGACTTCCATGAGTGTGGAGGACACAACAGCATTGTGTGGACTTACAATAGCAGTTAAAGGTCAGTTAACCAAAGATCAGGTGAAGAGTCTCCCACAGCTAGTTTTTGGTGGCCCTGTGATCAGCAGTAGTGCTGAACCATTATATTCACTTCCATCTTGACTGGAACAGGTATAAGGCTTGATAGAATATTATATTACTGTGAACTACAGGTAAACCTGTTTCATCCAATCATAAAAAGGGCTTCTAATCAGCTTACCTGCTACAAAGATGACACATGTAAGGCCATATAAACAACTCATTATGGCAAGCAAGACAAACCTGTAAGAAGGTGGGAAGTGACAAGTGAGTTGCCTAGTTTTTCAGTATGAGGTGATCAAATCCCTTGAAGTTCCAATTCTGTTTAGTGTGACAGCACTTAGATCGGTAACATATTCTAAATCTTGATTTCCATTAGTTTTCCTGTGGTTTTTATTGAAGACCCCGAAAAGGATGGCTTCAGGGCTGGCAGCTTCTTTCTCAACCCCAGTGGGTTCTGGCAACAATTAAAAGTCTGGGTGAACAGAAAAGTTTTTGGCCTGGCACCTAAAAGAAGGCGATGTAGGTCCCAGGCGAGCCTCAAGGAGACTGGCATTCCATAAGCAATGTGCCACTACTGAAAAAGCCCTGCCTCTGGTTGCCACCCACCTGACCTCTGAAAGTGGGGGCACACAGAGTAGGTCTTATGAGGCAAGATCTTGATTGATGGGCTGGACATCATGGGAGGAGCCAGTCCTTAACTGTATTCTGCTTGGACTGCTTTGGATTGAATCTTTAGATTTGTTCCGGTAACTATGGAACCAAGATCAGTGTTATTTATCATGCTTGGGAAGTGAGAGCAAACTGGTATTTTAAGGTTGAACAAGGAGAATTCTTTAAAATGACTAATTTGTAGTCAACAATTTGGAAGCTTAAATGATGTGATCAAGTTTACAAGATAGGGTGACATTTCTGGAGGAAATAAAGGAAACAGGAAGAGGTAGCAATGTTCCTTTGAATTACCTGTGACCTTGAAGAAGATATATTGTCTCTTTGGGTGGAATCTTTCATTTCAGCCACATGTTCTGCATATCTTGTTCCCATCAAGTCTGCAATAGTTGGTAATGACCATCTTGTAGATGGCTTCCGATTACAGGTAGACAACAACTAGGAATAAAGGCAAGAAATTACAGCTTTGTTTGACGTCTTTTTTAAAAAGCTAAAACTGAAAGCTGCCCTCTGGTATTGGTGCAATGGGATCTGATAATTTTTAACGTATTTGGAGTAGCTTGTGCAGCAATTTAAGCTAAGCACTCTAGAACACCTAAGCAACTTCATCTTAAAATTATAATAGCAGTAATAATGGCAACAAAAACTTCCTCTGCAGGTGTAACAGACATAGAATGAGGCCATCTCCAAGCCCACATTAACCTCAGACACGTACTCTTCTCTATGAGGAGCACTTCTTCCATTGCAGGTTCTCTATAAAAATCAGAGCTACACATTTTGGTACTTGGAGGTTCTTGCACAAATGAATTGGTACAGTCATTACATTTAGTGAGACCAAAGAGATATACAAAGCTGCAAACCCACCCACCAAGATGACATATTGCAAGGAAACTGGATATCGGTACAGAAGTTTTGTTTTTATTGCAGTACCCCATGGTCAGAAAAAAAAATACCTTAAGTTCTGGATCTGACTGGATGCAACTCAACCTTGGCTTTTTAGCTTTTGAAACAGTTATATTTGAGCCAACATTTTGGTCAAGGAAGATATTGCATGGAGTATTCAAGGAGAACTTGCCAAAGTCTTCTGAAAAGCCACACAATACATCATAAGGCAAAAGAAGGACAGATATAAATAAAGCAAAGAAAATTAGCCATGCTATGCTGTGTTTCTGCCAAGGTAAGGTTGTAGTGACAAATCTGAATTAATTTCCCAGCTTAATACAGAATGTTTATTTGGTAAAAGCCTGGTTCAAACTGATTTTGCTTTTTGTGGTCCAAACTCTTCAACAGTTCTCAAGGCTTCATTCCATTTCTTCTCACATTCTGGAATCCAGTACTTGCACCTTTGGGCAAATACCACCAATATGTATAGTTTCATCAGCTGCTGTAAACTTCTGCCTTGCCTCTCTGTCCCTACCTTTCTTGAACAATGCAAGTTCAACTTTTTGTGCTGGTGTATCTGATATTTCACATTAGGTTTTGGAGAACTCTGAAGCGCTATGAACATTCAAATAACATTCACAGTATGACTCTGCTTAGAACTGCACTGTTAGTGACCTTTCTGGAACTTAAACCTTTTGGGAAGCTTATTCTCCTGTTCTGGTGTCATCTATTTAACTTGTTCAAACTATCCATTTGCTCAAGGAAAAACACTACACCCCTAATACCAGCCACTGCAAGATCACTTAATAACAATGTTAATTTAATATCAGTTACTTTGGGCTAGTTACACATGAATCACTTGATTAGGTAAAGGTAAAGGTTCCCTTGCTCGAAAGTCAGTCAAATCCGACTCTAGGGTTGCGGTGCTCATCTCCGTTTCCAAGCCGAAGAGCCAGTGCTGTCCAAAGACATTTCCGTGGTCATGTGGCCGGCATGACTAAACACCAAGGCGCACGGAACGCTGTTACCTTCCCACCGAAGTGGTACCTATTTATCTACTTGCAATTTCTTGCTTTCGAACTGCTAGGTTGGCAGGAGCTGGAACTAGAGACAGGAGCTCACCCCATCATGCGGTACCCTGGTCTCGAACTGCTGAACTACTGACCTTCCACAGCCTGCAGTTCAGCGTCTTAACCACTTGAGCCACCGCAGCTCCTGAATCACTTGATTACTGGTAGGTAAACCTGAGTTTGAAAGGGAATGTGAGGAATTTGAAAACTGATACGGTGACAGCCCATTCACATATGCATATCAGTGGAAACTGCTACAATGCGCACTATACTGCAGACCAGAATTCTGAATGCAGTTTTTCAAACTACTGTACTGTCATCACAAAGTATTTGTTCTACCCAATATTTCCTGGTTCTGAAAGATTTGAACCACCAGTAAAAGCTATTAAATAGCTAAATGCTTTTATTTCTTTACGCAGACTTCTTTCCTTTACAGTTCCTGTATAGAACCATGATGAACAGAAGCAGAACTACATCAAGTCTCAGTCCTACACCAATGGTACCTCTTTGTAAGTCACTTAGGCATTTCAGTCATTTGAACAACTAAGCTACTTGAGTCATAGTTCACATCTAAGGTATGGTATACCTTTTTGTTTGTTTTCACTTTTCTGTGCCAAGATTGGTCGAAGCTTTGGAGGATTTTTCACTTCCATCATGAGCTGATCATGTAGACTGGGTGCCTGGCAGACTCTCTCTTTCAGTTGCCGTGCTGATGCCTGCCAAACAAAGTCAGATTTGTTACAAAGATGTTGAAAAACCATCATAAGCCTAAATCATTGAGTAAGATACTGACAGTGTCATCCTAAACAGAGTTACTCCTTTCTCAGCCTCTGGAGATCAATGGATTTAGAAGGGTCTAACTCTACTTAGAACTGTACTGCCAAGGTGAAGCAATTTCACTTCTGTGGTAAACAAACAAATGTAACTGTTACAAAGTCCTGCATAAAATAAAAGGGGACATTTAAGATTAAAGAACTGACGTTACATTGAAATGCAAATAAGGATCCTTGATCAAGACACTCTCCTTCAGGTTTCTCTGTAACAAGCTATTGTTGTTTCTACAATGGGGGAAAATCCTCCACTTTAAATTGTTACATTTATATCCTCCTTTGCTACTGAATACACTACAGCTAGCACAGTTACTGTGACAAAACATTTTATACTAAATTTATTATATATAACCAGGGGTCTTTTCGTAGAAGAACAGCTGCAGGAGCTCATTAGCATATGGTATGCTAATGAGCTATTAGGCTATTAGCATATGCCACACCCCTGACATCACCGGAAGTGATGTCAGAAGGGGAAGCAAAAGGGGGAAGCATCTTCAAAAGCCTCCCCTTCCCTTCCCCAGCTGGTCTGGGTGGGGGAGCTAAGAGAGAAGGGGTTTAAAGTTTAAACTCCTTCTCACTAGAGTTGGGCCACAGAAGGAGGAAAGAGGGAAGGAAAGAGAGAGAGAGCAGAGAGAAGGAAAGAAGGAAGGAAAGAGAGAAAGAAAGAGAGGGAAGAGGGAGGGAAAGGAGGAAAAAGAGAAGAGAAGAAGGTGGGAAAGAAAGAAAGAGAGAAGAGAAGAATGAGGGAAAGAGGAAAAAGAAAGAAGGAAAGGAGGGAATGAAAGAAATTCAGTGGCAATTCAGCCCCATTATACCCTATGGGCCATTGAAGTCAATGGTGAAAACATAGGGTATATTCTGGGGGCTGGAGGAGAGGGGGTTTGAGGGAGAGGCTCCAAGATTACAGGATAGCTGACGGAGCCTCTCCCCAAGATACCCACCAAATTTCAAGAACATTGGACGAGGGGGTCCAATTCTATGGGCCCCCAAACAGGTTGCCCCATTTCCTCCATTGTTCTCTATGATGGGAAAAAAAGTTATTTTTTTCCCACTATAGAGAACAATGGAGGGAATAGGGGCAACCTGTTTAGGGGCCATAGAATTGGACCCCTGGTCCAATGTTCTTGAAACTTGGTGGGTATCTTGGGGAGAGGCTCCATCAGCTATCCTGTGAGTTTCGAGCCTCTCCCTCAAACCCCTCCCCTCCAGCCCCTAGAATATACCCTATGTTTTCACCATTTACTTCAATGGCCCATAGGATATAATGGAGCTGAAATTGACATTCGGCTGCCTGAAAGACTCTCCGGGACGCCGGCTGGGGGCGGGGCTTGGCTCCTGAGCTCCCGGAGCTGCGCTCCGGTGCGCTCCCCCCCGAAAAGACCCCTGTATATAACCATTGCAGATGAAAGAATGCTAAGGAAAAGAGTCCTTGATGAAAATTTCAAGAGCTAGATTTGACAATACCCTTGGCTACTGCTATTCTAGGTATACTTTCAGCAGCAGCTAGGAGGGGAAGTTAAGGGACTTTTTTCTTAGCTGTTCCCTGTGCTGTTGACAGATGGCCATCTTTGAAGCCCAGCTCCCCCAGAAATAAGCAAAAGCGGAATAAATATAAACAAATATCAAAGAGTGATGTTTTGGGCAACCTCCAGTCCCAGATCACCATCTCACAACCTAGTCCTTTCTATAGAATACCTACTACAAGTGATTGACACAAGTGGTTTCTTCATGCCTTCAAGCACAAAAAAGAACCCCATGTTAACATTAAGGTTCAGATGTGCTTTGGACAGAAAATGAAAATGCACATTTTCTCTCAATATTCCAATATTCACTCTAAGAAAACAAACTGTTTTTCACTGCTGGTAACAAAGCCTGCCAACAATACCACAAGAATATGGGTGTGTGGGGGTGTGTGGAGAGCACAAGCCAAGTATTACTAATGGCTGTCACCCATCCGTTCTATCTAAAAAAATTTTTAATGCTGTGCTCCTGTATACCAATATTTCATGTTCAACCTTTTCCAGAAGTCTTGCCTCATTTTTGCTCTGCCACTCACACTGTGCTGAGGACAGCAGCTTCAAAATCCCTGATCTGTACACTGTATCTATTGGATACGGTGTACAACATTACCTACATCACTCTCCTCCTCCTCAATTTGGCCCTCAAACACTGCCATGGATCAGAGCTAAAAGTCTTCTTCTTTAGGGGATGGGGTACTATGAGAAGGACAACAAAGCTAAAAGAATACGACAGTTTTTTTAAAATGCTGGGCTGATACAAGACAGTAGGGGTTAGTTTAAACACAGTAAATGTGGTTTGTGTGACAAGATCGTATTTGGGAGAGAGGCATGTCAGCAAGCAGTCTCATCTTCACCAAGTACAAAGTATAATGCATTCCATCAACAACAAAAAAGGATGCATAAATAAAATAGGGCTGCATCAAGTTTTTTCAGACCATGGACCGTACACGCTGGTTTGAGAAGCTGTTTATAAGTGTAGACAGGATTTAACCAAGCAGTGGCTTTGAGTGTATGAAGACAAAGTTCTACCGGCTGGCCTTACGGTTGCCAGGTTCCCACTGGCCACCAGCAGGGGTGGGGGGCTATGGTGGGCAGCTCCAGGTTGGGAAACTTCTGGAACTTTGGGGATGCAACTGGAGAAGGACAAGGATTTCCAGTGAGGCGCAATGCTACAGAGTCCATCCTCCAAAGCATCCATTTTTCTCCAGGGGAACTGATGGCTGTAATCTGGAGATAAGCTGAAATTCCAGGGGGATCCCCAGATCCCACCTGGAGGCTGGCATTCCTAGCCTGGCCAATACTACTCACCTTATGGAGAGTGTAGTGCTTATTTCTGATGTCATCTAACACTGTGTCATACAGAGAGCAGGCACACTGTTTCAGGGAAGTCCTAGGCTGTGGGTGCTCCGTGGCCTTGTGGAGCCTCGCACCCTTCTGCAAACCACCAAGTACATCTTGCCATAAATCAGCCTAAAAAGGAAGCTCAGAATAAGAATATATCTTGCCAAGATGGTACCCGACATTTAATACAGCAAATGACTGCTAAAATAAACATGTTATATGTTCAGAAAATCAGGCTGGAGTTCCTTACTTAAACTGGCTCTGCATAGCCATAGGTACAAGAACTTGTACAAGGGCTGTATGAACAGGATGTGACCTGAAGTAGGCATTACAGCAATCTGTAACACTTGCCTTAAAATGCACCATCAGTTAAAAGTCAAAAAGTAATTCATTCATTGCTTAGCACTGCAAAAAGTGCTGCATGGCTACAGGAGGCAATAGATACAGGACACAGGCGGCACCAGCCTGACTAGCCTAATCTGCAGGGGGAGCAATCAGTCTTCTCTTCCCTAATGAAAAGGGGAGTCATAAGTGAACTGTCCCTTGAATGAAGTTAGTGAGGGTCACACAAATACCCATCATTTATACACAGCACTGTAGATTGCACAGAAACACTGAAGGGATTTGGGAAAGAGGCATATATTGGAATAGCATTGCAGATGCTGGCCAACTCCCAGGGTACGTGATATTCCAGGATGGTTGGTTGACGCTTTTGTGGAAGCCAATGACAGGGTGATAGGAATTACTCAGCAGCTTTTGGAATAAAAGACCCTAAAAGTTACAGAAGAAGTGGTACAGAGGCAGCCAAGAGTCTGGGGATGTTCAAAAGATAATGAGACCAGAGAGCCTCAGCTGGAAACTGTGTTCAGCCTTGGAGGAAGCCTGCACCAGTTGGGAATCCGATACAAGTGATTATTTACAGGTGTGTATTTATTAACACCACCACCCATGCTCTGCTTTAAGCAAAATCCTTTAAAGACGCTCATTTCCATAGCTTGGGAAGGCAGGCAGTGCACATAAGAAATTGAAATGGTATTTAACTGGGCCAACTTACTTTGGTAAATAAGCTTTCTAACTTGAATTTTGACCAATTCAATGTGAACTTGTTATATGGAAAACTTAATATGAAACAAGCGAAATGGCTGTCCCTACCCAATCATCAGCCTTCTGCCTTGGACAGCAGTCTTCCACATCCATTCTTCTCAGATACTGAAAGACATTAGAACACCTTTGTCATTTGTTAATTTTGCAGAAGCTGCTAGATGATGTGCCTTCATCCCTTGCGCAATGTTTCTTCCAACTTCAAAAGAAAAGCTATAGCACAATGAAAACATTGCAATGGAAGAAAGTGACAAGCAGGCACTACATCTGCATTCCAAAATACCTCTTTGCAACTCTGTATGGTCAACATGAGCTTCTGAAGTTCTATGTACTCGGCAAAGAGCACTCGGCAGATTACTGTGTAATGATCAGCAGCTTCAGAAGGCTTGAGGAAGTGATCTTCACAGATCTAAAATGGAAAAGCAGCAGATATCTCTGGATTCCTGTTTAAATTATTTATAACGAAATAGAATACAGAGTTCACCTTTGTACAGGTTTCAAAAGACTGGACTTCATAAAGATGAAGAGAAGAGAATTTCTAATCACAGGGAGTCAGCCTAGTAGTACTGCTGATTATCAGATGAGCATGAAAAGAACAAGCTAGCCATAGCTCCAATACAAGCCTTCTATTTTGGAAAGAAAATGTCCACATCCAACTTTCCCAGTGCACTTTAAAACCTCTGACTTTAAGACATTACCATTCATTCACACAGTTAGGACTGCACACAAACACACATACTTGGACAGTTACTTGAAGTATGTGCATGGTTATATACAAGAAGTATTTACATGGTACATACATGGCTTTCTTCTCTTTTGCTTCCAGTCCATTGGAGTACTATGAACCCATAACACAATCCAAATTTACTCTTCCCACCTCATTTTTCCATTGCAAAAAGTCATTGTAATTTTTCAGCCCAAACCAGTTTCCCTACTGTAATACTGAGATTCAGGCACAGCAAGAATGAACACCTAAAAGTGTAGCTAGATTATAAAAATAATAAAAGGAAAAGAAAAACCTTGATAACATCTTGGAACGTGACTTCTGACTGTGTTGCCTCTAGATTCAGCTTCAGCATAAAGGATATTAGCTTCTCCAAGGACTCACTCAACTCCCTCTCCATGTGGCTCTCAATTCCCCAGTCCAGAGCTCTGTAGACCAACTTTCCCAGAAGTTCTGTGAGCTATAAAGAAAGTTCAGGGAGACCCTATTAATTCAAAGAGCCAAGATCAGGTTAAGGCATAAAGAAATTACCCCCTAGGTAACCAGTTCCATAGAGAATCAAGTGTTACCCTTTCTGGCCATACTCACCCTTGATTTCGCCAACATTTACAAGGTAAAGATGGCATGAGTCAGCAGAACACAACAACTCCAGAATTTTAATTTCTGTCCATAGAAGCAGTTGCAATGTAAGTTTTATTAAAACATTTCTATTGACTGCTCCAAGGAACAGCCGCATAAATACCCTTCATTCCAACATGCATCGCTACCAGTTTCATGTTTCTTACCTTCCTGTTCTTTGTTCCTGGACACTATGAGCTGGCCACAAACACACACAAATGGATGACTTAGAATAGTTAAGGAGATAGCCCTATGCTGTGTGGTACCCTACTGTGGTTGAATAAAATTATGCCATTATGCCCAGCTGGGAAATCCTTTCCACTTTTAGATGAGCAACCCACTTTTTCTGTTCACCATGAAGGTCTAAGCAACATTCATCTGCATTGCTAGCCTCCAACCAATATTTCTTCCAAAGATGTGATTGTGTACTCATCTATGAATACTTAGCCCTTCTTAAAGATACAGTCTTAGTCCTATTCAGGAGCACTCATAGGGTGGCCCAGGATTATGTCCAGCAATATACTCCATTACAGAATTTCTAGTTAGTTTCTGGAGCTCTAACATAGTGCCTGTGGGCATCATGGTATCTGCCTACTTGTTTCTTCCCCAAAAGAAAGAGCTAGTAAGAGCTTCCCTACACTTTGCTGGAACAGGAAGAGCCCAAAAGAGCCCCAAAGTCACCTATATCTCTACAGAGAACACTGATTTGAAAACTACCTCCATCATAGAACAGTGCTTTGCATGGAACCTCTCAATATCTTTACAGCTGATTCCTACCCCTGCAGCTTGTTTTTGGCACCTATTACCTGCTCTCAAAATTTGAGAATTGTCCGCAGGCTCAACAAGGGTGGGAATCCCTGCTCTAGGCAGTCTGGAGAGAACAGCAGATAGCATGCTTTTATAACTGGGCAGACCCAAGAATATTAGGGCTCTGTTATCCAAACCAGAGCCGCACTTGTATAGAGTACCCAGTAAAGGAGCACACCCACTGAGCCCGCTCCATCCAGAAGGAACTTTCCCATAGTCTAATTATTCATCTGGCCCCAATATATTCCTTTGAGAACAGCACTAGCAAGATGATAATATATTATTTCATCAACAAGCAACCAGAGTAAAGTATCTGAGACATGGTCAATCTATGTTGCATCTGAAGCTTAGAACACAGGACACATAATTGTTTGAGCCCTACCGTATCTTCCAGCCTTTCATTCTGTTGCTGAGTCATGTGACTGCCTGGAACAAAAAAAAGAGAAAAAGTTTAAACCCCCCCCCCCAATTTAATTCTTACAGTCATACTAGGTACATAAGCAAAGTGACAACAGAATACAAAAATTAGCAAAAACCTCAAGTTAATTTTCTCAGTAGCATCTGGGGGGGGAAGAAAAGTTAAAGAGGATAATATCAGAAGAGTGTAGAAAACATTAGAGACACCTGTTAGACTCTGGTAATATGGAGTTTAATTCATTGCCTCTTACCCAAAAGAGCTAGGCTTAACTCAAAACCAGCACCAGTTGAAGCTGCTCTCCATCTAACACACAATGCAGGCTTGGCCAGAATTCATCTAAGGAATTTCCTTTTTTAAAAAACATTTTCCAATTTTTTGTTCCATTCAGCAAGAGGAAGTGCCACGGTAAACTCAAAAGCTCACACACTGAGGTGTCGTTTGGTTGGGCCTAATAAAAGGTACTGTGGATTGTCTCTTTTTTTAAAAAAAGTTTCAGTACATCTTGACCAGTTTAAATAAAAAATAATACAAAGCAAGAGCTATCAGTTTGTAATTTAGCCTTAGCAAGAGCTGTTTGACATTACTTTTCTAACTAAAGTATTTACCACTAAAGAAACATCTGCATTTTAAGCATAAGAAGTAGGAACTACAATAAGATTTTCTACATCCATTCTTTTTAACCTCTTTCCCTGCTTTTCCTAGTACTTTGTTTTCATTCAGTGAGTAGTATTCTCACCACATTCATAGAAAATCAAGAACTGATCATGCATGAAGCAACCCTTAATGACACAAGTCTCTATTTTCCCTGTGTTCCCATACACACATACAGCCATGTAACACTCCTGAAAGCTCTCACCTGTGGCTAAGAAATTACCATTACTTTAATTTTCACTTTACCAAACAGGATAAAACTTTTTAAGATTTATTTTCATGCTATGCAGAGGGACACAAAAACAAATCAAGGAGTGTTATAACAGCACAACAATTCACTGCAAAGAGATCATAAGGTATTATGAATAACTGAGTAAAAACAGACAAGAATTAGCTGCAGGTTTAACCATTTTTTCCCTCTAAATTCATCATATTACTGCTGGAGAAGTACTCTTGTACTTTTAAGAAATAATACTCTACTATCCCCTGAATGAATATGTTTTCATTGAAGACCAAGTAATAATAATATAATCTAATTTAAAATAAATATACTAAGAATTAGAGCTTTAAAATAGTAGAGAGAGCATACAATTAATGGTGGAAAACAAAAAAACCAGAATTGCAGACACAAGACTAATATATCATTCTTACCATTGGAACTTTGCTGTACAGTGAAAGACACACTACCATCAGAATGGATGTAAAGATTGTCAATATCCTTCAAGACTATCATCCGTAACATGGAATCTCCTCCCTGAGCCATTAGCTCTCTCATTTTACAACAGCACTGAAAACAAATAGCCCATGCTTGTTCTTCACTGATTGGCTGCTCATAATATTGAAGAAACTCAGCTAATGAGACCTTAACAAGGTCTTTTTTATACAGCATTCTAGAAGGCTGCCCTCCCCCTTTCCCCATTTTTTGAAAACTTCGCTGCCATGCAGAGAAATAAGCCATGCACCCTTGAACCCTTTTATGTGTTCGTACTATGTAGCTAAGTAAAAGTGTGTGGGGGGGAGTGTCACAGCTTCAAGCAAATTTCAGGTGTTGCAGTTTAGAGGGAAAGAGGCTCCTCTTTCTTAAAGATGTAGTAACATTTTTGTGCATTGTAGTGATGTGGAATGAAAACTAGCACCACATCTTCCAATAGCACATTGGGTTACTTTTTCAGTTACAAAAGCAGCAAAACTGGGTCAGGAACAGGTAGGCTAGGGTTTCTAGTAATTCAAGGCACCCTCCAAATATGTGGAAAACTTTGTAAACTAACCAAAGGACCCAAAGACTCAATAAGGACTGAGCATGCTCCAGGAGGTACAAATACTGAGGGCAGCTGAACCAACTAGAAGGGGGGGAACCCCTGAGAATCATGTATGGAGACATTTGGGTATGGAGAGGAAATGTCCAAATCATATTACCCCCCATGATTTCTTAAGATTACCCAACTTCTCTGTAGCACATCTGAACATAATAAATATACTAGTAGCAAAGCCCATTGTAAAAGGAATACAACGAGCGCTGGCAAGATGTCGGTCTGGCCCTCCTCCTTGGCGAGTCTTTTAAAGGTGCCACAAGCCTTGCCTCTGGGTCTCGTCGCGCCTGGATTCTGTGCATCTCCACTGAAAGGCCAGCAAAGGTACTCCCCACGTGAAGGGGGCATTCAGGCTCTTTTACCCGCCTGCCTCCCTCCCTCGAGAGTGGCAGCCCTCTCTCTGTGGAGCCCTGGCCGGAGGGGGAGAAAGAGAGCGCGTGCTCAGCATGGGGGGGAGGAGCAGGTGTGGGGAGAAGCCTTTGTGCCCAGCCCACACTTTCTCTACAAACAGAGGTGGTGGCTGACTGACAGGCAGCCCCGAAGCCTCCCCAAGGTGCTCAGCCGCCTCAGTGAGGTGAGAGGGGGAGCTCCTCCAGCCACCGTGGCTGCCTGCCTGGCAGCCCCTGCCAGGGCTTCCTCCACCTTTTGCGTGCATTTCATGCTCTGCCTGCAGTGCCATGTGCAGCTCCCGCGGCACTTTAGTCGCCAGCTCCTTCCTGCTCCTCCTCCCAGTGTCCAGATTTCCAGGAGCCGCAGTTCCTGTCCTCTCGGCCAGACCCTCCCTACTGCTGCTGCTGAAGGAAGGCAGGGGGAGCCTTTGAAAGGCGGTGGTCAGCTTTCTCTGTGGGGCTGCCTGCTGATCTCTCTCCTGAGGAAGCGCTGGCCTTGCAGCTGAGGGAGACGGGCTGTGAAGGGCAGCAAAGGTGAGTGCTTCCCATGCTTGCCGCCACTCCCTAGGTCTGCCTCCTTCTCCCCCGGTCACCTTATGAAGGCCCCCAGCCCTTGGCATCCCTCCTGGCGGCCCCTCCTCCATTTCCCTTTTCGGCCCTTTTTCCCTCTGGGGGGAAAAAACTGAAGGAACGCCTGAGGAGGAAGCGTGGAGGAGAAAAGGGAATCCCCGTCGCTCATAATCAGTGGGGAGCTCTCCTGTACTACACCAGGCTGCCTCCTAAGGCTCTGTCCAGCGGAGCGTCCATCCCCTTTGCCGGCTCCCTCCAGACTGAGGCCGAGATGCTGTCCTCCGGCTCTGTGGGCAGGATGGAAGCAATGCAGCGAGTCAATGCAGCCAGGGGATTGGCAGACCTTCCGAGTGGCAACTGAGGGATCCAAATGCTGTGGGAGCATGTGGAACGTTCACCCCAAAACAGAATTATCATAAGGAGAGACATTGGCCATATATGCTCCAGCAGTAGGACATAAGGAACCTTTATTATCTGGAACTACAGTAGTTTATTTCTACTTCTGAAGATCACCAGTTACCTGGTGGTAACCCAATGGGAACCCAAAGTGGCTTACATCATTCTCCTCTCCGTGTTATCATCACAAAGGCAGAGAGTGTGTGACTGGCCCAAGATCATCAAGCAACCTTCCACTGGAAAGAGTGGGGATTTGAACATGGGTTTCCCAGATCCTAGTCCAAGTCCAACACTACATCATGCTGACAGGGTAACTCATCAGAGAATAAAGCTAGGCAATTCAAAGCCACCAGCTTCAGGGTGATTGCTGGAGTTCCAGGGCCCAAATCGGAAGGCATGGGAAAATCCTGGCCCAGGTGAGACAAACCACCACCACCCCATGCTATTTGTAGTGGAAGCTAAGGGTCTCTGTTTGTGGCAGGCATAACTTGGAAAATAATGCTACACATCTGAAAACAGGCCACCACTTCCAGAATGATTATGGAAGATGCAGTGCCAAACATGAAGGGAACTGGCACACCATGAACCAGGTTATCTTCATAACAGGCAACATGTAAGAACAGAGCTACCTCACAAGGTTGCTGTTAGGATAAAATGGATAACAGGAGAACAATGCAGCTTTGGATCCCCACTGGGGAGAAAGACTGGGTATGATATTTGTTATAAATCTAGATTTTAATGATATTAAAAAGATAACATTATTTGCCATATAGCAAAGTAGCCTTTACAAGGGGCCATTAGACCTTCTACCAACACAATAATAACAACCCAGTGCCTGAACTGGGAGTTCTAAATTCAGTTCCATATATATAACCACTAAAATGGATTCATGTTCCATTACCATGCATGTAAAAGGTGTGTGTGTGGGGGAAGCATCCTTTTACTACTTTGTTAGATCATAGGGCAACGTAAACTCCCCCTCCCCTTCTGTTCATAATATTAACAAAGGTTTGCTACTGTACTACTATTAAGTACATTCTGTTGCCAAGCAGGATAGGGATGAGAAGGATTTGAGACTATGAATGATTTGAAAATAAATGGGGGAGGGACACAGGAAAATTAGGTGGTGGGAGAGAGAAATGAATGAGAAAAGGGTGGAAAAGAGGGTGAGGAATTAGGGGAAATTAATAAATAAATAAAATTAATATCTTGCTGCAACACCCTAGCTACCTCTTTCCAAGATCTGGCTGAGGTGGGTGCAAGGAAAGGAAGAAAGACTGGCTCTTATAGGAAAAGACCTTGTTTGCAAGCTGGCAATAACTGTAGCAGTCAAAAATGTGCTGTCTTGTCTTGCATCAATGCTGGCCTGCTTGATGGGCTCAGCTAGCGCTATAATATATTGAAAAGTGGAAAAGGGAACATATTTCCTGACTATTTGAAACAAGTGATCACTCTGACAAATCTCATTTTAAATACTCCTACTATTTAAGCTGTGATAATTGCTACTAACTAGATATATTCCTAGCCTTCCAACCCCAAAACAGGACATTTTAATCAGCTTTTTAAAAAGAGCCCGAAAGAAGACATCTGGTAGCCCTACTTTAGAACCTACAGCAGGAGTCCCTTCCCCTGCTGAATCTCGACTCCCCCTAGCGATTGATTGGTTGAAGCTTTCAACCACCTTCTTTCCCCCTTCGTTGTGATTTGGTTCAGTCCACATGCTCCTCACGGAAAAGATGGCGGCGCCCACAAGCAGCGATGCGGTATGGAATCGGTTGGATGTTCCGTGGCCCGCTTGTAGCGGTACGGTAGCCGTATCAGCCCAACATTCCTCAGGTGAGGGGAGGTGTGTTTGTGTGTGCGCTTCCAGCTGTTAAGCTTGCTTTTAAGTTTAGAATCGGGTAGAAGTGCTTTCGTTCAAGCAGTGAGTACATCACGTACTGTGTTTCTAGCTTGAACTCTTTCGAATTTAGCTGAGTAGCAGTATATATTTCAGGAATTTAGGACTTGTGCCCTGGGCAAAGTTAAGTATGCTTAAGAACAGAGGTGCATGGTGAGCGTTACAATTCTGTGTGCATTTACCTGAAAGTGTGCTCCTCCGCCGACTTCAGTGTGATTGATTTATTTCCAAGTAAACATGTGCATAGGATTGCACTGCATCTCTCTTCAGTTAAAAGCCTTGGATTCTGTTTTTAAAGGATTGTGCATATCTGATCTGTTCATTTTTAAAATGAGGACTAAGAAAAGAAAGTTTTGACTTTCAAGTGGATTTGAACTTCCAGGAATTATGGGGGGCTTAAAAGGCATTTAATGGAGTCTGAGCTACACTTTTTGTGATAACTTTGTTGAACTGGATTGTTGCATGGGGGCATACAAATGTCTTACTATGTTTTTCTTTTTTAGTGAAATACCTTTCATCTGTTATGAGGAGGTGTCATGTGGTCAACAACCTTCTAAAAAATAAAGCCCTGCTTGCAGAAGGAAAAACCTTGCATGCCATCCTGTATAATTTCCACTATCAAATGCGGCATCATAGGCCATATTTGTCTCTCAGACAGGTGAGAAAATAGAAATAGCCTCAGAATGTATGTAGACATGATGATTAGAAGAACTCTTCAGTTTGAACTTCTGGTTGTCAGTCACCACTTTGCAGCTTAGGACCCACAATCTAAAGAGCTGTTTCTCTCCATATGTTCCCCTGTCCCAACTGCAGTTTTGGTTGCCACTTTCAAGTTGTTCTCCTACTTAATGTGACCAGCTTGGCAGATTAGGGCCCATTCCTTGTGCATAGTAGCTCTCCTTGTGGAACAGGCTCCCTGAGGAGGGCACTAACTTTAGAAGTTAGTAGGGGGTGTTATAAGGGCATTTTGTAGGCAGCAGCTTTTAATGGGCTTCATGTTACAGGCATTTTCTTGGGGAGGGGTATAAATGGGTTTTTACTGTATCTTGTTCATTTTTAATGTTTGGAATTATAACCTACCTTGAGGCACAAGGGAAATAAATGTACCAAGGATTAAGAAGATAGTAGCTCTATCTTCTACTAAAAATAATATTATGAACTGTAGGATTGAGTGGATAGCCATGTTAGTCTTTAGTATCCACGTGGGTAGCCACATTGGTCTGAAGCAGTAGAACAGTGTTTGAGTCCAGTGGCACCTTTAAGACCAACAAAGTTTTATTCAAGGTATGAGCTTTCGTGTGCACCCACACTTCTTCAGAATCTATGAAGATATCTGAAGAAGTGATCAGTGAC
Source organism: Gekko gecko (assembly GCA_029375565.1). Taxonomy (NCBI): domain Eukaryota; kingdom Metazoa; phylum Chordata; class Lepidosauria; order Squamata; family Gekkonidae; genus Gekko; species Gekko gecko. Next base: position 48,085,264 of record JAPDNY010000004.1, read on the forward strand.
TCACGAAAGCTCATAACCTGCCACAGATTTTGTTAGGTGCTACTGGACAGAGAGACTAACATGGCTACCCCTCTTGGTAAACCTGTGTTTGTGTTTTCAAAAAAAGGTGTCCCTTCAGTCCCTCTCATCTTCATAATGATGGACATTTTCCCAGTAACTCAGGAAGAATGCTGTTCCTTTTTTTTATACTAATTGCTTTGCCATAGAATAGCAACTCAAACAGTGTTATGCTGGGTCACCAGGTGGAATTGGCTACCAGAGAATGTAGTGATGGCCACAGGAATAAACCGCTTTAGAAGAGGATTAGATAGATTCATGGAGGATAGGTCTGTCTGTGTTTACTAGCCAGGGTGACTGAGGGGAACCTCCACATTCAGAATCCTAGATCCAGAAGGCAACATCAGGGGAAGGCTTCGGCCTCTATGCCCTGTTGTTGGCCCTCCAGAGGAACTGGTTGGCCACAGTGTGAGACAGAATGCTGGACTAGATGGACCACCAATCTGATCCAGCAGGGCTCAGGTATAAAAGTAAAGACTAACAAGATTAAAAGCTTGTTTCTGAAGCTAACCAGCAAAAGTAATGTGAAAATATATGATTTCCCTCCCCTCCCCCCATTTCAGGTACAACAGTGTTTGAAGCGTCTAAATCTAATGAATCTGGAGCAGTCAATTGAAAAACTTTCTGAGTTGGGCTCCATGTAAGTAGCTTAAACTGGCCTGTCTCACCAGTAATTGTAAGCAGATGTACTTGGAAATAAGTCCCATGTTATCAGCAAGTCTTGCTCCCAGCGAAGTTTTGTTAGGGTTGCATGTCTGTGGTACTGTAGCTTACTGGGCAATAAAGTTTTTTTTAATTTATATTTTTTTATTTTTGAAATTTACACTAAATATCCGAATTACAAACAAACTTATACAGAAACAGCAAAACCTACATGTCAAAATTTACAACATTATTAAGACCACTTCAAGAAAGTACGCTAGGTTTCATAAGAGGATTAAACCAATAGGTTGCCCAGTGAATAATGGATAACTATTATATTATAAGCCATACAGTTACAATTGTAACAAGTCTTATCGACAAGAGTTATTGAGAACTATATTATGATTCACCATGTAATCTAAAACCAGAAACCGCTTCTCAAAAATCCTAGATTGGTCGTTATGTGGCTCAAATTGTACAGTCCTGTCAAATATTTTTTTCCATAATATAGTGTTCTCAGACTTTACTGTACCACAAGATAGTAGGGACCAATTTTTCTTTCTATTTAGAAGCAATGAATGTTTTAGCAGCTGCTAGAAGGGTGGCAACAGTTTTCAATGAACAACTGTATGGTAGTGTAAGATTGGGGAAGCTTTCAAATTACACTTTTCTGAAGTAGAGAGTAAAGATATCCATTTAGTTAAAAAAAATTCGTTAATGGAAGCCGAGGCCCTTCCATTCCTTCTCTGTGACCAATCCAACATGTTAGCAACCCTTTATGTGAAATTAGGTATATAGGGCAATCCTATGCCAGTTTGGTGTAGTGGTTAAGTGCACAGACTCTTATCTGGGAGAACCGGGTTTGATTCCCCACTCCTCCACTTGCACCTGCTGATGTGACCTTGGGTCAGTCACAAGCTCTGGCACAGCTGTTCTCTCAAGGACAGTTTCTGTCAGAAGTTCTCTCAGCCCCACCGACCTCACAGGGTGTCTGTTGTGGGGAGGGGAAGGGAAAGGAGTTTGTAAGCCGCTCTGAGACGCCTTTGGGCAGTGAAGGATGGGATATAAATCCAATCTCTTCTTCTTCTTCTTCTTCTTCTTCTTCTTCTATGCAGTTTCTCCAGCCTAAGCATATTGATTAGACTGGAGTAGCCCTGTGTAGCATTGCTATGTTAGTCATTTTTGAGGAAAACTCAGATAATAAAAGTAAAACTGTAAAGCACACTTGAGTTTAATAGATAATAAAATGATTATTGGAGGAGCAATTCATGGCAAAATGTTCTGCTTGTGAATCAGATATTAAGAAATTGTGTTAAGCCAAGTACATGCCAGCATTAAATAAAGAAGGCAGCCAATCCATATATCTAAGGTATCTTTCTTCTATCTTTCTCTTATTTTGTAGGAAAGAGAAATCTGAAAATCCCAACGAGAGCTTGGTTCCCAGCCAACCTGTGATTGAAGTGGTGCTGGTGAAGATTTTGGGGGGCTGCAAGCTCTTGTCACATTTGCTTGAACGCTGTTGCACAGCATTTCTGTATCCTTCTAAAATGTTTGGGATCTGACAATGCAGTCCTAAGCAGACTTAAGCCTGTAAACTGATTGACTTCAGTGGACTTTAAAAGGTGTAAATTGTGCTTAAGATTGCACTGAAAAAGTTTGGAATCTGTTTTGCAGTTCTTATTTGGAGGTTGAGAATGGCATGACATGCTGTGGATTTGTCAGGCAAGACAGGTTTGATTGAAAATTCTTGTATTAAGAAAGCATCCTGTTGCATGTTTCAGTTTTCTGTTATCAACATTGCAACTCTATGTGGTTCTGTAAATTAGCCTAAATAATTTTCTGGATTTTGTTCTTGGGGCTGTCTTTGTATCTCTACACTTTAAGTTCATCTGTTTGCAGATGCCATAGATGTTGCTAGTTTTTTGGTCAGTTGTCCATCCTTAATTAAAATCCTTTCAGCTTGTGTCTTAAGCACCTGTGTTTGGAAGAACACATACTACTCAACGCTGTGGTTTTGGGATTATTGAGCAGATTATGGTGTGTATAAAACATTTTTGCTGTTTTGTTTCTATATGCTACCTTGTGTGTCCTGGGCAGAGTATCAGTTTCACACATTGCCAGCTAACAGTAGTTGTACAGTGGTGTATGAGGTCACCAGGGCCACTGAGAGCCACCGTGGACCCTCAGAAAAAGATTCCACCGGGGCCCCTCCATAGGACCCTGATACAAACCATGTATCATAACAAAACAATTCACTTGATTTGCTGTAACCATGAATCTATAGTTAAAAAAAGAATTGGATTGTCCATACTTTCTCCCAGTTCTCTGTATGTTCAACTGCTCTCAGCTAAGGCTGTAATAAGACTGCATTCAGTCAAGGCAAAAATCTGACTGACATCTCAGCATCCAGCTCTCTCCAGATTTTCTTTGCTCAGCTGATGCTAACGAATCAGATTACTTGGAGCAGGCTGTCACTCAAGGCTCTCTGTTTCTGTGAAGAATTAATACTTCACAGTCCTTTAGTAGTCCTAAGTGTCTTAAAAGTGCAGTCAGTCACAGGTAGGTCATGCTGAGAGTGTGTGCCTGGCCCAAGCTCACCCAGCAGGCTTCCATGGCATGAGTGGGGATTTGAACCTGGGTTTACCAGATCCTAGTCCTACACTTTAACCACTACACCATGCTGACAGGGGTAACTCACTAGAGAATAAAGGAGACTCAAAGTTGGCCACCAGCTTCAGCAGGATTGTCAGAGTTCCAGGGCCCAAATTGGAAGACATGGGATATTAAAAAGATAACAACATTTGTCATATAGCAAAATAGCCTTTACAAAGGGCCATTAGACCTTCCACCAACACAATAGTAACAACCCAGTGCCTGAACTGGGAATTCTAACTTCTATATGTTGTCAAAGGCTTTCGGGGCCGGATTTCATTAGTTGCTGTAGATTTTCCGGGTTGTGTGGCCGTGGTCTAGGCCAAGACCACGGCCACACAACCTGGAAAATCTATAGCAACTAGTTCTAATTTCTGTTCCACATGTATAACCACTAAAATGGATTCATGTTCCATTACCATGCATGTAAAAGGTGGAGTGGGGGCAGGGTGGACATCCTTTTACTACTTTGTTAGATCATAGGGCAACATAAACTCCCCCTCCCCCTTCTGTTCATAATATTAACAAAAGTTTGCTACTGTACTACTATTAAGTACATTCTGTTGCCAAGCAGACTATGAATGATTTGAAAATAAATGGGAGAGGGACACAGGAAAATTAGGTGGTGGGAGAGAGAAATGAATGAGGAAAGGGTGAAAAAGAGGGTGAGGAATTAGGGGAAATTAATATCTTGCCGCAACACCCCAACTTACCTTTTTGCAAGATCTGACTGAGCTGAGTGCAAGTAAAGGAAGAGAGGGAAGGACTAGGCTCTTATAGGAAATACCCTTATTCGCAAGCTGGCTGTTACTGTAGCAGTTGTCAGTGTCTTGTCTTGCATCAGTGCTGTCTTGGTTGATGGGCTTAGCATGATCTGAGTAAGAGTCCAGGAGCACCTTAAAGACTAACAGAATTTGTGGCAGGGTGTATGAGCTTTCGTGAGTCACTGCTCACTTCTTCAGATACAGCTAGAATGCGTACTCATACCCTACCATAAATTTTGTTAGTCTTTAAGGTGCTGCTGGACTCTAACTCTTTTGTACTGCTACAGACAGACTAACATGGCTACCCATCTTCATCTTCAGTCTTGGGGAAAGGGAATTCTAGTGATAGTAGAGTGCTTTTTTTGTGCTCTTCACCCCTGATCTGATCAACTTTGTTCCAAACAAATAAAATTGCTCTTTTAAAAATAAATCAGTTACCTAAAACCCTGGTTGCAACTGGAAAACAAGCATTTACTTTTAAAAGGACTGCTAAAGTGGCAGATCAGGTATCTGCAGCTGCCCACTGCCTGTACTTTCCCTGGTCCTTCCCCTGGCATCAATAAGTCAAACATGGATTCCTCCGTGTTAAGCATTACAATAAGTGAAAGATGATGAGGTCAACTGAATGGAGGTGGAAATTGGTTTGGGAAGGCGATGGAGTCCTTTGAGAAAAGAACAGACATAAGAAAGGGCTGCTGCTTAACAGATATGTTTTCCTGTCCCCCCCCTTTCTTTTCTTTTTTTAAAAAAATCAGGATTCTTTACAGAGGTGTGCTAAAAAGCCTCAGTTCTTTATATGAGAGCCTATTTGAATTGCTTCGGGAAGTTTCACAAAGTCAGCCAAGGCCTTATATTAAAGAATTTGCCTTTCCTTCTGCAATAAATGAATTTCTTGGAACTGCCTACTTGGAGGTTCAGAAGAAAATGCCCAAGGTGTTTAAAGAAAAGGCCAAAAAGTCCTGGATAAATAAACTGTTCTCAGTAAGGAAGGCCAGGAAGTCGGTTTGTGCAACAGTTCCTTCAGGAGTCACAAACAAAGTACCGAAATCCCTTGACGTTGGGCAGCCAGTTCAGATTAACAGAACCAACCAAGGTAACAGCCTCTTAATTCGGAAGGGATGGGTGATGGTGACCAGTCTTCTGTAACCAGGGATGACAATTGTGTGAGCAGTCTCTTTCCTGCTTCTCCCTTCTTTGGTTTTCACTGTTCCTTGTATAAATTAACTTGCTAGAACCTCAAAACCAGCTTTAATTCAAGAGCATGATCCAATCCACTATGGGGGCAGTAACTGCATGGTGAGGATTTCTGTAGGTTTAATAGAACCCTAGATATTCTCCACACACACACTTCTCTCTCTACATGTATGCATATAAGCATCACAACAGGCCATGAGGGGGGATGAGAAGTCTGCACCTCTTATATCTCCAACTGAGACCAGCTCTCTTCAGGCTGGATGGGGAAACGGGAGGCGTGTGTGCAGGGGAGTGGAGGGAAAACAGTGCTCTGAGCCTACAGGAATCCTGTGCGTAGGAGTCGTCTCCCTGCAGTGGACTGGATCATACCTTGTTTGGTGCCAGAAATGGTGTTGGATGCTTTTGAAGTTGTTACTGTAATTTTTTTAGCTGCCTTAAACCTTGTCCCAGAATACCATGTAACCAGACTGCTAGAAAAACTTACTTCCCAAAGACAGATGCTGTGTAACAGTGAATGAGGAAAAATATGAGAGCTTTTGATTTCAAGAAGAATTTCTTAATTTGGCTATGATCCTAAACAATTGAATGTTACTGTTATTGACTGTTCTTTTCCCCCTAGATCTTGGAAATGATTTAGCATTTGATGTCAGGACCTTATGTAGATACCCTGATCCTGCACTACTAGAGATGGTTTGTATCATTCTGTGTTAATTACATCGCATATTTTGAATATATGAAGCTCCCTTGTACCGCTTGTTTTTCTTCTGGCCAGAAGGCATAGTATTGATTTGTTGCATATTGTTAGCTGTACTTATTTAGCAAATCTACCCTGTAAGCTTGCAGGCCGGGATCACTTTTGCAATTTTTTGTTGTTGCTAGATGGATTATGTATAGTGAGCAGTTGTTTGTACTTTGGAATGCTTTGTTAATATGAACAACTTTGTCCTTCCACCCTTGCTGTAGAGGGGAGGAACTAATATAATGATGCTGAACCTACTTAATGGCAGTTCATTCCCCTGGATGCATAGAATTTTCTGGCAGGTATCTGAAGTGCTATTGTGGTATGCATGCCCCTAGTGGGACATAAAAAGACAAGGGTAAGGCATGCTGCATCAGATCAGGTTTTTCCACATTAGTGGTAAAATCAGATTGCTAGTTGACTTCTTACTTCCTTCTAGCCAAGACCTTGTGTAATCTTTAGCACTCAGCATCTCATCTGTAGAGTGTAAACTGTGCCCTTTTGCACTTTCCAGTGTTACTAATTTCCTTGCTTTTTGTTGTAATTTCAGAACAAATTCCAAGCAAAGCATCCTCATTTAAGATCTACATCCCTTAAATTTCAGCATCTTAAGCCTTTCTTGACTAAATTGCAAGAAGTGCACTCCTTTGAACAACTGTCCGATGCGCTCAGAACAACAATCCTCTGGTGCAAAAGCAAGAAACTTAGATCACAGACTATTTACTTGGGAATGAAGCTTTTGAAATGCAGGCATCTGCAGCATGTGGAAGCTCAGGGTTGCAGGTGTGTTCATTATAGTGATATGCTGCCTGTTCAGCAAGTAACTGCACTTGACTATTGAAGTCTGTAACGGAGGAAGCATGACCTGGTTGGGAAGAAGCAGTAGGGGCTAAAATGTACCCTCCCATTATTTATTCATTAGAAAATTCTTATCAGCTTGTGAAATTTACATTACCCTTTCTGGTTTCCTCTCCTGCAGGGTCTTTTCTTTCCCTATTTATACTTTTCTGGCCTCCTTCGAACCAGAAATACACAAACTATCTTTTCTCCCATTCCATGTATATGTGTATATCTTTCATGTCTTTCCCAACCTCTGGGCCTCATATCACTTTCACTTACGCCTCAGCATCAAAGGTTGCTGGATTTTGGCCTGCTAACCATTCTTTCCCCTCTCTTCTGCTAGCATTGCACAGCAGAGAGCCTTTATTTAGATATCTTGCTTTTCTCCCCAGTAGGGACCTAAAGCAGCTTATGGTACTGTTCACCCCTCTAGCTTATCCCTGTATCTACCCTGCAAGGTAGGCTAGAGGGAGAGAACAACTGGCCCAAGATCATCAGCAAGCTTCCTTGGTTGAATGAGGAATTATTATTTACAAAATGTCTTATCTTGCCTTTCTGCCTCTTCCAAGAGCAGGATCTGAGCCTGGGTCTCCAGATTCTAATCATCTGTTCAGCTCACAGTGGTGACATCATTTGTAAACATTATCCGAGCCTATGCAAATCAGTATGAGAACAGGATTGGTGATAACACCAAGGTGCTGTGGCATCACTGCGTGGCACTTTCACAGACGTTCTTTCGTAATAAGGGCATGACGCAGGAACATGTTTCTGTTTGAAAGCATGGCATTAAAAATGTTGCCCCTGTCCTGTCTGAGACTTAAAATAATAATGGAGGAGGCTGTTCTGGACTAGTTAGAGCCCTGCCTTGTACAAATATTTGTTTATGCAGACTAACCAATTTGAATTCAGTGTGGAGGCCATTTAAAAACTGGTAATGTCAAAACAGCCTTCCTTGCTAACAGCTGCTCATCTCTTTCTTTTACAGTTTACAGAGGAAGCTGGGTTGTATAAAAGCTGCTGTCTGTAGATACCTGGCAGCCTCATACTCTAGGCAGAAACCAAAGCAAAGACTTGGAGCAAGGAGGCTACAGAGGCAGATCAAACTTTCCAGGAATCTTTCAAAGACACCATCTTGCTTTAAACTTGATCGGAAAAAGACTGTCTGTGGTGATAATACTATAAATGATGGTGTTCCCTTTTCTCTTGCTCAGGAGTTTGAACATTCATCTGACGTGAGAGATGCTAACAAAAGCCATTCTAAAGAAACAGCTGAAGAACAAGCTGAGGCATTAGAAGGAAAGCCTGTCCATCTACAAAAGGAAGTTAATGAGAGTAAAGATGATATAGATGACATTTTTGCAGCAATAGGCATATAGTGCTATACTACATTAAATTGGATTTGACTATCTTAATTGTTTTTATTAAGCACTGCGTGAGACACACACTGCAGCAACTTTAAATGTTTACAAATAAAGGACCCACAAAACTGCCAAGGTGAGTCTCAGTCTCCCCTCCTACACTGGTGATCTTCCCCCTTAAAGATACTGCACCATTTCTCATTTCCTTTTTCTTTCTGTCTGCCGCTTTCTCCTCCCAACCCACCTCAGGTTTGAAAATGAAACTGGCAGCCATTTTGGATTATCAAGGTGATCACAGCCAACACTGCCATTGTGGCCTATAATCCACAATGGCTGCCAAGATTGGGTGGGGTTGAGTAAAGTACAGCATAACTCCCTGTGCAGTATCTTTCTCAACATGGGAAAACCAGAATAGAAACCACAGTAGCACTTAAACCATTTGTGCTGCATGGGGGGGGGGGAGGTGGTACCCATGTTCCCACTTGTTTCTTGCTGCTACACAAAGCCAGCCTTGCTTAGCTAATTCTGGATTCCTTCTCCAGTGAGCAGGATCCAAATAAAAGTCCTTTATTTGCATGAAGGCAGCCGGTCACAAGTACTGTCTTTGCAGTGATCCTTCCCAATTCCCTGAAGAACGCAGCAAGTGCCAGTGCATCCACAGGCAACACATTGGGGAACCGTAATACACATCCATTATTATGAACTCTTCAGGTTTTTATTGATGTTTGAATTTACCCCCCCCCCACCTGCAACTAGGAATAGCACTTCTCTACTTTCATACAGAAAGTTATTAATTTCCTTGGAAGATGTACCTCTGGGGAGCAGAATTCTCTTACTAAGCATGAAAAGTGACTTATTCTACATTTGTTCTAGAACTGTTAAGGATAAACACATTTATTTCAGAGGCACAACTCTGTACTAAAAACAGAACTGCACTTTCAAGCCATTAAAAAATGTTGATATGAAACCTGTTACATAGCAGAGGTTTAATGAACTCAGTGAACAAAGAGTTCGCCACTCAGTCATAAACTATAGTTTGCAATGAAAGTCAAAACAACCCTTGTATGGAAGAGCAATACTGTCTGAGGCTAAGGATCACCCAGGCTTGTTGCAAACCTTACCATTATGGGAACACATTGTGTTTAAAAGAAAAAGTACTGCAATGGACAACATTATATACACATACAAAATTATTCAAAAAAATTCTTGGCACAACTGAATGAACAAATAATGCTAACTGGAGCAGTTTTTGTTGGTAGGCTTGTGGTTCACACAAAGCAAACAGGATCAATGTATTTCCTGGTTCTAAGGAGAAAGTACAGTCCAAAGCATCATAAAATGTATTGTCCTTCTCCAAGCACCACAGATCTGCCACACAAAAGGCATCAGGAGCCATAATTTGCTTCATCAAATGCTTTTCTTGCCCGTTTCAGTTCTTCATTCATGGTCAACAAGTCTTTCACACGAGCAAACTTCCGTGGGTCTTTACGGATCAAAAAGACAATATCTTCAACTTGTACTCGTCCTTGCCGTCCAATTGACATTGCTTTGTGGGTCTATTAGGAACAAAATGAATTTAATGTAAAAAAGAACTACTATGCTCTCTTGTCCTACAGACAAAGTTGATAGAAGTTGAGCGGTGATCTTGCCTGTTCCAGCTTCCACACTGTACTACAGCCACTTGCACTGCGGTGCATTTTGTTTATAACTGTCCCCTGATCCCCCCCAAAAGATTTTGGGGGCAAACAGCAGCTTGCTGGAGGAAGACAGCCACTCTGCCAACTCTCTCCAGAAGCTCTTCTGCAGGATTCAACCCCTTCTAACATTAAAGATCAGGGACTGGAGTTAGTAAGTCTGATCCTATAGCAGGGGTGGAAACTAGTCAGAGGGTCAAAAATACTGATTTTACTGACCAAAATTCCAAAAAACTTACCAAATACTGACAAAAAACTGACAAATTACTGAACAGTTTAATGTCAGCCTACTGATAAGCTAGTGGTTTATATGTAAATGATTATTATATGGCCTCCACCATCCCCATAGTTAGATGTGACCCAGATAAAAGGATTGCACACCTTTTTATTCAATTTATGAATAGAGGACAATGTTTTCATTATTGTACAAAATTAAAGGCAAAAAAAGTTTATTTTTAAAAATAATCAGATACTGCAGATAATAAAACAGCAAAAACATTAAAAACCAAAGTAATAATTACAACAATTATGGAATTCACTGCCACAAGAGGTGGTGGCAGTTACAAGCATGGACAGTTTCAAGAGTGAATTAGATAAACATATGGAAAAGTCCATCAGTGGCTATTAGCCACAAGGTATAGATAGGAACTCTCAGTCTGGGGCAGGTGATGCACTCTATTCTTGGTGCTGGGGGGGCAGCAGTGGGAGGGCTTCTAGTGTCCTGGCCCCACTGCTGGACGTCCTGATGGCACCTGGTATTTTTGGCCACTGTGTGACAGGGTGTTGGACTAGATGGGCCATTGGCCTGATTCAACATTGGCTTCTCTTATGTTCTTATAAAACATAATTACTGTAAAGTAAGACTTGTCTTTGCTGTTACTTTATCTTCAGTTATTTGATGAAAAAAGAACCAGCCAGCAGCTTTTCATCCCTGGTGGAGGCCATGTTGGGCTGGGCATTGGAACACCCTAGACTGATTGTCCTGCATGATTTCAATGTCCATGTAGACAATGTGGCCTCCACTCAGGCGACAGATAACACTAGGACTCTCCCAATATGTAACAACTCCCACTCACTGGGCTGGACACACGCTCGATCTGATCTTTGCGGCAGGGGTCACAGTGGACCAGGTCACTGCCACAGCAGTGCCATGGCCAGACTATCATGTCCTGAAGGCCCATCTGAATGTTTCACCCCAACCCTGTTTGGGCAGTGAGCAGATTTCAGCTCGCCTGCAGAGCCAAATGAACCCTATGTGGCTTCAAATGGCCCTGCGGGATCCGATGCCCCCTGGCAACTTGTTAGATGAGCTTGTGGAGGATTGGCACAGCTGACTCTTAGCAGCCATTGATGAGATCCCCCTCTGCGCCCTCACTCTAGGCAAGCTCCTTGGTTTACCCAGGAGATACAGCTGATGATGCAAAGGTTAAGATGGCCAGAGAGACAGTAGCAGCGCACCTGTGATGAAGTCACAAGAACATCTTATAGGATATTTATGAGATCTTATGAGATGGCAGTCAAAGCTGCTGTATTATGCGGCCACGATTGCATCTGCCAGTTCCTGCCCAGCCCAATTATTTAGAATAATTCGGTCTATGACTATTCCACCACAAGGCAGAGCAAATGTTAGGGAACTGGGCACTGGCTGTGAGGCCTTTGCGAGCTACTTTGCAGAAAAAGTCCTGTTGCTCTGCTGTGACCTCCCCACCACAGTTGAGACAGTAAGTGAACTCAAGGCTCTGTGCATGTCTTCTAGTCAGGTTATGGATTATTTCAGTCTGCTCAGCCTGGAGGAAGTTGACAAACTGCTCTTAACTGTACGCCCTACCACATGCTGCCTTGACCCACGCCCATCATGGCTAGTTAAAGCTGGCTATGATGGGTTTCGAGATGCGCTAAGGGAGATTATCAACAAGTACCTTTTGGAGGGACAGTTCCCTAGGGCACTCAAAGAAGCTGTGGTTCATCCCCTCCTGAAAAAGCCATCTGGATCTGGCCGAATCGGCTTATTACCGGCCGGCCTCCAATCTGCCCTATTTGGGCAAAATAACTGGGAGGGCCATGACAATGCAGCTACAGAGCTTTTTGGATGACATTTCCATTCTAGATCCTTTCCAGTCTGGTTTCCGCCCAGGCCACTGGACAGAGATGGCACTGGTTGCCCTCACAGATGACCTCCAGAGGCATCTGGATTGGGGCAGATTGGCAGTGATGTTGTTACTGGACCTAGCGGCGGCATTTAACACGGTCGACCATCAGTTCTTGACCCACCGCCTTGCCAACCTGGAGTTCAGGGGCCTGCCTTGCAATGGCTGGATTCCTTCCTTCAGGGTCGGGGACAAAGGGTGGCGCTAGGGGAGCAGCTGTCCCAAAGGCACCCACTGATTTGTGAAGTGCCCCAAGGGGCAGTGCTGTCCCCAATGTTATTTAACATCTACATGTGTCCCCTTGCCCAGATTGCCCAAAGGCATGGGCTGGGATTTCACCAGTATGCGGATGACACCCAGCTCTATCTGTTGTTGGGCAGCCAGTCTGATTCTACATCGGAAGATTTGGACCAGGCGTTGCAAGCTGTGGCAGGCTGGCTCAGACTGAGCCAACTGAAATTGAATCTGAAGAAGACAGAGGTCCTGTGCCTGAGCCAGGGTGGCCCGAGGGTAGGGATCCTATGTCCGATCTTTGATGGGGTGCCATTGGTGCCAGTGCCAAAGCTTGGGAGTGCTCCTGGATGCCTCACTAACAATGGAGGCCCAGGTAGCAGCCACTGCCAAATCAGCCTTTTACCACCTCCAGCTGATTAGGCAGTTGGTTCCCTTCTTTGAATGCAATGACTTGGCAACAGTGATCCATGCAATGGTCACCTTGAGACTGGACTATTGTAATGCTCTCTACATGGGGCTGCCCCTGACCCAAATCCAGAAGCAACAGCTAGTGCAAAATGCTGCAGCCAGGCTTCTGATGGACCTCCCTATGCAGGAGCACATCCAGCCTATGCTGAAAACACTGCACTGGCTGCCTATACCGTACCAAATTTGCTTCAAGGTGCTGGTACTTACCTTTAAAGCCCTTCATGGTCAGGGGCCCACGTACCTGAGGGAATGCCTTTCCCCAAACAGCACTGTGCTCAGGGTCACAAAATTGATTGGCCTCCCAGGTCCTAAAGATGCCAGGCTGGCCACAACCAGAGCCTTCTCAGTGGTGGCTCCGTACTGGTGGAATGAGCTCCCAGAAGAGATCAGGGCCTTCGGTACCTTTTACAGTTCTACAGGGCCTGCAACATGGAGCTCTTCCTCCAGGCCTTCAACTAAGGAGCTGCACCAAATAACATCAAATAACTGAGAAGTGACAATGCCCTAGTCCTTGGCCTGTGCTGTTGCCTAAATATAGAGACCAAGATGAGCCAACCACCAATATAGATCATTTGATTACAACACTAGTATTGGTTCTGCCTTCTATAAGCATTGTTATAAGTACCTGATCACTTACTAGCACTTTATGATAATGTAGAGTTTTATTATTTGTTTTAAGATTGTATATAATTTGTTACCTATATGTTTAATCTCTTTGTAAGCCACCCTGAGCCTGTTCCAGCAGGGAGGGTGGGATATAAATTGAATAAATAAATAAAGTTATTCATGAACTCTTTCATTCCTCAACAGTCTTCTGCACAGCATCCACAAGCATTTTTTTCCTTATCCTCTTCTTCTGTTGTTTTCTGAACTCCTCCTAGCATGAGCTGTGCCATGTAGAATCCCACAATAGCCATCACCTCTGCTTTCATTGTCTCATGTTTTAAGAGATTAATTATGTTTCTATACTTTGTGGAAGATTTCACCAAATCACTTTTACTCTTAGGAACTCACTGGGAAGTCATCATGTTTCCCGAAAAATGCAGTAATGAAAACGGAAAAACACCAACTGCATTCACAGAAATCAAAGAAATACTGATTTTACTAATTTTTTAACAGTTTAAGAACTGACAAATTACTGACCAAGATGAAAAAACTGACTTTTACTGATTTTACTGATCATTTTCCACCTCTGCTACAGTTAATATATGACACACTTGAAAACAAGTTCTATTGGACTCATTGCTACTTACTTCCCAGTAAACATAAAGAGAATCAAGCTGTAAAACCTGGTGTGCTAGCAAATGAATGCTTCACCTTGGGATGCACGCATTAACATGCCAGTGTAACAGTATGCTTGATGGCCTTCATCTCTTGCAGCAGCAGAACTTTAACCCCCCCCATCCAGAATAAAAGGTTTAATATTTTAATACAAGTACTGGGGAAGTCAATGAACTACATTTCTTTGAAAAATTAAGGATGCTGGGTTTAGACATGGACACTAGATTTAAATCTTCAGCTATGAAACCTATAGACAGCTGAAGTAACTATTCTTGTACCCAATCTCACAAGTGTACTACAGAAAAACATTATGATGAGAATATGTTGTAATGCTGCCAGGCTCTTGGGACAGGATATGAAATCATAATTAAGTTTCTTAACATTAAGGGGGAAATTTTCCCTATCCTACAATTCAAAAGGACTACTTAAAATTCCATAAGTCACCCAGCAAGCATTTTTTTTTAATTGGGAGAAGTCTACAACATACTTTGCATAGATGAGGCCCCAGACTGAATCGGTAGCATCCTATTAACGGATCAGTGACATCAGGAGTGAAAAAAGCTGTAACCAAGACATTGCTCCCCCTTCCCAACCACTATGAGTCTGTATAGATGGCAGTTGCCTAGAAGGGTCATTTGAATAATTCAGCTGGGAGGAAATTTAAATACACTGCACATGATACAATCCTCTCCCACACCTACCATCCCACATGAAGAACTTTTTACATGTGGAAGAGTTATCCTTTGGGTTACATCTCTGACATATTCAGGAAAGTAAAAATTCTGGCCTATGGATATTTTTGAACAGCCACCCATGTAAATGGAGAAGACTGTACATTCAGGTGGGCACAAGGTACAATCTCTTTTCAGGCAATTTTCTGCCTGCTTTTCACCCAGGCAATGTGTTTTAGCATGAAATAAGTAGATCAACAACTGACTTGAGTACAGGTATATCCATTAGAGTTCTAGCCTCTCAGTTTCAGGTAAAAGAAACTAAAGCACAGGAAGAAGAAACAATCCCAGTCTCATTACTCTGGCTACTGCACTTCTGTGGACATGTGCAAGTATACCAGTAAAACTTACCATTTCTGTGATGAATTCAATGACAAGATCTTCAAGAATATCCACAGACTCAGTGTAAGGATTCTGGTCATCTCCAAAGCCATACATCATGCATCTCACTGTGGAAACAAAAAAACCCATAGTGTGATGTGAAGTGCAAGCACTGAACTGACCACTCAGATAACATTCTCCCAAATTCTTTAAGCAAACTAATTTCAAGTACACGAATATAAAACACCAACTACATAGTGTATTTCTGTAGACTCCCTTAGCCTAGTTAGAGAGGGACCAATCGGACAGCAAGAGAACATAGCAATCTTATTGGCATCTTCAGCAAACTTTGATAGGAACCAATCAAAAGTTAGGCTTTTCAATCCCCCTTCAGTGTATAAGTAGACCTAGCTTGGTTAGCCAGAAAAAAGCTGAAGAAAAGGTCTGAAGGATATAGAGACAGAGCCAAAGTCTCAGTACCTGCAGCAGATAATTCACTCAAGAGGTGGAAAATATCTGAGAGCTGAGAAAGCTGCAGATCAGACAACAGCCAGTCTCAAGACAAAGTCTGCTAAGGGAGCTGCTACATCAAAGTCCAGGGGAGAGAAGATTCACCCCACTCCATCAGAACACTGGCAGAAAAGACTTCAAAAGACTGTAAGTTGAATTAATATAGAATACTAACAAAGACAGTTCTCCTGTGCCCAGTTCTGCATATCACTATCAAGCTGGTGTTAAATATTAAAGAAAACAATTTGTTTGGATTTGAGGAGAAAGCAAGCACCTAAGGTCCAACTACGCTAACCAACCCTGAGTAACCTGACCTGCACCAAAGAATACAGGTGTATGAGGACAAACTATTTTAAATCCTCTCTCTCCCAGGTTAAGTTCACACACACCCATTCATTCAGTGACCAAAACATCAATTGATATAATGAGCATAAAAGCAACCATTACAGATACAATACTCCACACTCAGTTTTCACACTACTAGCATAAATACGATGTTTTTCAAAGAATGTGCAAACAAGCTACAAATCAAATGATGAGATACTGAACAACACACATACATGCATGATTCAGTGCATATTCAAACTGTGTACTGCATTGATTCAGGTGGGGGGGAAGGGGGGGGACTTAACCCTGAAACCTGGGAACCAGAACCTAAAAAGGTAAGTCAAACAGAATAGAGGGCCAACAATAAAAACTTAATGCTTACAATACAAAAAGGTACATGTATTTATTAGCAAAGAATTAGAAAACATATCGGGCCAATCACACCTTATGTAAAAATGCCAAAATCTTACACACAAGGGCCAATGGACTTGACCTGATGCGTTTTGGCCTGTACGGGCCTTCTTCAGAGGTCAAACACAATGAGGACCAATTGGCTTATATCATAATACAATACAATCATACAATTATGCAGCATGGATACAAGATGGACCAGGAAAAAATTTGTTCCAAAGTGAACAATGATGCCTCCAGAGATGCAATCACATGCCAAATGATATTTCACTGATACTAATTTCTGGTCCAGAAAGTGCCTTCCAATGATTGTTTAGCCAAAGCTTCCTCAGTAAAATTGTTCGAGTCAAGTGGCACTTTTAAGACCAACAAAGTTTTATTCAAGATATAAGCTTTCGTGTACATGCATGTGCCAACAGGTGTACTGCATTAGAAGTTTTCTACATTGGTTTATTCATACAGAGTATTAGTACAGAGCAGTGAAACAGTGACACCAGAAGTTGCAAGAATAAATGTATGGGAAGGGGGAGAGATGCCTTAGGAAGGGGAGAACAGTGTAAACCACATAACAGAAACTTACATTCTTTGGAGAACAACCGTTTCCTTTTGCCCTGTGCACCATCTGGGCCTCCACCAGCCTCCTCAGTATCTTCTTCAAACTAAATAGAAACAAAACCCAAGACAAGGATGAACAAGATGTGCAGGCAGTCTAGATTACTGTGCTGCAGTTAATGAGAAATGTGCACAGAAAAGTAAAGTTACCACCTCCACCATCAATTAACTACATGACAGTCCCATTTACCACATTATGGATTTTAGTATCCTTGGAGCAGAGACTTGTTTTTATGTTGTTACCCTGTAAACCACCAGGAACATGGTACCAAGTCATAGTACTAAGCCAGACTATCATTGCTATATCCAGCCAGCTGGCCCCTGTGCAGATGACAAAAGCTGCATGAAGTGTTGTTTGCTGTACAGAAGACAAGAGTGGCATCTCTGTCTACTAAGGTGGGCTTATAGCGATGGGCTCAGAAGGATGTAACTCTCTTTAGGATGGCTCTGAGAAATTCCCCCAGTTTGCAGAAAAAATTGATTTTGCAAGTTAACAAAGAGGGGGAACAATTCCCTCAAAACTCAGTAGAATGCTCCAGAAAGAACACAATGTTGAGAACAGGTGAGTATCGCTTACAGAGGGAACAGGAAGGACAGAGAAAAGCAGAGCCAGCATACTTTAGTGGTTAGACCATCTGGGCAAGCAGAATTTCGGAGACCCACATGTGAACCCCTACTTTGTCATGAAGCTGTCTGAGTGACCTTGGCCAACCACTCTCCTTCAGCCTAAACTACCTCATAGGATTACTGTGAAGATACAAATAGAGGGCTGAAAACATCCACTGCCTCGAGCTCCTTAGAGGAAGAACAAGGCAAAGATGTATTAAATTAATAATAATAAGCAATAACCAGCCAGCCTGCCCAAATTTGAGGGGTGAGGCGGAGTGTCCAAACTGTTCCTCCTCCGACGATTCTCTGCAGCTGGTTCCCAATTTGCAGCAGTAACATCGGAAAGGGGCCTTCCAGCCCACGGGTGCGCACGGCTCGTAAGGAAACCGCAGACCCGCCCGGTACTCCCCCCGTCCCGCACCCACTCCTGGTCTCGTCCGATATTAACCTGCTCCTTAACGTCTCACCTCACTTCTGCCCATCAAACAGGAGACTCCGGAAAAAAAAGAAACTGATCTTCCTCTGCAACACCCCCCCCCCGCCCCCAGCGGAGAATAAAACCAAGTTTCTCTTCCCAAGCCAATGGGTTTTAACAGCGTCTACACGTCTGCCTAGTCCTGAGGAGGGCTATTCACCGTAGTCCACAGCAGCCCTGCCCGCATCTCACTTACGGGTGGGTCTTCCTCCTCGTCCGCCATGACTGCAACAGCGATAGACACTCACTTCCCGGCTCTTCCCACCAGCCTTCCTGTTAGCCGCACAACCGACTGCCTCCACCCACTCACAGGCTTTCTACTAGGTACCACCGAGCAGGCGCAATTTATTTTGCGCATGCCCTCTCAAATCAAACGAAGTCTACTCATTGCCCTTTTCCAGCTCCTTCTTTTAGTGCTTACGAGGGCTACGCGAAGGTAAAAACCTCTCTTCCTTCCAGGATGACCCTTAAAACCATGTCAGGCGTTTTTCTGCACAATACTACTGAGCATACTCAGTAGATCGACTAAAGTATCTTGCCCTTTTCTCGAATTGGCACAGCCTATTCAAAACGTGATATTCACTTTCCCTCGGAGATACGGACTTCTTCAACTGCAGAGCACTGCATCCTCAGGAGGTCCCCCTTTAACTGATACAGCTTATGTTTTGGGTTTGGGGGCTAAGCCTAACAGGCAGCAGCCTACAGGAAACTACCAGGCCTTTTTTTGTTGTTGAGAAACGATCCTGCTTGGAAGCTAGCATCGCCCATTATTCAGCCTTCTTGTTTATAAACAAACAGTAGTTACATGGTGGTTTTAAACGATTTCATTGTGTTTCTTATTACTTTGAGAGCCCTCAAGTGGGGCTTTGGAGCAGCAACACAGGGTTGCCAACTCTAGGTTGGGAAATACCTGGAGATTTGTGAGGTGGAGGCTGGAGAGGGTTGGGGTTTGTGCGGGGGCGGGGGGGGAACCTCCACGGGGAGTCCACCCTCCAGAGGAGCTGTTTTCTCCAGAGGAACTGATCTCTGCTGTCTGGAGATCAGCTGTAATTGCAGGGGATCCCTAGATGCCACCTGGAGGCTGGTAACCCTAAGCAGCAGCAGGTACCTTTCATGAACTGTAAAACACAATCTGTCATTCTAGCAACCTCACTAGAAAACTGACCCAATAAAAGATTGTCTTGAAACTTCCTCCTACTCAAAAGAGAAAACAGAACCATACACTGGGATCCCCAACCTGCAGGGACGTTTGGAATTCGGACACAGGCTGATGGGACACAACTCAAAAAGGGCTGCCACAAGAGGTGAACCCAACCACAGAATGCCAGGGAGTGAGCGTATGCATTAATAGGAACTCTTCAGTATTTCAGGCTGAAAATGTTTCAATAGCATGTCTTTTAAAATGAATATATTGTTTGCTTGTTTTAAATGGCATTCATGTAGCTTACCTTTATTTATTTATTTGTTCAACTTATACCCCACCCTCCCCACCAAAGCAGGCTCAGGGCAGATTACATAAAGATAAAACACATGAATAACAATTATAAAATCATAAAACCTTCTAAAACTATGCAAAATTATAATATAAAGTGCTAGCAAAATCTCTAGTTAATATTGCTTAAAGATGGTAGTGACAGTCATATTGATATCTCTGGTGGTCTGTCTTGTTGGTCAGCTCATTGGTGTTTCTATAGTACACAGTGGGCACACACTGTAAATGGCAAAACCAGGTAACTACATCTTCAGGGCTCTATTCCTTCCATTGTTGTTGATGGTTGTTGTTGGCGGCGGCTCCTTAATTGAAGGCCTGGTGGAAGAGCTCCATCTTGCAGGCCCCACGGAACCGTAAAAGGTCCCACAGGGCCCTGATCGCTTCTGGGAGTTTGTTCCATCAGTATGGAGCCACCACCAAAAAGGCCCTGGCCCTAGTTATAGCCAGTCTGGCATCTTCGGGACCCAGGAGGCCCAGTTGATTTTGGGAGCCTGACCTCAGTGCTCTCTGGAGGACATATGGGGAAAGGCAGTCCCTCAGGTATGTTGGTCCCTGAACACAAAGGGCTTTAAAAATGAGAACCAGCACCTTGAAGCGGATTCGGTATGCTATCAGCAGCCAGTGCAATGCCTTCAGCACAGGCTGGATGTGCTCCTGCAAACGGAGGCCCGTTAGGAGCCTGGTTGCAGCATTTTGCACTAGCTGCAGCTTCCAGATTTGCGAAAGGGCAGCCCCATGTAGAGAGTGTTACAGTAGTCCAATCTCGAGGTGACAGTTGCATGGATCACTATTGCCAAGTTGTTGCGGTCGAGGAAGGGAACCAGCTGCCTAATCAAGCGAAGATGGTAGAAGGCTGACCTGGCAGTGGCTGCTACCTGGGCCTCCAGTTAAGGAGGCATCCAAGAGCACTCCCAAACTCCTAACCTGCGATGCTGGCACCAGCGGCGCCCCATCAAAAGTTGGGAGTGGGATCCCTCCCCTTGGGCTACCCCAGCTCAGACACAGGACCTCCATCTTCATTGGATTCAGTTTTAGTCGGCTCAGCCTAAGCCAACCTGCCACGGCTTGTAACACCCGGCCCAGATCTTCCGGTCTGGAGTCAAGACTGGCCACCCAACAGCAGACAGAGCTGGGTGTCAGCCACATACTGATGGCATCCCAGCCCATGCCTCCAGGCAATCTGGGCAAGGGGTGCATATAGATGTTAAATAGCATCAGGGAAAGCATCACCCCTTGGGGCACTCCACAATTCAGTGGGTGCCTTTGGGACAGCTGTTCCTAGTGCCATCCTCTGTCCCCGACCTTGGAGAAAGGAGGCAAGCCACTGCAAGGCAGACCCCTGAACTCCCATGTCGGCGAGGTGGTGGATCAGTAACTGATGGCTGACCATGTTGAACACTGCCAACAGGTCCAACAACAGCACTGCTGATCTGTCCCGATCCCGATGCCTCTAGAGGTCATCCAATGAGGGTGACCAGTGCCATCCCCGTCCTGTGACCTGGGCGAAAACCAGACTGGAAGGGATCAAAAATGGAAGCATCATCCTTCAGTCATACAGTGAAGATCCTTGTGCTGTGGTAGCAGCTGCGGCCAAAGCAACTTTTTAAAAATATGCAAAGCCCATCAAATTGCTCATGGTCAATCAGAAGCCCCACCTGGCCCACCCATTTTCTAAAAACACTGCCAACAAAGGTGTTGGTGAGCACCACGGCACCCATGAGGACCCCTGCCATACATCATAACAGTTTCCCCCCCATCATTTAGAGCTTATTGTTTTTCTTTTATTTTGCATTTTATACTGGAATTTCTCTTCATGGAATGAAGCATTCATGTATCCATATTTCAAAACAAAACTGTGTACACATAAGAGAGAATATATTGGTACCATGGTGCCATGGTGGTTGCAGATCTATCACACAGTTTCATTCCATGGGGAATAATACAAAATAGAAAGGGGAACTTCGGTGTGTATCAGGATAATATTATTGGAAAGCTAATTACCAAATGTAAATAGTACTGCTATGAACATTTAAATAAACTTTAACACGTTGCATTCATTTGTATCTTGCATTTATTTATCTTTTTTTAAAAAAATCTATGTATCTAATTCTCAACAGTCCCCTGTGCATGTGGATACTTATTTCCACAGATGGGGGCACAATCTCCATCAACGGGTTTTTCTACAGACTCAGGGGACTCTGTGGGTCTGCAGAAAAATCCAAAACGTTTAAAAAAACAACTTGGGGTTAAATCCCCCCCATACCTTTTGAAATGGCTACTGCAGGGATCTACTCCAGGCCCTGCTGCATCGATAGTGAGAGACAGACTGGCTGATAGCCAGAGAGACAGACAGACAGACAGAGGAAGAAGCAGAAAGCAGAACTAGAGCTCAGATTGGGGACAATTCCTCCTGCAGTATGAATGGCTAAACAGCAGATCTGGAGCCAGGCCTGGGACTAGGATTGCCTGCTCCAGGTTGGAAAATTTCTGGAGATTCTGTGGTGAAGTCTGAAGAGTGCAGAGTTTGGGGAGGGGAGAAGCCTCGGCTGGATATAATGCCACAGAGTCCACCCATTTTCTCCAGGGGGACATATCTCTGTTTCTGGAGTTCAGTTGTAATTCTGGGGGATCACCAGGTCCCACCTGGAAGCTGGCAAGCCTAGGCCTGGCAGCACCCTCTGGGTGACTTGATACCACCTGACTTGCATGATTCAACTAGGCCTTGCTGCTTACTACTGTTTAACAGCAGCCACCCTATGAAAGTCAGTGTAGTCCAATGGTCAGAACTTCAGAATAGTTTGTGAGACCCAGGTTTAGATCCCCATCTTGTTGTGGAAGTTCACTGGATGATTTTGGACCAGTCAGATACTTTCAGCCTAACTTACCTCATAGGGTTGCTGTGTGGATAAGAAGGAGGAGAGAATAATGTAAGTTGTTTTAGTCTCCACTGTGGAGAAAAACCATCGTTTTCTTCAGTAGAAGCTGCAGGGGGAAAGGAGACAGCTGATGACAGAGGGACAGATAAAGGTAGGTTGGCTGTTGGGTGGAAAGGCGATAGGGATGCCAACTCCAGGTTGGGAAATTCCTGGATATTTGAGGGGTGGAGCCTAGGGATGGTGGGGACTGAGGTAGGGAGGGTTAATTTTCTCCAGGGGGACTAATGTTGCCAACTTCCAGGTGAGGGCTGGAGATCTGGAATTACAACTGATCTCCAGATGACAGAGATCAGTTCCCCCCCCGAAGAAAATGGCTCCTTCAAAGGATAGAGTTTATGGTATTATACCCTGCTGAGATCTCTTCCAAGCTCAAACCTCATCCTCCCAAGGCTCCACCTCCAAATCTCCAGGAATTCCCCAACATGGAGCTGGCAACCCTAAGAGAAACTCATCTCTGTATTTGGGCAATCTGTTGTGATTCCTAGACAGCAGCTAGGGGAAGTAGGTGGGAGGCTGGGAGAGCGACAGGGGCAGAAAGAGTGATGGAGTGGGGGCAGAAAGGAAGTGACAGGCATGGAGGGGAGAGAGAAAATAAGTAAGAAAAGGGGTGGCAAGAAGGAGAAAGAATGCGAGAGAAGTAGGGGGAGAGGGGGAGAAGCAGAGGTGGGGGGAATGGGGTAGCCATTTGTCAACTTCCTAAAAGCTACAGATCACACTGGGAATTTTTTACAATGCCTTACAGGCACAATTCACACATCATAACAAACCAGAAATGGAATACAAAATGTATATGTAGCGATACCAACAGTTCAAAACTTTCAAAATTTAAAATATTTGTTTCCAAAAACTCCTGTGTTTGTGTTGGTGTTATTGTTGCACATGCCTCCGGTATGGCATGTTTTGAATGTCTTCAACAACCAAATTGAAAAAATCTTCAAGGCTTAAATTAATGTCCACACATTGTATTCTGACATGTTTTGTCTCAATCAATGTAACAGAGGAACCCTTACAACTTCATAGGATTGTTACAAGCATCATGCTTCAGCGCTGTCAGTGGGATTTTTTCCAAAGTCTTACCAGCGTTGCTTTGAAGATTTACAACACCAACACCAATGTATCCCTATGCAGAGTTACTCCAGTCTAAACTCATAAAATCAAACAGGTTTAGACTACAGTAATGCTGCACAGGAATGCACTGTAATATGCAGTATGAGCGCACATTGGCTTCAATCCAACAAATACTTGCTTTAATGTGCAGATCCCACTGAATTCAGTGGGACTTCAAGTAAGCATGGGGCCAGATTTATTAGGCAAAGTCACAAAGATGGTTGACCACCATTGGTTTTAGGTATTTACAAATTCAGCCTATACTTTCATTCAAATTTATCTGCTTAAAATATAGCAACTGATTTGTTCTAGCCTAGCAAATATGTACACTGTAACATAATGCTGAAGATGGAGCTGTATAAAGAACTTAAGCTGCATTTATTTTGCAAAACTTTACACAGCTTTTGAAAAAAGAAGCAGGCCGGGTCCTTCATTCCTTTCAGAGATGGGTAGGGATGACTGTCATGAAGATAAATGAAGACTTCCAGCTATGTGAGCTATAAAGCATCTCAGTACATGGATTCCAGAACAGTATACAGAACTGTGGAAACAAACACATAGGATTTTCTGTGAGCATCAAGAAAATGTAATTATTCCCCTCTGTTCTTCCACAAGCAGTTGCTACCTCTGCTTCAGCAAGAATCAATGACATATGGTTACCTGACTGGAAAGACTTGAGGAAAGCACCCATGTGTATTCTTCTTTATGAAATCTTGGATTTGCATCACATTTTTTGCCATCACAGCTTTTGCTGCTCTGTCAATTTTTGTTAATACAAACTGAGGGGAAAAAATTGAGGCATTTTTTTAAAAAAAGTCTTGAATGCTTTGTAAAGTATATCAATTTTAGAGTTCAAATTACATTTATAATCCAGCACATCTGTTGTGGTAACACCCTTGTCTTCTACTTGCTTTCAGCTTTTCCTCATTCCAGGTTCCATGCTAATGCTGATACTTGGGAGGGGATGAAATTTAATATTTCATTCACTATCTCTCTCAAGAAGAAGTAACACCATGATGATACACAAGCTGGAACACTATACAAAGGAAGTTGACCAACTTAACAGAGTCAGACCCTCTCCACTATTTAGTACCTCCAAAAGGTAACACGCACTAGATGGAATATTGGAAGTAAATGAGTTCAGTATGTAGAGCTCTCCATTTTCCGTCAGTCTTTCCCATCTTCTTCCAGTTTGATCTTTAGATCATTATCTGATGTTTTCACAAAATTGCCTACTGCAGGGCAGACAACTTGTTTGGAAGTGGGGGCCATCTAGTAAAGTTATACCTTCCAATCACATTTCCAGATTTATCTCCACATATATGAGGGCTAAAACAAGATGTTTAGGTAAGAGCTCACTCCTCTCCCTTGCTAGATGCCAACTGTAATCAAAATAATCCCCGGTAAAGACCCTGAGACTTGACAGCAGCACACTTCTGGTACTGTATACACTTTTGTGGTTGTTAAGATGAGTCACTTATCCTGAAAATGTGATTCCAAGAACACATATTTCTAATTTTCAAGAAATCACTGGGCTATGTTTTTGTTTGTCCCTTCAGACTTTTTTTAAATCTACAAGCCTAACAATTACAGTTGCTTTTCATACCACTGGTGAATTAGTCAAAATAAGATACAAAAATGTTTAAGTCTCCAGTTCAAAACAATTAGACAAAATGTTGGATAGACTGTACCAATACTTCCTAATTTTTACTATATAATTTGAGTCTCACCAATTCAATATACTGCATTTTCACATTCTGTGACGTAAACTAGGAGCATAACTTACAACATAAGAAATCCCAAATTCTTCCAGCATTTCTATAGCAATGTGGTCTGCTGGCTGAATTCCTATTACGCCATCCACTAATAAGAAAGTCCGTTTCAAACTAGAAACAATAAAACAAAGCCCACAAAGTCTGTTATTTTTATTTTAATTATTTATTCAATTTATACCCCTCCCTATCACTATTACAATATGTAGTAAAATAATAAAACAGTAAAAGCAATAAAACAATCGATGGCACAATAAACAATATCATCAAACCCCATGCCTCACATTAGGTGAATGTAAGTGCTCCAGTGCCCAATAATATTATCTGTCAACAGGCACTCCGAAAAGGGCCATGAACAGGGGAGGTCAAAATGGTTGAACGTCTGCCACCTCAAACAAAAGCCCGAAGGAACAGTTCTGTTTTACAGGCCCTGCGGAATTGTAATAGGTCCTCTGGGGCCCTGATCTCAAGTGGAAGCATGTTCTACGAGGTTGGGGCAAGGGCCAAAAAAGCCCTTGCCCTGGTTGAGGCTAGGCAAACAGCCCTCCATCCAGGGATCACAGCTGAGTTAACTAGCAAGAGAAATTTACCCTTCTCAATTTGCACAGGAGACCATAAAGAGAATTACTGTACTTCACGTCTCTACCTCTTGTATAGTAAAATCCTCTTTAAAATTTGGCAGCAGGATACAGATGATCAAACTATCTTCAGTGAGTGAACTCACACAAGGACTTAATCATTTTTAGGAGCTCTAGTTCCTCTTTCAAGGAATGAGCCAAGGGTATTTGAAAAATAATATTTACAAGTATTTATTTAGATTTATATCCCGCCCTCCCCAAAGGCTCAGGGCGGGTAACAATGGGGCACGAATGCCAGAATTAAAACAGATTAAAACAACATAAAACAAAATAAAATCATACAATACAATACATACTAAACAACTACCTCATGACACACTGAAAATAAATAAGAAACAAAGCTTTATTCATGGATTTGTTTTAAACCTCAGCATTTACAAATAGTACTCAAATAAATAGAACTGGTCAAACTTACAAATGTCTTACTTGAGTAAGAAAAAATAAATAAAAAGCATTACCTCTTAATGGTAAAAAAAGAGCACATGTCCTAGTAAAATCACATCATGCATGGATACATAGCAGGAGATTTAAAGCAGTCTATTGCTATACTGCTGCTATAAACATCATGACCTTCGAATGCTGACCAAATGGCACTTAGAATGAATTTCCAAGGCAGGTATGTTTTTATTTATTTCCTTCTTTTACATCTTTTCCTTTCTCCCCCATAGAGATCCAAAGTGACTTATACTGTTCTCCTCTCATCCATTTAATCATCACCACAATTATATGAGGTAGGTAGGTTAGATTGAGAATGCGTAACTAACCCAAGGTAACCCAACAAGCTTTACGGCAGACTGGGGATCTGAACCTGGGTTCTCACAGAGCTATGTGGCACACCACATTTACATGCTGTCTCTGGATGCAAACTAGTGAACTCATGCGAACTAGTATCTCTCACTACCAAAAATCACATTTTACTTCCTTGTTATAAAATGGGATGGAAAATGCAATTTTGTTTAACCTACCGACACAATCCTAAAGACAAGATTTAAGCTAAAGTTCAAGAGTAGTGATACTTTCTGACAGTTATCTTACTTCTGGCGCTGGGTTAAATAAGGCTCCACCATTTCTGCAAAATCTTCGGGTGCCCTGTAGCCATAACCTGGCATATCCACCATTGTAAATAATTTTCCCACTTTGAAGAAATTAATTTTCTTTGTATGACCCTGGAGAAAGATGGAAAGGCATTTGTCTTATTCCAATGAGTAAGAAAAAGGATCTCGAGACTGTGGCCTTACTGAAATGGCTATTTATAAAAATGCCATCATACACTGTGCTAGGGAGAGGTAGGTAGGGAAAAGGAGGCTGGGTAAATCAGGTTTGAATCTCTGTTAATAAAGAAAAAAAACTAATTGAAAGTTTCCCTATCTGTAAACCATGCTTATGACATCAAGAATGTCCCTTGGACTCACAGGTTCCTTCCACTTCTTGGCCTTATGTGCTCCTCCTCTCGTCAAATTGCCCTCTTCCTTCTCTTTTCAGTGCTAATTAGGGTTAGTGTTACACTATAACTGGCTTTAAATCAGCATCCCAAACCCACTTAAAGTCACGGTTTCACATCCTGGCCTGTAGCTATTGGTTTTCAATGATTTAAGGTGTCAGATGTCAGGTTTAACTACATTATTTCTGCAGAGAGCCAAAATCATGGCCATAGTAGCCCCTAAGAACTGAAGCATTATTCTACATATTAACTCCAATCGTAGCAGCAGCCAGAAGGCTCGTTCGATATGCACATTGTCTTTGTGTCTGAACTGTGATGGTTCGCTCACATAAGCAAGTTAGTGCTTGATGCTGCAGTCCAAGTGTGGCCATGCATTTGTGAAACAGTTCTTGGAGCTTCCATTGGATGAACTGGGTTTACGAATAATTTCCAGTGCCCTCTATCAAGCTGGATCCTTTCCATCTATTACAATACATTTTGACTTAACCATTTACAACATGTAACAGAAACATGTTTTCCATTTAGTTCAGTTAATATAGGTTTCTGAAGTAATACATCACCAAATGTTACTTACCGGATGTTTTGAAACTTTAACTTCAACGTCAGGAGCCAATGCAAACAAGGCTTTTATTAAGGAGGACTTTCCAACATTGCTTCTTCCTAAAAAGCAAACCTAGGGAAAGAAGTTACATTACTGCACATTTATCTTGCTCACCCAGTAGTAAGCACACAACAGAGCAAAGAACCATTAACAGAAAATCCCTGATGTTGTCAAGCTGACAACTTCACAATACTATTTGTAGCTGCAACAGGGTCCTAATTTCAGCCAACAATATATACAAAAAGCTGTGTTGGGCAGATCCAAGGCAGATCTAGTCCTGCATTCTTTTTCTCATTCTAACCAAATGCCCCTGGGAAGTGCACAAGTAAGGCACGAAGACAACAGTGCCTCACCAATTCTTATTCCCTCCCCCAGTTAAGTTTCCATTCAGAAGTACATTAACTTAGAACAGGGATGTTTCTTTCATCCATCGGGGCTAAAAGCCATGGATTATGGTCTGAATCATGGCTCAATAGTACAGCGTTGGATTTGCATACCTCCAGTTCGGTTCCCAACATCTCTCGTTTGAAAAGATCCAAGTAGTACATGATGTATAAGACCTCTACTCTGGAGACCTGGTTCTAGTCACAGCAGACAACCAGTATAAGGCAGCTTCATGTATTCATGTGACCTCTCCAGACCTAATTTTGTCAAACCCGCTTTTAAAGCCATCAAAGCTTACAGCCATCACTACATGATGGCAGTGAATTCCCTACTTCAGTTATACACTGTGTGAAGTATAACTTTCCTTTGTCGGTCCTGAATGTATCTGTTACCCAAATGGCCTACACGTGTATATTCCTTGACAACAGCAGTGTCCCCCTTTAACATGTCAAGAGCACCAGACATCTGTGCACCCAAGGGAATCATTATTGGGACCGTTCTCCCAGGTGTACACCTGAGTCCAAGATTTAATCTAGTGCAGGGGGGGCCAAACTTGCTTAACATAACAGCCACACAGAATAAACGTCAAATAGTTGAGAGCTGCAAGACATGAACAAATATTACACACAGATTTTTATTGAAAAATATGCAAATTTGCTTTTTATTAACATTAAATTAGACAGTGTGAAAGAGCCACATGGGGGTCCTGAACTGCGGTTTGGCCACCCCTGATCTAGTGCTTCATAAGAGTGTGCTGATTCTTAGACAAAAACAAGCATTGGTTCGATGTTCAGAATTTATTAAGAAAAAAAATAACAGCAGGCCTGACCTGGATAGCTCAGGCAAGCCCCATCTCATCAGATCTTGGAAGCTAAACAGGGCCAACCCTGGCAAGTACTTGGATGGGAGACCTCCACGGAATACCAGGGCTGGGACACAGAGGCATGTAATATAAGCCACCTCTCTGAAATGTCCTAGGCCCACTAGAGGTCACCGGAAGTCACCATGACTTCCAGGCTTGCAAACACATACACACAAAATACTCACCCCAAAAAAGAAAAGAAAAAGATTAACAGCAAAGGGAATCAGCAAAGTGAATACAGAGCCGGGAACACACACACACACACACACACTAAATGTTCTACAAATCCTAATTTCTATGAAATCCTAACCTAAGCCAATGTTACTACTCTAAAGAGAAGGAGGGGCGGAAGAAGAAGGAAGTAAAACACAGGAGCCTGTTCTGGTGAGCAAAGTCCAGTAACATTTGCCAGAGGAAAGAAAAATCAGGGTGGTGAGAGAGGGGTGGAAGAGCAGAGCTGGATGGCAGGTCTGATGCAGAGTCAGGCACACATCCCACTATGTGTTCCCGCACGAGGAACTGGAGCCAGTTGCTGGAGCCCAGTATCGAGATGGGACCCAACAGCTGGAAAAGAGCTCTGAGGTTTTCTGCCCCCAAAGTGTTAAGATTGCAACAGAAATAAGATACTTCTCAAAATGGATTGGATTGACGCAAAAAGTTTCAAACCTTATTGGTGGATCAGTGAGATGACAGCTGTGCAGGAAGATATTTCCTAAGAAGCAGGAAACTGAGGTTGCTGATGTCTTCTTTGATGAGGTTTATAGCCCAAATAAAACAACAAGCTAAGCATTATGGTCACTGTTTGGTTTGACTGAATTCCAAGGAAAAACATAATGATGGGAATAAAGATGGAGACTTAGAAGACTAAGAGATGGATGTTCTGGCATGCTGCCTCTAAATCTTGGGACAGATCCCATTGCGTATTTGTGTAATACTGATATTAATTGACTGAGAAACTGCTATTGCCTTTGAATGAGGGAGGGGTGCATGAGTGCCAATGAACTCATCCATTCCTAATTACCTTTCTTTCTCCCTTTGAAACAGAGGATACACTTTGCTGCACTGAGATTCCTTTTTGCCTCTTAAGACTAGAGAAATACCATACCTTCTCATTATTCAAAATCTTGGGTGAGGCTGAATTTAGAAATGATATAAAATGGATGCATAGCCCCTCTGGAGGATCTCCAGTTATAGTTACACATACTGATCTGACAGATTACTCATGAGCAACAAACCACCCTTAGTTTCCCTGGATGGCCATGATTTCTAGTACTATGCAAGTCAGGGAAGGAGAGTTCTGCCTGTCCACTGTCTCCACACCATGTCTAATGTTATAAACATATGTTCCCTCCCCTATTTGCTTCCCCCCCAAGTTAATACGGAATTTCTCCTGGAATGGCTTTCGCCTTAGTGAATGGAAGTCTCATGATGGAAGTCTCAGGGTCTGTAAAGTTTCAGGATGTTTCTAAAAGACAAAAAAACCCTCTGTTCCTTATAGAAAATGATTTTTCAGAAGTTCTGTGGATTCTTTAAATATATACATAAAGCAGAGAGGAAAAATAATATAAAAAGGCTTCTCCCTCTTTATTATTTTTATATTTTCTGTGCTTCTGCAAAGAATGATATCTACAGAGTGCTAATTTTGGAGCCTCTGGCACGAGCCGAAGGGCGAGAGCAAAAGGGTGAGGCTCTTTGCCTGTGGCTCTGTAAGAAGCCCAGGAAGAGCCAGAAAGCCAGGACCTTGGCTCCTTGGTAAGGTAAGTAGACTCCTACAACAGGAGCCATATAAATACAAAGGGTTTTAAAAGGGGGGTTATAGAAAAGTATTTGTTTAAAAACAATTATGAAGCAAGAATGCCAGCAGGGGGTTGGGGGCTATCCAGTGTTTTGCATGGAGTGTCACATGTATGACTATCTGCCCACTGGTCAGAAGTCTTGGGTGTGTGCTCGGTGCAAGGAGCTCCTGGTTCTCAGGGAGCGAGTTTGCTCCCTTGAGGCCAAGGTGGCTGACCTGGAGAAGCAGGGACGGTCAGTTAGGTGCACGGGGAAGACTCTCGGGGACTTGTTAGATATGTCCCACTCTGGATCTGGCAGCCCGGCTGCTGCCAGGGAGCATGAGGGTCAAGGGGAAAAGGGGCACCATGCTGAGGATAAGGGGAATGTGCCCTCAGAAGGGACCTCTTCTTCAGCTGGTGAACGGGTATCCTTTCGTACCAAGGAACCGTCCCTGGGAAGGGTGGGAGGGGGGCTCTTGGTAGTTGGTGATTCGATCCTTAGGCAGGTAGACAGCTGGGTGGCGAACCCGCGTACTGACCGTATGGTGACTTGCCTGCCTGGTGCGAAGGTAGCGGACATTACGCGTGTTTTAGATAGGCTGGTAGATAGTGCTGGGGAGGAGCCAGTGGTCGTGGTGCACGTCGGCACCAACGATGTGGGGAAATGCAGTCGTGAGGTCCTGGAGGAGAAATTTAGGCTGCTGGGCAGGAAACTCAAGGCCAGGACCTCCAAGGTAGCCTTCTCGGAAGTGCTACCTGTTCCACGCGCAGGGCCGGAGAGACAGGCACAGATCAGGAGTCTCAATGCGTGGATGAGACGGTGGTGTAGGGGGAAGGGTTCAAGTTTGTTAGGCACTGGGATGCTTTTTGGGACAAGAGGGAGCTGTACAAAAGGGACGGTCTCCACTTGTCCCGAGAAGGAACCAGGCTGCTGGCGCTCAAAATCAAAAAGGTGGCAGAGCAGTTTTTAAACTGAATAATGGGGGAAAGCCGAAAGGAGATGAAAAGTCTCTGGTTCGGGATGGCTCATCTCAAAGAGATGAAGGGGTAGCTATTACTTTTGTACAAGGAAATGGATTACAATTGTCCACTGAGACTGTGGCTAATGATAGGAACTGCCTGGCAAGGTCTCGAGGCAGCAAGAGGAAGGCTGTGGGCTTAACAAACGTGGGAAACTATAAGTGTTTATACACAAATGCTAGAAGTCTCCGAGGTAAAATCGGGGAGTTGGAATGCTTGGTGTTGGGGGGGAAATAGACATTGTGGGTATTTCAGAAACTTGGTGGGATGAGGAAAATCAGTGGGATACGGTGATTCCTGGTTATAAATTATATCGGAAGGATAGGGGGAAAGGGTTGGAGGTGGGGTGGCTCTGTATGTCAGAGAGGGTATACCGTCCAGTAAGATTGAGAGGGTAAGAGAATTGGATTCCCTTCTGGAAATGCTATGGGTTGAAATAGTGGGTCCAAAAGGAGGCTTAACAGTGGGAGTTTGTTATCGCCCACCAGATCAAAAGACAGAGGAGGATTATAAAATGATGAATGAATTAAAGATAGCGGCTAGACGAAATAACTGTGTTGTAATAGGCGACTTTAACTAACCACACATTGATTGGGTCAATATGAGTTCTAGTCGGGAAAAAGAGATTGCGTTCTTAGACACTCTCAAATGACTGTGCTGTGGAACAGATGGTCACAGATCCTACCAGGGGAGAGGCGATCCTGGATTTGGTCCTAAGTAACACCCAAGACCTGGTGAGAGATGTGAAAGTGATTGCACCACTTGGGAACAGTGACCATAATGTCATTGAGTTTAACATTTGTACAGATAGGGAGTTGCCCCAAAAGACTGACGCAACCACTTTTAACTTTAAAAGGGGTAACTTCTCTGGTATGAGGGGACATGTGAGGAAGAAATTGAAAGGAAGAGTGGAGAAGGTCAAAACCATTGGGGAAGCTTGGAGACTATTTAAAAAGACAATCCTAGAAGCTCAGAAAAAATATATACCGCGGGTTAGGAAAGGTACAAATAGGTATAGAAAAAAGCCTGCATGGTTAACAAATAAAGTAATGGAAGCTGTAAAAGGTAAGAAGGATTCCTTTAAGTGGTGGAAAGCTAGTCTTAGTGAGGTTGATAAAAGGGAACACAGACTATGGCAAATAAAATGCAAGTCTGTGATCAGGCAAGCAAAAAGGGAATATGAGGAGCATATCGCAAAAAACATAAAGACCAACAATAAAACTTTCTTCAAATACATTAGAAGTAGGAAGCCAGCCAGGGAGGCAGTGGGGCCCTTGGATGACCAAGGGGTAAAAGGAGTAGTGAAGGATGATAGGGAAATGGCTGAGAAGCTGAATGCATTTTTTGCCTCTGTCTTCACTGTGGAAGAGGAGAAGTGTTTGCCCACTCCAGAAGCACCGATTTCGGGAGGGGGTTTGAAAGACCTGAATCAGACTGCGGTAACAAGAGAGGAAGTCCTCCGACTGATGGACAATTTAAAAACTAATAAATCACCAGGCCCGGATGGCATTCATCCGAGAGTTCTGAAAGAACTCAAATGTGAACTTGTGGATCTCCTGACAAAAATATGTAATCTTTCTTTAAAATCTGCCTCCATTCCTGAGGACTGGAAGGTAGCTAATGTCACTCCCATCTTTAAAAAGGGCTCCAGGGGAGATCCGGGAAATTACAGGCCAGTCAGTCTGACATCGATACCGGGTAAGTTGGTGGAAACTGTTATTAAGGAAAGAATTAGTAGGCACATTGATGAACAAAAACTATTGAGGCAGACTCAGCATGGGTTCTGTAAGGGAAGATCTTGTCTCACTAACCTGTTAGTGTTTTTTGAGGGAGTGAACAAACATGTGGACAAGGGGGACCCAATAGATATTATTTACCTTGACTTCCGGAAAGCTTTTGATACAGTTCCTCATCAAAGGCTCCTAAGTAAGCTCAATAGTCATGGGATAAAAGGACAAGTCCTCTTGTGGATCAAAAACTGGCTTATAAATAGGAAACAGAGAGTGAGTATAAATGGGAAACTTTCTCAGTGGAGGGTGGTAAGCAGTGGGGTACCACAGGGATCAGTACTCGGTCCAATGCTTTTTAACTTGTTTATTAACGATTTGGAATTGGGAGTAAGCAGTGATGTGGCTAAATTTGCAGATGACACAAAGTTGTTCAGGGTGGTGAAAACCAGGGAGGATTGTGAGGCACTCCAAAGGGATCTGTTGAGGATGGGTGAGTGGGCGTCAATGTGGCAAATGGGGTTCAATGTGGCCAAGTGCAAAGTGATGCACATTGGAGCCAAAAATCCTAAATATAAATACACGTTGATGGGGTCTGATCTGGCAGAGACGGACCAAGAGAGAGATCTTGGAGTCGTAGTGGATAACTCGCTGAAAATGTCTACACAATGTGTAGCTGCAATAAAGAAGGCCAACGCTATGCTGGGGATTATTAGGAAAGGAATTGATAACAAATCAGCCAGTATCATCATGCCCCTGTATAAATCATTGGTGCGACCTCATTTGGAATACTGTGTACAGTTCTGGTCACCACATATCAAAAAGGATATTATAGCATTGGAAAAAGTGCAGAGAAGGGCAACTAGAATGATAAAAGGGTTGGAACACTTTCCCTATGAAGAAAGGTTAAAATGCTTGGGGCTCTTTAGCTTGGAGAAACGACGGCTGAGAGGTGACATGATCGAGGTTTATAAGATTATGAATGGGATTGAGCAGGTTGAGAAAGAAGTACTTTTCTCCCTTTCTCACAATACAAGAACTCGTGGGCACTCTATGAAATTGCTGAGCAGTCGGGTTAGAACAGATAAAAGGAAGTACTTCTTCACCCAAAGAGTGATTAACATATGGAATTCACTGCCACAGGAGGTCGTGGCAGCTACAAGCATGGACAGTTTCAAGAGGAAATTAGATAAACATATGGAGCAGAAGTCCATCAGTGGCTATTAGCCACAGGGTATAGATGGGAACTCTCAGTCTGGGGCAGGTGATGCACTCTATTCTTGGTGCTGGAGGGGGCAGCAGTGGGAGGGCTTCTGGTGCCCTGGCCCCACTGCTGGACCTCCTGATGGCACCTGGTATATTTTGGCCGCTGTGTGACAGAGTGTTGGACTGGATGGGCCATTGGCCTGATTCAACATTGGCTTCTCTTATGTTCTTATGTTCTTATGAGAAGGGTCTGGAGTTTTGCAGGTAGAAAATCAGAATACTGCTGGAATCAATTATGAAAACTGGACAGCATTGCATTTAATGAATATAACTATGTTGCAGCCCACATACAAATACGTTTACTTGGAAGTTTGAAGAGTTCAATGGAACTTGATACCCAACAGTTCTAGGACTGCAGCCTTACAAACTAATTTTAAAACTAATGGGATTTAAAGCTCACCATGAAGTGTTTTAAAGATGCTCCCTCCTGGAAGTAGCCTTAGGATTACAGGTTTGGTTTACTACCCCTTTCTTGACCTCACCTCAGGCTGTGACAATTGTGGGGCATGATCCATCCGGACAGCAGAAATGAAATAGTCAATGATGTGCTGGTGTGATGGAATGAAAAATGCCTCTGCTCTCTTGATGTCCTCATGGTTAGGATTGAAAATCTGAAAACATGAAGTGTCCACACTAGGGTCTATATATTTTGCCAGCTCTTGGAGAGGGGAGGCAATTCCTGTATACTGTTTCTCTGGTAACTTCAGTACTTCTGAAAATGACGCATATTTGGTTTGAAGACTGCCTCTGTTCACAACATTTCTTCGCAGTAGACAGTTAATCATTTGAAAATTCCTTGCTTTTGTTAACTGGACCATCTTCACTCATAGATCTTCCAAAACGATGTGATTCATCAGCTAACTCAGAATTTTTGTATCTGAAAAAACAAAACTCTCATTCGGTGCTCTTCAGTTGAGGGTGCTGTTCAAAGAGAAGGAAGGGTTTTTTAAAATAAAAATTACTGCCCAAGAAAACCATTCAAGAATGCAGCCCTCAATTAGGTTTTTTAACCCTCTGCCAGTATTTTAAATATATTGTTTCAATTGCTTGCAAACTGCCTCAAGCACCTTTGACAGTGGAAGCTGAGAAGAAAGTTTTAAAGTACATAATAATACATATTAAAGCACTGTGTTTGTTTTAGTATGGAGGTTAAGTCACAAAAACATTAAGAGCAAGATGAAATGGAAAATAACATAGAAGAGAGAGCAACAACTTCCATATCCAAGAACCTAACATACAAAACAGGGTGACTGGAATAACATAGAAAATTATTATTTGCCAAAAATCCACACTCAAGTTAGAATTAAGACTTACAGCCTTTTTAAAAACATTGGGTGTCAGACCTAAGGTTAGATATTCAGGAACTAGAATGTTACCTTCTTGTTGACTTCATCAGTCCATTACTTCTTTAAATCAACCTGCTATCATCACCATCATCTCGTCTACTCACCACCAGTAATGCCGACTAAAATGCTTTTTCACTTATTAGTACATATTTTAACATATAAAGACAAGTCTCTATAGGCCATCAAAAAAGATAGAAGGAGGAATATATAACAAGCGTAGGAAGAGCTAGAAGCCGTCTCTCAAGCAGCTGAAGAAGGAAGGTGAACGTAGTGCAGCTCGAGCTTATCCGGGTTTACTACTGAGTAAGTCCCACTAAATTAAATGGGGCTTCTACGGAAAAATGCATAGGAGCGAGAGCGAAACAAAAAACAAAGCAATGCCTCCAAACTCACGCTTTTCTCTGCAGCAGACTCCAAGGATGAACCGACAGCAGCGCACACTCCGAGCTCCTTGAACCGGAAGTCAAAACACTCGCCTCGACTTCTTCCTGGATAGAAGAACCATAGAAACGGAGAAGCCTCTACTAAACCGTCCCCTGCTTTTCCCAAAACAGCCGCTCGTCCTGCTATATGTTTGCATTTGCAGGGAATTTATTTTTTAACTTAAAAAACAACAACCCTGTTCTCCTTTAAGAAAACTTGAGCTTGAAAGAACAGCGAGTTATAGAGAAATCACCCTGTGGTGTGGTGAAAAGGGGATGTACTGAAAGGAAAGACAGATTGCCCACTGGAAACAATGGGAGAGGCTTGAAGGGCCATTGGAGATAATGGGAGCCAGGAATGCCAATTGGCTTGCTTGGGTTCCATAGGAATATATTGTAGGGCAAAAAAAAGTTGCAAAGAAAATGCAGAGTGGATTTTCCATTAAGTAGTCTACTTGGGACTGGAATGACAGCCCCCAGAGTGGAATGACAGCTCCTAGCAATTGAATCTGTGCACTGGGACTGGAATGACAGCCCCTTCTGGAGAAGTAGCCCATAGAGTAAAATGACAGTCCCTGGGAGTAGCAGAAGTGTTCTGGAACTGGAATGACAGCCCCTAGGAGTAGAGAAGTGATCTGGGACTGGAATGATGCCCCCCCCTAGTGGAATGACAGTCCATAGACACAGAATCTGTACTCTGGGACTGGAATGACAGGTTGCAGAGTGGGATGACAGCTCCTGGGATTAGCATATGTGTTCTGGGACTGGAATGACAGCCCCCAGAGGGAATGATAGCCCCTGGGAGCAAAATCTGTGCTCTAGTACAGGAATGCCAGGTTGCAGAGTGGAGTGACAGCCCCTGGGAGTAGCAGAACTGTTCTGGGACTAGAATGACAGCCCCCAGGGTTGGAGCATGGAATGACAGCCCCTGGGAGTAGAGAAGTGATCTGGGACTGAAATGATGGCTCCTAGAGTGGAATGATTGTGCCTAGGAATAGAATCAGTACTCTGGGACTGTAATGAAAGCTCCCAGAGTGGAGACAGTGCTCTGCAATGGGAATCACAAATTGTAGAGTGGAATGAAGTACTTTACATTTTAATTAATATTTCTGGAAAGTGTGTAGCTATCACTGAATCAGCTCCATTCAATTATTATCCTGTCTGTCAGCTCCTCAGTTTCCTTACAAGTTAATGAGGTTGATGTCAGCTAGCTCCTCTGTTGTCAAGTGTAAAACTTGCCCTTCCAGTTCTAGTGTTCAGTTCTGCTGGCTTCCTGACCTCCATGTTCCCATTACCTGTCACACCCTGCTTGAGTTCCTTGCATACCTTTGCCCACTCTGTTGACCGCTAACCCAGAGTACCCCCTCCATAGTCTCTCTGGGAAAACCCCCATCCCATAATCTAGCTCAGGGGTCCCCAGTCTTTTTGAGACTGCAGGCACCTTTGTAATTCTGACACAGTATGGTGAGTGCAGACACAAAATGATTGCTGCAGGAGGTAGAGCCAACCAGGAAAGGATAACCACGCATACCTTCAGTCACACAGTGAAGATCTTGTCATATGGTGGCAGCTGCTGCCAAAGGAATGCTTTTAAAAACCTGCAGAGCCAATCAGAAGCCTTGCTGGGCAAAAGTCCCACCTGGCCCTGCACACTTCCTTAAATCACTTGGTGGGCGCCAGGGAAAGTGTTGGCAGGTTCCATGGTGCCCATGAGCATCATGTTGGGGACACCTGCTCAAGGTTATGTGCTCTTTAATGTATGAAGTGTTAGCCACAACACTGGGTCTCTGTTTAAGTTAGGACAGGGAATTTAACTAAGAGACCATTTGCTTAATAGGTGTGCAAGCTAGGGATCGTACTCCAACTATACCAAAGTCAGAGTTAGATAGGAATTCTCAGTCTGGGCCAAGTGATGCACTGTATTCTTGGTGCTTTGGGGGGACAACAGTGGGAGGGCTTCTAGTGTCCTGGCCCCACTGATGGACCTCCTGATGGCACCTGGCATTTTTGGCCACTGTGTGAAAGAGTGTTAGACTGGATGGGCCACTGGCCTGATCCAATATTGTTGGCTTCTCTTATGTTCTTATGTAGAACCCTCTCGGAGTGGCACAGACAACAGATAGGAATATCTTTTATGAATTTTATTAAGAAATTAACTCTAATACATTCAGCTAATCAATAAAATATCACACACACACACGTATGTACAAGAGCTAGGAAATAAAGGGATGAAATATTATTAAAGAGATCAGAGACAAAAGAGGGTGAAGCACTGATAGGGGTAAAAGCTACCTCCCAAAGAGAAGAGTCCATGGCGAAGGGGAGCAGACTGCTTGGCAAGCAAATACATCTGAGAAGTCCCACAAAAGATGGGGAATCCAGCCGGTACACCTCCCAGGAGACTGAACCAAAGATGGCTGGGTTTGGAGACCTGATATAGGAAAATTGTGCCTTTGGGGCAATGGACACAATAGGGAAATGGTCTAGGATGAACCATGATGGCCGGTAATGGCTCAAAAGAGGTTTTGGACAAAAGAAGTCCGTGTGTGGGGAAGGGAAACCTTTGTCAGCAAGATGTTGGGCAACTGCAGAGTCTTGGCTCCATTAATGGCTGGGCTATCCAAAGAACAATAACAATAGACTGTGGCCGGGGTGGTCCCGGTATCAAGGGACAAAGTCTGGAGGTTTGATTGTAAGACGTAGAGCTGAAATGCAGGTTTGCTGTCACACTTGAGCTGATGAAATTAAAACATTGTCTTTTCACGATGACAGATACTTGCCTGCTGTATCTGAATTGATGACTGGATGAGTCAGAGAGTGATAATCCTGAGCACATGTCTGGGCTAGTTCGCTTTGCACAGAGAGAGAGCTATACTTGCCCTTTGCCAGCTTTGGCCCTAACCTGGCCGTGGTACCATCCTTCACATGGCAAGAGGAGGCTCAGGCTAACAGAAGATTTAATATCTCATCTCTTTATAGCATGTCACAGCATTTACACATCTTGACTGACCCAGGGGCTCTCATTAACCCCCCAAAACATTACAACATTATCTGAGTGACCCACATTGCCTGGAGTTTTTCTTCAAAATAAGCTTTTAAAATATGTTGGGTGAAATCGCAAATCATTCAATTACATCTTTATTTTAAATGCTATCTAGGACAGGGTCAGTATATGCAACAAGGTTCCAGAAACAATTTTTAACAGAATGACCTCCTTTCCACACATAGTGCAGTCCCCATTGCATGTATACATTTTCATGAGTCATAAAAGGAAATTTCTATTCTGAATTTTCATTTTCTGTGCTCTAGAAATTGCACCACAGCCCATACTGCAGCTTTTCTAGCACACCCGCAAAAACCTTCCCCCTCCCCTACTGTTTTTCTTCAGCATTCTATCCATCCTGAAGAGTTCCACAAAACTTGCTGACTTCTCTGTAATGTTTTGGCTTGTTCTAAGATATTATCCTACAGTGTTTTAATTTTATAATCCTAACGGACCAACGCAGCTGAAAATATTTTATAAACCGACCTAAACTTTATTTTTCTGGGTTTAGAACGATGCAACTCTGTTTAGAATTTCAGTGTTAATTTTTCTTGCCCCATAGAATGCCTGCAGTTTTTGATGTGTGCCCACCTGCTAAATGTCAGTGGCAATGTACAAAAAAACATGTACTAAGAAAAATTGGCCCTGACCTGCATAGCCCTGAGGTAGACCTATCTTGGCAGATCTTGACAGATAAGCAGGGTCAGCCCTGATTAGTGTTTGAATGGGAGACTTGTGTGGAAGTCCAGGGTTGCTGCACAGAGGAAGGCAATAGCAAACCACCTCTGTTCATCTCTTTCCTTGAAAACCCTCTGAGATTGCCATAAATTGGCAGCAACTCGATGGCACTTACCACCACCACCAGGATAAATAAGACATAGCTTATACATGCTCCCCACACCCTTCATACTTTCTCTGGCTTCCTTCTCCACCCTCATGCTTGTGTAACACAGTATTATCCCACCCATGCAGGAAGCATTACTTCGAAACAGACACATGGAAACTAAGAGTCTCTTTATCTGTTCCAAAGCAACACATTAACCACTAAGCCACAGGGCTGTATTGAAATAATTATTTTCAATGACCCATCTCTTTACAAGTAATCAATGTTTTGACTGAAAAGAGGTCAGAAGTTTATTTATTCCAGTGTCAAGTAAAAACCTTGTATCCCAGGGAAAGATCACTCAATGTTGTCTTTTAAGATTTTTTTATTTAAAAGCATTCTGATCACTCTTGAAATTATTAAATATAGAAGAATCACACACAAAAAGGACAACTGTATATCAATGAAATTAGAAATAATATATGTGCAATCTCTTATTCTTTTTTAATTTTTTAAAATTGTTTTTATACTCTACATCCTAAAACTTAAAGATAAGGGTAAAGGGGGAACACTAGCACTAACTTAAGACAAGAGCTTTGCATTAAGTTACAGATAAATAAATCACTCCTGCAATAACAATGATATACTGAAAAATATAAAAGCAGAGAGTTCAATCTTCTATCAAGCAGAATTTAGTTACGCCAAAGTCAAATATTTCGTCTTTATCCACGTCCAATTGTTGCTTTACGAAGTTTTTGGCTTTTTGGACAGAGTCAATTTTAATTTTCTTATCATTATATTTGAACACAAGTCCTTCTGGAAAGCTCCATCTGTAGGTTATTAATTTATTTTGCAGGAAAAGAATTAAATCTTTGTATTGATGTCTTCATTTCCGGATCTCAAATGGAATGTCTTTTAAAATTTTCATTTCTTCCTCATTAACTTTTAATGTTTTCCCTGTTGTAGCTTTTAAAACGTTCTCTCTCATTGTTCTCTTAGAGAATTTGGCATAGATTTCGCTAGGTAGTTTGTTTTTTTCTTATAAAATCAGGATATGTACGGTATGCCAAGTCCATATCGCTCTGGAGATCCTCTTGTTTTAGGTCCAAGATTGAGGCTATCGCTCCACTTAACGTTGTTTTTAAATCTTCTCCCTTCTGTTCAGGAACTCCTTGGAAGCATGGAACATGCATAGATTTTTCCAATTGAAGTTGAAGTAGTTGGTTTTTGTCCGTATTTCTTTTTTAACTTCTTTCAGTTTTTGCTTAATATCTATAGTCCTTGTTTCAACTTTCTTGATCCTTTTATCTGTCTTGTTAGCCTTTTTTCCCATGTGGGCAAGTTGTTTTTGCACAGAATCCAGGTTGGTGTTGATAGTTGACATTTGCTCCAGCGGAGAGTGCAATGCTGCAGCAAGCATATTGGGAAAGTCTGCAGCCGCTTCCTGTGTCTGGGTGAGAGTCATTGGTACAGTACTTCCTGAGGGAAGCTTCTTTTCCGCTGCCATTCTCCACCCTCTCCTAGCCATTTGTTTACAAAAAAGAAAAGTTT
The DNA here is from genome assembly GCA_029375565.1 of Gekko gecko. Lineage (NCBI taxonomy): Eukaryota > Metazoa > Chordata > Lepidosauria > Squamata > Gekkonidae > Gekko > Gekko gecko. The sequence continues at coordinate 48,127,536 of JAPDNY010000004.1, forward strand.
TATTTTTAAAGTAAAGATTATCTGAATTCAATATTTCTTGGCTTAAAATGTAGCTGTCAAGCTCAAAAGGAGACTCGTACGGTTAGTTCCATTCTTTCTCTCTTTTCTATAATGCTTAGGGACCACTCCGTTTCAAGGGGGGGTGGATCTCCAACCCTTCCCCGCCCGCCGCTCCTTCTCGGATCGATCTGGCAGACTGAGTCTTCTTCGCTTATACAGAGGTTTGATTAACTCACTGTTTAGATGAGTTCGATCATTGCTAGGGTTACTTTCACTTATTTTCTTGTCCGCTCATTTGGCGGTTGGCTCTGTTTGCCATACTGTCTCCGGGGCATCAGGACCTCTCGGGGATGGGCAAGCCTCAGTCCCTCAGCTGTCACCTTGGGAGAGGCTTATCCCGGCTCCCCAGGTGGAGAGTATCCTACAGAGACTCTGGGGAGGTCTGGAACCAACCACGACCCCTCCTGATCACCTCAGCCTGGCATGTCTCCATTGGAGGATCGATGAGACACGTCCAAGAGCAAGCCACCAAAAATTGGAAGTCTGCAATCTCTTATTCTATCTGCAGTTTAAAAGATAAAATACAAGTTCTAAGATTCTTGCCAGAGAAGATAAGATAGTCTCACCACAATCCAGATCAGAGAAATTCAGGGGATTTAGGGTATGGCTGTCCATTTCCCAATTATCACATATCTCTGTTAAGACAATCCAGTTTGTTTCCTCTAAAGGTGTGATATAGACACCTCTGAGCACTGAACACCATTTTCTAGAGAACATTTGTTTTAAAACTGTTCATTCCTCTGTTTCTAAGATTTCATCTAGGTATAAGGCCATTTATTCATAAGATTGGACAACAAGAGCAAAGCTGAGTCAGTTATAAAGCGTACATTTGCAACTTTGAAAACTAAAAGCAAACTCTCAGATTTACTGTTCAGGAATCTATACCATTAACAATCAAAGTTCATGACACCTGAACCCTTTCCGAGTTCCATCCATCCATCAGTCTTGAACACAATAGCCACAGCCTTCTTTCCCTTCTCAGTCCTTACCTGTTGCCTGTGCTGGGTTCTAAAACTCTAGCAGATGATGCTCCTGCTTTCCTCCCCAATGGGTATCCAAATTGTTCTCCCCTCCATTTCATCCTCACAACAGCAACAACACTGTGATGTAGGTTTTAAGGTGTGATAGAGTTGACTGGTCCAAGGTCACCCAGTGAGCTTCCATGGAATTCTAACCTGGTTCTCTGGTCCTAGTCTGATGTAGGAACTATTACACCATGCTGGCTGCCTTTGCAAGAATGTGGGAATATGTAAAGTCACTCTAAGAAGTTGTGTGTGGAAGGGGAGTGGCATAAGCATAGGGAAAGAAAATATCCGCAGAAGACCAGAGGAATAATAATATGATGGGGAAACAGAAGTCGAGTGGAGGGGGCACAGGAAGTAGATCTGCAAACACATCAGTCTCATTTAAAGTTGTCAGCAAAACAATTTTAGCTGTCCATTATGAAATAACCTATATTTGCATTTTACGTTATAAAGAATTCTGGACCATTCTAAATTGGCATTACACCTGACACCTTCAGAAGAATGTTTTTTGCCTCTGCAAGCATGAAGGCATCTGTTGCTTTTTGTTTTCCCCACAAGGTGGCAAGAAATGTACAAAAAGCACCATAAAATGGTTTGGAGGAATGGTATGAAGCTCAACACATATAGAGTTTCATAAACAAAAGACAGTTCCCCCCACCCACATTGTTTTTACCATCTGAAATGTAAAATAGGAAATATAATTCAGCTGATGCAGTTACACACGTTTATACTTTGGAACCAGGATGAGAGTAAACAGGTGGGATTCAAAGAAGAATTTGATGGATCATGGAATGATTCAATACCGTTCCCTGCTGTGTGAGGTACTGGCTAAACTGGTATTCTTACTAGACTGATTCAAACAGGTTTGTGAAAATGAAACAGGCATTTGGATATAAGATTTTTGTTTGTGGTTGTTCTGAGCACCTTTGCAAAGTGTGCTGCCTATTACATTTTCAGGTTACTCTTCTGTGATGGACTGCACTTATAAAAGCTTAGAAGTGCTGTGTAAACAGATAAAGGACTGTGAAAGGTTAATTCTTCACAGAGCCAGAGAGCCTTGAGTGACAGGCTGCTCCAAGAGATCTCATTGGTTAGCATCAGCTGAACAGAGAAAGACTTCTGAACTCGATGTTAAGGAGGATTCAGTCTGATTTCAGCCCTAGCTGAGAAGAGTCAAGTACTGACAGTTTTGGAATTCAGCTCTGACTGACAGCAGTTTAACACAGACAGGAGAATTGAGGGAAAGTTGACAAGGAAGTTTGGGAAGTAGGTGAACACTCCTATTCGGGCCAAGGAAAGGGGATAGATCTTCCAGAGAGAGAAGAAAATTCCCTACCCAGTCTAAACAGAGCAGCCAGCTCTGAAGAGTGCAAAGATCCCTGGTCTGGTGTGGTTCAAAACTACTGCTAGAAACCTTAAGAGTCATGGGTGGGGTTTTGGGTTTTTTTGGCATTCATGAATCAGTTAAAAACTCAAGACAAGTACTGGTGTTTCAAGAGAAGGGGTTTGGGTACTGGTAAGAGTGTACCAGCCTTCTGGAAACCGAAAGAATCAGAGAATACTCAAAGAAAGTGTTCTGAAGTGTTTGTGGAAAACACTGGAACAAAAGCCTCTCAACATAAAGATTTAAGTAATTGTGGAAAGCTTAAGAAACTCTCTTAGCCTGAAGTATAAGAACTAAAGCCTGTGCACATAGTGTGCATGTAACCTAAGAGGGGGAGACTTTAACGAGTTTGCACACCTGTCTCTCCATGCACAGCATAACATCTGCTGGGAGGGGCAAATCAGTATGCATGTTTGCTCCATGGCCATGATCTGTCCAACTCAAAAAGGTGAGCGAGAGAACATAAGGTCAGGCAGTACATGCAAATGTCCAGCATGTATGTTACATCATGTACATGGTTAGGGTGAGCATTTGAACTGGCAATAAACCATCTTGAGCCTGTGAACCAGCCTTAAACAGCTATGTAGAATTGGTGGGTTAGTTTCTGGTTTTGCTATCCAAGTATGTACTTACTGTAATTTTTGTGTTTATAATGCCTAAACACATGTTGCTAAGATAGAGATAAAAATAGCCATCTTGCTAAAATAATGTAAGATTTCTGTTTTCAGTGCTGGGAATTAATACATGTATGAAGGAATCCCAGCTCTGGTTTGAGAGATTCCTGGAAAGGTCACATCTGTGTCTGAACAGAATCATCCAAAACAAGATGATCTCCCTGTAACACTGTTCTTGAATGATAGCTTGAGAATGAGAATCTTCCATGCTAGGGAAAAGCTACAAAGGGTGTGTGTGTGTGTGTGTGTGTGCGCGAGAGGGAGGGAGAGAGGACAACAAGATCAAGAAACAACAGTCGGACTAATTTCCCACAAGCTGCCGCTCCACGCTCATTCTTCCCTTTGCCCCGATCATTCGTGTCTTTCTCACCATGTGCTACACGGCCGCATTTTGCCCTGCAACTTCGCCCGATTTCCCTCATGTCTACTCAATCCTCAAAAAACAAGATTGAAAGAGATTCCAAGTTTGAAAGAGATTCACACATTATGGAGTACATGCTGAGTCTGCGGTCACCCTGTATAACAGTCAGATGTGACTTGCAGATTCTCCTCATTTTCCATATGCCTAATGCCCAGTTTGGATTGGGACTGTGGTGTGTATGGAGAAGGGGCCTGCTGGTTGCCTGAGATACATATGGGTTCATCTTGTGGCCCATACAGCATTCTTTGGGGCAAACAGTGGAATTCTGAAGCCACATCTCCACATACACCACAGTTCTGATTCAAATCAGTCACCAAGTGCATGGGAACTGAGGAGAACCACAGAACTTGCATTTGGTTGCTTCGCAGGGTGGGCAAGCCTGTGTGATGTGTGGGCTGACATCACTGGACTAGATGTTTGGAGCGTGTTGGGTAGCAATCTCTCCCCCTACACACACCAGTATTTGCTCATACAGAGGAAAATGATCCATTTCTGTTCCTAGAACAAATCACTGTCTGGGAAGCAGCAAATACTATTAATAGCATTTTGAGAACAGAAACTGTGTTTGCTGACACACAGTATTTGAAAATGGAAAAAGAGGAATTTGCCAGTAGACAATGGTTGACATCCATAATTGTCAATACAGTCCTATCTGTGGTTACGTAACTCCATGGACTGGGGCCACGTAAAAGAAGCGATGTTTTTCTGCAAACTTGGGGACCCTCTCATGCTTGCAGAATAATCTGAAAAGTTTAAATAAATTGAGGGGGGTTAAAATACCCTCATAATGGATGATCAGACAAGAGCAGACAATGGTCCTCCACTGGAGTACCAAGAGAATTGGAGGAGGCAGTGCTGCGTGTGAGTGGGAAGAGGAGATCAGGAGCTACTGTCTCCACTACTCCTTAGAGTTGGGCATGCAGAGCAGCAGGGGATCAGGTGGGACAGTAGGCACAGTGATGGGGATGGGTTGAGCATAGAGTTGCAAAACTCCAAGTGGGGCCTGGAGTTCATCTTCTGTCTTCAGTGCAGCCTCACATTCAGGGACTGCACTTGTGCAGGCCAGCCACGGACAGACTTTTCCCCACCTAAAAAGCCCCTAGAGGGGTGTCCCCCCCCGGAGCCAGAGTCAATAGCCTTTCCTGCCCAGACCGTCACATGCTCTGGAGACAGGGTGCCCCCTTCTCCCTCAGTTCCTTTTTTGCCACCAGGAGATAAGAGCTTCCCAGCATAGCTGTTTTGGTACAATCTTTTCTTCAATGATTTTGGAGTTTCTTCTGTCGGTTTTTTACTTTGAGCAGGGCTTTTTTTGTAGCAGGAACTCCTTTGCATATTAGGCAACACACCCCTAATATAGCCAATCCTCCAAGAGCTTACAGTAGCCCCTGTAAAGGAGCTCTGTAATCTCTTGGAGGATTGGCTACATTAGGGGTGTGTCACCTAATATGCAAAGGAGTTCCTGCTACAAAAAGAGCCCTGACTTTGAGGGTTTTCCTCCTAGTTCTCCTGCTGGTAGGACTACCTTCTTCCTGCAGGAGATCCATCTGACTGGAGGAGGTGACTCTTGTTGGCCTACCTTGAGTCCCTACCCTGAGTCCCTCCAGTTTTCAACTACCAGTGATCCCCAACATCACAGCCAAGGTGCTTTTCAAGAACTGCAAAAAATGTGCCACTAAGATGACCCGTAATGACAAGCATGATTTCTGTCTCCTTTATCTGGTTGAATCGCATAACGTAGCCACTTCCAAGATCTGCCAGGGCATTACACTCAAGCAGTGCTATTTTGGGGCAGGAACACACAGGAATGGAGTTCCGGCTGGCTCCTGAGTTGGCCATGCCCAGCAGGAACTCATTACCATAATAGGCCACACCCAACAGCAGAAACTCATTAGGACTGGCTACATTAGGGGTGTGTGGCCTAACATGCAAAGAAGTTCCTGCCCTGGGTTTTGACAACAAACAAGGTAAACAGAATAAGCAGCAAAAGGTGGGTGTGGCTGGATGACCAGGCTTCTGGTAACATGGGGTATGTGGCCTAATATGCTAATGAGTTTCTGCCATTGGGTGTGGCCTATTATGCTAATGAGTTCTTGCTGGGCTTTTTCTACAAAAAAAGCCCTGCACTCAAGGCATTTTCCAACAGGGCATCCTGCCTAAAGGCTGAACTATGGGAGAAGGCTCTTTCAACTTCAGCCCCATTTAAGCCAGATCCAGTATTGGAACTTTCAGACCAGTCAACCTCCTTGGTTCTGGCCCCAGAGTCCTGTTCCAGACCACCTTCAGTTCTCTCAGTTTAGACCTTCTGGGACTATTCGCACCAGACCACCAGACCCTGCAAATCATGTCACCCAGGATGATGTGATGGGCAGGTCTTCTTCATCGTTGTCGATACCTTCTCAAAGTGGCTCAAGGTAGTTTCTGTGTCATCTATGGCCTCCACCACCATTATCAGGGCCCTTCAGTGCCTCTTCACCACCCATGTGTTGCCAGATGCATGAGTCAGACAACGGTGCACAATTCATATCTCAGGAATTCCAGAGATTCATTGAGAGCAACACCATCAGACACATCACTTCAGTGCCCTTCCACACGTCAACAAATGGACAGGCAGAACATATGGTGAGGTCCACCAAGGACTCACTCTGCAGATTGGGCCAGGGGGATATGGGATGGTGGCTGGTCGATTTCTTGTTGTACCAGCACATTACTCCCCACTCCACCTAAGGATGAATCCCAGCTGAGCTCTTGATGGGGCGGCAACTAACAATCCTGCTCAAATGCCTTCACCCTAACTTAGCCCCAGATGCCCGGCAGGAACCGGAGGTTTCAGGGACACCACAGAAGTTCCATCTGGGTGATCTTGTATTCGCCCAGAACTATGGGGAAGGGCTGATCTGGGTCCCGACTTCCGTGCTCAGGGTGACTGGGCCAGTCTCCTACGAGGTGGCTGATGCTGCTGGCAGGATACTCAGGAGACTCAGGAGACATATTGACCAGCTGCAGCAGCATTGGCCAGAGAGGACGCAGGGACAGATGATGTGTCCTGCACTGCTGACACAGGACTTTGCCCAGAGCAGCCACGGACTGAACCAGGGAATGAGGCCAAGCAGAGCGGAGATGGTCCAGGAGCACCAAGCAGTCCACAAACTCCGTCTGTTCCAGGTAGTTCCTCCACTCCTGCTAGCAGGATAGAGCCCACTGCCAATGCCGGGGCACCCATCAGTGGGGCTTCTACAACAGAAGGTTTGCTCATATCACAACAGTTACGCCATCCCCCTGCATACCTTAGAGACTTTGTTTGCAATGGGGTATCGCAAACTTAGGGGGGAGGGGTGTTATGTATTGGTGGTGCTTGAGTCTGAGCAAGGCTCCAAAAGCCTTCAAGACTATTGGTTGTATTACTGGTAATGGCCAATCATATTTGTTGATTATAACCCAATAGCTGCACTGTCATTAGTTACATTGTATAGAGTTCATGCAAATGAAGGATTCTGGCTGCCTACTTGGTATTGGTTATTGTTTAAGGTGGGTGTGGTTTTTGCAAGTATAAATTGGCTCCTGGTGAGCCTCTGTATTTGGTTTGGAAGCTCAATAAAGAAGCATGTTGTTATGAAAAGAGCTCCCTCGTCTCAATACTTAATAGTGCCCCTTGCAGATAATGACACATTCCACAAGAGCGCAAGTTTCCTCAACTGTGTTCCACAGGACAGTCCGTCTAGTGGACATCTGCAAAGCTGTGATGTGGTCAGTGGAGGATACTTTGTCAAGCACTAGGTGTTGGACCTGCAAATGAGGAAAGATACAGTTCAGTTGCTTTTTCAGTGAGAGCCTCACCTTGCCTCCTTTGGTGAGTAGCTCATTAATGTCCCAATGTAGGGTTGCACTGAAGACGGGAGATGAAAACCTGTAACTGTTGTTCAACATCTTCTGTGCAGACACACATTCCATCCCTCCTGCCCCTCTTTGAGCTAGTGTGATCACTGGTGGCGGCTTGGCAGCATCTGAGGAAGAAGGGGGCGTCCTCCCTCCAGAACATGTGATGGTTTGGGTGGGAAAAACTGTTTATTCCGGCTCCAGAGAGGAAGGATGCCTTCTAGGGGCCTTTTTAGCTGGGAGAAAGTCTGTCCATGGCTGGCCTGTGCAAGCATAGCTGGTCAATGTGGGGCTGCACAGAAGACATTGATGAGGAACTGTTACAGGTAAGTACAACCCTGTTTTCTCCCAGTATTACAAGTAATCTCCAGACTATACAGATAAGTTCTGCTGGAGCATGAACTCTGTGGCATTACATCCCTATTAAGCTTCCTCCCCTCCCCAACCTTCACTCTTCTTAAGCTCTGTCCCAAATCTCCAGGATGCCATTAGGGATGCCAACCTCCAGACAGGACCTGGGGATCCAGAGAATTACAGCTCATCCCCTGGAGAAATTGGATGCTTTGGAGGCTGGTCTCTGGCATTGTACCCCACTGAGGTCCCTGTCCTCCCCAGGCTCCACCCTCCAAATCTCCAGGAGTTTCCCAACCGGAATCTGGCAACCCTATTGGCAATCCTACATGAGTGGGTGGCCAGAGTGGTGGGGAGGGGGGCAGGAAAGAAGAGTGCAGGGAGGGTGTTCCCCCTCCTCCAAGAGTTAATCTCAGGACCCTATATGGGGGAAGAGTGTGGGAGACCAGACCAAAGATGGAGTAGAGAATGAACTGGGGGGTGGGTGGGATCCCAACCATGAGTCCCTGCTTATTCATGGCAATTCTCAGAAATGTTGCATACTGGTTTTAATTACAGAGCGGAAGTCATCAGCATGATACTGCAAACACAGAAAGGGTGCTTGTAATAAATTTAAACCCTTGTTTAAGCCAGAAATAGGTAATAAATTTAAACCCGTGTTGAAATTATCATCTGTAGTAGTGGCACAAAAGGAAGTTTGCATCAGGCCTTTTGGATATGTGGGTGTTTCTCAGAATAAGCAATGAAAGCGAACCTTTCAAACATTCCTCTAACCACGTGCATTGCACAGGATGCCGTGGTAACTGTTGGGCCGCAAGTCTCTAGTTGTACCACAAACAGTGCCAGGTGAGGATAGGATCCAGCTGCATAGCATTTAAACTACTTAATGCAATAGCTGCATCCCACACTAGAGTCCTTCATATCTGGATGACCTCAACTTCATCAGTGCAATATACATGCAATGCAACGCTTCTGGAGATTTTAAAATCAAAGCCTGCTATTTTCTTCTTTGCATCTGATGCATTAGGGATAGGAAGATTTAAAGTATTTTTGCTCGATGCCGTGAATGAGCTACGCTTGGAAAACAGCAACCAAAGGTGGTAGAAACAAATATCTAGAAAGTACATCATAACCACTCGAAAGACCACCTAGCAGTAGCTGTAACCACATGGGGAGGAGCGGAGGCCATCTGTCATCTCCAGCCAAGTAATAAGCCCATTCTGCCTGCTCTTTCTTTTGTTTTAGTGGTGCTGATTGTGGTAATGCTGAACCTACCCTGCGACTGGAGGTTACAGTCAAAGCTGCTGTGGTAAATTGTTATGCACCTCCTACCTAACTGTGAGTCATCTGCTTCTTCCCATGCACACAAGCAGTCCTTGACAATAAAATTATGGTCTATGCCCTAACTAACCAAAGCCAAGTGTCTGCAATCATTAAGGTCAGGCAGGGTTCTTGATTACATCTGTTGCATCTTCTTTAAACATACACAGAACGCTGACATGTGACATTCTGGAAAATTAGCCCTTCAAAATTAATGTGACTGAGATGACTGATTTTTTTTAAAAAATAGAGTGATTCAAAGCTGATGCTGCTGAAAGAGCACAAAGGAATGCTGAAAACTGCACGGGCAGCTGCTCTGTGGCACAGTGGAGGAACGGTCATGGTTCAGGAAGGCTAGCTGCCGCGGCACTGTCAGGTGACTGCTGATTGGACAGCAGCTGTGCCCCCTTTCTCTGACAGTGTGACCCTAAGGAGAGTGGCACCCTTCTAAATCCATGGACAAAAGGTGTAGCTCTGTTCAGGATTACACTTTGAATCCTAGCTCATTAAGGCACAGGAAGTGAGACTGGATAGAGAATTGCTATATGCTGGGATGAATTTGGGTAAGATTTGGATATTCTGGGGGAATAAATTAATGTAGAAATGTTTGGAACTCTGATCTTACGTTTGCTATGATCTCAGACTATGGTGTTTTTTGCAAGTCACCTATCTATATTTGTATAGTGTTCTGTTTCTAGTACGGATCAGCCACATGCCTCAAGGGAATTCAAAACATGGCATGAAGACCATAGCCCAGCATCAGGTATGCAGAGGCATGTTGCCTCTGAACATGGGGATTCCAATGTGCTGATATGAGGGGCTTTCATGGGAAAAGCTGGGAGCATTGAGGGGATGTGGATGGGTCAGAGAAACAAGAAAAGTGATTGGACTGGTTTGGGAGTCTGATGAGTTTCATAGCATTTCAATTTTTGGAGGCATTAGCCCCCTGGATGATATCCCTGCTGTTCTGTAATCAAGCTTTGCAAGTATTCGGACACTGTAGTTGATGGAGCAAACTGCATAACAGTATTGACTAGGAAAAGACAGTACTTGTTCCTTTGTTGAGTATAGCCAATCAGGGAATTTTATGCGGCTTAATTTGTCCTACCTCAGAAAGTTAGATTGTTTAGGTGATCGGTATAAAAATTAGCCCAGGAAATTTAAAATTTTCAAATCCTAGTTCTTAACTTTAAAGATCTATTTTTCCTTTTGTTTATATGTGCACAGTAAATTTTTGAAATGTTATCCATAGAATATTTGATTTTACTGTTCTGTCAGATCATTTGGACATAACAATACATACATTGATATCTGAAGAAACAGCATATGAGGCAGAGGACCAAGGGCTGGATCCCACCGAGGGTTAGTGCAGACTGAAGGGGGCGGGCAATTTTTGCCAATCCCCCCTTCTCATGACAGACCTCTGATTCACCCTTCATTCTGTTCTCGGGCTTTCCCTGTCCCTCAGAAGCAGTAATGGGGGGGTGGGGCATTTTTGGCTCCATGAGGAAGCGGAAGTGAGAAAGTCACACTTTGCTGACATACTTTCTGCTGATGCTTCTGATAGGACCCAATCCCATGCTTGCAGTTTCATTTGCCTCAGTACCAAAGATAGGGAGATGAACACTGATCAACGGCTTGGCTCTTAAGCATTATGTATTGCTAAGTGAAAACAGTAAACAAAGCTCTAGTAAAGGTAAAGGATTTCCCTTGCTCGAAAGCCAGTCGAATCCAACTCTAGGGGGTGGTGCTCATCTCCATTTCCAAGTCAAAGAGCCAGCGCTGTCCAAAGACTTCTCTGCGGTCATATGGCTAGCATGATTAAATACTGAGGTGCATGGAACGCTGTTACCTTCCCACCAAAGCAGTACCTATTTATCTGCTTGCAATTTCTTGCTTTCGAACTGCTAGGTTGGCAGAAGCTGGGACCAGAGATGGGAGCTCACTCCATCATGTGGCATTCGGGTCCCGAACTGCCAAGCTACTGACGTTCCGGTCTGCAGCTAAGCATCTTAACCACTGAGCCACTGTGGCCCTAGCTGTGGGCATATCCCACCTCTGATCCTTCTTTAGGCAACTGTGTGTCCTGTTTGACATCAGTTGTCTTCAGGTTAATTTGACATGAACAGAAATGTTATATAAAGTTAGCAAGTCTGGGTAGAACTGAACCTTTATATACATCAGTGCTGTCAAGTAGCAGCTGCCTTATGGTGAGCCCAGCAAGGGGCTTTCAAGGCAAGTGAGAAGCAGAAGTGGTTTTCCATCACCTTCTTCTGCAGAGTCTTCCTTGGTGGTCCCCGATCCAAGTACTAATCCTGCTTAGCTTCCGAGATCTGACAAGATTGGGCTATATCACGCTGACTTCCCTCCCAACTAGACCTTTACCTCCTCATTTTGTTGGGGGTAAAAATGATTTGTTTAAAGATATACAGGATCAGGTAATAACGGTGTACATTCTAGTATAATATCACTGCAAAAGTGACCTTAATAGTCATTTCACTGCTGGCACAATTAGTATGTTTTTATTTTGCAAACAAACTCTGATTGCTAGATAACCTGGACTTATTTCATATAAAGTGAAAATCGTATTTTCCTTTGTGTGGGCTGCTTCCCAGCTATGAGTCATATGAATGGAACTAAGCCCACAATTAGTGCCTATAATGAGCTTTTTAACTTTGTACTTGTAGCAGTCAGCTCTGCCACTCATACCACTGGGGAATAGATTAAGATGGGTAGCCCTGTTTGTCTGTAGCAGTAGAAAAGAATAAGAGTCCAGCAGCACCTTAAAGACTAACAAAATTTGTGGTAGGAGATGAGTTTTCACAAGCCACTGCTTTCTGAAGAAGTGAGCAGTGACTCATGAAAGCTCATCCCCTACCACAAATTTTGTTAAGTCTTTAAGGTGCTGCTGGACTCATTCTTTTCTACCACTGGGGAATATAAATTGTACTTTTATTTGCTATTTATTTATGTTCCTTAATTCAGAAGACTATAGGACTAGGTTCCTTAATTCCGAAGACACTCCAGCTCATCTCCTCTTCTGTAATTTCAAATTACAGACAAATTTCAAATAGAAATAAGTGGCCTTCTCTGTAGTGATTGGATTTGATGTACACATGGTATTATTTTTCTCCTCAGGTTCAATAGGAGAAACTTATCTGCACCCAGACATCAGTTTTGTACAGAGAAACCATGAGCAAAGAGTCTTCTTGAGCTGTTTCCGCAAGGTTCACTTTTGACAGTGAGCACAGGAAGCCCTGTTTAGTGAATGACAAGGCAGAAAGAGGAACCTCCCCAGCCATAAAGACCTAATCGGCCAGGAACACGCAGACTTGCTGCGGAAAGCTAGGGATGTGAAAAGGAAAACTGAGATGCTAGCTGGACAGGAGAGGACTGTACAAAAAGATGTTCATTATAAGAGCAGCTAGATGTATGACACAATGGATGTGGTGGTGAGAGAATTGTGTGAGACATGAAACCTGACATTAATTTTGTTATGAAGACCTGGAGTGCCAGAATTCTGCTAACCATCACAGTGATCATGGTGTTAGTTGGTAAGTGTACCTTTTACCTGGAGTTTACATGATGTCCTTTTCTTGTAATCTCTGTGGCTTTCTATATTATCTGTGTTGAAGGATGTACTCTGTTGCGAAGGATCCTGAGAAGAAACAGCATTGGCCTGACGTTCATCATCTGCTTGTCGCATTTGGGCCCATGGTGGTATATGTATGTAGTAAACCTCAAATTTTGTAAGAGTTGGGACGTTGCCTGTCTCTAAACTTTTCTCACAGAAAAGTTCTGTTTTAGTGGTTATACATGTAGAACAGAAGTTAGAACTCCCAGTTCAGGCACTGGGTTGTTATTATTATTATTGTGTTGGTAGAAGATCTGATAGCCCTTTATAAATGCTACTTTGCTATATGACACATGAGCTAATCTTTTTAATGTCATTAAAATTAGTGTTTATAACAAACACTACCCCTAGCAGAGCTGCATTGTTCCTCCTGTCCTTCATTTTATCCTCACAACAACCCTGTGAGGTAGGTCCGGCAGAGTGTGTCACCCACAGCAACCTTCTGAGGCAGGTTTGGGATCTGAGTATTAGAGACACATGACAGGTTGCTTAAAAGCTCTCTTATTACATGTTGCTTGTCATGAAGATAACCTAGTTCAATGTGTTCCATTTTCCTTCATCTTTGGCACTACAACTTGTATCGTCATTCTGGAACTTTGGGCCAGTTTTCAAACAAGTACTGTTATTTTCCGACTTATGCCTGCCACAAGCAGAGACCCTTAGCTTCCACTACAAATAGCATGGGGTGGTGCTGGTTTGTCTCACCTGGGCCAGGATTTTCCCATGCCTTCCAATTTGGGCCCTGGAACTCCTGCAGTCACCCTGAAGCTGGTGGCCAATTTTGAGTCTCCCAGCTTTAATCTTTGATGAGTTCCCCCTGCCAGCATGGTGTAGTGGTTAAAATGTAGGATTAGGATCTGGGAAACCCAGGTTCAAATCCCCACTCTTTCCAGTGGAAGCTTGTTGGGTAAGCTTGGGCCAGCCACACACTCTCAGCCTATCCTACCTCACAGGGTTGTTGTGAGGATAAAACAGAAAAGGTGAGAATGGTGTAGCCACTTTGGTTTCTCATTGGGGAGAAAGGTGAGGTAGAAGTAAAATCAATAAAATAAATAATTAAATAACAGATGGACAGACTAGCTGATTATTTTATTACTATAGAGTCACGGTAACAGCAAACCAAGTGATTTGTTTTGTTATGATATTTCATTTGGATCCTGGTCACACGGGGGACCCAGGTGGAATCTTTGTCCAGGGGCCCATGGTGGCTGTCAGCAGCCCTGCTTCTCCCACCCAAAAGATTTTCTGTGTGTGTGATTCTTTTTTGTCTGTGTGTGTGGGGTGAAATATTTTGCTGAGATACCTTGGAATTTGGCTTGGAGCGGTGAATACATCCCAGATACATTTATTATTCATTATTTGGTTATTTATAGTCTGCCTATTAGTGTAAGTTTTTTTTAACAAAATTGTCATAGGACATGAAGGTCTGGTTCTCCTTTCATGAGTAATAAGCACATCTAATAATTCCTGTCAATGTGATGTGATGTTAAAGATACTGTAAACTGTACAGTTTCTAGAAGAGAAATGACTGTGGAAAAAGCTTTGGGGTTGGGATCTTCTGCTGAACACAGTAGGTCTCATTAATCACGAGGCACATGAATTTGTGTCTGACTTGTCAGATCACCTTTTTTAATTTAAAAAATAGAAAAGCTTCCAAAATATGAGATACACACTAAATAAAATGAGAGAAAATGAGACCAATTTTATGGGTGTTATATCATTATTCTTTTTAGGGTCATTCCCAGCAAGAGGGTCCATTCAAAACAATTCTGTACAGCATCTTGTCAGCAATTCAGCTAGATCAGTAACGGTGACCAAGCCTGCAACTCAGCCGGCGGAAGGTAATGTTCGCTACCTTCTCAAATTTGTTAATACTGTAGCACAGATGAAAACACTATTTTACATCCATGTAGTTTCTTGTGTTTTATAATATAAAATGGTTTGATCAGCAGGTGAAATAAAGCCCGTGACTAATATAAATGAACTGGAATTTTAAAAATTCCAATGTCTAGTCTATGGATATGAATGTCACATCACGGCTTGTATAATAGATTCAGATAAATAAATCCAAAAGTGGATTTCCCCTTTGTAGTTTCAGAGTTAATCAGTTGAATTCCAGTTTTAGCATACTGTCTCTTTTACACCCCAGCCCTTAAGCCATTAGATCCTTTTTCCTTTGTGGGATCTGTTAAAAAAGGAGTTATGACAAAGTATATGTCAGAACGGCGGCAGCCTGTTATGGTGACAAATACAGTGGGAAAGTACATTTTTGTGAGTCAGTTTGGCTGTTAGCCAGGAATGTTTGAGGATCCAGAGCTAGGAGTTTGGCACGAATTCCTGCTCTAGCCAAATTACAGCTTTAACACCCTCTGATGGTATTTTTCTTTCTGTATCTTCCTGACAGAAAAATCCAATATATCTGCAGTGGTTGGTTCGTCTATTACATTGAGATACCCTTGGCAAAAGCAAAGCACCTTGCTAACAGTATGGAATGTGAAACTGATAAATGGAACAAATTGTCATTTATCCTACATGAGTAGCAAAAATCTATCTGATACAAACTGCACTGAGAACATTAACTGGTTTTCTAGACCCGATCAAGAATATGCTCTTCTTATAAAGCCAGTGCAGATTTTCAATGAAGGATTCTATAAGTGCTCCAGTTCCATCGATAAGGGCACTTTCATCCATGAGTATGCTCTAACCGTATTAGGTAAGCAACCCCTCATGTTTTTTGTTTTCTGTAAATTGTCATCTAAGACTTTCATAAATGCTGAATAATGCACTTTCAATGCATTTTTGTGATCATTTGCAAGTGGGTTTTGCTCTTTCACACAGTAAAATCCAGTTGCAAAAAGTGCATTGAAAGTGGATTGAAAGTGCATTATTCAGTATGTGTGAAATGTTTCTTCTCTTCCTTCTCTTCCATATGAACAATGAGAGAGAGAAAGATCTTTAGGGAGAGAGGCCCAACACCCATTGCTTTATGTATGCATTTGCTTCCTAATAGGAAGTATAAAGGTGAAAGGGCTTGGAAGAACAAAAGTCAGCATACAGGACAAGAATTCTAACCAGTAGTATAAAATGTGGAGGAGTCCATGGGTCAGGAAAAATGGTTTGAGTGGGGAGAGGGGACACAGTGTTTTCAATAGGAATCAATATTATGGAGTAAAGCTGAAGAGAATTTGACTGAAGAAATTCTTAGTATTAGCCTCAGAAGAATTTAATGATAATTGTTCTTCAAATCTTATCTGGTTGAATGATGAAATAAATCCAGGACAGAAAAGGGATAAGCACAGCTCAGTGAGAAGTATGGAAGAATGTGAAAGGCTGGTGAGGAAAGAAAGAAACAGTTGGGATCGATTGTGGATAAATATATCAGAGCAGACAGTGAGAGAAGAAAGGCAGGGAAGAAAGAATACTTCTCGGTATGCAGTAAAAGAAACACTTTCCCTAGACTCATGATGAAGCACATTAGAGAGCAGAGAAAGCTCAGTTAGGTCACCAAAATGTTCTTGCTATATACTTTCAATATTCACAGTATATCTGGTAGCATCCCCCTTTAAGAAGCATGCAACTGGAAGAATTTCCTACCCCCCCCTGAAAAAAAGTCATGCCCACTAGAACTGCATATTGTTGTGGGGTTTTATGAACTTTCTTGGAATTGCTTTCAAAGAGTGACCCCCAAAGAGAATTGTTCAGTGGTTCTATTAACTGGCACCACAAGAAGGTACCTTCTGTGGATGAAAGCTTTCCCCCCAGATGATGACTTTTTTTTTTACAACATTTAAGTGTCTAGAGAGTCCTTGCAAAGGGGAGCAGGGGCACTCAGGGTATTACTAGGATTGGGACCTGCCCTATACTCTTCCATTTACAGGCATTCCTTTCCTCTTATCAAACAAGGCTTGTAGAAACCACAGTGCAGCTAGAAGTTATTGTTTGGAGTGGCACAGACAGCCCCTCTACTTTCTGAATGAATATGTTTAAACACTTAATCTAGTGAGTTTTGTAGTTTGAGGGACAGTGGATGATTCAGTGCTTGAAACTACACGCTCTGCATTTTTCAAAATGCTGGCAGGGATGGAAATGTGTTTGCTATGGAAATGGCTTTACTCATCAGCCAAGCGGCACTTCTGTTCAAAACCTTTTCCATTCCCTCAATAAAAGTTATAAACAGAACATGACGGTATCCCTTTTATCTTTACCCAGCTATGCTTTCCTAGAGCAGATCTCATCCTACTACACTTGGTAAACTGAGCTGACTCTTTCTGCCATTTTACTTCAGTGCCTCCTCAGGTGCTCCTGACCTATGGCTCCAATGGAACTGCTGTGTGTGTGGCGGCTGCAGGAAAACCAGCGGCACAGGTCTCCTGGGGCCTGAAACGGGATTTTGGCATTGTGAATAAAATGTTGGCTGATGGCACAGAGACCATCATAATAAGCACATATAATGTCACAAGTGCTGAAGAGAGTAACTTAACTTGCCACATTTCCCATCCAGCCTGGAGTAACTCTCTTGTCTTGAGTCTCAAATCAGGTAACATTATGGATCTTACCTCTATGTCCAGTTATAATTCACCTTTGTTGGAATTCTCTTTTGAGAGTTCTCAGAACAGCCTTCAGTTTGTACATGCCGTATTGTCAGCTGAAGTCCTTCTTTCTTTTCTTTTGATCTTGATCATTTCCTTCATTTCCTGCTGCTTCATCTTCTTCCTCATCATATCCCCCTTACTTGTTTGCCTTTAGTTTTGGTTCTTTGTTCATGTTTCTTCCTTCTTTATGTATTTGTTTTATATCAGTGCTCACCATTTTTAAATAGCAACCCCTAAGTTTTAGAATATATGCGTGCTGCAAATCCAGACTTTCTACTTGTCCACATTACAATTTATCTTTCACTGTCATGTTATTTTGTTTCTCAGTTGTTTCTCAGATGGTCTGATTCTAATTGTTTTAGTTATGCTACATCATTATCTTCATGGTCTTGGTCACTGACTGCATTCTTTGGTAATTGGTGATTTCTATTTATTTATGTTTGCAGGGAGGGTGGGGTATAAATTGAATAAAATAAATAAATAAATAAAAATTAAATTTATGTTGTGAGCTTCCTTAGCAACTTATGTGTGCAAGAAGTAGATAAATATTCTGAACAAATGAATATACTGTTTCATTCTACAGGTAATGTGTTCTGGGGTTCTTGAGTTGTAGGCTAGCCATTTTATTTTTGGCCTATATTTCTGAACAATGAGGAAATCTCCTTGACTGATATAAGTATTTGAACACACATAAAACTGCCTTATACGGAATCAGGTCATTGGTCCTTTGAGGTCAGTATCATCTACTCAGACTGGCAGCATCTCACTAAGGTCTCAGGTGACGGTCTTTCACATCACCTACTACCTGGTCCTTTAAACTAGAGATGCCAGAAATTGAAACTGGTAGATGTTCTATGACTGAGCCACAGCTCCTCCACTATTTCCTCACTGGTGCTCTGCTATAATGTTTTCTTTTGCCAGAATGATTCCTTTTAGAATGACACCCAATTCAGTATATGGGAGTCTGATTCAGTATAGGGGAGTTTCTCACTGTATAAGAAAAACATTATGCTGGGGGGAAGGCCTTGATAGTGGCTAAATGATAGTGCTTGACATGGTATCTAAGGATACTGGACACAGGTAGCTCATTCATGCGTGCTTTAGATATACGTGTCACAGCTACTTCTTGTAGATGCTGTGAAGTGAGTCAGGCAATGAAGAATGGTGATTTGTTTATGTTCTGACTCTCAGCTGGTTGTGTGTTAGAATCTAAAGATCTTAGAGGACATCTCATCCAGTGCCCTGCTCAATGCAGAAAATCCATGCTACTAGAGTATCCCAATAGATGGCTGTTTAGCCTCTGCTTGAACATGTCCAATGAGGGGGAGCACTTACCCATAGGTCATTGGTCCCATTGTTGAGCTCCTCTTACTAGGTTTGATCCTGCCAGGCAATAGCAGAGCACAAGTTTTACTTAATGCCAAGGCCGGTGTCAATATATTCATATTCTATCTCTGATGTTGTCACAAAAATCAAGACTTTGGCCCAGGACAGACTGGCAATTTGCCCCGGTATCGAGTCGCGGCAAAAAAAACCCGGAGTAAATGATACCGGGTTTTCCCGTCCACACAGCGGGGGCCTCTGCCGGAAGATACTGGACGGAGGCGCGCAGGAGCGTTCAGACTGCCGCGCCGGAGACGCCCTATATTCGCTGTTTCCCCATTATTTCGGCTGTGGGCGTATGTGCGCATAAGCGCATTTTGGCGATTTTTTTTTTTGCCCTGCAACGCCGGCACCGCATTGGGCAGAGGAACGGAGCGCAGCCAATCACACCGCTGCTGCCTCATGCCCAACGCGGGTTGCTCCCGGCTTTTCGGCTGCGCGTTCAGACTCCCCGGAAGCGGAGAAACGCACGACAAACGCAGGCTTTCAAGATTTGCGTCGGCTTTTATCAGGTGTTTTTTTAATCCGGCAGTGAAGCGCGAGAACACCGGTAGGCTACGGGTGGGGGACGCCAGGCAGATGTGCCTGTGTGAACATTCCATTTAATCCGATATTGAGTCGTTGTCAGCCCGAGTCCCATCCCGCGGCAAATTGCCAGTCTGTCCTCGGCCAAAGTCTGTTTGATATGATTTGATCAAAGGCGGTCATTATCAGGAGGGACATGGCTGAAATACTCTTTGACCTATGTGTTGTGCAAGTGAAAACATGAGATGGGATATGGTCAAACTGAGTTAGCTCATGGACTATTTGCAATTCCTTTCTTATAGTTACATTTGTGCAAGAGCTTTTGCATGAGCAGCAGGGTTACCAACTCTGGGTTGAGAAATTCCTGGAGATTTGGGGGTAGAGCCTGGGGAGGGCAGGGTTTGGGGAGTGGAAGGTAATCAGCAAGGAATAATACCATAGAAGCTACCCTCCAAAGCAGGGGAAATTATCTCTGTCATCTGGAGATCAGTTGTAATTTTGGAAGATATCTAGGTCCCACCTGGAGTTTAGCAGCCCTAGTGAGCAGAATGTTCCATGGGTTCAGCCTACTGTTATGAAGCTTCTTGTAATGTTCAGCTGAAATCTGTCCTCCTGTAACTTAAACTGCATTGATTTAACGGGTTTAATTCATTAACTGAATAATTAATCCATTGGGTCTGGGGATACAATTTCCATATTACCAGACCCTCAATATTAGCATTATTTGTAGACTACTGAAGGAATAACACTGCATTCCATACATATCAGGTAACTTACAATTGAATAAGAAGAAGCTACCAGGAAGTACGCAAGAAGATAAAACTATCTTTTATATGTTCCCCTTCATCAGTCTGGGAACCTGGAATATTTCCTGCATCATTAAATCTCCACAGCTAAAGGGCATAAATTAAAACCTCATGAGTCTTCTGGACAACCTGGTGATAAATAATAATAATAGTAATAGTAATAACAATGATGATGATAATAATAATAATAATAATTATTATTATTAAGGATTAGCACTGAGACCAATTTAGCACCATCAGCTCCAGTTGCCCGCAGCAGCTATAACAGTTAGAAGGAAAGTCAGTGCAGTTTCAAACCTGCCCCCTCCATAACTGATCATTTTGGGGGGAAATAGAAAGAAAAGCCATTTGTAACTTCCTCTTTCATTGTATTTGGCTCAGAGATGAGGGGCTTGCACAGTAGCACAGCTTTCCAGCTCAACTGTACCAATTTACTGGTGGCAAATTCTAGTCTGCAACTTTATCTGTTGTTGACTGAGTTGTTGAATAAACCTATTTGATCTCTGCTAATTAATATTTCTGGTACTTTGCAAATTTTCAGGTAGAAATGATGAAAAATTGAAGGACTCTAAAATGCCACTTCTGTATTCCATCCTCGGTGTTCTCCTGGGAATTATTCTGATTTCGCTTTTCATCTACCTCAGCAAACTCCTCTATGGAAAGTATGACAAAGACCTTACATAAGTCGGTCGTTGTTCAGCTGCTTCGATGACCATCATTTTTAAGCAGAGAACGAGCAGTGTGTATTGGTGCTGTTCTGCCTCTGGCTTTGGGGGAAAGGTCCCTATCCTAGGAGGGAGTATGTGGGCCCCTCATTGTGCCATTCAAGGGGAAAATAGAAGAGCAGCACCAACACTGGGGGTGGGGTAAAGAACTTTGCCCTGGGGATGAATTGTCTCTTCATATTTCCATTGGAACTGGGTAATTTGACCTTATGTGTTGTTGTATCATAGCAGTGAGTAATATACTCAAGCTGGGAAATCAAAAGGGATGCTTAGTTATTTGATATGAGAACACACTAGATTGATCCAAACTGATTTGGGGTGGCATCTGACTGGAGAGATGCAATCTGATTTTATTCTCCTTTTCCATCAGGCAAAGGGAAGCTGATACAGCTAAAAGCCCAGAAACAATTTCAAGACCCAGCATCCAGGTGAGATAAATGAATAAGGAATGTACTCAGCAGATTTTTTTACCACTGCGCATATGCACAGTGTCCTAGCCAATATTATCATGACGTGCAAGTGTTGCTTACTATTACTGCCTAGTAGCTGTGCTAGTTTAGCATAGCATTGCTGGGTTAAGAGAAATAATAATTTGTGATACAATTTAAAGGATGGGGATTCATTGTCAATGACTCTTTGTTATCTCTTGAAAAATATCACATGAGATTAGAAACTTGGGGATACCTTTGTGACTATCTGGTTTCTTTTCCAAATGCTATCAGTGTTTGATATGTAATATTTTACAAAACCAGGTTCTATCTTAGGCTGCATTTGGATATCACAAACAAACTCTGGTTTAGGGAGTTTTCAACAAATCTCAGTTTGTTGTGATGTCTGACACCAGGTACATCAACAAATTGGAGTTTGTTTTTGCCCCAAAACTAGGAATCTAAATCCTGAGCTGTGGGCAAGAAACAAAGTCCAATTTCTTGTGACGTTGGAATGCCTGAATTCAGGCATCACAACAAATTGTAAGTAATCAGAGATTTTCTGAACAGCCAAGTGTTAAGTCTTTGATCCATGCGCAACACACAACCATGAGACTAAACCAGGGCCAGGCTTGATTCCATTGGGTTAATCTGGGAGACCTAGGTTCAAATCTCTGCTTTGCAATGGAAGCTTACTGGGTGACTTTGGGCCAGTCACATACTCTCAAGCCTAACCTACCTCACAGGGTTGTTGTGAGGGTAAAATGGAGTAAGCAAGAATGTTGTAAACCATTTGGGGTCATGTTGGGGAGGTGTAAATGAAGTAATTAAATTAACTGGACAATGTTTATGGTGTCTGAATATCCTATTAAAAAGTAATCAATGGTTTATGGTAATAATTTTTAAATCTTTTTGTTTCACTCTGCAAAAAAGACCACATACATAAAGTTCACCTTTCATGTTCTTTTTAACAGAGGTGAGTAAAAACATTATCCCAGATTTATATAATGTAACAAAAGAAACAAACGAGTTTTAGAAACTTCCTTCCCTTTGTAGAAACACTTTAGAACTCTATTTGGAAGGTGGAACATGAGCCATATTTCCTTCTCAAGAGATGTGTTTTTCTTGTAGGAGAATGAAATGGAACCCTATGCCACCTTTGTGCAAAAAGAAAATGTGATCTACGATACAACGTTTGATGCTGCAATGGGCAAACACTTCCCACCAGGGCTTTCACTTTCCACATAAGTCTCCATCTGATTCTAACTTTTTGTGCAAAGGAGAGAGAGAGAAAAATACAGCATAATGGGAAGAGGAAAGACAGCTGTTGTCTTTTTTTAAATGACCTTATCAAAGACCATGGGCGAATGTTTCTGAATTCTTGTCATGTGCTCAATGTCCTATTGGCCCTTTCTGCACTGACAGCTTGCTCTGGAGAATCTGAGGAATCAAGCCTTAAAGATTGACTTCACAGTCGCACTCATTCCCTCTGCACTGTTCTTCCCCCTAGTTTTTATTTATTTGTGTATTCTGTATGCATCCCACATTTACAAGCAAAACTGGCTGCTTTGTCTAAGATGAAGAGAAAGGCAAACATCTTTAAAATTGCAGACCCAACCCCTCCATCCATGATTCTTCGAAAAGAAAGGGAAGGGAGTGGCAAATCCAGGCCCACATATGCAAGACTGACACTTTTGGGAGCAGGGAATCCCCTAGCCATTTGTATTTCCTGGTTCCTTCTTATGCTCTCTCTGGCTTTTTAAAAGTTTGCCTGAACAGGAGGACATGTCCTCTTTTGTCTTTGGAGAAGAAGGGAAAGAAAACAGAGCAGGGACAAAGTGTGAACCTAAAGAGAGAGAGGTAGAAACAGGGGAGGGCAGTGGGAAGCACTTTAATACCCACAGAAACAATTCTACTTTAGAAAGGATTGGCAATTCAAAAGTGGATGAGAACAAAGAATCACAGCAAAAGGAGTTGCGGTAATTGTGGGGCAACAGTGCGCTGGAAGCGGTCTGAATGCAAATTGTCTGCCTTTTGTTGCTGCTGGCTAGTTGGAAGCATCATTTACCCCAGATAACTTCCCCTCCCTGCCAGTTTTCTCCCAGTGCCAAAAGAACCACAGGGTCAAATAGTTCTGCAGGTGTTTCTTTTCAAGCTCTGTGAATTCTTCCAAGAAATTTGTCTGTGCTTAGATTGTAGTTCTTCTTTTTCTCACACTGACCTGATATATGGCCAGCATTTTTTCCAGTTTTGGCATTTAACTTTCAAAAGCTGTTTTGAGAGCCATGGGACAAGGAACTTCTAAATTCCTGCCATTATACAACTGCCAAATCCAAGCAGAGCACTCATCTAAAAAATGAAGCCCTATGAAAGCACTATGGAAAATGGGGAGGTCTTTCAAAACTCAAGTCATTCCACAAGGGGACAATTTCAAGAAATGAAAAAACTTAGGTATTTGCCACACCACAGTACTGTCAGACTTCCAAGGATCTGTGCCATGGGAAGCACAGATCAATTTGGATGCAAGTACTGGACCCAGATGTAATATAAATTCCTGGGTCACGTTCTGAAGAATGATGGCTTCTTTGTGAAGTTTTTATGTGTTGTGTATGTCAGCAGAGCCAATAAAGGCAGCCAATATGGAATACTGGATGCAATGTCAGATTTGGACTGGCAAGATCAATGGTCAACTTACTGCTCACTGTTCATTGGAGCTGCTTCCACACTAGCACATTTTTGCATCGCTTTGTCATCTTTTCTTTTTTCTTTTTGCCATCATTTGCAACTGGAAAAAAACTATGGTTCCACATGGTACTTAATATAGTGCTGTATTCTCTATAAGAAAAATAGAAGGTAAAGATGGAGGAAATGCTGAAAAGGGAATGCTGAAAAGGGAAAACTGAAGATGTGGGAGGGAACAGAGGAAGGTGAGTGGGTACAGTGGCTTCTGAGTAGAGACAGATAAAAATAAAATACTTTGGCAGATGGGAGAAAAGGGAAAGAAGATGCTGCATGCTCTGTTAACACTGAGGAAAAGTGATAGGGAGAAAGGGAATGAGAACCCCCCTTGAGACCTCATGGACCCCCCTTGTTTAAATGAACAGTAGCCCTGAGACACTCTTCTGTCACTTTGACAGTCCACACTGGACTGTAATTGTGTTTTAAGTTTTAAAAGTCACCATAAATCAGGTCGGCAAAAGATAGGACAAGAGAGAAAACACTGGATACAATTGGCTGCCAGTTATGTTTTCTATTAAAAATGGTTAGGTGACCTTTTGTCAGTCATTTTCGCTAAGCTTCTGTGGGGAAAAATGCTAAATGCTGAGGCAAGATATGCTCCTCTGAAGTGTTTGGAGGAAGAGCGAGAGAGACATTTATATTTGTTCAGGAAATTTTTATGCCACTTCTCCATAGTACTGCTCTGAAAATGAAGATAATAATAAATAGTAGCAGAGAATCTAAAATAATGCAATTAAGAAGCATGATAGCATATTTGAGGCGGGGGGGACATGCAAAAGGACAAATGCAGGCTGTGACTTAGATTTTTAAAAATTGCTTAAAAGTAGAGACATGTAGATATGCCCCAAATGTTATAGTCATTTCTAATGACCTTACAGTTGTTGAGAGCCACTAGATGGCATTTCAATCTCACAGCTGGTTACATTGTGTGAGAAAAATATTTTTCCACAGTTTCCTTGACAGACCTTGAACTTCTAACCTTCAGTGGTCGACCAAGTTATTTTGTTGCCTGAGATGGTGGCAATAGCCCCACTCCCATGACTTTACCACACCACTGCTGCCACCCCTCCCACATCATATACCTAGGGGAGCTAAGCCGCCTTACTTTTTTGCCTCTCCTGCTTTCTTTAAAAATAGTCTGGGAAGTTGTGTGTCCCCTGTAAGACCTCCTGAACACTGGCAAGATTCCTCCTTCTTTCCAGAGCTTGGCCAATATCTTGGCTGCCATGGCAGCAGGAAACCAGAAAACTTTGGCCAAGATCTCTCTTGAAGGGTGACTTAATCTTGTGAGAGGTTGGAAACTGACATGTGCAGTTTGCCACGCTGCTTTCACTGCATTGCTGGGAAGAACAAGGAGGTAGAGAGCATTATGACTACCAGTCTAGCTCCCAGTCAGGAGAGGCAGTAGGGTAGGCAGGCAGGACAAGAAGATACCAAAAAACTGCTCCTCCTCAAGTCACCTCATTTTAGAATTAGTCATGTCTTCCATCTTTATATCTGAACAATAGCTCAAGAGTGTGGATTTAAAGGTTCTCACAATCTCTCTCCCTCTCCCTCTCCCCCACCCCCGCATATACACACACATGCAGGGGAGATTTTTCTACAAACTTGGAGGAATCTTCAGATTTGCAGGAAAATCAAAATTTGGCAGTTTCAACTACCACCCCAAAACAGAAAATACTGACCATGATCTCACAAAGTCCTGTGAGATAAATTGGCACTGCGAGGTCACCTAGCAACTGAGGCACTGTAACCTGGGCCTAGGTAGCCCACCCAGACTTCAGATCTGGGAGAAAGCAGCAGCAGTGTGGAAGGAAAGAAAGTGGTGAATGAGAAAAGGAGAGAGGGAACCTGGTGAGTGGGGGTCTGGGAAATGGCTGAGGAGAGCACATGGAAAATGGGATGGGGAATAGGAAGAGGAGAAAGGGCTTGAAAGAGAGAGAAACCAGGGGGCAATGTATATGTGTGGGGGTGACATTTCTCTCCCCAGAAAGTGTTGCAGGTCCCCAGTTTCCATTTTTGGAATGTGTCGTACACAGTGTGATGTGTGACCATCATTTAATGCTGTGAAGCAGGTGAAAAAAATACTACAAGGGAAACAGATATGCTGAGTAGGTTTTCTGAAGTAACACAGGATGTCTGTGGCAGAGACAGGACTCATAGACATAAACCTGTGAAGCGAACTTGAGAAGATGTTAGCTATGACTTTCTTGGCATATTTCCCTCAAACAGAAAAATTAGTGGCTGCATGCCAACTGGTAGGGCAGTGCAATGGGGCCACCCACAGACAGGGTAGGGGTTTCTACGCTCTGCCAAACTCCTCAAATATGCAGGAAAATATAACTTTTTTAAAAAAAAGACAAAAAGCCCCCTCCTGGTTTAGTAAACTGAGGACATACAGAAGACAGAATTTGCTGCCATGAGATGTCTTACCATCTTTTTTTCCATGGACTCCCATGTGACGTATTTAGGTTCCCATCCAGGCACTGATCAGCCCCAACTCTGTTTAGCTTTTCATCGTGTGCCTTTTTTTTAGGCCATGCAGTGGTCCAGAAGGATGATTCAGCTGAGAGCCATTTAATACTAAGTAAGCAAGTGATGAGAAATCATGCTTGTTTGTATTGGCCCATAGACATGTGGCTTGACTTTCCCCCGCATTATACAAGTTTGCCATTTTCTGGCTCCTTTCCTATATACCTAAGGATCAGATTGTCTGGCTGGTATTTATGGTGAGGGCCAGTTCTTATGCAGTCACTTTCAAAGGGAAAAAAAAGTTCAACAGATACCTATTTCAGAATGTGATTTTCTGAACACATTGAATTTCATAACCATATGAGAATACCAGATGCCTCCTTAAATTCCTACCGTGTGTTTCATTCTGAAGAATCTCTCCTGCTGTTCTGCTATTGTGGCATTACTTCATTCACCACTGCAAGACAGCCACGTTTGTGGCTGCACACAGCCATTGTTTCAATTGGTAAGTAAGTATTTTACAGCAGGAACTAAGGAAGAGTTATTCCAGACTGGAGTAACAGAAAGAAATTCACTTGGGCAAAATGCCCTCCTTGCAGTTTGTATGCAGAATTTTTAATGGACCAAAGGAATGATGTTGTCTTCTCCTGAGAACTGTCCTCTTGTTGGATCCATGCCACTGTACTCTGCTGACTCAGAGGGAAGGCAATATATGTGTCTGTTAGAAATCTGGACTGTGGCTTTCTGAAGTTTTTAAAGGCCTTTCATCTAAATTTTGACTTGGTTTCAGATTTACTTAGCAAATATTACGGTGCCTGGGTGTGAAGAACCACACTGACTCAGTAATTAAAAATAAAACAGTATTTTGGACCAAATAAGAATGTTCAATGGAAATGTCTCATAAGACATAGGCCCTTTATGCATGCAGGGCTTACTGCAGAGAATCTGAGCAGCCAAGCCTTTAAGCTTGATGTTAGATTCTGTGCCTGCCGTACTTGCCATTCTTTCCCTCCCGCGTATTTATTCTACAGCCCAGAATAAATACACCAGGTTCTGCTCTGCCTCCTCCTGCCACCCCATTTCAATGGAAAGGACAACCCAGCCAGGCTTGCTGTGCACGTGGGTAGCTGATGGCTCCCAGCAGGCGTAGGTCAGTGCTGCCTCTCCCTGCTGCTGGGTTGAAACTGAGTGGTGGGAAAGGACAGCCCAGCTGGACTCACTGTGCATGCGGGGAGCCAGTGGATCCCAGCAGGCACAGCTCAACATGGCCTTCTTGTGCCACCCAGTTCAAAATGTGCAGCCTTGGCAGGAAGTCAGGGGGCCTGGCCCTGAAATGCCCCACTGTAGCCTGGATGGGGGGGGGGTGAATCTGTATGCTCTTGACTTACCTTTGGCTTGGAAGCAAAGCAAGGGAAAAACTGCCGCAAAACCACTCTCACAAAACCCAGAGAAACAGCAAACAGAAAGCAAGCTGAAGGAAGGAAATGAAATGCAGAACGAAAAAGAAAACCTGACTGACATGCATGAGGAAAGTGAGGTGAAACACCCATGCATGAAGGGCTATAGGTAAAGGTAAAGGTTCCCTTGCTTGAAAGCCAGTCAAATCCGACTCTAGGGTTGCGGTGCTCATCTCTGTTTCAAAGCTGAAGAGCCAGCACTGTCCAAAGACATTTCCGTGGTCATGTGGCCGGCATGACTAAACACCAAGGCGCACGGGAGCGCTGTTACCTTCCCACCGAAGTGGTACCTATTTATCTACTTGCAATTTCTTGCTTTCGAACTGCTAGGTTGACAGGAGCTGGAACTAGAGACGGGAGCTCACTCCGCCATGCGGCACCCGGGTCTCGAACTGCTGAACTACTGACCTTCCACAGCCTGCAGTTCAGCGTCTTAACCACTTGATCCACCGCAGCTCCTATAAAGGGCTATAGGCCTCTGCAGAATTAGGATGATATTCAGGACTAATACTGGAAGGCTATCTTTTGCAGGCTTAGTGATGGAAAGCCTGGGAAGATAGCTGTAATTCACAGTGCCATCTTCCAGGGAGCATGTCTCAGCGAATAGGACTCTGAGTAGTCCTGCTTAGGTTTGTGCTCTGGGTGATTCTGCAGTAGTCATTTAGTCTAAAATTGCCCTTATTGTTCATTTAGTTTTAACAGGCAATCCAGATGGCATCACAGGTAACCCACTGGATCCTAGCATTTACTATGTTATTTTCCTATTTTTTCCACACCCAACACAGCTGTAGCACCGAGCTGTCCCACATGGACAGCTAAACACTAGTGAAGTTTCTGAGAATGACTGTGCTTTCAAGTCTTCCTCCCTTCCTCATCCTTGGAATTTAATTCATACTTCCAGTTTCTGTTCTCTCAGCATTTATTAATCAATTCTAAATTATCAAGCCTTGTTGAAGGGAGGCGCACCATTTCTCCCTGGCTGTTCCCTTTCACTGGGACTCTTTACCTTCTTGAAACTCCCTTGTCTTCTGCCATTACTGAGCTCAGATGTCTGTCAAAGCCTCTCCTCTTAACATGACATACTCTGTGGACCTCCCTCTTCTCCCTTCTCTTCTTCTCACCTTTCCTTATGAGACCAAATTCACAGTTGTGCTACTGAAAGCACTTTTCAGTCCCATTCCTGCAGGTCATTTACATATGTAAAAAATACAAAGGCAGTTTTAAATATACCACATTTCTAATGTGCAGAAAGCACAAAGTCTGTTTTGAATGCATATAATGGAGATTTTTCAGTCCACTGAAGTCTATGCAGGAATGTAAATTTATAATAGCATTTCAACTTTTTGGGGCTTTGCATTGCACATGTGATTTAGAAATTTGGATATAGAGGCTTCAGTAGCTTTTCAGGCAATTTTATTTGTTTATTAGAATTTTTATCCCACCCTTCCCTGCACACAGGGCTCAGGGCCACTCACAACAGTTAAAAACACAGTTAAAACAATAGAAACATTCTACAGTTCTACAGTTTTTCAAAATTAAGTACACCAAGATGACCCATAAACCTAGGAGCATGCTTCTATGAGTCTATAAAGTGGCCAAGATTAAGAAAGCAGTTGCTGAACATACCAGGTCAAGGGGTGGAGCAGGGGAGGCCAGAATAATGAGACACCCATCGCCTCAACCAAAGCCCGGCAGAAGATCTCCATTTTACAGGCCCTGCAGAACTGAAGCAGATCCCAAAGGGCCCTGATCTCACTTGGGAGAGTGTTCCACCAGGCCAGAGCTGAAAAGGCTCTGGCTCTGGTTGAGGCTAAATAGATGTTCTTAGGGCCTGAGATCACCAGCAGATGTTGTTCTGATGAGCGTAATGCTCTTTGAGGGACATAGTGGGAGAGGCAGTCCTGTAGATATGTAGGTCCCAAACCACTCAGGGCTTTGAAGGTTAATACCTTCAATTTATAGAACAGAGGACTGTTCCATCTGTTCATGTGAGGTGTTACCCTGTGCGTTCACTTTCTGGGTTAGACATGAAAAAGCTCATTTCTCTTTAAATATTTGCAAATAGGAAAGGAGAAGCTCAATGGAAGGCAGAGTCTGCTTGTGTGGAAGTCCCACGTTCAGGTGCTTCTTCACAAGTAACTCCTGGACTTCTATTTGTGTGCATATGAGTTATGAACAGGCAAGGAACATAATAAAAACTTTGTGGGACAAAAATTGGCAGTGTTGGAAACACTAATCCCTCTTTCTCCTGGTAATAAATGGGATAATAAACATGTGCCGTAAGGCCAACCAATGTGTTAATACTACCTAAGCAGATAGTGTATTTAAAAAAATGAAAAGTTTTTTGTGGGGGGCAATCAAGAAAAGAAGGAAAGGGATCTGACAGACAATGTGTGCAAAACAGTTGACATCATACACTATTGTAAACTCCATAAAATCAAACCTTCCTTTATCTTGTCATTAGACATAGAGAAAGCTTTCGATACCCTGGAATTCAGCTACCTTACAAATCTGCTAGACAGAATGAGTTTTAGCACAATCTTCCAAAGAGCTATTCAAAAAATCTATTCATTGCCAGCTGCTTCACTACACATCAATGGTCTTCAGTCACCAGAATTTCCATTATTTAGGAGTACAAGACAAGGATGCCCTCTCTCCCCATTGGTCTTTGCCCTTGCTGTTGAACCACTGGCACAACCAATTCAACACAATCCACAAATATCGGGTATTCATATTGGCCAAACACATGTCATAATAAGTCTTTTCACAGATGACATGACAGTTTATGTTACACATCCTTCTACCACTCTTCATGCACTACAAAAAATGTTAGAGGAATTTGGCACCTTAGCAGGATTAAAGATTAATCAGCAAAAACTGGTTCTATACCCCATCAACATTCCTCCAGAGACTTAGGCCTCAATCAAAATCCAACTATACATTTCAATGGACTAAGCACTACTGGTCTTGCCTTGGTGTAAAGATTCCCCTTAACTTATCAGACTTGGTTAAATTAAATCACATGGATGCTAACAAATCTATTTTAAATCTTCTCATTCATTGGATGACAAAGCTATTAACATGGCCTGAAAGAGTAAACTCTGTAAAATCATTTATACTTCCAAAATTTCTTTTCTGCTTTAGAGCTCTTCCTGTGTATCTTCCTGCTGCCCTAATATGAGGCTGGCAAAGAAGCCTAAACAGCTTTATATGGACTTTTAAGAAACCAAGAGTTGGGTTTCAGACCATGTGTTGTCCAGCTAAGAATGGCGGTCTGGCAATTCCCGATCTACAGACATATTATGAGGCAGTAAACCTAGGTAACTTAACCAAGCAATACAATTCTTCCTTTCAAGCAGACTGAAAAATAATTGAAGAAGACTATCTAACCTCTCATTCTTTTCAGCATTCGTTATGGACACCTCATAATTGCAGATTCTCAAATAATATTATATACTCCTTTCTGTAACCAATCTTTCAAACATGGGACAAATCTAAAGACAAAAGGGCTCCTGCAACATCTCCTTTGGCTACCTTTCTAGGGCAGTCAAGGTTTCCACAAGGATTGTCACTGCATGCTTACCCTCTCTGGTCTTCTGCTAATCTAACTCATTTTATAGCTATCTCTTCTAATGGATGACTTAGAGAGAGAGCAACTTTGAAACAATCATGTGATTCTGATTTACCCTGGTTTGAATATCTTCAAATTTCCCATTTGTTTCACTCTCCTACTTTATGGAAAAGTTTTAATAGACCTCTTACAAGTTGCTTAAAAGGCCTAATTTCAATGCTTTATAAAGCTTTATTACTGGATACAAAACTGTTTTGCTCTGCTGCAGAAGCAGAGTAAAAAGACACCAGGGAAAGTCCAGTAGCAAACGGGTTGCTATGGGCCACTGATGGACTTTTCCTTGTCTGATCGCTCCAGCATGCTCTCATGGTGTCAAGATGGTCTGATCAGGCCATCCTGACTCCGTGCTGTTGTCCCCCTCCTTCTCAGTATGTGCATCATCGCACACTCCATAGGGAGCTCTCAGTGCTGAGATGTGATTTGTTGGTTCCCCATTTAAGCACATCGGGAATAAACGGCAACCCCCCCAAACTCACCCACGGTTGCGTCTGATCACGCAGTGGCGTGTTGCCCTCGCAACTTCAAAGGGCTGTGTGATCTTGCAACTGTGGGTCAAATTCCTCCAGAGGAAGCCTTGCTTCCCCCCGCATTATCTCGTGCGTGTGACCACCACCTTAGATTCTGTTTATGTTTATTATGTTAAAATGTTATGTTATAGTTGGATATATGCTGTTTATCCTAAAAATAATAAAAACTATTTTTTTAAAAATAAGTCAGCTACCTGATTGTGACTGGTGATTAGGATGTGAGCTGTATTGGTGGGTACTGAAGCATCCCTAAGGGACCTGGGCATAAAGATATTTGGAAGCCATTGTGTGTGTGGTGGGGACAACTTGGGGATGATTCAGAGCAGAAAAGCATTAGCCAAGGAGTTTGGCACTCTCTTACCCTGTTACAACTCCAGTAAAAATTTTCCCCTCTTGAAGATGCTTCAGTTCATTGAAAGCAGCAGCCAGAACTTAGTTACATGAGTTCATGTGTAACAGGTAGTTAGGTCTTAACTCTGCCCATTAAGATAATTTTAGGTAGGACTGCTGTGGAATAAAAGCTCTTAGAGAGCATCAAAGACAAAAAAGAAGACCATCTGCAGTCCCCCCCCTCATTCTGCCTTTCAACATGCAAGTAGATGCTATTAGCTCACTCATTCCATTAGTGTTGCAAATCTGAAGCCACCTGGAGTCTGTCGTGTGCTTCCTTAATTGCCTTTAATGGTTGCAGATTGTATTCCTTGAGCTCTGGCAAAGGATGAAAAGAAATGAACAGGGGAAAGCAGCAAATGCCAAACTTTTCCGTGATGCCAAGCTGCCTCTCACGCCTGCTATAGATTTCCATCGCAAACATGCTTGCTTAGGCAATCTGTCCACTCTGTGAAAATCATAGCAAGCCCTTCTGCAAGACTGAATTTAATATTTGGACATTGTAGCTGTTCCAATAAAAAGTGACCTCATGCACGCACGCATGCACACATTCTTTTTCTCTGAAGTTCTTGAGGCCGTTATTTGGCCCTCTGTCGTCGTCCCCCTTACATGATAGCAAAGGACTGGAGTTCTGGGGAATGGTGTTATTGAAATGTTTCAATATTTTACTTTCATCTGTTGTGTGGATGGGGCAGGATTGTGCATATACTATATGCCATATAGTATGGGACACTTCTAGTCAGGTTCATGCCAGTTCTTTTATCTGATTGAAAGGAAACTGACTAGGTTGGCAAAGAATTAAATTCTGAATATGATTTATACAAAAGACTCATCAGAGGTCGGTCACATCTCCAAGATGGAATTTAGATCTCTGTGCCCTTTTGGCAGTGGTGGAAAGTGCTGTTAACTTGCAGCTGTAGAGTTTTCAAGGCAAGGAACATTCAGAGGTGGGTTGTCATTGCCTGCCTCTAGGTAGTAGCCCTGGACCTTCTAGGTGGTCTTTCATCTAAATACTAACTAGGCCGATATTAGTTTCCAAGATATGGCAAAACCCAGCTAGCCTGGGCCATCTTAAAAATTTTGTTTCAGCATCTGAACTCTGAAAGCAGGAAAGCAAGGTCTTTTCAAATCCAGTATCACCTCTTGTTCTTGAAATCCTTTCCATTGTTTTTCCAAGACAAAAATCAGTGGTGGACATGTGGATGAGCATCACCATCCAGCACCCAATGACCTTCAGACATTTCTCTGTAGTGTTTCAAATTCCAGCTCCATGCAAAGCGCTCTGCTCACAGGCACATTTGTCACTTCATATTTAATGGTTACCCTGCCCCAGAACTAACCTTTGTTGTTTCCTGAATCCTCAGACTTTCCCTACCTAGAATCACAGGGCTTTTTGTTTCTGTTTCTTAATGAATGCTAAGCTTGCATATTTATACCCACAGGCCCCAGTACATTTGATGCAGTGTGCCAAGTAAGGTGTAAGGCTTTGAGATGAGATGCTAACATAACTGAAGATTACTGTGAGACCAACAGTAAAGCCCATTGTGAAAGCAATACAGTGAGCTCTAGAAAGATGTGATGTGTAACAAATGCATAGGCTGGAAGCAGGTAAAGTACATAGTAGCAGTGTGTAATAGAAAGGTACAAATGTGGAATTGAAGTCTCACATACCTGGTCAACAATGCCTCCTCTGGAGGGAGCTGCTTAAAGCCAATGCATTTGTTACCCATCACATCTTTCTGGAGCTCAGTGTATTGCTTTTACAATGGGCTTTACTGCTAGTTATAGATAAGGAGAGATATTATATGTTTTAAAATAGAAAAGATCAGAAGGCTGTCTGTCAAATGACCTTTCAGACCCCACGCAATGAGACACAATGACAGCAGAGGACGGGCTGAGAAGCTCTTTGCAGAGGAGTGTGTGAATTTGGCCACCTCAGCGAGGAAAGGTATTGATTTACAAAAGGGTGTGAGCAGCTGTAGAGGCAATTTATCCTGCCCTGGCCTGGTCCATTCAGGATGCAGTGAGGAGGAGGAGAGTCAGACTGCACCCCCAAGCTTGTAAACACAACTGCTGAGAGAAAAGGCCCTTCCTCTCAGCACAAACAGAGTGATTTTCTCCACCACGGCAACTGACCCAGAGCCTTCCCGCCTGGCCCAGAGGCCACAGGCCAGGGCCCAGCACCAACCCCTCCCATTCGAGCCCATCCCCAGCAGCAGCGGTGTGCAGCTGGGAGGGAGTGGTGGCTGTGCTTCTTCCGCTGAGGGAAGGCTGGGTGAGAGTGAGGAAATCTGTCTCAGCCCTGCAACCCGAGCAAGCGGCTGCTGCCGCCACCTCCTGACTCGGCCTTACCTGCTGAGTGAGGAAGTCTGTGAGGAAGGGGACCAAGGCGGCTTCCTCATCTTAGGCTTGGTGAGAAAGAGCTGTGGGCTGGTTCCCTTGGAAGCCCGAGGCCGCTGTCAGCCACCTGCTGCCCTCCCTCATGGATGGGTAATCATCACCCAGGACCAGTGGGCTATTAATTCAGTGGCGCCCTGGAAGGCCGACCATTCCCCATTCGCAGTGGTGCGAAGCTGGGAAGGAGTGGCAGCTGCGGCTCTGGCTTTTCCACTGACGGAAGGCCAGGTGAGTGAGCGAGTCCTTGTTGGCCCCATGGCCTGAGCAACCCGCCACTGCCAGCGCTTCCTGGCCCAGCCTCACCTGTTGAGTGAGGAAGTCTATGAGGAAGGGGCCTGAGCCAGCTTCCTCCTCTCGGGCTTGGTGGGAAAGAGTTGCGGGCTGGTCCCCTTGGAACCCTGAGGCCACTCTCAGCCACCTGCTGCCCTCACTCAGGGATGGCCCAGGACCGGCGGGCTATTAACCCAGTGGTGCTCAGGAAGGCCAACTGTTCCCCTTCGATCCCATCCCCAGCAGCGGTGGCAGTGGCAACACAAAAGTGGGGAAGGAGTGGCAGCCACACCTCTGGCTCTTCCACTGAGGGAAGGCCGAATGAGTGAGCGAGCGAGTCCTTCTCAGCCCCATGACCCAAGCAACCCGCCACTGCCAGTGCCTCCTGGCCCAGCTTCACCTGCTGAGTGAGGAAGTCTGTGAAGAAGGGGACAAAGCCGGCTTCCTCCTCTTGGGCTTGGTGGGAAAGAGCTGTGGGCTGATTCCCTTGGAGTCTCGAGGCAGCTCTTGTCTGCCTGCTGCCCTCCCTCAGGCCCTGCCATGGATGGCCTCAGTCTCCTCACAGTCCACCTGCTGGAGCATCCAGCCCATCCGTCACCTCCCACCACACTGAGGCCAGGACATTGGGTGCCGCTTCTGTGGGCAGGACTAACCCAACGCAGCCAGCAGCTAGGGACACCCTTTGAGTGACAGATCAGGGAGCCAACTGATTTGGGAGTGTATGGAATGTTGCCACTCAAAAACAGAACTATATATAAGGAAAAATTGTAGCTGAAAATAATAATCTTTTTTAAAAATAACATTGTTTTTAAAAATATATAGGTTCTGCTATGGAAAGCAAGAGAATAGCAGTGGCTGGGAAGGACTGTGATCCAGACAAATACTTACAATTACTTACAATTTTACCAGCCAAATCAGAGGAGATGTAGGTAGTTCCATGACTGGAGATCCAGGCATTTTTTAAAAAATAATTATTAGGCATTCCAGTCCAGACTATGGTCCAATCCAGCCTCTCCCCACAGTTGCCCAAGCCCTGGGGAGTTGCTGCTGTTTGCCCCATTGAGTGACTGTTTGCCCTAGTGAAGTAAACAGCTGTAGGGAACATGGTAGAGCAGGGGAAGCTTAGGAATCCAGATTACTAATGGTGGATAATGGCGGTGGTGCAGACAGTGAGCTTTCCTTGTGAGGATGTTAATGGCTAATGGCAAAAACAGCATTTGGTCTGGATGTACGCTATATCAGGAGAGTAAATAGTTATGTCAGTATGTCTGAGAACAGACTCTTCAGTCAACATCAGTATGAACCTTTATCCTAGAACTCTGTTTCTTCTTGCTAACACTTACCATGAGATCACATTTAAGATTAGGCCCAGTGTGTTATGTAAAAGATTTGGTTTTTTAAAGAAACCATCCACCCATTATCCCTGCCTAAGCACCACTGGGCAAGTGTCTTCCCATTCTTCTTTGACTACAAGCTGTCAGTAATTTTCTCTATAATTTGTCATCTTTTCTTTGTCTTTCTTCATGACTTTGTGGCCCCAAAACTCCATTAGTCATTCTACCTGCAAATCACGCCTGTTTGAGTTGAGCCAGCCTTCTCAAAGAACCCAGTTAAATGCAGTTCTCTCCCCAAACCTGGAAGCTTAATGAGAAAAGCTTAGCAATATAAGGATTTGAAACGGAAGGTGCAAGGTGCTAGGAGCTGCTTCCATATCTGATACATGGAGGTTCATTTAAGTTCTTTCCTCTGGCTTTGAAATCTAAACCATCTCTCATAAGTAGCATTTTCCTCCAACCTTTTCTATTTATTTTCCTACCACTTTCCCACAACTCTGCTACTTTATCCAAAACTGTTCACAGTGAATTTCTCATGTATCTCTTGTTCTCCCTCACAGAATGGCCTTAAAGCACTTTTACAACAAGCAAGGGATGTCTTTACTTGCTGTTTACAAAAGGTTAGTGGGAGCTCACAATCTTCCAGTTTCATATGAAAAAGATTGTTTTAAATCTGTTGGTTTGTGATCCATTGGAAAGGTCTTCCCATACACAACTGTGTGCATGCTTTTAACATCAGTCTTGCAGCCTTCATCGAGAACAAATGCTTTTTAAAAAAATTGCATCTGTTTTCAGTTTATCTGGCACTAGACGCTCTCTTATACAATACTATGTTAATTCTTTTGTTTGGGAGTCAGTGGGGGATAGTATTTATTTATTGAAATATTTATATCTAGCCTTTCTCTGGGAAATCAGCATGGTAAGTATCTTGTCAAATGGCAGAAAAACAATAAAATGAGAAACATCAGTACTAGGACCTGGGGAACTAGGTTCCAATCCCCACTCTGTCCATGGAAGCTCTTCAGGTGACTCTGTGGGCCTGTTATGATCTCTCAGCCTAACCTACCTCTCGAGTTTGTTGCAATTGTCAGGATGAAGTAGAGGAGAGGAGAGAAATGCATAAAAAGGCAATGTAATAAACTGATGAAGTATCTATTGCTTTGTTTGGGAAGAGTCAGGGAATGGGCTTGAGGCGGACAATCCCTGAGATTGCCTGAAAGCTTCTAAATACTTATAAATGCATGAATAGGGGCATTTTTCATTTCTCCATAATTTCCTGTCTTGACGAGTATCAAGGTCTAGTGATCTAGTAAATATAAAGATTTGTAGGCTATAGATTTAGTCCAAGGATGAAGAAGGAAAAGATT
The DNA here is from genome assembly GCA_029375565.1 of Gekko gecko. Taxonomy (NCBI): domain Eukaryota; kingdom Metazoa; phylum Chordata; class Lepidosauria; order Squamata; family Gekkonidae; genus Gekko; species Gekko gecko. The sequence goes on from JAPDNY010000004.1 coordinate 48,165,321, forward strand.
AAAATACAGCTGGATAATAACATTTTAGGACTAGGAGTAAAGTCGAGGCACAGATGATAAGAAAGACCTTATAGTATCACATCAATGAACAGCAGATATAACATCTCATACATGGAATTTCTGTCACACATATGTTTGTTATGTGGTCACTTGTAGGAAAATCATTGCTTAAATCTTTAAATAAGGGTAATGCTTGGCAAAGTATTTTCGGCATCAGAAAATAAATAAATAAATAAAAGTAATTTTATCAAATCTTTTCAGTGTTAATGCTGTTTGGACTTCACATCTGACTCAAAGATCAGCAATAACTGACCCAAGGTCAAACCCTAGGGCAGATGAAGTGTTAGAGTGCAGGCGAAATAGGCTTGTACTTCAATTGGTCTATAATGCAAAATATAAAACCTACACTGGCTAGAAAATATACAGCATTTACTCAGATTCAAGACTGTGGTTTTTCACAGGTATGCCATCAAAAATTTCTTTCATTGTGTATAACATTTATAAGGGAGTTGTCTGCCATTCAGGGTCATCTTCCTTTTCAGTAGCTACTGTACCAGATTTCTAATCCCTTCTTAGCAACATTCACATATGGCACAAATAACATCAGAGATGCTTAAAAGAGGTTTGTAGCCTTATGGGCCAACTTCTCCAGGCTTTGCACAGTTTCATTAGCTAAAGAATCTGGGTCATCTAACTGAATGGCTACACAGTTCCAATCTAAACAGGCTCAAGCCTTAATTACCCAAATTCTGCACAGCCCAAGAAAAGTACAATTCACCCAGCAATAGACAAGGCAGTATCCTTCCGCCAATAGCAGTTTATACGCACAACCTCTAAAAAAGAAGGAAAGTGAAATCTGCATTGATCTGTTTATTTTATCTTCTTCTGGGGCCCCTTCTGTGATATTAGCAAAATAAATCAATTTTTAAACGTTAGTATCTGAACTTACAATACAACTGTTCTTTCTCACACTCCTTGGGAAAGTTTCCTATTCTCCCCTCCTCATGATTTGTGAATGAATAAGGCTTCATTATATTGCAATAGAGTAATTTGTTTTAATAGTGCCTGAGTACACACTGAGGTAATACACATCCGATGCCTAATCGTGTTTCTCAGGAAAGGAATTCACAGTTTGAGAAGCAGGTTTATTTTTCTTTAAAGGCCTTGTTTCTGTCAGGAATGAGCCTGTCCAAATGGCGTTGTGAACCTCTGTGCTTATTCAAGGTTATTGCAGGAAAAAGAAAGGTTCTCCTTAGCATTGTTAGAGATCCAGGCAGCCAGTTCTGAAGTGGCTACATGGAGATTGTAGTAGGAAAAAGACAAAATCTAAAAAATGATATCCTCTAGCAGCAAAAGGCTTTTGACTTTCAGCATTGTGACAGGAACGTTACTTAGGTATGGCCTAATTCACCAAATGTATGACACAGAGTACAAACAGAACTAAAACAACAATAACTGGAACTAAGCCAATACCCATATGAGAAGAAGAACTGACTTGCTGAATCAGATTGAAAGTCTGCCTTGTTCAACATCCTCTATCCAAGACTGGGCAGTCAGTGGAGGTATCTTGCAGCATATTCTGAGGGAGTTTTTTTTTTTGTAAATACAATTTATTATTGGATATATTTCATGATCATACAATTTAAACATGCCCATACATATCCATTTTCTTTTACCCCACCCCCCAAACAAGGCTTCCCGCACTGCTCCAACCCCATTAGTATCTCTCTTATTTTTTTACAATTACTCTAAACTTATTTTCTCTCACTAACGGTAACAATTCAAAAGTCTAACTCTCTTTCAATTTCTTCTTAGTAACTATCAAAACAAATCAAACCACGTTTAACATCCCAGTTTTTCAACAAATATTCTTGAAAGTCTTTCCAGTCTTCAAAAAAAGTTTCATCTTCTTCATTATTTAATTTTCTTGTTAATTTGTCCATTTCTGCCATAAACAGCATCTTTTTAATCCATTCCCATGTTTCAGGTACTTTATCTTGCTTCCAATATTGAGCAAACGTCAGTCTGGCTGCTGTAATTAAGTACCATAATAATGTTCTCTTGGTTACATTTATTTCTTCCATTTTAAGACCTAACAGTAACATCTGTGGGTCTTTCTTAAAAGTACATTTCAAATTTTTTTGTATCTCATTGTGGATCTCAGTCCAATAACTTACAGCTTTTTCACATGTCCACCACATATGGTAGAATGACCCTTCATTTTTCTTACATTTCCAACATTTGTTAGACATGCTTTCATTTATAATAGCAATTTTTTTTTGAGTCATATACCATCTATACATCATTTTAAAGCAATTCTCTTTCACATTTACACAAGTTGAAATTTTCATTGACTTTTTCCACAAATATTCCCAAGATGACATAGATATTTCACTGTTAATATTTACTGCCCACTTTATCATTTGCTCTTTTACAGTTTCATCCTCAGTATACCATTTCAATAAAACCTTATACAATTTTGAAATCATTTTTTTTCCCTTTTCAACCCATACAATTTCAATTTCCATATTATTTTCTCTAAAACCATGTTCTCTTTTGTCGGTCTTAAATAAATCATAAATCTGTCTATATTTCAACCAATCATATTCAAACTCAACGTCAGTTCTATCTTTTAATACAAAGTTTTTCCCTTCTAATTTTAAAAGACTTTTATAAGGTAATCAATCTAAACCTTGATTTCTTGAATATGGATTAATCACTTCTGCTGGTACAATCCAAAGTGGTCTTTCTTCCGAGAAGAATTTTCTATATCTCATCCAAGTCTCGAACAGTGATCGTCTTATGAAGTGGTGTTTAAAAAACTTATCCATTTTTACTTTTCCATACCATAAATATGCATGCCATCCAAACTTATTATCATGACCTTCTAATGCCAACAACTTTTTATTTTCAAGGTTGATCCATTGCTCCAACCATGTTAAACAGACGGCATCATAATACAGTTTTAAGTTCGGTAATTGTAATCCTCCTCTTTCCTTTGCATCACACAAAATTTTCATCTTAATCCTTGGCTTTCTTCCTGCCCATACGAACTTCGATAGTTCTTTTTGCCACACATCCAATATTTTCCTTTGCTTCAATATTGGAATAGTCTGAAATAAGAACATCAAACGAGGCAAAACATTCATTTTTACAGTTGCAATCCTTCCCAGTAACGATAGATTCAAGGTATCCCATTTCTTCATATCTTGCTGGATCCTGTGCCAAACCTTTTCATAGTTGTTTTTAAACAGATCAATATTTTTCATAGTCAATTCAATTCCTAGATATTTAGTCTTTGTCACTACTTCACATTGAATTTTCTCTTGAAGTTCAACTCGTCTTTGTTTCGTCATATTTTTACACATCACTTTCGTTTCATTTTTATTAACATAGAATCCTGCAACTGTTCCAAATTCTTCAATTTTTTCCATCAATCGTGGTATATTCTCAATTGGATCTTGAATCATAAACATTACATCATCTGCAAAAGCTCTGTATTTATACGTAAAGCCTTTCACTGTAAGTCCTTCAATATTATTGTCTTTTCTTATCTCTGTCAGTAATATTTCCAATATCCAAATGAACAATAGCGGAGATAACGGGCAGCCCTGTCGTGTTCCCTTTTGAACTTGAAAAAAATCTGTTCTTTCTTTGTTTATGTTCAAAGCTGCTTTTTGTTCAGTATATATTGCTGCAATCATGTTTAAAAAAGACTGTCCCATATCCATTTTTTCAATTACTTGCAACATAAACTCCCAGTTTAAATTGTCAAAAGCTTTTTCAGCGTCTAAAAAGAGGAATCCAACTTCTTTTTCTGGATGTTTGTCATAATATTCTATTGCATCAATCACCACTCTCAAATTGTCTCTAATTTGTCTGTTTGGTAAAAAACCAGCTTGTTCTTCCGCTATAGCATCTTTCAAATATTTTTTCAACCTTTCCGAAATTATTTTTGCAAATAACTTGTAGTCGTTATTTAATAGCGATATTGGTCTATAATTCTTTACATTTGTTAAATCCAAACCTTCTTTAGGTATAAGTGAAATATTTGCTTCTTTCCATGAGTCTGGGGTCCTTTTGGTCATTCTTATCTCATTTGACAGAAGTACTAAAATAGGGGTTAGCTCCTCCTTAAATTTCTTGTAAAATTTTGCTGTAAAGCCATCTGGGCCTGGAGCTTTGCCCAATTTTGCATCTTCAATCGCCCTTATTACCTCTTCCTTTGTTACTACTCCATTTAATTGTTCTTTAATTTGTTGTCCCAGCACTGGTACTTCAATATTCTCCAAGTATTTCTTAATTTTCTGTTGATCAATTCCTTTCTTTTTAAAAAGTTTGGCGTAGAATTTAAAAAAAACTCTTTTTATACCTTTCAAATCCACAACATCTTTTCCGTCTTCGGTAATCTTACTTATGGAATTTCTTTCTTTTCTGTTTTTCAATTGCCACGCTAAGAATTTTCCTGGTTTATTCGCACCCTCAAATGCTTTTTGCTGTAATTTTTTCAAGTTCCAGTATAATTCTCTGTTTAATAAAACATTCATTTGATCCTGTAGGAAGTGAATCTCTTTAATGATTTTTTTCTTCCCTGGTTTTTTCTTTAACTCCTTTTCTTTTTGTCGAATCTTTTCCTGAAGGTCATTTGGTTGTTGCATCTTTTGCTTTTTATCTTTAGAGTTCAGTGAGATAAGCAAGCCTCTCATTACTGCTTTGTATGTATCCCATACGATCTGTATATCAGTACCTTTATTCAAATTCATTTCGAAAAAGTTTTTCGTTTCTTTTTTTAATGTCTCATTAATTAATTTTTGGTCCAATAAGTCCTCATTGATTCTCCAATATATTTGTTTTAATTTTTCTTTTGATGTCCAAAGTAAGGGATTGTGATCTGAGTTATTTTTTGGTAAAATTTCAATTTTATGCGTTTTTAATGCCAACTCATCTGACATCCAAATCATATCAATTCTAGAAAAGGAATTATGTCTGTTAGAATAAAACGTATAGTCCTTTGTCTTAGGATTCCACTTTCTCCAAACATCTTCTAATTTCTCTTGTCTCATCAACTGGAAAAATTTTTTTGGCAGTTTTCCAACCACTTCTCCAATTGCTTTAGACTTTCTGTCTAATGCATTGTTCACTGTGCCATTAAAGTCTCCTGCAAAAGCTATTTGGTCATAGTTTAAACAGTCCAACTCTCTTGTCAAGTCATTGAAAAAAGTCTCTTTTGCTCCATTAGGTGCGTATATGTTTACAAGCAATGTCCTTTTTCTATACATCGTTATTTCCACGCCAACATATCTACCTTCCGTATCTGAGAAGATTTGTTTAGGTTCCAGTTCTTTATTGATATATATCACTGTTCCTTTCTTCTTGTTACTTGCTGATGAATGAAATTCTTCTCCCAATTTTTTATTGATCAGATACTTAATATCTTGTTTTCTGATGTGTGTTTCTTGCAAACAAATTATATTACATTTTTGTTTCTCTAGCCAATGATTCACTAATCTTCTTTTATTTGGTGAATTTAGTCCATTTACATTCCAAGATAAAAATTTGTAATCCATCAGTGATTTAAATTAAATGTCTTTAAAGTCATCAAAATTATTCTCTTTGAATCTGTACAAGTCTCCTTCAGTTTTGATTGTAAATCTCACCGAGTTGTACGAGAATGACAATCCATATGGGATTTCCCATCTAAACCTGATGCTCATTTCTTTCAACCTATCTGTTAATTTCTTGAACTTCTTTCTGTCTTGTAAAATCATTCTCGGAATTTCTCTTAGAATTATTATCTTCTTTCCATCTATTTCCAACGGTTGTGTAAATTGCTTCTTGAAGATGTCTTCTTTCATTTTTGTCGTCACAAATTGAACAATCACATCTCTAGGCAATTTCTTTCTTTTGGCATAAGCTGAGTTTACTCTGTAAATTAAGTCAAAGTCTGCTTCCAAATCTCCTTGATCCTCCCCTATGTAAGCTGTCGACGTGCTAATTACTAAGGCCCGTATATCTTGATCTTCCTCTTCTTCAATTCCTCTCAGCCTCAAATGATTCTGTGTAGCCCTATATTCCATCATGGACTCCAATCTTGTATTTTCTTGGAGAGTTCTTTTGACTTTCTGTTCCATTTCTTCTGATTTTGTCACCAGACTTTGAACCTCTTTTTTAACTTCTTCCGTATCTTTTTTAATCCCTGCCACTTCTGTTAGTACCAGTTCTTTCAATTCTGCCATATTTTTTTGTTGTACTTGGACTTGCACTTGTTCTATTTGCTCCAATTGTATTTGCATCTGTTGTTGTAACTGTGATTCTATTTGCTTTCCCAAATTCTGCACCACCTCTGTCATCCTTTTCTCCATCGCCTCCATGGCAGCCTGCCATTCTTTTTTTTCCTTTGCAGTCATTCTTGGGCTTGGTGATGAGGCGGCCCTTGGTCTTGACCTCAAATCCGTCTTGGAGGCAAATTCAGAACTAAACAATCTTTATATTATCAATCTTACAGTCAATTCGCCACCTTTATAACTTTTTCCGGTACTTTTTCGGCTTAGAAATAACGTTTTAAAATTTAGTCCTCCTCAAAATGGCGGGTGCAATTTCTCTATGATTTTTTGGCTAGAGTAGGCTCTTTTAAGACTTCCTGTATAGCTGTCCGTCACGATAATCCAACTTCCGGTGTAACACTTTAAAACGTCCAACTACTTCCGGTAAAACAACTTGAAAAACATCCACTCTAGCCTATTTCCGGTACCATAGAGTCACAGACAGTTTCGTTTTTACTGCGCAAAGTTTAGACTTAACTGACCACAGGAATGCAAAACAAAATCACTTTTTTGCCGTTTTCTCCGAAGGAAAGCTTTCTTTTACTTTTAAATCAAACGGATTAGTTCTTTAGAGCTTTGTACGCTTATCCGTACGTTTAATTTTTCGTTCTTCCTCAAACCGGTAAGCGAATGTTCATTTGTTACCTTACTTGTAGTCTCGGGGTTTCGCAGTGCTTCTTCTGTAACCAATGTTAACCTTGATGTTAAAGAGGCCGGTAGATGACGGATTTATGCTGAATTCTCAGCCCGGCTGGTATCTGTAGTGCTGATTTGCAACTGCCCTCTTCGCGGAAGGAGATCAAGGTGTAAACAAGCCTCCTCCGAGGCTTATCCACACCGATCTCAACTCCCTCTCAGGCTTGGCTGCTTGCTTGCCACTTCCCCGCATGGGGAGTGCTGCGTTGGGCCAGATAAAGCCCAAACTGTCGCCAGATACCGCCGTCCACTCTGCCCAAATTGCAAAGTGCGTCAATTCGCCATTTTAACTCCAGCCGGAAGCCCCATATTCTGAGGGAGTTGATATGAATGTGTGTTTTTGGCTGTACGTGGACTGCTCACTTCTATTTGCTGCTGTGTCGTCTTGCCTTGTTGAGAGAATCCATCAGAATAGATTCCATACCTGTGCACAGGAAACAGGCATGGGGTTCTAAGGACAATAGATATAGCCGGGTTGTGTCTTTGAGTTTGCTGATTGTTCATGAAGAGGTGTTAGACTAAAGCATTTCAAACCAGTCCTTGTACTGTCATTGAGATGTGCACCAGTCCAAAAATGGTTAGAAACAACAACTGTTTTCATAGTTCTATAATTTCCCTCCCTGCAAAGAAGCAAGCTAAGGGGATAACGGGATGAGATAAGGTGAAAGTGGACAGAGGGAGCTTTTTCTCCCTTTCCCATACTAAAATTTGGGGGCACCCAATTAGATCACAGAGTTGGAAGGGACCTTCCAGGGTCATTTAGTCCAACCCCCTGCACAATGCAAGACATTCACAAATACCTCCCCCCACAGCCCCAGTGACCACTGTTCCATGCCCAGAAGATAACAAAAACCCTCCAGGATCTGATAATCAGTATGTTCTGGCCAGACAAAAGGAAATACTTTGAATAGCTGAACTGTGGAGTTCACTGCCAGTGCATGTACAGATGGACACAAGCACAAATGCCTTTTCAAAAGGGGCTAGAAAGATTCATGGAGGATAGGTCCATCCACGGCCATAAGCTGTGGTAAATAAAGGGCAGCAAACTGCTAGGAGGCAACCTCAAGGGAAAGCCTTGGCCTTTTGTCTTCAAAGTGCTTGACCACTGTGTGAATCAGGATGCTGGACTTGATGGACCCCTGGTCTGATCCAACCCAGCTTTTCTCATGTTCTTATATTCAGATCCTCTTTCAGATCTGGGGCCTTGGTGCAGGGGGACCTGTGTGGTTTCATCAACTGATATTGACCACCACCAGGATATTATTAGCAATGGAGGGGGGGACAGGAAGGGAAATGGCTGCCACGTGGGTAGAAACAGGAAAACCTGGCCTTTCCCACTCACAGCAGGCATCCAGGCTTTGCTGTGATCTTTCATGAAGCTTTAGGGCAAACCAGGTAAGACCGAAGAAAAGCCAGGAACAACTTTTCACCATGAGGAAAAGGGGAAAAACCTGCTTCCCAACCACATTGAACAATCTGTATAGACTAGGTCAGGCATACTAGCTTCCTTTCCTTCTCACTTTGTGGTGCCATCTGGAGAGGAGAAACCCACCAGGGTGTGTGCAACTTTCCAAGCATGCTGGCAGCAGGGCCACTCCATTGGGGGCAAGGGCAGTTCCCTCAAGCAGCCCAACAGCAGCCACAGCAGATATTACTGCTCAGTACATGACCTAGATAACAGGCTGTGGTGGGGCTGAAGGATTCCAGCAGTGAGTAAGACATACAGACTTTCCCCTTCCTCTTTAATCACTCAGAATGTTTCCCATCCATTATTTCAGTAACCCTTTCAACCCAGTTAACAAATGGCCAAGGCTGATAATAATGGCTTATCTAAGGCTGCAATCCTATGTACATTATTTGGGAGTATGTTCCATTGAATCTGGGACAAACCAGATGTACTCTGTCAGTTCTCTGTTTGAAGCTCCCAGTTATTTTTTAAAGTTAATTCTTAGGGGTTCAGGGTCCTGATTTATATTGGGACTAGGCTTGTCATTTGCTCCAGGCAGCAAGCCATACCTTGCAGCCACCTAGGGATACCAGGCTCCAGGTGGGACCTGGGGATCCCCTGGAATTACAGCTCATCTCCAGACTACAGAGACCAGTTCCCTTGGAGTAAATGGATGCTTTGGAGGGTGGAATCTATGACATGGTACACCACTGAGTCCCTGTCTTCCCCAGGCTCCATCCCCAAATCTCCAGGAATTTCCCAGCCTGGGTCTGGCAACACTACCCCTCATTCCCCACTGGTGGCCAGAGGGGACCTGGAAACCATACCCCCACACTCAGTCCCCTGCTCTCAATAATTTGAGGAGTGGGAGAAAAATGGGCATAGAGAGGAATGGTGATGGTGATACACTAGTCACTACAGTGTTTACCATGTAGAAGAGGGGAAATTCCTAGATCATCACCTGGAAGTGATGTCACATCCTCCTGAGACTCCACCCTCCCAAGTGCCATTTGCCAGTGCAGGACTGGAAACCCTACCCTACTTGTTGTTTTCCTGACCTGAAGGTACCCTTGGAAGATTTCTCCCCATGGGGCTAAATGTGCACATTCCCACAAAGTTAGCCCAGTGGGGCAAATAGTGTTTTTCTGGGGTCTTAGGGGGTTTGGGAGAGGGTGTGGAGAGGAATGCCTAACCCACCTCTGAGTCCTAATCCGTCTGAGTCCTAATCCAAATATGTACCTGAGAAATAACTTTAGCACAGAACACCAAGTACATGTCCAGTTTGACCCCGGTCACTGAGTCAAGCAAGCAATCTCTCCGTTTCAATGAGCATTTATGGCAGCTTTGCTGATTCACCAGACACCAGGGGTTTCCACTTTCACAGGTGGTTTGCCATTGCCTCGACTTCCTTGGTGGATCTCCCATCCAAATACTAACTGGGGCCAATCCTGTTTAGTTTCCAAGATCTGATGAGATCAGGCCAGGTCAGGGCTTCTCCCACTTTTACTAGCATTCATGTGGCTCTGTACCCAGAAGGCACCAGGTCCTAGGACTAGGACCACTTTGTTTTCCTTCTGCATTCTAAAGGTTGCCTGGATTTTGTAGCTAGTTTCTTTGGTTAAGAACAGCCGTGTCTAATGTGCAGTTCTCATTCTGCTGTAATAATTATTTGTTTCTGCATCTACCACACATGAAAAGGAACTCAATTAGATTTATACTCACCTGTCTTTTCTAGGTACGGCTTTCTAATTATGTAAACAGCTCAGTCAAATCCAGGAAACATATGAACATTTTGAGAAAAACCTGAAGATTATGTGGTGCCCTGTAAAAATGTCTAAATGAAAATCTGGCAAAGGGAAAGAATCCCTCCCTTCCCCTCTCCTCCACAGGAAACATGCCCTGCCTTATGTATCCATGTGAGAAATTTTATGGTCAATTACCTGGTCATGGATATAACAAGGAGCATATAATTTCCACCTTTGGTCACACTGAGCTCTGACACGACCTGGCTACTCTCTCCAAAGATATGGAATTGAGTGAGTACTGCTAAGAAGGAGGGGAGCTAGGGTGTTAGGAAGGAGGAGATGGAAAGAACTTGGACCCACCCACCCCCACAAACTTTGGTGGACATTTAGCAAGGAAGACGATAGCAAGCAATTTTGATTATGTAACTTTGACAAAGTCCTTGTGGGAGGAATGTTTGCTGGGCTGGAGACTGCTAAGTAAAAAGAATATGCATATTATATAAAGTGAAGCAATTAGCATTTTGTTTCTTTTTTGAGGAACACTGTGGCAAAAACAAGATGTTCTGCCAGTGGCAATATCGGTTACTTTTCCCTCAGATGCCCATGAATACGCCGGTTAAAATCAGGGCTCTTTGGCCTTTGAGGCCTTGCCTAATACAATGTTTTCTTTGCTTACAGAGCTTGTAGAATCTTGTCTGTAGCTAAAAAAAAAATTAAAACATGAAAGTGGGATTGGAGGCTGGGTATGGAATTTGGCGTCTGCTGCTGTGAGCTACTTAAAAGGACTCCTTGAACAGCAGCTACTTTTAGGAGAGGTGAGCACTGAAGAGAAGTTCCCCTTTTACGATTCGTTGCTGCTGCATTTCCCACTCAGCCACCTTCTCCCCAGACAACCTTTTCATATCCAGACTAGTATGTAATACGAGGTCATACAGGCAGCTTTGCTAGGAGAGGAACCTTTCCTCCAAGCACAAAGAGCTGTGACCTGCTGAACAGGGCCACTAGGGGGCATGCAATTCGCTCTAGGATTACCAGTTTTAATCTCTGTTTTCAGACATTTATTGGGCAGACCATGAGAAGAGTGGGGATTGTGCCCACTGTGCCCTTTCCTCTGCCTCTACAGATGCATGACACATGACACACAGGGTCAAACATGAGCTGTTCTTCTTGTGCCATTGGGATCCCTGCAAAAAGGCAGACTCTATGCACATATATTGGTACATATGTTTATTTAAAACATTTCTATGCTGCCTTTCCACCCCAAAAGGGTCCCCAAGGCAGGGACTTAAGCTGAATTTCAGAACTGCATCTGATCATACAGAAATTAGAGTGGGGATGGGATGCTGGATATGATCTTGCCGTGCATTCACTGAACATGTGGTTCTCTTCTAGACAGGACTTCTGAGGACAGGGCTTCTATGCAGCACTGGCAGAAAGGTTTTTGGCAGCCCTGGTGAATTCTGATTTTGGCACATGCACTCCCATCCCCCACAATTCAATACAGAGAAAACCCTGGTGGCAGAGAGAGGTTTGTGATTGAGAGAAACAGGAGCTTGATGTCTTGGAGAGGAATAATAAAAGTAATGAGGGGCAAATGCAGGGAACAGCTTCCAAAAACAGGGGGAGTAAGTGGATGGGAATGTGAGCAAGGGAGGAGGGAAGGGAGGCAGAGGTGATTAGGACTTCAGGCAGGGCCAGCCCCAGTTTTTTTTGCACACTAGGCACCCCCCCCATTCTGGGCCCCTCCCCTGTGCACCCACCAATTTTCTGGTGCCCCAGAATCCCATCTTGCCGGAGGGTGACCGTGCAGCTCAGTTGGTTCTCCTATTTTGGCTGTAAAGTTCATCAGAGAAGACACCGGTGCCCCCCATTACACCCCCCACCTTGGGAGATGTTTCCCCCTCCTGCTGCTGCTGGCATTCCCCTGATCTCCCAGGAGGGTCTGAAACTCTTGGCTCCAATTCAATCCCTTTTGAGGAGCACCCAATTTTCCCCGGCCATCTTAGCACTTCAGTGGTGTAAAGATCACCTCAGCCAGGAACCCTGCAGCTTTGCTCCACCCTTGGGGTCCCCTCTAGATACTGGGCTCCAGCCACTGGCTCCAAAGCCCCGGAAGACAACAACAACATATACTGGAGGTGTGTGTGAGAGAGGCTGGCCGCTTGGGGGAGGTCCCGGACCGACAGAGGCATTGACTGGCAGCCTGAAGATGAGGGTGCCGGGGGAGAGGGAGAGCTGGGTGAGGGCAGGAAGAGGGGGGTGGGCACCTGGAGGGCAGGGCAGGAGCCACTTCTCCTTCTCCACCCCTGACAGGCTCCCACATGGAGGCAGCGAAGAAGTGCTAGCCAGAATAGAAGGCGGGGGGCACCATGGGTTTCCTGGCAGAGATGGTGCCATTTCCTGGCAGAAATGGGCAACCTCGTGGCTGCTCCCCATGGTGCTTTCGGCTCCCCAGGCGAGGGAGGGGTGGGGCAGCAGGCCAGTGGGGGTCACTCCAGGCCTCTGCCTAAAAATTCTCTATGACGAGCTGGCCCTGACTTCAGGAGAGAGGTACAAATAGGATCATAGGCAGCAGGAAAGCAAAGGAGGGAAGTTGTCCAAGTTGTTCAGACCCTGCCATTCTGCACCTAGCCAGAGACTGAATGAGAAAGGGATGATGCTATCATTGTGCCAGCACCTGTGGTGCTGCAGTTTTCCCACTGCGGGGGAGTAAGGAGTTGAAGGGAGGGCACATCAGGAGCTGTGACAGAGCCCCTTCTACACCCTGCTGGCAAGAGCTACCTTGGAGTTCCCATGAGATTGGCCCAAGATGGGCAAACAACAAGCCTGCTCGTCTTTTGGGGTCCGAAGTCAATAAGAGCTTCATCCATGCTCTGCTGGATCAGCTGAAGGACTTCTCCTTCCCATCCTATCCTGTGCAATAAGTGGGAGTCGTGGCACATGGCAACTAGAAGTGACCCCACTCCAGGTTCACAAGCACTCCCTTTCCTCCCTCTTTTGTCCATTAATGCCTCCATGGATCTCAGTCATGGAGACACTGCCAAGTACTGATGTGCCCTGCATCAGACAACTCTAATCCAGCCACACTCTTTGACTTGACCTGCTGCATAGGCTATGAACATAAGAAGATAAGAGAAGCCAATGTTGGATCAGGCCAATGGCCCATCCAGTCCAACTGTCAGTCACACAGTGGCCAAAAATACCAGGTGACATCAGGAGGTCCACCAGTGGAGCCAGGACACTAGGAGCCCTCCCACTGTTGACCCTCCCAAACACCAAGAATACAGAGCATCACTTGCCCCAGAGTCCCTATGTATACCTTTTAGCTAATAGCCACTGATGGACTTCTATTCCATATGTTTATCTAATTCCCTCTTGAAGCCATCCATGCTTGTAGCTGCCACCACCTCCTGTGGCAGTGCACTCCATGTGTTAATCACTCTTTGGGTGAAGAAGTACTTCCTTTTATCCGTTCTAACCCGACCACTCAGCAATTTCATTGAGTGCCCATGAGTTCTTGTATTGTGAGAAAGGGAGAAATTTACCTCTTTCTCTCCCTGCTCTATCCCATGCATTATCTTATAAACCTCGATCACGTCACTCCTCAGCTGTCACTTCTCTAAGCTAAAGGGCCCCAAGCGCTTTAACCTTTCTTCATAAGGAAAGTGTTCCAACCTTTTTATCATTCTAGTTGCCCTTTTCTGCACTTTTTCCAATGCTATAATATACTTTTTAAGGTGTGGTGGCCAGAACTGTACACAGTATTCCAAATGAGGTCACACCATTGATTTATATAGGGGCATTATGATATTGGCTGACTTGTTTTCAATACCCTTCCTAATAATCCCCAGCATAGCACTGGCCTTTTTTATTGCAGTCACACACTGTCTTGACATTTTCAGTGAGTTATCTACTACGACTCCAAGATCTCTCTCTTGGTCAGTCTCTGCCAGTTTGGACCCCATCAACATGTATTTATAGTTAGGATTTTTGGCTCCAATGTGCATCACTTTGCACTTGGCCACATTTAACGCCATTTGCCACATTGATGCCCACTCGCCCATCCTCGACCGATCGCTTTGGAGTGTCTCACAATCCTCCCTGCTTTTCACCACGCTGAACAACTTCATATCATCCACAAATTTAGCCACTTCACTGCTTACTCCCAACACCAAATCATTAATAAACAAGTTAAAAAGCATCGGACTGAGTACTGATCCCTGCGGTACCCCTGCTATGGCAAGGCACTGCTAGCTAGCCAGCAGCAGCTGGGCTGCCCTTGGCCCCACAGCAGAGGCTCCACTCCATTTGGTGAGGTGTTGAAGCCAGCCTGATTATTAGGTTTCGGGGCCTGCCACAAGGCTCTTTTACTGTTCCTTCCTTTCTGGCACCCTAGGCAATTGCCTAGGGACATCTAATGGATGGGCAGGTTCTGTTCCTGTTTACGAGAAGGTAGATTTTTTTCTTCTCATTCCAGTGCATAACTAAACCAAGAGAAGGCATGATGGTGCAAAGGATAGGCATTTTACCATTTCAACCACTAGAGAGAATAAGCAGATTTGAAGGTAGACTGTTTGGTTATATTTGGAGAAGAGAAAATAACAGGAAGATGTGGGAGTAACATTTAGATTTAGAGTTCTCCAAGGAGGAGGAAGCACCATTTCCAAAGATGAATATTGCATATGGGTATTTACACAACCACATATTGCATTGCAACAGAAGTAGAAACAAATGTGCAACCTGGGGAAAATATCGCATTTTGCTAGATATGGAGTATTACAATGTGGTTCAACAAATGTGATATCCCCTAAACAGTAGCACTACCCTGAGGGAAGATGTGTGGACTGTTAGGAACCAATGAAAAACAAATGTGATTTTAATGAGTAAAAAGCCCACTTTGTGTGAGGAAATTATTATGTCAGTTTCTCAGTATGAATATGGGGATCAAGATATGGATTTGTCTGGCCATTCTCATGTTACTTTACATGCACTTTTCCTGACATGAACATTAATCTTTGTGTCAGAAAAACTAATGTGGGAATCAGTAAAAATTTAGCAGAAATTGATGACATTTACAGATTACAGACACCCCGGTACAGTCTGCCACCCAGGGCACAGAAGAAAGTCCTTCCCCAGTCACCATATCAACACCAGCGCCCCCACTAACGGAACCACATCACTCGAACCGAGAAAGGTGCAGGTCCACATATCTAAGAGACTACATTTGTTAGAGGGTTCCGGACTATAGGGGGAGGGGTGTTGTGTATCAATATGCTTTAATATGGCCATGCCAGTGCTAGTGAGACCATGAGGTCTAGCGCACCTTCGGCTGTAAAACAATAGCCACAGCAGATCCTAAGGTGGACCAATAGAGTCACCCGTATCCTAGAGTTAACTTATGGGGAACTCGGATGTGTGTTGGGTGTTGTGTGCTGCATGGATATAAGCCAGCTTTGGAACCAGCTAGTTTGTCTTTGAGTTGAGCTGAAAATAAACTATGAGCTAAAATCACGTGTCTGAACACAGTACTTTACACATGGCAAACTTTAGTTTGTTTCCACCCACAAACCAAGATTTCAAACTAGGATTTAGTCAAAGATTGAACTAAAGTGACTCTTTCTCTTTCCGTCTCTTGACTCTAAAGCTACCAAATAATGTAAAGGAGAGAAGGAAATTTGAGGAGTGTGGGTGAAGAGTTCTTCCCATCTTACTTCCTTTCTCCACTGATGGCTCATTCCATCTTTACGCCCATCCTCTTTTATACAGTACAATATAGCTTCTACTGTTTTCAGCATTTGAATTAGTATGCCTCTTCTTACATGCCCATTCACATGGAATACACACACACACACACACACATATATATATATATATGCACAATGACATACAGATGGATGTATTTAAACATTCAGAGATCTGGCAGAATCCCATGCTTTTGCAAGAGAAAACCATTCCCTTTTTCTCTAGCTATACCACTGCTCAAATAATATTATTATACAAGATGGGGGGAAAACTCAACCAGACTTCATCCAGCAGCTTCTTAAGGAAATGGAGACTTCACAGTGAGGCCCAGCCCATCAGTTTGTGGCCCCATAAACTAGAGGACTATTCATATTCAACCCCAGTATTAAGAGAGGTGGTAGGAAAACAGATGTGAGGGAGGCTCCACAGCTCTAGCCAAGAAAGAGTTGGTACTAATAATTTTCTTGCAGTTTAAAGAGAAACCAGAGGACCCCTGTTTTATGACTAGCAAGCTACATGATGAATTTCAGAAGGGCTTCCAGTAATGGGATCAGTCAGTTGCCAGACGAGTCCTTTTGCTCCGGTGGCGGGGGATTTAATGGCACTTCTATATTAAGTGGTGGTAACATAAGTGTGATGTAGAATGAAATATTTATTATGTTATTGCAAGTGCTACATGCTGAGAAACTGTGAGTTCCCATAAACTTTTTCCTCCACTGATATGAACAAGATGAATATTTCTTGAAAGGGAATGGAGGGTGGGTATGTGTGTGTGTGTTTTCCTGAATTTAACACTGCTCTAACAGCCCTGGAAACTGAAGGCCTCTGTTTCCACAGAGAGAGAAAAAAGTAGAAAAGCAGAATGTTTTATTAGATCAGCTTTATTGCCTGAGGAAAATCTCCATGGACTTAGAAAACTATACATATCTTCACCAACAGACATGGATCTGTTTGAAGGTACCAAATGGCTGGTGTCAAACCTTACAGAGCCCGCTCCCAGTTTGGGGAGCCCAGAACAAAATGCTTTGTAGAGCACCCCACCCAGTTAAGAATGCTCACACTTACAGACAGAGAAGAAAGTGATGCATGACTCTTTCATAGTCCTTTAAGCCTGTTGATGATGGTGGGGATTCAAGAAGCATGAAAGAGACTTGCTCTGCTCCCTTCAGGCACCTCTACCAGCAAAAAAAATAGAAGATTGCACCAGAAATATCTGTGATGTCACAAGGGCCACAGGGGTGATCTCCCATTCCTTATGAGTGCATATGGGTCAGGAGTCTCTGGTGGTTGCGGGCCAATCTGGGAACCTGGCTATGGTGACAATCATATGGGAGGCAACAGTACGGTCTGGTACTGTCTCTATGACTCTTGAAGGAAACGTGTATATAATCCAAATGTTTCTTCTTTAGATCCACTTTAAGGCTTTAGTGAAGTGAAGTGAAGTGAAGTGAAGTGAAGTGAAGTGAAGCACTCACACTGAAGAATCTTAAATGTTTGTGGGCAGAACATGCACACATGACAGGCAGGCCATCTGTACTCTCATAATATTTCAACCTTTTTTGCCCAAACCATTTCCATTCTTGTGGGTGAAACATGCACACGTGAGAGTAACTGATTAAAAACACATAATGCAATGTGGTTATAACAGAAGCACACAGGCAAAGAAACTTCTGAAGCCTGTAAATGGAATGATTGACAATAGCAAAGGAACAGCAGCACATAGTCACCTGAAATTTAAACGAGCAGCCTGACTTTTCTACAAAATAAATTACATGCTTGGGGTCATGAAACACAACTGAAAGCTGAGTTTTGTGCATGCTTAGGGAAAGGAAAGGAAAGGAAAGGAAAGGAAAGGAAAGGAAAGGAAAGGAAAGGAAAGGAAAGGAAAGGAAAGGAAAGGAAAGGAAAGGAAAGGAAAGGAAAGGAAAGGAAAGGAAAGGACTAGTGTACCATGGGTAGGATTGCCAGCTACAGGTTGGGAACTATCTGGAGATTTGGGGATGGAGCCTGGGGAGGGTGCGACCTGGGGATGGGAGGGACTTCAGTGGGCTATAATAGCATAGGGTCCACCTTCCAAAGCAGCCATTTTCTCCAGGTGAACTGATCTCGGTTGCCTGGAAATCAGTTATAATCCCAGGAGAAATCCAGCCACCACCTGGAGGTTGGCAACCCTATGGACAGCCCTCTATCGATCGATGTATTGATTGATCAACCTGATCTGATCTGAAAGTGAAGTAGGAAGCTGTCCTGTTTCCTAGTGACAACCTCATGGACACTTTTGTAACTGTTCAACCCTAATAAATGGACTGAGATCCATTCCATCAGAAGACGAGTCCTTCAGTTCTAAACAGTTCTGCTCTCTAGTGTGGAATTATTTGATTCTGCTCCTTTCAGTGAACCACATGTGGACTGACACTGTCACTAATAGGAATGCTTGGTAGGTGTGTTCCTGACCAGGGCAGCAGGTTATTTAAAATGAGGCCTTTGAATTATGTCTCTGCCTTAGGTCACAGATATCTCTCCTTATATATAAAAGAGTTTTGGTGTCTCTCCTAGACACGCTTCCACAGCCTTTGGCCCACTCAGCTGCCACTCTCACAGTCCCCAATCCTGTGGCTGTATTGGCTCGCTGCGTTGGCTCGGCCCTGCCAACCGAGCCGGCGGGCATTGTTTCGCCCTCAGTCTGGAGGGAACCGGTGAAGGGGATGGACGCTCCATCGAGAGAGCAGCAACCCTTCCATGGGGGAGAAGGAGGCAGACCTAGCAAGTGGCGGTAAGCAGGGGAAGCAGTCACCTTCACTGCCCCTCATGGCCCCTCTCCCTTGGCCACAAAGCCTGCACTTCATCAGGGTGATAGCTCAGTGGGCTGCACCGCAGAGAAGGTTGCCCAGTGCCTTTCAAAGGATCCCCCGCCTCCCTTCAGCAGCAGCGTCAGCGTCAGGGAGGGTCTGGCCTAGAGGAAACAAGCTGCAGCTCCTGGAAAGCCAGACTCTCTCCTGAGGAAGATATGTCTCTTGGCTCCTGTGTGGGACTAACTGTGACTAACTGTTTCCTCAGTGGCTGTTGACAGGCAACCAAACAACCAAGCTTGCTTCTGTGAATAAAAAAGAGGACTTTCAGTATAACCCCTTCCCCTGTTTGACCACTTTCCTGTCAGAATAAACTTAGCGCGCCTCTCCACCATGGCTGGCTGGCTAATGACGTGGGCCAGTGATCATCAAACCATTCTCTTCAACCCCCTGCTGTGTGGCTGACTTCTCCCTAGGGTTGCCAATCTCCAGGTGAGACCTGGAGATCTCCCACTGTTACAATTGATCTCCAGAAGACAGAGATCAATTCCCCTGGAGAAAATGGCTGCTTTGGAGGGTAGACCCTATGGCATTATCCCCTGCTGAGTCCTTCCATTTCCCCACCAAATGCTGCCCTCCATAGGATTCACCCCCCAAATCTCCAGGTATTTCCCTAATCAGAGGTGGCACTGTGCTTTCTCCTCAGTGCCTGTTGCTAGGCAACCAGGTTCCGTCACTAAAAGGCCCTTTCCACACCTGTTTTGGCCTTTGGGAGAAAACTCATTGGGGCCAGTCCTGATAGGGTTGCCAACTCCAGGTGGGAAATTCCTGGAGATTTGAGGGATGGAGCCTGTAGAGGGTGAGGTTTGAGGAGGGGTGGGACCTCAGACAGGTACTATACCATAGACTCCACCCACCAAGCCAGCCAGTCCCTCATGGGAAACCATTGTTGCCAAACTCCAGGTGGGGGCTGGAGATCATTCAGAATTACAACTGCTCTCTAGGAGGGAGGGGGAGGAGATGGAAAGCTGAAGCCAGGGGGCAGATAATGGTAGGTTGATGGTTGGCTGGGAGGGAGATCGAGTTGCCAACTCCAGGTTGGGAAATTCGTGGAGCTTTGAGGGTGGAGCTTGGAGAGGGTGAAGTTTGAGGTGGGGTGGGACCTCAGACAGGTACAATGCCATAGACTCCAGCCCCCAACCAGCCATTCCCTCATGGGGAACCATTGTTGTCAGTCTCCAGGGGAGGGATGGAGATCATGCAGATTTACAACTGCTCTTCAGACGGCAGAGATCAATTCCCCTGGAGAAAATGGTGGACTCTGTGTCATTATACCCTGCTGAGGTCACCCCAGCAAATTGGCGCTGAGTGCCCAAAGTGAGGAGCAGGAGGAAAAATGGCCTCCATAGTGATGCTTTAGGAATTTCCATAGAGATGCTTTAGGAATTTTCCTCTGTGATCTTGATCACAGAGGTTAGAAGAAATTCTTAGAGTGTCAGCTGGAAATGACATCGCATTTTCCCTAAGCTCCACTGTCCCCAGGAACAATCCTCAAAATTTTGTGGCATTTGCTGAGACAGTGTTAGCAACCTTGTCACAAGAAAGGATCCAGCAGAATCATTGCTTGTTCTGAATCCTCTTACCACAGGGCTTTTGGCCATAGCTGCACTTGTATGTACACTTCCTTTCTAATGTTTTCCAACATTTTTCTTAGGTACTTGCTATTTCAGACAGTCAAATACTAATCAGCTGGGTTTCTCTGTTATTGATGTGTAGCATTTTAATGCTGACAAACTAAGAGAGAACTGATTAGACTTTCTAGCTCATAATCACCAATGGCCAAGACAATTGTATGTCTTGCTATCTCAACTAAAGCATATTTGGCTGGAACTCTTACATGGGATTCATACGCAGAAAGAGAAATGCTGCAGCATGGAAAGTGTGACAGCGGTGGTTATGAAATAAGGATGAATCACAGCTGAGCTATTTCTTCATAAGCTGTTTGATCCAAATGAATTTTTATTCATATGCTCCTTATGGGTTGGTGGAAAGAGAGGGGCTCATTGAAATTAATAAGCTGAATGTTTGCATGTGGGTCTGTGCTGATGAATGAAACCACTTGCCTGACTGGAATGTCCTAGCACTATATAAAATTGCAGGGAGATTATATGGAGGTTTATTCATTCCTCACATGCCATTTCTGCCTCCTCCAGAGTGGAATTTAGTCTCTTATCATACTGGAACTGTTCCAACTTTCAAAATCTAGTGGTCCCCTTCAGGGTTCAGATAATCCATGAATTCCAAGGATTTAAGAAGGTCACTCATCTTTATTATGATACCCTGATGTCTTTGTGCCAAGTCCTCTGTTGTTGATTTCATTGGTTAAATACTGAGCTTTCACAATTATACTGCTAGCTGAAAGATTTCTTGGCCCTCCTCCAAAACTGAAGTCTTCCTCCCCCTGAATGTTTAATTTAATTATTTAAAAAAACATGGACAGGGAAAGAAATTGGGGCACACCACCTCTCCTCAAATCTAAACTCAAACATGTTTAAATTATTCCCACCTGCAGAGAACTTATTTTAATATCAGTACAGGGGTGGGGGAGGACAGGGTTCCAGAAGGCTACGAAGTTAGATTGTTTGAAGTGCGTATGAACTGGTGTTACTGTTACCAACTCCGATTTAGGAAATTACTGAAGATTTGGGGGGTGGAACTTGGGGATGGTGGGGTTTGGGGGTGAATGGGCCTCAAGTGGGATATAATACCATAGACTCTGCCTTCCAAATCAGTCATCTTCTCCAGGGAAACTGACCTCTGTAATCTGGAGGTCAGCTGTCATTCTGGAAGATCTCCAGGCTCCACCTGCAGGTTACCAAAAAAGAAGGGGAACCAGTGTACAAGGATAGGAACAAAGCACAAAAAACCACTAGCTGGAGATAAACAAAATATATATGTAAATTAATATAGAATAACAAGTTCAGTAATACAGAAATATAACGATATATGGCCAAGATGTTCTAACAAGAAACAACCAATATACAGAAAGAAGAATAAAGTCCCAAAAATTTCAATGTGTCTCACTCCAGTTGTATTGTGATATCATAGCTTGACGTGCATTCATCATAGAATGGACATTCTGGAATTCTATCAGCCATAGAGATGTGTAGTCCAGATGCAAGCTGCCGCGTTTCGAGAAATTCTTATTCAAAACCAATAGGCTATAGTGGGACCCAATCTTAGTAGAGGCACATACAAAGCCAGTATATTCAATCAGAAAGGATCATGGGAAAAGTGGGGTTCCCTTTATTTTTCAATCTGGCAGTGAAATTGCTGGGTATACAAAGTGTAACCCTTTTCAGACATTTGGTTTTGGCACTCCAGCCACACATAATGGGAATGTATGCTATGTACAATCCTCCCAATAGGTGCAGTTGCCATGTACATGCATATTCTCCATGCGCATACCACTTTAGCATGCATAAATGGAATCTGAGATTTTTGAGGCAATGCATTCATGCGTACCAAAGGTGCATGAAAACTACAGTCCTTGTGCCATTCACACAACATGGATACCATGCTCATTAGGAGGATTGCATGTTCTTCTGTTATGTTCAGTTGGAGTTTCAAAATCAATTCAGGTCTGAAAAGGGTTCATGACATCAGTGGGCTATACCAAGGAGGAGGAAATGTTAATATATTATAAGCCTCCCTAAATCGACAGGATAAAACAGTGTGCAAAGCAAAATGAATGAATGAAAGATCCTGTGCCATTACAGACCTGCAAGATGCTTGCTACTCCCAGAAATATTTTCTATTTCAGTTTCTTTCCATTGGCTGTAGCTCTTAAACCATTAGACTGGTGCTTCATTTAGTTCAATGGAGCACAGATGGGCTATCTGCACATCTCAAATCAAACCAATATATGGCCTAGTTTTGTAGAGTGCATAAAACAGGCGGCAAGCCTTACAGATCCACCACCCAGTCTCTGGGTGGTTACTGACAGAACAGTTGCCAGATGCTTTGAAAATCTGACTGCTTTTCCAGCTATGCTGCATCTGGTTTAAGCCCATCAGATTGTGTGGAGCCAAGTCAGAAATAAATTATGTTCATTTTCCTTAGTCCTAGGCTACCTCACTGACCAACAAATAATCTGTTTGTCCACTTCATTTCCTCCTATGGTAGAATCTAAGTATCCTACTCCATATATGCCAAAAGCTGTATTTTAAGTGTGCCATTCTACATACATTTTCTATACAGTTCTTAGGATATGGACGGGAAGAATAAACTTGATGAAGACAGGAGGGCCTGGCGTGATCTGGTCCATGGGGTCGCAAAGAGTCGGACTCGACTGTGCGACTGAACAACAACAACAAATGGCATTTGCAGTTTCGTCATGGTTTGAGTACACTGGGAGTTTTCTGAAAATAGGAGGAGGGAACAATTTTAAGCTCTCAGTCCTCCCACATATCATTGTTGTTGTTGTTGTTGTTCAGTCGCACAGTTGAGTCCGACGCTTTGTGACCCCATGGATGACATCACGCCAGGCCCTCCTGTCTTCCATCGTGCTCTGGAGTTTGCTTAATTTCATGTTCATTGCCTTGATAATACTGTCTAACCATCTCATCCATCTTTTTTGAACTTCAATTAAAAAAATATTTTTTACATGCCCCTATTGTCCAGGAAGAGCATTTTTATGCACATCTTGGGCTGTAATAAAAGGGGAAGGCAGGGAAAGCCAAGAGGATATTTAATTGCTTTTTTTTTTTTTTGCTTTCTCAAATACCATTTTTCTGGTGGAATGCTAATAATAATGCTTATTACTTACCTACCATTGTTCTTTTAGTGTTTAAATGCTTACATTATCTCAATAATCCTTGAAAAAATGTTGTAAGGCAATTGATATTGTTATTCTCATTTCACAGATAACAGATATGAAGCTGAGGCTGGAAGAAAGCAGTTTTCCTAGGGCCACATTATAACCTTGTGGCTTGTGGCTTGATCAGTGAATTTCCAGCTGACATTCTTAGCCATTGAACTGAACCAGATCACATCAAATACCAAAAAGCAGATTCCTCCCCTAAAACAAATAAAAGTCTATTGAAAAAAAAGTTACATTGGATAGTTTAGGTTTAGAAAAGTTCAGAGCTAAGGAGATGAACTAAGGTTTCTAGGCCCACCCTGGCAATCAGCAGAAGGCTGGAGGGCGCGGGATGGGGGAGAGCGGCTGTAGCAATATCATGGTTCTCTAGGAATCACTGTCAACTCTAGGGCAAAACAATAGATTTCAGTCCTCTCTAAGAATCACCAGCAAATCTCTAAAAATTATCCAGCGATTCCTAGAGGGGTGTGACATCACTTCTAGTTTTTTCCAAAAGTGACATCACACTGTCACCAATAGCAATTTTTAATTTTTCCTTCCATTTGATTATGTATTGTTAGTGCAACTAATTTATCTATCTGTTTGGTTTATTTTTATCCTGCCTTCCTCCAATCATTTTAGGATTCTTCTCCCCTCCTCAGTTTTATGCTTGAAACAAAATAATCCAGTTTAATATTGAGCTAGGGGCCTCTGAACTAGCAGGAATTTTCTTTGGACATTCCCTCATGGAATAGACCACCAGCTGGAATGCTTCACAGACAGCAAAATGGTTTGTAGGATGGGGGGGAACAAGTGTTGTGCTGATGCCACAGTGTCACTTTCAGCTCAGACCTGGCCATGACATTACCACACTGGTTACAATAGAGTTTTGGGTGCATCCTAGAGCAGAGCTCTGACACAGTGACATCCCTTCCAGGTTCCCATCAGAAGTTGCAGCAATTTACTGTTCCTGCCCCCCCCCCCAGCATCTCCCCCTGGAGCATTCAAGGAGATGGTCTACACCTTGTGCTTTCATACTGTTGTCTGTACAAGATGTTTTCATTTCTGTTCCTCAATATGAATATTAATATTTATTAATGTTAAAGTTGGTTTAATCCAGTCCTCATTCTGTTTCTCTTTGGACCCAGAAACATTGTAGACAGAATCAAGCAGCTTGCCTCAAACAGTGACAGGGGTGCTATTGAAGGGTAACAAATTGTTAGTTGTTTACTTAGTACAGTATTATCTTTGTACCGTCAGTGGTGGGATTAATTTTCTGCCTCAAGCACCAAAATGTTTCGGGCTATTTCAGGCCATAGTGGTAGTAGAGCCCTGGACGGAGAAAGGCACAGTGAGCAAAGGCTTCCAAAACACCACCCTTCACAATATTACAATAGGGGCTTTCACGTTGTGTTCTCACATCCCTAAGCAATGTGGCATCTGCTGAGCAATGCTTGGCAGATCATGCTGGCAAAGGCAGTAAGAAGGATCTTGACCTTTTGCTTTCATAAGCATATGCTTAGTACTCTCAATTACTCTACTGAGGATTCTGGTGATAGATTGAAGGATTTTCTCGTTCTTTGCTTCTGAGGGCAACCTTTAGAAATGTTGGTTAAGTGCCCAAAAGCTCAGCAGTCAATTAGTTCTACTTCAAGTCCAATTCTAAACTGCTCAGTAGGATGAGGCCAGAACTTGACTCCGAGGAGGTTAACCAACTGTTCAACCAACAGTTTATCACTTTATTCAGGTGATACCAGAATTTGGTGCTAAAGTTCAGTGTCTTCTGAACATCCTCTTTTTCACTGGCTCTCTTCTATGGCACAGACATGTATGTAAGAGCATACTTTCACCACAGATAGATACAGTGGGAGCTCAAGGCATTTTGCAACCTGAAGCTGCCCCCATTGTCTCCCTCATCCTCACCCAGGAAACCAAAAGAGCTAATACTTCTCACCTATTCACTCCCTCAAGCCTTTCTGAAGGCAGTGCAGCAAGTGCTTGAGTTCTTGTGAGATTTAGGCCATGGTCACACAGCAAGGTAATTGTGCTTTGTTCCCGCTTTGTTTAAATTGGGAACATTTTTCTTCACATTGGGCTAACTAGATGCAGCTGGCCCCTCTCTTCCAGCACCCGCTCGCCTGCTGCTGCGCCGTCTCTCCAGATCCTGCTGGCCATGGGGAGGCTCAGGCGGCTGCTGCTCCTGTCACGACTGTGGGGGGCCCCCCGCTGTTGCTGCTGCCACCATTGCCCCACGAAAAAAGGCTCCGCCATCTCTGCCATCCTCCTTGCCAGCCCCGTCCAAGCTGTCGGAGCCCCCGCCTCTAGTTCTCACCTCCAGGGCTGTCTTTGTGCGTTTTTTTTTAAAGCTTCCGGTTTGAGCGCTTGAGTAAACATGCGCTTAATAAATCCATTATTAAATGTTAAATGGATTTATTAAGTGCATGTTTGCTCAAACGCTCAAACTGGAATTTTTTTAAAAAACAAAACACAGAGAGAGTGGTCAGACGGCCTTAATCACAATCATTGCGAAAGATGGGCTGTCCAGATGGGCGACATTGCGCATTCAAAGCGCAAGTGCCAGGAAAATACCTGATTTTCCAGGGGTCAGGAAAACCCGGCAGCATTGCGGGAGTGAGCCTGCTTCGGCGTGGGAGGTGGATTGGTGCATGTGAACGTGAAATTGACATGCGCGAGGGAACAGCAGTGAACCACAATCAAAAGGTCAGTGTGACCGCACCCTCACTCTTGCCATGAGAGGGCCAAACACTCATGAGAAGAGTGCATGTTGTGAGAGGAAGAAGGCCCTCTAAGGCATGTGTGGTTAGCTATGTGGCTTTTAGACAGGTCAAGGGAGAAGGGTCAATGAGATTTTTTTCCTCTTGGGCAGGGGCAGGGGTGGACCCATTGATGAGGTATAAGAGAGGGCAAGTACAGCAGAAAGGGAGGGAGGTTTCTATCCCAAAAAATCCACTGCCTGAATCAACTTCCTCACCTCACAGATGAGCCATTTGGGTGTTCTATGCAGAGCTGAAAGTGGTAGAAGCTTAGCCTATAAAATGTTACCATAATGTGGCATGGAAAGCATCCTGTTTGCACTAGTTACAACATGCAACATATATTGCTTATGTTTTAGGAAATTTAGACCCCACATTTCCACTCAAATGAAAGTCCAAGTGGCTTACAGTAAAGATTTAAAATATAGCAAAATATCAAAAACTTAATTGTAAAACAGTGGTCCAAATTAAAAAACCCCAGGGAATAAACACTTGCATAACAAATAGGTATTCACTTTGTCTGGGAGGCTTGTACGGAGAAAGATAATGAAACAGTGTTTGAGCAAGTCTCTGGAGAAGCAGCATGCAAATGGTTTAAATAAATTAAAAGTACAGTACAGTAAGATAAACACACACCCAGGGTTGCCAACTCTGGCTTGAAATTTCTGGATATTTGGGGGGGTGAAGCCTGGGAAGGTTGTTAGACTTGCCAGTCTCCAAGTGGGGCCATGGGATCTCCTGGAATTACAACTGATCTCCAGACAACAGACCACTTCTCCTGGGGAAAATGGGTGCCTTTGGAGAGTGGGCTGCATGGCATTTTACACTGCTGAAATTCCTCCCCTCCCCAAACCCTGCCTTCCCCAGAGTCCACCCCCAAATATCCAGGAATTTCCCAACCCAGAGCTGGCAGTCCTAGAGGGTGGTAAATCAAAATTAGAGTTCAGTGGCACCTTTAAGACCAACAAAGGTTTATTCAAGGTATTTGAAAAAAGTGTGGCTTGCACATGAAAGCTCATACCTTGAATAAACCTTTGTTGATCATAAAGGTGCCACTGGACTCTAATTCCGTATTACTGCTTCAGACCAACACGGCTGCCCACCTGGATCTAGAGGGTGGTGTTCAGGGAGGGGAGGGAACTCAATAGGTATGTGATTCCATACAGTCTACCCCCAAAGTTGCCATTTCCTCTGTGGGAACTGAGCTCTGTGATCAGTTGTAATTCCAGCAGAATGCCAGGCCCCAGCTGGAGTTTGGCAGCAACCTGGCTCCTGGTGGAAGAATTCCCACAATCTTGGGACAAGCAGTTCCATGGGTCCATGAGAAAGGAATCTTTGAAAGACTACATTTCTGCAGCAATCTTAGGACTTAAGTCAATTAGTTCATATGGGTAGAGGCAGACCTTCATGTACTTTGAACCTAGGCTGTTCTAGGCCTTAATGGCTAACTAGCACCTATCTTGGTTAACTAGCACCTATCAGGCCCTGAGGGTAGTCAGTACAAAATTGGTGTTATATGCACATTGCAGCAGTTCCATAATAGCGCTCTGTCCACTGCATTTTGAGCCAAGTTGAAGTTCCTGAACAAGAACCAAGTAGAGCGCATTCAGGCAGCTAAATCTGGATGTACCAAGGTATGTTGTATGACAGTGACTGGCTCCACTTTCCTCGGGAATCCAGGAACACCCCCACTGGACAGCATCCCTGATCTTTCAGGGGGAGTGCAATCCTCTCCAGGCTGAACCTCCTGTTCCCATATCAACTCTGTTCCTGTCTTATTTGGATTTAGTTGCAGCTTGTTGTGAAATATTTAGGAAAATAAATTCTGTTATACTCTAGGAATTCTTTGGAACATTAAGGCTGCAGTGTTATATATATTTACTCAGAAAGAAGCCCTTCTGAAAACAATGGCATTTGCCTCCAAGTAAACATGCATAGGATTGGGTTGCATGTGCTACATGGTTTCTCCAGCATGGTTCAGGGCCTGCACTTGGCCAGACCCTCTTTCACAAAGATTAATGTTCTGTGGCTCACTACACTATACATAAAAACTAGGGTGTGGAATGGATTCACTCTTCCCCAAAACAGACCTCTCATGCCCACGTTCTATTTAATTTACAAACTGTGATCAGCAGTTGTGATAATCATTTTGGAAGTTTTCCTCTTTTGGCGGGTGGTTGTCCTGAATAAAAATATTGACCACTGACAGCTCCTTGTGTATACTCTTCATCTACAATATACTTCAGAGAGATTTCTCATTCATTCTTGACTCAGCTGCTCCCAGAACAACAGAATTTCTGAGATATTTTACAAGTCTGTAGTTAGGGGTTCCCAACTCTTGCTGCAAATGTGGGTGCATGGCTGAATGTGTAGTTTCATCCACTTGTCAAAGGGTTTGGAATCTGAGGTTCTTCAGATTTCTATTATGGACAGAAAGAGATCACCAAGAAAATTCTAATTGAAAAACAGATGGCAACACCTCTTGTAAATTTGTAAATAATCAGGTAGTGGAATTGTTTAAGATCCAGTTGTTTAGTCCACATGGTAAAGCAATTTGAGATAAGTCATCCAAATGAATAAATGGACTAGCTGTTATGACAATACTTAGGTACAGACTTACTTGCCATGCAATGCATCAGAGAGATGGAATGATTCTTTAATTAGATTGGAAACACTTAGACTTTAAAAAGCAGGGAAAACCAAGATAGAGAATGAAGCAATTTTACATCTGTGAGGGAAGCAGCAGGCTATTGAACTGAGGAAGCATCTATTTCCATCATTAAAATGTATGCCCACTTCCAACAAATTCACTTTCCAGACAGACATCCAAAGCTAACTGTGTTGGAAGGATCAACATCTGTTGTATTACATACTGTGCAACTTCAGCTTGGAATATATGTGTGTGCGTATTTGACAGAAGCGTTTTTCAGTTGTTACATCAATAGAACATGTGCATCAGAACCCTGGAAAATCCAGTGGTCAATGCATACAGATACATGGCGTGGTTGCCAGCTGCCCAGTATGTGTGGACAGAGCGCACAAACAGGGCTACAGAGATAGATACAAATACAGCTGGTAAATACAGCAAATTTTCAGACCTTAGCAATGCCACATATATTAACCTTTAAGTCCTACTTACTTCAATACAAGAGAGTTAAGAACCATACAGAAGTCTCCCTACTGAAATGTATAGGATTTAAAATCACTTAATTTTATGAGGATCACTTCTTATTATTAAATATTATTAAATATTATTAAATATTATTAAATACAATGTCAAACCAAGATCGTTGATTATTATTGATCACTGGGTTGTGAGAAACTGGAGGAGGAGGAGGAGAGGAAGAGATTGGATTTATACCCTGCCCTTCACTATCCAAAGGAGTTTCAGAGCAGCTTACAATCCCTTTCCCTTTCCCTCCCCACAACAGACACCCTGTGAGGTAGGTGGGGCTGAGAGAGCTCTTCCAAGAACTGTCCTTGAGAGAACAGCTCTAAAGGAACTTGTGACTGGTCCAATGTCACACCAGCAGCTGCATATGGAGAAGTGGGGAATCAAACCTGGTTCTCCCAGATTAGAGTCCATGCTCTTAACCACTACACCAAACTGGCTTCTGTCAGTATCAAGAGGGGAGAATGGGGGGGATAAAATTCTGGGGGTCTAGATCACCCTGGGAGCTCATGAAGCTCTGTTTCACATTGTGTTTGGTTTAGGTCTGGGTAGTGACCAATGCAGAGCAGATACACTCTGTGACTGGGAGCCTGTTTATTATCCCTTTGAATCATTTCAATCACGTCATTCATTTTTTTAAAAAACCATATAACAGGTCACCTTATTCAGAGATGAATTGTTTTCTGACTCCACAGACACACTGCTAGAATGTATGACTAGTGTCTGCTTTAAGTCAGTTATACTCTCCCTTTGGGAGGAGGAAAGTGGAACTCACATCACTGAGCTCCGAAAGAACTCAACCTTTGTGGGATTTCTAAGGCATGATGTAACTCTTCTGGACAGAGTACTTCAGACGGAAGTTATAATCTCTTTCAGCCTGAAGATATTATAGCATGGTCTAATATTTCACCTCTGAAAGGTCTGATTACAGACTCAGAGTAACAAGTGGCACGGGAAAAAAAACTACATACTGTAAATGTGTCATAATTAATCACAGTTAATCTGCAAAGGAGAGGAGAGCTGGCTGGAGGACTTTTCTAATTAGGTAAAATTAGGAGACAAAGAAGCAAATGGCTAGATTGCCTACTATTAAAAAGCTATCTCAGACATAGCACAAACTTTTTACAGCTGTTTCTGGACAGAAGTTCTGTTTAACGGGTCACAGGTATGATCCATTTTAACATATATGGATGACAAAAGCCATAAAATTGGGGTTGGGGGGGGAATCTGCAGGCAAGTTTTCCTGTCCCTACATATCCAGGGGACTCCACAGATATGTAGGAAATGACTTTGTTTAACCAAAAAAACAAACCTTTAAAAACCAGCCTTGTGAGGATTAAATATGCTCTAGAAGGGGCACTAAAAGCAGCTGAATATCAATAGTGCCATGGATGTTGCCATGCTGTTGCCTTATACAGCATCTGTAAAGGTTATGAACTATGACAGTAGAGCTGGACTGTGTAAATAGTGCCAGGGCAATGGACTGGACAGTAGCCATGAGACTACACCACCCTACTGGAATGCTGGCATGTGCACAGACAAAGGAAACCTTGTTTTGTAGCAGCATGCCTACCCAGATGTGGACCCATGAAAGACCTGATGCCTCTTGCTCCTGTAACCCTGCAGCCAGATGCCAAAAGGCAAGCCAGCCTCCCTGACCCTACAAACACAGAGAACCAGCAGCAGTTCACTAAAGAGAAGCCTTGCTCTGCAAAGGGAACCTGGGCATCCCTCACAGATGCCATGGAAAGCTCTCTTCTCCATCACGCAGGCACCTTCCCCCCCACCTCTGCATATTGACACATCCAGGTATAGAACGTACTCAGCTTCATCCTAAACAAAAGAACTGATTCCATGATAGGATTAGGCCACTGCCATGTCCTCCAGCCGCCCAGCCTGATAGCACAGCTGTCGATCATCAAGTCGTTGAGACCAACTACTGTCAATGGAGCTGAGATATTACATAAGAACATAAGAGAAGCCAATGTTGAATCAGGCCAATGGCCCATCTAGTCCAACACTCTGTCACACAGTGGCCAAAAATACCAGGTGCCATTAGGAGGTCCAGCAGTGGGGCCAGGAGACTAGAAGACCTCCCATTGCTGCCCCCCCAGCACCAAGAATAGAGTGCATCACCTGCCCAAAACTGAGAGTTCCTAGCTATACCTCGTGGCTAATAGTCACTGATGGACTTCTGCTCCATATGTTTATCTAATTCCCTCCTGAAACTGTCCATGCTTGTAGCTGCCACCACCTCCTGTGGCAGTGAATTCCATGTGTTAATCACTCTTTGGATTAAGAAGTACTTTCTTTTATCTGTTCTAACCTGACTGCTCAGCAATTTCATGGAGTGCCCACGAGTTCTTGTATTGTGAGAAAGGGAGAAAAGTACTTCTTTCTCAACCTGCTCAATCCCATTCATAATCTTATAAACCTTGATCATGTCACCCCTCAACCGTCGTTTCTCCAAGCTAAAGAGCCCCAAGCGTTTTAACCTTTCTTCATAGGGAAAGTGTTCCAACCCTTTTATCATTCTAATTGCCCTTCTCTGCACTTTTTCCAATGCTATTACTATTCTTTTCTTTTCCTTTCTTTGTCTCGCTAAGAGGTGTCACCATTAGTCGAATATTATAGCAATTGCCCAATGACCAATCCTATTCTCCTGGCCATTAGTAACTGGATTAGTAACTCATTCTCTTAACTTCATCCTACCTTACTGGTTCCATTCTAGTGCTGTTTGGAACCTTCCATGTGCATTGCCAGTCAACACACGATCCCTTCCCTTAGTGTCACCCCCTTTTTCGCTGCAGGATCATCTCGCCACATCAGACAGGTAAAGTATCACCCATCAACAATATTTCCTGCTAATGCAACTGTCTCTGTACCTTTCTGTCTAAATTCTTAGTTCTGTGTTGTGTGTGAATGCTTGATTTTATGTTTGTATGTGTGAAAATCCTTCAGTAAAAGAAATCTTTGCTTTATAAGATCTAGCCTCTGTGTCTATTTCTGGGATCTGGATAAGTTGGACTCCCATATACATAGGTTATTGGTCCCATAATTAAGCCTGTTGCCATTTAATATTCTTATTCCCTACCGTTATTTAATAAATCAAGGCAATTTGGCTAACAGATTACTGGTGGAGGAGGCAGGCATAACCCTGCACATCTGAATACATGTGAGTTGATGTGTGTTTTTCAGGTGGGCAGACATAGGAGATTTTTTTTCCCAGATCATCAGTTCTAGGCATGTGTGAGTGGTTTCCATCTGCGTGAGTGGCACTAGCTTGAAATCTGTCTCGGGGTTGGCTGCTCCCTTTTCACCTCCTTCAGCTGGACTGGGTCAACTGCACCAGCGTGACTGCTAGGTGAAAGCTGCTATAACCAGTCACTGCCTGAACGCAAGGGGTTGAATCCACGAAGCCCTACAGCCATTCCCAGGCCATCTCTCATACTGTTTTGTGGGTGTGATCTGAAGAAGTGTAGTATAGGGCTCTAGTTTCCTTTCCTCCCATGTACCACACTCCCCACACCACACAACACACGGCTTCACAAAGCACGCCAACACTTAGGGGTGGAGTCAAGCTCAGAAAGTCAGTGGAATGACCAGCCCCTTATAGAAAAGGGGGAGCAATAACTCAAACATCTGCTAAACACAGCACCCTTTTTGTTGTTTTCTGGGATGAGCCTAGCTCTCTAGCTCTCTCACCAGAAAAGGCTGAGTGCCATAAGAAAAGGCTAATTGCCAAAATAGGGTTAAGAGGTTATCTCTGAGAATGAGGATAAGGCCACTCCCTATCTCAAAACCCAACAAAAGAATTTTTAAAAGATTACAGAGCACCCCAGCTCATCTGAACCTCCTCTCCCGTGAGCTGTGGATCTTAAGCAAGGGAAGAGAATTTCAAACTGTAACTTCTATAAGTTTTGTGGTGATTCAGCCTGTCTGAACTTCTTTCTCCCATGGGTGCTGCCCTTACCCAAGGGAGAATCCTTCCCTGTCAATCAAATCCTTCACAAGAGGGACTGGAACTTTTTCCATGGATCAAATCCTTCACAAGAGGGAAAAACATTAGGGAAAGTAGGAGTGCCTTTCCAGAGAGCCTGGTCTGTTCTACCAAGTCTTAATGTACTTGGGACCCAATCCATTTCAAGGACTGGATCCCCTCCAAATTGTTAGAGATGCATTCCAAACTTTTTGTGATAAATAAAAACCAAATTCATCCCAAAAGGACCAGTTTGGAACCTGGGCCCTCTTCATAGCCCTACAAGATAGTGTGTCTATAATTAAGTGACTACAAGATGCACAAGAGAAAACTGAACAAGAATTAGCCAATTTAAGGAAGGAAAATGAAGAGTTACAACTTAAATATGAGGAAGAAATCCATAATGTAAGACAGGTGTATGAGGAGGACGCCCAGAAATGGCAAACTGAATGGGTGAACCTCACATTAGAAAACAGGGTTGCACTACCACAGCCCAGGAGGCTAAGCAGAAAGTAGAGCTAGCCACCAAACAGGCTGAAGCAGCTGAAAATGAATTAGAGGCAGCAAAAGAGCAGCTCACAAAGACCACACAAGCTGCTAGATATCTGGCTGAACAAAATAGAACTAAAAGAGAAGCAACAAATCATGATGTGTGCCACCAAGAAATTGAAACTCTCAAAAAGCAGTTGGGGTTTCAGAAAGCGGTTATTTCCACTGTGTACCCTGAAGCCATTATAGACTTCTCAGATGATGAGTCTGTTGACTCTGATTCAAGCTCTACTCAGGAGCAAACATGAAGGGAAAAAGAAAAACCCCAAGCCGTAAGCCCAGTCAACACCCATACACAAAGCTCCACAGATGCAAAGGATAAAACAACGGAACAAACCATTAAAGAAATCCAATGCTGGCGACCCGATGAAGCTAAGGCTATAGCCGAGCAGATGGGTCCATCTAACAAAGATAATGCTATACAGTGGCTCACTGACCTAGCCACCTCCCATCCAACCACAGATGGAGTTGATCTTGCTTTAATAGCTAAATGCTGTGCCTCAGCGGACATCTTGTCCAGCCTAACGTCATATGTAGCTAACAGAAGGATTGCCTCTCTGAGCTTACATGAAGGTATGGGGGAACTCCTCTCCTTCCTCTGGCCAGGGCGCAATGCCAAATCCCTCTTCTATATGGAATGTCAAGGGCCAGGGGAGGACCCAGAGACCTATATGGCCTGGAGAATGCTCTTGGCAGAGCTAGCTGAAATAGTGACTATAAATGATAAAGACAGGGCAGATTTTGATGATGATGATGACTTTAAGGAGGCTCTAGTAGAAGGACTCAATGGACAAACAAAACTGTCCATAACAGGGCTTTACCCCTTGGATGCCACTTGAGATGTTTTGGAAGCCCACCTTCAGAAAACAGCCAACTTCATGAGAGATGTTGGGACTATAAAAGCTTATAAATCACTAAGAAAGAAGGACAAGGAATGGGAGCCAATTCAAACTCATATGCGAACAATCGCCCCCACTCACAATGGCAAGGACATGCTAACAATGGTCCACATTCCCAATGGCAAGGACAGAGACAGGGTCAGTATCAGGGCCAAAGGAGTAGCTGGAATTGTGGGCCAGAAGGAGTACTGGGAGATGAGGGAGTTCAGCAGAGGTGTGATACCACAGAGTCCACCATCCAAACCTACTATTTCCTCCAGGGGAATTGACCTCTTTCATCTGGAGGTCAGTTCCAGTTCCAGGAGATCTCCAGCCCCACACGGAGGTTGGCAAACTTATGAAGCAGGGGAAACCCAAAGAAAAACCAGGAGCAACAATGTGCAAACAATACTATGGGGGGGGGGAGCCAGCTGCAGCAAAAACTTGGTGTGGAAAAGCCTCTTGTCCATTTTCTGTTGCAATAATACAGTAATACCTCCTTTAACACTGTGGCTGTGTCCCTGAAAGCAGAGCCCTGAGTGAATAAACTCTATATGAGGTATTGATAGCCCTGGTTCTTATGAGGATGTGTTCAGAGTATGAGTTCAGAGTCCCCAGGAGAGCTTTGCACTCCTTAGACAGCAATCTACTGGTGATCCCTGGCACTAAAGACATCCAGCTGTCCTTGACCAGGGCCAAGACCTTTTTGGTCCTGGCACCAACCTGGTGGAACATTCTGCCAAATTCCATCAGGGTCCTGGGGGATCTGATGCAATTCAGCAGGGCCCGCAAGCAGGCCCGTAGCTACAGTGGGGCATCTCGGGGCCACGCCCCCTTAATTTAAAGCCACGCCCACAAATTTCCATGCTTTAACATTGGAGTTTTTTGTTTGTTTGTATTTCTTCATTTAATTCATGCCACACCGCCCATGATCCAGGGCAGGCCAGAGCATATTTATTGTCACTGTTATTTTATTTTTAATTAAAAATTAAAATAATCCCACTGGTTCCTCCGGTGCCCCCTCACTGAAAATTTTCAAGCTACAGGCCTACCCGCAAGGCAGAGATGTTCCGCCAGGCTTTTGGTTGAGGACAGCGATGGTTCCATCTTGGCTGGCACCCTTCCCATTCCTTGTTGTCTACATCTATTTTGCCCTCCTCCCCCTGTCCGCGAAGTAGCTGGCAGTGGGAGCTGGAAGGAGGATTGGTTATTCACCATCTGTTTGTTTCTATATTGTATTAAGGTTTTAATTAATTTTACCTTGTTTTGTTTTGGATTGTACTTCGCCCAGAGCCCTGCAGTAGTTATTTGATGGTGATGATGATGATGATGACGACGACCATTTTCTTATATATGAGTGACACGTAAGGCAGCAAGTGGAGAGGGTGGCAACCACCAGCTGGCTGCTTCCCTTAGGCTTGTGCACTGGCTGATCCCTGGGAGCCTCATTTAGTTACCTTCCATAGCAACACTTCCTCCTGCAATACAGGTTCCACCACATCACCGTCAGACTGGCCATATTTACTAATGGCTGGGTCATGGGGCCATCACTCAGCCTCCACTCCATTCAATTTTTAAAGAATTACACCTAGGGTAAAGAATGTGGTAATGAAACAGCTTTTTTTATGGGAAACCGTTTTATAGGAGGTATGACTATTTCTAGTAGGTCTTAGAGCATGGTTTCAGAGCCTTCATTCAGCTCTCAGATCAACATTTTTAAGGTTTCTTTTTAGAAGTTGGATTTCTTTTGGGTTTTCATCACAGAACTGTTTAAAATTCTTTCAGCTGTACTAATACAAATAAATAAGTGAAATCTAGTGCTGTTGGGTGCTTTGGTGCTTTCTGGTGTGCCTCCAAATTTGACTTTGTTCCCCTCCCACCCGCAACATATTTCATGCCACTGGAATGCACTGTAGTCTGGAACTGCCGTGCATTTGGGATTAAGAAACTGCCAAAATGTTTTCACGTTTGAAACAGCCTTCTGTAATGTAGATCTAATCCCACCCCTCCCCCATAAATGTTTAAATGAAACCCTCCTGGAAAAGACTGGGGCAGTTCCCCAACAAAAAAAAAATGATACATGAATCAGAACTCTCCACAACAATGTGGAAAATGTGCCTGCATTTTTCTATGTGATATCTGTTGCCTATTTACTGGTCTTTCCGTTTCTCCACCTTTATGCAAACCCTTTAATCTTTTTTTAAAGATTTTTTTCTTATTGAAGCAATAAGTATGTGAACCTGTGAAGTCAAGTTATAAATCTTGGAGATAAGAGGTGACATCTAGATCTGGATTCTTCAGCTAGCCACTTTCTTAGGCAGAAATGCCACCCCCAGAATTACAGCTCATCTCCAGGCAACGGAGATCAGTTCCCCTGGAGAAAATGGATGCTTTGGAGGGTGGATTATATGGCATTGTACCCCAATGAGGTCCCTGGTTCCACCCCCAAATCTCCAGGAGTTTCATCACCTGGATCTGGGAACCCTATCTCGCTAGAGCCAGTTTGGTTAGTAGTTAAGAGCAGTGGAATCTAATCTGGAGAGCTGGGTTTGATTCCCCATTCTTCCACATGCAGCCAGCCAGGTGACCTTGGGTCAGTCATAGTTCTCTCAGAGCTGTTCTCTCAAGAGCAGTTCTCTCAGACCTCTCTCAGCCCCACCTACTTCTCAGGGTGTCTGTTGTGGGGAGTGGAAAGGAAGGAGATTGTAAGCCACTCTGAGATGTTGAGTGAAGGATGGGATATAATTCCGACTCCTCCTCCTCTTCTTCTATCCCTTGCCAGTGGCCAGGGAGGACCTGGCAACCCTATTCTTAGTGTCTGTGTGCATGTATACCCAAGGAGACAATGCTGACTCTACTCTGGTCAGAATAATAGTGTAATCGTAATGATTTCTAGTTATATGTGTGTTTTTCTTTAAATCAGGGGTGTCGAACTCATTTGTTACGAGGGCTGGATCTGACATAAATGAGACCTTGTTGGGCCAGGCCATGTGTGACATAAAATGTAATGCCAGGTAGCGGAGATATAAACTTTATAAAGGACACAAACACAAAGATTCTTTTTTACTTAAAATAAAAAACATGCTTAAAACATTAGCTCTGTAAGCTGTAAACCTACTTTTGATTTATTGACATTCACCACAGAAATCTCATGCTCAGAGTTCTGAGTCTAGGACCCAGGTTAAAACATGAAATGGCTGAGTGATTAAGAGAATCTGGCGAAGCAAGCTATGATGCAGCAGCAGCAGAACTGGAAGCAGGAGATGGCCAGTTCCATTGCGGGCCTGATGGAAGCCCTCTGGGGGCATCATCTGGCCCCCGGGCTGCATGTTTGACACCCCTGCTTTAAATGGTTGGTAAGTGTCAGAAGAACAAGGGGGTGAAAGAGGGAGATGAGTGAGTGAGGTGGTTGGTCGGTGACTGAGAGTGTGTGGGTGGAGCTGGAGTGTGTGGAGAGAGAGAAGGCAGAGTGTTCATTCTGAAGTCAGCAGTCAGCAGCTGTCAGTTGTGGTCAATCTACACAGAGTCTGAGAAGCAGACTTCTAATCAGAATCATATAGAAGTGCTGTGAAAGGCATTAAGATTCTAAAGGAGGAAGAAATATACCTAAGAGGCATATTAGGCAAAATCTAATATTGTCAGAGTATTATGAGAATGTGAGGGGGGAAAGCTGACAGAGACCTGAGTAAAAAGGGAAAGATTTTACTGAGCAGCTTAACAAAACATCTTGTAAGCAATATGCTTCTTTTACCAATGAAGTTTTATTTTGTTTATGATTAGCCCAGACTCTCATCCTCAGAACCACATAGACCAATGAAGGAGCCTTAGAGCATGGGCACAATACTGTAGGAAAGGTTAATTAAACACTGAAATTAAATTCCTGGTGGTAGGGTTAGATACTCTGAGTGAAAGAAACAACAAGAAATTTAAAACTACATCACACCTAACCACACAAAATAAAAGAGAGGTACCATGACAGTAATCCTTTGCAAAATTGCTCCGGTCTGAACCCGTTGACTTCAAAGGGTTAGACTGAAATAACTCTGTATAGATGGCCCTGTAAAAAATACTGCAAAGCTCACTATTTCTGCTGCAAAAGACTGGCTGCAAATTCTGTGCACACTTAACCTGGGAGAAAGCCCCGCTGAATAAAGTAGGGCTTACTTGTGGGTAAATATGCACCGCTTGGGCAGCAACACAATTACTAACCTTCTAGAATTTGCCAGGAAGGGGAGCTTTGACATTCCTGTAAAGGAGGTGATAAACAAAGGTGGTTGAATCATGCCTGCTTTCAGGTTAGAAATGGAAAACTGGCAGAGCTTTTGAGGAAAAACACTTAGCTGGATGATAGGTTAAGGCCAAGTGAATTCATCTATGGCATGAAGATTAGAGAGGGATGGGATTTGTTTGCATAAACATCAGTGACCCATAGCAACTTTCTTGTATCTGCCAAACAGGGCTTCCCAGCAAAAATCTCAAGAATAAACCATGCTCTGGATCAGCGGTGTGCCTGTAGGCTGACTCAGCTGCAGAGTTCTGAACTGTGGGATGGCTCTGAAGTGCAGCATGTCTAGCTACTTTGCCATCAAGGCTTATTTGGAGGAACAGAGGCCCGTGTTCTCTGACAAGTGGGGAGGGCCCGACTTAGCCATCGCCCGACTATTATGGCACCAGCAGAGGAGAAGAGTTGGCCGAATGCTGGTGTGCAAGGTGCAAGTGGCAGGAAAAAATTGGGCTTTCTGCTTCCCACCCAGGGACCAGTCACTGGGATCTAATATGGCTGGGAGTGGGCTGTCACAGGGGAAAAGGGGCTGGCCACTTGCCTCCTGCCCCATCCTTTGTCTGACCATGATGCTGTGGCAATGACTGCAGAACCTTTCACAGATGTGGCTGTCTCAATGTGCACTTTAGATCCATCAGGCATCAGCATCTATATCGGATCTAAAGGCATGTCTGACTGTAGCCAGTGAGACATTTGGGGGATAC
This sequence comes from Gekko gecko, assembly GCA_029375565.1. Classification (NCBI taxonomy): domain Eukaryota; kingdom Metazoa; phylum Chordata; class Lepidosauria; order Squamata; family Gekkonidae; genus Gekko; species Gekko gecko. The sequence continues at coordinate 48,205,262 of JAPDNY010000004.1, forward strand.
TGTAGTTCAGTCTCTTACCCTTATGTTAAGTATCAGACTTCAGTCAGATCTTAACAAGTGATTTCAGCTTTATTAGAACATGACAAACAACAACACAGAGCAAGAAGCTTTCTTTTAAACTTTCCGGGCTTGGATAACCATGTCCCCTAGTGAGTTAATAACCAATCATAACTCTCGCATAAATGACAATGATTGTTGTCCCCTCCAAAACTTCTCCTAGGCTCTGATTGGCCTACAGTGCAGAGTAGTCAATCAGAATGTGTATTTTATGATGCCAGCCTTCTATGTAGTCCTGGTTGAAGCTCAGACATTACTGAATGTATGCACAATACATAACACCCCTCCCCCCTAAGATTGATCAATCCCTGAGCAAACAAAATCTTTTAAGTGTGACGGACGACACCGATTCCGTTGTGACTGCCGTAATGTTCCAGTCAGGGGGGTTACCTCCATTCCCACAGCCCAGCCTCCGCCCTCGGCCACGCGGGGGCTAAGTGCTGTCGGGCTGGCAGGAGCGGTGTCTAAGACTGGTGGTTGCCAGGTTGCAGACTCTGCCGTTGGCTCTAAGTCCATAGGGTCTGCTGTATTCCCAGAGTTTCGAGGCTCTGTCTGTTCAGTATTCGGTACCGGACCCGCGGGTGCTTCCGAGCAGACCTCGGTATGTGCATCTGCCCATCGCTGCCGAATCTGGTTGATGTGTCGTCTTAGGCTCTGGTCACACTGCAACTGACATGCGCTTTGTTCCCGGTTTATTTAAATCGGGAACATTTTTATTTGCATTGGGCTGTCTACATGCAGCCAGCCCCTCTTTCCCAGCACCCACTTGCCTACTGCTGCGCCGTCCTTCCAGGCGATCCTGCCAGCCACGGGGAGGCTTGGGCGGCTGCTGCTCCTGCCGACACTTTGGGGGGGGGGGTGCTGCCGCCGCCGCTGCCGCCATTGACCCACGAAAATAGGCTCCACCATCCTCCTTGCCGGCCCCATCCAGGCTGCCGTAGGCCCCACTTCTCGTTCCCGCCTCCAGGGCTGTCGTTGTGCGTTTTTTTTTTTTAAACTTCTGGTTTGAGCGCTTGACTAACCATGCGCTTAATAAATCCATTATTAAACTTTAAATGGATTTATTAAGCGCATGTTTGCTCAAGCGCTCAAACCGGAAGCTTTTTTTTAAAAAACAAACAAACCCAAGAATGTTCAGACGGCCCTAATCGCAATCCTTGCAAGAGAGGGGCTGTCCACATAGGCGAAATCGCGCAATCAAAGCGGAAGTGCCAGGAAAACACTAGTTTCTCCAGGGGTCAGGAAAACCCGGAAGCATTGCGTGAGTAAGCCCGCTTCGCGTTTTGATCGGGATTCGCTGCTGTTTACTTGCGCATGTCAGTTTCACGTTCACACACGCCAATCCGCCTCCCGCTGCAAAGCAGGCTTACTCGTGCAATGCTTCCGGGTTTTCCTGACCCCTGGAGAAACTACTGTTTTCCTGGCACTTCCACTTTGTTTGCACGATTTCGCCTATGTGGACAGCCCCTCTCTCGCAAGGATTGCGATTAGGGCCATCTGAACGTTCTTGGGGTTTTTTTTGTTGTTGTTTTTTAAAAAAGCTTCCGGTTTGAGCGCTTGAGCAAACATGCGCTTAATAAATCCATTTAAAGTTTAATAATGGATTTATTAAGCGTATGTTTAGTCAAGCGCTCAAACCAGAAGCTTTAAAAAAAACCCGCACAACGACGGCCCTGGAGGCGGGAACGAGAGGTGGGGGCTACGGCAGCCTGGATGGGGCCGGCAAGGAGGATGGCGGAGACCGCGGAGCCTATTTTTGTGGGTCAATGGCGGCAGCGGCGGCGGCAGCACCCCCCCCAAGTGTCGGCAGGAGCAGCAGCCGCCCAAGCCTCCCCGTGGCCAGCAGGATCGCCTGGAAGGACGGTGCAGCAGTAGGCAAGCGGGTGCTGGGAAAGAGGGGCTGGCTGCATGTAGACAGCCCAATGCGAATAAAAATGTTCCCAATTTAAATAAACCGGGAACAAAGCGCATGTCAGCTGCAGTGTGACCAGAGCCTTAGACTCCTACCATCCGATGTCGTCACTACATAGAATAGTGGGCCAGTAATTGCGGTTACTGATGCTGGGAGCCACAAGTGTCCCTCACTGTAGTTCCTGGCAAAAACGGCCTCACCCACTTCGAATGATCATGGTGCTGTGGGTGTTAGTCGCTGCGGAGGCTTGTCAGATGTCAGGTCTGGGTGCAGCCAATCAAGGAGTGATATCAGGCGGCGGTTCATTAGGGTTGCAGTGTGTAGTGTGTAGTGGGCTCCTTCTGGTTGCAGTGTGTAGTGTGATATGTTGGTATAGCAGGAACGACGCCAACTTCTGGTTCCAGTCCCCCTGGACCATTGGGCAAAAGGAGTCCTTGGTGGTGCGCACCATCCACTTGGCCTGTCCGTTGGTGGATGGGTGGAATGGTGCCAATGTGATGTGCTTGATCAGACTGTTGTTCATAAAGTGCTGGAACTCAGTGGACATGAGCTGAGTTCTGTTATCGGACACAATAGTGTCCGGCAGGCCATGCATTACAATTACACGGCGAAGAGCTCTGATCACTGCTGCTGAGGTCATTGTGGACATTTGTACAACCTCTAGCCACTTAGGATAAGAGTCCACTAGTATTAAAAACACTTGCCCCTGGAACAGGCCCGTGAAGTCAATGTGCAACCAAGACCACGGTCAATGTGTGGTCTCCCAATGTTGCACTGAGGCAGGAAGAGGGTCTGGCCTAGACTATTGGCAAAGTTGGCATGCCCTTACCCATTCTTCTATTTCTTGGTCTATGCATGGCCACCAAACATAGCTCCGGGCCAAAGCTTTCATGTGAACTATGCCTGGGTGACCTGCGTGCAAAGCCTTCAGGATCCGCTTGTGTATTTCCCCATAAAAGACAGCCCTTGTGAGATGACAGTTCATGCTGCCTGGAACTGTAGGGCTGGAATTCAGTATCAAAATGGCCTGCCGGCCATCCCCTCCACACCCAGTTCAGAACTCGAGTGAGCGTGGGGTCTCTGGCCAAACCCGATGCAATATCAGAGGCATGTACCCAAGGCTGCGGAAGCTCTTTGATCACCATTACCTCATAGGCCGGCGCAGGGTCGATAGTTGGTCCCGGAATGGGGCACCGACTCAGTCTGTCAGCATGACCGATAGCTTTACCTGGGTGGTGTATGAAATTGTATTCATATGCTGACAGGAACACGGTCCATCACAGCATACGCGGGGACATGATTTGGGGTTTCTGTTGTTGTGGGACGAAAAGGGCTTGTGGTCTGTGACCATGAGGAACCGGCGTCCATACAAAAAGTCATGGAACTTTTTTTTACCACTGACCAAGGCAAGGGCCTCCTTATCTATTTGGATGTAGTTACTTTCAGCTGGCTCCCTCATGGATCACTGCCTTGTCGTGGTGAGGGGGCTTGCGTGGTTCGATGAGGCTGTGGGCTATGCCATGGAGGGCCACCCAGGACGGACAGGGCACAGCAGAGAACTCAGACCAAGCGTGATCCCCTGGAGAAGGAAATGGCAACCCACTCCAGTATCTTTGCCAAGAAAACCCCATGGACAGTAACAAAAGGCTAAAAGATATGACGCCGGAAGATGAGCCACTCAGGTCAGAAGGTGTCCAATATGCTACTGGGGAAGAGCAGAGGACAAGTACGAGTAACCCCAGAAAGAGTGAAGTGGCTGGGCCAAAGCCGAAAGGACGCTCAGTTGTGAATGTGTCTGACAGTGAAAGGAAAGTTCGATGCTGCAAAGAACAATACTGCATAGGAACCTGGAATGTAAGATCTATGAATCAAGGTAAGCTTGACGTGGTCAAAAATGAGATGGCAAGAATGAACATCGACGTCTTGGGAATCAGTGAACTAAAGTGGACAGGAATGGGCAAATTTAACTCAGAAGACCATTATATCTACTACTGTGGCCAGGAATCCCGTAGAAAAAATGGTGTGGCCTTTATAGTCAACAAGAGAGTGAGAAAGGCAGTATTGGGATACAATCTCAAAAATGACAGAATGATCTCGTTCCGAATCCAAGGCAAGCCATTCAATATCACAGTAATCCAAGTCTATGCCCCAACCACTGCTGCAGAAGAGGCTGAAGTGGACCAGTTCTATGAAGACCTACAACAGCTCATAGAACTAACACCAAAAAATGATGTCCTCATCATCATAGGGGACTGGAATGCTAAAGTAGGAAATCAAAAGGTAACCGGAATAACAGACAAGTTTGGCCTTGGAGAACAAAATGAAGCAGGGCAAAGGCTAACAGAGTTTTGTCAAGAGAACACGCTGGTCATAGCGAACACCCTTTTCCAACAACCTAAGAGGCGTCTCTACACATGGACATCACCAGATGGGCAACACCAAAATCAGATTGACTATATAATTTGCAGTCAAAGATGGAGAAGCTCTATCCAGTCAGTAAAAACAAGACCTGGAGCTGACTGTGGCTCAGATCATGAGCTACTCATTGCAAAATTCAGACTTAAATTGAAGAAAGTTGGGGAAACCACAAGGCCATTCAGATTTGACCTAGATCGCATCCCCGATGAATATACAGTAGAGGTGAAGAATAGGTTTAAGGGACTAGATTTGATAGACAGAGTGCCTGAAGAACTATGGACAGAGGTCCGTGACATTGTAAAGGAGGCAGCAATCACCGCCATCCCAAAGAAAAAGAAATGCAAAAAAGCAAAGTGGCTGTCTGATGAGGCTTTACAGATAGCAGAGGAAAGAAGGAAAGCTAAAGGCAACGGGGAAAAGGAAAGATTTGCCCAACTGAATGCAGATTTCCAGAGAACAGCAAGGAGAGATAAGGAGGCTTTCCTGCATGAACAATGCAAAGTAATAGAGGAAAACAATAGATTGGGAAGGACTAGAGATCTGTTCAAGAAAATTGGAGAAATCAAGGGAACGTTCCATGCAAAGCTGGCCATGATAAAGGACAAAAACGGTAGGGACCTAACAGAAGCAGAAGAGATTAGGAAAAGATGGCAAGAATACACAGAAGAACTATACAAGAAGGACCTCAATGTCCTTGACAACCACGATGGTATAATCACTGACCTCGAGCCAGACATCCTGGAAAGCAAAGTTAAATGGGCCTTAGAAAGCATTACTAACAACAAAGCTAGTGGAGGTGATGGTATCCCAGCTGAGTTATTCAAAGTCTTAAAAGGAGATGCTGTTAAAGTGCTGCACTCAATTTGCCAACAAATTTGGAAAACACAACAGTGGCCACAGGATTGGAAAAGGTCAGTGTACATTCCAATCCCAAAGAAGGGCAATGTCAAGGAATGTTCAAACTATCGCACAATTGCACTCATTTCACACGCTAGCAAGGTCATGCTCAAAATCCTACAAGCTAGGCTCCAACAGTACGTGGATAGAGAACTGCCAGAAGTACAAGCTGGGTTTTGAAGAGGTAGAGGAACTAGAGATCAAATTGCCAACATTCGCTGGATTATGGAGAAAGCAAGAGAGTACATGAAAAACATCTACTTCTGCTTCATTGACTATGCTAAAGCCTTTGATTGTGTGGATCACAATAAATTATGGCAGGTTCTTAAAGAGATGGGAGTACCAGACCACCTCACATGTCTCCTGAGAAACCTGTATAAGGGACAAGAAGCAACAGTTAGAACCGGATATGGAACAACTGATTGGTTTAGCATAGGAAAAGGAGTACGACAAGGATGTATATTGTCACCTTGCTTATTTAATTTATATGCAGAGTACATCGTGCGACATGCTGGCCTGGATGAATCACAAGCTGGAGTTAAGATTGCTGGGGAAAAGATCAATAACTCAGATATGCAGACGATACCACTCTGATGGCAGAAAGTGAAGAGGACCTAAAGAGCCTCTTGCTCAGGGTGAAAGAGGAGAGCGCAAAAGTGGGCTTGAAGCTCAACATCAAAAAAACTAAGATCATGGCAACTGGCCCCATCACTCCTTGGCAAATAGAAGGGGAAGTCGTAGAAGTAGTGACAGACTTCACGTTCCTGGGATCCCAGATCACTGCAGATGGTGACTGCAGCCATGAAATTAAAAGACGCCTGCTCCTTGGGAGGAAAGCGATGGCAAACCTAAACAGCATGATAAAAAGCAGAGACATCACCTTGCCAACAAAAGTCCACATGGTCAAAGCAATGGTATTCCCGGTAGTAATGTATGGCTGCGAGAGTTGGACTATAAGGAAGGCCGAGCGCCGAAGAATAGATTCTTTTGAACTATGGTGCTGGAGAAGACTCTTGAGAGTCCCTTGGACTGCAAGGAGATCAAATCAGTCAATCCTAAAAGAAATCAACCTTGACTGTTCCCTGGAAGGCCAGATCCTGAAGCTGAAGCTCAAATACTTTGGCCACCAAATGAGAAGGGAGCATTCACTGGAGAAGACCCTGATGCTGGGAAAGATTGAAGGTCAAAGAAGAAGGGGACGGCAAAGGATGAGATGGTTAGACAGTGTCATCGATGCAACGAACATGAAATTGAGCAAACTTCAGCGGACAGTGGAAGACAGGAGGGCCTGGCGTAATCTGGTCCATGGGGTCGCGAAGAGTTGGACTCGACTGTGCGACTGAACAACAACAACAACTTTCAGCTGGTGACAAGGTTCTGGAATAATACGCCACCAGCGCCTTCCACCCATCTGGCATGACGTGACGCATCGGTTGCAAGAACAAGTGGCTTACTCTCATCAAAATGGGTGAGGACACCGTTGGACACCAAGAGTTCCTTAATAACCACAAACGCTTGGTCATGTCGTGGCCCCCACACCCACTTAGCCCCCTTTTCCAACAGCCAGTGTAGAGACTCAACAATGGATGCCTTATGGGGCAAGAAGGAATGGTAAAAGTTTAGTATACCTAAAAATGACTGCAATTCTTTTTTATTAGTCGGCTGTGGTGCTTGCTGGATTGCCACAATCTTACTGCCAGTTGGGTGCACGCCATCTTCGTCAATGAGGAAACTGAGGAACTCAACCCTAGGAACCCCGAAATGGCATTTCTTTTGTTTGACCTTCAGTCTGGCATCTTGGAAATGACCCAGTACCACCCTGAGGCATTCTGACAACTCTGTCTCATTGGCCCCCACAACTAGTATGTCATTAAAATACTGCACCACCCCCGGCCCTCCATTAACCCTTGGAAGATTCCCAGGGCCGGTTGACCTTAAACGCCTCTCGGTGCCTGACAATTGTCTGTGCCTCTGCTGCACTCTGGCCCACTGGCAACTGTTGGTATGCCTGGGCAAGATCCAATTTTGCAAGGGACGCCAGGATGTGACTTATGACCGGCACCGGGTATGTGTGTTGCTGTAACGCTCTATTTATGGTGCATTTGTATTCGGCACAAATGCGGATGGACCCGTCCGGCTTAACTGGTGTTACAATTGGTGTCTCCCACCTGGCATGAGAGACGGGCTCTAGCATGCCCTGTGCAACAAGTTTGTCTAGCTCCGCTTCAATCCAGGGTCGGAAAGCAATTGGGGCCCACTGGGCCTTCAGTCTGATGGGCGCTACAGAGGGGTCTAAATCAAAAGTCATGGGTGGCCTGGTATATTTCCCCAGGGACCCATCAAAAACTGCTGGGAACTCTGAACAAATTGAATCCAATTTATTGTACCAGACCTGATTCACCCCCATTATAGCTATGCTGAGAACCTTGAACCAGTCCAGCCCAAGCAAACTGGCCCTAAGCCTTTCGGCGACAAGGAGGCTCAGCATTTCCTTGAACCCTTGAACTGTACCTTGAGTGATGCTGCACCAGCCACCAGGATGCTTTTTTTTTTTTTGGTAAATACAGTTTATTATTGGATATATCACATGTTCATACATTTTCAACCGACCTACATATCCATTTTTCTAATTTCCCTTCTCCCCCCCAAACAAGGCTTCCCGCACTGCTCCAACCCCATTAATATCTCTCTTGTTCTAGTACAGTTACTCCTAAACTTATTTTCTCTTACAAACGGTAACAATTCAAAAGTCTAATTCTATTTCATTTTCCTCTTAATAACTATCAAAGCAGATCAAACCACGTTTAATGTCCCAATTTTTCAACAAGTATTTTTGAAAGTCTTTCCAGTCTTCAAAGAAAGTTTCATCTTCTTCGTTGTTTAACTTTCTTGTTAATTTGTCCATTTCTGCCAAAAACAACATCTTTTTAATCCATTCCCATGTTTCAGGTACTCTATCTTGTTTCCAACATTGAGCAAAAGTCAGTCTTGCTGCTGTAGTCAAGTACCATAGTAGTGTTCTCTTGGCTACATTTATTTCTTCCATTTTAAGACCTAACAATAACATCTGTGGGTCTTTCTTAAAAGTACAATTCAAAATTTTTTGTATCTCATTGTGGATCTCTGTCCAATACTTTACTGCTTTATCACATGTCCACCACATATGGTAAAAAGACCCTTCATGTTTCTTACATTTCCAACATTTATTAGACATACTTTCATTTATAATAGCAATTTTTTTAGGCGTCATATACCATCTGTACATCATTTTATAACAATTCTCTTTAACATTTACACAAGTTGAAATTTTCATTGACTTTTTCCACAAGTATTCCCAAGATGTCATTAATATCTCATTATTAACATTTACAGCCCATTTTATCATTTGCTCTTTTACAGTTTCATCCTCAGTGTACCATTTCAATAAAACCTTGTACAGTTTAGAAATCATTTTTTTCCCTTTCTCAAGCCATACAGTTTCAATTTCAATATTCTTTTCTCTAAAACCATGTTCTTTTTTATCGGTCTTAAATAAATCATAAATCTGTCTATACTTCAACCAATCATATTCAAATTCAACATCAAATCTATCTTTTAACACAAAATTTTTCCCTTCAGATTTTAGAAGATTTTTATAAGGTAGCCAATCTAGCCCTTGATTTCTTGAATATGGATTAATCACTTCAGCTGGTACAATCCAAAGTGGTCTTTCTTCTGAGAAGAATTTTCTGTATCTCATCCAGGTCTCGAACAGTGATTGTCTTACAAAGTGGTGTTTAAAAAATTTATCCATTTTTACTTTTCCATACCATAAATATGCATGCCATCCAAATTTGTTATCATGCCCTTCCAGGGCCAATAACTTCTTATTCTCCAGATTAATCCACTGTTCCAACCATGTTAAACAGACGGCATCATAATATAGTCTTAGATTTGGTAGTTGTAGGCCTCCTCTCTCTCTTGCGTCACATAAAATTTTCATTTTAATCCTTGGCTTTCTTCCTGCCCATACGAATTTGGATAATTCTTTCTGCCACGAATCCAGTACTTTCCTTTGTTTTAGTATTGGAATAGTCTGAAATAGAAACATCAAACGCGGCAAGATATTCATTTTTACAGTCGCGATTCTTCCCATCAATGATAAATTCAAAGTGTCCCATTTCTTCATATCTTGCTGAATCTTGTGCCACACCTTTTCATAATTGTTTTTAAACAAATCAATATTTTTCATGGTTAATTCAATTCCAAGATATTTAGTCTTTGTAACTACTTCACATTGAATTTTCTCTTGAAGTTCTGTTTGTCTTTGTTTCGTCATATTTTTGCACATCACTTTGGTTTTACTTTTATTAACATAAAATCCCGCAACTGAACCAAATTCTTCAATTTTTTCCATCAATTGTGGTATTTTCTCAATTGGGTCTTGGATCATAAACATTACATCATCTGCAAATGCCCTGTATTTATAGACAAAACCTTTCACTGTAAGTCCTTCAATACTGTTATCTTTCCTTATCGCTGTCAATAATATTTCCAATATCCAAATAAACAACAGCGAGGATAACGGGCAGCCTTGACGTGTTCCCTTTTGGACTTGGAAGAAGTTCGTCTTTTCTTTATTTATATTCAAAGCCGCTTTTTGTTCTGAATATATTGCCACAATCATGTTTAAAAAAGACTGTCCAATGTCCATTTTTTCAATAACTTGCAGCATGAACTCCCAATTTAAATTGTCAAAAGCTTTTTCCGCATCTAGGAAGAGGAATCCAACTTCTTTTTCAGGATGCTTGTCATAATATTCAATTGCATCTATCACCACTCTTAAATTGTCTCTGATTTGTCTGTTTGGTAAAAATCCAGCTTGTTCTTCCGCTATTGTATCTTTCAGATATTTTTTCAGTCTCTCTGAAATTATTTTTGCAAATAATTTGTAATCGTTATTTAATAGCGATATTGGCCTATAATTCTTTACTTGAGTCAAATCCAAACCTTCTTTAGGTATCAATGAAATGTTTGCTTCTTTCCATGAATCTGGGATCCGTTTGGTCTTTCTTATCTCATTCGACAGAAGTACTAAAATAGGGGTTAGCTCCTCTTTAAATTTCTTATAAAACTTTGCTGTAAAGCCATCTGGTCCTGGAGCTTTGCCCAACTTTGCATCTTCTATCGCCATTGTCACTTCTTCTTTCGTTACTAAACCATTTAATAATTCCTTAATTTGTTTTCCCAGCTCTGGAACTTCAATCGTCTCCAAATATTTCTTGATTCTCTGTTGGTCAATTCCTTTCTTTTTGAATAATTTGGCGTAATATTTAAAAAAAAGCCCTTTTTATACCATTCAAGCTCATAACATCCTTTCCATCTTCAGTAATCTTAGATATAAAATTCCTTTCTTTTCTATTTTTCAATTGCCATGCTAAAAACTTTCCTGGTTTGTTTGCACCCTCAAATGCTTTTTGCTGTAATTTCTTCAAATTCCAAAATAATTTTCTGTTTAGTAGAACGTTCAACTGACCTTGCAGAAAGTGGATCTCTTTAATAATCTTCTTCTTCCCTGGTCTTTTCTTTAATTCCTTTTCTTTTTGTCGAATTTTTTCATGAAGGTCTTTCTGTTGTTGGATCTTTTGCTTTTTGTCCTTGGAGTTCAGAGAGATAAGCATACCTCTCATTACTGCTTTGTAAGCATCCCATACAACTTGTATATCCGTACCTTTATTCAAATTCAGTTCAAAAAAACTTTTCGTTTCCTTTTTTAAAATCTCATTAATTTGTTTTTGATCCAATAAATCTTCATTAATTCTCCAATATAACTGTTTAGGTTTTGCTTTAGATATCCAAAGTAGGGGATTATGATCAGAGTTAGTTTTCGGTAAAATTTGTATTTTATAAGTTTTTTGCGCCATCTCCTCTGACATCCAAATCATGTCAATTCGAGAAAAGGAATTATGTCTATTCGAATAAAACGTATAGTCCTTAGTCTTAGGGTTCCACTTCCTCCAAACGTCTTCCAATTTCTCTTGCTTCATCAATTGAAAGAAATTTTTTGGTAGCCACCAGGATGCTTTGACCTTGGAAGTCTGACAGATGCATCTGGCTGGGCTTCAAGCAGCGACGGCTCCTCCTTGGAAACAGGCGATGCAGCATTTCTGTGGAGATGACGGTCATCGCTGACCCAGAGTCGACCTCCATTTTGCATGGCTCCCCATCCAGTAGCACAGTAACGTGGATCTTCCTTTTGGTCCACATCCTAGTGTTCAGGATGGTCATAGGACAGGAACAGCAGATCGTCTTGTGACAATCTGCTGCCTTTGCGGTGTTAGCATCCGGTATCCTGCGATTCTGTCACAGAGAAGACAGTGGTGATTTCTTCTTACTAACAGTATGGCACACTCTGGCCAAATGCCCCCGCTTATCACAGGTCCAGCATTTGACATCACGGGCCCAGCAGCGGTCTCGGTTGCCCCTACAACCCTCACAGGCTCGCTTCAGCGTTGCTTTCTCTGCACTATGCTTGGGTCTGGTGAATCAGGTCTTGTGGACTTCATCACCCTCGCCCTCAGACTCATCCACAGACTCGTGGTGCACCGACTTCTCTGGTTGTTGACTGGTTGGACTGCTAGAATGCCATTCTTCCCTTGTCAACCTTTCTGCAGCTTCAGCTGTGATGGCTTCCATGTATGCCGTGGCTTACAACAACTCAGACTTTGTGAACAGCCATTGTTGCAACTTCTCATTCTGCATTCTGCAGTCCACACACCAACCAGTTGAGCAACACCGTCTCTAAGTCGGGGAAGTTGCAGGTCCTAGCTGCCTTCTGTAGCACCGCGACATAATTGGCGATTGATTCGCCTGACCCTTGGTCGTGCTTGTAGAAAGCGTGTTGGCCTGGGTGAAAAGTGATTTTTCAGCTTGTCCTTGATACTGTCAGGATATCTGTGGATGCCACCAGGGACCGGGCCACATTGAACACAGTCCTTCCACACGAACTGAGGAGCGTTGCCGTCTTCGTGGCTTCTTCCTCAATCTGATTGGTATGCAGATGGAACTCAAACGGAGTGATGTATGAGTCCCAGTCTTCCAGCTGTGGCTTGAACGCTTCAAATTTAGTGCTGGCTGCCATCCTAATGGCCGGTATAGGCTGTGGATTGGCAGGGTGTTGGTTGTCTTCTTCTGGTGCCTCGACCAGCTCGGGTTTTTCGGCTATGGTGGCGTTGGTTCAGTGGGGCTGCTTACCCACCTAGAATTCCACCTTCATCGTCAATGTTAAGTATGAGACTTCAGTCAGCTCTTAACAAGTGATTTCAGCTTTATTAGAACATGACAAACAACAACACAGAGCAAGAAGCTCTCTTTTAAACTTTCCAGGCTTGGATAACCACACCCCTTGGTAAGTTAATAACCAATCATAACTCTCGCATAAAGGCCAATGATTGTTGTTCCTGCCAAAACTTCTCCTAGGCTCTGATTGGCCTACTGCGCAGAGCAGCCAATCAGAACATGTATTTTATGGAGTCCTGGTTGAAGCTCAGACATTACTGAATGTATGTACAATACATAACACCTCAGTATCTTATTCTTTCTTCTGTGTTTTCATTAATCTCTCTAGTGTCATATTGAGTGGGTTGTTCTCCTCTCTCATTTTTATATCATCTCTTCAAGAGTTCATATATGCCTGAGCAGAGATTCTTCGGGAAGAAATAACAGAAGAATAGTTTTAAGTTTATTCAAACCTAACTTTTAAAACTGCTGCAACCTTTGTGAATGTTATGCAATCCAATACAGACCTTATGATACTATTTGCAAGTGAGAACTCCTACAGTAATCAACTCTGCCTTACAATTACAATGAAATTTTTAAATTCCTGCTTAACTCAAAAAGGGCTACTAGTCCATATTTTTAATTTAATGTCACCAAATTTCTAGACAGCAGTCTCCTATGATTGTGCTTCAATGATTCCTTTTTGTTTTTCAATTCCAAGCACATTATTTTGACACTTGTTTCTTTTCACTCTTCACTATGGCATTAATAAATCTATTAGATTTATTAAAACAACAATAACAAAATAATCTCTCATATATAATTGTGAAGCGGAGTGGCACTTTCCAGCTCTCCCATTGGCTGTGAAATGTGCTCCCTCAGCCATTGGCCCATCAGCTGCCACTCAAGAGTACTCACATGCCATTGGCCAGGTGCTGGGTCTGCTCCTCTTCCCTGCCCACTCCCTCTTCATCCACTGTGCCCTGTCAGAATTACTGGCAAATGACTTTCTCTCTTGACAAAGACACTTCTCCTGCTTGCCTCCTGTGTGGGACTAACTTTCCTCTCAGTGGCTGTTGTGAGGAACTCATTGGGGCCAGTTCTGACTAGGGTTGTCAGCTCCAGGTTGGGAAATTCCTGGCTATTCTGTGTCTAAGGAAGCTAGTGTAAGGAAGCCAGAGTTTGGGGAGGGGAGAGGAGAGGAGAGGACTCAGCTGAATAGAATGCCATAGAGGCTACCATCCAAAGCAGTTATTTTCTCCAGGGGAGGAAAAACATCTGTTGTCTGGAATTCAGTTGTGATACTCAGCGATCTTCAGGCTCCACCTGGATATTGGCTATCCTAGGCATAGCAGTTAGCGCTTCAGAGCAGGGTCTGCCAGACCCAGGTTCTTGCTGTGGAACCTGTGATCTCAGACCACTCACAGACTGGTGGTTACCTGTGTTTTCAAGATGGCTGCCGTCTGTGGTTGTTTGTTTAAAATGTTCCCCCATAAGGTTTAATTGAACTGTAGTTCCAGAGAGAGGGCTGCAGGGGTATCACTCACTGGGTTGAATGGGGCTTCCTCATCTGCTGTCCCACAATTCCCAGCTGCCCCAAGGCCAAAAACTGCAGGAAAACAGGGACTGTCCCAAGGGGCGGGACAGCATCGATATAGACTCCAGCCCATCCAGGGAGGAGGCCATCTTCATCCTACAGGAGGTTAGGAAAGGCTTCTGATGCCTATGCTGACCAGTCTGTCCAGGCCACATGCCAAAGACATGGGGGAACCCTGGGAGGCAGCAGAAATTCAGCCACTCCACAGTCGGCTGGACTGGGGAATGAATGGAAGTTTCCCTGCTCTCTTGAGCAAGAGAGAGAGGCTGAAGCAGAGCCAGAGGCTGGTCCAAGGAGAGATCCTATCCTGAGCCCACAACCTCCAGAGGTAGAGAGTATTGTTTGTAGGGAAAGAGGATTGCATTTAACCCCTTTTGATTTATCCAGGTGGGGGGGAGATGGAAAGCTGAAGAGTGAGGGGGAAATAAAGGTAAGTTGATGATTGGCTGGGAAGAAGATAGGGTTGCCAGCTCCAGGTGGAAAATTCCTGGATATTTGAGGGATGGAACCTGGAGAAGGTGAGGTTTCAGGAGGGGTGGGACCTCAGACAGGTACAATGCCATAAACTCCAGCCTCCCAACCAGCCATTCCCTCCTGGGGAACCACTGTTGCCAATCTCCAGGTGAGGGGTGGAGATAACTCAGAATTACAACTGATCTCCAGGAGGGAGGGGGGAGGAGATGGAAAGCTGAAATCAGAGGGGAAGATAAGGGCAGGCTGATGCTTGGCTGGGAAGGAGATTGGGTTGCCAACTCCAGGTTGGAAAATTCATGGAGATTTGAGGGGTGGAGCCTGGAGAGGGTAAGGTTTGAGGAAGGGTGGGACCTCAGACAGGTACAATGCCATAGACTCCACCCTCCCAACCAGCCATTTCCTCCTGGGGAACCATTGTTGCCAATCTCTAGGTGAGGGCTGGAGATCACTCAAAATTAGAACTGCTCTTCAGGTAGCAGAGAAAAGTTCCTCTGAAGAAAATGGTGGACTCTGTGTCATTATACCCTGCTGAGGTCACCACAGCAAATTGACACTGAGTGCCCAAAGCCTTGGCACTCTCCCAGAGCCTCTTTCTAGAGCTCATTGTATTTATTTCCACAACAGGCCTTATTCCTAGTAATAATAATAATAATTGTGTACTATCAAGTGGCAAACAACTACAGGACCATGGAGTTTTCAAGGCAAAAGGCATTCAGAGGTTCTTTGTCATGGGTTGCCTCTGCATAGCAACCCTAGTCTTCCTTAGCGTCTTCCATTCAAATACTAACCATGGCCAACCCTGCTTCCCATAGTATACTGAAGAGTATAAAGAAACAGGTGTCAAAATATTGTGCTTGGAACCGGATGGTCCTCCTTTGAAGGGAGGAACATTTTATCTGAAAGCCATTCCATCCAATAGTGCTTGAAGTAGCCAATATAATAATAATAATAATAACAACAACAAATAATGTATTTACTTCATTTATACTCCACCTTTCTCCCCAATGGAGAGTCAGAGTGGCTTACATCATTCTCTTCCCTTCCATTTTATCCTTACAACAACCCTGTGAGGAAGGCCGATAAGTGGTCATAGACCGGAACATCTAGTGATTAGTACTGAGCAGCGGCCACCTGAGGTGATGCTTCTCCAGACACTACTGAAACATCGGTTAATGGTTAACCGTCACCAATCTCTTGCATTTTGTATTTGTAATTTGTATTTTATATTTGGTATTTATATTATATAGCTTAATTGCCGTATTTTAATTATGTTTTATTTATGTATTTTATGTCAATTGGAAGCTGCCCTGAGGCTGCTTCGCGGGGAGGAGGGGGTATAAATCTCATAATAAATAAATAAATAAATAAATAAATAAGGTCACATAGCAAGCATCCATGGCAAATTGAGGATTTGAACCTGATTCTCCCAGTTCCTTGTTGGACACTCTGACCACTAAAGCACACTGGCTCTTCATGAATTTGCAAAGGAAAAGACTTCTGACCAAACATATTTGTGACGTAACTTCCCCCCAAGTCAACAAAACTGAATAAATTTGGGCTTCTCTATAAATGCTGGTTATTTAGGAAATGTTTCAAACACACAGTGGAAAAATTGTGTGGAAAAAACCAAAGGCAACAAAGAGTTTTTATTTCCTCCTACTACCAAGCCCTCAGGAATCTTCTTATTTCCACAAAGTTGTCCCATGATTACAGAGTAGAAATACTCACCAGTAGATGAGTATGATGAAGCCTGATGGCTAAACCTGAATTTTCTGTAAATGTTTATTTGAGATGAATAAAAAAAATTTCTGCCATATTGGTCACCTATTACTTCATGTGCATTTAGCAACATGTAGTCTTTATTGCCCCAGACTGCAAGTCCTGAACCACTTCCGTTGATCTAGTATGCTCAGGAATGTCTTTCCTCTGAAAATCGTCTGTTATTTTCTTGCTTTAGAGAACTGTTCAAACTGCTATGGGTTGGATCCAGAAGCACAATTTCTGAGGGGCTAGTAGACAGCAACAGAAATAGAAGGTGAGAGAGTCTCATCCTATGGCCCTTATTCTGCTTACAGTACTTTGGATCCAAACCAGTATCCACATCTGACAAATATACAATTGAACTTTTATATATATATATAATCACCATGTAAACTCCATTCATATTCACTTGGGGGAGTGGGGGTTTTCTTCAAATTGAGCAGAGCATGTAGTATGATCAGTGTTTCAACCTATAAACTAACTCCAAACTTGTCACCTCCAATAGGTTATTAGTACACATTTAGTGGGGATATGGAATGGTACAGTATCGCTGATCTTGTTGGATCTCAAAATCTAAGCAGGGTCGGTACTTGGATGGGAAATCACTAAGGAAGATTTTGCAGGGGAAGTAAATGGCAAACCACCACTGCTCGATCACTTGCCTTGAAAACTGTATTTGTTTGTTTGTTGATTTGATTTATATACCACCCTCCCCATAGTGGGCTCAGGGTGGTTCATATCAATTAACATCATACAATTATATTCAATGTAATACAATCAGTTAATATAATGCAAACTCTATGGGGCTGCCATAAATTGGCTGTGACTTCACACATACACACACACACACTCACACTCTCTTAGTCCTCAGCCCTGAAATGAAAGGGTTACTTCTCCTATAGAAGATCAGGCTTGGGAGTATCTGCTCCCCTGCTAGTTTTTGGTTGGTGTGGGCTGCATTGGGAGCATCAGGTAGAAATATATAAGAACCAGCTCCTATGGGCCTCTTGAGGGCCATGTGTGGGAATGTTGAGGACCATAGCTAGCTGTTTCCCCAAAATTTGCTGTCTGCTGCTCAGCTGTCTAATTCTTTAGGAAAGGGTTGCCAAATAAAGGTAGGTAATACTATTTCAGGGTGGTTATTTTTCCAGGAAACTAGGTAACATAGCCTCTGCCACTCACTGCTCTAGATCTCTCCTTGGTCTTCTATGCCTTACCTTTCCTCTGGTACCCCTACCAGTTTCCTACTTAGCACTATTGGGTCAGAGTACTCAAAAACGGACAAGACTATCAAGTGTTGTAACAATTTTGCCAGGCTTAAGACTACAGAATATTGTCAGTCGTCTACAATGCGTATTTTCAGTCTATATTTCCACTGGTTTGTTGTTGGCAAGGCAGCCTACTGACTGGTCTTACTGAGGTGAATTCTGCTTGTTGGCTTGGCAATCCTTGTATAACAGTTTGGCACACTCCGCTGTCAACTACTATGAATCTGAATCATTACTTCTCTCTTAGATGTTTCCAAAAGGACTGAAGGAGGGGAATGGGTTGCACTTCAGTCACTCCAAAAGCAAGCACTCCTTGAAAAAATAAACACCGGAAAAACTGTATCTCGTTTCAGGTTTGAAACATAGCTTTGATTCTGCTCAGATGGCACAAAATGCCATGGTAATAAAGAAGGCTGAATTATTGAATATAGTTTTTTAAATAACACAGAAAACCTAGAATCATAGAATGTTAGAGTTGGGAGGGAGCTTGCAGGTCATCTAGCCCAACCAACTAATCACTTAATACTGGTTATCTAAACAGTGTTTTGTGCCAGTATCTCTTCCTTTCAGCTCACTGGGGCTTCAAAAGATGCTGGTAGTCTCTAAAATAATTTGTTAAAGTGTAGTACTTCTTCTCCATAGCCACCAAGAGATTTCTCTGACTGATGACTCATTTGGATCAGAAAATTCATACAGACTTTTTTTTTCATTCACAGTCCCTGTCATGAACAGAAGCATCCCTAAATGCTCTCAGGATCTTAAGGGGATTGTTCATGATTCCAATGATCAGAAGAGAATAATCACCAACTTGAATAATATGAGATTACTCAGTAACTGCAGGCAGATGTTCTGAAACCAGGTACAATCAATGCACACAGAGACTGAGATTTTGGCAGCAAGTCCTGACCCGACCTTCACATAGTGATGAATGTTTGTGCACAAACCTGTGCAGGTATGTGACTGTAACCAGTTTTAGAATGCCTGCATAGGGCTAATGTATTATGTAATCTACCAACCCAGTTTCTAGACTCGTTCCTGTCAAGTAAAGATGAGGATAGGGTTTGACAGGAGCTGACCTTCCATTTGAGGGTTACAAAGCATTTGGAGTCAAAAGCATATGGAAATCTACAGAGATGTTGTCAAGCAAAGAAAGAGCCTTCCTGAGAATTAGGGTTGTCAGCTTTGTACCAGTCTCTGCTTCTCTGCCTTTAACAATTCCAGACGGGTAGCTCTACTAGCCAATTGGAACTCCTTGAAGAGAATAATGGGATTAAAATGTATCTAATAACAATAGGGCATAATATCTAATCACAAAATTATTCAAGTTTTAAAAATACAGTGGGTAAGCTGCAGCAACAGAAACTGGACCACAGTTCAGATTCTGATCACTCCTGAGACAAGTGAACCTTGTGATCCAGCACTTCAGTTCTGGTTGTTACTAGGAAACAATAACTTGCAAAATGGGGGGTGTGTGGCTTCTGAGTGCAGCACAGAGAAAATCAAAGTACGATGTTTTGGACACTAACCATTCTTCCATTTCTGTCTGTCTAAGCTGTACACATTAGAAGCAAAGAGCCGAGGGGCCTCTTGCAGCATCTCATCAGCCTGTCGAAAGAACTCCTTTGCCCAAGCAAGGAGGTCACAGACTTTGCCCTGAGCCACGTGCTGAAGGCAGCTTTTGTAACTCAGGCCTTTAAACTGTGGCTAGACAGAAAACACACTTCACATCTCCCAGTGCAAATCCTCAAAACAACAACAGCCCCACATCCCCCCTTCTAAAGAACCGTAGAAAAACAAACAAGAACGCTTTGGTTTTGAAGTCAATTGGGAACAGATTCTTCTTTCGCCTTGCACCTCACCTCCTGCCAACAGCAACAAGATGAAAATGAAATGACAGTCTCTCTCTCTCTCTCTCTCTCTCTCTCTCTCTCTCTCTCTCTCTCTCTCTCTCTCTCTCTCTCTCTCTCTCTCTCTCTCTCTCATCATCACAGAATGGACCAGGGCAGTATTGCCTCCAGCCATGGAATTACACAGAGACATGCACATGACACTACTTTCTCCAGGTGATAGGAAAAGCAGATCAAGAAAATTTGAAGATGGCCAAGCCTTCTGTTGTGTAGTGGGTTTGACGCATTAAGGAGTCAGGAAACAGCATGATAAACAACACATGGTTTACCGGTACACAACAGAACAAGCAATACTGGCCGCAGGCCAACTATATGCAGTCCCCGTGGACCACCCCTAGTTCCCATTGGTGGGTTTGAATTTCCTGCCAAGGTTCCTATTGGTGCCCTGCTTGGGGTTTCAGGATCCTAGTCCCTATCGTCTTTATACGTTCCAAGCTCAGGTAAGTGTCACTGTCATCCAGTGGTGGTCAGCGGACATAACACCTTCCAATCTCATTGCTAGTGAGCATTTGAAAAAAACAACTAGTTGCTCGGTCCCTCACCAAGACTAATAAAAACTGTGAGGTGGGGAGACTGTAACCCCTAGTTTGCCTGTGGAGTAGCCTGGTTTTGATGCTTTCATGATTGTGAGGGGAGTTGGCTTCTTTACTGTTTGGAGTGCGTACTGAGTATGATTCTTGTTAAGAAACTAATATCAAAATCTTGCTGCAGCAAGATGGAAGGTTCACATCCCAATCTAGAAAGGATAATCAAATTACAAAGTGACTAGATTTACCCTGGGATTACCAGCATGCTTTTAATTCCCTTTTTCATGGGACAAAAGCTAGGGGATGGGGACAGAGAAAGAGAAGGAAGTAAAATACCAAAGGAGATCCCTAAATTTCATAATTGCAACACAAGGAAAAGACCATAATGTCTCACAGCCTTTTTTGGATGTTATCTTCATGCATGCTAAAGCCTACCAACAACACATATTGGAAGCACACTACCTGCAATCCTTCCAATATGTGTATGTCACCATGTTGTGTGAACAGGAACAACACACATATTTAGCATGCACATATAGCCTTGGTATGCGTGAACACAAACTTTGAAAATCCCAGTTGCCACTTAATACACATCAGAACTATATGCACATGGTTTTAAATGTTCAAATTGCTTCATACAACATGGTGGCAGTGCATATTGGTAGACTCCTACTATATGTGATAGTAATGTCTGAAATGGGGTGGGTGGACATTACAGCTCTTTTCTCAGCTATGTCATAAACTTAGTTTACCTCTCTGTCATGCATGAAGTGGATGATATTTGAGGACACCAAAGGCAAGAATATATGGAGAGACGTGCATGGCTGATAAAAATGGCAGTAAAATATGATTTATTTTCCACAGAGCCTATTCCTAGAGCCATGAGAAAGAAGAAATATGCACTGACTTTGTCAGAAGGTCTGTTATCGTTGTTCACAAAGCTGTCCAGTAAATAAAACTGGTTGTAATTCAGACCACATGGCAGTGAGTGAGACAGGGGAAAAAATTACCTCAAGTAGTTGAGCTCCGGAGGGAGGGGGATTGGAGATCGCTGAAAGTTTGTCAGCCCCTGCCCCCCTAGAAGTGGCTTTAGCTTGCTTTGAGGCTTGCCCTCTGCTCTCTCCTCTCCTCCTGCTGCCTCCTGGAGTGGCTGTTCTTGGAGCATCACCCTTTGTTTTTCTCTTGGTGTTATGAGGCTTTCAGTCAGCTCTCTTGAACTCTGCAAACTATTTTTCTTGTTGTTTGTGTTATAGCCATGATTGCACCTTCATGTATCCTACTTTTTAAATAGGACTGGCTGGTTTGGCTACTGACCTATGTTGGCCATTTTATAACTGCTTGATCCCACTGGACAGCATGTGTTTTAGCTAGGGTTGCCAACTTCCAAGTAGGACCTGGAAATTTCCTGCCATTACAACTGATCTCCAGACAACAGAGATCAGTACCCCTTGAGAAAATGGCTGCTTTGGATGGTAGTCTCTGTGGCATTATACCCTGCTAAGGTCCCTTCCTTCTCCCAAACCCCACCATCCCCAAGTTGCACCCCAATAGGTTGCCAGCCTCCAGGTAGGACCTGGGGATCCCCTGGAATTACACCTCACCTCCAGACTTTAGAGATCAGTTCCCTTGGATAAAATGGATGCTTTGGAGGGTGGATTCTGTGGCATTGTACCCCACTGAGGTCCCTGTCCTCCTCAGGTTCCATCCCTAAATCTCTAGGACTTTCACAACCTGGATCTTGCAACCCTACATCCCTCATCACCTGCCAGTGGCCAGGGAGGACCTGGCAACCATGGGCAACCATGATACATTTATTTATATATTTATATATTAAATTTGGTAATCACCCAATCCCTGCAGTGCAGGGCTCTGGGCTATGTACATAATTTATTAAAACGTTAAGATAAAACAATTAAAATGTTAATAAGATATTTCAAACAGAAAGATGGCGTATGTTAATTTACCCTATTACAGACTGATGCCAATCCTTTAGGTCAGGTATGTTCAGAGTGCATTTAAAATTGCAGCAAGCTACAAAAAACAATAGAGTAAAATGTTTGCTTTGCAGACATGGCCCATGCTCTGTGTGGCAGCTGTTCATACTCCCAGTTGTGTCTTTTTCAACATGAACCTTTCACCTATAGATCACAACTGAATGGCTGTTGCCATATCAGAGGACAAAAATATGCATACTGGCTACAGTCCAAATGACAATTAATCTAGGGAGGGTCCTCCTGGGTCTGGAATTAAGAGACCAAAAGTGAAATTGAGAAATCCCATTCCAACACGCCAGATTGTTCAAATGGTTCCAACAAGGAACGGAGTGTTAGTCTCTCTTTCTAAATACAAGATGATGCATAGCTCATGGTGGGAAGGAGGGTATTGTTGTTGTTCAGTTGCACAGTTGACTCTTCGCAACCCCATGGACCACATCCCACCAGGCCCTCCTGTCTTCCGTCGTGCTCCAAACCTGGGTCTCCTAGTTTGTCTACACAAACCAGGATTTGATTTATAGTTTGTGATATGAATCCTGGCCTCACAAGCAAAGCACAGTTAAAATAAACCAGCCTGTACTCTATCATCTGTGCACAGAGATGATTTCTCATCATTCCTCTCTAATCCTGCAGCCCCTTCTTATCTCCAGAAAGATGGTTTCTGATATTGCGGGATCCTCAGAGAAATACAACTGAACAGGAGTAGCAGAGAAGTCAAGTTGCGATGTAGATGAGAGATAGGGATAGAATCTAACCTATCTAACTACGATAGCTGTGGATGCAGGGAATATGTGCCCTACATCCATTGTTCCAAAGATGGAGAGCAATGCTCCTTCTTTGTGTGCGAGTGAGAGTGAGGTGTCAAGCCAGAAGGAAGGAAACTTGTCCCTGAGAATAGCATTGTACTCCAAAAGAATAGGATCAGATTCTAGGAAGGAAAGTGGGGACCATCCTCTGTGTGTCCTCTGTGTGCCAGGTGCTCCCCACCAATCAGCTAAGGCCCTTTAAATCTCTGCATGAGGGGAGGGAGAGGGGTGGCCGCAGGTGGCCACTCTTGGGGGTGGGACTTGGAACGGGGCTTCTCCTGCCTGGACCTGGGAGCTGACAACCCTATCTATGCCTCAAAAATTCTCAACACTTCTGATCATACATGTTTACATATTCCCTTAAACATCTATCTAATTTGTACTCAGGGAAGACTGCACACATGGTTGGGGCAACACGTGGTCAGGCAAAGGACCCAAGCTTTGTCTCCAGAGAAAATAGCTCGCACAGAGCCTAGCACGCACCTATCAGGAGGCTAGGATCCTAAAGGGACCTATGGGTTTAAGGGTGTACTGTAAATATCCTATCATGGGTGTGGGTGTGTGTTTGGGTGTGGTGTGACTTAGGAATATAAGCCAGTCTGCGAGCCGGCAAGAACATCTCTTGTTCTACTATCTACAATAAAGTATGAGCTGACATCACTCCGCTATGCATCAGTCTCAGTACTTTATACTATCCCTTCAGTACTTTATACTATCCCTTCAGCTGGACAGGTTAAATGTGTCCCAGGCCTTTTCTGATCTATTGGACTAATGAGATCAACGCAGGAACACTTTTTATGACAAGTCATGCAAGACTTGTAAACCTTAATATTTTATAATAGTTAACATTTTCCATTTGAGGCTTAAACCTCCTAGTTCTCTTTGGTATTTTTAAAAGTCTGAAGAAGAAGGCTTTTGAAATAGATTTGGAGATGAAAGCCAATGGAAGCTCTTGACAAAATGAGTCTCATCAGTAGAGAAAACAACAAATCCCTTCATCTTTATGTTCCACAGTTGCAGAATCAATTTGTAATTTGAACTTAGAAAACAGGGCCTGCTGTGGGTTGCCAACCTTCATGTGGTAGCTGGAAATCTCTTATTATTACAACTGATCTCTAGGCAACAAAGATCAGTTCACCTGGAGAAAATGGCCACTTTGGAAGGTGGACTCTATGGCATTATGCCCCACCACAGTCCCTCCCCTCCCCAAACTCCACCTTCCTCAGGCTCCACCCCCAAAATATCCAGGTATTTCTTAACTCAGAGCTGGCAATCCTAGGCCAGCTTCAGATTAAGAGATTAGTTTGGAGTTTAATGCCTGATGCCTTCTATTTTTAACGACTTGTTTTGATCTTATGAAACACTATAAACAATAACCGTCAATATCCATCCCTTTTTCTCCCACTGTGTTCACATCATTTGTTATTGAACTGATCACTTATTACAATTATTGTTACTGGAATGCTAACTTGTAATTATTTATTGCCATTCCTCAATAAATGGGCTTTTCTTTTTCTTTGGGTCTGATGCCTTCATAACAAATAAACATTCATACCCTTCAGTTCTCATTCTTGTTCTCTCTCTCACTCACACACATACACACACACAGCATTCATCTAATGCTCTTGTTCCTTCGGAGGTGGGTCAGGGAAAAAAGAATCATTTTGCACAGGTAAAGTACTTTCTTGCCAGTGTAAAGGTTTTAGTAGAGAGGAGAAATGGGAACAGTTTCAGAAAGGAGAAGAATTAAGTTACAGTCTTGCCACCAGATATTAGGCGCTTTTCAGCTACTGCCCAGAAATTACTGCATTTTTTTCAAGCAGAAGGTTTTCATTATCCCATTTTTTAAAAATAAAATGCAACCACAAAAAAGTGACGGTGTCAAAAATGAAATGGGTAATGCATAATAACTCTATATTTTACTGTGAAAATAAAACAAAGATCCATGCATGTTTCATTTGAATCTTGCAGAACAGCTACACATTTGGGTGAAAAGAAACACAGTGCAGTCCTAAGCAGAGTTATACATTTCTAAGCCCCTTGAAGTCAATGGCTTAGACGGGCATAACTCTGTTTAGAATCACACTGTTAGTGCAAGTTTCCTAAATACCCTTCTTCCATTATTTTCCTGTCCTACCACTTTCTTGTGTAACTTGTGTTAGATCATGGTGCTTGGGGGGGGGGGCAACAGTGGGAGGGCTTCTAGTGTCCTGGTCACAATGGTGGACCTCCTGATGGCACCTGGTACTTTTGGCCACTGTGTGATGAAGTGTTGGACTGGATGGGCGATTGGCCTGATCCAACATTGGCTTCTCTTATGTTCTTATATCATATAACAAGTCTACCAAGAGCACTTTCCTTTTCTGAGGGCATGTAGAAGAAAACCCTTTATTTATATGGGTGGTGTCATATTAAAATCATATCAAGATACCTAAAATGTTAGTTTGTTTGCAGAAGAAAAAGAATGTAATAAGAATATAAATTATTTCCAAGAACTGGCAAAAACTGAAATTGACACTCTGCAGTACAGATGCCAGATTCATTGGGCTGAGAGGACTGATTTACAGAAGTGGTTATGGTCCCCAGAGGAGGGTAAATTCAGCACTGCATGTATTGCCCACAAACGCCACAATTTACAACAAAATTCACACTAACCTAAAGGAAACAATAAGGTACATTGTGCAAGGCCTAAGCTTTCAATCTTTGGTTAAACAAGGTTAGTAGATTTCTCCCAAGCATGTGCATACAGTATAGTTTAAGAACTTGCAATGTCTAGGAGTTTGCATCATACTTTGGGCTATATGGTGTTTTGGTTTTGATGAGCATTGACCAGGGAATCCTCTTTTATAACATATTAACATAATTTGTTATTAATGGCGTGACCTTGTCCTTCTGGAATTGCCTGGCTGGGGATGGAACCTCCATCTTGCCTGGATTTGATTTCAGTTTAATAGCTCCATCCAGCCTGTCACTGATTTCAAACATGTTTACTGCTTCTCATGATGTAGACAGAAAGAAGAAATAAAGTTGGGTTTCATTTGCATATTGATGATCTATAATATCTGATGATCCCGCCCAGTGATTTCTTTTCTCTCCCTCTGTCTTTTCTTTTTGCCATCATCACAGCCAATTTATAGCAACGCCATAAGGTTTTCAAGACAAGAGACATTCAGCAGTGGTTTGCCATTGCCAGCATTTGTGTAATGGCCCTGGTATTCCTTGGTAGTCTCCCATCCAAATACTGACCAGTGCCAATTCTGCTTAGCTTCCAAGATCTGACAAGCCTGATCTAGTCTGGGCTTTCCAAGTCAGGGTCAGTGATTCCATATAGCTATTGAAATGCATGAGGATAACATGGAACTCTAAGGACTGAATAGCCTAAATGTCACATGGTTGATGTGGGATTGGGATTGAATCATCCCTGACTGAATCACACCAGAGACTGGCTGAGAGATATTCAAAACAACTAATACAGTCACACTTCCTGTCTTAGTATGGATCATCCATCAGAGAAGCCATTCATTTGGATCAACACCCAGCCCAGAAACCATATTTAAATGTTCTTAATAATCACTGTCCTCCAGGAGCATTCCTTTCCATTGACTACCAAATAAGGGGAAATTGGTACCCAGTTTGTTGTTGAACTAATCATTAGGATTAGCGTTGCCAGCCTCCAGGTGGGCCGTGGAGATCTCCTACTTTTACAACTGATCTCCAGCTGACAGAGATCAGCTCCCCTGGAGACAATGGCTGCTTTGAAGGGTGGACTCAATGGCATTGTACCATGCTGAGGCCTCTCCCCACACCCTGCCCTCTCCTGGATCCACCCCCAAAGTCTCCAGGTGTTTTCCAACCCAGACCTGGCAACCCTAATTAGGATACGGGCTGACTTCTTTGGGAGCGGTCTTACAGTTGCCCCTTTCAAGGCAGCTGGGACCACTTCCTATCACAAGGTGGCATTCATCCCCACCTGGTTTGAACCAATGACTTACACCTGTTTAGTTGAAGTAAGCCAAGAGGGGCAAGCATAAAAGCAGGAGGCTGCTGTTTTTCCAAACACCCTATCAGCATTTTCAGGCAGAAGGAATCTTGAATAGACTGCACTGGGAGCATCCTGTATGTAAGAACAGGTATGAGCAACTGACAGTGGAATGCTAAGCAGAGCTACACACTTCAAAGTCTATAGACTTAGATGGGTATAGCTCTGTTTAGGATTGCACTCCAAATCTGCAATGAAGTCACCAGTGGAATCCAAGAGGACCTGAGATGGTCATTCTGGGGCTCTGCATCATGAAACTCCTTTGCCACTTGGAAAAATTCCACTGGACAATGTTGACATAGCAGCGTCTCTCTGCTACCTTCATTGTTACATAGTTCTGTAACATAGTTTCATCAGATTTTGTGGCCATTGTCCTATCTGGTCATCACCACAATCTCTCTGGAAAACCAAGGAATTGACTTGGCTCTTAACAGACTATGATCTCTTATGAAACTGCCCTCTGATTCAAAGATGGAAGAACACAAGAGGCGAAAGACATGCAGCTTTAGATGTCATTCTTACCTCCTTTTGAAGGCCAGTTTTGGATACAAGCATGGGTGTTAAATTGACACATTACCTCTTATCCATAATGACAGAATGTTCGCTGTCAAATAATTAAATTAATCTTCTACATGAGCAAGATATTTATCATTATGAAGATGGGAAAGGAAATTCCAATTGACTAATATTTCTCCTTCTTTCAGGACAAAACATGGAAGTGGGGAGGACAGAGCCTCCTACTGAAAGAGGAAGTTCTGGCAAATGCAAAGCTGAGCACTGCATTCCCATCACCACTCCTGGATATGAAGGAAGATTTCATGAAGAAAAAATTCAGCTGGGGAGCACTTTTCAGGATCATGTGGATAAATCCATTATCTTTAAAAATATGCCTATGAACATTTGATATATTTTCAGTGGTGGTGGCCAAAAACATTTATCATTTTCAGATCTCTCAGGTATTATATATCAGAGAATGAATTGCATGATAAACATTTCAGGAACTTCGGGGGGATGGAAAAAACAACAACAGCCAGAACTATTTAAAGAGGTGGATTTGGCTTATTTTGTAAAGCGTTACACAAATAGTTAAATGACTTGAGGATTGACTTACGAGGAGAGATGAAAAGAATTAAATGTGCTTAGTTTGGCTGTCTGACAAGTAAGTGAGAGATGTGATCTCAACTCCAAGAAGGTAGAGGGATTTTTTAAAATAGGTTGAGCCAGAGGTTAGCGAGATGGAACTCAACAAAAGCAAGCATAGGCTGTGGAGATAAAGAAGAACTTCCCTGCCATTGGAAGCTGTAATGCAGCTTTCTCAAAAGACACAGGCTACTTCCAGAGAGGGACACACCCACACCACAGTAGCAGCATCAAGTGGCATAGGTGCAGCAGCAAAAACATCAACATGCCCCATTCCCATGTTGCTTTCTCTACTGCTACCCCTACTCATTCCTGTCACATCTATGCATTGTGCAGCCCCCTAGCCCACAATTCCCCTTTGAATTTTTGTCCTGCTTTTACCTAGCCATGCTGTAGTTCTACATGGTAGAGCTCCAGCGTGGCTCAGTAAAGAAATTAAAAAGCCTTTTGAAGGACTGGAAAGGGGTAAGAGAATGCAGCACTTCATTTTTGAAGGTAAAGCTTATCTCTACTCTCTTCCCAGAGTAGATACAAGGAAGTATCTGGATGGATGCTCCACTCCACAGTTTCCCCTTTATTTTGGAGAAAAATAAGGTTTATACTGACGTTTGACCAAGGGAAAAAATGGGAGACAGATGAGTTGTGCCAATTGGACATAACATTTCCTAGGTGCTTTCCTTCCTGCTCTCCATATGGGGGGAACCCATGTGGAAGAAACCATAGGATGGATCCCATGAGTAGAATTATTAAGATGTGAACTCAACAAAAAATGAGGTTAATGTCATCATCATCAATGTGTCTGATTCTCAACATGGCAAAATTTGTGGATACTTAAATCCAGAGACTGGAGCCATGGACAGATATTTCAGCAAACACGAAAATCACCCGAGGTTTGCAGAAAAACCTGAAACAAAAACAAAAAAAACACCATTGGAGGGTTGATACCTGTCAAAATAATAGAACTAGTGACTGTAGTTTTAAAAAATGAATGCCCTCAGTGGCTGTTTTTAGGTAACCACAATAGTATTTCCAGCCTTCCAGACTTGGTTTCTGTCAGTAAAGGGGGAGGGCACATTTCCATGGCTGTTTTGACCTTTGAGGGAGGACTTGGAGGGCAGAGGCAACCACCAGTCAACCTGCTACCACCCAACTTGCGGGACTCACCCAGGACTGTCTGCTTGCTACTGTTCAACAGTAGTCACCCCATGTTTGGTGTAGTAGTTATAGTTTCAGACTAGGATCTGGGATACCCAGGTTTGAATCACCACTCTGTTGTGGAAGTTCACGGGGTGATCTTATGCTAGTTATATATTTGCAGCCTAATTTATCTCACAGTGATGTCATGAAGATAAAACGGAGGAGGGGAAAGTTATGTAAGCTGCTTTGGTTCCCCATTGTGGTATAAATGAAGTAAGGAAATAATATAGCTGAAGATGGTGGGTAGAGTAGTGGGTGGGTGGTAAGGAGAGAAGGAAGCATGGAGAAGTGAGAATGTGCTCCAAGACATATATCATTTAGATGCACATTGAAGTATTTTTTTTAACTGCAGATACAAAAGAGAGAAATATAATCCTCATGAAGCTACATGAGTCCATGAACACATGGACTGATCTGGATCCAAACAGCTCAGCAATCATTGATAGCACTGACCAGTGCTATCATAAGGCATATAAATGCACCAAAGTATCACCTCAGAATGGTTTTTATCCCTCTTTTAAGTTGCCTTTAAATTGAACTTGATGGTGGCAAACACATTGGAGGAAGTGGGTACGAGTTGCAATAACACATGTGGGCCATCTTCTTTTTTCCATTATCAGAAATGAAGTTGTTTGAATGCAAAGGAACATGGGTTGAATGTTGGGCTTCCATGATCACTACCTGCAAGCAGGAAGCAGGTTTTAATTAGGAGCCACCACTACCACTACCACCACCACCAACTACCTCACGGAAACAACGGGGTGAGTGAGATGGCCCATTACAAAGACTGTGCCACCGTGTTCCGGTGGATCGGTTCCATCAAAACGGCTTGGGCAATATCTACAGGTCACCATCTTGATCTGATTGCATGTTTACCATCTTTGAGCACTTTATTCTGATAATTGTGTGTTTTATACATTTTTAATGTTTTATATCCGGCACTTGGTGCCCTTGTTTATAAGCCGCCCTGAGCCCACTTGCAGGGAGGGCGGGGTAGAAATGAAATAATAAATAAATAAAACCAGCTGGCAGGTGACTAAGCACCTTTGATTCTCCCTTCCTTCACATTAACCTCACAACTACCTTGTGAGATAGGTTAGGGTTAGAGGGTATCACCCAATGAGTTTCATGGATGTGTGGCAATGCGAACCTGATTCCTCTCTTTCCTAGTCCAGTACTCTAACCACTACACATCAATTGCTTCTGAGTGACAAGGACAGAGCTGTATGCAGAGCTGACATGCTATTGGGGGAGGGACTGTAGCTCAGTGGAAGAGGCTCTGCTTTGCATGCAGAATGTCCCAGGGTTTAATCCACAGCATCTCCAATTAAAAAGGCCAGGCAGTAGGTGATGTAAAAGATCAGAGACCGTGGAGAACTGCAGCCAGTCTGAGCAGACAATACTGACCCTGGTGGACCAATGGTCTGATTCAGTATAAGGCAGCTTCATGTGTATTCATGCATATACCATCTTCTATTTGCATATGGCTATATACCCAACTCTACCTTCTTTCCTCCTTGCACTGATGTTGCCCCAAAGGCTTATGGCTTCCATCATTTTAGCCCTCCTCAAGCATAATGAATTTGCTTCACAAATGTAACTTTGTAATGCCAGCATAATTATATTTTTCTGAAAACCAAAGCGGAGGCAATTAAGCGGGTTTTTTAAAATTATAGCACCTTCTATAGGGAGCTAGATGAGCTATCACAGCAGGGAGACATGGCATGTACATTCAGAGATCTCTGGCTGAAAATGCAAAATTTCTTCTATAGACATGCAATCGAAGAAGAGAGCAAGTTATTAATAAATTCTTCTTTGACTGCATTTTCCTTTGGCAGATAGTGCTCACAATCTGCAGGCCATGACTGAGAATGAAATCCAGATTTTTGTGGCTAATAGCATGTCCTTTTTACATTACTGTGATAAACACTTCCCATTGGTCCAAAGATGAGGCCAAAGAATTCATATGCGTGGCCTCTCTAGTTCTGAAAGGTGTTGAGTGTGTGTGTGTTAGCTATGATTAGTGATATCTGACCTGCTACCTTTTAGAAGTATTGAATTCCACTCTGGAAAGCAAAAAAGCTTACCAAATTAGTCAAATGAGTATGTGCGTACATTCTTTGTTAAAAAAAAAAACATAACATAGGGTAGGATCAACAAAGATGCTGTAGGTCTGATCATAAATCTTCTCTGCATCCCCTGTAAAATGCCTGGAAGATTTTAATAACAAAGAGATGGGTGGAGACATGGAGCTAGTATTAAGTTGTGTGGGGGGGTACGGCTCAGTGGTAGAAACACAGAACTAGAAGGGACTGCAAGGGTCATCTAGTTCAACCCCCTGCACAGTGCCGTAAATTCACAACTATCCCCCCCACTCCCCCAGTGACCCCCTGCTCTATGCCCAGAAGAAGGCAAAAATATTCCAGGATCCCTGGGCCAATATGGCCTGGAGGAAAATTCCTTACTGAACCCAAAGTGGAGATCAGCATTATCCTGGGTATATAAGAAAGGATCACAAGAGTGGAGCACTGGCTCATCTCTTCCTGCCCTCCCTCTCACAGTCTGCCAAAATTCATAGAATCAGCATTCCTATCAGATGGCCATCTAGCCTCTGCTTAAAAACTTCCAAAGAAGGAGAGCCCACCACCCCTCGAGGAAGCCTGTTCCACTGAGGAACTGCTTTAACTGTCAGGAAGTTCCTCCTAATGTTTAGCTGAAAACCCTTAACTTAATTTCAATCCATTGGCTCCAGTCTGATCTTCTGGGGCAACAGAAAATAACTCTGCTCCATCCTGTATATGACATCCCTTCAAATCTTTGAAGATGGCTATCATATCACCTCTCAGCCATCTCCTCTACAGCCTAAACATATCCAGCTCCTTCAGCCTTTCCTCATATGACTTGGTAGAATTTTGCATACAGAAAAACAGAGGTTCAGTCCCCAGCATCTGCAGTATGAGGTAATAGGTGATATAAAAGAATGCTGAAAACCCTGGAGAACTGTCATCACCAGACAGTGTAGACAGTACTGACCTTGATAGACCAACGGTCTGACTTAGTATAAGGCAGGTTCAGGTGTTCAACTTGCATCCAATTAAGAGTGCTTTGCATTGTGACCTAAGTGGTTCCAGGTAACAGAGAGCATTTGAACATACTTCAAGATAATTTAGAGGAAGTGTCCATGGCTCAGTGGTACAGCATCTGCTTTGTGTGCAGATTGTCCTAGGTTCGAATGTTGACATCTCCAGTTAAAAGGAACAGGTAGGAGGTTACATGAAAAAGATTCCACGTGAAATCCTGGAGAAGTACTGCCAGTCACTACTGACTGATTGACCAATGGTCACTCACAAGTTGCATTGAACATGTGTACAACATCTGCATTGTCTCACCCTACCAGGAAGTAGAGCATAAATGAGTGTGCTGCCCCCCCCCTTACTGCATGATCACCAAGTCATCTACATGATGCAAATGTACAGAGGAGGTACCTGTATGTAAGCCCCTTCCCCGGGATCAATGGCATGGCTTCCCAAATGTTGCTGATCATGAGGAGGGGGTGTGCCCAGGCACCTCCTTTGTGCATTCATACCATGCAGATCACTTGGTGATTATGTGGAGGTGGGGGGACAAGGTCAGTGCATTTGTGGCTGCTCAGTGAGTCAATATGTGGATGGGACGGGTAATCCACAGAGGCTTCAGAGTACAAGTGTATGGTTGATTTTTCTTTGTACATGTGTTAAGTAATTTTCATGTTGCATTAAATGAATGTACAGCTGAATGTGTGAATTAAACCCCACGCTTATCCAAGGACTGGTCTCTCATTTCATTTGTAAAGTGGACATCTGTTGGCTCTTTCTTGCATACAGATGTACCCATGTACATGCAGGATATGCACACATTCACTTTAACATATGAACAGGGCTGTCAAAAAGATTCATGTGTTCACTTTTTGCCTCCTTGGAGAAGCTGCAATAGCAGGCTCTGTTAAATATTCTAGAATAACTTCCTTAGTTCTTTTGCCAGTTTTTCTGGGAAGAGGCAGGGATTAGATTTAGTGTTTCCTTCATTAACCAAATGACCTAACAGTCTAATTTACTAGCAGTGGAGAAGGAATTCCAGAGAGCTAGCTGTGTTAGTGCTTGTGCATCTATTTGACAAAAAGGGCTATTGCTCACAAGCAGTGTTGCTAAACTCCAGCTGGGGCCTCCCCAGGTTTCACCCCCAGATCTCCAGGAATTTCCCAGTCCTGAGTTGGCAACCTTCCTCATGAAAGCTTGTGCCACAGTAAATTAGTTAGTCATTAAAATGCCACGATTCTTCCTTATTTTGGCTGCTGTAGAGTAATGTGGCTACCCCCTGGAATGTGTGGTAGTTTGTTGCAGCAAAATCCAAAAGGAGTCATAACAATGAGCAGAATTCTCGTGGACTACAGCCCACTTCACCAGAGGCATGATGTGCATCCTCAGTTGAACAACAGAGGAACTGGTTGGCCACAGTGTGAGGCAAGATGCCGGACAAGATGGACCATTGGTCTGAGCCAGCAGGGCTCTTCTTATGTTCTATTTTGCCATTTCAGACCTGGAACAATACATGGACATGACTAAAATAGAACATTTGCATGTTTTAATCATGCATTTGAGTAGTTGTATACAGCAAGACACCACAGAAATAATAATTTGGGATCAGCCCCAGCAAGATCTTATCCCAGAGCTTTGAGTCTCTGCCAGTGAAGTTAATGGTGTGAATATTCCTACTGTAGATTTCCAAGTTTTTCAGAGTGCAGGACTGTCTAAATACTTGCAAAGACTCAAATTACTGCTGTCCAAGTTGCTGTTATTAAACAGCAACTTGGACAGCAGTAATTTGAGTCTTTGCAAGTATTTAGACAGTCCTGCACGCTGAGAAACTTGGAAATCTACAGTAGGAATATTCACAGAGTTTTTTGTTTGGCTGACATGTCTTTCATGTATTAACAGTCATTTTACTTAAAGCATCTTCTTAAAAGAAGAGCGTAGTGACAAGGCAGCATTGCTGGTTAAGAAGCTGGCCCATGTGTTGTTTTTTTTTAAATGAAGGCATGTCTTAAGTCTTTCATTATATCATACAGAATGTGTAGAAAGGGAGACAGATGAGACTTTCCCTTGTACAGGATGGTGGCTTTTCTGTGAATGCAAAGCAAGCAGAGATAGAAAAAGAAACCCTTGCCAGGTATTTAAATCTATAATTACTAACCTGACATGGCAGCAAAAAGAGACATTATGGAGTAATCATGGATATCTCTCTATATAATAAAGCTGTTTTGGGGTGGCCACGTTCAATGTGCTCCCTAATCCGTTGGCTGCAAGAACTGCCACTCACAACGGGGACTGTGGCCACTGGCTGCATTCTCTGACTTCCAGGGGGGAGGAATGAGGCTGGCTTGCTTGGCCCACAGGTGCCTTGCGTGGATGGTGGGGAGAGGGATGAGGCCAGCCGTGGGTGGGAGGAGGAATGAGGCTGGCCAGCTTGGCCCACTGGGCCCTCGATTAGCTGGGGGGAATGGCCCAGCTGGCTTGGCCCGCCAGAGATTCGAGCAGCTGGGGGCGGGATCGGGAGGGAGACGGGGGGTTGCAGCTGGGCAGCCAGGCTAGTGCCTGTTGTACTTATTGCTACAATGGGCCTGGTTCCTAGTCTTGGCCATAAAACCAGTCCACAATGGTTTATGCTTAGAGCGTGTCAGGAGAGCACTGACACTCCTCAGGGGCTTTGTTTGCTTCCAACCAGCAGTGGCAGAGGAGGAAGCCTGTCAATCCCAGACCTCATACCCCTCATCACCTCCCAATCCCAACCTGCTACCAGCGGCGAGTCTATAGTACTTGGGCAACAAAATGCCTTGAACCAGCCTTCATGCAGCCCCAGTCTATGCGTGTTCATTTGGAGTTCAGTGTGTTAGCCAAATTGCCTTGATTTATAATTGTGGGGATATGAATATTAAAAGGCAATAGGCATTAAATATAGGATCATGACCTGTGTATACTGGAGTCCCACTTATCCAAATCACAGAAATAGACACTGAGACTTGATCATAAAAGCAATTATTTCTTTTACTAAAGGATTATCGCACATGCAAACATAAAATCAAGCATTCACACACACAATACAGAACTGAGAAAGCAGAGGTGACTGATAGCTGATATAGGGGTCAGTTATGGGGAGGTACTACCTGTAGAGACATGCAGAGGTACATGGAGAAAGGATTATGGCTCAAACCCAGAGGTTTGAGGGTGGACTGCCAGTCAGCATCAGGGCAGAAGCGCACGGTCTGAGGCCATCTGCTTGAATAGTTATAGACATTGGAAAACAAAGCAGACCAATGGAAGGCCTTCTGGGCTGGTCTGGGCTGGAATAGATTACCTGGACCAATGATGAATCCCAGGGGTGTGTGGCATCAGGATGGGCAAGGCCTGGAAGTGACCGATGAAGTTCTAGAGAGGCAGAGTCAGGCTATGATGAGATTGACAATATCTTGATTGGATTTAGCTAGGTGTTGGATGACTGTACTGGGGCTAGTTAAATGGATTTTATGACCATAGTTGGTTCTGCCAAGGCAGTTGAATAGATTCCCAGACACAGACAAAAAATGGGAGATGGGTCCCTGATTAGATTGCTAAACATTTGAATGATTGATTGGTTTATCCCAGTATTCTGAGGGACAGAGTAGGAAAGTATTGAGACAAAGTATTGAGACAAAGAATTACTGGAGACAGGGTTATTCACCTGGTGGCCTCTGAATAGACTTTAGAAATGTAGATACTTCACCTAGCGGAAGTCATTGTCATTCCATAAGCATACCTCTGCTGGGTGGAGGGGGAAGACTGGAAGTTTGCTCTGAGGTTGCCTTGTGAAACCTGAAAATGGAGACCCCTTTTTCAGAACTGTGGATAGTTCTGTGTTTCAGAACCAGGAGCTCCTTCCCTGGCCTGTGGGTCTTCTGGGTCAGGTTAGAAAGTCGGATGCCCCTGGGGCTAACCAAGAGTAAAGGCAGTGCCTCTGGCAACACAGGGGTACCCACTCTTCACTGAGTATGTCTAGAATTCTGGCCCGACTTCAAGAGGACAGGGCTGTTTTGGATCCAGATGGTCCAGTTTATTGACCTGAGACCTGCAGCTATGCTTCCTTAAACAAAAATCAAATAACCCATGCTAAGGCTCTTTTATAACACTTTTGGGTGTAATCTGAAATAAGAGATATTTTTTCATCTGTTGCACAGATAAATATTTATGTAGCTCTGTCTGCTTCACAGATAACAAAATTCTACCGCACTTTGAATATGGTATCAGCTCAGGCCAAGAGACATTTTGTTCTCCTAGGAAGAAGTCATCCTTCTTCCAGATGTCAAACACATGCCAAGGAAGAACTATGTCCATGTGCAAACTCTGCTCATGCCAGTAAACATAACAACACTGACAAAGAGAGGTGATGAGATCAGAAGTCCAATCCGAACACATGCCAGAAATCATGTGCAGGCACTGCAGTCATGTGTCAGTACAGATAAAACTACCATGTTTTGCTACTATTTTGCCCAAATTGGCACTTTTTGTACTGCAGTCTAACCTCATGAAAATCCATTGCAGCACTAGTAAATACTACTGCATCCAACAGCAAATTGGATGATCTCTGTGTGAATAATGAACACAGCAGAACAGGGCCACCCACAGGCTAGGGTTTCTACCTGATTGACTCTACCTACTTATCATGGACGGCTTCAAGAGGGAATTAGATAAGCATATGGACCAGAGGTCCATAGATGGTTATTAGCCACAAGGTATAAGTGATGCTCTGTATTCTTGGTGCTTGGGGGGGTCAACAGTGGGAGGGCTTCTAGTGTCCTGGCCCCACTGGTAGACCTCCTGATGGCACCTGGTATTTTTGGCCACTGTGTGATACAGAGTGCTGGATTGGATGGGCCATTGGCCTGATCCAGCATTGGCTTCTCTTATGTTCTTACGAGTCCTCTGCTGTGCCAAAAAAAGTTGTAAATTAACCAGAAGAAGGGGGGGCGGGCGCTAAAGCAGTCTGGAGGACTCACAGAACCGTGGTAAGCAGGTCTACTCAAAATCCTACTCAGATCTATTCATTGGGGTTTACTCCCAGGAAAGTGTTCTTAAGATGGCACCATATACGCGCTTTAAAAATGATGGAATACTGAGAGTTTAGTTTAGGAGGAAAAGGGATAGGAGAGAAACTGTCAGCTCAAACCTTTGAAAGTGTATTGACTCTAGAAGGGGAGAATTTTAAGGGATGGGGTGGGATTTCCAAATTGTCTCCCTCTCCTGCAATTCTTTGTGGACTTCCAATTTGTGCTTAATATTGTAATCTCTGCTTCTCCAATAACTACTTTGTGTAACTTGAAAGATATTTTCCATCCTTGATGCAGGTGTTTGTTCTGCAATGTGATCTTTTCAGGAACACAAGCAAATTGATGACCACATGAAGGCTGAACCTTTCTTGTTCAAATAGCCAGTTCAGAGTTTCTGAGGTTTCATTGTGAACTGGACACTATTCTACACAGTTTTTAAAGGATAATATTCACACACAAAGGATCAATCAACATCATTTCTATAAAAACACTGTCTATAAGGACATTGATATGGGACTCTGTTCTACAACGAATCTCCATATATAATAATTGTCATTTGAGGTGGTACTTTCCAGAACATTCCACACGCTCCCAAATCAGTTGGCTCAATGATCTGTCAGTCAGAATGTGTCCCTATCCACTGGCTGCATAGCCTGAGTTCTGCCCACAGAAGCAGCACCTGCGAAAATTTACCTCAGAAGATGGAGACTCCGGCCCTGCCACTTTGCACTGTTGCTGCACCCAGCTTGGCCTGCCTCAGAAGATGGAGACTCTGGCCCTACCGCTTCGTGCTGCTGCTGTGCCTGGCCTGGGCTTGGCCTGCACTGAAGCTGGTTCCCCTGCCCACTGCCCACTGCTCATTTGGGGAAGAGGAGCTGCGCTTGACCTGCCCTGCTCCACACCTGCTGCCACTCCAGGTACCCGCCACCACTGCTGTGCCAAAAAAAAGCCGCCCCCGCTGGCTCCTGGTTCCACTTTGCCACGGCCTACCAGTGGCCTGTCGGGGACTAGCACCTGGTGGGTGTGTGGGATGGAGGGAGCTGGGTGGCCACCAGCAGGCCTGGGTACTTGAGCGGTGAGGGAAGAGCCGAGCAGCTGGATGCATGCTAGGCACAGCCCGGATGTGGCACATGCTAACCAGAGAGCCCTGGTGGCATGCAGGGAGGAGCTGCACTTTGGGGAGGGACTGCTACTCCATCTTTCTAGAGCTCATTGTATTAGTTTTACAGTAGGCCTTCCAGCTAGTTTTACATAAACAACAACTTCAGTTCCAAAGATTTCTTTTCATCCTGAGATTAAATCTTTGGATGCTTAGGGAAAGTTTATCAAGCCACACAGCATGAGTGGCTGAGGTACACAAGGGGAACAGAATAAAGTCATCCAGTGCCTCTCTGGCTTGTGGAGCATCTGCTAGAGCCAGGAGCTCCACTGAGCTTAAAGAAGGCCACCTACTTGGAGAGTTTGTACCAGCATTAACAACAATCACAAACCACTGGAAGACAAGAAGTGGAAATAACATTTGGATTTGTGATTGAGCACAAAAATGTTGCTTTGGGTTCTAAGGGCCCTTGCCTGGTGAGATTTCATGTGTTAGCAGAAATAGGCTGTGTGCTAGCAGAAAGGGGAAGCTGTTTTTAGAATAAAGTCTACACAAGGTCTGTTGCTTTAAAAAAGAAATGGATACTCTTTATTGTTAGATGAATCTATACTGAGATAGGAAAAGAAAGATAAGCATTCTAGCTACTATCTAAGCAAGGATGGCAAGAAATTCAGTGAATTCATGTTGCTGTCTTGGAGGTCAGAGAGAGAGAGAGAGAGAGAGAGAGAGAGAGAGAGAGAGAGAGAGAGAGAGAGAGAGAGAGAGAGAGAGAGAGAGAGAGAGAGAGAGAGAGAGAGAGAGGTGGCCAGAAGGAAGTCCCTAGGTAAACCAAGACACAACAAGGAGGATACTGACTTGTCTGCTTACTGACTCTACTGCCCTCTCTGGAGTACTGGTGCATTTGGTTCAAAGAGGTGCTGCACAGTCCTCCACTTCCAACAAAATTGAGACAATTCATTTCCCTCAATTTCCATAACATTATTTGTAAGGGCTTCCACAGCTTTCCAGTACTAAATTTTACATTTTTTATGATGCAATATGGAGATTAGAACTTCGTCTGCTTGACCCCTTATAGAACAAACCACTAGTCCTCAGTCTTTTCAGAACCCACAACCATGGAACACAGTTTTAATTTTTTGCCACATATGTTCACTTCCTGTTTCACTCTCTTCGTTTCTCCTTCTCTCCCCATTTCTGCCTTTCTCCTGTTTTCTCTATTGCCCTCCATATTTGTCCTTCTCTTTAAAAAGTAAACAAACATTAAAAGCACTGCTGTGGGCTGGTACAACCATTAATGCTAAAATTTGGTCAAGTTCCACTGCTGGAAACCAATGTTGTTGTTGTTCAGTCGCACAGTCGAGTCCGACTCTTTGCGACCCCATGGACCAGATCACGCCAGGCCCTCCTGTCTTCCGCTGTCCGCTGAAGTTTGCTCAATTTCATGTTCGTTGCATCGATGACACTGTCTAACCATCTCATCCTTTGCCGTCCCCTTCTTCTTTGACCTTCAATCTTTCCCAGCATCAGGGTCTTCTCCAGTGAATGCTCCCTTCTCATTTGGTGGCCAAAGTATTTGAGCTTCAGCTTCAGGATCTGGCCTTCCAGGGAACAGTCAGGGTTGATTTCTTTTAGGATTGACTGATTTGATCTCCTGGCAGTCCAAGGGACTCTCAAGAGTCTTCTCCAGCACCATAGTTCAAAAGAATCTATTCTTCGGCGCTCGGCCTTCCTTATAGTCCAACTCTCGCAGCCATACATTACTACGGGGAATACCATTGCTTTGACCATGCGGACTTTTGTTGGCAGGGTGATGTCTCTGCTTTTTATCATGCTGTTTAGGTTTGCCATCGCTTTCCTCCCAAGGAGCAGGCATCTTTTAATTTCATGGCTGCAGTCACCATCTGCAGTGATCTGGGATCCTAAGAACGTGAAGTCTGTCACTCCTTCTACGACTTCCCCTTCTATTTGCCAAGGAGTGATGGGGCCAGATGCCATGATCTTAGTTTTTTTGATGTTGAGCTTCAAGCCCACTTTTGCGCTCTCCTCTTTGACCCTGAGCAAGGGGCTCTTTAGGTCCTCTTCAATTTCTGCCATCAGAGTGGTATCGTCTACATATCTGAGGTTATTGATCTTTTCCCCAGCAATCTTAACTCCAGCTTGTGATTCATCCAGGCCAGCATTTCGCATGATGTACTCTGCATATAAATTATATAAACAAGGTGACAATATACATCCTTGTCGTACTCCTTTTCCTATGCTAAACCAATCAGTTGTTCCATATCCGGTTCTAACTGTTGCTTCTTGACCCTTATACAGGTTTCTCAGGAGACATGTCAGGTGGTCCGGTACTCCCATCTCTTTAAGAACCTGCCATAATTTATTGTGATCCACACAATCAAAGGCTTTAGCATAGTCGATGAAGCAGAAGTAGATGTTTTTCTGGTACTCTCTTGCTTTCTCCATAATCCAGCGAATGTTGGCAATTTGATCTCTAGTTCCTCTACCTCTTCGAAACCCAGCTTGTACTTCTGGCAGTTCTCTATCCACGTACTGTTGGAGCCTAGCTTGCAGGATTTTGAGCATGACCTTGCTAGCGTGTGAAATGAGTGCAATTGTGCGATAGTTTGAACATTCCTTGACATTGCCCTTCTTTGGGATTGGAATATACACTGACCTTTTCCAATCCTGCGGCCACTGTTGTGTTTTCCAAATTTGTTGGCAAATTGAGTGCAGCACTTTAACAGCATCTTCTTTTAAGACTTTGAATAACTCAGCTGGGATATCATCACCTCCACTAGCTTTGTTGTTAGTAATGCTTTCTAAGACCCATTTAACTTCGCTTTCCAGGATGTCTGGCTCGAGGTCAGTGATTATACCATCGTGGTGGTCAAGGACATTGAGGTCCTTCTTGTATAGTTCTTCTGTGTATTCTTGCCATCTTTTCCTAATCTCTTCTGCTTCTGTTAGGTCCCTACCGTTTTTGTCCTTTATCATGGCCAGCTTTGCATGGAACGTTCCCTTGATTTCTCCAATTTTCTTGAAGAGATCTCTAGTCCTTCCCAATCTATTGTTTTCCTCTATTACTTTGCATTGTTCATTCAGGAAAGCTTCCTTATCTCTCCTTGCTGTTCTCTGGAAATCTGCATTCAGTTGGGCAAATCTTTCCTTTTCACCGTTGCCTTTAGCTTTCCTTCTTTCCTCTGCTATGTGTAAAGCCTCATCAGACAGCCACTTTGCTTTTTTGCATTTCTTTTTCTTTGGGATGGCGGTGATTGCTGCCTCCTTTACAATGTCACGGACCTCTGTCCATAGTTCTTCAGGCACTCTGTCTATCAAATCTAGTCCCTTAAACCTATTCTTCACCTCTACTGTATATTCATCAGGGATGCGATCTAGGTCAAATCTGAATGGCCTTGTGGTTTTCCCAACTTTCTTCAATTTAAGTCTGAATTTTGCAATGAGTCGCTCATGATCTGAGCCACAGTCAGCTCCAGGTCTTGTTTTTACTGACTGGATAGAGCTTCTCCCTCTTTGACTGCAAATTATATAGTCAATCTGATTTCGGTGTTGCCCATCTGGTGATGTCCATGTGTAGAGACGCCTCTTAGGTTGTTGGAAAAGGGTGTTCGCTATGACCAGCGTGTTCTCTTGACAAAACTCTGTTAGCCTTTGCCCTGCTTCATTTTGTTCTCCAAGGCCAAACTTGTCTGTTATTCCGGTTACCTTTTGATTTCCTACTTTAGCATTCCAGTCCCCTATGATGAGGAGGACATCATTTTTTGGTGTTAATTCTATGAGCTGTTGTAGGTCTTCATAGAACTGGTCCACTTCAGCCTCTTCTGCAGCAGTGGTTGGGGCATAGACTTGGATTACTGTGATATTGAATGGTTTGCCTTGGTTTCGGAACGAGATCATTCTGTCATTTTTGAGATTGTATCCCAATACTGCCTTTCTCACTCTCTTGTTGACTATAAAGGCCACACCATTTTTTCTACGGGATTCCTGGCCACAGTAGTAGATATAATGGTCTTCTGAGTTAAATTCGCCCATTCCTGTCCACTTTAGTTCACTGACTCCCAAGATGTCAATGTTCATTCTTGCCATCTCATTTTTGACCACGTCAAGCTTACCTTGATTCATAGACCTTACATTCCAGGTTCCTATGCAGTATTGTTCTTTGCAGCATCGAACTTTCCTTTCACCGTCAGATACATCCACAACTGAGCATCCTTTCGGCTTTGGCCCAGCCGCTTCACTCTTTCTGGGGTTACTCGTACTTGCCCTCTGCTCTTCCCAAGTAGCATATTGGACACCTTCCGACCTGAGGGGCTCATCTTCCAGCGTCATATCTTTTAGCCTTTTGTCACTGTCCATGGGGTTTTCTTGGCAAAGATACTGTAGTGGGTTGCCATTTCCTTCTCCAGGGGATCACGCTTGGTCTGAGTTCTCTGCTGTGGCCTGTCCGTCCTGGGTGGCCCTCCATGGCATAGCCCACAGCCTCATCGAACCACGCAAGCCCCCTCGCCACGACAAGGCAGTGATCCATGAGGGAGGGAAACCAATAGAATAGATTAAAGTATTTGGGTATGGTATGTAAACACAACTTTTCTCTGAACAGGATGTAGCTGCAGGAGACTGGAAAGCAAAGTGCTCTTGTGGTGCAATCTTGAATGAAACCAGCTTTGATGGTGTGTTGGACTGTCAAGGGTTAATGCCTCACAGAGTCTGAGAACTTTTGAGTGACAGGGCATTCAAACAGAAATGACAGATGGGAACTGACAGTTGAAGAAGAGGCAGTTTAGCCCTGACTTGTGAACTGGGAAAGTGGCAAGAGAAGTAAGAGGATCACAGAAGTTTCACATTCGAGCTGAAAAAGGGATAGAACTTCTAGTCTAGGGAACTAATCCCTGCCCAGTGAAAAGGGAGATGCATTTGATGTACTTAATCATATATAAGCATGTCCATACTTCTGTGTGCTTGGCAGTACACATCCCACTTCACGCTCTAGGATTGCCAGACTCTCCCAGTGGAAACAGGGGTCCTCCACTGCCAGGCCCTAGCCCCAGCTGCCGATCAGCTGGCCGGCAGGGGGAGACTTAACAGAAGAAAGGAGAAGGCCTAGGCTTTGTTACCAGTGTTACACAGGAAGTGACATCATCATACAAGCAATGTCTGGGTGATGTTCTGGTATCTGGGCAAAAACTCTGGGGTAGAAGCTGGTTTTACCATAGAGTTTTTGCCCAAATACTAGAGTGTCGCCAGGATGTCACTGGTGTGATGATGTCATTTCCTGTGCAACACTAGCAATGAGGCCTAGGCCTTTCTCTTTCTTCTCGTAAGTCCTTCCCCACCCTCTGCAGGTTGCCAGAAGGGACCTAGCAACCCTATCACCCTCAACTATTTTGCTGATGCAAGCAGAAGAATACCATCAGAAAGCCGAGCAGGAAGTAGACTATGCATGGGAAACTTGTAAGCTATTACCTATGAGAGAGGTTCCTCTTTCTAAGAACTGTATACAAATATTGCTCTCACCTGCTTTATGGAAACATTTGTGCCTTTGTGACACCAGGAGTCACCACAGCAACCCCGCCCTCATTTCATAACTATTTGTATGGCTAGCATCCAACACAGTTTATGCAAAGGAAAAGGGCAAATTCCAAGCTTAACATACTTAGAAGCTAAGAGTCAAGAAAATGTGGGCACACAGAAGTAAGCAACAACCAGCACTGCAGGGTTCATAGATATTCTCATCATTCAGTAGATATTTTGGTCTGCACACTCTCTTGTTCTTCCTAGTAAATTGATTTGTTGGCATAATTCTGCAGTCTACCAACTGAACAAAAATGTTTCATGTGATAGAACCAAGAATATCAGAAGCCATCCCTAAGTGCTGCCACCCAGCTACCATTCAGTGAGAACACCAGGAATTACTTTTCCTAGACAACACACAGACCAAAGCAACAGGACTAAGAAAAATAGGGAATGGGGTAGGGGATCTTTTTAAAGGCCAGCTCTAATCAACTGTAGTTTTAAGTCTTTTTTTTCTAAATTAAAATCCCCCAGGTGCTTTAGCCAGTCCTCATAAAGAAAGTGCTCCATTGGTCATCTCGTATGTTTACTAGTAAATCTATAAATCTGAAATTGTAACATTTTAAACTATATGCGAGGTGGTACCTTA
This sequence comes from Gekko gecko, assembly GCA_029375565.1. Classification (NCBI taxonomy): domain Eukaryota; kingdom Metazoa; phylum Chordata; class Lepidosauria; order Squamata; family Gekkonidae; genus Gekko; species Gekko gecko. The sequence continues at coordinate 48,249,906 of JAPDNY010000004.1, forward strand.
CCCCTGAAAGATTATTTAAATGCAAATATAAACCTACTCCTATCTGCTGGAAGGGATGCGGCATGACTGGGATTTTTGTCCGTTGTTGGTGGGCATGCCCCAAAATCATGACTTTCTGGAAAGAAGTGCTAGAAGTTCAAAAAATCACGGGCCACGAGATACCAAACACTCCAGAATCTCTATTATTTGGAATATAATAATGTACACTTGAAATTGGTGAGTTTGATATTGTGATGTTATTATTAACCTTTTTTCGTTCAATCTTTTTGTTATTATGGTGTTTGACCAACATTGTTTGGTGTATTATGGTGTTTGACCAACATTGTAAAAGACATTTTATGTATTTTTACATAAATTTACTAGCTCTTGTTGTTAATTACATTGTTGTACACCATAAGTTTTGTATTGTTTGTATATGAAAATAAAAAATGTTAATTGCAAAAAAGAAGGAGGAGGAGGTGCTCCAGCCCTTGAATTTTGATTAGCTCTTCTGCCAAAAAAGACAAATGCTTCCTTTCTGTACCTGGCTCTATGCCTCCTTTTCTCATTTTTAAAAATAGTTTGTTTAAAACACCCTTGATGTTTCCCTTGGGTGTTCTTGAGCACAGGCATCTCCTTCTAAGCTGTAAAATACCACTCTCCTACAGAGAACAATGAAGCAGTGGGGGAAAGAAAAGGGAAAGAGGGAGGAGCAGAGAAAGAGTGAAGGATGAGAAGTCAATCCTTGGACCACCCAAAAGTATAGCCTCCCTCCAGCCTAAGCAGTCCTGTTCCAGTTTAAGTAGTTTTTTTCCATTAGAGGAAGAGCTACTTGGAGGAAGAGTTCAAACTTTGCTTAATGGCATGGTAGGATATTGGCCATTATGATTTATAATATTATGAGGCATATATTTAGCAAGAAAATGTAATCCTTCTCTTTCAGAAGGAACAACAGATTGCAAAACAGAACCAGGTGTAAAGAGCAAGTTGAGAAAGGAAAGGAAAGGAAAGGAAAGGAAAGGAAAGGAAAGGAAAGGAAAGGAAAGGAAAGGAAAGGAAAGGAAAGGAAAGGAAAGGAAAGGAAAGGAAAGGAAAGGAAAGGAAAGGAAAGGAAAGGAAAGGAGGTGCAATATAGACACTACAGGCTAGTCCTAACAAGTCACATCCTACTTGTATAGAGTAACGTGTTTTGGGCGGTATATTTTTTTCAGCACACATACTATTTTCAGCATGTGTGTGCACATGCACACACACATAGCCTCAGACTCAGCTTCTCATTGTAAAACATCTCCTCCCCAATTTTTTAGACATTGGATGATCCACACATTGCGGGTCTTAGGAGTGCACTATGAATACACCTAAAATGCAATGTGTGAACGAAAGGGAGATTGGATTGGCTGCAACTCTCTGTGAAGTGTTCATTTTTTAGGGGCTCTCACAACACCTTTGGCTGTCTAAATCTACTCAAGCTATTTCATGTGGTTTTTATGCACATTAAAGAGGGTGTTATAATGTGACCAGTGTGGGATCAGGCTTTATACTGGGGTTGCTGCCATGGAATATGTACATGGTCTTATTTTGCAGAGTTTGCTAGTTGAATCTAATCCCTGTATTTTTACATCAAAATCTGGAAAGGGGGGAAATCTACTAGAAATAAATGGGTATTTCTCTGTCAGAAAAGGCAAAAAATTAAACAAGAAGCAGAAGATCTTAAACTTTAGTTTTCACAGTACTGAAGTTAAATTTTGAATATAGGTGAGGCCAATATTGTACCTCATTGTTATTATTATTTTACATTGCGCTTATGCTTTTTAAAATGAAATGTGAAGGGAAGAGGATTTGGCAAGAAAGCCTGAGGTGCTGAAAGGGTTAAAATCTCAACCACCCTCTTCCAAAAAACTTATTTATAATGATGATGTGTAGCATTTCATCCTGTATGACCCCCCCACCCCACCCCCAAGCGCGTGGAAGGAGGCGGTGTTCTGCTGATCTGTTAAACTGAGGCTTCACCGATTTCCAGTGGCTGCTGTTGTGAAGTTATCCTGACATTTCTGGGAGGAGATCCAAAAACAAAAACGGAGGGGGGTGGAAAGAAGGAAACGAGGGAGAAGAGAAGGGAGGGGAGGGAGAGAAGATCAGAAAGGGAAAGCAAGGTGAGGAGAAGCCCTCTCCTCCGCCTTACATTTAGTGCGCTTGAATCCTGCCTGGAAAATATATTAGCCTTGATGCTTTGGCTCTCTCGAGACAAAGGCGCTCCACTCCGCTGAGGAGGACGGGACCGTTGGGGAGGATCATGGAACTTTAAAAGAGAAACAGAAGCAAGCGCAGGGCAGCAAGCAAGCAAGCAGCCGCTCAGCCTGAAGCGAGATGTGTCTCAGCGTGGCTGCTCCTGAGAAAAGGCAGAGCAGCGGATAGATGGGGAGAAGCAAAGATCCCGTTGGAAATTCCCTTTCACTGCACCCGGCTTGGTAAAAAAGAGTAGGGGGGTGACGAGGGGAGCCATAACCGGACGTTCCCCGGAGTCTTGTTTTGTAGCACGAAAAACTGCTGAGCTGCCCTGCCGCAGAACTACATGGCCAACTTCTCGGTCTAAAGAAAGACTTTCCCTGTAGGGAGGGAAAGACACACTTCTGGAAGTGGAACTTTACGAAAGGGTAAGTTTTAATGTTCTTTTGCCTTGAGCTTGAGGTCAGCTCGTGTGTCTGTGTGTGTTACATCTGTCGCGGTTACATGGCCCCTTTGGGGGTTTCTGTTTCAACAGATCCCAATAATCCATTGGTGATTACCTCAGTCAATTTTTTAAAAAAATTTAAGGACATCTTTCCACATCCTAATTTAAATTATTCCAAACCCCAAACTGAAGCTCATCTTCCTTATCACTGACAGTGTTGGTTTCATCCTGTATGTGCATGAAAGGAGAAAAAGTTGAGTCAAATTTGGAGTGTTCTAATCAGCTGAAACAACTACAGAAAACCGAAAAGCAGTTTTAAAAGATCAGCAGGCTTTCTTGGGGTGTGGGAGAAAAATGTGTGAGTTGCATATCTGAAGTCTGTATGACAATTCAGTGTCGTCGTTAACACTCTCCCTCCCTTTTTATTTCCAAACTCAGTCCCACAATGAACTGGACACCACTTGTGAGCTTAATTGTATTGTGGGCTGCATGGCTAGTGTGTGGTTCTCAAAAGCCCTTGAGGCAAGCAGAGAGAAGGACCCATGGAGTCAGGAAAGTGCCTCTAGCCTACAGGAGTGACAGCAGACCAGCCTCACAGCTCAAAAGAACTCATAGATTTTTGAGATTACAGCAGCGTCCCCTTGTCAAAAGAGACTCTTTGGAGTCCAAAATCACACAAGCAGTTCCCTTGGAAGGTGATGCTCATGCCCGGGTGAAGAACAGTGGGGCCAGAATACGGCAGATGCGGAGGCCTCAGCCGGAAATGATTAAGGATGAAGGAGCATCAACGGTGCATCATTCACGCACAGTGCGCTTCCCATCTGGGTCCAGTTCTCCCAATATTCTGGCCAGCTTTGCTGGAAAGAACAGAGTCTGGATTATCTCTGCTCCTCATGCCTCTGATGGTTATTACCGACTCATGATGAGTCTCTTGAAGAATGATGTCTATTGTGAACTGGCCGAGAGGCATGTCCAGCAGATCATCTTGTTTCATGAGGATGGCGAAGAGGGAGGAAAAGTCAGAAAGATAACCACTGAAGGGAAAATTCTGGAGCAGCCAGTAGATCCGAGCCTGATTCCTAAGCTCATGAACTTTGTGAAGCTAGAGAAAGGAAAATTTGGCATGGCTCTTCTGAAGAAAACATTGCAAGTGGAGGAAAGATACCCCTACCCAGTAAGGCTGGAGGCCATATATGAAATCATTGACCAGAGCCCTATTAGGAAAATTGAGAAGATGAGGCAAAAGGGCTTCATCCAGAAATGCAAAGCAGCTGGAGTGGAGGGTCAAGTGGTTGAAGAAGGCAATAGCAATGCAAGAACAACACCAAGTAGTGGGCATGTCCAGTCTTCAGCACGGAAAGAAGATCCAAGAAAAAGCAGTTTTCAGCCAACAAAACTAAAAATTGTGAAGAAAGTTTTAACAACCACAATGCCTCCTCCCCCTCCCCCTGCCACTAGAGCTACCATCCCTGTTCCCACAACCATAACCTCAAGACCAGTCAGCAGAACAGTGACAGCTGCTAGCAGACTTACAACCACCACCACAACTCTTCCTCCTACACAGCGCACCTGGACCACAAAATCACACACATTACTTCCCACAGCACCTGAGGCAACCGCCCTTCAGGTAACAGATACAGATGATTTCTACTCCCCTTTGTGGAAAGAGAACCGCAGAGAAAAACACCATAGCCACATACACAGACAAACGACAACTACTAGGAGACCTAGCAAAGCCACGCTTTATGACACCTACACAGAGACTCCAACAAACCCCTCTGAACACTACACGAGGTCCAGTGCTGGCAGATACAGAGACAACCGTACAGACAGGAAGGACTATAACAGCAGGGACCTCAGTCTCACAGGTGGGCAACACAAGCCTGCTAAAAGCAAGCCACCTAAAAAGAAAGCCCAAGACAAAATCCTGAGCAATGAATATGAGGATAAATATGACCCAGGGCAGCCTTCAGTTCCCCGTTTAGAGGAAGAAGTTCCAGCGGGAAATATACCACCAAAGAAAGGGAAAGATCTAAAGAAACACGAGCGCTTAGATAAATCTGAAAAAGAAGAAGAAAGAAAGAGGTGACAAGAAAAGTGAGAAACAGGCCAAGAAGGACAAAGCTGACAAGAAGAATAAACAAGAGAAAGAGCGCAACAAGAAGAATAAGAAGGGAAGCAAAGCGGAGAATGTGGGGATCCTGAAACCCAATGCCAAGACTTTTACCCAAACATCCAGGAAAACTGTAACAAACCTTTTGGATTTCTTTGAAGGCAAAAGACGACTCCTGGTAAGTACTGTGTTCATGAACATTCATTGCATAAGGTCAGTTCATAAATTATTAATCCCACCCCCATCCTGCTTTTACATAACTCGTTCCTAACAGTTACCCTTCTCACTATCTCAGCTTCTTGCGGACTTCTTTTACCCTACTTTCTTTTGCAAAAAAAAAAAGGACCTCACATGCTCTGACTGCATCAGTTTTTCCCTTAAGGGAAAATAGATGTCACCAAAGTGAACACTGGTTAGGCTTTCCATTCTCCTGTCTGAAGGCATGCCAAGAGCTGAATTGGCCATTATGCTAAGCATGTTGCAACATAAGATCCTGGCAAAACTATGGACTCTTGATATAGTGTAATTATCTGGGTGAATGTACCATTCCTGGTCTCGCAAAAGCAGTTGGATTGTGTGGTTTGGAAATACATTGAAGATGCATACACTGATGGATCTTTGACCACCTTCCCTTTCTTAGTAGCCCTCTGCAACTTCTGTAAAGATATCATGGAGGTCATACTTGGTAGAGAAAGCCAAGCAAGAGCTCCCTTGATGCAAGAGCAAGGTGAGGGTGATTTTGCCTTATTTCTGTCCTCACTGCATCCCCTTCTGCCTGGCGATTTGTCCACAGAGCTCCCATGACCCCTGGCAACAGGGGTAGGGTTGCCACCTCTGTTCTGCAAAATGCCTGGAGATATGGAGGTGGTGCCTGGGGAGTGAGGCATTTGGAGAGGGGAGGGAGCTAAGTGGAATTATGATGCCATAGAGTTCACCCTCTGAAGCTGCCATTTTCTCCTAATGGATTGATCTCTGTAGCATAGAGATCAGTTGTAATTCTGGGAGAACTCCAGGTTGTAGCCCTAAATGGGTCATATTCCTAGATGTCAGGTATATTAAACTAACAGTACACAACTTGTTTGAAGTTCAGATCAGCCATTCTCTCAACGTGAGCAGTAGGAAGGAACACTGTCTCTTACTATGTGTTCTTAGTAGCATAGGATGGATAGGCGATGTGTGGAACCTAGACTATAGCTTAGCATAAATACCTTTATGACTTTCAGATTGGTCCCTGGCATACTCCAAAAAGCAAATGACCTAATAATGTGATGCCTTCTATGAAGAAACCATTCTCAATCATTTGTATAAGTTGCCAGAAAACTATGGTTTTTCCTAACCACTACGAATCCATAGATGGCAGAATCTGTAACTCATTAATCCAGAGCAAGGAATTTTAAAAGTTCAAATGAGGATTTTGCATGTTCAGCGAATTAGAGTTCATGGTTGTCTTGTCACTGTTTTCATATATATTCTAACTCCCAGCATGCTCTTCCAGTCAACATCTGTTTCACAGCAATGTTGATGACTTCTACGTTTTGGAATCAGGCCAACTGTTTTTGGCACTGTTCCTTGGCATGAACATATGTATTTGCAAACATATGCCTTTTAATATCGTTGATAAGGTGTATAGAATTACTTTTCTGTTAAACAGAATATAATCAAATTGTGGTGAGCTCGTGACACGCAAAAGCAGCACAATCTGGTGTTTCATCTTTGAAGATTAACTGCATGTATTAGCAAGTTCTTCTTGAAAATGATTTTTCAGAGAACATGAAGCAATATGCTGAGAAGTTTTTGTTGGCAGATGGAATTCATCTTGAAGGCATGTTGTGACAATTCAGTCCCACTTTGCAGATTATGTTTTTTATAGCACAGGGTTGTCTCCATGTAGTGCAGAATTAATGTTTACTTTTTCACAAGGTGCACGGACCAGAAAGCCATAAAATAGTCCATAGTCCGTATTCTTTGGGAAAGAATTCCTTTTTAATTTTTCAGCATGATTTTCTTTCTGTCTTTCTGCATTCTGCCCTCTGCTTACCTGACAGACCAGGGATCTTGTTTGGATGTTGAATACTATAACTGAATGAACTGAAGGGGGAATCTTGGGATGGCTTGTTGTTGTAGGAAAGCAGCCTGGATCGCTCAAGATGAAACACAACTTTCTCTGTGTTCCGGTCAACAAGAAAGATGCAAAATGAGCAGATGGTACAGAGATCTGTATAAAACCAGAGAGTAAAAGAAGGGCAAAAGCTCATAGTGGAAGAGGATGACTAGCATGGTGGGGCCATGATAAAGAAACTTTAAAGTCTGAGGGACTGGAAATGAACAAGAGTCGCCCACTTTGCCTGGGAAATTACTAGAGCCCACAGAAGGTGGGATTTGGGGAGGGGAGAAACATCAGTGGGGTATAATGCCATCAGGGCTGCCAAGCCCCTGGTTTGGATGGGAGATCCCCTGCCCCCCATTCCCATTGCCCACCGCTCAGCAGCAGGGGAGAGAAAAACCAAACTAGCTGCTGGCTGCAGCATCACATCCTTTTCGGTAAGAAACTGTAAGTGGCATAGGGTAGCACTAGAAATCACTGGGGGGGGAGTCATAGACTTTCCAGCGATTCCTAGAGCTACCTATCTTACTTCCAGTTTTTTTACCAGAAGTGATGTGCTACAGTCATCACACCCACCTCCTGATCCCACCCATAGCCCTTCTGCTGTTTACCAGACACTGCTAGGCAACAATAAATGCCATAGAGTCCATCCTCCAAAGCAGACATTTTCCAGAGGATAACTGACCTCTGTAGATCAGTTATTATTATTAATTGAATTTCTAAACCACCCTCCCCCAGGCATGACATCCCCAGGCACCACCTGGAGGTTGGCAACCCTAAAATGAACTGTGGTCTCACAGTCTCCCTCCTTATCTTACGAATATGTGACTTACTCTTCAGTTTTCTGCTTCCATAATTTGCCATGCTGTCTGAATCAGCAGACTGTGGTTAGGGTTTTCCCTCCAAACCAGAATTAGAAATCCTGGCTTAAATATGTTTTCAGATTCTGGTTTTGAAGGGAAAACATTGACCAAAGTATGCTGACTGAGATGCCACACAAGCTATCATTAGCACAAAACAGGAAATTGAAAGGAAAGCTATGGTTTATGTGAGAGGTGTGGATGACGGAATACATGAGCCTACAGCTTGATTCTGATCCTCTAAAACATGCTTTGGAGTTCTTTATGAGATAGATGCTGTCCTATTGATCTTTAAAAACCTATTAGATTAGACAAATTCTTGGATTAGAAACATTCATAGAAGGCAGAACTATTAGCCTTGATAACTAAATGGAACTCCAGAGGCAGCAACCCTCTGAATACCAGTGCTGTGGAGGGGCAGGAACACTTAGTTTAGATGTTTCATTCTACATTTGTTAGATGTTTCATTCACGCATACTTAAGGTTCCAGTAGGTTTCTCAGCCAAGAACAAACCGGACCCAGACCAGTTTAGCTTGTCATATCTCAGGTGCCTTTCAGCTCTATTTCGTGCAAAGATTAAACATCTCTCTTTTGAAAATCTAGGGGATCGCTGTGTTCTTGACTGATAGATGCCCTCTCTAAACACACACGCATGTGCAGAACTGTACGAACAACTTTATCATGATGCAGCAATACCATGTTTCCTCTTTGATTTTGTCATTTGGCAGAGTGGGGCACTGGAAGCAAATTTTAAGGTTCTGGTTTTAATTTAAATTCGAAGCCTCAGTAGTCAGTAGTGGGATTCTCATTCTGGTGATTGATCAGTCCAGAGAAAGACTTGCCAACTCAACAGGGAAAAAAATTTCTCCTGTGCCCTTAATGCCATGTGATTTTTCAGGAATCAGCTGCTTTTTCTAAGCCTTTTCTGATGTGGAGATAATGTTTGTCATTGGGAAATATTTGCAGATCAAGCTGTTGTTAATGGCTAAAGAGGAGGGGCTAACACAACAGGCAGCACATTTAATACAGAGACCAGCTGTAAATCTGGATTCACTGCTGACTTGAACCCGCCTCCTGCTGCTTGTGCCTGTGGTTTTGCTTCAGGGCAGTCTATTTTAGATCATTACCTTGTTTTTGTTTGCTACTCTGTGGTGGTGAAATACAGACTGTGGCTCACATGTAGCCTTCTGTTCACACCCAGGACTTGCCCAGGCTGTAAACGTAATGTATACTAAAATTAAACTCTTTTGTTTATTTTTAAAATGGCAGCTTTTCATTTCAGAGCTATGATTTCAGAGTGGGCTTTTTATGAGGTTTGCTAGAGTTCGTCAGATTTGCCTTGAAGGAAAACGGAGAGTGTCATTTCTTTCTGATTGACGTTTTCAGGATTTTGGTGTGCATTTTAAGCATTTTACATAATTATTGTGTGGTTCTGGAGCAGTGATGAAAATCATTCTTTTTGGATGAAAAGCATTGGTATACCAAGATACGCTCAGATCCCATGTAGCCTGAAATAATCATTGCATAAACAATATAAATTGGAGCTGAATTTATATATGGGGGATACCGCAATAGCTAAAGTATTAGTTATTAATTAAAATATTCACACCCTGCCTTTTCCACCATCAAAAAGTGGTTCAAGACGGCTTACAAACAGTGGGATCGCAATTGTAGACATGAAGCTCAAGAGCAACCTACCTTGAGATAGTCATTCTCAGCTTAATTTCCTTTCCCTTTGCTCAAGCCTGCCTTCCCTGATGTTGAAGGGAGTGGGGTAGGAATCTTGACTGCTGCTTTTAGTCTTGCCAGCACCAGTGGAGGTTAAAAGGCGCTCCCAGAGAATCATGTTCCCCTCCCTCCTCCAGTTACAGTTCAGAACAGCCTGAAGATTGTGCCAGGCCTTAGAGAGTGTTCCTGTCAAAGGTGCTGGAAGGAGAGGGGAAGGCAGTGGAGTGTGGCTTTCTCATGACTTCTCCCAGCATGACATGGGAAATTGCCCTGATACCCTATATGAAACAAGACTAGGACCAGATATGAGCCAAATATGTCTTGGTGAGTGGTTGCCCTGCTACTGAACTGTAGCCGCAGTAGATACCTTACTGTGCTGACCATTGATACAAGCCTTCACTACAGGTTTATGTTCCTTTTGTAATGTACCATTTATTTACAAGTGTTCAGGTTGAACAGATGGGAAGTGTGGACACATGCAGGCAGTGCCTGGCCTCCAGTGACATTAACCTAGTTACCCATTATCTTAGAAATTGCTTCCAAGAGCTGGAAAAGTATAGCCAGCCTTTTCCAGCAAGATATAAATTCAATCTGTCTTCATTCTTTGGCTCATAGTTTAACTACAACTACAGCCAGGCAGGTGTGAGATGATTCAGATTCTAGGGACTATAATGCCACAAATCATCAAAAATCATTAGTTGATTGCCGACTATCAAATGTCTGGCCATACAAATACCTAGAGAGAAGGGGGGGATCATTTTGGATAATAAAAAAATGCTTATAACATATTTTCTAAATTTCACAGTACCAGTGAAACTGTTTGAATGCTATGCAGATAGCTATCACACTTGCATTGTCCAAATACTTTCTTGGGCTGCTATCTGGGTGAGCAGTGAATGTTATATTATATTCTTGCTAACAGCAGTTTTTATGAAGCACTTGCAATCTTATGACTGGAACTCTGTACTACAGACCTGTGAATAGACGCTTCTGTCTCACAACACTAGGAACTGAAGGACAGCATGAAAGCTCATGTTTTTAAAGGCAGTATTATGGTGTCACAAAATGGTATGCGTTTGTTTCCTTTCACTCCTCTGATTGACCCTTTATATACTTCTCAAGATTACCTAGTGTCAGATAAGATTCCAGCTGCCTGTTCCTTCTCTCTGTATGTTCTGTTCTTGTCCCCCCTTGCATAATTCTTGGACTTTGTGCAACTGACCACCTTTCTGGACCTCTGCTTAGCTACTTGATCATGGCACTTCCTTAGAGCTTTTACAAACGGTAACTGAATGGATCTCACAGATCTTATTCCAACACTACCTTTGCCTCATGGCTCTGTGCACTGCAACCAGCAGACAGATTACTGTCAGAGTGCCATGGTCTCATTCAGTTCGGTATAAATAGTATATAAATACTAGGTTTGTTGCTATGTGAGGAATGACAGCCTTTTATATAATTTAAAAAGAAAAGGCTAACCAGTGGTTGTTTTCCTTTGGAACTGCTGCCTGAGATAAGTTGCCACCCAATGGCAAAATGGGGCTGTGGTGGGGAAAAAAAGCCCTTGGCTGGTAGAATATGAACCATGGGCCTTACTCTTCTTTCCCTTGGGTTAACAGTTCTCTGAAAGCAACAGGGCTTTACTGCTTCCCCAGTTCTACTCACAGCAGGACACCCTAGCTCTGCTTGTAGCATGCTCAGGGCCTCACTTGTTTGTTAACTCTTGTACAGAAAATCTCTGAGTTGAGTTACATGTGTGTTTGCCATGGAGACTGGCATAGTTGAGTTTCCTTATCCCATTGGTAGCCCCTGTTGACACAGAACATGGATGGAAACTCACTTGGGCTCAGTTGCAAAACTCCCATCCCATGGCATGAGCAAACCAGGAGGTACTGCTCATAGGGTGGGGCTAACCACTGATCCTGTTCACCCACAATTGCCTCTAGGTGGTTGGGAACAATTCAGAGTAGCTTTTGGGAGCACATGGGGCTGCAGATGGCATCCCCCCCAACAGGTGGAATGCGTTCTTCTCACACAACAGGAACGTGAATCCAAGTGGATTCAGGTGGGTAGCTGTGTTGGTCTGAAGCAATACAACAAAGTTTTGAGTCCAGTGACACCTTTAAGATCAACAAAATTTAATTCTAGGTATAAGCTTTCATGTGCATGCACACTTCATCAGGCATTAAACTTCGTTGGTCTTAAAGGTGCCACTGAACTCAAACTTTGTTCTGTTGAAACCAAATGGTTAGCTGAGAGCTATATGTCTACTAAATGGTATGGGGCAGGACTGGAAAATGTCATCAGGGGATGCCAGTTCCAATGACTGATGTATCATGTAGCCCAGGCCTTAATATATAAATATTGTAAAAGACCTGTGAGTCAGACTTACGAATTACTTCTGATACTAATACTTTATTCAAATGACTGAAGTCTTGTTATTTTGTCATCTGCTAGCTGATCACAACTCCCAAGACTGACAACACCATGTACGTTCAACAGAGAGATGAATACCTGGAAAGCTTTTGCAAAATGGCAACTAGAAAAATCTCAGTCGTCACCATCTTTGGCACCATGAACACTAGCCGCATGAAGATTGACCACTTCCAGCTAGGTTAATTTTTTTTAAAACAAAGCCGATCTTTTCTTTCCTTTTGGGGAAAAGGAGTCATGTAACTAGGGTTAAAACTTGAGAGTTCCTTTGTTGTGGTAACATGGTTCATTTTTTCCCCTTTGTATTTGCATAGCTGGCTCTGGTATTTCTTCAGTTTACTTTTCCAAGGCAACATGGTCAAATTTATGGAATATGCCTGTTCTTGTTTATTAAGCTGGTAGAACAGCAGAAAGCAGAGAAGTGTGATTGGGTCAAACTGGAAGTTAAGGGTCATTGGGTTCAGGGTTAGAAACTCCTTGTATCTCCAGATATTTGTGTAACTGAGTGATTATAGTTCAGTGATGAATGTTGGGCTTATTTTGCAGACATTTGTCAGCGGGCAGTTAATTCAGAATACTCAAAAAATGATCTAGCTTATGTTAACTACTAAGTGATTTAGCCTTTCTTCTCACTCTCACATCCAATTGTCATTGTTTCTGATGAAGAGAGGATCATGCTTCCCAGTATTTAAATGAAGTGTTAGAATTTTGAAGTTGGACTAAGTATGGGCTGTGTGGCCAGCCTGAAACTGATAGCTTTTTAGCCTATGAGCTAAATCTAAGCAAATTCATAAAATGAAACAAAGCTGCTTCCTCTACCAGCTGTTTTTCCACACTTCCACTCTTATTTGCCTGGCCTCCTTATTTATTTACTTCATTTATGTACTTCATTTATACCCCACTTCTCTCCCCAATGGGGACCCAAAGTGGGTTACAGTGGCTCCCCTCCTCCATTTTATCATCACAACAACCCCGTGAGGTAGGTTAAGTGGAGAGTGTGTAACTGATCCATGTTCATGAAAGCTAATACCCAGAATTAAACTTTGTTGGTCCTAAAGATGCCACTGGACTCAAACTTTGTTCCAAGGTTACTCAGTGAGTTTCTGTGACAGGGTGGGGGATTTGAACCTGGGCCTCCCATATCGTAGTCTGATACTCTAACCACTACACCACACTGACTCTCCAGAATCCTCTTGGACTGCCATCAATCTGTTCCCCACCTCCCTTTGCTGCCTTACCCAAATTCAGAACACACTTTGCTGATAGACCACTGCTGTTTCTAAAGATGCTAACTGGGTAAGGCTATAAATCCCCTTAGAACTTTACCCTCTGACTGGGTGCTTGCTTTTAATGGGCAGAAAGGTAGATTAAAAAAGAATCTAAGCCATTTTGTTGTTAGTCTACCACATGCATTATCAAAGCAGCAACTGCTTGACATTCCATCAATTTTATCATTTTTGCACTTTTTAAAATGTCTTTGCTGCTCTAGAGTGCTTACCCATTTTTAAAAACCCTGGAAACAACATCTTAACTGTACCCCTCAGTAAAACTACTCCCCCCTACCCAGCCTATCAGTTATATGTGTATAATAGCTACCTGCTTCCTCCTCCACTCAATTTTGCTTGCAAGGCTATCCTGATCCTCAAATATGAGTTTCGGGACAAACAGCAGGCTGCTTGGAGAAAGATCAATTCCACCAGAACCTTTCATGAATTCTTCTGTTGGATCCAAGCCATTATAACTAAATATGCCTGAATCAAATCTACTTGATCTGAAGTGGTGCTATTTTAGAGGATTATATAGTATAGTGAAGTATCTTATATATCTGGATACCAAAGACTAGAATTAGACTACAAATAACTGCTTTAGTAAACAGCAGGGGTCTTTTGGGGGGGGGAGCGCACTGGAGGGCAGCTCCGGGAGCTCAGGAGCCAAGCCCCGCCCCCAGCCGGCGTCCCGGGGAGTCTTTCAGGCAGCCGAATGTCAATTACAGCTCCATTATATCCTATGGGCCATTGAAGGCAATGGTGAAAACAGGGTATATTCTGAGGGCTGGAGGGGAGGGGGTTTGAGGGAGAGGCTCCAAACTCACAGGGTAGCTGATGGAGCCTCTCCCCAAGATACCCACCAAGTTTCAAGAACATTGGATCAGGGGTCCAATTCTATGGGCCCCCAAACAGGTTGCCCCTATTCCCTCCATTGTTCTCTATGGTGGGAAAAAAGTAACTTTTTCCCCACCATAGAGAACAATGGAAGGAATAGGGGCAACCTGTTTGGGGGCCCATAGAATTGGACCCCCTGATCCAATGTTCTTGAAACTTGGTGGGTATCTTGGAGAAAAGCTAAATAAGCTACCCTGTGAGTTTGGAGCCTCTCCCTCAAACCCCTCCCCTCCAGCCCCCAGAATATACCCTAGGTTTTCACCATTGACTTCAATGGCCCATAGGATATAATGGGGCCTAATTGCCGCCAAATTTCTTTCATTCCCTCCTTTCCTTCTCTCCTTTTCCTCTTTCCCTCCTTCTCTTCTCTCTTTCTTTCCCACCTTCTTCTCCTCTTTTTTTCCTTCTTCCCCTGTTTCCCTCCTTCTTCCCTCTCTTTCTTTCCCTCTTTCCTTCCTTCTTTCCTTCTCTCTACTCTCTCTCTTTCCTTCCCTCTTTCCTCCTTCTTTGGCCCAACTCTCATGAGAAGGAGTTTAAACTTTAAACCCCTTCTCTCTTAGCTCCCCCACCCAGGCCAGCTGGGGAAGGGAAGGGAAGGTTTTTGAAGATGCCTCCCCCCCTTTTGCTTCCCCTTCTGACATCACTTCCGGTGATGTCAAGGGGGCATGACATATGCTAATAGCCTAATAGTTCATTAGCATACCATATGCTAATGAGCTCCTGCAGCTGTTTTTCTAGAAAAAGACCCCTGGTAAACAGTATTAACAAACAGGGGACCCACAAGGAGTTGCATGCGGGGGGGGGGTATCTCCCAACCTTCCCCCACTATTTTCTTTTTTCCTTCCCTGGCAGCCAACAAAGCCTCTTTCCTGCTTCCTTCCCTCCCTCCCTCCCACCAGCCAACCTACCTTTATCTGCCCTCCTGTCTTCATCTTTCCCTCCTTCCTTCCCCCTGGCAGTCTTTCCCCAGGAAAACTCTGGCCCAATTGCACAGTGGTGGCCACTAGCTCCCATTGTGTAGGGGGAACCCACAAGGACTTGTGTGGGGGGTACTTCACTTCTCCCTCCATCCCTCTCCCTGCACTACTTCCTCTTTCCCTCCTCCGGGCAACACTCCCATATATCTTTCCCTGCTGCTTCTTTATCTTCCTTTATCTGACCCCATCTTCAACTATACTGATTTTATTTACTTCATTTATACCCTGCATTTTTTCACAATGAGGACCCAAAGGAGCTTACATAATTCTCCTCCATTTTATCCTCACAACAACCCTGTAAGATAGGTTAGACTAAGGCTGCAGTCCAGGCCTGTAGCCAGGATTTCTTAAATCAGGAGGCCTTTGAATAATTTAGGGGGCACTGAAATTAAAATAAAAAGGTTGGAGCAGAGTGCCATGGGGTGAGGCTAGGCAAGGGAAGAGGGCCACGCTGGGCTGCTGGGCACTCTGCCCACTGGCGAGTGCATCTCATCCAGGGCCCGTCTGGTTGCCTGCCTGCCTGTAGTAAGTTGGGGGGCCCTGATGGAAAGTCGGGGGGCAGGGCCCCGAAATGATCCAATGTAGCTACAGGCCTGCTGCAGTCACACACACTAAATAATCCACTTTCAATGCACTTTCTAACTGGATTTTGCCAGTTCACACAGTAAAAATCCAGTTGGAAAGTGTGCTGAAAGTGGATTTAGCATGTGTGACCACAGCCGAAGAGTGTTTGACTGGCCCAAAGTCACCCAGTGAGCTTCCACAGCAGAGTTGGAATTTGAAGCATGGTATGTTAATGAGCTATTAGGCGATTAGCATATGCCACACCCCCGGACATCACCGGAAGTGATGTAAGAAGGAGAAGCAAAAGGGGGGGAGGCATCTTCAAAAGCCTCCCCTTCCCTTCCCCAGCTGGCCTGGGTGGGGGAGCTAAGAGAGAAGGGGTTTAAAGTTTAAACTCCTTCTCACTAGAGTTGGGCCACAGAAGGAGGAAAGAGGGAAGGAAAGAGAGAGAGTAGAGAGAAGGAAAGAGGGAAAGAAAGAGAAGGAAAGGAGGAGGGAAAGAAAGAGAGGGAAGAAGGAGGGAAAGAAAGAGAGGGAAGAAGGAGGGAAATCGGGAAAGGAGGAAAAAAGAGAAGAGAAGAAGGTGGGAAAGAAAGAAAGAGAGAGAGAAAGAGAGAAGAGAATAAGGAGGGAAAGAGGAAAAGGAGAGGAAAAGGAGATAAGGAAAGGAGGGAATGAAAGAAATTTGGCTGCAATTCGGCCTCATTATATCCTATGGGCCATTGAAGTCAATGGTGAAAACATAGGGTATATTCTGGGGGCTGGAGGGAGGGGTTTGAGGGAGAGGCTCCAAACTCACAGGGTAGCTGTTGGAGCCTCTCCCCAAGATACCCACCAAGTTTCAAGAACATTGGATTAGGGGGTCCAATTCTATGGGCCCCCAAACAGGTTGCTCCCATTCCCTCCATTTTTCTCTATGGTGGGAAAAAGTAACTTTTTTCCCCACCATAGAGAACAATGGAGGGAATGGGGGCAACCTGTTTGAGAGTCCATAGAATTAGACCCCCTGGTCCAATATTCTTGAAACTTGGTGGGTATCTTGGGGAGAGGCTCCGTCAGTACCCTGTGAGTTTGGAGCCTCTCCCTCAAACCCCCTCCCCTCCAGCCCCCAGAATATACCCTATGTTTTCACCATTGCCTTCAATGGCCCATAGGATATAATGGAGCTGAAATTGACATTCGGCTGCCTGAAAGACTCTCCGGGTCACCGGCTGGGGGCGGGGCTTGGCTCCTGAGCTCCCGGAGCTGTGCTCTGGTGCACTCCCCCCCCAAAAGACCCCTGGTCTCCTATATTCTGCTCTGAAACTCTAATCACTAAACAGCACTGGTTTTCATTAGGAGGCTGCTGTTCAAGCAGCCAAGCCTGGGCGAAGCATACAAGTCAGATGATAGCAAGTTGCTGGTGGTTGCTAGGGATGGGTATGAACTGGCTCACAAACAAAAGTTTGTGATGAATTTTGGCTAGTTCATGGTTTGCAAACTGAAGAGCTGCCATGAACTTTCATGAATTTTAAGGCAGTTCACAGTGGTTCATGAAGAATAGAAAGCAGGGGTTTAAATAGCTCAGAGCTATTTAAACTCCTGTGTTCTGCTCTTCACAAAGAAACAGCTGAGCAGCAGGGAGCAGAAAGCAGAGGTTTAAATGGCTTAGAGACATTTAAACCTCTACTTTCTGCTCCTCGCCACTCAGTTGTTTTTCACGGAGAGCAGAAAGTGGTGGGGAGCAAAAATCATTTAACACTCTGCTTTCTATTCTCATCAAAAAGTGGTGGGGAGTAGAAGGCAGGGGTCACGAACAGATACAAACCAGTTCAGTTTGTGAATCAGCCTCCCAGTTCATATCGGTTTGTGGTTTGGGTCATGGTTTGTTCATGAACTGCAAAAATGCTGTTCATGCTCATCCTTAGTGGTTGCTGCCAGACCTGGTCCCAGTGAGTCTGCCCTCAAAGACCAAGCAGCACTGGAAAGCTCTGTGCCCCCTTGCCTGCCTTTACTGACAAAAACCAAGGCTTGAACATTAGCAATACTGTTGTGGTTTCCTAGCAGTGACCACTGAGGACATTCATTTGTTAAGACTACAGACACTGATTCTATAATTTTGTAGGGTTATAACCCCCAATGTATTTCTTTTAAGATTTCATTTCTGCAAACTTGGGGCTTCTTCATTATTCCAGTCTCTGGATTTAAGTATCCACAGATTTGGCCATGTTGAGAATTCGATGTATTGATGTAAGAAGATGAAATCAGGCTGGTACAGTTTTTCTGAAACAGATGAGTTTTCTAACATTTGTTTATGTCATTTGAAGTCTTTTTTGGATGCTACTCTCTGCAGAGAATTACACCATCAGGGTTCTTTTTAAAATCTGTGTGAAAATTATTAGGAGTGAGTAATGAGGATTCCTTATTAAAATAAACCATTCCCCAAGTGCTCATTCAAGGGCAAGAGCTTCGGTGCTGTGCAGTGTAAACATAAATAAATACACATACATGATTCCAATTAATTTAAAGTGTACAAATATCAACATTAATTAGAGAACAGCTGGGGTTTAATGTATTGTAGAATTTCACATCTCTTTTTCACACATTGGTCTCCATCAGTCTTCTAAAATGCCACTGCTGGTAGGCTTTTTGAATTGCTGTTAGTAGCTTTAATTTGTACTATTAATTAGTACATTAATATGGTTCTTAGCAGAAGCTTTAAAGTGATTTGTCTGGCTCTTAGTGAGGTGTGAGCTTTAAAGTATCATTCTAATTACTGAAGCCAAATCAGTCAGAAAGAGAGAGCAAGAGACCCAGGGTTACATACCCATGATTAATGTTATGATGATTTAAATTCTGCACAATCTATTTTGATTCAGGAGAATTCTTATTACTTCCATCTGGACTTGAGAATCAGAAGAATAGCTCTCAGATGTCTGTTTATGAAGATGTTCTGTTTTTAATCTTGTTTCTTGGCACTTATTCTTATGGGTTTTTTTCCTTGAAGACAATGAGAAGCCTATGAAAGTGATAGAGGATGAAGACCTGGTGGACCAGCATCTCATCAATGAACTGAGAAGAGAATATGGAATGACATACAATGACTTCTTCATGGTTCTGACAGACACAGACATGAGGGCCAAGGTAGGGAGATTTAACTTGGAAAAAGCATTGGAATAATGACCACTACATGGGTAGAAAGGAGGGCTAGATGCAGGAGTGGATCAAGAAGCAGGTCAGGGCAGAGCAGAACAAAAAAATTGCTAGTAATTGGAAAAGTAAGTGGCATTGAAGCTGCTGGCCTTTGGAGACCAGTCCTATGGTGTCTAATAGTAAGGACTGCACCTGTGTTTGAAGATGGCACACCCTAGGTCACAGTTTCACTTATACCCTAGAAAAACTCTACAAACAGGCTGAAGGAATTTTCAGTTGCATTTTTATCAACGTAAATCTGCATTCAGACATCTTGTTTCTGTTAGGCTAAAACTCCCGAGGTCTCTGTTATATCATGCTTTTTGTTTTTTGTGGCCTCGGTTCAGACATCTCGAATATTTTGTTTCTGGGAAAGGTGGTTGAGAGGGTGGCAGCTGAGCAGCTCCAGGCTTTCTTTGAAGATGCATCCATTCTGGATCCCTTCCAGTCCAGCTTCCGCCCTGGTCAAGGGGTGGAGACTGCACAGGTCGCCCTCACAGATGATCTCTGGAGGCACCTGGATCATGGTGGGTCCACGCTGCTGCTGCTGCTTTTAGATCTGACAGTGGCATTCAACATGGTTAACCATGACTTGTTGACCCACTGCCTTGCTGGTGCTGGGATATGGCTTTCTTCCTTTCTCCATGGTCGGGGACAGAGGGTGGCACTTGGGGAGAGGATGTCCCCTCGTTACCCGCTTGAATGTGGAGTGCTGCAGGGGGCAGTCCTCACTCCAATGTTATTTAATATCCACATGTGCCCCCTCACCCAGTTGGTCTGGGGGGTTGGGCTGGGTTGTCATCAATATGCAGATGACACCCAGCTCTATCTACTGATGGATAGCTGGCCAGATGCTGCCCAAGAAATTTTGGACATTAGAGGCTGTGGCTGGATTGTTGCTGCAGAGCTGACTGAAATTCAGTCCAACGAAGACAGAAGTCCTGCACCTGAGTCATGAAGGACTTGAGTTGGGGATCAAGCTCCTAGTCTTCGGTGGGGCACTATTGGTACCAGTGTCACAGGTAAGGAGTCTTGGGGTGATGCTGGATCTCTCGCTCACCATGGAGGCCCAGGTCACTTCGGCTGCCAGATTGGCCTTTTACCATCTTCGGCTAGTCAGGCAGTTGGTTCGCTATCTCACTCTTCGGGACTTAACTGCAGTGATCCATGCAATGGTCACTTCCAGGCTGGATTACTGTAACTCATTCTATGCAGGGCTACCCTTAGTCCTGATCCAGAAATTGCAGCTAGTGCAAAATGCAGCAGCACACTTGCTGATAGCGACGCCTTTGCAAGCACGTATTCAGCCAGTGTTGTGCCAACTGCACTGGCTGCCGATTGAATACCGGATGCATTTCAGGGTTATGGTTTTGACCTTTAAAGCCCTATGTGGCCTGGGACCATCATACCTACAGGACCGCCTCTCCCTATATGAGCCTTGGAGAGCTTTAAGCTCTTATGATCAACCCCTCCTGGGGATCCCTGGCCCGAGGGATGTCTACTTAGCCTCAACCAGGGCAAGGGCTTTTCTGGCTCTTGCCCCGACCTGGTGGAACATGCTCCCACCTGAGATCAGGGCCCTGTGGGACCTATTACAGTTCCACAGAGTCTGTAAAATGAATCCATTCTGCCAGCCTTTTGATTAAGGCAGTAGATGTTGAGCCATTCTGGTCTCCCCTGTTTATGGCCCCTTTCCCAGTGCCTGCTGTCAGATAATATTATTGGGCACTAGAGCACTTATATGCACCTGATATGAGGCATGGGGTTTGATGATATAGCGTACTGTGTCATCAACTTTTATTTTTATTGTTTTATTGTTTTATGGACTGTATGCTGTAAGCTGCCCTGAGCCCACTTGTGGGATATGGCAGGGTATAAATTGAATTAATTAATTAATTAAAGTTTGGATTCGAAATACTTTTGCATCTTGTGAACAGCTCTTCTACCTATGGAAGAGGGAGAAAGTGATTTCCACCAATTCCCCAGTCCCACTGCAGACCCCCACCACCACTATTCACACTTTATTTATTTAGGGTATTTCTGTGCGGCATATTTGGAGTCCTGCTTGATCTGATTTACAATTAAAACAATGCACCAATTGAGAAACAAGCCACTTAACCCCCCCCCGCTGTTCAGGGGTGAGGAAGAGGATTTATTTATTTATTTTTCGCATTTATATCCTGCCCATCCCGCACACAGGCTCAGGGTGGCCCACAACACCCCAATAAATACAACAAAATTTAAAACACACCAAAACATATAAAATCAGTAATCATGCTTGCTGTAGGGAGAATCCGGCCCATTGATGTGACTGAGTATGGCTGGTTATCAGTA
Source organism: Gekko gecko (assembly GCA_029375565.1). Lineage (NCBI taxonomy): Eukaryota > Metazoa > Chordata > Lepidosauria > Squamata > Gekkonidae > Gekko > Gekko gecko. The sequence continues at coordinate 48,271,003 of JAPDNY010000004.1, forward strand.
GGATTGAGACCAGTAGGTTTGAGATCGCAGCCTCGGGGGGGCCATATGTGGACGCCCACTGCCTCAGCCAAAGGCCTGGCAGAACAGCTCCATCTTGCAGGCCCTGCAGAATTGCATAAGATCAAGCAACTCCTGAAGGAATGCTTTCAGAAGGCATGCCAGGCTGTACAGAAGGGGAGGTTGGATAGTTGTTTTCTGTTAACTCTGTTGCCCTTGTGTAATAAGATCTAAGTAATAATAATAGGGTCTAAACCTGGGGTGGCAAACATGCGGCCCGGGGGGCAGATTAGGCCCCTGGAGGGCCTCTTTCAGGTCTGCAGTGGGACTGGCTGTCTTCTGTCTCTTCTTCCAGTTCTGCTGCTGCTGCGTCATTGTAGGTTTGCAGCTTACAGGTGCACACCTGAACAGCATACTCAAGATTGCAGCAGCACAGACATTTTGATGCAATAATTCAGAGCAAGAGGTGTCAGTTATCAGACATTGTTAAACAAAATATTGCAAGAGTGCTAATGTTTTAAGCATGTTTGTATTTTAAGTAAAAAACCCCTTTGTGTTTGTGTCCTTTATAAAGTTTATATTTTTGTTACCTGGAATTACATTTTATGGCACACCTGGCCCGGCCCAACAAGGTCTCATTTATGTCAGATCCAGCCCTGGTCTAAACCATACTCTCTGTCTTAATTTTGTAACTGTTTAATGAGTTCATTTTTTGTAACTGCTGATGGCTAATAAGAGTAACATCGGCAACATGTAATCTGGGAAGTCGGTTATGTTTTTGATCAATGATTACAGTTACATGAATTTCCAAAATACTTTCCAGAATTTAAACAGTTTTATGCTTCTGTCTTGTGCTTGATGGATGTAGATGCCATAGACTGTTATAAAGCAGACAAAAAACGTAATGAATTTTTTAATAGGCTGATTCTATGATGTGTTAAATTTCATGAAGAATGTTAGGTGGTCATGAGGTGGCCAAAAAGCAGGAATCCAGTGTAACATCATGTGGATGTAAATTCTTCTAGCCGTTATGGAAAGGGAGTGCTGCCTCAACACATGGCTGCTATTTTTGGCAACAGCCCTGTGTTCTTTGTAACTTTTGTATCTGCCTGAAGTATCAGAGGAGCTGCACTCGGGAAGTTCTATTGGTGGAATCACCTATAGTACTACAATACTAATCTACGGTCCTGGTCACATGGTGAATTTGCCTTGGGAGAGGCACGGCTGTGGGGCGAAGTAAACAGGCACAATCATACAGAAACATCTGGGAAGCATCGCCTGCCCATCCCCAGCACGTAGCTTACTGCCAAAGATCCAGATTTTAAAAGTACCGCCCACAAGCTACTAGCAAACGCTTTGCCATGGGTGGCAGATGGACTGTCTCCGTCTGATCGCCCCAGCACATTCCTTTTGCCCCGTTGCAGCGCTGCCAAAACCACGTGCTGACAAAAACAACGGTTTGCTGCCGTCATGTCTGATCTCATTGCAGCAGCGCAAATTGCGATGGCGCTAATAGCACACCTCCTCCCCACTTTATCTGGCCCATGTGACCGGGGCCTACCAGTACTAGTTGCTATTCATGATTAAGTTGAAATGAAAATGCAGATGCCAAGGAATTTTGTTTGTGATTCAACCCATTCTTATCCTTTCTTTTTACAGCAATATTATGAAGTGCCCATAGCAATGAAGTCAGTGTTTGATCTGATTGATACTTTCCCATCACGTATCAAAGATATGGAAAAGCAGAAACGGGAAGGCATTGTCTGCAAAGATGACAAGAAACAATCCCTGGAAAACTTTTTGTCCAGGTATTTCCTGAAAGCCTTGAGCGTGATTGTAGAGAGGTATCCAATGGGGTGCCACAGGGCTCAGTTCTGGGCTTGGTATTTTTCAATGTTTTTATAAATGATCTGGATAATGGGGTGGAGGGACTACTCATTAAATTTGCTAATGACGTCAAATTGGGAGGAGTAGCAAACACACTAAAAGATAGAATTCAACAAGATCTGTACACCCTGGGAAACTGGGCGGATGTGAATAAAGTGCAGTTTAACAAGGATAAGTGCAGAGTTCTACGCCTGAGTAATGAAAATGAGAAGCAAGCATACAGGATGGGGGGCAGACTTCTAGGGAGCAGTGTGTGGACTGTAAGCTAAATATGAGCTGTCAGTTTGATGTAGCAGCAAAAAAAGGCTAATGTGGTTTTGGGGGGTATCGACAGAGGTATAACATCCAAATCAGAAGATGTCATAGTCCTGCAGTAGACTGTATTAGCCAGGCCACAATTGGAATACTGTGTGCAGTTTTGGAGGACTCACTTCAGAAAGGATGTGGACAGAATGGAGCAGGTGCAGAGACAGAGACAATCAGACCAAGCCCTAAGAGGAAAGGCTGAGGGATTTGGGAATGTTCAGTCTGGAGAAGAGGTGGTTGAGTGGGGACATGGTTGCTCTCTTTAAATATTTGAAAGGCTGTCATTTAGAGGAGGGCAGGGAGCTATACCTCTTGACAGCAGAGGATAGGACACACAATAATGGGTTTAAATTATGGAGGGGTGTGCAAAAAAAAAAAATGTTTTTTTTCCTGATTTGGGTCTGTTGGACCTGGAAAATATCGCTGTCCCTAATATTCCCAAATACCAATATCAGTACTGTAATGGGACTTTGGTAAATATTTGGGAAACCTGAATTTATTTGACTCCATTATACCCTATGAGTTTTTGTTTGGGCACTGCTATTTCAGTAGCTGAATTAGATTCTCCGATCTGTATTGCGCTGAATAAATACCCAAAAAATACCAATAAGGTATTTATTTGGCTCAGTATATACCGAGCGCACAGATAGGAAAGATACCAGCTGGATATTAGGAATTTTTTTTTACAATAAGAGTAGTTCAGCAGTGGAATCAGCTGCTTAGGGAGGTCGTGAGCTCCCCCTCACTGGAAGTCTTCAAATAGCAGCTGGACAAATACTTGTCAATGATGCTTCATGCATCCTGTATAGACCCTTCCAACTCTATGATTCTGTGTCAGGTTCCTATTCATTTTTCTTAATTATGTAAATATCATACTTGTTGAGTGCAGGCTTACACTGGGCAGCTGCCTAGAACTTCCAACACAAAATCTTGGGGAGCACAGATCACCCAGAATGGGGGTGTGAATGTCTAGACTGGGGTAAGATTCAGAGGAGCCTGAGGCAGTTTGAGCTCCCTTCATTAGCAATAGATGGGTGGACTGAATACCTTCTGGTAGGGGAACCTCACATTGCATTTTGGTAGTCCCTTGCCTTTCCAATTTATTACAACCTGAATCAGAAAAATTTCCATGATTGCATTTTTAGAAAGTATCTGAGATTGTGTTGTTCTGTTCCTTAATACTAGCACTGGATTAGTTTCCCAGTACAGGTATTGTACATAGCAGAAGACTGTGTGTACATAATTGCACACATGGATGTCCCTTTTCTAAAAAATATTTTTATTTCAATTTACAAACACATAAACATAAAACACAAAATCATCTATATTAATCTAAATCATACATAGAACATAAACACGATCATATAGATCATACATAAATAATAAACTACAATCATCTAATGTTTATCACGTGTAAATATTCAACCAGCCAGTCCTGCACTTGCTGTCCAATGCTGAGCAGTCAAGGATATGTTCTGTCTCCTCATCTGCTTAGGTGAACTAGGCTTGAATGATAAAATATTGAATAATATGAATGCATTTGTGAGCCAGTCCATTGCTAGTGTGAATTGCCATGAAGATGACTGGGGTGCTGAGAATGATGAGGAAATGGTTAGAGTAGGCAACAAGAAACTGCATAAGTGGAACATTACAATTTGTTGATGACTTATGCCAGAAGCATTTACTATGGTTTTAACTGAGACATTAATCTGTTCCTGTAAAACAATGGTAAATGCTAGATCACCGTCAAAGTGAAGAATACTCTATTCTGTTATTAGACTTTCTCTGCATATCCAAGTAAGCCATCTTCATATCGATACCAAGAGAGATGGAGCCAGTCTGATTGAGAATAATGCCTGCAAATTCTAAGTGGCCTTTTTGAACTAGAGCTTCCTTAAATTTCCAGTTCAGTTTTTACTCTTTTCTGGCATTGGGCCATTCTTACTTTAGACCATTAGGAACAGCTATAATTAGGAAACACATATGCATCCGAGACAGTGAAAAGTCTGTATCCTTCCAGAGGAAGGGGAAACCACACAACGTTGTTTGCCTTTAGATATCTCTTATAATTCAAATAAAGGCAGAAGTTGGGAGGACTACAGAAACAGAATATCTATAAATGGGAATGTCACCAGACATAATCCCCCCACCCCCCTGCATCCCTAGTCTTTGAATGTTGACAGCACTAATTTGTTTGCTATAATTACCCCTTGAATGAAACAGCAGGAAGCAGCATCTTTTCTCAGACATTGCTCCTCTGGGCAAAGTATTCAAAGTAATGATGTTGATTGTTCTTAATTTGTAAGTTGAAGCCCCAGCAAAGGGAACAACTAACTAACGCTGAGAATTCTCCAGTCTCAGTAGGGGCAGGACTTTAATTTGTCTCCATTTAATAGGCCACAGTAAATTTAACAAGGATGATAGTGTTGTCTGAACTTATCTTGGACCACAGACTCTGTTCCCAGGGTTTAAATATCTGTGCTTTGAGTTTTGTTATAAACCAGCAAATGACCTATCAGATTTGACAGTGGAAGAAGAGAGGAATGGACACTCCCAGTTCTTTCCCAGCCCCAGTCAGCATCACTCCACAATGCCCCTCAACCCACTCAAGAATGTGGCCTGATTCCACACCCTATATTGCCAATATAAGTTAGAGGGATGCTTGCCATTATGTGTGTGTGTAAGGAAAGTCAACATAGTGGTCCTAGGGCCATTCCTCTGCAGGGTGAGACCCCAAGGAGCAGCTCAGGAAAAGGTGAAGAAGGAATAGATGAAGGGGATGGGGTTATGAGGCACTGGGAGTATCAGAGAAGTAACCATGCCCATGAGGACTGTAAAACCAGTGCCGTAATGAAGTTGCAAGTGAGATATTGTGTGTGCACCTTATGCTAGATGAATGGGCAGTGTGATATGCCCTACCCCACCCCCCTGGATACCAACTGATTGATACATGGGCTGCAATAGTATGCCACAGGGGTGAATAAATGTACACCATGGTGATGTCCTGGCACAATATCTGTGATCCTGCATGACACAGGGAGAGGGAAGGAAACCAGCCCAGAATACTGTTTTCAGTGGCAACCCCGTGCTGGATATACATGCACTACCTGCCTCTCTGTGCCCCATGTACATCTCCATGTCTTTACAGACCCATATACAAACAGCAGTTTTCACTCAGATATGTGCAGTAGACAAGGCATAAACATATCTACACCATAAAGTTTGAGTCAGCTCTCAGTTCCTCAGTGATGAAAGTACTGGTCCCTTATTTAAAAAAGGAAAGTGAGGGTTCAGAACAAGGGGTAAACATAAATGCTGAGGCATCCCCTGCAAATCAGTAACATCTGCAGCCATTTAAAAGACCATTTCCTGCTACGAAAATTCCTGTGTAGCTCTGTACATTCCTCTAAACCCAGTTAGCATAGGTACTTCTATGGGAATGGAATATTATTTTGAAAGTATAAAATGACCTGTCTAAGCTCATTACTACAAATGTGTCACCCCACCCACCAACTTTCCTGAGTAAGGTAACAGAAGGTGGTCTCTTAATGGAGGGGGGGGAAGGGCTCAAGTAGAAAAAGTATTTTTCACTGAGATTAGTGCTGCTGCTCTACAGAAACTTGGAAGTCTTGCAACAAAATGGGATAACCTGAAACCCAAAATGGTATTTTAAGGCTCTTGAGTTCTATTACTTCCTTATGTTCACAAATGGCCTCATCCACAGCTGAAGAATGTAGATGTAAGCTGAGTTTATTCCACTAGAACCAATAATGCACAAATCAGTTTACATATTCTTACTTCAAATATACAGGACTGTGGATTGGGCTGAACCTTTAGCACAGTTCTGAGCACTGTTATTGGAGATGGCAATAGTTTACAGCTTAGAAAATTATTTTGTTTGTTTGTTTATTGGATTTATACCCCACCCTCCCCACTGAAGCAGGATTTGAAATAAAATCTAGAACTAGGTTACTTTATAATATGATTAGCAAGTTCAAGACTTCTACTTGTAATTTGCTGACTTTATATATTTTCGACCTATGATGCCTTTACTGATCATTTACTGGCAGGATGTTTATTGGGGCGGGAAAAGAAATTGTATTCAAGATCTGTGCCCAGATCTTTCCTAAGCAGTTGCTTAACTATGGGGGTACTTGCCAGGACAGGATATGATCCAAAGTCAGTGGAAGTAAAAGGCAGCTGCAGTAAACAGGAAAATGGAAGAGAGTTTTTATGTTCCTTTGAGAAACAGTTTAGGATACTCCATCTCTCCCACATTTGAGTCCACTTTCTCATACTTTAAAGTAGGTTTTGTTTAGAAGCCTAGTAAGTGACAAGGCTGCATCTGACTGGGGGGTTCTGATTTACAACTGTTTATGCCACAATTAATGGGCTAGTTTTTGGCTGAAGACTGTAGGGATTGTTTCTCAACATAGAAACCAGGCCACACATGGTATAAAAATCTGATGTGCCTGATTTCACAAGGTTTCCACCCATCCCAGGGTTTTATCTGCTTCCGCTACATGGCTCCAATACTCACTGCCATGTCTGTTCACACTTTCCTTTAATCTCTTTCACACTACAGCTTCCTGGCAGTCAGCCAACCCTTGTGAACATTATAACAGGCAAACCGAGGACCTGCAATGGGTGGAGGGTTTAGTGGAAATTGTGCCCTTCCTATATTAGTGGAAGTGCTCTTCAGTTGTCAGAAATGGGCTGTAGGACCTAAGCCACAGCATTTTGCACATGCGTCTTAATTACACTTTGTACATTCTCTTTTCATTAAAGATTCCGATGGAGGAGGAGGCTTCTAGTTATATCTGCTTCCAGTGATGAGGACTGGGCCTATTCACAGCAAGTTTCTGCCCTTGTGGGACAAGTTTGCAATTTTGGTAAGTTATAAGACACCATTCCCTTGCTTTCTGGCTATTAGCTGCTCTTCAACAAAATTCTTCAGCGTGAGGGCCATATCTGATCATCCAACTATAGTTAACCCTGTGCCTTTAGATTTCATTACTAATGCAATCCCATTAATCTCAGAGGATATATACTTTGGTATGGTCTGAGAACTATGTTACACATTATAGTCTACAAATGAATATCTTTGACATGCTCTATGCAAGGGCTGTAATTTTTTTCAAGTATTTTTACACATGCACCAATCAGATGATTTATAACAGGGGTCCCCAACCTTTTAAAGCCTGCAGGCGCCGTTGGAATCCTGGCACAGGGCAGTGGGCACAATCACAATGGTACATCGGTCACCTACATTCTAGGACAGCAGTCTAACTAAATCTCCCTTCTAAAGCAACAATCCGATGTACTGAATGGGTTTAGAATGGAGAGGGACCATGTTTGACCATGTATTTATTGTTTGCATTCCAGCAGTTTTGCTTTTTACTTACTTGAAAAGCCTTGCCACATTCTGTTTGTCTTCCCATACAGGTCTGCGTCACATCACTGTCCTCAAGCTGTTAGGCCTTGGAGATGATGTTGGTGGAGTGCTGGAACTGTACCCAATTAACGGTGAGAAATTCCTTCTGGGCTTTAGCTGCTAGTTATGGCAGGCTGCTGTCACTAGGCCTAAGGACAGACTGGCAATTTGCTCCAGGAGCCAGTCGCGGCAAAAAAGCCCCAGATCAAACTGTTCCGGGGTTTCCCGTTCACACAGCCCAGGCTGCTGCCAGAGCATACTGGGCGGAGCCACGCGGGGGGCATTCAGACTGCTGCCCCAGAGGCGCACTGTATGCGGCGTTTCCCCATTAATCCAGCTGTGGGTATATGGATGTATGTGCGCATGAGCGCTCATGCGCATTTTGCCGATTGGGGGAGGACCCTGCAGCACCGGCACCACATTGGGCAGTAGAGCGGAGCATGGCCAATCATACCGCTGCTGTCTTCTGCCCAACGCGGGTTGCTCCCGGCTTATCGGCGGAGCATTCAGACTTCCCAGAAGCGGGGAAACGCGGGACACACACGCGCTTTTGGGATTTGCTACCTGTTACATGAGGTATCTTTTTAACGTGGGAGTGAAGCGGAACAGCGCCAGTTGGCTATGGGTGGGGGCAGGGCTATTTTTGTAGAAAAAGCCCAGCAGGAATGCATTAGCATAATAGGCCACACCCAACAGCAGGAACTCATTAGCCTATTAGGCCACACCCCTGACAGCACAGCTCTTTAGCATATTAGGCCACACCCCCATGTTACCAGAAGTATGGTCATCCAGCCACACCCACCTTTTGCTTCTTATTCTGTTTACCTTGTTTGTTGTCAAAACCCAGGACTTTTTTTGTAGCAGGAACCGCTTTGCATGTTAGACCACCCCCCCAAAAATGTAGCCAATCTTAATGAGTTTCTGCTGTTGGGTGTGACCTATTATGCTAATGAGTTCCTGCTGGGTGTGGCCAACTCGGAAGCCAGCCGGAACTCCATTCCTGTGCGTTCCTGCCCCAAAATAGCCCTGGGTGCGGGACACCAGACAGATGTGCCTGTGTGAACGCCCTGTTTACTGCGGGTTTGAAGCGTCGCTGGAATGGATCCCTGCCGGGGCAGATTGCCAGTCTGAACTCAGCCTTAGTTTTTCAAAGGTGTGACTTTTTGCATAGGAGGGAGCAATAGAAGATTGTAAAAGGAAAAATCCTACTCCAACTTGAATAATCCCATTATTGTTAACATGGTAAGGAGCTACATTATGAGAATGAACCTTATGACTAGTATGAAGTTATGGAATATGGTGTTCACTTCCAAATGCTGACTACTTCTGATTCGTTCATTCCCTAGGGAGCTCCAATGTGGACAGAGAAGATCTCCCTGCTCATTTAGTGAAAGACATTCGCAATTATTTCCAGATCAGCCCTGAATATTTCTCAATGCTTTTGGTTGGAAAAGATGGAAACGTCAAATCCTGGTACCCTTCCCCAATGTGGTCCATGGTGATTGTTTATGATTTGATTGACTCTATGCAGCTTCGGCGACAGGAAATGGCCATTCAGCAGTCACTTGGGATGCGATGCCCAGAAGATGAATATGCAGGGTATGGATACCATGGTTATCACCAAGGGTACCAAGAAGGATACCAAGATGACTATCGTCACCATGAAAGTTACCATCATGGATATCCTTACTGAAGAAAAACAATTTAACCGTTGACCATGCCCTGCTTGAATCTCAATAGCTGTTCAAATCACAAGGGGCCATGTGTGCAAAACCTTTCACAACAGCTTAAACGTGTTTCTTTCTTCTTGTTCTTCAAGGACTGCATGAGTATTGAACTTTGGCCTTCTCTATAACATGCATATCCATGAAGTGAAATAAGTCAAACTAGGATTGCTGGTGCCTTACGGACTCTTCTGTATTTTGAAACCCTTGCAATTTGAGGAAATTATCTGGTGCTATGTATGTATATATCACCCCTGCCTCACTCCAGCCATGGACATTGTACTCTAGGCAGGGTACAAACTGTACAGTAGACATATACTATTTTTCTCTCCCATGGGAGAAAAATATTTATTGGAAAGTATGACTGTTTGCTGAAGAGGAGCAGCACATTATGTTACAGTTTTATTTTATTTTTGAGGAATGACTATGGAACAGATCCTTTTAGAAAAATGAATGCTTACAGGATTTGTCTGAAAGGACTTTTATAATAAACAAGATTCGTAGTCTGCTGGTTTAACCTATCAGTTTCCAGTATGGAAAGCTAAAATTGCTAAATGCTCAGAACAATATCGAAATAGATTCTTAGTGGAAATATTGCATCATGTTGCTGTGGGCTCTTTTCTTGTAGATTTTTACCATCTTTTTTGGGAGGAGAGCATTCAGCTCAGGGAAGGTCCTGTCTCTGGGACTAAACAGGTGTGGCTAAAAAGAACTCCTTAGATGCCCAAGCATCTTCTTGACTTAATTAGTGAATTTCTTAACAGAAACACTAAGGGAGCTGAGAAATGCAACACAAACCATTTTGAAAACAGAAATGTAGATCAGTGAGAACAGAAGAGCTCAGCCACACCCCAGCAACATTATCAGACCCAGAGCTATTTTGGGGCAGGAACGGAGTTCCAGCTGGCTCCCAAGTTGGCCATGCCCAGCAGGAGCTCATTAGCATAAGAGGCCACACCCAACAGCAGAAACTCATTAGGAATGGCTACATGAGAGGTGTGTGGCCTAACATGCAAAGGAGTTCCTGCTACAAAAAAGCCCTGGGTTTTGACAACAAACAAGGTAAACAGAATAAGAAGCAAAAGGTGGGTGTGGCTGGATGACCACACTTCTGGTAACGGGTGTGTGGCCTGATATGCTAATGAGCTGTGCTGTAAGGGGTGTAGCCTAATATGCTAATAGATTTCTGCTGTTGGGTGTGGCCTATTATGCTAATGAGTTCCTGCTGGGCTTTTTCTACAAAAAAGGCCCTGACCCACTATTTAAAGTTACTTGGAGCAGAATCCCTAAAAATCAGCACCTTCTGCAACGTTTCTCCTTACACCAGTCATGACAAGAAGGAGTCCATAGCTCTCTTCCTGACCTTCACTCATCACATGCCTGGGAAGTAAGATCTCGTAGAACAACACTTTCGTAGAGGATTAGAGCATAGATAATGCTAGCCAACTCCCTAATTCCAGAAGAAATGGCCCACTTTACCAGAACTTCCATTGCCTTGGAAATCAGAGAAAATTTGCCTCTGGTGGAAGTCCAGGAGATAGTCACATGTAGGGTTGCCAACTACAGCTTGGGGAATTTCTGGAGATTTGGGAGTGGTGCTTGGGGAAGGCAGCATTTAGGGAGGGAGGCAGCTCAGTGGGGTGTTGTGCCATAGAGCTTGCTCTCCAAAGCTGTCATTTCCTCCAGAGGAACTAATCTCTATGTCCTGGAGATTAGTTGTAATTCTGGGACTACTCCAGGCCCTACTTGGGCTGACAAATGGCAACACTAGGCACATGGGACAGCCTGTAATTTAAATTCATTGGTTGCTATGGCTTTATGGTGACAAGTTTATTGATTTTAGACTGTCAGTTTTTATACTTGTAGAGTGGTAACTGAGCTGTCTGGATTTTTTATTCTGTTTTGTAAACCACCTTGGGTTTGCTTGAACAAATAAAGATGGTATAGAAATATTCTAATAAAAAATTAATAATAAATTCCTTCATGAAACCCTTATATCAACTAAACCATCTTTGGGAAATTGATACCTCATCCTTGGAAAACCACTGTCTGAGTTTTGTCAGTAAGGAGGAATATTCAGACTTATAAACATAAAGGACTAGCTGGTAGGGGGCAAAGGGTTCTACTCTAGTCTCCTCCCTAAGCCAGTTTCCAGTCTGGAAGGAATGCTTCTGTATGGAGAAAGAATTCAGTCATGTGAGCATAGCTGGACATGCCAAAACCAAACAAATTTCCTACCTCAGCAGGAACTAGACCTTAGGGATCCTGCCTTCAGGGTAGGCATGACCCCCCCCCCACAAGTGGTAGGGGATGTGTTGTTAGGACAGCTTTAAACTTGATGCTCTGAAGGAGAAAGGAAATTCTTACATAGCAAATTTCTATGGTTTTCACAGTGGTTTCTGGATGACAAATCTCCTGTTGACCCATTTCAGCCTGGCTTCAGGTCTGGGTTCAGAAGTGAGATGGCTTTAGTTGTACTGGTGGATCTTTGTTTACAGACAGTCAGGGGAGACAGTCCTATTGATATTGTTCCATCTTACTTTGCTGTTCGTCCTTATCTATAGATTGGAATACAGAGTTGGTGTTGGGGAGTAGCTTTTCAGTGGGGGTTTTTTTCCTGATTGGACACAAGTCTCCACTAGAGGAGTACAATTAATAGGATGGGATGAAATCCCTCAGGATTCCATTTTCTCATCCACGCTCTTTAATATTTATATAATGCTATTGAATGAGATCACCCCAAACTTTGGGTTTGTATGTTATCAATATGTAGATGACATCCAGTGTTACATTTCATTCAAGCCTTCCCATGCATCTACCTTGGCTATTAATCAGTGCTTTGAGGCCACGGTTGAGTGCTAAGGCAGAACAAGTTGAAGATGAATCCAGACAATATTGAGGCAATGCTTATTAGGAAGGATGATGTGGGCGTGGCTGGATTTACTTGTGGAGGATGGAGTAGAGTTGGCATTCACAGAGCAGATTAAGAGCTTGGGGGTACGTATGGACTCAGCCTTCCTGTTTGAAAAGCAAATAGATGTAACTACTAAGAGTGCCTTCTACCATCTACATCTGGTTCACCAACGCTAGCCTTTCTTAGACTAAGCTGACCTAGCCAGTTTGGTGTAGTGGTTAGGAGTGCAGACTCTAATGTGGGAGAACCAGGTTTGATTCCCCACTTCTCCACATGCAGCTGCTGGTGTGACCTTGGGTCAGTCATAAGTTTTTTCAGAGCTGTTCTCTCAAGGGCAGTTCTCAAGAGAGCTCTCGCAGCCCCACCTACCTCACAGGGTATCTATTGTGGGGAGGGGAAGGGAAAGGGATTGTAAGCCTCTTTGAGATTTCTTCGGGTAGTGAAGGATGACATATAAATCCAATCTCTTCTTCTTCTGGCTTGCATGCTGTTGTAAGTTATCCTAATGCACTCTATGTTGGGTTGAAGACAGCCCGGAAATTGCAGCTGATTCAGAATGGAGAAACCCAATTATTGTTTAGAGGGTAGTTGACAGGAGCATCTCTCACCTCTTTTAGAAACAGCTGCATTGGCTGGTAGCCTCACTGAACTGGGTAAACCTTAAAAACCTGAACAGCTACGATCCTTTGACTTAAGGATAAATTCTTGAACAGAGGTCATTCTTGGGAACATCTATGAACCACCTGTATTGAGCACTCATTCAGAATATGAAAATATTTTTGTAGATATGTGCACCCACCAGAGTAATTCCACAAGGTAGCCAATGAATATTGCATCAAAACACATAAGAAAATCTAAGAGAAACATACTGGGTAACATTCAGTGGCTCCTGGGGAAAACTGTATTCCCCCAGTGTACTTAAAGCCTTCTGGGATTGGTAGGCACTAGTTCTAGCTAATCTGTTCACTCATATGGATGGAATTGAAAAGTTCCCTTAGGAATCGACTTCTTTCATCGTTGTACCCATCCATAAGAAGGGGGGATGGAAAGATGCATCTAACTATAGACCAACAACCTTACTTGATGTTATAGGAAAACTATGCAAGACACCTTCTGTCAAAGGTAGAGGACTGAGTGTCTGAAAATGAACGGCTGTTTCCAACAAATTGGATTTATATCAGGACATTCAACTTTATAGACCATTGTTTTTAACTACATCTTATTAATAAATAAGTGAATAGACTATCTAGGCAACTATATGTTGCATTCATTGATCTTAAAGCTGCTTTTGATTCCATACCAAGACGGCACCTTTGAGGTAAATTAAGCAGTCTGAATATTGATAGCAGGCTATCAGAATGTATTAAAGGCCTCTGTACTACTACCACAGTGAAGGTCAGACAGGGTATCCACACCCAGTTGTAACTTCAAAAGGAATGCACCAGGGTTGTATCCTCGGCCCTTTGCTTTTTAATCTATATATAAACGATGTTGTTGAACATCTGCTTGGAGCACAATTTTTCCCAGTTAAGGTTGGTGAGAAGGCCATTTCAATACTCCTTTATGCTTATGACATTCTTCTTATATCCCATATGCAAGTTGGCCTCAGAAAGTTGCAAAAACAGTTTAGTCTCTATCGTAGAAGTAATTTACTAAATGTAAACTATGATAAAACAAATATCATGGTTTCCAGTAGAACAACCCATCTCCGTAAGTGGATAATGGATGGGAATCCACTAGAGCGGGTGACCTTTTTTTTTAAGTATCTAGGGGTGATGTTCCACAGTTCTGGGTCTTGGTCAGCACATATTGAGTATGCCAAGTGGAATCTTGAAAAGGCATCCTCAGATTTTGTTGAACAAGAAAAGGATACCTGGTGCCCCCAATACTGGAAAATGTATAGAACATAAATTCTTCCTCAGTTGTTGCATAGCACTCCAATTTGGGGGTTTGGAAACTTGCGGCCACCAAATTTGCTTGCATGATATTAGCAATTCCTTATTCAACAGCATCAGTTATAGTTAGATGTGCGAGTCATCTTTTGTTTCAATATTGACTCTAGTCCACAAAGTTGCTATTAATTTTTGGTTGGAAATTCTCTTTTGTCCACCTCCAGGATTCTTAACCTTGGCTTATGATGTGATGAAATCTAACTCATGGCGAAGTTATATACTGAATGTAGCAGCCAAACTTGGATTCTCAGAGAAATACCTAAGGAGGCTTGGTTTCTTTGCAGTTAAACATTCAATAAAACAAAGACTGACTGGGATAGCCCAGGCAAGCCTGATCTCATCAGATCTCGGAAGTTAAGCAGGGCCGAACCTGGCAAGCATTTGGATGGGAGAACTCCGCGGAATACCAGGTCTGGGACACAAAGGCAGGCAATAGCAAGCCTCCTCTCTGAAATGTCCAAGCCCTGGTAGGAGTCGCCAGTAGTGAACCATGACATCTAGACATGCACACGCATGCACACACCAAAAAATAATAAAACAAAGATTGTTGGATATATGTGTCCAAGTGAATACCAGATTATTAGATATTCTGAGAACTGCCTCCCTTTATAAGCAATTTCCCCCCTTTCATTTAACACACCCAGCCTATTTTACTGATTTATCAAATTCTGCACATAGAAAGGCCTTTACTAAGGCACATTGGGATACTTTATAATTGGCAATGGTAAGAGGTCATTATAAAGAGACCCCATATAATGAGCAAATTTGCTCTTGCAACCACAGATCTATTGATTATCTACCTCATGTGATTCTTTGGTGCCCAGACTTGCAGTAGACCATGAAATAATACCTTGGGAATATTTTATCATGATGCTCAAGGAGGTCAGACTGAATCATAGAATCACAGAGCTGGAAGGGTTCATACAGACCATCTGGTCTAACCCCCCTGCTCAATGCAGGATCAGCCTGCAGTATCCCTGACAAGTGTTTGCCCAGATGATGCTTAAAGACTGCCAGTGAAGGGCAGCCCACCACCTCCCTAGGCAGCTGATTCCACTGCTGAACAACTCTTACTGTAAAAAAGATTTTTCCTAATATCCAGGCAGTACCTTCCCAGCCTTAATTTAAACCCATTCTTGCAACTCCTATCCTCTGTTGCCAACAAGAACAGCTCCTTGCCCTCCTCTAAGTGACAGCCTTTCAACAAATACTTAGAGAGCAATCATTTCCCCCCTTCAACCTCCTCTTTTCCAGACTAAAGATTCCCAAGTCCCTCAGCCTTTCCTCATAAAGTTTGGTCTCCAGGCCCCCAATCATCCTTGTCGCTCTCCTCTGCACAGGCTCCATTCTGTCCACATCCTTTTTGAAGTAAGGCCTCCAGAACTGCACATAATACTCCAGGTGCGGCCTGACCAATGCAGTGTACAGCAGGACTATAACATCTTCTAATTTGAGTGTCATGCCTCTGTTGATAAACCCCAAGATTGCATCAGCTTTTTTTGTTACGGCATCACACTGGCTGCTCATATTTAACTTTCAGTCCACCCTTACCCCAAGATCTTGTTCGCACACACTGCTACTCAGAAATGTATCCCCCATCCAGTATGTGTGTTCCTCATTTTTGTTTCCCTGATGCAGAACTTGGTACTTATCCTTGTTAAATTGCATCTTGTTCACATCTGCCCACTTTTCCAGTGTGTTCAGATCAAATGAACTGGAACAAACTGGTGATATTACTTGCAGATAGTGGTAGATGAGTAACACAACTGGCAAAGTTTGTGACCTGTATTACAAAGATACAGTCAAAACCATCTCAATGAATAGTTAACTAGCTTTACCCTGGATCACTCATTAATATATAGGACTAGTAGGCTATTGTTAATTCTGCTTCTGGAAGCTATTAAGGTTATGTTTTAAATGCTTATTGTGTATTTTAATCTTCTAATGCCTTCAGTAGATGCTCCTTGTAATTTAAAAATTACTTATTAGCTGAAAAGAATTTTAAAACAGATGTTAAAAGAATCCAAAATAGGCTATCAGTCTAAGTCTGCCATTGCACACAAACTCAACTGCAGCTAGCTCTTACCTGGTACCTAAGAGTGGCTGTCTCCCATGCATGAAGGATGTTTTGCACAAAACTGTTCCCTGTGTTCACAGCCCCTATGAGAAAAGAGGAAGCTATCTGGCCAGCTGGCCTAGGATCCCAAAGCCCTGGGTCTCCAAGCGTTCTGCACACATGATCCATAGGAAATATTGTTTCCTGCTTCAATGTGATGCATTTAATTTTAGTTCTGACATGTGCAGTGTATCTGCTGCCCTATAATCAGGGGTTTACTTTCTAGACAAGAGTTTAGTCCAAATCCACCCACTCCATTGTTCTCTAATTCCCAACTTTAGTGAGGAGGGGCTCTCTCCTAAAAAATCATCAATGAAGGCCTAGTGAAAATTTGCATATAATATCCACTGCCACAGACGAGTGCAAAGCACATTCACAGTATGCTTCAATTTTCATTGGTTTTCATGCACAGCTCACAAGTGAGGTGGGAAAATGCATGGTTTCAAAGTCTCACTAGTTTAATGTTAACTTGTAAGATGTGTTCAGCAGATTTATGTTTGCAGACTTTTTTTTATGAGAGAGGAAATTCTTTGGAAATGTTTAGGTAAAAAAGTTCTCTGCCTTTTGCTTCCTTAGTTGAATGCTAATGCAAAGCTAAGGTTCCACAGATGCTTCCTGGAAACATCATGTTGGGGAAGACAGCTGTAAACCTAAGGGAAGAGACTTAAGCAAGTCTAACACATAATAAATGCAACCAAATAGATTGAAAATATACTGCTCTACAGTCTCATTAGCTCAAACACTTGGGATGGTTGAGTAGTAGGGTATTGATTTCTTCACAAAGCATACTGCTTCCCCTTAATGAAAACAAGCATTTCAAAATAATATTGTATTACATTCTGCCAAGCCAAAGAAAGCAAGATATCAGCTTCTTCCGGGCAACGGGCAATGGCGCAACGCCTCGGGTGCTTAGTCGGGATGCTCCTGACTAGCCCCAACCTTCTTTGCTTCTTCGGAGTCCCCAGGGTCCTAGTGGCCACCGGAGAAAGGTCAGGTTGCAGGAGACTTGATCAGACGCCCCACAAACAGCGGTAAATGGGATGAAACTGATTTGTTTCAAAGTGGGAGTGAAGAACAGAGCAACATAGTCTGCCATGTTTGCACAGCTGCGATCGCCCGTTTTAAAAATGTTGGACTTACAACATAATATACAACAAAAAAGGTTAAAAAGTGAGTATGCGTATATTCTGTTACAATTTAGTGAAGACCTCCATTAATTGACCCCCCCAGAAGTATCTCCAAATTTTGGAAGAGTAATTGCAGCTAAGAAAAGAATCAGAGTAAAAGGGGAAAAAATGGCGCTGGCAGGGGAGAATGAGGAAGTATCAGCAGGGGAAACCGAGGAGATAGTCTTAGAAAATATAGAAATTGGACAATTAACCTTGAAACAATTTTAAACGTTTTTGTTTGATGAGATACAGCAGACAGTTGAAAAAGCTTGCAAAAACACTTTTGAGAATCTTCAAAACACAGACTTGAAATGGAAAAATGAGGAGGAGCCACTACAGCTTCAGCGGAGTTTGGAGAGTTCAGAAAAGAAACAGGATTGTAGTCAAGAAAAGGGGATACAAATATGCCTCCTTTACTTATGGAAATTAAAAGGAAGTCAAATGTGTGGAGTAAAGAGTCTTATAAAACATTTTTTGGTGTTGAGATTGATAAAAGGAGGCTCAGGAGAACAATTACATGGAGAAATGAACAAGGTGGCTAAAAAGAGAGCCAGGCGTCTTTCAAGGAAAAGTAATAGAGATAATAGAACATTGAAGACAGAGCCAGCGAAACAGAAAAGGCAAAATATGGAAGCAAAACACCACGAATACAAAGAGATAAGACATTTAAGTGGGATTATCAAGAAAAAGGTGTGCCAGAAAACAAAGCAAAAAATAGGCAATGTGTATGATGTGGCAGAACAACTTCTCTTGTTTGTATAATGTACGTAATGATGAAACCTTTATAAGGTGGAAATGAAGGTAACTCATAACTGTGCTTTGGTATCTCTTTTATTGTCTAAATTCAATCTTTAATTATTATTTCAACCTGTATTTTACTGTTTATGTACCTAATTGGTGGTGGTAAAACGTGATTCAGTTGTTAATAGCTGGGAACTGTTAGTTATGTTCATATAAACAATATAAAGCTAATACTAAAAAGATAATGCAGGAGGGAAGGAAATATATAGGATGATGATACCGGAATAGAAGGTTATATATAATTTATAAGAAAATAAATGAGATGTAATGCATAGAATGATTAAGAAATATGAGAATGTCTGCTATTTGGTATTTTTCTTTTTCATTTAATAAAAACAATTAGGTAAGAGAAGGAACATTGTTACTGGGATATGATGAGAATAACATATCAGAAATACAAGGTATAACTATTGGTTGCTGAAAGAATACTATTAGTAATTTCAGCTTAAAGAAGAGAGATAGAAAAATGAGTTTTAGCTTGGTACTTGACTGCAGTTTATAAATTCCTTGGATAATACTTAGAAAGGACTTGAAAAATAAAGGTAATTTATCAACTTTGGCTTTGTTTATAGAAAAGGAAATTCTGAAAAATTCTATGCTCAGTGGCTAGATTATTGCATGGTTATTTTATGTGTTTGAATTATATGATGAATTATTGTTAAATGTACTGGGTTAAGATGAGAGAAAATATCAACTGGTTATTTTTGCAAAAATACCATATGGTAGAATTGTAATCCTGATGAATTCTATACTAGGAGTTGGTATAATTATTATTTAAGATACAGATAAAAGAAAACATTTAATGGGCTTTTTCTGTTGAAATACTATGTTGCAGAAATTATTTTCTTTTTCGTTTTGGAAAAACCAATAAAGAGATTATAAAAAGAAAGAAAGCAAGATATCCAATCTCTCTCAGGGCAGCAATACACCTTATAATAGGCAAATCCTTTCTGAACTATCTGCCATAATATGAAAGGAGGGGTGTGTGGCATTTGTATAGGAGGATGGACAGGCAAGGCAGGGATTAACTCTTCAATTCCCTGCTAATTCTGTTCTAAAGACCCTCCTCCATTTTTCTTTGCAGTCTGGTTTCTTCCAGTATTCCAAACAGGGGAAATGGTATTTTTTATTAATTTTATTTACTTCATTTATATTCAGCCTTGTGCCGCAATGGAGATCCAAAGCAACTTATATCATTGCCTTTTCCTCCTTTTTATCTTCACAACAACACTGTGAAGTAGCTTAGCCTGACAGTGTAACTTTCTATGGCAAAGTGTGGATGAAAACTGCATCTGCCCGATACCCTAACCACTATACCAACTTCCCTTCAAAAAACCACCACAAAGAACCAGGAGGTGGAAAGTCAGGCACAAGCTGGCCAATCATGTACTAACCAAAATGCCCTGCTCTTCGCCCTCATTGCCCTTTACCTCCCCATCCAGCCCTACACATTCAAGAAATACACACAAGAAATCCAACATTCATTCACTGTGTTAGCACATTTCAATTTATTTGGCCTTATGGCATAGTAGTCTGGACTGTGAATATTAAAATTCCATACAAGGGGGAGGGGGGTCACATGTTTTGGTCAAAACCAGGCACTAGTCAGCAGCCCAGATGAGTCCCTTAAAGAACACAGCAGAAAAATAAAAAGCAGCTAGTAACAGAAATCCTATGTTCTCAGATATATCAGCAAACATCAGAACAATTCCCTCAGAAACCAGAAGGGTTATTACAAAAGTAATACCAAATCAGAATTAAACCCACTGTTAATATAAAACACACCAGCTTTGCAGCCACACCTTTACTAGCAATATAACGTCATTTCTAATGGTATTTCTCACGAAGAAACACTGGTAAGGTAATTTACAAGCCAGGTTCAAAAAGCTGCTTCATTAAAATGGACCTAAAATACTTTGTACTGTAGGAGTGTCATAAAGAATTGAAGCCACCCAATGAAGCCAGTCTTTTCCATCTACACACAACAAGATGTGTGTTATCTATGCAACTGCAGCAGCTCATATACCACCACTTACCACAGCACTTTCACAATCCACATCACAATCCTTCTGCAAGAAAGGTATGTAACAATCTTTCAGTACCCAGTTTACAGAAGGGGAATGAAGCTGGAAGCATCAAAATTTCATGGAAGGCCCACATGTGACCATTCATGTGTTATCAAGACTCCCAGATTACAGCTAAATTCAGACTGGCAGTTTGCCCTGCTATAGCCACGTTTCAGCCATGTTTCCCAAGCAGATTTAAGGGGGGCGTTCACAGGAACATCTGCCTGACGTTCCCCACCCGTAGTCAACCCGTACTGTTCCGCTTCGCTCCCGCATTTAAAAGATACCTGGTGAAAGTGGTAGCAAATCCCTGAGAGCCCATTTATCTCACTTCATTCCGCAGCCAGGAAGCGTGAACGCCAACCTGAAAAGCCAGAAGCAACTCGCATTGCGCATAAGACAGCAACGATATGATTGGCTGTGCTCTGCTCTACCGCCCAATGCAGTGCCGGCACAACGGGATCCTCCCCAAATCGGCCGGATGCGCACATAGCTGAATTACCAGGGAAAAGCCGTTTACAGCCATGCCTCCGGGCCAGCAGTCTGAACACTCCCGCACACCTCCTCCTGTTATGCTCCCACATCAGTCGGTGCAGTGTGACCGGGAAAACCCGGAACAGTTTGTTCCGGGGCTTTTTTTTGCCAAGACTGGCTCCCGCTTCAAACTGCCAGTCTGAACTCAGCCTACATTATGCAAAAGAATATCAGGATAATTTTATCTTCTTGTCTATATTTACACTATTTCTTTTTTACACATTTTCTCAGTCTGGATACCAACTGAACGCCCTGATAGAAACACTAGCTTAGATCCTACCAGATAGTCCACCGGTGCAAGGACTGGGGTGGGGGGCAGTCCCACCTGATCCCCCTTCTTTCCGGCAAGTCCATGCCTCATGTGGGTTTTTGCCCACACAGGTTCCACAGTCTCTGGCATCCTGCCACTTATGGCAGCAGAAGAGCTGAAAGGATCTAACCCATTCAGTTTCTGTACTCATATTCACAGTGAGGATCAAATACATTATTATAATTTTAGGGGGTATCTGCACCATGATTATGCCTTACAGTATTTTGTTCCATTTTAAATGTACCATTTGTTGTGTCTCGTCTGTTCCTTTTCTTCCTGTGATACAATCTGTACAATTGCAGTACACCCAGGCAAAGAAAGATTGCACTGTGTGCTATATGTGCAGGCATTCACAGGGGGCAAATAAGCCTCCCTCCACCACTTACATTGGGAAATAGTATGGGGGGGGGGAGAAAGCTGAACACAACATCTCCCTATCCACTTTGGGCCCCTGTGATGCATGGGAAATTAATTCCTAGCAATTGTCATCTGACTGAGAGGAATCAGAGGTCAGCTGAGGTTCAAACTTCACATCTAGTTTGGCCCCTAGTAGAGACCTAGGTGTGGACAGTATCCACAGTGAGGTTCCCAGTAGAACCTGGGCCATATCCTGAACACAGGGCATGGTGTACACCTTCTGTGCATGCAGCACCTGGTTTGTGAATATTCTTAGTCAACACATCACTAGTCACATACCCAGGAACAGTAGCAATTCCTTGTGGATGAGTTCACCATCACTTCATCACATTTACTCAAGCTACCTTCTGACACAACTGCATTCAATTGGGAAGATTAGTAAAAATAGTTATGGAACCTTAAATGTTTTTACCACTCTGCACAGCTGATCTTGATAAAGAATCTCTGAATGCATAATGTTTTTATAAATGCATAACCTTTGATAAAAACATAAATAATGAAATTATCATCATGGTAGAACTAAAATGCACATGTTTATTATGATGTTTATTATGATGTTATCATACTGTCCATTCACTGCATACATCTTTATCCTGGAAGCTGTTCTTAATTATGATGATGATTATTATTAATCTGATTTATTAATCATCCCATCCTAGCTTGCGCCAGTCTGTATACCGCCACATCACAACAAATATATACTTGGACATAATTTTTAATATGGATCTTACAGCTGAGTTGCTCGTTTGATTTGTGATCAAGCAGAACGATTTTGTGTTTTTCAAGGAAATACTAGAAATTCAAATGAAAACTCTTATTTAGAATGTAAAACAGAACGTTTAAAGCACTTTTACAGTCCCAGCAACACACACAATTAAGCCTGGACTGGACCTTTACTAATATAGTGCAATTGCATCCATCATTGAGGGCTGCTTAACACATTACATTTTTAAGGTACTATATTTTACATGTACACCTAAAAACATAATTGTGCATCTGATACACAGCATGCATTGTACATGAGTGGCCTTGGCTCCTTGCAAAATATATGCACAGCAGCACAGACAAATTTGCCACATAATACTTGATGTGGGAAGTATGCCTGACACAAGTAAATGAAATATACAGTAACCTCAAATACTGTTTGACACCAGATGCATGTGTTCCTCTGGAATGCTGGAACAGCCTGGAGTGCTCTTTGGCCCCATCAAGTCTGAATCTCATAACAACTTTAAAATGAGGTACTTAGATCAGCTTGAATGGAATTAACCCCCCCCTTTTTTTTTTACTGATATGGAAGAATCAGTAGTCTTAATACATATGGATTCAAAGTGATATGTCCAATTCTAACCATCTGCATCCATAGAATAGCAACTGCTTTCTGCTGCAGAAGGATCACATAGTTAGATATGTTTCCTTGAACAGCTTGATCAAAAGGCAAATTAAAATTCTGCTGTAGTGGGAAAAAATAAAAGAACTTCCCTCCTTTTTGCATGAAAAAGCTTTTACTTCCCCCCAACTGCAGAACTACTTTCTTCTAATGAGAAATGTCTAAAACTCAATCCAAACACTATAAGGCCTCTTCCTCTGAATCATGATCACTGTCTGGTTTGGTGAGTCTCTCGAGCTCTTCTCCATCCTAAAGAAAACAAATGCAGAGGATGAAATGCAACATTAAAGGTTTTCATAAGTATGTATGAAATGCTTTGTTTTTGTGAAGCTATATCAGTGATGCATGCTACAATCCTACACAGTTACACCCTGCTAAATCCTTCTCTCATGGACCTAGAAGGGTATAACTCTAGTAAGGACTGCACTGGTAGAGAATCTTTTGATTACTGGGATTTAGATGGAGGGACAAGGAGAATAAAGGGCAGGAACCCTGAAAGTCATGAATAATTTGTATGTAAATGTGTTAGAAATGGAATCATTCATCTGATCACTTTTTAACAATATAGCTTGAAAGAAGATTTCACTGCAAACAGCACCACCTGGTGTCCAATATCCTCAAACAGCACCCACAGCCACAGTTAAGTCTACAGAAATCAATGGGTTTAAGCACATTCTAAATATATGTTTTAAATGATAATAAAACAGGAGGAACAATATTCGGAAGTTGTAGAACAAACCTTGAGAAGGAAATTTTCTAGCTATTCTATGCCTCTTTTTAATTTACACTGAAATTACAAGATTCTAGAATTCTTGGGTAGTTGGGATAATGGGGTTTTAAATATTGTATGGGGAATCAAAGACCAAACCTTGGGAAATTATTTAGTGAGTGCTTTGCAGCCTGTTGTGCCAAATGATTGCAGCCAGGAAAGCTGAAATTTTCAAAATCTCTAACACCTAAGATATGCTAATAATATATATATGTGTCAATATTAATAATCATCACATGCAATAATGCAATCAAAATTATAGATTAAAGGATTAGGTTATGCTCCCCAAAACTTTTCACTGTTGATAAAAGGTACAACTGTTTGACACAATGGCACCGCTATAGAAAAGTAAGAGTTCTACAGCAAAATATAAAAAGGATGGAAGAAACTATAAGTGGTGGGCAAGTGTTACAAAGGAAGCTCCTACTTCTGGTACTTGACCCTTGACTACTTAGCCTCATCTCTTGCAATGCAAGTGGCATTAACACTGTTATGCCACACCCCACCAAGAAAAAAATACTAAGGTTGTGTCCAGACCAGCAGGTTGCCGCAGCAGTATCCTGCAGAGAAAAAAGCCGCTGGAGTTAGGTGCGCTTCACAACATTCACACTGGTCCTGCAACGCCGACTGCATTGGGTAGCCGGCCCATGAGTGCCGGTTCACATGGCTACAATGCCACCAGCACAGAGCCACGGCCAATGCGCCCCTCTGATTGGTTGGGTTGCTGAAAACGGCATACTGCTGCACCGGGATTGGGAGGGGCGATCACACGGCTCCTGCACTTCCATGGTGCGCCTGCATGTTCAGATGCCAGAAAAGCTGCCACAGAAGCGCCTCACCTGGAAAACCACCAGATTTCCCCAGTGGCTGTTTAAGGCTCATGGGAGTTGTTTTGCAACGGGGTATGGATGGATGGCTGCCGAGTGCCAGATATGCGTGTCTGATCATGCTGCTTTGATCCGTGTGTGTGTGTGTGGCTATGCCGGATCAAATTGCCTGTGTGATCATAACCTAAGTGGTGCTGTATATCATATTTTTTTTCAGCATGCATAATTTTTCAAGGGAGTAAGGCAGCACAAGAGAGAGAAACACAAGTCCACAGGCAGCCATTTTACCACATCTTCAGAGCCACTGGAGTAAAACCACCGACCTTTGATGCCATTGTTATGCGAGCAAATTACTACAGGGAGGAAGTTGACAGATATTTGTATTGACAAGTGGCATACAGCCACACATTTTCCAGGGACAGGATGCTGTTTAGCCACTGCAGAAAAACCTATCTGCTTATGTCCGACTGCATCCCAGCTTTAGGGGTGGGTTAGGGTCAGAATGCAACATTTCAAACCTTACCCCACTGGAGCGCTCCCATGTACCTCCTCCAAGTTTGCTCCTCTCCCACTGTGTAGTATATTCTGGGCATCGAGGGCTGCTGGAATGGTAGATAAATATGGACAAAAGTACCACAGGAGCCTCCAAGAAGAACTCCATAGAAGGCTTGAAGTCAAAAACAAAGACAGACACGGTGGTTATGATCACAGTTGTAACTTGTGCAGTCAGAACATGAAACATGTTGTCTCGGAATTTCAAGATGAAAGCCACTGAGAGCCCGAGGAAAGCAGTGACAAAAATAAGGGCTACAGAGAATGTGTTGTGGCCATAGAAGAACCCACAGAACTCTATCTGGCCTCGATGTTCAGTGCGCAGGCCCAGTATCAGGGCATTGAAAATAGCTCCGAAGAGGTACAACTTAGTGTTCTGCACAAAGATGTTTTCACTGAACTGGCCGCCTTCTTTCAGTATCTTTTCATTGTAAATGTTGGCTAGAGCAGAAATAAAGCACTGCAGTAGTATGAGCAGATGTCCTAGACCAAGCCGAAGTGGTCTCAAGACTCCTGTGGCAGTGGTGGTGATATTCCATGTGAAACTGGGGAACAGCCATGGTGTTGTGCAATTTTCTCTCCCCCAGCACTCATCCTCTGGCTTCGTGTACTGCAGGCAGTGATTAGATGGGCTGAAGAAAACATCATGGTGAAATCCATGCACTGCCAAGCTATGGTGGTTGCTTCCAGTCCCCGCAGTAAGGGCTATGATAGACAGGAACAAAATCAGCAGAGAGGCCCATTGCACCCAGGAGAGCTGCCGTCTGTGTGTAGACAAGGAAGGACTTTAACCATGCAGAGAGAGGCAATGAACAATCTGACAAGCTAATTCTAAAGATCACCAGTGACAGGAAGAGATAAAACACACTTCTTATTCATTAAAACACTGACACGGCCATGATCTCCCCACAGCTTCCTACAGTGATCAGACAGTATGCTTAGTGACTCATGCTACAACACATAAACCAAAAGACAGAACACTAGACTAGATACGTGCAATATTCAAGTTTAGAATACATACCTCGTTTACCTGGTTTATTTAATCGGCTTAATACATTTGTTTACATTAGTTGAAAATGCATAAAAGCTGCAGCAAGGATGGGATAGAATCTATTGCCATTTATAAGTGGCTTGACTGAAATATCATTTAACAGAACGGGAAAGCTATTTATTTTCAGAGAACTAAAAACATAATATAGTGGTGGACAGATCAAATATTATAGGAATAGTACTCGGTCCTGAGGATTAGATGTTGCAGGTGAAAGCTATCATAAACTGAGTGAATGAGGCATACCATGTTCAAAACTGTATTTCAGTTTGCAAGTCAAGTCAGAGCAAAACGTCCAGGTAGAGGCAACTGCAGACACCACCCTTCGCCCTAGTGTCTTTTGTTGTCTCTGTGCGTTGCATTTTAATTGGTGCAAATTGCTTTGGAATCCAGTTTTGGCTGAACAATGAGGAATGGGAATGTAACAAATGCAAACTTGCTCATCTTGCTATGTGAAAAACTTTTTTTAAAAAAAGAGCAGTTTTGTAATTTTTAGCAGCAGGACCGGTTAGGTTTTATTCTGTTGCCAAGGAGCGGTTGTAGACTGTTTTTGCTGTCTTCTGCACTGGCGGTCTGAAGTCCAACGGAGACAGCCAGTGCGACTTAACATGATTGGGCAGCAAATTCCGGTGCTCTTGGGGTGGGGAAAGTTTAGCGGTGGGCCTAGATGGGGTGGAAAAGGAAGGATGCAGAGAAATAGAATGGCTTGGCACCCTTCCAGCCTACGGCCCATCCCAAGGGTGGCTGGCAGTGGGGCCAGGATTGAAAAAAACCCTCCATCATTGGTGTTGTGCAACGCCAGGTCCATTAACAACAAAACCACAACCCTACGGGATTTTGTGACCGAACATCAGGCGGACCTGGTGTGCGTGACCGAGACCTGGGTGAGGGAGGGGGAGACAGTGGCCCTCACCCAGCTTGCTCCGCCGGGCTACTTGGTCCTTCACCAATTACGGACTGGGGGCGGGGGGAGGGGTGGCTATTTTCATTCAGGAGATTTAGTCCTTTCGGGCACTCCCAGTCGTGGAGATCTCGGGCCTAGAATGTGTCGGTGTGATGCTGGAGGCTGAGGAGAGTGTGGCAATTTGGCTGGTGTACCGACCGCCTAATGCACCAGCCAATAGTCTGCCGTCCCTGCTGGAGGCTGTATCAGGCTGGGCATTGGATCACCCTTGACTGTCTTGGGTGATTTCAATGTCCATGCCGAGCACGCGGCCTCCAGCCAGGCTACGGACCTGGTGTCATCCATGGCAGTGCTGGGACTCTCGCAATTTGTATCGGCCCCCACACATCGGGCCGGTCACATGCTCAATTCGATCTTTGCAGCGGGGGTGATGGTGGACCAGATCACTGCTGAAGCAGTGCCATGGTCGGACCACTTGTCCTTGTCTAAATATTCCACCCCAACCCTATGTAGGCAGTGAGCAGATTTTTGCTCACCCATGGAGCCAAATGGACCCGTTGCAGTTCCAGATGGCTTTGCGGAATCCAGGGCCCCCTGGCAGTTCATTGGATGAGCTGGTGGAGGACTGGCATGCCCGGCTCTCCATAGCCATCGACGAGATCGCTCCCAGGCATCCTCTCCACACTCATGTTAGGCTCACACCCCGGTATACCCAGGAGTTGCAGCAGCTGAAACGAGAACTGAGACGGCTAGAGAGATGGTGGCACCGTGCTTGTGATGAGGCGCCAAGAGCATCTTATAGGATGTTTATGAGATCCTATGAGATGGCAGTCAAGGCTGCTAAGAAAGATTTCTATGCAGCCGCAATTGCATCTGCAAGCTCACGCCCGGCCCAATTATTTAGTACAATTTGGACTTTGACAGACCTGCCACAGGGCAGGCGAAACGATAGAGAATTGGATATTGGCTGTGAGGCTTTTGCGAGCTTTTTCATGGATAAAGTCTTGGTGCTCCACCACAACCTCCCCGCTACAATTGAGACAGTGAGCGAATTTGAGGTCCCTTGCACGCCTTCGGAACCAGGTTTAGAGTGTTGTAGTCCGCTCAGCCTGGAGGAAGTTGACAGATTGCCGAAACTAAACACAGCAAGGACGGAGGTCCTGGGCTGGGTCAGCTCGGGGTTGGGGCTCCTTCTCCTGACCTTCGATGGGGCACCGTTGGTGCCAGCGTCGAGGGTTAGGAGCTTGGGGGTGCTCCTGGACTCCTCATTAATGATGGAGGCCAAGGTGGCAGCCACTGTCAAGTCAGCCTTTTACCATCTTCGGCTGGTGCGGCAGTTGGTTCCCTTCCTCAACCGTGATGACCTGGCCACAGTGATCCATGCAACGGTTACCTCGAGGCTAGACTACTGCAATGCTCTCTACATGGGGCTGCCTTTGTCGCAAATCCAGAAGCTGCAGCTAGTGCAGAATGCGGCGGCCAGGCTGTTGATGAGTCTCACTAGGTGGGATCATATCCAGCCTGTGCTGAAGGCGCTGCACTGGCTGCCGATAGCGTAGCGGGTCCACTTCAAAGTGCTGGTTCTTACCTATAAAGCCCTACATGGCCAGGGTCCAGCTTACCTAAGGGACCGCCTTTCCCTATATGTTCCTCCAAGAGCACTACGGCCTGGGGCACAAAACCTTTTGGTTGTCCCAGGCCCCAAGGACATCAAAATGGCTGTGACCAGTGCCAGGGCCTTTTTCGCAGAGGCTCCTATCTGGTGGAATGAGCTCCCGGGGGAGATCCGGGCCCTGCAGGACTTTATGCAGTTCCGCAGGGCCTGCAAGATGGAGCTCTTCCACCAGGCTTTCGAGTAGGAGCTGCCACCCCCTGCTGCACCACCACTGTGACGTCAACTCAGGTGGTGCAGTGAGATGGCCCTGGTAAGAAGAAGATCAGAAGAGTCAGCAATATGGGGGGAATATCACTGGAACAACATCTGGAACTGTGCTGGTGGTGGGACCAGAAGATCCTTGGACCCCATCTTGGCATCAATAACAACTTAATTCGAGCACCGATATTTTAAATGTGGATAGAGTATTTTAGCTTGGTTTAATTGTTCTAGTATGGCATATGCCTCTTGTTAGCCGCCCTGAGCCCACGGGGAGGGTGGGATATAAATGTGAAAAATAATTAATTAAATAAATATAAATAAATAAATAAATAAAAATGCTGAAGAAAACAGATCACTTTAAGGAGGATTTATAACCTCATTCCTTTGAACTGATTTGTGCTCTAAAGAGACCTAAATTGATCTATGTAACCTACACTGGTTTATTTGCAGCTTGATCCTATACAAGCTTACTTAAATTTAACTCTTACCAAGTTCAACGAGACTAACATCCAAGCACATACACTCAGGACTGCAGTTCTCATCAATAACAGCCAGGACAGGAACTGGCTTGGACATACTAATGCATCAAAGCTAAAATATTGCTGAGTTTACTTTGGTTTGCTTTTTATTTCAAATATCATTAGTCTTCATTTACAGGCTTTTAAAGAAAACCTGGCAAAACCAACAGTGTAAATAGACCAATGACTAAGGCAATTGTTTCCATAGCTACTTACTTCAGGACTATCCTGAACAGGAGAGCCGTTGTTATAATGACAAAATTGGAGAACAGCACAGCCATGGCCTAGAAAAAAAGGTGTCAAGGAATAAAGTTACATGTAAAATGCAATCTAGAAATAGGATATATATATCTCAGCTGACAGTGCTTCGTTATCAAGAAGTCCCAACACCCAAGCCCAGTAGCACAGCCAAGATTGTTTCATCTAAGCAAAACTCCTCAGTTTGCAATACAAGAAGGAATCAGAGAATCCCCAGTTGATGAAAAAAAAATAAGAACTGCACATGAATGCCAATAATGCTAGTTTCCTGAGAAGGTCCAGAAAACTGGCATTGTACATCTCAAAGCACTAAGGAAGGAAGGAATACAAGGGGCTTGCACTTGTTCTTTCTGTAATTTTCTTGCAGTGTCCAAAAAAGATTTTACTCTTGCTTTTTTTCTCTGTGCTCCAAAAATCGTTCAGGGGCTATAGGCAAGACCCATAAGCCTATTTCATGTATTTCAAGGGAAGGAGGAAAGCAGAACAAATCGCTTCTATTTCTGTTCTTTGCTGGCACAAACATCACAGCTGGGAGGAGGTGCTTTTACTGAATCTCCCTTTCTCAGTGCAGCCCCTACTACTGCAGCATGTTTTGTTCACGAAGGTTCTCCAACCATCAGGGCCCACTTCTGTAAGAAGCACCAGGCTTCTGGGGGAAGGGGGAAGAAGATCAGGTCTGCCAGCTCCTTCTACAAGTTATTCTGCCTCATCCATCCCCAACAGAACTGAGCACAAAACATAGAACACCCCCCTCCCTTCCCTAATATTATTATTTCATGGTGCCAGCTTGAGGCATGTAGATTCTGTTATCTGACATTCTTACACCCAAACAAAACTTGTGCCTCTTCTCTTATCCCTAAGTTTGACAGTTGGCAGTTACTAACTGCTGGAACTTCAGAGAAGTGAAATAAGCAGCAATCAAGAACTACAGCTGAGGCCCATACCATAGCAGGAGAACAACTGGGTCATTGATTGTGGACATCTTTGTAGTAAAACTGCCCATGTTACTTCATGACTGGCTTATGGCCTCTTGTGCAGGAATTGGCTAGTGAGTTTCTACACCTAATAACCATTCTAGATTCTAATTTAACCTGTACTTTTGCAGGAATTCTGGACCATCTCTGTGGTTTTCTGCTCTTTACACCTTATTCCTCTTCTGTTTACCCTCCCCTTTGGAATTCTCCAAAGAGAGATTCCACATCTTTACCAGGAAACAGCTCCAAATATTTACTGTAACTTGCCTTTATTGAATCTTAAGTCTATTCACCCTGCCCTAAGGGAGGAGAAAAGTTGCTCATTACTATTGTTCTAGATTGGGATAGCCAACTTTTGTGTTCTCTGGGGCCACTTGTACTCATGGTACTCTGTACTCCAGACAGTTATCTGGAAGCTGATTGTATTTTGCCACACAAGTTCACTTCTTTTGAGTGATCAGGCCCCAGATAAAAATGGCCCCATGCAGCACTAAGTACTTCCAAGTTAAGGAGAACATCTAGAGAGGGATCATAGAAAATATTTACATATTATATACTACATACATACTCAAGCTTTTGCAACATTAAATTACAGAACATCTCTATTAGTTATCATCTGAAATAATTCTTTTTTTCTTCATGGGTAAAGTCATTATCTATACTAATGCTTTTTGATTAAAATTGCATTGAGTTTCCTGGGGCCACAGAACACTGCTATTCCTATTCTGCACATGCGGGTATTTGAAAATGTATGCCACTGTTCCCCTTTTGAAATATATTTGGGCTGCACCTTTCCAACTTGCATTATAGTGTTGTGCCACAATCAGACATAAGACATCACATAATCATTATTTCCATTTATATACTGCTTTCAGAGTTCAAAGTATATATTATCTTGTAATCTTTACAACAGTCCAGTAAGGTAGGCCAGTATTATTATTCCCATGCTGCAGATGGTGGAGGGGGTGGTTTTCCTAAAATAACCTTCTTGGAGAAGCAAGATTTGAACCAGGGATTTCTCAGATTGCAGCTCACTCTCCTAGCCACCTACTACATTAGCACAGGATGCTAAGAGAAATATTACATATGCCACATGCAAACATTTTTGCTGAAATAATCAAAAAGCATCCTGGTTTTACTCAGGACAAATGTCTCATAACCCACCAATCTAGCTGCCTACAGCATTTCTAGTTCACCTAATCAGGTAAAAAAAGTAGAGCAGTATTCCCAGTTAAAGCTTATTATTTGATCTGAACTTATCACAGGTACTGTAGATACAGGACACCATAAGTCTTGGACCATAAGACTACCATAAGACTTCTGAATGTCTGAAGTGATACTTACTGGCTGGAGGTAGGAGAGCACATAAAAGACAATCAGATTATCCAAAAAATAAAGAAAGGCAGGTATTGACCATTTAATGTAGCTACAGAATTGCCTCCATGAACCACAGCCAAATCCACTATGAGAATATCCTCCTAAAAAAAAGAAAAAAATGGGAGAAGGAATTAGTCAAATGTATCCTGCTTGCAAATATATATGTACTCTGCCCCAATTTCCACAACTGTCAGAGGTTTTAAAGAGAGACAAAGGTCTGGCTCCTATCTATCACCCTCAACAGGAGAGGGTGAGTTGACTCCTTTGCCCCTCTCCATCTCCTAATGTGGCTTATAAGGCCACATTGATCTTATGACATCTGAAATTCAGTTTCTGGGGATCAGAAGGGACTGTTGAGACTGGAGAGAATGCATCAAAACCCCATGTTCCATAAGCTATATCAGAAAAGCAATCTTTGGGTCACAGATGGATCAATTTAAATTTTCTTTATGATATGTTAAAAATGTCACATGGTGACTTTACCTTTTTTGAAGCATGAAATGAACACAGTGCAAAAAAAGAAAAATGGAAAGCTTTAACTTTAGAGAAAAAGGCTAGTTTTTAAATACTATCCCTGTTTCAGTTTATTAGATGGAGGCTGTTCCACACAAAAACCTCAACACATGAAAAATGACATGATGAGCTCACAATGTAAGTACTTTTGTCATGTGAAAAAAGTGTGACTTGGACCTGGAAGCTTGCATGATGGAGTACATGATGTAGTAGGAAGCTTGCATTGATACAGTGGCACATAATTACAGCTAAGCACAAGCACAACACACTGCAAAGTGTGGCAATATAGGTAAATTGCAAACAATGTCAATGTTGTAACAGATTACATGAGATCCAGTTCTTCAGACATTTATAGTCTTATTTTGATACGATGAATTACAATTATGAAATCTAACACACACATGTATGTGAAAGTGCCTGGATGCTGAAGTGGCACATTTTCTTCAAGGAGTCTCTCAACCCAACTTTGCTGGATTTATTTCTAAAATACATCAATCCTAGACAAGAGGAGATCAAAATGTGAATGAAAAGGTAGCAACAAAAAAAAGAGAGATGGAGTAGGAAGTTCCCTCATCCCTCGAGCTCAACTGCATTTGAAAAAAAGATAATTGATGTACACTTGACATTTTCCACTGATAGCATGAGCCACTTTAAGCTACCCCAAGAATTAGTATTCACCTATTTGACAGGCTGGTTTCTTCAGTCATCAGATTCTGATGCCACATCACAAATTACCTCTCCGATTTCCTTTCTGTTTCAAAAGACCTGTTCAGTATTTCATGTGGGGCTGTTATTCAAGAAACAAGTGCTTGCCCTGACCTCTGGATAGCCCCGGCAAGCCTGATCTCATCAGGTCTCAAAAGCTAACCAGGGCCAACCCTGGCAAATATTTGGATGGGAGACCTCCAAAGAATACCAGGGCTGGGAGGCAGAGGCAAGCTATCAAGCCACTTCTCTCAATGTCCTCCATGCCCTAGTAGGAGTCACCAGAGGTCACCATGACTTACACACGGACGGACGGACGGACGGAAGGAAGGAAGGAAGTGCCTGAAGGCCCCCTTGGAGGCACAAAAGCAATTGTATGGCTCTTGAGATTCTGGCCACTCTCTGGAAAAGTGAATTTCCTGATATTTTAATTTATAAAACAGTGAAAAATGAGTTTTTTCCATGGAAAAACAAAAAACACTTATTTAGTCGATTTTAATGCCACTCTGAATCTATTTAAGATTCTTTATAAGCATTAAGTCATCTGGGCTACAGTCCAAGGAATTACTGAAATAGTCTATTGACTAGAACACGGAGACAGGAAACACTTTTCTCAAGAGCTCTACTAATGCAAGCCTTACTGTAACCAAAATGCCAAATTTAAACAAAAAAGGCAAAAGCACAGAGGGGAAGTTTAGCACATACCCAAGCAGAGTCCTTCTGTTCCCTCTTTTCTTAGATGACCTATCTTGAGTGTTCAGATGTATTGAACGAGCCTTTGGATAGACCAGATGGAAGTACTACAAGACTCTATTAATTCTTTAACAAATATAGGTGTTTAGACATTATACCCAAAAGGCAAAATTAGAATGTCAGGGGCATGTGGTATCTGAGGCATGTGTTAATGAAGACTATTAAGTAATAGTCATACACTTTAATACAACCGAATTTGTGCAACTGTACAATGCAAAAAAATCCCTGCAAAAAATGAAAGCCCTTTAGCCTAAGGAGGGTGGACAACTACAGTCAGGGCTATTTTGGGGCAGGAACACACAGGAAGGAGTTCTGGCCGGCTCCCAAATTGGCCACACCCAGCAGGAACTCATTAGCATAATAGGCCACACCCAACAGCAGGAACTGATTAGGATTGGCTGCAATAGGGGTGTGTGGCCTAACATGCAAAGGAATTCCTGCTACAAAAAAAGCCCTGGGTTTTGACAACAAACAAGGTAAACAGAATAAGAAGCAAAAGGTGGATGTGGCTGGATGGCCATACTTCTGGTAACATGGGGGTGTGGCCAAATATGCTAATGAGCTGTGCTGTAAGGGGTGTGGTCTAAAATGCTAATAAATTTCTGCTGTTGGGTGTAGCCTATTATGCTAATGAGTTCCTGCTGGGCTTTTCCTACAAAAAAGCCCTGACTACAATATTCAATTTTCTCACACCATGCTGATTTTGTCTTTCAGCACAATAAGATACACTGTCAATGCACCCAATGCAAGTAAAAAAAATTTTGAAAATAGCAAACTGACACCATATAAGAATTTAAGATATAACAACTTACCTTTCCTGGTTACCCAGAGAGCCATTATCAGACAGAGCACCAGCTTCACTAACTCTGAGCACACATTTACAGTTGCAGGAAGATAATCATACTTGTTATCTGAAAAAAGTCAGCAGAGGCCTTATGCAAAATGCCACAGATATTTACACCGACCAAGCAAAAAAAAAAAAAAAAAGCAATAGACAAGGACATTATGAATAATTTGTTCATGCATACTACATTCAGCACAGATATGGATGTGGGCTCTGGATCACCAGTAATCTCTTCCTGCTCCTCTTTTTTAAAAAAGCAAGCTTCTGACTGTAAAGCAATACATGAAAATATAGATTATGCAGAATAAAAATAATCAAAGAACAAAGAACAATAAAATATTCAGCTGGCAAATGAGGCCTCAAGCAGAGTAAGGGCTCTCCAGCCTACGAATTCACCTGTTCTCTCCACGTCTCTCATTACACTCAGAAGAAAAATCAGGATTCCACACAGACTGAAAACGCTTAATGTCACATATTGGCAGAGAACTTGAAAGCAGATAGTAAACTGATAAAGATTAGTGGTAACCACAGAGGGTCAAATACCAAAATGTACCTTCATTGGCAGAGTATTTCATCAGGAGGATACGACTTGATCCCAGAGTAACAAAGGCACCTCCTAACAGGAGTGTATAGATGGCTGACTTGGACCACAAGGAAGGCTGATTGTAGAACTTGGACTCCATTCTGTTGTCCTGCTGTCAGTGCCCTTTGAACGGCAAAGCAAAAATCTCATCAGGCAGCAATGTACATTTTATTGTTTTCTGGCATATTTAAATACACTGCTCATGCTTTTCCCTACATAGGTTGCATGAAGTTGGTGAACATTGAATCCAGATGTGAACAGGATGGAGTTCAACAAGGATAAGTGCAGAGTTCTACATCTCAGTAACAAAAATGAGAAGTACGCATACTGGATGGGGTATTTCTGGGTAGCAGTGTGTGTGAACAGGTTCTTAAGGGTATGAGTGGACTGTAAGCTAAATATGAGTAGTCAGTGTTATGCAGCAGCAAAAAAGGCAAATGTAGTCTTGGGTGTATCAACACAGGCATAACAACCAAATCTCAAAATGTCATAGTCCCACTATACACCACATTGGTCAGGACACACCCAGAGTACTGTGTGCAGTTCTAGAAGCCTCACTTCAAAAAGGATGTGGACAGATTGGAGAGGGTGCAGAGGAGGGCAGTGAAGATAACCAGGTACCTCGAGACCAAGCCCTACAAGGACAGGCTGAGAGACTTTTGGAATGTTCAGTCTGGAGAAGAGTAGGGAGGTATAATTGCTGTCTTTAAGTATTCCCCCAGGCTTTCAATTAGGAGTCGCTACCACTATTAACACCACTATTAACAACCACAACAACTTGTAGAGCTAGTCCCTGGTTGGTTATCGACAGCCTGTGCGTGCCGACTATATCTGAGGAAGATCAGTGAGCTGGTAACTTAAACAACTTATGGAATGCACATGTGGTAACGCCACTATTACAACATCAAAATAACATAGCTAGCACTTTAATATTGTATTGTCTTAATGAATTGTTTTAAATGTTTTATGGCAATTTTGATTGTTAATATGTATTTTATCTTGTGTAAGCCGCCCTGAGCCTGCTTTGGTGGGGTAGGGCAGGGTATAAATTAGAAAAATTATAAATAAATTTTATATAAATATATATATTATATATATATGTATATTCTAATATAAATAAATGAAAATAAATAAATAAATAAATAAATAAATTTGAAAGACTGTCATTTAGAGAAGGACAGGAAGCTGTTCCTAGTGGCAGGAGAAGGTAGGACTCACAATAATGAGTTTAAATTACAGGCAGAAAGGTATCGGCTGGGAAAAAAAATAGAGTAAGAGTAGTTCAGCAATTGAATTGGCTGCCTAGGGAGGTGGTGGCAGTCTTCAAGCAGCAGCTAGACAAACACTCATCAGGCATACTTTAGGCTGATCTTGCATTGAACAGTGGCTTGTATTAGGTGACCGGTAGGGCCCCTTCCAGCTCTATGATGCTAAATTCTCCTTTGCAGTATGCAAAGAGACATGGAAGACTATTTGGGGGATTCTAATATAATTTTCTTGCAATACTACCACTGAAGAATTTTATTTTATTTTATTTATTTGTTTCGTTTATGCCCCTCCTTCCTCTCCTGTAGGGACCCAAAGCAGCTTACATAGTGCTCTGCTCTTCCACTTTACCTGCACAGCAACCTTGTGAGGTACGTTAAGCTGAGTGTATGTGACTGGCACAAGGTTATACATTAAGCTTCCATGGTACAGTGGGGATTTGAACCTGAGCCTCTCAGATTAAAGTCCAACTACACTGGCTCTCAACAAGAATATAAACAAATATAAAGAATATTAATAGTACATGCACTACTGGCACCACTACTCTAAACCTAAGACAATTAAGGCTTATTCTGTCTGAAATATTTTTGGACAAAAGGTACACATTGAGCAATAACAACTAAAAATTTCACCTTGTGCTTAGTAAGAACTTAGTCCATCATTTCTATAAGTAAAAATATATTTTGGCAATTCTCTAGTTATCAGCTATGACATCCCATACATTTATAAAATTTCTATACTAGTTTTCATTTGATGCTATAGAACTTGTATAGAAAAATAATCAGCTAAAACAATTAAAAAAATAGTGAAGACTTGAAATGACTTCTGATGAAGTTTAAAGCAGAAAGTGCCAAAGCAGGATTACAGCTGAACATCAAGAAGACAAAAGTAATGCCTACTGGGGAGTTACACAACTTTAAGGCTGACAATGAAGAAATTGAAATTATTCAAGATTTTCTGTTCCTTGGCTCCATCATCAACTGAAAGGGAGACTGCAACCAAGAAATCAGAAGGAAATTGAGACTGGGATACACAATAGTATTCCCTACTACAATGTTTAGGTGTGAAAGCTGGACAATGAAGAAAGTGAACATGAAGAAAGCTGATTCATTTAAAATGTGGTGTTGGAGGAGAGTTTTACGGATACCGTGGACTACCAAAAAGACAAATCTAGCCTGAACTTTCTCTAGAAGCTAAAATGACCAAACTGAGGTTATTGTATTTTGGTAATATTACAAGACAAGAGTCACCAGAAAAGACAATAATGCTAGAAAAAGTTGAAGGCAGCAGGAAAAAAAGGAAGACTCAACAAGAGATGTACTCTATCAAGGAAGCCTGTTACGATAGGAAATTTTTAAGGTCATTAATTCATAGGTTCGCTGTGTCAGAACCAACTTGACAGCACTTAACATGCACAGAATACAATTAACACATCAAAACTCGTATAAAACATCCAACCAAAGAATCAAAAGCAACAAAGTTAGACAAAGAACTAACACAAAGGAACAATTAACTCTCAAAAGTACAACAGAACAGAGATGCCATTACTCATTTGAGGAATGCTATAATGGCATTCCAAAGCTCCTGTTTATGGGAGCATTAGGGGCTTTTAAATAAATACAAATTTGAAGCAGGGTTTCATAGGCTAATCTAAAACTTCAGGGAGCATATACTCCTTGAGAAAGCCTGAACCAACTTTATTTAGGACTTTATGTAAAAATCGTCATGTTATATTAAACATGGAAACACAACTGCAGCTAATATAATTGTTTCTACACTTGTGTCATATGGCTGTGCTGAGTTACACCCAGCACCAATTAGGTATGGAGGAAGAAAATATACACGGAGACAAACCAAAAACAAATACAAGAACGTGGCCACTTTAGTGGGCAGCTTTGGGCTGAGAGTACAGTGGCTTGGCTAAGACCACCTATTCAGAGCTGGGTCACCCCCATGAATTCAGAATACAAAATAAAAACCCCACCCAACCGCGTTCACACCATCCTCTACTGGAAATGTTCTTCCTCCAGCACAGCCAACTTACGCTATCATTGCACAATAAGGGACGGAGAAGGAGTGCTTGTTTTCTTCCGAATGGCCGCGGTTACCTGACGGCTGCCGATTTTCTCTCTCCAGGCATTGCTCTTTCTTCACCTGCTCCAGCTGCTCGCTGCTTACCCCTCCGCAAAGGAGTCCAGGCAGCCGCGTCCCTCCGCCCTTTCCTCTCATCACGTGACACCGGCCCCTTTTGACAGAATAAAGCAAGACTGACAGGGACGGACCACCCGCCGCTGAGAGCTTCCCCCTCCGCCCACTTTTCTTTCCTGCGCAGGCGCAACGGCCACCTCCGGGAACAGAAAAAGACAGCGGCCGGGGGAAAGGGAGGGTCAGTAAGGTCACGTGTTAGGGTACCCGTTCATGTGATTCCTCCATTGGAGACAGTAGGTGGAGGAAAAAGCATTGCTGGTTGTGGTCTTCCGGAAGGGGGAAAGGCGCAGTTTGGGTGCTTGCTCGGGTTTGGTTGCTCCTCGCAGGTGACAGGGGCGCGCGCGCTCCCCGGCTGGTTTGCCTGCCTGCGGACGAGGCAGGATGCAGAGCGTCATCAACACTGTGAAAGGGAAGGCGCTGGAAGTGGCCGAGTACCTGACGCCGGTGTTGAAGGTGAGGCACCGCCCACGTAAGCCCCACGGGATGGAGTGGCTGGGCGGCTGTTGCAGGAAAGGAGTGTGGTCGGGCCGTGAAGAGAGGCACCCTTCAAGGCTTTCTTCTCCCTCAATGACGACGTTAGGAAAAGGCGGCCCCCGCGCCGTGATAGGATCACATTGGACGAAGGAGCCCCCCCCCCCCCCGGGGCAGGCTTGCTGCTTCGGAGAGCTCCATAGGGTCGACGCACCTCAGCTCGTGGCGGCCATAAATTTCTTTCTTATTTGCTTGATCTCCCAGGTGGGGATCCAGAGTGGCCTGTAGCGTTCTCCCGATTTCCATTTTACCCTCACAATAGCCTTGTGAGGCAGGTTGGGATGAGATTGTCTGACTGGCCCAAGTTCACCCAGTAAATTTCTAAAGCAGAATGGGGATTTGAACCTGGGTCTCCCAGATCCTAATCTGACATCCAACCCCTACACCATGCTTGTTTTCTTTCTAGTGGGCCAGTTGGCCTTGGATGCCCAGCACAAAGTACAAGAACCTTCTTCAAGTTCTTGGTGTACTGCAGAGAACTTGCAGAAGGCAGGTTGTCTCACTTCGTGCTGGATTTATTTATTTTAGTTTATTTACATTTTTTAGTCCACCTTTCTCAAAGGGACAAAAGTGGATTATGCATAGTGAGTCAGTGCAGTCAACAAAATGGGGCATTCAGTAGACAATGTACTGGGATTTTAGAAGTCTGGGACCACCAGAAGGAGCTGAAGCAGAGCATAGGTATTAACATGACACGTTAAGCAGTACAAAAATGATATAATATGATCCTATTTAACAGTAAGCTGTACGCACCAGTGTAGACCACAGTCCCTAATCATTTATCCAAGTAAGTTTGTGAACCATTTTGTGCAATACAACCCTATTACCTGTATAGAAAAACCCTCTTGAATAGTTCAGTTTTTAATAGTTTGTGGAAAGCCAGGACAGTGGGAGCTTTCCTGATCTCCTCAGGCAGGCCATTCTACAAGGCGGAAGCTACAATGAAGGACGCACGTGTATGAACAGTTGTTCATTTTGCCCATTTGTAGGCTGGCACCTGCAGAAGCCCCTGCTGACATGAGCAAAGTTGTTGTGGCAGAGCATAGGGGGAGAGGTGATGCTGCAAATAAGAGGGGGCAAGGCCATGTAGGACTTCCTGCTAATAGCTGAACTGTGGCATTCTGGGCTAGTTGGAGTTTCCCAACTGATTTTGCAGGGAGACCAATGCAGTGTGTTATAGTAGTCTAGTCTTGATGTTACTGTGACGTGAAT
Organism: Gekko gecko; assembly: GCA_029375565.1. Taxonomy (NCBI): domain Eukaryota; kingdom Metazoa; phylum Chordata; class Lepidosauria; order Squamata; family Gekkonidae; genus Gekko; species Gekko gecko. The sequence goes on from JAPDNY010000004.1 coordinate 48,311,738, forward strand.
CTAGGTGGCCAGATCAGCCATATCAAGGTAAGGGGTTAGGCTGAGTTGGTAGAAAATTATCTTTTTTTGCAGCTGCATTAACTTGCTTTGCCAGTAATGAAGCTGGATCCCGTATTAGCCCAAGGCTTTTCACTGAATCAGCAAGGGTCAGCTAAACGCCATCAAAAGTGGGGAGAACAGTGTCCTTTGAAGACCTCCTCCTTTTTTCAGTGTTTAGTTGCAGTTTGATAACCAACCTAAGAGCTTTACATTGAGGTTGAAAGGAATGGGGGATGCAATTGCTTCCTATAGAACCCCACGCAATAGGTCCCACACTGATAACTGATTTTCAGTAACAACCCTTTGAGTCTGATCCATGAAGAATGATTTGAACCATTTCAGCACACATCTCCTGATACCTACTTCTGCCTCCAGGCATCTCAACAAGATGGCATGTTCTACTGTATCAGGCTGCATATGAATCCAAGAAGAGCAACAGAGAAGATTGGTCTTTGTCTGCACTCAGATGGAGGTCATCAATTAAAGCTCACAGAGCTGAAAAGATGCTGTTCCATAGATTAAACAAAATCGTCAAACATTTCATGGGCAGTACAGCTCAAACTACATATGTTACATTCTTTTGGGAGTTAGTGTTCCTATAAATGTTTTGTAATACATAATGTATTTATTCAAGTATGCAGAAATTACAAATTCATTTACTAGTAATGCTTTAAATCATATATAGAAATCTGAAGCCCAGTAAAGTGAATTAGGGTTATAGCTTCAAGGAATAGGCTCCTAAGCCAACTATGTGGTGTTTATGAGGAAGAACAAAAATAACACTGTGACCCTTGACCTATGTATTTCTAATTTTCCTCCCACCTTCATGTAAAAAATCATCTGATTCTGAATTTCCTGCTGTATCTTTATATAATTCTTTAAACTGAAGATACATCCAAGTTAAGAGAAAATAATTTGTAGCTTTCCCACTAGTTTCCTAATTTTATTTTCAATTATGGACCAAATCATATGAATGATTTAGGTTACTGAAGAATTTGAAATGTGTGTGAAAACCAAGAGGGGTCAGGAACTGTCCTGGACAAAGCTTGCAGTCATGATGTAGCAAGAACAGCATTTGGCGTTGATTTCATTCTGGTACACTGAAGGGTAGTGAAAGAGTATCCTAGCATGAAACTGAAAGAGTATCCAATTCTGAAAGAGTATCTAGGACTTCTATAATATTTGCAAGTACTTTTCTAAGAAGTTGGGAGCCTTTAAAAATAATTTTGTCATATTTATATCCTGTACTTCCTTCAAGGATTCAGGGTGGTATATGCAAGGCTTTGTAAGTGTTACCACAACAGCTTTCTGAACTAATAGTATCTGGCTAAGGTCACCCAATAAATAGCTTGGCTGAGTGCAGGGAGGGAATTTGAACCTGGGTTTTCTTCATCTGTCTTTATAGTTCTAGTCAGTATGATAATAGCATTTGTGAAGGGGACATGTTGTTTTTAAATGCTTATAAATTCCTTAATCTTATTCACTTATTTTTCATATCAGATTGAAATGTTTGTGCTAGCATCTAATGATGACGTGTGTGTGTTAAAAGCAACTTAAGCAGGAAACAAATAATTTCCTAGCATATTCAAAATTATTATTTAATAGATCAGTATTTTGTCCAGCACTCTAGGGGCTGCTCCCTCTCCCACTGAATTAAATGCTCATAAGTCTAGGTAGCAATGAAGATAACAAAGTTTGCAAAGTGTTTTGTTTGAAAGAATGCTGGAGGGGACTTGAGATCATGGGATAAGCAGTTTCCTAGAGGTTCTGAAAACCTACAACTAGGGCTGATTTCGTAGAAAAATCTATAAAAGACATGGAATGCTGATGGTATTTTTGGCTTCACAGAAAAAATGAGTGAAACTGTGTGGCAGGCATGTTTTGGTTATATGGTTTTTTTTATAAGTCTTATGGTTCTGTATGGAAATGTGTTCTTTCATGTGCTTACGAGGTAGGGAAGGCCTAAGTTAAGGCCTTTAGTGCTACAAGTGAGAATCTGACCAGAAAGTATAGGTGCCAGCTAGTATAACCTTTTCTTTTTCTTGAACCTTTGTTTTCATTATGTGTGCAGATACCTTAATGTATTTATCTTCTTTATGGTAGGAATCCAAGTTTAAAGAAACTGGAGTGATCACTCCTGAAGAGGTAGGTATTCCATTGTTCGTGTGTTTTTCTGTGTATCATTTGAAAGCAGTACAAACATGAAGTTCCTTTAGAAAGGTTTGTTAGTTCCTGTTACTGCAAGTTATGATTGGAACAAGATGCTTTAGTTAGCTGAAATAACTGAAATATTTCCTTGGAAAAGCTGCTCAGAATGATAACTGTAAGAAGTCCTATTGAACATAGTAGGATCAGCCTTTCTGTAAATATGTATTGGATTGGGCTATGAAACAAAGTTATGCTGTACTGCTGTTGGCAAAGAAGTCTGTAGGAAGTGTGTAGATATTACAACATGCCCGTCTGTTTGCTTGTGTTAAATGTTCTCTAACAGCACGTGTTAGAGTTATCAAGTACTAGGTCAGTATGTAAATATCAGGCATTTTTTGGTCTTACCAATATGCTGTTTCTCAATTCACTGTTGCTGCTGTCTTATAAAAATTAGGAACTGTAGTGCATCTTTCAGTATTAGTCAAGCTGTGGTCTTTTTGTCCAGAAGTTCATGTTTTTCATTGTTTTCCAATTTGTGTTAAGCAATCAACACATACCTCATGTTGTGTGATCTACCAGTAATAGGACTTGTTTGAAAGGTCTTTGGGAAATTAACATTGAGTTAACCTTTAGTATAAGACTCAGAGAAAAAGTTACAATCCCCAGAGAAGATGGGGAAACCATAAATGGAAAAAGAAATTTGAGAAAATATTAGTTACTTGGTCAAAAATAAATCTGTCACAAAATGGGAGAAGCAGAACTGATGTTTTCCGTGTCAGATGATCTCTTACAAATTCAGACAAAGATGCTTTCTTGTGACTGTGGTAGATCTATGCAAAAGGGCAACACTTTGTACTCTCCTTGTGTTCCTTTTGCCACTCAGCCTCCAACCTTCTGCCTTTCTCTTTTTAAAGGGAAACTGGTTTCTTTACTTTCTAGGTATCATTTGTAAGGGTTTTTTTTAAATCAAAGAAGTACCAGCATTTAATAATTTTGTAGCAATTTTAGGAAACGTAGTTTTTCAGTTTGCAGTGCAGTACACCAAATAACAGATTGCCATAGTACCACATGGAAGTTAGAAAATATGATTAAAATGGTATTGTTACATTTAGGGTAGAAGGGATAGGGAAAAAATCTTGGTGATTCTTACTGAAAGAAAGTCAAACGTCAAGACATGTTCTAGGTTAAGTTGTGTTTTTTATTAACCTGTTAAATGACCAAAAGTAATCAACAGAACTGTGCTGAAATGGTGTCAGACTCCTGGACAAAGTTACTCTCAACAACACTCCCTGGCAGTGATTTGTTTATTGAGAAATAATCATGTTCCAGGCCGTACCGTGTCAGAACTGAGGTTCTGGCGGGAGAATCCAAAGATATAGACAGTTGAAACGACCTCCCCCCCTTCCAGTACATCCAATCACACGCTGCAAACGTCCTGCCTAGCTTTCGTGCTTCTACACACTCCACCTGTGACTATATGGATCTCTTATCTAAACCAGCAAGTCAGGCACAGCTTTGACTTCAAGGTCATCCCTGGTGAAAGGAGGTATCTTGAGAAGAATTATGTCGCCTGCAATACAGCAGTTCGCACACTCAGCCATCCCCCCCTTTCAGGATTTTCCCTCCCCTTACAAATCATGGCAAACTAGAGACAGAGTTTGGCAAATAGGAGGAGAGGGCAGCATTTCACAATATTTTTGTCCCGTGTGAACTGAACCTGCCTCTTTGCAAAAAGGGTTAAACTATCCAAATGGCTGGGTCAGATGGAATGTGTTCTCATTGTCAATGCAATCAGGCCATGTTCTCCATCATTGGGATGCACGTTTGGGTGCTCAGCCAAATGTGAGGAGGTGTCTGCTTGCCTGCCTAAGCAACAATGATGAGTCCCTCTACCTGCCTCACCATCACTAGCAGCTTAAGGAAACAGTGGGCACAGCTGGGTGCAAAATGTTTGAAAGGACAGAGAAGGAGGATTGCAAACCCCTGAAAATGGCAACCTTTTTGTAGGAAAATGGAACCTTAGAAATACTTGACATAGAATAAGTAGATGTAACTAAATTATCTGGTGTCAGTTCCTGAGTGTCAGAGGAGAAGCAGGTTTATTTTAAATATTTATTAACAGATCTTATAGGTTCTTTTTTAGCTTGCCTTGGTTTCGATTGTGGTGAAAAGCAGGGAGGATTGTGAGGCACTCCAGAGGGATCTGTCGAGGATGGGCAAGTGGGCATCAACATGGCAAATGGGGTTCAGTGTGGCCAAGTGCAAGGTTGACTATAAATACACGTTGATGGAGTCAGAACTGGCAGAGACTGATCAAGAGAGAGATCTTGGAGTTGTAGTGGATAACTCACTGAAAATGTGGAGACAGTGTGCAACTGCAATAAAAAAAGGCCAGTGCTATGCTGGGGATTATTAGGAAGGGTATTGAAAACAGATCAGCCAGTGTCATAACGTCCCTATATAAATCAATGGTGCAACCTCATTTGGAATACTGCATACAGTTCTGGTCATCACACCTTAAAAAGGATATTATAGCTTTGGGAAAAGTGCAGAAAAGAGCAACTAGAATGATAAAAGGGTTGGAACACTTTCCCTATGAAGAAAGGTTAAAGCTCTTGGGGCTCTTTAGCTTGGAGAAACGACGGCTGAGGGGTGACATGATAGAGGTTTATAAGATTATGCGTGGGAAAGAGCAGGTAGAGAAAGAAAGAAGTACTTTTCTCCCTTTCTCACAATACAAGAACTCGTGGGCACTCAATGGAATTGCTGAGCGGTTGAGTTAGAACAGATAAAAGGAAGTACTTCTTCACCTAAAGAGTGATTAACACATGGAATTCACTGCCACAGGGGGTGGTGGCGGCTATAAGCATGGACGGCTTCAAGAGGGAATTAGATAAACATATGGAGAAGAGATCCATCAGTGGTTATTAGCCACAGGGTATAGATAGGAATTCTCAGTGTGGGGCAAGTGATGCTCTGTATTCTTAGTGTTGGGATGGGGCAACAGTGGGAGAGCTTCTAGTGTCCTGGCCCCACTGGTGGCCCTCCTGATGGCACCTGGTATTTTTGGCCACTGTGTGACAGTGTTGGACTGGATGAGTCTGATCCAGCATTGGCTTCTCTTACGTTCTTATGTTGTACTCTCCTCCCCCCCTTTCCACACTGGCCTAGCAAGTGTGTATCATTTTCTAATTTGTCTCCTATCTTTACTTGCCTGTTTTACTCTGGGTCCTTGCAACTTTGAAACTTAAGCCACAGCTTGTATACAGAAGACCCTGGTGGCAGTCTGTTGTTGATGTTGTTAATTTGTCTGCAGAACTGGCAAGATCTAATGGTAAAGGCTACACTTGAGCCAGATAACTAATTGTTGTTAACTTAATTTTCCCTGATGCCATGTGACAGATTGCCTTATGAAAGATTTAGGGTAGAAATGAGGAAATGATTACCAAGGAAGCTATCACTGCAGTCAACAAGAGGAAAAAACACTTAAAAAAACCAAAAAAGTTTAGAAATGGCAGTTTAGAGTGGTGAATGCCTGGTTCCATTGGCACTCATAGCTGTCTCCTGAAGCAAATCCTATGGATTTATCCTTTGAATGCTTGCTAGGCATGGACAGCCTATCCCACTTGGCTTGTAGATAATTCCATTATCTCTGGTGTGTCAAACATATGGCCCATGGGCCAGAACTGGCTCCTGGATGGCTCCTATCCAGCCTGTGAGCACTCGGCACCCTCCTGCTTCCTGCGTTGCGGCTTGCTTTTGCCCGGCTTTCTCCAGCTTCCTGCTTCCAGGAGAAAGAAAGACAAGCCTCTTTTCCTTCCATTGCCTGAGAGCTCCTCCCCCCTCCTCCTTTGGGGAGGAAGGGAGGGAGAGAAAAGTGTCTTGTGACACTTTCAAGACCAACAATGTTTTATTCCAGGTATAAGCTTTTGTGTGGGAGAGGGAGAGAAAGAGCCAGCGAGAGGAGGAGAGAGAGAGTCCCTTGGCATTTGGAGAGATCCTCCTTTCCAGTTCTAACAGTTGGGGTGGGAAGAAACCTAACAGCACAGCTTGTAATCTTTATTAGTGGAAGGGAGCAAGAGTCCAGTAGCACCTTAAAGACTAACAAAATTTGTGGCAAGGCATGAGCTTTCATGAATCACTGCTAATTTCTTCAGATACAGCTAGAATGTGAGTCCATCTGTCCTTATATCTTGGAGAGTGATTTCAGATGCCAAATGACAATAGCAGGCATTGGTAAAGAGAGAAGAAACCTAGGTCTCAATTCAGTCCAGGAGTTTGCATTGTCTTAAGCTTCATTTTCAGTTGCAATTCAGCAGTCTCTAATTTAAAATTCCTTTGCAAGAGAACTGCTTCTCTTAGGTCAGCAACTGAATGTCCTGGAAGGTTAAATGTTCACCACTGATTTTTGAATGTTGTGGTTTCTAATAGCAGTAGAAAGAGTCAGAGTCCAGTAGCACCTTAAAGACTAACAAAATTTGTGGTAGGGTATGAGCTTTTGTGAGTCATTGCTTGCTTCTTCAGACTTATTTCCATTTATTCTTTGTGTCCTCCTGGACCAAATTAAGACCTAGGTTTCATCTGAAATCATCTTTAAAAAGTTTATACCTCTGGTATCTTGGGTTACATTTTATGGCACACAAGGCCCAGGCTGACAAAGTGACCTTTATGTCAGATCCAGCTGTTGTAAAAAATGAGTTTGATACCTCTGTATTGTCTGATTCTAGCTAGGAGCAAGCCCAGTTTACCATTGCAAGAGATATTCCCTATGAATTAGAGTAGATAAATTATTATGCTGGCACTGGTCAGTTTGAGTGGCACATTATGCATGATGATAAAGCTGCTTGGGTTAGTGCAGCTCTGTATACGTCATATATAAAGCAACATTCTGCTCTTTTGCATTTGACAGTTCGTAGCGGCTGGAGACCATTTAGTTCACCACTGTCCTACTTGGCAATGGTAAGTAAGATTCTACCAGATGCACATCAGAAGAGTACTCAGCTGTTGATCCTATATGTTCCTTAAGGAAAATACATATATGAGTCTTCCCCAATGTGAATAAAGGGGGCATACCCTCTCCCATCTAGTTCTGAAGCATGAAGGATGCCTGGCTTTTACCACTTGTACTACTTATGTGTGATGGGGAGCACCTCCTCCTTTCTAAATTTTGGATTCCTGGCATTTGAGTGGACATTGAGGAAGAAAATTTGCTTTCTTGATTTTGTGTATTATGTGAAGTATAATGTAATCTCTTCCTTGTGTTGTGTGTGAGGTGCTAGTCTGTCTTGACAGATATTTTCATTTAATGGGTCCTGAACTAATTGGTCAGAAGTTCTGCATTAAATCCAATTCAGTGCTAGCTGACTTATAACTAGGTGCTATGAGCACGTGAAAGTGTTGTTGATATGTCTGTCATAGTGCTTGTGAGCTTGTATTGGCTCCATTGCCGTTAGAGTCAAATTGCCTTTGTCATAACTTAATCATTAGAGACTTGCTAATATCCTTGCAAGTATCTAGTGAGGTCCACAAAAGGTTATGCATTAATACGTGTTAGTCTTGAAGGTGCCACAAGACTCCTTTTTGTGTTTGCTGCAGCAGACCATCATGGGTACTTGACATGATACTTTATCCAGGTGATAAATCATTTATAAACTGCTAAAATGAATATTTCTTTGCAATAGAAGTTTTAGTAATTTTATTTTGTAAATGTAGCAATAACATTCAAAAGCGTATACTAAGAACGCCAGCAGAGGGTCTCCTCTGTGACATATTGAAATTATTAGGTAACCACTGGACATTGATTTCCCTATCCTAAAATTATTGATTTTTTTTTTTTACAATTATAATAGTGGCTGATTCTATACCAGGGTTTTTCCTGGTGCTCAATTTGTACTTGTATCAGAGATTTCAAATGGCAAAAAGTAATCTGGTTTTTCATCCTTGTTAGCCAGGGTTTCCCTTTCACACCAGATGGAGATTACATTGCTCTCCCCCCACCCCTCCCTGTCCTGCTGCCATCATGATTCTCTGCCCATCTTTAACTATTTGGCACAATGTTGCTTAAGAATAGTGCAGTTCTACTGTCTTGTTTGGAAACATAGTTTTTCTGTAGGCAGTGTAATTTAATTTTTTGCAGTTTGTCATAGTCTTATTTTGTATCTTGAAGGGCTACAGGTGAAGAATTAAAGGTCAAGGCTTATCTCCCAACAGACAAACAGTTTTTGGTCACTAAAAATGGTAAGTACAGCATTGGTTTGTAGTTGTGACTGAACATGTACTAACAACAGTCCTCCAGAAGTCTGTGCCCCCAAAGTTTGACAAATATCTCTGTTTTGGAGTAATGGTATGAACGCTGAGAATCCTTGGAGCCTCTGATATTTACCTTTCATGGATAAATAACAAACTGTTGTATCATAACGTTCATAACATTATTCTATGTGTGATCTTACTGTACCTGGTATAAGGATGCTAGCTCTAAAATTGTATCCAGGAGCTAGACACCTTTTGCTGCTTTAGTATACTGGTAGCTCATATTCCATTTGTAATCAAAGAGTATTACCTCTTCTTTTTTCTAGCTGGTGTATCCCTTGTCAATAACAGAAATTTGTTACAAATTTGTTAAAATGCATGGGCTTACATTTTATACTACAGAATGTAATGTCCTATGTAGTACTCCAGCTCAACCTGTACAACACTGGAGTCTTTGTCTTTACAGTACCACCCCTTCCTGTGATGTCAGTAATGTTCCACATACCTTACAATGCATATGCTGGTGCTGATCTTTTCTTCTTTGAGAAGCCATTCTGGTGTGGTGTTGAATCAAAAGTTTTTTTAATTCACATAGACATTTTCCCTTTATGCTAGATAAGCTGTGCCAATGCAGCTCCCACCAGTTCCTAGATGTTTCAATATACTGCTGTCTACATTTACTCAAAATGTGTATTCTTCAGTGTTAGATTAAAGCACATTAAATGTCTCAGTTCACCAAGGCAATAATTTTTTTTATTAAATATGAGCTTGTAAGAAAAGTTTTGAAGTGTACACAAATTAGCAGTCAGTACTTTGGAAAGGTCACAGGTCTAAAAATTTTGCAAGATTTTCTCCGGTTGATTTTGTGTTTGAGATCCACTTTGTGGTTTTTGTAGTGCCATGCTACAAACGATGTAAACAGATGGAGTACTCTGATGAATTGGAAGCTATTATAGAAGAAGATGATGGTGACGGAGGATGGGTAGACACGTTTCACAATGCAGGTATTCTAGTTCCTTTATCTTGCTTGTTAAGCTTAAAAGTTCAGACAGCAGTTCCTTTCAAGTCACCTCCATTCCCATATATTTCAAAAGTGCTCTAGTGTATAAATATATACACAATATAAATAAATATACAAAAAATGTATATGAAGTGTAGAAATCATCTTCATACTGAATCTAAATCTTTAATCACTTCAATAAGCCGCTGTTCAATGTTCTGAATTGCCATGGCCATCAATGGGTGGGATGGTGCAATATGAGCAGTAGTCTGTACAATCCTGGAAGTAGGTTTCTCCTTAGTTCTGACTGCATCTGCTTTCTTAACAGGTGTTACAGGAGTGATGGAATCTGTTAAGGAGATCACACTGGAAAGCAAGGTATTAACTTGTGAACTTTTAAGTAATATGCTAGCGGGTGGGCAGAACAATCCTCTGTTGCACCTGCGTTGCAGTGGCTGGCCGTGGTGTAACTATGGTGACACTAGTCTTTTCCCTATGGGGATAAATTACACAGCAGCCAACAGACAAAATCGGTTGGTTTGCATTGTTTTCTGAGCGTAACGGAGGTGGCAACCATAGCAACTGCACCTCTGTGGTCAGTGGAGGTGTGCACTGTGGCTGTGGCACTGTAATGGACAGGGTGGCCAGAACCAATTAGGGACCATGTGGCAAGAGGGTGAAGTCCAGTGCATGTCACAGGCAGGGGTGGAGGGGGTGGACACCTGCACAGTAATCCACACCCAAGGCACCCAAGAGCCCTTCCTTGTAGACCTGTCACTGGGTAGCCCTCAGGGGAAGTCACAGATAGGGTGGGGAGGGAATTCCTTTCCTCTGCTTACCTGTCAGTGTGTCTTGCCCCTTTGGGTTGAGCCTCCAAAGGAGAGGTACCTGTTAGGGTTCTGAAATGGCAGAAGTCAGCCACAGAGTATGGACTTTGCCTTCCTCCTTGGGTGTTAGCACTAAGTGCTCTCCCTGTAGAGCCAAGTCCCCTCTCTGTCCTTTTCCCATCACCAAAGTGCCTCCCTGCTTGCTTTAAGTTCGCACAGCAGGGAGCTGTCAGATAGCTTAGTGTGCCACATGCCCTATCTCTGAAGTTGTGGGGCGACCTCCTGGAACCATTTATGGGGTGGAGCGGGCCATCAATGGGCGCCAGGGAGGAGTGGGGCCAGCATGGGGGGGATATGCTGATTGGGTGCTCACTTGTTCAGTTTCCTGAGCTGTTTGGGTTCCCATGGGCATGGGCGCAGCTGGGGGGGATATGAATTAGGAGTTACCATGGTTGCCAGTGGGCTGCACCAGGATTTTTGTTAGCACAATTTTGTGCCTCTTCTAGGAAGCATTCCCATGCTAAAAACACTTTGGGAGCCAACTGACTGGCACCACAACCCCTGGAATGGCCACATATCCACTGGTGCAGGGGTTATGGTGTTCTGCACCAACATAAATGCCCTTTACACCAGCATAAATCCTAGTTACCCTGGCATAGGGGGTCGGTTGGCTCCCTATTCTGACTGCCTTCCCTCTAATTGCTCTGTAAATCTAGTAAAAGCTCAGCATACGCAGCTTGTTGGAATTATCCCTCTCCTTAAAAACCAGTGTTGTTTCATGTTTCCAGTGGATTGTAACAGTAAATAGGTGCTTCCTGTTACCCACAGCAGCAAACTCACAGCATGCCTGTTGGTTGAGTTAGGGCCTCTTCTATAGATTTATCTCAACATACTGATAACTTTAGTAACCTTTTTAAAGTTCACAGGTGCAGAGCTGTGATAAGAACATATGGCTAGTTCAAAAGTGGAAACCTAGAGCAAAGTGAAGGTCCAGAGTACATTTTTGCATCTTAGGTTTGGTACTATAGTGAGTGGTCGGCTTCCTAGCTCATGGCATTGCTGGAATCTTAAGGTTCTGTAGCACTTAGTTTGCCACGTGTGGCTGAGAAGTTCTGTGAAATGTTAATTGTGAGATACTTTTTTCCCTCTTGTGTTCAAAGGATAGCATAAAATTACCAGAACGCTCAGGATCCTATGAAGAGGATGAGGATGATGAGGGAGAAGCAGCTGATATGGAAGGTAATTGCCTGTTGTCAATGAGACACAGTTGACTAGAATGTACTTCCATTGGTTATATAGCTAGAACACAATGCTCCTATTTGACTACAGTGCAACATGGATATATTTTGTGAAAGATTCAGTCCAGCATCCTGTCTCAAACTTCACTGCAGTTGTTCATGTATGTGGAAATTGCCTTAAAGAGAAAAAGGATCAGTTATTCCTCTTGTCTTCTATGGACAAGGCAAGTAATGGTATGAAACTGCATGTGAAAAGATTTAGGTTCATTCTTAGGAAGAACTTTACAGCTATAAGAACTCAGTAGGATAAGGTGGTTGTGATAAAAACAGTACCCGTGAAGGACTTAAAGTAGGCTAGATGATGACTTGGGTGGATTTAGGGCAGGAGGACCAGTGGGGAATGCCTTTTAATATCTAGGATGCATGTAGCATGTGGAGTGCTGGGCTTGAATGTAGAGGATCAGATGCAAATACTTGCTTGTGTGATGCTCTTTGGGTGGCCTCAGGCTAGTAACAGTCTCTCAGCTTAACCTGTCTCACAGGACTGAACGTATTAAGGGTCACTGTGAGCTCCTTTGAGGAAATGGCCTCTTTATGCAGCAAAGTAATAGTAATTGGAGATAAAGATTTTATTTATTTTCTTTAGAATACTTTATGCTGCCTTTCCATCCCACTTAAGGTCCCCAATGCAGCAAACAATCAAAAATATTTATCAGCTTTAAAATACATACATACGTACATATACTAGCAGCAGTTAAACAAAAGCACAAACATGAATGGGAGTCCTTGAGACAGTGCCACACAACACAAAAAGACAATGATAGAGGGAGACAGATGGCTCTCCTTGGGGAGGGAATTCCGTAGTTTTGGTGTCATGACCAAGAAGGCCCTTTTTCAGGCAGCCACCCATCTCATCCTCTGGTGAAGCAGGCACCAAGGATGCTAATAGCTGGTTGGCTAGGTTCATATGGGAGTAGGCATTCTTTAAGGTATGCTGGTCCCAAGCTCTATAGGGCTTTAAAGGCCAGCACTAGCACTTTGCATGGGCCTGGAATTAAACTGGGAGCCAGTCTAGTAGGAACAAGACCTGAAATGATATGCTACCAACAACCCATCCATTCAGCATTCTTTACCAGTCCAAGGGCAGCCTCATTTTGGGCACCTTGGAGTAAAATGATCTAGATGTTTACCAGGGCATGCACCATAATGGCAAGATCTCATTTGCCTAGAAAAAGCCACAGCTGGCGAAGGGCTTAGCCACAGAAGGCCTGGTTCCAGCAGCTCCCCCAAGCTATGAACTTGCTCATTTAGGGGGAGTGCAATTCTAGCCAAAACAGGAAACAACTCAGTTCCTGGGTCAGTATTTTTGCCCACCAGCAGCACCTCCATTTTGTTAAGATTCAGTTTATAAGCTGTCATTTATCCGTAACTGCCTCCAGACATTGCTTCACTGTTTCCGCAGCCTATCTGTGGAGGAAACAGAAGACAACTAGTTTTTAACGTGGTGTATGTGCAACTAAATGACTTAAAAACAAAACCAAGTCTCAAGTGTACTGTTCTTTGAATGTGTGTTGATGGAAGGGACAGTTAACAGCAACAAAACCCCCAATTCAGAGTGCTTTTTTCTTTCCAGAATATGAAGAGAGTGGGCTGTTGGAGGCCGATGAGGTGAGTATATCATGTTCTTTCCCACCACCTCAGCAATAATCCTGCTTCTGATTTCAGTGCTGTTTCAGTAGCAGAAAACGGCTGAAGGACTAAGTTAAAGTACTGTTATCTTAATTTATAGAAACATCTAATCCCTGTGGACACTGAACTAAATAGGAAGGATGGAATAGGCAACATCTGACCATTTTCAGCTGCTAATTTGATTCTTTAATCTTGAGCAGGCAACACTGGATACAAGGAAAATAGTAGAAGCTGCCAAGGCTAAAACTGATGTCGGAGAGGAAGAAGCTATTCTACAAACCAGGACATATGACCTTTATATCACGTATGACAAATACTACCAGACACCAAGGCTTTGGTTGTTTGGTTATGATGAGGTACACTGTTTTTTGAAACTGCTCAGATCCCATCAGTTAAGTGAACTGTCAATAGGTTGCATTTTAGTGTCTCAGTTAAGAGGTCAAACAAGATTGCAGCAAAGGCAATGCAAACATGTGGAAACAAATGTACTCCAGCCTTTTACAATCTGTTCCCAAATCACTTTTGTGACGACTTTTTCCCTTAATGAGTAGTAGGTGTTCCTTGCATTATAATCACTTAACTCCAGAAACTGCAATTTACTCCTGCACTAACAGAATATCTCTGATGTGTTATCTGCAGGCTTTTGTATATGCACTGCTTTCTTGTGCATATGCAATGTTGCTGCTTCTTAGTGGGGCTTTTAGTTGTGAACTTAAATGTGTGGGACTGAGGGAACTGTAGGTGTAGTTAGTGCACGCCCACACTTGGAAGTGGCTGAAATGTTAGAGGGGCTTGGAAAGTAGACATGCATGGTACTTTAGGGGTGTGCAAAAAAAAAAAATTCGGTAAAATTCGGATTTGGGCATATTGGACCCGAATTTTTTCGGTATTCCCGAAAAAACCCGAATACCTATACCAGTAAAACATTGAAATCCGAAAAATTTTGGGATTCCCGAAAAATTCGGGTCCATTATATCCAATGGGGCCATTGACTTCAATGGCAAAATTTTCTGGAAAGTTTGCAGGGGGTTGGAGAGGGGGGTTGAGGTAGAGACTCCAAATTTGAACTGTAGCTGCTGGAGCCTCTCCCCAAAAGACCCCCCAAGTTTTGAAAAGATTGGACCAGGGGGTCCAATTCTAGGGGCATCCAAAGAGGGTGCCCCCAGTTCTCCATTGTTTCCTATGGGAATGGATCAGGCAAGCAGATTCTCCCTGTAAAAAAACCTGAGAGGTGTGGTGGTGGTGTGAGGGGGCATGTTTGCCAAGCCAGCAGGAGACCATGTGCAATCACCACCCCACGAACCCCAGGTCTCTCCCAAACCAACCCTAAGGAAGAATAAAATAAAGAGAAAAGAAATTAAATTTAAAAGTGCCCTAATAAATCAAACCAGTCTGAAGTCTTCTGAGGTATTGATCTGAGGTCCACGAAGAGCAGGGAGGAAAGCAGGGCAGACTCAGGAGCAGGGGCAGCAGAAGCCAGCCAGCCACAATCTCCAACAGCCAAGCCAGGCAGCTCTCTCTCACCAGCCAGCAGGATCCAGGAACACAGCAATGAGAGAGTCAGCCCAGAGACTGGCTCCTTTTATGCTCTCTGAGCATACACAGAAGGATTTCAAAAAGGAAAAACCTTCTGTGATTGGCCAGAGAGCAGATGCCAGAACCCTATTGGCCACCACAGTGCTCCTTGCAAACTTGCAAACTTCAATGCATTTTGGAAATGCATTGCAGTGATTGGCTGTCTGGAGCCTCCCCCCCCTCCTGGAAACAGGAGGAAAAGGCGGGAAAGAGGGGGAATCAGCGGGAAAAGGAATTCCCGGGCCCTTTAACAGTTTAAAACCCCCCACAACGCCATTTTTCAAAATGCCGAAAAAATCCCGAATTTTCCAGGATTTTTTTTTTTTGGAATTCGAAGATTACAGTGAATAGCCTGTCCGGGATCCCGGAAGCCGAAAAAAAACCGAAAATGCTTTTTTCGGGTTTTTTTCTGTTTTGGGATTCCCGAATGCACACCCACTTCTTCTAATGTGTGAAGCATAGATTCAGACTTTCTGCACATGATGAGAACACGGTACTTTAGGAGTAATATGTGAGACCCAGTACACAATACAGTGGAAGGAGACTTGTTTTCTGCACTTCTTTGTAAGGCTCATGGTCTTGTTTCCTTGCCCCTACAGTAGACATACAGGCAATAAATAGAGATTGTTTTAAATTTTATAAGATTAATTCTTGCTTATAGGTTTGTAGTTGGAAAAAAAACTCCCTGGAGACAAAAGCTGCTCCTGAATCCTGCTTATAATATTTTTTTTAATTGTAAGCTGCCTCATGCAGGACTCTGAAGAGGGTGGTATAGTGATATTCTAAACAGATAGTAAATATTCCCCGTGCCAGTGCCTTTTACCCCAGACTACAAAGTTCTTTCATGTTTTGCTCCTATGGCTGTTTGACTTCCTCTGGACAAGAATTAAAGAAGTGCATGACAGTGTCTTCTAGAAGCTGCTATTACAAAATCTGTACTAAAGTAACTAGACCCAGGAAAAAACGGTGCCAAACATAATATATGCACATTGGACGTTGCATAATTCTGCTTTCTAAAACACGGGGAGGGAGCCTGTTCATGTGTCTCAATGTTTTCCTCAGGGTTCATTTCCACCCCACCCCAACTCTAACATTTTATGGTGTGACCCACATGCTTGAGAGCCTTAAAGGGCTGCAAACTTGTTCTTTTAATAAAAGCTGAGATTAGGTTACTGACTTCTTTGTCTAGAGCCAGGTTCTCTCCTTGTGTGGCACTTGCATTGGAGGTATCGCAGTCACAAATGTGGGCTCCTAGTCATTGCATTTTATTTAAGAGACCTGAATCCTACTTTCTAGTTGGGCTTAGAGTGGCATCTCATCTATAAAACAAAATGGATCTGTTTGCTCTGAAAAATAAAATATGCATGAGGGTTGCATTGCATGTTTACGTACTTGATTATGATCAAATGATACTTTGCTGATTCCTTTTAAGAGAAGAAGAGTCTAGGCTACATATGTTGTCTTTTTTTACTTCTCTCCTTTTCAGGAACGCCAGCCATTAACTATAGAACATATGTATGAAGATATTAGTCAAGATCATGTCAAAAAAACTGTGACTATTGAAAACCACCCTCACCTTCCTCCACCTCCAATGTGTTCAGTTCACCCATGCAGGTATTTCTTGAGTCTTAGGGAATGCTTTAATTACCTGCCACATGAGAAATGTTTACTTGGGCTGTCTAGCTGAAATTATTGTTCTTCTGTTGGTGTTTGGGAACACTCTGTCTTGCCGTCTACGTAGACCTTTCTGGTTGTGACACACACACACCCCTGATCAAGCTGCTTTTTTGTCTTCCGACAGGGTTTTCCACAATTTCAAAATAACTGTTCAAAACACATAGCACTTCCTTACTGTATTTTGAAATCCCCTGTGACATGAAGCACTTCAGGGTTCTCTTTCATTTTTCACATGATCTCCAGAAGGTGGCAGACGCTTCCAGGACAGTTAAGAATAGTTTGCCTTCTTTCCACAGCAGATTGAATAAAGGTTCCAGCTTTAAAAAAAATTGCCCAACAATATTTGTCTATTTGCACAGCTTGTCACATGGTAGTGTCCTGACAACTTTCATTCTAAAGTCCTGTCACTCTTATTGAATTTTTCTGGGGAGAAAAATGCTATCACTTTAGAGTATCAAATTTCTGGACAACTAAATGTTGGAGAAACAAGCAGCTTATCTGCCTTCTGCAAGCCTGAATGATTCCAAGCTTGATTCCATGCTTTAGGAGGAGTACTGGCTGGGAGTCTACTGGCCTCTACTTTGTGGGTCAGCTTCTGTGTTTTGCCATGAAGCCAGACTCCCAGTGTTAGTATGAGATAATGCTTTCCCACCTAAAGTGTGGCATTAGAAATTATTCACGCCTCTTCTCCCAGGGCTGCAGCAACTATCAGCATTGATGTGCTCGTGCAAGGGGAGAATTCTGAATATATAATGATCTGTGCACAAGAGCTATGGAGGAAAAAGGGGTGTCTACGTATGGTATAAAAATGAAAGCAGCTTCTAAGGGCATAAGAAATAGGGGGCAGACCTGGATAATTGCTTCCTGTTTCCATAGAATTGCTGCTTATCTGCTGCAGAGTAATGACTCTCCACAAATCACTTTTGCAGCTCTTCTGCTTTTGAGATTGTAATGCTGTGTGTTTGATAGCTGTTTCTGGACAAACTTTGTGTTTTTCATTCATACACTTCATTGCATCCCTGCAATTTCCTGTAAGGACAAAACTTAAGTTAGGAAGAAATAAATGAAAATATCCATCATCACATCCATTATCTCCAGCACAGCAATTTCCCTTATTAACACTTTTTAAGATTCTTGGCAACTTTAACAATTATGACTGTCAAATACAACACATATCAGTATTCTGAAGAGAGTAACAAACTCCCTGGGGCTCTGTAAAGTTAAAAAGTTCACTGAAGCCTGTTTTGATCTAATTTGCAGTAGAGTAGATACAAAGATACTCATTGCACGGGAACATGCTTTTATTTCAGTTCTAAAAATGCTGGAGCTGGGGTAGACAAGAGGGTCATTGAAAACATAAGGTTAGATGCTATGATCTATTCTTGTAGTGGCAGAGCCCTTCTCTGTTGTGCAAGCTACCCTCCATAGTATACTATGGCTTCATCTGCCAGAGAAATGCTCTGCCATTAGAGGAGTACACTGTTAGATCCAATCCCTAACATACATGAATCCTGACAAACCAGCTTCAGCTCTGACCGGTATTGTAATAATAGCGCCATGGTGAGAACACTGCATTGATATTTTTTTTAACCAGATGTAAATTGGAAATCAGCTTTCTTTGACCACTTCTGGAGCTGGTCCTTATATATCACTCTAATAAATCTGTGGCCCCCAGGAGCAGATGATAAGGGGTAGCTGGAGCCTGCTCTGGCTTGCTACCTCTCCCCATCACTTTTTCCTTCCTTACCATGAAAAGCAGGAGAAGTGAGAGGAAGGCTAAATGGTGGGGGGGAGGCAAGCCAAAGTCGTGAGAATGAAGGATGGAAGGCAAGCTGGAGCTGGCTGGTAGGTTTGAATAGAAACGTGAGACAGGGAAAGAAACCAGATGTTGTAGGGAACAGAGGTGGGAGGGATTTTCTGTTGCCTGTGAGTCCTAGCCTGTCCCCTTGTTCTTATATAACTTGCCTGGGAAAGTTTCCATTTTTAGAGCCTTTGTTGACTGACTTACAATATTTCTCTGGTCTTAATGTAAAAAATGTTGGGAGAGAGCATCTTATTGTTTCCCCAGGTACTGGATTGTGAGCCTACAAAGCCACCGTAATTCTATATAAGTTAGTGGTGACTTCTGAGTTGGTCACAAGAGTAGATGTGTTTCTGATCATTAGTCTTGGTGCTTTAACCTGTTAGCTCTTAAATCTACGTGACTTTGTGGGTGTGTTTGGATAGATATGCAAAGGGTCTTTGTTGAAAAAGGTATGCTGCATGACTCAGAATGCCTGACCTTTTCCCCCTGTGAGAGCGCTGTTCTTTGAGCCACGTGGCTATTAGCTTGGATTGACTGTACAAGCTATTTGCATACTGTTGATGCCGCACCATCATTCTCTTTCTGATTATGGTTCCACCTGAAACATGGTTTGAAAGGATCACTGTGTTAGATGTAAATAGGAAAAAAAAAGTCTTGGTGCTTCTGGATATTAATTGCTGATATACCCAGACAGCGATGTCTGCTTTGGATGCTTGTGTGGAGCTGTACAGTATTAGAGTGGCATCTTCAGTGTAGCGTCCACTTCGCAGGACTGTCATTGCCTGTAGCACACTCTGGCCCTGCTTTTCACTGTGCTGCAGATGTAAGTGGGCCCAGGGCTAGCCTGGTGGATTCAGTCAGCACATGACATATTATTTATGAGTGTATCACCTTCTTTCCACCATGGAACTCTGGGCATCCCATGCAGCATTCTCAGGACTTCTCCCATTCAGAAACTTGTTGGGTCCATCAACTACAGCCTAGTATGACATTATCCTCTGTTGCCATATTTTCTTTTCTTTCTTTTCCTTTTTTTTTGCAGTCCTATTTCTAATGACAGTAAAACAGCATAGAAAATATCATTGCAGGTCTCTTTCCTATCATCCGAACATCAGCCATTGCTGGTTGCATCAACAGTTCAAACTTAAAAACAACAACAACAACAACAAAAACCTCCTTGCTTGTTTCTACTTCTGGAAAACCATCTAGTATTTACCCAGTTCCTGCATGTGAGCCATAAGTAAACTAATTCATTTTACTGAGTTATGGAAGAATGTTTATATTGTTTTCAGGCATGCAGAAGTGATGAAGAAAATAATTGAAACGGTGGCAGAAGGCGGGGGAGAACTTGGAGTCCATATGTATCCTTTCCGTTGAATTGGTTGGGTAGGTTTTAGAAGAGTTAAATGGCTTGTGATGTCTTCTCTGGTTTTTGAAATCTTGTCCTGGTGAAGTGTAAAGCAAGTGTTCCCCTGCTCTTCTACCCCCAGCATTTTTCAGAGATTTATTTCCCGTGGCTTTCCCTATGGCTGCCAATTCAGCACAATGGCAATAGGATTTCCACATGGTAAACATCCCCATTATTTTCCTGCCCCAGCTCAATTTAAAAAGAGGTATTGCTAGATCACAATAGCATTGTTCGAATGATCTCCTGTTTCTGTTTTTTGGGGTTTTTTTTAAGTCTCTAGCCCTTTGGATTGTGACATTGTAAAGGGAAAGGTACAAACTGTAACAGAGACTTTTTTTTAAGAATGAAAGCCAGGAACCTAGTACATCATTATGATTGCTGTAACATTAAATACCATTGTGATGTAGCAATACCCATTTATTTTAAAAAAGGTCATCAGTAAAGCAGTAAAGTCAGCTTTGCTGCCAGGGAAAACCCAGAGGTACATGGAAGGCCTACAGTGCTGTAAGGAATCCAAGCTGGGATATGTACAAACTGCGTGTAAGACCCCTACATGCTCATGTTTCAGTAAGTATTGCTGCATTCAAATGGGCCTGGTCACATTAGAGGTGTCATGACTGACTTTGGTCTCACTGTAGCTCTGTAGTGGTATAAAGTACTATCTTCTTCAAGTGTAATGAGTTTGTACTTGTTAGCAAGAATCTGAATGCAACTTCCTGGGGGCAGTTCTGTGCCTACACTGACAGAACAGAAGTGGCTGGCAGAAAAAAATGAAAAATGTCTTCACCAAAATCCACCTGACTTCAGTAGTAGTAATTAGAGTTCAAATTGCTACATAATGCTGTCTGATTATTTTGAAGTTGATGTACAAATTATACTAGACTGATCTTATCTACTGAGCTGGATTTTTCCTGGGAGATAATTGGTTCTAGATGAAGGATGAAGTTTCAGGACACTTGTAAAAGTGCTTTGCTTAGTTTTCCTGTATACTTACGATCGTAAAATGATCCGGTTTGCTTTCCTTAATTTAATATTCAGGTACCTTCTAATTTTTTTGAAATTTGTACAAGCAGTCATTCCAACAATAGAGTATGACTATACAAGACACTTTACAATGTAATTAGGAGTGAGAGAGAGAACATTTATGCTAATTATTGATCCTAATTTTTAAAAAAGAACAACCCATATGTGACTGACTTGTTTATCCACAATTGTATACAATTTCTGTAATGTACCACTTCTATCAAGTTTATGCATCAAAATAAAATTCCACTATCAGCCTTACTTTTTAATAAAGACCTTTATGTGTAAAAAATAAAAATAAACTACTTTTTCATTCCTGTGCTGTGGGTAGATAGAGGTGTTATGTTTTTCTTTACCACGCCAAAAAGCTTGTTTAACCATAATTTAAAAGTGCCCCTAAAACAGTTCCTAACAGATTCTAAATACTTGTCACTAAAGGTTTGACCAATTAGGTCTGAGCAATTTAAATTAAAAAAGTGGCAGCAATCCAAAGCACACTTAATAGGCATAAGTTCCACAGAACTTGGAAAGACTTGCTTCTGAGTAATAATGCTTATCTGCGTCTACAGTCAGACATGGGTATTTCACATACCTGTGTGATAGTGAGGGGAAATTCATACAATTTCTGAGTTGTTACATTCTGTAGTACACGCTAGTAACTTGTAGGTTTATCTACACAGACATTTATTTTAGGGCTGCATAGATATATGATCTTCACCATATATATGTGTTGACATGTCTGTACTAGTTACATGTCCTTCCCCCACAGTTTCACCTGTGCTAGTGCTGAGACTGGGCCAGTATTGATCATGCCTTTTGTATGGTCAAAGGAACAAGCCAGGAAAATGTGTCTGGCTCATACTGCACTTAATTTATTACATTTTTATAAATACATTTGAATGACAAGTCACAGCAAGTCTAGCATAATATAAATATAAATAGAACTAACCAGAGGGAAGCCATTAAGGGCTTAGAAACCCAAAAGCCTGAAAAGGCCTAAAGGGAAATGTGAAATTGTGCTCACCTCCACTGAGAGCTCTATGAGCATTAGGGTTTATCATAACTCTTTCTTTCCCATCCTGATCTATACTATAAATGGCTCCCCTATTCAAGGGTATGCCAGAGTTGGAGCCTGAACCAAATCCTGCTTCCGTTGTATAACTTATCTGTGCCTATTCTGGACCTCATTCCCATTGGTCATCTGTTTTCAAAAGAGCCCTTAAAGGATGGGTTTTCTCAGCAAATGCCTCAATGCAGAAGTTTAAAATTCCCAGGATTGCCCTTAAAGAATGGGCTGGTTGTTTGGGGCTGGCAATTTTCCTATACCTTCCAGTCTTTTTGTATCTGAGGCCCTTCTTTCTTAGCCGAGACATACTCCTAAGTCTTTTACTTCCTTCTGCACCAGTTGAGGCTTATACCAATTGATTTTAAATCCTGTTTTTTGAATAAGCTTCAAAACTGTCCTAGTTGCATTGCTTCTGGCACTATGAAAAGTTTGCACAATGAGTAAAGATATCAATGTCAAGATGTCAACAATGGGGGGGGAAATGACATCATTAACTTGATCATTATTAGTTTAGACAATTCAGTTAACTTGAATAGTTTAGCAAGTTCCCAAACCTTTCTTATCCAAGATTTAATGTTTTAAAGATTTGACTTCCAGCTGTGTATGGGCAGAATTTTTGCTGATGTCAAAAGAGCAACAGCCATGCTCTTAGGTACTACCACACTTTTGGTTCTGCACTGAACAGGATATGGGAAATTAGTGTTACTATGCATCCCTATGCATACAGTGTGCTTCTGCTTAATTTTCTTCCAATGCGGAATTTCTCTTTGCAAAGATAATAGTCATATCTTGCCTTCAAAAGACAACAGGGCCTGGTCTGTAAAACTGCTCATTTGATGACTGCTTTCTCTTTCAGTAAAAAATATCTGCGGTTTTTCGCTACTACTTAATCCACATTGTCATCTTTAAGTTAGGAAATGAAATCACCCAAAGGAATGTTTGGTGCTGAGAGTATTCCAGGAAACTGTCCCCTTCTCCCTATCCTTGCAGCTGAAAGGAAGAGGAAGCAACTGTTTTTCATCCAGCAGCCAGTGTACGTCAATAGAATATATTTTGTCAATAAGTGGAAATAATCAGTCCTTGGACTTCTGTGGTGGGAGAGTTCTTATGAACACCATTTCTACTTTGGGAGAAAAAATGTTAGGTTCATAAATGGGAAGTTTTATTTTACAGCAATAGCTGAAGGGGCTGCAGGTGTCATCTAGAATCTTTGCTGTGGTGTTCCACAAAAACTGGCAAACTTGTACCCTAAGACTGGTCAACTAACAGATGTGTCTCGGTTTAGAAACTAATGTTTTATTCTCAGAATAGTGACCAGAGCCAGGCATGGCTGCATGAGTAAAATTGTGCTATCTTTCCCTTTTCCAAGTTGTAGCTTATGTCACTAAACGGTGTTTTCTGTGATTCCACATAAAATATTACCCAATAGCTCTCATTGTAACATCGGCCCATTAAATTGACTGTGGCGATCCCTCCCCCAACACTGATACCTTTTCAATTAATCTGGCAAGTAGTTGTCTCCCATTTAGGTTTCTTTAAAGAGCTAGTATGTGTGATGCTGGTAAATTTCATCTTCTTTATGTTGACATAATAGATGAGGAACTGAAACAGCCCTTCTTTGTGAGCTGTACACATTTTAACTTGTCTTCAGCAGTTGTGAAAATGGCTAATTGTGACCAGATATTTCACTTAGGGTGCCAGGAAAGCCTTGAGGGCATTCCAAAGGCAATTAGCCACCACTAAAATGCCTGTTGCCATCCACCTCTCCTCTACAGCCGTGGACACACTTTTAATGCACGGCTTTTGTTTTTAAGATTAAGCTTTGATGCTGAATAGTAAAAAGGTATTTAATAAAATTGTTGTGTTTCTCCTTACTGAACCTTTGTTTTATTTATGTATAGCCCACTTATCTCACTGAGATTCAAGGTGGGTTTCACGTTATAAAACAATGACATCAAACAGCATGAGAGTTCTAAGAAGCAGTGCAATAGGACTAGAATTACAAAAAATAGATGCAGTATAAAAAAAAGTATCAGACATGGTATGCCAAGTGGTGCAGAAAGTTGGAACTACAAAGTAGAAAGTAATGCAGTAAGACCAGGGTTAATACATATAACAAACAGATGAGACATACCATACATAGTAGTACAGTCAACAATCCTGGTCTCTTTGTAAAAATACCTTCCTGAACAATTCTGTTATACTATAGCCCTATATTACCTTTATAAAAATGCCCTGGTGCACAAAGGTTAGCAAATAATATCTGATAAATTGTTATTGTAGTTGTAGTGGGCTTGATCCTTGGCAAAATTTCTGCTTGTGCTAGAGCTCTTGTGTGAGCAAAAGTGCAAGATGATGACCATGGCAGCCACATGCACTAAGTCAAACATATTATATTCCCGGTTGTTTTCCCCTTGCTCAGGATATTGTGTAATTAACTTCTGGGCATTATTTAGAGGGGGGAAAGTGCTAGATCTTGCTCAAAATCTTGTGCAAGTGAAACTGCTATACATTTATTTTTCTGTTTCCACTTTGCAGGATCCAAAACAAGAGGGTTTGTTTTTTTTTTTTGAGTTCCTCATGTGGGTTGTTCAGTATGAATGAGATGATCTGGTTTTTGTTAAAAGTTTTGAAATGCCTGTGTTATCCAGACTGGCAGCAGAACAGGTATAAAATAGATGGTTTCCTGCAAGGGCTATTGTTGATGGCTGGCAGAAGCTTGAACACCCAAACTACAAAGCCTTGTGTGAACCCAGAGCCTTTTAAAGACCACTGTACTTAGTCCACTTCAGATTGGGAATACGCAAACCAATACCAAAGAAGAGAGAAACATTATTGGGGATGGAGAAACAAAAGGATATATACTATCCTGAATATGATGCCAAGAAAACAGGCTGTGGAGAAACCTTTTTGGTATCTTGGAATATACATCTGTAAGGAAAATAGACCGGAAACCAACTTTTCCTTTTTAAAAAGGCTATAGTGGATTCTTCTTGCCTTTTTCAGAACAAGTATTTTTAACTATTATTTTGATAGTTATGCATAGAGAACAAAGCTTCAAGTATCAGGTTTATCTCATCTGTTTCATTCAGAAGATGAGCATCTCTGATTCCCCCACTCAAAGTTGATATTCCCCATAACTGGTATACCTGAAAGCTCTCAAAGTGGGACAAAGAAGGCACAAACAATAAACTCGAACAAGCAGAAGCCTTCCAGTTCTTTATCTGGTGTAGATCTTATCTAATATGAAAGGCTGGGTGACAAAATGATATTTACTTGCTTGGGGTAAGAATTAGGTGAGGGGGGACCACTGAACATCGTCTGTGTAATGTTCCCTTATGGGAATGCACTGCTCAGGTGGCTGTCCTACTGGTGAATGCCAATGCCACATCTACCCAAGATGGACCCTTGCACAGGGATTCATTGGTGGACCTAAAAACAGGAAGGTTCATACCAGGGTAGGCTTCCTGCAGTAGTCAGTGAGAGGTTAGGCCAACCCCCCAGCTCCAAAGACATCAGTCTTCAAACTGATATAATAACACCCCCCAAAAAAAAAACTTGGAAGCATAGAGATGATTTGATAATGCCAATTGTTTTGTAGAACATCCTTTAGCAACTACCCTTGTGCAAAATGTTTGCTTCCAGAAGTAATTAAAAAAACAAGACAATTAAGCTAAGATGCCAAGCTCCAGTGACTACATCTGTTGCTCATTGCTGGAAAGTATATTTCTCCTTTGGCCTTCAGTATTTAGCCAAAGAACATCTTAAGTGTGAAATTTTGTTGAAGTCAATGGACGTAACTTCAGCTTCTCTTTGCTCCTTAATGGCAAGTTATTGAATGTTTCATAAGACTGAGATAATGGTTTCCTGCAGGGATAGCCATCTGGCTGCAGGCCCTTTTGGGCTCCAAGTCAGTCTTTATCGGACACCCCTGCCAAACCACACAGAGTATCCTTGCCAAACATGAAACAAAACAAGGTAAACTGCTCAGTTTTGTTCAGGTAGAAAAAAAACATGTTTAAGTGGTAAGGTTTAGAGGGATTCTGTCTTGTAATGCTGCATCTCTCTTTTTGATTAGGAAAGTATTATGTTTATGAATATGCAAATAATGATATGCTCTGTACACATGTGCTTCATAATGGAGAATACCCTTCCACTAAATAACGCCATTAGGAAGCCTAGTAAATTTCTGTCATAGATCACTGTTGGGTGGATAAAAAGGCATCTTGAGAATACGATTTTAACAACAGGAGAAATGGCCAAAGCTTTTATCAAGGTGGGCTCTCCATTCCTCTTGACCTGAATAGATCCACATGAGTGCTGGCTACTGTTCAGGTGGGCAATGGCCCAGTTAAACCACCTGCTGTGCCTTGTAGAGTGGAGCTTGCTTTGTATCATTTGACCCTCTGCAGAGAAAACTCTGGAAAGGAGTGGAGCAAGGTAAATTCAGCAGCTGATTCTTCTGTGACCCTCTCAAAAGTGGGAGGGGAGGAGGAAAAGAGCAATGACCTAAGCGTTGCAAGCACCACTGTCCCTTGCAACACCAGTCACAGAGGATATAGTTTTCCTGGGGAAGTTGCAAGCTGCAGCAGGAACTGTATATATTTCTCAGCAGAACAATATCTACGGGAGCTTGTACCATGTTCCTAAGCTCCTGTGTGCATCTTCTCTTGATGTTCCTGGCCTTGGGCTGGCTAGGTTTGGAGATTCCCACTGTGAGAGCAGCTCAACTCCGAGAATATTACATAGCGGCACAATTCACCAGTTGGAGCTATGGATCCCCACCCAAGGAACAATCCAGGTAACAAAACTTTGGAGCTTATATAGTACCTGGATATATGAAGGAGGAGTGACACAGGCTAGTATGTTGACCAAGGACAGTGGGAGTTTAGCATTGATTTCAATAGAAGTGGAGCATGTCTTTAAAATCACAAGAATTTTGGCCATTTTCTGCTGATATACTCCTAATTATGTTGTTTTATACCTTTTCACTGTCTATATACCCTTTCTTCTTTGTCTTGTTAAAAGTAACTTACACTGGACTAGGAACTCTATTATTTTATATATGCAAGGAGGATTTTTTTTAGGATGAATGACATTTATGAAAGACAGAGTGTGTGTGTGTGCACCAGTGTGGTGTAGTGGTTAGAGTGTCAAGACAATAATGCGGAAGATTCAGGTTCAAATCCCCACTCTGCCATGGAAGCTTGCTGGGTGACCTTGGGAACAATCACACACTCTCAGCAGTTTTCCCTCTAAGCTGAGTTAGTGTGAGCTAGCTCACAGTTTTTTTGGCCTCCAGCTCACACTTTTTTGCCTTAGCTCAGGAAGGATGGCTCCAGGGCAAGCTAATTTATGCAGCAGTCAAATCGCTCGCTCACAATTTTAATGCCAGGAGCTCACAAAGGAGGATTTTTGCTCCCAAGGCTCCAAAGCTTAGAGGGAACATTGACTCTCAGTCTACCCTACTTCACACAGTTGTTGTGAGGATACAGTAGAAGAGAGGAGAACGATGCAAGCCTCTTTGGGGTCCCCACTTGGGAGAAAGGTAGAGTATAAATGAAGTTAAGCAAGTAGTCCACCACTCAGGGCCCAAGCATGAGGACATGGGAGCATTTCATTGGGGAGGGGCTGCCCAGGCTGTAATCTCAGTACTTGATAGGAACTATTTATGACATTTCAGAAAAACAATGGAACTGTTCATTTCATGATTCATGAGATTGTATAAATCAGATAGGAATGCAATTGGGTTGCATTTGTGAGCATGTTTGTACCAGGCTGATAAAATTTAAACTTGAGCCCTGAAAATGAATGTGAAAGCTACTGTGGCTTAGGAACGCAACAAATGCTTTGGAGAAGGAGATCATGGGATCAAGGAAGAAGGATGGGGGATTCTTCCCACATGTAAATTCCAGCTGCTCCTAAACTTTCCAGTTTGTAGAATTTCCACAATTCTTTGCCCAGAGAAGATGGTAAATGAAGTTCATGTACATAGTACTTTCCATGTTCAATTGGGAGAGGCTTCATAATAATATTGTTGGTCTTTAGGCCCAAACTACAGGTTATATTTAACATGAGATCCCAACTGGGAACGGCAGTACGGTGCCAGAGGCAGGTGTGGGAACTCAATTCTAAAACACTACGCTCAGCAGATAAGAACCTACCGGTGGCCTGCAGCCCAAGAGACACCCGGCTGTCCTCGACCAGAGCCAGGATTTTTTCTTCCCTTCCATGGCCTGCAGGACTTAATGCAGTTCCACAGGGCCTGTGAGGCAGAGATGGTCCACACCAGGTGCTTGGTTGAGGACAGTGACAGTTTCCATCTGACTGGCATTCTTGTGGCACAGTTTGGAAGTTTTATCACCATCTAATTAGATTAAGCATTGTATTTATATCATTTTTAACTGTGAATTTGTTCTATTGTTGTATACCACCCTGAGGTCTCTTCCACAGGAGAGGGGTGTCTAGAAACAGAATGTAGAAAATAAACAAATAATAATAATACAGGAATTGGATTTGAATTGGGACCATTGACAGAAGAAAGGGAACTACACCCTTCCCCTCCGCATCATATTCCTGACCTGAGATGCCCCTAGGGGCTGCACGTGCAAGCATTCAGTGCATGTGTGCCCCCCTAACGAGGCAAATAACACCCTCTGGAGCCATTTTGGGTCAGAAAAATGGCCCATTTTAAAGTCTGGAGCCCCCTCACACTGTGGTCCCAATCTGAATTGGGACTCTGCAGCATTTTAGACCAAGATCAAGTTAATTCATGCCATAGTATTCGCCACTACATGTATAGGTGTGAAAGTTGGACAATGAAGAAAGCTGATTCATTTGAAATGTGGCATTGGAGGAGAGTTTTACAGATACCATGGACCACCAAAAAGACAAATGGGACCTAGACAAATCAGGCCTGAATTCTGCCTAGAAGCTAAAATGGCTAAACTGAGGCTATCGTACTTTGGTCACATTATGAGAAGACAATAATGCTAGGCAAACTTGAAGGCAGCAGGAAAAGAGGAAGACTCAACATGAGATGGATTGAGTGTCCAGAGAAGAACAAGCAGTGAGCCCATAGGTGACATGTAGTAGTGCCTCCAATCGATAGAAATTGCACAGCTCCTCCAGAACAGCACCACATTTAATACTGAAATGGTCTGACAAGGTGGATTTTAGAACACCATTGGAAGTCATTCTTTAACCTTCTTTCTGGATATGCAGGATTGCAACCATCAATCTAATATCCAGATCTTGGTTCCTCCTCCCAGATCATGTGATTATCAGCTTTCATTTTAAAAAGCAGGTTTCTATCCCGTATGGTTTCAGAATAAAACTTGGTGGTGTTGTAGCAGTTTCCTGTGCTTCTTGCCTTTTCTCCATCCCTGACTAAATCCAGCCTACAGTCAGAATGCAAAATGGTAGATTCTATAATATAGTCTTAGAAGTGCTACAAAATGTAAAACAGGAATAAAATATATAAATTAATTCCTGCAGCTGCCTAATTTGAACAACTTATTAATATCATAGGATTTTTGTACATCTTTTTTCTCCTCCCATATAAGTGATTTTACCCGACAAAAATCCTTTCTGTTTCAGATTATCAAATTCAGGCTCTCTATTCAACAAAATTGTCTACAGGGAGTATGAAGCTGGTTTCCAAAAAGAAAAACCACCAGATGCTTTCTCAGGTGAAGAGAACATTATTTTCAGAAGCTATTTTTTTCATCACTGTAACTCCCCATTGTTTTGAACCCAGGTTAACAGTTTATTTATACATTATATTTTAGCTTGCTTTTCAGACAAAAATGCTTTCCCAAAGCATTATACAGAAACTGTAATTCAGTACACAATATTACTAGAGGGCTTTGTACATAAATGGAAATGAGAGGCAGCCCCTGCCTGCAGGCTTACAAAGAAGGCATACTTCCTTCTGCTCCTCCTCTCCCACAACTCTCTTCTTTTCTCCCTGTACACACTGAGAGGGAGGACAAGCTGTCCTCATCTTGGCACCATGATACAGATGGCCTCTCACCATCTGTGTCCATCCTTAGTAAGCTAGACTAGAATACTGTCCTATCTCTAAACTTCCCTATCTAAATTGTAGTTCTAAAATAAAGTGACTAGTATTAGTCTTAAACTTAAAATGTGGCTCTCTGTAGCTTAGTAAGCTGGGTGACCTGGGACAAAGACGCTCCTATGTGTTTAGCTTTATTTAAAGAACTCTGCTAACTAGTGGATACTGGACTAACCATACCAATTCACCCAACAGGTTATGGGCCCAGCATAGTGTTTGCTGGGAACTGGCTATTCACTTTAATTATTAATATGTGATTATTAATACGTGGTACATACATTTCCTGATTTTTAGAGAGCAGGTGACAAAACTGCAAATTGTCCACCAGTAAGATATCTCACATTCAGTAAATGTTTACTTTAGAAAATTACTTTGTCTTATTTTTCATAGCAATACAACTGGATGTTTTCACATGACTTTCCTAGTTAATGTGACCCCATCCACCAAAAGGCATTACTACAAAATATGTAATTGCTCTTTAAAATATCACCAGTCAGTTCCAATCATCTTTCTCACCTCATCAGGAGGATATTGTAGTTGTAAAAATGCCTGCTGTAGATCCTTCAAGTTAGTATCTCTGTCTGAATCTCTGTACAACAACATCCCCCATAAAGATGGACTACAAACCATTAGAAGCATCATCCCTGACAACACCACAGCAGATCTTGCCACTGAACTCTGCATGTTTGGTCTCACCTAAAACTACTTCAGGTTTGGTGAGAACTTATACCTCCAAATCAATGGCATAGCCATGGGCACTCACATGACTCCACAGTATGCCAACATTTTCATGGCAGATCTAGAACAGTGTTTTCTGAACTCCTACCCATTGGCACCTCTCCTTTACTTGAGATTAATTGATGGCATTTCTATTTTCTGGACCCATGGCAAAGAAGGCCTCAAGAGGTTCTACCAGGTTTTCCACAATTTCCACCCCACCATATATCTAACTATGAATTACTCTACACAAGAAATAAACTCCCTGGACACCACAGTACAGACACATGAGGAACACATAAGTACTACATTATACTGTAAATTGACAGATCAGCAAACATATTTACATGCCTTCAGCTACCACACCAACCACATCAAACAATCCATTGTGTATAGCCAAGCCCTACGCTTATAGTCGCATCTGCTCCAACCCGTCAGACAGAGATACTACTTGTAATATCTACAGCAGGCATTTTTGCAACTACAATATCCTCCTGATGAGGTGAGAAAGATGATTGGAAAGGCCAGAATGATACCCAGCTTGCTACGAGACAAGCCCAAAGAAAGTGACAAGAAACATTAGTGGTTACCTACAGCTCACAACTCAAGCCAGTTCAACACATTATCAATGACCTACAAGCCATGCTAGATAGTGTCACTTCCCTCACTAGGGGGCCAGCCTTTTCTTGCTTACAGTCAGCCTGCTAACCTAAAACAACTTCTGACCTGCAATGATAAACTGCTTAACAGTAACATGGATTCTGGTACCAAGGCCTGAAACAAACCAAGGTGCCAACTTTGCTCTCATATAGATCCTAGCAACACCATCAGTAGACCCAGCAACATCAGCCATACCATCTCAGGTTCATACTCCTGCTCATCCTCTAATGTGATTTTTGCCACCAAATGTCAGCAACTGGACAAACAGGCCAGTCCCTACGACAAAGAATTAAGGGACATAAGTCTGACATTAGAAATTACAACATTCAAAAATCAGTGAGGAAACGTTTTAACCTTCTAGGACATTCAATTGCTGACCTAAGAGCAGCAGTTCTCTTACAAAAGAATTTCAGAGGGAGATTAGAATGAGAGACTGCTGAATTTCAACTGATAATGAAGCTCAAGACAATACATCCACCTGGACTGAACTGAGAGCTAGGTTTCCTGTCTCATTACCAATGCTGATTTCTCCATGCCCACGATCTCTCTGCATATCACACCTAATCCAATCATGCCTGCTGTTGTCATTCACTTGCTATTGTAATTTGTCTTTTAATGTCATTTGGCATCTGAAATCACTCCACTTTCCAGTATATAGGGCAAATGGACTCACATTCTAGCTGCATATGAAGAAGTGAGCAGCGACTCATGAAAGTTTACATTCTGCCATAAATTTTGTTCGTCTTTATGGTGCTACTGGACTCTTGCTCTTTTCTACTGCTACAGACAGACTAACACAGCTACCCATCTTGATCTGTCTCAAGAAGTGTGTCTCTGCTTATTTGTGTGTTGCCTAACTGACTGGGATGGAGCTTCTTCCTTTTGCTTCCACATTTTTCCAGGGGTTTTGGCACACATGGTTTTCCCTAAGGTTACAACCATCAGAATATGCATGCAGAAGAGTGTACTTTGTAAAAAAAAACACCTCATCCCATTGAAAAGTACAAGATGTAGAGTTATAAGAATAAACCTTATGAGGGGATGCAAATGAGGGGTGGTATACTTTTCACAATGTATCTGTTTGAAGCTCCATCCTCATACAGCACAGTCTCAGGGGGAAGAAGGGAGCTGTAGAAATTCATGATCATGTTGCATCCCATTCCTGTTGCATCCCAGTCTTCCTTTCTTTATTCTGTGGTGGCTTGATATCATCAAAGCAGCAAACATTGATTTGTTTTAATGGTCACTTTTAAGAAGACATAAAAAGCTGTAAAGATTCCTGCCACATGAACTGAGTGAACAAATCTATCGATAGATGGAACAGTACAAGCCATGTTTGTACTTAACTCTCCTTGCTTTTAAGTTACGATGGTAGAATGGTGGTATATCCTGCTAGCCTTGGTACATATTGGGAAGTTTGACCCTCTTTGTTTCCTGTATTATAATCCCATCCCAATCAGGGGAGGCCAAATCTCCTTTGCCAAGAAGTGCCATTTTGTTTTCCAAGCTTTTTCTTGTTTCAAAAAAAGCATTGCATTTTTGTAGGGCTACTGGGGCCAACACTACATGCTGAGGTGGGAGATACTCTCATCATTCATTTTAAGAACATGGCAAACAAACCACTGAGCATTCACCCACAAGGCATATCATACAGCAAACAATCGGAAGGTAAGTGCTGTGAGATGTTCTGGTCCCTTTCTGTAACTGTTGACTGGAATAGAGTTTTTTTCCTGCACCTGTAATTCCAGTGTAATATCTCTTTATCTCATGTTCATAAAATTTGAACAGATAATGTGAGAGAGCCTATGAATATAATGTGAGAAAATAAGAAAGAACACTTGCTAAAGAAGTGAATTGTGCTGCCTTTAGAAGATACTCATAGGGACCTCCGGTCCTCCCAACCAAGAAAAATTCTGGAACAACACGCGCAAGAAATATTATTGCAGCAATTGTGATATATAGGTGTACAATACATCCTGACAAACTTCTCATTGAGAGTTTAGTCTTTTAAGGTACGAAGGGATTCTGTGGTGCTAAATACTTTAAGAAGTACTTGGTTCCTCCACAGTATGGGCCTTGAGACAGAAGTGAGTCACATCGCCCTTTTGGTATGTTAGGGGTTCATATTTGTGGTGAAAGCTAAACTGGTCCACTCAAGCACAGCTTGGAGATCACCACAGTATATTCAGCAACATGCCATAACTTTGGGAAAGGTGATGATATGACCTGTACTTACACCTTGCTAGTGCTCAGATAATTGTGCCTGCATGGTCTCAGCACTCTCCACTAGCATCCCATATCCTGACAAGCTTGTGAATCAACCAAATTCATACCTTGCTATAATGAGAGGACAAAATGCTTTCACACAGCCCTGGCCACCCCACTTCAATGCAGTTATGTGAAATCTAAAACAGCAGGTCCTTCAGCTGAGAAGTAAATTACTCTTTGTTGTTTGTTATTCAGTTGCATAGTCGCGTCCGACTCTTTGCGACCCCATGGACCACATCATGCCAGGCCCTCCTGTCTTCCATCGTGCTCCGGAGTTTGCTTAATTTCATGTTTGTTGCCTTGATAACACTGTCCAACCATCTCATCCTTTGACCTTCAGTCTCTCCTAGCATCAGGGTCTTCTCCAGGGAGTGCTCCCTTCTCATTTAGTGGCCAAAGTATTTCAGCTTCAGCTTCAGTATCTGGCCTTCCAGGGAACAGTCAGAATTGATTTCTTTTAGGATTGACTGATTTGATCTCCTTGCAGTCCAAGGGACTCTCAAGAGTCTTCTCCAGCACCACAGTTCAAAACAATCTATTCTTCGGCATTCGGCCTTCCTTATAGTCCAACTCTCGCAGCCATACATTACTACTGGGAATACCATTGCTTTGACCATACAGACTTCCGTTGGCAGGGTGATGTCTCTACTTTTTATTATGCTGTCTAGGTTTGCCATCGCTTTCCTTCCAAGGAGCAGGCGTCTTTTAATTTCATGGCTGCAGTCACCATCTACAGTGATCTTGGATCCCAGGAATATGAAGTCTGTCACTACTTTCACGACGTCCCCTTCTATTTGCCAAGGAGTGATGGGGCTGGATGCCATGATCTTAGTTTTTTTGATGTTGAGTTTCAAGCCAACCTTTGCGCTCTCCTCTTTGACTTTTAGCAAGAGGTTCTTTAGGTCCTCTTCACTTTCTGCCATTAGAGTGGTATCATCTGCATATCTGAGGTTGTTGATGTTTTTCCCAGCAATCTTAATTCCGGCTTCTTTATCATCCAGGCCGGCATTTTGCATGATGTACTCTGCATATAAATTAAATAAGAAAGGGGACAATATACATCTTTGTCATACTCCTTTTCCTATGCTAAACCAATCAGTTGCTCCATATCCGGTTCTAACTGTCACTTCTTGACCCTTATACAGGTTTCTCAAGAGACATGTGAGGTGGTTTGGTATTCCCATCTCTTTAAGGACTTGCCATAGTTTGTTGTGATCATAATCAAAGGCTTTAGCATAATCAGTGAAGCAGTAGATCTTTTTATGGTACTCTCTTGCTTTCTCCATAATCCAGCGAATGTTAGCAATTTGATCTCTAGTTCCTCTGCCTCTTCAAACCCCAGCTTGTACTTCTGGCAGTTCTCTATCCATGTACTGCTGAAGCCTAGCTTGTAGGATCTTTAGCATGCCCTTGCTAGGATGTGAAATGAGTGCAATTGTGCTCCTTTAAAAATAAAGTTAGAAGACTCATCCTTGCTCTCCAAGCATTTCCCAGTCTTATTAGGGATCAGCCACACGTTGCACAGGAGCTGTGGTGGCTCAAGTGGTTAAGACGCTGAACTGCAGGCTGTGAAAGGTCAGTAGTTCAGCAATTCGAGACCTGAGAGTGCCGCATGATGGAGTGAGCTCCCGTCTCTAGTTCCAGCTCCTGGCAACCTAGCAGTTTGAAAGCAAGAAACTGCAAGTAGATAAATAAGTACCACTTCGGTGGGAAGGTAACAGCGTTCCGTGCTTAGTCATGCCTGCCACATCACCACGGAAACGTCTTTGGACAGCGCGGGCTCTTCGGCTTTGGAATGGAGATGAGCACTGCAACCCTA
Organism: Gekko gecko; assembly: GCA_029375565.1. NCBI lineage: Eukaryota > Metazoa > Chordata > Lepidosauria > Squamata > Gekkonidae > Gekko > Gekko gecko. The sequence continues at coordinate 48,347,022 of JAPDNY010000004.1, forward strand.
GAGTCAGATTCGACTGGCTTTCGAGCAAGGGAACCTTTACCTTTACCTTTTTACATGTTGCACACATATGCATGCAACAGAGTCCCAGTTGCCAGTTTTCAAAAGCAAAAGAGCCAGATTGCCACTGCTGAGTTGCTGCATTGTTCTGGCGCCACCATCTTGGTCCAACGGAACCTATGGACAGTGACTTAGGAGGAAGCACATACATGCATCCTTCAGCTTCTCATACTTCCATGTTTGAAACAGTGAATGAGAATGAAAATTCAGTCACTGCACTCTTTAGTGTGATATATATGGATCAAGCTTGTGAAAATCAGTGCTGCTGACTTCTGTTCAAAGAATTCCGACAAACAAAATCCTGGCATTGACATAAAAACTTTGGCAATTTTTTTCTCAGTTTTTCTCCTATAGCAAGATAGGTGCTGCAAGTATAGTGGTAGAGAAGGAAGGCAGTAAAAAAAAAAGTTAGGAAAACCATAGTGGCCTCCTGATCCCTCTGAACTTTGGATCTGATCTGGGCCTGTTTATGTACTCAGCATCTGTCAATTTGCTTGCCTTGCTTGTGTGCTGTTTACTTAGTGTTTGACTGGAATGACATTAAAAAAAAACATTTCCTTTGTTAAGTGCCTGGTACTAGTAACACAAGAAGGTCTCTGAATGACAGATAGACCTTCCTGTGGAGCTTAACAGCAGGCAGGGAGCAATAAAGAACAGGTGGTGGATCCAGCTGGCTTCATTTACTGTGGAGAGTCCCTATTTCCAGGAAGCTGTCCCTGACAAACTGCTGTCCCCATTTAGTCGCTAGCTATGAATACATGAAACTGGTTTATACTGAGTCAGAAGTGTCTATTCAAACTGGCAGAGGCTTTCCAGGGTCTCTGGTAGACATCACTCACATCACCTACTACCTCATCCTTTTTGAACTGGAGATGTTTGGGATTGTACCCGGGACTTTCTGCATGCCAAGGAGATGTTCTGCCACTGAGTCAGGGCCCCTCCTCTTACCACTGAGCCACAACCCCTCCTTTCCTCTTGGAGAGGTTTTTAAAATTGTGTCAGCAGACACACACTCTTGCTACAGTGAGCTACCTAAAGGAGAGATCTTATTCAACCACTGCATACAAGATGATTCTATTTTTTCTGGAAAATGTTGAAGGCATGGGAATGAGCTGCTGCATCACTCAGTGCTCTTTGGAAATGGCTGGACATTCCATACGCCTGCCAGAGTTAGACAAGTTAGATCAGATAAGTGTGATTCACAAAATTATGCTTATAGAATGGGGCTTTCCCACCTGCAGCTGTGACCTCCAAAGATGCTGCTGAGTGGTTAGGGGAGCTGTCCAAGTAGCATAGAACAGCTAGAGAAAGAAATTCACAGAACAAACAGATTCATTTCTGCCTGTCCAAGAGACGGTATCCAATCTCGTGAACTTAAAGTCTCCTTCAGGCTCTTATATGACCTCTGGAAAATTAAAAGTGGATACATACAAGCTGGTTTCACTATAAAGTAAAAATGCAGGAAGTATGTACTCCCTTACCACCCCAAATTTTTTGTTTGTTTGTTTCTTGCTGGGCACCATGTTGCCTTCCTTCATGAGCATATCCCACCAGCAGGGCTACAGTCCACAGCACAGAAAACTAAGTATCTGGACAGTGTTTGGTCCAAATGGCTGTGTCAAGCCTCCTGCCTCAGATAATCTGAGCCCCCTTCCAGACACTATTGTCTTGCTGTTTGATTTTGATGTTCGTGTTTGAAATGAGATAATTTCTGCTCGAAATGAGATAATTTCTGCTCCAGTAAAACTAGAATAAGATTGCATGCCATTCAGGCTCATAGATGCTCTTCCACATAGCATTCAGCATATCTTGTCACCACAGCAGCAGAGGGGAAAGGCAATCTGAAAAGATTCACAGAATCACAGCTTTTCTTTGTTCACACAGCAATAGCAAATACATTAATAGGCCTGTTTGGAATAAATATTCCTGTACACTATGTTCATATTTATTTATTTATTATTCCAATTTATACCCCGCCCTCCCCGCAAGCAGGCTCAGGGCGGCTTACACTAGTTGATACCCCATACCGTAAAACCATATACAAAAATTAAAACATTTAAGCATCGTTATTAACATTACACAATTAGGCATTAAAACATTAGCATTAGAACCATCCAATAGTTAAAGTGCTAGCAACAGTATTATCTTTGGATAATGAGATGGCATACTGACAGTTGTTTCCAGCTTAATGATCTTCAGCCTGGCACGATGATATAATCTGATCTCTAAACCAGAGCCGACCCATAGCCACAGATGCTGCTGGTGGTGGTGTGGCGGCTCCTAATTGAAAGCCTGGTGGAAGAGCTCTATCTTGCAAAAGGACCCACAGGGCCCTGATCTCTTCTGAGAGCTCATTCCACCAGTGTGGAGCCACCACTGAAAAGCCCTGGTCTTGGTGGCAGCAAGCCTGGCGTCCTTGGGGCCTGGAACAGTCAGTCAATGTTGTGTTCCTGACCGTGGTGCTCTCTGGGGTATATATGGGGAAAGGTGGCCCAGCAGGTATGTCAGACCCAGGCCATATAGGGCTTTAAAGGTAGGTACCAGCACCTTGAAGTGAATCCAGTATGCTATTGGTAGCCAGTGCAGTGCCTTCAGCACAGGGTGGATATGCTCCCATTTAGGGAGACCCGTTACCAGCCTGGCCGCAGCATTCTGCACTAGCTGCAGCTTCTGGATTTGCAACAAGGGCAGCTCCACATAGAGAGCGTTACAGTAGTCTAGTCTCGAGGTGACCATTGCATGTGTCACTGTAGCCAGGTCGTCGCAGTCAAGGAAGAGAACCAACTGCCAAATCAGCCGGAGATGGTAAAAGGCCAAGTTGGCAGTGGCTGCTACCTGGGCCTCCATTGTTAAGGAGGCATCCAGGAGCACTCCCAAACCTCTGGCGCTGGCACCAATGGTGCCCCACCAAAGGTCAGAAGTGGGAGCCCCACCCCTGAGCCACCCCAACTCAGGCACAGGACCTCTGTCTTCGCCGGGTTCAGCTTCAGCCGACTCAGTCTGAGCCACCCAGCCACAGCTTGCAAAGCCCTGTCCAGATCTTCTGGTTTGGAGTCCGACTGGCCGCCCAACATCAGACAGAGCTGAGTATCATCAGCGTACTACACACACACACACACATTTTTTATTAGTTTCATTGCGAAAAACAGAAAGAAAGTAAAGAGAAAAGAAAAGACAGAAATACAGAAATGAAACTATACTCCTCAACCATTTTTAACATCCATAAAATCAATTTCTTTTGGGCCCCCTATGCCTTTTATATCTTCTAATTAGTGCTCTTCCAAATACGCTTGTAACCATTTGTAAAATTTCACCCATTTCTTTTTAAAGTCACTTTCTGCTTTTTCATTCAGTTGTTGTGACAGATTGTCCATCTCTGCTGCATCCATAAGTCTAAGAATTAGTTCTTCTCTTGTAGGCATTTCTTCATTTTTCCAGTATTTCGCATATAAAATTCTCACTGTAGTTACTACACATACAATCATGTATACCTCATGCACATTCACATTCATTGGTATAATATTCAATAAAAACAATTCTGGTATACGTGGTACAGTTATATTAAGCATGTTTTGTAACATTTCATGTATCTAGATCTAATATTTTTTCACAACACCACATGTCCACCACATATGGAAAAACATGCCTGTTTTACATTTGCATTTTCAACATATATTTGACATATTTGGGTACCATTTAGCTAAATTTTCTGGTGTCATGTGCCATCTATAAAACATTTTATACAAGTTTTCCTTATAAGAAACTGCTCTAAGAAGTTTCACATTAATTTTCCAAATCTTTTCCCATTGCTCTATATGTATATTATGCCCTATATTTTGTGCCCATTTAACTCATCACATCTTTTACAACCTCATCTTGCATTTTCATTTCTAGCAGAAACCCATAGAATAGTTTGATATGCTTCCCTTCTGCAGACCATACAATTTTATCTAGTTCAGGCTGTGTATTATAGAATCCCGCCTTCTTATCCTTCACAAATCTAGAATCTAGTTGTGCTCTTTCCCACCAGTTTATATTAATGCCTTTCTCTTTCAGTTGTTCTTGTCGAAGTAAATTGTCTTTGTCATCTAACAGATCTTGGTACCTCCATAATAAATCCTTAGAAAAAGTCATTGGATTAATGAAAGCTTCTAATGGGGAAACCAACTTTGGCGTCTTGTTGTAATACAGTTTTTAGATTTGTTCCCACACCTTGAGAAGTTCCACTCTAAGTATATGTTGTTTAAAATACTTATGGCTTTTGCTTTTCTCATACCATACAAATGCATGCCAACCCATTTGTAAATCATGTCCTTCTAATTTCAAAAGTCTCATATCTTCTAAAGTGATCCATTCTTTCAATCACGTAAGGACAGCTGCTTTATAATACAATCTCCAGTGTGACAATGCAAATCCTCCTCTCTCTTTAACAGCCTGTAGTAATTTTAATTTGATTCTTGGTTTCTTGCCTTCTCATATAAATTGACTTAACATTTTTTCTAAATCTTTTTTTTTAAGTCCTGGTTTTTAATCATAGGGTTTGTCTGAAAAAGAAAAAGCAGTCTTGGTAAGATGGTCATGTTCACTGTTGCTATTCTTCTCATAAATAAATAATTGTAGATGTTTCCAGTTGGTGATATCCTTTTGTATTTCCTTTAAAAGTTTCATATGATTGTCCTTGTACAATGAGCTACATCTATTAATTAATGTTATTCCCAGGTATTTAATTTTTTTCTGGATTACTATTCCTGAAAGATTTTGTATATACTGTTTTTGCTCTTGTGTGCAGTTCTTTACCATTATTTTAGTCTTTTATAAAGTTTATTCTTAGTCCTGCGTGCTGTCCATACTTCTGTATTACTTGCAAAAGTTGTGCTATCGAGCGTTGAGGTTCTTCTAATATAAACACCAGATCATCCGCAATAAGCTTGAAGTTTATATTACTCTCTTTTAACTTTTAAACTCTTAATTAGTTCATCTTGTCTAATCATATTATTTAATGTTTCCAATGGAAAGATAAATAGTAGTGGTGGTAGGGGACATCTTTGTCTTGTTCCTTTATTAATTTTAATATTTTGTGTCAGATCACCGTTTATTATGATTTTTGCCGTTTGTGTTGTGTAAATTGCTTTGACCATAGTATAAAAATAATCTCCACATTTCCATGCCAACAGTTGTTCCAGGATAAAAGTCCAGTTTAATTTATCAAACACCTTTTCCACGTCTAAAAATAAAAGTGCCATTTGCTTTTCTGGATGTGCTTCAAAAATTCTAATACATTCAATATATTTCTGATATTATTTCTCATTTGTCTTTTTGGTAAAAAACCTGATTGATCTTGATGCATTACTGTATTCAACACCTTCTTGAATCTATTTGCTAAAATCGAGGCATAAATCTTGTAATCCACATTAAGTAATGAGATTGACCGATAATGTTTAATTTCTTTTTCCTCTGTATCTGGTTTATGGATTAACGTAATCAATGCTTGGCTCCATGACTCTGGTATCTTCTTCTGTTCCCATATATTTTGAATAGTCATCTTCAATGGTAATGCAATTTGATCCTCAAATATCTGGTAAAATTCTGCTGGTAACCCATCTGGTCCAGGAGTTTTCTTTCGCTTTTGATTTTTAATGGCTTCTATTATCTCTGCAAATGTGATTGGATCATCTAACATTTTCTTTTGTTCTTCAGTAAATTCTTCTAGACTATATTGTTGTAGAAATTCTTTAATCTGCTCTTGTTTGGAGTTATGTTCATGGTATAGTCTACTGTAAAATCTTTCAACTATCTTTTTTATTTCTCTGTGCGTATTCTCCTCTCCATCTTGTTCATTTCTCAGATTTTTTATGTGCTTTTTGTCTGCTTGTTTACATAATTTGTATGCCAACCATCTAGTAGGTTTATTAGCATTTTCAAAAAAGTTTTGTTTCGCATACATTATTTTCTTTACAATTTCTTGTGATAACATACAATTTAATTGATGTTGCAGGTTTTTAATCTTTATTCTTATATGCGCTGCTGTAGAATCTGTTTGCGTTCTTCCTTCTTCTCTTTTAATTTGTTCTTCAATCAGTGTGTATTTCTGTTTCCTTTTTTTCTTTACCAGTGCATTTTGTCTAATAAATCATCCCCTCACAAAAGCTTTAAAGGCATCCCAAATTATATCCTGCAAAGATTCTGGTTGTTTATTTACTTTAAAAAAATCTTGAAATTCTTCTTTAGTTCTAACAACAAATTCTGAATCTTTTAATAACCATAAATTCATTGCCCATCTATTTTTTCTCAGTGTGTCATGTAAAATCAAAAGTAATGGATTGTGGTCAGCATACATTAAGGGCAAAATTTCTGCTTCCACAATATCATTGACCACATTTGTTGATATCCAGGCCATATCAAGTCTTGACCACAACTTGTGCCTTGCCAAAAAAAAGTATATTCTTTTTTATTCAAATTTCAAATTCTCCATGTGTCCACTAATGTATGTTCTTCCACTAATTGTAAAAAAGCTTCTGGAAGTTCATTACCTTTTTTTTTGTTTTGCTGTTTGCCTCTTCCTATCCACACTTTTATCAAATACTGTGTTATAGTCTCCAATAATACATATTTCTTCATAACTTTAATTTGCAATAATAGCCTGTAAGTCTTGGAAATTTTTTTCCTGATGTTGATTTGGTGCGTAGATGTTAACAATAATTGTTCCTTTAGCTTGTCTCTGTATTTTCACAATTATTACTCTTCCATCTTCTGATTCATACATCATTTCTGGAAGCAGATGTTCTTTCATGTATGTAGCCAATCCTCTTTTCATTTTACTCTTATCCGCTGATATGAAAACTTTTCCAAGTTTATTAACCTCTAAATACTTTTTATCCAATTGTTTAATATGAGTTTCTTGTAAGCAGACTATATCTGCTTGAGTCTTTTTAATTTGTTGAAATATTTGTTTTCTCTTTTGTGGAGCATTCAGACCATTAACATTTATGGAGATTATCTTTATCTTGTTTCTGTCCCTCTTTGTGTGATTTTTTGTATTGGGTTCCATTTCTATTCTTCTCTTTTAATCTTGTTACTATGCTCCATGGTATAGTCTTATCTTTTTTCCTAGGTCTTTGTGGTTTGGGTCCTTTTGTACCTTTATCCTGCTGATCCTCTTCTTCCTCATCCTTTTCTTCATCTTTTTGTTCCTCTTCTTCCTCTTCCTGATGACAGCCCAGCCCGTGCCTCCAGGCAATCTGGACAAGGGGCCGCATATAGCTTTGAGGCACACCACACTCCAGCGGATGTCTCCTGGACTGCTGTTCCCCTAATGCCACCCTTTGTCCCTGACCCTGGATCCTCATGCCGGCGAGGCGGTGGGTCAGCAACTGATGGTTGACTGTGTCAAACGTGGCCGACAGATCAACAACAGTACCGCCACACTGCTCCAATCCAGATGCCTCTGGATGTCATCCACCAAAGAGACCAATGCCGTCTCCGTCCTGTGTCCCGGGTGAAAGCCGGACTGGAAGGGATCTAATACGGAAATGTCATCCATGAAGCTCTGCAGCTATATCGCCACCGCCCTCTTAATTAATTTGCCCAATTAGGGCAAATTGGAAACCGGCCGATAGTTGGCCATTTTGGTTGGATCCAAAGATGGTTTTTTCAGGAGAGGGCGGACCAGCTCTTCCTTGAGTGCCCCCGGGAACTGCTCCTTGGAGAGGGACTTGTTGATAATTTCCCTGAGGGCACCTTGAAACCCTTCATGGCCAGCTTTAATAAGCCAAGAAGGCACAGGTCAAGGCTGCGTGTGGTTGGGCACACAGCTATGAGCAATCTGTCGACTTCCTCCAGGCTGAGTGGGCTGAAATGGTCCAAACCCGAAAGTGAGGACATGCAAGGGGCCTCGAGCTCACTCACTGTTTCAAGGGTGATGGGGAGGTCACGGTAGAGTGCCAAGACTTTATCCGCAAAAAAGCTCGCAAATGCCTCACAGCCAGTGTCTAATTCCCTAGCATTTGGTCTGCCCTGTGGCCGAGCTGTTATGGACCAAATCATTCTAAACAATTGGGCTGGGTGTGAGTTCACGGACGCAATCATAGTTTCATAGAACTCTCTCTTTGCGGCTTTGACTGCCATCTCATAGGATCTCATAAATGTCCTATAAGATGCTCTTGTCACTTCGTCTTGAACATATACCTCTGAGCAACAACAACAACAAGAATGAAGCCGTGTAAGAGAAGTAACTAAATTTATTTGTTCTTATTTTTACTGTTTGAGGAGAAACAGGAAAAGCCAATCCAAGCCTGCATGAATAGCTCCAGGATCAGCATGTGTATGTGTGTGGAGAGGTGTTTGTATACAAGTAAATCATTTATTATTTATGGTAAAAGTTAGATATCCTGTTTGCTATAAAGACCTTATAAAGGCCTTATTAGAATATGGCGTCTAGCTATTAGGGTGGCAAATATTCACTGTTCCCTATCTCCACTGGCTTAAGGTGCCTCATATTCTGACAAAACTTCACCTATGGAGACACTGGATGATGCTGTGCCTTCAGGCCAGACTTATAAGTATGTGTGGGCAATCACTGCAGAAATTGGGCCTCGAAAAGCTGACCCCGCCTGTCTCACCTATACCTACTACTCCCATGAAAACATGGTACAGGACTTTAATTCTGGCCTTATCGGTGCCTTGCTGATATGTAAAGAAGGTAATCACATACTTTGAAGCTGAGATGTTAATAACTGAGGCATGTCTGTATCTTAAGGTTGGCAGCTCTGGGTTAGGAAACTCCTGGAAATTTGGGAGGTGGAGCCTGGGGACAGCTGGGTTTGGGGCGAGGATGGATTTCAGCAGGGTGTAATGCCACAGAGACCAACTTCCAAAGCAGCAGTTTGCTCCACAGGAACTGATATCTGTGGGCTGGAGACCAGTTGTAGTTCCAGGAGATCTCCAGCCACCACCTGGACACTGGCAAGCTGACTGCATCCATTTATTACCTGCATTTATGTGTTTTCTGTCAATAGCTAAAAAATAATAATTTTACTATTAAAATGTTTGGCCTGCCTTTCTGTCAGAAAATAGCATTCATGACGGCTTTCAAATACAATAGAATCCTTGAAAACAATAAAATGAACTGCTGTCATAGAAATAAACTTTACAGTAACAAAATTTTAGGTTTTTACCCCCAGTATTTGGGATTGGGAACCATAGTTTCTGCACTGGGAGGCATGCTCTCTCTAAGCTGCAGAGTCTTTTGAGCAAAAACTCTTCATTGTGAGCTACTGATCTGGCTACTGCATTAATTAGATTGCTCTGGAGCCCTCCTTCCTGTGTTAAGACAAAAATGTGTGAGCCAGTGGCTAAAAAACTGTAAGCTAGCTCACACTAACTCAGCGTAGAGGGAACACTGGCTTCAGCCCCTCCCAGTTGAGTATAACTTTTGCAAATTAGGCATGGGATAAATGGTTTGTTAACTTTTTAAAAAAATGACCCAAGTGAAGCAACTTAGAATGAATGCAATGCCCCCATTAGTCACTGAGTTTTAGAACAACTATTGTCAGACTAGACTGTTATTGTACTATTAAGCACAATGGTATACAACAGTTTTTTAAAATAGGATTCTATTTAACAGTGACAATTCAATAAAAGCTGAGTGGTGGACCCAGGGAATCATCTGAAACTGTCCAATTTAGCATCATAGTTGAAAGAAAACATGTCTGGATATTACTGGGAATCTCATGAGAATGTCACATATGCAATTCTAAGCTCCCTGCAGAAAGACAGGAAACAGAGGTTAATAAAGAACAAAACAAATTAAAAGCAAACCCTTCCTGATCTTTGGCTTGTGAGGAAGAGGCTGGGCTGGGAAAACCTGAATTATGTCACCCTGGGAGGAATATACTAGAGTCTTCATTATCTGTACCTATCTGATTTTTGAAAGTTTCTTTTTGATCTGGGATACCCTTTCCTCCCTCTCTTCTAGGAAGCTTATACAAAAACGGAACACAGAAATTGTTTGACCGGGAATATGTGTTGATGTTTGCTGTATTTGATGAAAGCAAAAGCTGGCAAAAAGTTACTTCCCTCATGTACACGATCAATGGTTATGCTAATGGAACTCTTCCAGGTACTGCATGAACACGTCTGACAGAATAGGGAAAGTCAAGATACATTTGGGATGATTGAGTTGTATCTTTATATTCCCATTTCTGCAATCATCTGGGGAAAGAGGGATTCAGATACTTCCATGAGTTCCAGAGGTTTTGTGGGACTCATGATGCTCTTCAAGCATGTGCATTGCATATTAAAGCAGAAACTGTACTTTTATTGCAGCTTTTCTATAACGTTTAACTATGTGAAGGTACTATCATATGCAGGATTGGGATTTACATACTTCACTGCAAGCCACACTATGTGGTGTTACAATCCTATGCAAACTTACATGGGAGTAATCAAATAGAACAAAGTTTGACCGCTTGCTGAGTGAACATGCAGAGGGTTGCACTGTAAGAGGCTCAGGTCTTCCTGCCCTTCTTCCTTCCCTTTATAAAAGGATGAATAAAACATCTTGCCCATCCACCCACAGTGATGACCAGTTCACATAACCCAGTGCCTATGGAATGTGGTTGGAGTGGATCAATGTTCTAAACAGTCAGAGCCAATGTACAGAAGCAAATGGAGAAGATGAAAAACATGAGTTGTGGGAATCTCTGCTTAATGTGTTGAGGTAGTTATGGGAGTTTATTCCAAGAACTTAATTTGAAGTTTAGCTTGCATTAATAATCCTAATGCACAGCTCCTTAACATAAGAGCGTAAGAATTGTCTGGCAAGAACTGACTAGCATTCTTTTTCCACAGATGCCATCCTCTGGAAGCAAATATAGCAAAGCAAAGAGGAAATAGAATTTGGTGTTATTTGTCTCCAGCATTTAGTAATCAGAAGAATTCTTCCTTTAAATACAGAGGTTCCGTTTAGCCATCGTGGCAAATAACTACTCATAGACCACTAATCGTTGAAACAGACTTATTCTCCATGCTTCATTGAACTGTAATTACTGTACTGGAGGTGGTTAGTTGGTACCCTTCTAAAATCAGCTGAGCTGGCTACATGATGAAGTGAAACAGAATGGTTTAATCACTTGCAATACTCTGCACGGATCTCTTCAGCCTGTATTCTCTGCATGCCACTTTGGTTATGTGCGTTGGTTCTATCTAGAGCTGTCAGCCATATTTGTTTATTTGTTGTTGTTTTTTTGTGAGTTAGGTCTCCCTCCCCAGATTGGGGACCCAAGTACAAAAGGGTCTTTATTGCAGGTCATCTACTGAGTAAATAAAAGTGGACTTTCCATTCTCCTGTCATTCATTCATTAAATAATGATTTTCCACACACAAATTCAAGAAGGGAATCATATTGTGACTGAGATTGTCTGATTTTTAAGATAGTTCACCTGTTTTCTCTCTGTGTCTCTCCTGTTGTTTTTATTTCAGACATAGAGGCATGTGCTTATGATCACATTAGCTGGCATTTGATAGGGATGAGTTCTGCACCAGAGATCTTCTCCATCCACTTCAATGGTCAAACGCTGGAGCAAAACCATTACAAAGTGTCGACCATCAACCTTGTCGGAGGGGCATCAACCACAGCAAACATGTCTGTGAGCCGCACAGGAAAGTGGCTAGTATCTTCCGTTGTCCAAAAACATCTGCAAGGCAAGGAGATCTTTATTGAGCAGGCAGTTGTGCAATTGACCACAGGCTTGTAGGGTTTTTTTCCTTGAATGGAGTGCATACAGAATTTTTGTTTCATTTAAGTTGTGAAAGCTTTTAGGGAGAACTGCAGTTTGTTTGCAAAGCAGCATATTCAAAGCCATAAAAATAGGCTGATGACTGCTTTAGTTAGTGCTGCACCAGAAAACTTTCTATTGTGATCTCTGTCCAGCCAAAAAATGGGGGGTGGGAGTCCAAACCAACCATGAGTTCTACAGTAACAGCACACATACAAAGGAAACTGAAAATGTAAATTTGCTTTTGCTCTTGAAGTGATTGTGCTACCTCACTTAATGGGCATGACCAGCAAACAAGACCATATAGGTAGTCCATTAGGAGGAAGTGTCAATGTCCTCATATAGAGGCTTGACTAGCACCAGTGAGAGATAGTTTTGAGGTTCAGGATGGAATTTGGATGCAGAGCATGGGAATGAACATAGAGATAAAATACTGTTGTTAGGAGGAGGAGATTGGATTTATACCCCGCCCTTCACTATCTGAAGGAGTCTCAGAGTGGCTTACAATCTCCTTTCCCTTCCCCTCCCCACAACAGACACCCTGTGAGGTAAGTGGGGCTGAGAGAGCTGTTTTGAGGACTGCTCTTGAGAGAACATCTCTGAGAGAACTTGTGATTGACCCAAGGTCACACCAGCAGCTACATGTGGAGAAGTGGGGAATAAAACCTGGTTCTCTCAGATTACAGTCCACATTCTTAACCACTACACCAAACAAGTGCCTCTTGGTTTCCAATTTGATTTGAAAAATGCATTGATCACCCTGCTGGGTCAATCTTGTTTCCAGCAGCAAAGAAGTAGACTGATATGGTTGGGGGGACCAGCCATGACTGTTGGTGCTTGCTGTAAACTGAGTGATTCAAGGGTGCTTCCATGCACTATTGATACTGCATCTGTGCATAAGCATGATGCTCTGTGAGGTGGTACCTGCATACTACTGGCTTACCATGAGCAAAGAGCCTGTTAAGTATGAGACTCAACAACAGGATTCAGCAAAAAGTGATTTCAGCTTTATTTAACAGCAAGACTTCAACTCAGGAACACACAACAAACAAGTGGAGCACAGCTCCCTTTTTAAACTCTCCCGGGCTGTCAAAGCCACACCCACAGTTAGCTAAAGGCCAATCATAACACAGAGATAAAGGCCAATCATAACACAGGGATAAAGGCCAATCATAACACAGGGATAAAGGCCAATCAGGACTGTTCCCTCTTTGCAACATATTTACAAGATGATTGGTTCTGTACAGAGGTTTCTTAGAAACCAGCCAATAGTAATGCCACAGCTGAAGAGCCACATTTGAAATCAAGCTTAACATAGGAATGTATAGCCCAGATTCACATTCCAATACATAACAGAGCTAGTATGCACAATTTTTTCAAGTGATTACCATAAAAACATAAGAGAAGCCATGCTGGGTCAGACCAATGGCCTATCTAGTCCAACATTCTGTGTCACACAGTGGCCAAAACCCAGTCAAGTGATTCACTCCTCTATTAGACTCTTTCATGCATTGTTACTTACACTGGTCCTTCCAGATAAGAAGAAGGAAGACCAGAAAGATTTTCCATCTCATGGGTTAGTAGCAAAGATAACTATTAGGATGGCAGTCTTAACTGGTTTGGTCTGTAGATTGACTAAACAATACTTTAGTCAATTTTAGATGGTGAGGAGGAATTTAAGTTGATGAGTATGAAAGTTAGGAGCACATTTATTTATTTGTTGGGGCTGGATTGGTTCCGGTGTGATACCATAATATGAATGAGACAATAATACAAATGACCTTTCCTTCTAAGTTCTAACAATGAATGATAGTTTTTGTTTATTGATTTGAAGTTATCTTCTGTTTCTTTCAGGCACTTACTGAAGTTTTCATGATAAATAAATTCATTTAAATTAATTAAAAAAACAGAAGATTGATTAATCTTAGCCCTAGCAATTACTGGTTCTCCAGGTAGTTTGTGCAATAAGAACAAAGCCACTGCTGGTGAATAAATAACTCTTTGAGATTTCTTCAGAATGTTGAAGACATGCATGATGCAACTCCGTGGGAAAGATACATAACTAAGGGCTTTTTAAAAGGCCCTATTCCACAGGAAGAAACATTATTAAAAAAAAATAGAAATGTAGAATTCCACTCATGACTGTTATTTATGCCCTACAAGAGTTGCAAATGGCTCCTGGATTCTTTCTGGTGGGATAAACTGGGAAATTTCTGGTACATTAAGGGGGGGGGGTGTATAAAACCACATCTTGCATCTTTAAATTACAGATTTAAAAGGTACATATTAATTTTAATCAAACTAGGCTGCCCTGACCTGGATAGGCCAGGCTAGCCTGATCTTGTCAGATCTTGGCAGCTAAGCAGGGTCGGCCCTGGCAAGTACGTGGATGGGAGGCCAACAAAGAATACCAGTGTCGTTACATGGAGGCAGGCAGTGGAAAAGAACCCCTGAACATCTCGTGCCTTGGAAACCCTACAGAGTCACCATAAATCAGCTGCGACTTGAAGGCAAAAAAGTATTGCAAAAGGCAACTTATCTACAAAGTTGCTTATGAACTAATACCTTTTTACCTTGCATAATGCTTTGTGTTGCTTTGGTTGACTCTAATAGAAAGGTATTATATGGATTTTATTATTTTGTTTTGGCCAATACAGCTAGTTACAGCTTTTTTTTTTTTTAAGGACTAATAGTCATAATTCTCCTTGTTCATTTCTGTCTTTCAAACCAGCTGGAATGCACGGTTACCTCAAGATAGAACAATGTGGAAATCTAAATATATTAACAAAGAAATTATCCTATAAAGAACTACGAATGATTAAAGACTGGGAATATTTCATTGCTGCAGAAGAAGTCATCTGGGATTATGCTCCACAAATTCCTGAGAGTGTTGATAGGTAACTTGGTGGAAGTGAGAAATCTTTTGCGACCTGAGGGGTGTAGTGAGCTTGGTGCCCAAGGATTAGAACTTTGTGACTTAAATGCCAGGAGGTTGGTGAGGTGGATTGAGAAAACATTGGGAAAGCAACAGCAGATTTGGGGTAAACTTTGTATCTTTTATTATTGTGAAGTGGCATCTTATTTCTGAATTTCTCTCTCTGCTAATGAGCATCTTAGTTTCTATAGAAATTAGTCAGGCATGATTCACATGTAGCAACAAACCATAGTTTAGCATTACAGGGATAATCCTTGGAAAATCCTTAGGCTTGTACATTCCTCCCTCTGCCTCCTCCCCTTGCACAGTTTGGAAATTAATACTTAACAATTCCACAGTGAACTGTTGTTTATTACATCTGGACTAAAAAAATAGTGGTTTATTCTTCAAACCAGAATTAAAACATGGCCTGGGATCTTGGCTTGAAGGCAAGAGGACAAACTGTAGCTCATTTTGGAATTTAAACAAACTGACAGGCTATGGTTTGCTTTAGAAACAACTACTTTCCAAGCTGTGTGAAAGTGAAGAAGAAAGATGGAAACAGAGACAGGGAGGAGGAAGTGAGAGAAAGGGTTTCAAAGATTAATTCCTGTAATGAACTGTGAATTGTGTGTCCTCTATATGACACGAAAAACCAAAGAGGAACAGAAGTGCAGGGTATGTAGCATGCCTGGCAGATCAAAATTTTAAAATTTTGGAGTAACATTTGTCCAAAGCACCAAAGAGGTAGCTTTTTTTCCCTAAGACTTTGTACATCTGAGTCACTTTTGTTCATATGTGTCCTTGAAGAGCCTCTTAGACTTAGAGGATCCATGTATTCTCCTCGGGCGGGGAGCAGTTGTAGCTCAAGAACAGCCATTCCTCCCATCATTTCAGCTTCCAAAGATGTCTTTTCATTTTAAAAATATAGTTGAATTTTTAGAATATGTTTGTGTACAATGTCTTGTTTGTCCCACAGTCCCCACCCAAAGAGCAAGTCACCTGTAGCGCCATCCTAAGCAAGGTTATACCCTTCTAAGCTCACTGACTTCCATGGACTTAGAGGGGTGTTGGCTGCACAACAGAGCTTTGCAACAGAGCTGCACAAATGGACTCAAATGCAGAAAAAGCTTTATTCAGGAATTAACATAGTTGATAATGCTCCCTCTAAGTTGTGGAGTCTTGTGAGCAAAAATTCTACTTTGTGAGCTACTAGCATTAAAGTTCTGAGTGAGCGATTTGGCTACTACGGCTCCATTCACACGCCGAATTTGCCGCGGGAGAGCAACAATTGAATGGTGGAGTTTCTGGGCGCGATCACACTGCAGCATCTGGGAAGCGTAGCACTCCCGTTGCCGACCCGCGGCTTCCCACTGAAGATGTGGAGTAAAAAACGACCTCCTCGAAGGTACTGGCAAATGGTTTGCCACGGGCTGCCTCTGGACTCCCTCAGTGTGATCGCACCAGCACGTGGCTTTTCCCTCCAACCCCTCGTTGATGTGCAGGCACAGAGGGAAGGAACCGTGGCATGCCGCCGACGTGTGGGATCGCATTATGGCAGCTCTAATTGCAGTGCCACAAATAGCCCCGCCTCCCACCCCCGCGTTATCCAGCCCATATGACTGGGGCCTACATAAATTAGTTTGCTCTGGAGTCATCTTTCCTGAGCTAAGACAAAAAAAAAATGTGTGAATTGGAGGCTAAAAAACTGTGAGCTAGCTCACACTAACTCAGCTTAGAGGGAACATTAGAGACTGAGATAGTCCTAGTTACATCCCTAGCTGAGAAAGACAGAGAGAATGAATGAGTTGAGAAACTGGAGTAGCAGAATATTGCCCTAAGAGCAGCAATCTGGAAACAGACAAGGAACGACACTTATCTGGAAAGAGGGTGCTGAGCTCACTATCCTATCTAACTGGCCTTTCCTCTTGCTGCCCCCCCCCTTTTCTTCTTTGTATACCAAGCATTATCGATTGCCACACCCCTTTTCAGGGTCTAGTGTCCAAAGTCCACAAGATACATCTTATTATATCGACTTTCAAACTTTTCTTGAGAAAGTGGCTTGGTGAGTGCATCCACGAGCATTTCTTCTGTGAGACTGCATTGTAACTCAACAAGCCCTTTTTCATGCATGTCTCTTACTATATGATGTTTCACATCTACATGTTTAGTTCTTGAGTTGATCTTCTCTGTCTTTGCACGTTTTTATGCATCCTTGCTTGTCTTCAAAGAATTGTATGGGTTGGGGTTCATCTATCCCAAAGTCTTGCATTAGTTGCAGTGTGCACTTGAGTTGTCTGCAGTCTTCTGATGCAGACACATGTTCAGCTTCAGTTGAGGACACAGCTACAGTTGCTTGCTTCCTGCTGCTCCAGCTGATGGCTTCTCCACCATAAAAGAATGTATGTGACTAGTGGACTTCCTGTCTGTAGTATCTCTTGCCCAGTCTGCATCCATGTATCCCCCTAGTCTGGGGTTGTCAGTTGTTGGTAACTTTAGTTTCAGATGTGCAGGTACTTTGCAAGTCTATTGACTGCATTCCAGTCCTTTTTGCTCAGTGAGTCAGTTTTCCTGCATAACATGCCTACAGCTGCTGTGATGTTAGAACCCATCAAAGTGCATATGTGTGACAGATTCAGATGGGTAGGCATGTTGGTCTGAAGCAAGAGAACAAAGTTTGAGTCCAGTGGCACCTTTAAGACCAGCAAAGTTTCATGTGCATGCACAATTCTTCAGATACATAGAAAAGTTTTCCTCAAGCTTTACATATAGGTAGAGAGAGGGTTTTAGTTGCCAGGAAGGCTAGTTAGAGTCAAGATGCATAAGTAACTGGGCGATAAGTATAGCTGAGATTGGATTAAAACAGTTGGTAAAACCTGTGAATGGCAGCAAATTAGCATACAAATATAAGAGTTAACAAACAGATGTAAGAACTAAGTTTGAGTCCAGTGGCACCTCCAAGATCAAAAAAATTCAATTCTGGGTATAAGTGAGAACTGAGAGACTTAGCATGTGTAGCTGCACAGTTCTTCAAATACACTGAAACAGATTTCCTCAAGTGCTACGTATAGGTGGGGGGGAGGATTACTTGCCAGGAAGAGTTAATTATGGGGGGAGGAGGATTACTTGCCAGGAAGACTTAATTAAAGTCAAGATGTATAAGTACAGCTAAGATTGGAATAACGCAATTGGTAGAGTCTGCGAATAGCAGCAAGTTAGCATACAGCTAATGAAAGAGATGTGAGATGAAATTCACTGCCACAGGAGATGGTGGCAGCTACAAGCATGGACAGTTTCAAGAGGGAATTAGATAAACATATGGAGCAGAGGTCCATCAGTGGCTATTAGCCACAGGGTATAGATGGGAACTCTAGGGGCAGGTGATGCACTCTATTCTTGGTGCTGCAGGGGGCAGCAGTGGGAGGGCTTCTAGTGTCCTGGCCCCACTGCTGGACCTCCTGATGGCACCTGGTATATTTTGGCCGCTGTGTGACAGAGTGTTGGACTAGATGGGCCATTGGCCTGATTCAACATTGGCTTCTCTTATGTTCTTAACTAACTAAGTTTGATTCCAGTGGCAATTTATATATATCAGTTTTCCAGTTGCTTCTCTGTACTGCTTGTTGTCCTGCAGAAGTTCACTATTTCCTTGCTGTTTCAGGTAGTTTGATGATTCACGTGCTTGTTGATTTTGCTCCTTTCATGTTCCTGTAGTCAAGAAATTCCAGGATTTTCTGCTTCTAGTTGAGAAGACAGCTTTCCTCTTCCTCTCATTATATCTGTAGTCTAAGATAGTAGCTGATGTTTCCTAATTGTTTCACTTCTGCTTCCTGCTTCAGATGGTGACCTATTTCATCATAGTCCTCTCTGTGTTCATAGCATAAAATTAGGTCCTCCAAGCAAGTGAGAATCTAATTTCATTTGCTGTCTCTATTTCTTGACTGTAGGCAATGTTCTACCTTGCCTTGTTCAAATCCTTCCTAGATTAGCATATGATGGAGTTTTTCATTCCAACATTTTGCAACCTCTTTCAGCCCATGGATGTTTTTTTTAAGTTTACACACAAATTGCTTGTTCCATGTAAACATCTTCCTTTACCTGTCCATGTAGAAAGACAGTCTTAATGTCTAGATGTTCTACATGCATCGTCCTTGCTGCTATACGCTCAGGAACATTCTTATTGAAGTATGCCTCACCACTGGTGCAAAGGTTTCATTGTAGTCTTCTCCATATTTCTGAGAGTATCCTTTAGCAACTAATCCTGCTTTGTATCTTTGTATTTCCCCTTCTTCATTGTGCTTGGTTTTGAAGATCCACTTGCATCTTACTGCCTTCTTCCCTGGAGGTAGTTCTGTAAGGGTCCACATTTGATTTTTGATTAGGGATTCCAGTTTTTCTTCTGCAGCTTTTCTCCGTTTCTCTGCTTCTTTTGCAGGCATTCTTGTTATGTCTTCCCATGTCATGCGGAAGGTTCAGATAGGAAAGCCTTCTTGGTGATACTGCTTTATTTGATCTGGTTGAATGTCTGACACTTCTCAGATTCACTGTTTCTGTTTGTTGTATTTCATTTTTCTCTTTTGGTGTAGATTCACTGACATGTATTTTCTCCATGTTCTTTGATTTCTCCCTTTCACTGATTTAGACCACATTGCAGATCTGGACTATTTCTGCCTCTGGGTTGAAGGTTCTGTATCCTTTGCATCCCAGTGTGTAGCTGACACATGTGCCTTTTTCTACCCTGATCCATCTTGGTCCGTTTTTCTTTTTCCTTTTTTTTTTTTTTTGGGGGGGGGGGGTTGAACATTTTTTGTGTGTGTGCATGTGTGTATTTGTACATGCCTGGAAAACATGGCTGGCTTCTGGCAACCCATAGTGGGGCTTGAATGTTTCAGAGAGGTGGCTTACTATTGCCTACATCTGTGTCCCACCCCTGGTATTCCTTGGAGGTCTCCCTTCCAAGTACTTGCCAGGGTCAGCCCTGCTTAGCTTCTGAGATCTGACAAGATTGGGCTTGCCTGGGTCCATTTTCCTTTAGGAATGTAAGTGTAGGCTTTTGATCCAAACACTCTTAGATGATTCAAGCTGGGTTTGGTGTACTCCTTGTAACCTTAGTAGGTGATCTGTTTTATAGGTAGGTAGTAGTACTGATTGCTTCTCCCCAATACTTGTCAGGTAGCTCTGCTTCAAGAAACATACATCTGGACACTTCAATGACAGAGCAGTTTTTTCTTTCTGCTACACTGTTGTTTTCTAGAGTATATGGGACTCTAAACTGTTCTATTCTGCCAAGTAATTTGTCATGTCCCATTTATTTCCCTCCATTATCAGTCCAATTTATTAGTAGCTTCCTTTGGAATGTGTTACTGACCATTGCCACATATGCCTTAAATTTTTGACTTTTCTCTTTAACTAGGTAGGTCACAGTGTTTTTCATGTAGTCATCAATAAAGGTCAGCATATATTTATTTCCGCTAGGTATCTGAGTTTTCACGGATCCACAAATATCACTGTTATTAGCTCTAGGGGATGTTTTCTTTGGCTTGTGCCGTGCTAGTTCTAGTCTCCTACATATACCCTTGCAGCATACACCCTTGTCTGCATCAGCACATTTGGTCACTAGCATCCCTTTTGTTTAATTCTTGCTTTCAAGTTGGTTTATTGCATAATTGTCTCTATAACCCAATCTCCTATGCCACAATCTGGAACAATTCTTGTGATTACATTGCTTAGCAAAGTTATTTCTCTCTGTGACACTAAAGTCTGTACAAATCCTAACTCACACCACCATTTGCAATTAATTCACCTTTATCTCTGATAAAACATTTATCTCCAAAACTTGTTTTTATTCCTTTCTTAGCTACTGCTCTTAGAGATAAGATTATTCAATAGCCTTGGGACAAACAAACAATCTGTAATGAGAGAGAGAGAGAGAGAGAGAGAGAGAGAAAGAGAGAGAGAGAGAGATGTGAGCTGTGGAACTTCCGAGAAGAAGTGAGATATTGCCCTAAGAGGAGCAATCTGGAGACAGACAAGGAATTACACTAATCAAGAAAGAAGGTGCTGATCTCACTATCCTATCTAACTGGCCTTCTCTCTTGATTTTTCCTGAAGAATTCTTCTCTCTCTTTCTTTGTACACATGGTATTGCTTACTCCAACAGGGTATAACTGTGTTTAGGATGGAGCTGCTGGTGTGGGAGAACCTCATATAGGATTACTTTTGCGGCATTGCACCACTTAGCCTAATACAGTTGTTATCCATTTGTAGAAACTGGCATTATCATATGGATAAGCTGTGTAGAATGCTCAGAATCTTGATGCAGTCTGTTGGGACAGGCAGAGACGATATCCTGCAACTTGACAACCAATACAGAAGAACGTATACATCCCAATAGAAACTTATGTACACCCCTTTGCTTAGTTACTATAATGCACATAATCATGTGTCTTACATAGATTTGCTGAAACAGACTTCTTATATAGAGGCTTATATCTCTAATGGAGAGATTTTACTGATGTCCCTCCCCTTCTTCCCATGTTTCAAGACAATATAGAGCTCTGTATCTGGAGAATTTTTCAAATCTCATTGGGAAGAAATACAAAAAGGCTGTTTTCAGGCAATATATAGATGCCAACTTCAGCAAACATACAGAAAGTACCTGGCCAAAGGATCGTGGAATTTTGGGGCCTGTTGTCAGAGCAGAGGTTAGAGACACAATCAGTGTAAGTACCAAGCACCAAATATGCTTTAAAATCCCATTTTACTGAGTTCATTAATTCACTGAATTTGTTGTCCTAGTTATTGAGAATTGCTAAATATCCCTAATTTTGCTATTCAGCTTCCTATCTAGGTAGCCCTGTGAACATAACTTTCTCTGCCAACATATATTTGCCAACTGAGAACAGACATTGTGCATCTGATGGGCTCTAGGTCCAGAAAAGCTCTCACCGCAGTCATCTGTTAGTCCCCAAAGTGCCACAAGACACCTTTTTCTTTTTAAATAAGAGCTCCACCCTCTGGAATCTATGTGAATGACATGTGAGAGTAATAATGCCGTCTTTCAGATACAAGTACTAATATTGGGCTTCTCCTTGACAGTAGCTTTTGTCTGCAGGGTTTTAAGCAGTGCTGTAGCCCTAACCCAGCTCTAAAATCTTATGTCAAGAAAATAGCATTGTAGCTATACTGAACTTATCTCTCCCCCCCCCGCATTTTGAAACAGATTGTATTCAAAAATATGGCCAGTCGACCTTACAGCATTTATGTGCATGGTGTAACACTTTCAAAAGAGGCAGAAGGAGCTGTCTATCCTTCAGACTCCAAAGGTCAGTAGTTTCATTATTTGGCCTAGATCTCTTCCCTGCTTTTCACTATGTATTGCTGTGGCAGTCCCACCCAGAATTCCCACTAGTCTCACAAAATGTCAGTCCTGTCAAGGATGTTCAAAGTAACCGTAAAGTAAGTTAATAGATACCAAAGCAGAAAGGAGGCAATTAGGAAAGTAATGTAGCACAAGGAGAGATCACGTTGACTCCAGTACTCGCTTGTGGTGTCGGAAGTCATGCAATGTTCTGTGACTTGGAGCGAGTTCACACATTATTACAGAAAAGGAAATGCATTAAAGCTGTATAGCAGGAAAGGGTGGAAAAATCTGGAGTCTGAACAAGATTTGTGGGCAGTGATTATACTATACAGACTGTCTTCCATTTGTTTATATTCTTGTTTCCTTTATGTTTATGTTAGAGAACAGCACACACGGTAAAATTGTCCAGCCAGGAGAAACATATACATACAAGTGGACTGTACTTGACACAGATGGTCCCACAGCAGAGGATCCTCAGTGTGTTACCAGATTGTATCATAGTGCTGTGGATGTGACAAGGGATATCGCCTCCGGACTGATTGGACACCTTCTGATCTGTAAAGGCAGGGCGCTTAACCAGAGAGGAGTGCAGGTACAGTCAAGTATTGCAAGGTCTGAAACAGTGAGACAGAGAGTAGTCAGATTTAGTTGTCGATCTGTTCCTTCTCTGGCTGGAGACAACAATAGATGTTAGAACTATAGATGGTATGACAGAAGAGTTCACCCTAATTTCTTTGGTTCCACTACTCTCTCTAGTTAAAGTGGTTCTGAAGGTTTTTGAAGTACAACTGGTCTCTTTCTCTATGAGAGCTTGTGCTACAATAAAGTGGTTAAAATTTTAGATGCCACAAATCTGTTGGTTACAAAGGTTAGAGACTATTTGAATGTTTGGTTCTGTCTTTAATTGTTTCTTTTCTTGTCCTTTTCACTGAATATTTTAAGCAGTTGCCATTATATGTTACACTCTGCACACAGAATTGTTCAGTGCTGAATTAATTTTGTGAGGATTGTGGAAACCCTATTTTTTTGTACTGGTTAAAATTTGAAAAATTACACATACAAATGATGATTTTACAAATGATTATTTATTGAATTGCAGAGATTACATTAAGAAAATGAATTATAGCAAGTAGATTTTTTTAAAAAAAATCAACAATAGAATGGGAAGGACTAGAGATCTCTTAAAGAAAATTGGAAAAATCAAGGAATCATTCCATGCAAAGCTGGCCATGATAAAGGACAAAAACAGTAGGGATCTAACAGAAGCAGAAGAGATTAGGAAAAGATGGCAAGAATACACAGAAGAACTATACAAGAAGGACCTCAGTGTCCTTGACAACCACGACAGTGTAATTACTGACCTCAAGCCAGACATCCTGGCATGCGAATTCAAATGAGCCTTAGAAAGCATTACTAACAACAAAGCTGGTGGAGGTGATGGTATCCCAGCTGAGAACATAAGAACATAAGAACATAAGAGAAGCCAATGTTGAATCAGGCCAATGGCCCATCTAGTCCAACACTCTGTCACACAGCGGCCAAAATATACCAGGTGCCATCAGGAGGTCCAGCAGTGGGGCCAGGGCACCAGAAGCCCTCCCACTGCTGCCCCCTCCAGCACCAAGAATAGAGTGCATCACCTGCCCCAGACTGAGAGTTCCCATCTATACCCTGTGGCTAATAGCCACTGGTGGACTTCTGCTCCATATGTTTATCTAATTTCCTCTTGAAACTGTCCATGCTTGCAGCTGCCACGACCTCCTGTGGCAGTGAATTCCATATGTTAATCACTCTTTGGGTGAAGAAGTATTTCCTTTTATCTGTTCTAACCCGACTGCTCAGCAATTTCATAGAGTGCCCACGAGTTCTTGTATTGTGAGAAAGGGAGAAAAGTACTTCTTTCTCAACCTGCTCAATCCCATTCATAATCTTATAAACCTCGATCATGTCACCTCTCAGCCGTCGTTTCTCCAAGCTAAAGAGCCCCAAGCATTTTAACCTTTCTTCATAGGGAAGGTGTTCCAACCCTTTTATCATTCTAGTTGCCCTTCTCTGCACTTTTTCCAATGCTATAATATCCTTTTTGAGATGTGGTGACCAGAACTGTACACAGTATTCCAAATGAGGTCGCACCAATGATTTATACAGGGGCATGATGATACTGGCTGATTTGTTATCAATTCCCTTCCTAATAATCCCCAGCATAGCGTTGGCCTTCTTTATTGCAGCTACACATTGTGTAGACATTTTCAGCGAGTTATCCACTACGACTCCAAGATCTCTCTCTTGGTCCATCTCTGCCAGATCAGACCCCATCAACGTGTATTTATATTTAGGATTTTTGGCTCCAATGTGCATCACTTTGCACTTGGCCACATTGAACCCCATTTGCCACGTTGACGCCCACTCACCCATCCTCAACAGATCCCTTTGGAGTGCCTCACAATCCTCCCTGGTTTTCACCACCCTGAACAACTTTGTGTCATCTGCAAATTTAGCCACATCACTGCTTACTCCCAATTCCAAATCGTTAATAAACAAGTTAAAAAGCATCGGACCGAGTACTGATCCCTGTGGTACCCCACTGCTTACCACCCTCCACTGAGAAAGTTTCCCATTTATACTCACTCTCTGTTTCCTATTTATAAGCCAGTTTTTGATCCACAAGAGGACTTGTCCTTTTATCCCATGACTATTGAGCTTACTTAGGAGCCTTTGATGAGGAACTGTATCAAAAGCTTTCCAGAAGTCAAGGTAAATAATATCTATTGGGTCCCCCTTGTCCACATGTTTGTTCAATCCCTCAAAAAACACTAACAGGTTAGTGAGACAAGATCTTCCCTTACAGAACCCATGCTGAGTCTGCCTCAATAGTTTTTGTTCATCAATGTGCCTACTAATTCTTTCCTTAATAACAGTTTCCACCAACTTACCCGGTATCGATGTCAGACTGACTGGCCTGTAATTTCCCGGATCTCCCCTGGAGCCCTTTTTAAAGATGGGAGTGACATTAGCTACCTTCCAGTCCTCAGGAATGGAGGCAGATTTTAAAGAAAGATTACATATTTTTGTCAGGAGATCCACAAGTTCACATTTGAGTTCTTTCAGAACTCTCGGATGAATGCCATCCGGGCCTGGTGATTTATTAGTTTTTAAATTGTCCATCAGTCGGAGGACTTCCTCTCTTGTCACCGCAATCTGATTCAGGTCTTTCAAACCCCCTCCCGAAATCGGTGCTTCTGGAGTGGGCAAACACTTCTCCTCTTCCACAGTGAAGACAGAGGCAAAAAATGCATTCAGCTTCTCAGCCATTTCCCTATCATCCTTCACTACTCCTTTTACCCCTTGGTCATCCAAGGGCCCCACTGCCTCCCTGGCTGGCTTCCTACTTCTAATGTATTTGAAGAAAGTTTTATTGTTGGTCTTTATGTTTTTTGCGATATGCTCCTCATAGTCCCTTTTTGCTTGCCTGATCACAGAGTTGCATTTTATTTGCCATAGTCTGTGTTCCCTTTTATTAACCTCACTAAGACTAGCTTTCCACCGCTTAAAGGAATCCTTCTTACCTTTTACAGCTTCCATTACTTTATTTGTTAACCATGCAGGCTTTTTTCTATACCTATTTGTACCTTTCCTAACCTGTGGTATATATTTTTTCTGAGCTTCTATGATTGTCTTTTTAAATAGTCTCCAAGCTTCCCCAATGGTTTTGACCTTCTCCACTCTTCCTTTCAATTTCTTCCTCACATGTCCCCTCATACCAGAGAAGTTACCCCTTTTAAAGTTAAAAGTGGTCGTGTCAGTCTTTTTGGGCAACTCCCTATCTGTACAAATGTTAAACTCAATGACATTATGGTCACTGTTCCCAAGTGGTGCAATCACTTTTACATCTCTCACCAGGTCTTGGGTGTTACTTAGGACCAAATCCAGGATCGCCTCTCCCCTGGTAGGATCTGTGACCATCTGTTCCACAGCACAGTCATTGAGAGTGTCTAAGAATGCAATCTCTTTTTCCCGACTAGAACTCATATTGACCCAATCAATGTGTGGGTAGTTAAAGTCGCCTATTACAACACAGTTATTTCGTCTAGCCGCTATCTTTAATTCATTCATCATTTTATAATCCTCCTCTATCTTTTGATCTGGTGGGCGATAACAAACTCCCACTGTTAAGCCTCCTTTTGGACCCACTATTTCAACCCATAGCATTTCCAGAAGTGAATCCAATTCTCTTACCCTCTCAAACTGAGCTATTCAAAGTCTTAGAAGATAATGCTGTTAAAGTGCTGCATTCAATTTGCCAGCAAATTTGGAAAACACAACAGTGGCCACAGGATTGGAAAAGGTCAGTTTACATTCCTATCCCAAAGAAGGGCAATGCCAAGGAATATTCAAACTATCACACAATTGCACTCATTTCACGTGCCAGCAAGGTCATGCTAAAGATCCTACAAGCTAGGCTTCAGCAGTACATGGATAGAGAACTGCCAGAAGTACAAGCTGGGGTTCGAAGAGGTAGAGGAACTACAGATCAAATTGCCAACATTTGCTGGATTATGGAGAAAGCAAGAGAGTACCAGAAAAAGATCTACTTCTGCTTCACTGACTATGCTAAAGCCTTTGATTGTGTGGATCACAACAAACCATGGCAAGTCCTTAAAGAGATGGGAGTACCAAACCACCTCACATGTCTCTTGAGAAACCTTTATATTGTCCCCTTTCTTATTTAATTTATATGCAGAATACATCATGCAAAATGCCAGCCTGGATGATAAAGAAGCCGGAATTAAGATTGCTGGGAAAAACACCAACAACCTCAGATATGCAGATGATACCACTCTAATGACAGAAAGTGAAGAGGACCTAAAGAGCCTCTTGCTCAGGGTGAAAGAGGAGAGTGCAAAGGTTGGCTTGAAGCTCAACACCCAAAAAACTAAGATCATGGCATCTGGCCCCATCACTCCTTGGCAAACAGAAGGAGAAGTCGTGGAAGTAGTGACAGACTTCACGTTCCTGGGATCCAAGATCACTGCAGATGGTGACTGCAGCCATGAAATCAAAAGACGCCTGCTCCTTGGGAGGAAAGCGATGGCAAACCTAGACAGCATAATAAAAAGTAGAGACATCACCCTGCCAACAGAAGTCTGTATGGTCAAAGCAGTGGTATTCCCAGTAGTAATGTATGGCTGCGAGAGTTGGGCTATAAGGAAGGCCGAATGCCAAAGAATAGATTCTTTTGAACTGTGGTGCTGGAGAAGACTCTTGAGAGTCCCTTGGACTGCAAGGAGATCAAATCAGTCAATCCTAAAAGAAATCAACCCTGAGTGTTCCCTGGAAGGCCAGATACTGAAGCTGAAGCTGAAATACTTTGGCCACCAAATGAGAAGGGAGCACTTCCTGGAGAAGACTCTGATGCTGGAAAAGATTTAAGGTCAAAGAAGAAGGGGACGGCAAAGGATGAGATGGTTAGACAGTGTCATCGAGGCAACAAACATGAAATGAAGCAAACTCCGGAGCACAATGGAAGACAGGAGGGCCTGGAGTGATGTGGTCCATGGGGTCATGAAGAGTCGGACGCGACTGTGCAATTGAACAACAACAAGAGAATAAAAATCATTAGCATTTTAACTAATCTGTAGTTAAATTTCACAGTATCATTTTTATATCCTGGATGTCAGTTTTCTGATATTCCATGATACTCCTTTGCTGTTTGTTTGCCTTACCAACTTAGTTAACCAGCTGGAATTAGAAATGGGATTTTACTACTTTTAGCTTATTGCCATGATCACAAAAGTCACTGCAGTGTAACTTTTGTCCTAGCCAAAATCACAGATTTAGATACCATCCTGTCTTCTGTTGAGTCAGTGTCAGTGAAATCCAAGATAAATAGCAATGTTATGACTTTCAAACTTGGGAGAAAATATCTAGTGTAGCAGTGATCCAGCACTTACCAGAGAGAACAGTGGCCTGTGGATTCTACTCATGAGTAAGTGGCTTTCTGGGCAGCCCAGATCTGTGGCTGATCAACTTATAGCTTCTTTATGGCTATGCAGTAGATCATAGTGTGAGGATAGACAGTGACCCCAATGCTACTCCTTGCAAAAAGTTTAAGATTTTTCCTCCACCAGGGGGTATCTTGGGATACCTTCTGCCCATCTTTGGGATTCTTTAACTATCAGTCAAGATGAAGTGAAGAATTTTTCTTGCTGTCAGCAACTAGAGCATGTCTTGGTGTTTTCCAGAACAAGGCTGATGAGGAACAGCATGCCGTCTTTGCGGTGTTCGATGAAAACAAAAGCTGGTATTTGGAGGACAACATCAAGCAGTACTGCAGCAACCCCTCCACTGTCAAAAGAGATGACCCCAAATTCTACAAGTCTAATGTCATGCACAGTGAGTATATATCTGAGCCAATGTTTTGCTAAGTTTTTGAGAACCTGACATTGTTAATATTGTGTAAGTTATTTCAATGTGTACTTTTTAAAAAATCCCTGCCCCTGGATGGCTGAGGCTAGCCTGATCTTGCCAGATCTCAGATGCTGAGCAGAGTTGACTCTGGTTAGTACTTGGGTGGGAGACCACCAAGGAACTTGCAGGGTTGCTACACAGAGGCAGGCAATGGCAGACTGCCTCTGAAAGTTTCTTGATGGTTCTTTCCACCACCTTTTATAAACAGAAGATAGTATGCTGTTTTCCTATTGCTAAGCTTGATGACAGTGACAACACTTTAGACCAGTTAAGCAGAATGAGTAGGTAGACTGAAGGGGTGGGATTCAAGGATGCTTCTGCCTTCCCGAGAGACAAATCTCTCCAACTCATCAGAGAGAAAGGTTTAATATAACGCTTCCATTCATGCACTGATATATTAGGTGCAAGATGCTTTATACATAGGGCAGTATCCTGCATCACCTGTCGCGTAGATTGTCAGCTGTGTGTGAACCTGAGTCAATTCCATCCTTTTTGTAGGGTAAATAAAGTCAATATGCTGTTGGTGAAGCTACTACTTTTAACTGTAGCTTCCCCCCTCCCTTCCAGCTCTCAATGGCTACGCATCTGATAGAACAAATATCTTGGGATTTTGTCAGGATTCCATTGTTGAATGGCATCTCTCCAGTGTAGGCACCCAAGATCTGACAGTGCCTGTACATCTTTTGGGTCACACTTTTCTGAACAAAGGAAAAGATCAAGACATATTAAATCTTTTTCCCATGAGTGGTGAATCTGCAACTGTGACCATGAACAATGTTGGTAAGTGACAGGACTACGCTGCTTACTTGTTTACCCACAAATAAGCCTGGAATCAACCTTCAGGGTAGGTTATGATGAGTTGTTCGTCCCTGTTATTAGAGCAGAAAGGACTAGTAGTTTTGCCAAGCTATTTTCTTTTATCTAGAAATAAAGATGGTTTTGAGTACAGAAACCAAAATAAGAGCTAGTGTTGTCTGATGAAAGAATAACTTCACTTCCACTTTGCACCTCCTCAAATAATACGTTTCATCCATATATATATATATATATATATAAACAACAGTAATTCATTCTTTTCAACAGCTACAGTGATTTTCAAGTGCAAATGAAAATGTTTGATTCTCATTAGTATTTTGAAAATACCTGTAACAGTCTTATGTTGTATGTGTGTGTGTGTCCCTGCTTGTAAGGCAACTCCATGTTCACTTCTTTGAAAATTACTTTCACTGAGAACCATTCAGGATCATGATTATGGACAGGTGAAACATTTGCCTTACAGACCAAGCTCTGCTGACTTTTATAGCACCTGTAACATCTGCTTACTATGTGATTTCTCCAAATCACATGGCACATTTTCATGCTACCTCTAAACATCACCAGAAACAGCATCCTAATGTGCATATTCTCTGCACATGATGGCTCTAGACATTATAGCCACAGCAGGGACCAGCAGCAGCTGTGCAAGTCTCGTGAAATCCCACTGTAACGTGAGGTGAGCCTGGAGAGGTTGACTTGCAGATAGTTGTCCACCTGCTTGCATATTTCACCCATCTCTCCAGCTGTTGTTAGCTTCTAACCCAAAGGCTATAAACATACAAAGCTGCCGTTATGCAGAGTCAGGCCATCTAGCCCAGTGTTGACATACAGAGAACTTTGCCACAAACATGCTTCTCAGGTGAACATACCTTGCTCAGATCCTCTCAATCGCATGTGAGGCATGCTCTTGACTGGATTGCCTGAATGTTCCTTGTGAAATTTTGCTTGAGTACAGCACCATGCCAAGAAGCTTGCACCATAATCCTTTGGCTTTTGAAGCCTAAAGTTGCTTTTTCCCAACCCAAGAACTGAAGGATCTTATTTATCAGAGGAACCACAGTATCCCCTAGGATATCCAGATCATTAACCTGGCTGATTTGTATGCATAATAGACTTGTTTGCCGTCAGTTTCTTCTTTGCACAGATGCATCCTTTCAATGGCCAACATCAGATAGAATGCATTCCCTGATTTTTGCTCCTGTGCAGTCAGTGGAATCTATTCAAGAAGAGATTGCCAAGAATGGCCAACATGATTAGCTGGGTTCAGACAGACTCAGTGCAGTGGGAGCAACCTTTGAAGTTTCCTTTTCAGAAGAGCAGGCTATTCTGTATACTGTGATCCATGCTTAATAACAGAATGCCTGCTATGAGACTGTCTGCTGTAATCCACACGTCACCAGTGTGTCCTGAGTTGCTGGTTCCCTTGCCATCTAGGCTGCACTGTTATTTATTTATTTCTTAATTATTTATATGCTGCCTTTTCACCTGATAGCAAGGCCTCCTCACAATAAGCAAAACAGAGATGCAATAACTGTAATAAGATTTTTTTTAAGGAACTGATAAAAGATAAAGATGTGGTAGGGGAAGATGATGTTCTGTAATGTCCTCTTCCCTGTCATATTTATCTAAGTTCCATGATGGTTGTGAGGGAAACAGCCCCCACTCCAGATGTGCACTGACTAGCAACCAGGGCCAGGTAGTGCCAGATGTTCTTGTCCTTAGAAAGAGATTTTTCTTCACCTAGGCAGATGGAGAGTCTATTGTTTCTGGTTCTTCCAGACAGCAGTCATGAACAGGGCCCGTGTCAATGTATCCTAAACTGGGAGAGCTGCTGGGGACTTCTGGCAGGCTCACTGCCTCCAGCCCCCTCTGTCTGCACACCTCCCCTGCTACCTGAACACACATTCTTCCCCCACCAGGTTACAAGTGCTCTGTCACCCACACTCCCAGCTCCATGTGTTGCTCAGTACTGCCAGGGAAGTGCATGTCTGTGGTCACAGCTGTAGCACAGCTAGCAGCCATGGTGGTAGCAGTCTCAGGTGTTCACCCTGCTTAGCCCCATCAGGGAAAGCGTGTACAGGTGACTGTGAGCACAGGTGATGGGAGAGCTTGAAAGCAGACAGGGGAAGGAAATATAGGCAGGGGGTGGCATGTAGGTGGGTGGGTGTTCAGGAAGGGGGGCTGATGGTTGGCAGGGGCCCCTCAAACCCTGGAACTGTCCCTGGTGCTGAATGATCAAGGCATTGTGGGATGATGATGATGTAAACTGTCATCTTTCTCCCACACAAGTCCTTTGATGGAAGGCTTCCATGTGCTGTAGCATCTTTGCATGGAGTTGCCATTATCATCTATACCATTCCCATCTCTGATCCTTAGGAGTCTGTCTTCCATAGGTTATCTCTATAAGGATTTATCTACTCTAATGGCAGAGCTTCTACTTTTCCTACAGTGATTCATAAGCTCAGCTAGGTTTGACTGTGCAATAGTATAATGAGGGATGACTTTGTTTCAGTCCTTGCCACCACTACTGCGAGCCAAAGAATTCATAGTCTTGGTACCAGACAAAGTTGAACCATATCTGTATAAGAAAAACATAATCTGTGCTCTTCTCCTTTTGCAGGAACTTGGCTTCTGTTCTCCTGGGGCTCCCGTGAAATGAGCAATGGCATGAGAACGAGGTTTAGGGATGTCAAATGTGAAAGTGATTATGCAGAAGAAGATGCTTTTTATAGTGTCTTTGTGCCCTCCGAGATACTTCCTGCTGCCACTACAGCAACAACAGCAAAAAAAGAAAGAGGCGCAATAGCAGAAGACGATGATTACCAAGAAAACTTAGCTACACTTTATGGATTCCAAGAAGAAGAGGATGGGGAAAAGAGAGAGGATGAGAAGGAAAAGGATTCCCAAGAAGAATTAGCTTCATTTCTGGGACTTCGAAGTTTTAACAGTTCAGCTGCTGAGGAAGAGGAGTATAATCTTACTGCTCTTGCAATGGAAGACACTTATGGCACCAGCTCTACAAGGAACTATGACGTACCTGTAACCTTAGATCAAGTGTTTACAAACAGTAGTGATAATTTGCATGGTGGTGAAATGCTGGAAACTCAAAGTACCACTTCTCACCTCACCACCGTTATGTCACTCCATCCAAATTACTCCTCTTTGGCTGAAGAGGCTGTGTTTTCAGATACCACTACAGTAGTTAGCATCTTATCATCTGAAGAAGGCCAAAGTGGTGATAGAGAGAATATTACTGTGAACTCAATTAGTTATAACCAAACAAATGGAGCAGAGCCCCTGAGAACTGATGGGGAAGCACAGAGCAAAGATCCAGCAGAATTGTTAGCTGACACAGAGAATAGCACCATGGCCATATTTTCACAACCCTCTTCAGAGAAGGAAGAAGAAGACAATGCAGATGGAAAAGATACTTTGGACAGAGAGAAGGTAAAACAAGGCCTATCAGAGGCAATGTTTTTTGCTGTTAAACAGATGCGTGCTCTGCTTTTTTATGTGCAACAAAAGAGAAATCTCTCTGCTTTAGGCAACACAACTTCAGGTATGGCCTTCTTTGCCATACCTAGAGCAGAAAACACCTCCACCTTAGATAATTCAAAAATTAATTTAAAAACTGATTATATTTCAGATGATTATGATGACGATGAGTTTTCCATCCTTTCAACTAATTTAACTTTTGCTGTGGGACAGGCAGCCAAAAGTGATGAATTTGAACCACCCCGTGTTTCTGAATTAGTGTTGTCAAGATTCCAGCATAATAGCAATTCAACTTTGGATGATATTTTAGGCAGCTTAGTTCCTACTGTTGTTCCAAAGCCAGTAACAGAAAGACCGAAAGTTTTACCTCTCAAAAGGCAGAAGTGTCCCTCTAAAAAGACAAATTATGAGTGGAATTTTGTCTCTGAGAAAGAGAATTATGACACAGGAATAGACTTTACTAACACTGTTGATGACAAATTTCAGAACAGCTCTAGAAATGCCACAATGGATCCAGAAAATACCATATTCCCTGGTAATAAAAAGCAAGAGAGGTATAAAGGCGATTCCCAGCCTGAACTTGGCCAACAGGACGTGGGCATCAAGCATGGAGCTCTGATTGAAAAGGAACATGAAAACTGTACTATGAAGACATCTGGTACTTTCTTGAAAGCCCGACGAAAGAAGAAAAAGGAACATCTACGTGCCTCAATGACTCCAAGAGGTTTCAAACCTCCAGAGTCATCTAAGGGGCTCAATGATACCCAAGCTTTCAATAAAGCCAACCATACTATGCTACTGAATGAGGCCAATTATACTCTCACACCAAACCAAGTTAAACCTTTTGTCAAGATAGGCCTCCCCAATGAAAATGGGGACTATGAAGAGTTTGACCCAATATACTCAGACAGTGAAGAGAGTTCCAGTGGTTCATTCGAATATGAAACCGTACACTATGATGACCCATATACAACAGACTCCCGACTTAACTTAAGTTCCGTGCGTAACCCTGATGACATAGCTGGGCGCTATCTACGTGCTTTCAATAATGGGTACAAGAGGACATACTACATTGCTGCTGTAGAAGATGTGTGGGACTATGCAGCATTTAAAAAAAGGTTTGATTGTTGTTTTTTCTCTTTTACCACTGCCTGATTTCATGTTGCTGTCTTAACTCCTGTAATCTGATAGTCCTCACTAATGTGATATTAACATTAAATGCTATTAAGTTTTGAGCCATGTAGGAAGGAGAAATGTCAAATAAGTGAGCTGATAGTGAATATGGAATCAACCTTGGATATATTGCAATTGATCTGGGATTTTAGAACACTTTGCAAACCAAGTATTTCAAACCGAGAATGTGCATTCAGACAATAATGAATCAAAATTTGTGCCAATCAGTGCTTATCAACTTGTGCTAATCAGTTTTGGGTGCCCGATGATCACAAAAGGATA
The DNA here is from genome assembly GCA_029375565.1 of Gekko gecko. Lineage (NCBI taxonomy): Eukaryota > Metazoa > Chordata > Lepidosauria > Squamata > Gekkonidae > Gekko > Gekko gecko. The sequence goes on from JAPDNY010000004.1 coordinate 48,381,364, forward strand.
CCACTGGGGAAGGACCATGACTCAGTGGCAGAGCACAAGCTTTGCATGCAGCATGTTCCGGGTTCAGTCTCCAGTATTTACACAGGGAAGATCTTAAGCAGCAAGTGCTGGGAAAGACATAGCTCTCACTGAAGCCCCAGAAAGCTGCCATTAGGAAGAGTAGTACACAGTCCTGAGCTAAATGAACCAATGGCGTGACTCAGGATAAGGCTGCTTTGTACACATTTATCAAGGGTCTGAACTTATAATCCCCAGACAACCTTTTGTCCAATTGGCTCCACAGGTGACTTTTCTCCCCCTTTCTTTCTTTTTAATTAAAGCTTAGCAGCTTTGTTGTCTGACTTTGAGGCAATAAAGCACCTCTTGGCTGAGGAACACAAATACTCATGTTTGTTTAGTTAGTTTATTTCTATTTTAATTGTTTATTCTATTTTAATGTTTCCATCAACTACTTAAACTGCTTAAATCATTTTAAACTAGGCACTGCAGCTTTAAAATTGCTAGTGTGGCTAGTGCAGAATGCAGCTGCACGCCTTCTGACTGCAACATCTGTGCGGGCGCACATTCAGCCAGTGCTACACCAATTACACTGGCTACCAATGGAGTACAGGATCCGATTCAAGGTGCTGGTGCTAACCTTTAAAGCCCTATGCCCCCAGGGACCAACATATCTGCGGGACCGCCTCTCCCCACATGTGCCCCGTTGAGCTTTATGCTCAGCACAGCAACATCCTACTGGCAGTCCCCAGCCCAAAAGATATCTGCCTGGCCTCGACTAGGGCCAGGGCCCTCGCTGACCTGGCCCCAGCCTGATGGAACATGCTCCCGATTGAGATCAGGGCCCTGCAGGACTTATCACAGTTCCACAGGGTCTGTAAAACGGAGCTGTTCCACCAGGCTTTTGGCTAACTAGAGAGTGACCACTTTTTCTGGCTCCTCCTGCCCAAACTGCCCTCACGCTCGTTCAGTAGTATAGAGCGGAGGTGTCAAACTCATTTGTTACAAGGGCCACATCTGACATAAATGTCACTTTGTCAGACCAGGCCATGTGTACCATAAAACATAATGCCAGGTACTGTAGATAGAAACTGTATAAAGGACCACAGCTGGTAAGCTCCAAGTTGCTGTATCCTCACTGCAAGGCCCCATGGGCTGGGAGGGGGTTGCAGAGGAAAATCCACATAGGCAGACAGGAGAGGCAGCTGGGCAGATGCTCCCATGATGCTTGACTGCTGCAGACAAGGTTGTTCTGCCATGCTGAAGCCACAATGGAGTGGCTCCACTCACTCTCCCCCAATTCTCTCTCCCTTACACCAGTTGCTCACAGGCCGCATAAGAACCCTGGATGGGCTGGTTCTAGCCCCCAGGCCTTACATTTGACACCTGTGGTGTAAAGGGCAATGGTTTCCATCAATAGTAACTGGACTACTATTATGCTTCTGCCTGCTGGCTCTTCAATGCAAGAAGCACAACGGATTTTTACTGGACGGCCATTAGTCTTGTGCAAGTGGAATATAGACTCCTAGATCTTGCTCTGCTTGCTCATGAGGCCGAGAGGGCAAGTTTGTCCAGTTCTTTTGATAGGACCGCCCCCCTCCACGTCACATCGTGTGATATTTTGTTCAGGAGAATCCCCTGACCTTGAGTAGGGCCTTCAGGGGAAAGGCACAAGTGGCTGCTTGGTGAAGAGGAAAGGAAAGGAAGGAAATCAGCTTTTATTTGTGGAAGGCCGGATATCTTTGTAAACATTTGAAATTTCTTAGCTAAAATCTTTATGGAGCATTAGCCCTTATTCTTCTTGAGTATAATGTTGACTTTGAGCAGGATTCAAAGAACAGTGCAATTACTTCTTTATGCCCAGCATAGCTTTGTGCTTATATCTGTTAAAGAACAGCACCGTGTGCTACATTATTAGTGTCTTTTGAAGTGGGATATGGTACAGAGGAATGTTGTTCAGGGAAAAAAACCCTGGTCTTTATAAAAGGCTGAACCAAGGCGTTTGACTTATACAAAGCAGCTCTCTGAATTCTAATAAATTCAGTGGTATCATGAGCTAAATATTGCTTATTCTTTGAACATGGAGTAGCTTTGTCACTTCCCAGACCAGATTCCCAGGGAATTGTTTACTATTCACTTTAGCCATAAGAAAATAATTGTTTTGTTTACAGTTTGGTTGTTTTTTAATGCTCCATGTCCTCAGTACAGTGAAAAGTGGCTCAGCCAGCACAGTGTACAAAAAGGTGGTTTTCCGAGGTTATCAAGATAGCACTTTCAGAACGCCTGTAGTTAGAAGGGAATATGAAGATCACCTTGGCATCCTTGGTCCCATCATCAGAGCTGAAGTAGAAGACGTCATCCTGGTAAATCCATTTCCTATTACAATAAGGAGGGAGATTAATAAAGGATAGATTGTGTCATCTGGGAAGGATGGATTTCCTTTTTGGTTTGTGTATGAAGCATTCCTAAAGCATTGCCAACACACTTTGTGTGTTGTGGTTAAACTCTAGAATGGGAATTTTATATATATGGTACAATAACAGAATGACAGAATCCTGAATTAATTTGAATCCAACTGGAAATTATGTACAAATATGTTTTCAATGGGTTGGGGAAAAAAACCCAAAAACACCTGTGGATTGAAGGGATCTGGTTGCTACAGATTCTGCAAATACAAGAATTTGTGAAGTGCTATAGCAGTTCTTTTGCTTTGCTTGTGCAAGATATTGTGCAAGTAGAAATACCTACTGAGGCCTAGTTTAAATTGTCACACAATGTTGCAGTGTAAAACTGTAGTTCCTTAAACAGAAAACCCTTTTCCTCAGCAGAAGGGTGTGCCTCTGATCCATCCAGCACAATCCTGCATGATACTCTAGTGGTGCAGATTACTCAGAAGAGCATTGCACAGTGCAGGAAGCCAGGAAAGAAGAAAAAAGAGAACATAAGCAGGGACAGCTATTGGGGAGGCTCAGCTAATCTGTAACTGAAGAGACCTGTCTCTGAACTCTGGGGAAGAGGCAAGTTTCCTTCTGTCTTGGTGGCTCATCTCTTGAATGGGTCAAATGGGGATGAATGAAATTTCCACTGATACCAATACAGGACTATGGTACTATCATAAGACTTAAGAGTATGGGAGATCTCACTAATTAATAGGAAAGTACAAAAAATTATTAGAAAAACTAATAGGATTTTAAGCAACTCGAGTCCTGTCAGTAGGAACTACTGTTTATTATTTTACTGGGAGCAGCAACTGTCTGAGAGGACATGACTGATGCTCAGTTTGATCGGTTCAGCCAGCTAGCTGTGCACGTCCCACAACAGGATTTCAGGATTTATATTCTATGTTTTTGTATGTGTTTTAGCTTTGATTTTAATTGTTTTAATGATGTTTGTGTTGTTGGTTTTTAAGATGTGATTTTATTATGAATGTTTCTAAACTGTTAGCTGCCTTGGTGGCCCTGATGAGAACAGCAAGGCAGCAGTGTTCCCTCTAAGCTGAGTTAGTGTGAGCTAGCTCACAGTTTTTTAGCCTCTGACTCACACATGTTTGTCTTAGCTCAGGAAGGATGGCTCCAGAGCAAACTAATTTATGGAATACCCAAATCGCTTGCTCACATCTTTAATGCCAGTAGCTCACAAAGTAGAATTTTTGCTCGCAAGACTCCACAGCTTAGAGGGAACATTGCAAGGCAGGGTATACATTTTGTAAATAAATTCTTCGTCAGTTCTTGCAAAGCAGCATGTGAACATTCCATACAACAAAGGACTCTTCTGCTGAAACCACCGTCAAGACTTGAACTGTTCCCGGCTCAGGCTACAAAACCTGTACCCAGGGCAACACCTTAATGTTTTTAAAAGCTGTTTTGGGAGACATGCTTTTTCATCACTGATAATCACTGTCTCTTCAACTCTCTAGGTTCATTTTAAAAATCTAGCCTCCAGGGCATATTCTCTTCATGCTCATGGACTTTCCTATGAGAAATCTTCTGAAGGCAGAAGCTATGATGATCAGTCTCCAGAATGGTTCAAGAAAGATGATGCAATCCAGCCAAATGGCACCTATACCTATGTCTGGCATGTGACTAAACAGTCAGGACCTACACAAGATGGGAAAGTTTGTAGGTCCTGGGCCTACTACTCTGCTGTAAACCCAGTAAGACAATCTATTTTAAAAAGTAACAGTCCTGCAGATTGCTTTGAATTAGATTATAAATGCTCCCCACTCAATCTTAATAAAGTATTTCCTTTTCTTATTTTACATGCAAAGTTTGAGTCCAGTAGAACCTTTAAGACCCACCAAATTTTATTAAAGGTACAAGCTTTCATGTGCATACCTTGAATAAAACTTCATTGGTCTTAAAGGTGCCACTGGACTCAAGCTTTGTTCTGCTGCTTCAAGCCAACACAGCTACCCCAACTGAATTTATTTTACATGCAGTTTGCTTTGCAGATAGATCTTGCATTTGAGATTCTTGTGTGTGTGTGAAACAGAAAAGAATTACCATGTTATAACTTCCATTAACTCTGTTCATGAATCTTTGCACCAAAATGAATCAAAATCATGTTTTTAAAATAAATCACTTTTGAAACTAGCAATTAGTCTCCATTAGAAACTGATTTGCAAAACCGCTTTCTTATCAGTCATGTTTTGTTTTGGTCTTGCAGGGAAAAGATATACACTCTGGCTTGATTGGGCCAATTTTGATCTGTCAAAAGGGAATGCTTGACAACTATATCAAGCCAACAGATATGCGGGAATTTGTCCTGCTGTTTATGGTCTTTGATGAAAAGAAGAGCTGGTACTTCAATAAACAGGCCAAGAAGACATGTGCAGACAGAACCGTTGATGCTGAAAGATGCCACACATATCCTGGTATAGATGCTTGCCTTTGCCTTTTATAATGGTGGCAAAGAATAACTCAGTCTTTAACAACAGAAAAGAGACAAGGAGATTGCTACATGTTAATAATTTGCGTACATGAGTCATTTGCATGTGATTTTTTATGTGCCATCACTTATACTCCAAATAACTGCAGTTTTACAAACACTGATGCCTCTTTTCTCTATTGTGTCATCACAACCAGTCCTGCTGTTAACTCATATCTTGCACCAGCACCAAACTGGTTTGGTCATTTCTTACTTCATGTCTTTTATTGTTAGACTTTTAAGCGTGTCTGTATTCACTAATACAATACCCTCTTTATTAAAACAAAAAACAGTACAAACTTGCTTTGCAATGCACTGTTTATAGTCCACTTCACCCAGCCATCGTAATCCTTTCTCTCCCTTTAAGAGGAAGGCTGCAGCCTTTGTAACCCAAAGATGGGCACAATTCTGCTGAAGTTAAGCATGTGTAAACTCCTTTCTAGTTTAGCAGAATGGTCATTCATTATTTAGTTCACATTTTCACATTGGATATGGAAGGAGTAGAAGGAGGTGAAGTTCTTATTGCTGGCAGGATTGTACTCACTTTGATGCTCCACACCCACAAGTACAATTTGAGATTTCTAGTATATATTTACAATGCTTTCTGCTATGAAGATAATATTTTAATTAAGGCACTGAGTTGCATAAGTATTGCAAGATCAATGCTTTGAAACATTCAATGGTTACAGACAATTGCAGTGATACTATGTGCATCAAGATATTTGATTACCATAGGATATACTATATTTGCTTGCAATTTCTTTTATCATTGCTGAAATGTTTTCCTTTCAGCTATTAATGGGATCCAGTACCAATTGCCAGGGTTGCGGATGTATCAGGATGAAATAGTTCATTGGCATCTGCTGAACACTGGTGGGCCAAAAGATATTCATGTGGTTCATTTTCATGGTCAGACATTCACCGAACAGGGAATGGAAAATCATCAGCTTGGTGTCTACCCACTTCTTCCTGGTAAATATCATTCAATCCATGTATTGAAGTAACTGGGCTGTTCTGTATAATACTAGAATGAATCCAGTCAATTTTAACTTTATGAATCAGTGTGAACCATCTTGGCTTATTGCAACAACAGTGGGTTTTGCTTCCAACTCATTCACTAGCCCTCTCTATTGCAATGGCAACCCATTTTCTCTTTTCCATTTCCCCCTAAATTGAGGGGTTTTTTTGGGGGGGGGTGTATGTGTGTATGTGCTTGCCTGGAAGTCATGATTGACTTCTGGCTACCCCTAGTGGGGCTTGGACATTTCCAGAGAGGTAGCCTGCTATTGTCTGTCTCTGTGTCCCGGCCCTAGTATTCTTTAGAGGTCTCCCATCCAAGTACTTGCCAAGGTTGGCCTTGCTTAGCTTCCAAGATCTGACGAGATCATGCTTGCCTGAGCTATCTAGGTCACGCCCGCTTTTTTGTTTTCAATTTCATCTCTGCAGTGTGAAAATGACAATTATATTTTTGTTGGAGGGCTGTGCTCATCTGAGACAACATGACCAACATTATGTAACTTTGTTGATCTGGGATAAAATCCCTGTTTCTGTAATATTCACATGCTAGCAAGTATCAAAAGAGTGAAATACCCTTCTCTCTCTCTCCCTCCCTCCCTTCTCTGTTTTCATGTCCTCAGCATTGCCTTCAATATTGCCTGTTACAGATTGTAAACTCTTAGTAGACAGGGACTTGCCTATTTTTTGCTTATTAAGTTTTTCAAACTCTATGTGCATTGATGGTGTAACATATGCTGCTGCCAATGTGTTACTACATAAAAGTAATAATTTATAGCCTGATTTTCCTCCATTGTGAAGTTCAAGACTGCATGCCTCAGATTCCCAGGCTGGGTGTGTGTGTCTCTGTTTTGTAGACACTGACTGCTGGGATTATGCAAGGTGATCCCATCATGAGTCCTCCAACCCTGCACTCAAATACTTTCTCTCTCCTTTCAAGGTTCATTCCGCTCTGTTCAAATGAAGCCATCAAAAGCTGGTGTGTGGCTTTTGGACACGGAGGTTGGTGAATATCAGCAAGCTGGAATGCAAACTGCTTTTCTTGTTATTGATAAAGGTAACAGAGCTTAATCCATAAAAATCATTGCACAGTTGGGAAGCACTGAGCTAACTTATGGCTATGCGTATTTCTGTTCTCCACACTTCCGCAACCCCCCAAATTATGCATCCAGAATAAATGAGGTGGCAGAGGGCAAGGCGGGATTAGGGTGTGTTAACAGGTCTCCTTGAGAGTAGATATTCAGCTGTGGAAATTAAGAAGCTACTCGCTGAAGAGGAGTGCTTCAAAGAAACTGAGGCTCTGTATTTGCATACAGCAGAATGTAAGAATGTCACAACTGTTGGGCCAACCTACTTATTGTTTCAAATGCATGGCAGCCTCTGATGTAGGCCTCCTTCCTATGTCTCTTGGGAACATCTTATTAAAGCATGTAGTGTGCTACATGCTTTGCAAGTGACAGACAATAAAAAGCTAAAGCTGAGTGCAGTGAGGTCACATTGATGTAATGGCATGAATCTGCTTTGTTGTCAGAAAACAATAGCAACTAATGATATAGAGTAAAACACTGGCTTGGATCCTGTGTAGAATTTCCATGGACTCAAGGGCTGATCCCTACTCCTGATTTCACTGATTCCCTGCTCCTGTGGGAGACCTCTAATTCCCCCAAAAGTATTCTTGGGAATTTGTGTCCCCTGGGAGCTGCATTGGGGGCTGCTGCACGGTGTGTGTGGGGGGGAATTGCCTCTTATGGAAATTCTAGGCAGGATCCAAGCCACAATCTGTCCTTTAACCTAAAGTACTTATATAGAGATTTCTGTTAGAATTCACAGAGATCAGTATTCTAACAAGTTTGGGTGCTTGGTCTGCTTGAAAAGGCCTGTGGCTCGGCCCAGCAAACTTGATGGCTGATCCAGGGCAGCAGAGGGCTGAATCTTTCTAGATGGTGCCAGCCTTGAAGGTGCCATACCCAACACAGTTGGAGGGAGAAAAGGCAGACAGCTAGAAGGAATTCTTGATATGTGAATTTGGGCACAGGCACAGAGAATGGGCTGTGAGCATGGACTCTAAGCTGGGAGAACCAGGTTTGATTCCCCACTCCTCCACTTGCACCTGCTGGATGACCTTGGGCAAGCCATAGTTCTGGCACAGCTGTTCTTGAAAAAGAACAGTTTCTGTCAGAGCTCTATCAGCCCCACCTACCTCACAGGGTGTCTGTTGTGAGGAGGGGAAGGGAAAGTTTGTAAGCCACTCTGAGACTCCCTTGGGTAGTGAAGGGCAGGGTATAAATCCAGTCTCTTCTTCTTTTTCTTCTCATGCAAGACCTGGTGGAAACACCTAGCACATCCATCCCTATATATTATAGTGCTTGGAAACTGGTTGCACAGCATCTTGTACAAATGGAAACACAAATTTGGATACACTAAGTTCAACTTAGTCCAAGAGCACTAGTGCAAGTGGAAATTTTGTACTGGATCCAGCTCTTCAATATTTTTTCATCCCAAGGGAACAAAAACCTGTAGTACTGCCCCAGAGAACTGCTACATACTATGACCTAGTGTTTGGGGGGGGGGAGTTGCCAGTGCTCATTTACTAGATTGCAATGATTTCCACCAATTGCCCCCTCAGGACTTGGGAGAGCACCACTCTCCCATGAGAAAATTCAGTACCAGTGAGGACTACCACAAAAGAAGTCCTGCTTTAACCCCAAAGTTGATGGCTGTATGTTACAAATGTCAACAGACATGAGGAAAAATAAATAAATTTCAACTCACTTTATATAAATTATGCATTAAATAAAATGTCTGGGAAGCATGTTAGACCAGTTTAAGTATATATCAATGGTCACATAATCACATAATCAAAGCAACAATATTATGAAACGAACAGACAGAGTATTTATATTAGCATTAAATACTGCAAAAATGATGACATGAGGTAAGTTGAAAGTGTTTATGGAGAGCTTATTTGTCATACTCCTTTCTCTTTGGATCTCTTCTGTGCTGCCCAAAAAGCCACCCCCAAAGGTTGGAGGATACTTCAGACAGAATGGAATTGGGTGAGGCTGTTTCTAGAGAGTGAATCACCTTTTCACAAACTCTTTTTAAACATTTTTTTTTATTTTAGAAAACAAAATGATATAAAAGGGATACAGAAGGGAAAGGATGATATAACAAATTATACATATCAAAGGTTATTATACATTACAAGTTATATAGAACATAAAGTGTTTATTCCCAACATCCCCTTCATTATAATTGTTAACACATTTCCTATAAAATTGTTGTTAGCCATTCAGTTGTGTCTGACTCCTGGTGATTCTATGGACCAGCTCTCTCATTTTCCTATCTTATTGAGTCGTTCCATGCTCAGGCTGGTGTCAACTTTTATGGTGTCTAGCCATTGTGATCTTTGGCAGCCTGGTTTCCTTTTGTCACTAACCAATCCAAGCATAATTGCTTTTTCTATATAATACATTTGTACAAACTCTTGTATGAATGGAGCTAGAGCTCATATGAAAGAGCCCTGTTCCCATAACAGCCTCATATGCTGTTTCTTGCACCATTCCCAAGAGCCTTTCCAGTGCACTGTGCCTGATAGCCAGCATAGTGTCATGGTTACTGTGTTAGACTAGGATCTGAGGGACACCGGTTTGAATTCCCTCTCTGTCATGGAAGCTTGCTGAGTGCCCTTAGGCCAGTCACACAATCTTAGCTAAACCTTCCTCACAGGGTTATTGTGAAGACAAAAAAGAGGGGATGAGAACAATGTAAGCCACTTTCGATCCTCATTAAAGAGAGAAAAACAGGATATAAATGAAGTAAAACAAAATAGGTTCAGTTTATGTTCCAAATGTGTTTTGTGTACATATCTTCCTGTAGGGACTGCAGATGTAAGGTTCCCAGTGGATTTCTATATTCAGAAAGATTATTTGAGATACCCCTCCCTTTATTTCATAAAACAAGGAGCAAGATTTCTTAGTCCTGGAGATATGGCTAGTAAAATGTGATCCTTCTCTACAGAATGCAAGTTACCCTTGGGTCTGGCAAGTGGCTTTATACAAGATTCACAAATAAGTGCTTCTGATCACAAACGTAAGTTGAATGTCACAGTTATGAAATGTCTGATAGGATGTTGAATATGTCCACCTGTTCTGCCTTTTTAGTCCACCCTTCCAGGAACATAGATTCTCTCTTCCCAATGGGTATTGGGTTCTTCAGATGCCACTCTACCTTCTGAGGTGAGTGGCATCTGAAGACCCAGCATAATCTCTAGTGGAATGCCCTTGCCACAACAATCTGCTTGGCCCCAGCTGTGTTAAGTTTTAGGTGACATATATGTTTGGTCAAACCTTTGGTTGGTGTTTGTGTTTTTATAAACCTGTGCTTTTGCTGTGGTTTCTATCGTTCTTCTGATTGTTACTGCTCTCATTATGGTGTTTGCTGCTGCTGTTAAATTGTGCTGAATGTCATTTTTCATCTGCTGTTCTTATTTTTTGCATTACTTTAGCTTTGGTTTTGAAGTTGTGAGCCACCTAAAACTTTTTAAATGGAGAAGAAATAAATAAATGATTTAAATAAATAAATGTCCATGATACCACATGCCACTACTGAATGAACACCTTCTCAGAGTTTATTCAATGTGGCTTAATATTTTCACTTCCAAGTTTTCACTATGGTTGGAACAAGTTGTCTTCCGTAATTCCAGAACTAACAAAGCAAAAACAAACAAAAACATGACATACATTAATTAGCAGGCATACAACATGGCATAAAAAATTCAACAGGCTATGTATGTGAACATGTCCTAGAGTGCACTCAAGAACATTTCTTTTACTCTAGCCATGGATTTACAAGAGATTGTCTCTTAGAATATCTATTATTTTCTCATGAAAAACCAATCAGTCAATGTCAAGGCCTTGATTTCCTCTAAAACAGAAGCGGGCATGCAGAGAGATCACAGTGTTTCTTTTATTCTTACAAGCACCCTCCCTTCTTTTGCTCCTACCCAGCTTACTGGGAACCCAAGTTGGCAAGATTACACAATACTGGGAAATACAATGCATGGAGCACCGAGAGGAAGGAAAATGGTTCCTGGATCCAGGTATGATTTGGGCTGTGTTTGCGTTGCAGGATATTCTAGATTTTCTGTAGTATTGATCTAAGCCGTTTCCATTGGATTCACCTGGGGTCATACATAATAAGGCACATTTTCATAAGGCATCATAAGTACTAGTTTGGTTGAAGCCAAAGGGGTGACTACATTTGCTGGGTACACTGAAGCATTTTTAGTTGGGATAGAGTATTAATTTTGTGAATTTTATATCCTCCTCTTCCCTCAAGGAGTTCAGGGTGGCACACATCATTTCCCCCACCTCCAGCTTTTCCTCACAACAACCCTGTGAGGTAGGGTAGGATGAAAGAGAACGACTGATCCAAGGATACCCAGTGAGCTTCCATAGCAGAGTGGAGACTTGAACCTTCCATCTCCCAGGGCCCAACAAGATAGTTTCAGAGGGTAGCCCTGTTGGTCTTCAGTACAACAACTAGATTTGTCCAGTAGCACCACAGAGACCGACAAGATTTTTGGGGTATAAGCTTTTGAGGGTCAAAGCTCCCTTCATCAGTGTGGTTATCCATGTTCATGACAGATTAATTCCACCTGTAACAGGTGCGGTTAAGAGCAACTACTCACTCATTAATACATTTTTAGGGGTGTATAACTGCTACATGCCTGGATCCACATGCTGCTCCAGTAAAGTTTGAAGAATCAGCTGGAATAGCCAAAAGTTATATCTGCATGGGCCATGTGGAGCATTACCTCTTCTGGGCTTCTAGCAATGGTGTAGTTTATAGCTCATGGGACTGTGCAAGCTCCATGGATTGGAGCTGTGATGGTGGTTTGGAATGCAGAGGGATGCTGATGGCTGTGGATGGTTTGAGTCGGGCAGGCCTACACAAGATCTGACCAACTGAAGTGTACAAAGCCCATCAGCCATTGGCTCCTCAATAAACGTCTGTGTTTGCTGCCTGCTTATGACTGAACAACAGGGTAGAGGAGTGGTAAGGCAACTGGTAGGCCATGGTACAAGACAGATGGTCTTTGGTGTGGGATGTCACAAGCTGTGTGGAATGTGGGCACGAGGTACAGCACTGACCAAGAGATGTCCTGTAATCCATTCCAGCTCTAAGAATTTTGCACTGTGTTAGATAAAAAGAGACTCAGTCTGCACAGTGATTATGGAGGCTTTCCTCATCTTTCAATACCTCATGACTGTGATCCCAAGAATTGTTTCTTAGGTAAGCACATTGATGAACAAAAACAACTGTGACAGACTCAGCATGGGTTCTGTAAGGGAAGATCTTGTCTCACTAACCTGTTAGTGTTCTTTGAGGGGGTGAACAAACATGTGGACAAGGGGGACCCAATAGATATTGCTTACCTTGACTTCCAGAAAGCTTTTGATAAAGTTCCTCATCAAAGGCTCCTAAGTAAGCTCAAAAATCATGGGATAAAAGGACAAGCCCTTTTGTGGATTAAAAACTGGCTAATTAATAGGAAATAAAGAGTGAGTATAAATGGGCAATTTTCTCAGTGGAGGGTGGTAAGCAGTGGGGTACTGCAGGGATCAGTACTCGGTCTGATGCTTTTTAACTTGTTCATTAATGATTTGGAGTTGGGAGTAAGCAGTGAAGTGGCTAAATTTGCAGGTGACATGAAGTTGTTCAGGGTGGAGAGAACCAGGGAGGATTGTGAGGCACTCCAAAGGGATGGGCAAGTGGGCATCAACATGGCAAATGGGGTTCTATGTGGCCAAGTGCAAAGTGATGCACATTGGAGCCAAAAATCCTAAATATAAATACATGTTGATGGGGTCCGAACTGGCAGAGACTGGCAAAGAGAGAAATCTTGAAGTTGTAGTGGATAACTCACTGAAAATGTCAAGACAGTGTGTGACTGCAATAAAAAAAGGCCAGTGCAATGCTGGGGATTATTAGGAAGTGTATTGAAAACAGATCAGCCAATGTCATAATGCCCCTATATAAATCAATGGTGCGACCTCATTTGGAATACTGTGTACAGTTCTGGTCATCACACCTTAAAAAGGATATTATAGCTTTGGAAAAAGTGCAGAAAAGAGCAACTAGAATGATAAAAGGATTGGAACACTTTTCCTATGAAGAAAAGTTAAAGCTCTTGGGGCTCTTTAGCTTGGAGAAACGACATGATAGAGGTTTATAAGATTATGCATGGGTTAGAGCAGGTAGAGAAAGAGGTGCTTTTCTCCCTTTCTCACAATACAAGAATTCGTCGGCACTCAATGAAGTTCCTAAGTGGTTGGGTTAAAATGGATAAAAGGAAGTACTTCTTCATCCAAAGAGTGATTAACACTTGGAATTCACTGCCACAGGAGTTGGCGGCAGCTACAAGCATGGACGGCTTCAAGAGGGAATTAGCAGAGGTCCATCGGTGGTTATTAGCCATAAGGTATAGATAGGAACTCTCAGTCTGGGGCAAGTGATGTTCTGTATTCTTGGTGGTTGGGGGGGCAATAGTGGGAGGCCCCTCTCGTGGACCTCCTGATGGCACCTGGTATTTTTGTCCACTGTGTGACAGAGTGTTGGACTGGATGGGCCATTGGCCTGATCCAACATTGGCTTCTGTTATGTTCTTATGTAGGTATGACCAGAAGGTAGCATCCTGTGCATGTGTTGACTTTTGCTCCTTTGAACAAGAATGGATAAGGAACCAGCAACGTTTTGATGTAGCAAACACTGATTTTGTATAAGTGGTGTGCTATTCTTAAAAAATGGTTTGATTACTGTAATAATGGATAATTCTAACAATGAAATTGACTACAGTGTTAGTCCTCTCATAGGGGTCGCAAAGAGTCGGACTCGACTGTGCGACTGAACAACAACAAAAGGGCAAAACCTAGGGCAAAACTGCCATCTCTTAGGGCAAAACCTACATCTGTTTATTCACATCTCTGCCCATTCACATGACATGTTAAATGGGAAATACCTGGTTTTTAGAAGATTATGTAGGAGTGATAAGAGCCCTGAACCTTCTTTCACCTATGCTCCAGTGTTTGAAAGATTCCCCCCCCGCTACTCTGGCTCCAATAGTAGAAGTAAGCTGGATTGTCAGAAAATTGCTTCAGACAATTAAGTGCAACAAGGTAGTAAAGCAAGGATGAAGCTTAGCTCCCCTCATGTCCATTCCATTTTCAGTACCAAAAAAAAAAAAGGATTAGACATCCTGACTCCACTTTACATGTGAATGGCAGGACTTGTGGTAAACAGAAATGGATCAGCACGTATCAAGTGAAAACAGTTTCTCAAGGATACACGGGCATGAGAGAATTGAACTGGAATAATACGGATCCATTATTTTGTTGTTGTGCAGGTGGACCTACAAAGGGAAGTTCTAATTACAGGGATTCAGACCCAGGGAGCCAAGCAGTTAACAAAACACTTGTATACAGAGGAATATTTTATCGCATACAGCAAAAATGGGAGAAGGTGGATTGCCTTCAGAGGAAACAGCACAGGGGCACAGAAGGTCTGTATGCTCACTGGATTTGAAGCGCATATTCATCCTATTTTCCTCTGCCTCTTGCTAACAGCTTCAGCTTTCCCTGTTCACCTTTCCTTCCCCCACCGCTACCTCATGAACCCCCCTTTACTCCCTCCTGCCATCTTCAGCTCTCCTTCCCCCCATGTCCACTGGGCATCAGTGCTGCCGATTGACCTTCTTCCCCCATCTCCATCTCCCCCTCCTCACCTCCTCATGCTTGCTGCTGCACCACTCCACTGTGCAAAAATCATTTATTAATTAAAATATTTATACCCCACTTCCTTTTTGGCTCAGGGTTGAAGCCTTCCTCCAATCTAATGAGCCTTCCTCCAAACTAAGTGGCTCCTCTATTGGAGTAAGAACCACTTAATCTGGAGGAAGGCTTCTTAAGCTGAAGAAAGCTACCAACTCTGGTTGATGCCAAGAGTGCCACCCTAAGTGAGAGAACAGCCAGCAGGTGGCAGCCTGTTTTCCAGGCTCCAGTTAGCTATGAGCAACCTAAGGAATCATGCAAGAGAAAGAAACCTCTGCCAAAATACAGAGTAGGATCTACAACATAGGGTTGCTTCTCATATGTCTACCACTATTATTGCACACACATGGACCTCTAGTTCCTCACAGACCCATCCCAGCTCTTTTAAACTGTGGATTTAACCTTCAAACTAAGTCCATGCAAATGGGTAATTTTCCTGTCTAATTTCCCAGTCAAACACTAGGATACTTCACTTCTGGCCCATTGATAGGTATTTTCCAAGGGAATGTGCCGGAACGGAGTTCTGAAACCTCTTTGACAAAATTCTTTTAAAAATATGTTGTCGAAGGCTTTCATGGCTGGAGTTCATTAGTTGCTGTAGATTTTCTGGGTTGTGTGGCCATGGTCTTGTCATTGTAGGAGCTGACGTTTTGCCAGTAGCTGTGACTGGCATCCTCAGAGGTATAATACAGAAAGATGTAGTACTCTCTATGTCAATTCATGAGTTTTCAGTATTCACACTGAAAGCTTCATTTCGTTCTTGGGAGTTCTGGCACTTTCTTTTTTTAAAAGCCCTGGGTATTGTAGGTATTCAAGGCAGGAACCACCTATAACTATAAGCCCCACTAGGCAAGGGCCTTGCCCAGTTTTACTGAAACAGGAGCAGGTGCCGTGTCACTTTAGGGAACAGTGCTCAGAAGAACCACAGGTAGCTCCAAAGCCACTGAATACATATCACTGGTCTATGGTATTACATAGATAGGTAACATAAATTCTAATCCTCACCTAGCTAACGGCTCTCATTGTCATTGTGGAGGAGGGGGTCATGGCTCAGTGGTAGTTCATGTGCTTGGCGTGCAGAAAGCCCCAGGTTCGGTCCCCAGCATCTCCAGTTAAAAGGATCAGGTTCTGGGTGATGAGAGTACACAGTACTGACCTTGATGGACTAATTCCGTACAAGGCAGCATCCTGTATATAGCCAGCCACGTAATATAAATATAATGCTAAAATATTTGCCCTGATTCTGTTAAAATGATCAACACTTATATCCAATGGGGATACAGATGTGCATCTTGCATGTGTATTTAAATTGCCACTGCCTTGTGCATATGGGTGGAATGCCTCCCACAGGTTTCCACAGCTCCAGCCCTAGATTCTCCAAGTTCCAGGCCGGCTGATGAGGAGGCCGGCTTTCAAGCTCGTTTCAAATATTGATCTTTTTCAAAGTCGGAATGGCTCAACAATAGCCAACAGCTTCTTCAGTGGAGTTACAGTTTTACATTAGAACCATTGTAAGTTATTTTCACCCTCAATAAATGCCTGGAAAAGCCTTCCAAGATTCACAATTCCGGGGGAGGGACCTTGAAAAAGAGGAATGTTTGAAATGAGCTTGTAAGCTGGCCTCCTCATCAGCTGGAACATGGAGAATCTAGAGCTGGAACTTTGGAAACCTGTGGGAGGCGTTTCACCTAGTTGAACTTTGTGAGGAACTGTTAGTATTGCATATACCATCAACTGTGATTTTGGACACACACTTTTATGAAGAAGCTGTGCTACTATGTCTTGTAGTTTGTGTTTGAAAGGTTGACTATGCAACATGTTCTTTTTTTAATGATATTATAGACTTTAAGTGATTGTTGTAAGTTTATGTATTATTTGATTAATAAGCCACAACACAAATTGGAATATTGACAAATGTATTTATTATGTATAATTAATATTTATAAATTATTGTCTTTTTTGATATTGCTATAACTGTGATTCTCTCTTTTTATTGCTCATGCATGGGGGGGGGCTGTAGGCGATTTGGAAGCTGACAATAAAATGAACAAATATTGTATAATTATTTACAGGCATTTTTCCTGTAGTTTTTTGAAGGTAACTCTGATGGCACTGGAATAAAAGAAAATCACATTGATCCTCCTATAATTGCTAGGTATATTAGGGTATATCCAACTGCATGCTATAACAGACCTACACTTCGTATGGAACTGCTGGGCTGTGAAATAGAAGGTAAGGCCTGAAAATTCATTTTACTTATTTACTATCAATTGAATGGGGAAAATAAGTAGATGGTTGCATAGACTCAAACACTAGCCAGCATGCTTCCATTACTAAGATGGATGTCACATACCCACTGTGTGTCCTGTCTGCTGTTTCCACACTCTAGCAAATAAACTCAGATGTGTATTGCCCTGTTAGAAAAAACATGAATTTGTGCTGAGACATTGTTCCCGTTTCCCAAATCATGTTGTACCTTCAGGTAAGTTCACAGCCCAGTTTGCCTATAAGAATGTAGCCGAGGCTGTTTGGAGCTTTCCATACAGCACCTTTTGCCAACAAGGTAGAGAGCGAATTGTAGTTCTTCAGACTACAGATCTTCTGAAATTAGCAAAGCTATAAATGCCTGTGTTATTTAAGGCAAATATCAGTTACAAATTATGTGTTGCTTTTTATTTCTTGGACTGCATCATTATGTTCTTGGTGTTTTTTAAATTATAAGTTCTGGGTTTTAAAGTAGATTAGAGTGGTTGGCCTAGGACTGAGGAGACCCAAGTTCAAACTCCCCCCTCTGCCAGTCATTCTCTGTCAACACCTATCATACAAGATTATTTTGATGAAAAAATGGAGGAAAAGAAAACTATGTGTATTGTGCAGGGCTCCCTGGAGTAAGGGTGAGATAAGCAAACCTGTATGTTCAGGTATGGTGGTGGAAGGCATTTAATAATAGTGATTTGGATTCTATGAGATTTTCCACAGGAACAAGAGGAAGGTAATGTCTCTCAATTCCTCTCCTCACTGCAACCCTGTCCTGTATAGCTTTCTTAAAGACCAAAAAGAGCTTGTCCTTCCCCTCTACCATTAGCAGGAAGTCACTGGCAGCAGTACATCTTGCAGGTACCAGTCCCATTTCTGCCAGACTTTCTGCCTTTAACCATGGTCATAAATATCACCTCTGGAGCAGGAACACTGACCTCTCACCTGAAATATAGCTACCTGATGAAAAAGGAAGAAAATTCCCTTTGGTGAACCACTCAACATAGACTTAACAAAGACTGCTCCCACAAAGGAGGAAGGAAAGGCACCCTGGTGTGGAACCAGCAGCAAATGGGATGGAGATGGGTGGGGATGGTACATCTGCATGCCCTGCTCCCAAGCAGCCCCTCACACAGCCCCCTTTCCCTTTCACAGCTGACCTGCTGTTAAAGGGGCACTTCCACTCAGCCACAAGGAGGGGAAAAAATCCAGTTAAAGGGCTGAAGGAAGGAATGCGGAGCTTAGCTCTACCCTTACTAAATGGGCTGCAGGTGGAGAATCCCCATGGATGCTTCACCTGCAGCCACCCTGCTCTGACTCCTTTGAGTCAGACCAAAGGAAGTCTTCCCCAGGTGGAAGGAGCCAAAGAAAAAGTCTCTACTGAATGCCACAACTTAATTTTCCATCCTAAAAGATTTCCATCATGTTGTAAACTGAGAATTCACAATGCAAATCAACATTTATACCCCACCTATATCCCTCGCTCAGTGGAGGCAAGGAAGACAGAATAGTTCTGAACAAGCACGCTGAGAAATCACATGCAAGGAAAACTGGCCAGGAGGAAAATTCCAGACCTACATTGGCACGGCTTTCCTGCCTTCTGTCACTCACTTGCCCTTACCACATAGGAGCCTTTCCCCTCCTCTGTTTTCATGGTCTGACACTTCTATTTGGAGCAAGAGATGGAGGAGGAGAAAGAACCACAAGTCTGACTAGTGATCCAACTGCATTCGGAAAGGTGTTTTGGTTTTTTTTGGCCCCCCAAAGGGGATTTTTTTATTGCATTTTCTAAATATCTACAGAAAGGGGGAAGGGTACTAACAAACACAACTACAAGAAAGGGATGATAGAAAAGAAAATCCAAGGCGTGGTGATTGTGTACAATGCTTACAAATGTGGCATTAACAAATAAAAACTTTCAGTTGTTAACCTTGAAGGTGACAGTTGAGTACATCGCTTATGAAGCTCTAGCTCATACAGACTGTTTGGAGTATACTTCTACAATACACTAAAATTTCTTTTATGCAAACATCAGGCATTCTCATCATCTAATTACAATAATTTCTGCCTATCTGGCTATTACTTTCTGCCCATCTAACTCTTTGAAGTTTTTATCAATCATTACATGCAATCCAGCATTATTTAAGTACAGTTGTTAAAAACATCCAAGTTAGGCTTAAGTATGCTTCTCTTAAAAACTCTCTATTTACCCTCTTATTAAAAAAGAAAAAAAACAGACAGAAAGGAACCTAAATATGCATCAAATAACACCCCTTTTCCCTCTTCCTTTTATGGAATTAGCCTAAATTAATAAAATGCATTTAAATTTAATTTAAACATTCATTATCAATTTCTGTATAAACCCTTCCCCTTAATTTTATCCAAACATCCCCCCTCAGCCAAAAATCTTATCTCTGAAAAGGATCTTCGCTGTAGAATCTTCTCCTCGATCTTCTTTAGGTCACAGTCCATGTAACCACCTTTCACCCAACATTCCATTAGCTTTCTCCCCCTATCAAAATATATAATGACTTTATTTTTTAGGAGGAGAGTTTCCCCTCCCCCCCACTTGTCATAGGAGAACATAGCTGCTTTGCTGTCCCACCAATCTTTCTCAGTATAGTTTATTGTTCAGTTACTTTCGAATTCCTGAAGAAGACTCAGTTTCGTTTTAATTCTTTTGACGCAACAGATGCCATTTCCAAAGATGCCAATCCATCAAGTCATTCTGCCGCCTCTAAAAATTCTCTAGATCTGTCGCTTATTTCCAGCTCATTCCAAATTATTTTATTTTTAAGAGGGGGGAGACTTCCCCTCCCATTCAACGTTTCACAGCCACCACTCACAGAAATGTTTAGAGTTTCTTTAAGAAGGAAAAGGATTCTTCAATGCCTAAAAAGGTTGTTTTCAGATGTTTACACAGTCACTTTGTCTTTTGAGAGGGGGATTTCCCACCCTCTGCCTGCTAAAGGAGGGTTCTACATCGTTTCCAGCCAACATTCGGAAAGGTTAAGGGGCTCTCAGTAGAGAATGCTATGGCCACACAATTCTCATATTCCTTTTCTTGTGGCAGAAACATTAAGTATGAGGAACAGGAAAGATTTTAAAAGAGAGAAAAGCTAAGTTTAAGGTGGCAAAATTGCTTGAAGAAACCAGCAATAAAAAAAAACCAGCAAAAAAAAAAAAAAAGAAACCAGCAATAGAAATGGGGTTCCCAGACTGGGACATGTTCCTTAGAAACCATTCTGATGGTTAAGTGATCTAACCATAATGTGTTGCTGTTTTAATGACAGGCTGCTCTATGCCACTGGGTTTAGAAAATGGGGCTATTAAGGACGCGCAGATTACAGCCTCCTCCTATAAGAAGAATTGGTTACGTTCATGGCAGCCATCCCTTGCCCGCCTCAATAGAAAAGGGGGGGTGAATGCCTGGCAAGCAAAGGTAAGATAAAAACTGCACAGTTCAAGCTTCTGCTGCTGACAGCAAATATGCATATGTTTAAAAAACGTTTTATGACTATACTTGAAAGATGGTCTAATCCATAAACAAGTGTTAGGTAGCCCATCAAAAACTGGTAATTGGAGTACAACTTACCTTCAGGCCACCCTTATCTTAAGTGATAGATATTAACTGTTTAATAGTAAAAGGAAACCATTAAAGTGAAAATGGCAACCAGCAATAAAAAACCCTTGTAAATATGTACTTAATTATTTTTTCCCAGTGCTTGCTACTCGAGAACTTTCAGCTGGAGATACCAGGGATGGAATCTGGGAGATTCTGTCCCTTCCCAAGGCTTCTTTTGTCAGCATGTGACCATTCTACTAGAAGCATAGTGTTGAATCCATTTCCATGGGTACCAGGATTCCCACCCACAGAGCATGATTTTTATGTTTATAGGATTTTGGGAGTATTTTGGGCTGCCACTGGAGTAGGGAGGTGTAAAAACCATGTTCCATGGAGGGAAGTCGTTGCTCATTTTAAGGTTGGTCTGGATCCAAGCCTCTGGTCCTTTGAATTTTCCATCCTATGTTCACTCTCTGTTTTTTCAGCCCGTAGTAGCAGTATTCAACAATGGGTGGCATTTTTCATCCTTTCATTACAATCCTTTTGCACTGGGCATTTCTGTAGAACTCACCAGATTATTTGCACATTTTGGATATTTACCAATTTGGCTGTTAAGTAACACAATATGATTATTATACTTATTTACTCTATAGTCAAACAACAATAATCAGTGGCTGCAGATCGATCTCCTTCAACCTAAGAAGATAACAGCTATTGTTACCCAAGGTGCCAAATCACTGACTACTGAAATGTATGTGAAAGCATTCTCCATCCTTTACGGTGATAATGAGTCAACATGGAGGCCTTATTTGGGTAGCTCAACTTCCATGGAAAAGGTGCCATCTTTTTCTCTATGTATGATTTTAGTTTAAACTCAGGAGCATGCTAAGCTTCAAAAATGTTGCTACCTTCCCCGAACATCTACAAATAGCTAAGTCCCTCAGTAGTATAGTTGCCAACCTCCATCTTGAAGTTCTCCTGAAATTATAACTGACCTCCAGACCACATATATCACTTCCTCTGGAGAAAATGGCAGGTTTGGAGGGTGGACTCTATAGCATCACATCTCTGCTGAGCCCCCCCCTTCAAATTCTGCCCTCCCCAGTCTCCAACCCCAAATCTCCAGGAATTTCCCAACTGAACATGGGTTGCCACCTGCCAACTGGGAATTGATAATTATATGCACAGACCATTAGAATAATTAGATAAGGTTATCTTAGTGTATAATATATCACAGGAAGGTATTGGGCTTGGAAACTTTCAACATGCCACCATTTTGTGGTTGACTTTGCCCTGCCCCAGCAACCATTTTGAAGCAGCACTCACTGCATGTTTTCAAAATTCCAAAAATGCACACAGGTTAAACAAGGTTGGGGATTCTTCAGTAGCTGGCTCATAGAACAATCCAATGGTCTAATTCTGTGTGAGACGGCTTTGTAGGTTTATATTAATTTGGAGACGAGTCATGAGGCTAGGGAGTAGAGCAGCATGCATAGGGTTGCCAAGCCTGACAACTAGCGGGAGGGCTAGGGGTGGACATATTGTGGGGGGGGTGATACTGGAGACATTGCTACAGCACTTCTGGGGGAAACCTAATGTAGGGTAGTTCTAGAAATCACTGGAATCTCTATGGTAAAACCTCTCTAGTAAAGCCCTAGAATCAGAGTAGTGGCAGCCAGTTATAAAGCCCTTGCCTGCTGTGGGACTGAAGGGGGCAGGAGGGTGTGTGTGGGGCAGGATCTTTGGAACTGACATCCCATCTGTGGCAAGGTCAGGACGGCCTTGCCTCTTTCTGCAACAAGAAGGCAGACCTTATATGCCCAGGATTGCCAACTTCCTAGTGGGGTCCGGAGATCTCTTGGAATTACAATGGATCTCCAGACTGCAGAAATCAGTTCCCCTGGAAAAAATGGCTGTTTTGGAGGGTAGACTCTAGAGCATTATATCCCACTGACATCCCTCCTCAAACTCCACCCTCACCAGTTTCCACCCCCAAATCCCAACCCAGAGTTGGCAACCCTATCCATTGTGTAAACTTGAAATGTCTACTCCTTCAAGTGTCTTTTTGAAAGAATTCATAAGAATATGTTTAAACAGCATGCATTCTTTTTACCATCTCACTAATTAAATCTTTTCTGTTTATTTTCAGGTGTTCATGGGTAATATTAATAGTAATGGACAGATCAAGCACTTTTTCAACCCACCTATAATTTCTAGGTTCATTCGCATTGTTCCCAAAACATGGAATCAGAGCATTGCTCTTCGGGTGGAACTTTTTGGTTGCAATATTTTTTAGGAGTTGGACACAGGACTGTCAAATTAAGAAGATCCAGAGCTTTAAGTCTGTTGTTGCCAGCTGCAGAGTAAAAAGAACAAAACAACACTCTTGTCATGATTCTCTGATGTATAACCAAAGGACTTTCAGGTGTGAACTGGAAATACTTTTGTAAATAAATATCAATTAAAATACATTCTGTGTGTATTACACTAAAGGAATTATATCATACAAGAAATTATCAGAGGAATCCTAAGCAGGTCTACACAAAATCCTACCCAGATCTATTCAATTGGACTTACTTCCAGGACAGTGTTCTTAGGGATGAGCTGTATATTTGCCATTTTCATAAAAAATGTGTTCCTTATTGTCCAGTCTTAAGCAGGTACACCCATTTAAGTCCACTGAAGTCAGGATTGCATATGCTAGTATGTTAACACATACTAGTATTGTTAGTGAGTTAGTATGTTAACCCCACAGCTTTGATCTTTGTCTGTTTCCCCCCCTCCCATTCTCAATGCAAATTGCCGGCTTTCTTTTGCATTTTTACTGCAGCTAGCTTGCTTTTGATGCTAAGCAAAGACTGTATTAATTTGACACCAAAGAATTTAGACAGCCATTAAATCAAGTCAATGACTCCTGCTGCCAGAGATATTTTCTATTTTAGAAATGTTTTGCCTTATATTTTGAAGTGATTTATTGTTAGTGTAATAATCTATTACACGATCATGTTCTTGTACCTTTTTTCCTGATATAGTCCACCTGGCCATTATTAGATGGAATAGTCGGCTCCACAGACTTCCACAATCTTAGAATGTAACAAACATGAAACTTTTACAGGCCACATCAAATCACTGGTGCTATTGTTTAATATAAGTTCTTGGTATTGATTCTGAGGTAGTAACATTGCCAAGGTAAGTAAAGGGAGGAACTCCACATGAAATCAATGCTTTGTTGTTTGTACTTCCTATTTATTGTCCACTTCAATATATGTGGGCTGGGATATACACTGTACCTTACAGAAATTATCCTTCAGGCTAACACACTTTTGTAAGGTTTATTTAGCCAAATCCATATCCATTTTTTTAAATGATGCACAACTGGATGACAAATCTTTCCTTGACTTTTTCACTGTGAAATATTTGTAAAGATCTTCTTTTCTAAAGAATGTTCTTCTCTCAAGTAAACCACATTTTAAAAATACAATTAAGGTATATCTAACCAGAAAAAAGCCTGATACCGCAGAATTGGTGGTTGCATATTCACAATGCAACATCTTGAAAAATTAATATCTTTCTCTCATCCAGTCATTAGGAGGCTAAAATGCTTTTCTGAGCCTATTGCACAAAGTGTGAAAAAATATAAATGATCTCTTACTCTGTGTCCCAAATTATGTCCTCACCTCACAGATAATGCACCTGTGCTCATTATTATTTTATCAGCTTCTCAGCTGTTCAGTGCTTTTAGTACTATCCATGATTTCCTAGAAAGAAGAGAATAAGAGATTTGTGGTCTAATTCAGAAATTCTGGGCCTACTGCTGTCACTTAGATTCCAGTAAAATGGCATATGTGACACACAACCACAGAGAATGGGTGTCCGTCAATCAAGATCTTCCTCACAAACACCTGCAGAAGTGAGGTGTGTGGTGACCAGGCTGGACTTTTTCAGGGATGGCCTCTTGCCTATGGAATAGCCTTCTCTTTGAGGCTCATCTGGTAGCTACCCTATTCTGCCAGGCCAAAATATTTATTTTTACCCAGGCTTTTAATTAAGGGATTAATTAAAAAAAAAATCCTGTCTATTTCTAGCCTGATGACTGTTTTATGAGAATTTCGGTTACTAAAAGTTAATGCTGCGTTTATGTTCTTGCTGGGGTTTTAATGGATAGAATTTTATGCTATTTTATGATTTTATTCTGCTTTGCTTTGTAAGCAACCTTGCATAGTTCTCTGGAGAAACTGCATATACACCATCACAAGGTATAATTCTAGTTAAAGGGCATTTTAAAAAGCTGAAGCCAAGTAATGACAGTAACTGGCCAGCTTGACTACCATTGGATTTTGCTTAATCACTTTATCGTGCATTATAAATTTTAAATAAATCATATGTGGTTTGTATAACAATGAAATATGGGTTGGATCTACACTGATTCCCCATTCCCATGGCACACCCCTTCATGTAATTCCTCAAGGATCCCTATCCCCCAGGAGCAGCTTTTCCTGAAGGTCAGTGAGCTACAGTGGGAGGGTGGAGGCAGAAAATTTCCATTCTGCCATTGGAAATTCAGTTCTGGATTAGGCTACCATTTGCCCACTTTTGACAGGCAAATCCCTGTCAGAGGACCAGTGTTCCTCACTGGGATTCAATAAACCAGCAGGAGAAAAGGTGGGAGGGGGACAACATCCACCAATACCGCAATGTCATCTCCAGCCACCTAACTGGAAGCAACAAAGGTGGAACCTGCTGCCTAGGGAGGTGGTTAGCTCCTTTTCACTGGCAGCTTTCAAGAAGAAGTTGGACAAATATTTGTCAAGATGCTTTAGGCTGGTCCTGCATTGGGCAGGGGGTTGGACTAGATGGTTTGTATGGCCCCTTCCAACTCTATGATTCTACGACATCACCACGTTGTCAGACAATGCAGCATTTCCCCATAACTAGGGTTTTACTGTACAGTTTGGAGAAAATGCTACAACTTCCTGCAACATGATGATAGTGGGTTGCCAGCCTCCGGAACTGCAACTGATCTCCAGACTACAGAGATCAGTTGTCTGGGAGAAAATGGCAGCTTTGAGGGTGGACTCTATAGCATTATACCCTGTTGAGGTGTCTCCCCTCCCCAAACTGCACCATTTTCAGACTCCACCCCAAAATATCCAGGAATTTCCCAACCCAGGCTGTGGTCACACAAGCCAGCTGAAGCAGAGGGGAAGTGAGGCTATTTCCTCCGGTGGAATCCGACATGCAGTTGTGAGATCACACCTCCCTTTGTAGCTGCGGGTGCAGCCTGTCACTGTATGATCAGACGCAACTGTGGGTGAGTCTCTTTTTTGGGCCATTTGTTTCCCATGCACATAAATCAGGAATTGCACCTCTGCACTGAGGGCCCCCTATGGAATATGCAATGATGCACATACTGCAAAGAAGGGGGGGAGGCACTGAGATGGGATGGCACGATCAGACCATCTTGATGGCATGAGAGCATACTTGTGGATCAGACAGGGAAAAGTCTATCTGTGGCCCATCGGAACCCGTTAGAGCTGGGCTTTCCCCAGTGTCTTTTAACTCTGCTTCTGTGGTAGAGCAGCACGGGTTGCCGATAACTGAGGGATGCTTCCCTGATGTTGCTGTCTGATTGCTCCCTTTGGATCCGTCAGGCATTAGCACCTATGTTGGATCTAAAGGTGTGTGTGATTGCAGCCTCAGAGCTGGTAACTCTGTGGTGATGTCACTTCTTGTTAAGCAGCTGGAAATGACATTGCTGTGTCATATGATGATGTTCAGGTAAATAAATATCCACACCCAAAGTCTCCCAGGGACTGCATGTTGAGGAGCTGGCAACCCTAGCCTGGATGTAACCCTCTGAGTTTACTTCAAAGCACTAGATTCAGACTCTTAGTTGAGACATGATTTTGTTTTGTGTTAGAGTTCAGAGTCACTGCTTACTACCAGCCAGCTCATATATTCAGCATATGAAAATAATTCCTTTCCTGTGTTACTGAATACATTAGAAATCTTTAATTTGTTTACTCTACCTGGATTTTTAAATGTTATCTGTCATAAACAAGGAACTCTGATTCTACTTAATGAATTGGGTGTAGGGGTGTTGCCCATGTCCCATATTTCATACAACTTAATTAAACCAGAAGCAGTTTACAGTACAAAATAATGTAACCTATATTCAGGGGTCTTTTCGTAGAAGAACAGGGGGCGGCATCTTCCCTGGCTGGCCTGGGTGGGGGAGCTAAGTAACTTTTTCCCACCATAGAGAACAATGGAAGGAATGGGGGTAACCTGTTTGGGGGCCCATAGAATTGGACCCCCTGGTCCAATGTTCTTGAAACTTAGTGGGTATCTTGGGAAGAGGCTCCATCAGCTATCCTGTGAGTTTGGAGCCTCTCCCTCAAACCTCCTCCCCTCCAGCCCCCAGAATATACTCTATGTTCTCACCATTGACTTCAATGGCCCATAGGATATAATGGAGCTGAAATTGACATTCGGCTGCCTGAAAGACTCTCGGGGACGCCGGCTGGGGGCGGGGCTTGGCTCCTGAGCTCCCGGAGCTGTGCTCCGGTGGGCTCCCCCCCCAAAAGACCCCTGCCTATATTAATACCATTACTTTTATGGCTGTAACGATTCCAAAAGGAATAGCCTGAGGAAAGGGTTAACCTCTGTGATTGACAGAGCAGAGGCCTGAGGGGGAGAATGGAGAAACAGGATTCTTGACTGCCAAGATGGACAGTGGGTGGTTGAAAAGAAAAAGGAAAAAAACACAGAGAAATAGAAGAGTGAGGAGTGTGGATGAGGGGGCTTGTGAGGGAGAGAACCCCAAAAAAGGATCCCTAGGAAAAGGGATTAGTGTGGTTCTCTGAAAGATCCCCTGGGGGTGAGTCAAGAGAGGACCAAACTGGAGAACAGGAAACATTCACCTCAAGGGAGAGGAGATGTGTTATGAACCCCAAGAGAGGGGATGGCTCACAGAAAAGTGGGAATAACATGGTAATGTCTGCCAAATGATGTCCTCTATTATAAAGTCTATTTATATTTAATTGAAGTATCAATAGAAACTATTTACTTTCACCTTGTTCTCTGTGTTGTATGCTTGAATTTCCCCCTATTGAATATCTCTGTCCAGAACTACTCCAAAAAAATGCTACCAAACCCACCTTATACTACCCTAGTTAACCAGGGCCTAAAATAAAAAAGGGACAAAGGACCACAAGAAATACTGGCAAATGTTACAGCTGTTGACCCTCTGTTTCTGCTGTATGTTCAAGCGATGAGTTGACTTCATACTAAATCAGATCATTCCTGAGGTGATCTCATCTAAAATTTCAGAAGAGAAGCTTAGTCATTAGCAGTGGCAGACAAGCAGAAAGAGTGTCCTGAAGGACAGCTGCTTTTACTTGTTCTGAGAGTGCCTGCTGCAGACACCGAAACTGAGCTATGAAGTTCAGGTAAGATCTGCGGCGATCTCATTCTGACTGTACAGTTGCAAAATTCAACCAGCAGATTATTTGGGAAGAATGGTGGAAGTGCAATGAGCCATGATCATCCCTCACAACTACTGGATGGGAGACACTCCACAAAAGGTCAATGCCAGTTCTCTGTAACCTGTGCTCTTGTGACAATAGGAGAAGGGTGGTAACTTTTATTTTTATTTAGAGTTGTTATATTCCCTGCCTTTCTCCTGACATGGGAACCAAGTTGAGTAATAACAATAAATATAATACAAAAACATCTATTAAAACCAAACACTTTTATATCCTATATAGGATGCCAGGCAACCCTGTTTATTAGACCCTCTTCACCCCTTTTAGGAACAATTACATGATCTTTCTTTACCCTTCCTTTGGCCTAATCTCAATGCTGTCTCCACCCATTTCCTTCAGTACACTGTTACCTCCAGAATACTTCCCTCAGGCTTCCCCATTCTTACTCTGCTTTCTACCTTTTTCAGCCACCTTGCTTCTAGGTCCTCTTCCCACTTAAGCTTTCCATCCCTGGACCTCTCTGCTTGTCCAGTAGCACTATGGATTCTGTTCTTTTCGTATTGTCAGCTACCAAACAGGCTCCCTTTGTCATTCGTGTCTGAAGTTTCCCCCCAGACAAACTTATCTTTAATTTCTTCATAGATGTTGCACTTTGTCCACTTTCTACTGCAGACAGTTTTACCCAGTATCAGTAGAATGCTAATAAAGTCCCAAGACATTAAAGCATCTTTTCCTGGTTATATCATTAAAGGTCTCTGCTGGGTGGATCCTCAGGTATGCTACCCATCCCCCTGCCCACACATGGCTGGGTACTGGACTCCACAGATCAATTACTTGAAAATATGACCTTTTGTTAGAGACCAAGAGAAGATGGATTCAAAGCTCTGCAATAAGGATGGACAATAGGTGAAACAGGATCACAATCTGGACTTCTTGTCTTCTTTTATGGTCAAATATTCCAGCCATCATAAAGACTGCTGAGCTCCCTCCTCCATGTTATATCTTTTTGCACTGAATGAAATGCAATTCAGACTTCTTCTTTACCAATTTATTTATTCATTTGTTTAATTTAGACCATGCCTTTCTCCCCAGTGGGGATCCAAAGCAGCTTACATTGGTCTCCTCTACTCCACTTTATCCTCACAAGAACTCTGTGAGTTAGCTTAAGATGAGAGTTTGTGGCTGGCCCAAGGTCATGCAGTGAGCTTCCATTTGAGAGTAGAGAGTCAAACCTGGATCTCCCCAGATCCTAGTTCAGCACTGCAGTCATTACATCACACTGGTTCTCAAATAAAATACGTTCCATAGCAATCATCAATTTCCTGTAATCAGCTAGCATAGTTCCTAGTTGCCCTAATCAATAAAACAGTAAAGGTTTTGGTATAGAATAAAAGTCTTTAAAATCACTGGCTGAAGATCAGTTAGAGCCCAACAGAGATGGGGGGAAAAGATGTCCTTGCTGAGCTTTCTTAAAGGAGGCCTTAGGGAAAGGCTAATTCTTCAAGATGACGCCAGCATTTTTCAGATGAACATCCATAATGACAACACAGATTTAAAACACAAATATGTTAGGCAGGCCCCAAACAGACACCACATGATAGGCAAAGCAGTCATGAGAACCAAAGGGAGGGGGAAGAGAAGAGCTGATGCTGTATCTCATAGCCTCTTTATTACAGTTCTATTTCTGAACATTCAAGTAACAGCTGCATGAGAGGTAGTTCAGGACATTTTCTGCAATCAGATGGCAGAAGGTCCTCTCTGATCATGGGACTTACAGCTGATGCATTTTAGGGGAACAAAGGGCAACAAGTTCATGGGCTGTAAACAAAAAGAACATGAGTCAGTCTAAGGGGAGAAGACTGAATTTGCCCATGATTAGTGATTACAAGAAAGCCTTTATTCATGCTAACTTATGAAAAGTTTCCTGAACACAGCTCAAAAGCCTGACTATTGACCTCCAATATCTAAGAAGAATATATCTGACTGGTAATCCATCTCTGTATACCCCAGTATTACCTTCTAAATAATTCAAGATTGATCTCAGGTAAATACACAGGGCTTGTCTGAACAGCCTGCCAGCTGGGTTGGAGGCCAAGGAGAGCCTTGGGGGAAAGTATCTATGAGACTGTTGGGAAGGAAGGCACTACATAAGAACATAAGACAAGCCAGTGTTGGATCAGGCCAATGGCCCATCTAGTCCAATACTCTGTCACACAGTGGCTAAAAATACCAGGTGCCATCAGGAGGTCCACCAGTGGGGGCCAGGACACTAGAAGCCCTCTCACTGTTGCCCTCCCCTCCCCAAGCACCAAGAATACAGTTCATCACTTGCCCCAGACTGAGAGTTCCTATCTATACCTTGTGGCTAATAGCCACTGATGGACCTCTGCTCCATATGTTTATCTAATTCCCTCTTGAAGCCGTCCATGCTTGTAGCCATCACCACCTCCAGTGGCAGTGAAGTTCTTTGTTCCTTGACCCAGGAGGTAGATGCTTTGGTTGAAAACCCCAGTGGTTCCACCACTGTAGTACCTGAGAATGGCTACCTGTCTATAAATTAACTACCTTAAGAATTAGCTCAGCTATGCATTACTTTTAGGAATCTTTCACTAATCTCACTATGGAGTGTGACTTCAGAGATGGCACCATAGATTTAGACAGACAGAGGACACACAGAGCATCCTTTCCTTCCTGTTACCTGATACTATCCCTTTGAAGTAGAATGCTATTCTTTAGGGGCAATATTTCCTTCCTTCTGCCTTGACCCTTCTCTCTCTCTCTCTCTCTCTCTCTCTCTCTCTTTCTTTCTTTCTTTCTTTCTTTCTTTCTTTCTTTCTTTCTTTCTTTCTTTCTTTCTTTTTCTTTCACTCACTCACTCACTCACTCACTCACGCACAAAGAAGGAGCACACATTCTCCATCTTTGTCCACCATGGATGCAGGACATGCATTCTGCATCTGCATTCATCCTAACTAGTTAGATTAGATTCTTTCACCTGTGCTATCAAGCATAGCATTCCCTAGACAAAGAACTCTTTATTAGTTTGAACTGACAAGTGGCTCCGTGTAAATGCATAACTTTGCTAGCACTGTAATTTTGCTAGCACTACCGAGAAGCTGCTGCTGTGTGTAAGCCTAGTGCACACTGCTATGTTATAGAGATTCCTGGCTGTACCACACCAGTGAATCTACCACAAACTGGAGTGGAAATTTTGGGGAACATTCATATGTTATTCCTTAATCATCTGCTTGCCATGTTTCCCCCCACTTTGCTGCAATTCTTCCCAAATCTGGGTCACTTACACATAAGTTGTTTAGATCAAGATGGGGAGCCGTGTTAGTCTGTCTACAGCAGTAGAAAGTGAAGCATCTGAAGAAGAGAGCAGTGTGAAAGCTAATATCCTGCCACATATTTTGTTGGTCTTTAAGGTGCCACTTTAAGGAGGTACTGGACTCTTGCTCATTTCTACTGCTACATAGGTTGTGTGTCACATCTTGGATGCACTTTTCCCCCCTGCTTCTACACCAATTCATGTAGATTTTGCTTCCTTTCCTATAATCCCTCTAAAACCTGCCTTGCTGTGATGTTTTGATATGTGTGTGTGTGTGTGGGGGGCTCCCATCTGGATCTTCCCAGTCCTATCTGGAATCATTTCCCCTGCCTCAGTCTCCTGTGGCGGCCATTCTCCTGCCACCAAAGGATGCATTTTTATATCCATAATTAAATATTGCTTTAGCATTATAAGCATTCTGCTTCCCAGTTCTCCAAAATCTCAGCTTTCACTGTTTTTAAGAAGTAACTCTCTTTTGAAGATATGCATTTTCTCTTATATCTCCACTACAAAAGTGGCCAGTTATTTTAATGAAGGCTAGTAATACAGAGAACCTAATAGACAGAGTTCTATTCCATTACAAAGGTGTAATGATATTCAATTGCCATTTTTAAAAAAAATTGGAAAAGTTACCAGTGTGGACATGGGGGTGGGGGGAGGAATGGGTGCTGCCAGGGGACTAAGAAAAGGAAATATAGGGAAACCTGGTATGTGGAAGTTATACTGTTGCTATACTGTATTGGCAGCCGCAACAACAGGGGAACCAATCCCCATCTAGAAAATGTCCTCATTTCATAGGATCTTGGAAAAATTGCAAATCTCCCAGTCTTAACAACTGATTTCCAGACTAAAGAAATCAGTTCCCCTGCAGAAGACGGCTACTTTGGAGCATGGATTCGGGAATTATACACCACTGAAGTCCCACTCCAAACCCTACCATCCCCAGGTTCAGCCTCAAATCTCCAGGATTTCCCAACCTAGAGTTGGCAACATTCTGCTATAGCATTTTAATATGTCCCTGCCACAAATGTTGTAAGTATTTAAGGCGCTACTGAACTCTTGCTCTTTTCTAACACGTATCTAGCGAACTCAGAATTCCCAGTTTTCATTTTTTTAAAGCAAGTCTCTAATTATGATTTGCCTTATGTGGGATCATCTACATGCGAAGCAGTCGCTCTGTCACTAAGCGCTACACGATGACGATCCCCTCATGTTTACATCTAAAATTACAAACAAGGAAGCCCAAAAGCCGTCCAATGAAAGAGGGAGAACCTCTCTTTCGGGACAATCTGCTTGTCTCCTCACCCTATGCAATCCAAAGGGAAACTGCTGCATGAATTTGCGCTCTATTCCGTGGCGCACAAGGCAGCCACGCTTTCACCCTTCCCGTGCCGTAACGCGTATTTGCTAAATAACGCCGGTAGGCAGGGGGCGCACGGAATTTTTTGCATTCCCTTTCTCAGCAGACCGGAAATTAGAGATGTGGGTTGGTCTGGGTGTGCGAAAGATTGGCTGGCTCTTTGGCCAGCCAATCGAGCGAGAAGGCGGATTAGCGCGCTCTGCCAGGAGTGTAGAGGTGCCTTTGGGAGCGTGGGCTGCTGCACTGGTTTGCGCCTCTAGCCCGGCGGAGCGTCCCGTCGTGAGTCGGCTCCGCGGAGAGCAGCCGAGGCAGAGAGACGCCCCATCCCGGGGCTCGTCGGATGGAAGCGCAGGACGTTCCAGGCGGGCTCCGGTCCCGAGTGTTGCTGCCTCGACGCCTGGGGCTGGCTCCTCGCGGTTGTTGCTGGGCACTACCTACCGCCGTGCTGTGCTTCTACGGCTTCTTCGCCAACTTGCGTCCTTCGGAGCCCTTTCTGACCCCTTACCTGTTGGGCCCGGACAAGAATCTCACCGAGACTCAGGTACGGCTGTCCCCCCCCCCCCCACGCCGCGCATCTTTGACCGCGAGTAGAAAGGAGGCTCCCTTCGTTTTGACCCGCCTTAAAATGGGTGGGTTCGGTGCTCAGTGGAAGGACTCAAGCCTTTCCCCCGTTGTCACTGGAAAGCAGCCAGTTTCGTAAAAGCAAGTGGGATAAAGGTAGCTGCGTTGGGGAGGGGGAGGATGGAAGTGTCATATTTATAGGACTCCCTAAAGTGTGACAAAATAGTGAGTAAACTCGGGAATTCCCCGAAAATCCTCATCGGGCAGTTTAATTTTAAAAAGCGGTGTTTTAGAAGTGGATGGTGGTGGTAGTGAGCACACGGTGTTTCAGAACAGTCCTGAAAATGCAGTTGACACCTGTCTTAAAATGGAGCATGAGAGGTGTTCCTTAACGGGCCAAGCCACACACAATATCTAACTTAAAAGTGAAGAAGCAGCCATGGGTGGACTGCTGTGCTGGAGCAGCGGTGGCTTAACTCACCCCCAGCCATGCTTTTCCTTCTCTCCTATTTCCTTTCAGCTGCTTAAACCTGGCTGAGGAAAAAGACAGGTTTTATAGGGATTCCAGTCTCCAGGTGGGATTCATCTCCAGACTACAGAGGTTATTTCACCTGGAGAAAATGGTTGCTTTGGAGGGGGGACTCTACAGGGCATTGTACCCCACAGAGGTCCATGTCCTCCCTAGGCCCCATCCCCAGTTTTCCAGGAGGATCCCAACCCGTATCTGGCAACCCTGCTCCCCTAATCCCCTGCCGATGGCCGGGAAGACCTGGCAACCCCTAGCCATATAATGAGAGTGCCTGTATTTCTTTCCTGAGTGGGTGTAGTAGCAACTTGGGAGAAGTAATTTATCTTGAGAAAATGGTCTGTTTGTGGGGGTGGGCATTGCTCAGCACTGTGACTTTGATTCACATGGCTACTTTCTGAGCTGTACTTGCACACGAGGGAATTCAGTCATCCAAGTCTGAGGGCACAGCTTCTGGGAAGGCTTGGATCCTAGTACTTCTTGACTGAGGCTTGAGATTTATCCTTACTCTGTGAATTACCACAGAAAGCTACTAAAAAGCACATGAGCCTCTTTTAAATTGACAATTTGATTGGTAGCATATTATTGCATTGTATTTTGGGATCTGTACAGTCTGATCTGAGTAATACAATAAGGGTATGAGCTGCCTCAGAAGATTCTGGCTTGTGTTGCCTAGAAAGATTCCCAAAGAAAATTTAATAGACACCTGTCCAGGAAGCTTTTGATTGATAAGATAGCCTGAGTTGGAACTTGTCAAACACTGATATTTATCCTTTTAAAGAGTCAACATAGTGTAATCATTGTAATAATTCTAACAAATGTAATGTTAAACAATGGAAAATCTTAGGGAAAATCTGGATTCAAACTCCTGCATAGCTTTGAAGTTCTCTTGGATGAAGCTATTTGGCTGGGAGGATAAAATGGAGGTAGATTCCCTGTATGTTTCCCTGAGGTCCCGTTTGGTGTAGTGGTAAGAATGTTGGACTGTGATCTGGGAGTCCCCAGTTCAAATTGCTATTTTGCCATGGAAGCTCTCTGGTGATCTTGAGCCAGTCTCCCACTCCTTTGGCCTAACCTACATCAAAGGATTGTTGTTGTGAGGGTAAAATAGAAGCAGGAAAAACAATGTAGTAAGTTGCTTTGGGTTGCCATTAGGGAGAAAACCTGGGTATAAATTTATGTACTTATTTATTTGAAGGAAAAGTGGGATGATTAACCTTCTTGTTAAGCTTCATTACATAAACATGATATGCTTTGTAGTGTCTGTTATTAGGGTATTAATACACTTCAGAGAGTTCAG
Organism: Gekko gecko; assembly: GCA_029375565.1. Classification (NCBI taxonomy): domain Eukaryota; kingdom Metazoa; phylum Chordata; class Lepidosauria; order Squamata; family Gekkonidae; genus Gekko; species Gekko gecko. The sequence goes on from JAPDNY010000004.1 coordinate 48,416,518, forward strand.
AGTGCTTCTTTACAGCAATGCTGGTCAGTATCATTTATTTCTTTGTGAGACAGTGACATGTTGGGATTTGAGCTTGGGGCTGTTATAGTCCAAACCCACGGCAACAGTTTCATGGAGTTTCAAAACAGTTCTGGAAATATTCATTTAGTTCCTCAGTACCAAATGTTAAAAAAAAAATCTCAATGTGACTCTGTCAGGATTTTGCAATAGGATATTGCTAGTCCTAACCTGATTCAAAGAGCAGTATTTTACACAACATTTCCTTGGGCATGTGTTTGCATCATGGGAATGCTGTGGGGTCTGTGGTGAGGGACTCTGAGAGTAATGTGTAGTGTCAAAATAAGCCGGTGGGGCATTGTCAGGAACTCTGAGTTCTTGAGTGTGGCCAATGGAACCTTAACACACTAGTTACTAAACATCTTGAGAGCAAGGAACCACGTTATCTTTGTGCCAAGTTATCTTTGTGCCAAGTTATCTTTGTGCCAAGTTATCTGCCCCCTTCCTTTCATTACTTGTATGTTTGCTGGCCAGTGCATGCATACTTCAGAATACATCCCAGTGAAATATGTGGGATTTTCCCCCATGTAAATAAATATAGGATCAGGCTGCATTTTTTCTGAATTTCTTTTTGAGCTTTAGGAAATTCAGAGATCAGTTTAGTAGTCTGGGTACTTTCAGAATAGTTCTGGCACAACATGCTGCATGTCTTCGATTCCAAGTGTTTTGAATTGGGCTGAAGAAATTCTGTGTAGTACCGGCAAGAATCCGGGAATTACATTTTGGGGAGGAAGTTGCAAGGTGTAAAATAGCTGTGTCTAGAGAAACTGACCTAGAGATCATGAAGTAGAACTTGAAAATAGTTCTCACGTTAATCCTGGTTCTAGAAATGCTTTAAATGGGTAGTTGTAGTTCATTGGGTTGATAATAAAATAGACAAACATCCAGTCTGATATTAAACAGTTCACTGTATTAATGAAATACTGCCCTTGAAAATGATGGCTGCGACAGATAGGAGCAAGATCTTGTGATAAGATTTTGGCAACCCAGTCCTGCCAGTTTTTCTATCTGTTGTTCAGTAGTTCCCTCTGCATACTCTCTTGATCACCTGATTATGCAAGGTCAAGGAGGAATAAATATTAAAACAATCCCCTGTGGTGAATGTTTCATTCTAATCACCTGTGAATCATTCCATAGTTTTAAATTTTTCTCTTTTTGAACGTGTGCTTGCTTTCTAGTCTTAATTACCTCACCCCTGTGTAAGGTGAATGATCATTCATGTATTCTACTCGTTCCACATCTGAATGTCACTGCCTTTTTCTTCTCAGCCACTCTAGTCTCACATCATTAAAACTAGGGATGGCCAGCTAAAATCTTCCCACTTCTGTACTATTCACTTGTGCATGAAATGATTCTTAGGGCCAAGTTGGACCTGATAGCAGCCACAAGGCCAGCCTGTGGCAGCCAATGCCATTTTAGAGGAACATTTAGCCATTTAAACATTGCTGCTAGGCAGTCTTGTTTCACCCCCTTCGTGCATTGAAAATACTGAAACAGCCCCCTAGAGCTGTTTAGGCATTTTAAAAGGCAAGTGGGAGGGGACAAGATGTCCAGTTACCACTGACCTGTGGGCCTATCAGAATCCAGCCCTCACAGTAGTTTTTAAGTGGCTAAGTTCTCCTCTAAAATGGTGTCGGTGGTCATGGGTTGGCCCTATGTCCTCTGTGATACCTAGTTTGATGCTTATAAAGACCGACGGACCCTAATTTATTCTGACAGTACAACATTTACAGGTGGTGTTAGCCAGATATTTGTTTAAAAGAAAGTGTGTGTGTGAGTGAGTGAGAGAGAACAAACACTTTTGGTTTAAAAAGATTAATTTTGGATGGAGAACAATCATGACTTATTTTTCTCTTTCAGGTCTTCAATGAGATTTATCCGGTATGGACTTACTCTTATTTGGTGCTGCTATTCCCTGTCTTCCTGGCAACAGACTATCTCAGATACAAGCCTGTCATTCTTCTGCAAGGACTCAGCCTTATAGTGACATGGTTTATGCTGCTCTATGCCAAAGGACTGCTGGCTATTCAGTTCCTGGAATTCTTTTACGGAGTGGTGACAGCAACAGAGATTGCGTATTACTCCTACATCTATAGCATTGTGGACCTGGCCTTGTACCAGAAGGTCACCAGCTACTGTCGAAGTGCCACCCTTGTAGGTTATACAGTGGGCTCTGTCTCGGGACAAGTCCTCGTGTCTGTCGCTGGCTGGTCTCTGTTCAGTTTGAATGTGGTGTCTCTCACCTCCGTATCTGTTGCCTTTGCCATGGCTTGGTTTCTGCCCATGCCACACAAAAGCCTTTTCTTTCACCATCTCTCAAGCACCCAGGTCAGTAAGGAAACGAAGGTTGTAGATTGTAAAAATGGAGCAGTCGTCCGGGATGATCCTGCCTTAAAGAGGGTTCCTGGGTGGGAAGATGTTGAATCGAAGGTTCCCCTAAATGTAGAAGAGCATCCTGCAGAGCAGCAGGTAAGGAGTGCTGCTGTTTGGGGGACATGGTAGCTACAACACTTGACATTGAACAGAGAACCCTTGGCCTAATTAATTGACACTCACAGCCTGCTGTGCCTTTCTGCTTATGCCCCGGGGCAACTGGTTGATTTTTAACCTTTCAGGTATCTGGTTGCTTCAGTATAGTATGCTTGTGTTGGTGCACTCCTGTTGCCAGTTGGAGCAAATGCCTTTTAGGAGAAAAGCAAGCTGATTATACTGATTAAGTCATTGTGAACCTCCAACTTGTTAAGAGAAATAATTGTTATTGGCAAATGAGAGCTGTTGCAAAGGAGATCGTTTGCAGTTGGTGGTGAGGCGAAAAATGATATGCTCCTAAGCACAGAGAGAGAGAGAGAGAGAGCAAAGATACAGAGAGTGAGTGTGACCTAGAAGGTATGGCTGGGTCACAAACAAAAGGCAGATCCTTTTGCTTGTGGTTGTTCCTCAAATAGTTTGAAAGTTGTAAGGAACCCTGCAATGAGTATTTCAGCACAGAAGAAACTTTTTGGTGTAAGTAGCATCAGTAATTGAAAGTCTGCTCTTTGGCTAAAAGGTTCCCTTTTGTTTTAAGGGGTATTTTTTTTGTTAGGCTGTAGCTGAAAGCTGTTTAACATTCCAGAGAATTAATGTTAGCCTTTCTGCCCAGAAGTCCTTTTCTAGTGAACCATTGTGTGTAGATCAAAGCATCTTGTTCTTCAGTCCTTCTGTGGGAATCTGAATTGGAGTTACAGCCATCTAGGCTGATGTTGCTTAAGCAGAAGTTGCTGCCCTTCCTCCACTTCTCTGTCTGCTTTTCTTGTGTCATCTTGTTTCTCCATTTGCCCCTGGGTGCTTTCACTGATATTTGCAACACTATATCTGTGGGTGTTGGTTCTTCCATGTTGACTATTCTGTCAGTGCTGCATCTGTCAGTGCTCATTCCCTGACACTCCTGAGGGATATTTTAATTTGTTTGTGGGGGAGAAATGCTGTGCTTACTGGTGAAAGGATGCCCTTACCTGCATGCTGTGTTACAGGACACAACTGAACTGAAAGCACAAATACACCATCAAATAGATGTCCCCTAAGTACAGTTAGCAAAGTATCTGTGAAAGGTCCACAATATTGATATACAGGTTGGTGCTGTCTGGGGGTGAAGAAGGAATTGTATATATAGATCTCTAGTTTGTTATGGTCTTCAAAATTACCCCACTTGCAGAAGCCCTTTCCGTATGTGTATGTCTACTTAGCTGGTGGAAGTAAAGGTACTGGAGGGAGCTGGAGGAGGTATGGCTACTCAGCCCCTCTCTGCTGCTTTTGTGTGGAGTCAGCTTGGTGACTCCAACTTGGTGTGAAAGGAGAAACCAAGCTAGTCTCCTGGTCTGCCTTTTCCAGCCCCTTTCCCAGACTATTCATTCTGGCTTAGGGCTCCATGCAATAACAGGGGTGGTGTGAAGAGAGCATATAGGAGTGGTTTCCTGTCCATTTTGCTACTGGTGTCTGCAATCACTAGAATCTTCATATTTTCTTGTGTCTTAACTAAGGAATCAAAAGCTAGTCTCCCATCTGTGCTTTCTTTCCAAAAATCTTGCTGCATTGTTTTAAGAATTCAGTCAAAGCACAGGAGATGCATTTAGGAGTGGAGTGGTATTAGAGCTTCCTCATAATGGAAAAGACTTCCTCAAAATTGCTAGTGGAAGCCCCATTGCTGCTGTCCTTTATGTGCACCAGCAACACGAAAACTGCAAAATCCTATCCCTTGTGGAACGCACCTAAGGCTTGACTGCTTAGAAATATAACATAACAGATGTCCAGTAGCATTTGGTAATGTCTCTGGAATCTTACCAGGCACTTATGCTGCCTGGAGGTAGTACTGATTAGAGGTGCGTGCTCGGTATATACTGAGCCAAATAAATCGGTATTTTTGAGTATTTATTTAGCCAAATACAGTTTGGAGAATCTGATTCGGTTTCCAAAATAGCTGTGCCTGAATAAAAGCCAATATTATTTGACTTTTATTTGGGTGCAGTTAGAAGGCATTTAAAGAGACTGGGGTCTCTTTAAATGCCTTTTCCCCATTCCATTGGTTTCAGTGGAGGATGGGGGCACCTTCTTTGGGGACCATAGAATTGGACCCTCTGGTCCAATCTTTTTGAAACTTTGGGGAGGGTTTTTTTAGGAGAGGTACCAGCAGGTAGGCTGCAAATTTGGTGCCTGTACCTCAAAAAACAGCCCCCCAGAGCCCCAAGTACCCCTGGATCAATTCTCCTTTATACCTTATGGTGACAGTCCCCAAAGGGTATAATGAAGCTGAATAAATTCAAGTTTCCCAAATATTTACCTGAATCCCAATACAATACCGATATTGGTATTCAGGAATATTTGGAATACTGATTTTTTTGGGTCTGGCAGACCCGAATGGGGAAAAAAATGGAATTTTTTTTTTGCACACCTCTAGTACTGATGCCCTGACTGAAGAAGAAGAGAGAAGAAGACTGTAGCCTTGTCTCAGTGAGGCTTGCCTTGTTTGTGATGTGAGAAATCTTCCTTCCTGCCCAATGCAAACTTTGAAGGGAGTGTGAAAGGCCGGGCAGAGAAAAGGAGGATGCTTCCTTCCCTTGCAAATTTTAATACTGCTGCCACTAGTAGGAGTGCATAGGTGAAAGGGCCTTTCTAGTTTCTAGGTAACAAATGTAAATTGGACAATAAATGTCTAGTTTCTAGACAGTAAATGTAAGAGCTGTATTTGTCTCTTCTTGAGGAAACTGGCTTTCATTATATTGCACAACTGTGTGATACTATCAGAGCTGATTTGAAACTGCTTTCTGCCAAAGCTTGCAATGTATTGTTTAAGTGCAATATTCTATATTGTGACCTGATTTTACCTTCTGTTTTTTGAAATAAAAATATCACCCAGTACTCTAGCTGTTCAGGCAGCAAGGTATGACGGGTCTCGGAAGGTAGATGAGACAAGTGGAAACCCTCAAGGATTTGTGGGAGACATCTCATTTCCCCCTTCCCCATGATTTCCACTTTACCTTTCCTGAAAGCCCCTATAACCCTCCCTTTCCCCTGTTTTCTTCTCTCCTTAGGGTTGCAAGCTTCAGACTGGGAAGTTCCTGGAGATTTAGGGATGGAGCCTAGGGAGGTGAAATTTGGTGAGGGAAGCAACTTCAGCAGTGTGTAATGCCATAGAGCCTACCCTCCAAAGAAGCCAGTTTCTCCAGGGGAACTGATTTCTGTCATTTGGAGATAAGTTGTAATTCTTGATGATATCCTGCCCTCACCTGAAGATTGGCAATACTAGTTCCCATGGAGGAAATGCCTGCCTTGGAGGGTGGTGTTTATGGCATTACACGGTTCTGAGGTCACTCACCTCCTCAAACCCCATCCTCCTCAGGCTCCACCTTCACAAATCTCCAGGTATTTCCTAACTTGGAATTGCAAACCTGATCTCCTTCCCACCCAACAGCCAACCTACCTTTATCTGCCCTTCTGTTTCAAGGTTTCCGTCTCACCCTAGCAACAGCTTCTACGTAGGGAAACTGTGGCCCACTTTTGTTGTGCTGGCCACTGGGCACATGGTACACAACCTCAAATACTTGAGTACCTCACTTTTCCCTCTATCCCCTTCCCCCCACTGTTTCTTCTTTCCTTCCCCTTGGCAACCCCCATATTGTCTCCCCTGCCTCATTCTCTCCTCAGCCATTCACCAACCTACCTTTTATCTGCCCCACATCTTCAGTTATTTATTTACTTCATTTTTACCCCACCTTTCTCCACAGCAGGGACCAAAGCAGCTTATATTTTTCTCTTCTTTTTTTATCCTCACAACAAGACAGGTTGTCTTAAAGTATGTGACTGGTCTAAAATCACCAAGTGAGCTTCAACAGTAAGACAGGGATTCAAACCTGGGTATCCCAGACCCTCCTCTGAAGCTTGAACTACTATACCTTCTGACTTTCTAGGGTGGCTGCTGTTACAGTACCAAACAGCCCTAATTGTGTCCTGCAAGTCACCCAAAGGTTGCTGCCAGGTCCTGCAGGGGGCCTGCAGATCTCCCAGAATTGCAACTAATCTTCAGATGAGAGATCTGTCTCCCTGGAGAAAATGGCCGCTCTGGAGGGTGGACTCTATGGCATTATATCCAGTGGAGGCGTCTCCCCTCCTCAAACCCTTCCCTCCTCAAGACTCAATCACAAAATCTTTAGGAATTTCACAACCTAGAGCCAGCAACCCTAGCCAGGCCTGGCCCCAATGAGTCCTCCCTCAAAGGCTGAAATAGGCCTGGAAAGGGCTCTAACACCCCCCCCCGGTTTACTGACAACTTACCTGTTCACACCTGCAATTACTGGATTTAGGTATCCTCAGATCTGGCTGACTTCGCTATTAGTTTATAGATGTAGGTCTTACAGGCAGATTTTAATAACTAAATTTTTGAAACCATTGGTTCTTTGTGGAGGGGATTAACTAGCAGCATTTTCTGCATGGATTATAAATTTATTACTTGAGAAATATATTCTAGAAGAATTATATGTGCTCCAGCTTATGTTTAATGTTAAAAAGAGTTGTTGCTGGGCCTGCTTTGATAATAATTTGGGCTAATGGCTTTGAGACGGTGATTAAAGCTGATAGGTACTGCCACAGCCTCTTGTTTTTAATCAGTTGTTTACTAGGTGCATATTCATTTTCATACCTTTTGGATGAGGGTTTCAGAATCTTCAGGAAATGGATAACTTACCTTAGTTACTTACATCCTCTCCTTGGTTAGGTATTAAGAAGGACATTAGCGTGAGTACTGCCGTGAACATTTACCTGTATCAATCTGAGTACCGCAAAATGGTCACTGAACTACACCGTCTTGTTTACCTATTTCATTTCCAATCTATTGCTGTGTTGGTACCATTTTTTTAAAAGATCCCTTCCATGGAATAGTGACTCTTAACCAATCAGGGTTCACATAATGAGTGTAATAGCACTACGTATCAAGTTATGAATTGTGGGAAGTTCTTTTTATGAATTGGCATTGTCTTTCTCCAAGCAGACAAATATTGTCCCCTATTTTTGTAGGGCCTCCTTTGTTGGTTAAAGGGATGTGTTATGTTGCTGCATCCTGACCTGGATAGCCCAGGCTAGCCTGATGTAATCAGATCTCAGAAGCGAAGCAGGATCAGCCGTGGTTAGTATTTGAATGCAAGACTACCAAGGAAGTCTAGGGTTGTTACGCAGAGGCAGGCAATGGCAAACTGCCTCTGAATGTCTCTTGCCTTGAAAACCCTATGGGATCACCATATGCCAGCTGCGACTTGATGGCGCAAAATACAAAACAAAACTTGTTGCACCTCAAAGAATTCATGAAAAACTCTTCCTGTGCCCTAATAATCCAGTTTCTGGTGTACCAGTGTCAGCTAGCTAGCAGGGAAGAATTACCACCTCAAACACAACATGCCCACATCACCTGGAAGTGAGATAGCATATTGGGGGCAATGCTCTGGTTTTTGGGCAAAACTCTATGGTAGAATTACCTTCAAACCATAGAGTTTTGCCCCAAAACCAGAGCATTGCCCCCTGATGTTACCGGCATGCCTACATCACTTCCAGGTGACATAGGAACAACGTGCTTCTTTCCTCCCCTCTTCAGGAGCATCCCAGTAAGTCCCCCGCCAGCTTGTCCTTTGGACCTAGCAACCCTATTCAGTCTTTGGCATCTCCAGTTAAAATGCTACAGTGATTTGAAAGACATTTACCTGAGATCCCAGAGAGCTACTACCACCAGAGCGATAGACCAATGATCTGCTTCAGTTGACAGCAACTTTGTGTGTTTTTGTTTACTGACAGGAACTACCGTATTTTTCGCTCCATAAGACGCACCTGACCATAAGACGCACCTAGTTTTTAGAGGAGGAAAACAGGAAAAAAAATATTCTGAACCAAATAGTGTAATAAAATATTTAATAATCTATAGCAGTATAACATTTGAACCATGTAAAGTGTTGTTGTTGTTCAGTCGCACAGTCGAGTCCGACTCTTCGCGACCCCATGGACCAGATTACGCCAGGCCCTCCTGTCTTCCGCTGTCCGCTGAAGTCTGCTCAATTTCATGTTCGTTGCATCGATGACACTGTCTAACCATCTCATCCTTTGCTGTCCCCTTCTTCTTTGACCTTAAATCTTTCCCAGCATCAGGGTCTTCTCCAGTGAATGCTCCCTTCTCATTTGGTGGCCAAAGTATTTGAGCTTCAGCTTCAGGATCTGGCCTTCAAGGGAACAGTCAGGGTTGATTTCTTTTAGGATTGACTGATTTGATCTCCTTGCAGTCCAAGGGACTCTCAAGAGTCTTCTCCAGCACCATAGTTCAAAAGAATCTATTCTTCGGCGCTCAGCCTTCCTTATAGTCCAACTCTCGCAGCCATACATTACTACGGGGAATACCATTGCTTTGACCATGCGGACTTTTGTTGGCAAGGTGATGTCTCTGCTTTTTATCATGCTGTTTAGGTTTGCCATCGCTTTCCTCCCAAGGAGCAGGCGTCTTTTAATTTCATGGCTGCAGTCACCATCTGCAGTGATCTGGGATCCTAGGAACGTGAAGTCTGTCACTACTTCTACGACTTCCCCTTCTATTTGCCAAGGAGTGATGGGGCCAGATGCCATGATCTTAGTTTTTTTGATGTTGAGCTTCAAGCCCACTTTTGCACTCTCCTCTTTCACCCTGAGCAAGAGGCTCTTTAGGTCCTCTTCACTTTCTGCCATCAGAGTGGTATCGTCTGCATATCTGAGGTTATTGATCTTTTCCCCAGCAATCTTAACTCCAGCTTGTGATTCATCCAGGCCAGCATTTCGCATGATGTACTCTGCATATAAATTAAATAAGCAAGGTGACAATATACATCCTTGTCGTACTCCTTTTCCTATGCTAAACCAATCAGTTGTTCCATATCCGGTTCTAACTGTTGCTTCTTGACCCTTATACAGGCTTCTCAGGAGACAGGTGAGGTGGTCTGGTACTCCCATCTCTTTAAGAACCTGCCATAATTTATTGTGATCCACACAATCAAAGGCTTTAGCATAGTCAATGAAGCAGAAGTAGATGTTTTTCTGGTACTCTCTTGCTTTCTCCATAATCCAGCGAATGTTGGCAATTTGATCTCTAGTTCCTCTACCTCTTCGAAACCCAGCTTGTACTTCTGGCAGTTCTCTATCCACGTACTGTTGGAGCCTAGCTTGTAGGATTTTGAGCATGACCTTGCTAGCGTGTGAAATGAGTGCAATTGTGCGATAGTTTGAACATTCTTTGACGTTGCCCTTCTTTGGGATTGGAATGTAAACTGACCTTTTCCAATCCTGTGGCCACTATTGTGTTTTCCAAATTTGTTGGCAAATTGAGTGCAGCACTTTAACAGCATCTTCTTTTAAGACTTTGAATAACTCAGCTGGGATACCATCATCTCCACTAGCTTTGTTGTTAGTAATGCTTTCTAAGGCCCATTTAACTTCGCTTTCCAGGATGTCTGGCTCGAGGTCAGTGATTATACCATCGTGGTTGTCAAGGACATCGAGGTCCTTCTTGTATAGTTCTTCTGTGTATTCTTGCCATCTTTTCCTAATCTCTTCTGCTTCTGTTAGGTCCCTACCGTTTTTGTCCTTTATCATGGCCAGCTTTGCATGGAACGTTCCCTTGATATCTCCAATTTTCTTGAAGAGATCTCTAGTCCTTCCCAATCTATTGTTTTCCTCTATTACTCTGCATTGTTCATTCAGGAAAGCCTCCTTATCTCTCCTTGCTGTTCTCTGGAAATCTGCATTAAATTGGGCAAATTTTTCCTTATCCCCATTGCCTTTAGCTTTCCTTCTTTCCTCTGCTATGTGTAAAGCCTCATCAGACAGCCACTTTGCTTTTTTGCATTTCTTTTTCTTTGGGATGGCGGTGAGTGCTGCCTCCTTTACAATGTCACGGACCTCTGTCCATAGTTCTTCAGGCACTCTGTCTATCAAATCTAGTCCCTTAAACCTATTCTTCACCTCTACTGTATATTCATCGGGGATGTGATCTAGGTCAAATCTGAATGGCCTTGTGGTCTTCCCAACTTTCTTCAATTTAAGTCTGAATTTTGCAATGAGTAGCTCATGATCTGAGCCACAGTCAGCTCCAGGTCTTGTTTTTACTGACTGGATAGAGCTTCTCCATCTTTGACTGCAAATTATATAGTCAATCTGATTTCGGTGTTGCCCATCTGGTGATGTCCATGTGTAGAGACGCCTCTTAGGTTGTTGGAAAAGGGTGTTTGCTATGACCAGCGTGTTCTCTTGACAAAACTCTGTTAGCCTTTGCCCTGCTTCATTTTGTTCTCCAAGGCCAAATTTGTCTGTTATTCCGGTTACCTTTTGATTTCCTACTTTAGCATTCCAGTCCCCTATGATGATGAGGACATCATTTTTTGGTGTTAGTTCTACGAGCTGTTGTAGGTCTTCGTAGAACTGGTCCACTTCAGCCTCTTCTGCAGCAGTGGTTGGGGCATAGACTTGGATTGCTGTGATATTGAATGGTTTGCCTTGGATTCGGACCGAGATCATTCTGTCATTTTTGAGATTGTATCCCAATACTGCCTTTCTCACTCTCTTGTTGACTATAAAGGCCACACCATTTTTTCTACGGGATTCCTGGCCACAGTAGTAGATATAATGGTCTTCTGAGTTAAATTCGAACAGCAGTCAAATTCGGCCCCATTATATCCTATGGCCATTGAAGTCAATGGTGAAAACATAGGGTATATTCTGGGGGCTGGAGGGGATGGGGTTTGAGGGAGAGGCTCCAAACTCACAGGGTAGCTTATGGAGCCTCTCCCCAAGATACCCACCAAGTTTCAAGAACATTGGACCAGGGGGTCCAATTCTATGGTCCCCAAACAGGTTGCCCCTGTTCCCTCCATTGTTCTCTATGGTGGGAAAGCCAGCACTCCACCCCCCCCAGTATTCGCTCCATAAGACGCACACACTTCCCCCCCACCCACTTTTTTGGGGGGGGAAAGTGCGTCTTATGGAGCAAAAAATACGGTAATTCCCAGAGAATGTGTGGCTGGCTGTATTCACTTGATAAATGATGGCAAAGAGCATGGATATGAACACTTTTATCTGTGATCCAAATCTGTTGTATTTTTATGCCCTTATTAACTTTGTTGTATGAATGTCCACACAGGCAAAGGTACTAGTTCCTTTATGTAAAGAATTTGTCAATGGTAAAACAAGCAATCTGTGATTAATTTAGAAGATAAAGGTTGACCCCCCTCAAGAGGAAGTAAAAATGTTATATGAAGTGTCTCTCCCCCACCCTTTTAAAGTCAGTTGTAAATCCCTGATGCATTTTGAAAACCTTCCTCTGGGGAATTTTTAAAAATTAGATATGTAACTTTGCCTTGCAATACAGTAGAAATAATTACCCCCTTGCATAACTATATTGGCTAAATTGTAGCTGCTAGAGGCAGTTTCTTCTCTCACTGTTCACACAGACCCTAGCCAATCACAGCATCAAGCTTCCAAGTTACGGAGAAGTTTTGCTTGATGTTAAATTGTTTCTGGTTAGAAGGCATGGTGCTCAGCATATCTGTAGTTCAGATCTTAAAATAGTAATACATTTTGGGATTGGTTGGAACTGTGCCTTGTGCAAAAAGGTTTTTGTAATACCCTTTTAAAAACAATTGGATGGGTGTTCTTTTAAGACCTGGGAACTAATATCACCTACTTGCTGACAGAGGAAAAATTTGTGTGCATTAACTGGCAGCTCAGAGACAGTTGGCTGAGATGTCATGTGATATACAGAATAATGCTGTGTTGCTGTGCCATAAAACCTGTATCTGATTTGCTCTACCTACTTTCACAGTACAAAGAACTTGTGTTACAAAAAGGCATACTTGGACATTGAAGCAAGCACAGTACCAATGCAGCTACCTTTAAAAAAAATTGCTGTGGGGAATATCAGTGTCTTATTTAGGTTATTTTTCTCTACATTGGGGACCCAAAAATGACGTATAATATTATTCTTTCTTCCTTCATTTTATCCTCACAGCCACCATCCTGTGACTGGCCAAGGTCTCCCAGCAGAGGGGGGATTCAAACCTGGGTTTTCCAGATTGTAGTCCAGCATTCTGACCACTATACTTTGACAGAATATAGGAATATATCCCCCCTCCATATGAGAGATGGACAAATTTTGTGGATATTTAGGGATGTGCACAAAAAAATCGGCTTTTTTCAGATTCAGATCAGTGTTTCCTGATATTCCCGAATCCCAATATTGGTATGTGTCATGATCTGTGCAGGATGGAGGCAAGGCTTAGAGGCCTAAGCTCTAGGAGGGGCCTGTCTGACAGTGGAAAACAGCCTACAATCCCCATAATGCTTAGAGAGGGTTATAGCCAATCAGAGTGCAGAGATTCTGTGTAGGCCTCTGGAGATCTGTACATGACTGGGTGAAGCCTGAGGCCTAAGGCCCAGGAGAGGCCTGTGTGGGAGTAGAAAGCAAGCTGCCTACAATTCCCACAGTGCCTAGAGCCAGCTGCAACCTAATGGGGATACCAGAAGTCTCTGAGATGATGTGTTCTTATACTTGGTTTCAGTTTAACTGACGTTCTTTTTCTCTGTGGTCTGAGGAGACTGGTCTGGGACAAAGTTCCCTCACTTGGGAGAGTGAGTAAGTTAAGCCTGGTTTATAGAGGGCTGTGAGGAAATGGTTCTTTGGCTCTTCTGTGGTTTTCCCTCTCACAGAGTCACTGAGGGGGAAAGGCTGGTCTGAGAGGAAAGGATCCCTCACTGGGCTCAGCGTGAGTGTTAGGCAGGAGGCCTGGTAAGAAGGTAGGCCTTAAGTAGTAACAGTTAAGGAGTAATAGGTAGCTGGGGTCATGACAGTATGGTATTGAGTTTTAGGTAAATAATCAGGAAACCAGAACTTATTAGGCATTTAAAAATGCCTTCCTTGCTGCCATGGCATGACTTGAGGAGTGAAGGGCAGTCATTTAAAAATGCCTTCACTTCACTCATTGAGTCATGCCACAGCAGCAGCATGCCACCACAAATGAAGGGAATGCCTTCTCCAAGCCACACTACTGCAGTGGTGGCAGCAGGACTCAGTGATATAACTGGCCTGAGTAAAAGCCAAATAATATTGGCTTTTATTTGGGCCAGCTATATTGGTAGCCAAATCAGATTGTCTAATCTGCATTTGGCTGAATAAATACTCGAAAAATACTGATAAGGTATTTTTTGGGTATTTATTCGGTTTGGTTTATACCAAACGTATACCCCTAGATATAACTACTCAAGTAACTGAATATTTTGCTGCTACTGCAACCAAAACTCCTGTTCCATTCTATAGCCTTTTTATTTGGTTGAAAACTAGTGAGAGACATTGTTTCCTAGGGTTACCAGTTTCAATCTGATTGCCCTTTTAGACATTCACATATAGTCTACTCCCTTCGAAGTTTTCTTGTTGGGACGGGGGAGGATGATAGCACTTCCTTTTACGAATTTTCTTTGAGCCATATAAAGTAGCGCTGGTGGCCTTGTCTTTAAGGAGAACTGAGATGTAGTTTCTTGGCAACTGGAGATAAACAGGTTGCTTACCTGTAACTGATGATCTTCGAGTGGTCATCTGTGCAGTACCACACATGGGTTAGGCGCCTGCGCACGACCTCGATCGGAGAAACTTCTAGAGCTTTACCTCAGAAGAGCTTTTGGCGGGCTCTCCTCCTGCCCTGGGGGAGGAGACATGCACTGCGCATGCCCAGAGCGGGAGAGAGAGCCGCCTCCCACTCAGTTCCTTCGACCACCACTGTCAAGGCCAAAGAATCCAAGCAGGACATCTGGAGATGCCAGCAGCGGGGAAGGCTGGGTGGGATTGTGGTACTGCACAGATGACTACTCGAAGATCATCAGTTACAGGTAAGCAACCTGTTTATCTTTGTCGTGGTCTCTGTGCAGTCCCACACATGGGTGATTACAAGAGCTGAACCAGTTGGAGGAGGGAGTTGGCAGCTGCAAAGGACAGAAAAATACTGGTTAAGACACAGCATCATCATCAAAACAAATCACCCACGGGTCCTACCTGAGGGTGGAACAGGATCAAGCGAAGAGAGATTGCAGCATCGTCTGACCAAAGGCAGCATCCCGTCGAGCTCGGACGTCAAGTGCGTAGTGGGTCACGAAGGTTGAAGCCGAAGACCACGTAGCAGCCACACAGACGTCTTCCAACGGGACACCGGCCAGGAAAGCGGTGGACGTTGACACCGCCCGTGTGGAATGGGCAGTGACACAGGTAGGAATGGGTTGACGTGCCAGCTCATAGCAAAGGGCTATGGTGGAAGTCACCCACTTAGAGAGACGTTGAGAAGAAATGGGTTCCCCCGCATGAGGGGGGCCATAAGCCAGGAACAGCCGAGGAGATTTACGTATGGGCTGTGTCCTGTGTAGATAGAGCGCTCTGCGCACATCTAGACAGTGCAGGGCTCTCTGAGAGGCATCAGTCGGGTTCGGAAAGAAAGTAGGCAGAACAGATGACTGAGAGAGGTGAAAGGCAGAGATGACTTTAGGGAGGAAGGAAGGATCTGTTCTAAGGACCACCTTCTCCCTATGAAAAACGGTATAGGGGGGATTGGCCCTGAAGGCAGCTAGCTCCCCTACTCTGCGTGCAGTGGTAATGGCTACGAGAAAGGCCGTTTTCCAGGACACTAACCTGAGGTTGGCGGTAGCCATAGGCTCAAACGGCTTAGCCATGAGTTGAGAAAGGACCAGGGACAAGCTCCACGAAGGCACCAACAGTTTCCTAGGCGGGCACATGCGAAGAAGACCCTTGAGGAACGTCTTGGTGAGACGGTGGGAGAAAACTGACGAGCCTTGTATGAGGGGGTGGTAGGCGGAGATCGCCGCCAAATGAGCCCTCAAGGACGAGTATGCCAGGCCTGTATCCTTCAAGTGCACGAGGTAGGCGAAGATCTCACGGAGAGATGATCGAATCGGATCGAAGGAGTGATCAGCAGCATAGGATTGGAATCGGTTCCACTTGAACTGATAGGAACGTCGAGTAGAAGGCTTCCTAGCATTCAGGATTTCGGAAACCTGAGGCGGGAAGTCTAGGACTGGATCTTCCAGGCCATTAATTTGAAAAATCCCGGATTGGGATGGAGGATCCTTCCCCAGGCCCGAGAGAGGAGATCTGGGACGACAGGGAGGGGACGGAAGGAATGACAGGAGAGTTGAAGCAGGTGCGGGAACCAGACCTGGTGTGGCCACCACGGAGTGATCAGAATGCAGGAGGTGCGGTCTGCACGAATCTTCTGCACGACCCGAGAGATGAGAGGGAACGGAGGAAATAGGTAAAACAGGGTTCCATTCCGCTTGTGGAGAAAGGCATCCCCGAGTGACCGAGCAGACGGGGGACCCCTGCTGAAAAACAGGCGACATCGGGCATTGTCGACGGATGCGAAGCCGTCGACAACTGGGTGACCGAACTCTCGAAACAGAGGTCGAAGATACCGGAGGGGAATGGACCATTCGTTGTCTGATGAGGCAGAACGACTCAACCGGTCTGCATCGACATTCTGATCCCCGGGAATATGAATCGCCGAGAGTGTGTTGGAGTGATTGAGGCACCAGGACCAGAGGTCTATCGCTAAGTTGCAGAGACGAACAGAGGCAGTGCCGCCCTGCTTGTTGACATAATAGACGGCCGTGATGCTGTCGGAAGCCACTTGGACGACACGGTCTCGAAGCGTCGGAAGAAAGGACCGAAGGGCTAGATAAAGTGCTTGCAACTCCAGGTAATTTATGTGGCGAGTTGCATCTCGAGCAGACCAAGCCCCTTGAACAGTGAGCGTTCCGCACTGGGCTCCCCAACCCCAGAGGGAAGCATCTGTGGTCAACAGCAGCTCGGGAGGAGGAGGTCGAAAAGGCATCCCGGAAAGGAGGTGGACGGGTTGAGCCCACCACTCGAGGGAGTCGAGGATGGTTTGCGGGATCGACAGAATCGTGTGCCAAGGCCTCCGGAGAGGATCAAAGGCGGGAGGAGCCAGAGCTGAAGCGGCCGCATTCTCAGCCGGGCATTGCGGACAACGAACACCGTGGAGGCAAAGTGACCGAGGAGCCTCATGACAGAACGGGCGGATTGTTGGGGGCACGTTTGAAAGGAGGACACCATCGCCCGAATGTCGGAAGCCCTCGATTCTGGGAGAAAAGCCACTTCGAGGTTGGTGTTGAGTCGAGCCCCTAGGAATCGAAGAGTTTGAAGGGGCTGGAAGGAGGACTTGGCGTTGTTGATGCAGAGTCCGAGAGCACGGAGGAGGGAGAGAGTCTCCCGAGTGTCGTGAAGCAATTGAGTTGGCGTTGCAGTTATGAGAAGCCAGTCGTCGATGTAAGGATAAAGAGTGACTCCCCATTGGTGGAGTTCGGCCACCACCACAGCCATCAGCTTGGTGAACACCCGTGGAGCTGTAGAAAGGCCGAAGGGAAGCACCCTGTACTGGTAGTGGGCATCTCCAACGGCGAACTGGAGAAACCGCCGGTGTTGGGGACGGATCGTGACATGGAAATATGCGTCTTGGAGGTCGACTGACGCAAGCCACGCTGCCCGTGGAATGAGAGGAAGGATCGACTGCAGAGTGACCATTCTGAATTTCTGATACTGAATGTAACGGTTGAGATTCCGAAGGTCCATACTTGGTCTGAAGCCGCCGTCCCTCTTGGGAACCAGGAAATACTTCGAATAGAAGCCGAGAGTTCTTCTGAGGTAAAGCTCTAGAAGTTTCTCCGATCGAGGTCGTGCGCAGGCGCCCAACCCATGTGTGGGACTGCACAGAGACCACGACGAAGATCACTGCCTTTTCCATGCTGTTGGATATTGCAATGATGCAGTCCAACATAAAACCCCATTCAGCTTTGAAGTTGTTCACTGTAGATTCAGGAAGGGTACCTAAAGCAGGATTACTCCAAAGTAAGGCCCTTATTATTTAATGGGGCTTACTCCCAGGAAAATGTTCTTAGGATTGCAACCTTAGTTCACACATTCAAGAGCAGTCTGTCCTATAGATTTATTGGAACCACACGACATCTGTAGGGGAATTATATCTGACCTGTATATGGAAGGTGAAAACACCTGTTAAAAGCTAGCACGTCTTGGGCAAAAGTCTGAGTTTAGTCTTCTTCCTAGCCTGTTTGGTGTGGGCTGGGACCTATTGATATGAAACAGCTTTCAAACCCAAATCTGCTTTCTGGAGTGATATAGTTCAAGGAGGGGGTAGTACCGCCCCAACATGTACGTTGGCTGTTGTAGTTGCGAATTAAAAATTCTTGTTGTGAGTACAGAGGAAAAACAGCATACACTTGAATAAGTTAGCTGAGCAGCTTTCAGTTCAGTGCAGCATGTTCAAGAAATGTCTCTGGATCCTTTAAAAGTAGAGCTGTCTGGACAAACCTTAAGTCAGGTGTGGCAAGTTGGCCAGAGAAAGAGGCCTTGTTGTGTCATGACCTGGAGGAATGTAATTAATTCACACACTTTATATATAATTAATGGGAGGTGGCCAGCTTATTATTGGCAGGCGCATTTTTGCTTCAGTGATGCCACACAATGTTTGCTAGAAATGGTGGTTTCTTCAGTAGCACTGAAACTTCATCTTTTAGATGTTCTCTAATCTTGTATATAGTAAAGCAGTTTATAAAACTCATTGATAAAGCAGGATGATGTCAGTCTGTGGTAACTCTTTTTCCCTGATTCTGTGTTTGTGCTTTTTCAAGATTTATATTGTCATCCTGGCTAGAGGGAACAGAGTTTGGAATTAGTGTTATCAACTCTTGAAATAATCTGGTTTGTTAATTTAATCTTGTGTACTGGTAAATTTGGTAGCGCACTATCACAGCTTCTTATTTAAGAAGGGAATGTGAATGTTTGATTTCCACCCATTCTTCACATATGGTCTAAAACGTGGCTGTAAGAATCACCTGGTGTGCAGCTCTTAGCACTGAGAACCATTCTACCTTTGTCCAGACCAAGTGTTTAATTCTGTTAAACTCATTCTTTAAGACACTGTTATGAAACATGAATGCTGTTTCCATGGAGAATTCTCAATACTAGATTATTAGCTGAGGAAATCATGTGTCTAAAGGATTTGCTTTCATATTCTCTGCTATTACTGTTCCTAGTTAGGACAGATTGCCTGCTGTTTACTAACTGAATAAACAAGCTGTTGACTCAGTTTTCCCAGATAACTAACACTTTGTGGAAGTGGATCAAAGGCAGGAACTACTGCTGGCCATTTTCATCTCGAAAATGCTTTTAAAGAATTCTGTTCCATGTACCTGCCCTGACTGACTACCCAATCATCTTGTCAGCTTGAGCACTGGGCAAAAAGCGAGAACAGTATGGCAAAATAACTTGGAACAGATGTTTTGTAAACCAAAAGCATTGCGTTTTATTTGTTTTAATCTTAGATGTGCATTTTATTTGTGCATTGCATTTTATTTGTGTCCATTGGTGCTGGATGCCAGGTTATGTGCTCATAGTAAGGTTGTTTCAGGCACCAGCCTGTAGGAATCATTGAGGGAGCTCTAACAATAAAATATCAACAAGGAAATAAAAAGACAAATCCATAAAAAAAGATTAATAAACACATGTCAGGCATAAAACAAATCAAGCTGTTTTAAATGATATTGATACAGATCTTATAAAACAGAGCCGATAAAACAGGCCTCATGCACAGAGCAGACCATAAAACAGCTAAAAAAGTTGGATCCCCATAGTGGAAAGTCTGGGTAAAGAGAAATATTTGGCCTGTGTGGTGAATGGAGAGTGTAGCCAGTGAAGATTCATTCCTTTGCTGCAGAGTCCTGGTACTGGTTGGGAAAAAAATGGTTGGAGTTTTTAATCAGTTGCTGGAGGCTGGCCATGGTTGGTTTAGATCCGTTACCCCCCACAAGGAGAGGGAGGAAGGTGTTAGCGTTGAGAGGAAGCCTTGAGAGGTCACCACTAAAAAAGCCCTGTCTCTAGTTGCCAGTAGGGGTGTGCAAAAAAAAATAATTCAGCCCGATTAGGATTCGGCTGAATCGGGAGAATCAATTTGGGCCTGTGGAAAGACTCCTGCATGTCAGTATTGGCAGCACCAGCCAATTGGGGAGTCTTTTGCTAGCGAATATCAATTTCAGCCCCATTATATTCTATGGGCCTTTGAAGTCAATGGCGAAAACATAGGATATATCCTGGGGGCTGGAGGGGAGGGGGTTTGAGAGAGAGACTCCAAATTCACAGAGTAGCTGCGGCGGCCTCTCCCCAAGATACCCACCACGTTTCAAGGATATTGGACCAGGGGGTCCAATTCTACAGGCCCCCAAACAGGTTGCCCCCATCCCCTCCATTGTTCTCTATGGTGGGAATAAAAGTTACTTTTTTCCCACGGTACTGTTAGTGGCTCTAGGGGGGGGGTTGAAGGAGAGGCTCCAAATTTTCAGGGTAGCTTCAGGAGCCTCTCCCCACAAAAACCGCCATGTCCCAAAACAATTGGACCTGTGGGCCCAATTGTATGGGCACCCAAACAGGTTACCTCCATTACTTCCATTGTTTCCAATGGGGAAACCCAGCCAGCATCACTTAAGACAGGCAAGCAGGCAGCCACCCAGCAGTCAGACTCTCCCAGAGAATCTCAGGGAAAGTGAACTGTCTTGGGAGGTGCTTGTTTGCCAGGAGAACAATTGGCACACACCAGAACAAGTGGCACTGTGGCAGTGCAAGCATGCCACAGTGCCACACAGAAACCCCAAAAGACCAACAGGAACAACATTTATACAGGCCCTGCCCTGTATAAATTGATGGTGCAACCGCATTGGACCACTCACACCACACACACCTCAAAAAGAATATTTATAGCACTGGAAAAAATGCAGAAAATGGCAACTACAATGATAAGAGGAGGACACTTTCCTATGAAGAAAGTTTAAGGTGCTAGGGGATCTTGGCTTTGAGAAACAATGACAGAGGGATGACATGATAAGAGGTTTACCAGGCTATGAATGGGATAGAGCAGGTAGAAAAAGAAGTACTTTTCACCCTTTCTCACAAGACAAGAACTCGTGGGCACTCATTGAAATTGCTAAGCAGTCAGGTTAGAAGTTGGAACAGATGAAAGGAAGCACTTCTTCACCCAAACAGTGATTAACACATGGAATTCACTGCCACAGGAGGTGGTGGTGGTGGCTGGCATGAACAGCTTCCAGATGGAATTTGACAAACATATGGAGGCTAGAGCAGAGCAGTGGTCCATTAGTGGCTGGTGTTCAGGAGTTGTTGTTTTAAAACAAACAAACTATAAGTGATCCAGTACTATTAAAAGATGTGAGAGGGTTGCCCTCCCCAGCACCAGAGCATCACTTGCCACAGAGACCAAGAGTTCCTTTTATCTATAGCCACTAGCCGCCAGTGTTAATCCATGTGAGAGCCAGTTTGGTGCAGTGGTTAAGTGTGCGGACTCTAATCTGGGAGAACTGGGTTTGATTCCCCACTCCTCCACTTGCACCTGCTGATGTGACCTTGGGTCAGTCACAAGCTCTGGCACAGCTCTTCTTGAAAAAGAGCAGTTTCTGTCAGAAGTTCTCTCAGCCCCACCTACCTCACAGGGTGTCTGTTGTGGAGAGGGGAAGGGAAAGGAGTTTGTAAGTCGCTCTGAGATGCCTTTGTGCAGTGAAGGGCGGGGTATAAATCCAAACTCTTCTTCTTCTTATGACATTTAGATCTAACAGACTGTCTGCCAAAGGCATAGTGCAAATCAGAATGATAGAAAGACTAGGGCATGTGAATTGTTGGCCTTTGGTTTAGCTTGCCATGTGTTGGGGGTTGGCTGTTTTATAGGGAGACAGAGCCAAAGAGGGGAAAGAAACTTAACCCAATAAAATTGAATCAAGAACCAAAAAGAAAAAGAAACCTGGTGGTGGAGGGCCAATAGTTAAAACCTCATATAAACTTATTATAAGTAAAAATACATGCATTTAGTTTGAGAAAAGTTAAAAAAACATATAAAGGCCCAATAAAAGCCTCATTAACAATTACAAGTGACGAGTACACAAGGAACAATTATTGCGACCTAATGTATTTCGGCCCAATCAGGCCTTCTTCAGAGGTCAAATAATAGGGTCATATAGACACGTTACAAAGAAATAACAAAGAATATATCAGTACTGGACCACAAAAGGAATGTTCCAAAACAAAATTAATAGACATAGGACAGGAATGTTTATAAGGTCTCTTAAGATTAAATTCTCTGTCCATTGCGTATGCACAGGTGGTAAGTGGTGTTCCTTTTGAGTGTCTTCCAATTGTGGTCTAGAAAGTAATGATGTAACCATTTGTTCCTTGTGTACTTGTCATTTGTAATTGTTAATGAGGCTTTTATTGGGTCCCTTATTTTTTAAAAAACTTTTTTCAAAATAAATGCATGTATTTTTACTTATAATAAGTTTATATGAGGTTTTAACTATTGGCCCTCCACTAAGTTTTTTTCCTTACCTTTTTGGTTCTTGTTTTATAGGAAGAACCAGAGGCATTGCTGTGTGGCAGTCATCACTCCTCAAGTAAATGGAAGGTTTGTTATATTGTACTAGCACTGGCTGTGTGTGCTAGTGACACTTGGGTAGAAAGACTGATTGAATTATTGTGTGTGTTTTTTTTAATCTACACAGGGCCAAAAAGTGGACATAATCAAAGTTATCAAAGAGCTCTGGAAGGACTTCCTGCAATGTTACTCTTCACAGCCTCTCCTCTGCTGGTCCGTGTGGTGGGCTCTGTCGACTTGTGGCTACTTTCAGGTCATAAACTACACTCAAGGCTTGTGGGAACTGGTGCAGCCTTCTCGGAGCTCTGAGATCTATAACGGAGGTGTAGAGGCTGTTTCTACACTGTTGGGTAAGTCAGGGCTTTAACTGCATTTTTTAGAGGTACAGTTAAGACTGTAGTCCACAGGGCAAAGTCTTACTATTGGTACTGGTGTGAGCAGTTGCCAGTTCTCCCCCTCCCTCGGTGCAGGGGAGAACCTCATCTTGTGTAAACAGTACTGTGCTATTGGGTGAGTTGTATGTAATATGTATGAGGATGACTTAGTTGCTTCTGCTATTCATTTAGTAATATGTTTTGAAATTCAGGCTGGAGATAATAGTGTTGACAGGAGCCTCCTGGAAAAGTCATCTAAGGAAGTAACAGCTTCAGCACGTTCAACATTTCTAAACACATGAGTATGTGATCAGTGTAATGCCAGGTGGAGTCTGCCTATGCTAATACAGCCTTTTTCTGCACTGCCACAAACTGGGTAATTGCCCACATGTATTGGCTGGGAAATCTTTGTGTCTTCCTTTTTTCCTTTTACCATCCCTTCATCCTTCCACTCCCTTACATTTTAAGTCCTCTTTGCACTGTCTAACTATGAAAGCGTCAAAGACTACTCACATTTGGTAATTTGTTTTGCAGGCCAGAGCCTTTTGTGCATTTAAGAGCCAAACCATGTGGAATTGTGCAGATCTGTGTTCAGATCCCCAGATGTATAACTGAGCTACAGAAAGCACAGTGGTGGATGGGTATTGATAGGGGAATAGATTGGAGCTGCCATGTTGGGGAAGAGACAGGTTTTACTCTCCCCGCTCACCCTGTTTGCCTGATTGGAAATGGTCCACCTTCCAGACTCCTGTAGGCTCCAGGAGGGGAGAAAAGATGAACATAATAGGAGTACTTGTTCCCCCTTCCCCATCTCTGGACTGAAGGGTTTACATGTCATTCTTTCTAAACAACTTCAGCTCCTCTGCAAATCTGATTCCACATCACTGCCTTCAGGGGTTTTGTAAACAGGGACAGGTATTCAAGAGAGCAAAATTCAAAAACTGGTCTGATTTAAATGGCAGGTCTTGCATTTGAATTTGTCTAGCACCTAGATACAGTCTTAATCTTTTGGCTGAATTCTCCATGAGGTGACAACTTGACAGAAATTTTATAGAAACAACAAAGGCAACTTTTAAAGTCACAGTTTAAACATGCAAAGGAATGACTTCCTGGATGTTTTTAAAAAAGGTTCTTCGAGACTTGTTGATATGAATCTCCTGTGGTTAACATGCTAATTATGTATCGTTATGTATTTTCTGTATCAGGATTGCAGGGTGCTAGTGGCAATTTGTTTATAAAGCAAATGTTTTTGTATTGCAGACTTAATGTTTCTCTCCCACTCATGTTTAATCGGCTTAACCACCACTTCAGAGGGTAACCTAAAATGACTCCTATTGTACAGAACTGATTGGACTTTTAAGCAGTGAAAAATGTATTCCTCCTAAAAAAAATGAATCTTTTTGTGCCTTCCCCTCATTCATTTATTTAGAATATTTCTATGCCATCTGTTCAGAGTCTTGCTTGGGATGAATTACAATTAACAACCACAGTAAAAAAAAAAAACCACAAGCCATTTAAAAAAAACAACAACATTGCTCCCAAGCATACCATGGAAGAGAATGTACCCTTCTAGCTTGGTAATCTTCAACAGAAAAGCTGATGTCCCCAGGGTTCCTCCTTGAATGCTGTGCTCCCTCCTCCATGGGATGTGGTAATTCCTGCCTTTCATTGCAGTTAATGTAGATGGAGATTTATGCAGGAGAAAAGAATTTACATTGCAGAATGTTGCTTGGTTCATGTTATTACAGATGTTGATATAAATGGTCAAACTGGATGGAGAGAGCAAAAATTTTCCATCATGCATGCTGAGATCCCTTTGATTAACCATATAAACATTAGCATTCCTGTCCTGGCAATACTAATTTAGGGTTTGTGACAACACTGCTTATGCCTCTTTGTGCTCCATCTGAACTCTATAAAATTTCCAAAGTATATGATGGAACATTTATCAAAATTACTCATGGTATTCTCTATCCAGACCTTTGGTGTTAACAGATGCTTTCTGATTTTTTTTTAAAATGTCCAAAATATATGTGCCTGAACAGAAGAATTTTTAGACAGTAACCTTTTTTTGGTTTTTGTGTTTATAGGAGCTGTGGCTGTCTTTGTGGTGGGACACATAAAAACATCTTGGGCTACTTGGGGTGAGATAGCCTTAGCATTGTTCTCCCTCTTCATTGCTGCTTCTGTTTATATCATGGACACAGTCCGAAACATCTGGGTGTGCTATGCTTCCTACGTAATATTCCGGATTATCTATATGCTGCTCATCACTATTGCAACGTAAGTGCTTTCAAACAAACTTGGACAACTGGAGCATGTGAGCCTTGCCTGTTCTCTAAAGGTTTCCATAAAGGAGCCACAGGCTAGCATAGGGAAGATTTATAAAAAAGATGAGTTCAGGATTAACTATTTTCCGGGATACTTCTCTCAGTTTTGTAACAAAGCATTTTAGTTTACTGATTTATAACCAACACTAATATTTTATCATGGTCCTGTAAATAAGAATACAGGTGAACCTGATGAATGCAGGCTGAAATCCGAACTTTGCCTAAGCTAGTATGATTGAGAGCTTGTGTCTCTTTAGGCCTGACTTTCAGTATGATGCAAGAAATCTTGTAAAGACAAAAGCCTGTTATCAGCTAGGACACCATGCCTTATATGCACTGAGCGTGCCAGGGCAAGGGCTATCTTACTATGCTAACTTTGCATATACAGCTACTAAGGGCCTTGTATAAAATGGGGGTGGGCAGAACAATGTTGTAAGCTGTTTTGCCCCCCCAGGTATAAATAAAAATAAGCATAACAAATTTAATCCACATATCCACATCCACCTTTTTTTCTCCCACATTCACCTTTTTAAACATCCCTTTTAACTGCTGGAGGAAAGTGTCTCCACTCTAATATGTGCTGCTACTGTTTATAGTTAATAAACCATCTTCTGTGCCCTTGGATGTGAAGCCAATAAGTCAGTGGCAGTCTCGGGATGAAAACAAACGATTTGTGTTACAAGTTCCATGTCAGCTGTCTTCCAAACTTATTGGTTTGGGTCACATATGAAAAGAGTGTGATGGGAAAATACTGGCTCCCATACAAGCTGTGTAGCTGGCTTCTGTACTACCGTTCACCTTGCAGTGTAATGCAATTGCTGTTCAGAGAAGCACATGACTATCTTGGGCAATGTCCAGGTTTGCTATGAATGGGCAAGTATGGAACGTAGAAGGTCGCAGAAGGTGCACATATAAGACCAGAAAGGACACAAGGTACCAGCAGCTCTAATCTTTAGATTGCTGTGGGTCCAACTGGTATTCTCAAGTGAATGTTACTCATTTGCCTTTCAACAAGCAACTTAACTGTTAGACTGGGACAAGTGGTTTTTGCTTCGAAGTGGTTAAATCTGCAGTACACTGGACGGAGCTGGTTTCTGTGAAACTTTAGGGAAGGTTTTTCTGCCTGGATCATCTCTTCTACTACCTTACTGTCCTTGCAGTTGGAGAACATGTCCCCATGTCAGTCATTTGCCACAGTCCTTAACATGCTTACTGGGAGTGAGTCTTGTTGAGCCCATTGGGCTTCATGTGTTTTGCAATTTGATGCTGTTGCGCTCCCCTCTGCTACCCAGTAATAGGTTGCAGCTATTGCTGCACTGCTAAATTTTATTAGGATAAATAACCATTTGCTTCTTCTCAGTTATGTTCAAATTTGATTAGTTCACCTGCCTCATCCTTGTAGTTCTGTATCCTCATTTTCTCCTTTCCCTCCAAATATAAACCAAATACAGCTTAGCCTAAATGCTTAGGGTAGGTGATATTTCTACAGTTGGCTGTCTGCGTAATCCACCTTGAGTCCAAGTGAGACAGACTGACTATAAATGATGTAAATAAATGACGTAAATAAATAAAAATCTCCCAACAACAAAATAGGTCACTATTGCCGTTCTACTGAGTGGAAACAGATGAGCACAAGGGCATGCTCAAGGTTACTGAGCTGGGATAGTGCAACCAGTAAAACTGCCTTGAATTTCCCTTTGGCTGAGAAATGTCAACAGTGTAGTTAATGTGTGGGTTGTACAATAATACCA
Source organism: Gekko gecko (assembly GCA_029375565.1). Classification (NCBI taxonomy): domain Eukaryota; kingdom Metazoa; phylum Chordata; class Lepidosauria; order Squamata; family Gekkonidae; genus Gekko; species Gekko gecko. The sequence continues at coordinate 48,443,079 of JAPDNY010000004.1, forward strand.
CACAGCTTTAGCTGCCAAATTAGATGTCCCTGCAGCAGATTTGAGTGTTTACAAATGGAACTGACCCATTAAAATGATATATAGATGGTATATGACACCAAAAAAATTGCTAATATGAATGAGAATATGTCTAACAAATGTTGGGAATGTAAGAAAAAAGAGGGCTCATTTTACCATATGTGGTGGACATGTGAAAAAGCAAGTGCTTTTTGGACTGAGATTCATAATGAAATTCAGAAAATCTTGAAATGTACTTTGAAAAAAGAGCCAGAAATGTTACTTTTAGGGCTCAAATTAGAAGAAGTTAAAATGGCAAAAAGAACTTTGCTACGGTACCTAATTTCAACCGCAAGAATGACTTATGCTCAGTTTTGGAAGCAGGAGCAGATACCTGATAAATGGGAGTGGATTAAAAAAATGATTTTTATAGTTGAAATGGACAAGTTAACAAGAAAACTTCATGGAAGAGAAGACGAAGAATTTTTAGCAGACTGGAAGGACTTTAAAGACTATTTAGAGCTTAACTGGGATGTGAAAAATAGACTACTTTGTTTTGATAGCTATTAATAATAGAAGTGTTGCAACAAAAGAGACTGTAATAGAAAAGTTACCTAAGAGTTAAAATAGAAAAAGGAAAATAGTGAAATTTATGATTCGAATACTGAAAATGAATTGAATGTAAGAGAATATTGATTGAAATGTTAATGGGGGCGGAGCATTGTTGGAAGCCAGGGGAGGGGGGGATAAAAACTTTAGAAAAGGATATGTTAAGAATTGTTATTCAAATATGGAACATGCTATTATATCCTGACAATAAATTTTCTTAAAAAAAACAAAAACAAATGGAACTGACCCATTCACACAAAAAAGGGGTGGGGGCATTTGTGTCCAGTGTTAAAAGCAAAAACAACCCTTAGTGTATTTTTGTCCTTTCCTGTGAAGGTTCCAGATTGCTACAAATTTAAGTGTGGAGCGCTATGCCCTGGTATTCGGTATCAATACTTTCATAGCCTTGGTGCTACAGACTCTGCTCACATTCATTGTTGTCGATTCGAAAGGTCTAGGGCTGGACATATTTACGCAGGTAAGGCTTGTGCTTTATCTTTATTGGGAAGGAGGGAGGATGCTCAGTTTTCCTGGTAAAGAATTCTACCTGTTTAAGTGTTGGGTGTGAGAAGCTCATTCTGGTCCCAATGTAATGCTTTTGGTGAGCAAATAATGCCTTTCCCTTGGTTTGCACTGGGGAGAGGTATTTTTCCCAGCCATGTTCCTCATGGACACTAGAAATGCTTAAAGGTATATAGGGACTGTACCTAAACCGAAAAAGGGGGGGGAATCAACCCAAGATATAACCGTGAACCAAAAGGGCTGAGCGAAGACAATATATTATAAAAGTACAAATATTTATTAAGGTGTACACATGTCAAAACATATTATGATTAAAAGAGAGTCTAAATATCAGACTCATAAAAGCTTTTCAAATACAAATACATATGATGGGTAAACAATTTCAAACTTTAGGACCAAAGGCGTTTCGGCCCCTTTGGGCCTTCCTCATTGGTCACTGTTCTCTATATTACACTGACACACAACCAAATACATGTATAAAAGATTTTTAGTATACATATATATCTAACCAGATGTTATTTCCTTGTATGTTTATAATTATGCTACTGGTATATATGTTGGGCCATAGATATAGCCATGCCAATTCTTTAAATTATTCTGGTATCAGAGATATCATTGGTCTGGATGTGTGTCATCTCCATCAGAGTAAAAGATCATGTATTTGGATGTGTGTCAGTGCAATATAGATATCTTTTAATCATAATATGTTTTAACATGTGTACACCTTAATAAATATTTGTACTTTTATAATGTGTTAGCTCAGCCCTTTTGGTTCGCGGCCCTGTACCTAAGCCATGGGAATCTGGGATTGGGAATCCAATTTCCAACCCTTGATGGGACACTGTCATTGCCATCAATGAGGGTGAAGAGTTTAGGGGTGTCATGATCAGGGCTGTGCCACCAGAGGCCTACTAGTGCCACCTGGCTAGCAGTAGGGGAGGTTGGGCCTACAAACCCCAGAAGGCCTTGGGAAGTTTTGGTTTCGATTTTGACCAATAGGGAAGGGCTGGGCAATAAAATAACTGGTAGAAGAGGAAAAGCTGTTCTTCCCAGGGAACCGGGCTAGAAGAGGCTGTTGTGGGGAAGAAACCCTCATCCTGAGGGAAGGGTGAGTAGTCTAAGGCCACTTGAGATAGTGAGCTAGGGACAGTATATATTTAGATGTGTTAGGGCATTTGATTTCTTTTCACCCACTTACCGCTATTATTCTGCACTCTGTTGTTTGACCTCCTATAAAATAAACTATTTTCATTGTTCACTCTGCCTGGTCCTCATGCTCATTTGGCTAAAAGGGGTGGAGTGGGGCTAAAGGCCTGGGAGAGTGCTCTGGGCCTTCTCAGAGGAGCCTGGAGCCAGAATGGTGGCAGCATCTGGTATCACCCCACCTGAGCTGTGACAAGGGGTGGTCCCAGATGCATCCCTTTGTATAGAGGCCCTGGTTGCCACCACTGCTCAATTGGTCTTTTATCACCATCTCAGGACTTGGCTACAGTGACCCATGCAATGGTCAGTTTCCGACTGGATTATTGTAACTTGTTCTACATAGGGCTACCCTCATACTTGACCCGGAAACTGCAGGTAGTGCAGAACGCAACAGCACGGGTGTTGACGACATCTGTGCAGGAGCGCATTCAGCCCATGTTGTGCCAGCTGCACTGGCTGTTGAGTACTGGGTCCTGTTCAAGATTTTGATGCTAACCTTCAGAGCCCTGTGCGGCCAGGGACCTGCATATCTTCAGGACCTTGCAGAGTGTTACGCTCCAGTGATCATCTTTTAGCTGTTCCCAGCCCAAAGGATGTCCAGTTAGTCTCAACCAGGGTCAGGGCTTTTTCGGCCTTGGCCCCTGCCTGGTGGAACAAACTCCCATTTGAGATTAGGGCTCTGAGGGATCTGTTACAGTTCTGCAGGGTCTGTAAAATGGAGCTGTTCCACTGGGCCTTTGGTTCAGGCATCAGCTGTCCAAATCTGTCTTGGCTTTCCCAGCTGATGGTGCTGATTTTCTTAATCTAGTGAACTATCCAGCTGCGTCACTCTGAAATGCTTCTATCTGAGCTTCTTATCAAGGCAAGCTTGCTTGGGTTTGCTCTATGGTTGATTTTGATGTGAATTTTATTATTAAATTTCTATGTGTTATTTTAGTCACAGTCTTTATGTGACTTTGTAACCTTTCTGGAGCCCGCTTGCAGGGAGGGCGGGATAGAAATCGAATGAATAAATAATAAATTATATGTGGGGCCAATAGCAGGGGGGGTGGCATAGAAAGGGAAGGATCCACCCCCCTCTAATCCTGATCTCTCTCTCTCTCTCTCTCTCCCTGCTGCTATTAGCATTTAAGGAACCATTGTAGAGCCAACTGTGAGACCTCTTACAGTCAGATCTGATAGGGCCCTGAGCAGTTCCTTAGCCAGGGCAAGCAAAAAATACAGAGATGCTACTTGCTACTGAATACATTTCATATAAATCTAAAGCTTCTCTCTGGCTTGAAGATTTTTTTCTATTCAAACTTGTTTAATCAATGTGCTGACTAAACATAGACAATAGTTTAAATGTAGCACAAACATAACTTGAAAAATCCAGCCCTAGTAACATGCAGTCAGAGACTGTTGAGGATGCTTTGGGATCTGAGGTATAAAAATCCAAATAGCACTTCCCTGTTACATTGTAAATAATTGAGAACTTGCTGCCCTTGAGTAGTACCCCAAACATTTTCGGTATTAAAACAGCTGCCTCATCCTTCTTAATGCTAGGGCCCTGTGAGAGGTTCAGTTTTTTAATGTTGGCTTACTATTATTCTCTTCCCTCACCCACTTTTTGATGCAGTTCATGATCTATGCTGGTTACTTTGCTGTCATCTCAGCTGTGTTCTTGATCAGTGGCACGTGCAGTATTATCAGGAATTACCGGAGACAAGAAGAGGAGACAGATGTTGTGGCAAGCATCGCTTAGAATGTAGAATATGGACTTTGCACCTGTGTTGGAAGAAAGGAAGGGGGCTGTGTTTTATATATGTTGCTTTCTATTTATTATTGTATTCAAATGCCGTTACTTGAATTGTACTTGACCTATAGTTGTACTATATGAATGGTGCAAACTAGAAGAATGTCTTTTTATAATATCTTATTATGTAAGAATGGTTATATAAAAAACTGTCCTCAAACAAAACTTTTGGGTGGTCAAAGCTACATATCTGAGCAATCCAAAGTACTGTCGGTTGTCCTCTTGCCTCCTGAGACCTGCAAGCCATGATATGACCCTTGGAAAGTTGATGTGTTTAACTAGCTGAGTCAATGTTGAATCCATGAAACTGGTAGGCACGATCTTGGATGCACCAAAAGAACTGTGGGTTGATATCGAAGAGTTGCAATAAGATTCTTGTTAGTCAAGGTTAGACATTTTTTATTTATTTTTGGGGTTTTTATTCCACCCTCCCCAAACAGGCTCAGGGCGGATCACAACCGAGTCAAAGACTCGTTACAATAAAGCCACATTAAAATCATAAAAACAAACAATAAAATTGGTAGCAGCGATATGAATCTGTTGGGGCCACATGGTGGAATCAGAGGGGCCCTTTCAGCAGGTTGGGAACTGAAGCAGGGAGGCTGGTGGAAAGAGTGGAAAGAACTGTTCAGAGCTGGTAGAAGCAAATTTTATTAAGACTAGATATATTTACCATATATATGCACAAACATTTTTCACATTGTGATGTCCTGTGTTTTCTGAGTTTTGCAGCCTGTTTAAAGGTTTAGCTTTCTTTTGGTTACCCTTTGTCTATCAAGCTGAAATACAGCCATTAACCTAGTGACCTTGTGACGTTCCTAGTACATTTTAATTTGTACAGGATGGGGCATAGGGAGCACAAAAAGCAAAATTGTGTTCAGGTTTGGCTTGATAACCAAAATTTCCAGGTTGACTTTACTTGCCTTCATTTCAGCTCCTCAGAGTCAGGACTCCCATCTCTGAAGTCCTGATTTTCAGCTGTTGACAGCAAGTTTCACACTGACTCAGAGAATAAACTGACAGCAGTATTGTTCTGTGTAACATGTTCAGATGAAATCTGCTTCTTATATTTGACAACACTGGATGGGACGATCACCCACATGATAGTCATGTTTAGTTTCTCCTCAGTAAACTAGGTGGCTGGGAGCATGTTTTGTTTGTTGATTTAGGCTGAACTCCTTGAGGTTTCCCTAGATGCTTCAAGCCACTTCTAGCCTTTTTCTCCTGAAAAACTACAAGACAGTTTTTTTAACTGTAGCCTTAATACTTTGTCCATCCCTCCATTGTATGGCAGGGGTTTCACACACAAAAGGCTGTTGCATAGTTTGTGTTTGTGGACAGCTTGGAAAGGGGGATGCTGCTGTTAAAACATGTTTGCTTCCCCTCCATTTTAGTTATTTTGGCCACATTTGTTTTCCGTAAACTTGGAAGTTAGACAGTTGAATATGTCATTATGACAAGTTCTTCTGGTCTCCAGATAATGACAGCTTACCTGGGGTCTGTGTGGTGTTCTTGGCTAGCTGCTGAGGTTTTTGACCCTGCCACACTACAGGATCACTTCATATGTTGCCCTGCATTTGCACAAAAAGCTGGTGAAATCCACATGTGATTGTGAACATGAATTCAGCTGTGTGCATGAATTCTCGGGAGTAACTGCCCAGGTGCTGCCTGGTGCATGCTCAAGCAGTGGTATAGGTGTGTGGTTGTTGCATGTAATGATCTACATCTGAGCATTCTGTGGAAGTGTTCATGTGTAAAGAACTCCTTATTATGGAACCTGTTCATAGTGGGGATGGTATTTGATTATTTAATGGTCTCCTTGCTAAATGCCACCATATGAAGAAAATAGGAAGGGGGGGTATAGTGACCATTGATCAGAGCATGCAGAGTTATGTCAGTAAACTTTTATGTGGGTGCAGTTTTAATTGTGGTAATTGCTAGATTTGCAGGTACAAGTCTGGTATGCATTTGTGAGCTTTAGCTCAGACATAATTGTACTAAACATCTGCCAAAGTACAACAGCAAACTGGATTTTAATTTAGAATCTGTCCTTGGACTGAGGCAAAGGTTTTGAAGATTCAGAATGGAGCATTCTCAGGAGAGATTTGCACAACTCCCTTCACATTATGATCTGCGTAACTGCTTTGTAGTGATGTTCAATGGGCACTAACTTCCAGGTTACAAGTTAATAGAAGGCTTCAAGGTATTTCGGATCTAGCCAAAATATCACCCACCATCTAAATCACAGTGTCTATAAGGTAAAATTATCTGCAATGTCCTTGAGGCAAGAAGCTAAGTGTTGAATGCACTTTTAATATCTTCTGAAGAAAAACCCAAAAACATTAACAACAGGGAAGGGTAAGAACCTCCATCCACTCATAAACTCAGGGAAATAAGGGTTGAATGACCAAAAGGGGAAATTGAATTTTTAATCCAGTGGTAAAGAATATTTGTTTCTCGCCTTGTCTTTCTCCTGTGGGGGAATCAGAAATAACAATAAAAGCTCAAACTATAAAACAACGCTGTTACTTAAAGGCTGACAACTCATGATGGCTGCCTTGCCTTAGAACTGCCTTATAAGTCCATATGATCATGCTGTACTGTAGTAATCTAGTTTAGTTAATGTAAGCCTGGAAATGGTATGAAGGCCTCTTGTGTTGTGCCTATGAAAAACCAATATTATACGAATGGAGTACCTTTCAGATTAGAAAAGGCTGTAGAACTGAATATGAAATGTGCAAACGGTACTGTTGTGGGTATGAACTTCTTTCCAAATTCTAAGACTATTTTTTAATCAAATAAAAATATTTTATTATATTCCTAGAAGTTTGCTGGTTTTGACTATCTTTAATTTCTTTAACAGTAGTTCTTATTATAGTAGGCAGGGCTGAGGGAGCATGCTTGTTAGTTTGAATTCTTGACTCAGAACTATATATACTGAATGTTACACATAAGCACCTTAAACCTAATGTCAACAAGGGGTCAATTAGTAGGGGCATGTGAATGATATTGTTGACTCTTAAAGCACACTGGTTTTACAATGTACTTCTTTGAGTGGTACCACAACATTAACATCAGCTATGTGGGAGGCACTCAGTAGTTGCAAGCTGTTCTACTGCAGATCTATGCATTCAGCATTGTGATTTATTTGCTTAAAACATTTCTATCCCACCTTATCTCCTTGGACTCAAGAGGTTTTTATACCCCATTTTTCTCTACTCTAAAGAGTCTCAAAGCGGCTTACAATTGCATTCCCTTCCCCATAACAGGCACCTTGTGAGGTGGGTGAGGCTGAGAGAATTTTGAGAGAACTGTGACTGGCCCAAGGTCACCCAGCAGGCCTCATGTGGAGGGGTGGGGAATCACACCCAGCTCTTCCGATCAGAGTCTGCCACTCTTAACCACTACATCACGCTGGCTCTCAAGGCACTGCCCAATGCAGCAACTAGGCTGCAAGGACACAAATTATAATTTAAGATTAAAAGTTGTGCATTACAAATTTAAAATGGACAAGTGTAAACAAATACAGCTAAATTTGGTAAAACAATTTCTCTTCCACCAAATACTCTCCAGAATAAGGCTGCCTTACATGCCTTCCTGACCAGGTGGCTGAAGCTAGCATGATCATGTCAGATCTTAGAAGTTAAGCATGGTCAACCCTGATTAGTACTTCAGTGGGAAATCCTGGGTTGCTATATAGAGGCAGGCAATGGAAAACTATTTCTAAACATTGCCTTGAAAATTGTATGGGTCACCATAAGTTGGCTGTGACTTGATGGCACGTTCCACCATCACATGCCTTCCAAAATGTAGCAGGTGAAAGTGCCCTCCTCATCCATTCTGGTAGGTTGTTTCAGTGGACCAGACCCACCACAGAATAGGCACAAGATCTTGTTTTAGCTGTATGAACAGTCCTAAGGAAAGTCACCTTAAGGAGGAGAATTTTGGCAAGAATTTAACTTGTGTGGGGGTGGGGCTATGTTGCTCTTTTCTGCCAAGCCCTGGGTTTGATCCAGTCAGCTTTTCCACTGATGGAAAAAGGAGGGAGGAGGGCCTTTGACCTCCCTAAGGGGCTATGCTGGGTATCATGGGACCTGCATGGAAAAAAGCCTTGTGGGAAGGGGGCTGTAGTGAGGAGGAGAACTTTACAAGATTTACTGAAAGCTCGTTGGAGCTGATCCCTCTGAATGCTTTACCGGGAGAGGTGCCAAAACTTTGAGGAAAGTCTAACAAAGCCCATAAGTGGGACATTCCTATAATGGATGAACATATGAAGCTGCCTTATACTGCAGGACACCTAAGTCCACCTAATACAGGGGTTCTCAACATTTTTTTGGCTCATGGCCCCTACTGAGCCTCTGTGGCCCCACCTCATAGTTGCTGTTAGCTGGAAAAAAGGTACTTTACCATCTGCACTGTTTATCAATCTAAACTGTATCTGTTATATGCAGCTTATATGGCCACATGCTCTCGTTTGAAAGCATACTCATACATATTAGACGCACTGGCATCACACTGTACTGAGGAGATGAAATAAAACTGTGGGCCAGATACTCAACTGAATATTGTCAACATTTTTTTCGTTACCCAACTAGCCATCTAGAGTAATTTTTTAAAAAAGAAAATCACATAATTATTTAGCAAGAAAAAATATCTTGGTCTGGTTGGTTTCTAATGAATATAAAATCTCATTCATTACAGATTGCCTTTTCATTAAGATATTTATTGTAAATTATAATTTTCAATATTCATGCAGCTGAAACTAGCACAAAAATCGAGAGGTAAGAATTATGACAAACTGATCATATAGCCTGTGTTGTGGGTGGGAGTGCAGAGGGACTTCCACTGGCTGCCACCACTCTGGTATGGGTTTAACCAAGGAGGGCTCAGAACACCCTCCCTACTTCCTCTTCAGGTTCAGTTGGCCTTCTGAATGGCCCAATGAGGTGTGAGGACCCAGCAGAGTGACAAAAATATGGCTTATTAAACAGATTTGGTAATAACCAGGATGGATTAGATAAAAGGCAATGAACAGGAGTTGCCACCAAAACAACAAAAATCCCTAATGTCTACCTTTTTACTTTCCCATTACACTAGGCTCAAGGCCACACTCACCCAACTTTCTAAGTAACAGCTCTGCCTCCAAGAGTGAATACTCTCCCGAGCCTGCTGCAAGGCCTTTTATGCTTTTTGCCCAGGCACCACCTCTTCACCTGTGATTGGCTTCAGTTTTCACTCTATTTCTCCCTTGCCCATTCACAAGGTACAAAGGGAGCCTGGGAACAGTATCGTCACAGCCTAATCTAGTTGAGGCTTTCTGGGGCCTGAAGGCCTCAATCTGCCTCAGTGTAGGCCCAGGATCATGACAGCCTGGCAGTTAAGTTTGGTGGCTCTCTCAGAAACTTATTGTGGCCCCCCTAGAAATATGGCACTTAACTGTGGCCTCCTAGAAATATACATGGCCCCCATTGCAAACCACTGATCTAGTATACTCTGAGCAGCATTGGCCTCTTTCCCAGCATAGCAACCTGAGCATAGGGACTGATTTTAAAGCATGTGCTCTACTACTGAGCAACGGCTTCTCCTCATCTTCTCTACTTGCTATGATTTTTACTGAAATCTCTCATCCCTTGTGTTTCTGCTTAATGCAGAAGCCAGTATGTACTTCAGACCTGTAACATCAGAAAGCACATAAAAAACAGCACATACAAAACACCGAGGACCATACTACAGTTTGCATCTCTCAGATCTAGTTTACATCAGAAAGGGAACTTCATACTGCTTGCAATGTAAGCAGGTGTTGACAAAAATGAACAGGTACTTCCCTAAAAGTTATATCCTAGAGTGGCTTTCTTTTTAAAAAATATATGTATGACTTCTTCAAGAGATCTTTGGTAAAGGACTAAAAGGATATGTATGGAAAAAGACACCACTCCTGGAAGAAATTTGCATAATATTAACAGGAGGTGGTTCAATAAAATATCTTGGCTCGCCCCCCCCCCCCCGCACATACAACATGAATGTGTTTCCACATCCTGCTGTTTCCAAGATTGGCCCAAGTTTCTGCATTATGTAAACTGAACTGTGCAATCCAGGAGAATTAGGAATGTGCAAAGGCTTGTAAGGCAGAACTTTAGGATATTTGCAAAGATGTATATGACCCCAGAGTTGTGCCCCAGTATTAGTATAGGGACTTGCCTTTTAGACTATATTCTCATTCATTAGTGCTTTCAAATTTACTGCTATTCCAGAGATTATTGGAGTTGCTTGTACAGTTGAGACAAACTTGATTTTCCCCTCTGTCCTCGCCCCACCCCCCTATCAGTCTTGGACCCTGAAAGTATAGCAGGCTTAGTAACGTGAGATGCCTGTCAGACACAAGTTTGTCATTAGAGGCTCAGGTCATGAAGCATCTAATTTCATCCTAGTTAATTCTTTGTGGTTCTCATTTTCCAAAACTAAAGTCTTATTTTTGAAGCTCAGCTGAACATTCATTTCAAAAAAGCTAAGCATTTGGATAATAGTATTATATCTTTGATTAGAATTAGCGGTAGTAATCTGCTGATTTCCACGTTCTCAAATGCTTGGCAATGCTGCCATTCGATACCACCAATATTCATGAGGTTGAAATTGGTTCTTAGCTTCTAGTTCCTTATTTGCAATTCCTAATTCCTTATTCAATTAAAAGGTGTAAAAGCAGTTTGCATAAGGGCATGTATTTAAGCAGCTTTACATCCCAATATAGGTTTTGGGTCAAAGGAACAGTTTTAGCACATACCCTAAGCATGCATCTGGTCTAGTCTTTTATTTTGGTGTAGCATGCTTGCAGGTATGACACCCTAAGGACTGGTTTATTAACTCAATAATCAAGAACAGTGATTTGATAATCTCTGTGCTTTGCAAAAAACAACAACACACCATTGATCCACTTCAAGTTATACAAGTGGCACAAATACATGATTAGGCTGACTTATTTTGGGATTGCAGAGCAGTTCAAAGTATGTCTCTGTACTGGTAGGTGAATTATCACTCAGCAGTAGGGTTGCCAACTGTAGGTTGGGAAATACCTGGAGATTTTGAAAAATAGGAATAGTCTTGTTCTAATTTGCTAGATGAGAAACAGTTTCTATGAGGGAAAGGTGGGATATAAATATTTTAATAGATTAAAATTATAAAACAAAAATAGAGTTGCCAACCTCCAGGTGGGGCATAGTGGTCTCCTGGAATTACAAATGATCTCCAGACTACAGAGATCAGTTCCCCTAAAGAAAATGGCTCCTTTGGAGGGTGGACTCTGTGGCAACAACCCTGGTAAACATACCCATATACAAGCTTGTACCCCTCAAAGAACCCTATTTTGCTCTTAGAACCATAGAATCATAGAGATGGAAGAAATCTCCAGGGTCATCTAGTCCAACCCCCTGCACAATGCAGGAAATTCACAAATACCACCCCCACCCCCCAGTGATCACTGTTCAGTAACAAAAAATCTCCAGGATCTCTGGCCAAACTGGCCCGGAGAAAAATTGCTTCCTCGCCCCAAAATGGCGATCAGCATTTCTTTGGGCGTGTAAGAAAGGGCCACAAGAACTAACCACTGATGTAATCCTTCCTGATGCACACATTACCACACATGTGAATAACAAGTTGTCCAGTTATGTGGGCTGGGAGAGGGAATCTCCAGACCGTCTGGACCAGACCAATGCTCCCTCTAAGCTTTGGAGTCTTGTGAGCAAAAATTCTACTTTGTGAGCTGTTATTAAAGTTGTGAGTGAGCATTTTGACTACTGCATAAATCAGTTTGCTCTGGAGCCACCCTCCCTGAGCTAAGAGAAAAATGTGTGAGCTGGAGGCTAAAAAACTGTGAGCTAGCTCACACTAACTTAGTTAGCTCACACTGCTCCAGACTACAGTCTTATGTGCTTTTACTTGGGAGTGAGGCTTACTGAGCTCCATAGGGCTAGCTTTTATACATGCATAAGTCTGGACTGTGCACTTACGATTTTACACACACATTCTAGGGAATGTCCAAACGAATCCAGCCAGACTTATTTCTGAATGAGCATAATTAGGATTGTACTGTATAGGCAGTTACGAAACAGCCCTGAGTGTGGTCACTCATGAAGTACCCCCAAGACCAAACGGATTTTGTATTTTCCTTGGTGATTTTGCATTGACCAATTCGGCTGTACTATTTTTTCCCACTTCACTGATTAAATGCCTGCCACAGTACAGCCAGCGCCCACAGGAACCGCCAGCTTCCTCTCCCTCTTCAGCCATTCCGCAAGACCGGCTTGAAAGGGCTTATTCCTATCGAGTCTGCCAACTCAAGCCTTCTGGAGCAACGCAGCCCCAAAACCGGTTTCCAGCCCGCGCGGCGTTTCAACGAGTCGCCCTGGAAACCTCAAGGGCTGGAGGGAAGGCCTCGCGTTTGTCTTTCCGCGAGATGACCTTTGGCCGGCAATTGCTATGGTGACGAGGACGCGTGCTGCGTGACGGTGGGCTTACGGTTTGGTCCTTGACAGCCGCCGTCCTTCTGCTGGAGGGGGAAGCTGGGAAACATGAGAGCAGGCCGGTGGGTGCCGCGGTTGCCATAACAACGCCATGGAAGGCGGGTCGCCGTCTACAGGTGAAAAGAAGAAAAGGGGGGGGGGAATGAAGGGCTTAGGGAGAGGCAAGGAGGACGGAGGGTTGGCTGCCCTCAGCGGCAGGCGGGCGGCCGACATGTCAAAGCTTGGAGCCGGCGGGAAGGAGGGCAGCCGAAAGTTGTGCCTCAGCAAAGCTTCGTGTGGCGTCTCCGACCAAAAGAGGCTCGGGAGGCTGGATGCGAGTGTGCCGGCTGTTTGTCGCTGGAGCGGCGGCGAAAGTGGGCGCAGACTTTGCCCCGGGGTTCTCCCCCAGGGCAGACGTCGGCTCCGGAGCCGAGCCCTTATTTCGAAAGGGGGCGGTGGCCTTTATCCCGAGCGGGAAGCCTCTGACGGCTGCCATGGTGACAGCCAAAGATGCTCTTCAGGTGCTTAATGAGCCCCGACGTAAAAATAGGCCCCTTTTGTCTAGGAAACTCGGGCGCTGGATCTCCGTCGCCTTAATCCTCCTCCTCCTCGGCAGCTGTTGCCGAGCTGCGTTCCTCAGGGCTCGAGAGCTCGGAGTCCAGTAAAGTAGGGCAGTGGCTGACTCCGGAGGGAGGCTTTGTCGGCCGTTTCCCCCGCCCCGCGACGGCTTTACAGTGTAGGTGTGGAGCGAGGTCGTAAGGAAGTCGGTGTCGTAAGGAAGATAGAACTTTATTATTCATAAATACGTCCGAAGAAGAAAAAGTTTTAATAACTTAAGTGGCTTAAGTGAAGCTCACAAAGCGGTACCTCGCTTCTTTTCCTGCTGATTTCAACTGGCGCCCTCTGCCGAAGAGGGAGGGAGGGAGATCACATCCCTGGCTCGCCCTCTGAGAGCGAGAAAGATCTGCCTACATTAGTGGGTCAGACAAGTGCTTTAATTTTACTGTTTCCTTTGTTTAAAAACTAATAGGGTTTAGGGTGCATATAAGCAGTCATATTAAACTCAGGAACCATACTAATGAAAGTGTTTACTGGGGGGCACAAATGGTTAAGCAAATTAAAGTTGCTAATGGTTCTTGCATTGTGCTTAGAGGAACAACGTGGTAAATATATCATCTGTATCTGAACTGAAGGGCCAAAATACTAAATTCTCTGATGATTAGGTCATGGTTTCAAATATTAATTGAGTATATGGTCCAAATGTTTAATTTTGGTCACTTAAGGACTCTACTTCCTCTTTAATGATTCTGTGAAACCTGAAGGTATCTCAGATGTCTAATACCTTTCGAACATTATTTAAACTTTTGAGAAACTCAAAATTTATGTCTGAAGGACCTGTGCCTTTAGACCGAGGCTTAATCTGAGCAATGTAACAGACTCATCTAAGTAAATAACAACTGAATTGAAATGAGGTGGCAGTGATGCCTGTTACTTTCTGGGAGATTTCCTAACTGATTTGTGATATGTCCCTGCAGGAGAACCATGACCTCTTGCACAAGCCACAAAAAGCTTTTTGTCTGTATTTTGTGTCTTGGTGTTGTTTAGAAAAATAATGTAAAATACTAGACATTAGATACTGATATTTCTGAATTATTCTTGTGACCTTGGACTATTCAGTTAAAAGTGTCTCATGGGAGATGTTAGCTTCCGTATGACTGGTGGGTAAATGGCTGGAAAGAAACATAGGGAAATTTTTCTGAATGAGAGCTTCAGCTGTTCCTGATTTGTCACTGTAGCACTAAATTATAGTTGGAGTTGTGTTGTTTTTTGGGCAAAAGTGTATATAGTACAGCACAGGAGTATTCTGCACATCAGATTTTCCCAGCTACAAGATTCTGATTTGCAGAGACCAAAGTTTATTGTGTTAGCTGAATTTACATCTGATCTAGCTTCCCAAATAAAAGTCTTCTGTGCATACAGATAATTGTACAACAAAACATTCTCAAGTACACAGCGCAATCCCAAGAACACTTTGCTGCGAGTAAACCCACTGCTTAGGATTGCTGTCATAGCTAGTAGAAAGGATGCCTTTGTAATTATGGGAATTGTTGTTGGCTGAAACCAAGGATGGTTGGATGGAATAAGTGTGTGAACTAGAAAAATACCGCATAATTAAGCTGTAATGCATTTGTAATTAAATTCTTATTTAATTTTTTCATGTAAGTTTTACTTTAAGGAACATCCACAATGAGTTACAAGAAGGATCCTAGTGAATCTGCCGACAGTGGAGATTCCACAGAAACTGGAGAATATGAAGACGACTTTGAAAAGGATCTCGAATGGCTAATTAATGAAGAGGAAAAAGGTATCTCTGACGACACACAGGTACTTAGAAAATGCTGCATTTGTTGTCTTGTGTCAGTATCTAAACGGCATGTGAAATATAATATGTTAAATACAGCTGAGAACCAAACGGCCTTCTGAATTCATCCCCCAGTGTTTCCATACCACTGCTAAATCTTGGGGAAATTTCTGGAGTGGGTTATGAAGCATCTTCCAGACAGATTTATGGCTACAGTTCTGGTCCAGAACTGATTTTTGGGGTGAGCTTCCATGCTGCTTCATTTCAGTTACATACCTGTGCCACTTTTCCCTTATGTTTTCCCTGAGGTTTGCATATTGATGATACATTGCTACAGAAAAATAACATTAGTCATTAAACATTTCATTTCATCTTTCTCCCACTTATTTTTTTTAATAAACACGCTCAGACGGAAAGAGACCAATAGAGGCAGGTATAGACTTATAGGAAAGGAGACATCCAATCATTATAGAGACATGTAGCCCAGAGGGGGAAAGGTGCCATCACTAAAGTTCGTGCACACAAACATTTTTTAAAAAGGGTAATGGCATTAATTTGGGAATATGTGCAATGAAAACATGGGAACACTCACAGAGGCAGTGTGGGGTACTACACACTATGTGGAATTCCCACTTCTACAGTGCACTGTTGGGAGCAGCCTACACAGTGAGCTGAATGCTGAACAATGCTGCCATCTGGGAGATACCGGTGTAAGGACCTGAGCTGAAGAGAGAAGTTCTTTTGCCCTTGAAGGGTCTCCCCCCCATGTTAATAATCTCTTACTTAAGTAGAGACTATAGTTTTTCCCCTGGATTTCCTAAGCAATGCAACCTTGGTGAAAGTGAGAGTATAGTTGGACTAAGAACTGGTAGACTTGGGTTCATTTTTGTACTATGTTGTGGAGCTCACTGGATGACCTTGGGTCAGTCATTGGCTTCAATCTCAGCTAGATTTCCATGGGTACAAGGAAGGAGGGAGATTTTACCAATCCCAGTACTTCTGTGGGAGGCTTCTGATTTCTTTCAAAGCTCTTTTTTGGGTGTCCATTGTTCCCCCCCTAAAGCAGCATTTTGGGGGTGGACAATGGACCCCCCAAAAACAGCATTTTGGGGGATGTTTTGGGCTGGGGGGATTGGTAAAAATCACTCACCCTGTGGAAATCTAGGCAGGATCCAACCCATTGTCTTTCAGGCTAACCTACTTTGCAGAGGTGTTTTGAAGATAAAATAGAAGGGAAAGGAAAGAACTATATGTCTAGTGCATTTTCATCCCACTCTAGCTTTTATAGGCTAGACCCCCTGTGGTCAGATGCATGCTGTGTTCAGTTGGCATGAAGTGTGTCTTTGTATGTCCTAACTGAGGATTACAGAAACTCATGCCACATCAGAGTGCCACAAGGCTTTTTTTTGTTTGTTTTTTGCTTTTGTCTGTTGCGGCAGACCAATATGGCTACTAGTCTGCAACTTACAGAAGGAAAAGTTGTCTTGGAAACTCTGAATGCTATGATATCCCAGTTAATGCCAATATACAGGAATATTAATTCTTTTTAAAAGAAAGGTTATATACAAATCTAAAAGACTTCAGGCCTTTATAACATACGGCAGTGAATCCTAACTATGTTTTGAAACTAACAGTCTTCCATCAGCAGCTAAGGAATGGGTGTGATTTTTGATAATATGCCTGCTCTACTGACATCCACTTAGGCATGGGATCATGATTTCAGGGGAACAGCAAATTGCTCGGGAGTTGTTTATATGCATGTCACTCTGCCTATGTCAAATAGGATCAATGCCATAATCCATGTGCACTCAAATTGTTATTTACTCTTCTAATGCAAATAGTTATTTTTAATTTCTTCTTAGAATCATGAAGAAAATGAAGAGGAGGTTGAAACGAGTATTAACAAAGAAGACCAGGAAGAAAGAAGAAATACCTCAAAAGAGCCTCCTGAACCTGAGGAAGCTATGAAGGATGAGAGAAGGAACTCTTCAAAGGAGCCTCCAGATCCTAAAGAAGCTCTGAAGGATGAAGGGCTGCAAAATCAAGCAAAATCTGAACCTGGACGTCCCGTGAGACGGTTGGAGCAAGTGTCTGATACTGACAGTGAAAGCTCCTGTCAGGAATCAAACCAGGAGGACTTGGATGAGGATGATGAAGAAATAAAGCGTTACATCTTGGAAAAAATTGAAGAAGCCAACAAACTTCTCTTGTCTCAAGAACCTTTGGATGAAAATAAAGAGAAGAAACTAAAATTCAAGGATCATCTAGTAGATCTTGAAATCCCTCCTTTGAATGCTATTGAAATTGATAAAAATGATCCTCACAGAGAAAGGGACATTTCAGGTAGGCTGTCTCAGTTCCACATTTCTAATGAACCCGGACAGGAAGATATACCTTTTCCTATTAATGGCGCTTTGGATGATGAACACAAAGATGGCAAAATCTTAGTGGAAAGAGATGGGAAGTTCGAACTCCTGAGTATTCGTGACATTGAGAGCCAAGGCTTCTTCCCTCCCCTCAGTGTTTCTTTTAGTGACATTGAAGCTCAACGTATTTCTCCTAAATCTTCCAACACAGCTGTTTTTGGCACTTTCTGTCTAACGAAAGAAGAGGCCCTAGTACAGTCATCTGCAACATCTTGCTCTCCTTCCAGAGAAGGGTTTCTGTATTTCCCCCAACCACCCCCTATTCGTCCAAGCTCTGCCATCAACATTACAAGGAATGTGGAAAGAGGGAAAAGTCCACGCAGGGTGCAATCTGCAAATGTGGGTGTAAGAAGTTCCACATATTGTCTGTCACCCAGGCAGAAAGAACTGCAAAAGCAAATGGAACAAAGAAGAGAGAGATTAAGGAAACAGGTGAGAGTACCAAAGAGATGAACAGATTAGAGGGTTTATTCCTTTTGCACGTCCTTTCCTGCTAAGATCAATAGGCAGGGCTTTGTGCCAAGTCCCATCATTAAAAGAAGCTAGTTCACTTGCAGTCAGGAGGCAAGGCTTGTTTCATCCTGGTCTAGAAGCTTTGGGATGAACTGCTTAGGGATATATGCCAGTGTACATCTTTTAGTTTTCAGAGAGAGGAGCAAGACTTGCCTTTTAAAACTGGCTTTTAGAGGGTGGTGCTGTTTTTAACACAGATGTGATAAATGAATAAATAAATCTGGAGTCCATCCAGTCCAGCATCTGCTTTATAATACCGGCCAGCCACATGCCTCTGTAATGTTATTAGTCCCCCAGAAACTGGTAGAGGTGTAATCCTGTTGAAAATGGAGGTTCTGTTTAACTGTGATGACTAATTGCTGTTCGTAGACATATCCTTTATGAACAGTTTTACTCTAGTCTCTAAAGTCATGGCCATTTCCAGAATATTATAGTATTGTTCTGTTATGGCTATGAATTCCATAATTTAATTATGCACTGTGCAACTTTATCATTTTTGTATGATTTTTTTTAAAAAAAATCTGTACATATAAACACAAACTTACATGAATCTGCTTTGTACTAAGTCAGACCATTGACCAGTCAAGGTCAATGTTGTCAACTCAGACAGGCGGCAGTCCTCCAGAATGTCACGTAGAGACCTTTCATACCAACTGATCATTTTAACTGGACATGCCAAGGAATCCACAGCAAGCACCATAAAGAGGTGGGAGTAGAATCCTATGAACAAAATGACATATTTTACTTTTTAAAAGTAGTAAAGATTACTCTGTACTAAGGACTACTAAAGTGGTTACTGTGACTTAGAACTTTAAAAAGATGAAGCTATGTGTGCATTCAAATCTTGCTATCTGAATCAGGCTAAATCTGATATGTTCCCATGAACCATTTACTTTTTTCTGTCAGTGCAGATGGTAGCTTCCCTTCTAATTAATTTTCTTCTGTAGTATGAAAGCAGAGGTAGGGGAATGGTACTTAGATACTTAATGCAGAAGGATAAACATATGAAACAGAGGTCCATCAATAGCTATTAGCCATAAGATATAGATGGAACACTATGTCTGGGGCAGTGATGCTCTGTATTCTTGGTGCTTTGGGGGCAACAGTGGGAGGGATTCTGGAATCCTGGCCCTGCTGGTAAACCACCTGATGGCACCTGGGTTTTGGACACTGTGAAACAGAGCGTTGGACTGGATGGTCCATTGGCCTGATCCAACTTGGCTTCTCTTAGGTTCTTATGATACCAAGCAACATAAGGCTTTGCTATGAGAGTCATTAACCTGTTCTGATTCCACTAATATGTTCGTATAGACATGACTGTCAATAAAGTTCTCTTCTTTCTTGAAGATATCTGTACACACATCACTTAAAAACTGTGATGTCTTGAATCATGCTTTTGCCTCAGTTTTTATTTACCTGGATGCATCTACTGTTTTCCAGGCTATTCATCTTAATTAGATTATAGTTATTGGAGCCATTGGAACTGAATTACCATTATTAGTTAATATCTGTATTCCAGCTCTTTGAAAAAGTGGCTAGTATAATTTCAAACAATTTTAATGCAGTTGCTTTTACATGAGACTGCTTAAATTCTCATTAAAAATATCAACACAAGGAAGAAGCATGTAAAAGAGAACAAGAGGAGGAGAAAAGGAAAGAAAATGAGATGGTCTTCAAAGCTTGGCTAGAGAAGAAAAAAGGACAAATGCAAGAAGAGAGACGAATTCAACGTGCAAAAGAGCTGGAAGATTTGAACAGAGTAAGTTGATATTGCCTAGTCTGCTTTGCATGAAATTCCTTGACAAAGGGTGTGGTGGACACTGGACTCAAGACCACTTTCCTACAGCTAATGCGGTTACTAGCTACTTAGAAGCTATCTTGAAAGAAATGTCAAGAAATGTATGTGATCATCTGGGTATTTGCATATTACCTTCAATTTAATATAGCCCTATGCTTACCCCCGGCAACATTTACAACATTCCAGCCACCTTGGGGTCCCTTAGAGAACTGCAGCACATCTCTTGGATTTCATTTAGCATATTTCATGGCTGGTCTGATATGTTGAGATGTAGAAGAGCACCGGGGGGGGGGGGTAGAGCCATATTAGTCTCTTCAGTTGTGCAAAGGGTCAGGTTCAGAGAGAATTGAAGACTTTTGAAGAGGCATGATACAAAGTAGGAGTCAGTGGGTAAGTAGTGGTATAAGTTGCATTGCTGTTCCAGTGAAATATTAGTGAAAAAAGAGATTGCATGGACAGCTGAATGTGGGATACTTCAACACATTAAAAGAATGTTCATTGTGGTATAGATAAGCTATTCTGTTGGTGGGAGGCATTAAATATATATGTGTGCGGAGGGTACCATTTGAAGAGGGAACAGAGACGTGTCTTCGGGCTATAATAGGTTTTTGCTGGGATTATGAGTCTGCTCTGTAAGCTAGTTTGTATCTCCTACTAAAATCACTAGGAAGCTAGTAGTAGGCAAAGTTAACTGAGGTATCTCTTGTTTGATCACAGATAATTTGAAGGTTTTTGCTCCAGAAAGGAAAATCCTATTTTACTAGCTTGACAAACCAAATGAATTACATCTAACTCTTTTCTAGGAAAGATCAGTTTTCTGATAGCAAGGTGTGTAGATAAGGGAAAGGATGGCTGTATGAAATTATAACCCAGTATCTAATCAGAAAATTTACAGAATACCCATTTCCCTGAGAGTCATAACCCTGTGTGACTTTTCAGCCTTGCAGTTGCCTTTTGTATGATGGTAAATGGCTATGCCTCAGTTGTCTTGAATAGGGACAAATAACAAAAAAGTGCTCGCATTTATATTTGCAATCAAGTTGGCAACATGTTTTAAATAAATCAGTGTGTGACAACAACATAGATTTGTGTGTTCATTCTTTTAAATAGCAGGATAGCAGAAATCCAGATGAAGCTTTCAGGTTGTGGCTTAAAAAAAAGCAACGAGAACATGTGAAAGAAAAACAGCTTGAAAACCAGAAACAGCGGGAAGAGTGCATGTTCTTCCTTCCAAGAACAACAGAAAATGAAAAAGCTTATAAACAGTAAGTTTTTGTTCCTTGTTAATTCCCAGAAAGAGCTTTTGCATTTCTTCCTTTAGCAATTTAATTTGGAACATTAGATTTTTCATTTACCCTACATTCAAAGGGGTTTGCTGGAACACAGTTCCATTTGAATGAACTGTAAGCCTTCTGTACAGTAATTTTAAATCAAAATTACATTTTGATTTGTACCATGTGGACCATCACTTGTGTACCATGAAGGTTTGTAGTACTGGGCTATCCTGGGCTCTCCAAGTTCGGCTGGGGAGAGGACTCCTATCTAGCATAAGCAGAGTGGTGCTCATGTATGTGAAGTTCTCCCCTCTTGCACAATCTGCTGTGCCTCCTGGACTCATACCATGGGGGTCACTGGACTCCCAGCAAAAGCACAGGGATCTGCAGTGGGAAGCAGAAACTGGCAGAAGCCAACACTTCCCTTTTCTGTTTGTGTTAACATTGAATTACAATGATCACACTGGCAGGTGCTTCTAAAGGCCATGATTGCTACATCACACTGGCTCAGATTAAGTTTACACTAACCCATTTCACTAATAAATTCTAGCTGCTTAAGGTGGAAGGGAGTGTGCAAGCACATGGCGCTTTCACCATGGTTTGGCACCATATCTAAAATATCCCAGTCTGAATAACTCTACTAGAAAGAGGTGCCATGGAGCAGGAATCTCATTTGTTGCTTAAATCTTTATTCTAATTATATATGTCAGATGAAATGGATTTGCAGTCCCCTTGGTAAGAGACTTGCACAATCTGACAGCTTTAAAAAATGTTCATTTTGCTAATGATATGGACTGTTAGCTAATCTTCAGCACTTATGGCAATGATAATCCGATGAAGTTCTTTTCAATATTTCATGTCCCTGCAGATGGCTAAGAAAGAAGAGGCGGGAAAAGCGAGCTGAGGTGCTGGCTGCTAAAGAGCGATCAAAACAGTTACGGCAGGAAGCCCGAAGAGCAAAACAAATAGAGAACATCCTCTGTTCCATTTCTGAGCCCAGAACACTTCGCTTCACTGATCAATACAGCTGAGGCTTAGTCACCAGGTGCCTAGCATTTGTCACACAAGTACCTTATATCTTGAGTGGCTGTGTCCTGGAAGCAGCTTCTCCGGGGGCATGTTTCACAATCATTCAATAATGGGTTAATTTTCGCAGTGATTTTACACCCCTCCCTTCCAAAATAGTTCTGTATTTGCAAGTGGCTTGGTTATTACTTCCACAAAATAAATGCCCATATGGCAATTGTGTGTAAGTCATTTTAAAATAACTGGTCAGATCACAGTAATTTCAAGTTAAGCAGCTTGTGGCTCTAGTGCACTAGATGGCCAAGCTAGCTTTTAACCATCACTCTACCATCTAATCAAGGGCTGATAATCGTCCTATGAGCATTGCACACATTACTTCTGTTCTAATAGGGAAAAAACCCATGTAATACCTTTTATTAGGAGCAACCAGAATGGAACAGAAGTTTGTGCAGTCTTTTGACTTCTCCAGAACGCATCAGGCTGGATGCTACAAAAATAAGGGGAGTGGAGGAGAGAGAAACAGATACCTCGCCGGCTTTTGTATTTCCAGTAGGAGGAACCCTTTATTGAATTTCTTATTCTCAGAATGCCAGGGGTGCATCATAATAGCAGCATCATTTTAAATCTGCATTACCGGCTTAACATTTTGCCAAGGATCCAGGCAAGATAAGGTCTTAAGAACTCCTTCCATCTGGCTGAAGATTCATGGAGAACTTGGAAGCTTGCACAGTGTTTTGTGTTATTTTGATTTCTCCTAATAAAATATGTTGCTTTTTTATTTTGCTTTGGACTGGAATGCTGCATACAACTTTTCCTACTGTGGTGGTGGTGTTTCTTTTTAATCCTTTATGAGCAGAATTCAAAATACTGTTTGCCTATAAATTTGTTGGATATAAAGTTATTTCTGCAAACCCCACAAGCATTTACTTCCACTAAAGAACCTGGCTGCAAAGACAAAATATAATACAATGGTTTTTTAAAAGGTAAGGAAATATTAGGAAAGAAATATAAAGTTGGATCTAAAAGTTGTGCTCTACAGAAAGAATTCCCCAAATGTGGCTCTTGAGGGACACAGGGTACTCTTAGAAACATCGGTTAAGGTAAGATGCTTTTAACTGGCAGAAACTGACCTTCATATTGAACATCCCCTTCCTGTAAGGACAGGTAACCAGTATCATCAAGTTTTCTCAAGGGAACAGAAGAAATTTGTTCTATTTTAATAAAATCCACACAATAAATTGACTTGGATTTGTGAAGTCATTTGACACACCAACTCCTGAAATTTGTGGTGTTGCCCACAAAATGGGCATTTTAAAGATGTGATTGTGAATCCCTTTATGTCTATTCAAGAATAGGTTTAGTTACACTGTACCCTTTCTAGTCTTTGTGTTACTTAGAAAACTATTCAGGATTACCAGCTTTACAAATGTATAAAAGCCCATCTACTCAAAAACTGCAATTAACATTTATTGTAAAGATAGTCAGTAACCCAGACCACAGGGAGCCAAACCCAGAAGCACTTCTTAATCCATGATTTATATAACTATTACCATACTAGAATTCTGAAAGAAAAAAAAATAAAACCATACACATCTTGGTTCCTTGAGGTACAGCTGGAATCCCAGCCTTTCCAAGTCTAATAGCACCAGAAGAAGCTTCCTACATGTATATTCCACCACACATGCTTATTCAAGTAACATTAAACCTGTGTTACAGATACCTCATACACTTAGATTCACAAATGCAATAGTTTAAATGCTGTTACTCTTTGGTTTCAATTCCATTTGCAACATCTCATATACTCTAGAATATACTCAGTCCCAATCTAGAGAGGATATTTAAATAGTTTATACCCAAGAGTTGCTTTAAAAAGAAAAAGATTTGTACTTGCTCAGGTAATGTGACTGCTAAAACAGAACTTCAATATGTAACACTGCACTCCTTGCCATTTTATATTACTTTAACCAAGGAACAGCAGATATCTGCTTCCGTCCAAGATCTGATGCTTGTGGGGTTTATTATTCTTTGCTTTCACACATATAAATTGTGTGAATTTAAGAGACTGTATAAAATGTGGTCTCATCTAGAAAAGCAGGCAGTGCTGCTCCTGTTGCTGCACTGTGATGCAATCTTGAAAGCGCTAGACTGATAGTAGAACTGCTTGACAAGCCTAAAAGCAGAAAGGAGCCCATCCCTTTAGAGAAGCTGCAAAAAAGTTAACAGTGTAGATCCCTGCTAAAGTGTACTGATGCAACAGTTCTAGCTGAAGAGCACCTGAACAACTTTAAAGAACTATCAGTTCTCCCTGGCAGTGATTGCAGCAGTTGAAAGTGATGTTTTCATATCTAGTGTACGGGTGAAAGCGTCCTATATTCTTCTTTGGTGAAAGGAAAGAGGCTGGTGAAGACTCGGAAAAAGAAAGTTCAGGTGATGCTTCTGTACAGGCACCAGGATCCAGCATTCTTAATACCTGAAGGGAAATAATGAGAAATAAGGAGTTTTGCAGAGTGTCTGTTCACAAAGGAGGAGTAGCAGCTGTTGGAAACAGCATTAAATTGGAAAAGTGGCATTTGTCTCTACCAGATTTCATCACAAAAACTATATGGGTAGGAGGAAGGAAGGATTTGAGCTTCAGTGATGGCTGGGACAGTTCCAGAGATCAAAGGTTATTCCTGTCAATAGAGGTGATTCAGCCAACATTCTCTATGGTTGCAGCTTCTGAGTAGGGTGAAAAAGAAACTTCTGTCATGGTTGCACAGCTGCTTACTAGGCTATAGAACAAATCCTTAGAAATTGAAAGGGCTGTAAAAGAGGAAACAGGAGGAAAAATAGGAGGAAATATACCAGCACAAATGTAGTTACTGGGGATGAGATACAGTGAACCATGAATGCAAGGCTATTTTTGGGCAGGAATGCACAGGAACGAGTTCTGGCTGGCTCCAGAATTGGCCATGCCCAGCAGCAACTCATTAGCATAATAGGCTACACCCAGCAGCAGAAACTCATTAGGATTGGCTACATTAGGGGTGTGTGGCCTAACATGCAAAGGAATTCCTGCTACAAAAAAAACCCTGGGTTTTGACAACAAACAAGGTAAATAGCATAAGAAGCAAAAGGTGGGTGTGGCTGGATGGCCACACTTCTGGTGACATGGGGATGTGGCCTAATATGCTAATGAGCTGTGCTGTCAGGGTGTGGCCTAATATGCTAATAAGTTTCTCCTGTTGGGTATGGCCTATTATGCTAATGAGTTCCTGCTGGGCTTTTTCTACAAAAAAAGCCCTGCATTAATGGAATAAATTACTGGACCAGATCTCTCCCCATATCTTCTTGACAAATTGTGCAAGGTGGATGGAAGTGCTGAAGGCTGCAGCAAGAGAGGGAAAATGGCAGAAATCACTTGGAATGAGCTCTTGCTCTGTTCACAGAAATGCTTGCACAAGGTGGAGGTGGGGGAGATTGCAGCAATTTGTCAACAGGGTTGACTAAGTTGTACTAAACAGTGGTTGAGTGTCAGACCTTGCAGTTGCTTTCATAGCTCTAAGGTGTGCAGCTGAAAATACAATCTGCGAAAACCAAGGAAATGAAATGAAGAAAAAACCCGGTTCTTTGTAGACTTGAATAAAAAATAAAGATACACTTCACATAATAATACATGTTTTCTTAAGTTCCTGGAAGAAGAGGTGGATGATATCTGGAACCCTCAGTGAACTGAGCTAGAGGTAAATCAGCCTGTCTTTGTTTGGCCTGAAGTTTACACTTCACCCCCTTTTCCCCATCAATGGCTGATCAGAGTGAGGCTAAAACTGTCCTATTCTTAAGTAATGAACATCTTGGTAAGCAGATGTATCTTAAGTTTATGAGTGTGAATTTTTGATTCACACAATAGTGGGCCTTTCAATACTGGCCCCAAAGTTTCTGCTAGCTAAAGAAAAATTTCTTTGCATTTCCTGAAGGCAAGCTTGACAGAGCCTCTTTTTAGCATTCCGAGCGGTAACTATATTAGAACCAAGATTTTTTACCATTTCAGCCATTTTTTCAGCAGGAGTGTTGCACAGTTCTGTAGGTGAGGAGTTCTTTTTGGGACTGTTAGATGCATCGGCATTTCCAAGGAGATGAGAGGTCACTGCTCTAGCCAGTTTATGATTCACAGCTGCTAGCTCTGCTGTACTGCGAGGCTGTGCACTAGGATAGTAAGTCTGTTGTCTCCCCCACTGCAGAGAAACTAGCAGCTCTTCCAGCAATCTGTACAGGAAATAAAGATAAATTGATTTTGATTATAAGCTTGATAGAGGTGAGAGATTTACTAGGCCATATAAGTGGCAGAGTGAGCAGCTGAAAAGGATCATATTAGCTATGAGAACCATCCTGTTGCTAGGCAACAGCATTGTGAGGAAGCCTATGTATGTAGGTTCTCTGTTTACAAATCGGTGATTGCACACAGGTGGGGCAGGGCCAGAGCACAATGGTGTCTGCTCACCCTCTGGTGTGCTGATTTCAGCATAAGGTGTGTAGTGGGGCTAGATTTTCCAGTATGACTTAAAGAGCCATGACAATCCTTAGGTAAAAGTGGGAAGCCACATTATGTTTGAAGCATGTCAAGCCAATCTTGGATTTTCTCCTGGGTGGGGGTAGGATAGGGCTAAAATTGGAAGATGATGCAGATGGCTGATACACCCCCTATGTGTGTGAGGCCACAGGTCCAAGATAAGGTGGCATCTGCCCCTTAGTAAGCTTCAATAGGTCTGATTCTCTCATTCACCCCTCTTTTTGTCCATCATATTTATGGGTAACTCCATGATGATTAATGTACAGAAGAAATACAAAGAAAAGAAGTTTGCCAGGTAACCTATGAATGAAAACTGCCCTAGTGGCATGAAAGTCTGACAAATTAAATCATTGAAGACATCACACCAGAATTCTTACTTTTGTGTAGCAATCATTTCTTGCCGAAACTGGTCCCGTTCACTTAGCAGACCCTGAATTGCACTTTGCGCATCCCTGGTTTGACGCTGGAGAATTGCTCTGAAGTTAGTCAACTCATCAGTCATGACTCTGCAGAAGAAGAAATGCCAGATGTCTTTCATGCAGAGAATATCACTTAAAATTCTAATTAACACTCTACATTAGCAGATGGGCTTGGTGTTTATACTTCAGACCTTTCCATACTTACAGGATGAGCTCCTAAACTGACATTTGAAAATCTTACACAAAACTTGTTTATTTTACATCTCAAATTAACCAAAGCCACTGTACTGTGACATCTCAGCCATCCCCTGTGATGCAGTTTAGGCTAAGAGAGAGTGGCCTTGGGCCTGAGACAGAGTGAATGTTGTGGCTGAGTGGGGAACTGAATGTAGATCACATACTATGAGCTTTTCTAATGTGGAGGTCCTATTAAAATCATTGGCTATCATCCAAATAATGACTACAAGACGAAAAGAAGTAGCAAAATAGAAGGTTTATTTTGTTCACTTTATTGTTCAGGAGTGTTTGAGTTGTGCTTTTTAAACTTGGGACTGGAGCAGTGCTATTGCTTAAGAACAAGCTGAAACCCCATGCCAATCATGTCCATTGTATTTAGGCTTGTGAAGCAAGCCAAAAACATACCTAGGAAAGCAAGACTAACTTGTCAGGGAAGAGGAATACAGGTCTCTCACAGTGAATATGCTACAATCAGCAACCGGAAGAGGGAAGGTATGGAGTGCTAGGACTACCCAAGAAGCAGTCAATGTGTGCCCAGGCTGTGATCAGTTTTGCCTTGTAAAGATCTGCTGGACCTTCCAAGAGTCAAATGGCACTCCTGAGAGAGGAGCAATGGAGAAGTTAGCTAGGACCTAAGTAAGCTCAAAAATCACAGGATAAAAGGACAAGTCCTTTTGTGGATAAAAAATTGGCTAATTAATAGGAAACAGAGAGTGAGTATAAATGGGCAATTTTCTCAGTGGAGGATGGTAAGCAGTGGGGTACCGCAGGGATCAGTATTCGGTCCGATGCTTTTTAACTTGTTCATTAATGATTTGGAGTTGGGAGTAAGCAGTGAAGTGGCTAAATTTGCAGATGATACAAAGTTGTTCAGGGTGGTGAAAACCAGGGAAGATTGTGAGGCACTCCAAAGGGATCTGTCGAGGATGGGCATCATTGTGGCAAATGGGGCTCAATGTGGCCAAGTGCAAGGTGATGCACACTGAAGCCAAAAATCCTAACTATAAATACACATTGATGGGGTCCGAACTGGCAGAGAATGACCAAGACAGAGATCTTGGAGTCGTAGTAGATAACTCACTGAAAATGTCGAGATGGTGTGTGACTGCAATTAAAAAAGCCAATGCTATGTTTGGGATGATTAGGAAGGGAATTGAAAACAGATCAGCCAATATCATAATGCCCCTATATAAATCAATGGTGCAACCTCATTTGGAATACTGTGTACAGTTCTGGTCACCACACCTTAAAAAGGATATTATAGCTTTGGAAAAAGTGCAGAAAAGGGCAACTAGAATAATAAAACGGTTGGAACACTTTCCCTATGAAGAAAGGTTAAAGCTCTTGGGGCTCTTTAGCTTGGAGAAATGACGGCTGAGGGGTGACATGATCGAGGTTTATAAGATTATGCATGGGATAGAGCAGAAAGAGAAAGAGGTACTTTTCTCTCTTTCTCACAAAACAAGAACTCATGGGCACTCAATGAAATTGCTGAGTCGTCATGTTAGAATGGATAAAAGGAACTACTCCTTCACCCAAAGATTAATACATGGAATTCACTGCCACAGGAGGTGGTGGCGGCTACAAGCATGGACGGCTTCAAAAGGGAATTAGATAAACATATGGAGCAGAGGTCCATCAGTGGCTATTAGCCACAAGGTATGGATAGGGACTCTGGGGCAGGTGATGCTCTGTATTCTTGGTGCTGGGTGGGGTCAACAGTGGGAGGGCTTCTAGTGTCCTGGCTCCATTGGTGGACCTCCTGATGTCACCTGGTATTTTTGGCCACTGTGTGACAGACAGTTGGACTGGATGGGCCACTGGCCAGATCCAACATTGGCTTCTCTTATGCTCTTATGACCAGCAACTGACTGTGGCATTCCCATTCCTTCCGGCCTTCCACTCTCTTGGCAGAATTTCCTCCTATAGTGCTGCACTATATTGCCTACAAGGTCAGGACAATCATAAGCAAGGGAGTAGAATTTTGACCTGGATAGCCCAGACTACTTCAATCATGTCAGATCTCAGAAGATAAGCAGGGTAGCCCTGGTTAGTAGTTGGATGGGAGACCACCAAGGAATCTGAGGGTTGCTATACAGAGGCAGGCAATGGCAAACCACTACTGAACATCTCTTGCCTTGAAAACCCTATGGGGTTGCCATAAGTCAGCTGTGACTTGACAGGGGGAAAAAAAAGTTTTGACATGCTTCTCTCCCACCAATATGATTTTGGGGTAAGGACTATACTTGAACATTAAGGATCCATTAACCTCCAACACCTTCCTGTTTCTTATAAAGACCTCCCATTTCTTAATCCATTAAAGGGTGTGATGGTAGATGTGTACTCATCAAGACTTTTTCTCAAGGTTAGGAAGCAAGACCAGGCACTCCCCGCCCTACCCCTGCCCAAGGACTGTTGGGGAATCTGAACATCTCAAGAATATAAAAGTCTTCCTACTTTGAGCTATACTGTATAGTAAGGAAGCTATTTTATTAGCTAGGGCTATTGTGGTCTTTGCCACAATTGCCACATACTTTCTATGGATACAGAGTCACTTTGAACTTGTTTATCACAATAACCTTTTTATGTACATCAGGGGGGAAATACCTGCTTGCTAGAAATTTGCTCCGCCAAACATCACATTGTATAGACATCCTCTCTAACTGTTCAGATAGCTGAGACACATTCCGCCCTAGGGCCTCATTTTCAAGGATCAGCTGATTTTTCTCACGTGCCATGCGTTCAAAGTGATACTGCAGGTCATCCCCAACAGAAGCAATAAGTAACTTCTTGAGCTCCCGATTGACCTAAAAAAACCCACAAAAAGACATTTAGTAATTCTGGTTGCAGTGTTCCTCAGTGAGGAAAGTGACCAGCCTATCTCCAGAACAAGATGTAGTTCAGAATATCAAGACATTAGGAGTTTCCTAGTCAACATTATGGACATTCATAGTAAAATATATACAGAATACACCAAGAATAGGACAGTTATATGTTGTATGCATAAGACATTTGCTATTAGAGTGTGGCTACATACATTTTTTAAAAAATAATTTAGGCCCATGGAACAGGGAAAGCCAACAGCACGAACACTTAAGAGTACATATGACACAAGCTTCAACATGCTAAAAGTGGCTAGATCCAGAGGGCACGGCTACACTCATACTGTAGATTCTTCACCCAACTGATTTCACCCTCCCCCTACATCCCATACTTTTCCAGGCCACAGGGGGCTTGCAACAAAAAGAGAAAGCCCTGCTGTGCACATAGAAGGCCTCATGGTCCTTAGGATCTACCTCACTGTTGTGATTTTATGGTGTGCCTTGCAAAAACACGAAGAGAAACAAAGAAGAAATTCCAAACGGATGTTTTTCATCTACTGTAGGTACCTGCTCTGATCACATGGGATAGGGTGTTCTAAAGAGAACAAAGTATGATGATCAGACTTGCTTCTTGGCTTCCTACCTCTGTCTGTACATGGAGCTGATTGGAGAGGCCTTCTTTATCCTGCAGCAACCTTTTTTCCGAGTTCCTGAGCTTTTCAACTGCATTTTTTAGCTCCAGCAGATCTTTCTTATTCTCTGAAACTCCATCTGATTGGCTGAGCGTTTCTCTCTGGTGTCCTAGAGACTTAGACACCTTTGCATTTTTGGTAGGAACAACATGCTTAATTGCAGCTTTTGGAACCAGAATTCGAACAGCTTCAATCTCTACTGCTTTATCACCGTGTATCTTCCCCAGCTGAAGAACTCCAGGACTTAGTGAAGGAAGAACTTTCTTGTGTGGGCTGAGTTGGGTGTGACTGGTTGAGGTGTGGACAATTTCAACAGCTTTAGGCGGTTGCTCTGTTTCCATGCCATCTCCAGATCCACGGATGGGTGAGGTGGCATAGTCAGCTGATGCTTAGAGACAAACAGGAAAAAGATTAACACAGATATTCAAGACAGAAAAGCAAGCTTACCATTCTACTTTTTCCTGAAGACAGACTACACAAATTTTGGAAGGACCTTGCTTTCAACCATGCATTTCATACAGCCTTTCCTTTATTAACAATAAGCTCCACTGATCTGAGGTCTTCAGCTTGCCCCCTCAATTCAGCTGTGGGCAAAGAAACCAGCCTGCCAAGTATAAAGGTACGGTGGTTGCTGGGAGTGGTAAGATAGTTTAAATATGGATGGAGAACTGCAAGGGGAAAGATTCCAAGAGCTAAGGTGGCGTATACTTGATGTGCTCAGAACTCAGTGCTGGTTCTGTCGAGTTTAATTGCCCTCAACTGATTTCCCTCAATGCCTCATGGACACCCATATCTTGAATCATAATAGAGAGAGACCCATGCATTTGAGTTTGCTGTCTGCCAACTTAGCCCAAGCACTTTTGTTAATGTCTTCCCTCAGAAGATGTAAAAGACCTCCATAGGAGTTTCATGCTGGAAAAAGGGACTTCAGTCTCAGTTTAAAGGCACAAATCCAGCCCTACATTCCATCAAGCACTGGGCGAACTCCATTCTTAATGCAGTTCCTGCCACATAGGATGATACCCCAGCAATTCATCAGATGTATAGTAAGAGTGGATAATCAATGGAGTCAGAGAAAGCATTTATCCAGACACCTGTGCCATACTGAATTTGAGGGAGTACCTTAGTGTTAAAGGCCTCAATAGCTGCAGGTATATATTGTTCCCCTTTAGAACAGAAAAAGTGTGTAAGAGCATTTATATCCACTCTGACAATTTTTGAGCTGAGAAAATACAAGTTTTTCATGCCAAATTATGGCTGAAGATAACATCTAAATATTTAAAGATGCTATATTCTCATTCCATTTATGGCCCAGGTCTTACATTTCTTGCTCCCCCCTTTTGAAAACCCCATAACTTTAGATTTTCATAATTAACTGGCAATCCATCAGAGCTACAATAATTAATAAACAGTTTCAGGACTCTCCAAAGTCCAACCTCTGTTCTTGATAACAGCAAAGTGTTGGGTGTATAAAACAGGACACAGCTATCGTGGCTGGCTAAAACTGGCATATGCAAACACGGAATCATATCATTCATAAAAAGATTAGAAAGAAGGGGAGCTAAAAGGCAACCTTGTTTAACACCGGTAGAAAGAGAAATAATACCAGCCAGCTGGCCTTCCAGGCCACAATGGTCTTACACTGTGAGATTTTCATATAATTTAGAAATTAGCCAGTGGTTTCTCTTATCTATTATAGTTTTGGCCAACTTGGCCCAAAGATGATGCCTTGGGATTGAATGAAATGCAGCTTGGAGATCCATGAATGCTATGTAAAGATAGCTGGTCTGGATGCAAAAAAGTATTTTTTCAGCTAGATAGTATAAAATAAGACAGTGATTGAGAGCGGACACACCTCTTCTTTTTTTTACAATTTTTAAATTTAATTTTCTACATATATCCTACAGTACTACACACTAACTAAAATTACAGCTGTACAACGACCTTATATGCTAATACTTATTATCTTAAGTTAAGGCTTATCTCTTCTTCAAACTGAGAATAAAAATTCTACTCTATTATTTCATAATGCAAAGAAAATTAAAGTTGTTAACAATGCAAGCTTATATAATATAATAAAGATACTTCTTCTAGAGTTTAAACTATTTTCTGCCTTTCTTTCCTGTCTTCTTGCTTTTCTTGTCTCGGAGTGGTTTGGGTGCAGCCACTCCCAATTCTGAGTCAGATTCTTCTTCAGAGCTTCCATCTATAGATGTTTCATTACTTGCCAAGCCATGCAAACTGTCAAGTTCTCCTTCTTCTTCTTCCTCTGTGTTCTTTGTATCTTTTTTGAATTTCTGGTGCCTTTCCAAAAACTGCTTCGCTTTGGTAAAAGAGTCAATCTTTTCTTTTTTGCTTTTGTAGTTGAACATCAAGCCTTCAGGTAGTATCCATCGGTATGTAGTGTCATTTTCCTGTAGATAGGTGGTGAAATCCTTATATTGTTTTCTCTTCTTCCTTATCTCAAATGGAATGTCCTTTAATATTGTAATATCTTCTTCTTTGATTTTCAATATAGTCCCAGATTCTGCTTTCAATTTTGCATCTCTTATAGATCTCTTTGAGAATCTGACATATATTTCACTGGGCAGGTTTTTTTTCTTGATAAATTCTGAATGTGTCCTGTAGATCATATCCATTCCTCATTGTAATATTTCTGCCTTAATACCTGTCAGTGGTGCAAGCGTATCACTGAGGAGTTCTTTCAGATTCTCAGATTTGTCTTCTGGTACTCCTTGAAATCTCAGCACATATGAAGATTTTCCCATTTGTATCTGCAAAAGTTGAGTTTTATCTGAAGATCTTTCTTTTCCCACCATTTCCAGTCTTTGATCAATTGCCTTGGTCTTGTTTTGTGTAGTGGTTTGGTGCAGTGAGCTGCGGTGGCTCAAGTGGTTAAGACACTGAACTGCAGGCTGTGGAAGGTCAGTAGTTCAGCAGTTCAAGACCCGAGAGTGCCGCATGATGGGGTGAGCTCCTATCTCTAGTTCCAGCTCCTGCCAACCTAGCAGTTCGAAAGCAAGAAATTGCAAGTAGATAAATAGGTACCACTTCGGTGGGAAGGTAACAGCATTCTGTGCACCTTGGTGTTTAGTCATGCTGGCCACATGACCACAGAAACATCTTCGGACAGCGCTGGCTCTTTGGCTTTGAAACGGAGATGAGCACCGCAACCCTAGAGTCGGATTCGACTGGCTTTCAAGCAAGGGAACCTTTACCTTTACCTTGGTGTAGTGGTTAAGTGCACCGACTCTAATCTGGGAGAACCGGGTTTGATTCCCCATTCCTCCACTTGCACCTGGCTGGATGACCTTGGGCAAGCCGTAGTTCTGATAAGAGCTGTTCTTGAAAAAAGAGCAGTTTCTGTCAAGAGCTCTCTCAGCCCCACCTACCTCACAGGCAATGCTTCCTCTAAGCTATGGAATCTTGTGAGCAAAAATTCTGCTTTGTGAGCTGCTGTCATTAAAGTTGTGAGCAAGCGATTTGGCTACTGCATAAATCAGTTTGCTCTGGAGCTATCCTTCCTGAGCTAAGACAAAAATGTGAGAGCTGGAGGCTAAAAAACTGTGAGCTAGTTCACACTAACTCAGCTTAGAGGGAACATTGCTCACAGGGTGTCTGTTGTGGGGAGGGGAAGGGAGTTTGTAAGCTGCTCTGAGACACCTTTGGGTAGTGAAGGGCGGGGTATAAATCCAATCTCTTCTTCTTCTTTTCAACTGCCTCTGTTCTTTTGTTAGATTCTTTTAGTTCTTTTTGTACAGACTCCAAGGTCTCACTGATGTTAGTAATTTGAACCACCAGAGGTCGCAATGCAGTTTCCAACATGCCTGCAAAGTCAAAGTTCGCTTCCAGTTTAGAAACTGGATGTGTTGAGCTGGCAGTTCCTTATAGTTTCGCTTTCGCCACCATCTTTTCAGCCCAATAAGACATTGTTTATGTTTTATAAAAGTTCGCTTACATCCTTGGACGTTTATTCGCTCTAATGTTTTAACAGTCTGGCATTGTACTGATTAAACTGAGCTATCTGCTCAGGCACCGCTGCTTCCTGCCCCCTCTAATGCGTTTAAAAATTTTGCTGTTTTCAAGAGGTGGGTAACTTCCCCCCCTCCATGTTTTTTTGGGGGGCATTTGGGCCAGCCAGACCCCTTCCCACTGCTGGGTCACGGGTCGCTCTCTCTGGAGCTTCGGAAGAGTGTGCCCACCATCAATGTGCCAAAACTGGAAGTTGAGAGCAGACACACCTCTTCTGAAGCCTGCCCATTCATGATAGAGAACTGACTCAGATTCAATCCAGTAAAAAACTTAGAATAAAGGGAGGCTGCATGAACCTTACTAACCACTTACAGCAGGCTTATAGGGTCAGATTTAAGCCCCTTTTTATGTATAGGAACAATTACCACATGCCTTCACAATGGAGGTATAATTCTGGAGCTCCCTGCCACTCAGATGTTTGGTTTAAACCACTGCTGTTTTCAGTTCCATACAGCTTTAATCAGGGAGCCGAGAACAGGTTTAAATGGCCCTGCTTTCTGCTCCCTGCAGAAAGGAGGGTT
Source organism: Gekko gecko (assembly GCA_029375565.1). Lineage (NCBI taxonomy): Eukaryota > Metazoa > Chordata > Lepidosauria > Squamata > Gekkonidae > Gekko > Gekko gecko. Next base: position 48,478,368 of record JAPDNY010000004.1, read on the forward strand.
TAAATGGAAAGGGTTAAGACTCTTCATAACACGTCACTCCCACCATTCTAGTGGCCATGGCTCACCATAACCAACAGAAAGAAAGGGATGAAGTCCCTTTCTGGGGGCATGTCATCTCCACTTTCTGTTCCATGGCTTGCTGCAGCCAGCAGAAAGGAAGGGGTGAAGTCCCTTCCAGGTGGCACATCACCCACTCCTTTTTGCTTCACCTTCATATGGTTTTGTTCCCCCAGCTTCAAGGCAGCAGGGAGCAAACGTGTGTGTAGGAGCCCTTTCAATCCCTGCTTTCTGCTGCTCACTACTTTTGCAGGGAGCAGAAAGCAGGGGTTTAAACTTTAAATGGCTCACAAACTTATACAAATGGGTTTGGTTTGCATATCTATTTGTGTAGGTTCATGGTTAAGCCACAAACCGAACTGCAAGAAAGCTGTTCATGCCCATCCCTACTGCAGAGGTCATTGTTAACCAGATTCCAGAATATGTGTGTGTCATTATTAATAGCTGAAATAAGAATTCTCCACCCCCTGTGAAGTGTACCATTTTTCATACTTAAACAGGAGTTTGAAAGGGCATTTTAACAAAATCAGCTTTAATAAGTGGGAAGATAAGTTTGAGCATTTAAAAAGGAAATGTTTTGCTCTGATTTTTCTAATATATTCTCTACACTCCTTATCAAACCACATATTTCATTTTACCTGTCTAGAACCTGGAGACAACTGGGTGTAAACTGGCTTAAAAAACTCCAGAATAGTCGATAATATTTTGATTGATTTGAAGGCCTCCTTACAGATACCCAATTTAGCAAGAGGAAATTTACAATCCCTTAAATTCATTATATCATTTCCTTTGTGCATTAATGAGGCAGACCACCTAAGTGATCTTAAAGTATTCAGGCCCTTGAGTAAGTTGGATAATGGTCCTGAGGGTAACAGACAATTTGATGGAAATCCTACAGTAAACTGCAGGGGGACATGATTGGCCCCCTGGCGGTCTCCCACCCCAAAGTCTGGGCAAAAGCCCAGTGGAAGTCAGAAAATAATCTATTAGGCTAGGGCCTCTACAAGTCACACAAGTGTAATCTCCTGATGAATCAATTCTTATATATCCATTGAGGATCACAAGACCATGGTTTGTTGCACATCTAAGTAACAGTTTGTCAGCCAAGTTGATCTTAGAGTCTCTTGAGTAGTCTCACAAGGATATGGGTATGGCACATCACTTAAGTAACTGGCTAACCCTGCTGAAAGAAGAGCCTCATCACTAGTCCCAATCCAGGCACTGAAATCACCAGCTAAGAGTAAAAATGCTCTAGGGTGCTAAACTGTGATTTTATCCAAGAAATCCTCTATTCATTCTAATACCTCCGAGCGGCTTCAAAGAAATTTAAAGATGGCAGGTAAACTATAATAGCTAAAAGAGAGCAAAATAGAAATGGTAATAACACTGCAAATGGGATTTGTAAAAAGGCAGCTAAAACTAAATGGGTTCAATAAAGTGCAGTTGAGACCAAGAATGCCAGGCCTGCCTTTGGATGGCACTTGGAAAACTACGATGAGCCTCAACTGTAAAGGAGGTAAACCTAGGTAAGTAAATGGGCTCCTTGGTCCAGGTTTCTTGAGCCAATATAATATGGAAACATGAAAAATAAGCAACAACAGCAGGATCTCTGAGCCTGCTATTCCAACCAGTAGTGTTCCACGAGAGGACTTTTATATTCAAAACAGGAGCTAGTCAGTTAGATGGCACAATAGCAGGTTGTAATGGATGGGTGCTTGCCATAAACCATCAGCAATTCCTGAGAAATAAGTTTAGAGCTGATGGATTAATTGCTGAAAAAATTGTTCTGTTCATTCTATTTGTTTTGCTCACAAGTGAGTTGGCTGGCTGAAGTTCCACATTGTGGCGATGTTCCCTTCTATTATTTCCCAAAGAAACTAGGAGGATTTGAAGTTGATTTATTAAATCATCCTTGTCTATAGAGAGGAGAGCATCAAAAGAAGCTAATAGACCCCCTCCACTGCATTTATGTTGCCTTTAGTTTCCAAGCTAGGCAGAGCCTCTCTAGGTTTAAGAACATTTGGGGGATTTCAGACAGCCAAATTAAGAGTCTACAACACAAAAATGCCAATTGATAAAACTGATATAAGCTACGATAACAGAATAATGTTCCTATTTACATTTTCAGATACTTAATGTCACCTTGTTACTTGTACCAACATGAACCTGAGAAATTTCCAGTCTCACAGAATGTGTGTTCAGCCCAACTCTTACCTAACTTCTCTATATTTGAAAAAGTGTCCATACCTAGAATAAACCTTTGTTGGTCTTAAAGGTGCCACTGGACTCTAAATTTGTTCTACTAACTTATCTGTGACCTTGAAGAGATTCAGATATATATTTTACCAACAATTCTTTCCTATTATGAACAATTGTAGACCAGATCTCATAAAGTTACATGCATTTTTTAAAAAGAAACACTTACTGTTTTCTGTTTCCTGCAGAGTTGCCATTTTGCTGCTAGATCTAGAAATAATGTACCTTAAAAATAAAAATATTTTTAAAAGTTAAATTTTTGCTCTAGTTCTCTTAAATTATATACAGAGCACAACAGTGTGGAGTTTATTTCTGCAATCCAGGAAGGGATACGCTCATGCAGCCTCCTGTATAGTGATGTAGATGTGCATCTCAGTGTACCAAATGATGCACACTGTAATGTTAACTGGAGACTTTTTGAACTAATTGTATGCCTGTACTTATACAGATGTGAATGTGCACTCCCATCCAGGGCCACAGTTGTTACACATAGCTACATTTGGACTGAAGGTCATAACTAGATAACTGAAAAGAGAGCTTTTGTTTCCTCTAAAGGCTGACAATTCAGCATAACAGAAACAATTCCCGCAACACTTTCAAATCCTTTGTTTGCGAGAAAAGTCATGATACACTCAGTACAATCACACTGATACCTACCACAATAAGCTAAAAGCTTAAATCGGAGGTGGGAAGGAGGTGATCCTTATTCCATGATGCTTCTTCTTTGGAGAGAAAAATTATGTTCAGTTTGCAGTCCTAGATGCATCTATTTAATACACTGTACCTTAACATGCAGTTGAACTATCAGCATGGAAAACCTAGTACATACATGTATAAAGTGCCAGACTCTGCATTTATACTTCACACCTTAAAGACTAACAGAAATTTATTCTAGCATAAACTTTTGTGGATTAGAAGAGCTCCAAAGGTAGACTCTAGAATGAAATGGCTGAATTGGGATTATTTCTTCCCAACCGGGTTGAACAGAGACTTTGGAGTTCTTCCTCACTATAGCTTGCTAACAAAATCTGTAACTCTCCGTCCGTTACAGGTATTAATTAGAAACTGGTTTCTGCATTTTTCTTGATTAGATCTGAATTTTACATCACTACATTTCATGGTCCCTTGAGCGTACTGTTGATTTTTTTTCACACCTCCTACATATAATGCCTGCCTAGCGAGGATCCCCTTACTGTACCTGAAAAAATAGGCGCTAGCTACAAAAGCTTACGATGGAATACAGAAGGAATAACACAGCTACCCATAAGGAACTGCTCTACAAAAAGTAGATTCTTAGCATTACAGGTGAAACTTCACAGATCACGCGACACCCCCCGCCACCCTTCAACTTACCAACATCCCGCATCGCCCCGCTTTTACTCAGTCCTCTCCCAGATCTTCTTTCGCCTTCTTACCGCAGCTTCCGGTATCATCACTTTTTTTCGCCCAACGTCCCAGTAATGACGTTCCCACTTCCCTGCCTTGTGCGCCTACAGAGTAACCTTCAACCTTTCATCGTAGAAATGTTACATGCCTAGAGCGACGCCCCAGGGTTTTTTTTTTTTACAACTGACGATTTTCCATTTGTTGCCGGAAGTTCATGCCCTGTGTCGCTCTAGACTTTTGTTCATCTCTGTGTACGCGAGGGGGGGGGCGGAACTTCGGTTGCTAGGAAGCCGCTTGGTGGAACGGCTGAAGCTGTAGTCCTACCGAGCAACTGCCCCGGCTGACGCAGCGCGCGCTTGTGTTCGAAAGGAGTAACGGTTGCGCTATGGTGAGTGAGGGCGAGGGCAAGCAAAGGAGAGAAAAGGATGTGGCTGCCCCCGATGTCAGAGCGCCAGGAGTCGCTCGCTTCTTGACAGCTCATTGTCTCAACTCATGGCGGCTGCAGCGGGCAAAAGAGTGGCTTCATTTTGTACATGCGCGCGCACACACGCTTTTCTCTTCCCAAGTAGCATGAGCAGAAAAAAAGGCAATTCGTCCATTCCTCACATTCCTTAGTTCATTGCGCTCCCGGATAGGATGATCCCTCTTCACAACAGCTTTCTGGGGTAGTTAAGGTGATGCACATTGTTTGGGACAAAAAAATCCCAACTTCAACTATAGGCTAATGAGGTCTGAACCAATGTTCTCTCTAAGCCGTAGAGTTTTGTGAGCAAAAATTCTACTTTGTGAGCTGCTGGCATTAAAGTTGTGAGCGAGTGAGTTGGCTGCTGCATGAATCAGTTTGCTCTGGAACCATCCTTCCTGAGCTAAGACAAAAATGTGTGAGTTGGAGGCTCAAAAACTGTGAGCTAGCTCACACTAACTCAGCTTAGAGGGAACACTGGTCTGAACTGGCTGAGGCTGAGAGGGAAAACGATCTGAGGTCCTAGTGGATAGCTCAATGAAAGTGTAAATGCAGTGTGCTGCAGTGGTGAAAAAGACAAACTGTACTTTGGGGATTATTAGGAAAGGGACTGAAAATAAAACAGCTGATATTGAAATGCCCCTGTATAGAGCTATGGTGCAGCCTCATTTGGAGTACTGTATACAGTTCTGGTCACTGTATCTCCAAAAGGTCATTGCAGAGTTGGAACAAGTACAGAGGAGGGCAACCAAGATGATTAGGGGGATGGAGCACCTTCCCCATGAGGAAAAGCTGAAGAGTCTGGGAGTTTTCATTTTAGAAAAGAGACGGGGGGTGGGCAGGGGACATGATAGAGATTTATAAAATTACTAGGAACAAGGCCTGTTGTGGAAATAAATACAACAAGCTCTAGAAAGAGGCTCCGGGAGAGTGCCCCGGCTTTGGGCACTCAGTGACAATTAACTGTGGTGATCTCAGCAGGGTATAATGACACAGAGTCCACCATTTTCTCCAGAGGAACTGATCTCTGCTACCTGAAGAGCAGTTGTAATTTTGAGTGATCTCCAGCCCTTATCTGGAGATTGGCAACAGTTGTTCCCTGGGAGGGAATGGCTGGTTTGGAGGGTGGAGTCTATGACATTGTACCTGTCTGAGGTCCCACCCCTCCTCAAACCTCACCCTCTCCAGGAATTTCCCAACCTGGAGTTGGCAACCCTGTCTCCCTCCCAGCCAACCGTCAGCCTACTGTTATCTGCCCCCTGGCTTCAGCTTTCCATCTCCTCCCCTCTCCCTCTTAGAGAGCAGTTGTAATTCTGAGTGATCTCCAGCCCCCACATGGAGTTTGGCAACATCAGGGAATGGCTGGCTTGGAGGATGGAGTCTATGGCATTGTACCTGTCTGAAGTCCCACCCCTCCTCAAACCTCGCCCTCTTCAGGCTCCACCCCTCAAATCTCCAGGAATTTCCCACCTGGAGTTGGCAACCCCATGAGGACTGGCCCATTGAGTTTTCTCCCAAAGGACAACATAGGTGTGGAAAGGGCCTTTTAATGACAAAGTACAGTTGCCAGCTCTGATTAGGGAAATACCTGGAGATTTGGGGGTGGATCCTGTGGAGGGCAGCATTTTGGGGGGGTCTACCCTACAAAGCAACCATTTTCTCCAGGGGAACTTGATCGCTGTCATCTGGAGATCAATTGTAACAGCAGGAGATCTCCAGGTCCCACCTGGAGATTGGCAACCCTAGGGGAAAGTCAGCCACACAGCAGGGGTTTGATGTAAATGGTTTGATGGTCGCTGGCCCACCTCATTAGCCAGCCAGCCATGGTGGAGCTAAGCAGGAGAGAGAGCCTTTTCTGTTTATTCTGACAGGAAAGTGGCCAAGCTGGCAGTGGGTGGGGGAGGGGGTTATGCTGAAAGTCCTTTGTCTTTTTACTGTCAGAAGCAAGCTTGGTAGCCTACCAACAGCCACTGAGGGGACAGCTAGTCCCTCACAGGAGCCAAGAGAACTGTCTTCCTCGGGAGAGAGAGCTGTCTTCCAGTAAATCTGACAGGCAACAGGGGCTGAAGTGGGAGTGGGCGGGGAAGAGGAGCAGACCCAGCACCTGGCCAATGGCACGTGAGTACTCTTGAGTGGTGGCTGATGTCCCAATGGCTGATGGAACCACACTGCACAGCCAATGGGAGAGCTGCAAATGGCCAATATGCTAAGAGAATTATTATATAGAGATGCATGGAGTGGAGAAAGTTCACAAAGAGAACTTTCTCTCTGTCTCTGAAAATACTAGACCTCAAAGGCATCTAGATTGTACTTCCAGTTCCTGGAGCAGCTGCAGCACAGCCTCGAGGCTCTTCCACTCTTATTTAAATTTATTATTATTATAGTGGCCAGAGCCTGTTTGAGCTATTTTCTTCTTCCTTGGCCTTATTTACAGTACCTTGAGCCTTCCTGAATGAGTTTTGAAAACTGGAAGACTGGAAACGTCTTTTGGTAAGGTTTTCTGATTCTGTTTGCCTCAGCCACCATGAGATAATAACTTTGTGTTGTCTGCCTGAACTTTGAAGTTTTGAACCTCCTGAAGGCAAAACACTGTAAGCCTGAAGTATCTGCAAGTGGTGGTGAAAGGGTAACTGGTGGGCCACCCAAAAATGGCTGTATATTTTTAGATCCTGAGGTTAACTTAAATAAGATAACATCTGAAGCCTGACAACTAAAGTTTTTGTCTTGGAATCTTGGGGGGGGGTGAAATAAGCTCCATGACCCTGATTTTCTAGATTTTCTGCAAGGCTATCATAATTTTTCTCCAGGAAACCTGGAGTCAGGACCTAGAACAGCCTTTTGTTAAGGGTTACAGGACCTTACAAGTCCCGCAGTTAAATCCCATTCAAAAGGTTGGGGTTCTGGAGGTTTGGCAAGCTTTATAACAGTAGATCTGGATGTTGAATTACAAGCATTGGAAAACAGTTGTGCAAGTAATTTCCAAATTTTACTAATCAAAGGTCTTCATTTTGGTAATCTTATATGCCTTAATGTGTGCATACCTCCAAATAACTCCAAGTATAAACCCAATGGAAGTCCCTGGGATTCTCTGGGAACCTGCATTGAAGTTTTAACTTCTCAGTTTCCCAATTCACATTTTATACTAGGGGGCGACTTCAACGCCAGAATTGGACCAGGTGCCTTAGACACAAAAGCTAGTATGAACTCTCTAATTGCCGCTCATGCATCCCTATTAGATCACTCTTCTAAGGATAAGGTTATTAACAAATCTGGACTCAAGTTCTTGGAACTACTCTCATGAGCCAACTTACATGTCCTAAATGGTACTTATTTGGGTGTAACCGGTGGCTCCTTTACTTATCTGTCAACCTTACAGGCCAGTACAATTGATTATCACCTACTTTATTGAACTTTGTAGACAGGTTTGAGGTTGTCGATAGCCCTTTAAGTGACCACTGCCCATATTTAATCTCAATGATAATATTTTTTGAAATCAGTACCAGAATTTGCAGAAGGTATAAACCCAGGCTATAGGAGACTTAGGTGGTCAGAGCAACTAAACACTAAATTAGCCCAAACTCTTGCTAATCCTGAGATGGGGTCTATGAAGTTAGCCCTTTTTCCGGCAGGTAATGATGTTATTAAAACTTTTCAAGCCATAAACAACTACCTTAAATCCTTTTTTATTAATAGCAGGCCAATTAACCCCTTACCTAATGCCAGTAACAGCTGGTATGATCAGGAATATAAGGTGATTAAAAAAGAGCTAATGTCTCTAATGAGACTGGTAAGGCGGAACAAGTATGACTATTTGATGCCTCACCTCTTGAAACTTAGGTCTTAATATAAAAACTTAATCAAATCAAAGAAAAGGGACAATGCCAAATCATTATGGAAAGAGCATGAACTGGCTGTCTCAAGGAAAAAGCACGCTTTTGGGACATTATATCCAGTGGTATAAACAGCTCCTCCCGACAGATAGCGGCTCATATTCCTCCCAAAATTTGGGTACCGCACTTCAGTAAGGTTTTGGGGTCTTGTGCACCTTTTTTCCCTGTAGTTATATCCCAGTCACAGAGTTCCATCTTAGTTACCTCAGACGTCCCTGAATGGGTCCCAGTTTTGGATAAGGAGATCAAAGGTATAATTAACTCATTGGCTTTTGGAAAATCTCCTGGGGAAGATTTGATACTGTCAGATTTTTATAAAGCTTTTCCCACATGGTGGTCAATTGTGCTAGCTGCAGTTTTTACATAAATCAATGGCACAGGTTTAATTCCCTCTGGTTGGAAGCTAAGTATTATTGTTCCCATTCATAAGAAAGGGGACAAAACAGAACCACAGAATTACAGACCAATAAGTCTCCTTGATATAGCAGCAAAGGTATATAGTAAATACCTGTTGTTTAAGCTGGAGGATTGGGTTTCCGAGAACCACATCATCCATCCCCATCAAGCAGGATTCAGGAAAGGTCTTTCCACTATTGACCACTGCCTTGCTCTTCACCAGTTGGCTTACGCAGGCTTAAATGGCCCCACAAAATTTCTATATGTAGCATTCATGGACTTGGCCGCTGTGTTTGATTCCATTGATAGGAACAGCTTATGGCATCTAGTGAAGCTGATGGGCAGTAGATTCAGGACAGACAAAAGGGAAATATTACTTTACACAGAGTGATTAAAATGTGGAATTTGCTGCCAGAGGATGTAGTGATGGCCACAGGAATAAACAGTTTTAAAATGGGATTAAATAGATTCAGTGGAGGATAAGTCTCTCAGTGGCTTCTCACTATGCTGACTGAAGGGAACCTCCACCTTCAGAGGCCCTAATCCTCTGAATCCCAGAGCCAGGAGGCAACATCATGGCCTCTGTGCCCTGTTGTTGGCTGTCCAGAGGAACTGGTTGGCCACTATGTGAGACAAGATGCTGGACTAGACGGATCACTAGTCTGATCTAGCAGGGCTCTGCTTATGTTCCTAGGTTAAGCTGAGCGAGAATGACTCCGTCAAGGATCCCTCATGAGCTTCTTGCAGGCATTTGCTCCCCGGTCTCGCCAGACTAGATTTAGCACTCTCTGCTACTGAGATGGCTCTCAGGTCTGCATTGATACTCCTCTCTGTTGCTTGTGTTGTCTTTCTTAGGGGGTAGGATTGCCAGCTCCAGGTTGGGAAATACCTGAAGATTTGGGGGGTGCAGCCTCAGGAGGGCAGGGTTAGGGGAGGGGAGGGAGTAGGATATAATGCCATACAGTTCACCTTTCAAAGTGGCCATTTTCTCCAGGTAAACTGATCTCTGTCAGTCCTCTAGTTAAGGGCAGGCAGCAGAGAGATGGCAAAAATGATGTTTGCAGCATAAACAGGGAAATGTTTTCAGGCTGCAATTGGCTGAATTTTTTCAGACTGCAGTTGGTCGAATTTAGAGATGTAGTGCTGGGGAGGCTGCACAATCCATTCTCTAGGGCTTGGTTGCCTGCTGAACTGGGTGCCTGTTGGCCTCCACTGTATGCTGCTTCTATACATGTAAATGAAGAAATGTTAAAGAAGATACCATAGCTCTCCAGTGCTGTCTGTCAAGGGAAAATTATATTGTGTAGGCTGCCCCTGAAACTCCTGAAAAAACCCTTATTAAGTCAAAGTCAAATACCTTTAATGGCTTAACTGCAAGATACAAAGATGTACAATAATATGGTATGAGTCCATCCTTTACTAGAATAGATCTGACTGCTTCAGCAAGAAATTTGGCCACTATAGCTGTAATATTAGGATTAGCATCCTTTAATAGATATTGAATAGCTTTTTCCCTATTAGAACTATAATTAGAAGGAAATAAAGATGACAACAATTCTTTACGTAAAACTGAGTGAAATTGACAGTCAAAAATAATATGATATATTTAGTCCACGGATTTTAAAGGACAGGAACATAACCTTTCATGAAGAGGAATTTTATTAAACCAACCTGAGAGCTCTTTTGAAGGGAACACATTTTGTCGGGCTAGTGTAAAGGCTCAACGGTGTGAAGACTGGACTAAATTGTGAAGATAGAGGGCCATCTGGCCATATTGAATTGGGAGATTTAACTGAGCCTGAGAAAATATGCGAAACAGGACGTAAGATTTGGAGTTCAAGGTCAAGCAGTCTCTATTTAATAATCTGGTAACTAGAGACTTCATCCAGTGCATAGAAATACTCTAAGGAAAAGCCAATTTGACTAATTTTCTTCTTAATATATGCCAACCAGGATGCGCTATAAGCATCATTTTTAAAATGTGAGATTAAAGAATTTGGTAACGATCTGAAGTGAATTTTCAACCAAAATTTAAAAGTCAATAACCAACATTTAGTATTTATAAAATGTTGGCCCAGTTCTAAACAAAGAGAGGAATATGGAACACAGAAACACCTAGAAGCTGGCGAAAAAGACAGGCTTGTAGCCTTCCAAGGTTGTTATGGAAAGCCCGTTATCCAAATGGGAATTCTGTATAATAGTTGGGGAAGAATTTTAATTTCAAAGATCTTTATGGTGCCCGGTAAATGTTGATTCGCTGGAATAAAATAAATGTTTAAGGTGTGAAACAGATCGTTTAACTAGAGAAATTTTACAGGATCTATGGGTTGACCATTAAAGGTTATATTCAAAAGTAATCCCTAGGTATTTGAAATTTTTAACCTGGGCAATCTCAGTTTTCCCTACTGTCCACTTCATAGGCTTCCAACGTTTAGAAAAAAACAGCACTTTGGACTTTGAATAATTAATGACCAAAAAGTTATTAGCTCAAAATTTATGAAAAGTATGCAAATATCTGAGAAGACCGACCCTGGTACAAGAAAGGATTGTAGTGTCATCTGCATAAAGCAAAAGCAGGATCTTTCGAGATCCCAATTTAGGAGGGTGTCCATTGACGTGCTCCAACCTTGCTGGAAGATCATTCAAAAATAGATAAAAAAGAAGTGGGGCCAGTATACATCCTTGTTTAACTCCTTTTAAAGTTGGTATTTTAGCAGTTAAAATGACCAGATTCCGAGTATTTAACTTGACAGGCTGTAGATGAGTAAAGCTTTTTAATTAAAAATAATAAGGATCAATATTCAAAGTTTCCAACTTTCTCCAAAGTAATTTTCTGGAAACTGAATCAAAAGTGCCTTTTAGATTGATAAAAGCTGCATACAATTTTTTAGTGCCCAATTTCATACATTTATTGGTCAGGAAAGTTAGAAGAAAGCAGTGGTCTATGGTAGAATTACCTTTCGAAAAGCCAGTTTGTTCAGAACTGATTATCTGCTGAGAATATATCCATGGTTTTAACCGTCTTTCTAGAAATTTGGCATATAACTTGCCTATTATAGATAAAAGACTAATTGGCCTATAATTTTCTGGGCAGTTAGGATTTCCTTTTTTAAAAATAGGAATGATGATAGAATTCAACCATGACTGGGGAATCCTCCCTGATTGATTAATTAAAGTGAACAGATTAGCTAAGGGTAAGGACCACCAGTGAGGGTGCTTGGAAAGGACTTCTGCTGGGATCCCATGGGGCCTGGAGCTTTGCCTTGTTTCAGTTCTGAGATCAGATCAAGCACTTCATCTTGCTGTTCCCGGAGGCCAGTTGGGAATGTCTGCTGAGATATTATCGGTGTCTGGTGAGATATTATCTGGAGCGTCAAAGATTGTGCTGTAGTAATCAAACCAAATTTGAGGAGAGATATTAGGACAAGGAAAAGTTACACTATTGTTCGTGTTGTTGAATTTTAGAGCTTGGAGCAGTTCAGACCATTTCTTATCATAAAACAGCCTCTGTTTGTTAAGGATAAAATCATGATAGAAGTCCTTTTGATCATGATAGATCTTTAATTTGTCATTATTATTTGAGCTATGAAATTCTTTATATGCAGACCAAACCTGCCTTTTAACTGTGTAACAATCTGTGTCGAACCAGGTGAACAAATGCATAATCTACGGCACTACAACCTCTTGAAGAGATATGTGCAAATTCATTTGAAGCAGGAAATGTAGAAATACCATTTAAAATAATCATGTTATGAAAAATACAAAATTCAAGCAATTCAGATCCTGCTTTGTTAGTCAAAGGGTCTTTCAAACTTCATGGATGAAGTAAACCTGGGGGTAGATATTTTTGAGTATCAGTAAAGCCCAGTTGTCTAATAATGGAGTGGTTTAGGTTCCCAATTCGAGCATTCAAATCTCCCAGTAAAATAAAATGAGAAGCTGGGTACTTTGTTTGAAGGGAAGTTAGAAATTTGGAAAGGTCATCCCATCTTGCTGATACTATTAAATTAGAAGCAGGTGGCGGATAGGTATTTACTATTATTAACTCAAAAGCCAAATCTTGGAGGATGAAAGCCTGAGCAAAAGGGGATAAAGATCCTGTTTGATTTACTGAAAGGTTAGATTTGAATAGTGAAGTGAGACCAGACATATTATGACCCTTTGAGAACAGTTTATACGTGGAGAGCTTAAAAGAAGTAAAATCATTGAGTGTTAACTCAGATGAATACCAAGTTTCTTGTAAAAATACAATCAAATCTATTTAAATAGTTTATAAAATCGGGGTCGTTGGATTTCTTCTTTCAACCAGCAATGTTCCATGAGATAATCTGTAGTGTTTCAGGTAAGTCAGTCTGATGTCATTAGTTCCAATTTCCCTGAAGTATCATTAAAAATACATCCATTTGTTATTCTGCATTCATTTAAAGTAGATCCTCCATTCAGAGATTGCTTTTGAATGGTATTGTGATTAACCTCATCTCTAGGCAGATTCAGAAGGTCAGACTTCCTGGAAGAGCATTCATTGTGAGTTGTAATAGATAGTGTTGTTAGCAGAAATAGTCTCAACACCAACTTGTGAGCTAGGAGGGAGAAGAAGAGATTGCAGCAGATTATTCTTAAGATCCTCTAATCTTTTAATGATATGTTGTTGATCGTCTGTTGGTAGCCTGGAAAAAGAGTGCAGTAATTCTTCTTCAACAGAGTTATCTAAATCAAGTCTGTTGAGATAAGCTATTTTGGGCTGGATATCACAAATAGCTGGATCTTGTTGAGTGGTTTCTGATGTCTCTGTTGACTTCCCTCTATGAGACTCTTCATTTTTTGAACTAGTAGAAGTATTTGGAAAGTTGACAAAGAGGGGAGAAATTGTGGTGTTCTGAAAAACTCTGGACAAAAAGATCCCCTTCTGTCATAGTTTTGTCTTCTGTGTAAGCAATAAAGTTGATATAGTAGATGATTTAAAAACAAGTAATACCTTCTGGGTCTGATTAGAGCTGTAAAGGGTTTCAATTGACGTCAAGTCCATATAAGTAGTGTTTCTCTTAAGTAAAGAACTAAGATGAGCAATGGCTTTATATTTTGAATTCCAGTTTGGTAGTTGGCCTCTATAAGGATGTGCAATTAAGCAAATTTTGGTATTTTGTAGTATTAAAGTTTGAGGAGGAGAATTTTTTGTGAGAGCTGCTGGTTCTGATGAGCTCTTACTCAATGAGGAGCTACAAGGAGGTTGTCTACTCAGCTGGTTCTCATTGTCTCTGACTGTTAAGACAAAACTGAGGATCTTCTCAAGCTTTCCGTCAATAAGTTTTAATCCATTAAAGATGCAGTTAACTGTTCTAGAGACCAAAGTTAACATTTCAGCAGTTTCCATAATCTTATTTTTAGTAGTGTTACCTTGGAGTTTGCTCTGTAAAGAGTTATTCATCCCAGAATGTTCAGCATCGCCACTAGCTATGTAATCATCTGTTGCTTTAATCACCTCCGTTATACTCTCACAGTCTGTAGCAGCACTGTCTAAAAGAGGAGCCAGAGGGTCAAAGTAATTTGAAACTGGTAAGTTGTATATAATAGAACCTTCTGATGAGAAGAAGTCTTCTATTTTAGTTTCTTTGTTGGCTGGAAGACACTTTAAGTCCCCATTTTCATCTGGGTCTCGCAGCCTTTTCCCATTTTCCATTTCAATAGGATAGTTTGTAATTAAGCTTATTGTTTAAACAGATAAAATCCGAAAAGAAACTATTCTCAAGTAGTTTCCGAAGATAAGTTTAATGGGGGGGGGGAATTCTGGCAACAATCCTGGTGTTTTCTTGTTGTTGGAAAGAGAGAAAACTCTAAGTCAATTAAAATTAAAAGTCCTGTCCTGGTTTCAGTTCAACAGTTCAACAAACAGTCCAAAATGATATCTTGCCAAGGACTAGTCAGATAAAAGTCACAAAGTTGAGTTAAAATTATATAAAACTTGCGGAGCATCTCTGTCTGCTGTCTGCTGCAGGTGTTGCCAGTTTCCGGTCAGATTGGATTGATACCCTGCCTTTCCCTTATTTAGTCCACTAGTGACAGCCAGTTTGCACTATCCAGTCTTAAGTTTGATGTATCTTTATTGAACCATAGCCACTTTGTTTTAATGGTAGGACCTGTTTATCCTACATAAATTCTTTAAAACATTTTCTGTGTATAGTAGCACCACAAGTTAATTCTGTTGCACCTGAATGTGGAAAAGATCTCCTTCAACAGTGTAAAAAGATTCTAGTGTGGAATCACCCATGGACACTTTAATTTGGAGGAAGGTATTCAGTGCTACTTTAAGGATCTTCGTCGTGGTCTCTGTGCAGTCCCACACATGGGTTGGGCGCCTGCGCACGACCCCGTTCGGAGAAACTTCTAGAGCTTTACCTCAGAAGAGCTTTTGGCGGGCTCTCCTCCCGCCCTGGGGGAGGAGACATGCACTGCGCATGCCCAGAGCGGGAGAGAGAGCCGCCTCCCACTCAGTTCTTCTTCGACCGCCTTCGTGTTCACACCTCGTTCCTGTCGTTCCTCCATTTACCTCAGCTGAGTATATCTTTCTTTGCTTCTGCTTATTTTTCTATCTCCTCTTTCTCTTCTACAAAATATATATAAAAAAAAAATCTTTGTCTATCTCTCTTCCCTCCCCCTCTCCTTTCTTTGGAGGGTGGGTGGGGATTTTTGTATGGGAAAGACTCAATTCTTTAAGGTCTGTCGTCGTTGCCCTGCTAAAATTCCATCCAACGACGGGCACAACCTTTGCTTAGTTTGTTTGGGTGAGGCCCATAGAGTAGATTCTTGCCCTCATTGCGCGAGTTTCACTCGTCAGGCTCGCCGTAATCGAGAGGCTAGGCTCAAAGCTCTTCTTGTTGAATCGGCTCTGTGTCCCACAATGTCTTCGGGAGCTTCCCAGGTCTCGGTAGCCAAGAAATCGGACACCTCCTCGAAGGCACCGAAACAGAAACCTAAGCGGGCTGAAGATAAGACCCCTTCGAGGTCGAAAGCCACGCCCTCTGCTTCGGTTTCGAAAGTGGACCCCATCGTCGTGACTGGGTTGTCGACGTCGATGCCGGCCCTTGCCTCTACATCTCATAAGTCTGCGGCTCGACAACAGACTCCGCAGCACCCCCACTCGTCACCTACGGAGACGATACCGTTGGGCCAGTTGACCAGATCGCCTCCGCACCTGTCTCCGCGAACAGGCTCCCGGTCTCCACGGAGGCGCTCCACTACCCCGATCCACACTTTGGACGAGGGTCTGGTTGTGCACCGCCATGCTCAGTCCCGATCTCGACTTGGTCGTCGATGCCTGATCCGTAGGCAATCCCCGTCGTCGTCTGATTCCGCCTCTGACCACCAATGCTGGTCCTGCGAAGACCGTCGGGAGCGTCCAGATGCGGCCTACTATTATTCGAGGTCTTCGACACCGGAGAGACACCGCTATGACCGAATCCGGCATTCGGAACGCGGAGATCAGGCCCACGCCCCTGACCGCCCTCGGCGCTCGGCATCTGTGGCCTCGGCTCATTCTGCCTCTCGGGAACAGCCTTCTGACCTTCCCAGAAATCGGGACGCCCCAAGGAGTTCCCCAATGGAACCTCGACACCGTCCTGCCGTCGACCATCCGGTCATCGACCTTGTCCAACCCCGATCCTCCTCTCCTATGTCGATCTCGGACGGGTCGGATTCGGCGGACTTCGATCCCGAGGTCTCTCGAATCGAGGACGAGCACCGACGCTCGGGGTCGATTTCCCCTACGGAAGGCCCTAAGGCATTTTTGGAGCTCGTTACCAGGATGGCGACTGCCCTCCAAGTTCAGGGCTTTACGGAGTCCCCAGCAGTGACCGACGTCGTTCACCGATTGGTCCAGGCTGATCTTCCTCCGTCTCCCGTCTTGCCTTTGCTGCCTGTCCACCTTTCTATGTTGAAAGAGTCATGGGAACACCCGGCTTCGATCCCTCTGGTTTCGAGGCGCTATGATGGGTTGTACAGGATCCAGGATGCTCCTGGCAAATTCCTCCTTTCTCAGCCACCCCCGAACTCCATGGTGGTTCACTCTTCTTCGAAATCGAGGCAGCCTGCTCGCCAGTCCACGCCCCCTGACCGTGAGGGTCGTAAACTGGATCTTCTGGCCAAGAAGATGTACTCTCTGGCCTCCATGAATCTCCGGGTCGATACTTATCTGTCGTATTTATCTGCTTACGCATTCAACGTTGCCAATGCAATTTGCCCTGTCCTGGAGTTTGTTCCGGAAGAGCACCGTCCCACTCTCTCGGCTGCCTTGTCTGAGGTTTGTGCCATATCAAAGCAACAAATCAATTCCATTCGTCATGCAGTCAGCTGCTCCTCTAAACTCCTGGTGTCTTCTGTCGCTCTCCGGCGTCATGCCTGGCTGCGGGGCACCTCCCTACAACCGGACGTCAAGTTCCGTGTTGAAGACCTCCCCTTTGACGGAAACGGCCTCTTCCACTCCACCACCGACGAAGTGTTGAAGGCTGTTGATGAGAGTCGTAAGCAGGCCCGAAACCTTGGAGTCTCGGCTGCACCTTACCGTCCCAGAAACCGTTCCTGGAAACCTTCCGGCTCCAGGCGATACCTATCTCCGGCACCTCACTCCCAATGGAGGAGGAAACCGTACGACTCCCGTCCTCCTTCCAAACACCGTTCCCAACCCACCAAAAAGCCGCTGCAGCCTAAGCAGTCTGTTTGACTGTCCCCACCGTCTCTCTCCAATGTCGTTCACTCCTTCCGTCCGTACCCGCCTCTTCCCCTTTCTACCAGCCTGGGAAGAAATTTCAACCGACTCTTGGGTCCTCACCATCCTGCGGGTCGGGTATGCCATAGAGTTCGTTTCGCCTCCGATCCTCCCACACTTTGTCGTCACGCCTCCAGACCCCCTCCTCAATCTCGAGGTTTCTGCTCTCCTTGCCAAGGGGGCCATCGAGGTTGTCCCGGAGGCGCAACGAACTCTCGGCTTCTACTCGAAGTATTTCCTGGTCCCCAAGAGGGACGGCGGCTTCAGACCAATTATGGACCTTCGGGATCTCAACCGTTACATTCGGTATCAAAAATTCAGAATGGTCACTCTGCAGTCGATCCTTCCTCTCCTTCCACGGGCAGCGTGGCTCGCGTCAGTCGATCTTCAAGACGCATACTTCCATGTCACGATCCGTCCCCAACATCGGCGGTTTCTCCGCTTCGCCGTTGGAGATGCCCACTACCAGTACAGGGTGCTTCCCTTCGGCCTTTCTACAGCTCCACGGGTGTTCACCAAGCTGATGGCTGTGGTGGTAGCCGAACTCCACCGACGGGGAGTTACTCTTTATCCTTACATCGACGACTGGCTTCTCGTAGCTCCAACGCCAACTCAGTTGCTCCACAACACTCGGGAGACTCTCTCCTTCCTCCGTGCTCTTGGCCTTTGCGTCAACCACGCCAAGTCCTCCCTTCAGCCCCTCCAAATCCTTCGGTTCCTCGGGGCTCGACTCGACACCAACCTCGAAGCGGCTTTCCTTCCAGAGTCCAGGGCTTCCGACATTCGGGCGATGGTGTCCGCCTTTCAGACGTGTCCCCAACAATCCGCCCGTTCGGTCATGAGGCTTCTGGGTCACTTTGCCTCTACGGTGTTCGTTGTCCGCAACGCCCGGCTGAGAATGCGGCCGCTTCAGCTCTGGCTCCTACGAGCCTTCGATCCCCTCCGGAGGCCTTGGCACACGATTCTGTCGATCCCACAAACCGTCCTCGCCTCCCTCGAGTGGTGGGCTCAACCTGTCCACCTCCTTTCCGGGATGCCATTTCGTCCTCCTCCTCCCGACTTCTTGTTGACCACGGACGCTTCCCTCTCGGGTTGGGGAGCCCGGAGCGGAACGCTTACTGTTCAAGGGTCTTGGTCTGCTCGAGAGGCAGCTCGCCACATAAATTACCTGGAGTTGCAAGCAATTTACCTGGCCCTCCGGTCTTTTCTTCCGACCCTCTGAGGCCGTGTCGTCCAAGTGGCTTCCGACAGCACCACGGCTGTTTATTATGTCAACAAACAGGGCGGCACTGCCTCTGTTCGTCTCTGCACCTTGGCGATAGACCTCTGGTCCTGGTGCCTCCGCCACTCCATCACGCTCTCGGCGATTCATATTCCCGGGGATCAGAATGTCGATGCGGACCGGTTGAGTCGTTCTGCCTCATCGGACAACGAATGGTCCATTCCCCTCCGGTATCTTCGGCCTCTGTTTTGGGAGTTCGGTCACCCATCTGTCGACGGCTTCGCGTCCGTCGACAATGCTCGATGTTGCCTGTTTTTCAGCAGGGGTCCCCCGTCTGCTCGGTCGCTCGGGGATGCCTTTCTCCACAAATGGAACGGAACCCTGTTTTATCTGTTTCCTCCGTTCCCTCTCATCTCTCGGGTCGTGCAGAAGATTCGTGCAGACCGCACCTCCTGCATTCTGATCACTCCGTGGTGGCCATGCCAGGTCTGGTTCCCGCACCTGCTTCAACTCTCCTGTCGTTCCTTCCGTCCCCTCCCTGTCGTCCCAGATCTCCTTTCTCGAGCCCGAGGGAGAATCATCCATCCCAATCCGGGATTTTTCAAATTAACGGCCTGGAAGATCCAGCCCTAGACTTCCCGCCTCAGGTCTCTGAAATCCTCCTGAATGCTAGGAAGCCTTCTACTCGACGTTCCTATCGGTTCAAGTGGAACAGATTCCAATCCTATGCTACTGATCACTCCTTCGATCCAATTCGATCATCTCTCCATGAGATCTTCGCCTACATTGTGCATTTGAAGGATGCGGGCCTGGCATACTCGTCCTTGAGGGTTCATTTGGCGGCGATCTCCGCCTACCACCCCCTCATACAAGGTTCGTCAGTGTTCTCCCACCGTCTCACCAAGACGTTCCTCAAGGGTCTTCTTCGCATGTGCCCGCCTAGGAAACCGTTGGTGCCTTCCTGGAGCTTGTCTCTAGTCCTTTCTCAACTCATGGCTAAACCGTTCGAGCCGATGGCTACCGCCGACCTCAGGTTAGTGTCCTGGAAGACGGCCTTTCTCGTAGCCATTACCACTGCACGCAGAGTAGGGGAACTAGCTGCCTTTAGGGCCGATCCCCCTACACCGTTTTTCATAGGGAGAAGGTGGTCCTTAGAACAGATCCTTCCTTCCTCCCTAAAGTCATCTCTGCCTTTCACCTCTCTCAGTCGTCTGTTCTGCCTACATTCTTCCCGAACCCGACTGATGCCTCTCAGAGAGCCCTGCACTGTCTAGATGTGTGCAGAGCGCTCTCTTTCTATCTACACAGGACGCAGCCCATACGTAAATCTCCTCGGCTGTTCCTGGCTTATGGCCCCCCTCACGCGGGGGAACCCATTTCTTCTCAACGTCTCTCTAAGTGGGTGACTTCCACCATAGCCCTTTGCTATGAGCTGGCGCGTCAACCCGTTCCTACCTGTCTCACTGCCCATTCCACACGGGCGGTGTCGACGTCCACCGCTTTCCTGGCCGGTGTCCCGTTGGAAGACGTCTGTGCGGCTGCTACGTGGTCCTCGGCATCGACCTTCGTGACCCACTACGCACTCGACGTCCGAGCTCGGCGGGATGCTGCCTTTGGTCAGACGGTACTGCGATTTCTCTTCGCTTGACCCTGCTGGACCCTCAGGTAGGACCCGTGGGTGATTTGTTTTGATGGTGATGCTGTATCTTAACCATTATTTTTGTGTCCTTTGCAGCTGCCAGCTCCCTCCTCCAACTGGTTCAGCTCTTGTAATCACCCATGTGTGGGACTGCACAGAGACCACGACGAAGATAAACAGGTTGCTTACCTGTAACTGATGATCTTCGAGTGGTCATCTGTGCAGTACCACAATCCCACCCAGCCTTCCCAGCTGCTGGCATCTCCAGATGTCCTGTTTTGGATTCTTTGGCCTTGACAGTGGCGGTCGAAGGAACTGAGTGGGAGGCGGCTCTCTCTCCCGCTCTGGGCATGCGCAGTGCATGTCTCCTCCCCCAGGGCGGGAGGAGAGCCCGCCAAAAGCTCTTCTGAGGTAAAGCTCTAGAAGTTTCTCCGAACGGGGTCGTGCGAAGGCGCCCAACCCATGTGTGGTACTGCACAGATGACCACTCGAAGATCATCAGTTACAGGTAAGCAACCTGTTTTTATACACTCATAGTGAAAGGAGCAAGTGGTGCCCTTTTTCTTTCTATATTGCAGTTCATGACCTTTTCCATGCTGGTTCAATGCAGTCTTTCCTGCAATTCCTCACATTATTGTTGTGCATTCATGTACTCCTAGGTTTTTCCGAACTTTTCTCCAATCTTTCCCAAACCTGCTTTGCTGCCAAGGTTGTGGCAAAGCCTGGATGGCTGCAGTATAGGTGGGAAAGTCCAGATTTTTCTTGTCCCACTCATGTGGTAGCCATTTTACTTCCCCCAGTCCTTGTAAAGGCTATCCCCTACCCAACCACCCCACATCCCTGTGGGACTTCTTTGAGTTTTTAAAAATTGTAATATAAAGTTATATTGCTATGTCAATAATTTGGTGAGGGAATCCTTGACCCTCTACATTAGGGGTATGAAACTCATTTGTTACGAGGGCCGGATCTGACATAAATGCCACTTTGTCAGGTTGGGCCATGTGGGCCATAAAATGTAACACAAGGTACTAGAGATATAAACTTTGCATCCTCCAGGAAGGAATTGAGACCTAGATTTCCTGTCTCATTACCAACGCCTGCTATTGTCATTTGGCATCTGAAATCATCCCAACCTCCCAGATATAAAGGCCAATGGACTCACATTCTAGTTGTATCTGAAGAAGTGAGCAGTGACTCACAAAAACTCATGCCCTGCCACGAATATTGTTAGTCTCTTGCTCTTTTCCAGTAATAAAGATTGCAAGCTGTGCTATTAGGTTTCTTTCTTTTTTTCTTCTTCACCTGTTTAAACTGGAGAGGGGCATCTCTCCAAGTGAAATAATGTGTTGATTTCAAACTGGGCAAAATTTTGGAGTATCAGCACCCAACAGACCAACAGTAATCAAGGGCGCCTTCTCATAGGATTGAAATGGGTGAGCCAGGGCTGGATTAGATGACCTTTAGGCCCCCTCTTAGCCTTGTTCCTGAGGCAGTTGCCACTGTACGACTGGCCTCAATGAAAGGCAAGGATAAGAGAGTGAGAGACAGCTCACAGCAGCCCCACTTGAAACCCACGTACTGCAAGTTTCAGGCTCCAAGCAATAGCTAAGAACACCAACAAGAACACTAAGCATGGAGGAGGGAAAGAGGACATGGATGCCAGAGGCATTTCAAGCCAGCACAGACACCCTCTGCCTCCACCTGAAAGAAAGGGAGGATTTTTCTTACCTCCCTCAGTGGAGTTGAAGCCGCCTTGCTGCTAATTCCCTCCCAGTGGCTCCCCCAAGACCAGAGGAGGGAGGACGGAAAGGCACAGAAGCAGCGGGTGGAGGGAACAGTAAAAAAAACTTTGATAGTCAACAGTGAGAGGGACGCTGAGACAGGGAGTCCAGAGGGAGAGAAGGTGGTGGCAAGGGGAGCACACACCAACCATGCACAAGCCATCATCGGGGACTCCCCTAGTGCGCCTTTGGATACATCTGTTTAGAAGAGGCACAGGTGTTTCATGCGGGGTGTCAGAAAATGCCTTTGATGTTTCTCACTGAATCCATTGTTGTATGTTCCCTACCCTGCTTTGCGCTTGCGTAGCTATGCAGGCAGAAACGTGGGAGCTTCTTCCCTGCCGCTTTTCCTTATCACGGTGGCCTTGAATGTAGGCTTTGGACTATTCTTGTTTTGCTGAGAATTTTCCAGTCCTGGGAAGGCAAGGGGAGGGGGGAGTAGTCTCCCGTTCATGAAGTATTTCTCCCGCCGGGAGTTCCCGCGCGAGTGCACAAGTTTCATTTGCTAGGCGCTTCATTGCATCACACTATACGTTAGCTTGCTTTGCTTCGCCCCCCATTCCTGACAATGACCTCCTACTGTGGGTTTTAGCAAGATAATCCAATAAACCTTTCTTTGTGCAAGAATGACTGGATCTACTTGATTTCATACCTGACAGAAATTGTCAGGAATCCACATCATTCCCCCACCGTCAGTTTCCGTCGTCTACCACGATGAGCGGAGCTGGGGGGGGAGCCACGGGCGCAGTCCCAGTGACTACTACTTCGGGAGCCACGGGCGCCGTTCCAGTGACTACTGCTTCAGGAGCCACGGTCCCAGTCACTACCGTGGCAACTCCAGTGGTCACTGTCCCGACCACCACTGTTGTTCCGGTGACTACAACTACAGTATTGGCAGCGCCAACACCACAATCAGCAGCCGGGTTGGTTACCCCGCCATCGATCGGCACAATGGGTGCTCCGTACACTCTCCCAATCTACAGCCCGGCCGGGCCAATGAAGAGTCAAGGAGGAGCGGTTCCACGAACCTACGTGCCGGGAGCCCCAACACCCTGGGATAAAGGGGTGACCTATCGCAGATCGCGCGATTGGACTAAGAACCTGTTGGATACTACCCAGACAACCTGGACTATGCCGGGAAGCCAGAGCCGGGACAGCCTTTTGGACCCCAGAGGTAGTTTTGGACTTCCCCAGGGGAGGTTGTCTCGAGGATCTCCCAGAGCTGGGTCCGGTTCAGATACTGATACCCGCATGGACTCTATTCAAGAGGATACCCGACGTCTGGTAAGGGACATGAGCAAACTAATGCAATCCCTACCACAGATGATGGACCAGGCAATTCGAGCTCATCCGCTGATGCAACCTAGACCAGCACCAGCCCCTGCACCACCGTTGCCACCGGGACGGCCACCTCCTGCTCCCCCGGGCCCGGGGCCGGGCCAACCAGCACCCCCGTGTCCGGGGCCGGGCCAACCAGCTCCCCCGGGGCCAGGGCTGGGCCAGCCAGCACCGGTCCCACCTCCACTGGTCGTCCCAGCACCAGGACCAGGGCCAGGACAACCAGGACCTATCCAGCCGCCAGCTCTGCCTCCGCCTCAACTCCCTGCTCCAGCACCCCTCATGCAGCCAGTCCCAGTACCGGTCATGGCGCCGGCCCCCCAGTAATCCGCCCCAAGGACATGCTTGAGATCACGTTTGATGGAGATCCAGAGACTGTGTCCTTTTTCATATTGCAAGTAGGGAAATTTGTGCAGAGATGGGGCTATGTGTTCCCAGACGAAGAGCAACAGGTGGAGTTTATCGCGTCCAGGTTCCGGGGGAGTGCTACTAGTTGGTATGTAGCCCTTCATGATCTGGAGGCAGCGGAATTGGGGAATGTAGATGACTTCATGTGGGCCTTGAGAAACCGTTTTGAGGACCCGGGGGCGGCCCAAAAAGCTGAAGCCTTTCTTCGCACGTTCAGACAAGGCAAAGTCTCCGTGCGGGAGTATTCAAGGGAGTTTCAAAGGCACGCAGTGAAAATTCGGGACTGGACCGATGCGGTCTTGGCTCAACAATATCGAATGGGACTAGCCGTAGACGTCCGCAATAATGTCCTCAGCTCTCAGCAACCTCGCACCCTCCAAGGTTGGATGGAGGAAGCCGAAAAAGCGGAAAGTCGCTTACGTATGATGAAACTGGATCTATCTTTGGGCAACAACCGTCCGAGTCTTGCGGCAGGCCAGGCCAGACCCAAACCAACGTCCACCCCAAGTGGGATGAGAGATCAGCGTATGCGACAGGGCCTCTGCCTGCGATGTGGGGAGAAGGGGCACTTCGCCGCATCCTGCCCGAAAGGGGATCCCAATAGAGCTCTACCACAAGAGGAGCCCAGAAGGTGGACAACCCTACCCCAAGGAAAGGTACAGCGAAACCACGCAATACACGGGCTCTTTTTGCTAGCCCCGACCAAGCGGATACCATGATGCTGGAGGAGGAGAGTGAGAGGCAAGGAAACGAAATGGTCTTGTTTGTGAATGGCGCTACCCAGCAGGACCCAGCACTTGAGGCGCCAAAACTGGTGAGCAATTACCCCTCTCTCTTCTTTGTGACTGATCTGGTGATGAACCCAGCAATGATGACCCATATTCGGGTTCGGGCTCTCATTGACTCAGGGTGCGGGAGGGACCTGATAAACCCGTCTATGGTTATGGGGTTGGAGGTAGCCGTGGTCAACTTGAAAGACCCAATAACTTTCACGCAAATGGATGGGTCTCCAATGAAAGAACCATGCCGATTTGAGACTGTTCCTTTAAGAGTAGGCATTGGTGACCACTGGGAGCTACGCTCGTTTGTAATAGCCCCTCAAGCCCAGTTTCCCTTAGTATTGGGTAGCCCTTGGTTACATGGACATAATCCTTACATTCTATGGGAGGAAGGGAGCGTACAATTTATCTCCCCAAAATGTACAGAACACCAATGGGACCCAGGGTGGGGAAATCCCCCATGCAATGAACCTCCACGAGCTTGTTTAGCCACGGAGGACCTTAACCGCATTCCTAAGGATTACCGGTATGTAACCAGGGTTTTTGAGGAGGAGGAAGCTGATGAACTACCCCCCCACCGTAACTCCGACTGTGCGATTGAAATTCTTCCAGGCCAGAAATTACCAAAAGGGAAAATTTACGCCATGAGTCCCAGTGAAAAGGAAGAACTACGCCGCTTTATCGATAAGAATCTGGCCCGTGGATTTATTAGGCCAGCATCATCCCCTTTTGCAGCACCTGTATTGTTTTGTAAAAAAAAAGATGGGGGGCTCAGACTCTGCACGGATTACCGGGGACTGAACGCAGTGTCTGCAACTAATGCCTACCCAATGCCCCTCATCAAAGACTTATTGGCAGAGGTGGCTAAGGGGAAAGTGTTTTCTAAACTGGATTTACGAGATGCCTACTTTCGGGTCCGTATCAGAGAGGGGGATGAATACAAGACTGCATTTAATACCCCGCTGGGGCAATTTGAATATCGGCTTATGCCCTTCGGTTTACAGGGGGCACCAGGGGTCTTCATGAATTTAATCAATGAAGTGTTACACCCCTATTTATTCAAGGGGGTGGTTGTTTATTTGGATGATATCTTGGTCTATACCCCGGATCAAGAATCTCACACTACCCTTATGCGAAAAGTATTGGAAACGCTATTAGAACACAAACTGTTTGTCAAACTGTCAAAATGTGAATTCCACCAGGAGTGCGTTGACTTTTTGGGGTACCGCATATCCTCCGCGGGATTAGAAATGGACCCAAAGAAGGTCCAGGATGTGTTGATGTGGGAGCCCCCAAAACCAGGCGACAGCTCCAAAGTTTCCTCGGTTTCGCCAATTTTTACCGTCAATTCCTGCCACACTTTGCCCAAGTAGCCCTCCCCCTCACGGAACTGCTAAAGACTAAGGGGAGGGGATCTAAGGCGTCTGTGCCAGGGGCCCCTTTGAACTGGACCCCCCAGTGTCAGGAAGCTTTTGAACAACTAAAACAGTTATTCACGTCTGAACCCATATTAGCACACCCCGATGAGACAAAAAAGTTTGTGGTCCAAGTTGACGCGTCGGATACCGCTATGGGTGGGGTGATTTTGCAAGAGAATGTTCAGGGGCAACTACAACCCCTTGCTTATGTATCAAAAAAATTCAATGATACAGAGAGATTTTGGCCCATTTGGGATAAAGAAGCAGCGTCTATTCGTTTAGCATTGATCACCTGGAGACACTGGTTAGAAGGGTCCCAAGTACCTTTTGAAATCTGAACTGATCACAAAAATCTTGAGGTACTGCGGAAACCCCGGAATCTAAATGCAAAACAATTCCGGTGGGCTGAGTTTTTCTCTAAATTTCAATTCACCCTTCACCATTTCCCAGGTAAAGCCAATCATCTGGCAGACGCTCTCTCCCGCCTTCCCCAACACCTCTGTAAGAGGACAGAAATACGAGAGTCTATGTTCACCCCTGAACAATTAGTTGGTGCAGTTGTAACCCGTAAAACCAAACGAGCACAATTGAGTCCCATCCAGGCATTAACCTGGGAAAAACAATTTGTCACTGACATCACCACACAGGAAACAAGTGACTTACAAGCCAGGGATGATGTGAAATGCGGTCCGAACGGCTGCTGGTACAGGGGAAATAAAATTTTTGTCCCTGAAGCTACCCGGTCCCAGATGTTGCAGATAGTCCATGACTCAAAATCTGCGGGGCACTTTGGATATGTAAAGTCCTTACGACTGCTGCAACGTGGCTTCTGGTGGCCCCGGATGAAACAGGATTTATCCCTTTATATACAATCCTGTCCGACGTGCAATCGTTGCAAAACCAGACCGGGAAAACCCCCAGGTCTTTTACAGCCTCTACCTACCCCGAGCCGACCCTGGGAAGTAATCTCTATGGACTTTATCACAGATCTTCCCCCTCTAGACATATGACGGTCATTTGGGTGGTAGTGGATTTATTCTCTAAGCAAGCTCACTTTATACCGTTCCCCAGTCTGCCAACAGCCAAAGTCTTGGCCAAAGCCTTCCTCCAACACATTGCCAGGCTACATACGTTACCACTCAAGATAATCTCCGACAGAGGGGTTCAATTTGTTTCAAAGTTGTGGTCAGAGTTAATGACTCTAATGGGTATTGAATGTGCTCTCAGTACTGCCTATCACCCTGAAACTGACGGGCAAACGGAGAGAGTAAACCAGACTTTAGAACAATACCTAAGATGTTTCTCTAACTATCAACAAGACAATTGGGTAGATTTATTACCACTGGCGGAGTTTGCGTACAACAACTCATGGCATGCTTCAACGAAGATGTCTCCCTTCAAAGCTGCCATGGGTTATGACAGCCCCCCTCTTCCCTTTTTGAAGCCCGGTGAAACTGTTGGGAAAGCCTCAGCATGGTGTAAAACTTTCCGGGACTCTTGGCCCCTAATTGTGGAGACATTGAATGAGGCCAAGGCACAGTACAAAAAGCAAGCAGACAAAAAGAGGGCAGGTGGCTGGAAACTGCAACCGGGAGACTTGGTCTACCTGTCAACCAAAAACCTAAGGCTAGCGCAACAGTCCCGGAAACTTGCTTGGAAATATATTGGTCCTTTCAAAGTGTTGAGATGTGTAAATCAAGTAACTGTACAACTAGATTTGCCTAAATCTCTTAAAGCAATACATCCAATTTTCCATTACAGCCTCCTCAAACCTGCATTACCCCCGACTAAATGGCAAGCTGAGCTTCCGGCACCTCCCCCCTTTGATGGTTGATGATGAGGAACACTACGAAATTGCTGACATTTTGGATTCTAAGATTCTCCGTGGACAACTCCTGTACCTTGTTCAATGGGTACACTTTGGGCCCCAACACAGGGAGTGGGTAAAAGTATCTGATATCAATGCTCCTGATCACCTGAAAGAATTTCACACTCGATACCCTAATAAACCTGGGGGCCCCTCATTCTCTCCTTCCTGAGTGGTGGGTGGGTGGTATTTTGGGAAGGGCAGAATGTCAGAAAATGCCTTTGATGTTTCTCACTGAATCCATTGTTGTATGTTCCCTACCCTGCTTTGCGCTTGCGTAGCTATGCAGGCAGAAACGTGGGAGCTTCTTCCCTGCCGCTTTTCCTTATCACGGTGGCCTTGAATGTAGGCTTTGGACTATTCTTGTTTTGCTGAGAATTTTCCAGTCCTGGGAAGGCAAGGGGAGGGGGGAGTAGTCTCCCGTTCATGAAGTATTTCTCCCGCCGGGAGTTCCCGCGCGAGTGCACAAGTTTCATTTGCTAGGCGCTTCATTGCATCACACTATAAGTTAGCTTGCTTTGCTTCGCCCCCCATTCCTGACAATGACCTCCTACTGTGGGTTTTAGCAAGATAATCCAATAAACCTTTCTTTGTGCAAGAATGACTGGATCTACTTGATTTCATACCTGACACGGGGTGGGGATGGGGAAGCAGGCACTGCCTCTTGCTAAGAAAGGGGGTTTCTGCAAGGGACTGAAGAGCCACTCCAACTAAGTGATGCCTCTGAATCTTG
This sequence comes from Gekko gecko, assembly GCA_029375565.1. NCBI lineage: Eukaryota > Metazoa > Chordata > Lepidosauria > Squamata > Gekkonidae > Gekko > Gekko gecko. The sequence goes on from JAPDNY010000004.1 coordinate 48,506,759, forward strand.
TGCTGGAAGGGCAAAAGAGAGTCACTTTCAGCTGGGGAAAACAGGCGGGCTTCCTTCTTGTGCTGCAGTGGCAAAAGCCAAGCATTGCACACGTGAGGCAGCAGGTTGCAGTCCTCCAGCCAGAGAAGGCACTTTTGGTTCTCTCTGGTGCAATCGGAGGAGAAGCCTGGCAAGAGAATGCCATCTTGTTACTCGGGCTGTACGTGGAACGAGCGGGATGATAGGGCTGCTTCAGATCATGTGGGCAGGGAAGCTTGGAGAGGATCTGGGACATGCCAGCCTTGAATAATCTGCTTCATGCTCTTTTAAGTCAGGTCTCACCTGCTCAGGGTTCTGGAGAAGGGCGGAGCATGAGGGAGTCAGCAGGCACATCCTGGCAGCTGGCCCCGGCAGCAAGAGCTCTAGGCAAGTGCAGAGGCAAACCCCCAGCAGGGCTGAATACCAGCCAGGCATCCCTGGAAGCTGAGGCTGAAGTGGGGTCAGCAAGCAGGCCCATAGCATGGAAGGAGGCAATGAGAAGCTCGACAGTGCGCAGGCCACCCAAAGCCCGAGGGGGGATGGGTTGGACCCACCCCCGGAATAGGAACGAGACAGACATCAGTGAGATAGAAGAGAAACGAGGTTGGGACACAAGGGGGAAGGGGGGCAAGTCAAAAGGGAGTTGTGGGGGATAAAAGGAGCAAAGAGGACAGAGGTTGAGGAGGAGACACTGAGGCGCTTGTTCTGGAAAGGACCCAGCAGGTGGTGGAGGAGGGGGAGGATGAACCTCTGCTGTACCCTGTTTTGAGACCTCTGTTCTCTCCTAAGGGCAGAGTCAACAATGGCAGAGGGAAGCCTCCAAGAAGGAAGCAGGAGACAGCCAGTTGCTCACAGGCTGGATATGAGCCTTGCAGGGGTTAGTTGACACCCCTGCTCTACATGTACTTGAGGGAGGGGTAGCCATAGCAATAATGGGGCTTCCATAGGAAACAGTTGCAATGTGGAATGGTATCTACATTATCTGCACATCACTCAGATATACTTTATGGCAGCGTTTTTCAACCACTGTGCCGTGGCACACTAGTGTGCCGTGAGATATTGTCTGGTGTGCCGTGGGAAAAATTCCAATTTCATCTGTAACATATGAACAATTATAAAATAAAGTATTATTATTTCATAATAAAGTAATTATAAAATAATTTCTTTGTGTTTATTTGATTCCTATTCAAGAGAATTACTTTATATATAGTCAATATAGGCACAGAGTTAAATTTTTTTAACATTTTCTAATGGTGGTGTGCCTCGTGATTTTTTTCATGAAAAAAGTGTGCCTTTGCACAAAAAAGCTTGAAAAACACTGCTTTATGGCTTTTTTTTAATACAAACTTCAGGCATGGTCAAACCAAAGCATTTCTTCCTGATTATGATTTCATTTTGAATACCAAACTAGTTTCAAAATACATACCCTGAAAAAACAGATAGAGAATAGAAAATAATTTTCCCTAAGAAGCTGCACAAACTAAGAATTATGACAGTATTTATTTAAACATTTGTAGAATTTTAATAGCCTCAATTAATTTATCAGAAGAGACTTTTCAGACCTCCCTAGATTTGTATATGATGTGGTTAAAATAATACCATATTTCTCCTGTGGTGGTAGAGTTTCTGGGATTTAAATATGTGCCGTGTTTCAATGTTGGGTATATAAAATTTTGCAGTGAAACCAGAAAGTATGGTTTGAACTGTAATACTCCCCAAAATATCTTTTCATAAAACTAGTAGAGTGTTGTTTAGACATCATAAAGAATTTTTAGTGTTTGCCATCCTAAGCAGAGTTACATCCTTCTAAGTCAACTTAAAGTCCATGGTTTTAGAAGTGTGTAACTCTGCTAAAGGTGGCACTGGGAAACATTGGCATTTGGAAGCATAGAAAATAAATTTGGAGCTTTTACTGGAATCTAGTTTGCATCTGTTGTAGAGTCCTTTGGTGAAGCTATTAAAGGATGAATGAGTGGGTATGCAGTGTTTACTCATTTGTGTATTGTTTTAAAAACAGACACCACACTTTCATTTAATTGCATACAAGCATGGTTCGAAGATATAGTATGTGCATCTTTGAAGTTATTTTTAGGAATTATTTTTACACATTTTTTGAATCTCAAAAGTAGTCTAGCATTATACGGCATTGTGTAATTGGAACATCAATTTAAAGACCCCAGTATTAGCAATAGTACACAGAAGTTTGTCAACTAGCCTGTTAAGCCTATTTCTTTATCTTTGGCCATTTGTCTAATAGCTCAATCTTCAGGCCTGATTTAAACTTGAATGTATTAAAAAGAATTTGTGGACTACCGTGGGCAGTGGCTTGTGTTTCTTCCCTGCAGCTCTCCAATGTCCTGAAAGTAGTCTTTAAGTAAGGTGGAGATATTGTTAGCCTTGATCTTAAGCATCTCTGGCTGAATTCCTGTTATGTAAGCAGCCACTGTAATGGTCCCAGACTCAGGAAGAGTAGAATTATGTTTGACTGCAAAAAAAAGAAGTGTAGATAAAAAAAGATGAAAGTTTTAACGTCCATTGGTGGAAAAACTGCTGATAACTTGGTAAATCTTTAGATAAGCCACTCAGCTGTGACAGCATCCTCTAGTCCTCAGCTGTAATAACATGAACCCACTCTTTAGTGGTGCACCATGTAATCCTCTGCCATTAGAAAATAAATCAACCTCTTGATTCTCTGGTTGGCATTATTCAGCTGAAGACATAAAATTAGGATATGTTGGGAAGATTCTTTTGGTATGTTTCTGACCTTCAACTTTTGATATCTAGGTAATTGCAAATGGTCAAAAGTAAGAAACTTGTGCATTCAATTTTAGTGTTGTATTCCATTCTTCAGTAAGGGCTAGAAGTTAACTTTTTTAAAAAAGATGAAACTTTAAACTTAAATTCTGTAATTGCCTGCAAAAGCAGGATGGTCACAGCTGTATGGCTATTGGCTAAGATTCAAACAAGAAAATTGAACTAAATCTGCAGAGGTGTTAACTTGTTTTCTTTGAATCCTTTGCCATATCACACACTGCTTTTGAAATGCCCCACTGTTACAAAAGTGGTTTGTCATGCAACACGGAGAAGTTTGCTAAAAACAAATACTAATTTGTTAAAAGCAAGTCTGAATCTCTCTCGGGCTCATGGAGTTAGGATGCTACTAAATAGAATGTGGAGATCTGTGGCTGAATCTCCTGTCTCTTGAAACTTCTTAAAGGGAATCATACAAATTAGGTCTACTTGTAAGTAAGTCCCATGTTATTAAATGTCACTACACTACAAGCTTAATTTCATGGGCTTGGGGGCCTAGCCTTTACACATAATATTGGCTGCTCAGTTGTGGACTCTACTGGTGCAGTTGGAATCCTAGACCTCTTGTGCATACCTCAGTATGCATATGCTTTGCACATATCAAGTTTAATGTTCAGTTCCTGGTATTTCCAGTTAAAGCGTCTGGTGTAGTCAAGCTTGGGAAGACTTCTGTTTGAGGCCTTAGAGAGTTACTATCATGGCAGGCTTTACTAGATTAGGTGGATCTAATAGTCTAGCTCAGTATAAGGCGGCTTTGTATGTGCATGCTGTAAAAAAAGAAAAGAAAAGACTATAACTCCAGGTTGTATCCTGATGTTCTGCTCAGCTGTAGAGCGTTCTTCCAGGAGAGGGTTCTGCATTTAGCGGAGCAGAATGGCAGAATATAACTCATCATCCTGGGAAGACATAAATCAGAAGGACCTGACTGGCCTTCAAACACTTGGGAAACCAAGATTTATGTCTCTGCATGTTTCACTATGTGTAACTTTATGTGCATCTAGCACAATTTCCTCCCTGTTTTTCCTTCTGCTTGGGCCATCTCTCTCTTTTTTTTTTTTGCTAAAAGATCCAAAGTTTTTAAAAAATGTAATAGCCCTAGTACAGAGCTTAGCTCTCCATTTAATCAGAGGGATTTAATTTAGGTATCACTAACTTGATATTTTAATTTAATGAGGTTTAAGCTGGACTAAAGTGGGACATTGTGTGTGTGTATTTGCCAGCCTGAGAGACTACTTCATGCTGGCTCTAAATCTTTGTGCCACAATAAAAATACTAGGCTTTAAAGCATCACTCAGTTGTTTTTGCTACATATTAATCATATTTTATGTACCTGATATCTCATTCATAACCAGTATTCTGGGAGGAGAGGATTTTATGATGGATCCCCAAATCAAAATATATCCTAATGTTTAAACATCTGCATTCATTTAGGTGAATATACACATGATAGTTTTTTTATTGATTCACCATATTTTGTGTATATAGATTCCATAAATCTTTGCTTCCATACATACATAGCCTATTGTTTAGCACAGGATGATGAATATATAAATACTATCTCCAAACTGGTAAGACCTGAAAGAAAGTATCTGATCTCTTGGGAACACTAGATGGAGCCCTATAGTTGGTAAAGTTGTCTGGTACAGCTTAAAGATGTTTGGTATGGTTTAGACAGTATATATTTGCCAGCTGCATGTTAGTTTCTTCATGCAAACATCATCAGTGTATTTAATTCTCAACATAGCCACATCTGTGGATACTTTAATCTGGAGACTGAGGCCATGGACAGACAAGACAGATCTTTCTACAGACTTTAGAAAAGCTCCAGGGTTCCTGGAAACCTGAATCTTTAAAAAAAATCCTAGGGAGAGAGAACCTCAAAATGACAGAAGCAGCTCCTGTAGCTTTAAGAAAGATGCCCTCTGTGGCTGTTGTTAGGCAACTCCAAATGCATTGCCAGCCTTCAGGCCTTGGTTTCTATCATTAAAAGGCAGGGGAGGCTGTTTTGGCCTTTGAGGAAGGACTATCAGGTCCAGGCCAGGTTGCAACCAGCAGATGACTTGCTACTATGCCACTTACATGATTTACTCAATCCCAGCTTCTTAGTAATGTTTAACAGCAGCCCTCTGCCAAAGCCAGTGTGATGTGGTGGTTAGAGTTTCAGAATGGGATATGGGAGACTCAGGTTCAAATCCCCATTCCTCTGTGGAAGCTCATGTGTGACCTTGAAGCAGTCATATGCTATTATCCTAGCCTACCTCACAAGCAGTGTTCCCTCTAAGCTGAGTTAGTGTGAGCTAGCTCACAGTTTTTTAGCTTCCGGCTCACACATTTTTGTCTTAGCTCAGGAAGGATGGCTCCAGAGCAAACTCATTTATGCAGCAGCCAAATTGCTTGCTCACAAAGTAGAACTTTTGCTCACAAGACTCCACAGCTTAGAGGGAGCATTGCTCACAAGGTTGTTGTGAGTATAAAATAGAGCAGAGGAGAACAGTGGAAGCTCCTTTGGTTCTCCATTGAGGAGAAAGGTGGGGTACACACATAGTAAATAAATAATAAACATAGCTGAAGATGTGGGGGGGCAGATAAAAGATAGGTGGTTGGTCAGGAAGGAGAGAAGAAAACAAGGAAAGATGAGAATACAGAAGTTGCCAGGAGGAAAGAAAGGCAATAGTGCTGGTAGGGAGATACAGGCAAAAGTGAGGTGCCCCTCGCAATTCCTTGTAGGTTCCCTACTGTGCACCTTAGCTGGTCCTGCACAACTGGGCCAGATTTTTCCTGAGGAGAATCTGCCAGTGGGAGGAAAAGTTGAAAGTATGAGGGCCTATAAACGTAGGCTGGCTTGGAGGTAGGAAGAAGAAAAGGAAGCAGGAAAAGGAGACAGGCTACAGGGGCTTTCAGGAAAGGGAAATATGAAATAATGAGGGAGAGGAAAATGAGATGCTGCTCAGAAGCCCTTTCAGGTCTCCTGCCTTTCCTTATTAATTCGAACCATTAATAAATATCCCTTTCCTCTTAGCAGTGGAAATTGGTGGATTGACAATTCTGGTCGCTAATCTGTTATGAGAGAGTCCTGGGGAAGACACAGTGTGAGCTAGTCTAGCTATTTGGGGTACAGTTGCAAAACAGGATTGTGATTAAGTTTGCCTACTCTGGGTTGGGAAATTCCTGGAGATTTGGGGATGGATACTGTGGAAGGTGGGGTTTGGGGAGGGAGGGACCAAAGTGGTTATAATGCCTTCCAAAACAGAGGAATTGCTTTCTGTTTTCTGAAGATCAGTTGTAATTCTGGGAGATCTCCAGGCTCTGCCTGGTTTGGGATCAGAATATAATTTAAGTATATTTATTAAGCACATAATTGCTCTGTAAGGGTAGTCACTATAAATGCTACCATTTTATTAAGAGATAGCTAAAGCTCTAAGGAGCCTATTCCTGAATGCAGTCTGCAATCGGAAGTCTAGTCTATGTCGAAAGAAATTTGGCTATTCAGTTGTAGTCAGATTTCTTATGTGTTTACTGTAATGACTGGGATGTTTACTGGAAACCTTCCTGGATTTACTTCAGAGCATTCAGAACCATTCAAGCTTGATTTTGGTAACAATCCTGAACATGCCCCTTCCAGTCGTGGGTTTTAAACAATTTACAGTGCAACAGAGTTACACCTTTCTGAGAGCCAAAATAGATGTTACAGTGTCCACGGGTCTGATGCCATTTTAAAACTGAACTCAGCCCTCTAAAAATGCTTTAAGGACTTGATCAGTGTAGTGGGATTGTGTAATCTTGCTCCCACCCATTCCTTTTCAAGTGCTGAAACAGCCACCATGACTGTTTTGGAACTTGACAAGGCATGTGTGTGTTGAGGCGGGGAACAAGATCATCTGGTCCCACCATGCTGTGGGCCTGATCCCTTGTGGCATTTTAAATGGCTGCTTTCAACTCTAAAATGGCATTGGTGTCCAGGGGTATGATTCATGGACACCATCAGGGCTATTTTTGGGCAGGAATGCACAGGAACTGAGTTCCGGTTGGCTCCCGAGTTGGCCACGCCCAGCAGGAACTCCTTAGCATAATAGGCCATACCCATCAGCAGAAACTCATCAGGATTGGCTACATTAGGGGTGTATGGCCTAACATGCAAAGGAGTTCCTACTACAAAAAAAGCCTTGTTTTGACAACAAACAAGGTAAACAGAATAAGAAGCAAAAGGTGGGTGTGGCTGGATGACCACACTTCTGGTGACATGGGGTGTGACCTAATATGCTAATGAGCTGTACGGTCAGTGGTGTGGCCTAATAAGCTAATGAGTTTCTGCTGTTGGGTGTGGCATATTATGCTAATGAGTTCCTGCTGGGCTTTTTCTACAAAAAAAGCCCTGGACACCATAGTATCTCATTTGGCTCTAAGCCCATCGATTTAATGGATTTAGAAGGGTGTAATCCTCTTTAGGAATAGACTGTTAACTCTGTTCAGGATTGCAACCTCTGTTTGCATTCCTGCTCAGTGACCAAATTGTGACAGAAATTCTCTAAAACTTCTTCAATGTAAGACATCTGATTGCTTTGTTTAATTCATTTCATTTTAATTATACAAGGTGCATGTAAGAATAGCTAACAGAATACGCATAGAACTGTCCTTGCTCTCTGGTAATAACTTAAGGGAATGGTTGTAATTTTCATTCAGAGTAAAGTCTTGGGTTTTGGCATCAAAGTAATTTTTCACATTATTTTCAAAGGGAGTATTAATGAAATTTAATTTTATTAGCCAATCTAAATTAGCAAGGTGATCCTAACCAGATTCACAGCCTTCTAAGCCCATTAACTTCAGTGAACATAGAAAGCTGTAGCTCTGTTTAGGATTGCACTATAATATATAATATGTCTTTCATTTGAACTCCACTTGATTTTTTCCCTGTTCTCTTCAATCAACGTTTCCCCTTAATGAAGTTCTTAGATAGGTTTTCTTTTTCATTAAAACAACTCTGTTCAATATTAACTTGATATCTGTCTTTGTGATAATGGATTTATGAGTATACAATAGTCCATAGTATGTTCTGGCTGAAATCTGTATTCAGTTGAATGACATAAATGTTAATGTTTTACACAACGTGAGGGAAAAGAAACGTTTTAACTTTAATGGCTGCCTTGGCAGGAGACTGTTTGGTTAAACGATAGTAAGTATGAGAACTGGCTCAAAATGTTCTTGGTACTGAGTAAGAAAGGGATTGGTGGAGTTCTTTGCTTTATGTGTAGCAAGGTAATAAATTTTTAATAGGCCATGATATTCTCATAATGTTCAAGGTAAATGCCAAATGTGTGCTCTTTGGAACCGTCTTTCAGACTGTTTGGTGCTAACACACGCTGGTATCAACTGGTTGAAGGTCACTCGTCACCTTCCCAGCAGCTCGAGGAGAGTTCATTCCGGTTAGAATTGCTCAGAAAAGTATTAGGTATGGAGAAGCATTGTGGCAGCATACAGAAGGCCAAATTTAGACTCAGGTTCCAGTTCATACTACCTTGAACTCCTTGGAGGAAGGACAGGATCCAAATGTGATTAGCAATAAGATCATGAAATGAGCTGTTTTGGAAGGGGCAAACATAAAGAATGGGAGGAGAACATGATGTTAGAAGTTATATAAAGGGTAATTTGTGAACATCTCCTGTCACAGATATGATGCTCAAATGCTCCATTTGTTGTTGAAAATTTGACCTGTAATTGTTTGTCCTCAAAATCTGAAGAAACAAACCAATGAGAAATAAACAAGGGAGACATTTCAGTAGCAATTGATGATGTTCCTTCCTCTCTGTCCCCCCTGCCTTTTGGTTCTTTCAATTTTCTCTTTTGCTAAAAATGTGAGCCACTGTATTATCCTGCAACACCACATTGTCTTATTTTGTGATGAGGTGGTTTGCTTCTCCTGAAAAAGTTATGTGTTAGTGCTGCTATTTAAGGATCTGACTGTTGGACTATCGAAGTTTGGTACGAGCTGGAGGAAAATAGCTTTTGTTACTTTTGCAAGGGACGTTATGCTCTGTTAGAGATTATGAGATCAACAAATTTCAATAGTTATAGTGGTGCATGGGCCTGGGGAATAGGATGCTGAGGCATATGGTACGGGTACTCTGTAGAAGCGCAACTTCAATGGGTATAGCTGATTTGAGAGACTAGTTTATTACAAAAAAATGGGGGCAACTGGCTGGTGCAGATAAGAAATATTAGGTGGTAAAAGCCTTACTGCTGCATAGTTCCCTTGGGGTTAGATAAGCTGCACTAGGACAGGATAACGGGATCCATTGAAGGGTTGAGGATATCAGTTTGCCTAGGTCATCATAATTTTGAATGTCAGCCCTGTTGAAATTGCTGGTTCTCTTTTCTCCAAGCACTTTTAAAAGCAGTTTGTTATGTGTACTACTATGAGAGGAGTTTGTTTAATGCAGCTACAGTGATTTTAATGTGCTTACATTGTGTTGAAGCATTCTTTCACCTGCTGGTTATTGTAGACTGCTATTGATAATAGGTTTTACTTTCTTTTCTTCTAATGGAGGGGTCCCTGATCTTTTTGAGCTGGTGGGCACCTTTGGAATTCTGACACAGGGTTGTGGGCACAATCACAAAATGGCTGCAGCAGCTACAAAATGACTACCACAGGAGTCAGAGTCAACCACAAACTTTCAAGGTGTGAGTCTGTACACAGCTATAATAGCAGCTCTTCAGTATTTCAGGCAGAAATTCAGTTTAGCAGGATGCCTTTAAATCTGCACAGCCAATCAGACCTCCAGTGGCCAATCAGAAGTCCTGATGGGCAAAAGCCCCACCTGGCCCTGCCCACTTTCTAAAAAATGGTGACAGCAGGAAAGGTGTTGGCAGGCAGCACGGGGCTCATGGTCGATATGTCAGAGACCTCTGTTCTAATGTTTAAAATATTAACCAGGGCCAACCCTACTTAGCTTCCAAGAGTTGATGAGATCACTCTAATGTGGGCAATCCAGGCTAGGACTTGTCTTATTTAGGTATAATTAAAGATTACAGTTAGAACTTGTGATGTATGGAACAGGAGATTTTATCTTTCTGAAATAAAATGCTTCCTGTATATGTGTATTGTAGCTATAAAAAGTATCTTTTTAGGTAAAGGTTCCCTTGCTCGAAAGCCAGTCGAATCCGACTCTAGGGTTGCGGTGCTCATCTCTGTTTCAAAGCTGAAGAGCCAGCGCTGTCCGAAGACGTTTCCGTGGTCATGTGGCCGGCATGACTAAACACCAAGGTGCACGGAACGCTGTTACCTTCCCACCGAAATGGTACCTATTTATCTACTTGCAATTTTTTGCTTTCGAACTGCTAGGTTGGCAGGAGCTGGAACTAGAGACAGGAGCTCACCCCATCATGCGGCACCCGGGTCTCGAACTGCTGAACTACTGACCTTCCACAGCCTGCAGTCCAGTGTCTTAACCACTTGAGGTTTTAAAGGATGTACCTTTAAAAAAACAGTTTCTGGCTGTCAGGGTTGTATGGAATGGTATCTACCCTGTGATCTGTTTTACCATAGGGTTTATGTTTTGTACAATGTCAGGTTTTTGAGTGCTCTGGATGGCCTCAGTAAGTGGGACTCAGGGGTACCTTTTATATAGCTTCCTAGGAACCTCAAACCTTCATGCTCCCATATGGTAAAAGAACTGTATGCTTCATCCTTGACCATTTTAGTATCTTGTTACTAATGTTATCAGCATTTACTGTTCTTGGGAGCAGTAGCATCCTAAAGATGTGCCCTCTGGTTTTGTCCCATCAGTTAGTCACCCCTTGCTGTCCAGGAGGCTGTTCTGGGCGAGGCTACTGGGGGTTCTCTGTCTGCAGGTATCCCTGGGTCTGGAACAGTTTGGTGTCTGATTCCCAGAGCTAATAGAAGTGGTCTTCCTCTTTCCTGCCGGTCTCTTCCTAATCCTCCTGTCTCCTGTGCCTTACCAGTTGCTCTTCTTAGCAGGACTGGCCCCAGGTCTTTTCGCACACTAGGCGAGGATATCTTCAGGCACCCCCCCCAATCCACCAATTTTCAAACATAAATGCATTTTAGGAAGAATGAAAAACACAAAATTTGAAATTGCAAATTCCTTTTTTTCCTTTAATTGTGAGAACAAGTAATACAATATCTGATTTTCTCTTTCAAACAGGAAAACACAAATCACAAAGCAATTTTAAAAATCCTGTTAATTGTGATGTTCAGGGCTTTTTTTGTAGAATATGCTTATAATAGACCACACCCAACAGCAGAAACTCATTAGCATATTAGGCCACATCCCCATGTTACCAGAAGTGTGGTAATCCAGCCACACCCACCTTTTGCTTCTTATTCTGTTTACCTTGTTTGTTATCAAAACCCAGGGCTTTTTTTGTAGCAGGAACTCCTTTGCATGTTAGGCCACACACCCCTAATGTAGCCAATTCTAATGAGTTTCTGCTGTTGGGTGTGGCCTATTATGCTAATGAGTTCCTGCTGGGCATGGCCAACTTGGGAGCCAGCTGGAACTCTGTTCCTGTGCGTTCCTGCCCCAAAATAGCCCTGGTGATGTTTTAAGTCTCTTTAATTTAAGTCTCTTTAATGTTTCCATTTCAGGCACATCAGAATCTAATTTTGCGTGCCTTTTCTTTAGCAAATGTTGTCAGCTAACATTTCTAAACACACAAAAGGATCAACCTGACACTTAACACTGTCTGCATAGCTTCTCTGGTATGCCTTTGTGGTTTCCCATCCAAATACTGACCAGGGCTGACCCTGCTTAGTTTTCACAGTCTGACCATATCAGGCTAGCCTGGGCCATCCAAGTTAACACATTTACATTGGTGTTCCCTCTAAGCTGAGTTAGTGTGAGCTAGCTCACAGTTTTTCAGCCTCCAGCTCACAGATTTTTGTCTTAGGATGGCTCCAGAGCAAATTAATGTATGCAGCAGCCAAGACTCCGCATCTTTGAGGGAGCACTGTTCCTGCAGCTGGTGCCCTTGCCATTCAAGCCTTTTGCACAAGCACAAAAACAAAGTGGGTGGACAACGCAGGAGGAGACGGACCCGATGCCGGCGGGGAGAGATCGAAGGGTGGGGGTGGGGTCACACAGCCAAGCGACTGTTACCATCCAACTCCTCTGCGTTCAGACGGCTGGCGTCCTCTCCCAGCAGGGCTTGTGGGAAGTTCCGCAGGCAGGTTTGCGGGAAGTTGCAAAATCGTCTGTATGTGTGCCGGTTAGAATAAGACAGGGCTGTCGCTTGGCTCAGCTGGCACCCAGAGAAGCTAGATGATAGATAAGTGGCTCGGTGGCTCCCCCCCACTCACTCTCTTCTCCATCTTCCCCCCCACCTTCAGATCGCAGATCTTCTGCTCGGGCCCTCTCCCCTCGCCTCTCATTTCCATCACAAAGCTGGCGTGTTTACCTGGGATTCCAGGACCAGTGGGACATGTCTTTGTCTCCAGATCAGATTGCTGCAGCCAGCTGCTCTCCCTGGCCCCTTCCCTCTGCAAATCTGACCGTGGTCCCTGCTGCATGGTCTCCTGCATGGATTGGAAACCGAGGGGAAAGACCTGGGATTGGGCCGGGGAGGGGGGGAAGCTTTCCCGGTCACTGTCTTTCTCTGCCTCGACATCTCCCATCGGCCACGGAGTGGTGGGGCAAAGGGAAGGGTCTTCCCAACCCCTTTCTTTGCCCTCTCGGTCCCCCTGGCTGGCTGGTGGCGACGGGCGCTGTGCTGGGCAGTGAGAGAGCGCCCAGGGCTTTTGGCGAGGGCAGTGGACAGGGCGGCAGGGCCGTTCAGCGCTCACCACCAGGGGGCGCGCCCTAGGCAAAAGTCTAATTTGCCTAAGGGGTGGGCCGGCCTGCTTCTTAGTCTTCCTTGGCTGAGGCATAAGTGTTGGCATAGTACTACATGAGTGCCAGTAACACTAAGTAACTTCAGGCCTGGCTTTGGTTTCTTGCAGCTGGGCCAATTATGCATCTTGCTGTTCAGCTTATGCAATTGGCCCCTTGCACAGGAGAGAGACTAATGTGCATCCTGAATTGTACAAGCTGGTGGATGTCTTCCCACAATCACTGCACTAACTTCAGTGGAAGGGTACATGCTTTACATGTTGGTTCCATCCCAGTCATCTCTGGTGAAAGGATCTCAAGGAGCAGGTGCTGCGAAAGATCTCTCTCTCTTTCTCACCTAAAACACTGAAGAGTGTCTTTAGAATAGACAGTATTGAACTAGATGGACCAATGGTGTAAGGCAGTTTTATCTATCAATATGCATTTATATATTTAAAACCCAGCAGTGGAGCATTTAGATGAGACTTACTGGGGATTTCCACATATTATATGTCCCAGTAGAGCAGGCCATAACTTGCATTCTTGCTCATGTTGTTCCAACCTGCCAAAGCAGGCCCTCTCCTGAAAAATCATCATACAGTCACTGATTTCGCAGTCAAGATGCTCAGAACCCGTGGAGTTAGTATGCAGGGATATCTCATGGAGAAAGGCATCAGTATAATAATCAGGTCTTTCATGGCAGTGCATGACAAAGGAAAGAAGAAATGATGGCAACTTCATAATCTGCTCACCTTTTCCATGTTGATGGAAAAAGCAACTGCTCACTAGAGCTGTCTCCTGTATTGAATCACTGGCAAAAAAAAAATCTGACAGTTTTTAAGATGTTCCTACTGCCTGATTCTTGGAGATCACCATCCTGATCCTCAGTCCATGTTTTCTAAACACTACTGCGTTGGTGATAGCCAGATGTAGCTTTCATCAGGGTCTTGTTTATTTAAATTCTATCAGTTTGCCTTGAAAGCTGCTTTTTTTTTTAAAGGACCAATAAAGAGGATCACGCCTCCACTTACTACGGTGTACATATTCTGTCTTTTGTCCTAGACTTTCTGATAAGTACAAATCCATCATCTTAATTTGGGGATTTTGGAGGTTTCTGGGTAGCTGAGCTGTTTTGTCTACAATTACACAGCATGGCAAGAACAAAGCTGGGCGCAGAACATGGGAGTACTGCTGCTCTGCTTTGCTTTCTTTTCAGTTTCATTAACCTTCCATTCAGCTTAGCTAATGTAAGGGATGCTGGAGAAGCCTAGTGTAGTTTTCTTTTTGTTCTGAATGCTGATTAGACAGTAGCACATGAAGCCTTATTTCCATGTAGTATTTAGCATTACTAATAGGGTTTTAACGTGACACAGTTTGTTTGCTTTCTTTGTTGTATTGTTCTCTATAACACTGTCCATGAATGCTTTTTTGATGTGCTCAGTATATCTAATGAAAGTCAGTTTTCTCTCTCAGAGCTAATCAGTTTGGGGTATGACCCTTCCCTGCATGTGTACAGTGGCACACATGGGAGGGTAAACCCATTAAGCTCAAGAGAGCCTTTTTTTTCTGCCAGCATGGTGTAGTGGTTAAGAATGGTAGACTCTAATTTGGAGAACCCAAGTCCTCCACATGAAGCCTGCTGGGTGACCTTGGGCCAGTCACAGTTGTCTCAGAACCCTCTCAGCCCCACCTACCCTCATAAGGTGCCTGTTGTGGGGAGAGGAAGGGAATGTGATTGTAAGCCGCTTTGAGACTTTTTAGGGGAGAGAAAAGTGGGATATAAAAACCTCTTGTTGTTGTTGTTGTTGTTGTTGTTGTTATCTTAACACTTTTACATGAGCACCCATGCAGGGCCATTATAGGGAACTGAGAATAGTCCACACTTCCCATATCTTTATCCAATCCTCCCTCTCAAGTTATATGAGTTCCTGTTTTGGTGTAGCTTGCCCTAGTGGATGGAAAGGGCTTGATGAAAAGTGTGTGTGTGGGGGGGGCAGCAGCAGCAGTAGCAGCACGCACAGACATTTTGCTGACTACACATTTTGTGGTAGTGAATTTCATGTGTTAATTAAGTGATGTGTGAATAAATTTGTCTTTCCTGACCCTACTTACAATCAACTTCATTGAGTATTTCAAAATTTTTATTGTGAGAGAAGGTGAAAGATTTATCTATTTCTTGTGGTACCCATTAATCATGTTTTCAAATTAAGAAGCCCCTGCTGCATTAGCCTTTCCTCAACAAGGACCAACTTTTTATCATTTTAGTTGCCCCTTTCTGTACTTCTTCCAGCTTCTTCCAATTTCATGGGTAGGGTGACCAAATCTGGGTCCAGTATTATAAAAAGGTATTTTACTTTCATTCCCTTGTTTAATAGTTTCAAAAATGGAATTTGCCTTTTTGCGGCTTCATGCCCAGGTAATGCTTTCAGTGAACTATCCACCATGATTGTTAGGATCTCTTTATCAGATAGTCACATTTCAAACCCCATAAGTGTATATGTTGGCAGGATTTTGTGGTCCTATTGTACATTACTTTGAACTTATATGAAACTTCAGCTATCATTGCGTTGTCCATTCATCTGATTAAGAGAGATCCTTTTGTCAGCTTGGGATTTCAACATTTTAAATACTTTGGCATAATCAGATCAAGTGGCTTCTCTGTTTACATAGAGCAAGGCAAGGAACAATATCTAGATGTACTGAGCAATGTGCGAGGATCCTGCAACTGCCAGGAGGTTCCTGAACAGACAAATCAATGTGTCTGAGTAGGGATACAATCAGGCCAGCCTTGGATAGGCTGTCTGATTCTGTTTACCATCTAAACTTTTTCTTTCCTGACATAACTTCTGTGATGTCCCTTTTCTACTCACTCAGAATGCCTACCACTCTCTACAGCTTTTCTTCTTTAGGTTAGGGGTCAAGACATAATACTTGCCACCCTTCTTGTCTCTTAAAATCTACAGATAGTCATGACCATCTCACACCTCAAGTCTTCTCTCTCACTCCCAAAGACATCCACAGACAGGGTAGCCCAGCCCCCTTTAATAATCAAGCCCCCTTTAATAATCAACCCTCACTCACACAGAGCTATTGAAGTTGGGTCTCAAACACTGTTCTCATCACTTGCTGCCACCATTCATTCCTATCCTATAATGTATGTGTATAGACTGAGACAGGGCTTTTTTTGTAGAAAAAGCCCAGCAGGAACTCATTTGCATAATAGGCCACACCCAGCAGCAGAAACTCATTAGCATATTAGACCACACCCCATGT
Source organism: Gekko gecko (assembly GCA_029375565.1). Classification (NCBI taxonomy): domain Eukaryota; kingdom Metazoa; phylum Chordata; class Lepidosauria; order Squamata; family Gekkonidae; genus Gekko; species Gekko gecko. The sequence continues at coordinate 48,522,682 of JAPDNY010000004.1, forward strand.
TGCCAGAAGTGTGGTCATCCAGCCACACCCATCTTTTGCTTCTTATTCTGTTTACCTTGTTTGTTGTACAGGAAAATGTGTAACTCAAGCCCCACTTAAGGGTTCAGGCAGTCTGCTATGTCTCCTGAAAGCAAACCCTACTTTTAAATGTTACATGTAATGGTGACGGTCTGTAGCTGTTCAGAAATGAAGGGAAAGCACTCTGCACATGCTCAAACATATCCTTCTTTATTAACAAAAAGTCATAACCAAAAAAAGACAAAAGGAAAGAGGATGTCCAAAACCAACTGTACCTACACAGTTGGAGAACTTTGCAAACCAGTTTCTGGAATTCTATTTGTCATTGTCCTGAACTGTGCTTTAAATATTGCAAAGCAATATTTCTGTTTTGTGGACACCCTGCAAGAGTCCACCTTAGAGATCCCCCCTCTTACCCTGAAGGACATGATCCTGTAACAGATTAACCTGCTTTATATGAAGATTGGTATTGTCTACTCTGGCAACTGCTCTCCAGGGACTCTGGCAGCGTCTTCCACATTGCCTGCTACATGATCCTTTTAACCTTAAATGCCTGGGATTTACCTTCTGCATGCCAAACAAATGCTCTGCCAGTGAGCCTGTCATAGGATTGCCAGCTCTGGGTAGAGAAATACCTCGAGATTTGAGAGATGGAGGGGAGGGTTTGGAGAGGGCAGGAACCTCAGCAGGGTACAATGCCATGAATCTACCCTCCAAAGCAGCCATTTTCTCCAGGGGAACTGATCTCTCCTCTGAAAATCAATTATAATAGCAGATCTCCAGGCACCACCTGCAGGTTGGCCACTCTAGCCTGTTAGAGCCCCCTCCACTCAAAATGGGGCCACGCTAGCAGCTCCAGCATAGTCCCCATGATCCATCCTTTCTAGAACTGTACTGCAGGTGGATATATCTAGTCCAGATGTGAATACTCAAAAGCGGGCGAGGGGATCACAGTCCTCCCTCATAGGAAAAAGGAGTACTTTCTATCTAGAAAGCACAGAAAGGAGAGCTTTGGGATGTAATTTCTAACTTCACTGAGCATGATCTCCCCTCTGTTTTTCGCTAAAGGGGGAGGGGAAAATTTTTCCTATGGAAACTGCAGAAAAGAAAATGAATGATTAGACTCTATGTGGAGCATCCAGTGGCTTTTTGTTAACACAGTGCATGAGTCCTACAGGCGAGAATTACTGTCCTATGATCTTCTGAGAAACGGACTGGAACTGTTTGCTTGTTTCTTTTTGAGAGATCCTTCTGTCACCAATATAATTGGCATTAGCTTTTCCTCCCAGCTTAGCTTGGCTTATTGCTGCTATTATAATCAATCAATCTGCAAACAGAAACATTTCTTACAGTGGTGGTTGTTGTTGTTGTTGTTAATTTGCACTAAGAACTTGCATCAATAGCATCACAGGAATGGACGAACCAGGAGGATTAGATTCTGAACCCAGAGTAGGGATTGCAGCTGTTTTCCACATAGAATATAATTGTGTGTGTGGGGGGGAGACTGCATTGTGATGGGGAGAGCCAGCATCTCTCATCTTCAACTGACGCCCATCGTTCTTCTGAGCGATGCAGCCTTGCCCCCAAAGCCAAAGAGGAAAGAGAGAAAGCAGGCATGCTCCCTCCTGCTCTCTGCCTGGAGGTTTACCTTGCAGCCCTTGAGGATGTTACTCACAGCAGTACAGTTCCACTTTCTCCCTGCCAGTGAGCACCCCCAGGAGTGACGGGTACTACTCCAGAGGCAGAGGACCAGCTTCCTCCTCCCCACCTCAGCTCAGGGAGAAAAGACGATGGCACCTGGAGTCCTGAACAGCCACGCTTGACACCATGGCTTCGAGTGCGCACGAGGCCCATTGGAAGTGTTTTTCACGCACCCAGCAGGAACTACTTCCGCGAGGGGTGATTGTGTGTCAGATGACGGGCAGCCAATGGGAGAGGTGGTAGTCGCACCAGGCATCACAAACAGTTGGGTTTTGCCTTTGAAATGTTGTTCTGTTGGAGATTGTAGTGTCTGCTGATTTTCTTCTGCGGCAAGTATAAACAAATCGAACTTCAGTTGAAAGTAAGCACAAGGAGCTGTGCCGCCGTTATGCCTCCCTTTGCCCCATTTCCTTTGGTCAATTTCCCACTTGAAGCCACGCAGCCGCATTTTGACCCGTGGCTTCACCCAATTTTTCCTGTTTTCATGATCCTGTTTTTTGAGGATCATGAAACCGTGGGGAAAATTGGGTGAAGCTGCAGGTCAAAATGTGGCTGTGTGGCTTTGAGTGGGAAATTGACCAATGGAAATGGGGCAAAGGGAGGCGTGACGGTGGCGCAGCTCCTTGTGTGAAATTGGCCTAATATACCATCATGTACCAACCCGGGCCTGGCCATACAGGCCTAAAGTAGAGTTGTCAACCACCGGGAGGGGAGGGGCGGGATGGTGCAGGCTCGGAAGTCAGCTGGAATGCCGTTCTGGGGCGTTCCGGACCAAAAATAGCCCTGGACTGAGATATTAAATTATGTATTTGTGTGCTTCTTCCCCTTAGACACACAGCCCACAGGGTTAATCAAAACAAGACAGTTTTATTTATAAAAACAAAACACTGAGGAAAGTAAAATCTAAGAAATAATGTTTCACTTCCATTGAACATTTGAAGGGAGGTCCTATACCTACAATTGGGATCCTTTAGTTACAAATTTACTATTTTCATCCTGTTTCAAGCAGATCTTCTATATAGTTCCCCTGTCAGGAGACTCCTTTCCCTCATGTCTTAAACTGTCAGGTTCTCAGCTACTACCCGCTAACTATCATTTCTCAATGGCTGTTTTTCAACTCTCCTCTTAATATTCTATTGGCTCTCATTGGTTGCTCTTAGAGAGAGGTGGAAGCCAGCCTCTTCATCACAACTTCATTTCTAGAAATATTAGCTATGTTTATGTAATTGTCTTCCTTGCCTTTTTGAATGAGACCATGACTTTAGATTCTAATTGCTAAGGAATCAACAGTGCAATCCTAATGCCTCTTTACTGGGAGTAAACCCTTGTGAACAGATTTGAGTAGGATTCTGAGTAAAATTGCTTAGGATTGCTAAGTATCTTAAATTGTTTCTTTTTTCAACCTTATTGAAGCCCTAAGGGATCTGCCTATAATGTACTATTAATATTATACCAGTCATTAAAACAAAGCATCCATGGTCTGTGCAAAGGCAAATAATATGACCAGTTAAGTACTTCGTTGTCACTTTATGTGCTGCATTCCTTGTATGGTGTTCATTAAGACCTTTGTGAAGACCCTGAAGTTAATGATGATTTCTGAAACTGTATGTGTTATTCCTTGTCTTGGAAACCATTTCAGTGCATAATAGGAATTGAAGATGTGCTTTGCTCTCAGGATTTACTTCCAATGAATAATTTTAAAAATAAAATCCCTCAACTAAAATTTAAGAAGCAGTTGCATATCTCTGTGACTTCCACAGATCATAGCAGTAAAGAAATCATACTTAAAAAACCCAGCTCCTAAAATGACAATTAGGTGGCACAGTGTCTAATTGAAACATGAAAGATTGGTAGCTGTAGACATATCTTTCCCAGGAGACAGAATGATTACAAAGACTACAGTGTCTTTGATCTAGCTAGCCAGTGTAAAAGATGAGAACTGCCCATTCCTAATATATTTCATTTAGTCTGCTGCAGTTGCAGGTGGAAATGACTTCTTATTGCTTTTTTGTTCCCCATACCATCTGGGCATACACATAATTTTCAAGGGAGCAAAGGACTCACAAGAGCTTTTCCAGCAGATGTTATGTCCAGGGAGTCACTAGGAAATGAATAGCTTCGGACTGGTTTCTTTTAATGTTGTGCTCCTGGCTGCTGAAAATTTAAATAGCACATTTGTGACTAATCCCTCAACTGAAATTTATAGAAGGGAAAATTCTACTGATGGATATAAGGGTGTGCAGAGAAACCTGTGCTTTGGGGGAAGGTAAAGGTAAAGGTTCCCTTGCTCGAAAGCCAGTCGAATCCGACTCTAGGGTTGCGGTGCTCATCTCCGTTTCAAAGCCGAAGAGCCAGCACTGTCCGAAGACGTTTCCGTGGTCATGTGGCCGGCATGACTAAACACCAAGGCGCATGGAACGCTGTTACCTTCCCACCAAAGTGGTACCTATTTATCTACTTGCAATTTCTTGCTTTCGAACTGCTAGGTTGGCAGGAGCTGGAACTAGAGACAGGAGCTCACTCCATCTTGCGGCACCCGGGTCTTGAACTGCTGAACTACTGACCTTCCACAGCTTGCAGTTCAGCTTCTTAACCACTTGAGCCACCGCAGCTCCTGCTTTGGGGGAACACAACCTCAAAAACTTCTCTAGTATTACTGGGTGTTTGTTTGGCCATCTTAAATGAGCAGCTGATGAGTGCTAGAGATTTTAACAAAAGAATCTTAAATGTTCCTTTAATGTCTGGGGTTGTTGTAGCCAGGAATCCAGCCTTGGAAATGCAACGCCTCCCAGAGATAGCCAGGAGTGGAATCTGGGGCCTGTGCTCTGCAGATGTGTGTAACATAAACAGGGAATTTTTGCAGTTTAAATTTAGACAACAAAAAAGAGCAGAGATTTTCATTGGCATTAGCTGAACTGTGGTGCAGCTTTGCAGCTCTTCTTTTATCAGACTTTTATTAGTCATTCATGTTTGCATTTTTAATTTAAGCATTTCACCATTAAAAAAGCATTTACATAGTTTTTGAAAATTCTGGATTTGACTCCAAGGGATGGAGGTATTTGTTTTGGGGGGACTGATTGGGGAAAATACAACTGGTCTCAAATTCCAGAGGAATAGTGATATGAAATCCTACCATAAGGCATCCATTTGTAAAACAGGCAAAGGGGCAGGAGGAGTCACTGTTCAGCAGAGAAAATATCAACCACAGCTATATGCACACATTTCCCAATATGCTTCTGTAACTCTGCTCTGTTTTCACATCAAGTCTGTCTTTGTTTCACAGTGATATTGTGCAAGGAAAGTTTGTAAAAAAATCAGCAAAAAAATTGATGTTCATTATAATCTTTGCCTATAATGAATGTTGTGGTATAAAAAGTAGACAGATTTGAAGTTTGAACAGACAGGTCTGTTAGTGAAGAATTTGCCAGGCAAACATGTTGGGGTGGGATGGGGGTAGGGGTGGAAGTGTCACATGGCATATTGAAAAGAGTTTAAGGCAGATCATGATGATGATAATAATAATAATTATTATTATTATATTGCTTCTTAACCATTCAGATTCTTCACATAACATTATCTCTGTAATCCATACAAGAGCCTTATAAGGCAATCAGTAGCATTATCGCCATATCAAAGGTAAGCAGTTGGTGTTGAGACAGCAGGTAATTTGATAACTGTAGTGTAGTTCCTAAGTACATGTGTGAACTGTGGGTTTCCACATTCATACTTCTATTTAGTTATTACATTACAGCTATCAAATAGAATGTCTGAGCTTTGTCACTTCAGTTTAGTCTCTGAGTATGTCACTTCATTTGGGTGTTCCATTTGGTGGCACAGAGCTTGGAAAGCAGAATTTTCTAGACATACACAGTTACAGAATTAATATATTGCATGATTTCCCTATTTCTCTCTCTCTCTGCTGCTGCTAGCTATTTTTTGTTTAACACACTTCCAAAGTTTTGTGTTGTATCCTAACCCCCAAGTTACCTGTTCTGTGAGGGAAGACCATACAACATAGAGATTTCTTTGTTCTCTAGTCAGCAGGAAAATTTCTTCTAAAGCTGATACATTCTGTTAAAACAAACAAAAATATACCTGTATTTCAACTAGAGTTGTATGGATTTAATGGCAATAAAATACCAGTATGTTGTCAAATTGTTTGTGTCTTTACTCCATAATGTCCATCATTCCATTTTTAGGCAATTGTTCCTCATTGCCTTACAAAAGACCTTAAAAAAAAAAAAGGTCTGTTCGCACAAGGGTAGTAAAAGCTCTGTCCCATCAACTGATTGGCAACAGCAAAACCAGAAACTGAGTAGGTATGAGCAGATTCCCTCAGCTGTGCCCCCAGATTCAGTCATGCTGTTGAAGTTGAAGAACCGCAGGAGTGGAGAGGGGAAGTTTCCACCCTTCACTTCCTCTCTTCCCCTTTCCACACATTTTTTCCTCAGTCCAGGTACTTTGGGGTCCCCAGCTTTTTTGATCCTGTGGATACCTTTGGAATTCTGACACAGGGTGGTAGACTCAGCCACAAAATGGCTACAAAAGGTGGTGGAGCCAACTAAAAAATGTCAGGGTGTGAAGTCATGCATAACTGTAATAGTAACTCTATGACATTTTAGGCAGAAGCTCTGTTTAAAAGGATCCCTTTTAAAATGTTCATATTGTTTAAAGTATTTTCTTGCAGACACACAACTTACCTTTAGTCGTGCAGTGAAGATACTTGTGCTGTGGTGGCAGCTGCTGAGGCAATTTTTTTAAAAAATGCATGCCAATTGGATTTCTAGTGGCTAATCAGAAGCCCTGATGGTCAAAATCCCCCCCTTGGCCATACCCACTTTCTAACACTTCAGTGTTAGGGTCCCCTGATTTAGAGAATACGGACTCTCCAGTCTTTCTGTATTTATACACACACACACAAATTAAGGAGATAATAAAATTTTATATTTCCTTAATTCATATTTGAGATTGTGGAGAAATCCTTTTACTTTGGAAATGTGGACTATACAAAAGCTTCACCTTGAGTTTTCCCCTGTCTTGGCAGAGAACAGGCTGTGTGGGACAGGAGAGCGGTGGCGCAGGCAGTAAAAGCACGCCTGCTGTAACATCAGGGAACAGCCACTATGGCTGTTCGAGACCCACTACGGCCGGGGTGAGCTCCTGGTCCTAGTCCCAGCTCCCGCCCACCCAGCAGTTCGAAAGCATTAAATATATATATAGCGAGTAGATAAATGGGTACCTGCCTGTAGGTGGCGGGGGGCACCCCTCCCTCCTTGGGGTGTGCAGCGGAGGCATCAGCGATGTGATGATGATGGCGGCGGAAGCAACACAGAAGCAACGCTGAGCGGCTGAATCTGGCAGTGGGCGGAGTCATGGAGGGACAGGCGGCGCGTCGGCGGGGCACGGCGGAGCCGAAAGGGACATAGCCGGAGCTGCAGCCGATGCAAGGCCGTGCACCAGAGACGAGAGCTGCCAGGAAGAAGCTGCTGAGCCAGAGAAAGACCTGCCCCAGAACATCGAGGATGGAATGCTGACGTCTGAGGCCCGCCAGGATGGAGACAAAAAAAAAGCCCTGCTGCCTGGGTGCTGATAGGATGTCACCCCCCCTATAAAAATTGCGGCCCTAGATAGATGGAATTAAAAATTGTGTAAACCGCTCAGAGACCCTTCGGGGCTAGAGCAGTATAGAAATCGAAAGTTAAATAAATAATAAATAAAGAGTCAGTTGCTCTCCAGTCTCACTCACCCAGGCTTTAGAAATGCAAATGGCTCTCACCTGGGCTCCCTCTGAAGGTGACATTTGCCCTGTGGGGGACTGCAGACCTGAACAAAGGCTCCAAGGTAATGGTAATATTTTAGAAACTGTGTAACTTCTAAGTTAAGGAGCCTGCCATAGAATAACATCAGCTAGGCATGTACCGATGGAAGAACAGAGGAACTGCATGTTTGCACCATTCTTTCGGATTCATTACTCAGTCTTTTGCTGTGTTGAGAGTATGTATGTGGCCAATTTCTTTTTAATAAATATTTTACATATTTTAATGTTGACAGCTCTTCTCTGTACCACATAGCCCTCTACCATTAGAACATGCTATTTGTCATGAGTCAGCCAGGGCTCCTCAGGAGAAGAGGAGCCCTGTGTAGCCAGCCCTGAGTTAACAGAAGCTGACCAACAGGAAAATGAGCTTCAGGCTTGTTAGGATTTGCTGCCAACAGCTGGTGTAGAGCCACTGACACCCTCCAGCACTGATTCAGCAGGTAAACGTCAGTTGGCCATTCTCAGCCCTCCAGTATCACCCTTAGAGCGCTGCAGACAGAAGCTATGAACAGAGTTACAGGCGAGACAGCATAGTCACGTGCGTGCCTCCTAGCCTGATGCCAGTTGCTTGCTGATAATGACAATGAGTAGTTGCAGGATTGTTCCTGAGCAGCTGGCTGTAAACATGACACTTCGTTATGTGGCTATAAAACTGCCAAGCATCTTGACTGGTTCTTTGAAGCATGTCCTCGGACTGAATGACCGTGTCCTGCCTGACTTCTGGAACCCCGATCTTGGACTGAATGACACTGCCTTGCCCAACTTCTGGGACCTGATACTTGGAGCCTGCAAGCCAGTACACTATTTTAAATTGGCAAGCCACTAATCCTCCAGTGGCACACAAATGCAGTAAGCTGTCCCCATGGCAGTGGGAGCCACAGACACAAGGTGAGCCCTTAGAACAGCAATGCAGGGAAGAAAAGCCTTGGCCATCTCAGTGGGTAATTCTTAGAAAGGCCAGATAGTATCAGTGGGTGGCTTGAAAGGGGGAGAGAAGAGCACCTCAGGGGGCAAGACAGAACAGGGCCTGCAGGTCAGAGGGGCTGTTCTTCCACAGAGATATTAGAATGTTGCTTGATGAGGGCTCTTTTACACTGATGATGATGATGATGATGATAATAAAGTGATAAAATGAGATGAGGTGTTAATCAGGCAGTGATAAACCTGTTGCCTGTTCATGTATATAGTTAAACTACTACTGCAGTTATTACAAACTTAAGTTTTTGAAAGCAAAGATTTGTCAGTTAAAGCATGATACAATTATAATTTTTTTCCTGTTCACTACACATATTGAAGTAAGTTCGTGAATTCTGTTGTATATATCTTTTGCAATTTTTCGGAGAGGGAGCAGAGCAATGCAGGAACTTATTTTGGTATGAGAATGTGGTTATACAAGAGTGCCCTTTCGTTTCCAAAATGTTGGTTGGTATGTTGTTCCATTGGTCATTACATTTCAAGTGTTCAACAGGATGTGTGGTCATTCCTAACTGTGCATGGGACAGAATCATGTTGATTGTGAGGGTGGAAGACTAGACTTATGCAAGACTAGATTTAATTTATTTACTCATTTTGGTAATTAAAGCTACTTATTGAAAATACCCATTTTTGTGCTGGCAAGAAGCATATTTTGTGCCAGATAATCAAACAAAGTTGTTCCTATGTGACATGCTAAGATTTATTTGCTGGGGGGAAAAACCTTCATTTGTGTGAAGGAAAAATTTTATTTGTTGTTTTGGAGTTTATTGTTGAATTCTTACATTTGTCTTATTTGTTTTTTTCAGAGTCAAGATGAAAGATTTGTTTTCATTGCAGAGTGGTATGATCCAAATGCTTCACTTTTTCGACGTTATGAGCTCTTATACTACCCAAAAGATGGATCCGTTGAGATGGTAAGGTTCTTGTTATCAGAATATGGTTTCATAGCTGTTTGAGAACAAAAGCAAGTTATCTTTGATAACATAGGCATGATTTTCCAGAAAATAAAAAATTCTAAAATTGCTTTTCATTCCTGGGTTTTAAATACTATCAGTTATGTGGAATATAAGTTGTTATCTCTTCTCTCCATAAATACACATTAGAATCTATGCAGTTTTTGATAGCTGGAAACAATGACATTAAGGGTGTTAACTGAGAGACCTTTTCTTGTACTTTCTGATGATACCATGACGTTCTAGTGAACTGGCGATAAAGAGTAAAGATTGTTGCCAAATTGTAATTGACTGAACAGCTAATTTCTGGCCTGTCCATTGAAAATATGGCTAATTTCTCTTCAGCACTGGACCTGAAGGCTGTAAAAAGCAGCTGGATACCTCTGCTTCTGCTGCTTTTCCCAGTGACACAGATGTTCACTTACCCAAATGGTAGTTGAAAGCTTTGTAATGGAACTGACCTATGTGAGTCTTGGTTTCTAAGGCTGGCTAATTTGGCCTTCATTTTAAAGGATCAAAGCTCCAGCTGCAAAGGAGCAAGGCTGTACTGCATATGTGTGTCTTCAGTTCTCTGTGTTTAATCCTGTGCATAAGGAGTGTGTGGATTTTGCCTATTTAAGTTCTTATTAGTTTGTTGCCAAGCAAAAATTTAATTTCTCAGTGTCCTGATACCATTTGTGACTTCACCCCTCTGATTGGCTCATGGACAGTGTATATGTATGATCTAATCAAGGTAGGACTACAGGTTTTAAAAGTGATGAGACTGATGGCTCACTCTCTTTGTGGGCATTCTAAGCACAGGAGCTGTGTAAGTATGTGTGGGTTCCAGAGCCTGGATTGCTCAGCAAACATGCAGCTGGAACCATCTTGGATTTTGTTAAGTGCTCTGAAACAAAAGTGTTTCTGAATATTCATAAAGTTATGGTCCCTTAGCAAAGCCAATGTCTGCTTTTATTATTTTATGCTACTTTGCCTGCTTTTTTCAGTAATACTCTCTTTATTTCATAAGTACGCTGTCCAAAAGATGGTATCGTTTTGCATCCAATTTCATGAAAGAACTTGCCTTGATAGCTGGATTCCATGCTTTCTGGAAAAAGGGATCTTCTTCATGGTCTCTGTGCATCACACCTGTGGAATTAAGGTGCCTGCGCAAACTCCGATCAGAAAACTTTTATCAAGCTCAGCGAGGATCTGGAGCCCCTCCACTCAGCATGCACAGGAACTCCAACCACACATGCCCAGAGGGCGGGGCTCTGGTATCCCGCCAGTTCTCTTCTGACCGCCACACTGATCAGTCGATCTGCTTCAGTCTGGGAACTTTGTTTCGTGAGGGAAAGTAGTTCCTTTAGTTTTTCCCCTCAGCTCAGTCTTTATTTACTCTTCTCCCCATCTCCCCTTCGGAGGATCTACATTCTTATGGGGACTTGATTAAGAGGATAGCACACACTTTGGTCCTCTCAGTTGCTCAGCCTCAGCCCCAGGTTACTGATGCAGTCTTTGACATCTTACAACTGTATGATGCCTCAACTGCAATTGCCTCAGGTACTTTTGCAAGCAGCTAGGTCTCACTGGGATAAGTCCTTTTCTATACCAGTTTCTTCCAGAAGGCTTGACCATATGTACAGACTACAGGAAGCTGGAGTCGAATTCCTTTTTGCTCACCCAAAGCCTAATTCAGTGGTTGTCACTTTGTCCTCCAAGAGTAAGAAAACTCACTCAACACCTTCTGACAAAGAAAGTAAAAAACTTGACACCTTCAGGTGATGTTTTTATTCTGCTGGTACTCTGGGTGTGAAGACAACCAACTATGTTGCATGTATGGGGTGCTATGAGTATGCATTATAGGAGCAAATGTCCCCTTTCATTTCTCTTCTGCCTGGACAGCAATGCAGTGTTGCTAGACGTGTTCAGAAAGAGGGTATGGTGCTTGTAAAACAAATCATAAACTCTGCCAAATGTACCCTTGACACTTGCTCTAAGATGATGTCTTCTGCGGTGGCTCTGTGAAGGCTCACTTTCATCCTCTGGCTGCAACAGTCACCATTACCATGGATGCCTCTCTGTGGGGCTGGGGGGGGCACACCTGACTGGTCTTTGTGTGGGGGCAACATGGGAAAGCAGCCTGAAGGGTCCTCACATTAACTTTCTGGAGCTCCTGGCTATTCGCTATGCTCTTCAGTCCTTTCTTCCGATGGTTGTGGGAAGAACTGTTGCAATTCTCACAGACAATATGACCACACTCAGTTATATAAACAGGCAGGGTGGCATGGTATCCCGCTGACTCTTTGGGACTGGTGTCTGGATCACAACATTTGGATGTCAGTGTCACATCTGCTGAGGGTCCAAAATGTTCAAGTGGATGCCCTCAGCGGGGGGGGGGGCAACTACACAAACAGGAGCTGAACTGGAAATATCTTCGGCCCATTTTTCAGCAATGGGGTCTTTTTCAGATCGATGTTTTTGTGACGTGGGTCAACACGAAGTGTCCCCAATTTTGCTGCGGGGGAGGGACAGTTGATTCTCCCTGGCGGATGGTCTGTTGATTCTGTGGACTCGGAAATCCCTGTTCCTTTCCCCATCACTTCCACTTATAACATGGGTGTTGAACAAGATTTTGTGGCAGAACCAAGATTGTATTCTGGTGACTTCTTGGTGGCCAAGGCAACTGTGGTTCCCCCTGCTTCTCCATCTATCCAACAGGGTTTTTCTCCACTTCCCATGGAAATGGGATTTGCTCCTGGCATCTGGAGGTCAGGTTCTTTATCACAACATGCCTCACCTCAAACTAACAGCTTGGAGGATATGGGGTGGGGTTTCTCAGACAAGGTATAGGTCGTCTTGTTGAATTTTAGAAAGCTGTCTACTAGAACCTTGTACCGTTACAAGTAGTCTAAGTTCCTCACCTTCTTGCATCCTTACCTTGGAGACTCAACGAGGGTGGGTCTTCCCTGAATTTTTGACTTTATTTTTCCTCTTGCTGAAGTGGGGTTAACTCATTCCTTGCTTAGAATTTACTTGGCAGCTATATCTGCGTTTCACCATCTGATAGATAACACCTCAGTCTTTGCCCATCTGGACTCTAAGCAGTTTCTGAAGGGGCTTCTACATCTCTATCCACCTGTCAAACAGCCAACCCATGCTTGGGACTTGCCTATGGTGTTGAGGAAACTCATGTGTAAACCACTCGAACCCATGGCAACTTGTGACCTGAAACTATTGGCCTGGAAAATGGTTTCTTTGGTAGCCATTACATCTGCTGGTAGAGTAAATGATATCTTGGCTTTCAGGCATGATACTCCTTACCTGAAGTTTCTAGCTGATGAAGTTTCTAGCCTTGGCCCTGGACATCACGTTTCTCCCTAAGGTGGTGTTGGAATTTCATCTTCATAAGCAAATATTTTACCTGATTTTTATCCAAAGCCAAGATTGGACGTGGAGTGCTTATGGCACACTCTAGATGTTAAAAGAGCTCTCTTGTTCTACTTGGACAGGACTTGCAAAGATTGTAAAGATCCCCATCTTTTTGTGTCATACGCCCCCCCTATCTCTTAGGTCATAAAATCTCGACATAGAGGCTATTTAAATGGATTGCTGAGACTATAAAACTTTGTTATTTCTTGGGAAAAAGGCCTCTACCTTGTCTGCCCAAGGCTCATTCCACACGAGCAATGGCAACTTCTACTGCTTTCTTCAGGGGAGTACCACTACAGGATATCTGTTGTTCCGCATCCTGAGCTACTCCACATTCATTTGGCATTACGCTCTGGATGTTCATGTTCAACACCACTCATATATGGGAAGATCAATATTGTAATCCATGGTCTCCTGAGATACTGACAGCACCCTCCTCCAGGTAGGCCAGAGCTTGCTAATCTCTCGTAGGTGTGGCGCATAGAGACCACGAAGCACAATCAAAGATCCTCAGTTACAGGTAAGCAACCTGTTTCTTCATGCTCGGATTATCCTGGGAATAGTTCTTCCTAAGTCTTTTTCTGTTTTTGGGACATCCTGGTTGCTGTATATCTCTGGCGAACTCAGCTCTTAATATTGGATTCAGATATTGATGTGAATGGTTAAAGCACTTGGGCTTGGAATGAGTGCTTTATTTTTATGCAAATATACTTGGGAGTAAAGAGACAGAGGTGGAAAACATAACCATTCCAGTCACTTCCCTGCCCTTGAAGCTGGTTTATGACACAGAACTAGGATGAGGGAGGAAGGAGACAGGAAGTAATAGCAGAGGAAATTATTTGCTGGTCCCAGCATGGGCTCATTAGACTAGAGATAGGTGCCAAGTTGGTGGCTGTGTCCAGCCCTGACCATGTAATGGGGAAGAAGAACAGACTTGCCTGGTTTTGGATGCTGTACTTTTCTTCATATTTTCTGTCACTGAAGTTGCCAATTTTGCTACTGTTCCACCTCAAGTCTAAGAATGGCACTAGTGAAAACTGAAGTAGCAAAGAATATCTGTGAGAAAGAATTCCTTCTTTGAAAATTTTTTTTTTTATAAAAAATAAAGTGTAGGAGCATGCTAATTCTGGAGGATCTGAGGTTTACTTTGCATGTAGAAGTTGATTCAACGGAAAACATAGTATCTGCTCTTTTAGTTTATTTTTCTGGCCAGCATGACAAGAATTAATATTACCAAGCTGCCATCAATGATACTAAATTTATAAAGACAACTCATTGTTAAATATAGAGTCAGTCATTTTATTATCTTTTGATTAAACATTGGTTTTACATGGGCATTGCAGAATCCTGACTAGCTGCTTAGAGTACGAATTCTGATGCTTTTCGATTTGTTGACTTGCATCTGAAGATGCTGTTCTGTGATGGCGCTTGGGTGTATGTGTATACTGATTTTACCCTGGCAGTAAACCTGCAATATGGTATGCTATTGCCCACATCCTGTTGTGCCACTTCTTCAAAAGTTCCACTCCTAGCCCTCAGCAGTAGCTTTTTTGATCATCAAAAAGGGAAAGTGGGATGCCTCCATTCTGTAAGTGTAACATCATTCACCATATTTAAGATCCAGGCCAGTGTCTGGGATTCAAAGGACTGTGTATGGAGCTCCAGATGCATGCTGGGGGTTTAGGAATCTGTCGTTTGAACCATACTTTTGGCAAGCTGGTTCTTAAACTCAGAGAAACTTTGGGGGAAGCTTCTGATACAGTATGAAAAAGGAGACCTGCCAGTGCTTCTAGGCATGTACCTAAGGGATCCTCTGGATCCACACTTACATATTTCACTTAAACTTGGCTATGAAGACACTGCAAGAGGGAGAAGAACAAATCTGCAAGCTGTATTTACCAAATAGAATGTTGATGTTATGGTTGTTTACCCACTCTCTTGTGCACCTGTTTCTTTGTTTTAATCAGATTTATAAATAACTCGAAGTGTACAAAGCATTTTAATTTCAGGAGGGCAGGGGAATTGATTATGTATTTTTTAACATTACAATTTGTCACTTTGAAGATTTAGAAGACATTAGAGAGTTTGCAGTAAATATCAGTAGAGTCACTAAATATTATTAGAGCAAACTGGGAAGTAATTGAAAGTTGGTGCTTCGAAGATTACCCGGCAAAACCACACAGGAAAGCATAATTATTACTTGACTGCAGTAGAAAGCCTATCCTTTGTGATCCTGAATGCCAAATAGCCTAAGAAATGAGTGGCTTCCTGCTCAGTACTTATGAGGAACACTTAGCTCTCAAATCATGAACATTGGGTTCCCCTTGCTTTTCTTTCCACTCCCCACAACGGTCAGCAGACTGTTGTCGTTTGAAGCACATAGAACAGGGGTTGAAATTTAGTCAGAGCACACTGTTGTGATGGGCTTCTGAACAGAGATGCAAAGGCCTGGAAAAACAGGAAAAATTAACGGGGAAAAGGTTTTTTTCTTTTTGTGTGTATGTGCTGAGGATCATTTTATCACTTTTTCCAAATAAAAACTTGGGGGAGCACTGAAACTATCTCTATGAAATATCTTCTCTTGTGGGGTTAGGAAAATGTTTCTTAAAGCAAGGTTTTTCACATTCAAAATGACTAGATATAAAATGTCTAAGGACTTTTTTATCTCCCCCCCCCCAATATTTTGCATTGGTCGAATACACTTCCTCTAGTGGACAGTGGGGGCAGTTTTGGTGACTGACACTCGGGAGCATGTTTTGACTAAGCAAAGCAGACTACAGAAGGGTGGGATAGACAGGAAAGTTTACCTGCATGACTAGTGACCTATTCATGCTAGATTGGATCAAAACATTGGATTGGATCCTGAGCATGGCCCTCCTATTCATAATTGTGGAAAATATATTTGTATGCACATAAAAGGAATGTGAGTGTGAAGTTGCTCCTTCAGTTGAATGAACAGAGGAATATTGGCTGGTAGTTAAGTCTGTATGCATTAGAGCCTTGGGTAACAAAATCTGAGGATCTGATGTCTTCGATATGTACCAATGGGAATGACATTCATAAGTTCTGAAAAGCACCTTTGAAAAAATACTTCTTAGATTTAATTCTGAAAATAACTCATCGTAATAATATATTGTTTTATAATGAGAGGCACTGGAACTGTTAGATTTGCTTGTAGATGACTCAGCATCTTTGCCCTGCAGTATGACATGAAGAATCGCTGTAGGTTCCTGAATCGCATAAAATATGAAGATCTGCAATTTAAAGATTTGTTTGTTGGCAACAAAATCACGATCTTTTCTCGCCATCTCAATTTGGTTGACTACGGAGATCAGTATACATCTCGCATGTTGGGTAGTTGCAAAGAAAGGTGAGAGAACATAGTCTGTGAGCTGCTGCACTATTTTCAACTTTCTGTACTATTTTGATCAGTAATACTGCTTCACTTCCAGAAATGTTCAGTGAGAGAAAGTCCTTGTATAAGGAGATTGGTAATATATCACTTTGCATAGCAAATTTTAAAAGGGGAGGGAAGGTTATTTGAGTTGATCAAATTAAACCCACATTAAAGAAAATAAGGTTTAGGGAAGAGGAAAGAGTTCTGTTCTGTAAGGTACCAAATACATGTGGTGATCATGTGGTGTCTTGGCTGCATTCACACAATCTTCCCCTGTGATATGAGAGACTTGTGTGGCAGCACTACATTATGGAATTTGAACCTAACCAACACAGTCCAAAAGACTCTTTTCATTTGTGAAGAAAAAGGGACTTCTTCATCTTGACCTCTGTACAGTACCCATAACTGGGGACTTGTACAGGTCCAGCATCTCAGAAAATGTCTACATTACAGTGCAGTCCTTTCTCTTTGGAATTTGATTGTGGCATTTAGTGGAGCCAGTTTGGTGTAGTGGTTAGGAGCATGGACTCTAATCTGGGAGAGCCAGGTTTGATTCCTCACTTCTCCACATGCAGCTATTGATATGACCTTGGGTCATTCACAAGTTCTCTCAGAGCTGCTGTCTCACGAGCAGTTCTCGAAAGAGCTCTCTCAGGCCCACCCATCTCACAGAATGTCTGTTGTGGGGAGGGGAAGGGAAAGGAGACTGTAAGCTGCTCTGAGACTCCTTTGGGTAGTGAAAGGCAGGGTATAAATCCAATCTCTTCTCTTCTTCTTGATTAATTTTTGTTTATTTTTTAGAACCTTGGCTTTATTAAAACCTGATGCCGCCCTCAAGCTCGGGGAAATCATTGATATGATTTTGAATGCTGGTTTTACAATAACTAAAGCGAAAATGATGATATTATCAAGGTAAGCCTTTGATAACTATTAAAAATTACTTAAATATATTGTACTTGGCATCAAAGTGGAGTGCTTTTTCTTGGTGCTCCTACACAACATCATGCTGAAACATCCTGTTTCCAGGATTTTCCTGTTTTCAATATGCTGTTTTCCAAAACTCCTCTACTACTCTGATCTTTTTGGAAATAATGCAATCTAAGTGTGTTAGCACACCATCTGTAATGAGTAGTGTGCATTTTTCTGTCCTCCAAAAGTCTTGCCCTCCAAAGGTCCTGCTATCAGCCCCTCATAGGTAGGGATGGGCATGAGCTACATTTTTTTGGTTTGATTGATGGTTTCTGGCTGAACCATGAACCAAACCATGAAACAGTATGGAGGTTGGTTCACAAATCGAACTGGTTGTTATCGGTTCGTGACCCCTGATTTCTGCTTCCTGCTGCTTTTCATGGGGAGCAGAAAGCTCCAAGCCATTTAACTCCCATATTCTGCTCCCCACCAAAAGCAGTGGCAAGCAGAAAGCAGCGAGTTAAATGGCTCAGAGCCATTTCTGCTGTCTTCACAAACCGCCACAAACCACCACAAGCTGCCTTAAAATTTGTGAAAGTTTGTAGCACCTCTTCAGTTCATGAACATCACTTTTTGAACCATGAACTGGCCAAAACTCTTCCCAAACTTTTGTTTATGAGCCTATTTGTGCCCAGTCCTATTCATGGGTGATGTTTTCCAACCAGTTTTTCCTGTTATACTCACAGAGGGCTTTTAAATTAAGTTTTTAAATATATATATATCGATTGCTATAGTACTATAGTGTTTTAATGATCTATTACAACTGGCTTATTTCAAATTTTAATAGAACCCTACAGTGCTTATGTAAGGAAAATAACAAAAAAGTGGGTGTTGAGTCACCATGGCAGCTGTGATAACTAAGCCCTGAGAACTAATACAGCATTGCTGTGGAGCACACATGGAAGGAAAAAGTTGTGAAAAAGAAGAAAGTGCACAGAAGTCTCCCATATATGGAAGTGCATTAATGTGCATTTCCCTTGCATTCACAGTGGTGGTGAGAGCAATGTGGAGAATCCACATGATGTTGAAATAGTTTCATACTCATAGACTTAAGTGAAATACAAGGCTAGAAACTAGAATGATAATGACAAAAAGTTAGATAAAACCCCCCAATTGCATAATTCACATAATTTAGACAGAACTAGCTGATTCACCAAAACTGAAGAATCAAGAAAAGTGCTTTTTTGTTTGAAGAAATGAAAGCAGATTTAAAGTTAGATGAAAAAACTCTAGTAACTAAAGTAAGATTAAACAAGTAAAGAAGCAAAAGTGAAAGATTTGGAACAATCTGGTCAGGAAAAAAGGGATGATAGAGGTAGTTTTTGGTGACAAACAAGCCAAAAAAATGTATCCAAAGAAAATCAAGGAAGACAAAGGAAAGTGAGGAACAGGAACAGGTCATCAAGGTAAAGATTATCATCAAAGGGGCCTGGAACCAGGAGTAAAACATTGGATAGCTGATGTATTTATGAAAGACCAAGCATAAACCTGAATAATAAAAACTGGAAGGAAAGAAAAAGGGATGGAACAACAAACTTGGAAAAATATGTGGATAAACCATTTCAGAAAATCTAACTGTTTAGTAGAAGAAAAATTAGCAAGTTTAATTATATAACGAAGTCTGAAATGCTCAAAATCATTCATGAACAAGAGCAGCCCTATTCAATCTATTTTAATCCCTTCCTTAAGGTGCTGGGGGCTAGTTCACACATAACGATGCCATTATGTTCCCCATATGGCTGTCAGGAATCCTGGTAATGAGTCATTCTCTGGGAGTTCCATGCTTGGAATTCCTAGGCCCAAAAGGGGCCCATTTGCTTCAGGACTGCAGGGAGAGAGGGCTTGAAAATTATTCAAGCCCTTTCTCACCATGTGCTGCAGTGATCTGAATGGAATCCAAGTGTGCCTGGGAATTAAGTTCCAAAGAAGGAACTTCCAGACCTTGTCTGTTGCCCTGACATATGGGAGAGACATGAGGGTTTCGTAATATGTGCAGTGGCCCTCAGGGTGACATACATTTTTTTTCCCTTTCTCCATTTTATTCTCATGACAACTCTTTGTGGGTAAGACTGAGAGAAAATAATTGCCCCTGAACCCTCATAAGAACATAAGAGAAGTCAATGTTGAATCAGGCCAATGGCCCATCTAGTCCAACACTCTGTCATACAGCGGCCAAAATATACCAGGTGCCATCAGGAGGTCCAGCAGTGGGGACAGGACACTAGAAGCCCTCCCACTGCTGCCCCCTCCAGCACCAAGAATAGAGTGCATCACCTGCCCCAGACTGAGAGTTCCTATCTATACCCTGTGGCTAATAGCCACTGATGGACTTCTGCTCCATATGTTTATCTAATTCCCTCTTGAAACTGTCCATGCTTGTAGCTGCCACCACCTCCTGTGGCAGTGAATTCCATATGTTAATCACTCTTTGGGTGAAGAAGTATTTCCTTTTATCTGTTCTAACCCGACTGCTCAGCAATTTCATGGAGTGCCCACGAGTTCTTGTATTGTGAGAAAGGGAGAAAAGTACTTCTTTCTCAACCTGCTCAATCCCATTCATAATCTTATAAACCTCAATCATGTCACCCCTCAGCCGTCGCTTCTCCAAGCTAAAGAGCCCCAAGCATTTTAACCTTTCTTCATAGGGAAGGTGTTCCAACCCTTTTATCATTCTAGTTGCCCTTCTCTGCACTTTTTCCAATGCTATAATATCCTTTTTGAGATGTGGTGACCAGAACTGTACACAGTATTCCAAATGAGGTCGCACCAATGATTTATACAGGGGCATGATGATACTGGCTGATTTGTTTTCAATTCCCTTCCTAATAATCCCCAGCATAGTGTTGGCCTTCTTTATTGCAGCTACACACTGTGTAGACATTTTCATTGAGTTATCTACTACAACTCCAAGATCTCTCTCTTGGTCCATCTCTGCCAGTTCAGACCCCATCAACGTGTATTTATATTTAGGATTTTTGGCTCCAATGTGCATCACTTTGCACTTGGCCACATTGAACCCCATTTGCCACGTTGACGCCCACTCACCCATCCTCGACAGATCCCTTTGGAGTGCCTCACACTCCTCCCTGGTTTTCACCACCCGGAACAACTTTGTGTCATCTGCAAATTTAGCCACTTCACTGCTTACTCCCAATTCCAAATCATTAATAAACAAGTTAAAAAGCATCGGACCGAGTACTGATCCCTGTGGTACCCCACTGCTTACCACCCTCCACTGGGAAAGTTTCCCATGTATACTCACTCTCTGTTTTCTATTTATAAGCCAGTTTTCGATCCACAAGAGGACTTGTCCTTTTATCCCATGACTATTGAGTTTACTTAGGAGCCTTTGATGAGGAACTGTATCAAAAGCTTTCCGGAAGTCAAGGTAAATAATATCTATTGGGTCCCCCTTGTCCACATGTTTGTTCACTCCCTCAAAAAACACTAACAGGTTAGTGAGACAAGATCTTCCCTTACAGAACCCATGCTGAGTCTGCCTCAATAGTTTTTGTACATCAATGTGCCTACTAATTCTCTCCTTAATAACAGTTTCCACTAACTTACCCGGTATTGATGTCAGACTGACTGGCCTGTAATTTCCTGGATCTCCCCTGGAGCCCTTTTTAAAGATGGGAGTGACATTAGCTACGTTCCAGTCCTCAGGAATGGAGGCAGATTTTAAAGAAAGATTACATATTTTTGTCAGGAGATCCACAAGTTCACATTTGAGTTCTTTCAGAACCCTCGGATGAATGCCATCCGGGCCTGGTGATTTATTAGTTTTTAAATTGTCCATCAGTCGGAGGACTTCCTCTCTTGTCACCGCAATCTGATTCAGGTCTTTCAAACCCCCTCCCGAAATCGGTGCTTCTGGAGTGGGCAAGCACTTCTCCTCTTCCACAGTGAAAACAGAGGCAAAAAATGCGTTCAGCTTCTCAGCCATTTCCCTATCATCCATAGCCGCTATCTTTAATTCATTCATCATTTTATAATCCTCCTCTATCTTTTGATCTGGTGGGCGATAACAAACTCCCACTGTTAAGCTTCCTTTTGGACCCACTATTTCAACCGATAGCATTTCCAGAAGCGAATCCAATTCTCTTACCCTCTCAATCTTACTGGACAGTATACCCTCTCTGACATACAGAGCCACCCCACCTCCAACCCTTCCCCCCCATCCTTCCGATATAATTTATAACCAGGAATCACCGTATCCCACTGATTTTCCTCATCCCACCAAGTTTCTGAAATACCCACAATGTCGATTTCCTCCCCCCAACACCAAGCATTCCAACTCCCCAATTTTACCTCGGAGACTTCTAGCATTTGTGTATAAACACTTATAGTTTCCCACGTTTGTTAAGCCCACAGCCTTCCTCTTGCTGCCTCGAGACCTTGCCAGACAGTTCCTATCATTAGCCACAGTCTCAGTGGACAATTGTAATCCATTTCCTTGTACAAAAGTAGTAGCTACCCCTTCATCTCTTTGAGATGAGCCATCCCGAACCAGAGACTTTTCATCTCCTGTCGGCTTTCCCCCATTATTCAGTTTAAAAACTGCTCTGCCACCTTTTTGATTTTGAGCGCCAGCAGCCTGGTTCCTTCTCGGGACAAGTGGAGACCGTCCCTTTTGTACAGCTCCCCCTTGTCTCAAAAAGCATCCCAGTGCCTAACAAACTTGAACCCTTCCCCCCTACACCACCGTCTCATCCACGCATTGAGACTCCTGATCTGTGCCTGTCTCTCCGGCCCTGCGCGTGGAACAGGTAGCACTTCCGAGAAGGCTGCCTTGGAGGTCCTGGCCTTGAGCTTCCTGCCCAGCAGCCTAAATTTCTCCTCCAGGACCTCACGACTGCATTTCCCCACATCGTTGGTGCCGACGTGCACCACGACCACTGGCTCCTCCCCAGCACTATCTACCAGCCTATCTAAAACACGCGTAATGTCCGCTACCTTCGCACCAGGCAGGCAAGTCACCATACGGTCAGTATGCGGGTTCGCCACCCAGCTGTCTACCTGCCTAAGGATCGAATCACCAACTACCAAGAGCCCCCCTCCCACCCTTCCCAGGGACGGTTCCTTGGTACGAAAGGATACCCGTTCACCAGCTCAGTGAACTACATGGCAGAGTGGGGATTTGAAACCTCAGTGAACTACATGGCAGAGTGGGGATTTGAAACCAGTCCTAGTCACTCTATCTGCTACACCTCACAGGCTCATCACTGAATGAATTTTAAGAAAAAGAAATAAATGAACAGTGAATAAGAATCAAGGCACTGTGGCCATAACTGGGCTCTGATTCAAAGGAACAATTACTTGCTGCTAATAATAGATACGATAAGTTGGCATCAGCCAAAAATCAAAAGCAGACTCAACAAAGGGGAACACACAACAGCTTCCCATAATGATAAACAAAACAAATTAAAACCCTCTGAATAAGATGGCACAGAGGCTCTTAAAGCTTGATGATGTGTCATCCTAAATAAGTCATCATATAAGAACATAATAGAAGCCAATGTTGGATCAGGCCAATGGCCCATCCAGTCCAACACTCTGTGTCACACAGTGGCCAAAAATACCAGGTGCCATCAGGAGGTCCAGCAGTGGGGCCAGGACACTAGAAGCCCTCCCACTGTTGCCCCCTCCCCCAAGCACCAAGAATACCGAGCATCACTTGCCCCAGTGTCCCTATCTATACCTTGTGGCTAATAGCCACTGATGGACCTCTGCTCCATATGTTTATCTAATTCCCTTTTGAAGCCATCCATGCTTGTAGCTGCCACCATCTCCTGTGGCAGTGAATTCCATGTGTTAATCACTCTTTGGGTGAAGTAGCAAAGTGGGTGTGTGTGACAGAATGCAAACAGACACACAATTTGGAATCATTGTAATTTTTCCTGAAAGTTGCTATTTGTAAAGGAAAGGAAGTTTATGCTATTTAAAAGACTTTATTTCTTCTTTGCTCAAACTACAAGGATCTTGGAATTGTCCCTGCATAATCTATTTATGTAGCTTTTAGCAGATTCACAGCACAGTTTTATTCTGGAGTGTGTAAATTAAACCATAAGTCAATTGACCAGTGCTTAATCATTAAAGGAGGGCATATGGGCATGAAAAACTCGAAGTAATCTCCATAGTCCCTGCAGATAGAGTAAGCTCACTAGAATGAAGTGGAGTTATGTATTCAGAGAGCATAAATTAGGGAGTGGAGGATGTAATTAGCTGTTTCTAAGATGAAACCCAGAGAATTTATGGACTGATGCAACTGAAGGCAAGTTTGGATAAATTATAGAATGGCTTTTTCTCCCCCCCCAATTTTTCAGCTGTCAAACAGCTCTGTTGGATGAAATATTTTAGGTTGCCCAGTGGGTCAAACAGCAGTTCTGGTTGATCATGTCAAGCTGAGAAAATGCAGAGGAGGGGAAGGCTTACACCTCCCCCCTTATAGCATGTTCCTCATCTGAATCAGGCCTCCACAGGCTGCTACCTACTAAAATGTTTGTAAGAGCCATTCACAACTCTCCCAGGGTCTCATCTAGTCTGGCACTTTGTTTACATAATTTATAGCCCAATGGCTTGGATCCCTTGCACAAGCAAAGGTACTTTTTCTCAAGCAAGAGAAGCCTCTGATTACTACAGATTCCTTCCCCCACCCCACTGCAGCCTCTGCATTGCAGGTAATTCTGGAGGGTCCTCAGAAGAGACTTTAAGATGGACTTCTGGTTTTGGCGACTTGCTGGATGGGTGCGCTCCATCATGCTCCGATGTGAACGCCCCGAAACTACGGTGGACGGGAGGGGTCTTGGATTATTCCAGGGATCCCTAGAGCCCTTGGAGGGGGCTCATAGCCTGTGAGGGGTGCCTCTTCCAAGCAGATGGCCAAGGAATTGAGGCTCCCCTTTGTCCTGCCGACATTAGCCCAGTATGGAGGCAGAGGTGCATACTGGACAAAGCGAGCAAGTGTTCCAGTGCGTGGTTTCACTTCCCATCTGCTGAAATAAGCATCAGAATGAACTGTGAGTCTAAGCATTCCTGTAACTAACCAAGCGCTGAAGCGGATCACCATTCCAAAAGCCCCAAGCTGATTCAGAGAGGGGGGAGTTGAAATCTCTTCCCTGAAAAAAGTGCCAGTGTGAGCAAAAGCGAGGGGCAGAGAGACGGTTTTAACCAGAAAAGCTTTATTCTCTGGTGGTCCAGGAGTGGGGCAGTCCTTCGGACTCCTTAACTCCTGGGAAGCTCCTCCCTCCTCTGAAGGCAGGGCTGGTAGACTCTTCGGACACAGAAGGGGAGGGGCTCATCCCTCTGGAACCCAGTTCTCTCTGGCCCTGCTTTCGAGCAGGACATGGTACCATGTGCTCCATGAGAGTGCAGAAGGAAAGAAGACGAAAGTCAGAAGAAAGAAGACACGGAGATATACGGAGGGAAGTAGCAGGTAGACAATCGGCTTCTCTGTCTACTTAACCCCTCCATCCCCTCTCTACATTGGGAGCCGCTGCAGAGTAACTCAGGGAAGGTGCCGACGGACCTAGGCAACCACAGGGGAACCGTGGCACTGGGGAGACCTATGGCATGTGCACAGGGAAGAGGGACTGGCACACCATGTCTTCACTCTCTCTTCTCACAGAGAGTGATGAAGGCTGTGGTGGGGTCTCCAATGGTAATGTGACAAGAGTATAGAGAACTGCATCAGCCTTTTTTCTGGATAACTGGTCCCCTGTCTTAAAGTGCCGTGGGAGTCTGGAAGGAGGGTCCATCAGGAAACAGGAAAAATCCCAATGGAGGGTCTTGGTTCCCACGTGACACCAATCCCCCCACCTTTTCCTCTCCTCACCAGGTATGATCAGAGGGAAGGTTTAGGGGCCTCTGAAGCAAGTGGGCAGGAGAACAGCTGAGAGCTGGCTCTTTTCCCTTGCTTGCAATCTTTCTCCCCCTTTCCCGATAACGATAGATGAGGGAAGGTGGGGGGGAAAATTGGATTAGATTGGGAATGAGCATGGAGAACTGAGTAGAATTACCCAGTTAGGAGGAGGTCAGGTGGGAGAGGCCATTTTGAGTGTTCCTTTCCTTACTTTCACTTTTAGGAGAGTCCAAAATGGAGGACAAAGCTTCAATTTCTCAGGAAATGGAGGCCTGCACTTTCATCCTGGCTGAGTCTCTGAAGTCTCTCCTCACCCAGACACAGGATTTACCAGTGGGGACAGAAAATCCTGAGGCTTTTCTATCCTGGCTGCATACTGAGATGAGAACGGAATTTAGGACCATGTGCCAGGAGTCCCAAGAATTTTCTAATACTCACCAGCACTATAAAAGACATAGACCTAGAGATAGGGAAAAGAAGTAAGACATCTACAAGGGATCATAGCCCTTTATTAGAGGGTCAAGACTCTGATTCATCAGGTTCTTCCTCCACTTCACTTAGAGAAGAGGGAGAACTTTCTGAGGAAGAGGCAGAAGTGGTACCTACATCTCAGAGCAGGCTTTTTCCTCAGGAATTATATCATAGGTTGCTCCCCAAAGTTATCAGAACTCTGAAGTTAACATATACTCCCAAGGAGATGGAAGAAGAAGATACAGTTTTCCCAGCGGGGTCAGACAGAGCCATACCCAAACCTAGCACCAAAGCTGTAGGTGTTCCACTTCCTACGTCCTTTTACAAGATAAAGAAAGCAGAGTGGGAAAACCCAGCCAAACCCAAAGCAACTCACCAAGCTTTTGGAAAGCTTTATCCCTGAAGTGTCAAAGAAGCTGAAGCTACCGGTAGTGGATGATCCTATTAATAGTCTGGCTTCCACATCGGTCCTCCCCATGGGGGCTGATGGCCTTCCTAAGGAGATAAGTGATAAGCGTATAGAGCAAGTGCTGCGAAGAGACTTTGAGTCTTCTCCTAACTCTTTTTTTTTTTTTGGCCCCCCGAAGGGGATTCTTTATTGCTTTTTCTAAATCTACATACAGAAAAGAAAAAAAGAGTCTACAATACACAGAAAAATAGGGATGGGGAAACTACACTCTATGGGTGAAAGGAAAGAAAACCCTCTAAAAACCCAAGAATCGGTGATCATACATAGCTATTAAAATATAAATTCTGCTTCTTGAATACAAATTGACTTTCGCCAAAAATGATCATCTAGCTAATAAAACATTCCAATATTTCACCAGCAATTACAGTTTCATAAAGAGCTATGCTCTAGAATGAATACTTTTAAGTACTCCAGAGAACATTGACATTCTACGTTTTCCCTCTTTTCCCTCTGGATAGCCTGTTTTGGGGGCTGCTGCCTCTAACTTAGAGTCCGAGTCCTCATCAGAAGATCCAGTCTCTCCTTCTTCTTTGCTCTCCTTGGTGCCATCAAGGGTTCCTTCTCTCTTTCCTGGTGGCCGACCATGCTGACGCAAAAATTCAGAAGCCTTTTCAACAGTCTATCCTTTCTTTGCAATTTGCATATCTAAAGATCAGTCCCTCGGGTACCAACCATCTGTAGGCCACTTTGTGGCTTTGTAAAAATAATGCCAAGTCTCTGTATTTCCTTCTCTTCCTCCTTATCTCAAATGGAACGTCCTTCAATACTTTAATCTCCTTGTCTTTCAACTTCAAGGTAACTCCGTTGGTCACTTTCAATAGTTGATCTCTCACTTTTCTTCAGGAGTATCTTACTGTAACTTCCCATGGCAGATTATTCTTTCTTATAAATTCAGAATACGATCTAAAGACCGTATCTATTTCACTTTGAAGTTGATCCAACATCGTCTCTGCCAAGGGAGCCAACAAATCACTCACAATCTGTCTCAGATTCTCCCCTCTCTCCTCCTTGATCCCTTGAAGTCTCAAGACGTAGCTCGCCCTTTCCATTTGCCACTGTAACACACGAGACTCTTCGATTTGGCACTTCTTTTCAAGTGCCTGCAGTTTTTTATTAATCTTTTTCGAGTTGGAACCAATCTCTTTAAGCTCCTGCTCTGCTTCTTCGATTTTCTCTGTGTTTAACACTGTTTGTGTTTGTTGCATGTCTAGCTTATTATCAATATCTGTAATTTTCTCCAGCAGAGGGTGCAGAGCCTCCGACAGCAACCTTTGGAGTTCCACAGTTGAGTTCTGTCTAGGCACAGAACTTGAAGGGCTGGAACTTCCTGAAAGAGGCTTAACTCTAAGGAAGTTTGTCCTTAGAGTCTTTCGGCAGTGCCATATTTGAGGATTGTTTACTTTGCGTAAAAGTTTGTCAAAGGCTCTGGAAGTTCTTAATCAAGACGGTAAGCTCTCTCAGTCTCTTTATTTCCATTCAATCACTTTTTACTACCCCCCCCCCTTTTTCTGACTTTAAAATTGCTTGCAAGCAGTCCTTAGCGGGAGGAGGTTCTCACCCTCCCCTCATTTCCTTTTAGGGGGGCACAATGTTTGCGGGTGATTCTTGCTTATACTCCGACTCACATTTTTAGCAATTGTCTTTCCGCGTTCATAATCGCTTTATTACCGTACGCCTTGCTCCGATGTGCTGATCTTGTTCCCATTCAGGACGCTCTGCAGCGGGCCCATCAGGGCTTGGTGGAGCGGCCCCTTCTCCAGCTTGTTGGGTTGGGGGGGTTCTCTAGCGCCCTATGGCTAGGAGTTCAACCCAAGGACTCCTGGGGTGGCACGGATGATCGTGCCGCCACCCAACCACAGGCGCTGGCAGGCTTCTCCTGGAGCCCCAGGAGAAGATGTCTGCCATGGCGATCGCCAAGACCGGAAAAAACAGGCTTCTGCTAACTCTTTAAAAGCTTCTGTTACAGGCTCATTATTTGCCAGGGCGACATATACGTGGTCATCTGATCTGGCTAAGGCAGACAGTGGAGTTCCTAAAGAGTTGAAGGATGAACTTAAGAAGATCACTTTAGCTACGGCTTTCATGGTAGATACGACTCTAGATGCAGTAGAACAGGCTGCAAGGAGTATGGCATGTAGTATCACAGCATGACAGAACACTTGGCTCAGAAGCTGGGATGTGGACCCATCTGCACGAGCTAAGGTGGCAGCGGTTCCCTTTAAAGGATCCAAGCTGTTCAGTGATGACTTAGATCACTATCTCATCGAAGATAAAGATAAGAAGAAAGTACTTCCTTCAAAAAAGAGACAAGGGAAGACAAGAAGACACCAGCAGTCCTTTTGTGACTCCAGAAAAGATACCAAAGTGGAATCTAACAGATCATACAAAGGAAGATGGCAATCCAAATACAAAGATGGAAAATCATCCAGTTTCTCTGCAAAGCAACCCTCCAATGGAAAACCCACCAAAAAAGGACCCCAGGCGTTACTATGCCGGGATACAGATGCCAAGTGGAGTTGGGGGGCGCCTCCAGTTTTTTTCACCTGCCTGGCAGAGGTTGATTTCGGACAGATGGGTAAAGGACACTGTTACCAGGGATTACTCTCTGGAATTCCATTCCCTTCTGCCTTCACATTTCCTGGAAATTCCATGAAACAAATCCAGAATGAAGCACAGTCAATTAGAGGGAGCCATAACACATTTGATCGAGAGCGGAGCGATAGAACCGGTTCCACCCCTCGAGAGGGGCCATGGGATATACTCAGTGTTCTTCACATTTCCAAAGAAGAACCATGGGAGGGAAGGTTTCTCCTTTGTCTCTGAGTAGGTGGATTAGAGGGCGTATTTGCCTGGCCTAGAAAGCTAGGGGTTTGGACCCTCCACAAGGAGTAACGGTACATTCCCTGAGGCGGATGGCCACTTCTGTGGCATACAGGGTGTTCCCATCATTGAATGTGGTGTGTAAGGCGGCCATGTGGATGTCGGTGCACTCGTTCACCCGGCATTACAGGACAGACAAGTTGGCTTCAGCAGATGCTGCATTTGACCGTAGGGTCCTGCAACATACCCTGTAGTTGGGGAAGTGGATGGACCTGCCCTGGAGGGTATTGCTTTTTCACGTTGCAGGAGTTAAGGAGTCCGAAGGACTGTCCCACTCCTGGACCACCGGAGAATAGAAGATTTGTCTCCACGTACCGTGAAGTTTCCTTCTCGGTGGTCCAGAGTGGGGCAGTCCTTCCCATCTGTTTGTGAGGTACTGTTTTCTTAACAAACAGGGGTGTTGTTAGCTGTAGGGTCAGATCCGGGTACAGTAAGGATTATATACCTATAGGTCTAGCGCACGGAGTTGTGTTTCCTCTGTTTGGTTGGTTATCTCCCTGTTGGGAGTGGCCTGTTGTCAGTTATGTTTTACAGTATGGAGTAAGGCAGCATAGAGATCGACTGGGTTCCAGAGGGATGAGCCCCTCCCCTTCCATGTCCGAAGAGTCTACCGGCCCTGCCTTCAGAGGAGGGAGGAGCTTCCCAGGAGTTAAGGAGTCCAAAGGACTGCCCCACTCTGGACCACCGAGAAGGAAGCTTCATGGTAAGTGGAGACAAATCTTTCAATCTAGCCGAATACGGGGCAGAATAGTCCAAAGCGTATAAAGCAGACAGTCTTTCAGAGCACTTAAATGGATTTTATCTTATGTAAGCAATGTCACTGTGAGGAGATAAAGTGGCGGTTAAGAAGAAATTTTCTCCCGGAACTGCCAGCTCAGCAACCTTGAAACCGGAAGCAGATACTGACTTCCCAAAAATGTTGGCTACGGCACTGTGCCCTGTGCTGGACCAGATGACTAATCTCAATAACAAATTTGATGCTCTCCAGAAACAGTTGAAAGAAACTGTTACAAAGGCAGAAGAAACCGATAAGGCGGTCAAACAAGTTGATGCTAAGGCAAATTCGATAAATCAGAGACTGGAGGTCATGGAAAAAGAGCAGATTTCCAATAAGGAGCAGTTGTTACAGCTACAAATGGAGAAATCATTATATGTCCTGAGGTTCCAGGGTATCCCAGAACACAAAGGGGAGAACTTAAAAGAGATATTGAGCGAAGCGTTAGCACCAGTGACAGATCTCAAAGTGGAACGTATACAAAGTGATATGGATACGGTTTACCGAACCTATCCAGATTTCATTAAAAAAATAATCTGCCTGGTGAAGTATTTGTTAAGTTCTCCAAAAGATCTACAAAAGATATAATTTTGAAAGTGACCAACAGGATAACTCTGAAAACCAAAGGTGAAGAGGTGAAAGTTTTAAAAGACATTCCATTTGAGATACGAAAGCAGAGGAGACGATACAAAAATCCTTTTCTACATAAACACTCCATTCCCTTCAGATGGATATTCCCAGAAGGACTTATCTTCAACTATAAAGATAAAAAGAGAAGATTGATTCTACGCAAAAAGCAAAGACATTTTTGGAGAGGCATCAAACAGCGGCTAAAGAAAAAGGGAAAACAGAGGACAACAAATAGAAGAAAAGAGTGAACATGGATTAGAAGGCGGTGGAAATACTTTTGGCAGTTCCTTAGAAGATTCTGACTTTGAAAAAGGAGCTGTGGCTCCAAAAATCCTCAAAGTTAAACTGAACTATGATAAAAGCAAGCATAAGAGATTAAAAATGCAATGTGTAGTTTAATCCTGAAAGCCTTACTTGTTTTTTATATATAAAAAACTAGGATGCATCTATTTAGGCTAAGTGTGCTTGAATTAGTTTGATTTCAAAATAATTATAAACAATAACATTCCTTTTCTGTTTTGCCTATAACTGCAGGAAGACTAATACAGTATCTATGTAATATGATCCTTGCTTTAGCTTTTGTATTTTAGTTTTAGCTCCCCTTATTTTCCCCACCCCGTGTAGTTTTTGTAGTGGAAAAGCGATATATAAATATATATATATATTTTAAAAAGGAGAGACTTTAAGGTAAAGTGCAAAGGGTTGCAACAGAAATGGGGAGCAGGGAAGCCCTGCTGTGTGAGAAGAATTCCACTTGTGGCCTTTGGGGTGCAAGCTGTTGTTGCTGATGATAAAATATTTTTCACAAAAACAGTAACCAGGAGTTTAAAAATAATATTTTGTAGGAAAGAAGCAATGGATTTCCATGCAGACCACCAAGCTAAGCCGTTTTACAAGTAGGTATCTGTTACTGTGTATAAGAGGGCTGAAATAATGAAAATGTGTTAGATGGAATTGAATATGTGCCTAGTTGATCATGAGATACTTACGGCAATGGATTTTGAGAGAAATACAAGTAGAGAGAGCTTGCAGGAAGGGCTTATCTCATGTTTTCTTCCAAACTCCTGAGGAGAAGCAGAAGTTGTTACAGACTAACCTACCTTTGTTTTTTTCCAGGGCTTTTTTCTGGGGGAACATGCCTGAATGGAGTTCCAGAACCTCTTTGACAAAATAATTTTTAAAATGTTTAAAAGCTCATGAGTTTTCAGTATACAGATTGAAAACTTCATTTCCCTCCTGAGAGTTCTGGCACCTCTTCTTCTTTTTTTAAAGCCCAGTTTATTACAATGAGGATAGTGGCATTATTGCTTAAAAGCATCAGAGTCTTGTTTACTTGGCAGTAGATACTTACATATAGACAAAAGCTGCCTTTTACTGAGTCAGACCATTGGTTTGTCAAGGTCATTATTATTAGTCTCTGACTGATGACAGCAATTCTTCAGGGTCTCAGGAAGAGGTCTCTGGGGGTCTCAGGAAGAGGTCTTTCACATCACTCTGTACATGAACCTTTAACTGTGAATGGAACCTGGGACCTTCCTTATGCAAGGCAGATGCTAGACCACTGAATAGAGCTGCTAGTAGTATAACAGGTAGTATAACAAAAAATAGCTATTCAGTGGATGTGATGTACTATATCTGAAAAACACTGTAATTTTTAAGGAATATACACAAAATTCTATTTGAAATTACAAAAAAACTCTTATTAGCTATTCTTTAAAGATGAAGTACAAATACAAATTGAATTTAAACATTGAAAACTAAACCATAATACATGAGGTTAACCACATAGTATTACACGGCAACAGATGTCACAGGTAAATCTCTATTTTGACCCTTCATCAGGCTGTAATCATATGGTAAAGCCAGGAAAGAGTTGAGGGGACTAGTGCAGGAAGTGCACAGGCACTTATCCTCTGTTCACAGTTGCACTCCACCACTCAAGTGTTATACCAAGCTGAGGATCTCTACTATTTCCCTTGACATTATTGAGTGTTCTAACTGGCTCCACAAAGTCAAAAGCCTTTGGCTGTAGATCTCTCACTATTACAACTGATTTCCACGTGACAGAGATCAATTCATTGGGTATACCAAACCCAAAAAATATTGGTATATACCAGCAGGGGTCTTTTTGTAGAAAAACAGCTGCAGGAGCTCATTAGCATATAGTATGCTAATGAGCTATTAGGCTATTAGCATATGCCACACCCCCTGATATCACCGGAAGTGATGTCAGAAGGGAAAGCAAAATGGGGGGAGGCATCTTCAAAAGCCTCCCCTTCCCTTCCCCAGCTGGCCTGGGTGGGGGAGCTAAGAAAGAAGAGGTTTAAAGTTTAAACTCCTTCTCACTAGAGTTGGGCTACAGAAGGAGGAAAGAGGGAAGGAAAGAGAAGGAAAGGGGAGGGAAAGAAAGAGCGGGAAGAAGGAGGGAAACAGGGAAAGGAGGAGAAAAGAGAAGAAGGTGGGAAAGAAAGAAAGAGAGAAGGGAAGAAGGAGGGAAAGAGGAAAAGGAGAGAAGGAAAGGAGAGAATGAAAGAAATTTGGCGGCAATTCGGCCCCATTATATCCTATGGGCCATTGAAGTCAATGGTGAAAACATAGGGTACATTCTGGGGGCTGGAGGGGAGGGGGTTTGAAGGAGAGGCTCCAAACTCACAGGGTAGCTGTTGGAGCCTCTCCCCAAGATACCCACCAAGTTTCAAGAACATTGGACCAGGGGATCCAATTCTATGGGCCCCCAAACAGGTTGCCCCTATTCCCTCCATTGTTCTCTATGGTGGGAAAACCTTTGGAGTTCCGCAGTTGAGTCCTGTCTAGGCATAGAACTTGAAGGGCTGGAACTTCCTGGAGGAGGCTTAACTTTTGCTAGTTTATCCTTAGAATCTTTTGGCGGTGCCATGTTTGAGGATTGTTTACTTTTTATAAAAGTTTGTCAAAGCCTCTGGAAGTTCTTAATCAAAACGGTAAGCTCTCACAGTCTCTTTATTTCCATTCATCTGCTTTTTACTACTGCCCCCCTTTTTCTGACTTTAAAATCGCTTGCAAGCACCAGATCAAGACTTCCCTCCTGGTGACAGTCGGCTCACAAGGCGAGGGGCTGGTCTGGCATATCACTCTTGTATTGGGAGGCAAACATGGTAGACAATCTTGACAAGCGAAGCAGGAGTGTTCAACTCCTCAATGGCTGTTGGCAGCTTGAGTGTGCTGGAATTTGGGTGCTGGGACAGGCTTTCCGGACATTGGGCTGAGTGGATCCCCCAATAGCACCTTCCCTCATGCCCACACATGCTCTGAGCCCACACATGCTCTGAGCAGGTCCATCTGGCACTTCCAAAGCAACGGGCGCTGGGACAGGCTTTCCAGCCATTGGGTGAGTGGATCTCCCAACAGCGCCTCTCCCCGTGCCCACGCATGCATCAAGCAGGTCCAGCTTCACCTCCAAAACAGCCTCTTTCCAGGCAGGTAGATGTCATCTAGAACATCTCTCCACAAACTTTGGCACCAAGGACAGCTCTCAGAGGCAGCTCACCAACATCCTTCCTTCACGGAGATTCAGCGAACTTCAGCACTCAGACAGCACAGGTCTCCTCGGATGCCAGGCAGGCTGGAGATTCCTGGAGTTAGCCAGCTGTGCAGGCTTCAGCAAGCTCCTTTCTTCAGCGGTTCTCCTTGCATCAAGGGGATTTGTGGAGCCAGGGATGGTCTGCTCAACCCTGTGTGCTTGGTGCTCCACCTCTCTCTTGTACAAAAGCACTTGTGTCAGCATACAATGGGGCTCCACTGCTTGGGGCAATCCAGAACTCGTCAATACTGGCTAACAGTATTGTAAAACAACAAAACACCTTTGCAGTCTCATGCATATGGAGCTTTTGCACAGGGTAGGGACCCTACAAGTATTGTAACTGGACTCCAGTTCAGGATCCCACCTCTGACACCATGTACAAGGTTCTCTCTTACTTGCACCCTCTCAGCTCCAGTCCAGGAGATAAGAAAGGTCCAAGCCATTGATACTATGCCAGCATGTGGAGAATCTCACATCTCTCCCACGCCCCTCCAGGAGTGAGAGAAACCAAAAACCCACATGCTTCAGGAACACTGAAATCAGTATTCTGCCACCAGGACCTATTTAAGGATGTTCCCAACTCAGACAGGAGAATAGGTCCCACCTCCTGCCAGGTTTCTGGGAACTAACAACTTATCAGCTCTGGGCTAGAGCTGCAGGTAATTAACACACAGTAGTAGCTTTCTAGGCGAGCAGCTTAGGCTCTAGATCTAGGCTTGGAGTTCCCATTTACAATACATGAACAACTCACAATCAGATGAACTTAATCTATATAAGATCTTTATTAAGCAAAGCAATTATATGTCAAGAGACTTGCAAAGATTAGAAAACAAAGAACAAGCCTATAGCTTTGTACAGCTCTTACTAAACATAAAAATGTATCATAGTTACCAATCCTTGGTCCAGTGACCAGGTAGAACAAAATCCATTCTCCAAGGGATCTTAAAGAGGAACCACATGCTTGCAGTGGGCAATTAAGGTCAGCTTGTTGCCCACTTGCAAAATTCAGTGTTGCAGGTTTGTAATCCAAGCAGAGAGTAACTCTTAGAAAGAAGCTAACTTTTCAGGAAAACTCTGTCTCAGTTCTCATAGGTGATCCCAACTCCCTCCCTCTTCTGTCACAATTGGATATGGCCATTTATCCAATCGCAAGGGACTTAAGAGGTGTGGTTAGCCGCCATGCCTATGCTGAAGAAGGCACGTACGCTGGACTTTGAAGTTTGGGAAGAGCCTCAATGTCTGGCTTTCTCCTCCGAGGTGCCAAAGTGGCTTTTGAAATGGATATCTAGGCCTGGCATCTGTGCATGCCATCTGGGCAGGTGTCAAACGTCACAGGGACATGTTCTCAGCTGAACCATTTGGGCCTAGTATGAATGAACCAGGAAAGTTTTGGAAAGTTTTTTCCTCTACAGTCCCCTCCCCCACCTCGTTTCCTTTTAGGGGAGCACAGTATTTGCGAGTGGTTCTCGCTTATGCTCCGACTCACATTTTTAGCGATTGTCTCTCTGCGTTCATAATCGCTTGATCACCATACGCCTTGCTCTGGTGTGCTGATCTTGTTCCCATTCAGGACACTCTACGGCAGGCCTCGCCAGGGGGGTTCTCTAGCGCCCCATGGCTTGGAGTACAACCCAAGGACTCCTGGGGTGGCGCGGACGATCACGCCCCCACCCAGCCGTAGGCGCTGGCAGGCTTCTCCCGGAGCTCCGGGAGAAGCGAACTGTCATGGCGATCGCCAAGACCGGAAGTCCTCAACAGTAGAGTGGATCTTCAAGACTAGATCTCCCAGATGAATCTAGCTTATACTGAATCACACCACTGGTCTATCATTGTCAGTACTGCTTACGCAGACTGGCAGCAGCTCTCCAGGGTCTCAGGCAGAAGTCTTTCACATCACCTCCTACCTGGCCTTTTCAACTGGAGAGGCCAGGGATTGAACCTGGACCTTCTGCATGCCAAGCAGATGCTCTACCACTGAGTCACAGCCCCTCCCCTAGTCTGATACTCTAACCACTATACTGCATTGGCTTTTGTATGGTGGCTATTGTTTCCTAATAGCAAGCAGTTGGGCCTCTTTGGGTCATGCAAGTCTCATAGTAGCAAGTTGCCCAGTGGTTGTTGTCAGGCCTTGCCCTGATGAGTCTCTACCTCAAACGTCAAAACAACCCTGAAAAGGGCCCTGCCCTCCCCCTGTCTGTTACTAACAGAAGCCAAGGTTGCCTAGCAACAGTCACTGAAGGCTTCATTTCTTAAAGCTACAAAGGTGCAGCCTCTATCACTTGGGGGGGAGTTATCCCCCAAAGTATTTTTTTTTTTTTTTAGATTTCAGATTTTTCTGCAAACCTGAGGCTTTTGTCAGGTTTATAGAAAGATCCGTCTTGTCTGTCCATGGCCCAGCTCTCTGGATTTAAGTATCCACCGATGAGACCACCTTGAAAATGAGATATATTGATGTTTACAAAAATTGTTTTCTGTACCCATTGTAGGTTGAGATTATTGGCTTGGTTATATCTAGGAGAGCTGAAACCAGGCACAGTGTATTGTTCACTGTAAATTCTTGACTGCTGTATTTTCTGCTTGCAGTGAGCTTCTTGAGTTTATTACAAGTGGCCCTGTTGTTGCTTTAGAGATCTTGGGAGATGATGCAATATCAAAATGGAAAACTTTATTAGGACCTGCAAACTCAGCTGTGGCCCGGACTGATGCTCCAGGCAGCATTAGAGCATGTTTTGGAAGTGATGGCATAAGAAATGTGGCTCATGGCCCTGACTCTTTTGCTACTGCTGCAAGGGTAAGTTTTTACATACAGAACTAATCTTTTCTACATTCAGGTGATTGGATTTTTGTCAGTATATACATCCTAAAACTTTGTTTTGGCGGTTTTGATTTGACATGATTATTACATGTTTCCAGTGACATTTTTGTGATCAGAAACCTTGTTTAGCCACTCCACAAACAGCAGTTGTACCTAGGTTTATCATTTCATAGTCAAGAAAATGAAAATTTGCTTACCTTCTTAAGCCAGTTCAAGGTGCTGATTTTTACCTGTACAGTTAAATGGCTTGGGCCCAGCACATCATGGACAACATCCCTAAGTTTTCATATCAGTAAAAAGAAATGGGGTAGTCTTGTTGATAATCTTCTCAATTCGAGGACTGAAATCTGTGTGGATAGCCAGGTATTCTTATTAGTGGCATATACATGTTGGACTCTTTTGCTCAAAGAGCCTCCTGTTTGCCAGATCTGAAATCTGAACCACCAAAGCACACCAAAGCATGTGCTTCCATTTTGGGTTTGCATTGCTAACTTAAAAACCTGCAGTCTGGGGCTGTGTCTCTGGGTAACAGATTCCATAATCAAGATAACAAAATATTTCAGTAGGCTAGGTTACTAAAACCCTTCTGTCCTTAACATTTGTTGTGTTGAGGTATGCATACATAATTTGGGTATGATTCAGCCAAAGTAGAACACAGTAAACCCTTTGTTATCTGCCTCTTGATTATCCAGAAAGGTCAGTTAACCAGCATGACTGAGCAGATAAGCTCCTCCTCCTCACCCACCATACTCCTGCATTTCAAACCACTCTTGCCACTCTAGCTGGCCAGCTTGATGGCCCCAGCCATGGCTGGGCTTCTGGCACTGCAAGCTGACATCATCCTCTGGTGTCTCCTTCCCCCTCAGCTTGCCTCAGGTTACTGGAAACCAGGGCTTTTTTTGTAGAAAAAGCCCAGCAGAAACTCATTAACATAATAGGCCACAGCCCTGACAGCACAGTGCATTAGCATATTAGGCCACACCCCATGTCTTCCCTTGGCTTGCCCGGGCACTCTGCACTCTTCTTCTTCTCTTCCGTGAAGGGAGCCAAAGTGGCTTACAGTAACAAATACAAAAACGCATCAAAGACAAAAGAACAAAGCATCTTGGGCTGGTTAGAACCCCCTAGCTGACTCATGCAAGCTGTTCTTGCTTTATGTTGTGGGAGACAAACATACCTCCTAAGGGAAGGTGTTCTACAGTACTGGGGTGGCTTATTGGAAAGGCCTTACCACTAATTGATGCTGACCTGATTCCCAGAGGAGTGCCTCACTGGAAGATTTTAAAGCATGGTGTCTGGGCATGAAATAAATAAAAATAGCCCATGAGATAATCTGGACCAAAACAATTTAAGGATTTAAGATCAAAACCAGCACCCTGAATTGGTCCTGGTAATATATTGGCATCCAATGGAGTTCTTGTAAGATGAGTGTAATATATTCCTACCAGCTTGTACCAACCAAAAGATGCGTGGCAGTATTCTGAACTAACTGAAATTTCTTGACATTCTTCAAGAGCTACTGCATGTAGAATATATTAGAATAATTCAGTTGTGGACGCTTAATAATAGTGAACAAGTGTTTGTGCAAGTAATTTGATATTCAGCTTTTAGACCCAGAAATTTCAGTTTCTTTCCCACAAAAGCCACCAAACACCTCTAAAAATGGAGTTGCTTTCATGAAACATTTATTTAAATTGTATATCTTAAAGATTTTCAGTGTTGTCTCTGTAAAATGTTCTGTTCTGACTTCATGATAATTTAACATATTTATGTTCCTCTAATATTTTTAAACTCTTATGTACTTTATCTTAATAATTAATATTTTTTCTCTATTTCTCCTGGCTTACTCTCAATTCTTTGGTCTCCTTTTACTGAACTTTTATGCATTCACTTTTAAAAGCTAGGTTTCTCTACAGATTAGTCTTCTGCTTTCATACTTTTACATTCACTTATTTGCTACATATCACTCGGACTGCACATTTGTTACCTTCTACTCACAAAGGTATATTGCCCTGTAAACCATAATATTGCTACAACTTTACTCTCAAGAACTCCCAAATTACATTTATAAGTATGTATAATGGACTTTAGTGCACAATATCTGTTATACTATTTCCTTATAATACATCGTAATCCTTAGATCTTAATTTATTTTTGCATTTTTTAATCTTCCAAGGTAGCTTGATCACCACTATAATGCCTCTCCTCAAGTAGTTTATGGAAGAAACTTTCCTTGTGTAAACAGCAGTAAACTAGTACTTGCCAAATCCATGAATAAAATCTATTGAACAAATTTAGGTTATTTCCTTTTGTTCTTTTATTTTGTACTGCTGTTTGTTCCCTAAGTGCAGTGAAATTCATGTTCTGAGGCAGAACCCCAAGTACTGCTGGCATTTATATGGAGAGGGTCTGGAAAGCTCTTCCCAGCAATAAAATATGTGCTTTCTGATCCACTACTCCCAGTTTAGAGTACTCTTCCTGATTTTGTAGCTCAGTAGTGCCCAGATCTTCATCGTGGTCTCTGTGCAGTCCCACACATGGGTTGGGCGCCTGCGCATGACCTCGACTGGAGAACATTCCAGAGCTTGCTTCAGAAATCTTTTTTGATGGGCTGTCTTCCCGCCCTGGTGAACAGGCATGCAGTGCACATGCCTACAACGAGGGAGAGAGCTGCCTCCCACTCAGTTCTTCTTCAACCGCCTTTGTGTTCATATCTCGTTCGCATTGCTCTTTGAAATTGTCTCAGCTGAGTACTTCTCTTCATTTTCTATATCTTCTTCTAATTCTCCATATTTCTAGTTCCTCTTCGCTACAGGGAAAAAAGACTTTTTCCTTACTTTTGTTTCTCTTCGCCCCCCCCCCTTTTCTTTCCCCTCTGGCCGGGGTGGTATTTGTATGGGACGCACAAAATTTTTTAAGACGTGTTGCTGTTGCCCAGCAAAGCTCCAACGGAGGTCACGATCTCTGTTTATTTTGTTTGGGTGAGTTCCACAGGGTTGATTCTTATCCCCATTGTGCGAACTTCACTCGCCAGTCCTGTAGAAATAGGGCGGCTCGCCTTAGAGCCTCTCTCCTCGAGGAGGCCTTGTGTCCTGTGGTATCTTCGGCCGTGTCCCAGTCCTCTGCTCCACCTAAACACCCTGACAATGCAAAAACTTCAAAGCATAAGTCGAAAAAGCATGAGGACAAACAGTCCATAAAACCGAAATTGAAGCCCTTGACGTCAACTTTGGCTCCAAAGCTCGATCCCATGCTGATTTCTGATCTTTGGACATCGACTCCCGTGGTATCTTCGGTTGCTTCTGCTCCTAAGCCTCTGATTCCGCCACCTATCTTGTCTTCACCATCAGGTCATATTCCACCTGGTCAGTGTTCCAAGTCGCCTGTCCAGTGTCCACCTTATATCTCCCACTCACTCCTCAGGCTGCCATATGTCTGTCCACTCTTTGGTTAACAGGGAGCGTTTTATCCGTAGTCGATCCAGATCACAGCTGCGCTATTTGCGCAGGCCGCACCATTATTATCAGTCGCCATCCCCGTTGAGATCGGCCTCCAACTTGTACCCTTCGTCTCTGGATATTTACCGCCATAGACGGTACTACCCTTACTCCAGGTCCTCTACTCCTCTTTGAGACTGTTATGATCGACTTCGGATGGCTAATAGATATAGAGACCGCCTGGCCTCGCCCTACTCCAGGCATTCCCGTTTGGTAATCTCCGTCCATTCCCTAGGTCCTGATCAGCCTCCACATGCATCGAGGTCTGTGGATGCCCTGAAGCGTTCTCCATTAGACCTCGGCACCATCCTCCTGCAGGTGATGGAACACCACCGCTTCGTTCACCTTCTCTGGCCTTGATATCTGACTGTTCAGTCTCCGTTGATCTTGACCACATACTTTTCCTCTTGAGGATGACACTGGTCACCAGGGTTCCAGCTCCCCAACTGAATGGCCATGGCCATTCAGGTTCAAGGCTCCACCAAAACCCTGGCATTGACCGATGTCGTACATAAGTTGATGCAGGCAGACCTGCCACCCTTAACAATTCTCCCATTGCTTCCGGTCCACCTTTCAATCCTAGAGGAGTCCTGGGACCATCCTGCCTCCATCACTCTGATATCGAGGCGTTATGAGGGCCTTTATAAAATCCAGGAATCTGCAGGAAAATTCCTGTTTACCCAATCTCCACTGAACTCGATGATAGTTCACTCCTCTTCGAAATCTAAACAGCCCATTCGACAGTCCGCTCCTCCCAATCGTGAGGGAAGGAAGATTGATGCTATTGTTAAGAAAACTTATGCCATTGCATTGATGAATGTCAAGATCGATACTTCTCCTACCTGTCTGCCTATGCCTTCAGTGTCACTACTGCTGTCCATCCAGTCCTTGAATTTGTCCCTGAGGAACATTGCCTCACTTTGTCTGCTGCTTTGTCCGAAATTTGTGCAATTTCCAAGTACAAATCAACTCTGTTTGCCATGCCATGATGTGCTCTTCCAAAGTACTTGCCTCTTCCATCGCTCTTCACCGTCATTCCTGGCTCTGTAGTACTTCTCTGCAGACAGATATCAAATTCAAAGTTGAAGATCTGCCTTTCGATGGTGACGGTCTCTTTCATTCCACCACAGATGAGGCTCTGAAAGCTGTCAATGACAGCAGGAAACAAGCTCGTAACCTCGGTGTTTTGACATTGGCACCGAGACCCTGATACCGATCATGGAGGCCTTACTACAAGAAACGTCAGCCTTCACCTGCCACAACCTCCCAGTGGAAGAAGAAATATCACTCCCGTCCTTCTCAAAAGCTACGACAACAGGTCCCTAAGAAGTCCCAACAGCCCAAGCAGTCAGTTTGACCAGGTCCATGGTCTGCAACCACCTCCTTCCTTTACCCCTCCCGTCCAGACCCAACTCTTCCCCTTCCTTCCAGCTTGGGAAGACATAACCACTGATTCCTTGTCCTTAGCATCGTACGGGTTGGGTACGCCATAGAGTTTGTTTCACCACTGATCCTCCCTCACTTAGTTATCACCCCCCCCAATCCATCACTTTATCTAGAAGTCGATGTCCTTCTTTCCAAGGGAACCATCGAGATCATCCGGGTGGCACAATGGACTCTTGGCTTCTACTCCAAGTATTTCCTAGTTCCCAAACGGGACGGCGGGTTGCAGGCCATCATGGATCTTCGAGATCTCAACTGTTTCGTTAGCTGTACCAAGTTTCAGATGGTCACTCTACAGTCCATTCTCTCTCTCCTTCCAAAGTCGGGATGGTTGACATTGACCTTCTCGGCGCCTATTTTCACGTTATCATTCATCCCCAGCATCGGACATTTATTCGCTTTGCTGTTGGGAGTGATCATTACCAATATCGAGTCCTGCCCTTCGGCCTCTCCATGGCCCCCAGGGTCTTTACGAAGATGATGGCCATTGTCGCTGCTGAACTCCACCATCGTGAGGTTGTCCTTTACCCCTCCATTGATGATTGGCTTCTTGTCGCTCTGACGAAGACTCAACTGCTCCGCGACATTCGTTCTACCCTTGCTCTCCTCCGCACCTTGGGTGTTTGCATCAAACTGTCGAAGTCTGCCCTCCAGCTGGTTCAGCTTCTTCAATTCCTCAGTGCCTGCTTTGATACTACCACTGAGATCGCCTCCTTGCCCACCTCCAGGGCATCAGACATAATCAAAATGGTGTCCACCTTTACGATGTATCCACGGCAATATGCCCAGTCAGTCATGCACCTCCTGGGTCACTTTGCATCCACTGTCTTTGTCGTTCCCCATGCCAAGCTCAAGATGCACCCACTTCAACTCTGGTTCCTTCATGTCCTTGATCCTCAGTCGACTCCATGGGACATGAAGCTTTTGATTCCAATCCCTGTCCTCTCCTTCCTGTCGTGGTGGTCTCTGCAAAACCATCTCCTTGCCAGTATGCCCTTTCATCATCCCACCCCGGAGATCTCCCTCACCACTGACACGTCCCTTTACGATTGGGGAGTTCAATGCAGGATGCTGTCTGCCAAAGGAATCTAGTTCCCTCGAGAGACGTCACTCCACATCAACCTCCTGGATCTCGCCTTGAAGTCGTTCCTCCAGATCATGCGGGGCAAGGTTGTCCGTGTTGTTTCCAACAATATCTCAACTGTCTTCTACATCAACAAACAGGGCGGCACCGCATCTCTACGCCTTTGCACTGCAGCAATCCGCCTTTGGAATTGGTGTCTCCATCACTTGATCATACTGTCGGCTATACACATTCCTGGCATTCAGAATGTCGACGCCGACCTTTTGAGCTGCTTGGTCCGCCAAGACCATGAATGGTCCATCTACCCCCGATATCTCCAACTGATCTTCCTTGAATTCAGTCGCCCTATCGTTGACAGCTTTGCCACTTATCATAATGCCTGTTGTCGCCTCTTCTTTACCCGAGGCCCTCCAACGGCCTGGTCTCTGGGGGACGCCTTTCTTCACAGGTGGATGGGGACCCTATTCTGCTTCTTCCCCCCGTTCCCCCTCATTTCCAGGGTGCTTCAAAAGATTGTGGCTGATGCCACCTCCTGCATCCTCATCACTCCCTGGTGGCTACACCAGGTTTGGTTTCTGCACCTCCTCTGTCTCTCGAACGGTCGTTTCCATCACCTCCCTCGTGTATCCTATCTCCTTTCCAGGAATCAAGGCCGGATCCTCCACCACAACCCCACCTTCTTCAGGCTGATGGCATGGAAGATCCTGTGGTATCAAATGTCTTGCTTAATGCACATAAGCTGGGTACCCGCCTAACCTATCATCACACATTTCCAATCTTACGCCTTGGAACAC
Source organism: Gekko gecko (assembly GCA_029375565.1). Lineage (NCBI taxonomy): Eukaryota > Metazoa > Chordata > Lepidosauria > Squamata > Gekkonidae > Gekko > Gekko gecko. Next base: position 48,566,202 of record JAPDNY010000004.1, read on the forward strand.
TCCTTTGACCCAATCCACGCTTCCCTACGAGACATTTTCTCCTACATTGTGTCCTTGAAAGAATTGGGCCTTGCATACTCCTCTCTAAGAGTTCACCTCGCAGCCATCTCGGCGCATCACCCTTTAATACATGGCTCTACTGTCTTTTCACACTGCCTGATGAAGTCTTTCTTTAAAGGGCTACTCTGTCTCTGTCCGCCCCGAAAGCCGCTCGTGCCCTCCTGGAGTTTATCTCATTGATGCATCTTATGGCAAAGCCCTTCGAGCCAATTGCTTCCATTGACCTTCACCTCCTGTCATTGAAAATGGCATTTTTTATTGCTATTACTATGGCTTGCTGGATGGGAGAGCTTACTGCCTTCCGCACTGATCCCCCATATACGATTTTTCACAAGGAAAAGGTAGTTCTCCGGCCAGATCCCTCCTTTCTGCCTAAAGTTGTATCTGCCTTTCACCTGTCTCAGTCTTCTGTTCTACCTATATTCTTTCCAAACCTAGCTGACACACCTCAGAGAGCATTACAGTGCCTTGATGTTCGCAGGGTGTTCTCTTTTTACCTCCATTGAACATGGCCCTTTCGGACATCTCCTAGGCTTTTTGTTGCCTACGGTTCTCCGTCGCCAGGCGCACCGATCTTGTCTCAGAGACTATCCACATGTGTTACCTCCAGCCCTTTGCTATGAGCTGGCCAAGCAACCCATACCTACCTGTCTAACTGCTCACTCCACCAGAGCGGTTTTGACTTCTACTGCCTTCCTGGCCCATGTCCCATTGGAAGATGTCTATGCTGAGGCTACGTGGTCTTTGATGTTGACCTTTGTGTCCCACTATGCATTCGACATTCAGGCTCAATGGGATGCTGCATTTGGCCGGGCGGTTCTGAAGTCTGTCTTCAACTGACTCTTCTGCTTTGCAGGTAAGACTTTTTAATTGAGGTGATAGTGTTATGCCCTATTCTCTTTGTTGTGCTTTTCAGCTGCCAGCTCCCTCCTCCATCTGTTTCAGCTTTTTTAATCACCCATGTGTGGGACTGCACAGAGACCACGATGAAGATAAACAGGTTGCTTACCTGTAACTGATGATCTTCAAGTGGTCATCTGTGCAGCACCACAATCTCACCCAGCCTTCCCCACTGCTGGCATCTCCTGATCACTTACTTTGAGTTGATGGGACTTACCGGTAGCGGTCAAAGGAACTGAATGGGAGGTGGCTCTCTCCCCTGCTCTAGGCATGCGCGCTGCGTGCCTGCTCCCCAGGGCAGGAAGACAGCCCATCAAAAAAGATTTCTAAGGCAAGCTCTGGAATGTTCTCCGTCGAGGTCATGCACAGGCGCCCAACCCATGTGTGGTACTGCACAGATGACCACTCGAAGATCATCAGTTACAGGTAAGCAACCTGGTTTTTTATCTCCATGGGTGTCACGGTGCCCACAAATGTCTTTCCTGGTGCTCACTTCCTTCTTCCCCAAATCAGAAACCCAGTCCTGGCATTCTTCCACCTAATTGGAACAGAAACCACCTCAGAAGAGCCCAGGAGGAATCACCTTTGTGCCTGTAGTGAACATCCAAGCAGGTGTTCCCATCATAGGGAGGACACTTGGCTTAGGATTTCCCAGTGTTTTGTCACTGGCCCCAGTATCTATGGCAGCAACTTTGTGGTAGGCTTTGCCCCCCCCCCCGGTAGTTGTTTTGTGGGTAGCACTCACTACTTCTTCAGGGCTAGGGACCCTGCTGTAGATAACTGATGGATGACTGCTTGCACTCCTATTGAGGCTTCTCTTCGCCCTCCACAAAAAGGACCTTTCAGATGTTTGTGGGATAGTGGGAATATGTAATGGAGATTATGCATTTATTTTTTTGATATTCAGAAATGCTATGTGAACAGAGAATATGGACAACATCCTGCCTTCCTCCAGCCTAAGAAGCCTTCCTCTAATTGAAGTGCCTTCTATTTGCATAGTGTAGTAGTAAATGTAGGCCTTTAGTACCCACACCATGTGAATGATGCCTATTTGTCTCTCTCATAATGTGTGTATGTGTATTCATGTGAGAGATTAGCATTTGACGAGAACAGCTCATAAAGAGATTTTATTAATTAACATATTTTTGTGTTGTTATGATGGATTATGAAGCCCATCTGGAATAGTTATAAAGGCTTTATTGGAACTGGGACTCTTCTGAAGGCCAGACTGTTATATATCTCTTTTCCACTTCAAGAAATCATGCTGTACAGAAGGGCACTTCTGTATTGTGCTATGATACCTATGTTCTGTTTTGCTTTCCATGGAAACATGTTTCTTGTGGCTGATAGGAGCAGCTAAGAATAGCATTGTTCACATTGTCTTTTATTATTCACTCTTTGTGCTGCATGGACAAGTGATATCTGGGGAGCTGTGACATGTTTTTAAGCTCTGTTATGTATTCTTGCTATGTATATCACATACAGTTCTTTAAAAAGTAGGAGTGGGGAAATATATAGCAATCAACCATATAAATTATGTGTTGCGTTAGGTACGTGTCCATATTTAGTTGTATAGATTAAAAGACTGAAAATGTGGTGGCAGGAGAAAGCTAGGGCAACTGTAGATATAACCCCCCCCCTTTCTGTAGACCTAGATGTAACCCCCCTCCTTTCTGATCTGTACTTCCGAGCATGTTCCCTTCTCCCTTCCATGAACTTATTCATTTGACTAGATTTAATAGAGGTTGTAAAAAGGTTGAGGTTGTCTCATAACCCAGAAAGAGAGATCTATCATGTCATTCTTCCATTTGCTGATGTACTAAGACTGACTTAGGATAGTAGTGGAACTGAGGGAAAGTAGTAAGGAACACTGGTAACTGGTTTCCTTGCAGACCTGATGCTGCAATCTAATGTCCTATCCTATTAGCAGGTAGGCCAGTCATGGAGAAAAAGGAATGTCTAGATGAGTGTGTGTATGTGTGTAATATAGTGAATGTATTGCATGTGACATGCATGATTACCTTGTTGAGCAATAATTGCTGTGGCTGTCAAGTTGCAGCTGACTTATGGTGACCCCATAGGGTTTTCAAGGCAAGAGAAGTTCAGAGGGGGTTTGCCATTGCCTGCCTTTGTGTAGTGACCCTGGAGTTCCTGGTGGTCCCTGCTTAGCTTCTGAGATCTGGCAAGATCGGACTAGCCTGACCCATCCAGGTCAGGGCAGTAAATTTTATAACTCATGTTTTGTAGAGCAGCAGGGGCAACATTTAGATCTGGAGGAGGCAGCAGACTTAAGAATAATTTGTTTTCACTTTTATGTTAGAAGTTCAGTTGCACTATTCTGATAGACTTATCTGCAAGTTCTGATACCATAGTGTTGTTCTTACTTTGTAATTACCATAGATTGACACAATCCTTGGAACTATGTATTGAATAGACAGGTAGCATAAAATGTTACATAGCCTCAGCAGTTGCCAAGGAAACTGGTAAGATACGGCATCTGTAAACTATCTTGTGAAGAAAGAAATATCTATGAAATCAAACCTGGAGTAAATTCTTTGCCATGCGTACAAATGCTGTGAGTGTATCTCCAAGCCTTAAATCTATAACGCTGTACCAAGGCTCTTCAGAAGTAGGTTTAGACTTCCCAAATTTGGCTTTATATTATGAGGTAGCTAATCTGGCTAATATGGTCGGAGTCATGAAGAGTAAAGTGATCCCTCGCTGGCAACAAATTGAAGAAGCATACGCTGACTGTATTCCACTTTCGGAGTTATATTGGAACCAATCTGAGTAGAGACCTAAATTTATACTGGAAAACAACATTCTACAAACCTCTTTAAGAATTTGGTACAGACACAGAAAAACATTATCACCAAATATCTCCCAAATGGCAACTTTTAAAAATCAACACTGGTTCCTACCAGGGCAAGAACAGTGTGCATTTGCTCTATGGCAACAAGCTGGCATCACACGTCTAATAGATTTGGTTTAAAAAGGACAACCTTTGAATAAAACAGAACTTGAAGCTAAAATTGGTGAACAAATACCCTCGTATAGATTTTTGCACGTAAATCATATGGTAAATACTATACAACAGTCAGATACTTTTAAGAGACCTTTAACAAAATTTGAATTTTTACTTAGGAAACAAAATGAAGAGATTAAAGGCCTCATTGCTAGCATTTATATAAAATGCTTATATCCATGATAAGCAAACTATCACGAAGGTGGTTTTCCCAGGGTGAGGCTCATCCATTGCACTCCAGGTGTGCTGACCCCTGCGATTTCCCCAAATGCGGGAAACTCGACTGCATAATTTGTGGTAGATTGTGGTAAACTATCTTATCAGGTAGTTTGGCAAATGGATTGCCTAGACAGGATTCAAGAAATGGATTGGAGGAAAATTTGGAACTCACCTAGCATGACATCTAAAATATTTAGTATAAGTTTTAATTCTTTTAAAGTTTTAAATAGATAGTATCTACCCCCTGCTAAAATATATCACATACATTGCACCATAAGCCCAAAATGTTGGAAAAACTGCAAACGAGTGGGAGACTTTTTGCACTGTTGGTGGCCTTGCCCAATTATTAAAAAACGTTGGAAGCAGATTTTGGCACAGATATTTTTGATTACAGGGAGTAATTTACCTCAACTACCAAAGACTGTTCTCCTGTCTTATCGGCAAGTCCCTGTAGGTAGAAAAATTAAAACAAAGTTAATCTCTTATTTACTGGCTATAGACAGAATATTAATTGCAAAAAAATGGAGAGAAAAGTCAGGACTCGTCGTACAAATGTGGCAAAGCAAACTATGGGAACATTTTATTTTGAGCAAAATTATGAGTAATTTGATATCCAGTTGAAATAATTATCAACAAGAGTTTCAAGCTTGGTGGTTCCTGTGGTGGACTATCTAGTTGATAGGGAGATAATTTACCCAAAATGCTTTTTATCAAGACTTGTTATTTTTTCTAAGGCATATAAAAACGAGTGACTCAATTAGATAAAAGATACCATGGAAAATAGAATGAAACATGACAAATGATGTGTATTGTTAATTTGTTATTTGTATTCTGTAAGAAAAATTAAAATATGTTGTTTTTTTAAAAAATGGTATATGGTAGCTATTTCTAGCATTCTTACAGTGAAAGGCTGATTTGTCCTTTCAAACAAATATCACAATTGGGTTTCAGCTGAGCTGTCCAGGGTAGAATCTTCACCAGTATATGGGACACTTAAGAACACATCTGTTGTTAGTTTTCATAATCATAAGTGTGCACATTCACATTTTAAAGCAATGGATTTAAAACTTTGTACCTCCATGGAACCCTTTCTACATCACAAACAAACTTATGGACATTGAAGAAGATTCTGGGAAAAGTTCTAGTGGACACACTCAGGTTATGTGAGCCTACTGCTCTTGCTGTTCTCTCTCTTGAACCGAGAATGCCTACAATGGTTTTCCTCCTTTCTCCATGGTCAGGGACAGAGGGTGGTGCTTGGCAAGAGGATCTCCCCATGATACCCACTTGAATGTGGAGTGCCGCAGGTGGTGATCCTCTTGCCAATGTTGTTTTAACATCTACATGCACCCCCTTGCCCAGTTGGTCTGGGGGGTTGGGTTGGGCTGTCACCAATATGTGGATGACACCCAGCTTATCTGTTGTTGGATGGCTGCCCGGACTCCGTCCTGGAGAATCTGGCTAGGGTATTGGAGGCTGTGGCTGGGTGGTTGCAGCAGAGCTGGTTGAAACTTAATTCATCAAAGACGGAGGTCCTGTACCTGAGCCGGGGTGGTGGGGTGGTGGTTTGAGTTGGGAATCAGACTACCCATCTTGGATGGCACATCACTTGTGCCAGCCCAGAAGGTGAGGAGCCTCGTGGTGGTCCTGAGTGCCTTGCTTACTATGGAGGCCCATGTCACCACAGTTGCCAGGTCAGCCTTTTTGGCAGATCAGGCAGCTGGTTCCCTATCTCTCCCCCAGGACTTGGCTACAGTGAACCATGCAATGGTCACTTCCAGGCTTGATTACTGTAACTCACTTAAATGGGCTTGCCCTTGCAGCTGATTCAGAAACTCCAGCTAGTGCAAAATGCAGCAGCGGACCTGCTGACTGCCTGGTGTGTGTGAACACACATTCAGCCAGTGCTATGCCAATTGCATTGGCTACTGATTGTGTACCAGATCTACTTCAAGGCATTGGTATTGACCTTTAAAGCCTTGCACGGCCAGGGATTGACATACTTGAGGGACTGTCTCTTCCCATATATGCCCAGGAGAGCCTTGCCCTTGACCGATCAACATCTGCTGGTTGTCCCTGGCCCAAGGGACACCTGCCTAGCCTTGACTAGGGTCAGGGCTTTTTCTGCCCTGGCTTGGTGGAACAAGGTCCTGCTTGAGATCAGGGCCCTGCAGGACCTATTACTGTTCTTCAGGGTCTAAAAAATGAAGCTGTTCTGCTAGACCAACAAAGCTGGCCTCCCTTGCTAAAATTTTCCATCTTCACACGGCACAGATCAAGAAGAACTAGGGATCTAGCGGCACCAACTTTGGAGACTGTATACTTAAATTCTTAGTGCTACCTGTTTTAAATTATATTGTTTTTGTTCTAAATATTGTATTTATTGACCCATTGTAATGAGCCAAAAGCTTGAGAACCTGTTATATGATCTGCCCTGAGCCCTCTTGCGGGGAGGGCAGAATACAAGTCTAAATAAACAAACAAAATAAATAAATGTGCTCTACAACACTCCCCTATATCTGCAAATTGTAGGGGGGAAACACCGTTCTGACACCACTGTAGTGCCAGTCTACAGGAACATGCTAGGTTGTTTTTTAAAAAAGGTCTGCCATTCAGTTTCTGAAAACTTCATCCTCCATATATGCAAACATTATTTTTGTGGTATTGGATTTTATTACTGTTTCTTCTGATAGGTTTTAGAAAGATAATATAGGGCAAGAAATTCTAATCCTGTCTCATTTGGTACATTTGTTTAAACTGTGAGGCCATTGTACCAAAAGAAATGAAATCATGGTTTAGGAAATGTTCAGTCCTAAACTTAAAAATTCATCAGGTTGATTTCTAATAGGTTTTTATGCAACCTTTGCTAATGCTTGTTGTTGGATCTCTCAGAGTACACTAGATGGCATGCAAGAAGACTTGAAAACTGAGATAGCAGAAGGCTTGCTGTTGTTGTTATTGTCTTTACTTCCAACCAGAATTCCCAAAGCAACTTACAAACAAATCCTTTTAGTACAATAGGCAATAATAAAGTAAAATAATTGATAGTCAATTTAAGCAGGGAATCAATATTTAGGAACTTGTAAGGCAGCTACAGGCCTGCTTTTCTGATTCTCTTGAGCGTTGATAGAACAGGTACACTTTCTTAATGTACCCAGATAATGTATTGTTGCCAGTAGTCCCCTGCACCTCCTGAAAGTCATCACTTGCGCAGGAGCAGAGGAAGGGATGTGTATCAATTTCTGTCAATTCCTCCTTCCCGCTGCAGCCCTTACCATCTGCTTCCTATGCTATTTCCAAGAATCCTGTAACCCTCAGCAGTTGCTTTTTAGATAGTACAGTGTATGCTTCTTGAAGGGAAATGTAGCAAAGATCAGTTGCATAAGTAGAATAGAGCTTGTGATTCTCTAGATGTAAGCTATTATTCCCTAAAATAATGAGCTAGTAAAAGATGGAGGTGTTAAATGCAAAGAGTGGGATTACTGAAGTGACCATTATTATAATAGCCTTATAGCCTTCTGCTTTTTGACCCTTGTTACATACGTCATACTATAATTTCACTGAATGTTAGTTCTGTTCATTCATATGTGAAAGTTAATTGAATACCATCCAGCAGTTTCTGGGAGAGGGTGATGTATAAAGGTACATGGGATAAAATAACTTAAAGAAAGGAAGACACCCCCCCCCCTTGCATTGGCAAACAGAGCGGATGCAGCATAGCGGACTGCAGGTTGTAGCAAGGGGAAGATATCTCTTCTGTTAACTTGTTCTGTTTGCACTTCATTGGACCTATCCTCATGTGTATGTCATATCTTAGAACCATGCCATGCTAATGACTTTTAATTCCAATTATTTTCAGGAGCTGGAGTTATTCTTCCCTTCTAGTGGAGGCCGTGGACCTGTAAACACTGCAAAATATACGCACTGTACCTGTTGTATTATTAAACCTCATGTAATTAAAGAAGGTAAGTGACATGAGGGTATGAAAATGTCTTCTCGCTTCTCCATTGGACAACCATGTAGGTTGAAATTCATGCAGATATTGTATTGTTTGTTTTTAAAGAATGGGGATAAGCTTATACTGCGGTGAATTAAATTTGGTGGCTAATTTAGGCACATGTTTAAGGGAGAAGTGGAAGGAAGGTTTTTCTGTGCTGCCAATATAAATAACAGTGTCCTTTACACCATTAGAAAAATGTATGCTAACATAACTTCAATCTCATTGTGTTGCAAAATAGTTGAATGCTAAATCATGCATGGTTTTATATTCCTTCCTCTGCCTCTGGGTAAACATAGTTCAGAAAGTTCATTGTTCAGATGTCATAGATTATCCATTAATAACTTGCTCATGATATGACAAGATGATGCACTTTGGGTGTATTGTGTTGTGACTGGTATGGCTTATACATGCTCAAAATGCTATGGTCTTTTGCCACTAAAATAGAAAATTTCAAAGAAGCATTTAATTGAGACAACTCTTAAAACAAAAAGTTATATCTAATTGTTGAGTCCTATTGCACTAGATACCGTGATGTAAATTTGTTTTCTTAAATGTGAAAAGTGACTAGTATAAGCAGTAATTATTGTAATTGCCCTACAAACACTTTGTAGGTCTTGTCCCCTGTAAGTAGAACTTCTGTACAGGTTCTGGGCTATAGTAACGTAAGTAGTATAACACATGTAGTATTAATCCCACTGTCTGAACACCCCAGTACTTGCATCAAGCTTTTCTATCCAGACAGCCTTCTTCTAGAAGAGCAATCCCAGGGATTTTTGGGTGACAATTTCAGTCTAGCTTCAGGCTGGAGTTTGGAACTGAGACAGCTTTAGTTGCATTGGTGAATGATCTTTGTTTAAAGTTGTATAGGGGACATCTGAGCTAATATTGTTAGATCGTTCTGGGGCTTTTGACATAGTTGACTACTCCGTTCTTATCTAGAGATGGGCATGAACTAGCTCACAAACTAAAGTTCATGACAAATTTTGGCTGGTTCATGGTTTGCAAACTGAAGTTCGTCACAGGTCAACCAGTATGAACTTTCCACAAGTGGAGGTTTGTGGCTGGATACATTTCCAAAAACTGAAAAAAGTAGGGCAGGGGGAGGGGAAAACTCAACTCAAGATAGCACTGCGAACCAGAAGGGTTAAGCTGACCTTATATATTATAAAAGTACCAAATTTATTAGGGTGTACACATATTAAAATATATATGAGTTAAAAATATATATATTTCCAAATATCAGACCAATAAAAGCATATCAAATATTAATACACATGATGAGTCAACATTTTCCAACTAAAGACCAAACGTGTTTTGGCCTCAAAAGGCCTTCCTCAGTGGTCACTATTATAACATAGTATAGACACACATTCATGCATATGTATACAAGATCTTTAGTACACTTGTATAGCAACCAGATGTTGTATCCTGAAATTATAAAAATAGAAGGAGGGGAACAAGGGAAACAAAACTTAAATTAATATTTCAAATGTATGCCAAATCCTTATTAGTTTCCACAATTAATTGTTTCAACCTATAATTACCTGATATGTTTTGTAATCCCACTGTCTGAACACCCTAGTACTTGCATCAAGCTTTTCTATCCAGACAGCCAGTAATTGGGTCACTGGTATTAGTGATGGGCCATAGGTATAGCCATATCCATTCCAATTATTCTAGATAAAAACCACGACATGAAATAATGAAATTATTATATTGATAGTTCCCATTATGTATTTAAAGTAATCTAATAACTGTGAATAATTAAATTGACCAACAAACCTGGTAACCGAGATTTCATAAGTCTGAATGTGTGTCACTCCATCAAGGTAAAGATTCTGTTATAGGCTGCTGTGTTGGCCACCATATATAGTTATTCTAAAGTGATGCAGTCACCACTTAACATTGCACCAGGCCAATCAGGTGAAATACAAGATGGGAGGGGGTACAGAGGAGAGAAAGACCAAGAACCTCTGGGGAGGAGGGGGGAGAACAGGTCAGTACAAACAATATTTTAAGAAAGCAGATACAGATGTTCATAAGCAGCAAGTCCAGTCCAGTGACAGACTTCATATTCCTGGGATCCAAGATCATTGCAGACGGTGACTGCAGCCATGAAATTAAAAGATGCCTACTCCGGACTTCCAGGTTCCATGGCATGGCGTCTGAGCGATACTTGGGATGTTCTCGAGTCTCCTCATCCTCTTTGCCTCTTTTGAAGATCCCTTCAGTCCTTGGGGCTGAGGAGGGCTTCACCCAACCTCTTGGAGGGAGGTTGGAAAGCAAGAGACTTTCTTCGGAAGCCCTGCGAATGGCGGTTCGGCGGGGTGAGACCATTTTTGTCTCAATGCAGGAGCTGAAGAAGGAGCAAAACATGGCTTCCATGTTTTTGCACTAGCTGCGACCACCCATTTTAAGAAACCAAGCATTATAAAATATAGCAGATAAGAGAAAAATAGAAGCAACCTACAAGATTCCAAACAACAGAAACCTTCTTTGAAATACCCCCAAGATATGTTGCCAAATAATTGGGAAAAGACGGCTGAGAAAAGAACAAGAGCAGTGACTATTTTAAAGAAGACAGTGGGAGTAAGATAAGTTTAAATGCCGAAGTAACTCTAACAGTGCATTTTTAGGAAGTTTTGTAATTAAACCACTGAACTATACTGTATTTACTATTGGAATAAAACCAGAAGTGTAATTTAGTTAAGAAATGGTGATGGCAGAAAATAATTTGGAAGACGAAGACTGGGAAAATATGGAAATTGGGAACTTAACGTGGGAGCAATTCCAAAAAATCCTGAAAGAGGAAATACAAAACGCAGTTACAACAACTTGTAAAAATCTTCTAGAGTAACCTTCTACACTAATAGAATTGGAAAATGAGAAAGGAACAACAAAGGAACAACAAAAGGAGATGTCTCAGGAAATACCATCTTTATTAAAGGAAAGTGAAATAAAAGACATTAATCAAGGATATATTCAAAAAGAACCAGCAAATCTCCTACTTAGAAAAATATCTAAACTGTCTAAGAAGAGAATAAAGAGACCTGTAAAGAGAATCTTTGTGAGTGACAAAAGTCTGAGGATTAACTACCAGAAACCTAAAAGGGACAACCCAAAAACAAAATACCATGAACATAAAGAAATGAGGTATTTTGAAATGATTTTGGAAAAAAGAGGTCTTAAGCAAACTGTCTAAAAAGAAAATAAAGAGGCCAGAATCTCAGTGAGAAACAAAAGTGTGAAGGCTAATTTCCTAAAACCTAGAGGGAACAAGCCAAGAACAAATTACCTTGAATACAAAGACATGAGGCATCTCAAAATGATTTTGGAAAAAAGAGGACTTAGCAAAACAAAACAGATAATAAGAAATATGATTCCATCTTGGTTTGTATATGATATAATGGAGAGGAAAATATGTACCTGTTACCTTTAACAATGGAATGATGAAAAGCTATGTCTAAACAATGTTGGTTTTCTTTCCCTTCCTTGCTTTATATATTTATATTGAATGATTTGAAAATTATAGTATTTATAGTATTATTAGGACCATAAGATAATGGTTTTCCCCCCTTTTTTATTTTTTTCTTTGTTGTTCTTTGCTCTCTCCCCTTTTGAAGTTATGTTTTAGATGGGGGGGAGGATAATGCATTGGAAGAAGATGAGTATTGGTAGATGTTGTCTCTTTATTAATAGTATAAATCAGAGTATAAATATTACTTTCTTGGTGAATGGAACTAAGTGGAATTTATTATATTTTGGGATTGGAAGTTATATGTCTATTATGGGTGCATGTTTTTCTTGTTATAACTAAGTAAAAAAAAGGGATGGAAAAGATATTATAATGAAATTGTCAATTTATAGAAAGGTAAGATGAGAGTACACACATGATTAATTGGCTAATGAGTGCAATGAAAAATCTGAAGCTTAGTATATTGATATATTGAAGTTGCCTTTTAAAAAATAAGATGAGAATACATACATGATTAATTGGCTAATGAATGCAATGAAAAATCTGAAGCTTAATATATTAGTATATTGAAGTTGCCTTTTAAAAAAATAAGATAAAAAAATAGTTCAAAAAAATAACAAAAAAGAATGATATTTGACTTATAAGTCCGAGTTATTTTCTATTATCCATTGTAGTATAAAGGTCAAATATAAGTTGAAGAGAAAGAATTATATTGTAGTGAATGGGCAGAACTTGTAGATGTTGCGTAGCTATGACAACTTAGAAGGATGATATGCTCTTCTGTTGTATTTGAATAATAGGAAATGTTTATATGTGTTTCCTTTCTTTAATTTTGAAAATCCAATAAATATATTGGGTGGAAAAAAGATGCCTGCTCCTTGGAAGGAAAGCTATGGCAAACCTAGATAGCATAATAAAAAATAGAGACATCACCCTGCCAACAAAAGTCCGCATGGTCAAAGCAATGGTATTCCCAATAGTAATGTATGGCTGTGAGAGTTAGACCATAAGGAAGGCCAAGTGCCGAAGAATAGATGCTTTTGAATTATGGTGCTGGAGTAGACTCTTGAGAGTCCCTTGGACTGCAAGGAGATCAAATCAGTCAGTCCTAAAAATAATCAATCCTGACTGTTCCCTGGAAGGCCAGATGCTGAAGCCGAAGCTAAAAAAAATTGGCCACCAAATGAGAAGGGGGCATTCACTAGAGAAGACCCTGATGCTGGGAAAGATTGAAGGTAAAAGAAGAAGGGGACGACAAAGATGAGATGGTTAGACAGTGTTATCGATGTGACGGACATGAAATTAAGCAAACACTGGAGGATGGTGGAAGACAGGAGGGCCTGGTATGATGCGGTCCATGGGGTTGCAAAGAGTCAGACTCGACTGTGCGACTGAACAACAACACGTGGTGGTTACAAAACATCTAAGTAATCCTATGTTGTTATCATATGGCCAGTAATTTATATGTTCTTTCTCTTTTAAGTAGTTCTTTATAGAAAGATCTCTCCACATAGAATGATGGCATAGCAGATGTTGTTAGTAACAGGGAAAGAGCTGGGTTTTCTGTCTCCTTGGGTTTTAATAATTGAAACATTCAGTCCATCACTATTTCTTTCTTTCTAGGCAATGAAACTAAACAAATTCTTGGAAATATGATCTGCTTGTTTCTTTGTTGCCTCTCCAAAACACTGCTCACAGTATAAAAACAAAGTAAAACAATTAAAATTAGAGATAACAACAAACATACATAAAGCTAGTCTAGTCAGTAGTAAAACTATTCAGTATAACAACCCTAAAATGGACAGCATAGCAGAGTGCAGGCCATAAAAATCTAAAATAAGATAAACAACTAAAAGGTGTGAAAACCTCAAATAAAAGTCCAGTCAAACAAAATGTTCTAACCTGGCACCCAGATGCCACCAGGAGAGGGCATTCCAGAAGCTGGTTGTCAGCACTGAGTAAGCCTTACCTATAGCTGCCACCCAGCTCATCTCCATGACAACAACATTTGAAATGAAGATCTTGAGTGGTGAATGGGGGTGTGTATATTGGGATGTAATCCTTCAAATAATCTTGTCCAAGACTGTTCAAGATTTTAAACCTAAGCACCAGCACTGTGAATTGTGAGCAGAAAGACACAGGCAGCAAATGCAGATCTTTCAGTTCCGGGGTGATATGATTCATACCACCCCTACCCCAGCACCAGGATACCATGTTTTAGAATAATTGAAGCTTCTGGGCAGTTTTGAGAGGTATCCCCATATAGCATGTGCTACATTAATCTGACCTGGATGTGATCAGAACAGGGATCACCAGGACTTTTCAGGGAATGGCCATATGTGATGTATCAGATGAAACTGATAAAAAGGTGCTACATGCCACCAAAGAGACCTGGGCCTCCACCTGTATGCCCAAATCAAGCAGTGTCCCCATATTACATTATAGGAAGTGGCTTCCAGATGCTTGAACACTTATTTCATAGAATTCTCTGACATTTTTTCTTGGCACTTTGTTTGTGTTTGATTCAGATTTTCTTTTTTTGACCCTGGTTATCTGATTTGATACCTGTGTGATCATATGGGACCTGCATAATCATCTGTTGAGCCAGTTTGGTGTAGTGGTTAAGTGCGCGGACTGTAATCTGGGAGAACCAGGTTTGATTCTCCACTCCACCACTTGGGTAGTGAAGGGCGGGGTATAAATCCAATCTCCTCCTCCTCCTCCTCCTCCTCCTCCTCCTCCTCTTCCTCTTCTTCTTCTTCTTCTTCTTCTTCTTCTTCTTCTTCTTCTTCTCCATGGAATCCACTTTAACTGTGACTGACCTGTGTCAGTGTCGAATGTAGCCTTTCTTTCTGTCTGTCTGTCTGTCTCATTTTATTTTAGGACAACGTCCTTTCAGTAGCTTACTCGAAATTACACTAGATCATTTATAAGGTTCCTATCTGATGACAAGTGGAACATCTCTGTTGCTTTTATCTTTGGCCTTGCTGATCTACTCCTGAGTGGAATAAAGAAATCTGTTGCTAGGCAGCCAAAGCATCAGACTCTAGCAACTGTAGTACCTGTCACAAGAACATGACACAGTGAACAAAGGTATTTGATACACAGCATAAGCAAGAGCTCTGATAATGGCTGCCAAAAACGGAAGTCCTTGTGGCCACATAAGTTTGAATTCAGGTTTAGCCATTACAGATGTTTAGCCTGCTGCACTGTGTGTAAAAGATTGAGAGCTTTATTGAGATGTTTTTGTGTAAGAAAAAAGAAAAGGATGTAGCTGGCAGTGTGATAGCATGTTGCTTCTCAGGGATCTGAGTGGTATATTCTAGATAACCAGAAAAGGGCAAGAATGGAGTATGCCTTCAGTCTCCTGGCTGGCAGAGGGAACAGCATCTGAAAGACTGGATGAACTACAGAGCTGGAAGTGTTAATGCCAAAGGGCATCCCAAGGGAGTAGGGGCTACATGGGTGTGGCATTCACACATGCACCTCTCAACCCAGTCGAGGGATGTTAATCCATGAATACACAGCTACTATCTTTGGAGTGATAGTTTTGGGTGGAATTGTAGATGTGACACATACAGTGAAAAGGAGAGATATCAACTTTGAATTGAACTTGATTTGATCTTTTATCAAACATAAATTAATAGAATGAGAAAAGAAGGCAGATAAAATGGCTTTGGGAAATACTCTAAAAAACTAATACATTACATGAATGCAAATTGGAATTCTCTAATTCCAAGTGGTCAACAAGCAAGCAATTTGAACAAATTCATAGCTTTATATTTATTTATTTATTTATTTATTATGGGATTTATACCCCGCCCTCCCCGCAAAGCAGGCTCAGGGCGGCTCACAATCGATGTAAATACATACATAAAACATATTTAAAATACACCAGTTAAAACATAGTAAATACAAGTATAAAACCATTAGCTTTAGCTATATGTATTCACCTATGGCTAGTCCAAATGGAGACCACTCACAAGGGATGCAAATATAGTGTCCCCAAGAGAAGAGGAGAAGGGAGAGATGCGGATTAAGATTATGAATGGGATTGAGCAGGTTGAGAAAGAAGTACTTTTCTCCCTTTCTCACAATACAAGAACTCGTGGGCACTCCATGAAATTGCTGAGCAGTCGGGTTAGAACAGATAAAAGGAAATACTTCTTCACCCAAAGAGTGATTAACATATGGAATTCACTGCCACAGGAGGTGGTGGCAGCTACAAGCATGGACAGTTTCAAGAGGGAATTAGATAAACATATGGAGTCCATCAGTGGCTATTAGCCACAGGGTATAGATGGGAATTCTAAGTCTGGGGCAGGTGATGCACTCTATTCTTGGTGCTGGAGGGGGCAGCAGTGGGAGGGCTTCTAGTGTCCTGTCCCCACTGCTGGACCTCCTGATGGCACCTGGTATATTTTGGCTGCTGTGTGACAGAGTGTTGAACTAGATGGGCCATTGGCCTGATTCAACATTGGCTTCTCTTATGTTCTTATGTAGGTGTTACAGATGAGAAGGAGGGAAGTAAGGTGGCAAGTTAGAGCTCCAATCAGCAGGGCCCTGAGGAAGGGCTGACACAGTGAAGGATATAGGAAGCTGGACTTGGAGGAGGGAAGAGAAGAATAGCAGAGATAAGACACAGACATTATTCCAGGCCTCATTTTAAAAGCTCCTGAGCAAGCTTTGCCCTTTGAGCCTCCAAGGGATAGTACCCCTGATTAGCCATTGTTTCCTTTCCTGTGAAATTTCAAATAACTGTGAAGTCTTCTGCTGGAAGGGAAGGGAAGTCTGTGTTACCTGCTGGCATGTCTCATCTAGCTGATGGTCTATTGGCTTGGTTTATATTATTGCATAAGATGGAAGAATCTTTCATCTTGATCTGCCAGGTTTCTTCTCTCCCATGATTGTCATCTCTTTGTGCAGTTCTTATTTGGCTAGTTTGCTAGGCTGCTAATTTCTACTGGGCTTTAATATCTCTAAATATAGAACGGAGTTTGCAACTTCAACACAATGCTGATTTCTCTGGATCTACATACCTGCATATTTTATAGGTCACATGGGCACTGCCACTACCCTTATTTAGAATCATAGAATCATAGAGTTGGAAGGGCCCTCCAGGGTCATCTAGTCCAACTCCCTGCACAATGCAGGAAATTCACAAATATCTCCCCCCCACACTGGCAGTGACCACTGTTCATGCCCAGAAGAGACAAAAAACCTCCAGGATCCCTACCCAAACAGGCTTGGGGAAAATTTGCTTCCTGACCCCAAAGTGGCAATCAGCGTTTCCCTAGGCATGTAAGAAAGAGCCACAAGAACTAAGCACTGAGGCAACCCTTCCTGATCTGCCTAAGTATTCAGTAGGGCTTACTCCCAGCATTCCCAGCACTTTAGGATTGCAGCCTTTGTTGTCCAGATTTATGAACTGTTCCAGAATTGATCTAGCATGTATCTTTTTTGCTTTGAAGGCAATAGTAATTAAAGGTAATCCAGGACAGGTAGAGGAGAATAATCTGAAAGGCTGGCCTTTTCCCATGACTCTTAGCACAACTTGTAATCATTATCGCATTTCACTGAGTAGTCAGTAGTTAAAAGAAGTCAGAGTCCTCCAGCTATGTATGAATGACTTTATCAGCATGGTTGGGAGTGCAAAACCCTTTAAGATCCTTATCTCAAGAATGTTGCTGCAGCAGCAAAACTAAGGAATCTTCTGGGACTTTTAAGACTAACAGATTTATTATGGCATAAGCTTTTGTGTACTGGAGCCCATTTATCAGATGCACGAAGTGTGTCTTCAGTTGGCAGGTATGAGGACGTCCTTCATGCCAGCTCAGGGCACACCTCATAATCTGATAAAATAAGCTGCAATCCACAAAAGCTTTATGCCACAGTGAATCTGATGGTCTTTAAGGTACCCAAAGCCTGTTTTTGCTTTTTTAAAGAAATGACCCTGTGATATATGTCATAGAAAGGGAACTTTGGGATTTACCGAGGCCACTGTTGCAATACCTTTATTGGATGCTGCTTCTCCTCCTCCTGTTTTTCCCTTCTTCATTTCACCAAACCAGAGTCATGGTCACATATGTTTGTCTCAGATGGTCTTTTGGGCTTCTTCACATAATTAAAATGTATCCATTTTGTGGCCTCTATAGCATTCATACTTCAAGCATGTATCTGCAAATACACTGTAACATCTAATGGAGCCCTCAGTTGGCCAAGACTTGTAATTGTGTGTGTTATATATTACTTTCCACTGTTTTCACCAGAGAGATGCTTTATAAGCAAGTGAAAACTAAAAACTCATCATTCATTTAATGTTTTGAAGTGACTCTTGAGGAATACTATAAGTGATAGTATACAAGTATGGAATTGAGTGGAGAGTTCAGTATCCTATCAAAGTATTCCTAATTCTCAATGTGGCCAGATTTGTGGATCCTTAAATCCAGACAATGGAGCCATGACCAGACAAGTCATCTTTCTATAAATCTGAAAAACACCCCTGGTTTGCAGAAAAATCTGAAATAGTAAAAAACAACAACACCAAAAACATTGAGGGGTTAACCCCTCCCCCAAAAGTAGTGCCTATAGCTTTATGAAATGAACGCCCTCAGTGGCTATTGCTAGACAACCTCAATAGTATTGCCAGTTGGTTTTTGTCTGTAAATGGCTGGGGGGGCACGGCCCTTTCCAGGGATGTTTTGGCCCTTGAGAGAGAATCAGAGCCAGGCCTTGTGGCAACCACAGAACAATCTGATACCAAGTATGCTCCATGATTCACCCAGGCATGGCTGCTCACTGCTATTCAACAGTAGCCAAAAAGCCAAGTGTGGTGGAACAGTTAGATGTTAGGCTAGTATCTGGTAGACCCAGCTTCAGATTCTCACTCAGCTGTGGTAGCTCACCTTGGGTGACCTTGGGCCACTAAGAACTTCTAAGCCTAACCTACTTCACAGGGTTATTGTGAAGATAAAATGGAAGAGAATGATATAAGCTGTTTTGGGGTCCCCAATGTAGAAAATGGTGAACTACGAAGTAAATAAATAAATATAGCAGAAAATAAAAGTATGTCAGCTGGAAGGAGAGAAGGAATCAGAAAAAGGGTGAGGCTCTGGGAACTGCCAGGGAATAAAAAGAGCAAATAGGAGGGGGAATGAGATATTTATTTTATTAATTTGATTTATACATAGACTAGGAATAAGGCCCGTTGTGGAAATAAATACAACGGGCTCTAGAAAGAGGCTCTAGGAGAGTCCCCCGGCTTTGGGCACTCAATGACAATTTGCTGTGGCAATCTCAGCAGGGTATAATGACAGAGTCCACCATTTTCTCCAGAGGAACTGATCTTTGCTACCTGAAGAGCAGTAGTAATTTAGCGTGATCTCCAGCCCACCCCCAAGATTGGTAACAGTGGTTCCCCAGGAGAGAGTGGCTGGTTTGGAGGGTGGAGTCTATGGCATTGTACCTGTCTGAGGTCCCACCCCTCCTCAACACTCACCCTTTCCAGGTTCGACCCCTCAAATCTTCAGGAATTTCCCAACCTGGAGTTGATAACCCTATCTCCCTCCCAGCCAACCATCAACCTACCTTTAGTTTTCCATCTCCTCTCCCCTCCCTCCTAGAGAGCAGTTGTAATTTTGAGTGATCTCCAGCCCCCACCTGGAGATTGGCAGCAATGGTTCCCCATCAGGGAATGGCTGGATTGGAGGGTGGAGTCTATGGCATCGTATCTGTCTGAGGTGCCGCCCCTCCTCAAACCTCACCCTCTCCAGGCTCCATCCCTCAAATCTCCAGGAATTGCCCACCTGGAGTTGGCAACCTGATCAGGACTGGGCCCAATGAGTTTTCTCCCAAAGGCCAACATAAGTGTGGAAAGGGCCTTTTACTGACAGAGGAGAAAGTACAGGTGCCAACTCTGATTAGGGAAATACCTGGAGATTTGGGGGGGTGGATCCTGTGGAGGGCAGCATTTGGGGTGTGTGTGGAAGGACTCAGCAGGTTATAATGCCATAGAGTCTACCCTCCAAAGCAACCATTTTCTCCTGGGGAACTGATCTCTGTCATCTGGAGGTCAATTGTAACAGTGGGAGATCTCCAGGTCCCACCTGGAGATTGGCAACACTAGGGGAAAGTCAGCCGCATAGCGGGGAGTTGAAGAAAATGGTTTGATGGTCGCTGGCCCACCTCATTAGCCAGCCAGCCATGCTGAAGCTAAGCAGGAGAAAGAGCCTTTTTCCATTTATTCTGACAGGAAAGTGGTCATTGGGGAGGGGGTTATGGGCGGGGGAGGGGGTTATGCTGAAAGTCCTTTGTTTTTTTACTCACAGAACCAAGCTTGGCTGCCTACCAACAGCCATTGAGGGGACAGTCCCTCACAGGAGTCAAGAGAACTGTCTTCCTCAGGAGAGAGAGCTGTCTGCCAGGGGGAGTAGGTGGGGAAGAGGAGCAGACCCAGCACCTGGCCAATGGCACGCGAGTACTCTTGAGTGGCGGCTGATGGGCCAATGGCTGAGGGAGGGCATTTTACAGCCAATGGGAGTGCATGGAATCTTACGAAACCAAAAGATAATTATTATAAGGAGAGATACCCTCTGCAAGTTCTTGTGGCTCCCCCACTTGTGACTATTTCCTTTTTTAAAGCCAGTTTCTAACTCTTCATGATGTTGGTGAAAATGTATAGGCAATGTCTGCTGAACTGAGTTGTCAGCTGGAGTTGAGTGCTCTTTGCCACCCTTCTATTGCTAGCTTGAATAGAATAAATTATACAAAATAATCAATATATGTACATGTGAAATACCTGCTGAGGTATGAAGTAGAGACATGTAGCTGAAAACACTCACAGAGCTCTTGTTTGCCATGTATTTTCTGAGGAATTCTGCATAGATGGATTTTGGGTCCCTGAGCCTCTATTTAAGATGCTGTTTATGTTGAAGATGATGGATTGGATACTTCTCTTCCTACTTTTTCATCATAAAAGGGAGATACAGAGTGATGGTTGTCAAAAGGATATACAATGTAAATTCATCGCTAAAACTTCATAACTGTGGAATGCAATTTGTGTCAAGTATTGAGTAGAATTGTTTTATAAATAGATACTTGTAAATAATAAAATTCTCAAACACAATAAAAATCCCTTCAAGAATTCCAAAAGAATGAATATAAAGTTTTTTGTACAGAGTGATAACCATTTACTCAGTTGCTGTGACATCCTTATTCACAGGGCTTTTTTTGTAGAAAAAGCCCAGCAGGAACTCATTAGCATAATAGGCCACACCCAACAGCAGAAACTCATTAGGATATTAGGCCACACCCCATGTTACCAGAAGTGTGGTCATACAGCCACACCCACCTTTTGCTTCTTGCTCTGTTTACCTTGTTTGTTGCCAAAACCCAGGGCTTTTTTGGAGCAGGAACTCCTTTGCATGTTAGGCCACACACCCCTAATGTAGCCAATCCTAATAAGTTTCTGCTGTTGGGTGTGGCCTGTTATGCCAATGAGTTCCTGCTGGTTGTGGCCAACTTGGGAGCCTGGCGGAACTCCGTTTCTGTGCGTTCCTGCCCCAAAATAGCCCTGCTTATTCAGTGATGTGGTCATAAAGAGTCTTTGAGCAGAATCGAAGACCAACTCTGTGTGTGTGAGTGGGAAGTGCTTCCATTCATGGTGGTGGGGTTTGATATGGAGATATTTTTCACTTCTGGCTGTATCCTCTTTTTAATTTTTTTCGTTATTTCAATTTACAACACAAAAACAAAACATAAGCTTCTACGATCATCTAAATAATACATAAAACATAGATAAGTCTGTACATATAGCCCTCTACAGTGATCAACTACCATAATCTGCTTGTGATGCTCTCCACGCCCGGTAGGAAGCCGGGAAGCCACACCGGGGGGTTGGATCTGTTGGCTCAGCCTCTCCTGGGTGGGCGGAGGAGCCAAAAGGGGTCGGTACCGGGGTCTGGTTACTGGCCGA
This sequence comes from Gekko gecko, assembly GCA_029375565.1. Classification (NCBI taxonomy): domain Eukaryota; kingdom Metazoa; phylum Chordata; class Lepidosauria; order Squamata; family Gekkonidae; genus Gekko; species Gekko gecko. Next base: position 48,587,854 of record JAPDNY010000004.1, read on the forward strand.
AAGGCAGGGGCAGCGGCCTCAGACTGCGGGACTGCCAGAGGGGTCTTGCCCGCCCTGGGTCTGGTTACTGGCTTGGGGAAATGCTCGCCATAGGGCCTTTTTCCCTCTCTCTCTCTTTCTCTCTCTCTCTCTCTCTCTCTCTCTCCCCTCCGTTTAGCCCCAGCCAGCCCAGTTCCTCCCTGGCTGCGTCCCTGTCTCCTTCTTTTATTACCCCTGCCACCGCCTTTGGCACCTCCCGCTCCAAGGCCCCACCTCCCTTCAAAGGGAAGGACGCCGGGCCCGCATCCTCCCTTCTGGCGCCCAAAGCTCTCGCCCGGGTGGGCGCCGGACATGTACTGCCAGCCGCACCCTTCCTGTAGGGTGCGGCCACTCGAGCGGGCCACCGTGCTCGTCGTAGACTGGGCCTCGCCCGACCCGCCTGCACTGCCTCTGCTTCCTCTGTCCCAGCCTCTGCCGCCGGGGCCTCGGATCCTGTGCCACCGCTTCCTGGCGGCAGGTCCTCGCGCTGCCCGGTGAGCGCTCATCCAAGGTGAGCGCTCATCCAAACTTAGTGCCAGTTTGGTGTAGTGGTAAGTGCGCGGACTCTAATCTGGGAGAACTGGGTTTGATTCCCCACTCCTTCACTTTCACCTGCTGATGTGACCTTGGGTCAGTCACAAGCTCTGGCACAGCTGTTCTTGAAAAAGAGCAGTTGCTGTCAGAGCTTTCTCAGCCCCACCTACCTCACAGGGTGTCTGTTGTGGGAAGGGGAAGGGAAAGGAATTTGTAAGCCACTCTGAGACTCCCTTGGGCAGTGAAGGGTGGAGTATAAATCAAATCTCTTTTTCTCTTCTTCTTATTCTTCGAGTTTATTTATATATATATATACTCTTGATTTTTCACCTCTATTTAAATATCTTTATTCTATCACAGCTTTCTTCATGTCTAATATTTTAGTAGATTTAGCAGATATAATAAGCACAGCGAACATATATAACCTCTTCCCTTTTTTCAGTTTTAACTTGAAGTTATTTCTGATTCTCAGCTATATAAACAAAAAATACTTTCCATTTTTCTTGAAATTCTGAAAGCGATTTATTGTGTATATAAGATGTTAATTTTGCCATTGTTGTATATTCATATAGTTTATTCTTCCATTCATTCAGATCTGGGCATCTTTTTGCTGGCTGCATCCTCTTGTGCCATGCTGAATCCTGCTTCAGAGGGCTCCCCAACCATCTAGAGCAGCTTTTCGTATTGTGCAAGGGGCTGCACTGTAAAGCATGGGCTGAGAAAGGCTTTGTATACATAGCCTTTTGGATTTGAACTATGAAGGAGGGAAAGCAGAAGGAATATGATTTAGCTGTGCGTTTCCTGAAGCTAGTAGCTGACGCCAGCATACATGAGTACTGTTTTTAATTATTAGATTAACCTCTGGATCTCATAAAATGTGTAAATTCCTACTCAGAGTTTCACGTGCACATGCAGTTCTTGCCAAGCTCAGATCCTCTGTTTTACTTTAGATTTTCAGATCTGCTTTCTTTGAATTGTCTTTGTACGTTGGGAGGTAGCAAATTGTTAAACAACTCAGTAGGTATTGCACCTCATCACTTTGTCTGAGTAACTGTGCTTGAAGATTATCTGTCCTTTTCTTTGTGCCTAGTAACCTAATGCTGTCTTGGAGACATAAAACCTTTCCTCTATTTATGCCCAAAGTTATTTGTTATGCATTTTTTCTAGGATTAGTATTGCATTCCCTCAGTTGTATTTAGTAATGCCTGTGATTTCTTTTGTCCTTTGTCGCTAAAAATTAAACCCTACACTAACACTTAATCTGCTGTTCTGATTTGGCTTCTTAGGATAATCAAATTTTCAAGATGTACTCTTCCTGGTTGTTGAGGTCCTTACATATTCCATTTCTTTCTTAAGCAAGATTTGATTTAAAAAAAAATAGACAAAACATTTTAGTTGAATGTTGCAGACCACTGACATACTTGCATAGCCTTCCATGCATAAAGAGCAGCCTCATGTCCACTACAGAAACTGAAACAGTAGCATTTCAATTTTTTTTAAAAAAGTAGAAATAACTAGACCCTGACAACTGTGGATGTATGTTTGAACTAAGCTTATATTGCAGCCTTTCTCTTTAAATGTTCTTATTCCATATAATCCTTCTTTCTGTAGTTGTCTCTCCCCTCCACCCGGCTGCCCAAAGGTGCAAGTAGTTTATCAACCCTGACATTAAGTTCAGGTAGAAAATTTTATAGAAAATGAATGACTTCATAATCTAGTGCTTGGGGATTAGGTCTGTATGTGGAAAGAGTGGATTGCAGAATTTGGATTTCTTTTACTTATAAACAACCTTAGCTTTAGTAATGAAAAAGTTGTACAGCCTAATGTTGATTCAGGAGTAAAATTGATTTTTAATGAGATTTATATTTTGTATACGTATTGTAAAAATCAGGCAGCATTTACTCTGGAGAGTGGAGTATGTGTTCTGATTTTGGAAAAATTTAACATGTATTTTACATTAACTTTCCCAGTCTGTTCTGCATAGTCCCTTGATAAAATGTGCAGGTCACATTACATAAATAGAATGAATCAAATATATAAATGTGTGAAGTACTATAGCGAGAACATATATGAGGCCCAAGATTTTGGTATTCCTTTTCAGTCTTAAAAGTGCTAACCTATATATATCTATATATTTTAAATTTTTGCAGGGCTGGCTGGGAAGATTATAAAAGCAATAATTGATACAGGATTTGAAATCTCAGCCTTGAAGATGGTAAGTTTTTGTTCTTGATTTGTGTTGAGAAATCTCCAGAGAGTGTAGAGAAATATCAGTTGTAGCTTTCTCCTGCAGTAGCACCTTAGTCCCTTTTAGCTGGGAGTGCCTGAAAATGATGTGGCTGCCATGTTTTTCAGTGATAATCCTTTTTTCCTTGAGCAGCAGCAACTCCAAACATATCAATTGCCACTCCAGCAGCAGCAGATTAAAATATCTGCGCATTATAGCCTGAGAAGCTCAAGCTGCCCAACTCTGTTCTTCTGCCTCTGAAGCAAACACTTCAATCATTTGCCTGGAGCCAGCAATAGTCAGGGTTTCTGTGCTCATTGATCATAGGAATGAAGCTAAAGAAAGGGCTACATGGGCCATGTAACTTCAGCCCCTGTACACATATGCTATTGGTGGTACAGTTTGCTGACACAAATACGATGCAATTTAAGCTGCACTTGACAGAAAGACCAAAATGCTCCTGTTGGAAATTAGTTTCCTTTCTAACCAGAGTTACATGCTTTACATTTCAGGGCTAGTGGCATGGGAGAACTCAAAACCATAGGGCCTGCAGGGAACAGGGTCCAGAGCTGTATCCCTTGAGCCACTGCATCTGAATTGGAAACAGTACACCTCCTGCAATCTGAATGATTTTGCTTGGTGTTTGCTTTCTCCATTTTTGCCATTGTGAGTGATCACTGCCCTTTCCTGCCACTATATATAAACTTCCTCCTCCCTCTGAGTGGACTGACTCCCATTACCTCTTGTTTCCTCAGCTTTATTTTTCTGGATGGGTAGCCGTGGTTGTCTGTATCAGTAGTAAAGAGTCCAGTAGCACTAACAAAATTTGTGGCAGAGTATGAGCTTTCTTGTGTCACTGCTCACTTCTTCAGATACCAGAAGAAGCAACTAGTGACTCATGAAAGCTCATACCCTACCACAAATTTTGTTAGTCTTTTAGGTGCTACTGACTCTTTATTTTTCTGGAGTTAGATTAACTGTGGTTTGTCTGTCTGGTTCACATTTTTGTGTCCTGCCTTGGCCTAATCAGCTAGCTGGAAAAAAATTCTACAAAAGATCAAAATTTTCCTTTTCCCACAAAGTGAGAGGGGTTGGGACCCTTCCAGTGTATGATGTACAGTATGTTTGGTTCCTAGTTTTTGGCACAGTTGTTTTGTGGCCCTTCCCCCACATACTTGGAGGAGGAAACATTGAAGTAGTATTCCATCAGCTTGACTCTTGTAGCTTCAAAGTGTTTAAAACATATTTCCATTCTGCCTAGTACCAACAGTAGAATAACCTTTACTAGGATCTACCCAGAATGTTTCAGATTAGCTTTCCAGATTGCCATTAGGCTTGATGTTTAGTGAGACAATAAAGGAATGGGGCAGCAGTCTTGGTCTTCAGATTGCTGTAGTTGAGGTGAAACACAGGAAATGTTATTCAGACTTGCTTAAGTCATTAAAGGTAAGAAAAGGCCACCCCAGGGTAGCACCAAAACTTGCTGCCTTAAAGACACAATGGCTGTTCTCACTTTGAAAATCTCAACTTCAGGAGTCCTTCACAAGTAGTACTCAGCACACAGGCAAGAGCAGAAGTCAAGAAAATATAGTAAACTTAAGTAAAACTGGAAATCGGGTTTGGTGTTATGCTAGGTAACAGGTGTTATGCTAGGTAACAGAAGTTAAGCTAGGTAATTTTGCCGAGTAGTTGAGGGGCATATAGATTCCATAAAGAAACCCCATTGCTGGGTAGTAGCAGGTCATTTTCCTGCAGATGTATAATCCCACTATTAGGCTGGGTTCGGTAGTTCCCCAAACAAAAATGAAAGTAGCCATTTTGTTTCATTAGGACAATCACAGAAATATTATATCGATTTCTGGATGTTTTATAAATACATTCTTAGCTATAATATATAGTTTCAGAATAATCTTTTGGTTGCAATAATTATTGTACTGCCTTCATCCTCTTGTGGCTTTGGAGGATAAAAACCCCTCACAATATATGGAGCAAGTCATATGAATGATCAGGAACCAAAGATAAGGCTGTGGTAGGGCCTGTATTCCTGCATAGCTCTTTGGGCCGCATGGATGACATATCCTCATTTGATAGTTCTCTGTGATAGTTCTGATTTGAAGATAAGTTCAGTTCCAAGCTGTTGACTGTATGGGAGCTCTGACCTGAGCTGATCATGGTAGCTCCATCTGACCAATTCTCCCCTTTGTAAAAAGGAAATACTAATGGCTTGAGTGGTGTGAGTTTTGTATAGTACCACTATTTATTATACTTTATATAATATATATGCCATCTCTTACTGCAATGTACTGACAACCTTCTCCAAAGTAAGTTCCACAAAGTTGAATATGGCTTACTCCCAGATCAGCGTGCATAGAACTGAAGCCTGTCAGTCATCTCTGGTGCATAATGCTGAGATCTCTGGTGTGCTTAGGTCATCAGTGTGGCATGTTATTACCCTCCCCACAGAATAATGATGTCATTCAGCTCTCCCCCCTTTCTTAATTGTGATGTGAAATTGAATATGCAGTAGTTGCAAATGAACTCTTGCTCCCTGTTTCCATTTGTTTTCATCACCTTTTTTTTTTTTTTTGGGAGGGGGGGGAACTGTACATTCTTAGTGACTTGCAAGAGATTAATTTAGAAACAATATGAAACCTATTCAGGTTGTGTTTATGCAGGAAAGAGCAACTATAAAGCTGAGGGTTATTCTTTCTTCTCTCCACAAGTAGAATGATACGTTGCCTTTCCATTGTGTTTCACATACAGTTCTACATGGACCGTGCAAATGCAGAAGAATTCTATGCAATTTACAAAGGTGTTGTTGCTGAATATTCTGTAAGTAAATAATGTGTTGAATTTTTTTTTAATGGATGGTATTGTAATTCTCACTATAATGTTCTTGAGGTAGCTTACAAGATTAATTAAAACCTTGTTTAAAACGTAATACACACCTAAGAAAGACCGTGAGTAAAACATAAAAACAGTAATAAAATGATAAAATAGAATTGTCAAGTAGAGTATATAATTTGTAAATAATTTTATAGAATAATGGCCATAAAGAATAAACAGTACTGAGGGGGCACTGGCGCTATAAATGCCACCTTGAAGAATCCTGAACTAAATGCATGGGAGAATAAAAGCTTCTTTGCCTGGCACCTAAAAAAGTACAAACTTGGCACTAAGTAAGTCTTAATGTGGTGGGAGTCCCATAGAGACAGTGCCACCATAGAGAGAAAATCCTGACTGGTACTTCGCTACCTTGCTTCAGACAGTGAGGCCACATAGAGCAGAGCCTGTGATGCCAATCTAAAACAGTGGGAAGGTTCATGCAGAGAATGTAGTCTTTCAGATACCTTGTGCCTTATAAATTATAGCCAGCACTTTGAATTGTGCCCAGAAGCAAAATGGCTGCCAATGAAGAACACTGAAAAATGGTGAGCTGTGGTCCCTGTAAGTGGCTCCTGCTGGCATTGTTGCCATTGCATCTTGAGCCTGCTGAAGAGTCTAGACATTCTTAAGGGCATCCCCATGTAGAATGTATTGCAGTAGTCAAAGATTTACATAATCAGCATGTTGATGACTGTGCCCAAATGATGCTTTTCAAGGAAGGGGTACAGCTGACACTCCAATCAGTGCTGTTAAAGGCTGCTATGTGCCCCAGAGGCGAACTGTGCCTCCATCTGCAAATCCAGAATTAATAGCATGCCCAGTGGGATGTAGGCTTATTCAGAACAGCCTTACTCTGTGGACCCCAATTGGCCTTATTAACCTTCAGCTCTTCAGTCTTATATGGATTTTCAGTTTGTTCATCCTGCCCTTTACCAACTTTAAACAACAGTCCAGGATCTGGGTGTCATTTTACATGGAGAGCCAGTGTAGTGTAGTAGTTAGAATCACAGTTCCTTTTAAGCTGTACTAGGGGGTGCTGGCGCACAACATTTCAGGGGGCTGCTCAAAGGATTTTAGCTTCAACTCCCAGCATTTTTTCCCCTTCCATAGGAAACAATGGAGGATCGGGGCACCTCCTTCTGGGGCCCATAGATTTGGACCCCCCCGTCCAATCTTTTTGAAACTTGGGTTTTTTTTGAGGAGAGGCACCAGCAGCTATGCTGCAAATTTGGAGCCTCTGCCTCAAAAAAACAGCCCCTCTGAGCCCCAGATACCCCCAGATCAATTCTGCATTATAGCCTATGGGGATCATTGACTATAATGGTCCCCGTCGGCTATAATTGAGCCAGAATCACCAATTTTTTTGCACACTCCATGATGCTTTTCAGTATGATTTGTAAGCTGCCTTGAGTCACAGGGAAAAGTGGGATATAAGTAAATAAATAAGTAGTTCGGGCAGGTTGATAATATTTAAGCAACTTCCTGTTTGTTAGGTTAGGCAGGGTTCTGACAATGATTATTCCACCACTGTTATACTTGACCTGTAATGCTGGTTGTCATATTTCACTAAAAACCCCAGAGTAGACTGCAAGAGTTTTTTCTCCCATAAGTGCTGGTATGTTTTCTAAGGGTCAGCATAAGGCAACAGTCCAAGCCCAGGTCTACCAGTGGAATGGGGTGGGTAGACCTGTTCTCCAGAGGCCAGGTCTATCACTATAGTGGAAAGCAGTGGGTAGACCTGTTCTCTGGAGGCCAGGTCTGCCAATATAGTGGAAGTGGGCAGGGAGACTTGTTCTCCAGAGGCCTGGTCTACCCCTGTAGAGGACAACATTTTGTGTAATGAAATTTGTCTTGATTCTTTTTTCTCTGATAGTTTAAATATAGTTTAAAAATTCATTCTGAGATTTTTACAAGGTTATGGAAATTATCTTCTAAAAGTAATTTATACAATAGTCAAATGTAGACCTGCTCACAACTTTAACGCTACTAGGGGTTTTTTGCTCAAGAGGTAGAATTTTTGCTCACAGCACTGTGGAGCTTAGAGGGAACATTGGTTAGAATGGTGGAAAAAAGGGTAGATAATAATAAATTTTACGGGGGAGACATGACACAGGAATGTATATTCCCTGTGTAGTTTCAGAGAGATTGATGTCTTGTACTCTAACACAGTTCCACTCAGTTACATTGTTTTGACAAGAAATACCTTACATGCTAATCACTTCAGAGTGATGGCCAGTGCATCATAGTTAGCCGTCATTAGGTTGTAAAAAGCATTTTTACTATTCAAGGTCAATAAAATACTTTGCAATCCTTGTCTCCTTCATCCTCCTATGATGATATCTGTCTTAGATCTTTTTCTGTTGCTGAATACCAACATTCTAACACTCTGACACATTTGGTTTTTGGCATTTTCATGCATATTAGCCAGACCTGTGCTTCAGACCTCCTAGAACCAAAATGCCATAGTTGACTAGTGGATAGAACAACCTGCAACAGCAGATATAAATACGAAGATCTAAAGAGAAAGTATTTCTCTTTTCTCTTTCTCGGGAAACCCTGTATGTTATCTAATCTTGTTAAGAGTCTTTCTTCATGATGTATCTCATTATGAGTGTATACTCTTAACTAGTAGCATGCTTAACAGGGGTATCATGATTTTTTTTTCACAATCTCCATTCCAAAATTAAGGGAAGTTAAAAGTTAGGAAAGGCATATGTGAAGAAGAGGTTTTCACTTGAGATTTTCAGCAGTTTTTTCTTCAGTCCTTGTGGTCCATAAAAATATATTATGGAAGCTAGAGAGTTTTCTCAATATCTTTTCTTTTCTTTTTTTTAAGACAGCAGTGTGTGAAGACTGTAGATCATGATATCACTAAAATCACAAAAAAACCCATCCCAGATCATCCTCGGATGGTATGAAAAGAAATGTATAATAATCATATTCTGTTAGGAAACTTCCTACTGAATTTTTTAGAACTGCCTGAAACCATGGCTTACATTTGGTTACAGTGCCATTCTTGATAAAAATGTTGGATGTTTAATTATTTGCTTACAAAATCCTTATTTTTTTCCTATTTTTATAGGAGATGGTTGTAGAACTCTGCTCAGGACCTTGTATAGCTTTAGAGATCAGACAAATGGATCCCTCAAAAGTATTCAGAGATTTCTGTGGACCCTCTGATCCTGTAAGTCACTTACTTGAAAAGTTCTTATCGCTATTAACATTTAAGAGACAATAACAGATATCAGCAGAATTATTTTTGGGCAATGCAGACCCAGTGTTTATTATTGTACTACTTCCCTGTTCTGAAGGCAAAGAATAAATTTCCTCCTCCACTTACGTAGTCTGCTTCTGGAAGTGTTTGGAGGTCAAAACTTTGTTGGAAACTATTCTAATGATGGCTTGGTGCAACTGTGAAACAGTAAGTTGAAATCTCAGTAGCTCTGATGTGTTCTTTTCCTACTGTTTTATCAGCACCAATCTCCTTAGTAAAGAGAGGATCAGTGGCAGGTGAAGGAAGGGAGGGTAATCTTTACTAGTGAGAAGGTTCATGCAGGAGAAGAAAGTCCTTCAGATACCCTGCACTTTATAAATCATAACCAGTACTTTGTATTGGGCCTGGAAGATAAATAGTTGCCTGTGAAAATCTCTGAAGAAGAAGAAGAGAAGAAGAGTTTGAATTTATACCCCGCCCTTCACTTGGAGTCTCAGAGCGGCTTACAAACTCCTTTCCCTTCCCCTCCCCACAACAGACACTCTGTGAGGTAGGTGGGGCTGAGAGAACTCTAACACGAACTGCTCTTTCAGGAACAGCTGTGCCAGAGCTTGTGACTGACCCAAGGTCACATCAGCAGGTGCAAGTGGAGGAGTGGGGAATCAAACCCAGTTCTCCCAGATAAGAGTCCACACACTTAACCACTACACCAAACTGGACCAAACTACACCAAACACTGAAAATTGGTGAACTGTAGTCCCTGTAGAATCATAGAGTTGTGCAGAATCATAGAGGAGTGGGGAATCAAACCCGGTTCTCCCAGATTAGAGTCCTCACACTTAACCACTACACCAAACTGGACCACTACACCAAACACTGAAAATTGGTGAACTGTAGTCCCTGTAGAATAATAGAGTTGGAAGGGACCTCCAGGATTATCTAGTCAACCCCATGCACAAGGCAGGAAACTCACAACCACCTCCCCCCACACACCGCCAGTGACCCCTGCTCCATGCCCAGAAGATGGCAAAAAACCCTCCAGGATCCCTGGCCAAACTGGCATGGAGGAAATTTCTTCCTGACCCCAAAGTGGCAATTAGCATTTCCCTGACAGCATCTGCTGACAGCACTGTCACTCCGTTTTGAGCCAGCTGAAGCATCTGAACATTCTTGAAGGCCTCCCCACACAGAATATATTATAGTAGTCTAATCTTTGTATAATCAATGCATTGATGTCTGTGACCAAATTATGCCTTTCAAGGATGGGCCCCAGCCAGCACTACAATCAAAGCTGTTAAAACGTACTGATTAGACCTCCTTCCATTCTTCCTCCTCTATTCTTTCTAGCAATTGATCTTTGTGACTTTAATTTAAACACTTTTAGGCTCCCTGGACAAACTTCCTGAAGCTTTGTGATTGGCCTCAGCTGCATGGCTGCCATTCTCAACATCCTAAAAGTGCCCACAGTCTCAATAAGATGGAAGCCCTGGCCTAGATGCTCTTGAATTCCTAGACCTTGCCAAGCATAGCATCTCTGTTTCAAAGAATAATGAGGGGTTGGTATCTCCTTGGGAATTTCATGGTGTCCTACAGGTCTCACACCATTTACTCAGTGTATTTGCAAAAGCTATTACATGAGAGAATAGGGGAGTCTAGGGTGGGTATTCATGTAGTAACAATGCCTCTTCCTCCTCCTCCTTTTACCCTAACTCAATCTCATGATGCTTATTGGCCAGGATTCGACATGGAGAAGGGCTAACTGCTTGAAGATGAACTCAGACAGTACTTGAGGTACTGTGATGGCTAATTAGTAGTATGATTTGGGGAGCTGATAAGAGCTCTTGTGGTTGATGGAATTCAGCTTCCAGTAATCATTTGGGTCTTGAGTAAGTGTGATGCAAGCTGTGTTTTAAAAGGGCATTTCCTCTTGAGCATTTCATTTACACACCAAGACCTTATTATAGCCTGTGAGAAACTTTAAGAATTTTTTTTTTATGAAATATGTTTCCTGAATAGTATGAATTCATGGTTGTCAGTTGTCCTCTGAATAAAGATGTTGACTTGGAGCTTCATAGTAAATAATATCTTCTTCAATTTTCATTTACTGGTCCGAGAAACAGTTCCAGCTTTGGCATATAACTGAGCATCTCTTTAATATATCCTAAATCAGAACCTCAGATTTGAGACATGGGCTTCATTTTGTTTGCTTTACCATGTCCTGGTAAATGGGTGTTAATAGAATTTCTAGAATGGAATTGCTTAAATCAGTATGGTCTTGTTCAGTAAGATGTTTTCATTTATATCCTCTCTGTTAACTTTCATTGCAGCCCTTCTGTTCAAAATAATTAAAGTGCTAGCTAGAGCAATTCTGAGACATTGCTAGAGTTGTTTTTTATTGATCCAGCAGTAGGGAGACTCAGACTTCAGGTTCAGCTTCAGAATTCTAGTTTTAAAAACAAGTTATGAGAGAGATGCTATTTCAGATGGTGGTCGTTTTGATGTGTATAAAATTGCTTGAGTCAGTTTGGTGTAGTGGCTAAGTGTGCAGACTCTAATCTGGGAGAACTGGGTTTGATTCTCCACTCATCTACTTGCAGCTGCTGGATGATCTTGGGCGAGCCATAGTTCTGTCAGAGCTGTTCTCTCAAGGACAGTTCTGGAAAGAGCTCTCTCAGCCCCACCTACCTCACAGGGTGTCTGTTGGGGGAAAGTGAAAGGAGCTTGTAAGGCGCTCTGAGACTCCAAGTGAAGGGCAGGGTATAAATCTAATATCTTCTTCTCTTCTAAATAATCTGCATATGGTAACTCTGCATACAACTTACATCCGTAAGCAATTTTTTGCATACCAAAATTAACACCAGTTGTAATAGCATATATTTCCTATACAAGTTGGTTTTAGTTATATACATTTACAATTCAAGTGTTCATCATACATCTGAATTTAAAGTAATAAAGCTGCTGACTGATAAAGCACTGCAATTGATATAATTTTGCACAGTCTAAAATTGTGGTACACAGTTCTGATAGTTTACAATAATAGCAAGATAAGATGTCTTTGCATGTGGTTGGGTACGCCAAAAGAGTAGAGTGATTATGATATTCTTACCTCAAGCTGTTTGACTAGCCTATGTCACTTGTGAATTTTTTTTAACCTTTATTGATATAAATCTTGTGAATTCAGTGTTTGATGCCATCTGTAGAAACCAACATTAGAAAAATATTCAGTGCCTGCTAATACGGCTATTGTGACACCAAGTGCAATGCTTTGCAAGGCAAAATACACATCCTTATATTATTATCATGAGCATAGGTGATTGATTATACAGCCATGACACTTGCCAGACCCCTTTTTTTTTGGAAACCGATGTTCCATGTCACTGGAATGCTGTTTAAGCTGATGTAATCTATTGTGTCCTGATTGGTGTGCCAACTTAATATTTTGTTAACTCTAAAAGAAGCGTGATTAACTACTTGACTTTCCCTACTGAAGCAGATGACTACATTGCAGTTTATCCTGAGCTGGTGTTCCTCTGAAAATATTTGTTTAATGTGAGTTACGTTTCAGTATGTCATTATTTCCTTCTTCTCTTTTTCCTTTTTTCTTTTATAATTTTTTTATTGCTTTTATATACTACATCCTAAGGGAAGGGGGCAAAGGAAATACTAAAACTAACACAGCTAAATTAAGCTAAATTAAGACAAGGATCAAATTTCAAAAAATAGCATTCTTATATTTCGGCCCTACAATAATAACAAAGGTATTACATCAAGATATTGATTTCTAAATGAAGCTGGCTTGAGTCTTTAATACAAATCTATAGGTGTTTTATAGTCAAATTATGTTCTATTGAACTTCCAGTGCATTTTCCATGCTTTTTCTTCTTGTATTTCAGTTTAACTTTAAGTGGTTTGGGAACAGCTGCTCCTTTTTCCAAATCTGAGACCTCAAAAGTACTGCCAGAGCTACTTGATATATCTTCAGATTCAGAGTCACTTTTATTGTCTTCTTCGTCTTTATAGTTGAAAACTTGTCCTTCTGGAAATGTCCATCTGTATGCAATTGAGTTATTATGAAAGAAGAAAGTTAAATCTTTGGATTGTCACCTTCGCTTCCGCACCTCAAATGGAATATCCTTTAACATTTTCACTTCTTTATCCTTTACTTGCAAGATTTTCCCAGATGTAGCTTTCAAAACAGCTTCTCTAGTAAATCTCTTGAAGAATTTTACAAATATTTCACCAGGTAGCTTCTTTTTCTTGATGAAATCTGAGTAGGTCCATGTCGTTTTGCAGGACATCTTGTTTAAGTTCTGTCATTGGTGCTAATGCTTCACTTAAAAAGTTCTTTTAAATTTTCTCCTTTTTGTTCTGGAATGTCTTAAAAGCACAACAGTTGTCCTTTATCTAAGATTCTCTCTTTTTCTACCTGTTCCAGTTTCTGTTTAATATCCTTTGTTTTTGTCTCAACTTTCTTAATGACTTTCTTGGTATCATCTGCTCTTTTATCCGTCCGTGTCAGTTGTTTTTGGACTCCATCCAAGCTTACTATTGATACTTGACATCTGCTGCAGCAGGGGGCGCAATGCTAGTGCCAGCATATTAGGAAAGTCAGCAGCTGCTTCCTTTGTCTGGGAAGGAGTCATTGGTCGATTATTTCCTGTGAGAGGCTTCTTTTCCGGTGCCATTCTTCTCCCTCTACCAGACATTATTTACACAAGAAGAAAGTTTTCAAACTTAAAATGAAAGTTCTCTGATTTAAAAGCTCTTTGGACTATTTTGCACCTTTCAGTCTCATTTGCTGTCTCTCACGGTCAGTTTTCACTTTTTTTCCTCTCATTTTCTCATTCATGATCCTTTTAGTTTCGGGGGGGGGAATCCCCAACTCCTCCTTCACCCACTGCTTTTCTCGTGAATTACTGCTGTTCATCTTAAAGGCTCAGCTGCTTGTAGAGGGGATCAGTTCTCACAGTTTTATCACCTTTAGGATACTGTAGGAGCTCATTCATGCTGGATTGCTTGTTCGCTTCCTCTGGCAGCCAACTCTAATCACCATGATGGCTTCACAGCAGCAAGACCTCTCGGAGAGCCCCAGTTCCTTGGCCATCACCTTGGAAGGGAATCTTCTCTGAACTCCAGGCCAGAAGTCCCCTAAAAGGACTCTGGGGGGGGGGCGGACCCATCTGGGACCCCTCCTGTCCGCCATGGCTCAGTGTGACCCCATCAGAGCTCGATGGGACATGTCTGACCTGTGAGTTGCCAAAACCGGAAACCCTTTTCTACCCTTTGCTATTTGGCAGATTCCTCTATGTGATAATCTGCATCAGCTACCATACTTTACCTCCCCCTCACACATTAATTAACCCTCATTAGATAGTGGTTTTCTTTAAGTTAAGGACTGAATGCAGCTCTCAGGAGGTGTCAGGGTTAATAAGATGCCTTTGAGCATGGAAGGATTTACCCCTGGTGCTATCATTAATCAACCTATAATGGCAGGTTTGGTGTGAGGGCTTGTTGTAGGAAGGATAGTCATGGTCTGGGATTTGTTGGCCCACCTTTTAAAAAATGGAAATGAGTGTGTGAGTACAAGAACTAGTGTGTGAGTTCTCTGCAGGAGGAAAAGAAAGAGTAAATTGGCTTTGTAATTAACAGAACTTCCTGGAAGCGGTGAATAAACTTGCTTATCCTTGCCACTTCAGAAAAATAACAAAAAGGGATATACAGGGATTCATGCAACAGAGAAAGCACTCCCCAGACTTTTGAAAGGCAACAAAACCCAAATAAATCCTACAGTATGCTAGTAATTGCTTAAATCATGATGAGGAGAAGAAGGAAAGGAAAGGAAAGTGTCCTTTGTCATCAGTGATGTACCATGGTACTGTATGGACAGATGCATATGATCATAACACACTCATCTTAACATGTGTGCATGGTGATATAAGCACTAGCTAAAGGAAGAAATGTATTGGACTTAAGGTTACCGGGGCGTAAGATTGCCAAATCCAGGTTGGGAAGCTCCTGGAGATTTGGTAATGGAGCCTGGGAAAAACAGGGTCCATAGTGGAGTACAGTACCATAGAGTCCACCCTCCAAAGCATCCAGCTTTCTCCAAGAGAACTGATCTCTGTTGTCTGGAAATAAGGTGTAATTCCAGGGGATCCTCTGGTCCTACCTGGAGGCTGGCATCCCTAAGACTAGGAACCTCAAATCCCTATCTGAATTCTGGTAAAACCACAGCAGCAGGACAGCATGGACCACCTGCAATCCAAGTGGGTTCATTTTCAGCTCTCCTAAAAGAATTGTTTGTAACAGGCAAAGAACTTTGTGGGGCCTTGCTTATTTGTGGCTGGAGATAGATCTGATGCTTCACAATATTCTCCTCACTCCAGCTCCCAAATGTGCATGGCTTTTTGTCTGCAGGAGTCCTTACCCTCTAGCAATACCTTTGCAGCAGTCATGAGGGGTTACTGAGAAGACACCAAATCTATGCTAGAACCAAGAATATAATCTTAGATTTCATCTCTTCTCAATTTCCCTTATGAAACCTAACCCTCTAGGGCAAGATAAATGAACTTTTTCTGGAACAGGACAAAGATGAGAGATGTGGTTCTGTTAACACACTTTATTACCTTAGAATCTCTCCATGGAGCTCTGAGCAATATTGTACAATTGCACCAATCCTGTGATTTAGCAGAGCTACTCCACTTGTAAAAATACTCATTGTATATCAGGAGAAGAGCAAACAAGGTCAAGCAGGGGAAGTAAAGAATAATCTAGTAAAATGGAGACCAGAAGCAAATAGATTTTAGCAGAAAACATCCTATACATGTTTATTTAAGTTGAACATACAGATAAATTTGTTTTTTAAAATGTATTTAAAACATTTTATGCCACCTTTCCACCCACTTACCCACAAGACAGTGGACATAAGAAAACTAACACATTAAAATTAACACAGTTGAAATTATAACATTCAATTAAAACTCACAAAACAAACAACACTGGAAGGAGGGCCAGTATCCATTACTGGGGGTATGCAGATGAAACAAAAGTCTTCACCTGTTGGCAAAAGACACCTATAGAGGGAGACAGACAAATCTCCCTGGGGAGGCAGTTCCAAAGTTTTGGTGCCGTGATGGAGAAGGGCTTTTTCAGATCAATAAAAAGGAAGGAATACTCTTTTGGTTAAAGTATGTAGCTAAGGAGTTGTGCCTGTTTGTCACTTAGTGTCTGAGGCACATCAAGTAGACTACAAGCCACTTCTACATACTTGCTTGTAAGCAACTGTAACTGCACTAGAGTAAATAACTCTGAATAAAGTCTCTATTTCATTTTCATCTCATCTTTTCCCAAGGAGTACAGCTTAGCACGTTGTCACCTCCCTTACTTTATCCTTGCAGGAGGTTAGGCCAAGAAGGAATGACCATCCTAAGGTCACCCAGTGAGCTTCATGCCTTGAAAGTAGATTTGAACCTGATTCTCCCAGATCCTCTTCCCGTGGTTTAACCACTATTGCACATGGGATTTATCCAAGGACCAGGTTTTGGTAGTTTATAGACTTGCCCTTTATCACTTTGGTTTCCTCAGAAATAAAAGGATAGTGGTCCACTTCCTACAGTTATGAAATTATAAATACTCCACAAATGCTATAGTAATACTGTGCAACTGGATTTATTACTTAAAGCAGTACTATGACTCTAGTGTTGCCAGGTTCTCCCTGGCCACTGCCAGGGGATGGGGGGGTTAGCATTGCCAGATCCAAGTTGAGAAACTCCTGGGGATTAGGGAATGGAGCCTGGGGAGGGCATGGATCTCAGTGAGGTACAACAACATAGAGTCTACCCTCCAAAGCATCCATTTTCTCCAGGGGAACTGTCCTCTGTAGTCTGGAGATGTGCTATAATTCTGGGGGATCCCCAGGTCCCACTTGGAGGCTGACATCCTTGCTCTACCAGTGCCACCCTAAGCAGAGTTACACCCTTCTAAGCCCATTGATTTTAATGAACTTTGAAAAGTATCTAATTCTGTTTAGAATGAAATTGGATTATAGGTTTTTAAGAGTTTGTGTAGCATTGTGGTTAAGAGATAAAACTGTAAACAAGGAAATCCTCAGTTTATTTATTTTATACTTCATTTATTTTGTCCAAATCTCATCTCTGACATGAATTTGCAAAATATTAATTAAAAAGTTTGTATTCCATTTTTCTGTTGAAGGGGCCCAAAGCAGCTTACAAATGAAAAGAAAATGCAACGTAAATAAACAAACCAACAAACAAAACAATGAAGTACATCTTGTGCTTGTCCTGGATTCAGTGGCTGGCTCATTCAAAGGCACAGATTGCATGTCCATGCTAACAGCTGAAGGGTCAAGAGCTATTTGTCTTGTGACTCTGGGCACTGTTAAGCTTTATACCTGGAACAAGAAG
Source organism: Gekko gecko (assembly GCA_029375565.1). Lineage (NCBI taxonomy): Eukaryota > Metazoa > Chordata > Lepidosauria > Squamata > Gekkonidae > Gekko > Gekko gecko. Next base: position 48,605,156 of record JAPDNY010000004.1, read on the forward strand.
GGAAAAAGCAAATGTTCACTGAAAATGCTGGCAAAGGTGTTCCTTGTACATTTTCCCTCTCTGTTCATGAAAACACTCATAACATTATTTTAGGCTTGTATCTCAGCCTCACCTCTCCCCTCCCCCTTTTCCATCTCCAGTACTGGGATAATAGCATTGACTTTCTGTACAAGGTTGTTGTAAGGCTTACTGAGGTAATATGAAGCACTTCTAGCACTATAAAGCTCTGTATAAATGCTGCACATTCTTATTGCTGCGTAAAATACGTAGCATGGTTTTAGAAACTTTTTTAGAAACAACACAGTCATTAAAGATATAGTCACAGAAATTCGAACACATTGTGTTTTGTTGAATTTACTGTGGAATTCTTTACATGCGTAACAATGAGTTAACTTTGTAGATGGGTACTAGTCTGTAGTAGCAGAATAAATCTGAAGACCAGCAGCACTTTAAAAGACTAACAAAATTTATTCCTTCATATATACTATAAGTCCTCTTACTGTTACAGTGAAACAAATTAATAAAGTAGGGGCAGATCAGTTTTGTGTCCTGTGTTGTGTATTATTGCAAATAATTATATGGTATTGACAGACTCTTGACACAGCACTATGTTAAGCAAAGAGGAGGAAAAAAGGATGTTCATTCAATGACACACCATTATCGGCTAGAGTAGAAGGGCTAGAGTAGAAAACCGATCAATAAGAGGTTGCAATTAGTATGTCATGCTGTGCACAGATGTCTCTAGTAAAAATGACATGAATCATTTAAATGTTATTTAGGGTCACCTGATTCTAGTGTCCATTTTAAATATATATATATATATATATATGCTCTTACAGATCTAGTGAAAACTGTGGCTGTGGAAGTATGCTTTCAGACCTATCATTGTAACTATAAGAATCGAGAAGTTTTGCTTTAAAAAGGAAGTTGTAATTTTTAGATTTGCCTCCAGTACCACTTTTCATGTCTTTTCTGCATTTGTGGAATACATACTGCCCTTGCATTAAGGCACCACAACTGCTGCCAGATTGGCTTCCATCCTGCCTTCAAGGCTGTCTTGCTGACTACTTTGTCTTCTTTGTTAACTGTCCTGCAGGAGCCTAACTAGATATTACAGACTAAACGAGTTCACATGGGGACTTGCAGCTGCACTGGAGCAGCTAGTTCCTGGTAAATGCATATCAGAGCCCAATTCAATTCAGGACTGCTGTGCAGAAGGAGCCAGTACAGTTAAGTGGTTAAAGTATTGAACTAGAAAGGTCTCCATTCACCATGGCTGTGGTCATACACACTAAATAATCCACTTTCAATCCAATTTCCAATTGGATTTTGCCAGTTCACACAGTAAAAATCCAGTTGGAAAGTGCACTGAAAGTGGATTATTTATGGTTTGTGTGACCACAGCCCATGTGAAGCTCACTGGGTGACTTGGGGCTTCACTTTCTCTCTGCCTAACCTACCTCATTGTTTGTTATAATTGTAAAATGGAAAAGGGAAGAGCCATATAAATTTTTAGATCCTTTCCAATCTGGCTTCCGCCCAGGTCACAGAACGGAGATGGCAGTGGTCGCCCTTACAGACGACCTCCTGATGTATCTGGATCAAGGTGGACAAAGGTCGGGGACAAAGGGTGACACTGGGGGAACAGCTACCCCAGAGGCACCCACTAGATTGTGGTGTGTCTCAAGGGGCAGTGCTGTCCCCGATGCTTTTTAACATCTATATGTGCCCCCAGATTGTCCAGATTGCCGGGAGGCATGGGCTGGGATGTCACCAGTATGCGGATGACGCCCAGCTCTATCTGTTGTTGGGCAGCCAGTATGACCCCAGACTGGAAGATCTAGACCAGGCATTACAAGCCATGGCTGATTGGCTTAGGTTGAGCTGACTGAAACTGAATCCAACAAAGACAGAGCTCCTGTGCCTGAATCGGGGCGGCCTGAGGTTAAGGATCCTGCTCCCGACCTTCCATGGGACACCACTCATGCCAGCGCTGGAGGTTAGGGGTCTGGAAGTGCTCCTGGATGCCTCCTTAACTATGGAGGTCCAGGTAGCAGCCACTGCCAAATCAGCCTTTTACCTTCTTCGGCTGATGAGGCAGTTGGTTCCCTTCCTTGAACGCAATGACTTGGTGACAGTGATCTATGCGATGGTCACCTCGAGATTGGACTACTGTGATGCTCTCTACATGGGGCTGCCCTTGTCTGCAGCTGGTAAAAAAATGCTGTGGCCAGGCTCCTGATGGGGTGCTGTATATGGCTACCGATAGCATACCGGATTTGTTTCAAGGTGCTGGTTCTTACCTTTAAAGCCCGATTTTGTCAGGGACCTGCATACCTTGGGGACTGCCTTTCCCCACATGTTCCCCGGAGATCACTGCGATCAGGGGCCCAGAACCAGCTTGCCCTCCCAGGACTTAAAGAGGCTAGGCTGTCGACAACCAGGACCAGGGCTTTCTCAGTGGTAGCTCCGCTCTGGCAGAACGAGCTCCCAGAGGAGATCAGGACCCTGAGGGACCTTTTACAGTTCCACAGGGCTGTAAAACAGAGCTCTTCCACCAGGCTTTTGGAGGCTGCCACCATTATCAATAGCTAACAACCAACAATGGAATGAGAGAGGGCCCGGATTCTTGGAACTTTCATCAACAGTCCAAAGGACGTCAACTCCTTCAAGAACAATCAAAATGAAAACAGCGAGTGAAGAACACTGAACAATGGCTGCCACCACCAAACTGATGACAACTACTAGCACTTTTATGGTTGAACTGGTTTAATTGTATGTTTTTAATGTAACTTATTTATTCTATGTAATTTACAGGTTTTTATGTAAACCGCCCTGATCCGGCTTTGGCTGGGAGGCTAGGGTAGAAATCCAATAAATAAATAAATGGGCCTGAGCTCATTGAAGGAAGGGTAGGATAAAAATGTAATAAATGGCAAATTAGGTTTGGTTCCTAAGCCTTGCTTTCACTTGCTTTGCACTTTGTCCATCGCAGGGTCTGTCCTCTACTACAGAGCATGATCCTCTTGGCTTGCAGTCCTCACGGTGGTGCCTGTGGGCACCTCTCCTGGTACCTGCCAAGTGTTTTTAGAAAGTGGGCAGGGCCAGGTGGGGCTTTTGCCCAGCAAGGCTTCTGATTAGCCATTGGTGATCTGATTGGCTGTGCAGATCTTTTTAAATGTTGCTTTTGTGGAACCTGCCATCACAACACTGCATGACTAAAGCTAAGCTGTTTGTATGCAAGAAGATGTTTTTAAACAATATGTTCCTTTAAAAAGGCATCCTGTTAAATAGAGTTTCTGCCTGAAATGCTGAAAAGTTACTGTAGAGTTACGTATAACCTCACTCCCTGACATTTTGTGGTTGAATCTTTGACAGCGGTTTTGTGGTTGGTTCGATCTCCTGTGGCAGTCATTTTGTGGTTGTGCTCACCATCTTGTGTCAGAATTCCAAAGGTGACTATAGGCTCAAAAAGGTTGGGGGATGGCTGTAGGAACTTTTTGGCTCATTGGAAAGCATTGGTCCTGCATGGACAGAAATGCCCAGGGCTAAAGGAACACAGCAGTGCAGGGCTGTGTCTACAACAAAAAAAGGATGTCGTATAAGTGGCTGAGGATACAAGCCAAAATAAATAACTTCAGAAGTAATACTCTACATATGGCTTAATATCTAGTGCAGGTTGTTGATAAATGTTGTCTTTTTCAACTCAAACTGAGAAGAATCTAATTCTTTGCATAATGAACCTGGTACTTATGACAGCAATAACTGATGGTCCTAACCCTGCAAAAGAATATTTCTTGTAAAGAAGGAGTAGCATTGTGCAGAAGATAAGAACAATGCTGACATCACTGAGTTTGTAAGATTGGAAAAGATGCTAGAACATCAGGCATGAAAGATTTGTTTTACCTCTTAAATGTATCTTATTAGGTTTTAGAAATATGTGAGCTTTTACTAATTCCAGACTTTCTTTCTGAAATATATATTTCTTTCTCTAATATAACTTAGAGTCTGCATGATGCTACCATGTGGGAAGCTGGACTGTCTCCATATGATTAAGAGAATTTTAGTACATGCCTCTTCACCAGGGGTTCACCAGGGCCTCTTCACCAGGGGTTGATAGGTGGTAAAATCCTCTGAATATTCTCCCAGTGGAATTACTGCTTCAAATGTAAACTATAGTTTTTCAGGCTTTTTGTAGTAATGCTGGGGGGGGGCCCTACATGGAAGTCTGTTTCAGCAAATGTTTCCTCCATTTAAAATGAAGTACACAAGTTACTCAGTGTGAACTTTACTGAAACAAGTGGGTGAGTTACAATGAAAGAGCAGATAAGATCTAGAATGGAGTTCAAAGTAAAACCGTAACTACATCTCAGTATTCTCCTTGCGATGTTTAGGTTTCTGTGTTATGTCACAGTTTTGTTTTGTTTTGCTTAACTTGTAAATAATGCTTGGATGCATTCTTAAAACCTCAATAAAGGATAGGCAGTCTTCAGCATGGCTCTCTGGATAGCAAGATGCTAGACCATTTTGCTTGGCCTGCAAGGCCAGATCTCTGCACAAGGGGCCTAGGTAAGCCTCTGAGGCACTGCAGCACCTCTGGGACTCAACTTCATCCCACTATATCTGGCAAAGTATGGCCCTTGGCTCTACCCTCAGCTTTTCGTTGGCTGGCATACCATCTTCTTTACAAGGTTTTTTTTTACAAGGTTTTTCAACACTCAGGTCAAAACACTGCCTACCTATGACTTAGACAAGTTACTACACAAAACACACTAGAGATTGAGCCTCCATGGTAAAAGAGAGTATCTCTGTGATTACAAATTGTTTAAGGTGGCCATCCACATACTCAACTAGCCTATGGAATCTTCTGAATTTTATGGAATTTTAGCTACTGGGATATTGGGTTATCCCATATGTTTCTTTATAGAACAAGTACTCACTTTTGTATTTATGCTGAAGCTATATTGTAAGGTATCTTAAAAAGGGCAAATGTATAAATTATATCCTATGTCTGGAGAAATATTTCTGTTTAAAACCCTTTTGTGATGGCTGACAGTTGCCAGAGCAGCTGCAAAGCTGTTTGGCTCCTGCTTCATTGTCTTATGAACCATTAATTAACCAGAGCCAGTTTTTAAAAAGGGAACAAAAACCCCAAAACCATATGTGGAATGTGGGTGAGTAAATGAATGTTTGAGAGATGAATAATTTAGTTTGCTCACTGGTCTGTTCAGCATGCTTTTTCATCCTACTGCAAGGCAACCTGAGTAGAATTTTGATCAGTTTATTTCCTTGCACTATCACAGACATCACTAACTCAATATGATGTTTTTAATGGAGGAGATAAACAATATTAGAATTTTTTTACTACTTTTGTTCAAATAAGCACAACACTGAACAAGCATGGGAAAGAAAGGGGGGAGTGACTGGCAATTCTGGGCTACTTTAGGATTAGTAAGAATCCCTTGCTGTGTAGAGTCACACACACTCTCACTCTCCTATTCCAGCAATTAACCTGATTCCCACAGAGGCAAATCTAGGCTTGCCCCTGAAGGTGCAAACAGATGAGGCACTGGAGATCCACAATTGATCCGCTGTCCTGTTAAGCTTCTCTGAATAGCAGCCTTAGGGACCCCAATTCAGATTGGAGAATAATACGGAAAACTTTTCCCACATGTTTTTTATACTAAGGCATGGTTGGGAGAAAATCTTCACAAGGGAAAGCCTTCTACTTTGCCTAGCATTTCATTCTCAATTCAGAGCTCCCCCCATTCCCCACTACTATTAGAGAAGTTTAAGGAGATGGTAGATCTATTCATAGATCTCCAGCATCTTGTCTATTTATTTATTTAAGTATTTCTACCCCTCCTTTTGTCTTGGCTGAAGGCAGCTTACAGTAATAATAAAAATACTACAAGTTGAAACAAAAATAATTCCCCCACCATAAGATGCCTGCTGTTCACAGCCTGTCAAAATCTGTGGCAAACAGGACTTGCAGAACCTCCTAAAGATCTGCAATTGTGGGGGGATTGTCCCTCGCCTCTTTAGGGAGCCCATTCCACAGATTGAGAGTCATGTTGGAAAATTCGGCACAAACTTGGGCTGGTTCAGAACCCCAGAACCAATGTTCAGGGAAGGTGCCTTCCCCAAACATTTACCAGACTTTTGTCCAGTTTAGCTGTTCGGGGCCATTTAAACCTAGCAGCTGAGCGGCATTGAATCTGCAGCTGAACTGTTAGGTTTAAATGTCCACGAGCTGTTTCACCAGTCGGTTTTGCTTGCTGTCTGGTTTGGCTCAGGGTTCCCTACCACAGTTTAACAACATTCCTTCCAGTATATTTAGTTGTTCTTAACTTGCTGTACCTGTAAGTTTTCTTTAATGGGGCAAATAAAAGCTTTGGAAGAAGAGCAATTGTAGATACAATGCAGGAGATAATGTTATCAAAACCCACCCCTAATGCTTTGCTTCTGATCTAATTTGCCCTCTTTCTCCTCCCTTCCATGGCTGTTTCTAAGAAAAAATAGAAACATCGAGAGATCTGGTGATGTATCTCCTGTATTTTGTCTATCTTAACCTTTATATCTGATATTAAATTGGAGGATGCAGCCTAAATACATACCCAAAAAACAAGTGCTGGTCCATTTGCCAACCTGTCAAAGTCACTCATCATTGCATCAAATTATAATTCAATTACTTGTTGCTGTTTTTTCCCCAGTGGCTGGGGCATGTATCTCTTTGATAAATTTTTACAGATTTGGAGTTGCAATTTTGTCTGCTACTGCCAGAGGGAAGCAATTTAATTAGTGATCTGAGCTTTCCTTTACATGCTGTTTTAGGGACTTAGATTAGTGGACTGCTTAAAAAGATAAAATTATAAAAAGTGACTGCTGCATAGTTACATATTTTTTATGTGGCTCTGGGATTTTTTTAAAGGCAGAGAGAAATAGTGTGACTAGCTTGTTGTAAGATTGATTTCACTTGTTTAGTTGTTGGAGACAAATCGTTTGTGTTTTTTAAACAGAGTTGGTTTTAAGTGGTTTGAGAGAGGCTTTACATTCCCTGCGTACTGTATGCACATTTCTTTTGTTTCATTATTAGGTAAAGGTAAAGGTTCCCTTGCTCGAAAGCCAGTTGAATCCAACTCTAGGGTTGCGGTGCTCATCTCCGTTTCAAAGCCGAAGAGCCAGCGCTGTCCAAAGACATTTCCGTGGTCATGTGGCCGGCATGACTAAACACCAAGGTGCATGGAATGCTGTTACCTTCCCACTGAAGTGGTACCTATTTATCTACTTGCAATTTCTTGCTTTTGAACTGCTAGGTTGGCAGGAACTGGAACTAGAGATGGGAGCTCACCCCGTCATGCGGCACTACTCGGGTCTTGAACTGCTGAACTACTGACTTTCCACAGCCTGCAGTTCAGCGTCTTAACCACTTGAGCCACCGCAGCTCCTTGTTTCATTGTTATCTGTGGTCAAAGAGGTTTTACACACAAACTGTATTGACATGAATGTATATGCCTTAAGTAATGAATCCTCTTTCCAGTCACCTTGAAGCCTCTGGGGGAAAAATGGCCTTCTCTCTGCAGTATTACAGACATGAGACAGAGCAGTATATTCAGAAATTTAGCTGTAAAGCATACTTTCAGAATTCAGGGAAATAGAGTTTACCATTGGTTTTCATACCAGATGATAATCTCTCTCTCACTCTCACACTCGGAAAAAATGGATATGTATCAGACTTGGTATTTTTGGAAATGGGTATTCTGTCATTTGTAAGGTACCCATGCAAAAAAGAAAATACATCAGTCTACAAAGTTTTATATGACTAGCTTGCCAAAATGAAGCATTAAAAGATGCAAGTGGAGCATTTTAGAACTTTAACACCAATGAAATTGAGTAACGCTAACCTCTCTTTGAAAGCAGTGCAAACCTTATGTTACATTTTATCACGAAGCTTGCTGACTGTTTGATGCTTTCTGTCCTTTATTAATGTGACAACACTTGTTAAACAGGGACATCTGATACAATTGAATGTAGCTGCAGGGGATATGAGCATTTGCAGGCTTCATTGCAGCACCACTAAATAGAGTGAAAACTGACTGACCTGGATTTTAGGGGGCACAGCAGCAGCAGCAGCAGCAGCTCTAAACTGCTCTGTGGGCTGCTTCTAGTACTGATGATGTCCACATGGGGTTTTCGCTACCGTTTGGACTCCCAACTGAAGGAAACTTTCCACATTTCCACAAAGCATCGTTGTCCTTGTGTTTTTTCTGTGGTTCCTCTGTGCTTTCTCAGATCACCTTTTGTAAAGTACTGGGTTCTCAGCATGAAGACTTGGACTATGACATGCTGAACAACACACATTTATTGTACTTCACACAAAACACACAACACCTTTCATGTGGTATTTCCTGCCAGTTCTCAGCCGAAACATGTTTTGCTTCCATGTGGGAAGGTGTGCTACACTTCCCACTCTAGTGCCATTTTCCTGCTGTGTTCTCCTGTAGCCACCATTTCCTCCCTCACACCTCTGAGGCACTTATTAATTTTTAATTTTTTTAATTTTATAAATCATCTGTTATATCCTCTGAATTCTCAGCTTTTATTTTTTTTAGAAGTAACCATCTAGCCTTTTTTGTTACTGAGATACACTTTTCCCTTCTGTCTCTACAATAATAGGTACTAGAGACTTACCTTTAAAAACAAAAATTAAAACCAGGAATTCAGAAAGCCTAACATTGTTACAGCTTTAGAATGTTATAGGGATCTGGCTATTGTCAGTGTTTAAAATAAAAGGCCACTAGAATGGCAGCAGTGAGGAAACCTACCACCTGGAAGTGGCAAACTACAGAGGATTGCTACCACATGGAAGATCTTGCAATGTTACTCTCTGAGCTCCATTCTATGTCAGAACCAATAATTCCTCGCTAAAGAATAAAAGAGTGGAATTGATTGTTTAAGCTTTTTGGGGAGGGCAAGTAATATTTGTTTTATAATTTTTAAAAATATAATATTTTGTTTCAAAGACTTAGCCCCTTCCCCCATATACATGGACCCACATTAACTATATGAGTGCTGTACACTTTGCTCTTTCCTAGTTTTTGTATTAGCCTTTAAAAACCTAAGGCTCTACTTTTAAAGCCAAGTTGAATATTAGCATGTAGATTAGCTCATTCGAGCAAGTAGGGCAGAAGTCCTCTGCATTTTTCCCATTGCTGCTACCAATTCACCCGAAGAGCACCAACAGGAGCATGCTATGGGACTATAAGAAAATGATGTATTGCATGTGTGAAGTATTAACAGTACTTTACGAAAATATACCATCCTTGTAATGTATTAAAGCGGATTTTTGCAGCTTTTGTGCATCTCTTCTTGACCCATGTATATTTCTGGAATAAACAAGCAGCTATTTTGTGAAGGAACAACCAGGAAGTCTAGGTATAAGGCTTTATAATGCTGTATGCTATATAAAATGTGGGCAGGAGAGCTAGTGAAAAAGCACACATAGGACTGAATTGAAGTGGCGTTTGTTTTGCAGTAGTTTCTGGCAGCATTGAAAAGTGTGGTTTCGGTTTCGGTGCTGCGAATGGCGGCCGCTTCTCGGGACGCTCCCGGAGGCGGTTAGCCCACACGCGGAATGGGGGGGTCTTCGCGTTTGCGAAAGACCCTAGTGAGCCTTAGTCAAAGGCTCCGAACCGGGGGCGCTAGGGGAGTAGCCTCTTTGCCGGCAAACTGCCGGGAAATTGAGGCTTTCTCCCCGCCCCAATCGGCCCCACCGCGTAGTGCGTCCCGAATGGGACTTAGCAGCCCTGCCGACTTCCAGGAGTGAGGAAAAGCGGATGAATTACTATGAAAAGAAGATATGGCATCTAATCGTGAGTTGAAGATCTATTTTGAAGCGAAAATTAAAAACCCCCCGCAAGCGGATAAGCGTATGGGAGGAGGGAGGAGTTTCCACCCTCTTCGAAGAAGCGAATTTTTAAAGGAAACGCGAAGGGGGGGTAACAAGAAAAAATGTTGGTGAAAGTACCGTTGGGGTTTTAAAGAAGATTGCGGCTTTAGTTGCTTTCTGGGGGATGTGGCACGAACTCTGAAAAAGTAAATAAAAAACAAAATGTCGATGCTGGGGAAAATCCTGCTTAGAACGGAAGAGAAGAGAGGAGGGACTTCCGCTCCAGTCAACCCCCCCCCAGAACTAGCTGTCAATTAACAAGAGACTGAGATACTGCGCCACCTGCTGGAGTAAATCTAAAACTTCAATGAAACGTTTTTTTAAAATGGAAATTGTTCTCATCAGACTACAAAAATAAATGTTGGAATTAACAAGGTTGATGGCAGAAAATGTATAGAAAATTAATTTGATGCTAAAGTTCCAAGCTATGGATGAAGAAGGGAAAGAAGATCTCAGATTTATTTTGACGAAAGTCTTGACACCTCTATCTGGCAGTGGAGCGAATAAATAAAAAGAAGAGGCGGATAAGGCTCTCAAAGCCTACTCCGCCTTTAAAAAAAAGGATATACTCTGCCAGTAGAAAGGGGTGTTGAACTTAGCAAGTAATGGAGATCTAATTTCAACTTGAGTGTTAACGGAGCCAACGAGAAATGACTGCCAGAAACAACAAGAAAAAAGAAGCGAAAGAAGATGGATTAAAAAATTTCTGAAGAGACATGCCAGCACAAAGGAGGAAGCAGTACTCAAAATTTGGATTTTTGAAGAAGACGGCGGCCCGGGGGAAGGAAGTGACGGAACGGGAGGCACTAAAGTTCAAAGGACTTAATGATAATTGGAGAGACTTAAAAAGGAATTTGTTCGTGTAACATCTGAAAAGATTTGATTTAACCCCAGTGGACTTTACTAACTTTACTAACAGAATTGATTTGGACTTTGTAAAGCTGAAAAGAAGATCTTTCAACCGTGATGGATGCCGACAACTGGAAGAAATAAAACTAACCTTTACTAACAGGAAAAAACTCACTCCGCTCTTTTTTCTTTTCCCATCTGTCTACCTTACCCTTTTCTTATAAAAAATAAAATTCTCTCCTTTTTAGGAGAGTTATTTCAAAAAAAAAAAAAGAAAAGTGCCTTTTCTGTGGGTGATTTTTGGTGGCAGTTACAGAAGTGCTGTAAAGTGTTCAGTGATTCAAGAGGCATTGCCCTTACTGACATCACACAGACAAATTATATAATTTATTTATCTCTGCAATAGTTTTCCATTTACTACTAGATGGCTGGAGATGCCCGTATGTATATTGCCAGGAAGGAGACCCAGTAATTACATGGGGGATGTAGTGCTGAAATATCAGCAGAACCAGAAAAGAATGTTGTCTTCTGGCATCTGTTTTATCTGTTAAATGCAAAGGAAAATCTGTTTTATCTGTTAAATGCAAAAGAAAATCTACTTTGAGAAGGATGGCTATATAATTCTTGGGGTGCTGGAGGCACATAATTCCATGTGAAATATCAAGCCACCAGTATTTGAAGGCAGAAGCTTCTTATTTTTTCAGTTTACTATTTTAGACTTAATGCCTCGTTAGGGACATGACCAGATCCTGCAATGTAGAGATTAGAGGAAAGGTGACATTCCTAAGGACCATGTTCCAGTACCATTCACTAACACTGATCTGCTTGCACCAGAGGTTTGGGATTTTTCAACCTGGAAGCAGTGAATTTTCACTCAGCCACCACATTATGGGCTCTGCCAAAGAATTTAGGATGAATTAATTCTGTCTAATTTGTTGATTCCAGGCTCCTTTTCTTCATTATTTTTATACCTCTTTGCATGTATAAAAATCAAATAAGGATTTAGCACTTTTTGTTTTGGTCAATACTATGTATACAGTAGCCCTTACACACACATTTTGTAAACGACTGCTGTTCGTATTTCTGCTTGTAATAAAATTGTTGATTTGTTCTCATTTTTATGATGGACAGGAAATAGCCCGTCACCTCCGTCCTGACACACTCCGTGCTATCTATGGCAAAAACAAGATTCAGAATGCAGTCCACTGTACAGATCTTCCAGAAGATGGTCTTTTGGAGGTAAGGCTGTGTGATACATCTTTAGGTTATAGAGTTGTTGTTGTTGTTTAATTAGTTAGTGAGACACTTCTAAGCAAAATCAGAGTTTAAGGCTTGGATCCTAACGTGAGTATCCCAGAACTCCTGGAAGAGAAGTTCCCAGCTTTCCCTCTTCCTACTGCACTGCAACCTGCCGTAACACCCCCTGCTTCCATTTTTTCAGGGTTAGCTGAATCCCACACACATTGTCAGGGTGCAAAGGAGGAGTCTGCAGCAGGAGGGCAGAATTGCCAACCCCCCCCCCCCGATAGAAATGCCCTTTGTAAATGGAAGCTAATGTCTGGTGACATTCTTGTTGGAAGTGATAGTTTGTGCATTTGACTAATACAATTTTTGCTATCACTTATCAAACAAGAGATAACTAAATTTAAGCAGAAAAGAATTCTGAATACTGGGAATTACTAGAAGTGTTCTTTGGCAAAGATTTTTTTTTTAATTTCCAAGGTCTCATTTCCAAACTGTTTTATAGAGCTTCAAGGTAAATTAGTTCTTGGTATTACCAATTCAAAGGAGTACTGTGTGTAGTAGGTCACTTCGTTCCCCCACCCAGCGTTTGCTGTGCATGTAGTTAAGCAAACAAATATGCAAGATAGTTTGTTCCATGATCTAATATGCTACCACAAATTTGTTCCATGATCTAATATGCTACCACAAATGGTTTTAATGTGGGTTGAGTGACTGCATGCGAGATCGCAAACATCCTGAGCCTTTGCTCTGGGTTCCTTTTAATAATGTAGGCACGACGAGTCGTTGCCTGTCTGTAATTCATTCATCCACAGATGTACCTTTAATGTCGGCTGAGCTCTTTATGTATCAGTTACTTCTCATATGGCAATTAGACCTTCCTCAGCACTGGCAACAGATGTCTTATCTGTGGCACATGAATAATGTAATGAAATACAGAATGCTATCTTCAAATTCTCTGGTGTAAACCGAAAATTATTTGCAATCCCACTGCTAGAATGCAGAACCAGTACTCTCCATCTTTGTGACCGTTAGACAATATAGTGGAATACACTGGCAAGTATATTATTAATATGGACAGTTGTTTCTGTCTAAGTAACTTTGGGTTGGATCCAAAGGTGTCCTCCCACTCAGTTCTTCTTCGACTGCTTCGTGTTCACACCTCATCCTGGTTGCTCCGTGCTTGCCTCAGCTGAGTATTCTTTGTCTGTCTTTTCTTCTTTCCTTCTTCGTTTTTCTTGACTATTTCCTCTAAAAACAAACAAACAAAAAATCTTTTTCCTCAAACTGTTTTGTCTTTTTCCTCGCCCCCACCCCTGGTTGGTGGGTGGGGTGGTGATTGTATGGGCAAAACACGTTTTGTCTTGGTTGTCCAGCTAAAATACCTTCCAACGATGGCCACGATTTTTGCCTCCTTTGTCTGGGCAAGTCCCATTGTGTCGATAGCTGCACCCATTGCACTAGTTTTACTCGACAGGTTAGACGTAATAGGGAGGCTAGGCTTAGAGCTGTACTGTTAGAGGCTGCATTACGCCTTACAATGTCCTCGGCCGTTTCTCACTCTTCTCTCCCTCAAAAATCGGCTGGGACTTCGAAGGCACCGAAGCTTAAGTCCAAACGGCCTGAGGATAAGGCCGCTTCCAAATTGAAAGTCAAGCCCTTGACATTGGCTTCGACTTCAGCTGTCGATCCAGTCATCATTACTGGCTTAACAATCTCAGCTCCTGCAGTATATCTTCCTCAGAAGTCTGCTTTACGGCCACCGCCTACTCAGTCTTCTGCATCACGCCTTATCCCTCTGGGTAAGACTGCGAGATCTCCTCCCGAATTGTCTTCTCATCGAGACTCTTGATCTCCCTCTCGACACTCCTGACGTTCTTGATCTCGTTCATGATACGATCGGAGGCATCTCATTTGGCATCCATCGTCTTCCCCTTCGGAAACGCTATCTGACAACCGTTGGTCTCCCGATGAACGCGGCTGACCTGCGTATTATCCTTATTTTTATCCACGGTCTCCAACCCCTCAGCAGCATCGCTATGACCAGATTTGTCACTCTGAACATAATGATCAACACTGTTTGCTGGATCACTCCAGACATTCTCGATCTGTCACTTCGGTCCGCTTTCTGGCTCCTGACCAGCCTCCTGAGCTCTCAAAATCTAGGGATGCCCCGAGGAGTTCTCCCTTAGACCCTCGGTCTCATTCTCCTGTTGATGACCAGCCGCTCGCTGATCTCACTGAGCAACTGAGATCATCCTCTCCCATCTCCATTCTGACCACTCGGAATCGGGAGATCTCAACCCTGAATGTTTCCCACGTCATTGATGAGCCTCGATGTTCGGGTTCAATTTCCTCCACTGAGGGGCTGAAAGCTTATCTGGAGCTTGTGACCAAGATGACCTCTTTGCTTCAGGTCCCTGGTTCGACTGAATCACCCGCTGTCACCGATGTTGTTCACAGGCTTGTTCAGGCTGACCTCTCACCTTCTATGGTTCTGCCTTTGTTGCTGGTCCACCTTTCTGTTCTTAAGGAGTCCTAGGACCACCCTACTTCAATGCCCCTGATCTCCAGAAGGTATGATGGCCTCTACCAGGTCCAAGAGACATCAGGAAAGTTTCTGGCTCATCACCCTCCACCAAATTCGATGGTGGTACACTCTTCATCGAAATGAAAGCAGCCTGATCGCGAGGGTCATAAAGTCGATGCCATTGCGAGAAAGATGTATTCCTTTGCCGCCATGAATCTCCATATTGAGACTGTATTAAGAGTATGTCTCTTCCTGACAGTCCCTCTTGCCAGGTTGAGGATGCGGCCCCTTCAACTCTGGCTTCTCCATGCCTTTGACCCTCTCCACAGTCTGTGGCACAAAATCCTGTTGATCCCACCCTGTGTCGTTGACTCCCTCCGGTGGTGGTCTCATCCTCATCACCTTCTCTCAGGCACGTTCTTCCAACATCCTCCTCCACAAGTATTCCTGTCCACCGAGGCATCTCTCTGGGGTTGGGGAGCCCAGTGCAGGATGCTCTCAGCGCAGAGGATCTGGTCTCGTTGCGAGGCCACCCTTCACATCATTGTCATAGAGCTGCATGCAGTTCACCTCACTCTCCGCTCTTTCCTCCCGGTGCTTTGGGGCCGAGTCATTCAGATTGCTTCCAACAATACCACCACAGTTTACTACATAAACAAGCAGGGCGGCACTGCATCCCTTCGTCTCTGCAAGTCAGCCATAGATCTCTGGAGTTGGTGCCTCAGCCATTCCATCTCGCTCTTCGCAATACACATTCTGGGCATTCAAAACACCGATGCCGAATCTGATCAATTGAGCTGTTCCCACTCGTCGGACAATGAATGGTCCATCCACCTTCGATATCTGAGATCTGTCTTGGTTGAATTCGGTCGCCCTTTCATCGATGGCTTTGCAACTCCAGACAATGCCTGATGTCGCCTCTTCTTCAGCAGGGATCCACCGTTGGCTCAGTCGCTGGGAATGCCTTTCTCCACACCTGGAACGGGACCTTCTTCTACTTCTTTCCTCCATTTCCTCTCATCTCCCATGTCATTCAGAAGATTGTGGTTGATGCCACCTCGTGCATTCTTGTCACCCCCTGGTGACCACGCCATGTCTGGTTTCTGCACCTCCTCCGTCTTTCCAGTCGAACATTCCGGCCACTGCCTGTTGTCCCTGATCTCCTCTCTCAGGCCCGAGGGAAGATCCTGCACCCCAATCCCGGATTCTTCCGGTTGACGGCCTGGAAGATCCTGCACTAGACTTCCTGCCTGAGGTGTCTGAAGTCCTCCTGAATGCCAGGAAGCCTTCTACTTGTGTCATTTATACTTTGAAGTGGAAGAAGTTCCAGTCCTATGATGCTGAACACTCCTTTGATCCAGTCCAGTCATCTCTCCCTGAGATTTTTTCTTACATCATCTCTTTGAAGAACAATGGCCTGGCATACTCATCTTTAAAGGTCCATTTAGCGGCCATCTCCGCTTATCATTCCTTCATACAGGGCTCCACAGTTTTCTCTCACCATCTCATGAAGTCATTCCTCAAGGGTCTCCTCCACCTTTGTCCTCCTAGGAAGCCTCTGGTGCCTTTGTGGAGTCTTTCACTTGTTCTCGCTCAACTTATGTCCAAGCCCTTCGAGCCCATGGCTACAGCCAACCTTCGCTTACTCTCCTAGAAGACAGCCTTCCTCATAGCAATCACTACTGCTCACAGAGTAGGGGAACTAGCTGCCTTTCAGGCTGATCCCCCCTATACAATTTTTCATAGGAAAAAGGTTGTCCTTAGACCAGACCCTTCTTTCCTGCCTAAAGTCATTTCTGCCTTTCGCCTCTCTCAGTCATCTGTCTTGCCTATTTTTTTTCCCCTGAACCCGGCTGGTGACCCTCAGAGAGCCTTGCACTGTCTCGATGTGTGCAGAGCAATCTCTTTTTGTTTACATAGGATTCAGCCTATCTGTATGTCTCCTCGGCTGTTCCCCTCATGAGGGGGAGCTGATTTCTTCTCAACGATTGTCTAAATGGGTGACTTCCACCATAGCCCTTTGCTACGAGCTTGCACGTCACCCTGTCCCTACCTGTGTCACTGCCCATTCCACACGGGCGGTATCAACATCCACTGCTTTCCTGGCTGGTGTCCCCATTGGAAGACGTCTGTGCGGCTGCTACATGGTCCTCATCATTGACCTTCATGACCCACTACGCACTCGATGTCCGAGCGCGACGGGATCATCAGTTACAGGTAAGCAACCTGTTTATCTTTGTAGTGGTCTGCCTTCGGTCAGTTGGTGCTGCGATCTCTCTTCGCTTGACCCTGCTGCTTCCTCAGGTAGGACCGTTGGGTGATTTTTTCACTGATGATGCTGTGTCTTAACCAGTATGCTTGTGTCTTTTACAGCTGCCAGCTCCCTCCTCCAACTGCTTCAGCTCTTGTAATCACCCATGTGTGGGACTGCACAGAGACCACTACGAAGATAAACAGGTTGCTTACCCGTAACTGATGATCTTCGAGTGGTCATCTGTGCAGTACCACAATCCCACCCGGCCTTCCTCGTTGCTGGCATCTCTCAATCTCCTTTCTTTTGGTCTGATGGGACTTACCTGTAGTGGTTGCAGGAACTGAGTGCGAGGCGACTCTCTCCCCCGCTCTGGGCATGCATGGTGCATGCCTGCTCCCCAAGGGTGGGGAAAGAGCCCGCCAAAAGTTTTCTGAGGCAAAGCTCTAGAAGTTTCTCCAGTCGAGGTCATGCGCAGGTGCCCAATCCACATGTGGTACTGCACAGATGACCACTCGAAGATCATCAGTTACAGGTAAGCAACCTGTTTTTCATGTCAGTGTGTGGTTCGTAGCCAAACCATGAACCAAACCGGGAGGTTTATTTACGAACCAAACCAGTTCGTGGTCCATAGCCCTGCAAATCCTGTTGAAAGGGACCATAGTCCATTTAAATAGGGTTTGCAGAAAGCATGAAAAACAGCTGAGCAGTGGGGAGCACAGTGCTCTCCACCACTCAGCTGTTTTTGCAGCTTTTGCAGGGAACAGTATGTCCAGAGTCCCTTTAAACCCCTGCTTTCTGTTCCATCCACGAACCTCCATGTCCTTCTTTAACAATTTGTGGAAGTTCATGAATTGCGAACAGGGCAAAATTTGTAATGAATTTTGCTTTGTGGTTTGGTTCGTGCCCATCCCTGGTCAGGTTGCACCCCTGCATTTCTAGGAGAAAAAAGTAAGAACTGTAACCATCCCAGTTAAAATACAAAAACTGGCAGACTGTTCTAGTGTCTCTGTAATACCAGGGTGTCAGAATATCAGGGGCACAGCCTGGCATCAGCACCACTTTAAATCTACATACTGTTCAGGTTTTGCAGAGGACTCTTAGTGGCTATTAGCAACAAGGTATAGATAGGAACTCTCAGTCTGGGGCAGGTGATGCACTCTATTCTTGGTGCTGGGGGGTGCAGCAGTGGGAGGGCTTCTAGTGTCCTGGCCTCACTGCTGGACCTCCTGATGGCACCTGGTATTTTTGGCCACTGTGTGACAGAGTGTTGGACTAGATGGGCCATTGGCCTGATTCAACATTGGCTTCTCTTATGTTCTTATGTTATGTTGACTCCTCCCACTCCTCATTCTTTTTGTAATATCCAGCCTGATGAAGAATTCTAGAGAATTCAAAAGCTTGCACACTGTTTTGTGTCATTTTGGCTTGTCCTAATATAAGGTATGCTGTTACTTTTGCTTTTGAAGTCAGGGAGACGGGTCGTAGCCTAACCCAACTCTCCTCATGGCATGCACATTTTCTGTGTTCAAGGATGTCTTGTGAGGAGACTAGCTTTTAAATGTGTAATGCGCTATCTTCATTCTAAAATGGTACAGATCAGTGGACTTTCTAGCATGTGATTTTTCTTCTCTTTTTAAAAAATTAATCTCTTATATTGTGAAACAAAGGAGGAAGGTGCCTTTATTTTTTTTAAGCTGTTCATTGTCAATCACTCATTGTAGTGACCCTGAACTTTTGGCTTACTTCTGAAAATGATTTCACCAAGCACAATACAGTTAATAAATAACTTTCATATGACTCATTTAAGCTAGGAAAGAGAAGAAGGAATTTAAAATGCCAGTGGCCACGGAATGAATAAGAAAGACAAAAGAGATCACACAGCAATATGAAACAAGAATAAGAAAGGCTGTGTAAAAAAACACTTAAACCACAAAACAAAATATATTTATAAGAGAAATACCAGCTCAGTAAAGTTATAGAATTGATTTCTTGTTAATGGTGGCTGGATGCCTGTTTTTTGAAATTCAGATACATTGTACTTTTTGATACATTGTATGGTACCTTTAAAAACTGGTTGAAGAAACTTTATTACACAATGATGTTTGTGGAACTAACAAAGTAGTACTATATTCTTGAAGAAGATAACCAAAATGAAGTACATAATCCAGAATCTTCATTTATCCTCAATATCTTTTTTGTATAATTGTACACTACTTTTTTTGGATTATGTTGTTATATATATTTCTCTTATTAATATATTTTGTTTAGTGGTTTAAGTGTTTTTTACACAGCCTTTCTTATTCATGTTTCACAGAATGAATAAGCCCATTTTCATTTATAAAATTTGAAGTACACGTTACTTTCTCTTGCTTTAGGAAAGAGTAAAAAAGATTGTGCCTATTGGGAAGACCTTTTCATAATGCTGAATCAAAGGCTATAGCTATATATCAGTGCCTGTTTGTGTGATAACATAAATTAAGTTACTTCTGGCTTTTATATTTTTTTGGTATTTTTTGTAATTTTTTATATGTCTGTGTATGTGTGTGTAAGTATGTGTGTGTGCACCTGGAAGTCATGGTGACCCCTGCTGACTGACCCCTACTGGGGCCTGGAGGATATTCAGAGAGGTGGCTGAATAAAGCCTGTCCCTGCCTCCAAGTACTTGCCAGAATTGATCCTGCTTAGTTTCCAAGATCTGATGAGATTGGGCTTGCCTGGGCTATCCAGGTCAGGGCTGGCTTTTATATTTTTAAAAGGGAATAGCCATTTTTTTTGTTTCTTTGTCTCAGTAGTCTGATACAATGTGAAATGTAATCTACCTAATCTAATTAAAGTCTGCAATATCTCCTATATTCTCGTTTAAGACTTCTGAGAGATGCAGGTTTGGGATTTTTTTTCCAATCATGTCTTGAAACATCTCTTTTCTGTTTTTTGTAGTAAGTATCTAGCTTGATGAAGAGTCCTGTGGAACTCAAAGCTTACTCTTTTACTTTGTGATCTTTGGGTTGGTCTAGATAAAAAGCATTACATTGCTGTTTGAACATTTTTTGAGCCTCTCCTTTGCTGGTTTAAGGCATTAAATTAAATTGTGAACTCAGTATAGTGTCTTAGTTAACAGGAAACAAATATGTAAGTTTTCATTTGTGAAACCCATAATTAAAAATATATATTTAATAAAGTATCTACATAGTGCTTGGCAAGGTGTAAAAAAAGTAATATGCTGATATTTGTCAGACAAATCATTTGGTTTATTTGAAGTTGGTAAGCTGCATTGTTTCTTTTAGCAGTTTTGTTTTTTAAAAGCCTGATTATTTAAAACATCAGTGCCTTCAAAAGTTGAGGGCTTATTTATGGCAACTTTGGTAAAACTGTAATTTTCTGGTTTTCTCTATGAAAGATACTTTTGCAAATTACAATGAGTTTGGGCAGTACTGTCTTCTACCATGGAAGGAAACAAATTGTGTTTTATCCACTCTGTTGTTGTTCAGTCACACAGTCGAGTCACTCTACTACTGATTTAAAAGCATTGCTTTACATCAAGAGCACACTGAGTCAGCTGTGGTTTTCTTAATATGCCTGACACTCTTAGTAAACATAATAAATAGTAAAAACAAAATACTGCTTCCCCCAAAAAAAGCAGTCTTGTAGAATTTGGTGGTGGAAAGTGCCGGCAAGTCATTGTTGACTTATGGCGACCCCATAGAGTTTTGAGGCAAGAGATGTTTAGAGGTGGTTTACCATTGCCTGCCTTTGCATCACAACCTTGGTATTCCATGGAGGTCTCCTGTCCAAATATTAGTCAGGGCCAATCCTGCTTAGCTTCTGATATCTGATGAGATTGGGCTACCCTGGGCTATCCTGGTCAGGGCTCTGTAAAATCTACTTGGATAGATTTCAGTTCAGCTCTCTTTAGAGAGTCAGCAGACCATGACACACCCAGCTCTTATTCCAAATGAAAATGATTGAACTTGAAATTTATGTCTCATGCATGTACTATGATTCACTGACAACCCATGACGTAGACCAAGTAGTTGTGGCAAGTAAAAGAGGTTTCATTTCATGCTTTGTAAGGAGTTAGCTGGTAAGTGGGAAAGCACTTAAAATGATTTTTCTAAGGACCCCCCCCCCATAGGATTTAAGTTATCTGGCACAGTCTCATTGATTTGAGTGATACTCATTGGGTGTGTGCAGTGTGGAGAGTTTTCCCCTCCCACCTGCTTCAACAGCTGCTCCATGACAGATGAAGTCTTGTTCAGGTCTTTGGCACATATTTTAACCAGGATAAATTTTTCCAGTATACCAACAACAGTCAGTAATTGTTATACTGGGTGGGGTATGCTATGGATTTATATAGAATTTGCCATCTTGGATTAAACTAACACTTGAAACCTGTTTCTCTATCAACACAGCTGTTGTGACATAAGGATAGATTGTGGTAAATCTATGTGTATCATTCATGACTGTGGTGATGGGGAGAAAGCTGTGAATATTCTTGACCTCTGGGTCAAAAGCTCTGCAGCAGATTGGATTGCATAACCTCAAGGGTTAGACAAAGTATCCAGTGCCCTTGACCCATTAGTACTGGGTGAAAATGGATTACTCTGGAGGAGGTAATTTACCACAATTTATTTATTTATTTAGCCTTATATTCTGCCCTCCCTGCAAGCGGGCTCAGGGTGGATCACAACAGCAGTATACAAAGTCACTGAAACAATCATAGTAATTAAATAGTTAAAACAATTAAAACAAAGGCACAATAATGTAAGACAGGTAGCACTATAAATAGAAGGTGCAATAATCTTAAGTGATTGAAGCAGCTATGCTGGAACCCAAAAAATATGGGGATCTTCTTAGTCTGTGTCATACAGAGATGGAAAGCTTCAGCAAGGAAGGCCACCGCCTCAACCAAAGGCCTGGTGGAACAGCTCCAACTATAATAATTCCCACAGGGCCTTGATCTCAGATGGGAGCATGTTCTATCGGGCCAGGGCCAGGGCAGAAAAAGCCCTAGCCCTGGTCGAGGCTAAGCAGGTGTCCTTTCGGCCAGGACAACAAGCAAATGCTGGTCTGCCAAGTATAAGGCTCTCCAGGGCACATATGGGGAGAGGCTGTCCCTCAGTTATGTCGGTCCCAGGCTGCATAGGGCTTTGAAGGTCAGTACCAGCACCTTGAAATGGATCTGGTACTTGTTTGGTAGCCAGTGCAATTGGCATAGCACCAGCTGAATGTGTGCCCACACAGACATCGCAGTCAACAGGCACGCCGCCACATTTTGCACTAGCTGGAGTTTCCAGATCAGCTCCAAGGGTAAGCCCGCATACAGCAAGTTACAGTAGTCAAGCCTGGAAGTGACCATTACAGTGGCCAGTGTACCAAGTCCTGGGGGCAGAGATGATAAAGCAACCAGCTGCTTGATCTGACAGAGATGATAAAAGGCAGACCTGGCAACTGTGGTGACCTGGGTCTCCATAGAAAGAAAGGCTTCTCATCTCTTTGGGCTGGCTCAAGTGATGTGCTGTCCAAGGCAGAGAGCCTGATTCCCGACTCAGCTCAGGTACAGGACTTCCATCTTTGTTGGATTAAGCTGCAACCGACTCTGCTGTAACCACCCAGCCATGGCCTCCAACACCCGTCCAATTTTCTGTGGCAGAGTCTGGGCAGCCATCCAGCAACAGATAGATCAGCATACTGGTGGCAACCTAACCCAATCCCCTGGACCAGTGGCACTACAACCACTTGGTAAGCTGGTTGTCTGAAACATCTTTGCTTAATGGAGAGGAGAATTTTACTATATGTTTTCACTTGATCGGAAATCTGGAGAAGCAGGAAAATGCTAATGTTCATATCACAAACATACATATAGCAGGCTTAGCCAGTAGGTGGATTGTGTAAAAATAACCTCTTGGTAAATGGGCATCTATAATTGCTTGTTAAAGCACTTGGAAAGAATTTCCCATGTATATAAAGGGACAAGAAAAGTGGTGATAGTTTGTAAATTGCCTTGAATATTTTCATAGGAAGACAACACCATTAATGTATGAATAAAAATAAATGACTCCTGCTGCCTGTGTATAATTAGAATTTAGCATTAAACACTATTAGAAGATTTGAAGTATGAATAGGAAAGGTCACACAGTAGTTGGTGTCCCTTTGCTCATGACCTTCAGTCAGTAGCAGTTGCAGCTTTGGCAATGTTAACAGACTGTGCTGGGGTTGGTTTGTTCAAAATTTTCTAGAAGATTGCTTGTTAGTAAAGCTTTCACTGTTCAAGTTACATCTTTAAAAATGATTGGCATCCTCAGAATAGACTATCACTCATGGAATTTTTTGTTCGGATTAGTTCGTCCTGCATACCGGTGTCATCTTCACACTTAACTCTTTGGGATTGTAGTTGTGTTCTTCTTTACAATTGAGAACATCTTTTTAGTTTTCAAATGGAATGAGGTAAGTGAGCGCAGTTCAGTAAGTGAACTCTTTGAGGCTTCTTTCCATGCAAGCACACATTGTGTAAGTAGCAAGACATTTCAGTATCCCAAGCAAAATATTGGCCTGGGTTCAAGTAAAACAGACACACTTTGTCTTCATTTTTTTTTCTCTGATAAGCCTATTTTTATTATTTTTGCAAGCACGCAAAGACTGCCTTACATTTCTAAGCATAGCATGTATGCCAGAATTTATTGGGGTAGTTTCATTTATTTTACTTTGTGTGTACTGCACTTGGCAATAGCACCTTTTAGATGTGGGATTTTTAATGTGTTTTTGATGTGCATACAATAAAATAAACGCATTACACATTACAGGATTCACTGCACATACGCACTATATCCGTAATATGAGCTTGCTAGAATGGTAATCTGTAACGCTATCCTCAATTTCCTTTTGATGGGAGAGCTCTAGAACTTAATGGTATGTTTGTATCTTTTGCTTTATTCAGCAACATAAATGAGAAGGTGAGTAACTTGAGAATGAGTAATTTACAGAACTCTTCCCCCATCCCATGCTGCATCCCATTTTCCTATTGAATTCTCCAGCCTTATTTGATCCTGTCCATATTCAAACTGCAAATACTCCCAGAGAGAAAATGCTATTTTCTGCTTTATCTGGTGTTTTGCACTATAAGAAGGATCAAAACACAACATATCTGTAAACAAAAGATGAAGCGCAAAGCGGTTGTGGGGCAGAAAAGAAGAATGGCATTTTTACTAGATTTGCTTTTGTTACAATCTAAGGTGTGTGATATATCCTTTGTCATACTGTTGGTGTTCAAAATGAATGAACATATAAAAGTTTTAGATGATTGACAGTGCCATTGTAAGCAGAGTTAAATCCTTCTAGGTCCATTGAAGTCAGTGGATTTAGAAAGATATAACTCAATCCTGACCTGGATAGCCCAGACAAGCCTGATCTTGTCAGATCTCGGAAGCTAAGCAGGGCTGACCCTGGCAAGTACTTGGAAGGGTGACTTCCAAGGCATACCAGGGCTGGGATGCAGACGCAGGTAATATAAGCCACCTCTCTGAAACATTCTAGCTGCACTAGGGGTCGCCAGAAGTCACCATGACTTCTAGGCTTGAGAGCACGCACACACACACACAATACCAAAAAAAGAAAGATATAATTCTACTTAGGATTGCAACATTAAACACATGGCTCAGTTCATTTCCTTTTGCCTTGCAAGCTGTGTGTGAAGCAGAAGTGAGCAGGGTTCAGCATCCACAAACTGCTGTCCCCACACTGCTCCCTGCTGGTGCCACCACTTCCCCTTGTTGCATCAGTGCAGGAGTGCCAACCTGGCAAGAATTTTGCTGGGCCCTCTGGAGCCCAGCAATCCTCCCTC
Source organism: Gekko gecko (assembly GCA_029375565.1). Taxonomy (NCBI): domain Eukaryota; kingdom Metazoa; phylum Chordata; class Lepidosauria; order Squamata; family Gekkonidae; genus Gekko; species Gekko gecko. Next base: position 48,629,817 of record JAPDNY010000004.1, read on the forward strand.
AGTCCAACAATTGAGACATGGCTTACAGCTGATCTGTCCTTCAGATGTTAAAGAAAAAATACCCCTTTAAAGAGCTGAATAGGGGGAACAGAGCTTAGCGCTGTTATTCTGAAGAAAGCCCTTAACTCCAGATTGTCTGCAGGCAGAGCTTTTGCATAGGGCTGTGCCTTGCAGCCATAGCACTGTATTGTGTAGTGGGTTGGACGCATAAAGAAACCACAGGCACAGACGTAGTGATCAGCATGGTTCGCTATTACACAACAAGACAACGTTACCTAACCAGGTGGCCAACTATATACAAGCGAAGGGGAACGCCCCCTGGTACCATTGGCAGGTTTGAATTCCCGCTGCCGTTCCCATTGGTTCCCCTAAGCTGGAGCCAGGAGCCCCAGTCCCATTGTTCCCTGGGACTCAAGCTCAGGCTCCTTTGCTGACGGCCCAAAGTGGTCAGTGGACACAACACCCCTCCCCCCATAGTTTGGACCCTGCCTAGGAGACATAGTCCTTCAGGTACGCTGGGGCGCGGCGTTCCCTAGTGGTGCTGGAGACAGGACTTCTCCCCTGTTGAGTGGTGGCTGCACGGGAGGGGCCGCTGCTTCTTCTCCCAACTCCAGGGCTGGAGGCGCTGGCGGCTGCTCGTCCGGCATTCCCTCCGGGATTGGGGCTGGCACATCGTGTTGAGCCGCATCTCTGGAGTCCCGTTCCCTTTCATGGCTCCCCTCAGCTACCGGGGTTTTGAGCTTGTCCCCTTGATTTGGAAGCTCACCTCCGTCCGGAAGTAGATGCCGCCTCAGCTGATACACGTGGCGACCAAGTACCTGGCCACAGTCCATTGACACCTCATAGGCGACGGGCCTGGTGACGCGGATGACCCTGCCGGCGACCCATTCCAGGCCCCTGCCATAGTTCCTTACAAACACCGGGTCTTCCGGGAAGAACCCCCATGGCGCCTCCCGCTGCTCGGCCCTGTTGCGTGCCTCGGGAGCCCGGTCAGTGTGCAGGCAGTCCAGGAGGATTGCAGGTCTCCGGCCCATGAGGAGCTCCGCGGGGCAGCGGCTGCTCACTGGATTGGCCACAGTCCAGTGCGCTAGGAGGAACTGTGCAATGCGAGACTCCCAGTCCCCTTTGGTCAGGCAGCTCAGCGCCTCCTTTGCTGTGCGGGCCATCCGCTCTGCTTGGCCATTCGTTGCAGGGTGGAATGGTGCTGACTGAATGTGTCGGATCAAATTGTCCCGTAGGAACTGCTGGAGCTCCTCGGACGTAAATGCTGACCCATTGTCCAAGACGATCATGTCCAGCAGACCGTGCATCACAAAGTTTTTTCGGAGGACCCGAATAGTGGCTCGGGAGGAGGTAGTGGAGACAGGACTAACCTCCAGCCACTTAGAGTATGCGTCCACGGTTACCAGGAACGTCAATCTGTGGAAAGGCCCAGCGAAGTCGATGTGGAGCCGGGACCACGGGGTCTTTGTCGACTCCCAGGACTGCGTGGGCACACTTGGTGGGCTTGGCTGGACCTCTTGGCAGATCTGGCAACGCTTCACCCAGGCCTCAATTTCCCCGTCCATGCCTGGCCACCAGACATAGCTCCGGGCGAGGGCCTTCATCCACACAATGCCAGGGTGCGCCTCGTGCAGAGCCTGCAGAACCTGGTGCTGGAGCACACTGGGGACCACCACCCGATCCCCCCACAGCAGGCAGCCCTTATGCGCTGACAGCGCCTCTCACCACGTTGTGAACGTGCTGAACTCAGGGCCCGCTGAAGCCGTAGGCCACCTCCTTACCACCCAGTCAAGAACCCGGGAGATGATGGGGTCCTGGGCTGAGTGGTGGGCGACGTCCACAGCCTGGAGGGGAGCATCCGGAAGACATTCCATCTGGAGGAAGTGGTGAGCCAGGGCCGGATCCTCCTCCTCGTCCGGTAGGGGAAGCCGGCTCAGTGCATCAGCATGGCCCATCGCCTTGCTGGCTGGTGGTGCAGTGTGTAGTTGTAGCCCACCAGGAAGATGGACCACCGTAAGATGCGAGGGGAGAGTACCTGTGGCATCCGGCGATCCACCGCGAAGAGGCCCAGCAGCGGACGGTCGTCCGTGGCAATGGTGAACAGTTGGCCGTAGATAAAGTCATGGAACTTCTTCACCCCGGCCACGATTGCCAGTCCCTCGTGGTCTATCTGGTCATAGTTCTGTTCGGCCGCAGGTTGGGGCTTAAAATATATGTTATTTGTGCATTAAAATATTTTATTGATTTATTTATAATCCACCTTTCTCATTGAGATGCAAGAGGCATTACACAATATAAAACAATATGATCAGACAGCATAAGACATCCAATAAACAATACACTGGTATTAGGATTACAAAGTTAGAAAAACAATGCAAAAGAAAAAGATATCAGACATGATCTATCATAAATAATGCAGAAAACAGAATTTAAAATGTAGAAGGCAATGCACTAAGGATAGGATAAAATGGACAATAAACATTGGGGTAGACTAAATCCTGTTCCTTTTGTAAAGGAGTATCCTCCATCCTGAACCTTTCCATTATACTATAGTCCTATTCTCTTTATAAAAATGCCATTCTTAACAGTTCTACTTTACAAAATCTGTGGAATGATAGAAGTGTGGGAACCTTCCTGGGCTCCTCAGGTAGGCCATTCCACAAGGTGGGAGCCACCACAGAGAATGCATGTGTGTGGGCAGCTGCCAATTTTACACATTTGCATGGTGACACCTTCAGAAGGTTTGCTGAGATGAGTGAAACTCTCATGGCAGAGCGTAGCAGGAGAGGCTATCCTGTAGATTCGTGGGGCCAAGGCCCTGAAGGGCTTTGCAGGTAATATCCTAAACCGATACCTTGAATTGCACCTGGTAACTGATATGAAAAAGGCTTGAGGTGGTTAATTGGGAATAAAATAACATTAATATGAAGGCATACTTTAAAACAGTCATCTAAATCATAAAGACTCAGCTCATCATAACCAGTTTGGTGCAGTGGTTACGTGCATGGACTCTAATCTGGGAGAACCGGGTTTGATTTCCCACTCCTCCACTTGCAGCTGGTGGATGACCTTGGGCAAGCCATATTTCTGTCAGAGCTGTCCTTGAAAAGGTAGTTTCTGTCAGAGCTCTCTCAGCCCCACCTACCTCACAGGGTGTCTGTTGTGAGGAGGGGAAGGGAAAGGAGTTTGTAAGTCACTCTGAGACTCCAAGTGAAGGGCGGGCTATAAATCCAATCTCCTCCTCCTCCTCCTCCTCCTTCTTCATTGTCCACCCTGCCAGTGATGGAGCAGGAGAGGGAGCTACTGGGGTGAGCTCAGATATGGGGGCATGCAGCTCCACTCTCAGATCCCCCAATTCCTTCCTCAGTGGAGCAGAGGTGGTCTTGGGCTGGAATTATCCTCATTCCACTCTGGGCTCTGTTGTTCCAGTCCCAGAGTAATCAGTGCCCTAAGACTGTCATTCCAAATCCAGTTTGCATTCATCATTACTTCCATGTGTAATAATGTGGCAGCAATGTATTGCGATGGAAGCCATGCAAGTCATGTGGTGTTCCTGGTTGCCAGTATGTCCAATGGGCATTACCCCCAACCCCATCCTGCTCAAAAAACATCAAGTCTACCTGCTGCATTGACTCCCCCAGCCATTGACCCTGGGGACCCCTGTGATCCCCTGCCCCTTAGTGTTATCTTCACAGAAGCCCCCCTTCCTAGAGCAGACACACAGTTATGAACTTCATTCACTCTATTTATTTTTATCCTTTCTCCCCCAAGTGGCTTGCATCATTCCCCTCTCCTCCATTTTATGCTCGCAACAACCCTGTGAGGTTGGTGAGGCTGAAAGTGTGCATGTGGCCCAAGGCCACCCACCTAGCTTCCCATGCAGGGAATGGAATCTGAGTCTCCCAGATCTAGTGCCATGCCCTAACCACAACACCAAGTTGACTTATTCACCTAGACCACCTTCTAGGCCCTGCCCCCTTCACAAAGCAGCATGTGAGGTGATGGAAGCAACCTGTTGTTAGGTCAGCTTTGGAGGTGCCGCTTGGCCCCTGCTATGTTTGGCAGCTAACTATGACCAGTGTGATGTGCACAATCATCCACAGCAACCCAAAGCACCCGAGAGCCCTCCCTCTTCGACATGTCCTCAGGAAGCCCTCAGGGAGTCTCAGATCACCTGGCAAGGGGGTGGGGCACGGAGGGGTGTGAAGCTCCTGTCATGTAATCAAAACCAAACAGACAGAGACGCAGACTTTATTGAACTGCAAACCAGAGGTGTGAAGATTCTGTTCACTTCCTCCCTGGGGCCACAAGGAAGAGGACTGAGGATCCCCAGCACGGCATGCATATAAGTGGGATGGCATTGCAGGTGTAACTTGGAAGGGCTTGGCTGAGTACTATGCTCCAAGACAAGAGCTGGAACAGCAGACTGAGCAGGGAGGCAGGAATTGCCACACCTACAAGTCTCCCTGTTGAATCTTCACCTGCAAGCAAGTAAAACAGAGATATGTCTAGCCATGGCAAGTGGGCAAGAGTGCCATGCCAGACTGTCATGGATGTGTTGTCTTGACAGGGTCTGCAAATGCAGCCCCAGAAAGGGGGCTTTGGCATGAACCACCCTTGAGGCACATGATGGTACCATGCAAATTGCATTCACCTGTCCTGTGTTGAAGTGCTCACAGATTGCTGACAGTCCATCCACTGCAGCACCTCTAGCTGTGCTTGAATTTCTCATTCTGCAAGGAAATGAGTTAAAGAGTTGCATGGCAAGCTGGTGAATCAGCCACAGACATGCCGTGTAGTGCTAAGTGATCTCTCTGTGCTTTTCCCATCACCAAAGTGCCTCTCTGCTTGCTCTAAGTCCACACAGCAGGAATCTCTGAGACAGAGTCCCATGCTGCATGCCCTAACTACTGAGTTGTAAGATGTCCTCCTGACTGAAGTTTTTGTAGGATGGGAGGTTGTGATTGGGTGCTGGGGAAAGGGCTTGGCCACACCGGGGAGGGAGGTGATTTGGCGAGGCTGCAGTGGTGGAGGATGACTTGAGTTTTCAGTTCAATTGGCGCCTGTGGGCCATGTCATGTTTTTTGTTGGCATAACTTTTCGCCTCTGACAGGGGATGTTCTCAGACCAAAGGGCTCAGGGAGCCAACTAACTCTGGCCACACCCCCAAAACTGCCCTCAGCCATGCCAGCGCAGGGGCCTATGCCTTGGTTGTACCAATGGGCAGCCACTGCTGCCCTCCACTGGCACCCGAGAGCCATGGAGTGGCTCTGGGGTCCTGTACCATCCTAACTGACCTTTACACTGGCATATCTTGGACATACGTCGACACACAGGTCAGTTGGTTCCCTGTGTGCTTTCACACACTCCTTAGGATTCCACTGTAAGTGTGGTGTAGAGAAGTGGATTTAAGCATCTTTTAAAAATATTTGAAAGCCATTTGCTGTCTTTCTCTGTTACCACTATGGACCTTCTAGAGATTACCTTTTCCGTGTGAAATTATGAGAAGTATGGCCAGGTTCCAAAAAACTGAAAAACTAACTCAAGAAGACCCCTCTCTAGCACAGGGTTGCCAGCTCTGGGTTGGGAAATACTGGGAAATCTGGGGAATGGAGCTGGAGGAGGGTGGGGTTTAGGGACGGGAGGGACTTCAGTGGGGCATAATGCCATGGATTCCACCTTCCAAAGCAGCCATTTTCTCCCGGTGAACTGATCTCTGTCACCTGGAGATCAGTTGTAATCCCAGGAGATCTTCAGCTAATATCTGGAGGTTGGCTACCGTACTCTGCTTTTGAAGCGGAAAAAAGCTTCATAAGCAGTTTTTGAGATGACAGGGAGGCCAGCTGTTCAAAGAAAACAAATTCAGAAATCCCACTGGGCTGGTACAAACCCCTTGTGTGAGCATAAGCAACCGTTTTTGGATCCCAGCCTACGTCATCCACTCCAAACCCTTGAGATACAGTGAGTTACGCATTATTAAATAAAAGTTTCAAATATGTTTGTACTGATGCCAGCTGGCAAGGATTTTTTTAAGATGAATGTTACCATTTCCAGCCTTTGAGTACTGTTCTTCTGTCAATAGTTCGATAGTGTTGCATAAAAACATAAAATGTGATCATAAAATATGAAAGAAAACATGAACAGAAATGTCTTAAGATAGATGATGTTGGGTTTTTTAATTCTTTTACCAGACTTGGTGGTATGATTTATTTAATATAAAAGTGTGTAAATAAATAACTCAGTAAAGCATGGAATCACCAGGAGCATATATTTTCTTTCCCTAGAATTCATTTGTATTGCAATTTGAACAAAGTTCTCTTAGTTGGTGTTACATATTAACTTCTGAGCTACTATGCAACCAGTCTTTGGCAACATGGAATTAATTCGTAACTTTCTGAGGAGATTCTTTTTTGTGAAAGCCTTGCCTATGTGACTCAGTCACCTGAAATAGCAGTTGACCCCTTTTGTCACCAGCCCTTCATTCAAACCACATTTCCTCTGTCAAAAAGCATTTAAATAATTAATAGAATCCATTGTTTCCCCTGGTCATATGGTGCTTTTACAGTGCAGCCTTTCACTGGAGGCTGGTACCAAGTGGCATGGATCTCTTGTCAGAAGGCTTTACATTTTGAGTGAAAATGGGGAAATGATTTGTTTTTTGGTTTTTTTGTTATAACTTTCTTTTATCTATAAGTTCACAAAGAAGAATAAATTATTTTTTCTTTTGTATTAATATTAGAAGGCAATAAAATATTATTTTAAATCTTTCATTGATATAACTCTTACGGATCAAAGTTTTCATCATATTGGGTTTTAGATAGTAGTAAATGTCAGAACTGATCAGTTAAGAAGTTACTAAATATTATTTAACACTTGCTGTTTTGACAAGTTAAAGAACTGAAAGAACTGCTAGGAAACAGCCAATTCAGCATATTTATCCTTATTAGAAAATTGTTGGAATTTTATTAGCATTTCTTCAAGGTGCCTGTGTTGGTCAAAAAGAAAGAATTTCTATATGAGAGAATAAATATGTGTGTATCCTACTGCAGTTCCATTGAGCGATCATTGCATGATAAAGCATGTTATATTGGCTGAGGATCTGAGATAAAATGATTTTACAAACTAATCTATTTCAACTGCCTGCAAACACCCCCCCCCCAGTACAAAGGCCCTTTTGTGCAGTTCCCTTGTACAGGATCTAAGAACATAAGTAGAGCCTTGATGGACCAGACCAGTGGTCCACCTAGTCCAGCATAGTGTTTCATACAGTGGCCAACCAAGTGCCCTGGAATGCCAGGCCAACAAAGCACAGAGACCAAGCCCCTCTCCCGTCCTGATGTGGCCTCCTCACACTGGGTTTCAGAGGTTTGCTGTCTCTGTATATAGAATTTCCCCTTAGTAATCATGACTAGTAGCCACTGATGGACCTCTCATCCATAAATCTGTCTAATCCTCTGTTAAAGCTGTCTATGCTATTGGCCATCACTACCTCTACTGGCAGCAATTTCTCAGTTGAGTAAAGAAGTAATTCCTTCTGTCTGGCTGAAGCAATTTGCCAACAATTTCATCATGTGCCTCTAAATTCTAGTATTGTAGGAGAGATAGAAACAGACTCCCTCTATCCATTTTCTCTACCCCATGCATAATTTTATAGAAGTGTAAAGAATTTTGGAGTGTTGAATCCATTTCAGCTATCCATCATGTCACCCATTAGCCATCTTTTTCTAGTCTGAAAAGTCCCAGAATCTTCAACTTTTCCTCATAGGAGAGGTACTCCAACACTGTAATCATATCCTTTGTACATTTTCTAATTCTGCAATGTCCTTTTTGAGATATGGTGACCAGAACTGCATACAGTATTCCAAATGAGGCCAAACCATAGCTTTATACAAGAGCATGACAATATTGGCTGTTTTACTTTCAGTAAATAATAATTTGAAGTTTGCCATTTTTACCACTGCTGCACACTGACATTTTCATTGATATTTTCCTCTACAACCCCAAGATCTTTTTCAATCTCAGTCTCAATATCTCAGATAAGGTATCTGATGTACAAAGAACACTGGAAGTTTCAGCAATGCATATTAGATCCTTAACAGGGGTTGTGCATTTAGAAACAGTGTTCTTTTACAAAAGCAGTACTGTTACTTTGAAAGTCTTTCTCCCAATGACATGTATCTTAAAGAAATAGAAATAACAAGATAAAAGGTGCTTGTGATGTTTCTTCTTCAGGCTTCCTCCAGACTATGGGAGTTCCTGCCTCTGGAAGTCCAGTTAGTTTAGTCTCTTTTGTCCTTTTAGTGCAACCTAAAGAATATTCCATCTTGTCTTTCATACTAGTTGGTTACTTGTGCTTCGATTACTGAGGTCTACCAAACTGTGGAAGATGTTCTTTGCTATTTTTAGCTGAGTTTTTAAAATTACTGATGATATATTGAAGCATTCAGCATTTTCCAACACATAGGCCATATGCCATATATTAATGTTGTGTTCTTTGCAAGATGAGAACTCAAGTTGAGGAAAAGAGCCCATCTGTTTGGAGGTCTTCGTAGTCCCAGTAAGATCACCTCTCTAGTTCCCGGTTCTATTCAGCCATTACTGACTCTGGTTTGGATTCACTTGATTGAGCCTTTGGGGTGGATACTTCACCAAAAACTTCATTTTCCCTCTGGTTCTGAGTTCCCACTGGTGCTTCAGCAACCCTAGGAAATTATCTGAAGGATAATAACCTAACTCAAAGGACATTACCATTCACAGACCAATTCTAGGCTATGTCATTTTTTCAGATTAGTTTCATATGGTTTCTCCAGCCACATTTAAGTTTCTTCATCCATCTCCTCAGAGGAAGTGTTCTTTTTGCTCCAGTTCAAAGAGAGGAGATGGGAAATGCTGGGAAATCTGGTCACAAAAGCCACCAGTTTTATTATATAGAGAATTCTACATGAATACTTCTGATCCTGGGGAGGGGGCTACATTTTAACGGTTAGCCATTATATTAAGACTGATACTTGGAAGGGAGACCACAAAGGAAGTCTGGGGCTGCTGTGCAGAGGAAGACGCTGGCAAATCACCTCTGCTCATTTGTTGCCTGAAAACCCCATTTTACTTATGTGTACATTATAAAGTAGCTGAAATGGATTCAGCATTCCAAATTTTTTTATAAAACAGTATCTGAATAGCGTATTGAAGCAATATGAGAATGTGTATTCTTTGTTTTTCTTGCAGCCATTATACTTTTGACATTTTAATGGGTAATTATTAAAAATGCAGCCTGTCATATAATGGAAATAAATTCATCAACCCAAAATCTTTAGAAGAAACTATTTGTCATTTTTTTACTCAAAATGGCAGATGCATTTCCCCCCAGGTTTCTTACTAGAATATATTTCCAAAGCATGTGTTAAAGTGTCCAGGTGCACTTTCTCCAGAAATGGCCATAACGGGTGAACCAGCCTATGCTAGTAAAGAGGCATTCCTGGCCATCTCTGTAACCCGCTTATCCATGGACAGTGATAGATCCAGTAGTCTCCTCAGGATGTGGATGATCTTTCTGGGCAAGGCAGCCTTGTTTAGAACATTGTATACCTATTCCTAAATCATCTTTTAATCCACAATGCTTCCATTTTAGCTGGATTATGTTTGTTTTCTTTGCCCACATTCATTCTTCATTCATTGTGGGCAGTGGGCACTGGTCTAGAGTTTCTGCTGCTTCCTTGGAATTGAGTAGAATGGGTATTTTGAATTTAGTGGCATCACTAAGTGTACTGATGACCCTTCAGTCTAAATCTCTCCCAGTGGTTTCACGTGGAACATAGGAGACAATAAAACCCTATGATATGACATAGCCAGCAGCCATGTGGCAGAGCAGTAGTCTTCAAACACTGCCTTCTTCAACCTGCTTGTAAGAAAGAAAGGAAGCCACTGCAGAGCAATACCCTCTAAACCCATCACAGCAGGTCAGAAAGATACCATGACCAGCGGCATTGAAAAGTCACAGGGGTCCAGCAGATCCAGCAGGAACATACTCCCTCTTGTGGGCTGCTCAGTGTAGGTACTATAATCAGGGTGACCAGGGTATCTTCTATTCCATATCCAGGCTGGAAGCCAGATAATTCATTTTCTCGAGAAACCCTGGATGGATATCAGGAGCTTTTATTACGTAATACAGTTATTTGTGAAACCAAATGATTGACCCACAAGACTTTTATATCCCCCCTCATTTTGTGCAGGTGGCTCAGGAAGGCAGGAAGCAGCACTGTTCTGTTCTTTTGGGTCCTTCTCCCAAATGAGAAGTTGGACCCCACTCTCCTGCAAAAAGAGATAACTCGCTGAGGAGTAGTGGTGGTCAAGCCTGAATATCACTTTGTGCAGGGGTGCCTGCAGCTGAGCTACCTCATACTGTCCGAAAGAGTTCCTCGTTCAAATCCTTTGTGATGCACAGTGTGGGGACTGTTAGCCAAATTGCTCTATTATTTAATAAAGATGGGGAATTATGATTATTAATATGCAATTGGCTTATCTATAGGATCTGACCTGTGTATATCAGAGTTAGAATTCCCAAGAACCCAGGAATAGACACAGAAACTGGGTGGCTAAAATAATGATTTCTTTACTAAATATTCTCAAGCATACAAACAATATTCACACAATATAGAACTAAGGAAGCAGAGGTGATTGATGGCTTATAGAGGGGTGATACAACCTGTCTAGATATGCAGAGGTCCATGGATTGTGGCCTAAACTCAGAGGGAGTCTAGGGGTGGACTGCCATCTTGGATCATGGCAGAAAAACACACAGTCTAAGGCCATGTGTGTGCTGGGATATAGGCATTGGCAAAGAATGCAGACCAATGGGTGGCCCTGGGGGCTGGTCTCAGGTGAGAACAATAGATTACCTGGACCAATGATGAGTCCCAGGGGTGTGTGATGCCAGTAGGGGCAGACCTTAGGTATGACCAATGAGCTTCCAGAGAGGCAGGGTCTGGATGTAATAATAGAAGCCAGGTGTTGGGTAGCTAGCTAAATGGATTATCTGACTTACTAATGGTCCTGGCCAGGGTAGACAAAAGGTGGGAGACGTCCCTGATTAGCATCAGGAAGGATTGCTAAACATTTGAATGATTGATTGGTTTATCCCAGTATTCTTGAGGGACAGAGCAGGAAAGACAAAGAATTTACACATAGGACACAAAAGGGCTGGGTGAGGTACTGGAGAGTGCCAGGTGGCTTCTGAACAGACTTTTAGAAATGTAGATACTTTACCTTTTGGAACCCATTGTTATGCCATAAGCATAATCTCTGCTGGGTGTAGGGAGAAAACTGGAGCTCTGAGGTCACCTTATGAAACGTGAATATGAAATTCCTTTTTCCAGAGCACTTGCAGCCTGACTCTTGGTTCAAGCTGAGAGTGCTTGACTTTTGGGGACTTTGGTTCAGGTTAGAAAGTAGGACACCCCTGCTTTGGGGCTACCTAAGAGTAAAAGGCAGCGCCTCTGGCAACACTGTGTGTGCATGCACACATGCATGCTCATTCTCTCATATCATGAGACGAGTATCCTGCACAAAGACCCCATTTGTATAGGATGCTTCCACATGCACTCTTTTTGCAGAGAAGATTGAGGTTGGGCAGATGGCTGGTGGGATTTGGAGTCAGCTGTTCTTTTCTAGGTACTTGAGATGAAAATCTTAGCCTTGCCCTTAAATAGGTTTTTGCTTCCTATCTCGTTAAGTGAGTGTGTCAGTCCTCATTTGTTTTTGCATTAATGGCACCTCAGGAATGCAAAGTCCTTCGGATAACAATTTGGTAAAAGTTATATTGCATTGTAAGCCTGATTCAGTGTGATAAAGTGCCAAATGGTTTGCTGGAGATAGCAATCGCTGAATTGCAAGCATATCTTTAGCTGTTGTTACAGAGTGAGTGTAGCCGGTCTTGTACTGAAAATAAGTTGTGCAGCTTTTTATCTGATAATACAGCTCCTGCATGAGTCACAGATGACTGGAAATTTACCACTTCCAGTGTGGCTGGCATGAAGTGTGCTGAAGTCCTCAAGACAGTGTTGCAGTATGCCTTATGTTCGCAGGGCAATAGGATCAGTTTCCACTTTATTGTTTATTATAGTATTCTTGCAGAGTGAGCCAAATTATGCAGATTTCTGTTAGGTTGATATGCAGTCCCCAGTCAGTTTATGCACATTCTTCACTGTTATAGTTTTTCTACAATATAACTAAATGCTACTCAACCCTAGTGTGCACACATAAAGAATTTCAACACAAGAGCCTACTGTGGGAGCACTCTTACTGCATATCTCACACATATAGTTTGTCTTTAGAGAATCATGGTGTGGGTGGGCAAGAACTGGATCTGCATATTGCTGGTGGGTTGGTCTGTGTATCATGAAACAGTTTCCCTCGTCCTCCCCTTTTGGAACAGGTTTCAAAGTTTAATCAAAGTTTAATTTTAAAAAATTAATAAATAGTGGATGTTAGTGGATAAATATGCTGGTAACTTAGGTAGGGTTGCCAGCCTCCAAGTGGGGACTAGAGATCTCCCAGAATTACAAGTGATCTCTAGAGATCACTTCTCCTGAAGAAAAAGACTGCTTTGGAGGGTGCACTCTATGGCATTATACCCTGCTGGGGTCTCTTCCCTCCCCAACTGCACCTTCCTCAGCCTCTACCCCCACAGTCTCCAGGAATTTCCCAACCCAGAGTTGGTAACCTCAAATGTAGGGGGGAAACCAAGTGGATGGTCTACCATAATCATGGGGTAGGGGGGATACTTTTAATCTGGAAGTTTTGATCTGAGTTCTTGCCTGCAGCTAAAAACTCATGTTCAGTCCTGACTGAAAGTTCATTTGTATGTACACCCAGAGTCATATGTTGGAATCCCTGGGCTCAAAGGAGAGCAGAGAAAACCAATAATGAAAGAAGACTGACCCCTCACAGTAGGTTTTGGATCATTAACTGCTATAAAAATGGCATAAAGTAAAAATGTCATGAAAAGTTATTAGTTGCAGAATTTGGGTCAAATACTTGACTTCATCAACTGATTATCCTTTTCTGCTCCTCTTCTCTCAAACAATCCTGAAAGCTTGCAAAAAATCCTCTTTTTTAATGGGGGGGGCGTACAGTACAACTCATTAGAGGCCATTTGTTCCATTCACTCAAGGAGGGAAAGAGGCTGTGATTTGGAAAATCCTTGGGGGTGGAAGGGAGAAGAACACGTACTTCCTACAAGATCCTTCATCTTCAGGGTCTGTTGCCAAGAAAAAATCTATCACCCATGTTTTCTAGAAGATAGGTTATTCCCCACATCCTCCGTGAGTTAATGGAGCAGTGGCTGGTGCAGATGATACAAAGGTCTCTAGTAGAGCAGTCAAGTCTTCCTGGTACTTCAGAATCTCCCTTTTGGGACAACAGAAGGAGCAAATAGACAGTGACTCATGGCTCAAAAAGAGTTGGTTAGGAAGCTGGGGGAAGCAGTGCTTTGGCAGATTAACCTTGTAAAGTCACCTGTGGTTAGAGTTTCCAACTGTGGAAGGGCTTGTGTCCAGGAAGGGCTTGAAGGATTTGAGTAGGGCTCTCTCAGACAGTACAGTCAACCTGGTTGGCAGAGGAGAGCTGGAGTAATGAAGAACTGCTTTATACCATCATCTGGACACTTGAAGGCAGAATGCAGATAACTGGGCACAAGGAAGTCCTAAAAGCTGTGGCCATGCTGAAGCATCTACTCCCTATTTATATTTTTAGCAGGACTCTGCATTTTGGGGTAGCAAGACTGTCTGAATTCTGCTTCAAAATCATCCCTTAGTTCTCTCTGGAACAAATCTTTTTCTAAGACAATGTTTCCACTTCCTGAAGTGTTTTGTTTGCTTTGCTTTGAATTTTGCACTTGACCTCTCACTTTCAGGGCCTAAGATAACTGTTCGCACAAATAGTAAGGTCAGATTCTTGTAATAGGTTTAATTGTGGGTTGCACAACTGTGTAAACTCCCCAATGACTAGAAGACATGAAGTGTGGAAATAACACTAGTCCTAGTGCTGCATGGAATGCCTGTCAAGTAACTTTGTGTTCTCTTAGGTGATGTGATAAGGAAGATGTGATGTCTAAAAGAAAATTAAGAGCAGGAAGCAAAGGGTTTATGTTATAAAACTTTTGAGGAAAGTGGAGTTAAATTGTTGCATAATGTGGGCTGCGTTCTGTGGAATTTCCAGAATTCAGCTCTCTTATTGCAAAACTACCTCCTAGAGTCCGAACATTTTATAATAGTAAGTGGCAATCTGGTATCTGCCCGGGGTGGGGGTGGGGGCTCCCACAGAGGGAGTTGAGCAGTTCAGTAAGAACACCACAAATTCAGGGTGGGGGGCAGGGCTTAAAGTTATGCAGAAAGACAGTTGAGTTTCACACAGCTGGGAGAAGCATGGAAAGCCTGTACCAAATCTGGTATAAAGCTCTAACTTCTCTCATGGTGTTCGTATTAAGAACCAGCTTTATTCATCCTCATCAGAAAAAATCCAGTGTGAAATCCAGCTAGTCCTTCAATGCTGAAATCAGTTTCTACGACTGGCCAGTGCCTACACAAGGCACCCATGGATGCTGTTCTGGAGCAAGAGTGGGCTAGAAATTGTTTGCTGGTAGTTTTTTATGGTATTTTGTGTGCCCAACCAATCAACTTTTACTGTTTGAAAGTCCTTCTATCTGCCTTATATTTGTAAACTACAGTGTGTTTAGCATCAGTGAATTGAGGATGATCCTAGGGAGGGAGGAAAGAAATGATAGAAGACCTCAGTGCTGGAGAGTAATTTTTAGCAGTATCCTCATGACAGTCGTAAACTACACTTCCGCTTTCCTTCCCATGGTGGTGGTGGAGGGTGTCATCAAGTTGACACCAATTTATGGCAATCCTGTAGGGTTTTCAGAAAGCAAGAGAGATGAACCAAGGAGGTTTGCCATTGCCTGCCTCTGCATAAAAACCTTGGACTGCTTTGGTGGCCTCCCATTCAAGTACTAAGAAGGGCCAACCCTGCTTAGTCATCGCAGCCCACCTTCATCTTCAAGGAGTAAAGCTCTTTCCATATATAGATGACTGGTTGCTGGCAGCAGACTCCAGAACCACCCTCCTGCATCACATAGATGTGACTCTGAACCTTTTGTATGCCCTAGGCCTTTAGGTGAACCACAAAAAATCCATGCTGCCTCCATCCACCAAGATTCAATTTGTTGGGGCGATACTGGACTCTCAGGTCTGCAGGGCCTTTCTCACTCCTCAAAGAGCAAAGAACATTGTGGCCGTGATCTGCCAGTTCAGAGCACAGGAGGATGCTTCAGCTCTTCAAATTCAACACCTGTTGGGTATAATGGCAGCCACAACCTCAGTCATCGTCTTCACCAAGCTCCACATGTGGCACCTCCAACTCTGGTTCCTGCAACATTTCAAACCTCGACATCACCATCAATCACGTTGCTTCTGCCTCTCTCCCTCAGATCTATCCTCCCTACAGTGGTGGGAAGATCACAGGAACCTCCTAGTAGGAGGACCTTTTTATCCTCTTGGCCCCTCGACGATGACGACAGATGCCTCCTTATGAGGCTGGGGAGCACATATAAATGGCCTCTGGTTGGTGCCCAATGGGAGACACACCTCTCCCACCATCAGATCAACTATCTAGAACTATCGGTGATCAAATAGACCCTTCAGTCTCTCCGCCACTTGGTAGTTCATCAAGTGATCTCAGACGTAACGGACAACAGAACTGCCATATGCTACATAAACTGGCAAGGGGGCACAGTTTTGAGATGCCTCTGCAATCTTGCTCTGGAGATTTGGGAAGAATGTCAGCCGGTTTCCAACTTGCCCTCTTTGAGCAAGATAATAGAGAGGGCAGTAGCACTTCAATTACAGACTGTTCTGGGTGACACTTCTATTATAGATTCCTTCCAGTCCGGCTTTCGCCCTGGTCACGGGACGGAGATGGCACTGGTCGCCCTCACAGATTACCTCCGAAGGCATCTGGATTGGGGCAGATCGGCAGTGCTGTTGTTGTTAGACCTGTCGGCCGCGTTTGACACCGTCGACCATCAGCTACCGGTCCACCACCTCACCAACACTGGAATCCAGGGACTAGCCTTACTGTGACTTGTTTCCTTTCTCCAGGGCCAGGAACAAAGAGTGGTGCTGGGGAATCAGCTGTCCTGGAGGCACCCACTGGGATGTGTAATGCCACAAGGGGCGGTGTTGTCCCCGATGCTTTTTAACATCTATATGCGCCCTCTTGCCCAGATTGCCCAGAGGTATGGACTGGGTTGTCATCAGGATGTGGATGACACCCAGCTTTATCTGTTGTTGGGTGTCCAATCCAACTCCAAATCAGAAGTTCTAGACCGGGCATTACAAACTGTGGCTGGTTGGCTTAGGCTAAGCCAGATGAAATTGAATCCGATGAAGTTGGAGGTCCTGTGCCTGAGTCGCATTAGTCTGGGGGTAGGGATCTCACTCCTGACCTGCAATGGGGCGCCACTGGTGCCAGCACCGGAGGTTAGGAGCCTGGGGGTACTCCTGGATGCCTCCTTAACAATGGAGGCCCAGATAGCAGCCATTGTCAAGTCAGCCTTTTACCATCTCCAACTGATTAGGCAGTTGGCTCCCTTCCTCGAACGCTGCAACTTGGCAACAGTGATCCATACGATGGTCACCTCGAGACTGGATTACTGTAATGCCCTCTACATGGGGCTGCTCTTGTTGCAAATCCAGAAACTGCAGCTGGTGCAAAATGCCATGGTCAGGCTGCTGATGCGACTCTCAATCTGGGAGCACATCCAGCCTGTGCTAAAGGCGCTGCATTGGCTGCCTGTAGCATACCGGATTCACTTCAAGGTACTGGTTCTTACCTTTAAAGCCCTTTAGGGCCAGGGTCCGACATACCTGAGGGATCGCAAAGCCCCAGAGAGCACTGTATTCAGGAACACAGAACCGACTGGCTCTCCTGAGTGTCAAGGAGGCCAGGTTGGCAACAACTAGGGCCAGGGCCTTTTCAGTGGTGGTTCCACTCTAGTGGCGTGAGTTCCCAGAGGCGATCAGGGCCCTGCGGGACCTTTTACAGTGTCGCAGGGCCTGCTAAACAGAGCTCTTCTGCCAGGATTTTGGAGCCGTCACCACCACCGCACCACTACCAGCACAACTATTGGTGTCACTAACAATAACAACAATTGTCAACCATAGTGGAAGCCCTGAGCTGCTGATCCCTGCAACTACTGCCCGTCTTAGCCTCCCCTTACTGAAGCAGACCAATAGAATTAAAGCATAATTTGGAATGTTTGATTTTAACATTGTTTTTATATTGTTGTATTATTATTTATGAGAAATTGTATTAATGTAATGAATCGTGTTTTATGTATTATGTGAACTTTTACTGTTGTAAGCTACCCTGAGCCAGCCTAGGCTGGAAGGGCGGGATAAAAATCAATAAAATAAAAAATAAATGTCAATCACTGGGCATTTTCCCGATAGCCTCTCACCTTCCTGGCATTCAGAACATCACAGCAGACTTCCTGAGCAGAGGGGGAGCTTTCCTCCATGAGTGAGAAATGAACTGGAAATACCTCCGACTGATCTTCGATGCATGGGGTCACCTGACAATAGATGTCTTTGCAACCAGATACAACAAGAAATGCCCCAGATTCTGCTCCAGAGTAGGCTTGAACCCACTCTCCCTCGGGGACAGGCTCCTCTTCCCTTGGTTCTGCCAGCATCTCTTCCTCTTCCTTCCCATCACATGGATCCCCAGAGTGGTGAACAAAATCATGAGGGAAACTCTGAGATGCATTCTAATAACACCATAGTGGCCTCACCAACACTGGTTCTTAACTCTCTTGCACCTCTCCAAGAGATCCTTCCACCACTTCCCAGTAGCAACAGATCTCCTACTACCTCATGGAGGCTTGGTGTTGTACCACAGTGTCCCTCAACTGAAGCTAACAGCTTGGAGGATCCTTTGACAGATCTGCAGCAAAGGATAGATCATGTCATGTTGAACTGTAGAAGGCCCTCTACCCACAAATCCTATGGATACAAGTGGAGAAAGTTTTTACACTATCTTGTCTCTGTCAAGCTGCCTCCACCCCCAAGTCTCTTGACCATCTTTGGGTTTCTACTCTCCTTGGTAGACTTGGGCCTCAGTAATTCTTCACTTCACATAGACTTGGCAGCCATTTCCACCCATCACACTTCTATAGATGGGGCATTTGGTGTTTATGCACGCCCATACAAATAAATTCCTTAAGGGGCTCCTTCATCTCTTTCTACCAGTGCATCATCTCACTCCAGCTTGGGATCTCCCACTGGTCCTGACCAGTGTTCCCTCTAAGCTGAGTTTGTGTGTGCTAGCTCACAGTTTTTTAGCCTCCAGCTCACACATTTTTGTCTTAGCTCAGGAAGGATAGCTCCAGAGCAAACTAATTTATGCAGTAGCCATATCGCTCACTCACAACTTTAATACCAGTAGCTCACAAAGTAAAATTGTTGCTCACAAGACTCCACAGGTTAGAGGGAGCATTGGTCCTGACCAGACTCTCTGACAGGCCCTTTGGACCCATGGCCACCTGCAGTCTACAGCTTCTTTCCTGGAAGACCGCATTTCTAGTCACTCTGACCTCCACTAGAAGAGTGGGTGAATTTATGGCTTTATGTTGCAATCCTCTTTACCTGACATTCTATCAAGATGGCGTCTCTTTGGCTCCAGACATAACTTTTCTCTCCAAGGTGGTCTTGGAGTTCCATCTCCAGGTGGACATTGCCCTCCCATTGTTCTTTCCGCTTCCTCGGGATGATTTGGAATGCCATCTTCACTCTCTCAATGTCAAGAGAGCACTACTTTTCTACATGCATAGGACTTGGGACTTGCGTAAGACCCTGACCCTTTTTGTGTCATATGCCCCACCTAAGGGCATGGAATCTCTTCTCAAAGATTATCCAAATGGATAGTAGAAACCATCAAGCTCTGTTATATGCTTGCCAAGAGGCTGCTTCCTGGACCCATGCACACTCTCTCCACACAAGCTCAGGCTACTTCAGCTGCTTTCCTTAAGGGTGCATCTCTGTGCAATATCTGCAATGCACCTTTGTGAAACACTATATCCTTGACATTCACCTCCATCAACGAACCTTGATAGGACATTCTGTGTTGCAGTCAGTGTGTGTCTGAGTCCCTTCCAGCACTCTCCTCCAGATAGGCCTGAACTTGTTATTCTCCCAGTGGTGTGATACACAGAGACCATGAAGAAGATAGGTTGCTTACCTGTAACTGGTAATCTTTGAGTGGTCATCTGTGCATTCGCACCACTCGCCCTTCCTCCCCTCAGCTGGTGGTCCTCTTCCTTTTTTGAGGCTTTTTGCAGTGGTAAGAAGGAACTGGCAGGCTCCTTGTGCCCTTCCCTGTAGTCATGCACAGTGGAGCCGCCTGCTCATGACACAGGGTAAGGGTGTGAAAAATCCCTTTCAGATTTCTATGTTACCAATCGAGATCGGAGCAGGCGCACTATATCCCAATGGTGTGAATGCACAGATGACCACTGGAAGATCAGCCTGTCTTTTCTGTTATCTCTGACTTCTTGGCAGTCACCACTAGAGTGGGAGAATTTGTAAGTTAATGAGTCATCTAATCATGGCATGGGGAACTTGATCTACTGTGAAAATAATTACTTCTAAAAATCTATTGTGTTGGTCCTTTGACATTGCTGTGTTTGCGTTCTTCCACTTGTACCTAGGACTTGTGCACAAACTCTCTCATTCTTTTCCCTCCTCCCCTCATACTGTTGTCCACTCCCATAATTTGGGATAGGGAACCAAGTATAACAGCTTTTTCAGTGTGTGGTCTGTGGCCAGACCTGCTCAGTTCCTCTACTAGTCTGTACTTATATCATATTAACAATACCATTTTTTATTCTGCAGGTATTGCTAGTATATGGGAGAAACAGAGGTCTAAGGTATTTGCCAGGAACCAGAATGTAACCATCTGTTCACAAGTTGCTTATCAGATTCCATAGTTGGCAGTTAGAGTTGCTATATCATGCATTGCTGTCCAGTCCTGATCTGGTGGCAGATGGCCGTTCTGCTGTCTCATTGTTTGTCACAGGACCATCAGACATGATTGCTTCTCATTGTGGAGGAGAAAGTAATTTTTTGTACTTTCCTCATTGCTGGATATGAGTGACTGAATTAATGCTACTATTTGTATCTGGCTTTATGTATCTCCTTGCACTGTTCAGGAGTGCAGCTCTGATGGCACACACACCCCGCCAAGTAAAGTTTCATTCCCAATTGTCAATTCTCACCCGGTTAGCCATTACATTCACCTAAATTTATTCATCTTTCCAGTTGCCAGTATTCAAACTGTTAAGTTAAACAGCAGCCAGGTGGATCTGCTCTTCAAACAATTTCTGGACCACCAATTAGGCCACTTCCGAGATTTTTCTGCAATAACTTGTGCTACTTTGAAAATCTTTTATGAATTCATCTATTACATTCTTTCATCTGTAGCTCAGTACGTTTGGACGGATCAACCAATACATGTTACCAAACTCAACTTTTCTGCATGGGTTTTTTTCCATTGGTTCTGGCCCAATACTGCTTTGGTTTATCCCAATTTCTGCACACATTTTTGTGCCTTTATTTTTTCCCTTCAATCCCCCCCCCTTTTGTGGTTTTTTTGAGACCACTTTTACCCCAATCTTTTTCTGGAAGCTGATTTTGAGTCAGTTTTTCCTCATGCATAATGTTTCTGTCGTTTTTCTTTGTCCTGACCACTATCACCCACCATCAAAAGTCTGTGAGAACTATGGAGGCTGGGAGTGGTGGCTGGGAAGTTTGGCAGCCCCGACCTCTGCTTCCTGCTCTCAGAGGCAGCCCCACCATGAGAGAGCACAAGGTGGGGCTGCCTCTGAGAGCAGGAAGCAGAGGGCAGGGCTGTCAAACTTCCCAGCCACCATTCCCAGCCTCCATAGTCCTCCTCATAGACTTTTGATGGTATCTGAAATTAATGGTGAAACGAGCTCCCGGAAGAGATCAGGGCACTGTGGAACCTCTTACAATTCCACAGGGCCTGCAAGATGGAGCTCTTCCACCAGGCCTTTGATTAGGAACCGAAGAAAACATCCAAGGAGCAACCCTGTCTTACCACCCTTAGCCTGCCCTCACTGCATAAATAAGTAGATCAACGGAGCTGGTGTGGGAATACCATCATGATTGTTAACTAAGGAGTACTGTTTAATCTTGAAATTTCTGCTCTCTCACTTTATCTGAATATTGTTCCAGCACTTTAGGATAATTGATTTATGGGTTTTGGTTGTTTTTATGATGGATTTTAATTGTATTTATATATGCATTTTATGTAAGCCACCCTGAGCCTGCCTCGGCAGGTAGGGCAGGGTATAAATAAATAAATAACTTTTTTAGAACTGAAATCATAACGAATCTATTATTGAAGAAAACCATCATCCACACTTGAAGATGGTCAAAATGAAATATATATCCAGAATCTTTGTTGTGTTTATCTGGACTCCAGTGTTCTTCTGGCATTCTTATTTATGTATTTAGAATTTATTTCTGTATTTTCTAAATGCTATAATAGCACTTCTGTATCTTTGGAATTTTTGCACTAATATTGCTATATAAATTACACACAGAGACCACAAGTACTCATTAAGCATCTTTATTAGCATCTTTCCACACAGTTTATGTTCCCACACCCTTTCAGCTGTGTTTCTTCTTTTTGGTTCACTATCACCCACCTTCAGTCCACGTTTTGATGATTGGACTGTGATCATTATCAAGCCACTCCCTCTACCCCCCACCCCGAAAGATGAGTTATCTCATTTTGGTGTGGGTTTTTTTTTTGGAAGGGCACTAAAATATCAATATAGTGTTGTAGTGATAGTTTAAGCAGGTTCTGGTAAATTCCCAGCTTTAATTTTTTTAAAGAAATCACTAAATCTCTAGCCCCTTTCCTCACAGAGAATGGAGGAATGCAGCTATTTCTATTAATTTTAGCTCTATCAAAAGAATAAATTAGCAAGCCAATAAGTACAGTTGTCCCTGTGGAAGGAACAAGAAGCTTGTCAGCAAGTGCTTGGATCCCCTGAAGGCATCTCCCTTGTTCTCAAAGTCTCTGCTCCCAAACAATTCCAGCTTTATTTCCTGCTGGACTCTATGAACAGCTGGTTCAGCCATTTGCCAATGACAGAAAATCTACAGTCCTTCCCCACCTAGGCAAACTACCATATAAGCAAGTGAGTTTAGAACAGTACCTTTACTTCTGTCTGTGAGTCAGCTTATTATGAGCAGGGACTGTCTACCCAGCCCTCCCTGCTTCCTAACCCAACTTGCTTGGGCTGGGGATAGCAAGAGGAGAGAGAAGAACCAGCAGCCACAAATGCATAAAGCTAGCCAGAAGACCTTAAACCAGTCTGGGTGCCTAGTCCAACCAGAACACATATACATATGTGTATTCTGAAGGTGATAGCAATGACTGCAGCTCATTTGATCTATGAAAATCTGTACAGGGAAAATCAGCAATGTTAGAATTATTTTTTTCAGATGAGAGTTCTGTTAAGGTGAAACATAAACTAAAGGATGCAGTGTAACAAGTTTTATCTTTTTTAGGTCCAGTACTTTTTCAACATCCTGGACAACTAACTGGAGAATACAGAATTACAAAGCACAAGCCACAGGATGGAAGATGTGTTTATTCATTTATTGTCCAATGTTTTAACCTGACTGAAATACAAGATCAACAAGAGCACTGTACTCCTGGCTATTACATATGTTAGAACATAGAGTTTTGCACTTTAGACAACATTTAAACACTAGTTGATGGGGTAACTGCATTGCTTTTTCATAAAGTTCAAAATAAAGATTTATTTTCAAACATGTGGCTTTGGTTTATCTTTATACATTACACTTTCTTCTTGCAGAAAAAATAAAATTGTACAACTGCATAAATATAAAATTCTTCCACCATGAAAATGGTTAAAACATTCAATAAAGACAGCACCACAGCGTGTGATGCCTCTAGCAGGAAATGAAGAAAATATACAAAGCAAAATAATTATTCCCATCACTGACTAAAGTGACAGGCTGACTGAGGTCTCTCACACAACATACTGGGGGGATGAGGGGAAAGAGAGAAAGACGGCATTCACTACAGAGCACAGTACACAATCACCTACTCTTTAGGTTTGCTTCAAACTCAAATTAATTTCTCTTGTCATCACACTAAATAAAATCCTAAAACCACCAGGGAATGGGGGAAGCTCTACTGGAGTGCTGTTGAATAATCTCACATGTGGGTCATTTGCCTTTTTAAAAATGAACAAAAAATAATTAAAAAGAACCATGCCAGTTTTAGTCCCACTGAGTATTTACACCTTGGACAGCAAATCTTTGCTCACAGAAAGTAGAAAACAGGTACAATAATACATGGCTTGAAAAATGACCAGAGTAATGCACCTATAGGACTGTACACTAAATAAAATTCACAAGGCAGCAATACTTAGGGGGCGGAAACACTGCTTACTACAAGTCAGTTATGGAATCATAATTTACAGTAGAAATGTGCATGTCCCAAGGCTCAATTTTGTTTTCGTCATTTACAGTAGAATAAATATCTTTGTTGCTATTGCTACACTTTTAAGTTTACATTCTAACCTAGTTAAATGCAGAAAGCTAGTGTAAAGCATATAGATTACGTGTAGGTCCCATATGTATGACAGTTTTGTTCAAGACTAGTAGGTTTTGTCTTTTTTTAACTTTTACATGGCTAAGAGGAGAGAGAGAGCACTATGCCTGTGATCAGCTTTTTATGTCAAATTTCACGTCAAAACGTCCCTGGAAACGGTCTTTGTCACTGTAGTAGATGTTCTCACCATAGGCCTTGCATTCAATACGCACCCCCATGTCCTGGGTTAGGTTCATGAACTGCACTGCTACAAGGGGCTGGAGGTATTTGGGCTGAAGGAGCTTGCCATAATATGGGTAGTACTGCAGAGGAAAACCAGCAAAGCCACCCATGCCATAGTATTCCACAATGCCAACTTTGTCAATATCTTCATCTTTCTAAAGGAATAAAAGACAGAAAAAAATGATTGCATGCACCGTATATGGCAAGCTTGTTTTCGACATTTCCCTATTGTCATCATTTTAAACTTCACGTTTATCAGAAAAACATAATTGTTCCATTGTAAAGTCACTGCACTCATCTATGTACCTTGCCCAGCACTCTGTAGTGGCTCCCAGTTGTGCAGAATATTGCTGTTAGTACTATTTCCATAGGTTTCACTTGCCTTGTGGATCCGCTTGTTACATGCCACACAATGTGGTTATATCTGCTGGTTTAGAAGGCTTTTTAAAAATGTCTAAAATTCACTTAGGATAGAGCTATCAGTGCCTATCTGCTAGGACAGCTCAATGGAACCCAGTTGGGTGATAACTGAACATATGAAGCTGCCCTATACTGAATCAGATCCTTGGTCCATCAAGGTCAGTATTGTCTACTCAGACTGGCAGTGGCTCTCCAGGGTCTCAGGCAGAGGTTTTTTGTGTCACCTGAACCCTTTTAAGTGGAGATGCCAGAGACTGAGCCTGGGACCTTCTGCACACAAAGCAGAGGCTCTACCACTGAGCCACAGTCTCTGCTAGCAGAGCTTTCTCAGTTAAAAAAACAAGCTGTGGAACATTTTTTGAAGGTGCCAAACTAGAACTATTTTCTTAAACCTGACTGATTTCAACTCATTTATGATTCATATGATCCTTGTTATTAGTGATAATTCTTTGTACCTTGTAGAAGTTATGAAATGGCTGATTTGAGTTCGGTTGTGAGCCACCTTGGGCGCCATATTTGGGGAAATGGGTATAAAAAAGTGTCCAGAGGCACTATCCCTCTGAATTCAGGACAAACAACAGAAGACTGTTTGTGCCTTGTTCATAAACTACCCCAAAGCATCTGCCCTGACACTGCTGGAAACAGAATCTGGAGAAGATGGACGTTTGGTTTCAACCAGTGGACCTCCTTTTATGTTCAGCATTGTATTCCTTTCAAATGTCACTGACTCTAGCACACACACAAAAGTAAGAAAGTGGAGCCACAATGTTAAATCTTCTATACCTTTTCAGCAAAAGCCTGGTTAACATTGTCGTTGCCTTCTAATCAGGAGGTAACTTCAATATGGAGCCAGTATGCCATTTCCACTGCCTGCCCATTATTCTGTATACTCTGAGATGGACATGTTTGGGCTAGTATTCTTAATCCATGGAAATTTTCCTGATTTAACCTCCAGGAAAAGACAGTGATGCATGACAGGAGTTGTCACCATTTTTGGTATTATCTTCCCATCTCCAACAGAAAAATAAGCAACTGGATTCTCTCTCTTGGGTGTTGTCTGAGACTCTACTTTTAGAAAAAAAAGACAACAGCTGTGTTGCCTTCCACAGGGCGATACTGTTTTGCTGGAACAGAAGCCAATATTATATTCCAGCATAAGTTTTTGTGGACTAGATCCCACTGCTTCAGATACAAAGTTTCAAAGATTCTTAAGTGGGCTACAGACCACAAAAATCTTATCCTGAAATAAAATTGTTAGTTTTTAAGAAGCCACAAGACTCCTGCTTATTTTAACACATAGGAGAGCAACCTACCAAGTACTTCTTTGGGGCACTCTTCTACTCAGTTCTGGAAGACTCGGACAAGATTTTCTATAATGGTGAATGTTTACTACAAGAGCATGAGGAACACTTTAAGCCCACTGCTTTCAAATGGGCTGACATTTGCCTAATTCTGTTGGTTCATTTTTCCAAAACACAGATTGAAAGCATCAAGTGCACCGGGATATCCAGTTTGAATGCAACATCTTCCAGATCAGGCAGGATAGAACTTGCTTTCAAACGCAGGTGTTCTTGCTGCACTTGTTTCATAATGAGGTGCTGAGGAAGGAGGGAAGGGACCCTAAATCCTCAAGTAGATTCCCAGTTGTCTGGTAACTTTGTACAGGCCCTTTTCAGTATAAAGGTAAGAAATAAAAGGCATTAATCTCTGGTGAACACAGCCCAAGACTGCTTTCCCTCTCCAAAAGCTTGTACTACTTTACCTTAGCAGCACAATGGACAGGAATGAGAAAAGGATTGGTTCTTCCTTTCAACTCCTCTGGGAGGGAATCGGAACCATTTTGTAGTGGCTAAGAGGAAAAGAGGCACATGACAATTTATTGAAAACACTTGAAAATCCTCCCTAGTAGATCATCACCATTTAAGAGAAGTACGCTCCCAAATCTAGTCCCCAAAACATTTTAAACCAACCCATGTTTTTCTTTAAACTATTCAAATTGTGCTTAGTCATACAGCAGACATGAGTGGATGTGGAGGGGAGAATGCCATTGGAGAGACTAGTAATCATATTTTCTGCAAAATGATTTTCTGAAAAATGATTTTCACTCATTAATACCATTCCCAGGTGTCAGAAACTAGGAATAGGCAAGGTTAGGTGTTAGGTGTATAAATAGTCAACTGTCTGGTGGCCAACCACACTTTCCTCCAGGCAAGCAGGCATGGAAGTATAGACAAAGCCAGCCATCTCTCTTCTAGCCTTTACACTGATTTACATGAGTCTAAACAGACAGGCAAGTCTCACATAGTTTCTACTTGAATGAAGCAGACAGTGTCTTGATATCTTGCCTTATGCGCCAACATTCAATTAAGAAGAAACACCATTCTCAGCTCTCCAGCACCAGTGGCCCTTCTCTCCCCCAATCGAGCAAACTATGGCTGTCACTTAAACACATGGAACACACTTCTACTGAGTCAGACCACTGGCCTGTCAATGTTAGCACAGTCTACCTGGACTGGCAGTGACTCTCCAGGGTCTCGGAAAGAGGATTTTCACATCTACTACTACTTGATCCTGTTTTAAAATGGAGAGACTGGGGATTAAACCTGGGACCTTTTGCATGCCATGGCTCTGTGGTAGCTATCTGCTTGGCATGCAGAAGGTCCCAAGCTCAATCCCCAGAATTTCCATTTTTTTAAAAAAGATCAAGTAGTAGGTGATGTGAAAGACCTAAGACCCTGGAGAGTTGCTGCCAATCAGTACTGACTTGAAGGGATCAAGGGTCTGATTCAGTATAAGGAAGCTTCATGTGTTCACACAAAGCAGATGCTCTGCCACTGAGCCACAGCCCCTTCATATACAATTATCTGCCCATAGGACAGAAATTGTGGGGGTGTACGCAGGGCATGGAGCTTTTTGCTCTCAGGGAACAAATTTGCCAATCTGGATAAGCTGAGAGAGACAGAGATATGTGAACAAGACTTTCAGGGATCTTCTAGAACTGTCCACTCCCATGCTGATACCTCTTCTGGTCTCATGGAGGCTAAGGTTCTCTATGCCGGAGGGTATCAGGCTGAAGAAGGTGGAAGCAAACCCTTCAAAGGGACCCCTTCCTTGCACAATGAACTGATACCCTCTTGTAACAAGAATAGCCCTCTGAGGCTTTGGGGAAGGGTGGGCTTTTGGAGCTGTGAGAGTCGATCTCACAGCGTGTGTTATATGAGCCCATGTATTGTGGCATCTTAGACCCAAGAATATCTAGAGATGCAAACTGCTTGTAAATGGCTCACCTGCTCTTTAGTACGATGCTTGTCTATTCATCACTATTCCCCTTACTTTTGTAAGACCATGAAGCAGCCATCACGCTTCTAGTGCTTATATAATGGTAACACAAGAACTAATTCAACAACTTTTTCAAGCTGAGAAAATCAAAGTGTCCCAGCACCCTCTCCTTCATACAGGGCCATCCTACCTATCCCCATCTTTGTCTCATCCCAACTGCACAGGTAGCAATGAAAAGCAGCATTTACCTTGGGTCTGAATCCCAGGATTCTGTTGAGCTTGATGATGATGCATGGCTTGCCATCTTTGTAACCAAAAGTAGTATCATTTAATCCAGAGCAGTTCTCCAACCAGGCACGGTTGAACCTGCATGATTTCTTTGTGCCCGCACTCTCATCATATTTACCTCTGTCTATATATCCACTTGGGACCACTGTATGGGTGGGGAAGAATAGGGGTGAGAGAAACGAGGGGTGGAAGGAATCACTTACACACAGTTTGGTCAACATTGCCCAGAATTTTATTCAAGCACTCAGGGTCAGAAACTGGGGAGGGGGTGTCCTCTGCTTTCATTAACAGAATAGTGTCTAATCAATCACCAACAGGATGAGACTACACCCTTGGGAGGCTCAGTATAAAGATGTATAAAAATGAATCCTAGCTTATTTCTATCTTCAGAAAGCTGTGGTCAGACTACTAGTGGCAGAAAGTGCCAAGGTGCAGCTGACTTATGGCAACCCCACAGCGTTTTCAAGGCAAGAGACAAACAGAGCTGGTTCGCCATTGCCTGCTTCTGCATAGCAACTCAGGTCTTCCTTGATGGTCTGCCATCCAAATAGTAACCAGGGCCAACCCTGCTTAGCTTCCAAGATCTGGCTATCCTGGACTACCCAGGTCAGGGCAATCAGACTACTAGCTGGCATAAACTACAGTAGATATATCATGGCAGATTTAAAGGAACTACACAGGTTACTACTTTGTAACTAATTATTTTTTGGATACATTTTTATTAAGTTTTTACTGGAAACTTCCATCAACACCTTCTGAACGTGATCTCATAGCAAAGGCTATGGTATGTATGGAAATGGACAAATTTGACTTCGATGTTAAAAGGGCAAATGGAAAGAGACTTTGCTAGACTATGGACTCCATTTTATAATTGGATAAAAGAGAAATAAAGATATGAACTTTCTAATATAATATTAAGAAGCTTTTATGAATTTTTAAACCTCACAACTTATCAGTGTATAACATGAAATGACAAGTAGAGGAAAGTTACATGCAGAAAATCAATATTTTTGTTCTTTCCCCTGCCCCTTCCCTATCCTTGTGTATCTTTGTAACTTATTCTTGTTAGTACTTACCTTCACAGTTCTGTATGTTCTGAGCCAGAGCACCTGCTCCCATTTATTAACTTCTATTTCTCTGTGTACATCCCCCCCGGCTCCACCCAAGCCTTTGTTAGTAATTTTCTAAACTCTTCTCTGGAAAAATAATTCTGCTTAATTCTGTTTCTTCTTGTCCAAACTGTCACTTCTCTATTTAGGCCCCATGTTTTTTTAGTTGTAATGCACTGTTCTTACACTTTCTCTGCTTTGATTTTATGACATAAATTGCTTATGCTTTTAGATCTGCGTCCATTTATTTTAATTGATATGCATGTTAGACAATAATGTTTTAAGTCACTATGGGAATTTTTAAACAGAGAATGAGGAGGAGGATATCAATATTTTAAAATGAATAAATATTTTGGGGGGACATTTTGAGGTGCCAGCCTGCATTTCATCTGAAAGGGTGGGGGGGAGAAGCTTCTGACAGTAAGCAATTATGTTCTCTCAGTATCACCTAACAAGCACTTTCTCTCCTTTTTTTAATCTAATGGTTTAGGTCCACTAGATCTCAAACAGCCTGACAGACAGGTGCCACAGTGATGCCATGTGCAATACTGATCATACCATTTTGGTAGATCCTTGGCGTGTTTACAATATAATGTGTGCAAGAACTAACAGCTTTTTTTATTTATTTATTTATTTATTTATTTATTTATTTATTTATTTATTTATGGGATTTTTATTTCGCCCTCCCCAAACAGACTCAGGGTGGATCACAACAAACCAAGTCAAAGACTCATTACGAAAATCATAAAAACAATAAACAATTAGTAGCAGCAATATAAATCTGTTGGCCCCACAAGATGGAATCAGATGGGCCCTTTCAGCAGGCTGGGAACTAAAGCAGGGAGGCCAACTGAGCTAACACAAGGGGTTACAAGGATTACAGCACAGTTTTCCCTCTGAGCTGCAGCCCTTACGAGGTTGCCAAATCCAAGTTGGGAAATTCCTGGAGATCTGGGGGTAGAGCCTGGGGAGGAAAGGGTTTGGTGAAAGGAGGCATCTCAGCAGGGTATAATGCCATAGAGGCCACCCTCAGGTCACAAGTACTATTGGCTGGTCATTTATCCCTCTTACACTATTGTATCTTACACAGCACAGGGCACCTTTAAAGAGGACACCCACACACGTAGCTTGTCCTAAGCTGCTGCTATAATAAAAGATAAACTCTGTCCTACTGCCATTCTCCCTTGTGCTTTTCCTACAAACAGCTTCTGCCAGGCACAGGGCCGGCTCCAGTTTTTTTTATATACTAGGCAAGCTACCATCTGGTGCCCCCCGCCACGTGCCCACCAATTACAGGCTTGCCAACCTCCAGGCAGGACCTGGAGAGAAGGAAGATATGGCCAAGTGCGCCCACTTCCTGCCCGCCTGCCGGCCACGCCTTTGGGCAGGCAGGGCAGAGGGGCACCCCCACCCACCTTCTCACCTCTCCCCCTGCAGGGCGGGGCACCGCCACAGTGCTTCTCCCTCCTCCCTCCCTCCGCTCCCCTCCCTCCTTCCCTTGGCGCAGTGGCCAGAGCCCGAAGATGGTGTCACACAGGGCTTTTGGTGGGGGTGGCCGTCTGAGTGCCCCCCCCCACCTCGCACACACACAGGCATGGGAAGCCAGCCGCCTCCGGGATATGGCCGAGTATGCTCGCTTCCTGCCGCCTGCCAGCCGCGCCTTTGGGCAGGCCAGGGCGATGCAAGGTGCTGGAGAAGAGATGCAGCTGGCCCAAGCAGGCAGGGCACCTGCCTGCCCACCTTCTCCCCTCTCCCCCCTCCAGGGCAGGATGCCACTGCAGTGCTTCGTGGAGAGTTAAACACATCAGAAGGCAAGCTCTCCTGGCCCCAGAGAATCAGCACGCAGCATGGGCAGCTATAATATAACTACAGGCAGCCGACTCCTCACACCAGCATCTCCCAGCTGGGCTCCCCATGCGGAATCCAGAACTGCCGCCACCGCCCTCCCCCCCATGTTCCCTTCTCCCTTCCCCCCCTTCCCCTCCTCTTTTTGACCTCCGGCTCCGCCTTCACTGTGATTCAAGTCTGATGAGTCTCATTATCAGCCAGCAGCCTGGCACCCCGCTTGCTGCACCTGTCTTGCCAGGGCTGGGGAGGTAGCCCAAAGATGGTACCACATGGGGCTTTTGGGGGGGGCGGGGGGGCTTTTGGCAGGGGTGAGGGCGGCAGTTTGCCGCCCTTATCCAGGGCCCGTGCTCTAGGCGAAAGTCTAGTTTGCCTAGTGGGTGGGCTGGCCCTGGCTAGGCATTCACTACAGGTGCTGCCCTACTTGTTCAACAGCAGTATCAAAGTTAGCATCCCCAAGTACCAGCCCCCCGAACCTGTCTTCTAGATTTAAAACCAGAAGGGGTTTCTGTGTGCACAATTTTCAATAGGTGAGGCTGGCCTCCCTGGGCTGGCACAAGTTACTTTCTGAGGATCCCTCTGGCAAGATTTATCCCAAGAGCATTTGGGGAACTACATCAGAGAGCTCTTTGTCCTTGATAGCTACAGTAAGACATTTCAGCGGGACTGAAGGACAGCAAGACTTTTCCCAATTTAGGAACAGGATACAGCTGGACAAGCTACTTGACATGTACAGGACGGGGGTGGGGTTGCCCTGGTAGAGTCTGAAAAAAACTTTTCTTCCTTCTATTTGGAAGAAGCAACACAAGATTGTGACAGCCAGTTATTCTAAGAGAGGAAAAGTGGAATTCAAGTGAAGAAGACTCTCACTAAACATGTTTAAAGCCACCTCCATGCTGGCTTCAAGAGATAAACCATGACTGAAGCAAGGAGTGTGCCCATGCTGATGTCAGTGTGAGTGAGAGAGATGTTCTTCTCCTTTCTAGGGGGCCAGGAAAGGAACATCAGGCCTAAACCGGGGATTGGGCAAAGACTAACATTAATTTGCAGGCACTATATACAAATAAAGCTAAATTTACTCACTTGAACAGGAATCAAAATCTGTATCTGTTTCTCTTTGATGTTCCAAATCATAACGCTTCAGGAAGTTCTCCATGAGCTTGATGTACTTCTCGTATGTTGTGGGGTTACCAGGATCGAAGGAAATTTCCATTTTAAGTACCTGAGGAACATTTGTCAATCCTGAAAAGGAAGGAAAATAGCAATCATGTACCCAGGCTAAAACATGGACCCAAGGCAACTGCGCTTGTGGCAATTAAGTCTGGCTATTGTAGGGTTGCCAAATCCCCCCGGGGGGGCAGGGAAACCCCCGCTCGATTGGTTCATTCCCCGCCGGCCCAGATTGGGCCGCCAGGGGGAACCCCACCCCCAAATTGCTGGGCTGCAGAGACGTGCCCAGCATTGCATCGGGCACATTTCGGGGGTATGCTCTATCATTCGAGGGAAAACTCTATGATGTTCCCTCGAATGATAGAGGTCCCGCCGCCAACATGATGACATCACTTCCGGGTGATGTCATCATGGCAGCATCAAGAACTCCCCCCGCCAAAGCCAAGGTAAGACTTGGCAACCCTTGGCTATCGAAAGTGCATATGCTGAGAGAGAGGATTAATGTTGCATGTCTTCAATGTCCTCTGGTTGGTAGGCAACGGGGGAGGGGACTGTATGCACTGTGCAGCAGGACTATACTTTGAGCTACCTCTGCCCTTCTTCAGCAGCCAGCCTTCATTTTGTGAAGAGTGTGGCCAGTGAGGCCAAAATGAACAAGGGAGGGAGAAGAAAAGCATCAAACTTCACTAAGAGAAATAAACTGTTTTCTCTGTGGTTTCGGCTGGAGTTTGTGTTTTGTTTCTTCTCACACAAGAAGTTCTTGTCCATTCTGTATTGTTTGCTAAGGTAACACCTCACCCCCGAAATCACATGCATGATAGCATCAGAGAGGCAAGTAGCTCCAGGAGGCATATATGGTTTTTTCTTTCTCTGTTCTGTGTGTACTGTTTTACCTACAAAACAACCCTGAGAAATAAATTAGTGTGTGTGTGCAACTGGCCCAGTGCCACTCCATGAGCTTCACAACTGAATAAGAACATAAGAAGAGCCCTGCTGGATCAGATCAGTGGTCCATCTAATCCAGCATCCTGCCTCATACAGTGGCCAGCCAGTTCCTCTAGATGGCCAACAACAGGGCACAGAGGCTGAGGCCTTCCCCTGATTTGTCTCCTGGCCCTGGGATTCAGAGGCCTAGTGCCTCTCAATGTGGAGGTTCCCCTCAGTCTGCATGGCTAGTA
This sequence comes from Gekko gecko, assembly GCA_029375565.1. Lineage (NCBI taxonomy): Eukaryota > Metazoa > Chordata > Lepidosauria > Squamata > Gekkonidae > Gekko > Gekko gecko. Next base: position 48,663,061 of record JAPDNY010000004.1, read on the forward strand.
GCCATCGATAGACTTATCCTCCGTGAATCTATCTAATCCCCTTTTAAAGCTGTTTATTCCTGTGGCCATCACTACATCCTCTGGCAGCGAATTCCACATTTTAATTACTCTCTGTGTAAAGAAGAATTTCCTTTTGGTTGTCCTGAACTTACTGCCCATCAGCTTCATTGGATGCCCTCGAGTTCTAGCACTGAATAGGGATTACAACCCACGTCTCCCCAGTCCAACACTGTATCCAGTGGCTTGGAGGTCGTGAGCAACAGGGGAGCAGAAAGAAAACTGCAAGATGGAGCTACATGTTTAGGAAAGCAAAGCACTTCCAGTGATAGTGTTTACCTTATAATAAAAGGAGAGGGTATATTTGCTTGGACAGCTCTAGACAGTCAGCAGGCATGCTAGCCCCTCAGGCCACTGCTGACCATTTTTGGCCTCTGTGGCTCAGTGATAACAATAGTGCTGGCTAGGGAAGGAGAGAGACCAGGACAACAGGTTGTAGGAAATAATCAGCAGGAGGGAGAGTCAGCCACCACTACAGCCACCAGTCCCTGATTCTCTCCCTGAATTCTGATTACTTAGCAAACATTTCATTGGGAAACTCATCTGGGGTACAATGCATTACTCCATGAACACCACACAGCATAGGGAGTTTAGACTATATTTTCTTGCACTAGATCCATCAGAGCTGTTTTGCTGCATCACCGTGTGAGGAGGACACATTACAGAATTCTAGGAAACAGGAGGACCAGGGAAATCAAAACCTGGGTTTCGCATATGGATAGAGCTGCCAACTTCACCTGGAATATTCTTGGAGATTTGAAGACAGAACTTGGAAAAGGTAGAGTTTGGGGAGAGAAGGTTGATAAGCAGGGATGTGATGTTATAGAGTCCACCCTATGAGGCTGCCATTTTCTCCAGGGGAACAGATCTCTGCAGCTTGGAGATCAGCTGTAATTCTGTAAGAACTTCAGGCTCCACCTGCTAACAAAGCCAGGGACTTATAACACCAAGGATGCAGTCACACGTGCCAGAAAAAATGGTGTGGGGGGAAGCGAGGCTGTTTTCTCTGGAGGAAATAGACCTGCAGTTGCACATCTCCCTTTGAAGCTGCGGGTGCAGTCCGTCAGTGTGTGATCAAACACAACTGTGCATAAGTCTTTTTTTTGTGCCATTTGTTTCCCATGTGCTTAAACGAGAAATTTATGAAGTGCACCTCCGCACCAAGGGTTCCCCATGGAGTCTGCAATGATGCGCATAATGCGAAGTGGGGGGGGGGAGATAAACAACAGCATGGAGTCAGGATGGCCTGATCAGACAATCCCGATGGTATCAGAGCATGCTGGAGTGTTCAGACAGGGGAAAGTCTGTCCATGGCCTGTCTCAACCTGTTTACTACCGGATTTCCCCCAGTGTCTTTTAACTCCGCTTCTGCAGCAGACCGGAATGGGTTACTGATGGCTGCAGGGTGCTTCCCAGATATTGTTGTCCGATCGCACCCTTAAATCCACCCAGCATTCACGCCTACATCAGATCTAATTGTGTGTATGATCACAGCCCAAATGTGTCATATTGCTATCCCACCTTTCCCTCCTAGAAACTCAAGGAGGGGTTAACAGTGCTATCCCATTTTGCCATAATCCCTGGTTTGTGAAGCAGATGTGGCCACCAGAGTGGCTTGCTAAAATGCCACCCAGTTACCTCCATGGATTAATGTGAACTGGAACCCAATAACACCCCCAAACAAACCACTCTGGCAGATTTTCATGGGCTAACACAGGATGATTCTGAAGCCGAACAAGCCAGTAAAGCACTGCACAGTAAAAATTCTACACAACATACCCACCAAAAAACCCTAGCATAATTCAATTACCTTATGGCCCCCAAATAAGACAAGGGCTCACAACAGGGCACTTGGGTCAAGACAGAGTTGTCAACTGGTCCCTAGTTTGTGATTAGCCATTTAACAGGTGTTAAGCAAATGAAATAATATAAAATGACTTTCAGCAGTGTTAAATAGCCATTTTCATGCTTTATTCATACCAGCTTGTGAGACAGCCACTGTGGTGTAGAGGTTAAAGTGTCTATGATCTCAGATGCATGGGTTCAAATCCTTACTCTGCTATGAACCTTGCTGAGTAACCTATGCCCTGGTCACATTCACTCAGCTCCAGCTATCTCACACAGTGTTGTGAGGATGAGGATGGAAAAACCACATATGCCTCTCTGAGTTCCTTGGAGCAAGGGTAGAATCTAAATGGAAAGTGTTGAAAGTCCTTACCATAGAGTTTCCCCTCAAATCATAGAGCGTCCCGCCCCCAACGTGGCCAGTGTGATGATGTCACCTCCGGGTGACGTCATCACGCTGGGGACGTTTGCCGGAAGGGGGTAGAGTTCCCCCTGGGGCCCAATTTTCTGGCAGCGAGTAACGGGCCTCTCGGGCAGGGGTTTACCCCCCCCCCCGGGAGGACTTGGCAAGCCTACATTGCTCCCAATATGAGTGGCCACCATGTTCTGGTGCACTGTGCATATTTTGCATGCCTAAACACCTTCACTACATGCAAATCAAGCACCAGAGTTTTCTCTGTTCTAACTCAAGCACACCAAAGTTGTGCACCCATGCAAAATACATGCAGTGCCCCTGTTCAGACAACATGGCAACCATGCCTATTAGAGGCAGTGTGCTTCCAACAGATGTTGTTGCCAGCCTCCCAGGATCTGAAAAGGATTTTTCTCACAAGCAGAGTATAAACCCATCTTGTACCAGTGTTATAGAATGGGTCACCATCAGAAGCTACAGATTTCATAATTTTGCCTAATTCTGCATTTGGCATCAGAAACTCTGCGGTCACTATAAGCTCCTTTTCTATTCATCCAGGAAACACCACAGATGAGAACATACTGACTTGGGTAAAGGGAATTACATTTCTTCAGTGACCCTCAACTTGCAGCTGCTGTCAGCCCATAAGAAAGCTCTTTTGCATTTATCCTGGAGAAAAATTTTCTGGGAGGACAATACAACACCCCCATGCATACAGTGCTCACGACCAGTGCCTTGCCCTTGTCCTGGTTCTATGTTCAGGTAAGATAACTATGAAAATGCAGTGTAGCTGTAGTGGCCCAGCTTGTCTAGCATTTTAGTTTAATGTGCAGCATCCGACAAACTAGAGAAAGCAGAAACTATACCACTCCACTCAGCAGAGTTTGAAGCATTCCTGTAACTTAAATGCCTTCTCTTCCTCCAACTCTGCTCAGTGGAGTGGTAGGACAGGGGTAGGATCCACCCCCAGTATCAAAGCACTCTTGCATCCACTGGGGAGTGGTTTCAGATACTCCAGCTGCCACTCGGTCAGTCACATTCCCTCACCCGAAGAATGCCAAAAGATCCCTTCATCTGCTTTACAAGAAAGAACACCTGAGCCTAAATCATTAAAAGCTGGATTTTCTCTTCCTTTCTCCAGTGTTTCCAACACAAACCTAAGATCTAGTAATGAGCAATGGGGCAGGGAATGGGAACTGACCCAGAAGAGATGGCTAATTAGAAACCTTGTTGTACAAGCCTTACACGGAAAAGTCACAGTGTTGGCTTCTGACCCCAACCCAAGGTGTTCCCAGAAAGAAGAACTGCTCAGACTAACTACATAGATCACATGCCACACCAAGGGCCTTCTAATCCCTCATAGAAAGGGAAGAGCCAGTTTCCGATAAGAGGCGGGGGCGGGGAGAAAGAGAGAAGGGGTAGGCTCACCAGTTTTTCATTTTTAAAAAAGGCTAAACCTCCTTGCCTGTTTGTTTCTAATTTACAAGCAAGCTTCTAATGCAAGACTCTCTCAAAAATCAGTGCTTATCTGTACTAAGCAGTCCCAGTTATTTACTCTTGCTTTATAATAAATGCTCTGCTGGATTAGATCAATAGCCACCTAGTCCAACATTCTTTGCAATAATTCCACTAATCAACCAATGGTCCATCAGTAATCAACCAACAGCCCACCAATAGATCTGCCTTCTGCCAGCTCTTGCTATAAAAGATCTAAATAAGGGAAACCACAGGCATATTCATTGTTAGCTGCAGGAATCTGCCACAGTGGGTGACCCTGAACAGCATATTCACATGGCAGCACTCCAGATTCCTGATGGGTGGGGCTATACATTCATTATTGGGACAGTTTCAGAACCAGGAAGTTTGGAATACTGAAGTTCAAAAAGCCTTACCCCTAAGTACAAGTGCCAGGTACAAAGTCCTACAAAGTCAGGTACAAGTTATAATGGGGCTCATCACCCATTTATCTCCTTTCCAGAGTTATTTCTAGTTAATAATGAACTCTGCAACAGAGTTCTCCCTCCTCATCAATGGATCTCTTCTGAAGGGTAATGAGTTTTGGTTTTCTGTACTTGGGAAGGGGGAGGAGATTGACAAGAAAACTGGTGTGTTTTTTTCCTTACCTTACTCTCTTTCAGAAAAGGGGGAAAAAATTATGAAGACTAGATCCCATCACCACCACAGAATTTTTTGGGACACTTAGAAAAAGCAAACAGATTCCAAGAGGTAGGACACTTGCCTGCTGCTAGATATGATACAGTCAGGATTTTGCATACTGAAAGCTGAACTTTTGACTCAAATAAGCACCTGTGCAGACAAGTGGAAGAAACATTCATTTATATTTTGAGCTAGTCAACACTTACTATCCACAATGATACATACATAAAGATGCTAAGTATAGACATAAGTACTATTTGTCCAGGATGGTATACAGCAATTCTTGTGAGTACTTTCAAATGCACATTAAGGATTCCTAGGATCTCAGCTTCCATTATGGGAGCAGACACAAGACCCTAATATTTAGAGCAAAACTTCTTTGTCTGACCTACACACCCATAACTCCCTACATTTCACCCCTTTGTTTTTTCCTATCCCTCTCCTTTCTTCTTACCAAAATAAACAAAAACATCAAGCACACTGTTCAGAATAGGCAAGTTTAGCCACTTTATGAATTGCTAACAGCAGCTGTTTCGAAGCTACATAAAAGGGCCCAATCCTACTGAAGCCTTTCACACACTCTTATAAGCACATACAGCTGTCCTAGCAAGAATACAAAGGGCAACTGGATCAGGCCCAAATAATTTGAAATGCAAAGCCTTGATTAGCGTGTGTTTTTAAATAGCCCTACATCTGCTTCATTGCTCAAATGCTTTAGAAAAAGGAGCTGTTCTAGGAGTAGCAATAACTGGACACAAGACTCTAACTTATTCTGGTACTGGGTCTGCCTGTTGACCAGTGAGGAGCAAGATGATATCAAGAGGAGAAATTCTATCTCCCATCCCAGTGAAAGGGAAATATGTCCCATGGCTGTTGTAACAAGGCATTCCACATGCTTGTTCTCCCATGAGTTTTTGGTCAAGATTTAATTGAATTAATTGATGCGTGTTGATCGGTGATGTTGAAAGTAATGAGAAATGAAGTTCATGCTGTTTCTGCTGCTGCTTTGGCCACACACCATGAGCTTTAAGGTTCAAGTTCTATTCAAACTGGCAAATCAGGCTTACTGTGGGGGCAGGCACAGACAGTGGATTCCCACATGGAACACTGCCAAGAGAGTAAGCATTTCAACAGCAAGACAGGCTCCTTGTACAAATTTATCACAAGAGTTATCCTTGTGGGGAATGATTCATAAACCAAGGCTAAACTGCAAATGGCTTTGGATCATTGCTGAAATTCCAAATTCTCAATGTTCAGATAGACTGCTCCGGCTCCACTACAGTGAGTTAGCTCAGAAACCGTTGGGTTGTTACCCCATAAGCAGCACCTGACCAGAGAAGCATTTCCCATTTTTACCCTCCCATACTGAGCATCTGAATGCGTTTCTCTTGTGCTAAGCTGCGGCTCCATAGCCAAGGAGAAAAGCTACAACCGCAGCAGCAGCATTCTGCCTGGCCTGATCCCCCCCGGTTCAACTGCAACCTCTGAGCAGGCCGGGATCTGGTTTCTTATGCACCTGAAAAAGCCCTATCATTCCAAATTGGGGTGGGGGAGAACAACCCACTTTTGTGTTGATAATTAACAGATGACAGAACCCTTGATGCTGAATTTGCACCATGATTCCATTTACACCTAGGTCAGGCAGGTGCACCTATTGCACAATCCCAGATAGGTTACTTTTAGGCCTGACAAACCCAGGCTGGGGAATTTCTGGAAATTTGGGGGTGGAGCCTGGGGAAGGTGGTGGTCAGGGAGGACAGGAACCTCAGTGGGGTACAGTGCCACAGAATGGGGGTATAGTGCCACAGAATACACACTTCAAAGGAGCCATTTTGTCCAGGGAAACTGATCTGGAGATCAGTTGTAATTTCAGGAGACTTCCAGGCCCAACTGGAGATTGGCAACCCTAGTTGCCATTCCTGCAAAACATCTGCACACTTTTTTTGGTGACTTGTGAAATGTAGGTTGCCCAGACAGTCTAGCCTGTTTGTGCTGCATCTCACTGTGGCTTACTGGAGGAGGAGGAAAGGAGATTGGATCTATACCCCGCAATTCACTGGGAGTCTCAGAGCGGCTTACAAACTCCTTTCTCATCCCCTCCTCACAACAGACACTCTGTGAGGTAGGTGGGTGAGGCTAAGAGAGCTCTGAGAGAAACTGCTCTTCCAAGAACAGCTCTGACAGAACTATGGCTTGCCCAGGGTCATCCAGCAGCTGCAAGTGGAGGAGTGGGGAATTGAAGATCCTAGAGTTGCTGTTGGCTCACCTATCCCTTGCCTCACGCCTGTTATAATATTTGGTGTATGGGTTGCATAATGTCTTTGCATTCAGTAGGTCACTGCCCACTGCAAGTGGAAACCAGTGAACTGAAGCTGTGGGTGGGGGGAGGAAACACTGAATGCAAGACTCCACATCATAATCTTTTCAGTAATAGATACTAGTGAGAAGGGTAAAAGGGAGGGTGAGTCAACAACAGTGTGTACTTAGTATTTTGTTTTATAACAAAAGGGTTCTCCTACTTCTGCTTAGATCTCTCTTCCCTCTCCACACAATGTCGCGATAGATTTGGGCAAAGAAAGCAGAATTAGTAGTCCCAGGTAAGATATAACTTGTTCCCTCATCAACAGCCATCTTTGGAGAAGCCAAAAGCATGTTTAACAGCTGAGGTTTTCAAGTTTCATTCCTACTAAATGCTCTCATTTGCCCCTCAGGAATTCTTGAAGAATGGGTCAGTTTGGAATTTATTTAGATTCATAAAGTGTTTGCTGAAACCCAGCACAAAATTTTATCCCAAATTAACTACATGTTGGATCCAAAGGTCCAACTCTGCTACTAGCAGGGCCTTTTACCAGTGCAGGGCACCTTGAAACAGCTCCAACACTAGCAAAACAGAACACCTGCAGATCCAACTCTAGGGTTACTTTCAATGGACCTATAAAATACTCTAGTCACAAGAGTGTTAATGTTGTGCTAACAATGTTAGAGGGGGACTTGACGCCTCGCCTTGCCACTTATTCTCCTGTCAGAGTATTAGTAGAGTTCCTGGGTTTGTTTTTTTTTTTTTGGGGGGGGAATACTGGAACTCAGAATAGTGCCACCATTCCCTGCCTCCCTGTTACCTGGGGCTGTTTCATTTCTCACACATGTGGGATTTTCCTAGTGCACCAGAATGTGCGGAGTAGAGAGCAGCTGCCTATTCTGTATACAGACCACAGGAAAAACACACTTGAGCAACACTTTAGACATTACAGCTGTACACATAACTGTCCCTGACAAAAACTGTGTAGGAAAAAATGTAATGTCTGAGGAGGCCCTTCCATTATCTCAGCACATGGAACTCACTGGTGCCTTTTACTCTGAAAGCAGACGTATTGTTTGTCTCTGCAGGTTATCTGAAGACTAAACAGAAATCTCTGATAACTCTTTGCAATAGATTTCCGCCTTTACCCCTGACAACTTTCATTAAATTCCTACCTCTCCAAAATAAATAAATGCTTCCCAGCTCTTGCTAAATGCAAATAAGAACAATTCCTTCCAGCAGCCCTACCCTGATCAGCAACCTTAGACTAACAATATACTGTGGGCACGTGGGACAGAATGTACTGATGCATTAAGTTACCACCAATGTATGGCAACCCCAGCAAGAGGCTTTCAAGGCATGTAAGAGGAAGTTTGGTGGGACAGAAAGCATGAAGAAAAAGGTGTTCAAATGTTGCAAAAAAAATGCAGGAATACAAGTTGTTCTAGCAGTTCACACATTCTGAACTGTTAGCTTCTTATTCTCCCATCTCTGGCACTACAGAGCCAGTGGTGAAACTGGATTACTTGCTTTGCAGGTTTTCTGACAGTCAAGGGTGCCAGTGTGGTGTTGTGGGTACGGTATCAGTTTAGGATCTGGGAAGCTTGTGTCTGAATCTCCACTCATGCCACAAAAGCTTGCTGGATGGCCTTGGGCCAGTCACTCTCTCTGTCAGCTAACCTACTTCACAAGGGCATTTTGTGAGTATAAAATGGAGAAGACAATGTTGTAAGATGATTTAGGTCCAAACTGGGGAGAAAAACAAGGTGTAAATAATTGGGCTCAGTGTCTTCCCATTCTGTAAAGGGGTTCTATAGCCTAGTCCTATCCAAACATAATAACTTTTCACATAAGTTTTGCAATGGAGACCATGTAGGCAATCATAGGATTTGCCCTCCCTATGTGTATTGGTTGTCCCAGAAACATGCCAGTAAGCCATGGGAAATGTCATCTTCTTAAGGCTGACTAATTTTTCTGCTGTCTACCAGCAATGTTAGTCCACATTCATGTTGCATCTTGAGACCAAATCTAACCATGAGTAAGATCTGGTCAACACATGCAACTCAATGAAGTGATAAATTTCCAAGTTAGTAACAAATCCACCCTGCAAACTCCCTCAAATTAACTATATTTTATAATTGTGTAAGAATCCTTGGGAGTTCTTCCTTGGAAAGTAGGCTAGAAAAAAAAGTAGAGAAGGAAATGGGCTGGGCCAGAACCTCTTTTGTGGGGCAGTATTCAAACTGTGACACAAACCCCTGCAGTCACAGGTGACTGTACCACTGTCACTGTACCAACTTCCTAGACAAACTCACTGCACCAACTTCCAGATTCTACCACCTGATTATTCATGTGACAATCGTGTCTTGATCAATTTAAGTAACTCACACTGGTGACCACGTCACAACTACCTTTACCTGTATCAATGCCTACACATAGCATGTAAATACATTGTGCTTTAATTCTGAGCCTTGTAAACACAGCCATTTGTAGCAGAACCTGGTTTAATATCACCAGTATTCATTCTTTTTGAGGCCCGGTATGATGATACATAGGTGAACTTTCAAAGTCAAAGCTGTGTTAGTGTCTCCAGTATATAGCAATATCTGCTGGTATTAACATCTAGAAACATGCATCCATGACAAGTTTACCCAGTTACCAGTACATCTACATGGTACATAATTTACACTGATGTCCGGGGCCACAAACACATGCAAATCACACAATTAAATACTACCAGAAGGAAATTATGCAAGCAAACCTTAGTTCTTTACAAAGTTGCAGATATCAGACAGGAACTCTTTATTACCCACCATATGTACTTGGGGATGGTTACTACTGTTTGTATACCACCAGAAATAATAAAGACAAGACTGTTATGATATACCTTAATAACACCAGTGGTGAAACAGTATCAGTGGCAACTGGCTCTCTGTACATGTCACTAGCTTTTTCCCTATATTATCTTGAATGCACTATCCCACTTACCAGCTTAATCTTTACTTCCAATAACTATTGGAACAATTGGTTCAGCATACACAAGCAGTAGTACCCAGCCTTCAAGAAACCAGGATTAAAGACACTGAACAGACAGGGATTCAGAACAACAATTTCCCTCTTCTTAAACATTTGTAAATGTGAACTCCCTTATGTATTTGCAAACAGAGCCCTGTCTGACTGTACATGCCACATATACTGGCCCCTTGCATGCCTTTTATCACTTCCTCAGGAACAAGGCAGTCACATTCTCCTCTAAGATGAAAAAGAAATGCCATGGTCTGTAGGATGTCACATTCTTCTCACTCATAGTGAGCAATTTGGGGGGGGGAGAGAACATGAGTTTTTTAAAAATGCAATGAACTTTACAGCCAAAGACTGAAATTAGCTAATATTCAAGTTACCATGGTGGGGGGGGAGGATCAACTCTGCTTGGGGAATTTGCAGTAACATATAGAGTTATAAATTAGGTGTAATTAATTCATCATCAAAAAAGGTTGTGTGATAAAAGCTTTAAAAATTGAAACAGGGGAAGAGAGAAGAAGTCTAGAAATACTTCAAAAGAGAATTTCCCATTCACACCCTACTTTTCTCCACAGCAGAGACCCACAGTGGCTGACAGTATTTCTCCCTTCTCGATTTTATCCTCATAATAATGTTATGGGGTGGATTAGCCTGAGAGCCTGTGACTTGCCCAAGGTCACCCAGTAAGTGATGATTCTAACCCAGGTCTCCCAGTTCCTAGTCCAACACTCTAACCACTTCACCATATTAGCTTGCATATGCAGGACAACCAGCCAACATGTTGCCATCTCCCACTTACTTCACAAAGTGCCTCCAGCCCACATATCTTCAGAGATGGACAGAAGTCCCACACTCAAAAAATCCATCAAACAGCTAGCTAATCTATATTGGACTCTAGGTAGAACAGTTCCCTCAAGTTTAAGCCAAGATCACAGCAAGGTGCCAATTAAAGGAGAACAAATTGTTTTTAGACATAGAGAGTTGTATGATTCAGCAGTTAACAAGATAAGGATTAACATCATGATAGCTACAGCAAACAGAAATGATACAGCTTGCCTTCCAAAACAGAGCTACAGAATAAAATTGGAAATAACCACTGATCACAACTAATCACATTGTAGCTATCCACCATTCACTTTCGATAATATGGATTCAGTACAAAGACCCACAGTCCATATGCAACCATTACCTCCAGTGTCACCAAAAGCAGTTTGAGTAAGAGCTCAAAGAGATGCAATTTCCAGGGATTTCAGGAATAAATTAGTGATAGATCAGGGTTGTCAGCACTGGGTTGGAAAATACCTGGAGATTTGGGGGATGGAGCCTGAGGAGGGCAGGGTTTGGGGAGGAGAGGGACCTCAGGAGGGTATCTCTTCTATATTATAATTACATTTTAGTCTGGCAACATTCTATGCACACCAAAATGAGTTGGCTCCATTATGTGTCAATCACGAGGTGTCTCTATCCACTGGCTGCATTGCCTGAGTTCTCTCCCACCCACTGCAGCCTAGGCCACTTTTCTCTGATTGGGCCAGTGTTTCAAGGTCATTTGCATATGGAAGCTGATTGGACTTCACTCCATTCCACACCTCACCCCCCCCCCCAACGAGACATACCTGGTGTATTCTGAGGTAAAAATATGTCCTCACCCACAACACATCACTTCCCCTTCAAAAGAAACAAACCCAATAACACAACCGTGCCACACCACAAAAAAGACAGATCACACCACAAGCAGAATACTACAAGGCAAAAAATGATAGGAAAAGGTGACAGTAGTCACCCCATTAATGCCACAGATATTAACCTGAGAGGGCTTCAGAGGATGGTGTGCAGGTCCCAGGTTCATCTTATAAAAGCTACCTGAGGGATTATGGACCATTCACAGACTTTGTACCTTAACATACTTCACAGGGTTGTTATGCAGATCATACAGGGGAGAGAATGATGTCAGCTGCTTTGGTTCCTACAGCAGGGAAAGACAGCCCTTTCCCTAGGCAGAGGCAAGGGGGCAGGAAGGAGATGTAAACCTGAAGACAGACAGGCAGATAAAGGTAGGCTGATGGTTGCCTGGAAAGGACATAGGGTTGCAAGCTCCAAGTTGGAAACTTTCAGGATATTTTAGGGATGAAGCCTGCTGAGGGTGGGGTCTGAGAAGGAGGAAGAGGGGGACTCAGACAGATACAGTGCCATAGACCCCACCCACCAAGCAAGCTGTTGCCAATCTCCAGGTGACAGCTGGCGAGCTCTTAAAGCTCTGGCGTTAATTCAAAGTGCTAGGGATGTGTCACGTTCTGGCAGGGGACGCTGTGAGTGTAGACAATGAATTATCAACAGAGTAGTGTTTTGGAAAATCTGTAGGAATTGTTTGGTCCATTTACCATGGGGCACCCATCCAGAGCCTCCGGCATTTTCTCACTCTGCTGGCATCAAAACCAATTTAAGGCAAAATAGAGATATGGACACATTTCCATCCTCTTTTGCATCAATCTGTCTTTGTCGGCAACCCTAGGCTGCCAGCACTCTCAGGGTGACTTCATGTCTCCTGACTGGCATTACTTCACTAGCCCTGGCTGCTTGCTCCAGTTCAGCAGGAGCCTCCCTATGGAAGCTGCCTGGGCCTGCCAGCCACAGGCTTTCTGCCTAACCTACCTTGCAGGGTTCCTGTACAGATCACAAAGCGGAATAGGAGAATGAAGTAAGCTGATTTTCTCCCCACTAATGAGGAAGACAGAACTTTGTCTAGGAAGAGGCTGCTGAGAGGGGAGGAGATAAAGTTGCCAACTTTATGTATGGAAATTCCAGATTTGAGGGGTAGAGCCCGGAGAGGGCAAGGTTTAAGGAGGGGTGGGACCTCAGACAAGTACAGTGCCGTGGAATCCACCCTCCAAATGAGCCCTTTCCTCCTGGGGAACCATTATTGCCAATCTCCAGGGGAGGGCTGGAAATCACTTAGAAATACAACTGCTATCCAGAAGGGAGGGGGGAGGAGCTGGGAAGCTGAAGGCAGAAGGGGAGACAGGTTGATGGTTGGCTGGGAAGGAGATAGGCCTGCCGACTCCAGGCTGGGAAACTGCTCTTCAGGGCCCTGATATCAATGGGGAGCATGTTCCACCAGGCAGGGGCCAGGGTAGAAAAGCCCTGGCCCTGGTCAAGGCAAGACAGATGTCTTTTGGACCATGGAATACCAGGAGGTGTTGATCCATAGAGCATAGTGCTCTTCGGGACATATACAAGAAGAGGTGATCCTTCAGATATGTTGGTCCCAAGCTGTATAAGGCTTTAAAGGTTATTACCAACACCTTGAAGTGGATCTGGAACTGTACTGGTAACCAATGCAATGCTGAGTACCTGCCAAATATGAGCCCACATAGGCATCGCTGTTAGCAAGTGCGCCACTGCATTTTGCACCAGCTGTAATTTTTGGGTCAGCCTCAAGGGTAAGCCTGCATAGAGTGAATTACAGTAGTCAAGCCTGGAAGTGACCATTGCATGGATCACTCTTGGGGGGAGAGATAGGGTTTCAGCAACCTAATCTGCTGAAGATGGAAAAAGGCAGATTGGGTAGCTAAAGTAACCTGGGCCTCCATGGAAAGAGAGACATCCAGTGTCACTCCCAGACTCCTCACCTTCTGGGCCAGCACCAAAGGTACACCTTCCAGTATGGGGAATCTGATACCTATATGCCCTCCCTTCCAACTCAGATACAGGATCTCCACCTTTGATGGATTTAGCTTCAACCAACTCTGCCGCAGCCATCCAGCCACAGCCTCCAAAGCCTCGGTCAAATTATCAGGAGCGGAGGATGGATGGCCTTCCAATAACAGATAGAGCTGGGTGTCATGTGCGTATTGATGGCAACCCAACCCATACCTCCGGACCAACTGGGCAAGGGGACACATATAGATGTTAAATAACACTGGCGAGCGGATCACCCCCGCTGCACTCCACATTGCAGTGGGTATCACAGGGAGGTCCTCTCGCCCAGCGCCTCCCTCTGTCCCTGACCATTAGGGCATATAAGCCAGAAAGAACCACATCTTAAAAACACAAGTCAAAATATGCAGCATTATCACAAAAAACATGGGAAGATTCCATTACATGAAGAAGTCAGAGGATATCCACACTCTTATACTCACTCCCCCTTTGCACACTTACTTCCATGACAAACTACAATGTAGCAATAATACAAACTTACAAATTTCAGTTTGTGTTTTCCTTAAATAGCAGGACTACATCACAGTTTGGAATCCTGGCTTGCAGGGAAAGCACAAACGACAGTTTTGTAGTTCAAGCATAACAAGCTATGACTTGCCACAAAACCAAGAGTCATTCGTTTGCTGGCTGTGCATAAGGGGATGAGAGACTGCATAAGTCCAAAGCTCCCCTAAGCCAGTTCACATAGTAGCAAGCTATGGTTTGCTGTTCAGACTGCAACCATGCCATTAAACTGGAAGTATCAAACAAGATTAGCAAATTACACACTGGAATGTTTTCTGCAACAACAGTATTTACTACCAGCTGTAAGGGCAGGAACCCCGGATTCAGATGAACTTCCTCACAGATGTGTATTTCCAAGGTTGGAGTCAGTTAATAAGAAGCCCCTTTCCTGTGTAAACGCCCACCTCAGCTTAGATGGTAGAAATCAAAGAATGCACAAGAAACATGCAAGGTATTTTCTCATGTACCTATCTGTGTTTCCATGCAATAGGAAAAAAATCAGATATCCAATTACTACATGTTTCAACCTATACATGGGTTCCCTGCAAATTCTTACCACCTCCCATGCAGTATTCTTGTAGTAGGTGTATCAACACTGAGTTGTGCAGATTTGAGGCTGGCTTAATCAACAGGTTTAGAACAATAGAAGGTAATGAAACAAGAAAGCCACTGAAAAAAGGCTTCCACCTGTTGGGGTGCAGCTGCAGCCCCGAGGGTGTGGCTGACAGGGATGCCAGCCTCCAGGTGGGACCTGGGGATCCCCTGGGATTACAGCTCATTTCCAGGCAACAGAGATCAGTTCCCCTGGAGACAATGGATGTTTTGGAGGGTGGACTCTATGGCATTGTGCCCCACTGAGGTCCCTGTCCTTCCCAGGCTCCATCCCCAAATCTCCAGGAGTTTACCAACCTGGAGCTGACAACTCTACAGCCCCTTTCCCTGCTGGTGGATGGGGGGACCTGGCAACCCTAGTGTGGCACCATGTGGTAACTTCTCCACATCAACTAATTGACAGTTGCCACCAATAGACACAGCCCATGGGTGCTTCAAATGCAATGGAAAATGAAGAAAAGCATTTTTCAACAGCTTTCAAGTGAACAAAAAAGTATTTGAAGCAGCTCAGAAAGCAGTTACTAACCAAAATGGCACCTTAAAATTATAGTGCAATTCTCTGGATACGGCAGCAGAGTTCTGAGAATATACTTATTTCCCCCTCTCTGTTGGAATTTCTAAACTTTTCTCCATGGCCTCATCCTGTGACAAAGACAATGGCCACAGATATGGAGATACTTACAGTATTGGCTGTCTAGATAACAAGCAACACAGAATAACAATGCACATTATATATTGTCTAGTTGATCAAGAGGAGTACTGTATAGTCATTGTCAGGGCTGCTTCTGTTATGAAGCAGAGGTATAAATGCACATTCTACAGTATATCACAGAAACATCCAAAACCCCTGCAGCAGAAATTAAATTCTTGCCTACTTTTATTGCGACAAGCTGTAAATGTCCTGTGCCCTATCTGTCAGCTCCCCAGAGCAAGTGCTTGGCTGCTGTGTGAAACAAGATGCTGGATTAGATAGACCACTGGACAGATCCAGCAAGGCTCTTCTTATGTTCTCATGTCCTATATAAGATGCAAAAAAGGCCCGATTATGCCTTGGATCTGAAGTTCCAAAAGTGTTCAGAGAGTAGATTTAGATGTCTCCCAATGGCTTTTTGCCTGGATATGGACCATGCCAGCATCCTGCACAACAGCCTTTACATGACAGCAGCCTGGGAAGATCATCTAGTGACCTCTTGACAGGCAAGATTTAAATTGAAACCTTCACTGCATTACCTCTTCTTTGACTGCTTGTGTGTTTCACTACTCATAGGTGAAAGCAGAGTAAAGGATGTGACACCATGACCCACAAATGTGTAGCCAGCCAATATGGCTTAACGAGCACCAGTAGTCTTTAATCCAGCACTGACTTGATTGCTAACACATTACAGTGGACAGTGCTGTAGCTATAACTTTCCATGTCATTCATTAATTAATGCCAAAGTGAGCCTTCTTTTTCTTGGGCAGATAAGCTTCTAGTGATTTTGGGAAGCCAACATCCATCCCTATATAGTAAAGGTAAAGGTTCCCTTGCTCGAAAGCCAGTCGAATCCGACTCTAGGGTTGCGGGGCTCATCTCCGTTTCAAAGCCGAAGAGCCAGCGCTGTCCGAAGACATTTCCGTGGTCATGTGGCCGGCATGACTAAACACCAAGGTGCACGGAACGCTGTTACCTTCCCACTGAAGTGGTACCTATTTATCTACTTGCAATTTTCTTGCTTTCGAACTGCTAGGTTGGCAGGAGCTGGAACTAGAGACAGGAGCTCACTCTGTCTTGCGGCACTCTCGGGTCTTGAACTGCTGAACTACTGACCTTCCACAGCCTGCAGTTCAGCGTCTTAACCACTTGAGCCACCGCAGCTCCTCCATCCCTATATATCATCCTCTAAAAAAAAAAAAAACAAACTTTTCCGGGGGCAATGTAGGTATTAGTTATGTCTTCTCAAAAAGAATGTAAAAAGCCAAAGTGTCTGGTCTCTTGTATTTAAGTGTTATTTAAGAAGTCTTGCAGGAATAGTTACATGTCCAGCCATCTTGTAAATACCCCCTACTGGCAATGTCTGGAATAGCCATCACTCAGCTCCAGTTTTAAATCTCAGAATGGACATGGCACTTAAAAACTGAGAAATGAAATGGAATAGTAAGAATTATGTATGAAGGAAGGAGAATTAAATGAAACTGCACAGGAATATATATCCCAGCTCAAGTTCATAGCTCTGAAATATGTATATTTTCTCTTGAAACAGGAAATGGCAAAAGGGGCCACAATTGACCACATTAATGGCTCAACCATTTTAAGTCACGAGAGAAGTGAAAATATAATCCTGCTGGGCTTCAAATTATTATTAAACTGAACCAAAACTATGTCCACCAAATCAAAATATTTAATGTATTAACTGTACCTCAATCCCATGGATCATATTGTGTTTGGAAAGATGGCTGTTTCATAATACGTTAAATTTTGTAGGTCATCATCAGCTAGCTTAAGATTCATGTTTATATTATGTTCTAGCAAAATGCTCATCATTTTAATCAGCTATATGTAGGCGTGTGGCATTAAAGCCTGTATTTTGCAAAGGTGCTGGGGAGTAGTGAGTACACAACACCCACTGTGCTAAGGACAGGTTAAGGGTCAATTTTGCCCTCAATACACGTAAAGCTCATCATTTTTACTTAAGAATGAATGGCAGCCAGTCACTGGTGGTGGAGGGGAATAAACTTTCTCCTGGTTGCTCCACTCACTGGGAATCAAAACTATGCCTACCTCTGTAGTCCCTCCCATCACCTTTTCATCTTGACAGTCTTACTCTGGGCTCTATTTCTTGGCCATAGCAGCATGCAACAGAACACTGAAAACTAGTTTTATAAAGGACCCCCACTCTTTAGATCCATATATGCTCCAAAGCAATTAATGGTGGAATCCTTCATATGTCCTTTTTCTGCTTTGCTTTATATGATGACCAGATGCGAAGGAGGATGCCATAAACAGCTGCACAAAAGATGGGATTGCTAGCAGATACAGCTTGCTGTGCTGGGGTGAGAAAACCTGCACTTCCTGAAAGTACCTCTACCACAGAACTATTAGAAGTGTAGTGATCTTTGTCCACTTTTGCATGTGGTATGTCATCTTTCCTCCTCTTCTTAAGTTAAACAACATAAAAGCAAGGGAAGATGTGGGTGTTGGCTTCCCAGACTGGCCCCAGCCAATGTCCTCATCTTCAGAAAAAGAACCTGCTCCCTAGTGGACGGAGAGGGATATCACCTGACTGTTTTGGCCACTAGAGGGCAACAAGTAAAAGGAAAGAAAGTGGTGTGTTACCACTGGTATGATTTGCATATGGCTAGGACACAACACACTTGTGGGTCCCAAAGACTAATAGACTAGAATACTGGCTTTGGATGTAGAAAGTCCAGGTTCAAATACTCACCAAGCTATGAAGCTCAACAGCTGGTCTTGGCCAAAACACTATCCTAACTCACAGGAGCTGTTGCTCTGAGCTCCTTAGAGAGCAGAATAAAAGTGAGACAGAAGACAACACACAGGAGGGGTTAACATAGCTTGTGATACAAAAATGATCTAACCTCTTAAGATCTGAGGAAGGCCCACAAACCTTTGAAAGAATCAGTCAAAAGTTAACTGTTGTAGCAATAGACCCCACAAGCACCCCAAAGGCAAAATATTGCCACTCTTGTTGTCTCTGTGTCCTCATTGTTACCTGGAGGTGCTACTCGGTCCTGATACTTGGGCTCGAATTCACTGACTGTGAGCAGCATGACTTGGATGGTCCCAACGAAGATACCTGCCAGGCAGCCGTAGAAGATCACATAGAAGAGCAAGATCTTAACTGTAATGAGAGGGGGGGAAAATACACCATCAACTATGTACTGCTAGTTATGCACTAGGCCAGTTTCAAGATTATAAGCACAAAGCAGGTAGAGTCAGAAATTCAAGCAACTTATAACAAAAGAGGGGAAAATATACTACACTCAAGGAATGCACTCTATTCAAAATAAGCAAAGCAGACCAGAAACAGTAATTCATTCAGTTTAGTGTGTTTCCACACAAAGCCTGCAACTGTAGACACAGAAAATGACTTCCCTAACCGGTTAGACTAATTCATGGGAAGTGGTTCTGTCAAAGACTGTGATGCATATTTATTTATCGATTGACATTTTTCATAGCCTGCCTTTCTCATTAAGACTCAAGGAAGATTATACAGTATAAGTCAATGCAGTCAACAGGATGAGACATCCAATAGGTAATGTAATAGGATTAGGATTGTGGAAATAATTATCCAAGTAAAAAACATGGAACAAAGCTGAAACAAAACATAAGTATCAATGCGGTATATTACATAATGCAGAAAGTGCATAACAGGATAATACATACAGCAACAGATAGTATATACTGCACAGTAGAATAGTCCAGTCTATTTCCCTTTATTAAAGCACTCTTCCTGAATCAATTCCATTATACAGCTTATTGCAGGGTGGCACCTGCAGAAGGCCCAGCTTAGACCAGCAAAGCTGTAGTGGTGGTGGCCATTGATATTAGCGTCCAAGGCCATGAAGGGCTCTGTGATAGCCAGTAGTACCTTGAGCTGAACCTGGTAACTGATGAACAGCCAATGGAGTGACTGCAGAATGGGACTAATATGCATGCTCCACCTAGCTCCTGATAATAACTTAGCTGGTGATCTGTACCAGTTGGAGTCTCCAAGTTGACTTTGAGGGAAGACGTATGTAGAGAGCATAACATCACTCTAATCTCAATGTTACTGTGGCCTGGATCCAGGTGGCCAGATGGGCTGAGTCAAGGTAACGGGCCATCCTGGGGTAAGCTAAGTTAGCAGAAAGTGGTTTTTCACAGCTGCATTAATTTATTTCTCCAACAGTAATGTTGGATCCAGTATAACCCCTAAGTTCTTGACTGAGTCAGTGAGAGTCAGCTGAAGCCCACTGAAGGTGGGAAGCATAATGCCCTTCAAGATCTCAACCTTCCCAACCAGCATTACCTCTGTCTTTTCAGGATTCAGTATCAATTTATTCATTTAAATACAGTGAATAGGTAATGATTCAGGACTTCTGCAGATTTGGATAAGGAAATACAGAGCTGGGCATCAACAACATATTGATGTCGGTTATCAACATACTGATGACAGTCACCCCTCAAAATATGTGGAACCTCCCAGTCCAGAGACAATATATCTCAGTACAGCAAGTGCTCGGGACATAAAAAAGAGGAAGCCTGTTGTCTTCATGTCCTCAGCTTCCTTGGGGTATCTAGCTGGTCAGGGCTGGAAGCAGAATGCTGGACTATCCAGCAGCACTCTTCTTATATTCTTAATGGGATTCAAGGTCAGTAAGCACTTACTTGAAACACAAGTCTTGAACACCTCACCTGCACTTCACTTTGTGCATAATATGTGATCCACAATGTGTATGATTAAATCTGCATGGTATTACCCATGATTCTTCTGCCACAAGAGGAGACAGATCATTGGTGCGACCTCATTTGGAATATTGTGTACAGTTTTGGTCGCCACACCTCTAAAGTGCAGAGAAGGGCAACTAGAATGATAAAAGGGTTGGAATACTTTCCCTATGAAGAAAGGTTAAAGCGCTTGGGGCTCTTTAGCTTGGAGAAATGACGGCTGAGGGGTGACATGATCGAGGTTTATAAGATTATGCATGGAATTGGGCAGGTTGAGAAAGAAGTACTTTTCTCCCTTTCTCACAATACAAGAACTTGTGGACACTCAATGAAATTGCTGAGCAGTCAGGTTAGAACAGATAAAAGGAAGTACTTCTTCACCCAAAGAGTGATTAACACATGGAATTCACTGCCACAGGAGGACAGCTACAAGCATGGACAGTTTCAAAAGGAAATTAAACATATGGAGCAGAAGTCCATCAGTGGCTATTAGCCACAAGGTATAGATAGGAACTCTCAGTCTGGGGCAGGTGATGCACTCTATTCTTGGTGCTGGGGGGGCAGCAGTGGGAGGGCTTCTAGTGTCCTGGCCCCACTGCTGGACCTCCTGATGGCACCTGGTATTTTTGGCCACTGTGTGACAGAGTGTTGGACTAGGTGGGCCATTGGCCTGATTCAACATTGGCTTCTCTTATGTTCTTATGTTATGTTAGATGAATTTTGTAGCCAGGGTATTTATGCATGGAGGTCCCATGCTACATGTGATCATCTATATTAGTGTGGGAAATAGAAATTCATGCACTCCTTAGGGGATTATCACACCCACAAGAACTGGGCTTCACTATCAAGTGATTGTGCTTATTCATGCAAGTCATACCCGTGGGTGAAGATACATGAAAGTACATTGATCTATAACATATCTCAATGAATCAGCATGCATTAGTGTCTCTTCTCCAGTTATACCTAAGTTTTAATTCCGACACAACATGCAGACTTTGGTGTGTGACTTGCAAGGTCATGCCTCTCAAAAGACAAATAGGAAAAGGTGATTGTACACTGTGCATGAATAGAAGAGCTAGTTTTATACTCCGCTTTTCACTACCCAAAGGAGTCTCGGAGTGGCTTACAATCGCCTTCCCTTCCTCTCCCCACAACAGACACCCTGTGAGGTAGGTGGGGCTGAGAGAGTTCTGAGAGAACTGTGACTGACCCAAGGTCACCCAGCTGGCTGCATGTGGAGGAGTGGGGAACCAAACCCGGTTCTCCAGATTAGAGTCCGCCGCTCTTAACCAGTACACCACTCTCAACTATGCATTCAAGTTACATACAGTCAAAATCAGATCCATGTAAAAATTACATAATAAAGCGTTTTGTTTAAAGGAGGGGGAGGGAGAAAAACCCAAACTTATTTATCTACAGGGCTGCTCCCAATGAACTGTATAGTCTCTGCAATCTGGTTATATCAGTTATTGGTTTACAAAGATTATGTCTCCTGATTAGCTGTATAGTAACAGGCTGTACTAGGCATTACCAGGCAGCCTTTGAGAAAGTACACCCTGCCCAGTTTTTCCCTATGGGAATAAGCAGTGAAGTATGGTAAAGGGGGGGGTTTGAAAAGTAAGTGCAAAACTATGGAATATGTTCCAAATATCTCCTGGTAACTTTTTGAACAAATATTTGTGTGAAGCAACTCCACCGGAAACAGACAGAGGCACACCAAGAGGAATTCTGGCTCTTGACAGATGTGCTAGTGAAAGAGGAAAACCTATTAAAATAGGGCTTTCCCTTCCCAAGGGGACAAGAGAGACAAGGGAAGTTACACTTTGCAACTAACCTCACAACAGTTTTAGCACTCTCAGGGTTAACACACTCTTTGGTTACCAGGCAGCAGTAGGCAAATACAGTGACGTCCAAGAGATTTGGACATTTTTTCCAGAGTACAATCATAGGAGGTGCTGTTGTAATGAGCTAAAGAGGAACCTGCTGACGGCAAGGAAGGTGCAGTGGGGTTTGTAAGGGGGAGGGGAGAATATCAAAAGAAGAGCTCTAAATAGCAAGGGTGACATGTGCTTAAACCAAATTTCCAAGCAGGATGTTAAGTAGTCACTCACAACCTGGAGGAAGGCAGTCTCTCCTATAATACGGAAGGCAGAGATTCTAATATCATGAAAAATAAGAAAATCAGTCAGCATGCTTTCCAAAAGATGGATCCTCGGCTAGTATGGCTGTTATGAAAGAAGTCCACTTACTGCCCTTCTAGCAACCAGTAATCCAATGCTCTGTCTAAACCACATACAGTGTAATCCTAAATGGAATTATGTCGGTCTATATCTACTGAAATTGACAAGCTTTGACTGGAATAATTCTGCCTAGGATTGTACTGACAGTCTCTAAAGAAAATAATTCCAGAGGGTCATTGGTTGTAGTCTGTTGCAGCAAAATTACATAGGAGTCTGAATGTATTTTAAAGATTATGCTAAAAAACCCCTTTCATTTTAAAGGTACTACTGGACTCCTGTGTCATTTCTCTGAAGAACAGATCTTGTACCTTGAACCCACGTGGAACTCTAAAACATCTAGTGGTGTTACAAAACTCTCACTTAATGGACTATATCCACCAGGGTTCAGTTGGGCAAGCATTTCCTGCCCTTCATGCAGGTTCCAGCCAAATCTCCAAACCAGGAAGCTCCCAGATGCGGCACACAAAAGAGGGCATTGGGTACATTCAGCCCAAAGAGGGTGCCAGGCCAGCCGCTAAAGAAGGTCCCATCCTAACATTCAAATCATTTAAATTATACTCCAACTTTTCTGCTCCTAACCCAATCAAAGTACCATTTATAAACCAGCTGTTACTAAACAGATTCATTTTTGTTCATTAAGAACAATGATTTTTTCCCCCTTCTCGGAGCCATTTGCTGCTTTGACCTTGCGTATCAGTAAATGTTTCTAAATTTGCACAAATAGTTTGAAAGGGAATGGAAAGTTCTAGATAAGTGGCATGCTTTTTGATGCAGTGATCTAGAGGGACACTCAAGACTGCCTGTTTAAAACCCCAGCAGAGGTAGGAGGAGGCTCAAGGACATTCTACCCTTTCCTTCAAGGGCAGCCATAGCTAACCCCTTCAAGGCCAAGGCAGAAGGCCCCAGGCATGTTTTCATGCTCTTCTATGGGGGTTTTGGTCAGACTTTGTCCCTCATTAACAAAAAAGGAGTGGGGAAAATGTGCACATTCCTTGTTTGCTGGTGTAGAAGGAGCCCTGTCAAAAGAAAGTACCTTCTCAGACAGGGTAGAAGATGCAAGTCAAAGACCCCTCTATATTCTGAGGTCTACAGCATTATGAAAAAGTCACGTTTTAGAAATCATAGGGACTGTCTGCTACATAGACAGCATGGAGGCAGAGACCCGGATCAAATATGGAGGAAGGGAACAAAATGGGTTATGTGTGTACCTCAGTGATTTGACTTAGCTTGTGCAATCCAGAAGGTGATGGTTTGGGGCCTGCTGTTGGGCTGAGGTGTGGATCCTAGGCCAGAAAGGGAAGGGGGAGGGCAACAATAAGAAAATTGGGTTTTCGGTGCCCTGGACTCAGTCTCATTCAAGTTGCATTCAGTTGCTAGGAGACAGCCTTCAAGGACTTTGTTATTCCTGAACCTCCTTCTCTCCTCTCCCACCTGACCTTTTCTCTCCTACTCCTGCAGCTCACTCGGGCCTCCTCCAACTACAGAAAGGTACCTTTGGACAAAAGAACAGAATCCCTCTCCAAGCCTTGAATAAGCCTGTCCAAAAGATGCCTCCTCAGCTCATGGCTCTCCCTGGTGGCGCACCCCACCCACTTTCACCAGGGATCCCAACCCAGTCTCCGGTTACCTCTTGCTCGGGAGGTGTCACCTTGACTAACCTTGAGCTGTGATGCATTATTAACCCTTTGCAGTTGGAAACCCTCCCCCCAGACTCCATTCCTAGAATTGTCACGACTCGTTTTACATAATGGCAATTGGGGGGAATGCGAGGGGGAGGGGAGGGGAAGAAGGACCTCACGGACACACACAGCCCTGTCTCCAGAGGCAGAGCACGCGTGTCTTCCTGCCCCCCCCATCCCCCGCGTGGTACCCTCCCTGAACGTCGCGCAGGCAGCCGCAGTGGCTGGAGGAGGAGGAGGAGAAGGCGGCGGGCTCCCCCTCTCCCCACCCACTCCGCCCGGGCCGCAGTCACGACTCCGGGCTTGACTACATCAGTGCCCTTCAGCACGACCTTTGCGGGCGGGAAAGCGAGGGGGAACGCGAGCCGCTCTTCCCTAGCGCAAAGGCAACAGGCTGCAGCCGGAGAGAGGAACGCGCGCGCGGCAAAGGCGAGCCAGAGCGGAGCCAGCCCGGCGCCTCCCTCGCCTGCCGTCTAAGCAAGCTCCAGCGCGGCTTTTCTCCCCGCAGGGAAGCCACCGACCTTAGCAACGCCGAGCCCCTTCCGCAAAATGCAGAAATAATCGATGTCTTTCGATACGTTTCCATCCACATAACGGGCCAGTCCAAAATATCAAGGGCGGGGGGGACGACGACGACGACGACTGTGGGATCAGAAATCTGGTGAAGCGGCTCCACCTATGGAAAGCCTCCCGGGTGGAAACGAGGTCCCTTCACGGTTCCTCTTCCTACTCAAATACCTCGCATTTATTTTTCAAGGAGACTTGGCGTGTATTTTTAAACCTGGCACGAACCTACACACACACACTCCCCCCCCCCCGCGCACCAGTGGATCCAGGAGGCAACCGTTAAGACTGGCGCCCGACAGCCCCGTCCGCCTGTCCGGGATCGAAAGTTCTGCTTTGCTTGCAAGGTGACCGGCGGGAGACAGGCTGGCAGGGAGAAGCGTCGACGCCGCCGCCGAGGGACCTTCGCCTCGCTCCGCCACGCGCGCCCGCCCCCCGCCCCCTCTTGTGCGGCTCCAACCGAGCCCTCCTCGTGGGGTTCTCAGCATTATTTTTTTTAAACAAAAAAGGAGGATTAAGAGAAAGCGCGGGGAGATACTTACACCAACTGCCTCCGGTCCTTCCTAGAAATTCCTTCTTCTCTGAATTCCAGATAAATTTCTTCCAGTTGCCATCCCCTTCCTTTGCTTTCCCGTGAGCCATGAGCGAGGATCGGCCCTACAACAGGCAGCCTTTGCAGAAGCGGCGCAGAGGAGGAGTGGGGGGGGGGGGGAGGAGAAAAGAGCCTCCGGTCCCCTTGACGAGATCACCGCCTTCGGAGCGTCTCCAGCTACTCCCGCCGACAGGCGCTCGCCGTCTCCAAGCGCCCGCCGGGCAGAGAAAGCCGCTCTTTGTGCGCCGACTGCGGGTCCCACCCAGAGGAAGGTGTGTGGAAAATAATCCTGGCCAGGATAGCCTCACATATATCTATAGCTATATTTAGGCGCACTCGCTAGGCTGGCGGGACCTGCTCCTAGCAGCCGGGATGATGATGATGAAGAAGAAGGAGGTGGAGGGGTGGGGGGAAGGAAAGCCAGGGGGTGGGAAGAAAGAAACCTGGCTCTGCCCAGGGAGACAAATTAGCTCTGTCCCCTCCCACTCATGCTGGCTATATTGCCCAACTCGAGGGAAGAGCTCCGCCCACCGAAATGCCGGTAGCCAATGAGGCCATCGGCTTGCCGGGGGGGTGGCTGGGCATGGCATTTGGAGGGGCCGGGAGACAGCAAGGGCAAGAGGTTCCGGGGCCCGGCGGCGTGTGTAGCGTCGGGGACTTGAGCTCCCTTTGCTCGCTCGCTCCCTGCCTCCCTCCTTCCTTCGAGGCACCTGCCGTCAGTTCCTTGCCGTACAGAGGCGCGCACCAGCGGCAGACAGACACCGGGATCCACCTGTGTAATTCCCCTCGCTCAAAGGCGGGAGGCAGAGCTGAGCCCTGCAGATAAAAAGGGAAAGGGGGGGGGAGCGGTGAGGAAGGGGGGGGAAGCGAAATCCTGGGCTCCGACGCCGGCTGCCTCCGCAGATAAAAAGCGGCGGGCTTGGTAGGTAGAGGCGGGGCGGATCTGAGCTCTGCAGATTACAAGGCGGGCAGCCGGGCTCGTTTGAGGGGACCCTGCGGGAGAAGAGCGGACGAGAGGCCCGCTACAGACGGCGCCGCTGCCGAGAGAGGCGCCCGCACACGCCGCTTACTGGGGTGGGGTGGGGTGGGGTGGGGGAGAGGCAGATCACGCCGGGGAAAGCAGCCTCGAAGGCCAGAAGGAAGGGCAAGTTGAAACTGCGCAGCTTGGGGGGGGGGGGGGGCTTGCCTTCCAGTTCTTCTCTTCATTTGGTAGACGGTGGCACGCAGAATCGCAGGAGCAGGTTAAAAGTAATGGGGATAGAAAGGTTCGGGTCAGGAACGGCTCAAAGGTGGGCGTAACTCAGAGGGAAGGTCGGCCGCTGGTGCTCCTCCCGGAGGCCATTGGGGGACGCTTACAAAGGCCGTTCATTTTTCCTTCCATCCAGGGCCCTGTCGCGTCCGGACACCTAAGCGAATAGATTGGCACAGTGAAGGAGGCTGCGCTAGGAGATGCCCTTCAGGTCGGACCCAGAGGCCACATATCCCTGGCCCCTCCTCGGCGCCTTTCCCCCGCCCCCCTCCCGCTCTCTTCAGAGGTGCTGCCCACAGAAGAAGGTGGAGCGCGGGGGGGGGGGGAGAGCTTGTCTGCTTGCAGCACCGTCCCTGCACGTTTCTTGCCCTGGGCAGTGCGCTTCCCTGGCTCGACTTCTCCCTGGTCCTGCTTTCTCCCTGCTTGGTGGAGACTCCCATGGGAAAGGGCCCGGCCTTGGAAAAACTAGCCCTGGCTTCAGCCCAGCGGGTGGCAGCTGCAGGGCTCCACAGGGCAGCCAGTCTCACTCAGGACTTCACATTTTACCTCTTGTAATAATATCTAAGCAGCAGCTTGAGAAACAAAATTGCAGGGGAGCTACACACCCCAACCTCAGTAGCTGTGACAAGCAGACCTGGTGACCAAGAGATGGATCGGCTTTGTTAATACAAGACCACTCCCTTTTGGAATGGGGCCCTGGCTCAGTGATAGGGCACCTGCTTGGCACGGAGAAGAAGGTGATGTGAAAGACCTGCATGATACCCAGCCTGTCTCAGCAGATGATACCAGCTTTGATGGACCAGTGGTCTGATGCAGTATAAGGCAGCCTCATGTGTTCCTATGGAATATTCCCTTATGCCCATGTGCCTGCAAGGTCATTGAAGAGCAATGTGATGCAGTGAGGGATTGTGAATATATCTTGCCCATTGTCTATGTGTTCTGCTCCCCCCCCCGCTTCTGATTCCTGCTGCACTCCAGCTTGATGGCAGTTCAGATACAAGAATGGAGTCTTTTGTGTCCACATGGCTCTCTTGCATGTGCATTGGAACTTCTGTATGTATTTGAAAGCAAATTGGAATGAGGAAGTGATATGTCATCTGGAAAAGGTCATGGGCAAGAATAATTAGGGCTCAGAGATTTAGCAACAGCCTAAGACCAGAGAGGAGGAGGTGGGAATAGGCAAAAATGGGGAACTAAGAAGAAATCAGAATGTAGGGAAGATCAGGGACTGGATGCAGAAAGGAGCTGGCCAGTAGGCATCTGCTCCTGTTTGACCTTGGAGAATATGTGCATGGTTTTAGTGCTGCGGCAACACAAAGAGAGCACAGTGATCAGACTAAGGGCAGTGAGAAAAAGCTGCTCATAGCTGTGAATATTTTATTGTGTGTATATGTACTAACTCATGTTGTTCACCTGAACTGAGCACTTACTGCACAGAGAAAGCCATTTTCTACAGAAATGGACAAGTCTGTTATGGAAGAGTTCTTCCTCCCCCATGCAATTCTGTGCAGGGGTGGTCTTAGCCAGTGGACAACAGGGGCAGCTACCCTGGGCCCCACACTTGAGAGGCACAACCTCCCATGGCCCCACCCCCAAAGGAGGAGGGAAAAGAAGAAGAGCAGGCTTCTGTTGCCTCTTGCACCTGCCCCGTCTTTGGCACCAGTGCTGGCTTCCAGCAGCAGTGGTGACTCCTGCCCACCGTGCACAGGGTGAGGGCCACCTCTTGCTTGATGGGGGGCAGAGGTGGGGTGGCAGTAATTGTGTGGGCCTACCCTGGATTTTTGCCCAGGGCCCCTGAATCACTAAGACTGCCCTTGATTCTGTTTGGTGTAGTGGTTAAGAGTGCGGACCCTAATCTGGGAGAACTGGGTTTGATTCCTCACTCCTCCACATGCAGTTGTTCGTGTGACCTTGGGTCAGTAACAAGTTCCCTCAGAGCTGTTCTTTCAAGAGCAGTCCTTGAAAGAGCTCTCTCAGCCTCACAGGGTGACTTTTTGTGGGGAGAGAAAGGGAAGGAGATTGTAGGCTGCTCTGAGACTCCAAGTGAAGGGCAGGATATAAATCCAATCTCTTCTTCTCTACTCATCTAGGGTCACCTTGATTTGCCTTTTTTTTTATGAACAAGACATATATCCCATCTGTGCTTGGTGGATGCCCAAGACACAGATGCCCATCTGTGGCCACTTTTGCCAACTACCAGCAGAGTACAACTTGGTTATGTTATACTATCTTTATAATAGTCCTCTAGATGCATCTGAACTTCTTTTGGTTCCACTTCTCTAGTCTGGCCAGCAGAAGGATGGAAAAGTAATATGGTTGGGATTATATCTGATGGCAGCAGGTCTGCATCTATAAACACAGTTCTACACCATTCACATTTAAAGTTCACAGTGTTGTGGTTTTTTTAAGGTCAAAAAGATAATGGGATGGGACGGCTGGAAAATTTGACTTTTATTGTGGGGTATGGCACTACCTCATTTCCCATTTTTTTAGGAAAGGCAGTAAGGAAGTGCATCCTGGAATGCCCACTGTGACATCAAAACCAGTAGACCAATGATCTCCTTCTGTCCTCCCCTCTATTAGCATGTTTGAATATTATAGGCTCACAATGACAATCTGGACTCTGATGCAGAGTTCAGATATCCCCATCATTTCACAGGATCTTGGATATAGATCTGCACAAATGGATTTTACTGTTCATACGTGGTCTTAATATAGACAACAAACCCATTTCCCTGAATGCAGACTTACCCCAGGATATATTCCAGAAGTCATGGAGCCAGATCGCATGGTCTAAAAGAAGAAGTCCTGCTTGGTAAATTTCATTGATCCACATTTGCCTCAGGGTCAGGAAAGTTGGCAGCCATGCACACCAGCACAATAACATCTGTGTCTGTTTATCAAACACATACATTTTAAATGCAGCCTGCGGTTCAGTTTTTCTATCTCTTCAGGTGTCAGTTTGGGAAAGCTGTGCCTCTAAGCTCTGGCCTCTGTTGAGCACTGAAATACTAATTCTGTGTACATGGGAGAGAGGTTCCCTCAGGTACTTCGTAGGCAGAGTAAATGGAACGAAGGTGTATTTCTTGTCTGCTATCAGTGCCCATCCCACATAGTCCAGGAGGTTCGTGGCGCAGCAAAATGGGTAATCCAATTTAGTTGGTTGCATCTCATCTTTCTAATTGAGTCAGCACAGTGGGCTTGCCCATACACTGGGTAAGCTAGAAACTAGCAAATGTAGAAGGGGGGGGGGAGATTCATTCATTCATCCTGTGTGTGTTCAGAAGGAGGGACTAGACACTTGTCTCATGCCAAACAGCTTGCTCTGGATTTAAATCCCACCTCAGTCATCAGTTTGCTGAGCGGCATAATTTGAACCTGCAACAGATCCAGAACCTGAGACCTGAAGGATGTTGGTTTGGGAGTCAGCCACAACCCAGCTCTGGCTAAAGGAGAACTACTGTCAGAAGAGCCAGAAAGTTTCTCAGCTTCATTAGAGTGGTGCTGTTGATGTTAAAACCCCTGATAAAGCTTTGGAGTCAGTTTTGCAGATTAGCTGTAACAAGAGGACTTTACTTTTTGCACTGTGGATCACATTCATTCATCACTGGCATTACATTTTGGACCTGGCACTAAGT
Source organism: Gekko gecko (assembly GCA_029375565.1). Lineage (NCBI taxonomy): Eukaryota > Metazoa > Chordata > Lepidosauria > Squamata > Gekkonidae > Gekko > Gekko gecko. Next base: position 48,693,075 of record JAPDNY010000004.1, read on the forward strand.
GGCCTTGAAAAAGCCAGTTTCACACCTTTACAGCAGTTAGCTTTGCAGAGGTTTTTTGAGAGAAAATAATGCCAGGAAGCATGATGAGGACCTTTAGGGCTGCCACGCTAAGTGCTGTTACTTAAACAAGCAGTAAAGGGGAGTATCTCACCACATCGAAAAAAAAGAGACAGGTACCCCACCCTTTTCTAGGGCCTAAGTCCCACCTCCTTTTTGTCCCCTAGAACTTCTACGTCTATCCCATGTGGTATGAAATGGTCCCTTGACCTGTGTGACACTGAGAGTGTGTCATGTGACCCCTCTAAGAACTTTTATCATCACTGTGGACCAATAGGAAAGGATTTTGAGTTTATGGGATGCACAGGTGGGATGTTGGGATTCAATAGCACTCCTTCCTCTCTAAAGGGGGCCGTGTGACCACTCTAGGAACTCATTGTGTCATTGTGGACTAATAGGGTTTTGAGTTTGTGGGATGCATGGTTGGAAAGTTGGGGTGACACTATCATCCCATACTCCCAAGAGTCCCTGTGGAATGGTTGAGTGACATCTCTGCCAACTCACCCCAACCTCCCCTTCCCAGTGGGGAGTATATTGTTGTCGTTCAAATGTGCCCATGCTGTTTAAATAGAGGAGCCATTTTGCAGTCTCCTCATTTTCTGCAACTGTTGGAGCTTTTGCAAACTTTCTTGAAATGAAGGAGCCACTGAGCCACCTGCAGCTCTGAAGCTGAAAGGAGTCAAATTAATGTAAGCCAGTAGGGGAAATACAAACCAGAGTGTTGAGAAGCAACTCTTGGTTCACTGGAGGAACACGAAGGGATGATCAGATCAATTCAGCAGTATTCAAACTGAGCAAACAATGCTGGTCCATCAGGGGGAAGGTGGCCTTTCCTCAGCCCAACACCTGGTGACTATAACAGAGGCATGTACACCCTAGTTTTAAGTTGCTTTTCCATGTATATATGTGCATAATGCACAGAACTGGCACTAAAATGTCTTTCTATCAATTTTTCTAGGAATTTTGTCATTCAGATTTTCTAGGAACAAAATGGCCAGTGCATTACATTATGGATAGATATTTTGAGCTGATTATCTTCGAAGCTGATGTTGTAAACCTGAGAAACGAAGATCAGCTATGGATGCTGTGGTCAAAGCTGTTTCGTATTTTGTTATGGATCACTGCTTCGGAGAAAAAAATTCTTGAAATGTGATGGCTGTGTTGAAAGGCCAGCAAGCAAGGTTCTTGTGAATACTTAACATGGACTAAGGAATTTTATAGGCAGAACTTGGAATACATATCTGATAAACTAAGCTTGTAGCCCAAGTTGAATGTTATTACAGTGTTAGTCTGTTCTATCAATTTGTACGATGTGCACCAAGATAATATAATACATTTAGGCAGGCATGTGGCGGGGGTGAATCACCCTGAAAACTAGCAGGATGCTCTCAATGTCTTGTTGCACAAGTTTAAATCTTGATATGTGGATCTTGCTAAAAAATTCTGCATAAAAATCCCCTAATCATAAATATTTGATAATCCATTGTGATCTGTGTGGTCCCATAATGAAAATAAATACCTGAAAAGGCTGTTCAGAAGGCACTTCTATTATCTTGCTTTCATTAGAAAATAAAAAGGAAATGAATGAGTTTAAAAATAACTGCATGTGCATTTTAGGATTATTTTAAAAAGCATTTTAAATTAGTATGGCTGATTTTTTAAATCCTGTCTCGATGCCCATGGTGCCTCTGCCCCTCGTTTTCAGCTCTGACTGCTGAGCAAGCAAGGATGTTATCTATTCAGGACAACTCTGTTTCTCATGAAGGTTTTTATTAACTGGACCTCATTTTAAGAATTCTCATAAATTTAAGTAGTAGCATTTTTTAGTTTTAAAATTAAGATGTAGAAAATAAGACAGGTGTCTCTGAACAGTCTTTACAATGTTTCCCTATTCACTCTTCTAGTTTTATTATTTTTTTTAACGGATGCATCTGCATAGTATCCTCTTGGGTGTGGGGTTAAAAAACAGACCTCATTCTTGTCACCATGTGTGATGGACTGCACTTTAAAAAAGCTTAGAAGCAGGCCCATAGCAAGGATTTTTTTAATTCGGGGGGGGGGGCTTAAATAAGTTGGGGGCATTCCTGTACACACACCCAGGTGAGCAGTCCTGCTCCCGCCCTTCCCTACAACCAGCCAGGTGTCATTTTGGCAGAGGAGCTAACATTGCCGGAGCAGGAGAGCAGTGAGGCCACCCATGAAGTCTGCCTTTGTTGCCTGCCTGCCACTGCCACGGTTTCTCCCGCCCCTGGTGGCTGCTTCTCCTCCTCCTTTGAGTCCAGTGAGAGAGTGGCATTTGATTGGAGAGTGGTGCAGGGCTTGACTCCTTGCTGACTTGCCAGCAACAAGAGAGAGTGGCTGCGGCCAGCGAGAGGTGAGAGAGTGGCATGGGATTGGAGGGCAGTGCAGGGCTTAACTTCTTGCTTGGCTTCTTGCTGGCGAACAGAGAGGAGAGTAGTGTGGGATTGGAGGGTGGTGTGGGGCTTGCTGGCAACAAGCACAATAAATAATATTAAAAACTGGAAGTCGGGGGGCTTTGGTGGTATGTTAGGGGGGCAAGAGGCCCACTGTAGCTACTGGCCTGCTTAGAAGTGCTGTGTAAACAGATAAAGGACTGTGAAGTGTTAATTCTTCACAGAGCCGGAGAGCCTTGAGTGACAGGCTCCTCCAAGAGATCTGAGTGGTTAGCATCAGTTGAAGAGAGAAAGACTTCTGAACTGGATGCTGAGGAGACATTGAGTCTGGATTCAGCCTTGACTGAGAACAATTTAACACAGATGGAGAACTGGGGGGAGGTTGACAAGAGGAGTGGTTAGGTCAGAGAAGACTCCCATTCAGGCCAGAAAAGGGGATAGATCTTCTAGTGAGAGAAGAAATTTCCCTACCCAGTTAAAACAGGGAGATAGCTCCAGAAACTGGAGAGATCCATGGTCAGGTGAGGTTAGAGACTTCCTTGTAAAATCTTAAAGAGTCAATTAAAGATCAATAAGAGTATTGGTGTATTTAGAGAATCAGATAGACTGTACCAGCCTTCTTGTTGTGTAGTGGGTTCGATGGATGAAGAACCAGGACACGGCATGATTGTCAGATCATAGTTTACTAGCACACACAACAGAAGAGATAATACTGGCCAGATGGCCAACTATATACAGTCCCCGTGGACCACCTACAGGTCCCATTGGTGGGTTTAAACTTCCCGCCAAGGTTCCTATTGGTGATCTCTTGAGGTTTCAGGATCCTAGTCCCTATTGTCTCTGAGAGTCAAGCTCTGGTAATGGTTGCTGGTGCCTAGTGGCCATCAGTGGACATAACACTTCTGGAAACCAAAATAGTCAGTGAATACTCAAAGAAAGTGTACTAGAGTGTTGGGGAAACACTGGAACAAAAGCCTCTCATCTTGAAGATCCTAAGTTACTGGGAATAGCTTATGGAACTCTCAATAGCCTGAAACATAGAAACTAAAGTTTGTGCATATACTGATTTACTTCAGAGTTCTATATAGATTTAACTCAGAAATTTTACCCCTGATTTCACCTGACCTTTTCCCTCTGTGTTGAATAAAATATTTTGTTAATTTGGAATTTCAAAATGCCTCAAGGGCCATTTAAGTTAAAAAGGGGCTCTCGATCCTCCCCTCAGGTTCTTAGGCTGAGCCAATATTGTGACAGGGTGGGACAGCTAGCATTCTTCAGGAAAGAAGAAAACAGATACCTAGGGTAGCTCAGTCAGAAAGGGAAAGAGAAACAGAGGGAAAATCTTGCCTCTGAGGGCGGGAAGTGAAAGGAGGGCATCATTCCATGTTAAAAGCAATTCCTTCTCTATAGACACCAGCTTTGTGCTCATCATTGGAAATTGATTGTGGGGAACGCCTCTGCAAGTTTTTTTCCTCCGCAATGCCCATTTAAAACTTGCTTGTTTTTTTAAAAAATCAGTCATACAAATTTAAAATGCTTTTTAAAATGGTTTTCCAACGAACATACAGTCATTCCATGGGGGAGGCTGAGTAAGTGGACTTCATCTCTTCATTGGCTGCGGATGGATCATTCAATCACTCCTGCTTGTTCAGTCAGGAAGCATGCCCAGATCAGTGACTCATGCAGAAACACGAGAGAGTTCTTCCTTCTGTGGGCTGGGGTTATTCAGACACAATCTAAAAGTAACTCTTTTGGGGGGGTCAAAATGAAATGTGCCTCAAATTTTAATTCAGGAAAAATGTAACAACCATAAGTCATCTGGAAAACGTGAGTTCCATTGAGCTTAGCGGGATTTGCTTCTCTGAGTAAACAAACTTAGGATAGCTCTGCGCAAGTACTTTATAAGTCCAGGCACAACCTCTGGGAAAGTAAACCGTCAGGATCAAAAAGGCTTTGTGATGATTGGGATCAGCTCTGCAAACAGGAGTGAAATGCTCATATAATACAGTGAAATGCCCTTTTCTGCCATTGTAAATCTTGTGTCTCCTGCAGGAACCCTTTGAATGAAGCAAGGATTTGACCCCCCCCCGTTAAAATGTAGTTTTGTTTGAGAACTAAAATGTTGTTTTGCTAGGAGTCACACGGCTAGATTTTATCTCTCATATGAGAGACAGCACTTAATTTTAAAAAGGTCTGACCTCTATATATCTTTGAGCAGTCTCATGTTTCTAGTCTGTCAGAGAGAAGAGCTTGTGGGCATGATGGGAGAGGTGATTTTAAGTACAGGTGAACTCTGGAAAGGGTTAAATAGCCCACGTCTCATCCCACTCCTGACCTCAGGAGGAAGAGAAATCAGGGAGCTAGAAGTAACATGTAGTTCCACCCAATCCTAAAATAACAATCCAGTTACTGAGAGTTATTTGCAAAGCAGAGACTAGGTAAAGTTGTTGTAAATTAAATTTGCATTAGAGGGTTGATTGAAAATTGGGGTGGAGTTCTAAAAGCAGAGCCATTAAGTTGCTCCACGAAATATCTTTCTGCAAAGTTGAAAGCAAGCTTAGTGTGCTGCCTGTGATCTTTTTCCATTTATGAGTTTTGCCTTCCTCTGAATCACTGCATCTTATGTGAACACACCAAGCTGCCATGTATTGAGTCATACCCCTGTCTACCCTGACTGGCAACAGCTCTCCAGGCCAGGGTCTCAGAGGGAGGTCTTTCATATCATTGGATCCTTTTAACCAGAGATTGAACCTGGGACCTTCTGCCTACATATCAGATGCTCTAGGGATGCCAGCCTCCAAGTGGGATGTGAGGATCCCCCACAATTACAGCTTGTCTACAGATGACAGAGATCAGTTCCCTTGTGGTTGCTTTGGAGGGTGGGCTCTATGGAATTGTATCACACTGAGGTCCCTGTTCCCCCACCCCCAGGAGTCTCCAAGGAGTCTCCCAACTCCCAGGAACTGTGGCAACCCTACCCCCCATTTGTCGCTGATGGCCGGGGGGACCTGACAACCCTATACTAAACACCCACCCCTCCCCAAGAAAACCTCATTGACTTCAACTGATGGACTCTGTTGATGGTGAGGTTGCTAACTGATTGGGGGGAAGATGTGCTGCCATTTAATAGATGTTTAATATGCAGAAATGGGCAGTTGAAATTTTTTGTGGTATGGTGGTATATAACACCACCTGATAAATATCTGCAGATTAAATTGGTATTAAAGGCACAGCTACAGCAACCTGATTACAATTTAGCAGTCCTAATTGATGGAATCTGTTTTCAGTATCTGGTCATTCAGTGGTGAATCCCACTTTGTACAACTGTTTCCCACCCACAGGTTCTACCCATATCTGTCAATTTCACTTGTCAACTTTGCAGTTGATGAAATAAGGGCTTATCTATAAGGGGCTTATCTATAACGGTTGTGTCACAGAAATGTTTCTGGGTGCCACAAGATGTGTGGGATGATGAAGGGGAAATGTACACCACTATATGCAAGGAAGAGGCTTATTGTCTTTTGCATTCTGTTCATGCTAACATCATTCTCCTGTGACTGTGTGCCCACTGACCTGGTTTGTAGTTGCATACCCACTAGCTCAAGAGGATGTGATGACTGGCATTCTAGTGAAAGTGAATGGAATACTGTGCTATGTGCAGTTGCAACTCATTTGTAAGAAAATTCACCTTTAATAAAAACTGTTTGACATGGCAACACAAAAGATTTAAAAAATGGCACAGGGGCCCTTACTCAGTCCCATCAGATACAATGCAAATAGCTCTGACCTCCATGGTCAGCAGGCTCCCAACACAATGAATATGTTTTGCATTTGTGATCAGTTTTGCATTTACACAGTTCCCTAGCATTGCATGAAATGACCACAGAACCCAGCTGAAATATTGGGATGGACCCTACCCCTGTCCTACCACTCCACTGATCAAAGTTTAAAGCCTTCCTCCAGCCTAAGGAGTTTCCCTCCCAACTTAAGTGGCTCTTCCTGCAGAAGAAGACTCATTCAGGCTTCATACTTTGCTCAGCGGAGTAGTAGGCTCTATCTCATCAATTATGTGATTATATGCAAAGGAACTGGCACACTTAGTCAGTGCCTACATTCTGTGGTTGGGTTGTTGCCAGTGTCATCAGTTCCTAAACATGGGCTTGCAAGCAATTTGTTTAGTTCTGTTTACTTTCTGTTCAGACTGCTTCTTGGAGTACATTAAAAGGCAGTTAAAATGAGTACTGATATTCATAGTTGATGTTGTATTGGTTACACTCCAGGTATATGCATGGCCATGGCTACATGTAACCCATGAGAGAGGTGGAGTCTGGGAAAGATGAAAGAGGAGGAGTCTTCCTACAGGGTCATAAATATAGATGAGTGTGAGGACATGATTTCAGATTATCAAGTACCATGTGCCTTTCCCCTTCATAAAGTGATAAGGAGAAATTGTGATCACAAGACAGGGCAAAGAGGGTTATAAGAGTACAAATGTGGGGAAAACGAAATAAGAGCACTGATTTATAATTTGTCAAGCAATGCTGGATTAGACTAAGAGACCATCTATCCCAGCCCTAGTTCCAACAACAGCCCACAGAAAGTCCACAAACAAGGCAGGAAGGCAATAAGTTTCCTTATAGTCTGCGCCCAGAGGTGTAGTACCTCTGAAAATGAAGGCTCATTCAGCTATCATGGTTGTAAAACAACCGTTGGTAGACCATAAATCTGTCTAGTTCTTGAAACTCATCTAAATCCTGGTCTCTGCATGCGTAGAATGATGTGGTAGAACTCTGAAGTGATAGAATTGACTGTAGTATGGTACTACTTCAGGCTGCATGTGACAGATGTTGTTTTTGAATGCACTCCACATCAGGAAGCAGAGCCCAGAAGAACTCAGAACCCATTTAGTGTAGTGGCTAAGAGTAGCGGACTCTAATCTGGAGAACTGGGTTTAATTCCCCACTCCTCCACGTGCAACCAGCTGGGTGACCTTGGGCCAGCCACAGTTCTCTCAGAACTCTCCCAGCCCCACCTACCTCACAGGGTATTTGTTGTGGGGAGAGGAAGGGAAGGAGATCGTAAACTGCTCTGAGACTCTGAGTGAAGGGCAGGGTATAAATCCAACTCTTCTTCGTCGTCTTCATCATCATCATCATGTGGCTTCACTGAATGCAGTTCTCCTAGGAAGAACAACAGAATGACCTATTCCAGTTCTGAAAGTGTGAACTGTTTAGAGGGAAAATGCACTTACTTGAATGCACTCTAAAGATATACCTAACTCTGTTTTCTTACATTAATGTGAATGCAGCCACAATTTTATATCTGTCAGCAAAACCTGGTAATATTTAGATTTTCCATCCTCCTGGTGGGGTCCAGAGATCTCTCAGAATATAGACATCAGTTCCCCTGGATAAAGCAGCTGCTTTGGAGTATGGATTCTGTGGCATTTACATAGGGTTGCCAGATCCTCCCTTGCCACTGATGGGGAATGGAGAGCTATGGTTGACAGATCCAGGTTTGGAACCTCCTGAAGATTTGGGGATGGAGTCTGGGGAGGCCAGGGACCTCAGTGGGGTACAATGGCATAGAGTCCACCCTCAAAAATATCCATTTTCTCCAGGGGAACTGTTCTATGTAGTCTGGAGATGAGCTGTAATTCTGGAGAATCCCCAGGTCTCACCTGGAGGCTGGCATCCCTACATTATACCCCACTGTGGTCCCTTTCCTCCCCAGAGTCCACGTTCCCCTGGCTCTATCCCCAAATCTCCAGGAATGTCCCAACCCAGAGCTGCCAACCTGAGCAACATTATTGGAAAAAAATATGTCCATGCTCCAAAGTCTTTCCCTTGCAAAATACAATAGAATTGGACATTTGCCTTTCCTCCCACTCTCACCACAAATTATATTGAGAATACATTTTGATGACAATTTGTAGAGGGCTTGCATTGAGAAATATATTTTTTTAACTTAAGGTTTTGTAAAGTTTTTGCACCATTTTGCTTAATACAGAGTGACATTCCCCCAAGAGAGCACCATGACTCTCAAGGAATAAACTGCGGGGTATTAAGTGCATAATTGGACTTCATGGTTATCTTTTGACAGCAGCAGCCAGCCAGAATAAACTCGAGCTGCCATCAGTGATCTTGGGTTTGGCAGCCGGAGCCTCTCAAATCCCTTTTAAGCTTGGTAATGACCAAAAATCACTATCATCATTGGTCAAAGTGAAATGCATCGTGGCAAGAGCTGCTCCATCCCTGTTAACAATGGTGAAATATGTTATTGTTTCTGTTGCTTCATAATTTACTCCCAGCCACATATGAAGTTGTTTTTTTTCCTCCTGAGGGGTTTTATACTACATTAGTCAATCAGGTACACTTTTGGAAATTTGTGAATAATAGGTTTTCAAAAAACCCTCAAACCTGCGGAGCATGTTACTCAGAGTACTCGTGTTAGAGTCAGAATGTGGATTTCTGGATATAAAGAGACAGATCTTTCTATTTTCTACATTTCTTTAAGTTAAATGGGAGATCTTCCATAAGAAGGTGTATATGTCTCCATTTACGTGAGGAATTTGCTTCATTAGAATCAACCACTGCTCCCTGACTAGTTCATAACCTTTGAGTTCTGTTTTCTTCCTCTGTCCACTTTGATTATGTAATTGGACTCGTCCAGGACTGTGAAAATTAAACCAATATTCAAGCTGCCCTTGCCCGTCCTAATATGGAGATTTTGACACGGTTTGTAAAGGAGAATTATGTGCGGAGACTCAAACAAAGATATGAAGTTTACAAACCAGTTTTATCCTGGGGGGGGGGACACCTTGTGCTCTTGCCAAGATTTGCCAAACAGAAGGTGTGCTTTTACTAAGTTAGTTAATTGGTTTTCTTTCATTGTTCTCTGAACAGTTGACCTACTCAACAAGTGCTCAGAGGTGTTGAAAGCTCCCCATGGTTAGCACAGAGAAGCTGCTCAGTTGCCCACTAAGCAAGACTGTTTAATGCAGAATGTATTTGGAAGTTAGGAGGGGCTCTGAGAAGGTGGGTAAATTGGGCTGACTTCAAGAGTCTGCATGCCTCTCATTACCAGAAAGCAGCAACACCCAGCGCTGGTAGTTCTTAAAATGACTGTATTTCAGCACCTTGCATTAGCACGTGTGTGGGTTGATAAACTGCTGAAATTTTATGCCTACAAAGGGCTATCTTGCTAAAGGTGGTATTTGGGGAGGCATTTTCCTGTACCTGTACTTTGAACATATGACATAGAATAGCACATTTATGATATGGGCCAAAAGGCATCATTTGCAAATGGTTCTATCCTGTGGGCTTGGCACTAAAGTGGTGTGCCTCAGAGGAATCCAGACCCCATAACAAAAGGAATGGATCGTTGTAGATATTTCTCTCTCTGTTTCAGTGGATGTGATGTGAGATAGCAGATTTACTGCCCTGTAGGAGGGCTTTTTTGGTCTTCCTTTATATTTGTAAATAAAGCAAATATTACAAACATGTCACAAGACTCTAGTGTCCTCTCCTCCAAAGGGATCCTACCTAGTTAAGCATTGCCCCTAGAACCTCTGACCATTTGAAGAAGCAGGGGGTGCCTAATGCAGCCTTAGTGTGGTTGAACCAGTGGTAGCAGAGGCCTCATATGCTCTCACTAGGGGAACTCAGTCTACATCAACCTCACACTGCAAAATTGCTGCATGTATCAGAGGAACATATGAAGTGGGCTTGTAACCAGTCATACTATTGGTCCATTGACTCTCTGGGGTCTCAGGGAAAGAGAGATCTTTTCCAGCACCTATCACTGGAGACCCTGAACTGGAAATGCCTGAGACCGAATCTGGCATGCTAATAATGAATTACAAAAACAGAATAATTATGATGGGCCAAATGGCTGCCAGGCTTGAGAGAAGAAGAATCTAAAACAAAATGATAATGTGCTCACCTACTTCATGTTAAAAACAATATCCTTATACTATTTCCCAGAGTATTTTTTTGTGCGGATACCTATTTCTACCAACAGGGGGCTCACTCTCCCCCAACAGCTTTTCCTACATAGTCCGTAGACGTCCTGGGTTTGTAGAAAAATCCAAAAAGTGAAAAAATCCCTTCAGGGATGGTTGAATTCCCCCAAAAGCTTTTGAAATGGCCTCTGGAGGGACCTAACTCCAGGCATCAACGGTGAGAGATTAGAACATTGGGGGGGGGGGAGGCTTCTCACTGGCTCTGTCAGTAAAAGGGTGGGGGAAGGGCCTTTTCCAGGCTTCTTTCGGCCTTGGAGGGAGGGAGGGAGGGAGGGAGTCTTGGGGCCAGGCTGGGGAATTCCTAGGGTTTTTGTGATGGAGTCTAAGGAGGGCAGGATTTGGAGAAGGGAGAGGCCTCAGCTGGGTATCATTCTCCAGGGAAAATGTTATCTAGAGTTCACTCTCCAGGCCCCACTTGGAGGTTGCCAACCCTAGGCCTGGCAGCAGTCTAGGGTTGCCAGGTTCCCCATGGGTACTGGTAGGGGATGGGGGTAGTGGAGTTGCCAGCTCCAGGTCTGGAAACTCCTGGAGATTTGGGGATGGAGCCTGGGGAGGACAGGGATCTCAGTGGGGTACAATGCCCTAGAGTCCACCCTCCAAAGCATCCATTTTCTACAGGGGAAGTTATCTCAGTAGTCTGGAGCTGAGCAGTAATTCCAGGGGATCCCCAGATCCCACCTGGAGGCTGGCATCCCTAGGCAGCACCCTGTGGATGACTTGATACCACCTAATTTGCATGACTCAACTTGGCCTGGCTGTTTGCTGCTGTTCAGCAGCCACCCTATGAAAGCCAGCAGTGGTGCAGCAGTTAGAGCTTCAGAGTAGGGTCTGCAAGACCCAGGTTCAGATCCCCATATTGTGGTGGAAGCTGACTGGGTGATTTTGGACCAGTCACATACTTTCAGCCTAACCAGCCTCACAGGGTTGTTGTGCAGATAAAAAGGAGGTGAGAATAATGTAAGCTGCTTTGGTCCCCACTGTGGAGAAAGACTATAATTTTCCTTGGTAGAAGCTGTGGGGGAGTGGGGTAGAGACGAAAAGCTGAAGACAGATAAAGGCAGATAAAGGTAGGTTGGCTGTTGGGTGGGAAGGAAACAGGGTTGCCAACTCTGGATTGGGAAACTCCTGGACATTTGAGGGGTGGATCCTGGGGAGGGTGGGGTTTGAGGAGGGGAGGAACTTCAGACCAGTATAATGCCATAGACTCCACCCTCCAAACCAGCCATTTCCTCCATGAGAACTACCACTGCCAGCCTCTGGGTGAGGGCTGGAGATCACCCAGAATTACATCTGTTGTCTGGGTGACAGAGATCAGTTTCCCTGGATAAAATGGCTGGTTTGGAGGGTTGAGTCTATGGCTTCACCCCCAGAAGGGAGAAAGAGTGTGAGATAGGTAAGGGTAGAGGGGAGGAAGCAAAGATGTGAGGAATGGGATGACCATCCCGCAAGTTTCTTGCGGGTCTCCACTTGTTTAAATGATTTCTAAAAATCCATGTAACAGGCTAAGATAAAAATTGTAATTCTGCTACCTATATGGCCAAATTCTAGTGTCAAGGCTAGTGAAAGCAAAGGGAAAATATGAGCCTTTGATTAACATTATAAGTCTGTGATCATACATACAAAAGTGGCGGCAAAGGTACAATTCCCATGCACAGTAAAGGGGTGCGATCAGACAGAAATATCTGTCCAGCATCCTGGAGTCGTTGGCGGGGCGTCTCGTTGCACCGCAGGAGCGTGGAAGAAAGCCACCGAGGAAAGGCTATTAGTATCCGGAACTGTGGGGTGCGTGGGCGGAAGTCTGATCACGCAAACATGCGTCATTTCGGCCCAGGGCAAACAGCCTCGATGCCCACCCGCATTTTCTCGTTCGTGTGACCACAGCCTAACATAACTATCTTCGGCTGTATTAGGATACACAAAGCTGTTAAAATGCTTTTCATTTCTTAGAGATGGAAGATTTGTCACCTGGCAAATTAAGTAGAAAAGAACAAGAGTCCAGTAGCACCTTAAAGACTAACAAAATATGTGGCAGGGCATGAGCTTTTGTGAGTCACTGCTCAGTTCTTCAGACAGCTCATCCCCTACCGCAAATTTTGTTAGTCTTTAAGGCGCTACTGGACTCTTGCTCTTTTCTACTGCTACAGACAAACACCGCTACCCATCTTGATCTTTGGCAAAGGGTTACACAACTTCAACAGGAAAGAAGAGAGTTTAAAAATAAATAGGGCATGGTTTCCTGTCCTGAAAAACACAAAATGCTCTACATCTGACAATAGCACTACAGATAAGATTAGAATTTCAATAGCCATTCCACATACAAAGGAACCTCCTCAGGAAACAGGAAACCTCCTCAGGAAACAATCCATAGACAAAAGAACCTCCTCAGGAAAGCTCCTCCATTAGCATGTTCATAGTCTGGATAACTCCTACAAGATAATGACAGCCCTACCCCACCTTCTGGAGTAGATATAAATTACCTGCCTACCATTTTTCTTCTCACCTTGACACAGAGAGTACTCTATCTTTCTGTGTTATACCTCTGAGAATGCCAGTCACAGCTACTGGCAAAACGTCATGTCCTACAATGCCAAGACCATGGCCACACAACCCAGAAAATCTACAGCAACTAAAGGTTACATTTTGGTATTATATTCCAGGCTGTATTATTTCCAATATAAACATGGATAGGGTTCCTCAATGAGCTTTAAGTGAGATTTGACTTTTAAAAATTACAGAGTGAATGGGGCTCATTTGTAACTCTATTTTAATTCCTTTGTATGAGCCCCTTTTCCCTGGCCTAGAGGTTAAGTAGAGCTTAAACAGGCATGGGAACTTTAAATGGCACAGAGAGACTTCTGTGCTTCTTCCAACTCCCAACAAAAACAAAACAACTCTTCCAAAAGATGCCCCCCCCCAAGTTGGAAGTAGAACATCAAAGTCCTTGCCACCGGGCAATGCAAAGTTCTCACGCTTGTTTGTTTAAAGTCATGCACGGCCTCTTAAATTCTTTGCTGCTTGTCTTGGCAAAGAGGCCATCACTGCATCTCCACTTCGGTTTCTACCACTTTCTACCACTTTGGTTTCATGGTCAGAAATGAGGCTTACTGGGGAAGAGAAGGAGGAGGGGAAGAATTGGAGAGCGAAACATGGCAGACAGAGGAAGTGTTCAGCAGTCAGTGTTCTTCCCAGCTGACACTTCTCTGCTGGAAAAAGCACATCCAAACACCATTTTACTGCTGTTTGGACCAACCTGCATTTGAAGGCATAGATTTGCTGCCTTCACATACAGTTGAATATATGAAGCTGTCTGATACACAGGCTGCGTTCAGACGGCCAGTCAATCGCGCCATGAGCCCTCCTAAAATTTTATCCCGATTTTTTTAATCCAGCCTAGCACGACCAGACGCCCCCCTATGAAATAGCCTCACCGCGCGTTGTTCCCGCCGTGATTTGTCTACACGGCATCCACCGAGGATTTTAAAAAAAAAGTTTTGTACATTCGCATAGGCAAGGCTGCGCCTCCTTGGAGAACTGAGGCGATCGCGGAGGGTTTTCAGCAAAGTCCCGGTCCTCCCCCTTGCCATTGCCATCAATGGAGGGACTATTTTGCAAGTTAGAACAGTCCTTCCCCCCTCCATCTCCCATCGCGGTAACATCTTGTCCCTAAAAGAAATAAGCATGAATATTACATTCCTCGTAGCACTTATCGCTGAATGCGTTTCCTCGTTAAAGCGCACATGGGGTTTCAATTTTTAAAAATCGCGCTCCCGTCGGCTCGGTCTGACGTCAGACCGAGCCGACGGGAGCATCGCGCGCTAATGGAGTGACCAGACGGAAGAAAGTCTGCAGTTGTTGCGCGGGTAAGCGAAAACCCTACATTGAAACTACTACTTTTTAAATCAGGATTGGAGGCGCAGCAGAACGGGATGCCTATGGGACCGGAATATTTCGCAGATGTTTCTGTCTGGTCATGCATTTTTGATCCGCAAGGGAGTCGTTCCTATGGCAGATCAAAAGATCCGTCTGAACACACCCACAGACAGACCATAGATCTATCAAGGTCAGTACTGTCTACTGTGACCAGTGGAGGCTCTTCAGAACCTCAGGCAGAGGTCTTTCATAACATCCACCATCTGAATCTTTTAAGTGGAGATGCCAGAGATTGAACCTGGCACTTTCTGCGAAGCAGATACTCTACCACTGGGCAATGGCCCCTCCCCTTATAATCTGTCACAGTCTACAAAAAGGAAGGCAAGTGAACTAAATTGAATAAGAGGCAAGCTAACATTTGACAGGATTCATCACTATAGTTCTGTGAACATAACTTACAGGTTGCTATCGCTGACACAAAAACAGCAAAATGAAGAAAGTAGGATGCTGGGGGATATTGCTGGGCACAAGCTTTTTCCTGAGCACTGTTATTTTCCACTTGAACCAAGGAAACAATTATACTAAAGACCCAGATAGATAGTATCTCCAGTGGAATAACTCCAGCCACAAGCCAATTGTTTATGTATGGATTGCTGATTTCAGTGGCTCTTTTGTGTGCAAAATTGTGAGGGATTACAGCCAGGTTGGAAAAGATTTTGTTCAGCTACCTTCCAGAATGCCAGGGACTCTGTCTCTTTAAAAGAGAATTCTAAAAGCTCAGGCAGTCTTACACATGCAGTCCAGCATGATAGTAAAAAGCCGCACCTTTCAAAGTCACATTGTTTTACAACTCTCAAGGGACAAAGTCCCTGTAGGAATGTTTCCATTCCAGAGTCACAACGTTCAGTGTGTAAGGGCCCAGCTATGTCCACCCCATTCCTGTTGATCAGACATGCTTTGGGATTTCCATGCTTGGAACTCCGTTCCCAAGCACTTGAAGGCTTATTTTGGATTGAGATGACTGTGCATAGAGAAAGGGGAATCCCCCACAATTTTCCTGTCGCATTTTTTGGCAGTGTCCAGACTGCATGCTGCTTTCATTTTGTTTGATCTCTGGTTTTATAGTGGCTGTCTGCATAGATTTATGGCCATTTTATGGCCATTTGGGGGTGACTCTGCAGTCACTACAGTGTTGGCCCGGGATAGTTGAATGTAGTTTTGAACTGCGGGCCAATCTGCATTTAGCATTTTAACCAAACCCACACTGGAACAGAAACAGATGCAGTTCAAAACCACATTCAACTATCCCGGGCCAACACTGTACTGACTGCAGAGTCACCCCTGAATGGCCATAAAACGGCCATAAATCTATGCAGACAGCCACCATTAAACCAGAGATCAAATGAAGTGAAAGCAGCATGCAGTCTGGACACTGCCATAAAATGTGACACTCAGTCAAAGTGAAAGTGGCATGCAATGTAGATGGGAATTTCTGTTCCAGTGTGGGTTTGGTAAAACAACGGAACAAATGCTAAATGCAGACTGGCCGAAAGACTAGCTGGTGTAGCTGCCAGAAAATGTTTTAATGCCATTTTTTTTACACAGCAGCATAGACTCTTACACAAATAATGCCATTAGTTCCATTGGTATTGGTCCCAGCTCTTTCCCTTTCCATGTTACCTTGTGCTTACCATTCATGCTGACACCTTTTGATGGCTCTGTAGACTGTAACCATTAAAACTTTTGCAGTGTGAGTGATTTGCTGGTTATAGGAGTGAACACAGTTACCGGGATGCAAGTGAGAATGTATGGAATCCGGTGCTGCACACATTTACAGAAAATAATTACAAAAATAACCTTTGATTTCATAAAAAAAAATTGGGAGGTACAACGGGTGAAAGTCAAGCAAGCAGCCTTGCTGAATATCTGGACTCAGATTGTGTGAAGCTCAATCAACCATCATTAGCTCTGGAATGAATGGAGCATTGATAAATATCTTTCCTGTCACATGATATGTGGATGGGTCATGCAAGGTACACTGTACAGCAGTAGTTCTTGAATTTATCCTACCGCACTTCACTCGGCTAACAGAGGTGGGTTGCTCCAGGGCAAAGAACCTTCCTCCAACTCAGGAGCCTCTTGTGTTGAGGGAAGATCCTCTTGCTATTTGAGTGTGCTTGGATATAGCCGGGGGTCACTCAGGTTCCAGGATCTCAGATTATCATCATTTTTCTTTGGATGACACAACTAATTCATTTCAATATGGACTGTAGTCCTTCTAAATACCCTCAGTTGATGCGGGTTATGTAAAAACAACAAAAAACACAGTTTTGTGTTTGGCAGTAAATCTAAAAGTGTATTATGTATGCTTTATGAACAGGGAAAACAGGAGGAGGAAAATAATTTTCAGGAGAACACAGCTTCCTTTTTAGTTACAGATCTGGTCAGATAAGTTTTACTCCATGTGATCATGTTTTTCTTTTATAGTTTTCCATATCCTTCTACTGGCTCTATAGGCTGTTATTAAAATGTGCCTGGCCAGAAGTGTCGTTTCTTCCTCAGTGACAGTGAACAAAAACAAACAAAAAATCTTGCCAAAAAGGGAAGGCACTGGCTCAATGCCAGAGCACCTGCAGAAAGCACCAGTTTCAATCTCTGGTATAGCTTGTTTAAAAGATCTCAGGTTACAAGTGTTAGGAAAGACCATCACCAGAGAAGAGATGATGCTAAGCAATGGCTTATAAGGTAACTTCACGAGAAAGGTCACTGGAAAAAACGTAGAATACAACTACATCATTATCTCCTCCATTTTATTTTCACAACAACTTTGTGACACAGGTTATGCTGAGAGGGAGTGGCTGGCCCAAAGTCACTCAGTGACCTTCCATGCCAGAGTGGAAATTTGAACCTGGGCAGGGCTTTCTTTCTGGAAAAAGAGGTGCTGGAACTCTCAAGAGGGAAATGAAGGAGAACAACACAGGATTCCTTGAAACAATATAATTTTCATATGCTATGGTCTTATCTCAGCTTTAAAGCAGTTCCAAACTTTAGACATCTCACCAACTTCCTCAGTTCTTTTTCGGGTCTTGCTTTTGATGCTAATGCTGAATGATGACCTTGAAGCAACCATGTTTTAACATACTTTGTTGGATCAAAGACTGTTAAGGGAGGTCCAACAATTTTTATAAACCATTGTCGTGGTTTTGACTGAAAAGGAGGACTTTCTGGAAAGACAATCAGGTTCATCTGGGAAAATCCCCTTTCACACTCACTCTAGGAAATAGCTTTTGTATTGAGAGTGCACCGAATCCAAGACAGTTCCTTGGGCATTTCTTCTCTGAATATAAACTCTATAAAAATACAGTTGAGCATAATAAAGTAAAAGAAAAACATAAAACAGAGACTATTAGGCAGCTATTATTATATATCTGATCGTGTATTTCGGATGCAGTAGCATGCTACCCAAAATTTTGCCACAGTTTTGGTAATTGTCCAGTTCCCATCAATTAACAGTTGGTTACACTGCTCAGCACCTGATTGTCCCACCGTATCTGTTATAAGAGGATATATTTGTCACGGATCTTGTTATACCAGTTACATCTGAGCATCATGTGCTCAATAATTTCTATCTCTCCTGAGCCGCATCGACAAAGTCTATATTCAGTGGGGATCCTTTTGAATCTACCCTCAAGCACCGTGGAGGGGAAAGCCTCACATCTGGCTAACGTGAAGGCTTTCCTAAACTTGTGAGTATCCAGCTGTGATAAATAGGACATGGGTTGCAAGCGATATTTGACAGAATCCGGGGCTCTAAACTTAGGACATCTACCGAGATCTATCTGTCTCTCCATGTCCATCATTCTCTGTTTTAGGGCTGATTTTGCTACATCCCAATGCATACTCAAAATCGCCTGGGGGGAAAACCCAAGCTCATATAATTTATTATGAACTGCTCTCAGCCATTTAGATTGAGAGTAACAAATGGATTAGTCCCTGAGGATGGAAATTTAGTTTAAGCCAATACTGGACTTCTCTGAATATGAGATGTTCTTGAATGGCTTCTCTTTCATTGAGCTGGAATCTTCTTGCCAATGTACATATTTCTTCTTCCCCATAGACAATGTTGTCCCTTGAGTTTGCTGGCCAGTTCTTAGAATCCAGAACTCTTCCACGCCTTGACAGTTCAGTGCCTTCTACTGAAAGCAGTCTTTTCTGAAGAGAAATTTTAAGTTGATCATAGAATGCAACTGGGGAGATTGGTGGGCCATTAATTCTATTTTTTCTAGGCAATGTAAAGGTAAAAGGTAAAGGTTTCCCTTGCTCAAAAGCCAGTTGAATCTGACTCTGGGCGGGATGCTCATCTCCGTTTCCAAGCCAAAGAGGCACTACTGTCCAAGGATTTTTCCATGATGTGGCCAACATGACTATACGCTGAAGCACATAGAATGCTGTTATCTTCCCACCAAAGTGGTACCTATTTATCTACATGCAATTTCTTGCTTTCGAACTGCTAGGTTGGCAGGAGCTGGGGCCAGAGACAGGAGCTCACTCCATCACGTGGCACTAGGATCTCAAACTGCTAAGCTACTGTCCTTCTAGTCTGCAGTTCAGCAACCTCTGAGCCCTTTCAATGTAATGGGACACCCTTAAATTGCAGATTTTCTGTTACCTCAAGTGCTTTCTTATACTAAGGACCTGGAACAGTGCTTCTCTTCCCACAAAGATCAACAAGATACTCAGTCTTGCTGTGGGTTCTGTACAGATTGATATTTCTCTCCTGCAAATCTAAACTCA
Source organism: Gekko gecko (assembly GCA_029375565.1). Lineage (NCBI taxonomy): Eukaryota > Metazoa > Chordata > Lepidosauria > Squamata > Gekkonidae > Gekko > Gekko gecko. Next base: position 48,712,233 of record JAPDNY010000004.1, read on the forward strand.
GCTCTGACAGTTCTTGGCAAAGCATCACAAATTAATCCAAGATCCAAAATAAATTCAACTGATGTAGTGTTTCTATGAAGACCTTCATATGTGCACTTCTCCTTTCTGTCTCAATTATTTTCTGATTTACCTTTGTAAAAATGAAGCACTAGGGCTTCATAATCCTGCCAAACAGCCTAAACAGTTCTGTAGCTAGATGCAACCCATCTTGTAGAAAGAATCCTTCCAATTTTTAAAATCTCCAACATGACTGCACATGACTTGCACTGTCTTGCATTTTTTGGAGATGAATGATACATAATATAAAACTTGTCCAAAAAACTCTTAAATCTATTGATGCCAGAAACTTCTTTTACAACATCATGTACTGATAATTCCAGCCTATGGTTAGCACAATGCCATAAAACAACAGCAGGGAATCTGGCTTTGAAAAGTTTTTAAACTCCTCCATAGGATGCCAGCATCACTGCAGCACCATCATATGTTAATGAAACTAAATTTTCCTTTAGGAATTCTTCATTGAACCCTAGTGACTCAATAATGAGACATCAAACTTTTGTATATTCCATTTGATGTTATGTCTTCCAGCGTTATTAAATCAATGAAAAGATTTACAGGTTCTTGCATGTCTATTTCCTCAGTGTAGGTGTGATTAGGCACTATCAGTACAGATTTCTGACTCACAGTAGTAGATTCATCAAGTATCAGTGAGATTTTATTCTTTGAATCAATAATCTTTCTGATTAATGTAGTTCTCAGTTTCACTGCCAATGTGATTCATAATATTTATACAGGCAGTAGCTGAGTGCAAAATTCTCCCCATATCAATACCATATAATTCTTGTAAATCAATTTAGCTTCAAAATCATCAAAAGATTGGTTCTTTTTAGCCACCTTATATGCAGTATAGAATATTTTAATGGTAATTTCCTTCTCTCTTGCTAGTGACTTCAGACATAATGTTTCAAGCTTTTCTTTTTTTCCTTCAATTATTTTAACCGCAGCTTTATGACCTGCACTTTCTCTATGGTCAAAAATCTTTTTCCTCAGAAGTGTTAGTTGCTGTTTTTTCTTTTTACCATAAGCTGTTATCTCACAATTTATCCATTCTTTAAAAAGCCGCATACCCACATTCTTCTCTGTACCTAAGCATCCAACGTGTTTGTACACTGAGCAACCTAACTTGCCATCATGAAAAAAAATGACCAATCATTGTTTTCCATAAAATCATTCTGGTCTGCAGTCCAGCAACTGGGCCAGAAGCTTTCATTAATGTCAGAGACCAAAGTGGAACTCCCTGAGGCATTTTGGAGTTCCAAACCTGAATTATTGAGAGTTGAAATTCCAGCTGGATTGATTGATGAATCCCTTGATGCTAAGGAATAATCTTCAATTGCTTTACGTTCTGTTTTAGCCTCAGCAAAATAGTCCAAAATCCGTTTCTGAGTCATCACATGGTTGACACACACACACACACAGAGAGAGAGAGAGAGAGAGAGAGAGAGAGAGAGAGAGAGAGAGAGAGAGAGAGAGAGAGAGAGAGAGAGAGAGCGCTCCCCTCCGAATTTTCAGTGCTCCCTTATCTGAAGAAGTCCGCTGCCACTGCCGTTGCAGAGCAGCTCTTACCTCTTACCATTGAAGAGTAGGCCTTATCAAGAGGGAGCAGTGGAGGCCGTGGGAATTCAGAAGCTGGAAGGTAAAAATGGCGGCAGCAGCCTGGTTGAACTGCTCTAACAGGCAGAGCCAGCAAGGGATGGCCCAGACTCCACCCCCACCACACTGGGGTGCAGTGGGGGGAGCTGGCCAAGAAGCATGCAAGGAGTTCCCTGCCAAGGCCACACAGGCCTTGGCTCAGGAGAGGAGCCAGCTGGGGGGGGCGCAGCCAAGTAGGTTCAGCTCAGGCCTACTAGGGCTGTGCTCCAGGTCACAGTGCGGTTGGGTAGCCTGTAGCTAATTTTCTCTCTCCCACCCGAACCTGCCCCAGACTCTCCCCGGGCTCACAGCCTGCACCTCACCCTTGGTGAGAGCAACAAGTCCCCTGCACTGTCTGGCTGTTTCCCCACTCACTTGTGGCCACTACTGGGCACCCCATTTAAATCTTATTTTTTAAATTTTATTTTAATATTTTTGTAATGTCTCCCCCAGTGCCCCTCATGAACTTTTAAACTTTTTAAAGAATTTTGTCTCCATAAAGAGGTTTCATTCCAATGCATTCCTCCAGAAAAAAAAGCCCTGAACCTGGATCTCCCAGCTCTTAGTTGAATGCCCATACCCCTTCACCATGCTAGCTGTATTGCATGGCTTTGGGAGAAAAGTTCGCACTGGGTTTCTTTGCTGGATCTAGTCTCTGGCTCCGTATCTCCCTTGAATGGTCTATTGTGATGGATGAATATTTGCTCTAGGTTGGGGGGGGGGCTGTGTGTAAGTATCCATCCATTTTTTAAATTCCACCCTTTCTTCGTGGAATTCAGGGTGGTGTACATAGCTCTCTCTTTCCCCCTTTTATCCTCACACCCACCCTGTGAGGTAGGTTAAGCCCCTTGATAGTGAGACTGGCCGAAGTTCATTAAGTTCTGTCCCAGCTTTCCCCACCCTAGTGCAACCACCACATCACACCGACTCTCAGGGTGGATCTCCAGATTGTACATCTTGATCCTACGTGTATTGGGGTCATGTGGGTGAATAGATCCCAGTGCAAATGTATGGGGTGAGGCATTGAGGCAATCCAGTCATACCAGTCTACACAGATCAGATATCTGCACAGGGCTTGAGGGACCAGGTGAAAATTTAAGATATAGTCCCCATCAAAGCAACCCCCCATTGTGATATTCTATATGCTCCAGGAAATAAGTTAAAACTGACACCAATAATTTGTTTATGCTGTAACCCACAGGGGCTTTTGACACTTGCACAACCACATTAGCACACCGATTGCAAGACAACTAAAAATACCATTGGGAAAATTGCTACTAATCTCAAGATATAAGGAAGATGATAAGAAAGGTTTTTACAATAAAACTACTGATACAGACAAGATTTGGCTGGACTCTAGAGAGAAACTTATAAAAATATATATAATATATTGATATTAAAATGCAGGATGAACCAGTCAAAACAGTCATAAGCTCATGGGCCAAAGATCTAGGTCATGAAATAGAATTTGATAAGTGGGTTAAAATCTGGGAAACCAACATCAAAATCACTAAATCCACTATTTATAAAGAAAATATTTATAAAGTGGCACATAGATGGTACTTGTACCCAGCACGTTTAGCCAAAAATTCTGCTACGGTTTCGAATATATGTTGGAAATGTAAGCAAAATGTGGGCACTTATTACCACATGTGGTAGATGTGTAGTAAAGCTCAAACGTTTTGGTTGATGATACAAAAAACCCTACAAGATATTATTCAATGCTTCATACCACTAAAACCAGAATTGTTCCTTCTTAATATGATTCCTGAAATATATGGTAAAGCAGATAAAATAATTTTGATGCATAGTGTAACTGCAGCCAGAATCCTGTATGCTAGATAGTGGAAACTAGATAAAATTCCAGATAGGATAGAATTCATTTCTAAATTATTAAAGGTTGCAGAAATGGATACGCTAACAACAGTGTTAAAAGGGAAAGAAGAAAAATACTTTACAGATTCCTGGTCTAAACTGTATAAATGGATAAAGGATAAGGATTGAAGGTTTAAGCAACTGTAATTTATTTATTTATTTTGTGTTAAGAAAGCAATGCAGCTAGAAGTTCTCGCATGTAAACGAATGGAACCTTATAAGTTGTGTTTTCCTTTTGTTTGTTGAAAATAATAAAAAATAATTTAAAAAATACCATTAGGGGACGGGCAGGGAAGAGAGTCAAAATACTGTGTTTTGAGGGCTGGGAAAATCCAGTATCCACACATAAAAATCACAGGGTTAACAGAAAAAATGAGGATGATATGCCAGAAATTAGTATTCTTGATAAAAGGGGTATTCCTTGGGGAAAGGGGGAACATTGTCTGAAAAGATCCAAACGCTGCATGCTCTTTTGTATCCAGCCATTTATAGCAACATTCCTGCTCCTCTTCTCTCCATGAAGGTATTGGGGGGAGAGATTAAAGCCGGATTGATGGCATATTTTATCTGACCAAGGTTTCAGCAGAGATTAGATGAATTTTAGTGCTTCATAAAGTTATTGGAAGGTTGAAGCTTGGTCTCATCCACCTGTAGACCTGGCTTCAGTTAACAATATTACTTACTTCTCTTTGACTCTCACATTCTAATACACCAGATAGATATTGTTTGTGCTTCCAATTAAAGGTAGCAAAGAATCTTTCATGGAACCTTAGAGACTGGCAGATGTATTGTGGCTGACAAATCTATTAGTGGATTAAATTAAAGAAAGTACCTATCCCTCCTGGTCTCTTGTTGTGATCTACCTTTTTGGATCCACATCTCCACTAGAAAAAAAAAATAGTGATTAACTATTGACAACAAAGCTCTGTGATATCAAGTGCCTCTAAACGTTTACACTATGTTGGATTCTTGTATATTTCAGTGTGATTTCATGAGATGCTGGAAGGTACATAAGCAGCAAATGGGATACAGATTTTAAAACTAACACGAACCTTGAGACCCCGTATCTGTTTTCCAGCTCATTTCAAAGCAATGTATTAATAAGCCTTACTGGCAAACCTCAGCATGATACTAGCAAAGGAGTCCATAACCATGAGTTGTATTTTTAGCTCTCATTGACACTGTACTTGTCATAAAGGTATCACAGGTTTGTTTGTGTCTCTCTGTGTGTGTGATCTGTTTCACAACTAACAGCAACAGTCCCCTTTTTTCCAAAGAAGCATCTGAGAAGCTGGAAGCAAAGTTCAAGGCCTCAAAGTCCCGCAATCATCACAACACACTTATTTCTAAATAGGTTCCAAGAGCTGTACCATATCAATAACCAACTGATGGCCACTTTCTATGCTGCACATTCTCCATGAATTATCACATGAAGGGTAAGTTCTATAATATAAGTTCTATAATGTAGTGGACGCTGGGGGTGGCCGCCTCCTCCTTGTGTCTGCTGCTGCCACCATTCCATGCCTCTGCCCTTGTAATCCCCTGCCTGCCTCTGCCTGCACTGCATCTTGCAAGAGCTGAGGAAACCCTGCTGAGAATAGTCTTGACATGCTCTGTATCAAGACTGGGGAAAAGTTGCAAGCAGGTCACATTGGCCCACACAAAATCCAGAACAAGGAAACAAATCCATGTAATACCATTTTACTAGGGCAAACCAAAACAACACAACGTATTGTGCAGTCTTAGGCCTGTCTCAAGTTATGGCGAACGCATGTATAATCTGATTCAGGTGGGTAGCTGTTAAACAGTGGGGGTTCCATGGATGAGCAGGCTCAAGTCCAGTGATCAGCTCAACTTTATTTGTGAATTTAGCAAGAGCAAGACAAAAACCCGAGAGCCTCAGCTCTGTCAAATAGCATGCAATTGCCACACCCAAACACACCCCACTCCCAGTGATAGGCTATTTATATTCGTTTATTCCAGAGCCCTGGTAGGCTATTGTTCTTGTGCTCCAATCTCAGCCAGTCTCTGGTGTGACATACTTGGAATGATTCAGTCCCAATACATAACAGTAGCCATGTTGGTCTGAAGCAGCAGAACAAAGTTTGAGTCCAGTGGCAACTTTAAGACCAACAAAGTTTTATTCTCTGTATAAGCTTTCATGTGCAAGCAAGCAAGATACCTGAAGTGTGAAGTTTATCTGAAGAAGTTTGCTTGCACATGAAAGCTTATACCTTGAATAAACTTTGTTGGTCTTAAAGCTGCCACTGGACTCAAGCTTTGTTCTGCATATATAATCTGTGCACACTTAATTTTTCTTTGTACTCATGCTGAGTAATTCAAAGGATGTACAGCTTAACATACCATATTTACTTAACATACCATACTGTTTCATTTGTAACATGAATTGAGGTTGGTTCTTTCTTACAAAATCAGATGTAGGCATGGAAATGCAGGATATACAAGTGTTCACTGTAACATGTGAAGAGGGCTCTTGTGCATTAAGGAGCCTGGTGAAGGAGGTGGAAAGTAGCAACAGCTGCTGCTCTGGGTGGGGGAGAGGGATGAAGAGACAAACAGGTGTGGGGGCAGTTGGTGTCAGCAGCTTCAGACAGGGGTGCCATCCCTGTTGAGCTGCCAGCACTGATCATATGCCTGTTGAAATGCAACAGTATGACACTATTTCCTCAAAGCACCCAGTTCCTGTTGCACGAACATTCTGATTTCTCATTTGTAGATGTCATATTCTATGACAGTTGTACATTTTTAAAATCCACTTCCCTGCTCATGCTTCAGTGCCACAGAATACGAGAAGAGTGCCACAGCACCTCCTTTGTGCAAGGTCATCGCCTATCAGCTGAAACTTGATTCCATTTCTTCTGTGTGCCTTTCCACCCCACTACCTTTTACTTTAGATCATATGTTGGAGTTTTGAAGTAGGAGTTTGATTTTTTTTCTTCATTGTACCCTTCATTGTACAAAAATCACTGCAAGCTAATTGCCAAATACTACAGACTCACTGACCCCTGCATCAGAGTCGATAGTTTCCACAGTGCCATCTCACTAGTGAGGATGTCTTCCCTCCTCTTGCCCGATTGCCCTTTCTCCCACCCAGGAATTCTCCAGTTATTGCACCCAAGCAGAACTGACTATGGACTGCTGCTGAAACTAGACTAGAACTCTCATCTGAGGGTGATGACACAGCCCATTACACAATGAGTTTGAACTACATTTTGAACCTGTCTGGCAGAAACTGCTACTCAAGGCTATTTTGAGGCAAATCTCACCATATCAGAGAAGTGGTGGATGAGAGTACAAGGAGGGAAATTCCCAGTTTAACTCTCACCCTAGCCATGAACTCACAAGGTTGGCCTCAGGCAAACCATTGTCTCTTGGTCTCAGTTTCCATCTGCAATGTTGGGTAATAATACTGCCTTATGGGGGTTTTGCCAAGGTTCCTGGGGTCATTGTATATTAAGTGCTTGCAACGGTTTAAAATATACTAAATATCATTCTAGCAGGTGAGTTCATCTGCCTGTTCTGAACCAATCCTGTTAAAACCTGTGAGCCCTCAAGCTGGTAGGGCACATATTTCATATGTCAAAAGCTCCAGGGTCAATCCCTTCTGCCCTGATCCATGGGCACAGGAAAAGATTTTTTTTTAATTATTCCAGCATGAGCTTCTGTAGGTCAGAGCTCACTTCATCAGATACATTGGAATGTAAATCAGGCATATTTATATACATAACAGGCCCCAGTCACATAGGCCAGATAACGTGAGAGGGAGGTGTGGCTGTTTGCCCCAGAGCAAAATAAAGTGCGGTAGCCCAATCACATGGTCCCCCGAGTTGCCACATTTTGGCTGTTAGCTGCCGATCACACAGCAATGCTGAAGCGTGGCAAAGAAGCGGCGCAGTGCGATCACACAAGCCATGTTGCTTTTGGTTTCTTGTTTGTGCGCATGCACCATTCTGGGGGCGGAGCTGCTGTCAGTGTTGTGTTTGTGCACATGCACAGTTTGGCATTGGTGCGCATCCTATGGAGACTTACAACATCTGGCTTGCAACAAGACATGGGCAGGCGCCGGATGCCACGGGATGCTAGTGCTCCCGTGATCAGATGCCCGCCTTTGCCCCGCGTTTACCAGATATTAGTGCACTTTCCTAGGTACTTTCTAACTCTGCATCTTCAGCAGGATGCCATGGGTTGGCCACAAGAGCACTACATTTCCCAGATGTTGCGGTATGATTGCGCCCCGAAAGCACGCCTGACATTCATTCCTTCAGTGCAGCATCTTCTCTGTGTGACCGGGACCACAGAAAGTTTGTGGGAGGATGTTACAAAAAGAGGCCAAAACCAAGAACCAACTCAAAGAGAGATCAGTTCATTCTGATTGGGTAAAAGATATTCCTAACAGTTGTTAGATAGGCAAAATAGTAAAATATAGTACTGAATGAAACGAGATAAACAGATACAGTTGGAATTTATTGAGGTATAGTTGAAATTGGGTCTTTTCGTAGAAAAACAGCTGCAGGAGCTCATTAGCATATGGTATGCTAATGAGCTATTAGGCTATTAGCATATGCCACACCCCCTGACATCACCGGAAGTGATGTCAGAAGGGGAAGCAAAAGTGGGGGAGGCATCTTCAAAAGCCTCCCCTTCCTTTCCCCAGCTGGTCTGGATGGGGGAGCTAAGAGAGAAGGGGTTTAAAGTTTAAACTTCTCATGAGAGTTGGGCCACAGAAGGAGGAAAGAGGGAAGGAAAGAGAGAGAGTAGAGAGAAGGAAAGAGGGAAAGAAAGAGAAGGAAAGGGGAGGGAAAGAAAGAGAGGGAAGAAGGAGAGAAACAGGGAAAGGAGTAAAAAAGAGAAGAGAAGAAGGTGGGAAAGACAGAAAGAGAGAAGGGAAGAAGGAGGGAAAGACAGAAAGAGAGAAGGGAAGAAGGAGGGAAAGAGGTAAAAGAGAGAAGGAAAGGAGGGAATGAAAGAAATTCGGCGGCAATTCGGTCCCATTATATCCTATGGGCCATTGAAGTCAATGGTGAAAACAAAGGGTATATTCTGGGGGCTGGAGGAGGGGGTTTGAGGGAGAGGCTCCAAGCTCACCGGGTAGCTGATGGAGCCTCTCCCCGAGATACCCACCAAGTTTCAAGAACATTGAACCAGGTGGTCCAATTCTATGGGCCCCCAAACAGGTTGCCCCCATTCCCTCCATTGTTCTCTATGGTGGGGGAAAAAGTTACTGATCCAATGTTCTTGAAACTTGGTGGGTATCTTGGGGAGAGGCTTCAACAGCTACCCTGTGAGTTTGGAGCCTCTCCCTCAAACCCCCTCCCCTCCAGCCCCCAGAATATTCCTTATGTTTTCACCATTGACTTCAATGGCCCATAGGATATAATGGAGCTGAAATTGACATTCGGCTGCCTGAAAGACTCCCCGGGACATGGGCTGGGGGTGGAGCTTGGCTCCTGAGCTCCTGGAGCTGTGCTCTGGTGCACTCCCCCCCAAAAAAGACCCCTGGTTGAAATAATTAAGATCTCTAAGGAACAGATTCTATTTATTATTGTGCTTTATTTAGTCCATCTTTCTTGCTGAGACTCAAGTCGGATTACAGGATGCAAAACAGTGCAACTGGAAAGCATAAGACATCCAATGAATAATGCGGTGGGACTAGAATGACAGAACTGGTGTACAATATGAACAACAAACTAAGGCAAAGATGTATTGTAAATAATACAGAAAGTGGATTATAAGGTATATGACAATGCAGTAAAAGTGGTGATATCTGTAAGTCATTGCCATGGACTACAGTCTACTCCATTATAAGGCGCCCTCTGGGACCGGTCCATTCTCTTTTGAAAATGCCCTCTTGGGCATTTCTGTTTTGCACATTCTGCAGAACGAGAGAAGCGAGGGAGCCTTCCTGATCTCCTCAGGCAGGCTGGCCCACAAGGCAGGAGGCACAACAAAGAATGCAAGTGAGCAGGCAGCTGCTGATCTTACCCATTTGCAGAGTCCACCTTTAGAGGGCTTCGCTCAGATGAGGAAATTGCCATGGTAGAGCATAATGGGTCAGGTGATCCTGCAGGTATGTGGGCCCAAGTTTACATTCTACAGTAGATTTTATGTTCTGTAACACTCCTACCTTTCTGTTGCATATATAGATCAGCCAGAAATATATATAACTCATGCATCTTATGAAGTGAGCTCTAACTAAGAAAAGCTTGAGCTGGAATACATGAAACTGCCTTATACTTAATCAGACCATCGGCCTATCAAGGCCAGTATCATCTACTTGGACTGGCAGTGGCTCTCCAGGGTCTCAGGAAGAGATTTATCCAATTACCTGCTACCTAGTCCTTTCAACTGGAGATGCCACGGATTGAACCTGGGAACTTCTGCATGCCAAGCAGAGGCTCTACCACTGAGCCACAGCCCCTCGGGCCCCATGGGCCTCTTTTGCAGTCTTTAAGGCACCAGCAGTGTTGTATTCTGCTGCTACTGACTAGCATGTATACCCATCTGGAATTATCATCCTGGTCTGTGGATCTCAGGAAGCAGGTCTAAGGAAAGACCTCTCCTGAGACCCAGTTTGGTGTAGTGGTTAGGAGTGCAGACTCTAATCTGGGAGAACTGGGTTTGATTCCCCACTCCTCCATATGCAGCTGCTGGGTCAGTTATAAGTTCTTTCAGAGGCCACAAGGCCTAATGGATAGAGACAGAAGTTTTTTCAGAGCTGTTCTCTCAGGAGCAGTTCTTGAAAGAGCTCTCCCAGCCTCACTTACCTCACAGGGTGTCTGTTGTGGGAAGGGGAAAGGAAAGGAGATTGTAAGCCGCTCTGAGACTCTGAATAAATACAGTGATGGTGGCTCCATAGTGGCTGGTTACCCTGTGATGCATTCATTTGTGTTGTAAGAGAGAATTACATTTCTGTTGCACCATACATAGCAGGAGAAGAGCTGCTCTTTCTAATGGCATTAACTGGAACTGAAGGGAGAGATTGTTACAATTGCAAATATTCTCTTCCTGCAGCACCACCAATTTACTTTCGAGAGCAATGCCTGCTGCTGGCCTCCCTACCTTCTTTGTAACACATTATTTTCCGCCTCTTCTTAAAACAGACGATTAAACTGTCACATTTGTCCCTCTCCATGCATTCAGAGGGCCACTTTATCGCCAGGCACAGCAGGATGGATTCATTTCCTGTCACATTTTGGGCAATCAGAAGCCACCAGCTGCAGGTGAAAATTACCTTCCAAAAGATGGAATCAAATACAATCCAGGCAATGCCAGACTTCAGCCTATACTTTTTCATGGACAGGGGGATTGGTCTAAAATAAATCAAATTTTAGGAGGAGGGGGGAATTAAATCCCTTGCTATCTGATCGTACCAAACATTTCCAAATCCAAGGAACAGGCATGCAGGTAGAGCAGCCAGGTACAAAGCAGAGAAAACTACCACACCTTTCATCCTGGTATGGAACACAGCATTTCAGCAGGTGGTTTTTGTCAGCTTTATATGAGAAGCTGCCATGTCTGCATTTCCCTGCCCCCTTCCAGGGGGGAACCTTGTTCATCTGTGCAGGTGACACATAGATGTGACCAATGCTCCCTCTAAGCTGTGGAGTCTTGTGAGCAAAAACTCTACTCTGGGAGCTACTGGCATTAAAGTTGTGGGCAAGTGATTTGGCTACTGCATAAATTAGTTTTCTCTGGAGCCATCCTTCCTGAGCTAAGAAAAAAAAGTGTACGTCGGAGGCTAAAAAACTCTGAGCTAGCTCTAACTAACTCAGCTTAGAGGGAAACTCTGGATGTGACCAGGAGGGGCTGAGTGGTAGATCAACTGCTTTGCATGCAGAAGGTCCCCAGTTCAAACTCCACCAATTCCATTTAAAAGGATCTGGCTGTAGTATCAGTATGGTGTAGTGGTTAAGTGTGGTAGACTCTAATCTGGGAGAACCGGCTTTGATTCCGCAATCCTCCACATGCAGCTGCTGATGTGACCTTGGGGCATTTACAATTTCTTGCAGAGCCGTTCTTTCAGGAGTAGTTCTCGAAAGAGCTCCCTCAGCCCCACCTACCCCGCAGGGTGTCTTTTGTGGGGAGGGGAAGGGAAAGGAGACTGTAAGCCACTCTGAGACTCCTTTGGGTAGTGAAGGGTGGGGTATAAATCCAATCTCTTCTCTTCTAATGTGAATGACCTCAACCAGAGACCATGGAGGGCTGCTGACAGTCAGAGCAGATGCAGTTTCATATGCCCTTCGTTCCATGTACTACCTAGTCTATTTGTCTTTTAAGTTCGTAAACTAAAACAGCAAGGTGAAGGACAAGAATTGCTTGTCATAAGAACAGAGCAGCCACCATTCTAGATGAGAGATATGGTTCATCTAGTGTCCCAGTGGCCAACCAGATGCCCCCAGAAGCTGCACAAGCCAGGCATGGCAGCTAACACCCCATCCCTTTTTGCTGCAATCCATCCACAGGCTCCAGAGATGCCAGCCTCCAGATGGGACCTGGGGATCCCCTGGAATTACAGCATCTCTCCAGACTGCAGAGATCTGTTCCTCTGGAGAAAGTGGGTGCTCTGGAGGGTGGAGTCTGTGGCACTGTATCCCCACTGAGGCCCCTGTCCTCTCCAGGCTCCATCCTCAAATCTCTAGGAGTTTCCCAGCCTGGATCTGGCAACCCTACCTTCCCATTCCCCACTGGTGGCCAGGGAGGACCTGGCAACTGTTCAGCATATAGAGGTTCCATTCAGGCCCGTGGCTACATTGGGGCATCTCGGGGCTAGCCCCCCTGACTTACTGGCAAGGCCCCACGACTTCCCATCCAGCCCAGGGCCCCTGAGCGGCAGCAGGTGTGGGGAGGGAGTAGGTTATTCCTTTAATTCAATTAGCCAGTGTCCCCCTAAGAAATTTAAATGCCCCCCCCCGACTTAAAAAATCCTGGCTATGGGCCTGGTTCCATTTAGTCATCATGGCTAATACCATATATATGGGCCCAACCCCTATTGGCACTTGAATAGGGTTTTCCCCCCTTGCATGATCTTTCATTTGCTGACCTCTTTATCCTCAGCTTAAGAGAAAACCTGTACAGCAACTTGACTGTGGCAGGTGTGTTTTGAGAATGAAAAGCCTTGTTGAATACAAAGGACAATAAGTGGGAGAGGAGGCCTATGGCAGTTCATTACTCCTCTTAATATGACAGTTATTACAAGTGTAAATTAAAAAGCATTGCAGTTTGCTGCCTGTGTTATAAGAATAAAAATATTTGCATTTAGATCCAGCTTTATTATCTGTAGGCGGGATCAGGCATTACAATAAATAAACTGTGAAGCTTATCTGCATCGTAATATTATTATATTGAATGGGTGAGGCAATAGCACAGTGGTATTGCATCTGATTTGCATGCAGAAGGTTGCAGCTCCAGTCCTTGACATCTCCAGTTTAAATTTAAAAAATAAAGTAGGAAGTGATATGAAAGATCTGTAATGGAACACCAGAGCAGATAATATTGACTTCAATAGATTAATAATCTGCGCCAAACTGCATGTTATGTTTTTTAAGAAGACAGTTCCGGGTTCCCCAGCCCTGAATTGCTTTCCCCCCTTTCTCTACAGTGTGATGATGTGAAGATCGTTGAAGGTTTCAACAGAAGTCAATGCTGCAAAAAGTATTATCTATATATCTAACAGCCAGCCCGCCCTCTCTGTGCGGATATCTAAATCAGCACATCAGGAGCATGTGCACATGTGCAGAAAAATGTGAGATGTTTCAAAAAGTATACAGGGGATACTTAAATCCCCAAAAAACTACAACTGCTTGCTCTGGGCATATGCAGGAGGTGGGGGTTATTGTGGGGTGGGGGTTGCATCACTCCTGCCCAAGGGTACATTTTGCCCTATATTTGTCACCCAGCTGCCCCAGCAGGGTTCGTGTTGTGCGACCACATATGCCCCCACTTTGTGGGTTTCTTTTTCTCCCCCGCACAGAACAAAATGCTGGCCATTTTGTTCTTCAGCTTGCTGCTTCTGTGGAAATCTTCAAGACCAGTAATTATCACCCTTCCCTAAAAAAAGCTTCCCATCATTCCTCCCTGATTTCCTCTTAGTTAGCTCTTGTATGTGTTTTTAGTGTGTGTGTATGCATTTCTGTCCATTTCTATTTTCTCTTTAATAAAAACCTTTCTGGTTGAACGTCTGCCTGCTTTATTTGAGAGTTCTCTAAAAGGGAAAAATCCTGGTATACATAGGTGGAGAATCCAAGTTACTCCCTCTTGCTCTGTCTCCTTAAAGCGAATTCCCCCAACTAATTAGGAGACCACCTATTTGGGTAACAATGGGTAAGGCAGTTTTGTTCTCAGAGTCAATGGTTTGAGAAGGCTTAGCACAGATGATGGCAATTGCTCCTATAGTCAGCCAATCTATCGCCGTTTATTGAGCCTGCCATGTGCAACAGAAATGCCTTTAATTAACACAATCTAAAAGTCAGATAAACACAAGCCCATTGTTAAAGTACTAACACTGCCTATCAACATGCTTAGAAGATAGGGAGAATAAACCACGGAAGACTTTGGTCTCATACAGTTCCTAAGGAAAGCTTGAATACTTTAATGCAATGGCAATAAAAATGATTAGCAAGATATGATAAAATGAACAGGCAGTTGTTCGTGATGCACTTGATGAGCATGAGTTCCTGGGATGGAATTTCCATAGGCTGGGTTTCTTTGGATGAGGCATAGGAGCCTTATCACATTTTGTAAGATTTGCTTTATTTATATGTATAGTAGTATTGGAGGAAAAGATGCACTCCTGTAAGGGGCTGATTCTGCACCCTACACCAGATCCTGAAAGACTCTGCTCCTAGCAGTTTCTCTTACAGTCAAGTCCAGGGCTCTGTGTCTTTTCCGAAGTGCTACTTCTTCACATAGATACCTGCTCCTTCTCCTCAGCTGGGTGGTATGCAAGTACATTTCAAACACAGATATTACATACCAGGAAGCAATCTCCTAACCTTTAGCTCTGTCATGGGTATGTCAGTCAACCTTCCTAGGCTATTAGTTTAACAAAGCAATGGTCATCCAGCAGTCATAATATAGCAATGCTGTAATGCCTACCAGCTAAATAATGAAGAGAGGGCAGAACTGCTCAATTCCTACTTTTCCTCAGTCATCTCTTGTGAGGGAAACAGTGCTCAGCATAGCAAAAACAGAGCACATGATGATGGAAGGGAGTTCTGGCCTAGGATCAGCATAGAGGTAGTACATAAACAGCTAGTTTCTTTAAATGAAACTAAGACCTCAGGGCCAGATGAACTGCATCCAAGGGTACTAAAAGAACTCACTGATGTAATTTCTGAACCTCTGTCCATTATTTTTGAGAATTCTTGGAGAACACGTAAGGTGCCAGAAGATTGAAGGTGGGCAAATGTTGTCCCCATCTTCAAGAAGGGGGAAAAGGAGGATCCAGGTAACTACTGACCTATCAACTTGATGTTTATACCCGGAAAAGTTTTACAGCAAATCATCAAGCAGTCAGTCCTTGAACATTTAGAAAGGATGGCTGTGATTACTAAGAGTCAGCATGGGATTCTCAAGAACAAGTCATGTCAGACTAACTTTATCTCTTTTTTCAAGAAAGTTACTACCTTGCTGGATCAGGAGAATCCTATAGACATAGTTTATCTTGATTTCAGTAAGGCTTTTGATAAGATTCCACATAATATTCTTGTTGACTAATTGGTAAAATGTGGTTTGGATCCTATTATTGTTAGGTGGATCTGTAACAGGTCACACCCAAAGAGTGCTTGTGAATGGTGAATGAAAGAGTGACAAGTGGAGTGTCTCAGAGCTCTGTCCTGGAACCTGTTTTATTCAGCATCTTTATACATGATTTGGAGAAAGGAATAGAGGGAACACTTATTACATTTGCAATATCATGTGACTGAAAAGTGGGGTCTAAATAGTTAACATAAAGAGATGATTTAAAGGGGAACGGTCATGGCTCAGTGACAGAGCATCTGCTTGGCATGCAGAAGGTTCCAGATTCAATCCCCAGCATGCCCTGTTAATGATCAGGTAGTAGGGGATATGAAAGACCTCTGAGACCTTGGAGAGATACTGCTGCCAGTCTGAGTAGACAATATTGACTTTGATAGACCAACAGTCTGATTCAGTAAATGGCAGCTTAATGCATTCATGTGTTCATGTGATAAACAGATAAATAATGTAAAGTCCTCAATGGAATAATGTCACTGTATCTATTAATTTAACTGATACTATTAGCACTTAAATATCATGTGACAGATAAATCAATTTAAACTCCTAAATGGAATAATTTCACTGTGCCTATTAATTTTATCTGTAAGAACTTATATGATCATGATCATACTCATTAAACAACTTTTACGTAAAGTGTATCTCTAAACAGAATGTCATTTCCTTGTACTAATCAATGAGCAAAGCTCAGTAATATCCAGGCATCATTGATGATTTCCAGATGACCAGTCTAGTGCCAGGGGCTAATTTATAAGACACACAAGGAGAGGAGTAATCTCTAGACATTTGTTCCTATGTTTTGAGTGTCTTTGAGTTAAGTGCCTGCTTGCCAACAGTAACTGAAGTTTATAATGTTTATGTGTCTGCCACTATCACATCACAGATGGATGAAGGAATAATCCAGTCTAACTCTTTGCACTGGGTTAAAATTCACTGAAGCGCAACCCTCTTTGACACGGGCTTACATAACCTCTCATTTTAAACCAGACAGGAGTGCCAGAACTTCTTCCAGGAAATTATTTCCATTGCCCTTCAGCGCTAATCATTAGTACAGGCTCCAAAGACCAACTTTGGGCGTATCAGGGGTAGGGGTGTGGACTTTTGACTTTTTTCCTTTGAACGAAAGAACATCTTCCACACTGCACACTGTATTTTAAAGTGGCCTCAGTTTCCAAAGTGGCTTGTCTCATGGTGGTGAGGGGGTTGGTTTTTTTTTTTTTAAAAAAAACACCCCCCGCCAAAAACCCTGCGAAAACTCCCCACCCCTTCCCCTGGCTTGGCAGCGCCCCCGCAGCTGTGGGGTGCGCCAGCAAGCTGGTGCTCTGATGGAAGGGGTGGGGGTTTAAACCCCTACCCCTTCCCTGGCTTGCCAGCACACCCCGGGGTGGGCGAGGGGGGAAGAGGAGGAGGAGGAGGGGAGCCCTCCCTCACTCTGGGGAGCCCCAGCAGCGGGGGGGGGGCGCCAGAAGGTAGCCCTGCCTAGGGCACAAAAAAACCTCGGGCTGGCCCTGGTTGAAGGAGCTTGATATGTTTAGTTTGGAGAGAAGACAACTGAGAGGTGATATGATAACCATCTTTAAGTACCTAAAGGGCTGTCATCTAGAGAATGGAATGGAGTTGTCTTCTGTTGCCCCAGAAGGCTGGATCAGATCCAGTGGGTTGAAATTAACTCAGAAGAGTTTTTGGCTAAACATTAGGAAGAACTTCCTGACAGTTAGAATGGTTCCTCAGTGCCCAGGGAAATGCTAATTGCCATTTTGAGGTCAGGAAACAATTGTTCTGTACGCCAATTTGGTCAGGGATCCTGGAGGTTTTTTGCTATTTTCTGGGCATGGAGCAGAGGTCACTGGAGGTGTAGGGGGGTATTTATGAATTTCCTGCATTATGCAGAGGGTTGGACTAGATGACCCTGGAGGTCCCTTCCAACTCTGTGATTCTAAATTCCCCCTGAGAACAGAACTCTAAGGTGCATGGGGCCCAGTTTAGCCACAGTGTGTACAGAGAGAGGGGCTTTAGCCTTTTCCCCTGCACCATTTTCACAACCTAAAATGGCCCTGGGGAGCCACTGTTTGCCCTATTGAGGGTTACATGTGTAGTTTTAGGTTCATGAAAAGCCCCCAACAGGGCAATAATAGTTACCAGGGCCATATACATAAAGAAAAATTGATTAAATGAGTCAGATCATTCTACTTTAGCACATAAATGTAGCAGCCATACACAAGGAAAATCACTAGGGTATCAGCAGCACAGGCCTTAATGGCTTTGGAATAAAAAAAGTTGTATACGATATCTTACACTGAGCAATGTAGTTAGCCAATCTAAAATACTTCAGTGCCTGAAGCGGAAAATCCAAGTGGTATCACCTTTGCACTAATTAATCCACCAGGAAAGGCTTCCATGCCAATTTCATGGACATAGATGGGAACTGCATTGTTTTTTACAACAATAAATTACCCTTAAAATGTTTGTATTGTATTTGCAATGTACTATACATGGTTTTTTTTTAAACGCCTTCCAACAGTAGCGTAGCAAGGCATTCCTGAAAGTTAAAACTGGACCCCTGGATTGACTGACCAAAAGGACAAGTTCCAGAAAACAGGGGGGCCTGTCTGATCTGATGCATAGATAGGGTTGCCCTTTCTTGGACATGCTTTGCCATACTGCACCTTTAACTATTGTGTCTCAGTACAGGCAAAGGTAGTGGAAAAACACTGGCGTGGGACCTGCAAAGACATAGATACTACTGCAGGAGAGTGACACCAGAGAACAGACATGTCCTCCTGCCTTAGGGGCTTCTTTTCTGGAAGCATTGGCTATAATCACTCACTATACAAAACTATGCAATGCAAACATGCAACTTCAACTGAAATGTAGGACAGAGAAGTTAAGTGTTTTGGAATTGAAGAAGTAACTGTGGACAGCAGGTAGGAGATCACATTTCTGAATTCTCCTCTATGTTAAAAGGTCCTGGAAAGTAGAAAGCTAGCATAACAAGCAAACATCTGGTCTAGAACCTTTTTTGACCCTGATAAGCTATGTTTCTATTTCTAGGGCATGAAAGCCCCCACCTTCAGTCTGAAATGATGCAGCCCATTTTGCCACCTGTGTGGCCTCTTGGTCACAATACAAAGCACCATTAACTGGATGTAAGTTGAGCACATGAAACTGCCTTATGCTAGCCTTCTACACTGACTAAATGCGCAGATAGGGAGAGCAGACATGCTGGCCCTGTGCCCCCCACTGCTGCATGACCACTGGCTTGCGAGCATGGCATCTATGTACAGAGGGAGCATCCCAACACATGCTCCGTCCCAGTGAGCAGCAACATTCAGAAAGCAGCATCCCCAATCATGGGGAGGGAATGCATACATGGGCACTGCCTCTGTGCATAGGGGGTGTGCTCACAAGCTGGCGATCACGTGGAATCAGAGGCAGGGCCAGTGTGCTCATGCATGCTCACTCTCTGTCTTCATGTGCACTCAGTCAACGTGTTAGAGGGGTCATCTGTAGTGGGCTACTGAATCAGACTACTAGTCCAGTATTGTCTACTCTGACTAACGAGCTCTCCAGGGTCTTAGGCAGAGGTCTGATAGCAGAGATGCTGAGGTGGTGGTGAGTCTGGGTCCTTTTGCATGCAAAGCAGTTGCTTTACTATGGAGCCCCAGTCTCAGCCCGCTAAAATTAAATCTATTGAAACATGTCTGGTTCTCTTGATTACTGAATGTACTGGATGGCCAGAGCTGAATGTATGAACTGATTCCACTGAAAACCATAATGTCTGAGGTGACATTCAGGAGATATGAAAGTTCTGTCTGTGATGTTAGACGTATCGCCTTTCATTCATAAATGTAAATCATTACTTGTTATTATAGGGATTACGTGGCATATTAGACCCACAGGGAAGCTGGTCAATTTGCTGTGGTGACCTCAGCAGGGAATAATGACATAGAGTCCACCATTTTCCCCAGGGGAACTGATCCTTACCATCTGAAAAGCAGTTGTAACTCTGAGTGATCTCCAGTCCCCACCTGGAGATTGGCAACAATGCTTCCCCAGGAGGAAATGGCTGGATTGGAGGGTGGAGTCTATGGCTGTCTGAGATCCCACCTCTCCTCAAACCTCACCCTCTCCAGGCTCCACCCCTCAAATCACCAGGAATTTCCCAACCTGGAGGTGGCAACCATATCTCCTTCCCAGCCAGCCATCAACCTACCTTTATCTACCTCACTGACTTCAGGTTTCCATCTCTTCCCCCCCTCCTTGCAGCTTCTACCTAGGAAAAGTGCAGTCTTTCTTCATAGTGGGGACCAAAGCAGCTCACATCATTCTCCTCTCTCCCTTTTGATCTGCACAACAACCCTGTGAGGTAGGTTAGACTGAAAGTCTGTAAGTGGTCTGAAATCACCCAATCAGCTTCCACGGGAAGAACCTGGATCTGACAGAACCTGCTCTGAACTGCTAACTGCTATATCACATTGCTGTCAAGGGGGGGGCACCTCAGCAGGGTATAATGACACACAGTCCACTGTTTTCTCCAGGGGAACTAATCTCTGCCATCTGGAGAGTAGTTGTGATTCTGAGTGATCTCTACCTCTCATCTGTAGATTGGCAACAATGGTTCCCCAGAAGGAAAGGTAGTTTTTCTCTGCAATGAGGACCAAAGCAGCTTACATCATTCTCCTCTCCCCATTTTTACCTGCACAATAACCCTGTGAGGTAGATTAGGCTGAAAGTCTATGACTGATCCAAAATCACCCACTCAGCTTCCACAGCAAGAACCTGGGCCAATGGCTGATGGAGCACACAGCACAGCCAATGGGAGAGCTGGATATATATATAAAATTCCTATGAGGGCCAGCGTGGTGCTGTGATGACAGTGTCAAACTAGGACCTGGGAGACCCAGGTTCAAATCACCACTCTGCCATGGAAGCTTGCTGTGTGACCTTGGACCAGTCATGCACTCTTCACCTACCCTAGCAGGTTGTTGTGAGAATAAAATGGAAGACAGGGGAACTATGTAAGCTGCTTTGGGTCCCCATTTGTGACAAAAGTAGGGTGTAGTCAAAAGAAGAGTACATAAATAAGTCCCCAATTTCTTCAAACGTGCTTGGGGCAGAGTGCATGCCTGTCTGCTCCTTCATTTTACTCTTATAACAACCCCGTGAGGTAAGTGTGAGAGAATGACTGGCCCAAGATCATCCAAGTGAGCTTTGGGGCTGAGAAAACATTCACCTGGTCCCAGAACACATAGGGCTTTGAAAGTTAAAACCCTCACCTTGAACTTGATTTGGTACTCAATTTGGAGCCAGTGCAGCTGGAGGAGTACTAGTTGGATATGTGCTCTAATGGGTTGCACGCATGCGTTAAACCAAGCCGGCTGTGTTTCCTCTGAGCTCCTCCTTCGAACTAAAGAATTTATAGCTCAAAGTTTGTAAATACTACGCAAACCCAGATAAGAGGCTGATAACCAGGAAGCAGCTGGCTAGAACAACTTCAGAGTGGTAAGAAACTAATTTACTGCTGTGCTAGAAAGGAAAGCCTTGAGATTCTTAAGGCCGCTCCCAAAGCTTTGAACCAGATATGGCGAAGACAATTAAGGACCTATCTGAACAAATTTCAGGACTCCAAAATACAGTCCTTGCCTTTCAAGAAAAAAATCAGTAGTGAGTTAATCTCACTACGTGGAGAAATTAGCAAAATAGGCACAGAAATAGCTTCTATAAAGCAGACAGCTACAACAGCCAAAGAGCTTGCTGAAGCTAATGAGCAAAAAATAACCGCTCTGAACCGCCAAATAAATGACTTGTCAGACAGAAACAGGAGAGCTAACCTTATTTTATCAGGGATATCTGAAGAAATTTCCGTAAATAAATTGGAGGAATCGCTGATACAGTGGCTGCAGACAAACGAAGTAGAAATAAAAACAGAGGATGTTGAGAGAGTGCATCGACTACAAAGGAATGGGAGGGGCGGGGCCCCTAGAGATGTAATAATTAAATTTGCCAGAGAGAAAATTCAACAGCAAATATATACAGCACTAAAGAAGAGGAAAGACCTGACTTTTAGAGGAAGAAAAGTCTGGGTGAGACAAGACTTTTGTCAAGAGACCTTAAGGAAAAAAAACCTCATGCGCCCCTTTGCCCAAAAGCTTTATGCAAATAACGTGAAATTTTCATGGGGCTATCCATCCTCGATAATTATATTTCGGGAAGGAAAGTGACTGATGGCAAGGAACACTACAGAGGCAAAGGAACTACTTAAACAATTAGGTATAAACACAGACGATATGGGAGAGCAAGAAATGGAAGCGGAATCGGGGGTTCCTGAAGATGGCGACGAAGGAACTTCAGAGAGAGGAGGGAAACGCCTCAGGACCAGCTCCCGATAACCAATTAAGGGAAGTATACCTTTATTGATTGAGCTAATGACTATTAATAGTATTATCATTTTTTACAGTATCAAGAAGGAGGAGGAGGGGGGATGCGTGCACCCCATGCAGTGGAGAGAGGGGAAGAGATTTTCTTTCCACCTTTACTCTCAACCACGGGGGGGGGGGAGGGAAGGGGAAAGGTAAACTAACTAACCATTCAAATTTTTCACAAAGCCTTAATTGATGTGGGATATGGATAAAACAATAAAAATTTTATCACTGAATGTCAATGGTTTAACATCAGAAATTAAACGATATAGGATAGCCAAGTTGGCAAGAGAGCAAAAAACTGATGTTCTGTGTTTACAGGAAACACATAAGAAAAGAAATGACAACAAGCCTTTGCTAAAAGACTCGACCTGGATGATGTTAGCAGAAGCTAGGAGCCACACCAAGGCCAGAGGAGTGGCAATAATGACTCATAAGAAACTTAGAGTAGAGGTACTAGAAAGAAAGACAGACAGGGAAGGGAGATATGTGATGGCTAAATTCAGATTAGAGGGGAAGAAATTTACATTGGTAAATATATACGCACCCAATAAAGGACAAAAGAAATTTTTAGCCAGGCTAGTTAAAAAACTAAGCAATTCGCAGAGGGAGAATTAATTATGACAGGAGATTTGAACATGGATCTGACTAAAAATAAGGCAATTAAAATAGGAGATTGGGGCTTGAGGGAAGCACATGAATTGATAGGACAGCAGCCAAAACCCACCCATGTATCCAGCCGGCACAAAACCCCATCATGCATAGATTACATAATTGTAGAAAAAAGCAGCAACCTGACTATAAAAAAAATTACAACGCACCCAATCTGGATATCGGATCATGCACCAATCACTATAGAAATAGAAGGCAATCAAAAACCAAAAAATAGAACTTGGAGGTACAATAATTTAATAATGGCTAAAGAGGAAGATAGGAGCTATATGATGGAGCAGATAAGATTATATTTTGAGGAGAATAGAGGGACTGTCCCAACTAATACCCTGTGGGATGCCGCGAAGGCAGTGATAAGGGGACACTGCATAAATAAGGAAAAGTACATCAAAAGAGAACGCTATCTAAAAAGACAATCTAAAATTCAGGAACTGGAGAGGTTGCAAAAGGAACAAATCAACAATCATGATTTAAAAGTACAGAGTCAGATAACAACAATTAAAAAACAATTAGATGAGTTGGACTCAGTTACATTATGGAAGAGAGAAGCAATGGTAAGAAATGACTTCCATAGAAATAGTATTAATTCGGCCAGAAGGTTAGCTAACTATTTGAAAAACAGGAAGGTAAGGCAAAAGATAGAAAATATAAAAGTGAATGGCCAAAGAACTGGCAACTCAAAAGATATAGTAAAAGCCTTCGAGACCTTTTATAAGGAGCTGTATAAAAAAAAGGACATAGTCATATATGAGGAAGATATAAGAACAACACTCAAAGAAAATGATAAAATTATGTTAAGGGAGGAAATAACACTACAGGAGATAAAGGTGGTAATTAAAGAATTGAAAAAGGGCAAATCCCCAGGCCTAGACGGTTTCACAAGTGAATTCTATAAGGAGATGGTAGACATATTGGCCCCAGAGCTCCAAGAGGTATTTAATGGAATATTGAAAGGGGAAAAAGCCCCAGATTCGTGGAGGCAATCAGAAATAGTGGTAATCCCTAAACCACATAAAGACCCAGAGGAAGTGGGCTCATATAGACCTATTAGTTTACTAAATCAGGATTATAAAATCTTTGCAAAAATACTGGCAAATAGATTAAAGAAGATCATACCTAGCATAATAAAGGAGGACCAATATGGATTTGTAAAAGACAGGAATATAGCCCACCCCATAAGGAATATTATAAATGTATTACAACATGGCCACAAAAAAAAGCTAGGCCTCTTGAAATTAGATGTCTACAAAGCATTTGATACACTCTCCCAGGATTTTCTGTGGCAGGTAATGACTAAATACGAGATGGGGGAGCCATATATAAAAGCGATCCAAGAAATGTACAGAGAAGGGACAGCAGTGGTGAGAGTTAATGAAGAACACTCACAACCCCTCAAGATTCAAAGAGGAGTCTGGCAAGGATGCCCGCTCTCGCCCCTCCTATTTATACTAGCAATAGAACAGCTAGCTGAAAGAATAAGAAATTCTGCAAGGGTGGAAGGATACAGGGTAAAGAAGGAAGAAATGAAAATCAATTTATTTGCCGACGACATTATAATCGCTATGACAAACCCCAAAGAGGCAGTAAAAGAAATAAAAGTTATATTAGAGGACTTCGAAAAATGTTCAGGATTGAAGGTGAACATGGCTAAATCAGAAATTATGTACCTTAATGTGACTAAAGAGGAAAGGGAACAAATACATGGGATTACTAATATTGGAATGGGCACCAAAAAATTCAGATATTTAGGCATTGTACTACAGAAGAATATCGATAAAATAGCAGAGAACAATTATAACAAGGTCTAGAAGAAAATAGAAAAAGATATGAAAAAGTGGAAAAATAAAATAATGAATATATCTACTAGAATAAAAAGTGTTAAAATGTTTTGGCTGCCAAGATTAATATACCTCTTTCAGACAATACCTCTAGGAATGTATACCAAAAAACTAGACCAATGGAACAGAGTGATTAAGGAATGGATTTTCGGTAGTAAAAAATGCAGAATACAGAGAAAGATAATTTATAGCCACAGATCAGAGTTGGGATGGGGAGTCCCTGACCTGATTAGCTATTACGAAGCCTTCCAAATAAAATCGATACTGGAGATAGGCGATGGAGAGGGACTAAAATGGGTGAGTTTTGAGAACGAAATCAATAATAACATAGGGAGTTTTGGGGTATTCTCCACAACGACAAATAAAGATCTTATACAAGTTAAGGGACCTAGGTATTCAACACTAACAGTGTGGAACAAGTGGCAGCCCTCATGGCTTAAAAGAACCTCAAAATGGGCACCACTAAAGTCCCTCTATAACGAAACAGAAGAAAATAAATGGTGCGAACTCCTGAGATCAAAGGGATATTATAGGCTAAGAGACTTATTTAGAGGAGGCACTCTAAAACCAGCACAGGAATTAATCGAGGAGATAGGCAAGCAATATTGGTTAAAAATTACAGGCCTTTATAGAATGATTAAGGAAGTTAATGAAAAAGGAAATATTTGGACAGAAGAACCAACTGAAGAAATACATAATAGGATGCAAAAATTTAAACAAGGATTAGCAGGATATATTTACAAGAAAATGTTATCCAATAAAGATAAGGCAATACTTTATTTACAGAAAACATGGTGTAAGGAAGGCCAGATATCGGAAAACGATGCAAATAGAATAATGAAGGGAACAGAAGAAACAAAAATTATTAAATTTAATGAATTGGAACATAAATTTTTCACAAAGTGGTATAAAACACCAGCGCAGATAGCAAACATGTTTCCGGGATCGAGTTCTATGTGTTGGCACTGTAAACAATTTAAGGGCTGGTTCTCTCATATGTGGTGGGAATGTCCAGAGGTGAGAGTCTTTTGGTCAAAAATAATACAAATTATAAAGAAAATATGTAGAATTTCATTGAATGTAGACTTTAAACTAATGTTAATGGGTATATTAGGAAATAAGGCAGTCAGTAAGGAAACCCAGGCTATACTCAAAGCTATGGTGTTAGCAGGCAAGGCAGTGATAGCTCTGGGCTGGAAAGATAAGAGCAAATGGACAATAGATACCTGGCACACTTATTTGTTTGATTTTGTGCAGTCGGACATCATTGAGAAATTGCGCCAGAAGACCACATGGGAGGATAAAGCCGAAGAAATTAAAGCGAGATGGAAGACCTATCTAAAGTGGATAACAGTGGAAGGAAGACAGGACATTAGGTGGAAGATTCAGACTTTGTGCCCGTGGCTGTGAATAAAAGATCAACAAACAAGGGGTAGAGGGAGGGAGGGGGGATCTTATTGAGTTAAGTAAAGTAAGGAGACAAAAGATATTGTGTAATATATAGAAAATTCAAAAAAATAAACCTATTAAAAAAAAAAAAGGATATGTGCTCTAATAGGAGTACCTGTAAGGACCCGTGCTGCTGTGTTCTGGACCAGTTTCTGGACCAGTCTCAAGGGCAGCCCTGTGTAGAGTGAGTTACAGTAATCTATCCTGGAGGTGACCATTGAGTAGGTCAGGGCAAGACAGGAAAGGGGCCAACTGCCTGGCTTGGCGTAAATAGTAAAGCGCCAGCCTGGCAGTATTTGTGACTTGGGCGTCCATTGAAAGGGAGTCACACCCAGTCTCTTCACCCTTGGTACTGGTGTTAACACCTATCCTCCTCCAAATCCTGGGAAGATTGGAGGAATGGTATCTTCTAGCAGACCTCAAACCTGGAACCTTGGACAGAGATGCCAGATTATGTGAAGCTGCCAGCATCTACTGAAGTACAGTGTTGATTCAGTAACACATACTTGGTTTTTAAATATATATTTTAATGAAAGATTGTATATATATTCTTGCAGCTATTCTGTTCATGTATGTTTTACTCTGCTGCTCTATGACTATAATAAATGATTGACTCATTATTTTCTCAAGTCAGATTAGTTATAATAACTGTATTAACAAATAGGATGTCTTTAGAGAAGGCTTTAGTTAGTTACTATCTCAATACACGTCCTTAACATTTTCTCTTGTCCAGGAAATAACCCATATAGAAGAGACAATTTGTATCAGGAAAATGGCTTGAAACAATGGATTGTAGTGAAGTCTGGAAGGCAGAGATGCTTGGCGGAGGGGAAGGGGGAGTCTAGGAGGACAACGTCCCATGGATCCTGGCAGGTCATGTAATTTGCTTTCATGTGATATTTGGGCTGTGTCTCTTTGATATCGGGTGGGGGGGCATGGGGAAATATTTGGGGACTCACGGAGGCTCTCAGCAGCCAGGAAGGAGGGGAGGAAAGGCTTTATCTCTCCCTAGCTACATAGTAGTTTTCATATATAAGAAAAGATTCCACTCCTATTTTATACAGGATGGAGGGGAGACTCTTTATACAATACATGTGGCTGCCCTGTCATATCTCATTTGACCCTTAGGTGCCCTGGTGGCTCTCAGCTGTGTCCTTGAATACAGGGCCTCAGTCATAGCAATCATGCTACCACTTGGACTAAAGGTTCTCTTTAAAGCTCTGACTGCTTCATGTGTTGAGCATGATTTTACTGGGTAATTAGTACAATTAAGTCTGGGTCATTTGGAGCTCATTTTACACTGGTCTCTTTGTGTGTCATTGCCTTCCCCCCTTCCATAGACAGATCTTTTTGTTTGTCTGCTTTTCTTAGATTAAGAAGCCTCAGAAATGAGGCCGATTCATTAATTTTGCCTTTTCCAAACTAGCTTGCATTCATTCCCATGTTCCTGCAGTGGGGTCACAGATGGGCAGTGTTCCTTCTCAAATCAATATGCCCTTTGGTCTATCCTTTCTGCATGTGATTTTCTTACTTCTTTTAAGAAGAGCAGGAGGAACATTTTTATATTTCTTGTTTCTCCTGCTGTAAGTTCAGGGCTGATTCACAAGTAATTTTTTCCGGTATAAATGTTAGGCCTGGGAAGGAAAGCAGCACATACCATATTGATATATTGTAAAGATTTCTGTGCTGCTCCTTAACCATCAGGTTTCCAGGTCAGTAAACAACAGCGTTATATATATTATAATAGTCATCATCTATGTATGTAACAGTGATGTGTGGCTCCCATCTGCAGATATCTAAATCTACAAATTGAGGCCAAGCTATTGCTAAACAAATTTTCTGCAAATTTAGGGAACCCTTCCCAAGTTTCAAGAAAAATCTGAAATATTAAAAAATACGGGGGGGGGGGTGTTTAAATTCCCCACAAATTAAAGCATTTTCTATGCACATGCAGACAACACACTCAGACCTGGCACCTTTAATGACTGATTGATTGATTGTCAAATTTATACCCCGCCTTCCCGCAAAGCAGGCTCAGCAGCCGGCAGCAGATGCTGGGAGCTGCTCTGGGTCAACCGCTCTTTCTTTCCCACACACTTCTAAACTACATGTCCAGAACATTATTCATTACTGTAAATTGAATAAAATAAATTCAGCACTCCTGTCAATAGATGCAGAAAAAACCTTTGACAAGGTGGAACCCCTATATCTTCAGGAACTTCTTTCAGTAATGGGCTTTGGTCCCAAATTTTGACAAGCTATCCAAACTTTTTATTGCAACCCGGTGGCCTAGGTCTGTGTAAATCCCTATAGATCAGATGACTTGCATTTAAAAAGAGGCACCAGACAAGGCTGTCCTCTTTCACCTTTGTTGTTTGCCCTTACCCTTGAACCCCTGGCCCACGCAATTAGGAATGATTTAAATATCAGTGGAATAAAAATAGGCAATGATCTATATAAAGTCAGTCCCTACGCTGATGATGCAGTATTTTACATAACACATCCTGAAGTCACATTGCAACGCTTACTAACCTATTTAAATCATTTTGGTCTAGTTATTGGCTTTTCACACAACCCAGAAAATCTACAGCAACTAATGAACTCCAGCCGTGAAAGCCTTCGACAACAAACTAAACTTAGCTCTGATAGAAAAAATAACCCTCCTTAAAACTATTCTATTACCTAAATTCTTGTTTCTCTTTCAAAATCTCCTTATTCCACTAACACTGAATGACCTCAAAACCTGGCGACAAAATATACTAAATTTCCTATGGTCTGGTAAGCGGGCAAGAATCACCTTTACTACCTTAACAAAGCCAACCAGATTGGGGGATCTAAGATTTCCTGATCTTGAGAAGTATTATATAGCTTCCCAATTAAGAATCACACAATATTATGCCATGCCTTTTTGTACTAAACTGTGGCTTCAGATAGAAAAGTTGGAACTGCTCCCAGACCATCTTCACGAAGTCCTATGGAATCCTTCCCATCTTAGAAATATCCCAGAATTAACTAATCTTTATTTAAAACATGCTTTGCGATTGTGGCACAAACATAGACACTTTTTAGCTCCAGGAGTATCTCCTGTTGCAGCTCTTTTAGGCCAGTCATGGTTTCCTCCAGGTACAGAAAAACAATTTCTTCCCACCATAAGAAACAAAGGAATCTTTAGAATATGTGATTTTCTTGTTAATGGCAATATTGGAACTCAACAGGAAATTGAAACAAAATATAGTATGAAAGTTCCATGGTTGCAATATTTTCAAATACATCGCAAATTGAAAGAACTTAGTACCACATCTGACATAGATAGACCATTAACACATTTTGAACTCTTTTTGAAAAAACAACTCTCCAGTTTAAAAGGTCTACTTGCAATAATTTATAAACTGCTTAATGATAAGGTATGGCCTGGATGTTCTTCAATCCAAAAGGCATGGCACAGGGACTGTAATACTGAATACTCAGATAAACAATGGTTGGAAATTTGGTCCTCTTGCATGTTTACCAGTAAATCTACAAATTTAAAATTACAGCATTTTAAACTGTATGCAAGATGGTACCTCAACCCGAAGGGCTATTTAAATATAAATATAAATTTACTACTCTTTGTGGGAAGGGATGTGCTAAGGCTGGGACTTTTATCCACTGCTGGTGGGCTTGTCCCAGGATCATGACCTTTTGGAAAGAAGTTTTAGAAGAAGTGACAAAGATCACAGGCCACATGTTGCCTAATTCTCTGGAATCTCTATTACTACACTATTGGCCAGGGAATTCCTTAACTAAACAGGCTTCTGAGAACTACAGCTATTGATGGCTGCAAAGTGCTTTATAGCACAAAACTGGAAATTAAATAAAATACCTCTGATATACTGGAGAGCAAAAGTATGGGATATAGCAGTCTCTGACAAGCTGGCGACTCAATTACTAGTACTAGACAATCTGAAACAAGTTAACAACTTTAGGGAAAAGTGGTTTGGGTTTTTTTTGTGTATGTGACCACAAGTCCACTACATTTATACAAGTTGTCCCAAAAATATATGGACTTTGCATTTTACTAATAGGTTATCTTGAGTTATACCAGCCTACAGTAAAGAGATTGGTGAGTCAGTTTTTTCTTTCTTTCTCCTAATGTTTATTATATTGTTTATTTGCTTATTGTCCTGCACTGCAGTATGACCTATTTTGTATTAGCCTGTTAAGATTGCTGTTCATTGTTCTGATTGCCTTCATTGTTATTGCTTTGTATTTGTTACCTAAAATAATAAAAAAAATGTTATATATATAAAAATAAACTACATGCCCAGACTTGTCCTGGCTGACATCCATTTTGTGTTCTTTTAGGCCAGGCAGTCCATTGCAGCTTATTTGAGTTTAAGACGCTGAGCTGCAGGCTGCAAGGTCTGTAGTTCTGCAGTTCAAGACCCTAGTGCCGTGTGATGGAGTGCGTTCCGGGCTCCAGTCCCAGCTCCTGCCAGCGTAGCAGTTCAAAAGCAAGAAATTGCAAGTAGATAAATAGGTACCACTTCGATGGGAAGGTAACAGCATTCCATGCACCTTGGTGTTTAGTCATGCTGGCCACATGACCACAGAAATGTCTTCGGACAATGCTGGTCTTCAGTTTGGAAACGGAGAGGAGTACTGCCACCTAGAGTCAGATTTGACTGGCTTTTGAGCAAGGGAAACCTTTACCTATATATATATGTGTTTGTGTGTGTGTGTGTGTGTGTGTGTTTATGGGTTTTCTATCTATAAACTGCCCCTAAGCAAGAGGAGGGGTCTGACTGCTAACACATGGACAAGTCACATGCAGTAACAGATTCAGAATTCAGGTATTAGGGTGTGGAAGGCTTCCTGGCAATGACTTGCCTGGTGGATACACCCTTGGGCCCAGCAGCAGGACTCACCTGGATGGAGCAGGGTCGGAATAGGGGCAGGAGGGTACAGCCATGGAAGCCTCAGCAACAGGGCAGTTTGAGCAGTCTGTCCTAGGGAAGCTCAAAAGGTATGGAAACAATGAGCAAGCCTGTGTGGGAGAACAATGGGTTTCTGTGCCCAGGTGTGTTAAGGCAAGATGTGACAATGTAGATCAGAGGGGGGGTGTCCTTCCTTTTTCTTTCCTCCCCCTTGTTTCAGAGGGCAGGAAGGGGTTACATGAAGGAAGTACCCCTGGCATAGCTTAATGGGCCATGAAAGTCTCCGCTAGATTGACTGGTGGTTGGGCAGGCACATAACTCAGCAAGACCTGCCAGACTGTAATTAAAGTCACCTGGGAAGCTGACCCAGCCAGTTTGGTGTAGTGGTTAGGAGCACACACTCTAACCTGGAAGAACTGGGTTTGATTCCCCACTCCACCACATGCAGCTGCTGGTGTGACCTTGGGTCGGTCATAAATACTCTCAGAGCTGTTTTCTCAAGGCCAGTTCTCTCAGAGCTCTCTCAGCCCCACCTACCTCACAGGATGTCTTTTGTAAGGAAGGGAAGGGAAAGAGATTGTAAGCCACTCTGAGACTCCTTTGGATAGTGAAGGATGGGGTATAAATCCAATCTCCTCCTACTACTACTCTTCCTCTTCTTTGGGCCTGTCCGTGGTGGTGGCAGACACTGGGAGTGACTCTAGACCTGGCTGTGCACTGGGAGTTGCTCTGGGCCCAGCCACTGTCACAATGGACTCTGGGAGCAGTGTTCCTTCTAAGCTGAGTTAGTATGAGCTAGCTCATAGTTTTTTGGCTATGGCTCACACATTTTTGTCTTAGCTCAGGAAGGATGGCTCCAGAGCAAACTAATTTATGTAGTAGCTGAATCACTCGCTCACAACTTTATTGCTGGTAGCTCACAAAGTAGAATTTTGACTCACAAGTCTCCACATCTTAGAGGGAACTGTCTAGGAGTGGCTCTGGGCCTAGCTGCAGAGGCGAGACTGCCTATTTGGGTAACACATGTGTTGACAGGTGGGGCCAGGAGATATCCAGCTTTTAGAACTGATATCCAGACAGCAGAGATCAGTTTCCCTGGAGAAAATGGCTGCTTTGGAGGGAAGACTCTATGGCATTATACCATGCTGAGGTCCCTTCTGCCCCCAAACCCCACCCTCTCCAGGCTCCAGCCCCAAAATTTCCAGGTATTTCCCAACCCAGAGCTGGCAGAAGACAACCTTGAACATAAGACAACCTCCCTGAAAAAAAGGGCTGAAGGGGACAATATCCAGGCAAGTCTTAAATTATACCACCTCTCACTGTATAAAAATAAATTCTTTGTAATAGTCTAAATGAATTTTAGCCAAGAATAATCCATTCTCTGAATGCTGAGATAGCAAACACACTGCACAGATGAACTAATGACCTCCAAAACGTTTTATAGTTAACAGCCTTGCTCAGGTCTTGCAAACTGAGGACCATGGCTTCCAGTATAGGGTCAACCAATCTCATGTTGGGTCTTCCTCGTTTCCTGCTGCCTTCCACTTTTCCTAGCATTATTGTCTTTTCCAGTAAGTCTTATCTTCTCACAACGTGACCAAAGTACGATAGCTTCAGTTTAGTTGTTTTAGCTGCTAGGGAAATTTCAAGCATGGTTTGATCTAGAACCCACTTACTTGTCTTACTTAGGAGGAGGTGCTTTTCTACCTTAGCTGCCACTGCATAACCCCAAATCAACATAAGTTGGGGTGGAGGGAACCATACCTGTTACCATGAGGCTGTCCTCCCATATTACCCACTTAGGGCAGCAAAATGACTTGAAACAGCCCTGCCTTACTAAGCAGAAGGAAATAAACATGGCTTGCCTCCCTCTATTTTCCCCTTTCCTCTGCCATCCCACCAGCCACAGCTGGAACACTCACCTGGAGCTTCCTTCTAGAGCTTGTTGTATTTCTTCCCACAATGGTGTCAGGCTCCTTAGTCAGATCACACAACACAGGGCTTCATAAGAAGATTCTGTTTATTGGTAAATCATAAGTAAAGATGCATACCCAGTTCGTGTCAGGAATGGCCGTGGATAAAGGAGGCCTCTGTCTTATAGTAAATTCAAACAACCCCCTGGTCTAAATGAAGCCAATGATTATAATTCACGCGGGCAGGCAAAGCAAGCAGGCATGAGAGAAAAACAATTTAAAAGCCGTTGATTCCCAGCATAGTGCCTAGCAGCCTGAGACATCACAAGGTCAGACATATGATAACAAGCAGACAGTGAAAAGATCTGATGAGAAACCCAGAAGAGAAAGTACTCCTCTACATTCCAAATACATGACAGGGCTGCCTGACAAATGGGCCTTACCCCTAGTCTCTCTATAAATATAAAAGCCACTTGGGGTGGCAAAGTTCTATGCACGGCAAAATCAGTTGGCTCTCTGAACTATCACTCAGAAGCTGTCCCTATCCACTAGCTGCGTTGCCTGAGTTCTCTCGCACCCCCTGCAGCCTAGGCCACTCTTCTCTGATTGGGTCAGGATTTCAAGGTCATTTGCACATGGAAGCTGATTGGACTTCATTCCACACCTCAACCCCCCCCCGCAAGACAGTTGGAACTATCAGTTGCATATGCTACTTGGTGTATTCTGAGGTAAAATATGTCCTCACTCACAATACTTCCCCTTCAAAAGAAACAAACCCAATAACATAACCATGCCACACCACAAAAAAGACAGATCACATCACAAGCAGAATACCACAAGGCAAAAAAAGCTCTGGTACTAATTCAAAGTGCTAGGGATGAGTTGCGTTCTGGCAGGGGACGCTATTGGTGCCAATCTTGGCATAGTGGCCATTCTCTTCAACCTCCTGCTGTGCAGCTGACTTTTCCCTATGGGTTGCCAATCTCCAGGTGGGACCTGGAGATCTCCCGCTGTTACAATTGATCTCCAGATGACAGAGATCAGTTCCCCTGGAGAAAATGGCTGCTTTGGAGGGTAGGCCCTATGGCATTATACCCTGCTGAATCCTTCTGCCCCCCAAAAAATGGTGCCCTCCACAGGATCCACCCCCCAAATCTCCAGGTATTTCCCTACTTAGAGCTGGCAACCCTACTTTCCCCTCAGTGCCTGTTGGTAGGCAACCAAGCTTGGTCCTGTCACCTATTTTGGCCTTTGGGAGAAAAGTCATTGGGGCCAGTCCTTATAGGGTTGTCAACTCCAGATGGGAAATTCCTGGAGATCTGAGGGATGGAGCCTGAAGAGAGTGAGGTTTCAGGAGGGGTGGGACCTCAGACAGGTACAATGACATAGACTCCACCCATCAAACCAGCCATTCCATCCTGGGGAACCATTGTTGCCAATCTCCAGGTGGGGTTTGGGGATCAATCAGAATTACGACTGCTCTCCAGGAGGGAAGGGGAAGGAGATGGAAAGCTGAAGTCAGGGGGCAGATAACGATAGGTAGGCAATTGGCTGGGAGGGAGATAGGGTTGTCAACAGGTTGGGAAATTCCTGGAGATTTGAGGGGTGGAGCCTGGAGAGGGTAAGGTTTGAGGAGGGTGGGATCTCAGACAGGTACAATGCCATAGACTCCACCTTCCAAACCAGCCAGTCCTTCATGAGGAACCATTGTTGCCAATCTCCAGGTGAGGGCTGGAGACCACTCAGAATTACAACTGCTCTTCAGGTAGCAGAGAACAGTTCCTCTGGAGAAAACAGTGGACTCTGTCATTATACCCTGCTGAGGTCGCCACAGCAAATTCACACTGTGTGCCCAAAGCCGGGGCACTCTCCCAGAGCCTCTTTCCAGAGCTCGTTGTCTTTATTTCCACAATGGGCCTTATTCCTAGTTAGGGAATAATTTCCAGATTAGACGGAGAAATCTAGAGGCAGGTGTAATTTATGAATCTCCCAGTTTAGTAATTATGGCAGTAATTAATTGCTCCGACTCTCCCTCACTTTCCTGACACAGTTTTGAATCTTCTCCATCCTCTTAAGGGAAGACCATAGGTATACTAATTAAATCAAGAAAGGACTTCTAATATGATTACAAACAATTTGCTTTTCCCTAGATAACAACTGGTAAGCCATAGTAGAGATATTTGGTGTCTTTTAAGTCTTCTGTGCGTGCCGGTTTGTGGTAACTACTGCACATGTAAGCTGGATATGTGCAGCAATAATCTTGCACTAATCACTCAGTTTTTAAATTTAGCACATAATTAATTGCCATTTTCTTTTTTAGTCTGCTAAATAGTCCCTCTCTGCAAAGTGACATGATCATGACTACACACAAATACCAAGTGGTACACACAATGTAAATACTATTATTAATACTAGATCCCAACCATGACATCATCAGGCCCTACCCAATGAATGTTTAGGAATAGTGACCTGGCAACCTTATTCCTTCAGTGTACTCAGGTCCCCTCATCATAACATTTCTGGCTGCGGGCCTGCTTGGGGGAATGACTACTGACAGAGTAGACACCTCTTTTCTGACAGGACTGCTGTGCCTAAGAGAGGGCCAGTTTTGTGTAGGGGCCTGCATACCTGAGGGACCGCCTTTCCCCATATGTTCCCTAGAGAGTACTGCAGTCAGGTTCACTGAACCTCCTTGTTCTTCCTGGCATGAAAGATGCCAGGCTGGCCATAACCAGGGCTAGAGCCTTTTCTGTGGCAGCTCCATTTTGGTGGAATGAGCTCCCCAAGGACATCAGGGCCCTGCGGGATTTATTAAAATTCCATAGCACCTGCAAGACAGAGCTCTTCTGCCAAGCATTTGAGTGAGATGCCACATTAACCAGCCTACCATCTAGCCAAATACTACACCCTACAATCAACTCTTGGCCTCTGGCTTAACATCTGTGCCCATAATAAAGAATTAAGCCCTAAGGAGCCAGACATCAGCTGCTGATTTCCCTATGGTGTTTGATAAGACAGTTTCTGCTATCTTATATGTGTTCTCCTTTTAAATAATCTGATGATTTTAAATTGCTTTTATTGCTTTACTGTTTTATAATGCCTATGGCCTTATTAGCCGCCCAGAGCCTACCCTGGAGGTGATGGCAGGATACAAATAAATAAATAACTATAGTGGTTAAAAGTAGAACCATGTTTAATTCTCCAC
The DNA here is from genome assembly GCA_029375565.1 of Gekko gecko. NCBI lineage: Eukaryota > Metazoa > Chordata > Lepidosauria > Squamata > Gekkonidae > Gekko > Gekko gecko. The sequence continues at coordinate 48,747,987 of JAPDNY010000004.1, forward strand.
TCCCCTACATGCAGCCAGCTGGGTGACCTTGGGTCAGTCACAGTTCTCTCAGAGGTGTTCTCTCAAGAGCAGTTCTCTCAGCCCCACCTACCTCACAGGGTGTCTGATATGGGGAGAGGAAGGGAAGGAGACTGTAAACTGATCTGAGACTCCAAGTGAAGGGCGGGGTACAAATCCAACTTTTCTTCTTTTCTTCTTCTCTTTCTGTCATTGCATATCTGTGACAGAAAAATAATTTAAAATTCACATGGAAAACTATAGAGGAAAGATTCCATCTCCCTCCTCTCTTCTGTGCAGCCAACCAGGTTAACCTAAAACAGCCTAGAATTGAAAACTTAGAGGCAGAGGATGGTTTTATTGGAGAACATTTACCACAGTACATTGAGCAAACTCTGGAGGATGGCAGAAGACAGGAGGGCCTGGCAGGATGTGGTCCATGGGGGTCACGAAGAGTCGGACTCGACTGTGCGACTGAACAACAACAAAATCCAAAGTTTTGGATCTACCAGAGTCTTTCCACAGACAGAAGGATTTCAGCTCACAGAGCTTTATTTCTCACCTCCCCACTCTCACTGCAGACAAAATGCCGCACAAATTCTCTCCTGGGAGGTGGGGATCCCCAAGAATAGCATTTTAGTGGTCGTTATGAGCTGCAGCAAGGGGAAGTCATGCTTTGCAGGTGGAGGGCCATCCTTCCATGGAAATGCTTCCAGAGGATTCAACCAAATAAAACTTTGACGTGATAGTTAAGACATGACAGTGTTTGTTTGATTGTATTTCCTGTATGGATAACTGTGATCCCATGTGTGCATTTTTTCTGCTTCCAATGGATTCGAGCCATTATGTTTTAGAAAGGGAGACAGGAATTATCAAGGGTATTTTGAAGCATAATTACAGGGTGGATGAGGGGCAGGGCTGTAGAACCCAAGCACATTGGACATGGAATCAGCTTTCACGTGAGACTGAGCTATAACAAAGCATTTTAACCAGCTGAGAATACAGGGAGAGAAATTAAGTAAACAGGTAAAAGTTATATAGTTTAACAGCTTTTCTCCAGAAGACTACTATAGACACAGGATTAGCTCCACTAAAGCTTGCATTCTATTTCTAACAGATGCCAATTAAGTAAAAGTTATCATATTACTTGCTTTGTACCTTCTGTGTGCCTGTCTGAGAACAGAGTGAGCCATTGTGTGGGTCCTAAGCAGGCAAAGAACTCCATTATAATTACAGATGATGTCTTTAATGGGAAAATTGTGCATGTGTGGTGGGGGGCGGAGTCCAAGAGTTCAACTTTAGTTGGCAGCTGGGCTGCCATTCATCTGGAGCCTCCCAGAAGTGAGAGTCCAGCCACCCTCTGGCCATTCCCACTAATGGTGTCTTGTGGGCCAAAGTGGCAGAGTTTAGCAGGTCAAGAGAAGACCTTGGAAAAATCCTGTGCTTGTCTAAGGTGAATGGCTACTGCATGCCATCAAGCAGGGCCAGCCACATGTGATATCAAGCCCCTGTAGATAAACGTAACACAGTTCAGATTGCTGTTGTGTCAGAGTCAGAAAGAAGGAGATAACCTATTTGCAGAACAGGTAGCAATGATAAGGAAGTGAAGACATATCAGTCATGGAAAAGTGATGGTGGAAAATGCTGCCAAGTCACACAGGGTTTTCAAGGCAAGAGATGTTCAGAGATGGTTTGCTATTGCCTCCTCAAAATGGATAAAACCACAGCCTATTGCATCTCATAGCAACATTCCTGTTGATTCTAATGTTTATAGGAGACAGTGTTGGGCCCATTACACACACACACATCTTACTTCAGATTTGCAGAGCAGTAAACCTTTAATCTTGACTTCAGATTGTCTGCCTGCCTTATGTACCACTCTTTTTCCTCTGGTGTGTTTATTCTGCAACTAAAATTTTAAAAATGCAGTTTGCTAAATTGGGGTGGATCATCACTTGTGAAGTGTGTGTGTGGGTGTACAAAGTTTTTATTAAATTTATACAATTGCCCCATCACAGCTGCACAGTAGCATCCAGCACATGCTTTCCATTTAAATCCTCCTGATTCAAGTTTTGTGCATGCATTTTAGCATTGAATGAAAGAGAAGAGAAAGGAATGTAGGCAAAGGGGGGGGGAGAAACCAATGTTGAAACTGACCAGACTTAAAAAAAAATAAACTGACAAGCAGCTGTGAAGCCCTGTTTTCCATATTGTCCAGCACTAGGGGATTCTCTGTTGTGTTATTGGCCATTGTGAAAAATGAGAGTCACACGATCTCATAATATTGGGGAACATGTTGAGTGTACAGAATGCATGGTAGAAACCACTGACACTGGCAGCTTTGTTCACTAAAGCACAAAAGGGAAAAATATTTTTAAAGCTTTTGGCTTTCCAGCCCTCTATATCATGTCAATTTCATTCTGCGCTGATGATCCCCGTCCTCTATTTTGTTTGCATGCAGCACTAAAATCTTTTTTTCTTTTTTACACTGGGGACACTGCCATTTCCCTCCTCTCCGATCCCCCTTTCAAGTCAATACCAACAGGGAACTAAACCTTGTGCAGCTCCTTTTAAACTCACCCCTGTGGTTTTAACTTTTTTTTATTCAGTGATCTGAGAGTAGCGATAATCTCATATTGCTAGACTCATGCTGCTTGTCAATTCTTTTTTTTTTTTTTAATTAAAATGAAGGGGAAATAGAGCTTGTACACCAATGAAGGGGGAGGATGGCAGAAGGTGCAGAGTGGCAGAACAACCTCTATGTGGGCAGGGGAGTGACCTTCAAGGGGCGGCAAAGGGGCAAAGGGGGAACCCAAAGGAATCTATGTGCTTTTGAATTACCTTTGTCTTGGAAGCGAAACAAGGGGAAAATCAGCACAAAAGCATTCTCAGAAAGCCAAGGGAAACCGTGACCAGAAAGCAAACTGAACACTGAAGGGAGGAAAATCAATGCAGAATGACAAAGAAAACCAGACAGACATGCACAGTGAAAGCGAGGGGAAACACCCATGCATTATTAGGCATGGGAAACACCCATGCCTTAGTGTCATTTCCATGTGGGTAAAATATAGGGTCTCTTGAGCTGCGGTGGCTCAAGTGGTTAAGACGCTGAACTGCAGGCTGTGGAAGGTCAGTAGTTCAGCAGTTCAAGACCCGGGTGCCGCAAGACGGAGTGAGCTCCCGTCTCTAGCTCCAGCTCCTGCCAACCTAGCAGTTCGAAAGCAAGAAATTGCAAGTAGATAAATAGGTACCACTTCGGTGGGAAGGTAACAGCGTTCCGTGCACCTTGGTGTTTAGTCATGCCGGCCACATGACCACGGAAACGTCTTCGGACAGCGCTGGCTCTTCGGCTTTGAAACGGAAATGAGCACCGCAACCCTAGAGTCAGATTCGACTGGCTTTCGAGCAAGGGAACCTTTACCTTTACCTTTACTTATCTTATTAGATTGGCTCACAGATACGTTCACCCTGCTGGGGGTCATATCATCATTATGTCTCTGTGTTTCTTCTTACACACTTCTACCCTGATTTTCTCCCCATGGAGATTCGAAGTGGCTTACAAGGAAACAAGTATACAGTAAAGTTTCTACATCCTAGTCTAGTCCTCAGTCCCTTGGCCTGGCTTACTCAGTCACAGGTGGTGAGCCATGCACCAAGAGCCTTTTGCCCTTCAGTTCACACCTCTGGTCATGCCCAGGATTATGTACCTGCAACAGAGGGGGGAATAAAAGCTCAGCCAAAGGCCAGAAATGTTCCCAAGATGTCCCTCCCCCATTTCCTAACATCATCTTCATCCTTGCTAATACTCAGTTACAATCATCTCAGCTGTTGTAACTGCACAGAGTTCTTTCTGAAAAGCAAAAGGGAACCATTGTCCTTCTGTTGCTTATTTGGTGACTGATGGGTGCAGCTAGGCTGACTTTCCCTTGCTGTGGCTACTGTTTTTCCTGGGCAGGTGTGGATGCAACTGCCCAGTCACCCTTGCTTCTCTGGTGGTGGGGGAGGGGGGGCAGAAGCCAGAATGTTCTTCAGTTCGTTTCTGCATAAACTGTTCGAAGCTGGAGCAGACTTCTTTCTTTCTGTCGGGGCTGAAGGGAATGCCTGCCTCTGCTCATCCTCTGACCAATGGCTAGGGCTATGCTGTGATAGGAGAGAGTGATGCAGCCTTCCAATGGCCCCGGCCCCAGTGGCAGGGCCAGAGTATCCATCCCTTTGCAGTTGGAGCTGGCCAGCAGAGTGGGGAATAGCCTGCCCCTGCACGTCCAGTTGCAGGGGTTCAGGTGGTCTTCCCTCTGTTTTATTCATTTATTTATATCCCACCCTTCTCCCCACTGGAAACCCAAAGGGGCTTACATTGTTCTCTTCTCCACTGTTTTATGTGGAGCAGAAGTCCATCAGTGGCTATTAGCCACAGGGTATAGATGGGAATTCTAAGTCTGGGGCAGGTGATGCATTCTTGGTGCTGAAGGGGGCAGCAGTGGGAGGGCTTCTAGTGTCCTGGCCCCACTGCTGGACCTCTTGATGGCACCTGGTATATTTTGGCCGCTGTGTGAGAGAGTGTTGGACTAGATGGGCCATTGGCCTGATTCAACATTGGCTTCTCTTATGTTCTTATGTTCTAACCCTGTGAGGTTGGCCCAAGATCACCCAGACAGCTTCTAGTGCACAAGTGGGGATTTGAACCTGGGTTTCCCAAATCCTAGTATGATGCTTTAACCACTACACCATGGCCAGACCCCACGAGCAACTGGTGTGAGAGAGGGAAGGCAGGTGACTGACTGGGGGGGAACAGGTATGTGGACACACACAAGGAGGTGTGTGTGGTCAAAGCTGTCAAGAAATGAAAGGAAACAAATGAAAGGGGGCAGGTATGGTATCTCTTGGAAAAAAATGATTAAATATATTTATTGGGGCTTTTGTGGATTCCCCGGTAAATCAATTGCTTTCAATCCTAGGAATCAATTGTTTTGTTTGTACTTTGAGTAAAAAATAATATTATTAATTGGGTTTGCCTATGTCATTTATAAAGTTTATATCTCCAGTACCTGGAATTTAATTTTACGGCAAACATGGCCTGGCCTGACAAAGTAACTTTAATGTCAGATCTGACCCTCAGAACAAATGAGTTTGACACCTCTGCACTATACCACACTGGCTCTGGTAGTCTAGTATCCTGACACCACTCCCAAAAGTGGCAGTAAAGGAAAGGCAGCTCTCCAATTTAAAAAAACCACATTAAACAACCACTTCTTGTTGCAGGGGATGTGACTGACTATCACAGACAGACAGTTGCCCCACCCCATGAGGACTCAGGTAGTTCATATGGTATAGCTGTGATTAGAACAGGGAAAGAACAACATAGAAACTGGTGTACTCTCTTCGTATCCTGCACGCAGTGGGAGATGAGAGGAAGAAATACACACCAGACCACTGCCACATTGCTTATACGCGATGTCCGCAAAATGCAAATGTGAACTGCTTTAGCTGGATTACACTTTTCTTAATTGGATTCCAAACCATCCATTGGCCTTGTTGAATGGATGAGATTACACAACCCCACCCCCTCCTCCCAGAAACAAATTAACAAAAATGTCAACAAGACGGAGGGAGAAAATGATCGGTTAGGAAGTCTAAAGAAATGAACTTGTGAGTCACCCTTCCGCATTCAATGCCATCAGATCTTACAGCGCCTTTGAGAAACAGAGACAGGATAATGCAAAATAGATTAGTCATTATATTTAACAGAAGGCTTGGAAGACACAGAGGATAGTGGAGACTTTATTCAGATCAAATTTCACGGAATTTCTTAGTGATTGTGCTCCTGGTGTCCTACCTTCTAAGGATAAAATCTGTTCCTCACAGCTCTGCAGTGTCTCGATTATTCATGTGGCTTGTTTACTTGTGGCATCACTCACATGCTCATTATCTGCCGACACAGAGCTGACAGTTTCACTGTATCTGAAATTAATGCTTGGAATCAAAGTCGTGAGACTCATATACTTCCTTGTAGCCAATCTCTTTCCCAGGAAGTTCCTACCAGGTTGTTCTTCATTCCAGTCATAAAATGTTCTGTGTACAAAATGTGAAAAAAATCCCTGGAAATGGGCCGAGATTTTGCGCTTATGTAATGAGAGTATTTCAGAATTCACCAAAAGTCAAATAGAATCCTGTGAGCTGAAAGTTTATTAAAATGAAGAGATGCTGCTGCTACCTCTTGTGGCAGAGATTAATGAGGTCTGCATAATTCTGCCAGCCAAATACTCATTTGTGAAATTCCAGCTGAAATCACCCCCTGCTCCAGTGATAGATGCAACAAATGCTAATTAATAATTGGCATTTGCAGAGCACCTTTGGTCCCTCTGGCACTGCAAGAACGGCATGTGCATGGACCTTGTCTGAAACCCCCAGTTTTTCCAATGAAGAAAATTAGTAAGGACACAAATGAGACTGGGCAGCACATTGTTTTCCCACGGTAATATGTTAGGGTTGCTGCCTAACTAGATGAGTTATTGGGAAATCTGTGATTGGATCTTCCAAACATTTTAAAAAGTCTATAGCTTCCAAGTGGGGGCATCCAATTTGAACTGGGACCATAGTGCAGATCAGAAAGGGTTTAACCATTCCACCTCACATTGTTTTGCCATTTGAAGCCCATTTCCTGGTGCTGTTATTCGTTCTGAAAAGGAAAAAGGATAGTCAAAGAGGTTACTCTCTTTCCCCTCTAACAGTAATAACAGGAAGATCTTTTAGGTTCTATTTGGCTTGTTGGGAAAACCCATGCGCACCAATGGGAGCATGTGGGTTCACCTAAATAGTGCCCCTCTAGGACTGTTTCATCTTGGGAAAATGTGTAGGGGGGAGCCTGAAGCCCCTTCTTCAACACATGGCAGTCTTGATTGGAATAAGGCCCTGTACATGTGATAATTGAGGAGAGCCCACAACTCACTTGACTGTGCGATGTTTGACTCAGCGTGGGGACTCCAGATGCAATCTGTATACACTGTAATGTGTAATAACTGTTGGGTCCAAATGGTTAAAAAAATGGCACCAGAGGGGAAGGGCGAAAGGTAAATCACATATCTCCTTCCACTGTATCTTTGATCCAGGTTGAGGCCACACACAGCTGCAATTTTCCTGGAAAGAACAAATCATGGCTCTCATCTAGTTAAGCCCCATTGGAGTGGATGTTGTTGTTACTCTTCAGGAGCACTTTACATCCCTGGATAACTCACTGACTCTGCATGCTGGAGGCCAAACTAGACATAATGTCTGCCACAAGTTAGATGAGGGTTTCCCAAGCTGTTTTACAGACAGATGCAGTGTTGGGGAACTAACATTTTCTAGTGGTCCAGGCCTCATCTGGCTTGGGAGTCTGGTGTGGGAGGAGGAAATGTTTCCGCCTTCTCCCTATGCTGCTTTCCCAAGCATAAATGGCTGAGTGTGGGGGGCTAGTTACCTCCCTCCATGTGCAGCCCACAGTGATGCAAATAAGCCCCCTTGGGCCATTTTGCCACTGAAAAACAGGTCTGAAAATCCCAACTGAACTCATGGCAGACATAACGTCTTATTTGGTGCTGAGTCATTACTGTCAAGAACACTCAAATGTTTGGTATAAGGTATAAACAAATCTGTCGAGCTCTTAAAATTCAATGCTTTTTTGCAATTGAATCTGTAATGTGGGTCTTTAAACTTTGATAAGAATTTACCCACTGGAAATCTCTTGTTCCTTCTACCGCCACTAAAATCTGAAATCCCTAAGAATTAGCAGGGGGAGTCTGTTGGCGTCCTTTAGATTGCTAGATTCTGGAGTCACACTAGCACACAGCGTGGTCTTGGATGTTTCCCAGAAGTGCCAACGAAAGATGCATGAGTCATCTGTACTTTTTTGCACTACCTGAGTAGCGTGCAAAGCAGTTAGCTGCCTGTCTCCTCAGAAACTGAATGTGCATGACAGTAAGAAGGGCTAAAAGAGGCCAGTGAATTGTGTGCCTATCTTCTCTCTTGTTTGTTCATAGTATGAGCTAGTGCTGAGAGGTATCATGGTTTAGTGGACAGAGTGCTGGACTAGGATCCTGGGAGACCAGCATTTGAATCCCCACTTTTACTATGGAGGCTTTCTGGGTGACCTGGGACCAGTCACATTCTCTCAGCCTAACATATTTTACAGAGGTCTTTTGCAAAAATATAGAAAAGGAAAATAATGTTCAAAGCCACTTTGAGTGCCCATTGGGGAGAAAAAAGTAAGATATCTATATACTAATTCTCAAAAGTCCCCTCTGCGTATGGATACTTATTTCTGCCAAAAGAGGACTCACTCTATCTCAACAGGTTTTTCTACAGACTCAGGGGACTTTGTGGATCTCTGCTGTCTAGAGTTCAGTTGTAATTCTGGGAAGTCCCACTTGGAGGTTGGCACACCTAGGCCTGGCAGCAGTCTAGGGTTGCCAGGTCCCCCCTGGCCACCAGCAGGGGATGGGGGGTAAGGTTGCCAGTTCTAGGTTGGGAAACTCCTGGAGATTTGGGGGTGGACCCTGCAGATGACAGGGACCTTTGTGAGATATAATGCCATAGAATCCACCCTCCAAAGCATCCATTTCCCCCATAGGAAGTTATCTCTGTAGTCTGGAGATAAGCAGTAATTCCAGGAGATCCCCAGGTCCTACCTGGAGGCTGACATCCCTAGGCAGTACCTTCTTGGTGACTTGATACCACCTGACTTGCATGACTCAGCTAGGCCTGGCTGCTTGCTACTCTTCAACAGCAGCCACCCTATGAAAGCCAGTGTGGATCAAAAGTTAGAGATTTAAAGTAGGGTCTGCAAGACCCAGTTTCAGATCCCTATCTAGTAGTAGAAGCTGATTAGGTGATTTTGGACCAGCCACATACTTTCAGCCTAACCAACCTCACATGGTTGTTGTGCCAATAAAAGGGAGGAGAGAATAATGTAAGCTGCTTTGGTCCCCACTGTGGAGAAAGACTGTAGTTTTCCTAGGTAGAGGCTGTGGGGGAGGGAGATGGAGAAAGAAAGCCAAATACAGAGAGGCAGATAATGGCAGGTTGGCTGTTGGGTGGGAAAGATAGAGTTGCCAACTCCAGATTGGGAAATTCCCAGATATTTGAGGGGTGGAGGCTGGGGAGAGTGCGGTTTGAGGAGGGGAGGAACTTCATACTAGTATAATGCCATAGACTGCACCCTCCAAACGAGCCATTTCCTCCATGAGAACTACCACTGCCAACCTCCAGGTGAGGGCTGGAGATCACCCAGAATTACAACTGTTGTCCAGGTGACAGAGATCAGTTATCCTGGATAAAATGGCTGCTTTGGAGGGTGGAGTCTCTGGTATTATATCCTGCTGAGCCTGCTTCCCTCTTTAAACCTCACTGTCCCAAGGCTCCACCCCCAAATCTCCAGGAATTTTCCAACCTGGAGCTGGCAGCCCTAAGGTGAATTGTTCTCTGTAGCTAGGAGATCCATTGTGATTCCCAGAGTGCTGCCAGTGCTGCTGAGGGGGGAGAGGAAGCAGGTGGGTGGCTGGAAACACTGCCACCACCGCTGCTGCTGCTGTGTGGGGGTGGGGGAGAAAGCAGGCAGGAGACTGGGAGAGTGATGGAGGCAGAAAGAGAAAGTGATGGTGTGGGGAGAAGAAAGAGGAAGAGTGATGAGGTGGGGAGTCAGAAAAACAAAGAGAATGAGGGGGCAGAAAGAGAGAGGAAGTAACATGCATGGAGGGGAGAGAGAGAGTAAAGAAAAGGAGGGCAGAAGGGAGACAGAGTGTGGGAGAGGGAGAGGGAGAGGGAGAGGGGAGGAAGCAAAGGTGTGGGGAATGGGATAACCATCCTGGAAGTTTCTTGTGGGTTTTCGCTTGTAAATAAATAAATGCAAATGCATGAGTCTGATTTGGGAGCATATCTGTTTGCCCGTGTGTCCCTTTCCTTTTCTTCACTACTTTCACATTTGTAAACTCACAGTCTTCAAAAAAGGCACTCCAAAACATTAATGCTTTGCCTGTGACCCTGGAAGGCTGCTTTGAACTTGCCACGGATGGGAGTAAGGGAACAAAACAAGATAATCTAAGACTGTTATTCTGAATCTTATTTGAAGTGCCTAAAATCCAATTAACTTCAGAACTCACAAAGAGGTTTAAGGTTGCACCCTAAGCCTCAAACAGAAATAAAGCTTCTGAAGGAAAGGTTGGGGAGAGAAAGGATTGCTTGCAGTAAGATATTTGGTGGGCAAAATAATTACTTTGAGTCATTTGAAGGAGAGGTAGAAAATGATATTGAATGCAAGAGATGGCTAATAGGTTTCATGTGCCTATTCAATATAAGCCAGTACTGATTCAAACTGATGATCAACTGATGCTGTGTAAAGGTAAACAGGTGTCATATGGCACCTTAAAGACAGGCTTAGATCCATGGAGTATTTCCACAAGCAGGGGGATATGTGCTCATGGTATGCAGTTGTCTTGCCTCCTTCCTCTCACAGCAACCTGAAATGCACTGTGAAATTTTGTTCCTGGGGGACATAGAACCAAAAATATACCACCAATAGTAAATATTTAAGAGTATGAAATTCTGTGCATTTCTGTGTGAGCAGAGCCTCAGAAGATGTAATTATGACTTTAAGAAAATGTGATTGTATTGCAAGAAGAAGTTGTTATATTTTACAGAGCATTACAGATTTTTCAACCACTGACAAAGATGAGCAATTAACTGGAAGGAACTTTAAGCACATGATAAAGGGCTTGGCCATTTATACAAATTTTGGAGGCTTTGTCATGCCATTTTGACATATTTCTAAAAGTCCTACCTTTCTTTTAAAGTTATGGTAAGCAGCTCCTATGCTATCTCCTGAATAGATTCTGAAGATTCTATTTTCATGAGGGGAACTGATCTTTAGGGATGGGCACAAACTGGGAAAATGTGGTTCAGTTCATGGTTTGTGGCGTGCCCAGTTTGCAAACCACAAACTGTCACAAACTTTTAGCCCCCAAATGAACTGGTTCATTTCATGAGGTTTGTGATGGAGTAGAACAGCCCCCCCGGTGTGATAGAGACACCAAACTTGCAGGGGATCTCCACCTGACTCTCCCTTATCTGCCCTCCAAGTTTGGTGAGGGTTGGATTTATGGGGTTTGAGTTATGGCTTCCCAAGAAGGTGTCCCTGGAAAAGTGCTTTCTTGAAAATGATAGGCACAGGTTCAGGAAGTTCAGTAGTGTATAGAATTGGTATCGTGCAAGCTAGATTCTCCCCTGATACTCCCAGTCCCATAGGCAGAATTTTTTGGTGGAGCAACAAATTCTCCCTCATGGTAGTGGGGAGTTTAATTAGATTACTGCTAATTATATCAGATCCAGCTTGATTAGACTACTACTAATGAGTTTAGGTCCAGTTCTTCCCTACCTTTTGCATTTTTATCCATTTTTCCTGCAACTTTTTCTCCACATCTTGAAGATCTGCCACACTTTCACTCACCTCTCCTGCAGAGTAGGCACTGTAAATTGTAGCAGTACAGTTCTGGCTTTCTCTCCCTCCCCACCAAGGAAAAGAAATTCAACTGCCAATTTGCCACCAGAAATAAAGCAGGGAAAAAGGACAGGAAGCAGCTTCTGTGGTCTGTTCACAGCCAAGGGGGAGGATTACCCTCCACATTAACCCTTTTAAAAGCACCAACCAAATCACCCTCTTAAAAGCACCAAATTCCTTTCAAAAGCACCAACCAACACCCCACTACCCCCCAGAGGTGCCTACCAGATGCCGGACAGAACAAGGAGAAATCTGGGAGCAGCAGTATGCCGCAGTGTGCGGAGAAGCCAAACCAAGCAGACAACTGTGGGAATCAGGAAGTAAACAGGAAAGAGGAAGCCATGGGAATCAGTAAGGAAGAGCCAGAGTCTATGGGAATAAGAAAAGAAGGAGGACCTCTGCTGAAGTAAAAGAGTGAAGAGGGATAAAGTGAAATCAGCGCGCAGCTTAAATTTAGTAAAAAAATTACAGGGACGATTTGTGAGGGAGCAGCGCAAATGCCTGAGGGTTTTTTTGCTCCAAATGCCACCCTGTGGCTATGGGCCTGGATGCTCCTCTACATGCTCAGATTGGATTTAGGGGGTCTGAGTTATGGCTTTTGGGGAAAATGTTGGGCACAGGTTCAAAAGTGCAAGCTACATACATCAAACTTATAGGGAACCTATTGGTGTTTCCAAGGCTAGAGAATTCTGCCCCCTCTGTTGCTTTTCAGTTGCTTTTTTGTTTTGAAGTTTGGTAAACATTGTCTCTGCCCAAACAAAATCAGTCTGGACATGTATCCTTTCACAAACCTCCACAAATTGCTTGAAAGTTCATGGAAAGTTTAAGTTGGTTGACTGGCCACAAACTTCAGAACCAAGGGCTCGCCAAAATTTGTCAGGAACTTTAGTTCATGAGCCAGTTCATGACCATCCCTATAGATCTTTGTAGTCTGAGATCAGTTGTAATTCCAGGAGAACTCCAGGCCCCACTTGGAGGTTGGCAGCTCTATGCCACCAGCCCACAATGGCTAGCTGTTTCTTTAGACGAACGCGGTCTATTGTAGCTGACAAGAAGATGTCTCAGCAAGGAGATGGTGTCATAGATATAGCCAGGAATAGAGGGGATCAGTTGCTGGCCTTGACTAAAAATCATGCAGGATGCTTCTGCAAACCAGAAACAAGTAAGCTAAATATGCCAAGTAAGGAGTCCAGAGATCCAAAACAGAGCAGCCCTGGAGTACTGTGTACAGTTCTGGTCACTGCACTGCAAAAAAGATATTATAGCATTGGAAAAGGTACAGAAAAGGGGATGATTAAAATGATTAAGGGAATGGAACACCTTCCCTGTGAAGAAAGTTTAAAGAGGTTAGAGCTCTTTAGCTTGGGGAAAGTATGATTGAGGGATGACATGATTGAGATTTACAAAATTATGCATAGGATAGAGAAGGCAGAGAAAGAAGTATTTTTCGTCCTTTCTCACAATACAAGAACTCATGGGCAAGCAATGAAATTAACAAGCAGTAGGTTTAGAACACACAAAAGGAAGTATTTCTTCACACAAAGAGTAATTAACAAGTGACATTCATTGCTGCAGGTACAAGCACAGACAACTTCAAGAGGGGATTGGATAAACATATGGAGCAGAGGTCCATCAGGGGCTATTAGCCACAAGGTATAGATGGGACACTGTCTGAGGCAGTGATGCTCTGTATTCTTGGTGCTTGGGGGGGTAACAGTGGGAGGGCTTCTGGAGTTCTGGCCCCACTGGTGGACCTCCTGATGGCACCTGGGTTTTGTCCACCAAGTGACACAAAGTGTTGGACTGGATGGGCCATTGGCGTGATACAACATCGCTTCACTTTTGTTATGTTCATATTGAAAGGCACAAAGAACAAAGACATAAAAGAATAATAAGATCTTTTGTAGATTTGAAATAGGATAATTAATATCAGTAGATATATGTCTTGGGTCCAGATGTGAAAAGCATCTGAGACTGGCAAGAGTGTGCAACTAAATATAGAAGTGAAGATATAATTCAAAGATAGGTGTATTGGTTGGAGTCTAACAGAGCCATATATGCGAGAAACTGGTAATCTCTATTTTTGATGTTCTTTGTTGTGATAAAAAGAAAGAATTAATTAACACAGCTTTTGTGTATTTTAAGAAAATACATGAATATAGTTAACTCTGTATGGTATTTGAAGTTATAAGATGATTAGTTAGCCATTTTCCATTGGGCAGGAGGATGGCTTAGTGGTAGAACATCTGCTCAGCATGCAAAAGGTCCCAGGCTGAATCTTGTCATATCCAGTTAAAAGGATCAAGCAGTAGATAAATGTGAAACACCTTTACCTGAGACCCTGGAGAGCTGCTGCCAGTCTGAGTAGACAGTAGTGACCTTGATGGGATGATGGTCTAATTCAGTACTGGTATAAGGCAGCTTCATGTGTGTGTGTTCAGTGTCAGCCATGTTAGGTAGGACAGCTAGCTATTGTTAGAAGAAGATTTAGGAGATCTATAAATCTGGGAAACTGAATTGGTTTGGAGCATCTTTGAAGATGTCACCTGCTTACTTTTGGTAAGTCATTTTAATGGGCTCAAATAATTGCTCTCCTTTAGTAATCTATGTAAAATCATTATATGATTATATTCCTTTAAGAGAATCTATGTCAAAAGGGCTAATATTGTTGCTTGTACACTGTTCCCTAAAATTAACTATAAACATTGTTGAGGTGTAACTGTTGCCAGGAGATGAATGATCTGATATAGGAAAGCTAACTAGATGACCAAGACTTCTTAAATATGTGCCTACATCTGAATCAGGCCTGACCAGAGTCATCCAGAACACACTTTACCACTTTAAAAAACAGAATAATAGAATCACAGAGCTGGACGAGGCCATACATCTAGCCCAACTCTCTGCTTAATGTAAGATCAGCCTAGAGCAGCCCTGACAAATGTTTGTCCAGCTGCTGCTTAAAGACTGCCAGTGACGGGGAGCTCACCACCTCCCTAGGCAGCTGATTCCGCTGTTGTACAACTCTTACTGCAAAAAAAGTTTTTCCTAATATCCAGCTGGTACCTTCCCGCTCTTAATTTAAACCCATTCTTGCAAGTCCTATCCTCTGCTGCCAACAGGAACAGCTCCCTGTCCTCTAAGTAACAGTCCTTCAAATACTTAAAGAGAGCAATCATATCCCCTGCTCAACCTCTTCTTCTCCAGACTAAACATTCCAAAGTCCCTCAGCCTTTCCTCATAGGGCTTGGTCTCCAGACCCCTGATCATCTTCTTCTCTGCACCTGCTCCATTCAGAACTGCACACAATACTCCAGATGCAGCCTGACCAATGCAGTGTACAGCAGGACTATGACATCTTGTGATCTGGATGTTATGCCTCTGTTGATACACCCCAAGATCTCATTAGCCTTTTTTTGTTGCTGCAGCCAAAGCACTTCAACAACATCAAGGAAAAATGCAAAATGAATAAAAACAAACAAGAAATAAAACAAAAAGCACAGTAAAAAAAAATCAGATCAAAATCAGATACCATCTAATTAAACAGCAGAATTATCCATTCTTGCTGAATGACCTGGAGGATAAATAGATTTTAACCAGGCACTAAAAGGAAAATAATGTCAATACGTTACTGATCTCATAAAGCTGGTGCCATCAACTGTCATCCCTTGTGCAGCTTCTGAAGACAAAGATGATACAGTCTTCAGCCACCCTGGTCCAAAGCAGTTTAAATGCATCAACATTCAAGCAGCGCTTTAAATAATGGAAATAATAGAGGGGGAGGGAACTCCACAGAAGTAGAACTGTAATGAGAACCAAATGTGCCTGTCATTTACAGTGCAAAGGCAGGAAGAAGCTGGGCTCAGCTCATAGCGGAAAACACATGAAGACTCTTTAGAGGTAAAACCCATGAAATCCTGTTCAGAGGTTTGTACCCTCAGTTAAACCCCTAGGATGTACTGACACATCAATTACATTCAAACAAGAAGAAAAGGTGTCTGAGATAAAACAAGAAGAAAAGGTGCCCCTGTGGATAAATCATAACTGCCTTTTTTTTTGCACCATCTGTAATCTGTACAACCTCCGTGTATCGTCACTAGGAAACTGTGGCTGACCATATGGAGAGAAAATTAACCACAAATGCACATAGAAAATGGCCCTGACGAGGCTGTGATGCACCTTGTTTTGTTTTGATTGTCCCTCATCCTGACATCGGTCTCATTATCAGATCCTTTCCCATTAATGTCTTTGTGCTATTTATGTCTATTTCCTATTTCACAAGATAACCATTTTAGCAAGAGAAAATTTAATAAAGCAAGGACAAAATTTAATAAACCACGGGCTTCCGGTCTGGGATTCATGGCGTCCTGACGTGTTCTGGCTTTGCTCTTTGAGCTCCCAGAGCATACGGAGGGTCTTGACGACAGGGAGGGCTTCTCACAACCCTCCGCAGATCCCCCCAGGCAGGGGGGTGACTGGCAGCGAGCTTTTGGCCTGAGAGGGAGTTGAGATCAGCTGATAGCGGGGCTTTAAAGAGCATTGCGACCAGCCTTGATCCCCTCCCCCAGAGAAGGCACTTTGGAAATTCTCTACAAGACCCCACCGAGTTGGATTCTCAACATAAGAACACATGACCCAGACCTCCAAGACATTCTATGCAAGCTGATATTAAGGAAACACTGCTATAACAAGACACGGACTTTGAAGGTAACTTTTTTAAAATTGCTCACCGGAGACGTGTTTTGGCCAAAAGTAAACAACATCCGATGAAGCGCATGATCGTGCTGTATCTGTCCTACTAACATCAAACTTGAAAAAGTGCAGTTAAACAGCTTAAAAAGGCCAAAAAGCCGGTTTGTTGATCATTCCTGCGGTTGGATTATTGACTTTGAGAAACGTGTGATGGACGCGATTCAGAAGTTGGAAAAAACCCTTATAACAGAAGTAACAGAGCTGAAAAAAGAAATGTCTGGGATTACAAAAGAGATACAGACGTTGACTAAAAGAGCAGATGAGACGGATGAAAGAGTGAAGAGAGTGGCATCTAATGTTGCTGAGGTTACTTTAGAAACAGAAAAAGTCAATGTGATGGTCCAATATAATGCAATGCTTAACCACATGAGATTCAGGGGGATCCCTGGAGACAAGAGTGAGAACATCCATTCTGTTATGGTGGATGCTGTTGCAGATTTTTTAAAAATGGAAGAGGAGAAGGTGGCGGCTCAGATTGATGTGGTGTACAGAGTCAATTCTGCGATTGCGCAAAGGAAAAAATTACCCAGAGATGTAATTGTCCAGTTTATATCTAAAAAACTGAAGGAGGATCTATTTAAGCAACAATTTCAGGAAGATTTCATAATTGACAACAAGAAAATTATGGTCTTAAAGGAACTACCCAGAACAATGCTCCAGGATAGACGACTCTTCAAAGATCTGATTGACAAACTGAAAACAGAGGGTATAAGATACAGATGGGAAATTCCTAAAGGTGTCAGTTTTACATTTAAACAGAAGAGAGTCACCATCAAGTCTGTAGAGCAAATGACCAGATTCATCGACGATAACTTTAAAGACTCTGATAAATAAGTAGAAAATCAACGTGGAGAGTCAAATCATATCATGGAATGTTAATGGACTTAATTCACCCCAAAAAAGAAAAAATGTTAGACTTTGGTTGGAAAAACAAAAATGTGATATTGTTTGTTTGCAAGAAACACATATTAAAAAATCTGATGCCAAATTTTTGATTCAAAAAAGATTAGGAGAGGAATTTTACTCCCTCTCCTCCCAAAAGAAAAAAGGAGTTGTTATATATATCAAAAAAGAATTGGAACCAAAAGAAGTGTTTAAAGATAATGAAGGGAGGCTTCTGGCGGTAGAAGCCGTACTGCAAAATAAAAAGACTTTAATTGTCAATCTCTATGCCCCAAATGGTGCGAAGGAATTTTTTTTTCAAGATCTGTGGGAACAGCTACGACAGTTAACCTATGAGCAAATGATTTTGATGGGTGACTTTAATGGTACTGTTGATAATATTGTTGACAGAAAATCCAGAAAGGGAATTGAAGCCATGGGCAAACTTCCGAAAGTCTTTTTTCAACTGACTAAACATGAACATTTGGTAGATGTTTGGAGAGTTAAAAACTCCAGGGACAGAGAGTATTCCTTTTATTCATCAAGACACGAATCCTTTTCAAGAATAGACATGATGTGGATGACGGAGAATTTGATCTTGCAGACACGCAAAATTGAGATGCTACCTAGAATTCTTTCTGACCATAGTCCAGTGAAATGGTCAGCGTATGTTAAGAGAAAGAAATTCCGATGGAGACTTAATGAAGATTTGCTGGACAAACAAAATATTGTGGATAGAATAAGGACAGAAACCCAAATATATTTTCAACTGAACTTAAATAAGGGTGTACAGACGCAAACGGTATGGGAAGCCTACAAGGCTGTGATGCGAGGACATCTGATTGCAATTAATAATAATGAAAAGAAACAACAACTGAAAATAGATAAAGAGGTTATGGAAAACATTCGGAAACAAGAAATGGAACTTAAGAAAAGGCCTGGCAAAAAGAAGATTTTGAGAGAATTGAGGATCTTAAGGGAGCAATATGAGGCGAGGTTGAACAAAGAAGTATATTGGAATTTGAAAAAATTGCAACAGAAATCCTTTGAAGGCGCAAATAAACCTGGCAAATACTTGGCATGGCAATTGAAGAAAAGAAGAGAGAATAAAACAATTACTAATTTGAAAGATGGAAATAAAGAAATTTCAGACCCAGGAGGGATCAGGAGGGAATTTTACAAGTACTATGCGACTCTTTTTCAAGCAAAACAAGTGGATCTGCAAAAGATGCAAGATTATCTATCCAAGGTTAATTTGATACAACCAAGTCCTGAAATGAAAGCATTCTTAAATGCTGTAATAACTAAAGAAGAAATTAGTAAAGCAATAGGAGAAGCAAAGATTTCTAAAGTCCCAGGCCCGGATGGCTTCTCAGCCAAATTTTATAAAAAACTTCATGAAGACCTGGTTCCGGTGTTGGAGATACTTCTAAACGAAATTAAAAGGACAGGAAAGATACCAGATTCCTGGAACGAAGCTGCAATCACCTTAATTCCTAAAGAGACTCAAGATTTAACAAATGTAAAGAATTATTGGCCTATCTCATTATTGAATAACGATTATAAGATATTTGCAAAAATATTAGCAGAGCGCCTTAAAAGGTTTTTGAAGGACACTATTGTTGAAGACCAAGCTGGTTTTTTACCAAATAGACAAATTAAAGACAATATGAGGGTTGTTTTAGACGCAATTGAGTATTATGATAAGCATCCCGAAAAAGAAGTTGGTTTTTTATTTTTGGACGCTGAAAAAGCATTTGACAATCTGAACTGGGAATTTATGTTTAAGGTGTTTGAGAAATCCTTGATGGGCGCAGAATTTATAAGAATGATTCAATCAATTTATAAAGAACAAAAAGCTACGGTGATTGTGAATGCAGAACCAACAGAAGTGTTCTGGGTAAAAAAAGTTACTAGACAGGGTTGTCCCCTGTCACCATTGTTATTTATCTGGATTTTGGAGATTTTGCTACAAATGATTAGAGATGACGAAAACATAAAAGGTTTAAATATTGGAGGTTTTTCATTTAAACGAAGAGCATTTGCGGATGATATTATGTTTATTGTTGAAGATCCTGTTAATATTATGCCCAAGGTATTTGAAAAAGTGAAAGAGTTTGGTGATCTCGCAGGGTTTTATGTTAACAAGAATAAATCTAAGATATTGTGTAAGAATATGATTGGTATAAAGCAACAAATGATACAAAATGTGACAGAATGTGAAGTGGTTAAAAAGATTAAGTATTTGGGAGTTGAAATTACAATGAAAAATATAGATTTGTTTAAGAATAATTATGAAAAACTGTGGGGTTCGATAAAGAGTGATTTAGAAAAATGGGAAAAATTAAGACTATCTCTTCTTGGAAAAATTGCCGTTGTCAAAATGAATGTACTGCCCAGGTTAATGTTTTTGTTTCAGACAATACCAATTGTGAAAGATGGGAAAGTGTTGGTAAAATGGCAAAGAGAAATCTTCAAGTTTATCTGGGCAGGGAAGAAGCCAAGAATTAAAATGAAGATAATGTATGACATTAAAGATAGAGGTGGCTTCCAAGTCCCGAATTTGCGTTTGTATCATGAAGCAGTATGTATGTCTTGGTTATCTGAGTGGGTTAATTTGGAAAATAGAAAACTTTTAGCCCTTGAGGGGCACGATTGCAGATTTGGCTGGCATGCCTATCTTTGGTATGGGAAAAATAAAGTCGATTCTATGTTTAAGCATCATTATGTAAGGAGGACATTGTTTGATGCATGGACCAGGTACAAGGATAAAATCTCGGATGAGAGGCCTCTGTGGATTGTTCCAGCAGCAGTTATACATCGGTTTTCAGATTATAAAGGTAATGACTGGTTGAAATATCATGAATTGTTGCAAAAAGAAGGGAAAAAATATGTTTTAAAGCCAAATAATGAACTAGAATTTGAGTATGGTTGGCTACAATATTGTCAAATAAGGGACATTTATAAAAAAGATTGTAAAGAGTTTGGTTTTAGAGCTGTAAATGATGACTTTGAAAATATATGGTTGAAAGGAGAACGGATAATGGTATCAAAGATGTATAAAACCTTGTTGACTGTATATACTTTGGATGAAACTGTTAAAGAACAAATGATAAAGTGGGCCATAAATATGAACAAAGAAATTTCTATGGAATCATGGGAATTTTTGTGGAAAAGATCTTTTAAAATGTCTACCTGTATTAATGTAAAAGAAAATTGTTATAAGATGATGTATAGATGGTACATGACACCAAAATAGATTGCTAATATTAGTATGGATAAGAACTTGAGTAACAAATGTTGGAAATGTAAAAAAATGGAGGGTTCTTTTTACCATATGTGGTGGTCGTGTGATAAAGTGAAAGCATACTGGTCTAATATACACTGTGTGATGCAGAAGATATTAAAAATCCCAATTGAGAGAAAGCCAGAACTTCTTCTCCTTGGTTTGACAATGGAAAAAATTCCACAAGAAAAAAGGACATTGTTATGGTACATGATTACGTCGGCGAGAATGGCCTTTGCTCAGCAATGGAAAATGGAGAAGGTGCCAGATATACATGATTGGTTGAGAAAATTGTTATTTTTAGCGGAAATGGACAAAATGACAAAGAAATTAAATGGACAAATGGCAGAACAGTACTTAAAAGACTGGGAAGGATTGAAACTATATCTAGAAACTGAATATAGAATGAAGGGGAAAATATATAACTTGGATACGTATGGATATTGAACGAGAAGTGAAATGAATTTTGAACTGTATGTACTGTTATTTGAAAATATGTTGAAATTGTAGAGGTTATATATAATTGAAATGTGTTACCTGGTTTGTCGATGCATTTAAGTCTAAGCTTGATTATCTTATAATTTTTTTTGTTTGTTATTAGCAGTGTTGGAAGCCTATTGGGGGGGTGGGGGGGTTGGGATGGGGATTCTCTTTTTCAAAATTGTATTGGTAACGTAATTGGAAATGTTGAGTGTATCCCAATAAAAATTTTGTTTAAAAAAAAAAAATTAATAAACCACTTTATTTCATTAATGGTTGTGCAAAAACAACCACTTTAAAACAGCCACACAATAAGTACCAACATGGAGAGTTAAAAGTTTACCTGTCTAATTCAGCATCCCAGTACATCACTTAATGCCATGCACTGCTGCATGCAGACAGTCACATTATACCAAGTCCAAAATGCCCGTATGGGAGGGAAAGCATGCCAAGCAACTATAAGCAGTGGAAGAGGCCATCTTAATATATTCTTTCCTCATTTCTGCTACACTACCTGCACCACAGTCTCATACTCAATCCCAATATGGTATCTTAAGATACCTCCCTTGCAAAACTCTACATGGTTTCTGTTCAGATTGTTGAATTAATCTTGGGGTACTTCTTTTGAACCTTGATAGTTCTCTGCAACCTTCTTAAAAAAATTCTGTAAAAAGTCCAATGGACATTAAGGCAAACATACAGATACAGATATACAAAGGGATTTGTTTTATCTCTGAGCTAGTACTTGCTGTTCTGGCCTGAGTTGGATGGCCCAGGCTAGCCGGATCTTGTCAGATCTCAGAAGCTAGACAAGGTCAGCCTCAACGGGTACTTGGATGGGAGACCACCAAAGAAGTCCAGGGTTGCTATGCAGAGGCAGACAGTGGCAAACCACCTCTGTTTGTCTCTTGCCTTGAAAACCACATGGGGTCACCGTAAGTTGGCTGTCGCCATAACTACAGTACTTTCCACCACTACTACTTGTTCTGGACAGATTATTGGCAGGTCAAATGTTCTATTGAAGTAATGGGAGTAGAAATTGGATATTTTCAAATTTAAAAATCAGTATTATTCAGAAGCTTTAAGGGTAGGCGCATAACAGAATGTATACTACCAGCCTGCTCAGCAAAGTTTGAAGCCTTTCTCCAGTCTGCTTCACAGCCTGCTAGCCACTTGTATCACAGCCTATGGATTACTCCTCCAGCAGTTAGGAGGGGTCAGGAAAGGATAGTCAGGAACACAGCAATTGAATGAATGCTGCTCACTGGTACTTCCTTTGCTTTTTCTTCCAATCAGAGTAATTCTCAGGAGAGAGAAATATGGCATTGTGAACACACATATTTATGTTTGGGGCTGTTTGTTCTGCTCTTTGTGAGTTCACTCTTGGAGTGATGTTTGCAGGAGCTTTCACTGTGTCCATTGAATCAATACATTCTTTCCCATTCTATGGATCCTGATAAATATTTCTGTGCCTAACTTAGTTTTATTTTGACTCAGCATTTAAACTCCAAGACACAGAAGTATTATATATTTATATTCAGTAGTTATTTCCTTGGAAATATGTTCACCCATCTTTCTAAAATTTGTTCAGGGATCTTACTAAGGAGGACTGCTACATTTCCTGCTGGTGTCATGGAAATTAGCCCCAGAAACACATGGCAGAACCAGCAGAAGCCTTTTACAATGATCAAATTGAATTGCATCAGAATAAAAATGCCAGCATCTAGCTGGATTAAATTTAGCAGGCATTGCTTTTTCATGGAAGGTATCCATCTCTGTACAATTCATCTGATTTGTGAAAGAAATGAAAAAGACACAGTGAACTAAAAGTTGTCCTTTGAAATCAAGAGGAAACTATTAAAAACTAAATTAAATTTGGAGCAAAGTGACTGACACTTTCAATGCACTTTGCAACTGGATTTTACTGTTTGAAATGGCAAAACCACTTGCAAACGGCCACTGAAGTGGGAAACTGCATTATTTAGCATGTGTGAAAGCACCCAATATATACCTCACATGAAATGAAGCAGATTGTTGAAGTCAGCCAACAAAACAGATCAAGCTAACAAAATCAACAACAGAGAAAGCAAACAGAGAAAGCAAATGCTGACCCAGCTGAGCTCTGAGAAGAGATGGTCTCCACTTGTCTCAAGAACGAACCAGGCTGCTGGCGCTTAAAATGAAAAAGGCGGCAGAGCAGTTTTTAAAGCAGAAAGGGCCATTTGAGGGGATGGGCGGGGACGGAGAGGCCGGCCAGAAGTGGGGCGGGGGGGCCGGGGGCGCGGCGGGAAAATGCCTCCCCCCCTTCCCTAGCCAATGGGGGTCAGTAGGGCGGTCAGGGAGGGGGAGGCATTAAAAGCAGCAGGGAAGCCGCTCCCCCTCCCCACTCGACCACGAGGCGAGCCCGGTTCTTCTGAAGGTAGGGACAGGGAGGGATAATGGCGGCCTTCTTATCCCTCCCCACTTCCTTCATGGACTGCAGCACCTCGCCGGACCTGCCCGGGGGGGCGGGGGGGAGACGCGGCCTACCGCCTTCCCCGGCCTGCCCACCATGCCGGCGCTACAAGGCGGGCCGACCTCAGTGTCCCAAGTAGGACCTGGAACCACAAGCAGAAAGGGCCCGGGTAGCCCGGGCCTGCCATTTGCAGGGACGGGCAGGGACGGAGAAGCCGGCCAGAAGTGGGGCAGGGGGGCCGGGGGTGCGGTGGGAAAAGACGCGCCTCCCCCCCCTTCCCTAGCCAATGGGGGTCAGCAGGGTGGTCGGGGAGGGGGAGGCATTAAAAGCAGCAGGGAAGCCGCTCCCCCTCCCCACTCGACCACGAGGCGAGCCCGGTTTGCCCACCCATCCCTCCCTGTGTGTTCTGGTGTTGGGATTTGGTATTTTGAATTTGAGTGTGTGAAAAGGGGTGTTTAGTAGGTTTTGTAGGTTATGGTATTGTTAGCGTTTACCTATTGTTTCTTGCACACTTTGTCACAACTTTCAGCGGTAACAGCATGGGGCCGGATCTGTTGGCGGAATTCAGCCTGCGCGCCAATTCCGGAGTTGGGGACCCCTTTAAGGGTCTTGGCGTGAGGGTGGAACGGAGCTGGCTAGCTCAAGGAATAACAGTGCTTGCCCTCACAGCCAGAGGGCAGGGGAGCTCACATAGGGGCAAGCGTCCGCGTGAACTCTGATAACCTGCCCTCCCGCCTTCTCTACCCATGCCGGCTGGCTGGGTAACGGTTAACTCGGCTGGCACGCGGGCCAGCCGATAGGTCGGATCCGGTGGACCCATGCTGTTCCAATGCTCTACAGCCATAACCAATAAAAGTTGTGGCCAAATTTATCCACTTAATTTCCAAAGAAACTGTTTGTATGAGTTCATTTCAAAGTTAATGGGGGGTGGGTGTACAAGGCGGGCCAACCTCGGTATCCCAAGTAGTACCTGGAATCGCAACTGAATATTGGGGGACAGCCGACAGGAGATGAAAAGTCTCCGGTTCGGGATGGCTCATCTCGGAGAGATGAGGGGGTAGCTGTTACTTTTCTACAGGGAGGTGGATTGGAATTGTCCACTGAGACTGTGGCTAGTGATATGGACTGCCTGACAAGGTCTCGAGGCAGCAAGAGGAAGGTTGAGGGCTTAAAATGTATGGGAAATTATAGGAGTTTCTATACAAATGCTAGAAGTGTCCAAGGTAAAATCGGGGAGTTGGAGTGCTTGGTGTTGGGGGGAAAAATAGACATTATGGGTATTTCAGAAACTTGGTGGGATGAGGAGAATCAATGGGATATGGTGATTCCCAGTTATATATTATATCGTAAGGATGGGGGGGGGTGGAGGCGGGGTGGCTCTGTATGTCAGAGAGGGTATACAGTCCAGTAAGATTCAGAGGGTAAGAGAATTGGATTTGCTTCTGGAAATGCTATGGGTTGAAATAGTGGGCCCAAAAGGAAACTTAACACTGGGAATTTGTTATCTCCCACCAGATCAAAAGATAGAGGATTATAAAATGATGAATGAATTAAAGATAGCAGCTAGACAAAAAAACTGTGTCATAATAGGTGATTTAACTATCCACACATTGATTGGGTCAATATGTGTTCTAGTCAGGAAAAAGAGATTGAGTTTCTAGACACTCTCAATGACTGTGCTATGGAGCAGATAGTCACAGAACCTACCAGGGAGAGGCAATCCTGGATTTGGTCCTAAGTAATGCCCAAAAACTGGTGAGAGATGTAAAAGTGATTGCACTGCTTGGGAACAGTGACCATAATGTTATTGAGTCCAACATTTGTATAAATAGGGAACTGGCCAAAAAGACTGACACAACCACTTTTAACTTTAAAAGGGGTAACTTCACCGATATGAGGGGACATGTGAGGAGGACATTGAAAGGAAAAGTAGAAAGGCTCAAAACCATTGGGGAAGCTTGGAGACTATTTAAAACTACAATCCTAGAAGCTCACAAAAAATATATACTGCAGGTTAGGAAAGGCACAGATAGGTATAGAAAAAAGCCTGCATGGTTAACAAACAAAGTAATGGAAGCTGTAAAAGGTAAAAAGGATTCCTTTAAGCGGTGGAAAGCTAGTCTCAGTGAGGTTGATAAAAGGGAACACAGGCTGTGGCAAATAAAATGCAAGTCTGTGATCAGGCAAGCAAAAAAGGAATATGAGGAGCATATCGCAAAAAACATAAAGACCAACAATAAAACTTTCTTCAAATACATTAGAAGCAGCCAGGGAGGCAGTGGGGCCCTTGGATGACCAAGGGGTAAAAGGAGTAGTGGAGGATGATAGGGAAAAGTCTGAGAAGCTGAACACATTTTTTGCCTTTGTCTTCCCTATGAAGAAAGGCTAAAGTGCTTGGGGCTCTTTAGCTTGGAGAAACGACGGCTGAGGGGTGACATGATAGAGGTTTATAAGATTATGCATGGAATAGAGCAGGTAGAGAAAGAGATACTTTTCTCCCTTTCTCACAATACAAGAACTCATGGGCACTCAATGAAGTTGCTGAGTGGTCGGGTTAGAACAGATAAAAGGAAGTACTTCTTCACCCAAAGGGTGATTAACACATGGAATTCACTGCCACAGGAGGTGGTGCCACTACAAGCATGACGGCTTCAAGAGGGAATTAGATAAGCATGTGAAGCAGAGGTCCATCAGTGGCTATTAGCCATGAGATATAGATAGGGACTCTGGGGCAAGTGATGGTCTGTATTCTTGGTGCTTGGGGTGGTGGTGGTCAACAGTGGGAGGGTTTCTACTGTCCTGGACCCACTGGTGGACATCCTGATGGCATCTGGTATTTTTGGCCACTGTGTGACACAGAGTGTTGGACTGGATGGGCCATTGGCCTGATCCAACATTGGCTTCTATTATGTTCTTATGTTCTTATGATTTATTTAAAATAGTCCTACCAACTAATTGCCCTGAACCCCTGGAACCTGTCCAACTTTTTGAACGCCTGTGATTTTTTAAAAACATACAAAAGTATTGCTCTTTCTTCTTTCAAAAGCCAGCCACATAAGAACATAAGAGAAGCCAATGTTGAATCACAGTCCATCTGAATCATGAGTGGAAGAACAAGACTTTAGCGTCTGGTCCAGTGGTCACCCTTCTTGCATGTTGTAGTTGTAACGTAACTTGCAATGCCAGTCATGAAATAGGATCTGGTGAACAATCTGCTGGGGTGGCTCAGAGTTTAAAGACTGGCACCAAAGTAGCCCAGACAGACAGACCCTACTTGGGGAGAAGGGTGGAGAGAAGCCCCACAGGGTCATATTCCTTTTAGGATGAATGTGAACAGATTTTGATTATTCTGTTGAATTTTTCACTGTGCAAAGGTACACATCACACAGAGTCCCATAATTTTTAAACCATTGTCCTCTTGGGAAAACATGAATCAGACTAAAGAAAGGTGGGTGGCTGGAATCTACTTGACTCCTTCACCTTCACTAACCTATCCTTGCTTCCCCATGGGCAAAAAATAGCTTGAGGAGAATGATTTTTGAGCTTTAAATGTGATGGGAGAGGGAAAGGGTTAAGCAACCTCTTCTCCGTGTATCTTTTGTTAATTGTGGCTACCCAATCTTATTTTGATTTAAAACAAAGAAACAGAAGGGAAATTAAAACAAACACACACACCTTGCACTCCATGTGGCTTAAATCTATCCTCACGGTAACCCCTGTAAAATAAAAAAGCTAGCTCGAGAAACAATAGCTTGCCAGTTGCTACTCAGGAAGCTTTAAAGCTAAGCAAGAACTTGAACCCAATTCACCTTTGTCACTGTGTTATGCTGTCAGTATGGCAAGTGGATGCAATGAAGAGTCAGTGGATCTGTGCTGACTAATAATATAACCAGGGCTTTTTTTGCAGAAAAAGCCCAGCAGGAACTCATGAGCATAATAGGCCACACCCAACAGCAGAAACTCATTAGCATATTATGCCTCCCCCTGACAGCATAGCTCATTAGCATATTAGGCCACACCCATGCCTCCTCTTGGCTTGCCCAGGCGCCCCGCAGTTGCAGGGTGCCCGGGCAAGCTGTCCCTTGGACAAGCCGGGCAAGGCACAGGGAGGCATCCTTCCAGAGGCCCCCCTGGCCCGCCCGCCTCAGAGTTGCCGGGGGGGTCGCTCTCCAGGCCTTCCCACACAGAGGTTTTGGCTGTAGTGTGCGTGGCCAACTCTGAAGCCATCCAGAACTCTGTTCCTGTGCATTCCTGCCCCAAAATAACCCTGAATAGAACCCTAATTTTAACACTTTGGCTGCATATGCCCCTGATTTTGGGGTCTGAATTTTGGATCTACAACTGTCTTAAAATATTCTTTTCTCATGCATTATCTTGTATTTCTCCAAAGATGCAGGAGGGCCATGCCAGAAGCTTGGGGCAGAAAAGTGGAGATAATGGTTCATGGAAAACAGTAATTAAAATTGGATAAATTAATCGATAACTTGATAGATGCTGATTGGCTTGGAAAAGTTTTTTTTCTTGAGTGAGAGATAAATGGTTGCTCAAGGAGGTAATAACTTCCCCCTTGTCTTAAGTTTTATTCCATCTCTAATTACAGAGCTTTTAAGTATGTTGAACGCTCTGTGGGTGTTTTGTTTTTAGCTTTGAAGCAAAGAGAAACAAAAAAAGTCTCAAGAGTGAGGAAAGGGCAATGCAGCAGGTAGTTAAGCTCTATGCATGACCTACAGCCTGGGGAAGGTACACTAGCACACACTCTGAAACTTTGGACTACTTTTTCCAAAGATAACATTTTCTTGTTGCTCTTGTAACTTCACATCCACAGGCTAATGATTCCTTTTCATTGCAGCATTAGGTGGAAGCCACAGTGCTGTTAATATGGGGTTAGATCCAGACCAAATTTTTCCACAAATGCAGGAGGTGGTATAATTGCCCTTCAAGCATTTCTGGAGGGTCTCCTGTCCCACAGGAACAGTATGGTGGGGAGATCAATGTGCTGTAGCAGGAAGGAGGCAGGCATGAAAGTTCTGTTCCACTGATGGAAGTACCTTATGTCAGCGGAAAATTTAGTCTGCATCCAACCCATGGGATTGCCCTTTGCTGTTATAATAGGCAGACTTGACAGTGACTGGAAAGGCTGCCAACTAGGGTGACTAGGTGCAATGAATTACAGGGCACCTACCCTTTGAGTGAATCACCAGATATAAGACAAGCAGCTGCAGCATGGGGACATGGCAATGTAGATATGGGAACTGAACAAATGCAGCCTTCCACACCTCAGCAGTATGAGCTAAGTCAGATTCTATCTTCTGTGCAACTGTTAAAGATGTGCAAAGCTACACAGCAGCTAGTCATCCTCACCAAAGGATGGGCATGAACCAGGAACTGCTGTTCAGTTCATAGTTCATGGCATGCATGGTTCATGAATCGTGCACCACTACAAACTTTTTTGTGCCAGACAAACCAGTTCCATTCATGAAGTTTGTGGTGAATTAGAACACCCTCCCCAGCATGCTAGAGAGACCAAACTTGCAGGGGTTCTCCAGATGAATCTCCTCTACCTGCCCTCCAAGTTTGGAGAGTATTGACTTTACAGAGTCAAAGTTATGCCCTCCCAAAGAAGGTGCCCCCAGGAAAGTGCTTTCTGGGGAAATGACAGGCACAGGTTCAGGAGTGCAAGCCAGAGACACCAAACTCACAGCAGATCTCTGGCTGACTCTTCTGAACCTCCCCTCCAAGTTTAGTGAGGACTAGATTCACAGCTTCTCAAGTCCTCGTTTACAGTCCACATTCTGGACCCCCCCCAAGGTCTCCTCAGTACTATCTCTGGAAAAGACAGCTGCAGTTATAGGAGTCTATGGAATGGTTCAGGAACAAGCCAGTGACACCAAACTCATAGGGAAACTTCACTTGGGTAAACCCCCCACCAGACACTGCAAGCAAGGTAAGCATCCCTGCTATGCTCATAGCCCCCCCCAAGTCTCCAAAGGCAGGTTCTGAAGGACAGAAAGGCACACATCCCCAGAGTTTTGACAGGAACTCCCCAAATTACACCACAACAGCTTGGCAGGCACCCCAGCCCCACCAGACCAGTGAAAATCAGAGTTTCCCATTTAAAGTGATTTGTGATGCAACAACAGAAAGGCAGACATGACAAGAAACTTCCAATAGGGGCTCCCAAAAGTTACCTCATGACAGCTTGGTGGGCAGGGCACCCCAGCCCCACCAGACCAGTGGTAACCAGAGTTTCTCACTTAAAGTGATTAGTGATGCCAGCCACAACAGAAAGGCAGACATCCGGCAGGACTGAGGCTCCCTGAAGCAGCCCCATGGCAGCTTGGCAGGAAGGGCACCCGAGCCCCACCAAACCAGTGGAAATCTTTGTTCAAGCCTGGGGGAGAGGAGAGATAATACTGGACTTATTGATGAATCCTAATTCAGCACTTTCACACCAGATTTACCTTCTGAATTTTTTCATTTGGTTTTCTTTGTTAAAGAAAAGTGATTGCTAGGTCAGTATCACTACATCCTGGAAGATAAAAATGTTTTCCCACTGGCTCTGAATATTGTGATTTATATTGTCAGATTTGTGTTCCCATGTTCTGTTCCATTCTTGCAGCCAAAAAGATTCCAGTCAGTGGGCTGGGGTCAAGAGATGCGGAATTGTACAAGTGGAAAACAAAGGAGGATCGATTTCACCTTCCTCTTCTTCCTCATTCAAGACCACACTGTTGCTCTCCCATGTGAGTCCAGTAACCCTGGGAATGATCTTACTTGGAGTTGGAAGGGGCTGCAGGAACCCAGGAAAACTCCATGTTCTGTGCCTAGAATGCTAAGATATAAGCCAAAAAGTCTAGATAATCTATATCTGGAAACACCTGAAACAGAGAAGCCACCACTCTTTCAAGCATTTTGTCCCATAAAAACAAGTTAGAAACGGAGCAATCATTATTCAGACCTCTTGTATCAAGGTTGGTTTCCTTAACAAATGTTTCACTTCCAGTGTGAGTGAAGGCCATCTGTCTTATGGAGGCATTAATTAGCTGCCTCATCTGTTGGTCCAGTCCTCCTTAGGCAGGCTTCATTAGCTGGGATATTGAATGGCCCTCAGATTTCTAAGTCTTCTGTTCTCATCATCAGGCAGCATTAACTGAAATGTACTCATACGAGCATGACAAGCAGAAATGTTAGGAACATTGATCACATCTACAATTAAGATGGAGACTAAATGCAATAGCCTTTATCCATAAAGTGCTTTGTTGAATGGCAACACAAGAGCAGATGCAATGGACGTGGATCAGTGTAATTTTCTTTGCTGCTTTATAGAGCTGCCCTTAGACAAGCTTGTAATGCCAGGTACTGGAGATATAAACTTTATAAATGGCACAGGCAAACGCACAGGCAAACTCAGTTAACAAGATTATTTTTAAATCAAAATACAAACAAAAGCAATTGATTCCTAGGACTGAAAGCAATTGATTTACTATGGAATCCACAAAAGCCCCAATAAACATATTTAATCTTATGGAAGACTAGTTTTTTCCCAAGGGATACCATAAAGGGGGTGGGGTTTTACATTTCCATACAAATTAGTTACTTTTTGTATATATAGCACCTTTAGGAGATGAGTCACCTTCCTTGCAAGTAAATAAGGTAGTTTTTCAGCCTCCACACCCCACACGCCCAGCCTCAGCAGCCAAATATGGCTATGATCCATCTCTTGCTCTTTGTTTCCTCTCTTCTTCATCCTACCTCTGAGGATCTCAATGAGGCACACTGGACTTTCCCCTCCACTGCCCAATCTCCACCACTGACAACAACCCTGTGAGGTGGTCCAGGCTGAGCAACCAGCCCTGGGTGACCCAGACGACAGGGTCCTGGCTCCCCACTGCCAGTTCTCATCCCTCCTGCATTTCCCAGAGAAACGGTGGGGCTGAGGGGAAGGTCTGATGGAGAGGCTACCTTTGAAATCTCCAAGTGGAGCTTTTGTCCTCCTCTGACACCTTTTCCTTCATGGGCTGAGAACAAGTGGGGGGGGGGAGAAAGGAGGTCACCCTTTTCCCCACCCTTCCTGACACTCACTCTGCCTCCTGTCTCCTCGGCTGTTCAGATGTGCCGCAGCAACAGCAGCACCCCTTTTTCCCTTCACTCCTCCACTCACTTTTGAGGCCAGGATGTCTTTCCCCTCAGAGTGGCATGCACAGGACAGCCCAATTGCCTCCCAATCCACATGCCAGCTCTCCTCCACCTCCTCTCTCCCCTGCCGGCCCCATCCCTTCATTGTCAAACCACCGCTCCACATGCCCACTCTTGCCAGCCCCCCTCACAGTCACTGTTTGGTGTGGCAGTGGCAGCGCCAGCCGCTCAGCTTCACCCCTCCATGTACTGACTTCACCAATCCTTGCTGAGCTGTGGTCAAGGAGGTAGGAGGGGAAAAACACTGCCTTCACTGCAATCCCCCCGCCACTATTTTACCTTTAGCCTCATGTCCTGCCCTCTAGTAATTTCCTTTCTATTTCTTGACAGGTTTGACCACACAACCTCACCGTGTGAGCCCGCTCACCTGCTCACCCCCCAAGCAACCTCCTGCCTTCCCTCCCTTGTACCAGTTGCTCGCAGGCTGGATAAGAGCCCTAGACGGGCCAGTTCCAGCCCCCAGGCCGTGTGTTTGACACCCCTGCTCTTTTCTGTTGCCTTAGCACAAGTTTTCTTGCCTCACTGAATGAACTATTCAGTTGGATCCTGCCAGCTTTTTTACTCAACCCTGTCCAATTTCCCTTATTACCACAGTCCATGTCCCACATGTATCTTTGCCCTTGCATGTTCAGCATATTTTGATGATCCAAGAGGACCCCTCATTGCCTTTTCAGCAGTTGGAAAGCTGATTGGATCCAGCCTATAATGTTTGCTGCCTCATTGCTACCAGCTCCTCTGAGATTCATGATGTTGAGAGGAATCTTGTGAGCAGGAGAGAGCATTCAAGAGTTGCCATATAGCTGGGTGCTCTCCTGATTCCAGAGGCCCACTAGGACATCAGCAGAAAATTCCCCAGAGCCACCCACAGTCAGCAGTTGCTTCTGATCACATAAGGCCTTAGTCTTGCACTTCTGTGTGCACTGAAGGGACACTTATGAATGAGGATAAAGACCTGAAGCCTCAATCATCATCATCATCATCATCATCATCATCATCATCATCATCATCATCATCAATAATAATAATAATAATAATAATAATAATAATAATAATAATAATAATAATAATAATAATAATAATAATAGTATCTTCAATAATAAGGATCTCTTCTTAGAAACTTCTGTTGCCCCTGTATCCTTAACTCCCAATCTGAGTACTGACCAAGTTCATACACTGAAATTTTTATTCAGACATAAGTGCTTGCTTGCAGCCTTGTTCATTGCTTAAGTGTCTAGGATATTGAGACCTGTACATGATTCTAATCACTATTCTGTCTACCTAATGACAGGAGTGAGAAAGTACAATGATTTAGTGGGAAATGAGAGACTGAATGAAATATATATATAGCCATATAGTTGGGAGAAAGAAAGAGCAGCAAGAAAGGCAAATTAGAGGTTGAATTTGGGAATAAAAATGGTGTCCTCCTAGCTTTGCTTTTTACAATCCAGGCAAGTTGCTGTTCCTTTGCAGTTTCCATGGATAGCCATACCTGCTTCTTCTCTGGTAACTGGGGAGGGGCTCTCATTACCTGTTAGCAACATAATTTCAAACAGTTCTTTAGACGCAGAGGCATCTATTGGGTGCTAGCCATCCACCTGACAGTGTAATGTGTGCAGCCTTTCCTTGTGTCCTCCTTCCTCCAGCAGTCCCTTTGACCCTCACAAAGAGGAAATATGGGGTCAAGGGGTCCCTATGGACCAGCTATGTGAATTGGGATGCTGCAATGAGGAGTGGGTATTCGGTGAAAAAGCCCACCAAAACCTGCCCCCCATGGATCCCATGATTCCAGGTAATGACTTTCTTTGGGTCAAAAGGGACTTCTTTGGAGAAGCAGGACATAGTATCAGAATCCCGGTTAAATCAGTTCTCAACGTCAGCCAGTTTGAGAGAATCTAACTTTATTCAGATCATTGATAGATACCCTCTGGACACTTCTTTTGTTAGAACTAAGGATGAACATGTGAGGGTTACAGATATATTGCTTTCAAATAGGAGTAATAAAACCCAAGACCCAATCACCCCCTTGTATTTGCCCGCTACATTTAACAGTTGAGCAACCCTCCCACCAGCCTAGCCATTGCCTATGCCCTCCCTAGCACATAGCCCCTATATACAAAACACAGAATAATAAACAAAGCAGACACTGGACATTTGGCTCTACCATTTGGCAAGCCATGGGAACATCAAAGGGAAGGGAACCCCCTCTCCATGGCGCATGGCAGGCACAGCAGCCTGACACATAGGGAGAATGCTAGAACCTTCTTTGGCAGGTGTTAGATACAACTAACTGTAACATTTGCAAATTTGTTTTCTACTTTCTTATATAGGACAGTGTAGCTCCTTGTTCGGAGGTAAAGTACAAATGGTATGAACTGGGCTGGCATGGCTCATTAAAGAATTCTGGATCTTAATGTCAAATGGTTTAATTGCCTAACATGTAGAAGACAATAGGCTGGAAAACTGGGCTAAAAGAAATTTAATGAATTTCAATGGGGATAAATGTAAAGTTCTGCATTTAGGTAGGAAAAATCAAATGCATAATTATAGGTTGGGGGAGACTTGTCTTGGCAGTAGTATGTGTGAAAAGGATCTATGGGTCTTAGTAGACCATACACTGAACATGAGTCAGCAGTGTGATGTGGTTGCTAAAAAGGCAAATGTGATTTCGGGCTATAACAACAGAAGTATAGTGTCCAGATCATGAAATGTGATGGTACCACTTTACTCTGCTCTGGTTACACCTCACCTAGAATACTGTGTTCAGTTTTGGGTGCCACAGTTTAAGAAGGATATAGACAAGCTGGAACGTGTCCAGAGGAGAGCAACAAAGATGGTGAGGGGTCTGGAGACCAAGTCCTATGAGGAAAGGTTGAAGGAGCTGGGTATGCTTAGCCTGGAGTGGAGAAGACTGAGAGGTGATATGACAACCATCTTCAAGTGCCTGAAGGACTGTCATCTTTTTTTGTTGCCCCAGAAGGTCAGACCAGAACCAATGGGTTGAAATTAAATCAGAAGAGTTTTTGGCTAAACATTGGGAAGAACTTCCTGACAGTTAGAGTGGTTCCTCAGTGGAACAGGCTTCCTTGGGAAGTGGTGGGCCCTCTTTCTTTGGAGGTTTTCAAACAGAGGCTAGATGGCCATCTGACAGCAATGCGGATTCTGTGAACTTAGGCAGATCATGAGAGGGAGGGCAGGAAGGGCTGCCTCAGTGCTTAGTTCTTGTGGCCCTTTTTTACATGCCCAGGGAAATGCTGCTTGCCACTTTGGGGTCAGGAAGCAATCCTGGAGGGTTTTTTGGTCATCTTCTGGGCATGGAACAGCGGTCACTGTGGGGGTGGAGGGGGAGGTATTTGTGAATTTCCTGCATTGTACAGGGGGTTGGACTAGATGACCCTGGAGGTACCTTTCAACTCTATTACTTGCCTGTTCACATTCCTGCACCCCCAACAACACAAATACAGAATCAAGTGAAAAACCACAGACTTAGAGTCCAACCTGTGCCTGGCCTACAGATGTGGAACTGTTGAAATATGTCTATCCAACTTTTCCAAAATAGTAGTGGTTTTGGCTGTTTGTCACCTGATGCTATATTGTACAAAACAGTGACTTTATCTTGATACTTAGGAGAGACACAGGCTTGTAGCCCAGAGGGACCAAAATCTAGGATTTGTGGCCTGTGTTTTACCACTGCTCAGCACAGTTCAAAACATTCCTCTGATGGAAGAGCCACTTAAATAGGAAGAAGACTCCTTAAGTTGAGGAAGGCTTCAAATTTTGCTGAGCAGACAGGCTACCATGTTGGCTCTTCATTCAGAAAGCCCTGGATCCAGGGGTGTAGCTAAAAAAAATTGGTTGGTGGGGCATGGGAAAATCCATGGGGGTGCCCCGGCTGTGCCTGCTGCTACTCTTATAGCAGTAAAAGAAGCAGTTCTGGCTCCACTGTGACCTCTAGTTCTCCTCTAGCTCTTTTGATTAGAGAGACTAAGTCCGGGCTGCTTTTCTATGTAAGCCGGGGGGGGATCTCTGATTCTCTTTTTTGCATTTTAACTTTTTGCTATTTTATTTTATTTGCATTTTAAAAACCTATTTATTTTTTATCCCAGAAAAAAGAAACTGAGACTGAAGCTTCTCTGACTGGAAACCCCACATGCATCTTGCATCTTACATTTCTACTTTTTAATTTTTTTGTCAGAGGTGGCGGCACTCATCTGTGGGGGGCATTGTCCTCTGTTGTGTACTCAGGTAAGCCTGCACACGTGGTTGGGTGAACACGCGGTTGGTCAAAGGACCCGAGCTTCGCATCTAGAGACAATGGCCTGAACGGATCCTAGCACACACCTATCAGGAGGCTAGGATCCTAGGGGGGACCTATGGGTTCAAGGGTGCAATGTAAATATCCAGTCACGGGTGTGTGTGCATGGGTGTGGTGTGAGTTGGGGATATAAACCGGCCTGCAAGCTGGCAAGGCCATCTCTTGATCTTCTGAAATAAAGTATGAACTGAATCACTATGCTTTGCATCAGTCTCAGTACTTTACATCCCCCAGATGCCCCCTGTGGCTACAGGCCTGCCTAGATCCCGAAAGCAAGTAACCACTAGTGACACTATAGCCTTGGTCTTCTATTATAAAATAGCAGAAAGGGTAGTGTACCACTGTTTGTCCAATACAAGCTCTGATGTATGCATGTATAATCTCTTTCTCTGTGTTCTCTGTGGGGCTCAGCAACAAACTTACAGGACAAATTAATTTCAAATATTTTTTTCTTTCAGTCAGCTTGTCCACCATACAGAACAATGCAACAAACATTGATAAAGCTAATGCACAAGATATAGCAGTGGACAGGAAATTGCAACAAATAGTCTCTCTCTGAGTTCAGTTAAACAACTGGTCTACAGGGTAAGAGCTGAAGAACCAGGAGCTCTTAATTTCATACCCAATAACTCACACTTCTGGCCACTCCCAAGCTCAGCTTCCCAACTGCTTGAGCCCAGGGGGAAATTGCCTGCTCCCAGACCTAATCTCCTGCTCTTGAGAAATTGAAGAGTGGAAGAAAAAATGGCCACCACAGTGACTAGAAATTTCACCTAGCCTATATGCTCTTTACTACTGAGATTAGGGGAAGTTGCTACAGTGTTACCTGGAAATGACATCACATTCTTCTCAGATTATACCCCCCCAGACACAAGTGTGAATACTGGCTGAAACCAGAGATTTAGGGATGCAATGCAAACTTGGAAAAAGTAGTGTGGATGCTACTGAGTTCATATAGTCCTGGAACACTGATCAGAAAAACAACAAGAGTGCAAATGAATCCAACTATTGAGTTGAACATTTATTTTCCTATCATCATAGGAACTGAGGTTCAACTAATAAGCCAGTAAGTCCAATATATTTTTAGAAATCATTAACAAAGGAATTGATACCAGGCCAATTCCCAACACAGACTTTAGCCCAACCAAGTATGAGCAATTATTTTCTGAAAACGCTGTACTGACTCAGTTATCTGAGAAATCAAAGGCAAGGTTGCTTTTACTGCCACACAAGATTCATCTGCTGAAGTCCAGTAACTGTTAAGCAATCACACACTTTCTTAGGTATTACTGAAGCAGGGTGTCATTTGCAAAAGATCATGCTATAATAAACCAGCTAGAACATTTTCACACGAGGCTTAAAGAAGCTCTTGAGTCCATCAGAGCTGCAATGGCAATGCAAAATCGGCACTAAATGTTCATTTGCAGTACCAATGTCTTTCTTTCATCTTCCTTTCTTCAAGAAGGCCAATATAAGTCTGATACTCTCACAGGCATTTTGTGAGAGTCTCAAAGGCAGTGCAAGGCAGCATACATAAAACCCTCCATTTTATCTTCAAAACAGCCATGTGAAATGGGTCAGGCTGAGAAAAACTTCCCAAAGTCACCCAGTGAGCTTCCAGCTTCAGTGGGGATTTGAACCTGGGTCACTTCATTCTGATCATTCAACCACTATACTACACGTAAGGGTGAAACAGGTTCCTCAAGGTGAGGCAGGAGCTGGGAACAAGATACAAAAATCTTCATATGAACATGGTGCTAGAGGCTGGAGCAAAGGATCAGCTCTTTTCAGGGTAGCCAGGAGTGGCTAGTGGGAACTGTTGAACCAGCAAGGTGCCTATCCATCTGCAGGATTATATTGAAGGCTGAGATCTCTGACTTTCCTGGTAGTCTTGTGCCTTCTTCCTCCTGAGATAACCCTTCTTCCTCCTGGGATAAACTGGGAGGAGGTAGACCCTGGACTGGCTGTCCTGCACTCCTTTGCCTATGCCATGAAGCTTTTGGAATGACCTGTGCCATCGGCATCTCTGAGCCTATGAAGGACTCTTCTCAATTCAAGTTGCTGTCTCCCATCCACTGATAACAGGCCATACCTACCTACATCAATGGGCCGGACTCTCCCTATGGCAAGCTATGGTTATTGATTTTATATGCTTATAATGTGTTTTAAAATTTTATTGTATTTATGGAAACTTTATATGTATTTATGGAAATTTCATTGTATTTATGCAACTTGCTCTGAGCCCGTTTACGGGATTGGTGGGATAGAAATGCAAAAAACAAACAAATAAATACAAAGTAGTATCAATGAAGCTGAGGTGAGTCATGTCAGTGGTCACCATTCTCAATAGAAGCAACAATATTTACATTTTGTACCAGGTCTCAAGCCCCATTGAGAACCAAGTCCAGAGTTGCTACAACTCTAGTTAGCTCTGTAAACAACTACTCCAATACAATTACTCAAGATGTCTAGAAACCTTGTTTCTATGGCACATCTCAAGCAAAAATTTGCCTAGTCAATATAAGGGTAGTTGTCACCCAACAGTCCCCCCTTTGTTTACCAATTTGTTACCATCTTCATCTTCTGGTTTTGATCGGGAATGCAGTAGTACACCCCCAAGTAACCCTTAGGGCCTGTTATTCCCACCAATAGCAATTATGTAGGGGGTTTCTTCCCCTAATATTTTCTAGTTTATTTTACTCTATGTTGTCTTTGATATACAAAGCAACGTTACCACCAACATATCCCTCCCTGTCCTGTCTATAGACTTTCACAGCACAACACAACACAACAAACTTTTATTGGCATAACTGTCTATAGAGTTTACATCTATCCCACTATCCCCATTCTACAATGCTAGAAAATATCAGGCATCAGGAATGATGTGTGAAGTGCTGTAGAACATAGAACTACAAAGAGCAGAAGACACCTTGACATAGAGAATGGTCCATCTTTCTGTGTTATACCTCTGAGGATGCCAGTCACAGCTACTGGCGAAACGTCAGGTCCTACAATGCCAAGACCACAGCCACACAACCCGGAAAATCTACAGTGACTAATGAACTCCAGCCGTGAAAGCCTTCGACAACAATACAAAAATAGATAATACAAGTGGGAACCCGCAAGAAACTTGTGGGGAGGATGTGTCCCTTCCCTTCCCTTTGCTTCCTCTACCGATCTTTAACAAACATCTCCCTCTTTCTTCCCCCTCCCCCTCTTTATTTCTTCCCCTTCCCCTTCTCTTATAATCATCTTATTCCCCCAGCTTTGCTTATTCCCCTCTCCTACCACCCCTTCTCCATCTCTCTCTTCTTCCTTCCCCCACTCCTTCTCTCACTTATGTCTCCATCTGTTTTTCTCTCTTCCCCCCCTTCTGTAACTGATGTCACTTTTTTCTCTTTCTCCCTCCCCACCACATTACTCTCTTTCTTTTTCCTTTTTCTCTCCATCAGTTACTTGGATCCTGTGACACTGCAGTGTTGAGTAAAAGTACAGGTGACCAAGATGATGAAAATAGAAGTATGTGTGCCTTGGCTTACAGTTGCTTCTCCCAGCAGCTTTTCAGGTTTGCTGAGCACCAGGATATACCTTTTTACCTTTGGCAGTCATCTAACTTGGAAGAAATCCAGTTGCTAATAATCCTTGGTCTTGAGCTTCTATTCTTGTACGAGAAAAGGCCAAAGAGTTCATTGTGATGACTGAGGAGGTCATGAATATTATGGATTGGTAAATAATAGCCCATCCTTCCCTTTTTCCATTTAGGTGAAGAAGCATTTTAGGTTAGTCTGAGAAGTAGTGATATTCCTAAAATCTAACACAACTGAGCAGTCTAATTCTTCTCCTTAAAATGCAAACTGCAGGCACATGCAGCCTCAATTTGCTTTGGGACCGTATATGGAAGAAAGAAGACGTTTAACTCGTCAACCTCTACTTGGTTTCTTTATGCAAAACTGGACCTTTTCCTTTGTTGTGAAGATAAAATGGAGAAGGGGATAATCTTGTATTGTATGTCATCCTAACCTTGAAAGAAGGGTGGGCGAAAAATGTTATAAATAATACTTGCCTTCCAAGGTCAGAGCAAAAACTACAGAGACAGCATCCATACATTGCTGCATATTGTTGTGCTATAGCAACAATTCTGTTGTGTCCTGGGATCAGAAGGCAGAGCTGGCGAAATACAGCCAAGCTTCGCTCTCTGAGAACAATAGGGACTAGGTTCCTGAGCTCGCCAGTAGTGAACCAATGGCAGCATTGGCGGGCGATTCAAACCCGCCAATAGGAATATAGGGCCGTCCCCCCTAACTGTATATAGTTGGCCTCCGGCCGTTACTGTTTGTTCTTTGTCTTGTGTGAAGTACGAATAAACGCGTCTTCTCTTATGTCGTCGTCCGAGTCATGAGGCCCGAAACTCAGTACTTTACAGTGGCGACGAGGATGGGATTTCAACGCCTTCCGTGACTCCATGAGCGACGAAAAGGACACCGCCGAGCGCCGCATTGCTGACCCCGAGAGCAGCACCGCACCGCTCGCCGAGCATCGCATCGCTGACCCCAAGAGCAGCACCGCACCGCTCGCCCCGGCGCACGCCTTCCCAGACAGAACCATGGCCGCTTCTCATGTAACACTGGAGCACTTCGATCCGTCGCAGCCAGAAACCTGGGACGCATGGGTCGACCAGCTCATCAGCTACTTGGAGCTCAACGAAATCCGCCACCCCGACCAGAAACGAGCGATCCTGCTGAACGCCTGCGGCACCCAAACCGTCCGCCTTGCCAAGAGCCTCTTGGTGCCCCGCACGGCCTTGGAGAGCTCGTTTGGGGAGATCCTGGATGTCCTCAACGCTTACTTCAGCCCCCGACCGACCTTCCTGGCCAAGAGGATGGATTTCCAGAGGCGAGTCCAGGTCCAAGGGGAATCCATTGCCACCTTCCTGGCCGCGCTAAGGGCGCTCGCGGTGGACTGCGGATTCCCGAAGGTGGAGGACAACCTGCTGACGCAGTTCGTGTGGGGCCTGGCGGACTCCAAGCTGCGGCGCAAGTTGGTTGGACACCGGAGGCTCTCCTTAGACAAGGCCCTAGACGCCGCAACAGCCCACGAAGCCGCGGAAGGGGAACGCCCGGCCGCGGCCGCCCATGCGGTCGGAAGGAGTCCAAGCCCCGGGAATGTAGATACGGAAGAGGTCTTCGCCCTCAGACCTCAACAACGCCGGCCGGCGCCGTTCCAGCAGGCCAACAGAGAGCCAGCCAAGCCTTCAGGCAACCGGACCGTCTGTGCCAGCTGCGGGGAAGGCCACGGAAGGAAATCCTGCAAGTTCCGGGACGCTGTTTGTCACGGGTGCGGAAAGCAGGGACACCTCGCACGGGTCTGCCGGTCCAAGGGCCACAGGAATTTGAGATCATCGGTTCCACCGCACCGCGCATCGTCCACCGCCTACGAGACGACGGAAGAGGTCGCCGAGTTGTACCATCTCACCGACCAGCCACTGCAGGTACTTCGCCTCCCCAACCCCAACCTCTCCTCTGCCCCGAAGATCCAAGTAACTGTGCGGATCGAGGGGTCCCCCTGTTGCATGGAGGTGGACTCGGGATCGGCGGCATCCATCATTTTCCTAGACACTTTAAAAAGACTTTGCCCATTAGGGGGACCCCTCTACATCCATCGCCACTAAGCTTGGTGGACTTTCAAAAGAACCCTGTCCCCATCCGGGGAGTCGGCACTTTCCGAGTGCAGTACAGAGACTTTGAGGGGAACTTGGACTTGGTGGTGGTAGAGGGAAATCTCGTGAGTCTCCTGGGGCGGGCGTGGTTCGAAGCCCTAGGCATAACGATTGGGGGAGTGAATAAGTGCGGGGTGCGGGACTGGGGGCGGTGTGCAAGGAATTCCCTGAGGTCTTTGACGGGAAACTGGGGTGTTATAAAGGGCCCCCGGTGTCGCTTCACTTAGACCCCACCGTGACGCCCGTTCGTCGGCGCTTCCGCACCGTGCCCCTGGCCCTCCGCCCGAAAATAGAGGCCGAACTGGACCGGTTAGTGGCCCAGGGAGTCCTAGAGCCCGTCCCGAACGCTCGATGGGAGACCCCGATTGTGACACCCGTCAAGCCAAACGGGGAAATCCGCATCTGCGCGGATTATAAGTGCACCATTAACCAGGCACTTCAGGCGCACGCATACCCCGTACCCGTGGTCAGCCATGTCTTAGCCACACTGGCGGGGGCACGCATATTTGGGAAGCTGGATCTCACGCAGGCGTACCAGCAACTCCCGGTAGATGAGGCCACGGCCGAGGCGCAAACCATAGTGACCCACCGGGGGGCCTTCAGGGTGAAGCGGCTGCAGTTCGGGGTCAGTGTGGCCCCAGGGATATTTCAAAATCTAATGGACGATTTGTTGAAAGGGATCCCTGGGGTGACGCCGTTCTTCGACGACGTCCTCATCGCCGCGACCACCCCGGAAAGCTTCGCCGCCCGCCTCCGAACTGTACTGGAACGCTTCCAAGCCGCGGGGCTGAAAGTGAAGCGGGAAAAGTGCCTCCTCGGGGTGCCGGAGGTGGAGTTCTTGGGATACCGGGTAGACGCAACTGGCCTGCATCCGGCGAGGGACAAGGTGAAGGCCATCGTGGAGGCCCCCGCCCTGAAGTCCAAGGCCGAGCTCCAGGCGTTCTTAGGCCTCCTGAACTTTTACCACGCCTTTCTCCCCCACAAAGCCGCCGTGGCCGAACCCCTGCACAGGCTGCTGGATAAGGCGACACCTTGGGCCTGGGGAGCGAGGGAGGCAGCGGCGTTTCGGGGGTTAAAGTACTCTTGATTTCTAACGCGGTGCTCGCCCACTTTGATGAAAAGCTCCCGGTAATCCTTGCGTGCGACGCATCACCGTATGGGGTCGGGGCAGTCTTGGCACACAAGCTACCGGATGGAAGGGAAGTCCCGGTGGCTTATTACTCCCGCACGCTGTCCCCCGCGGAGCGGAACTACGCACAAATCGACCGGGAGGGCTTGGCACTGGTGGCGGGGGTTAAAAAGTTTCACAACTTTGTGTACGGGCGGCCCTTCACGCTCGTAACCGATCATAAGCCGCTCCTGGGACTGTTCGCGGCGGACAAACAAAC
Source organism: Gekko gecko (assembly GCA_029375565.1). Classification (NCBI taxonomy): domain Eukaryota; kingdom Metazoa; phylum Chordata; class Lepidosauria; order Squamata; family Gekkonidae; genus Gekko; species Gekko gecko. The sequence goes on from JAPDNY010000004.1 coordinate 48,790,975, forward strand.
GCCGCAGGTATTGTCGCCCCGGGTGTTGCGCTGGTCCTTGTTTTTAGCCGGCTACCAGTACCAGTTGGAGCATCGGCCGGGCAAGGCGCTGGGTCATGCCGACGCCTTGAGTCGCCTGCCGCTGCCGCATACAGGGGAAGATCCGGCCCCGGCTCCCGCAGTCTTGTTAATGGAGGAGCTGCCAAACCCCCCCCTTCAGGCTGCAGACGTGGCCGCCCGCACGTCCCGCGATCCCATTCTCTCCCGGGTCCTAAACTGGGTGGTGAGGGGGTGGCCAGCGGAACAGACAGGGCCAGAGTTCACGGCATACAAAGCCAGGCGGGAAGAGTTATCCGCCTTAAAAGGGTGCTTGTTATGGGGGGTCAGGGTGGTCATCCCGGGGCCCATGAGACAAGGGGTTCTAGAAACGCTACATGAGGCCCACCCCGGCATTGTACGCATGAAAGCTCTGGCAAGGAGCTATGTGTGGTGGCCCGGGATGGACGCCGAAATTGAAACCTGGGTCCGAGGGTGCACACGGTGTCAGGAAGTCCGCCCCAATCCCCCGAGAGTGCCAACCCAAAGCTGGGAGTCTACCCACAAGCCGTGGTCACGCTTACACATAGATTTTGCGGGGCCGTTTCAGGGGCTTCAGTTCATGGTGACGGTAGACTCCTACTCGAAATGGGTGGAAATAAGCCCAGTGTCTACCACCTCTGCCAAAGCAGCAATAAGGGCCCTGCGGAAAATATTCGCGACGCACGGGTTACCAGACACAATCGTGTCGGACAACGGGGCAGCATTCACATCTGCTGAGTTTCAAGCGTTCCTCGAAAGGAACCTCAGGCACATACGATCAGCGCCCTTCCACCCGGCAACAAATGGACAGGCGGAGAGAACGGTACGCACCGCCAAAGAAGCCCTGAGCCGCATAACGGAGGGGGACTGGGAGTTCCAGCTGGCCCGCTTTCTTCTAACATACCGCACCACCCCAAACCCCATCTCCGGGCATTGCCCCGCAGAACTATTAATGGGCCGCCGCCCTACCACTTTATTAGACAGGCTCCACCCGGACCGAGCCCCAGAGAGAAAGCTGGTCGAGAACCGAGAGGCGCCCCGAAGCTTCCTCCCGGGGAAACCTGTCTACTTCCGGAACTACGGGGCGGGGCCTCAGTGGGGGGCCGGGCGCATCCTAAAACCCACCGGGCCAGTGTCATACGAAGTCCTAACAGATGGGGACCGGGTCCTCCGCAAACATGTCGACCAGCTCCGGAGGCGGCAAGACCCCGACACAGAGATCCAGTTACCGGGAAATGCCGCGGCCGCCCCGGCATCCGATCGACTGCAAGCACCGACAGCGGAGCCAGCGCCGGAAAGTCCACGGAATCCGGAGGGGGCCCCGGTGACAGCTGAACCGCCGCCGCCGCTGCCGCCGCCGTTACAACCACCACCGTCGCCGCCTTGGCTACTACCAGAGATCCAAGCTCCTTGTGCTGGCGGACCACCCGATAGGGGCCCCGCCAGTCCGGTACCGGCCCCCCGACGATCGCTAAGAGAACGGAGGGCACCAACATACTTAAAAGACTACGTCACCTGATAGGAGACGAACTATGGGGGGAGGGGTGTTGTGTCCTGGGATCAGAAGGCAGAGCTGGCGAAATACAGCCAAGCTTCGCTCTCTGAGATCAATAGGGACTAGGTTCCTGAGCTCGCCAGTAGTGAACCAATGGCAGCATTGGCGGGCGATTCAAACCCGCCAATAGGAATATAGGGCCGTCCCCCCTAACTGTATATAGTTGGCCTCCGGCCGTTACTGTTTGTTCTTTGTCTTGTGTGAAGTACGAATAAACGCGTCTTCTCTTATGTCGTCGTCCGAGTCATGAGGCCCGAAACTCAGTACTTTACAAATTCATCATTGGATTTTCTTCTGCAGAGAAGACAATCCAGTAGCACATACCAGCTGTGTAGCAATATCTAACAATGGGTGGATGCAACCAGAGTAATCTTACAGGTTACAGCTGATAAAGGCATAGCTGGGTTGTCGGTAAGTCTGAAAAGTAGCTCCCCAGTACCAGGATGCAAAAACATGATCCAGACTCCAGCCCAATGATCCCTAACATACTTTCCTGTCCCCCCCACCCTGTTCCACTTAACAGTCTCCTAACATTTTGTTATTGGTCCTGACCCAGGGGCAACCATTTCATAGTGGTGCCCATCACCCTTTCACAAATTTCCCAAAGTATCCACAGGCTCCACAGGGTTAGGTATTCTCACTCAAGGTGAGACACAGGATATCCATTGTAAGATTTCACACTTAGTCCCATAATGAAAACTGACAGATACCTATTAGTAAAGTAAAAGCAAAATTAAAAACAAAAAACAAACAAAAAAGGAGTGGTTTAATATTTTTCCTTACGAAACTGTCTCTTGTGCTTTCTGGCATCTTGGACTGGCGTGCAGGGGGTTGGACTAGATGACCCTGGAAGTCCCTTCCAACTCTGTGATTCTGTGACTCCACACATTCAGCATCAAACCTTGACAGAAATCTCTTAGTCACGGATTTGAAAGTGCTTGCTGCCTGGAACGGCTTTACTGCATGTTTCTTCCTCAACAACCCTAGTTTCTATGCTCCCTTGTCTTTTGTTTCAGTCATCATTTTTAACTCTTGTCAAACCAAGACAGTTTGTGCAAAAGGCCTTAAAAGGCGGCGGGGGAGGGAAATCTGTGTATGTATAGTGCAGATTTCTCTTTAAAAAACAATCTTGTTTACTGAGGATTTTTCCCCCCTTGTGTGAAAAACAACCTATTCACGCAGCCTTGATTCAAGGAACAAAAGGAACTCATATAAATGAACAATATGGTGGAAACAAAAGGCAGTGTAAAACCAAAGGGCAGTGTAAAAAAAAAGAAGGCATACACACACACCCTGCAGTGTTTAAAGCTGTGCCATACAAATAAACACAATTAAACCAGATTCAAGAGTTCCACAGAACTGAACTGGCAGCACGCCTCAAAGGAAACTAGTCAAGAGATCAGCCAGCTTAGGGTGGTGACATTATGAGCAGGGAATTAAAGGCACACGGCTGTACAACTTTTACATCCCAAGGGAACACAAGTCCCACAAGGCCTCAGAGGTCTCATGGTGACTCCCTGAGAACTGTGATTAACAAATATTTGTTTTTCCTTAGGAATAGCCCTCAGCTCTCTTGCTCCTTCCGCCTGGAGCAAATTCACCCCTCAGCCCTTAAGCAATTGTCTGCTAGCATCAGTATTAGCCATGGTGAAGGTTTGCCATGGTAAAGGCCTTAATCTAGGACCTGAAATAACTTTGAACTCAGTTTAAAATCTGACCCCTACAGGGTAGCCTCAGTCATCACAATTCATGTGTCAGCCCTTGTAAACTGCAATACTTCAGAGAAAATTATTGTATGCAGAAATATCTAAATTCCATCCTTGGCATCTCAGAAAACAGGAGCTAGGAAAGTCCTCTCACTGTGTGAAATGCTTGAGAGTCACTGGCGGTCAGAAATGACAACACTGAGCCAGATAGACTAGGGTTGCCAGGGCAAGCCTGGTGACCAGCGGGAGCACTGAGGGCATGGACATGCTGGAGGGGCATCATTACAGGTGCAATGATGCCACTTCCTGCAAAAACCCAGAATGATGACAGGTACCCCAGGAATCACTGAAAAATCATAATGTTTATGGAGGTACCCTTTGTCACGTCCCAATTTTTACCTGAAGTGCCACAGTGCCAAATATGATGATGCCATTGTTTTTTTAAAAAAATATTCTTCTGAGTGGTGGGGCAGGCAACCAGCGCTAGAGGTGGGGGATCCCTCAGCCTCGAGATTTGGCAGCCCTGTTGCCAATCTCCAGGTGGGGCCTGGGGATCTCCCAGAATTACAACTGATCTCCAGGCTACAGAGACGAGTTTCTCTAGATAAAATGGCTGCTTTGGAGGGTGAACTGTATGGCATTATGTTCTGCTGATGGCCCAGCTAGCAACCCTCAGGAGTGTCTGGGGGATAGACTCAGGAGGTGAAGCTGCACTGTCACAGGCTGACTGTGATGTCACCTCAAGGTCAGCATCTGTAAACATTGTCACAACATCTGCAGTCCTCTAGAAATTTCACCAATCTCTATGGTACAGCTCATAGAGATTTAGGAAAGTTCCTAGATCATTGAGGATGCCATCTGCAAGTGATGTCACTACTTCCCCCCCTTCCCCCGCTGCCCTGTCAAGCAAGTGCAAGGATGCAGTGCAGGGGGGGAAGGTGTCATCATGTGCAGACAACTAGTCAGCCTAGCTCCCACATCTCTATCGTTTCATAGAATGTGTAAAACAAAAAAAAAATCAGGAGGGCATTTTTATAAAATAATTAGAACCATAAGAGACTGGAGGGCAACTTTATAATGGAATAGGATTGTAGTCTATTGATGTATAGGTCACTTTCCCTTTACTTCACTGTTGTCTGCTTTTGTAACCCACTTTCTACATTATGCACTTTCTGTATTCTGAGCCTGCTTTGGCAGGGAGGGAGGGAGGGAGGGAGGGGTATAAATGGAATGAAATGAATGAATGAATGATGGTATGCCAGGCCTTATAGAGGTTTTGTTCACATTGTTGCCTAATTCTATAATCCTAGTTATTGTGTTGTTTTTTTATTATTATTATTTTTATTAGTTTTTAAACAAAACAAAAACAAACAAGCAAACAAACAGCAAAGAACAACAACAAACAAGTGTATACCTTGGATCGCTAATAAATACATATTCACAGAGTTCTTCGGTTTTACATTCAAAACATTCAAAACAATATAATCCTAAAACCACTGAACTAATATGTATACCAAATATATATCCTTATCCCAATATCTTATCTTCTTTTAGCCATTTATAGAAATTTGACCAATAACTTCCAAAAACTTCCGAGCTTTTATCTTCAATAATATATGTTAATTTTTCCATCTCTGCTACATCCCAAATCTTGAAGATAAGCTCCATTTTATTTGGAACGTTGCTATCCTTCCATTTCCTAGCATATTCAATTCTTGCTGCCGTCAAGATTTGTAATATTAGGTAACTCTCCTTTCTCTTATAACCTTCCGGAATTACGTTTAGTAAGAAACATTCAGGTGTAAATGGGATATTTTTATCTATCATTTTTTTGACCATACACCAATACTTTTTAGCTTTAATGCAAGACCACCATAAGTGAAAAAAAGATCCATTACAAAATTTACATTTCCAGCATTCCTTCCCTAAATTTTTATTATATTTATTTAATCGTGCTGGAGATATATGCCAACGGTAGAACATCTTTAATATATTTTCTTTAAATGCACTCGTTCTTACAAATTTAATGTTCCTCAACCAAATTTTGTCCCATTGATCTAAAGTTAAGTTGTAACCAATATCTTGTGCCCATGCTACCATGAAAGGCTTTATCCACTCGTCTTGCATTTTCCATTCTAATAAGAAATTATACGCTTTCTTAATAAATTTTTCTTTAGAATCCAGCCAAAGCTTATCTAACTCCGGTACACTGTTGTCTAATCCTATTTTCTTATCTATTGACCATCTTGAGATCAGTTGATTTCTCTCCCACCAGGTTAAGTTTGTCCCTTGCTCTTTAAGAGTGTCGTCCGCAAGCAAGTTCCCATTTTCATCTAAAAGATCTTTATATCTCCATTTAGTATATTTTATGTATAAGGATGGTTTTACAAACGCCTCTATTGGGGAGAGCCATTTGGGAATTTGCCTATAGCACTTATCTTTTATCTCGATCCACATTTTATATAGGGCTGCTCTAATAGTATGCTGTTTAAAGAGGGCTGAAGATTTGTTATACCAGAGAAAGTAGTGCCAACCCATGTGTAGATCATGCCCCTCAAGAGACAATAGTCTTTTATCTTCTTGAGTTATCCATTCCCTTAGCCAGCTCATCGCGGCTGCTTTATAATAGAGTTTCCAATCAGGAAGTGCAAATCCGCCTCTCTCCTTCCGTTCTTGTAAATACTTTAATTTAATTCTCGGTCTCTTATTTTGCCATATTAATCTCTTTATGATTTTATCTAGCTCTTTAAAAAAGTTTTGATTTCTTAAGATGGGAATCGTTTGAAATAGAAAGAGGACACGAGGTAACACGTTCATTTTTATGGTTGAAATTCTTCCTGTTACGGAGAGTTGTAAATTTTCCCATATTTCTAGGTCTTTCTTTATTTCCGATAGTAACTTTATATAATTTTCCTTAAATAGGGAGCAGCACCTGTTTGTAATATGAATTCCCAAATATCGGACACCTTTCTGTATATCAAAGCCCGAAATTTCTTGCAATTCCTTCTCTGGCAATCCTTTATAATTCTTCAATAATATTTTAGTTTTCTTTTGATTTACTTTCAGCCCTGCCACCTTTCCATAATCTTCAAAAGTATGTAATAACTGATTTAATGACTCCTGTGGATCTTCCAAAATGAAAACCATATCGTCTGCGAAGGCTTGTGCTTTTATACTTTCACCCTTAATATTTAATCCCCTAATTTCTTTTCCATTTCTGATACAGGTTAATAATGATTCTAACGCAAAAATGAAAAGCAAAGGAGACAAGGGGCAACCTTGTCTTGTTCCTTTTTTAATTTCGAATTTTTGAGTTATATCTCCGTTAACTATTATGTTTGCTGATTGGTTGGTATAAATCGCCTTAATCATTTTCAAAAAAAATTCTCCACAGTTCCACGCCTTTAATTTCTCTAGTAAGAATCTCCAACTTAGATTGTCAAACGCCTTCTCTAAATCAACAAATATTAAGGCGAGCGGTTTTTCCGGGTGTTGTTCATAGTATTCCAATATGTCCAGGATTATTCTGACGTTGTTTTTTATCTGCCTCCCAGGCAAAAACCCCACCTGGTCTTTAAGCCTTGATGCAAGAATACAGGCAAAAATTTTGTAGTCACTATTTAAAAGTGAGATGGGGCGATAGTTTCTGATTTCATTTCCCTCTAATCCTTGTTTCTGTATAAGCGTAATCAGGGCATAATTCCATGACTGTGGCATTTGACCCTTCTCTAGAATGTTATTTATCAGTTCTTTCAATGGTCGTGCTATCACTTCCTCAAAGCTCTTATAAAATTCAATAGGGATTCCATCTAGTCCCGGTGTTTTTTATTTTTTTGAATTTTTATCGCTTTTGTTATTTCACACATTGTAACTGGACCATTTAAAATTCTCCGTTGTTCTTCTACAAAGTGCCTGTCAGGAAATTTCTCAAGATATTCCCTTATCTGTTGTGTATCACATTCCTTCTGTTGATATAATTTTTTATAGTATTGCTCAACTACTGCTTTAAGCTCTTTTAAACTAAATCTCTCTTTTCCCTGTTCATCTTTCAAGCTTTTTATTACTTTTCCCTCTCTCTGGGCCCTTAGTTTGTAAGCCAGCCATCTCGATGGTTTGTTGGCTTGCTCAAAATAAAATTGTCTTGCATAATTTATTTTCTTAGCCAGTTCTTGCGTCAAAATGCAATTTAATCGGTGTTGCAGATATTTAATTCTATTCTTTATTAGCTGGAAATTTTCATCTTGTAACCTCATTTTTTCTTCTTCCTTCTTTATTTCTTTTTAAATAAAATTTAATTCTCTGTTTTCTTGCTTTTTTTCCCCAGGCATTTTGTCTGATAAACCAGCCCCTTGTATATGCCTTAAAGGCGTCCCAAGATGTCTCAAGTGGCACTTTGGGTTGGATATTTTCTTTAAAGAAATTTTTAAACTCTACTTCAGACTCCGCTATGAATTTTTTATCATTTAGCAGCATCGTATTCATGGTCCAGCGTTTTCTTCTTGGTGTATCGGATAAGATACACATTATTGGATTATGGTCTGCAAATGTTTGCGGCAAAATTTCAATCTCTTTGATATCATTAATCATATCCACTGAGAGCCAGAACATGTCAAATCGCGACCAAGATTTGTGCCTGTTTGAAAAAAAGGTGAAGTCTTTCCTATCTATGTTTCTGGTTCTCCAGGCGTCTATAATTCTAAACTCTTCCACTAATTTCAAAAAGGTTTTTGGGAGTTCATTCCCCTTTTTTACCTTTATATTTGAGCATTTCCTATCTATTTGCTTATCAAAAACTGCATTGAAGTCTCCTACAATGCATATCTCATCGCATATTTGCTTCCCTAACACTTCTCTAAGCTGTGTGTAAAATTTCTCTTGGGCTTGATTGGGTGCATATATGTTTGCAATTAATGTCCATTTGTTTTGTCTAGTTATTGTGTTGTTTATTGGATGTCCTGTAGTGTCTGAAATATTTTTATGTTTTGTAATCCATCATAAATCTTAGCTTGAAAAGTGAGCTATAAATGGAGTAAATAAATAAATAAATAAATATTACTTCCAGGCTGTGGTCAGATGAGATGTTAGCTATATCTTTATTGCTGTTGCCCTGCAGATTTAAAATGCAGGTTCAGACAGCAACATCTGCCACCCATCCCCCAGTCGTTGGCACCTTGTACTCACCTGTCTTCGAGCAGGAGTTCTTAGACACCAGGGAAAGTCCAGTCTTTACAGATCTTCAACAACTCACCCCACTTTTCTGGATGTCTGAGCACTCCACTATGAAATGAAGCTGTATGCGCAGTTCTGCCTGGTGGTAATTTTTTTTTAGTTCAGTTAGTAATGTGCGCATAAGGGCACATTTGTCCAAAGCTATTCTGTCAGTATCGGGAACCCCAGGGAAAATTGTGTTTGGGTGACAACTGCCCCCAAAGGATCTGTCTCTCCTGTTTTTGGGGTGGGACAGGGGTGGATATCGTCCCTGTTAAGGGTCCCATATCGGCAGCCTTAACTTCCTGGTTTGCTTCTGTGCATGCACGATTTTTTGAAAATCTTTAAAAAAAATGCTGCAAGCTGCCCTCTCCACAGCTGCCACAGCGGGCATCTGGACGGTCACCAACTGGGGTGAGCATACAGTGTGGAGGGCAGAGTGTCAGATGTCTGATAGAAAATCCCTGGGATTAAAAAACCTGGATCAAAAACGAGACACAGTCACAACACAATAGCATGCTGTCTGACCGCAGCCCCAGAGTTTAGTCATTATAAGGTGCAGTCAGGTAACTTAAGAAGTTTCTAGCTAGTTTGGGAGTGTGTGGGTGAGTTTTGAGTTATTGCAGAGTCCTGGCTACTTGAGACAGGAAGAGAAAGCATGGACAGCTTCAAGAGGAAATTAGATAAACACATGGAACAGAGATCCATCAGTGGCTATTAGCCACAAGATATAGATAGGAACTCTGGGGCAAGTGATGCTCTGTATTCTTCGTGCTTGGGGGAGGCAACAGTGGGAGAGCTTCTGGTGTCCTGGCCCCACTGATGGACCTCCTGATGGCACCTGGTATTTTTGGCCACTGTGTGACAGAGTGTTGGACTGGATGGGCCATTGGCCTGATCCAATATTGGCTTCTCTCATGTTCTTATGTTCTGATTATTTGTTCTATAAAACACTTCATACCTACAAAAACACAATAAAGGCACAATAAATAATATCTAATAATAATATATCTTATTTCAGAAACATCAGGTAATAACTACCTTTACAAACTTTCCTTTTATCAGGTTTCTCCATGGAAATGCCATTCCCCCTTCAAATATATACCCTCATCATATCCCTCTCTTGTCTTTCCTCTTTCCCACTCTAAACCTTAAAGCATGAGTTAATTTCAAAAAGATAATAGCCACCATCTTTTAATTTCCTATTCTACTACATCTTGTGCATTTGGCATTTTCTAATATTGTGCTATAAGTGGCATTATTAATCTGTATTCTAATTATATTTCTTGTTTCATATCCAGTTTAAAATATCCCATAATAATAATCTCAGCAATTGTTGGTATTATAATTGCTACTGTTTCTTCATATAACATTTGCTTTCACCCTAGGTGTCTGGGTTCAGGCTGGTAACCAAGGCAAGAGATAAAGAGCATAATCAAAACACAGTCCAGGAGTTGAAGCACAGATATTCAGTAGTCCAAATATAAAAACCAGTAGGACAAACCTAAAAGGAACAAGTCAGGTCACAGGCCAGGAAGTCAAATACACTGAGGTTTGGACCAAGGCAAGAAATCATGACAGCCACACAAGGGTTGCAAACAAGTCACTTCTGCACTACTTTTATCAGGAAAACCCTGCTGAGTCATCCAGGCACAGGTATGACTCTTCAGTGGCTGACAAGCTCACAGGCAGAGGTTGACTGATGCTGAGCTGCCACCTGTGTGCTACAGTGCCAGCAGCCCCACAGCTAGACACTTTTCGGTGGGGAGGGCATGCGTCTTCATGCCCCTGATGTGGTGATGTTACTTTTGATGACATCACACTCTTTATTGTGGCAACTGTTTGCTTTAAAGGTGCCTTCTGGAGAGATCCTCTTGGGGTGCCATGCGTGACCCACATGCGTGCCTCTTGCACCTCTGCCCGGCTTTGCTGGTTGAGAACACAGAATAGTTACAATGCAGCTAACAAGAAAACTGAGCAATTCTTGGTCAAGCAGCTTGGGACTGTGGAGTGAACATTAGCCAGCCAGCCATTCTTATCACTGTTCTCCCAACCAGCAGCCAGGCCCTTTGCATGTGCTGGGACTGGGGGCAGAGCTGGCTGTGTGCTTGTTCACTTGGCCCTCCCTTCTTCTCCCCACCATGTGCTTTCTCCACATGCCTGGGGGCTGGGCACATCTGAGGGGTCAGAGCCCCTCCCACCCCTGGCTAGCTACAGCCCTAAGCACCAGTCCTGTGCCTCTTTCTGGGCTGACCTTCTCCAGCATTCCAAGGGCTCTGGTGACCCCAGGGGTGAGGCTGGTGGTTGTGGGGCTTCTGCTTCATGTCCCAGGCTGCAGGGCAGAGGGTGTGGTGTGCTGGCCTTGGCCCAAGAATCTCCTCTGCACCTGCTGAAGTCTCCTCCTTGTCTGGCAGGTCTTCCTGCAGCATCCAAGGACTGTGGATATAGCTTCCTCCATCTCCTCTTCATCTAAGGAGGTGTCAGCAGGCAGACCCATATCACCAGGGTTGCCATCCTCCAGATGGGGACAGACAATCTCCCAGAATTACAGTAGATCTCAGTTATCCTGGAGAAAATGTCCAGTTTTAAGGATGGACTCTATGCTATTATACCCCCTGAGGACCCCCTCCCCCAACTTCACCCCGAGACTCCATCCATAAATCTTAAGGAATTTCCCAAGCTAGAGTTAGCAACCCTATTTCATGTAAACACTCGCCCTGTATTTTATGGGATTGTCCTTTCCATGGTAGTACCGCTACCCTTTCTCACGAACTAGTCCTTGAATGAAGCAATTGTCAGGCTCATCAAGGAAGTAGCTGAAAAACAGCTGAGTTTGTTCAGTTTTGAATATTGTCAATACAGTCTTGCTTGACAAGTTGTTTGTGTGTATGTTCTCTGTCCTTTCCCTTTTGTTAATCCCTTTGACAGCTGTGAGAAAAGTTAGAAAGACATAGATGAAAATGTAGCACACACAAAAGATCCTTTTTGTTTATTATTTCTTTGCCCTGGATGAAATGTGCTTCAGGTAGCTCACAAGCTGAAAACAATGCAATAAAATAATAAAAACAACAAGACTTTTTAATATTAAAAAACATGAAAATATGAGGGAAAAGATGAGGGAAATAAAAACAGCAAAAAACAAGATTCAGAAGCCTAAAATAATTTCATAAAGCAAGCCTCAGTCTAGAAATAAACCATAAAATCATCATCATCATCATCATCATCATCATCATCATCATCATCATCATCATCATCATCATCATCATCATTATTATTATTATTTACTTTCAATTTACATCCTGCCTTGCCAGTGCAAGCTGGCTCAAGGTGACATACAACAGGTTAAAATACAATAAAACACCAATGCATGGAATTATAAATTTCACGTAAACAATTTATAATTTACATAAAGTGCAAGTGCAGATGGTGATTGCTATAAGATGGTCCGATGTAGGACGGCCTGTATCCAAAGCTGTTCTTAATGCTAGTAACATGTTCAGTTTTTGATAGCTCAGTTGTCAGTGGTGGCTCCTAATTGAAGGCCTGGTGGAAGAGCTCCATTTCACAGGCCCTGCAGAACATCATGGGGGCATTGGGCCATCATGGGGGCGCCAGGCCGGGGCCCACGTGGCCTCCCTCTGTCGCCCGCTGCTGTGCACACGTGCCTATTCTGCCGGCCCTGAGCTGCAGTGCTGCTGCTCCCTGCCACCCATTGGACTGCGGCTGGCATCCCTTTTCCCGGGCAAACATTGCTCTGAGGAGGAGGCTTCACTTGCGAAGGGCCCACTGGTCTGGGCTGCGGGTCCTTGGGTGCCTCGGGTGGGAGGCAGCCCAGGTTCATGGGGGCTCTGCCACCCTTCTCTCTCTGCTGGTGGCTGCTGGCAGGCGGCCTCTGAGGTTAGGCTCGGCAGAGAGGAGCAGCGTGGATAAGCCCGCAGCTTCCGCTGGGAGCAGAAGCAAAGCGCCACTTGCGGGGATCTGAGCAGCCGGCCTGCAGGACCCTTGGCCCCGGCTGGGCTCTCAGGGCTTCAGAGGGAGGAGGGAGCTCTTTTCGGATCGTGGCCCTGGGGAGGCAGACACGGCATTCAGTCCCCACAGGCACCAGCAGATTGACTGGGACAAAGGCAATCTGGGAGCAGAACTGGCGCCACCTCCTCACTCCCCCCACCTGGACGGGGCAGCAGCTGGGCAATGCCTGGGGGGATGTGCCAGAATGTCACTGCCCCCTTCCTCCCGGGAACAGCCAGCAGCTCCACACAACTCCCCCAACCAGGCTTTGCCCCCCTGCCTGAACTCCTGCTGGCACAGGTGGCCCCATGGGCAGGCCAGCTGCCACAGCCCTGCCTGGAGGTTGGCAACCCTGTAATTGGTAGGTGCATGGTGGGGTGCCAGAAAGTAGCCTCACCTAGGGTACAAAAAAACCTGGAGCTGGCCCTGACTCTGATGTCTTCTGGGAGCTCATTCCAGCTATGTGGAGCTACCATTGAGAAGACCCTAGTTCTAATGATGGCCAATCTGGCGTCTTTCTGACCAGGGAGAGTCAGGTGATTTTGCGACCCTGACCTCAGTGCTCTCTGGGAAAAGGTGGTCCCTCAGGTAAGCAGGTCCCCGACCATATAGGGCTTTAAAGGTCAAAACCTGCACCTTGAAGTGAATCTGGTATGCTATTGGTAGCCAGTCCAATGCCTTCAGCACAGGCCAGATGTTATCTCATGTAGAGAGAGACCCATCAGTAGCCTGGCTGCCACATTTTGCAGTAGCTGCAGCTTCCAGATTTGGGACAAGGGCAGCCCCATGTAGAGAGCATTGCAGTAGTCCAATCTCAAGGTGACCATAGCATGGATCACTGTTGCCAGGTCATTGCATTCGAGGAAGGGGACCAACTGCCTAATCAGCCATAGATGGTAGAAGGCTGCCTTGGCAGCGGCTGCTATCTGGGCCTCCATTGTCAGGGAAGCTTCCAGGAGCACTCCCAAACTCCTGACCCTCGATGCTGGCACCAATGGTGCCACATCAAAGGTCAGTAGTGGGATCCCTACCCCCAACCCGCTCCGACTCAGGCATGAGTCAGATTCAATTTCAATCAGCTCAGTCTAAGCCAGCCCGCCACATCCTGAAGTGTCCGATCCAGGTCATCTGGGGTAGAGTCAGACTGCCTGCCCAACAACAGATATAGCTGGGTGTCATCCACATATTGGTGACACCCTAGCCTATGCCTCCAGGCAATCTGGGCAGGGGGGCACATGTAGATGCTAAATAAATAAAATTGGGGATAGCACTGCCCCTTGGGGAACCCCACAAGCCAGTGGGTACCTCTGGGACGTCTGCTCCCCTAATGCCACCCTCTGTCCCTGACCTTGGAGAAAGGAAACAAGCCTTGCAGGGCAAGCCCCTGAATTTCAGTGTCAGTGAGGTAGTTGATCAGTAATTGATGGTTGACCGTGTCGAACACCATCAACAGGTCCAACAGCAACAGTACCACTGTGCCGCCCTGATCCAGATGCCTCCAGAGCTTGTCTGTGAGGGCAACCAGAACAAGACTTTATCTGCAAAATAGCTTGCAAAAGCCTCACAGCCAATATCCAATTCCCTAGCATTTGGTCTGCCCTGTGGCAGATCTGTTAATAACAGAAAAGTTCTAAACAATTGTGCCGGGTGTGAGCTAGCAGACGTGTAGAACTCTCTCTTCACAGCTTTAACTGTCATCTCATAGGATATCATAAATGTCCTATAGGATGCTCTTGTTGCTTCGTCACGAGTGTGCTGCCACTGTCTCTCTAGTCGTCTGAGACTTCATTTCATCAGCCGAAACTCCTGGGTAAACCAAGGAGCCCGCTTAGAGCGAGGGAACAGAGAGTGTCAGGGAGCGATCTTGTTGATGGCTGCCATAGCCAGCCATGCCAGTCCTTGACTAGCTCATCTAACAAGCCACCAGGGGGCATAGGTTCCTGCAGAGCCATCTGAAGCCGCTGAGGGTCCATTTGGCTCCATGGGTGAGCCAAAATATGCTTGCTGCCCAAACAGGGTCAGGGTGAAATATTTACATGGGCCTTCAGGGCATGGTGGTCCGACCATCTCACTGCCAAAATAGGCACCCAAGGGACAGTAGGGTATGTGCCAAGCAAGATGGAGGGCCCTGTGTCTGCTTGCCATCCACCTCTTTTGGGTTGCTTATGTTTTCTGTCCATCATACTTCATGCCACCGGACATCAGCCTCACAGCAACTTTTCAGAATCAGTATTATGCATTTAATATATCAATCACATTTATATTCCTCTTTCCTTTGATGAACATGAGCTATTTCCACATTTATCCTAACAACATCTCTGTGAAGTAATTTAGATAGACCCCTTTCTTTTCTGTATAGTTGTCTCCTACCCTTTCTCTAAACAGCTCATAATGCTGTACACTGATCCCAAATCCTGTCCCACCACAGCTCTGAGATAGGTGCTTTAACATATATAAACAACTACAAGAATAAGTTTCTGTTTTGCTGGTTTTCTTGCATGCTGCCTGTGCTCTTATAGTGTCTACCTGGTATATAGAACTCCGGTATTGTAGCTTGCTTGTGATCAAGCTGAATAAAACATACTTTATTTATTTATTCAAATTATATTCCGTCCTCCACGTAAGCCGGCTCAGGGCGGAGCACAGTAGGATTCTAAAACACAAAAATAGAATTTACAGAATAATTAAAAACAATTTAAGATAGCATAGATTTAAAAAAGAAAAAAAACATAAAACAGGTCACACTATTTCATTATATCATTCTTCTTCTTCTTCTTCTTCTTCTTCTTCTTCTTCTTCTTCTTCTTCTTCTTCTACATTATTTTCAAACTGGTGCCATTGGGTTTCTAAAATCTTATTGCTTTGGGGCTGTGTTGAGGTGGTAAGCTTGGACACCTGCCACCTCAGCCAAAGGCCTGGCAGAATAGCTTTCTTGATGAGCATACACTTGTAATTCTCACTCAGAACTCTTATCCAGAGACACACTTCAGTTCCCTAGGATATACTAATACAGGCATCCAGCTGAACATCACAGGGTATCTGTTGTGGGGAGAGGAAAGGAAGGTGATTGTAAGTTGCTCTGAGATTCCTTCGGGTAGTGAAGGGCAGGGTATAAAACCACTTCTTCTGATAAATATTTTGTAAATATAGCTACAGCTAGAGCAATATCCTACCCTCAAATCTTACAGTCTTCTGGGAGCATTAGCAGCCTGCTAAAGTTAAAAGTATTTCTAGGGATGATAAATTCATATAGCAAGGCTTTTTTGGTAACTTCTGTATGATTTCCTTAAGGAAATTTGAGAATAGCAGGCAATCAGATGCAGATTTTAGATGTTCTGGTCTACTCTCAGTCTGAAAAGAGCAGTTTTTGACATGTGAGTTTTCCTTATGAGATTGGAGCAACATTCATTTATCAGGAAGATTATTGGACAAAGAAACCATTAAGATTTGTAATGCTGTTCTGTGTTTTTAATATGTTCAGATTTTAAAGCAAAAACTGCCATAATGAAAGGTGCAGAAAAGAACAGAAAACTCTTATCTTCTACTCTATTGTGATTTTTTTCATGCTTTATCGTAGTCATTGCTATTCTAAACTGTTGCTGCCACAGTGCCTTCAGAAACAAACTTGAAAGCACATATTTTTGTAGTGCCATTAGTGGACTTACCTGCTGATACACATGAAAAGACTACTTTAAAGCCCCTTTGCTGGGCACAAATGTGCATAAATGCCTTGCTTTGAAAATAAGTGTGGAATTAAAAGACTCTTTTAAAACCTGTTACTGTTCATTAATGTGTATGCTAATGTGCATCAAAAAGTTTCCTAAAATGCTGAGTATTTATTTAACTACCTGGATTTTTGTTTAAAGGCTAAAAATCTTCTTCCAAACATTTTCACATCTTTTAAATGCCCTCTCATCACCAAAACAGAAGAGAAGTTATATCGAGGGGCATAAGTTAACTGTGGAATCCATATGAGCACAATTATCAATGATTTACAGCTCATCTGGGAAGATTTGCTTCTCTCTCTTGAGCATAGAAATTTCATGGACAGATATAAATGCAAAGGTAGTATTTGTACTGACCACAAATTCTGATTTTATTAGTTAAAGGAATGCTAGGAGTGCCACAGATGGCATCACCATGGGTGGCCTGTGACCTTGATGGCCTATGCATATACCAGCTGGAAAGAATGGGACTTGTGCAGCTGCCTTGAAACTGCCACTGCCAGAGGCACCGACCACATGGCAAAATGTGTGAAAAAGCATCCCATACCAAAAATATATGTATGACTGAGTCGCATTGACTGCATCAGTACTCCCCCAGAAGCAGCATTATTTTATTAATTAAATTAAAGGTAATAGGGGAAAGGTGTAATGTGTACAACCACAAGAGTAAGTTTTTGCTTTGTAAAATTCAGTTTGTCCCTCTTGTGTTCCCTCCAGAATAGTGTAGAATATGATAGGAATACTCATTGGGGATTCCAGGTGACCAAGTTGAACAACATGAACTTTGTTATACAAAGATCAGCATATTTTTGTATCCACATTATGAATGCGGTCACACACATTAAATAATCCACTTTCAATGCACTTTCCAACTGGAACACTGGCAAAATCCAGTTTGAAAGTGCATTGAAAGTGAACTGAAAGTGATAAGCTATTAGCTTACGCAGATGACTTGGCATTCATATTGGAGGAACCGAGATCTTCAATCATGGAGTTAAATAAGATCTTGAAAGAGTACGGGCAAGTGGCAGGCTTGAAGGTTAATATGGTTAAAACAAAAATTCTAACTAAAAATATGACTTTGGAGCAAAGAGAGCATTTGCAAGAAGAATCGGGATATAAACTCTGTGCGAAGGTGAAATATTTAGGAATTCAATTAAAGAATAGGTGCAGTTCTTTACAAGAAGATAATTATAGAGAATTGTTAAGAGCAACGAAACAAGATTTAGAAAAATGGAAGAATTTGAAGTTGTCCTTAATTGGAAGAATTGCGTTGATTAAGATGAATATTCTACCAAGATGGATCTTCCTGTTCCAAACGATTCCTGTCCTGAAAAACTTGGTAATACTGAAAGAGCTGGAGCAAACCACGTCTAAGTTTGTGTGGCAAGGGAAAAGAGCACGAATTAGGCTTAAAGCACTACAAGACTCAAAAAAAAGAGGAGGCCTGACTTTCCCAAATTGGATACTATATTATAGAGCGGGAGCATTGGCATGGCTTAAGGAATGGGTGACGTTGGAAGATAGAAGGCTTTTAAAACTGGAAGACCATGATCTCTTAGAAGGTTGGCATGCGTTTTTGTGGGACGAGAAGGTGGCAGCACGTAAATATTTTAGACAACACTGGATACGGGATGCACTTGCTAGAGTATGGGAGACCATCTGGAGGAGGTGGTTTGTTAAAACCTCTAGGCTGGTAGCCCTGGTAGAAGCAGTGACTTTACCTAGGTAATATTTTGAAGACCCACCGCAAAGATACCTGGATATTATAAATGCGAAGGGGGAGCTTGAATTGGGCGAGGATATTGGTTGGTGGCACAGAGTTCAGATTCAGTCAAGATATAAAAAAGACAAACAGAAAGGGTTTGAGAAGTCACTATCAGATATGGAGAAAATATTGTATGAGCCGGAAGAGAAGTTTATTAAAAAAATGTACGCATTGTTGTTGGCTGATTATACGATAGATGAAACAGTGAAAAACAATATGGTTCAATGGGCAGCAAATTTTGGCTATAGCATAGAGATGGAACAGTGGGATCAAATATGGAAAATAAATGTGAAAATAACCAGGGCGGTTGCATATAGAGAAAACATGTATAAAATGTTTTATAGATGGTATATTACCCCGGATAGGTTATCAAAATTTGATGAAAAATGCTCTAATAAGTGTTGGAAATGTAATGTCAAAGTGGGTTTGTTTTATCATATGTGGTGGACCTGTGAGAGGGTTAAAAAAATACTGGATATGGGTGCATAGACTGATGCAGAATATTATAAAAGGTACTATTTTGTTTAAGCCAGAGGTATTATTGCTGGGAATACTTCCAAAAGAGGTGCGGAGAGAAGAGAGATATTTGATAACATATATAGCAACAGCGGCTAGAATTTTATATGCAAAGTACTGGCGAACTATGGTGGTACCAACTGAACAGGAGTTGATTGAGAAGATAATGGAAGCAGCAGAAATGGACAAACTGACTTTGATGTTGAAAGGATATGATGAATCAGCCTTTACAAACATTTGGCAACGCTTTTATGACTGGTATGATCGGAGAGAGAAGGATGGAAAGAAATAAGGAGGAATGGATATTATTAACTTTATGCTAATTAGAATTGAATAAGTTAGAAAGTTAGAATTTAGTGGATACAGAAGCAATGGTATAATACTTAGATCGGTAAGGTGGGAGGGGTAAAACTGGATGCGATGGGACGAGAATTGTACCCCCCCCGTGAATGTTCAATGATGTGGTTGTCTTTGGTGTGTAGTGTGTATTGTTATGTAGTTGGTGTGTTGTTTACTATGTTGTGTAATGTGGTAGTTATGTCTTTGGTGGAAAAATAATAAAAATGCCTCTTTTGGGGGTGCTTTAAAAAAAAAGAAAGAAAGTGAACTGAAAGTGGATTATTTAGAGTGTGTGATTGCAGCCTATAATAGTAAACTGGGCTGAAAGATGGTCCAAATTCACTTAGGGATCTTTTATTTATTTATTATTTATTAATTGGACTTTTATCTTGCCTTCCTATGCATTGCAGGGCTCAGGGCAGTTTACAACATATTTGTGGCTGAGTAGGGATTTGAATCCAAGAGTCTCTGGTTTAAGTCATACAAGGACTTAGGATGGGTACCCAGACCCAACCTTTGTTCTATACGATGTGTGAATCATTAATGTGTGCTCCCTCTTCCTGTGGGAAAGCTGTTGATGTTGGTGGAAGGCTTCAACCTCTGCTGGGCAGAGTGGCAGGATCTGGGGGCAGTGCTGGGGGGGGGGTTGTGGAAGAGAGGGACTTCAGCAGTAATGTGATGCCATAGAGTCCAGCTTTTGAAGCTGCCATTTTCTCCAGGGGAACTGATTTTTGTAGTTGTAATTCTGGGAGAACTCCAGACACTACCCAGAGTTTGGCAAGCTCTTTGCCCTGCCCTGTTTTTTTTCTTGTGTGGTAGTATCACAACAAGTGGTCACAACAAAAACGGAGGAACTTCATATAAAATTTTCACAGTTCTATATTTGGTGACCCAAATTTCCCTACAGGTTGCTTTGTCCTTTGACAATTCACCGAGTGAGTAACTGAATCTCAGTGAGCAGAAATGCTGACGTTTAAATACACATGTTGGCTCATTCTGCTGCTTATTATGAATGTGTTGAATGACAAAAAAGAAAAAGCCTGAGTGCAGAGATTAAAGACTAAGGGGGAGGGGAAATTACATGACATTAAAGAAACTTCCCTGTAGGAATTCTTCACAAAAGAGGCCCTGTTTGCACTGGTTCATTCCTGCCAACATTTACCCTCTTTATTGGAGACGCTTAAGCAATCACGTCTTAAGCAATTTTTGGTCTATGGCAAAAGTGATGGCTTCAGATAAGAAAATGGAACAGGCACAGCAATCCTGCCAAGGGACATTTCTAGGAACACTTAGGAGAATAGCTGATGAGATATATGAAGTGAAGTAGTAATAGATATGACGTATCCTAATAGACTTCATTACAGATAATCCTAACTGGCCGACATTCTGCAGAAAGCAGCTGCTCAGTTATCGGCTCAAAAGATCTATTTGCTTGAGAGGACATTAAAACAGATGGTGATACACAGC
Source organism: Gekko gecko (assembly GCA_029375565.1). Taxonomy (NCBI): domain Eukaryota; kingdom Metazoa; phylum Chordata; class Lepidosauria; order Squamata; family Gekkonidae; genus Gekko; species Gekko gecko. The sequence goes on from JAPDNY010000004.1 coordinate 48,811,324, forward strand.
TCTAATTCCAGGGACTTTCTCCAGCACATCTTTGCTTTATTACACCAGGTTATATAAAATAAGATTAGGCCTGAAAAAAATGAACCTGCCTGATACTGATTCAGACCAGTTGTCTATCCAGTTCCTATCCAGTCTACTCTGACTAGAAGTGGTTCTTAAGGATCTCGGGTTGAGGCCTTTCTCCTCACCAACCATGTGATCCTTTTTTGAACTCGAGCTAACAGAGAATGAACCTGGGACCTTCTGCATGCTTTACCACTGACCATCAGTCCCTCTCCAATGTGCTGAATCCTTTGTAGGAGAAAGATCGGCTTATTCCACTGCTTGATGTTGCTTTGGCAGGACGTTTCTCCTCTTAAGCTTTCTTCTTCACTTGAGTGATCCAGATTATCAATGTACACAGCAAACTGGATTAGAGAGGCTGTATAGCAGTATCACAAAACTAATTTACTACAAGGCAATACTTCCAGCCCTCATTTTGAATGCATAAATCATGCGGCCAGTGAGATTCAGGTACATGATGATGAAGTCAATTCATATCACCTTCAGTCTTCATTCTGAATGGGCGAACACTTTTCTTCCCTTTTAAAGAGGTCTGTTTGCAACAAATAAACAAGCAAGCAAGCTGAAAGGAGGTTCTTTTTGCCCGTGCTTTTCAGTTTAGCAGTAAGCAAAGAGCTAGTATACAAGTAACAAGACTGGGACTTGCCAGAAGACTAGTGGCAAGGCGTTCTTTTGTAAAGCTGTGATCAAAAAGGTTTCACTTCCTGCTTTAAACTGAGAAGACAACTTGTTTTGATAGCCCACATCTGTAAAGACCACAGTAAATTATCTGTCTCACCAGCATCACATTTAAACTAAGCCTTGGTAACTTTTGAATAACTGTTTTTTCCTTTGGCTTACATATAACAAATTTATTCTCAGCTTTTATCTTATTTGGTTTTAGAGGTATGGTCCTTAACAAGTCTGGATAAGTTTGTTGCCAGGCTGATTTTTTTAAAAGTGGTTTGTTAGATGAAATGTCCTTGTCAATGAATTTTAGCGACATGCATGTTTTATGTTGTTTTATTTTTATTCTATTCTTAAAGGAACAAAAAACCCTTCCAATTTTTATTCCCTCCCCTACAGGCTATTTGTCTCCAGTTCAGAGCTATTGGTAAGTGGGCTTTTTATCCTGCTTCCCTACAGTATCATTGTGCATTTGTGCACTTCCTGGGTTTTCCCTGGATTTTCTCCACTATTCCCTGGACCTGCTTCATTAAAAAGCTTTGCGAAAGATCACAGCAAGGCCTGGATGGCTGCTGAGTCCACATTTTCCTGGTCCCACCCATGTGCAGTAGGGTTAACAACTCTGAACTGGAAAATACTTGGAGATTTTGGGGGTTGAACCTGAGGAGGGTGGGGTTTGGGCAGGGGGGACTTAATGAGATATAACACCATGAAGTCCATTTTCCAAAGTGACCATTTTCTCCAGGTGAACTGATCTGTGTCACCTGGAGATCAGCTGTAATCCCAGGAGATTTCCGGCCACCATCTGGAGGGTGGTAACCCTGTGTAGCAGCCTGTTTACTTTTCTTAGGTCTTGTAGTGGCCATCCCCTTCTGTACCAGTGGGGGTCCTTTACTGAGGATGTACACATATACACACCAGTGTAACTGTGTATCATCACTGTGTCAGCTACCAGTAAAGAAAAACCTGGCTTCCTCTTGGCTTCCCTTGTGGCTAGGAATGCTGATGTCTGAGGCTTCAGGAGGCATGGTATGTTCCCACCTAAAAAAAGGCCCCAAGCCTGTTGGCCTGCAGGCCTCTCCCAGCTTCCAGCCAGCTGCCTCCCTTACCTCCTTCAACTGGGGCCTTTTATCCCTCTTCCCCTGGTCACTGCTAGTTCCTGTTTCTTTGCTCCTACTCCCAAGCAAGCCCTTCTCTTGAGGAGGCCTTTACCCCAGAAAAGTCCTTTGCTCCAGAGGGAGCTAGTGCTGGTTGGCATTCCCCACAACTGCTCCTCCCTTGCTGTTGCTGCTCCACTTGCCTCCCTTCTCAGCCCAGCTGCTGGGCTGCTGCCCTCCTTAGGACTGTGTCTCCCTGTTCCACTCATTCTCTCCCAGGGGTAGGGTCCCCTGGACTGCAAGCATTTGTTTAGGATTATGATTTGAATGCATTTCTATATGTGTCTGAGGGTCCCCATGTCTGCAAAAGTCTTTGTTTTATGTCAGTGTGGTCACAATATGTGGATTTAAGGCCACATTTGTCTATCAGAATGTAAGATTTAACAGATTCCATAACAAAGGTTGTGGTCACACGCACCAGAAAAAATGGGGGGGAGCGAGGCTATTTCTTCCGGAGGAATTTGACCTGCAGTTGCACAATCACACCTCCCTTTGAAGAGGCGGGCGCAGTCCATCAGGGTGTGATCAGACGCAACTGTGGGTGAGTCTTTTTTTTGTGTGCCATTTTTTCCCCATGCACTTAACCGATGAATTGCACCTCCGCACCGAGGGCTCCCTATGGAGTTTGTGATGATGCACATACTGCGAAGGGGGGGGGAACAATGGCACGGAGACGGGATGGCCTGATCAGACCATCCCAATGGCATGAGAGCACGCTGGAGTGATCAGACATCGGAAAGTCAGTCCTTGGCCCATCGCAACCCGCTTATTACTGAATTTTCCCTGGTGTCTTTTAACTCCGCTTCTGTGGCAGAGCAGAAAGGGTTGCTGATGGCTGCGGGGTGCTTCCCAGACATTGTTGTTTGATTGTGCCCTTTAAATCCACCCAGCATTCACACCTATGTTGGGTCTAATTGTACGCATGATTGCAGCCATAGATAAGTAAAACACAACTGTGATTAATCTGAACCTATCAGCTTTGCCATTTGTAATGTTTCTGTCCACTTTTGGCCATGAATTAATAGACTTTTGTCTTTTCATGAGATCTTACTAGTCCATTTACCCATATGTGTTAATTTTAGCTATTTGTGGTAGATTATCATTGATGATGGTAGGGAACTATTTTAATGTCTAAAATGCTTCCCTGCCTAACTAACTAGAAGATGATGCTTACCACATGGGACTCAGTAATGGTCAATAATGAAGGCTTGCTTTTATATTACAATTTAATAAAACCACACATAATTAGACTTTTTGTAGTACTGATGAATAGAGACAAAATAGTCTCTAGAGAAAACTGGTTTTAATCTGAACTGTGGATGATGCCAATAAAGGATTAAAGAAATGTTTGATGAAGATAAAAGAGAAATAATTCAGTGCTGTTTTTAATCTGCTAAAGTCCAAATGCTTTTAAAAATGTATATATATGACACAAAATTAAAACCCCAGTGCTTTTCAGCAGCTACGTCAAAATTTGTTGCAGAAACTGAGTTCAGAAATTATAATTACATGGTTTACAAGTTATAAACACTGCAAGGCATTATAGAAGATACACTGCTGGCTGGAACCAGAATGCCATTCCTTTTAAACCAAACCAGTAGCATCTGTTTAAAAGGAAGCTTCTTGATCTCTCATGACCACAAAGAAAAGTGATCACACAGCGAATGAAAATGTGACGCCCATATGAAAACAAAGAGTGACTTTCACTGTTCCTTGGACTTCATTCTGCTCCTCAAGTGTGTTGTTTGTCAGGAGGATTAGTTGTGAGTAAAAGGCTTCTGAGTGATCTGACACATGTCAAAACCCGGGGATGCTGAGAAGTGGTAGGAAACTGTATTACCAATCATTAATGCCGCTGCTGCTGAGCCATGTTGTGAAGCAGCCCTGCCTTCAGCGTTACACTGAATGGAGTAAAAGTTTGATGCCCAACTTTTGGGAGCCTTGAATAAGACTAGGGGTGTGCATTCGGTAAATCCGAACCAAAACCTCCCCCCAAATTGCCTTTTCTGCATTTTTTTGGTATTTGACAAGCATTACTGAATACAGGCTCAGGGCCATTTAAACTTTAAAGGGCTGCACTTACCTTCTCTTTCCCACCATTTCTGTCTTTTCCCGCCCTTTGCTCTGCTTTCCAGGAGGGTGGGGGAAGAGGGACCTTACATACAGCCAGTTACTGCAATGTACTTGCAAATGCTATTGCAGCTTGCAAGGCTGTTGTTGCTGCTGGCTTCAAACTTGAAGCCCAACTACTAGCTTGCTTTCCCAGTGACAGGAGGGGGAGGAGCACTGGCCAATAGGATTACAGGTAAGGATGGGCACACTGCTCTTTGGCCAATCACAGAAGTCTGTTCTTTTTTGAAATTCTTCTGTGTATGGCCAGAGAACATAAAAGCAGGGGTCTCTGGCTGGCTGACTCCATTCCTGCTGGGAGAGCTTTGGACACTGTGTGGCTGGCTTCTGCTTCAGCTACTGCTCTGAGCCTGACCTTTTTGCTTCTTGGGAGACTAACTTGGACTACTTCAGATCAAGATCCTGACTGAAGACATCCACTAATTTGACTGATTAGGGCCAGTTTTAAAAAACTTTGTATTTAAAAGAAAAAATTTCTGAAGCATTAACTGGGCAGGGCTTCTCTGTATTATTGTGATGATTCTGTGCTACAGCTGATATCATTCCTCCTGTTGAGCTTGCATTTGCCACAACGGCAGTGGGTTCAGCTAGTAGGTTGGCACTGCGTTCTGTTGATAGGTAGGCACTGGGTTCTATTACTAGGCATTAGCACTAGAACATTGCACTAGTTATGCTGCTGGCCTTGCAAACATGCCCCCTCAGTTTATACTTCAGAGATTCTCAGATTTGATCTGTTGGGTTCTGGCACTGCCACAACGGCACTGGTTCTGGTGAGTACATAGCTGGCCTTGCAAACATGCCCCCTCACTCTACCACACCACACCTCACTTATTTTCTACTGCAGAGATTCTCTGGAAGAAACTGCTGGGCTGTCTGGTGTAGTGGTTAAGTGCATGGACTCTAATTGGGGAGAACTGGGTTTGATTCCCTTCTCCTCCACATAGAGTTGCTGGATGACCTTTGGCAAGCCACAGTTCTGTCAGAGCTGTTCTCTCAAGGACAGTTCTGGAAAGAGTTCTCTCAGTCCCACGTACCTCACAGGGTGTCTGTTTTGGGGAGGGGAAGGGAAAGGAGTTTGTAAGCTGCTCTGAGATTCCGAGTGAAGGGCAGGGTATAAATTCAATTTCTTCTTCTCTTCTTCTCTCTGTTGGTTTTATCTGCAAGCCTTTTCCCCCCTTTCCACAGGGAACAATGGAGGATTGGGGCACCCTATTTGCATGCCCCTAGAATTGGACCCCCTGGTCAATTATTTTTGAGACTTGGGAGTTCTTTTGGGGAGAGGCTCCAGCAGCTACCATACAAATTTGGTGCTTCTACCTCAAACCTCCTCCCACCCAACCCACTGAATACTCTTTAGAAGATTTTCCATTGACTACAATGGCCTCATAGGATATAATGGAGCTGAATATTTTCGGGAATACCAAATATTTTTAGGTACCAATACAATACTGGTATTGGTATTTGGGTATATTCAGAAATACCGGGGGGGGAGGGTTGGCTTCATTATACCAAATCCAAAAAATACCACCACCACCCCACACCCCTAGATAAGACCATTTCAGTGGTCCTTGCTCTCTTCCATGACATCCAAGATGTGCAGTACATGGACACATGCATCCATGTACATGCAGTGGTACATAGACTGAAAATCAGTTTTCCTACCATAACTTGCTATCGTGATTTTTGGGGGGGAGAAGATGGAAGTGCTTGCAAAAAGGTGGCATAAAGGCTAATAAGGGCATTTGCTAATGGAGTATTAACTGTAACCGTTACTGCTTTGGAGGTGGAGCATAGTAATGACTCTCTCTCAGAGGCAAAAAAGACAGAGCTGCCAGTAGCATCTTAAAGACTAATTGCAGAATTATATAGACATTGTTAATGGAGGTGTATATGGACTGAGCCCTTTGCCAAACACTGTGGTCTGTCAACAGTTTCAGTCTCTCAAAGAAAACCCTGTCTCTGGTAATCACCCACCCCACTTCAGAAGGTGGAGGCACACAGAAAAGGAAAATCAGCAGAAGAACTGCAGCTATAAGACAGCTGTTGGTTATTATCTGTTGGGCTAAAGTTTCTAATCCCAGAGGCCCAGTGCAGCACAGTCTAAGCCATAAGTGGCCAGCTGGTGGCAAATGAACCTGGCCCGATCCCCAGAACAATGCTATTAGGCCAACAACATATCAACTTTTAATCATGGTGAGATTTGCCTACAGTTTCACTGATAAGGAAAGGAAGGGGGAGGACAGTTGTATAAGGAGACAGTACATTCTTTATTGTTTGCATCTTTCTTTGTATTTTTATATAATGACCTTGCTATGCCTAATGCACTATGCCTAATCATGACTGACAATGCAATCCTAAGCAGAGTTGAGCTTTTAAAACCCATTGTCGTCAATGGATTTAGAAGGGTATGACTCTACTTAGGATGGCACTGTCAGATTCTTTAATTGCTAGAGAATACTAGTTTCATTTCTGAACCATGACAATGTAAGCTTGTGTGGCAAAAGACACTTCTGTCCCCCAGACAATTGTCTTGGGAACAAAGTGGTCCATGAGAGTACAAAAAAAGCATTCCAAGCTTTTTCAATAGTGCACTGAGGCTCCATCCTGGATGAAATATTTGGTATGTGGCAGTTGGTCACACTACATTCTAGGACCTCCTCTGCACCACTACTCCCACCTCTAAAGATCTGTTTAGTTAGTACATGAAAGTAGACAGGCTGCTGCTGGTCAAAACTGATGCAGTAGGCATGGGCCATTACACTGGATGAGATGACTGAATGCCCTAAGGATCTCTGCAGTATTTTTCCATGCCTGCTATTTAGTGTTCTTACTTTTCAGTTCCAGACCTTTCAGGTTTCTGTCTAATCAACATTTAAATTATCTGAACTGCAACTGTAGCGTTGCCATGGTAAGCCCAGTAGGTTATGGCCAGATAAGCAGCTCTTCTTCTGGGGCTGGTACAATAAGAGAACCATTTGAACATTTATTATAAAACCACAAAAGCTGAAGGAAGGCCTCACTACCTCCATGGCTGCTGGTGTTTTTAAACTGAATGGCAAAATGTTGGGGGCAGAAGCTACATTTTCTTATCTAGTGTTTTGCAGTCTTCTTGGTGTGTTCATAATGCCGTCCAAGTTGCAAGGATTTTTTTTTAAAAAAACCCATAACTCCTAAGCCAAAATTCAAGCATGAATCAATTCTTTCTTCTTCTCCTCCTCATGCCCTTAATACCTGCCAGAGGCTCTTCAAACAATGCCCTCCCATCTGAGGAGTTGCCAAGTTTTTCAAAAGGAGAAGGACTTTTAAGGACTTGTTTGTGAGAGACAAAAATATTACCTTGGAGTAATTTAACCTGGACATGACAAACGGTTTCTTCAGTTGATTCCGCCATTAAAGGCAGTAGGGAAAATTTTCTTCTGGGATGGTTTGCAAAGTGCCAGACAGTATGTACAAACATGAATGAATATATTGATTGACTGATTGAAAATATTTATACCATTACTTATCTCCTGTGGGTCAAGGGGTCTAACAAAGCAACAAAAGGTGCAAGGCCACAAAAATATAACAGGCCATCACCAAGGCAGTCTTACCACCTTGCTTACCACCTTGGTCTTCTAATTGTTTAGTCCTCATTTCACCTGCAGAGCTGCAACTCCATCCCTGCCTAGAGAAGATATGAAGACCTGGGACTGGGAAAGAGAGAGGCTGCTTCCTGCCTTGACTGGAAGATTGCTACTTTTTCAAGGATTTGGTTCCCTACTTGTGTTTCATAGCTGATTTTTGTTTGTTTGGTCTTCATAGGTGGTTTGTTGTTGGCGTAGTGTTTTTCTCCCATTTTGCATTTTTATTGTAACAGAGGTATGAGCAAGACAAGTTTGGATGCATTAGAACATAAATGATAGTACTCGTCTTAGATTTTTATGCCTCTGATGTTCACAAACTGCTTTGAGTCCTGTGTTCCAGGAAAGAAGCACCATATAAATATGCTAAATAAATAAATAAACGTGACACACAGCTAAAAATGCGCAGTTGAAAATGTAGTCATTTCTGCCAAAGCAGTTCATCTTCTACCCAGAGCCCTCTGAAATAAAACTGTTTTACATTCCGTCCTAAATTCAGTGAGTGACAGTGCCCTCTGCACCCACTCTGGTAGGCCATTCCTGTTACTGTACAAACTGTCCCAGGAGATGATATTACCAGGAGAAGGATGTCCTAAGAGTGTAATTGACATATGTCAGTATGTTGGAAGATGCAGTTCAATATATATGGGGACCTGGGCCATGAAACAATTTAAAGGCACTAACCAGCACTGGGAATTGGGCCTGGAGACAAATAGGTATCCAGTGCAATTGATGCAGCACTGGAGTGACTCTAAGTGACTGACAGGAGCTTTGCTGCCACATTCTGTTCCCATAGAAGCTTCTGAGACATCTTCAAAGGAAACCCTACATAATGTATGTTACAGTAGGATTGCCAACCAGGATGAACCTTGGCAACCTGGGATTTGATTGCATACCAGGGTTCTACACCTCAGTTTAGAATCCTGGTTTGCAGGGCGTAAAGACACTTCAGTTTGCCAGGGTGCTTGAGTTCAGATGTTGTGGTGAAGTGGAGCCTCATCAGATCAGGAGGAGGATGTGTGAACACAGCAGTGAGCCAATTTCATGTCCAATTTAAATGTGATGGCTGTTTGTCCAGCTGCAATCAATCTAAATCTATTTCATATGAGTGTTATTGTACTGCACTCTTCTCTCTCCCATGTGCAATCTGAAAGGGCAAATTTGCTCTTTAAGGGGAACTTTCAGGTCCTTCCCCTTACTAGACAGTAAAGCTAACTTTATTTTAGCTTGACGGTATCCCAGACTACTTGACTTTATTCTGGGCTCTTATGACTACAGTCTTGAGCATCAACAGTTTAGTAACAAAACAACAAAATAATAATGGGAACAAATAAAACCAATACAGCCAGACCACCAAGTTGACCAGATCTAACTATCTATTAGATTTGATTACACAGGGAAAAAAACTTGGCAACTGCCAGAGTGGTATTATGATCTAGCCAAAAGAATCTGTAACTTACAATGGGCTGGGAAACAAACCAGATCCTTTCTATACCTATAGTTCTATACCTATGGATATTTGGTACACCAGGCCTAGACTCCTGTTTGGAGTGGTCCTAGTCAACAGAAGCTGGCCATCCCTGGTCTAAACCATGCCTATCTAGTTTTTTAAATGAACCAAGTTTGGGTCCAGTTGCACCTTTAAGACCAACAAAGATTCATTCAAAACATAGGTTTTCCTTTGCAAAGCACACTTCTTCAGACAAATGGAACAAAATCTCCTCAGTGGTTATTTAGAGGAAAAAAGAGGGTGGGGGACAGCTGTTAGGAGGAGCCACTCAGAGCCAAGATGCATATGCAGAGCTGAAGCTGGATCAAGTGACTGGTAAGATCAATGGATAGCAGCAAATTAGCACATAAATGCAAGAGTTAACAAAAAGATGTCAGAATGAAGCTAGAGTCCAGTAGTACCCCCAAGACAAATCATGCTCAACCTTGTGTATGTGGGAGAACAGAGACTCAGCGAGTGCACACTTTTTCACATACATTGAAACAGATTTCCTCAAATATTACAAGCAGGTGTGGGGGGGATTAGTTGCCAGGAAAAGCAGATTAGAGTCAAGATGCATAAGTAACTGAGTCATAAATACAGCTAAGATTGGAATAATACATATAGTAGGACATGTAAATAGCAGCAAGTTTGCATACAGATAATAAAGGAGTTAACAACAGATGTGAGAATCAAGTTTGAATCCAGTGGCCTCTATAAGACTAACAAGGTTTAATTTCTGAGTATAAGTAAGAACAGAATGATTTAGCGTGTGTACTGAGATAAGAAGCAAACATCTCTGTTAAGACCTGGGGGTTCCATTGTCCTATTGCAATAACTTGTAATGCAGCAATCTCCCATTCCAGTCTGTTTCTGAAATTCCTTTGCAATAAAACAGCTACTTTGAGGTCACCCACTGAATGCCCTGGAAGGTTGAAGTGTTCTCCAACAGGTTTCTCAGTCTTGTAATTCTTGATGTCAGATTTGTGTCCATTTATCCTTTGGTATAGGGTTTGACTTGTTTGCCCTACCTAGAGAACCGAAGGGCATTGTTGTTATTTAATGGCATATACAGTGTTAGAAGATGACCCAGTGAATAAGTCCCAGATGGTGTAGTTGATGTCATTAGTCCCAGTGATTGTGTTGTCTGGGTGTATGTGGCAGCAAAGTTGGCATCTGGGTTTGTTGCAAGGTCTGGTACCAGCGCCCATGTTTAAATTTATTATTGTGGGTGGGTTTCTCAGCATTTCCTCTAAGGATGTCAAGGCAGCTTATCTGGTTTCCTCACCCCTTCCAGTCTATTTGCATAGCAACCATGTGAAGCAAGTTAGGCTGGGGGGGGGCTGTGAAGATTTGAACCTACCTCTCCCTAGTCAAAGTCCAATCACTGCACCACACTGACTCTCTCTATTCTATATAATGATTTGAAGGATTAGAAGATTCTTGTTGTTGTTGTTGTTCAGTTGCACAGTCAAGTCCGACTCTTCGCAACCCCATGGACCAGATCACGCCAGGCCCTCCTGTCTTCCGCTGTCCTCTGCAGTTTGCTCAATTTCATGTTTGTTGCATTGATGACACTGTCTAACCATCTCATCCTTTGCTGTCCCCTTCTTCTTTGACCTTTTTATCATGCTGTTTAGGTTTGCCATCGCTTTCCTCCCAAGGAGCAGGCGTCTTTTAATTTCATGGCTGCGGTCACCATCTGCAGTGATCTGGGATCCCAGGAATGTGAAGTCTGTCACTACTTCTATGACTTCCCCTTCTATTTGCCAAGGAGTGATGGGGCCGGATGCCATGATCTTAGTTTTTTTGATGTTGAGCTTCAGGCCCACTTTTGCGCTCTCCTCTTTCATCCTGAGCAAGAGGCTCTTGAGGTCCTCTTCACTTTCTGCCATCAGAGTGGTATCGTCTGCATATCTGAAGTTATTGATCTTTTCCCCAGCAATCTTAACTCCACCTTGTGATTCATCCAGGCCAGCATTTCGCATGATGTACTCTGCATATAAATTAAATAAGCAAGGTGACAATATACATCCTTGTCGTACTCCTTTTCCTATGCTAAACCAATCAGTTGTTCCATATCCGGTTCTAACTGTAGCTTCTTGACCCTTATACAGGTTTCTCAGGAGACATGTGAGGTGGTCTGGTACTCCCATCTCTTTAAGAACCTGCCATAGTTTATTGTGATCCACACAATCAAAGGCTTTAGCATAGTCAATGAAGCAGAAGTAGATGTGTTTCTGGTACACTCTTGCTTTCTCCATAATCCAGCGAATGTTGGCAATTTGATCTCTAATTCCTCTACCTCTTTGAAACCCAGCTTGTGCTTCTGGTGTTAAACTACTGTATATAGGTGATAGACTGCAAAATGGATGTGCCACAAAATCACAGAATTTGATAAAAAGGTAAAGAATACCGAAATGGTTTAGTCTTGACTGAATTTTGGAAGATGAAAAAAAGAAAACCCAATAGATGGAGAGGTGAGATGGAGATGTCTGTGAACCAACCAGAAAAGCTCAGAATAGGAAGCTAGCTATTCACCAGGTCAAAGTTCCTGACTCAAGACAAGATGAAGAATGACCTGAGCTCCATTCAAAGCTACATAGGCTCCTAGTGTTTGATGTCTTTTTTTTTCTTATTAACCCTGTGTTAAATAGTCCTTGTAAGACTGATTCAGGTTTATTTATCTGCAAGTGATTTCTAAACTCTCACATACACATTTCAATAAATGTCTCCACTGTGCTTGGCAGTTTTCAGCAAGTTGTCTGTTAGCCAGGGCTGGCTCCAGGTATTTCTGCGCCCTAGGCGGGCGCAGATCCCAACCTCCCGGTTGGGCCTGGAGACCCAGCCATGCCGCCCCCCCTCCTCTCCCCCCCCAGGGAGGAGGGGAAGGGCGGGCAAGCTGTGCCCCGGCTGGCCGCCGCCGGCCGCTTCTTCCTCCTCCTCCCCCCCAGGGAGGGGGGGAGGGCGACTTGCGCCCTTGGTGGGCGCTTTTCCGTGGCGGCGCAGGCAGCAGGGAGATCCTGCTGGCCGCCGCCGCCCGCTTCCTCCTCCTCCTCCCCCCCAGAGAGGAGGGGGAGGGCGACTTGCGCCCTCGGTGGGCGCTTCCGCGGCGGCGGCAGCAGGGAGATCCTGCTGGCCGCCGCCACCCGCTCCTCCTCCTCCTCCCCCCCAGGGAGGAGGGGAGGGCGACTTGCGCCCTCGGTGGGCGCTTTTCCGTGGCGGCGGCAGCAGGGAGATCCTGCTGGCCACCGCCCGCCGCTTCCTCCTCCCCCCTCTAGGAAGGAGGGGGAGGGCGACTTGCGCCATAGCTGGGCACTTTTTCGCGGCGGGGCGCCCGGTTAGGGCGGTGGCGGGGGGCTTGGGGGGGAGCAGGGCGCCATTTGGCGCCCCTGAGGCCGGCGCGCCCTAGGCGAGCGCCTAGTTCGCCCAATGGGTGATCCGGCCATGCTGTTAGCAATAGTTTGCTTTGGCTTCCCATTTCAAGGTAAAGCCTGCAGCTCTTCTGCCTGTTTAGTTTGAAACACTTACTAGGAAAAATAAACAATTTGGATAAGGCTAAGCCTAAGACACCCCTTTGATAACCAGACACCCTCTAGATAACAGAACAGCATCCGTTCATTTCGTATCTTAGGCAAGGCATCTGAAGGCAAGGTTTGGCAGCATTATGTTAGCACTGAGGTTCTTTGATTTATTTTCCGGTGAAATTTATTCTTATGGTAAAATCTGGCCAGCCGCGCATATTCTATATACCTCTGTTATCCAAGCAATTCCAAAAAATATCCAAGCAAATTTTCAGCTGAGGTTTATATTTAATAGGACAAGATATGTCTTGTGGGGATGTACAGCTCAACCTGTACTAATCAAGATCCAACCTGAATGATGCCCTTGCCCATTCATAAATATAGTAAATGCTTCAAATCCCCATAGAATGATTCAGGAGCTCTCGGAAATAAGGATGTCATGAATTTCTCATCAAACATACTTGACAGTTGGATATGCCTTGTTTGACTGTGATGCTCAGATGGGACTAGAAACAAAAGGGACTAGGGACAAAATGTACATCTTTCTATTATATACATTAAGTTTTTATTGTTGGCCCTCTATTCTGTTTGACTTACCTCTTTTGGTTTTTGATCCTATGAGCAGATGGGAGCCAGTCTCTGGGTCTGGTTTGCTAATCATCAAGTGGCTCAAATGCCTGCCAACCAGGTTTGCATTGGGTTTTACCAAAGTTGCGCACTATTGATCCAGACAGACTGGCAGCCATTAACACTGCTAAGTACTAGTCAGACAAACACTGAATGTATGATTTTTTTAAAGAAACCCTTGAGTTTATTTATTCTTTTTTTGGTATTATTTTGTATTGTGTATGTGTGTGCACGTGCACGTGCATGCATACCTGGAAGTGGCAATCTCTGGTGACTGACCCCTACAGGGGGCCTGAAGGATATTTAGAGAGGTGGCTGAATAAAGCCTGCCCCCACCTCCCAACTGCTGGTATTCCAAGGAGGTCTCCCAGCAAAGTACTTGCCAGAGTCAACCCTGCTTAGCTTCCAAGATCTAATAAGACTGGGCTTGCCTGGGCTATCCAGGTCAGGGCAACAATGTTTATTTATGACTGATTTGTATGATTTGTGCCTGATTTAAGTGTCTGTGGTTGCTTGTACATGGCAATTTCTCCTGTATTTTCCTTGCCCCAGAACATCGTTTTTCCTCTGCCACAGGGCAATATGGAGGTAGTGGGGCTTTTGTAAATGGCAATTGCTAATGCACACTAACATTCTAACAATTTACTGTCACAATCTACCAGCATCTCAGAATCTGCAGCTTTTGTTATTTTTATAAGTAAGCCTCTAGCCCTTTTTTAGCAGATTGGATAGAAACTTTTTAAAAAGGAAACTGAGAATTCAGAGCATCTGGTAGATTGTGGCAATAGATCATCAGACTATTCATGTGCATTACCTGACAAACAGGACATAAGGCTAACTAGCAGGTGTCCCAGCGTCCCTGGTGAAAAACCTTCCAGTCTGTGAGTTACTCTGGTGCCTTGCTATCTGGTTCCATCTTCCTAATCAAGTAAACATAATAGGACTGTTGTCTTGGTGGAAGGCATTGCCAGATTTTGACATGTAACACAGAACTGTATTAAATGCTGTGTGGAACCCCCTTTTTGATTCTGCTGATTGTGGGAAAGAAATCCTTCAGCAGTTCCAGAAGGTCAAAATGTGCAAACAACCAAAATCTGTCCAAAATATTATACACATAAGAACAGAAGAAAAGCCAATGTTGGATCAGGCCAATGGCCCATCAAGTGCAACACTCTGTCACACAGTGGTCAAAAATACCAGGTGCCATCAGGAGGTCCAGCAATGCCCCCCCCAGCACCAAGAATACAGAGCATCACTTGCCCCAGACTGAGAGTTCCTATCTATTACTCTCACATAGTGCCCAAAAAATACCAGGTGCCATCAGGAGGTCCAGTAGTGGGGCCAGGACACTAGAAGCCCTCCCACTGTTGACCCCCCCAGCACCAAGAATACAGAACAGCACTTGCCCCAGCCTGAGAGTTCCTATCTATAGTAAAGGTAAAGGTTCCCTTGCTCGAAAGCCAGTCAAATCCGACTCTAGGGTTGCGGTGCTCATCTCTGTTTCAAAGCCGAAGAGCCAGCGCTGTCCAAAGACATTTCCGTGGTCATGTGGCACTATCTATACCTTGTGGCTAATAGCCACTGATGGATCTCTGCTCCATATGCTTATCTAATTCCCTCTTGAAGCCATCCATGCTTGTATCCGCCACCACGTCCTGTGGCAGTGACTTCCATGTGTTAATCACTCTTTGGGTGAAGAAGTACTTCCTCTTATCTGTTCTAACCCGACTGCTCAGCAATTTCATTGAGTGCCCACAAGTTCTTGTATTGTGAGAAAGGGAGAAAAATACTTCTTTCTCTACCTTCTCTATCCCATTCATAATCTTATAAACCTCGATCATGTCACCCCTCAGCTGTTATTTCTCCAAACTAAGGACCCCCAAGCGCTTTAACCTTTCTTCACAGAGAAAGTGTTCCATCCTTTTTATCAGGGCTCTTTTTGTAGCAGGAACTCCTTTGCATATTAGGCAACACACCCTTAATGTAGCCAATCCTCCAAGAGCTTATAGATCTCTTCTTACAAGGGCTACTGTAAGCTCTTGGAGGATTGGCTACATTAGGGGTGTGTCACCTAATATGCAAAGGAGTTCCTGCTACAAAAAGAGCCCTGCTTTTTATCATTCTAGTTCAGGCCCGTAGCTACAGTGAGGCATCTCGGGGCTAGGCCCCCTGACTTACTGGCAAGGCCCCACGACTTCCCATCCAGCCCAAAGCCCCCAAGCAGTGGCAGGTGCAGGGAAGGAGCTGAGTATTCCTTTAATTTGATTAGCCAGTGCCCCCTAAGAAATTTAAATGCCTCCTGACTTAAAAAATCCTGGCTACGGGTCTGTTCTAGTTGCCATTTTCTGCACTTTTTCCAATGCTATAATATCCTCTTTGAGCTGTGGTGACCAAAACTGTACACATACATTCCCCTTCCACAGTTGTCTTTCTGGTTCATAGCCAGTGCTTGCAAATGCTGACAGGAAGGAGAGAAGGGCCTCACCATCCCACAGTCACTTCTTCAAGGCAGAACTGCCTTGGTCTCCTCAGGCAAGGAAACTTATTAGGCCCGGAAAGAGTTCCTGATGGGCCTCTCTACCCCTTATTTCAGGTAAGCAATAAATGTACATTCACCATTCACCATGCTTACTCTTATCACTTGAAAAGCAAAAAGGCCATATGTTCAAAGTATGCCTCCTGTAAGTGGCTTTGAAATGATTTACCACATTGCTAGTCATTTGTGATAAGAAAAAATGAACAACAAATCCCCAGAGTGATCTTTTCCCATTCATGTCAGCATATTTAGAGAGAAGGAAAATTGCTCAGTTTTGTATAATTCCAGATCTACATGTATGTCTGTGTCGAGCTGTGATTTATTTTTCTTTCAAGTCTTCTCTCTGTCTGTTTGCCTGTGTTAATCTCTAGAAAGGGTAGAAACTGTAACAAAAAAAGTGCAGTACCTAGGTCTTCAATCAAAATTAGAGTGTTGGAAACTTTCCAACAATAGCAGTAGTGAAACACTGGCTTAGTGGTTGTTAGTATCTTAGGAGCAAGAATGACACTACTAGAGTAACAAATCTGAGTACCAGAAAATAAGAAAATAAGTATTCTTCACTCATAAGGGAAGCAAAACACTCGTGGTCAGCCAGCCTCTCCTTGTTTAAATTCTTTATAAGCTATGTGGTGGAACGGGCCTGCTCTGGCCTGCAAGCCCTGTTCCACCCTGCCCTCCAAGGTTTTCCTAACACCTGGAGAGGCTTTTCTTCCTCTCTTGGGTAACCACGACCACCACCTGACCTTTGTAAGGAAATACCAGCTGGGAGGGTCAACACTTCCAGCTTCCCTTCCCAGTTCTGAAGCCTTTCCTCTGTGTCTCCTGCAGCCCAGTGCCTGGTCACCACAGAGACCATTTACTGCCTTGTGTGCCCCTGGAAGAATAGCCAATTGCCAACTGCCTGTCTTCCCCCTGGCACTGCTTTTAAAATAGTGTGTCCAAGATGCTGGAAGTCTGTGTGGTACAGAGAACCACTACCAGCATCAAAAGTAATCAAGTATTTATTAAGTAGAAAATGTTCACAAGCATACTTTTATCAGAGCACCAGACTGAGCAAGGGATTAAAAGGAAATGGGTAAAATGCAATTCCTCTGTCCCTCTCTGTATACATGCCCTATCAGATGTTAAAATATAGGACAGTAGCTTAGGAAATTACAGATCTCTACAGAGTCACCATTACCTTGAAGCTTCCTTCGGCTGTCCAGGTCAACACATGGATAATGGCAGCCACCTCCAGACCTCAGTTAAGAGTTTTGTCTGCTCTGATGGATTCAGCACACAAAAAAGAGAACTTCCTCCTTACTTCCAGGAGTTTTATCATCTCTCTTTTCCCAACCGCTGACCAGGTCAGGCCAGGTCAGATAAGCTTTTCCTGGAGATTCTTCATGGATTGCTTCCTGAAGTTTTTGTCATGGGTCAGCCAGGGCTCACCAATAGTGAGGACTCCTCAGGAAAAGAAGAGTCCCATGTAACCAGCCTTGAGTTAACAGAAGTTGACCAGCAAGAGAATGATATGCAGGCTTGTCAGGATTCACAAACAACAGCTGGTGCAGAGCCACCAACACTCTCCAGCCAGATTCAGCAGCTGAACCTCAGCCATTCCCAGCCTACCAGCAGGGCTTTTTTTGTAGAAAAAGCATAACAGGAACTCATTAGCATAATAGGTCACACCCAACAGCAGAAACTCATTAGCATATTAGGCCACACCCCGATGCCTTCCCTTGGCTTGCCTGGGCACCCAATGGCTGGGGGAGCCTGGGCAAGCTGGCTCTTGGAGGGGAGGCAGTTTAAACTTCCCTTGGCTTTCCCAGGTGCCCCGCAGCTGCAGAGACCCCAGACAAGCCAGCCCTTGGACAGGCTGGGGAAGGCATGGGGAGGCATTTAAATGCCTCCCCAATCCTTCCAGCCCCCTCCCCAGCTCACCTGCCTCAGAGTCGCCGGGGGGGCTGCTCTCCAGGTCTTCCCTCTATAGCCACACATGCAGAGGTTTTGGCTGTAGTGAGCGTGGCCAACTCTGAAGCCAGTCGGAACTCCATTCCTGTGCATTCCTGCCCAAAAATAGCCCTGCCTACCAGTATGTCCTAGACCCTTAGAGTGCCACAGACAGATGCCGAGAACAGAGCTACAAGCAAGAAGACAGAGTGCACGCCTCCTGGCTCAATGCCAGCTGCTTGCTGATGACAAACATGAATATTTGCAGGAATACTTCTGAGCATCTGGCTGCAAGCAAGAGAGGCTGTTCCACTGAGGAACTGCTCTGTCAGGAAGTTCTTCCTAATGTTTAGCAAAACTCTTCTGATTTAATTTCAACATGTTGGTTCTGGTCTGACCTTCTGAGGCAACAAAAAACAACTCCATACCATCCTCCATATAACAGCCCTTCACGTACTTGAAGATGGTTACCATATCACCTCTCAGCCATCTCCTCTCCAGGCTAAACATACCCAGCTCCTTCAACGTTTCCTCATAGGACTTGGTCTTCTCTTCATGTTGTAACATCTCCATATCTATCTATTTCATTTTTATTCCACCTTTCTCTAAGGTTCTCCAATCCTCCATTTTTCCTTCACAACAACCTTGTGACTTGCTAAGCCTGAGGGATAGTGGCTAAGGTCACCTAGTGAGCTTCATGCCTGAATGGGGATTTGAACCCATGTGTTCCCAGTCCTATCCCAACACTATAATCATTACACAATAACGGTTCTCTGCTCTATGCTGTTCACAGCAGATCGCAATGAGGTTATGGAGTCTCACAGCTGGAAGGTTAGCATGGTAATTTCAAACACTACAGGTCTGCTAAATCTCAAGCATGGGGGGGCCAGAGCAATGAAGCCACAGTTTCCTCTGACCTGTGCCTCTGCCATTCTTTGTCTCCCTATGACCCTGGTGATGTTTGCTATCCCTCCATGGTGACATGCACCCAGAATGTGTGAACATGTCTTGGGAGGAGATCTGGCATGAATATAGTGCCCCAGCCAGCAAGTAAATGCTAAGGGAATGACAAGCTTGATTGCTGATGACTGGTCCTCATGTGGCAGCTGAGAAACTAAGCTCATCTTGGATACTGTCATGGGACTGAATGGATTTAGCTACCAGATGAATACAAAGATCTCTATATAGAAGGTCATCAAAGGATATTTTTCTGCAAAATCCACAAGTAATTACTCTCCCACACACTTTTTCCTCTCATGCTGTTGGGAACTACAGGGATTGCTGCTTTATGCTTCCTATAAAGATAGAGAAGTCCAAGCCACTAGATCAACATGAGGCTACCCATACTGTTGGACCAGATAGCTTCAACTGGAGAAGCAGTGGGCAAAGCAATTCTAAGAAGATTACTATAACTTCACATTTGCATAGCTGGAATACAGCAGTTCTCCTAATTCAAGGCTAAATACAGATTCTTCAGCTTTGTACACTGGTAATCTTAGAGTAGGTTCACACATTCACAGCAGTTCTCAATGGCCACTGTGATGAAGGGGGCACACCCTTCCTCTTAAAATGACAGAAAAAATTAGCCACTCCAATCTGAGCCCAACCACCTTGCACATATTTTTCGTACCTAGCACTTGAAGCATGAGGAACAGGGAGTGCAGCTTCTGGGTCACATTTGCAGAGCAAATAGCATCAGTTCCCAAATATTATCAGTGCATACAAGATAGTTTAAGGTCAATCTCATCCCTAGGTAAACTACTACAAATGCATCCTTTTTACAAAGGGACTGTGTTATATATGAATTCTAAGGTCAGAAAACTATTGCCTTTGACAATGTGTTGAGAGATATAAGCCACGATCTAACTTATGCAAAACAAAATTACTATGTTGATTTCTGGCTGTTAGAGACATCGTGTCTCTGAAGCATCCCAGCTGATTTAAAAACAGTTTGTTAAAAGCTATGCAAGTGTGGGAAAAGGGAGGCAAAGGCTATGATTGTTTACTTAACCATCCAAAATAAACCCACAAGACTTATAATCCCTCTCCCTTCTGTGACCACCACCACCCTTAATTGCAAGAAAATGAAAGAAGATAAATAAGAAGAGTGGAAGAAAGATTTCTTTTGACAACCAGGTTTAGCTGCCGGCTTTATACAAGCTATGCTGGCTCCTGAGGGGTTCACATTTTATCAACTTTCCTTTTACCTTTAATTAACAAATGACCATCATTTTCATGGAAAGTCAGGCCACAAGAACAGACTCAACATTTTCAAATGTTTCAATTTTTCCTCCCTGTGAAGCAAATGAATAGCTGTACAACGAAGTTGCAGTTTGTTTCTCTTTTGCTGTAGGGGATTCAATCATCTTCCTGCAATTAACACTAGGGATGCCCCAAATTTCACAGTGAACATGTCTGACAGTCCAACTTACCATGTTAAAAGAGATGATCAGATATGAACTTATTGCCCACTCTTATTAGTTGGCAGCAAATGCCTGTGACTCAAACTTCTGAACAGTTTCGTATCTCCCCCCCAAACTCTATGTGCTGTCAATCCAATCACATTGGTAGTTTTTAATTCAGGCGACTTCTTAGATGAACATCAAATTGTTGGGTTTTCTAAAATATAGAATTTGATGCTATCTGTGGCTGCATCTATACCGCAAGCCATTCCCCTGCATTTTTGCCCAGCGTGCCACCACTCTTTGTGGTGCCATCCTCTTAAATCATTGGTAACTGATGTTGCACACTTTAAAGCTAAGGTTTAATGATGTGCTGCCATGATCACTGAAGTCTGAGCTTTCTTAGTTTTTTTTCCAGTAAGTCTCTAGTCTCCTCCCTTGTAGGTATAAGGGGAAATATATACATAATACATTTATCCTTATAACTCTGCAGTGGAAGACACTAGAGACGTTTAAAAAAAAAATAGAGCCAAAATTTTGGCAATCGTGGTAATGCATTGTTGCCTCTTTAGTTTGCAACAGCACAATAACAATTGTTGGGAAAAAAAACCCTCAGAAAGTGTTCCAGCAGCATGGCAGGGGAAATGGTGGCTCAGTGTACCACACTAGGAATATAGTGAAACAGCCTGTCAAAAAGACACAAATCAATTAACAGTCAGAACCAATCATAGAAAAATTGACTCCTTGCTTGTGAGCGGAGAACAGGATGAGAGCTGAACTGGTGAGAGCTTCTGCATCCCTAGTTAGCACTCCCGCTTGAAAGCATTTTGCCAGGCCAGAAGAATAGTATTTAAAGACAATTTTTATGAGAGTGTAGCCTAAGTGTACCACTGGATGGTGTTGTACCCACCTTTAAAAATTAGATTCACGTTGTTGGGATTCTCTTAAACCCAGCCTTTCTTTTAACGTCCAAATCAAGGTTGTGGCCAGGAATGTCTGCTGTCAGCTTTGTCTGGTGTGGTAGCTGCTCCCTTTCCCAAGACTCAGAGACTGTGCTCTGGTAAATTCCCTGTTATAGTGTTGCAATGCTCTTTTCATGGGCTGCCTTTGAAGAGTTTTCAGAAACCACCTATGCTGCAGCAGTGATAATAGGAGATGGCAACAACAGAAGTATTTCTCTTTTGATCTAAGAACTTCCTTGGTTACCAGTTGGTTTCTGAGCCAAGTGAAAGTGCTGGTGTTGATCTACAAAACCTTAAATGTCCTAGGATCAGAATACCAATAAGACTTCATATTTCCATAGGAATGCACCTGGACATTTGGGTCATTATCTGAGGGCCGTCTCTGGATTCCAGCATCTTCTGAAATTGAATGGAAGAAGGCCTTGTTGATGGTAGCACCACATCTATGGAATCTCCATCATAGGGAATTGAATGTAGCCTCTTCTCCCTTTCCAAAGGCAAGAAAAAAACCTTCCTTTCTAGGAAAGCTTTTGAGGTATGGTAGTTGCTTCTGCTGTACTTCTACCAGGCTATTGCCTGGAATGCATGTGTTAGCAGTTTTATACTGTTGAATTGCTGAGCTAATAGTAATAGGTGTATAATTTCAATAATGATTTAAAGTATGGTCCCCTGACCTGGATAGCTCAGGCTATCCTGATCTCATCAGATCTCAGAAAGCTAAGCAGGGTCAGCCCTGGCTATTATTTGGATGGGAGACCTCCAAGGAATACCAGGATTGTGATGCAGAGGCAGGCAATGGCAAACCACTTCTGCTCTGAAAACCCTATGGGGTTGCCATAAGTCGGCTATGACTTGATGGCAACAACAAGGATTGTAATGTCTGGGTTTTGTTGTTAGTTGCCTTGAGTGCCAGATATTAGACAAGATAATATATAAGTATTTTAACTAAATAGAAATTACAACATCATTCTAAGAATGATTATACTGGGGTGTCAAACATGTGGCCCGTGAGCCAGATCAGGCCCTTGGAGGGGTCCAATCCAGCCCACAAGGCCCTGGCTGATTCCTGCTTTCTTTTCCCATTCTGCTGTTGCTGCCACATCACAACTTGCTTTACCAGACTCTCTCAATTGCACAGGAGAGGTAGGTAGGCAAGCCTCTCCTGTGTGATTGAGAGAGTCTGGTAAAGCACTGGCTGATACTCCTGCACCACCTCCTCCTCCCAGGAGACAAAAGGAAGCCTTTCTTTCCATCCACTGGCTTAGGCTCTTCCTTGAAGGGAGGGAGGGAAGGAACAAGGGAGAGCTTGCTTTGCTGGGCTGCCTCAATCACATGGGAGAAATACAAGCACCTTTAAGACCAATAAAGTTTTGTTCAAAGTATTAGCTTTTGTGTGCCTTGCTACAGTGTGTGTGTATTTTGTTGGGCTCTTTATGCTGTGTGTGTGTGTGCGTGTGTTGTTGGGCTCCTTATGCCAGAGCTCTCGTGGGTACAACTGGTTTCCCTCCCCATTTTCACTGTATTCATGCCCTCATGATCCAGTCTTTCTCAGTAAGAAAACAATGTGAACAATTTTAGAGGAGGAATAACAACAAGTCAGTGAGATGGATTAGGCTGAGAGTGTGTGTCCAGACCAAGTTCACCCAGCACATTTCCTTTGTAGGAAGTTGTAGTTATTTCTCTGGGGAAGAAGTTTTGTAGACAAACACATAGCCCTTAGAGTGTGTCAGGATACCTTCTCATGTTCTTGACCAGCACATGAAGCTACAATGCCCAGCCATTTAATGTCTTCCCCTGGGTCCTAGGCTCAGAACATTGATCATGAGATTTCTGTAATGACTGAGCCCATCTGGGGAGGGTGGTATATAAATCTAATAAAATAAATAAAAATAAATAAAATAAATAAATCAGAAGTAGGTTTGCAGCTTACAGATACACACCTGAACAACATACTCAAGATTGCTATAGCACTGACATTTTGATGCAATAATTCAGAGCAAGAGCTGTCAATAATCAGAGACTGTTAAATAGACAAAACATTGCAAGAGTACTAGTGTTTAAAGCATGCTTCATTTAAAGTTTAATCATCTTTAATTGCATTTGTGTCTTTTATAAAGTTTATATCTCCACTACCTGGCATTACATTTTATGACACACATGCAGGGCCCGGCCTAACAAGGTCTCATTTATGTCAGATCCAGCCTTCATAACAAATGAGTTTGACACCCCTGAGTCATACCCTTCTCAGCCTATTGACTTCAATGGATATATATTGGCCTAACTCTGTTTATTATCATTTCAGTTGAATAGCTGTGTTAGTATGTAGTAGTACAGTAAAATTAGAGTCCCATAGCACTTTAAAAACAACAAAATGTTCCAGGGGATAAGTTTTCATGATTCAAAGGTATCTGACAAAATAAACTGGCCTCAAATTTTGTTCTGTGTAGGATAGCAGTGTTAATTCTGTTGCTGCCCCCCCTCAATAATGGCTATCATGACTGCATGTGTTATACAACTCTGTGACTCTCACAAGCACCTAATTGATGCTGCCTGTTGCAAAAATGCTTCCCTTTCTTTCCCCACTGATCCCAACTTTTATATGCATAATTCTAAATTCTTGCACTAGCATTCATGCACTCAGGCTGTGACATGTGGGAACAATCATTCAGCAATACAATTAAGACCAGAGGGGAGTCTATTTCAAGAGCATATTCTTGTTAACCGTGACTTGCAGTGAAATCCTAAACAGATTCAATTCCCTTCTAAGTCCACTGAAGTCAATAGGCAGAGAAGGGTGTAACTCTTTTTAGGACTGCATTGTTAGGCTGCTAGAGGAAAAGAAAACCACGGGAAAGAAACAAACCTCTAATAAACCTCCTCCTTCAGGAAGCTGGCAGTACTATGTGATTGGTCACTGCTTGATAGATTTCCAACAGAATTATGCAACGGGGCACAAATTATGCAAATATTATTTTATTTATAACGCTGTACTTGTTGTGGTCTTCATTCTTGGCTTACATATTTTTCTTTCTTCACAGCCCTTTACAGCAGACAGATTGCCTTACAGTTCTCATTTATCCTCTGAAAGTGACCTTTTGAAAAGGAGGGAGAAAGAAACGCTTTGTTTTTAATCTACCTTTGGTGTCCAGGTTTGGGAGGTGGCAATTTCTTGGCACACCTGTTCTCCAGATCTGGCATTTTTCTAAGCAGTTGTTGAATCTGTAGTTTCCCTCCTGTTCTGTCTCATCATCCATCAATTCTAGTTAACGGATAAAGGCCCAGACGTAAAGTTCCATTACTGGTGCTCCATGCATGTAACGACCTTAAAAACAGTACATATGTGGGGAAGGTGTGGGTAATTTGAATCAACGCTGCAGAAGAGATTTTTTTACTGTTACCCCATCACCCCCATGCCCAACTTTAAGTGCCACTGCCAGCCTGCTTTAAGTCTCATTAAGAAAAAAAATAGGCAAAATACAGATCCCTGCCCTTTTTTCCATATAAGGATTTAAAGTAGCCTGGGTTGGGTTTCCGAATGGGGAGACAATGTGGGAAGGAAGAATTAATCCCCCTTTCTCAGTGTCATAGTCCTCTCTGTTGTGTACTGCCTGTTTAAGAGGCTAACACAGAAGGCCTCAGTGAATACCTGTGGGAACTCAGATGCTAACTCATCCACTGGACAGACAGTTTGAAGTCCTTGAACACTAATTTCCAAGGGTGTGAACCAGTTTCTTCCCGGTAGACTTTTATGAGCCTTTTTTGTGACAAACAGTGTAGTTAGTCTATAGTGACAAATCCAAAGTAAACATCTGCAGCACATATCTGGACAATCTATCCATTTTAGTCATGGAGGTGGCACTTTGATCACTATAACCTGGGAGGATAGGGCCGGGATAGCTGTAAGAGTGTGTTGTTGTCCTTGATGAGAGAATCCTGCCCCAGAGTCCGCTTCCATTTCACATTTCTGACCATTTATCTCTACAGTTAAAATCATTTCTGGACACTGACTTTCCACAACATGAATGTGTTGAATGGAGTAAAACGCTTGGACCTCTTGCTCAAAGAAAACCTCTAAATTACGGGCAGTTTGAATGTGGATATTTCTCTCCCTTATCTGTTTCTTGGAATTAACCCTTGACTGACAGACTTTTTCTATCTGTTTGTTTATTTAATTTATACCCTGCCCTCCCTACTGAAGCGGGCTCAGGGCGGCTTACATAAAATTTTGTTAAACAGATAAAAATGAACAAGTCAAAATATAAGTGTAAAACACAACATAAAGTGCTAGTGTGTGGTGGTAGTGAGATGTTGGTAGCATCAGCATAATAGAAGTACAGTCAGCAATTGGTTTGGGGGCTGATATCTCAGTCCAGTTCATATTGGTGAAGCTCAGGCTGTCGATGATGGTACCTTCTTGAAGATGGTATGTGGACCTTCTTCTTGTACAATATATTTTATTAATTTCAATTAGAACAAGAAAAATAAACAGTTAGATATCAAGTGTACATAGATTACAGATAACTTAGTATTACATAAACAGGTAAGTAATAAACTTTAATAATTAGGTTGGTGTTTCCTACTGAGAGTAGTGAATAATTCTTCAATAGATTGTATAACGTTTGATATTGTCTTTGCATTTTAAAGAAAGATTAGCATGTATATATACCACAAAAACAAGATCATGGAGCACAAGTATTCGTTTACCACAGCCACAAATCATCCATCACTTTGGGAGTATCTGCGTGGTTAGTTAAGTACTCTAGGAGAGGTAACCAGGTTGCAACAAAAGAGGAGTGGTCAGGTATTCTGTCAAAACGCATAAGATTATCTGAGAGTTTTGCCATGATATATAAATCCCACAACTTATTGTGCCATTGTGTAAGAGTGGGTGTCATTGTCATTTTCCAGTGTGTGGCAATGACAGTCTTGGCTGCAAAAAGCATTAGGGAGACCCATTCTTTAGTGGCAGCAGCAGAGCCATGAACTGCCCATCTGTTCAAAAATAGGTGTTCTGGTGTGGGAAGGATTTCTATATCATTAAAAGATTCGATTTGTTTTAATACTGTCTCCCAGAATGGTAGTATTTTTGGGCATTCCACCCAACAATGTACATAACTGCCTAGGTTTCCACAGTTCTTCCAACATTGTGGGTTATAGTTTGAGGATATTTGTGCCAATTTGTGTGGGGTGAGATACCAATGTGCTAGTATCTTAAAGGATTGGAGTTTCATGGAGATGATGCTGGATTTGAATGGTGGAGAAGACCATATGCTATTTCACTCTGTCTCTGACAGAGTAATGTTGCATTTTCTATGCCAGAGATTTTGGTAGGTTAGGAGTCCAATACTATCCAGTGATATTAATATTTTGTAGAGTTTGGAGATTAGGCCTCTTTGTTGTACATCAGCAATGCTGATCACTGATTCCAAAGCTGTGAGAAGTTGCTGTAATATAGAATTGAGTTTAATATGTGAACACATATGGGCTATCTGGAAATATTGAAACCAGGGGATTGTATGTTTTAATTTAGCTTCCAGGTTAGCTTTCGGCATGAGCATATATCTTAATCTGAGATCCTGAAGCGTGCTTACTTTGGCTGCCTTCCAAATATCAAACTCTGGATTTTTAAGACCAGGGAGAAACCAAAATTGGTTTATGAACATCTGATGTCTCGAAATTGGTGGTAATAATTTGGGTCTTAATCTATCCCATGTAGATAGCAAGGCAGAGAGTAGAGGGTTAGATCTGAGAGTTTTTGGTCTGCATGAAGGTGCTTGCCATATGATCTCTTTTACCTCAAAGAGTGTAGAGTAGTAATTAGCCACGCTCACTTGATCAGAATCAGTGGGAGAATGTAATAATTTGACTGCTTGTGTTAGATGAATGGCTCTGTAATAGAGCTGTAAATTGGGGAAGCTTATTCCTCCTCTATCTGAGTTCCTATATAGCATGGTGCATTTGATTCTTGGGTGTTTATAGGCCCAAAAGAACTGTAAGAAGCAATTTCTGCCAGTTTGTTATTTGGGAGGGTGTGATTGTCAGTGGGATTGTCCTGAAGAGGAAAATAAATTTGGGAAGTATAAAGGATTTAATTAAGTTCAGCCTATCCATCCACGACAGATTCATTTGATGCCAACGTTGCATGTCTATTGAATATTTTTTTCTACCAAGGTATGATTGACCTTATAAATATCAGAAAATCTTACTGGCAGATTTATACCCCAATATGGTAGATAATCTTTAGCCCATGAGAAGGAGTAAGAGGCTTTGGTATCACGTATTGTCTGGTTATCCAGGTTGAGTGGAATTATATGTGATTTAGTTATGTTTAGTTTCAGGCCAGATATCCTGCTGAACTCTGAAAGGTGTTGGTGGATTTATTTCAGTGAGCCAAGATGGTGAGTTATGAAGAGCAATATGTCGTCTGCGAAGAGGTTTTATGATTCATTTCAATGACTTTTATCGAGTTATCATTTCTAATCAAGTTAGCAAGGGGTTCAATACACAAAGCAAAGCGGAGGGGGGGAGAGGGCAGCCTTGTCATGTTCCCCTTTTCAAACGGAAGGAGTCAGTAATTCCACGATTTATCCTAATTTGCACTGTAGGATTTCTGTATATAGCCGAAATAGCAGTTAAGAACTTATTTCCAAAGCCCATATTTCGCAGGAGTATTTGTAGGTAAGAGACTTCCACTGAGTCAAAGGCTTTCTCTAAATCTAATGATAGGAAAGTGGTAGGTATTTTAGATATGTTACAGTGATTCAGAAGTGTAAGGGCTTTATGGCTGTTTTCAGTTATGTCTCTTTTTCGCATAAAACCAACTTGGTCCTGAAGTATGTATTGGGAGATGAATGTGTTAAGCCTGTGCACTAGAATCAATGTAAAAATCTTAAAATCAGTATTCAATAATGAAATGGGACAATAAGAAGCAGGTTGCACTGGGTCCTTCCCTTGTTTGGGGATGACTATGATATCTGCACTATTCCAGGAAGGGGGTAGAGTACCTGATGATAATATGTAGTTGCACGTTTCTGATAGTGGGCCAGCTAGTATTGGTGCAAACTGCTTTTAAAATTCAGGCGTAAAGCCATCTGGCCCTGGTGCTTTGGCTGATTTTGATAGTATCCAAAACTTCCTCTTTTGTGATTGGATTGTCCAATTGGTTTCTATGCGTTTCTGATAAAGTGTTCATCCAAAGGTTCATTGTAAAAAACTTTTTTATGA
The DNA here is from genome assembly GCA_029375565.1 of Gekko gecko. Classification (NCBI taxonomy): domain Eukaryota; kingdom Metazoa; phylum Chordata; class Lepidosauria; order Squamata; family Gekkonidae; genus Gekko; species Gekko gecko. The sequence continues at coordinate 48,839,656 of JAPDNY010000004.1, forward strand.
TGTTTGGGTCCTCTGCCTTTGAGTCATAGAGTTTTTTGTAAAAGTCTAAAAAAAATTGAGATATTGAGTTAGAGACATCACCCTGCCAACAAAAGTCCGCATGGTCAAAGCAATGGTATTCCCCGTAGTAATGTATGGCTGCGAGAGTTGGACTATAAGGAAGGCCGAGCGCCGAAGAATAGATTCTTTTGAACTATGGTGCTGGAGAAGACTCTTGAGAGTCCCTTGGACTGCAAGGAGATCAAATCAGTCAATCCTAAAAGAAATCAACCCTGACTGTTCCCTGGAAGGCCAGATCCTGAAGCTGAAGCTCAAATACTTTGGCCACCAAATGAGAAGGGAGCATTCACTGGAGAAGACCCTGATGCTGGGAAAGATTGAAGGTCAAAGAAGAAGGGGACGGCAAAGGATGAGATGGTTAGACAGTGTCATCGATGCAACGAACATGAAATTGAGCAAACTTCAGCGGACAGCGGAAGACAGGAGGGCCTGGCGTGATCTGGTCCATGGGGTCGCGAAGGGTCGGACTCGACTGTGCGACTGAACAACAACAACAACATGTTTTGCCTTGAGAGCTTTTCAAGGCTGTTATTAATCTAAATTGTTGCTGTTGCTTGGCCTTTTTGGATAAAAATTTTAGAGATCTTGGGGTGAATGCCCATCCTCTTTGCTTTGAGTATAATATGTTTTTTGTATTTGATTCATTTCCAACAGTTCCAATTTCTTTCGTTCTGCTAACAATTTTTTATAAATTTTCTGATTGCCTGTCTGTTTATGTTGAATTTCTAAGGAGGAAATAACGTTTTGGATTTCTAACCATTTTTTCTGTTTCTGCTTTTTAGTGTAGGATGCTGAGGAGATTAATTGTCCCCGGACTACCAGCTTCATGGCATCCCAAATTATGTTTGGGGATACCTCCCCCATCATATTTTCTAGGAAGTAATTACTAATGTTTTGTTCAGTTTTAGATACAATAGCATAATCTCTCCTTATAATAATTATCTTTTGGTTTCGCAAGATTCCATGTGCTCCCATTGGCTGTAAAATGCCCTCCCTCAGCCATTGGCCCATCAGCTGCCACTCAAGAGTACTCGCGTGCCATTGGCTGGGTGCTGGGTCTGCCCCTCTTCCCCACTCACTCCCCCTTCAGACAGATTTTGCATGTCAGATTTACTGGCAGACAGCTCTCTCTCCTGAGGAAGACAGTTCTCTTGACTCCTGTGAGGGACTGTCTCCTCAGTGGCTGTTGGTAGGCAACCAAGCTTGGTTCCGTGAGTAAAAAAACAAAGGACTTTCAGCATAACCCCTTCCCCCACCCATAACCCCCTCTCCAACGAGGTGGGCCAGCAACCATCAGACCATTTTCTTCAACTCCCCGCTGTGCGGCTGACTTTCCCCTAGGGTTGCCAATCTCCAGATGGGACCTGGAGATCTCCCACTGTTACAATTGACCTCCAGGTGACAGAGATCAGTTCCCCAGGAAAAAATGGTTGCTTTGGAGGGTAGACTCTATGGCATTATACCCTGCTGAGTCCTTCCACCCCCCCCAAATGCTGCCCTCCACAGGATCCACCCCCCAAATCTTCAGGTATTTCCCTAATCAGAGTTGGCACCTGCACTTTCTCGTCTGTCAGTAAAAGGCCCTTTCCACACCTATGTTGGCCTTTGGGAGAAAACTCATTGGGCCCAGTCCTGATCAGGTTGCCAACTCCTGGTGGGTAATTCCTGGAGTTTTGAGGGATGGAGTCTGGAGAGGGTGAGGTTTGAGGAGGGGTGGCACCTCAGACAGGTACGATGCCATAGACTCTACCCTCCAATCCAGCCATTCCCTGATGGGGAACCATTGTTGCCAGTCTCCAGGTGGGGGCTAGAGATCACTCAAAATTATTACTGCTCTTCAAGTAGCAAAGATCAGTTCCTCTGGAGAAAATGGTGGACTCTGTCATTATACCCTGCTGAGATTGCCACAGCAAATTGTCACTGAGTGCCCATAGCCGGGGCACTCTCCCAGAGCCTCTTTCTAGAGCTCGTTATATTTATTTCCACAACAGGCCTTATTCCTAGTTCAATAATAAAGAACTATTTAGAGTCCACCGAAGTTGTGTTTTCTGTTTGCAATTAACATCTATGTTGCAGTTAACCCAACAGTGATCAGACCACATTTGAGTGTCAACGTTCGATGTTTGAACTAGGTTCACTAGAGAAGGAGTAATAAGAATGTAGTCAATGCGAGTATATGATCCATGTCTTGAAGAATAAAAAGTATAATCCCTCTCTGTAGGGTGCATATGCCTCCAAATATCAACTAAATCATGTGTGGCCAGAATATCAACCAATTTGGTTGCATTTTTGGGGGCTTGCTGTTTCTGGGCTGAAAATTTGATTTATCTTTTGAATGATCAAGTATAAAGTTTAGGTCCCCTCCAATTATGAGTTCACCTAACCTAAAGGCTTCTGTAGAGTTTGTTCCAGAAACGGGGTTTGCTCTATATTAGGGGCATATATTGATGCCAAAGTGATTGGCCTGTTATTCAATTCTCCTTTTGTGAATATAAACCTCCCATTAGGGTCAGCCATGGAATCTTGATGCACAAAGTTAAGCCCCTTAGAAATTAATATTGCCAATCCTCTAGATTTTGATGAACCTTTGGCTAGAAATTGTTGTTGGAATTTTTTTTTTGAACAGAGGGGCTTTGTCATCTCTGATATGAGTCTTCTGAAGGAAAATAATATCCGGATTAAGTTTAGTAATTTGACTCTGGATTCTCTTACATCTGATGATGTTGTTCAAACCATTATAGGAGAAAATCTTTATCTACGAGGACGTACTGCCACCCAGTTCCTATAACAACCTATAAAGAGTAGGTAACAAAAAAAAAGAATCCCAAAGGGATAGTTAGGTAATAAGTCAAACAATATTTCCGTTACAATTGTATGTCTCTAATCCAGTGGACTCTTATATTTTACAGTGAGTTGTTAGCTGATCACTCTGAGTACTCCATTCAGTATTTTGGTGTTTTAGTATACTCCTGGTGAGCACTTTTGAGTCTGCATACACACAATATTGTAATTACTATTTTTTACGTGAATAAAGGGCAATGTGTGATATATGGGTTGTATGTAAATTGAGGAGATCTTTGTCTACTGGAAAAATATTTCAGTACACACTAGAATGACTTTTGTACCAGTTAGTCTAACAAAACAAATTTTATGTATAGATAATAAAATAATCAAACTATGTAATTCAATTAGTTTTTTGGGGGTAAATACAATTTATTGTTGGATATATTTTCCACGATCATACAAATTAAACAAGTAAATACATATCCATTTCTTTTCACCCACTCCCCCCCAAACAAGGCTTCCCGCAGTGCTCCATTGATATCTCTTATTCAGTTACATTTAACTAAACTTACTTTGTCTTACTAATGGTAACAATTTAAAAGACTAGTCCCTTTCAATTTCTCCTTAGTAGTTGTCAAAGCAAATCAAACCATGTTTTACATCCCAGTTTTTCAACAAATATTCTTGAAAGTCTTTCCAATCTTCAAAAAAGTTTTCATCTTCTTCGTTGTTTAATTTTCTTGTTAATTTGTCCATTTCTGCCATAAACAACATCTTCTTAATCCATTCCCATGTTTCAGGTGTTTTTTCTTGCTTCCAACATTGTGCAAAAGTCATTCTGGCTGCTGTAACCAAATACCATAATAATGTTCTCTTGGTTACATTTATTTCTTCCATTTTAAGACCTAACAATAACATCTGTGGGTCTTTCTTAAAAGTACATTTCAAAATTTTTTGTATCTCATTGTGACTCTCAGTCCAGTAACTTACAGCCTTATCACAAGTCCACCACATATGGTAAAAAGACCCTTCTTTTTTCTTACATTTCCAACATTTGTTAGACATGCTATCATTTATAATAGCAATTTTTTTAGGAGTCATATACCATCTGTACATCATTTTATAGCAATTCTCTTTAACATTTATACAAGTTGAAATTTTAATTGACTTTTTCCACAAATATTCCCAAGATGACATAGATATTTCATTATTTATATTTACTGCCCATTTTATCATTTGTTCTTTTACTGTTTCATCTTCAGTATACCATTTCAGTAACACCTTATAAAATTTTGTAATCATTTTTTTACCCTTTTCGACCCATACAGTTTCAATTTCATTATTTTTTCTTCTAAAGCCATATTTCCTTTTATCAACTTTACATAAATCATAAATCTGTCTGTAGCTCAACCTATCATATTCAAATTCAACATCAATTCTGTCTTTTAATACAAAGTTTTTCCCTTCTATTTTTAAGAGGCTTTTGTATGGTAACCAGTCTAGACCCTGATTTCTTGAATATGGATTAATCACTTCTGCCGGCACTATCCAAAGTGGTCGCTCTTCCGAGAAGAATTTTTTATATCTCATCCAAGTCTCGAACAGTGATCGTCTTATATAGTGGTGTTTAAAAAACTTGTCTATTTGTACTTTTCCATACCATAAGTATGCATGCCATCCAAACTTATTATCGTGACCTTCCAAAGCCAACAATTTCTTATTCTCAAGATTAATCCACTGCTCCAACCATGTTAAGCAGACGGCATCATAATAAAGTCTTAGATTTAGTAGTTGTAGTCCTCTTCTTTCCTTTGCATCACATAGAATTTTCATTTTAATCCTTGGCTTTCTTCCTGCCCATACAAACTTCGATATTTCTTTCTGCCACGTATCCAATACTTTACTTTGTTTTAATATTGGAATAGTCTGAAATAGAAACATCAAGCGAGGCAAAACATTCATTTTCACAGTTGCAATTCTTCCCAGTAATGATAGATTCAAGGTATTCCATTTTTTCAAGTCTTGTTGGATCTTATACCAAACTTTTTCGTAGTTATTTTTAAACAAATCAATATTTTTCATAGTCAATTCAATTCCTAAATATTTAGTCTTTGTAACTACTTCGCATTTGATTTTCTCTTGAAGTTCAATTTGTCTCTGTCTCGTCATGTTTTTACACATCACTTTCGTTTTATTTTTATTGACATAAAATCCAGCAATTGTTCCAAATTCTTCAATTTTTCCCATCAATTGTGGTATATTCTCAATTGGATCTTGAATCATAAACATTACATCATCTGCAAATGTTCTGTATTTATACGTAATGCCTTTCACTGTAAGTCCTTTGATATTATTGTCTTTTCTTATCTCTGCCAATAATATTTCCAATATCCAAATAAACAATAATGGAGACAACGGGCAGCCTTGTCGAGTTCCCTTTTGAACTTGGAAAAAATCTGTTTTTTCTTTATTTATATTCAAAGCTGCTTTCTGTTCTGAATATATTGCCACAATCATGTTTAAAAAAGACTGTCCTATATCCATTTTTTCGATTACTTGCAGCATAAAATCCCAATTCAAGTTATCAAAAGCTTTTTCCGCATCAAGAAAGAGGAATCCAACTTCTTTTTCTGGGTGTTTATCATAGTATTCAATTGCATCAATCACCACTCTCAAATTGTCTCTTATTTGTCTATTTGGTAAAAAACCAGCTTGCTCTTCCGCTATAACATCTTTCAAATATTTTTTCAACCTTTCCGAAATTATTTTTGCAAATAATTTGTAATCATTATTCAATAGCGATATTGGTCTATAATTCTTTACATTAGTTAAGTCCAAACCTTCTTTAGGTATAAGTGAAATATTTGCTTCTTTCCATGAGTCTGGGATCCGTTTGGTCATCCTTATATCATTTGACAGAAGTACTAAAATAGGGGTTAGCTCCTCCTTGAATTTCTTATAGAATTTTGCTGTAAAGCCATCTGGACCTGGAGCTTTGCCCAATTTTGCATCTTCTATCGCCATTATTACCTCTTCCTTTGTTACTAAACCATTGAGTAGTTCTTTAATTTGTTGTCCCAGCTCTGGTATTTCAATATTGTCCAAATACTTTTTAATTCTCTGTTGGTCAATTCCTTTCTTTTTAAACAATTTTGCATAATATTTGAAAAAAGCTCTTTTTATACCTTTCAAATCCACAACGTCTTTTCCATCTTCAATAATCTTGCTTAGGAAGTTTCTTTCTTTTCTGTTTTTCAACTGCCACGCTAAAAATTTTCCTGGTTTATTTGCACCCTCAAACGCCTTTTGTTGTAGTTTTTTCAAGTTCCAATATAATTCTCTATTTAGTAAGACATTCAATTGATCCTGTAGAAAATGAATCTCTTTAATAATTTTTTTCTTCCCTGGTCTTTTCTTTAATTCCTTTTCTTTTTGTCGATTTTTTTCATGAAGATCATTTTGTTGTTGCATCCTTTGCTTTCTGTCTTTAGTGTTTAATGAAATAAGCAAACCTCTCATTACCGCTTTGTATGCATCCCAAACGATCTGTATATCAGTACCTTTATTCAAAATCATTTCAAAAAAAATTCTCGTTTCTTTTTTTAATGTCTCATTGATTAATTTTTGGTCCAGTAAATCTTCATTAATCCTCCAATATAATTGTTTTGGTTTTTCTTTTGGCATCCAAAGTAAAGGGTTATGATCTGAGTTATTTTTTGGCAAAATTTCAATTTTATGAGTTTTTAACGCCATCTCCTCTGACATCCAGATCATATCGATTCTAGAAAAGGAATTATGTCTGTTAGAATAAAACGTGTAGTCCTTAGGATTCCATTTTCTCCAAACGTCTTCTAGTTTCTCTTGTCTCATCAACTGAAAGAAATTTTTTGGCAATTTTCCAATCGCTTCTCCAATTGCATTAGACTTTCTGTCCAATACATTGTTAACCGTGCCATTAAAGTCTCCTGCAAAAACTATTTGATCATAGTTTAAACAGTCCAACTCTCTTGTCAAATCATTGAAAAAAGTCTCTTTTGCTCCATTGGGTGCATATAGATTTACAAGCAATGTCCTTTTTCTGTACATCATTATTTCCACACCAACATATCTTCCTTCATTATCTGAGAAGATTTGTTTGGGTTCCAATTCTTTAGAAATATATATCACTGTTCCTTTCTTCTTATTGATTGCTGATGAATGAAATTCTTCTCCCAATTTTTTATTAATCAGATACTTGTTATCTTGTTTTCTAATATGTGTTTCTTGCAAACAAATTATATTACATTTTTGTTTCTCTAGCCAATGGTTCACTAATCTTCTTTTGTTTGGTGAATTTAGTCCATTTACATTCCAAGATAAAAATTGGTAATCCATCAGTGTTTTGAGTTAAATATCTTTAAAATCATCAAAATTGTTCTCTTTGAATCTACACAAGTCTCCTTCTGTTTTGATTGTAACTCTCACTGAATTATACGAGAATGATAATCCCTGTGGGATCTCCCATCTGAACCTGATGCTCATTTCTTTTAGCTTATCAGTTAGTTTTTTAAACTTCTTTCTGTCTTGTAGAATCATTCTCGGAATTTCTCTTAAGATTATTATTTTCTTTCCATTAATTTCCAGCGGTTGTGTAAATTGCTTCTTGAAAATGTCTTCTTTCATTTTTGTTGTCACAAATTGAACAATCACATCTCTGGGTAATTTTTTTCTCTTGGCATAAGCTGAGTTTACTCTGTAAATTAAGTCAAAGTCTGAATCCAAATCTCCTTGATCCTCTCCTATATAAGTTGTCAACGTGTTTATTACTAACATACGTATGTCCTGGTCTTCCTCCTCCTCTATTCCTCTCAGTCTCAGATGATTCTGGGTAGCCCTATATTCCCTCATAGACTCCAATCTAGTATTCTCTTGGAGAGTTCTTTTCACTTTCTGTTCCATTTCTGCTGATTTTGTCACCAGACTTTGAACCTCTTTTTTGACTTCTTCCGTATCTTTTTTTATCCCTGCCACTTCTGCTAGTACCAGTTCTTTCAACTTTGCCATATTTTTTTCTTGTACTTGGACTTGCACTTGTTCTATTTGCTCCAGTTATATTTGCATCTGTTGTTGCAACTGTGATTCTATTTGCTTTCCTAAATTCTGCACCACCTCTGTCATCCTTTTCTCCATCGCCTCCATGGCAGCCTGCCACTCCTTTTTTTCTTTTGCAGTCATTCTTGGACTTGGTGATGAGGCGGCCCTTGGTCTTGACCTCAAATCCGTTTTGGAGGCAAATCAAAACTAACTAATCTTTATATTGTCAATCATAAAGTCAAATCGCCACCTTTATAACTTTTTCCGTTGCTTTTTTGGATTAAAAATAACTTTTTAAAATTTAGTCCTCCTCAAAATGGCGGGCGCAATTTCTCTATGGTTTTCTGGCTAGAGTAGGCTCCTTTGAAACTTCCTGTTTAGCTGTCCGTCTTGGTAATCCAACTTCCGGTGTTACACTTTAAAACGTCCATCTACATCCGGCCAGACGATTTTGAAACATCCACTCTAGCCTACTTCCTGTACCATAGAATCACAGTCAGTTTCGTTTCTACTACGCAAAGTTTAGTCTTAGCTGACCACAGGAATGCAAAACAAAGTCACTTTTCTGCCATTTTCTCCAAAGGAAAGCCTTCTTTTTACTTTTAAATCAAGAGGATTAGTTCCTTAAAGCTTTATACGCTTATCCGTACGTTTTAATTTTGCGTTCTTCTTCAAACTGGTAAGCAAACGTTCATTGTTACCTTACTTGTAATCTTGGGGTTTCGCAGTGCTTCTTCTGCAATCGATGTTAATCTTGATGTTAAAGAGGTCGGTAGATGGCGGATTTATGCTGAATTCTCAGCCCGGCTGGTATCTGTAGTGCTGTCTTGCAACTGCCCTCTTCGTGGAAGGAGATCAAGGTGTAAACAAGCTTCCTCCGAAGCTTATCCACACCGATCTCAACTCCCTCTCAGGCTTGGCTGCTTGCTCGTCACTCCCCCGCCTGGGGAGTGCTGCGTTGGGCCAGGTAAAGCCCAAACTGTCGTCAGATACCGCCATCCACCTTGCACATATCGCAAAGTGCGTTAATTCACCATTTTAACTCCGACCGGAAGCCGCAATTCAATTAATTAAGTAGTGATGCAAAAAATTAGGAATCAGAAGTTAATTGATTGAAATTATTTGATGGAAGTGGAGCATGGTTGTTTAAGTTGTTTAAAAGCACTGGCACTTTAAAAATGAATTAATTAAAAATATTCAGAATACTCACCACAATCAGTGTATAAATTAATTACCTTAGTTATCTAATAATATTTGATGGAACAAAGATTATTAATTCAAAATGGGCAGTCTCTCCAAGCTCCCACTAGCTAAAGCTATGCAGGAGGCTGCGGTTTGTTGGTTACAACACAACCTCAGCGTGTTTTAAAGAGAGCTGATTTAAACCTGTAGGACTTAAAGATCCCGCGTCTCCCAACTCCCCCTTAACAATAAAATCAGTAACCATACTAGTGAAAACATGTGTAAAGCACTATTGGGAACATACTTGTAACCTCTGTATGTTTGTATATATACCAGTTAATAGTTTGCCTGAATGAATAAAGGTGCCATACACACAGAACTTCACGCCAAAAAGAAAGCAAAGGGTGCCATTAACAACAATACTCAGAGTGGTTTTAAAATGACAAAACAATAATGCACTTTTGTAAAATACTTAGCAAACTAGTTTCAGATTCTTTATGTTGACTCATCCCGATGGTCCGGTGCTCTTGGAGGGGACGGTGATGAGGATCAGTTCTTCCTTTTAAGGGCATGCCTAGAGGGTTCCATAGGGGTGATCAAGTCCATAAATCCAAGCACTTTAAAACCTTCTTGTCTGGAGGTGATTCTGTGGGTTTTGCCAGAAAATGTAAATTGTAGCATTAGAGGAGAAACCCAAGAATATCTGATGCCTTCTTCTGTGAGACACGCTGAGATCGGCTTCAGTTCTTTCCATTTGATGAGTGCCTCCTTCGGTAAATCAGGAAAGATCTCAACTTTGCAGATTTAAACATAAGATGCCCTTGTTGTGTGGCTTTCAGCAGTATTTGTTTTTTGTATCGGAGATCTAGGAAAGTCACTATTATATCTCGTGAGGGTCTAGTTTTTAAGATGGCTATCAGACCTGCTCTGTAGGCTTTTGTAATGACAGGAGAAATATCACCTGGCAGAGCCACTTTGTTTACTAGCCAATTTTTGAGAATGCCTGTCAGATCTTCTTTTTTTGCCAATTTTTTCATCCAGACCCCTAATTTTCAAGTTATTTTGTCTTAAAGACATGTCTGATCTCAAAGCTTTTTCTGCTAGTATGTCTTCCATTTGTTGTAATTGTTGGATTTCATATTGATTCGTGATGCTAGCATTCATCGCACTCTCTGCCATCGTTTTGGCTTCCATCATTGATTTTTGCATTTCTTCCATTTGGGCATAGAGAGGCTTAATAAGTGAGGACATATTTTCTAAAATAGATTTCTCCATCGAAGTCAGAGTGGTTGTCAAGGCGGCATGAGTAACAGGGGCCTGTGCAGTAAGTTTCTCTTCAGTGCCGATTGCCATTTTACTCATGTATGTCAGTTTCAGGCCCTGATGTTCCGGCAGCTGCTGATAAGCGAGTGTTGTTTGAGGCTTCTTAATTTTATGTCGATTTAGTTGTCCCATCTTAATTGATTCAGTCCCCATATAGTGGTCACACTATAAACTCTTTTGATCGCTGTTATGGCTGGGAGAGCAGGAGAGTTAGTCGGAGCAACAGAATCAGGCGGCCATGTTGTTTTCCCGCCACCGGAAGCCCCCCTGGACCTTCTTCTTGAAGATGCAACTCTTAGCACTCCGAAATATGCATTCACTTCGTTTATGTTGCCCTCCACAGCTTTAACATGTATATGCATTTCTCAGTGTGTGTAATCCAATAGGTGAAGATGTGAGCCTCCATATTTGCTCATTATCTGATTCTTGGTTTCACTGCAGTGTGTGGACATTAGTGTGATGCATGTTGCAAATTTCTGTGGCATTACAGGAAGCTGCTTCAGCTGCTTAATGCTTGCTGTTGTGCAGTAGAAGCAGCAGGAGCAGTCAAATTTTGCTCAGAAAGGAGATGCCACTGTGTAGCCTGATCCTTAATTCAACAGATGATCCAACCTTATAGCAAGCCATCCAGGAAATACTCAAATTCACAATATTCAGCCAGGGGCGGTTTTAGCCAGTGGGCAACTAGGGCAGCTGTCCTGGCCCTGCCTCCAAGCCCCAAGCAGGGCAGGCTCCCACAGTCATCGTTCACACCTGCCCTTTTAGGGCTCGAGCAGCTGGCTTGGCAGCAGCCATTCATACCTAACCCCCATCCAGAGGTTGGACTGAGTTTGGGTAGCTGACTCCTGGCAGAGGCAGCAGTTCTCCCCCAACTCACATGGGGTGAGGACTTGCCATTGCTTGGCCCTGCCCTTGTATTCAGCAAGGTAATGGAGCTCGACAACATTGTCTGCTATATTTTCCCTAGCTAGCAGATCATGCTTAAAAAAACTGAAAGCTTTGTAAGGTGACACATTTCTTAACTGTTAGCGGTTCCTTGTGCCCACCCCCCATATATTTTAGCCACCATCCTCCTGTATAGTCTCTGATTCAACAAGTTTCTCGTCAGAGAAATTCATCCAAGCATTGCTGTCCTCTGATCTGTTTTGACTTAAGGGCCTCCTTGTGGTGTCACATTTTTGACACCACTGATTCCTATGAAGTGACATGTTATGAGATCAGACTTGGCATAAGGGACATGTCACATTCCCTGTGTCTCCAATGTGTGACAAGAAGGAAAGACTCGAAAATGAGATTCCAACTCCAGTTTACATTTCATACCAACTTTAAATTGGTACTGTTTTAATCATGTTGCCAAATTGATGGAAGTGTTAATCAAAAATCCACTTGGCAGTACTGAGGCACAGGCTTTACAGAGGCCTATGTTTTTTCCATAGCTGCTGTCTTTCAAGAGTGTAATTTTTTTTTTGTTTTGATTTGACTAAAGGTTTGGGTGGGTGGAAGACCTGGCATCCCATATGGATTTCTTTAATTACTTTAGTCACACAGCCAGCCTTAAATTAAGATACCAACATCTCTTACTTTTTAGGGTGGGGTTCTTTTAGTAATGGCATCATTATAAAATGAATCTGGTTTTTAAAATACACGTATTTTATTAGTTTAATCTATGTTATTCTGGTCCTTCCCCTTTCCAGTTAAAGAAAAGACTAGAGTACTTTTTGCAGAGGTAACATAATTTACAACATCAGTGCGTTTACGACAGCACCATACATTTCATAGCAATGAATTTCTTTTGTACTGGCAGAAACCTGAGGGCACACATTTGCTTGTACTGAAGCTGGAAAGTGTGTGTGTTGTCCTACCAATCAGGGATGTACACTCAGATATATCTGGTCCAAATGTATGTCTGAAAAATACCTTATGGTATCTTTCTGGATATATGGGAGTATCCAGATGGCATCTGGGATTTTGACTACCTGGAAATGGGTCCTAAAAATCCCAGAAACATTTAGGCAGTGAATTAAGTTGTGAATATTAGGAGCCAGCATTTGAAGGCTCCCAGGACTGTTTTTTCATTTTTGTGCATGTCTGTTTTCCAGGGCTTGTTATTGGCTTGCTGTGTTGGTTTAATTGGTCTTGCAACATTGTGTTCTTAGTGCGGATTGGTTTGTGTCTGGTCCGAGTTTGCAGTGGATTCTTACGTTCAACGTTTCCTTTGACTCTTGGGTGCTACACTGGCACAGATTCTCTGATTCTACATTTGTTAGGTTTGGGGCAGGTCCAGCCAGAGAGAGCCACTCTATGTACTAGCTTGTTTGTACCAGCTGCCAGGGAATCAGGCTTGTTAGGTTCCTATTCTTTTTGGCTTGGACAATTCCCTGGTTTGACACTGGGTTGGATTGGTGGGTTGTGCATTTGTGTTAGGCTTGCCACATTGTCCTGTGGTTCTTCCAGGATTCCCTAGTTCGGCACTGGTTCTTTGGGCTTGTTGGTTCTGTCTGCCTTGAGAGGCTTTGGGTCATGGGTTTCATTGCTTGCATGTGTGTCTCTGGCTTTTCTTTGCCCTGAAGAAAGCATGGGACCCCCCCCCCACCATAGCAAGCAATGGAGGATGGTTGGGGGAATCTTGTTCAGGGGACCATAAATTGAACCTCTTGGTCCAATTTGCCACTGCAATTTTGATACAATTTGGTCAAAAAACAGCTCTTCTACTCCTTTCAGAAATATTCCCCATAGGGAATAATGGAGCCACATAATATCAGAATCGGGGCGGGGGGGGCAGCTCTCAATGCCAAATTGATATTTGGAACCTGAAGAAAATGGAAATACCAATATTTTGACTCCCTAATAAAAAATATCCCTTTTTTAAGCTGCACACCTCTACTACCGATGGCATGACAACCAGATGGATCAGAAAGACTAAAGGCAGCATACCCTCCTGTTATGTGAGGCTGTTGCAGAAAAATTATAACAACTAGACAAGGCTACAGAAAAGTGGATACAGTCTCCAGAAAGGAACCCAGAGCCCAGTCCCTAAAATGTCCTATATTTTCTTATGGAGGACTTTACTGGTCGCATGATCTGCTCTGACTTGTCTGTTTTTGGGATTCCTTTTGTCAGTCTACATCTAACATATTTGTCTTAGTCAGAATTCAGTTATGGCATAAAGTGGGCTGGATCTCTACTTGACTCCTTCTTGGTTAGAACCTGCTGGTAATAGCGCTTCTTGCCTGTATGGCTGCTGCTGACATGTGTGACTACTGACACAGCATTGCCTCTATAATCTTAAATATATAGTTAGCTCTGCACCAGTGACATAAAATAAAAGCAACAGAAATGACAGGTCTTGTATCATTCACTCTACTTTTTGGAATGCTGTCCTCTGTGGGAATCTCATTGCTGACAGTTCCCAGCAACTATGTGTCTTTCATGTAAGAATTAACAGCGGAAGGACACAGTAGAAATTACAGTTTCCTCAATGCAACTAAGTACCCAAAATACCAGCATAAATTTATATGGCTGGGAAGGTTCTTATTGACATAGAGAAAGATCATAAGAAAAAGAGAGTGCAGGAAAGGAAACAATACCTGAGTAGGATGTTTCAAGATGGGTAGCCATGTTAGTCTGTCTGTAGCAGCAGAAAAGAACAATTGGACTTTTGTAAATTTTGTGAGTTCATTGGTAGTGATGTTGTATTTGACTGTAGTGTCAATACAGTAATATTTATCCGCCACCTCTTTCCTTTGCAGAGGGACCTCCTCGACAAGGATTTAAATTTTTTCTTAGCAGACAAGAGTCTAGCAATAACTCTTTCTGTTGCTGAATTTTGGGCCTATGTGTGGAAGTCAAGGGTAACACTTTGCAAAAAATTTTAGGGCTGTTTCATGTTCAGAGGTAATTTTATTGTGTGTGACTATGTCCGATGCTGTTCTATGAACCTACCCTTTAATATTCCCCAGCGTTTGTACTATCTATGCTATGCTATGCCAATAAAGGTTGCGTATTTGCGAGAGTAATATTTGTGAATTCTTATCGGTGGAATTTTATATGATTTGGGAGCCTCTGAGATGCAGCCCATTTTTGGAGTTAAACATATTTGGTTACAGCAGCTCTCTCACTCCATTGTCCTTGGTTGTTTTTGTATTAAATGACATTAGAAAGCAAATGACAATGGGATGATTGGATTACATTTGATAGAAAGATGATGTCTGTTTGTACCTGTGAGTAGGATGGTCTGGTGGGAAGTCCCCTTATGAGTTGGAGATAACAAGCTATTCATGTAGCCAGAAAGGATCCTGAAGGCTGCTGCTATTCTGGGCTGTCCAAAGAAGGGTCATTTCCAATGAAGATGGGAAATCTGTCTTTACGCCTCCCCTTCCCTGTGCTTGAAGAGATCTGTTTAATTATGTGTTAGTATATAGTTACCTATTTCCCAAAGAATAGGGGAGTGCTTCAGCCAGGCAGTCCATTCCCTTCCTGCCCATGGCTTTATATGTAGTTATGACCCCACCCCCATTTCTGGCCTAATTTCTGCTTGATTTTTCTTAATGCCAGGTTTCTCAACTAAAATTATTACCACTTTAATCCCAGCTAACATTCCTAAGCATTTCTTCCACATATTAAGCTACAGATATGAATTGGGATTCAACCTGGGGTTTAAAAGTAAGATGAATTGAATGACATATGAAGTTATTTTCTATACAACAGTGTTGGGTGCCCTAGGGGAACTCAGTTCAGAAGTACTGTAGGGGCCTGACTCAGACTGGAAAGATGGTGTAGGGGGAAAAGGAGCTCTTGTCTCCCCCCTGTGCCATTTCCCCAATCTGAAACAGCCTCAGGGGCATTATTTGCGTCATTAGACTTCAAATGCTTGCACGTTCAGCCCTTCATGGGGCAAATAATGCCACACAGGGCTGTCTCAGGTTGGGAAAAGGCAGGATATAATGCCATAGAGTCCACCCTCCAAAACAGCCATTTTCTCCAGGGGAACAGATCTTGGTCATCTGGAGATCAATTGTAGTAGCAGGAGAACTCCAGGTACTACCTGGAGGTTGGCAAATCTGATTATCAATATTATTTGCATATGATTTACATCTGTTTCACAAATGTCAAATAAAATCTGATGGGCACATGGCATGTATTCTAAATAGGTTTGCCAGCCCTGAGGTGAGCCCCGGAGATCTCCCAGAATTACAATTATTTTCCAGACTATCTGGATCTGTTCACCTGGAGACCTTCTGAATTTCCTCCTCTCCTCCAAACCCTGCCCTCCCCAGGCTTCACCCCTAAATCTCCATGAATTTCCCAACCTGGAAATTGCTATTGCTATTGAAAAATCTTGATATGAGAGCAGAAAATGTGACTACAGAAAAAGTAACTAAAAAAAGGCCTTTTTTAAAAGCTTCCCTCCTTTTTCAGGCCTTTAAAACTGCATTTGCAAAGTTATCTAAAATGGCAACGACAACAATGAGGACTAGAATCTTACTGCCATGAAACAAAATCCAGATTCCAACAAGGCTTTATGGACACTGGTGTGCCTTGGCTGTGGATCCTGTGCCTAGTTCATTCTATTCACCACTAGTTCCCACGGTTTTCCCCCTCTGCCTAAATGAATTGCTTCAGGTCAATAATTTGGCAGTGGCATAGGGTCAGGAACAGGGAAGCATTTTCTCCTGTGGCATATTTTATTACATACTCATTTATTTTGTAGATTGTGTCTTTTGTATTTTTAGAAGTGGATGTTGCTAAGGCAACCAAAGTAGCTGAACATTGTGTTTCACTAAGAACAATACAGGCTTAAGTATTCAGGCAATTTTCCATTGTTCAAAGGGATGGCAAAATCAGTCAAATTATGCAGACCAGATGAGGAAAGTTTAGATTGGACTTTTTTTCCAAAAAAGCCTTCACTGTGCTGTCAGCCATTCAGCAGCTCTGTGTATAGAAACTCATGGCAAGTGCTGCTCAGAGAGAAAGCAAAAGCTGTTCATTTCTACTAATTATCTAATAAATAGAGTATATTGGCCTGTGGCAGAACGTGCCTGCTCTGGCCTGCAGACCCTGTCCTCCTAGGGGGTTCCAAATCCCTGGAGGGGCTTTTCTTTTACTATTGAGTAGCCCACCACCACCACCACTTGATCAATTTCAGGATTTCCTGCTGGGAGGATCAGGACCCCCAGTTCCTCTTCTAATCTCTAAGGCCTTGCCTTCGTGTCTCTTGCTGCCCAGTGCCTGGCAGGGACAGTCTTGAAGGAATAGCCGCTTGCCAACCCCCCCTGGAGCCCCTTTTGAAATAGCATGTCTGAAACAACAGAGGTCTATGTGGTACAGAGAACTGCTCCCAACATCAAAAGTTTAAAATATTTATTAAAAAGAAAATTTTTACAAGGATACTTTTCGCACAGCTCTAGGTTGCGCAAGGCAAAAAAAAAGAAATCTGGTTAGAAAAGCAAATCCTCCGTCTCTTTCTCTAAATGTGCCCTAATAGATGTTAAAATAGGATAGATCCCTTGTATCTTAGCTAAATACAAAACTTCACAAAGTTTCCATTAACTTGAGGATCTCCCCAGCTCTGGAGGCAAGCATTTGGTCAATAGCTGCCTGCTTAGAGGAGAGATCTGGCTTCTTTTGTCCTGGATGCAGCCCCCAAAGGAAAAGGAGACACTTCTTGTTGTGAGGATGTTTTATCAAATCCTTGTCTCCTTGCACTGACCAGGTCAGGTGGGGTCAAAGCTCTTTCTGTAGATTTTAGAAATTCCCTTCCTGATGGTCTCTTTGGTATTCTAGTCCTCCAAATTCCCCACTTGGAGAAAGGGGAAGGGGGACTGGCCCATCCCATTGTCACTCCTGCTAGATCCATTAACATTTTTAAAGAAATGTGTCCAAAAGGCCATGGGCAAATTTTCTCCCTCCTCCTGCTTGTTTTTAGCTCGGGGCGGGGGGAATGTTTGTTTGTTTATTTATCTATTTAATATTCTGATTTATATCCCACCCTACCCTGCCAGAGGTTAAAAGGCACAGTGAAGCCCTGCTCATTGCCAGCCTTTCAGGAGACAAGGAATTTCTCCACAGAGCCTAAGTAATAAGAACTTGTTCATTAACGCTTTTTATTGTATAGGTAGATTTAAATATTAGCTGAAGTTTCAGTTTTTGTAAGCCACCTCAGGGGTCTTTGGACCAAAGGGTGAGATTATGTTAAATAAATAAATGTCTAATAATTTGTGTTTATCAAAGGTGCAATTTTATATTATGGTGGGAATGGGGTATTTAGATTTTAGATACTGCAATTTGCCCCCTTTCTAAACATGCTGTACACATCCTGTGATAGTTTCAGAGGGTAGCCATCTTGGTCTTCAGTAGAACAGCTAGATTTGAGGCCAGTAGCACTTTATAGCCCAACAAAATTTGGGGGTTACGAGCTTTCCAGAGTAAATCTGCTGTTAGTTAGCTACTGTATCCAGTGAAGGGATTTTTGCCTCTGGAAAGCTTATACCCCCAAAATTTAGTTGGTCTCTACGGTGCTACTGACCTAGAATCTAGCAGATCCCATGATGAGATTGTGTATGTGTGGGAAATTCTTTGCATTCCTTATCATCTGGTATTGCTATAAGCAATATTTTGTTAATTCACTCAATGTGGAAGTGTGGAATGATGCTGTTTCTAGGATTGGGTTTGAGGTTTTCTCCAGGTTTAAGTGAATTTAGTAGACAAAATTTCACCTGTGGAAACCTCTGGGTTTGAAGCTCTGTGAGAAGGGATTTCTGAGAATTCTCAGTACCTTTGCCAGATCTCAACTTCCAGAAGTCTTTGATAGAAGTCATTACTAAAATCTATATAGACTGAGAAATTTCATTCTATTCTCTCAAGTATGAGAATGCAGTTTTCTTATCAACATATCTAATTCTCAACTTGGTCCCATCTGCATATACTCTAATCAATGGATTAGGGCTGTGAGGAGAGAAGGGGGATTTTTCATCAAATGTAAGAGGTCCCAGGTTTGCAGAAGATGGAAAAGGAATGTAAGACACAATATGTATCGGAAGTAGGGATGGGCGTGAACAACTTCATGATCCAAAATTGGTCATGAATTTGGCCCGGTTTGTGGCCACCAAACTAATGTTTGGGAAGGTATCTTTCCCAAACATTTACTGAATTTGGCTGTCTGGGCCATTTAACACTAACAGTGGACAGGCACACCTATCCACTGTTAGGTTTAAATGTCTGCAAGCCATTTCAGCAAAATAGACAGGTTTAATGGCTTGGAGCCATTTAAACCTAACAGTGGGGCAGGTGTGCCTGTCTGCTGTTAGGGTGACATGGCTGCAAGTCTGTTTAACAATCTGTTTCACCCCCCATGCTTGAAAAGGGAGAGCAAAACAAATTGGTGAACTGGCTTGCAGCCATGTCACCCTAACAGCAGATATGTGCACCCACCCTGTGTTAGGTTTAAATGGCTCTGAGCCATTAAACCCATCCATTTTGCTCCCCCTGCTTTGAAGTGGGGAAAAACAAAGCAGATGGGTTAAATGGCTGCCAGCCATAGCCCTTCCCAGGCAATCACCCCCTTTCTCTTGGCTGCAGCTTGCCACCATTGTGAGAAAGGGGTATTCAAGCTGGCCAGTTCGGTTCGGGGATTTTGGGCTCAGTTCAGTTCAGGGTTCGGTTCAGGACCACCCCAAACCTGATCAGAAGGAAACAATTTCAATTCTTTGTGTAAATCACCAAAGACTGAAAAAAAAAATCTGCATTTGTGCCAAGCATCCCATGGAAAGCTCCACCTCCTCTCAGTGTATTCCAGCCCATACTGGAGGAATCAATGAAGGTGAATGGTATAAAGGAACCCAGAAGGGAGTTCTGAGGCAGAAGAAGGGGAGAAGGAGAAAAGGGCTATTAGATGGGATTATGGGATGACTATGAGATGCTGGAGGTTGAGGGTACAGAGAAATGTGAAAAATCAGAAGCTGAATAGCATGAGGACACCAAGGTCATTTCTGCACTTGGATCTCATCCCTGGTTTTATAGAGTTCAACTCATGATACAATACCTTGCATTTATCCCTCGTTACAACAGCATACGTTTATCCTGGGACAAGTGTGGGGCAAAACCAGGGTGATCTCAATGTAAAGTGGAAACAAAAAAAATACCCTGAGATAATTATAGGGGTAAACTCGAGTACAGTGTAGAATGTAAGTTCAGGGACAGGGATGGACCAGGATTTAAGGCCTAGTGTGGAATCACTCCAAGAGATAAGAAATAAATTCTCTTCAGAGCTATGTGTAATCAGGAAGCTGCTGGATTAAAGGGTCTTGGTTGTATCCCAGTCCTACCTGCTGCCTTCAAACCTCTATCCATCCCAGCTGTTACCTATGATTCATTCATACCACTCAGAGACACTCACTTTGTAACAAAGGGTATGGCACCAACTAACAAATCCCCAGTAGGACATTTTAAACTGATAAGATTTTCTTGGTAGTCTGTTTCCTCAGCAATAACTATAACCCAGGGGAAGAAATAAAAGAACCACAGCAATAACTGTGAGATCATCTGGATAGTGAACATCAAAGTCTCTAGTCTTGGTACCTGAGCAAGCAAAAGTGCAGCCATCAATGTTGTTGAATACAAGCATTTTGAATTAGATTTGCTGTTTTACCACTGTGTGAGCTATTTCTCAGTTTCCTGCCTTAGATTCTTCACTTGCAGAATAGAGGCAATTTTGGGTGAGAATATAATTCCCCCCTGCAATCCTTAGGGTCCCCCTCTGTGTGACAATTATGGCTGGCCCTGTTGAGCTGATTTGGCTAGCCAGATTGGGGGAGGGCAGCCCTTTCAATTAGATACAATGAGGGGAGACCCGCAAGAAACTTTTGGGGAGGGGGCATTCCCCCCCACTGTTGCTTCCCTCTCCCCCTTCTCTGTCAAAGTTCCCTCCTGTCTTATCTATCAATCTTCCCTCCCCTCCCTTTCCTCCCCACCCTCTTCTCTAGGAATCCTTTCTTACCCCCTTTCTTCTCTCTCCCCTTGTATGTCTCACCCCTCTTCCCCCACCCATTGTCAGTCTGCCCCTCTCTCTTCCCTGTTTCTCTCCCTCCTGACAATCTCTCCCCTCTTCTGCCTACCTTTCTACAGCTTCTTTGTTGTTTTTCTGGCTGTGGGGAGGCTGCTCACCTGGGAGAGACCTGGCAGCAGCGGCGTCCCCTGCTCCATAACTGACTTGCTGGCTGCAGGGAGGTCACTCACTTGGGAGAGACCTGGTGGTGGCGGCATCCCCTGCCCCACAGCTCCAGGGATGACTGGCTAGCTGCAGGGAGGCCACTTGCCTGGGAGAAACCCGGCGGTGGTGACCCCTGCCCCACAGCTCCAGGGCCAATTTGCTCACAGGCCACCAAGGCTTCTCCCAACCATGGCCACCATGGCCCACAACACCAACACTGGCAAACCCTGCACGGCTTCGAGCAGCCAGGCCCATCAGGCTCTTCCCCACTGCTGCCACCGCCACTGCCCACAACAGCAACACCGGCGAGCCCGGCACGGCTCTGAGCCACCAGGCCCGCCAGGCTTCGCCGCTCACCACCACCGCCAACAGCAGGGATAAGAGCATTCTCTGTGCATGTGCAGGGAATGCTCTTTTACTTTTGAGGGGATGTAAGTATCCCCCATATAGTTTTTTAAACTTTTCAGATTTTTCTGCACACCTGGGGACTGCTCCAAGTATGCAGGAAAATCTCTCTGCCCCCCAAGTGTCCCTGATGTATGGATTTAGATATCCGCATGGAGGGGGCAACTTGGCTATTAGATATATAGATGAGAGTGATTGTCTATTGGAATTTTGGTCTTGGAAATATTTGCTCCTTATTTTTGATTAGCACTATCAGAGATCTACAAAGACATGTTTTAAAGAAATGTAAAGCAGATGTTCCCACGTAAAACTGCTTCCATATCAACCTGGAAATGCTGGGTTTTCAGATTTAAGGCTAAAACCCTAGATATAATTTCTTATTTGGAAATAATTGGACTGGGACATGATTCAGTTATTCTAATGACTGCAAAATCTTTATTTGCATCTTCAGAAATCACATTAAAATAATGGGGGGGGTAAAGTAAGATTTTTCTGTGTTTGGGTATTCTAGTTTGCATAATCCTGCATGACATTCGTGGGTAGCCCCCACTGTGTGGAATGGACTGTCCACAAGGGGGGGCAGCGCTTTGCTAAGAGATATGAAAATCCACATCAATATTTAGGCATGTTAAAGATAAGGAGCCACATTGAGGAAAAATGTGGGTTTTAAAGTATGCTAAGTGCTAGGGATGGGCACAAACTGAACCACAGAGCATAATTCATCATGAATTTTGCCTTGTTAATGGTTTGGGAACCATAGTCTATGATGGGTCCACAGTCATGGGCTTCCATGAACTTATAAAGCAGTTCAACAACAGCAATTTTATTTTACAGTCAATGACCAGCATACATAAAATCAAACAATCAAATTTTGCAACTTTAAAAATTTCACTCAAACTACTGTATGTGTTTTCCAATCGTTGTACACCTGTGTACAAAATTTAGCCGCTATTCGGGTTGTTTCATGGTTCATATTGGACAGAAGATAATCAAGTTTAATTTTGTTTGATCTTCTGGGGAAATATCTGATCAGCGGCTCAATAAATTAAAGTTTAAAGGGACTGCACAAGAAAGCTGGGAAACAGGGAGCAGCCTGTCCAGGGACAGGCACCGCTTCAACAGGGGAAAACCCCATCCATTGCCTGGGTGCTCCCCTACCCTCCCCCATTGCCTTGAGGATTCCCTTGGATCTCCTATCGGAAACTCGTCCAGGAGGCAGGGGGAGGGGGAGGCCAGCGGCACAGAAGGGGTGGCCAGTTAAAGCAGTTGGCAGAGGAGATGGCTGTGGTGAGCTGCACAGTGGCAGCAAGGGCACAACCATGGGCTACAGTGAGCCACACAGCAATAGCAGGGGCACAACCATGGGACTTAGGGGCAGTACAATGACTGGGCCCACCCCAGAAGTCAATAGCGAGGGAGGTGGCACCTGCAGGGAAGGAGGCCACTCCAGCTCGGGGACCATGTGGATTGGATGTCCCCCATGTCCACCCCACTTCCTGCTGGGCCCAGCTTGGCCACTGCCGCCAGAAGACACCGTTCAGCTGTTTTTGCTGCTATTTGAAAACCTCATTTAAAGGGACTGTGGTCCCTTTAAACAAGGTTTGCTGGGCCCACGAACCAAATGGGTTTGTCAGAGACCAAACTGGTTAATTTTCTGGTTGATGGTATGGCCATGAACCACAAACTGAACCACATTTTTGTGGTCCATGCCCATCCCTTCTAAGTGCCTACTATTATCAGTCAAAGTAAATATGCACTTTCATTTTATGTAATTTTATGAGAATCAAGCAGTGATGGAACACAGGCTCTGGCAAAAGAAATGTAAGTCAATAATTAGGCAGGCAAAAAGAGATTTTGAGGAGCGGGTTGCTAAAAGCATCAAGACAAACAAATACTACTTAAGAAGAAGAAGAAGAGAGTGAATTTATACCCTGCCCTTCACTCAGAGTCTCAGAGTGGCTTACAATCTCCTTTCCCTTCTGCCCCCCACAACAGACACCCTGTAAGGGAGGTGGGGCTGAGAGAGCTGTTTTTAGAACTTTCCTTGAGAGAACAGCTCTGACAGAACTATGGCTTGCCCAATGTCATCCAGCAGCTGGAAGTGAAGGAGTGGGGAATCAAACCCAGTTCTCCCAGATTAGAGCCCATGCACTTAACCACTACACCAAACTGGCTCTCATATGTGGAATTCACTGCCAGAGAATGTAGTGATGGCTACAGGAACAAACAGCTTTAAAAGGGGATTAGATAGATTCATGGAGGATAAATTCTTCAATGGGTACTGGCCATGATGACTGAGGGGAATGTCCACATTCAGAGACTCTAACCCTCTGAATCCCAGAGCCAAGAAGCAACATTAGGGGAAGGCCTTGGCCTCTATACCCTGTTGTTGGCCATCCAGAGGAACTAGTTGGCCACTGTGTGAGACAGGATGCTGGAATTTTGGTCTGATCCAGCAGGGCTCTTCTAATGTGTTTATGTCACTGAAGCCGGTGGAATGTGCTGATGCTCAGTGCTTTCAGAAAACTGGATGACTTGCTCACAAGACTGAACACGAGTTAGAAATTAAAATGTCGTTAATTTTACAAACTGACTCAGTTTCTGAGGAAAAAAAGCAGAAAGTGGTTTGTCATCTCATTGATGAACAGGCTTTCCTCTTTCTTTGTAATTTAATCAGTGTAATTGTTATATCATTTGGGAAAGAACGGATTTTTTTGTCTGCATTTATAAAATAACAGAATATAACATCTGTCATGGCATAACAGTTAATTCCAACAATAATATCCTCCAGACATTCAACAACATAGGCTTTCCCCACACAAAACGTTTGTTCTGTAATTTCTCTGTTGCCACCGTGCTTCCAGCTGAAGAGCTCTTACCAGTTTGTTTCCTGATGGGTTGCTCTCCTCTGCTTTTCCTAAAC
Source organism: Gekko gecko (assembly GCA_029375565.1). Taxonomy (NCBI): domain Eukaryota; kingdom Metazoa; phylum Chordata; class Lepidosauria; order Squamata; family Gekkonidae; genus Gekko; species Gekko gecko. The sequence continues at coordinate 48,863,613 of JAPDNY010000004.1, forward strand.
TGGTGAGTTGGGCTTTTCATTGCGCACGAACTGCTGAAGGATTGAATTTTAGTTCAGTCAGCACTTTCATCCTCCTGGCCCTTTCTGCACTCTCCTTTTAATCCATGTTCACCACAGTGTCCTCCAAACAATTCTGCACTAAAATCGAATTCAACCTCCTTTTTAATCCAAGTTTTCCCCCCATTCTGCATTAAAATTGAGTTCAACCTTCTTTTTATTCCAGGTTTCCCCCCCATTCTGCATTACATTACCTCCCTTCACTGATCAGTCCAGTTTCAGCCTGCTGTGGCCCCAGGTTATTTGGCTGCTGTTTTGTTATGGACTTGGGTCCTTTCCACATTGGCCTGCCACTCCAGATTTTCTCAATGTTCATGTCGAATCAATTTAAGTCCATGGCAAAACAGCATCAAAATAACTTGGGGCCACAGCAGGTTGAAACTGGGCTGACCACTGAGGGGAGGGAATGTAACACAGAATGGGGGGGGGAACCTGGATTAAAAAGAAGGTTGAATTCGATTTCAGTGCAGAATTGCTTAGAGGACACCATGGTGAACATGGATTAAAAGGAGAGTGCAGAAAGGGCCTTAAATTGCCTCAACTTGAACACTGAGAAAATCTGGAGTGGCAGACAAATGTGGAAGGGACCACTGTCTTTGAAAAAAAAATTCTTTTGCACTCATGCTATATTGACACTGTGTGATGATAACACAAAGTGGTGTTTCCAGGGTTATAGAAAGTTTTCTTGACCCAAGCCTGTATTTGTAAACAGCCCAATGCCCCCTTAAAAAAAACCAAGCAAATCTGTTCAGGCTTAGGGTTGCCAACTCCAAATTAGGAAATACCTGGAGATTTGGGGGGTGGAACCTGGGAAGGCGGGGGTTGGAGATGGGAGGGAGCTCAGAGAGGTATAATGCCATAGAGTCTACCCTCCAAAGCAGCCATTTTCTGTAGAGGAACAGATCTTTGTCATCTAAATAGCAAATAGCAGGTGGAAGTGAAGGGGAGCGGAGTGGAGTGAACCTACCTAGCTCAGGGGGCTGGAGTGTGTTGCTGCTGAGAGGGTGAATGACCAGCTTTGAGGGGGATGCGCAGCAGCTCCTGCAGCAGAGAGAAGTGGCACCTTTGCTCCTCGGTAGCTGGCCTTCTTCAGCTTTTTTGGCCCTTTTCCAGCGAACTCTGGTGACTGCTGTTGTTGGGTTTGCCGCAGGGGGCTAGCTCATTGCAGGGGGCTGCTATTTGGTTGCAGCTGTTGCTACCGCCCGCTGCCCAGTGTTTCCAGCTAACCTAACTGTTGTCTTGACACATGGCCGGAGCAAGAACCGGGCCGCTGTCTGTTGTTGCTGGCCGCTTTGCGTGGTCGGGCTGGGGGGCGGAGGGCTGGGCCAGTGTTCGTCCCCTCCACTGCCTGCTGCCGCTTGTGGCCGGTGCTGGATGCTGACGACTTTGTTGGACTTTGCCAGCATTCACCGGGCTTGTGCCCTCCATTGGTTTTCATTGGGCCTTGGCTGGTTCCTGCGTGGTGTGTGTGCACTGAGGAGAACTGTCGGTGAGGTCTTCGCCTTCCATTTCTGCGGGATACCACTGGAGTGAGTGAGTAGCTCCAGCTGTAGAGCTCCGATGCAAAGATGGCTCCTTTTGGATTCAGCTGGGCCATGGAATGGAGACCGGAGCAGTGTATGTCAAGCCTTGTCTTTTGTGGGACGTTGGCAGCTCTTGCCGGCTTGGACTGGCCTGAACAAGGGCTGCCGGTGGACAATTTTGAACTAGGAAATGTAAACCTATGGCCTGGTGTAGAGTTGAGATCCTCCCTGAGGAGGAGTGTGAAGGCCTTTGGCCTTCCGCTTCTGAATCTGCCATCCTGTGTTTGTGCTAGGGCAGGCCAAGAAGGGGATTAATTTTCCAGTTAAAATAGGGCAGCGGCTCCTTAGTGCACTTGCTGGAATTATAGTTAGGATTAGGATTAGGTTACAGCAGTAGTATTGTTGGTATTACAGACTAGGGTTAGGTTATAGTAGTTAGCTATAAATAGCTAGCTGGGTTTGTCTTCCACCCTTTATTATTAGTCAATTAGAATAGAGTAGTTTAATCTTGTGGGGGAAGGGAGTAGTAAGAAGGGAGGTCAGGGTGGGTAGGGCTGGTTTATGCTGTATTTAGTGAATTATTGTTGTAACTGTATTTATCTGCTGTATTTAGCTGTATTTATCTGTTGTAACTGGTTTATGCTGTATTTAGTGAACTATCTGTGTAATTGGAAACTGGGAAATGATAATAGAAGATTGCCATAGTTTAGTATAGTTCTGCATTGTATATTCATATAATTCAAATGTGATTTTGTTCTAATATTGGTGTTTTAATGAGAATTTATATATACTGTTAGCCACCCTGAGCCCACCAAATGGCGAGGAGGGCGGGTTAGAAATCTAATTATAAATAATAATTTAAAAGATCAGTTGTAATTCTGGGAGGTCTCCAGGCCCCTCCTGGAGGGTGGCGACCCTATTCTGGGACCCCTGTTAAAGCAGGAGGGGGGAAGGACTGGTCTCCATGCTTCTCTCTCTCTTTTGTTGTTGTTCAGTCGCACAGTCGAGTCTGACTCTTTGCTGTTTTTTTTTTTGGTAAAACTCTCCTAAAAAGGAGAGAATTTTATTCTTTTTATAGGAAAAGGGTAGGGTAGACAGCTGGAGAAAGAAAAAAGAGATGGAGTGAAAATATTCTGTTAATAATGGTTAGTTTTAGTTAGTACTATTTTTAGCATCCATCACGGTTAGAAGATCTTCTTTTTAACAATCCAAAGTCCAAAATAACTCTGTTAATACCGTTAGTAAAGTCCATTGGGGTTAGTTATTAAACAGCTCCTTCCAGATGTTACACGAACAGCCGCTGCTCAAAGTGTCTTCTTAAGTCTTTTCAACTAAAAGTTGAGTCCCTTTCATCTTGATGACTCCCGCTCCGTCACCTCTTCCCCCTGGGTCGTTGTCTTCTTCGCTGCTTGCATTCATCCCAGTTTTGAGTGCTGCCTCCATCCTGCTGGCGTGTCTCTTCAAAGGTTTTATTGCTTTAAAGACGAATTCCATCTTCTCTCGTTTCTTTTTTTCTTATATTTCCGACCATCAACTTTTACGGGCTCCATAATCACAGAAGAAATTAGATCTCTGATATATTTCCTGCTCAGCTCGACATCCCCTTCTTCTGGCAGAGTATTTTCTTTTATATAAGTGGAATAGGCTTTTAGAGCCATGTCCACCTCTTCTTTTATTTCACTCGCTTCACTGCCAGTTAGGGGTGCCAAGTCATTCGTCAAGATAAAACTGAGATCTTCTTTCTCTTCTTCTTTCTCGCCCAAAAGGGTTAACATCAGATTAGCCTTTCTTGATGTTTCCGAGATTTGCTTTTGCCGACAGAGAAGAGCACTTTCCACTTTAATCAAAGTTTCATTGATTTTCTGCATTTGCTCCAGCAGGGGCCGCAGTAGCTCCTCTTGTTGAATGACAGCAAGCTCTGGGGGGGGGGGTTACCCAGACCGGAAGTCCCTCCCCCCTTCTCTTCCGGTTTGTGCAGGACAATTTTCGGCGTCGCCATTTTCCCTTTTGTTTACTTTTTCAAAGTTTGTGCCGCATCCTCCAAGAGGCTGACAATGTCGCAACCGCCTGCCAAACCCCAACGGTATCTTCACCAACGCTTTTTTCTCTTTACCCCCCTCCTCGCCCCTTTATTAATCTCGCTTCTCAAAAGGGGGTGGGGACTCCTCCCTCCTCCCTACGTTTGCGGGGGGATTTATCTCGCTTCAAAGTTAGATCTTCAACTCACGATTCGATGCAATTCTTCTTTTTATTTTAACTCATGCCGCTTTCTTCACTCCTGGTGGAATTCGGGAGCGCTGCTAAGTCCCATTACGGGCACGACGCAGCGGGGCCGATTGGGGCGGGGAGAAAGCCTCAATTTCCCGGCTAACTGCCGGCAAAGAGGCTACTCCCCAAGCGCCCCCGGTTCAGAGCCTTTACCTAAGGCTCACTAGGGTCTTGCATAAATGCAAAGACCCCCCCAAACTGCGCGTGGGCTAACCACCTCCGGGAGCGTCCCGAAAGGTGGTCACCATTCGCAACGCTGAAACCGAAACCCAAGAGTCTGACTCTTTGCGACCCCATGGACCAAATTACGCCAGGTCCTCCTGTCTTCCGCAGTCTGCTGAAGTTTGCTCAATTTCATGTTCATTGCATCGATGACACTGTCTTTTGTTGTTGTTCAGTCGCACAGTCGAGTCCGACTCTTCGCGACCCCATGGACCAGATTACGCCAGGCCCTCCTGTCTTCCACTGTCCGCTGAAGTTTGTTCAATTTCATGTTCGTTGCATCAATGACACTGTCTAACTATCTCATCCTTTGCCATCCCCTTCTTCTTTGACCTTCAATCTTCCCAGCATCAGGGTCTTCTCCAATGAATGCTCCCTTCTCATTTGGTGGCCAGAGTATTTGAGCTTCAGCTTCAGGATCTGACCTTCCAGGGAACTGTCTTTTAGACATACACAAACACCACGTAACATATCCTTCCTCCTGTCTCGCTTTCCAACCCCGTAATCTTTGGATATGGGAAACTCATGCCTCCCAGCCACTTGGGGTGAAATTCAGCATAACAATAGCTGCCACCATAGGGCTGCCAACCTCCAGGTGGGGCCTGGAGATCTCCCACTATTACAACTGATCTCCAGACAATTGAGATCAGTCCTCCAGGAGAAAAGGGCTGCTTTGGAGCATGGACTCTGTGGCTTTGTACCATGCTAAGGTCCTGCCCCCTCCCCAAGCACCCCCATAATCTCCAGGTATTTCCCATCCCAGAGCTGGCAACTTTATGTCACCACCAGCAGGGATCCTGTCTTATCCCTCTTCCTGTTTCCAGCCGCCTTGCTGTTCTCTGGTCCCTCAGAGAATCAGGAACTGTTTTTGTGTGTGAGAAGAGATAGACAAGCATGGATCTGGGTCCTCCTCCTCTCTCCTGCTTGGTAATTCAATTCAATTCACTAATCCACCTTTGTCTGATCAGCTCAGATGTGACTTTTAGCATTCACCCTATTAAAGAGACAAAGGCTGAGTTCAGACTGGCAGTTTGGCCCGATATAGGCACATTTCAGAAATGTTTCACAAACGGATTAAAGGGGCCGGTTCACACAGGCACAGCTGTCAGGTGTTCCCCAGCCATACTCAACCCGTCTTGTAACGTTTCCCTCCCGAGTTTAAAAAATACCAGGTGAAAGTGGTAGCAAACCCTGGAGAGTGCGTTGATCCCGCTTCCCAGAAGTGTGAATGCTGAAAGCCACAAACAAGCTATATAACAAACTATATAACAGCCACGCCTCCGCCAGGGGCGGACCAACAGTGCAAACGCTCCCTTGCACCTCCTCCCTGGTATGCTCCTGCATCAGTCAGTGCAATGTGACCAGGGAATACCCGGAACAGGTTGTTCCAGGTCTTTTTGCTATGACTCCCTGGCGCTTCATATTGCCAGTCTGAACTCGGCCAAAGTGAACTTTAGTAGCTAAGCATGCATTCTACTGTAAGACAAGACTCCCCCTCCGCTGAAACTCAGTTTATGGTGATTTGCTATGGCCGTATAGCAACATGGTTGCAAGCTGTTGTTTTTTTTAAAAATGGCTGCCACTGCCAGGGAAAATGACAGCAACTCAGGGGAAAAGGAGGCAAAGAAGTGGGATGTGGAAATGGTTGGATGTGGGCAGGACATTTAAAAGTGCAGTATATTGTATAAATGCCACAAAAAGTGTTCAGGTGTGTTCCTTCCAGAAACATTGGTGTGAAGGTGTTCTGGAAAAAACAGAAAAAACATGGGAGGAAGTCGGCAGAAGAATGATTGGCAAATGATACTGTATGTAAAGTCGGGGGAAAGCCAAAGTAATTCAAAAGCCTAGCAGTAGCACAAACTCCATGTGGAAATCACTGCAATCAGTACCTGAACTGGGTCTTATGTGGACTTGGGCTGTCTCACAGCACTCCAAGTGAAGCACTCCCCATCAACACCATCCCCTTTTATGTACTTATCTGGATACAGGTATAGCACATGGCAGATGTCTACAGTAGAACTCTGTTAATTTCTACATGCTGTCACTAAATAGTAACTACACTGATGCTAATGAATAACCATGGGAATGGAAGATCCCATGGTTTCCAGTGTCATGGATACAGCTATGCATGCTTATGTCAATACCTAGGGACAATGGTCACCATAGGAACCACATTTTTCCCTGATTCTTAGTGACCCTGGATAGAGTGATGCACGTTTGCAGGAGTATGCAAGCTAACACACAAAAGATACTAACAGTGTCACCTAGGCAGATACACCCTTCTAATGAGTTGAAAGGCTTAACTCTGCCTAGAACAGCACAGTAAATGCTCCTGATTCCACTTGCAGATATATAGTTTTCACATATCCTTGCTTACAGTACTATAGCCTTTGGAAGTGATGTTCAGGACCAGTGATGGTGAGAGATGTGTAGGGAATAGAAGGAGGGTCACCAGTCATTTTGATATCTGCTGAAGCGGCTTTGTACCCAACCCCCTGCTTTGAAATTGAGACTGTAATAACTTTCAGTCTCCTGGTGCTTATCAAAATGACAGCCTGGAGCTCAGCTGCCATGGTGCTTGTCAGAATCAAATTACCCCAAAGGTCAGCATAATTAACATGCATTTTAAAGAAAGGAAAACAGCAGTGAGAAACTTTAAACTTCCTGGGCTGTAAGATGCAATCTATGCCAGTACATAAATTGTAAGACTGCAGACGGAGCTTTTAAAATATATAATATACTGTACAGGCCTGCCTTTTGAGATGTAGTAGTAATAGCTGCAATAATAACAATAGCAATAATTATTATATATGGTGGCCTCATCCACCTGTGAAGGTTGTTCCTTTCATGGCACCTTTATTGTTTTCTGGGATTCACAGGGACTCCTAAGCAGGGTTACACCCTTCAAAGTCCATTGCAGTCAACAGATTAACACTCAGAGTTGCACTCTCAGTCAAACTGAGATCATGTAGACACCTGCATGACAGCTTAGATTTTATTTATTTACTTACAAAATCTATATCCTGCCTTTCTGCCCTCATCAGTGCTACCAAAAATATAAATAATAAAATCATGCCTTAAAACCATGAAAACCAAATAAAAATACACCTTTAAAACACATACAAAAACATGAAAACAACAATTAAAACATAGGGCAGGAAGGAGAGATCATTGAGGGAATGCCAGACAAAATGAAGAAGTCTTTACCCACTGGTGAAAGACAGCAATAGGGCAGGAGAGTCTCTACGGGGAGAGAGTTCCAGATCTTTGGTGCCATGACTGAGAAGGGCCTCTCCTGGGCTGCCACCCGCCTTTTCTCAGGAGGTAGGAACATCTGAAGCAGGGCCTCAGAAGATGGCCATAGCAGTCAGGTAAATGTGTAAGTGAGCCTGCCCTACTACTGTGGGTTTGAACAAGCTCTTGACAAAGTTATTATTGTAGACTACTGAAAGTTTTGAAATATCTTGGCCATAAACTTTACCCCAAGTCTTTAAAATGGGCACTAAAAATGAGCAGGATGGCAGACATTCCTTGTCACCTTCTTGCAGTTTCTTTGCCATTAAAACTGATTTTGTCCCGAAAACATCTATCAGAACTTGTCCCCAGCACTTCAGAGCCAATGGTCCTCAGATCACTGAAATGGCTATGGATGGGAAACTTTGGGCTAGGACTGGAAGTAATCTCAAGTTGTCCTTGAATTAATACATTATATATTTTCCCAAGGCATGCATCCAAGGAGAATCTGGATGGTTTCTATGGATATAAAATGAGTTGTGTGAACTAGTCCTGATTCTGCAAATATTCCTACAGTATTAAGTGAAGCTGAATTTGTTGAACTTTCGGTCTCAGTAACATATTGCTGTTTTCTTGGCTACTCAGATTCACCCCCATTTGCCAGGGATTGGCTTTCTGAGAAATCTTAGCCCCTGCAAAGCCTCTTTCTAATCTCTGTAAATGCCATGTGCACTAAAGCTTCAGTGACACAAGTTCTCTTAAGAGCGTTCAGTTGCATACCTGTGAAAACTCTGGGAACACACTGATCTAGGCACACTAAATCCATTGTCCTTTGTACAGAGGTGGCAGTTCTGTTTTCTGCAAGAAGTCACCCTGACCACCATTTTGTCCTGCCATATTTTCATCCTAAGTAGGTCAGGCACATTGCTTATCCTAACTTTCAGAAGAGTCATCTAGCCTCTAGGCAGGACTATTTCAAGAACAGACCTAAATCTGGAACTGAATCATATAAATTCTTTAATTATACCGTAGTAACACTGCTGATGTACAGCTCAGTGTGTTGTCAATATATATAAATATGATGCAAATTGTGTTACAGACGCCTCAAATCAACAGTGTATTATGTGCAAAGACTAAATTCCATTTGAGTATTATCCTGCTCTTGAAAGCTGACCATATTAGCTGAGCTATCCTAAGCCTCGTTATGCCCTTCTAAATCCACTGAAGTCAACAGGCTTAGAAGGGTGTATCTCTGTTTAGGATGGCATTGTAAGGATTGCTAGGGTGGGCTTCAGTTCTCTTTGTTTCCTGGGCTGCTTTCCAATCCACAATCCTCCTCCTGAGGCCAGGCTTCCAGAGTGTGGTGACATTTTCACCTACAGCAATGACAACTTAAACGTTCCTTGAAATTTCCAGTGACAACATGAGTTCATTGGAATTGCCTTCCCATAACTTTTACTCATAAGAATACATGAAACTGCCTAATACCAAATAAGACCATCATTCCATAAGGGCAGGGCTGCATATTAGGCAACACACCCCTAATGCAGCCAATCTTCCAAGAGCTTACAGAGCTCTTCTTACAGAGGCTACTGTAAGTGTTTGGAGGATTGGCTACATTAGGGGTGTGTCGCCTAATATGCAAAGGAGTTCCTGCTACAAAGAGAGCCCTGCGTAAGGGTCCATATTGTCAACTAAGACTGATAGCAGCTCTCCAGGGTCTCAGGCTGAGGTCTTTCATGTGACCTCTTACCTGATCCTAAGTGGAGATACCAGGGATTGAACTGGGACCTTCTGCATACTAAGCCGATACTCTGCCCCACTGAGCCACAGCCCCTCCCATACCCTTCTCACTGACACTATTGCACTATCCATTTATGATCCTATGAATTAGATCTGACCTACATTATACAGAGTTTCAAAGCAAATACTGTAAAAATGCCATAAGTATCCAGTGCTCTCTCTTCCAACCCAGCAGGAGAAGAAGGAGGAGGAGGAGGAAGAAGAAGAGGTGGATTTATACTCTGCCCTTCACTCAGAGTCTCAAGAGCGGCTTATAAACACCTTCCCTTCCTATCCCCACAGCAGATTAGAGCCCACTGCTCTTAACCACTACACCAAACTGGCTGTCAGATAAGCACTGCTGCAAAACTCCTTGCTGCTTGGAGAAGTGGGGACACATGACAATATAATACCTAAGAACATAAGAACATAAGAGAAGCCAATGTTGAATCAGGCCAATGGCCCATCTAGTCCAACACTCTGTCACACAGCGGCCAAAATATACCAGGTGCCATCAGGAGGTCCAGCAGTGGGGCCAGAGCACTAGAAGCCCTCCCACTGCTGCCCCCCTCCAGCACCAAGAATAGAGTGCATCACCTGCCCCAGACTGAGAGTTCCCATCTATACCCTGTGGCTAATAGCCACTGGTGGACTTCTGCTCCATATGTTTATCTAATTTCCTCTTGAAACTGTCCATGCTTGCAGCTGCCACGACCTCCTGGTGCTAGACTGGGAATCGTAGACTGAATTTGTTATTGATATGGATTTATTAAGAAACATATTATTTGAACCAGATTCATCTTTATTATTTTTTGTAAAGTGATGTTTTTTGTAAACAGCTATACAAGAATTTAGCTGTTCTTTCAATATGGTCTTTTTCATGTTTCTGTACTTTGATTCTTATAATTGCTCATATACATTGAGAGCTTCCAACTTATTTATTTCATTGATTTAAGAAAAGAAGAAGGTAAAAAACTCAAATAGCTCTAGTAAAGGTGCAGAGGGTTAGATAGAGCTTTGAACCTCAGTCTCCCTTCCTAGAGCACTGATAGAGTGCTGGGAATCTACCTGTCCCATTGCAGTGCACTGAACTCTATTCTGATCCAAGTAGAAAAAACAAAGGATTGGCATTCTGGCAGAACACTTTGACTGCTAAGTAACCAAAACAACTTCTCATGTGAAATGAACTGTGGATGAAGCTTGGATCAAAAGGATTAGAATTAATACCATAAAATTCTCATGGCAAAAAAATCCGTTAGTGATTTGGAACAACCTAGCTTCAGAATTTTATTTTTCCTAAAGAAACTTTCAAAATGGCAGTGACTGCAGGTTGGCTTAGCTGGGGAAGTTTAATTCAGTCCTGCATTGTCCTGCAGATACCCTTGACATTTGCTAATGGGGTTCAATACAGTTCATAAATAACCCATTTCACCACATTTTAAAATTGTGTCAGAAAATGAACTATATAAAGAATTGTGTGAGAGTTTTCCTGTTCTGCCTTATTTTTCCCCCTTGGAGTGCCAGGGATTCTCCTGTTAGCCTTGACCTTCTGGGCTATCTGTAAATGATAATAGTAAATGGGTGTGACCAGATCAGAGAATCTAAAGACAAGACCTTTCTTCCTGTAGGAATGTGCTTGAGCTAGGCATGCACAGTTACTTTAGATGGCACACCACTCAACTAATATCTCTTAGTCCCTCCTATTGAAAGAAAAGTAAATGAAGCAAGAGGACACTCTGCTTGCTGCAGCCGAGCATCAGAAATGCTGAGTCTGAAGGAGATAATGCTGCATCCTCAGGAAATTTACCCATGGTGAGTCATGGACTTTCACTTGTGAGGCATAAGGAGTTTGCATTTTCAGTGATATCACCATTTGACTCTCATTCTCCACCACTGTCCCTCTCAGCAGCATCCTCCCTATGCAGACACATGCATGAGCAAGCAGACAGAGTGCAAACTCAATAATAAGTAGGGCCCCAATTCAGCTTAAAAAGCATGTGAGTAGTTGGAACTATGCAGGCTAGGCTGGTAAATAAAAGCATAGGAATTGTTACTAGCTCAGTGGCCATGGCTAAGTATTGTCTGCAGTGCCCCTTGAAAGGGATATTGAGCCTTCTGGAAGATAAAACACAGAGAAAACTTGGCCCGCTGTTGCAAGTTCCACCTTTCCCTTTGGCATGGGAGACTAGATAAACTTTCTTTGCTAGTCTGGCATGCAGGAAGTGTTCCCTGTCCCTCTCCTCCCTACTTGGTAGAACTTCCTGCTTTCTAACAGGCACTGCTTATCTTCTTATAAGCTCTCCCAAGGAAACACAATAATTGAATGTGATGACCTTGAGAGCATGTGTTCTTGAACAAATGCCCAGAATTGCCCATGCATCCATCTTCTTTCCTTCTGGCAACATAATTTACCTATGAAGTAGTCTGGGTGTATGGGGAAAACATACAAACATTTCTTGAGAATAGTGTGCATGTAAGATTATAATTCAATGGTGATGAACAGAAAATTCATTTGTTACATTTTAGCAATATCATCTAGAATCACACTAGAGAATGATCAAAATAGATTATTACTTACAACACAATATTCAGAAGGTGGATTTTATTTATTTATTATTTCCATTTATACCTCTCCACGATTAGGTTTTCCACTGTGAAAACAGATAGCAGAAACCCTGAAGTATACTGCTACCCCTTTGGAGGGGGGAGATTTAATGCCTTCTGAGCAATTGAAGATGCTTTGAAACTTATACCCAGGAGGATTAGCAGAATTCCTAAGAGGGAAGGTAACACATAAATATTTGCCAAGAGATCTGGAGTCTTTAGAGAAAGGCTGGCTGTGTTAAGTGGTATATTACTCAACTAAATGATGTGGGGAAGACATAGAAAATGCTGGTGACATTCTGTGATCTGGCGTGAGGAAGGTCAGGATGAATTTATGGAATGGTACTTGCATCTTTGAAACTCTACCTCAAACAGGCAATTGTTTCAGCAGTATGAGCCACCCTGACTTGCAATCATGCCTGTCTTTGCAAATCCTAGCTTGATGTCATGAACATACTATGCCTCTCATCTGATTCTGTATTCCCCTAAGAGATGGAAAGCTACACCTGGTTCCTTTGTTGTCATTATTTGATATGACCCTTCTTTCAAACATCAGTGGCAACTTTCCTATATAAAGAAGAAGAGCAAGAAAAGTTCATTTTTAAACCCTGTTTTTCTGTACCCAAAGGAGTTTCAAAGCAGCTTACAATTGCCTTCTCTCCCTCTCCCCACAACAAGCACCTTGTGAGGTAGGTGGGGCAGAGAGAGTTCTGAGAGAACTGTGACTGGCCTAAGGTCACCCAGCTGGCTTCATGTGGAAGAGTTGGGGATCAAACTCAATTCTCCAGATTAGACTCCACTGCTTTTAACCACTACACCATTTTGGCTCTTTGTGAATCATGAATCTTTGATTCTGAGATTTATAAGGCATGTTTTTTGGGGAAAGTCCTGTTTATACTGGAAGGTATGATAGGTCCCCTTGCATTAGCTCAGTTTCCCAGCAATAGTATCATATTGGTAAACCAAAGACTTCCAAAATTATGAGTAAACCTTGAAGAAATGGAATCAGATTTTTAAGAAATAAATACTTCAGTAAAGACACTATACCACAGGTTCTTTTGAGGGGGAAGTCTTTAATATAGATCATTTGTTATTTTTGCAAGCTTTTCTTCTCATTAAGATAGCTGACCGCTTACTACTTTATAAAAATGTTCCATGATTCCTCACAGTTCAAAGATTTCTCACAGTGCAAAGTCTGCACTATCAACAGATGCCCTCCTTGCATCTAACAGACCCATTCTATCATGTTAGAAGAAGAAGGAAGAAAGTTTTAAATTTATACCCCAACCTTCACTCAGAGTCTCAGAGCAGTTTACAATCTCCTTCCCTTCCTTTCCCCACAACAGACACCCTGTGAGTTAGGTGGGGCTGAGAGAGGTCTGAGAGAACTGCCCTGAGAGAACTGTGACTGACCCAGGGTCACCCAGCAGCTGCATGTGTAGTAGTGGGGAATCAAACCTGGCTCTCCAGCTTAGAGTCCAACACTCTTAACCACTACACCAAACTGGCTCTCGTATGGGACTGAATCTCAGTGAGTCTTCAATACTTCAGGCTCTCTAAAAACTGTATTATGTTCCAATTTCTCAATCAATTCTACATCATAAATATGAACATACAAGCAAACAAAACACATCAGTGGAGGAATTTTCAGAAAGAAAAAAAATGAGTGCTTCTAATTCTTAACAATATAAATATATCTATAACACACACACACATACACATAGCAGAAATATAGCAGAAACTCATTTTTCCTCTTTGATTTCTATTTGTCATACTGTTTCTATATTGTCACTATGCCTTACTGTGCTCCTTCAAGCCATTGGTTTATATATACAGAAAGGTTTGTTTTTTGGAATGCATACAGGGAGTCATTCTCACCTAACCTTCTGACCACTGTTCTGTTCAAGGGCTGGCAACCTTAATCCAGCACTATGAAAGCAATTCTGCACCATTTTGAGTTTGGACTCATTCCTTTACTGGCATTCAAGCTAAAAGCTCATTGCTCAGAATAGCCCTGCCTCCCAATGCTAACTGATAAAATTCAAGATAGATTCAGGTGGATAGCCCTGTTGGTCTGAAGCAGCAGAACAAAGTTTGAGTCCAGCGGCACCTTAAAGACCAAGAAAGTTTTATCCACAGTATAAGCTTTTGTGTGCGAGCACACTTCTTCGGATGAAGAAGTTGGGTGATCTTTGTTCAAGCAGAAAAGCTGCCTTTTTGAAAAAGCAAAGTACAAAGAGCTAGACTGGACTGAAGAACACTGTAAGTTTTGTCACGATCTTACATGAGCCACATTTTCCATGTCCCTCGTGCAAGAAACTGAAGTAGCGAACATATTTAATGTGGCAATACTCCAGAGGATGAAGCAAGCCAAAGAAAACCAAGGCAGACTTCCAGCGGAATGGTTTGAAGTTAAAAGTGAATGTATACTCAAATTTTAAGGAGGAACAAGAAAAGAGAATTCAGAAGTTAATTTTTTATCAATGAGTAACTAATGGCCTAATTCTCACAAATCACAGTGGTAAACCTGCCTGTCCATGCTTGATGGAATGATTCCACTTTGAAAATAAAAATGTACGCATAGAAAGTGAGCAGGTCAGGGAGAAGGTTCAGCTAGATGGCTTTAATAGCTGATCTGCTCCTGACTAGAACAGTGAATGCACCAAGGATCACTGCCGGGCAACTGGTAGAAAAACAGGAAGTGGGAACTTACGTGTGTGTGTGTGTGTGTGTGTGTGATCATTATCCCAAATGTAATGATGCAACTTCCAGCATAACCCAGAAGCAGCAACCAACTGGGGATGGGGGGAGAAAGAGAAAGGTGCAACCCGCATGACAGCATCATGGGAAGTGAAGTCATCACATCAGCAACTTCCAGGCAACACTCTGGTATTTGTGCAAAAACTCTATCGTAAAAACTCTATGGCTTCTACCATAGAGCTTTTGCCCAGAAGTCACTGGCATGATGATGTCACTTCCTATGCAATGCCAGCAACATGGCCTGGGCCTTTCTCTTTCTACTGTTAAGTCCCCACGCAAGCCAGCCGATGGCTGGCTGGGAAGCAGGGCCTGGTATCCCACCTCCACTGTGGGGTCTGGCAACCCTAATGACAGTTATGTTCTTCCCATTTTTCTGGTCAGTTCCCTCCCATCACCCAGCTGAGCAGCAGTGGGGGGCTGGAGATCTCTTGCCATAAGCAGGAACATGGAAAGCATAGAGCCAACACACTGCCCAGCTGTAACACGTTGCTGAAAGCTCTTCTGCCTATCCTGTATATATTGTATTTATTTAAACTGCAACCTTGGCTTCAGAAGCAAAATCACATATGATGTCAGAAAGGCCACCCTCCAAAGCAGCCATTTTCTCCATGGGAACTGAACTCTGTAGTCTGGAGATCAGTTGTAATTCCAGATCTCCACCCCCCACCTGGAGCTTGGAAACTCTAGTTGAAAAGGCACATGAACCCACAACTCAGTCACTATGATTGTTGTGCCCTAGCAAAACTTCTCTATCAGTGTGCTTGTCTTTGTCTTTTCCCCCATCAAGTTGCAGCTGGCTTATGGTGAACCCATAGAATTTTCAAGGCAAAAGACAGAGATGGTTTGCCATTGCCTGCCTTTGTGGCGCAGCCAGTGCTCCCTCTAAGCTCAGTTAGCGTGAGCTAGCTCACAGTTTCTTAGCCTCTGGCTCACAAATTTTTGTCTTAGCTCAGGAAGGAGGGTTCCAGAGCAAACTAATTTATGCAGTAGCCAGACCACTTGCTCACAACTTCAATGCCAGTAGCTCACAAAGTAGAATTTTTGCTCACGAGACTCCACGGCTTAGAGGGAGCACTGGTTGCAACCCAGACTTCCTTTGGTTGCTTCCCATCCAAATACTAAACAAGGTTGACCCTGCTTAGCCTCTGAGAGCTGACGAGATCAGGCTAGCCTGGGCTACCGAGGTCAGGGCATCTTGCCTTTCCACCTAATGACATATTTGGTCTGTTCTTCTAAGCACAAAAGATAATTGTGCATAATTTTCTTTTCCTTTCATCTGCTTAGTACTGTGTTTTGTGCAGTTCTGTGTTTCTCCAAGCAGCTTCTTTGTTTTGGGGCCTGCCCCAAGGATTGCCATCTCTGGGTAGGGGAATTTCTGGAGATTTGGGGACAGTGAGTGGGGAGGTGGGGTTTGAGTAGGGGAGGGATCTGAGCAGGGATGTAATTCCATGTAATTCCCCCTGAAGCTGCCATTTCCTCCAGGGCACCTGTAGGCTAGAGGCCAGTTGTACTTCTGGGAGAACTCTGGGCCCCACCTGGAGGCTGGGCTTTTGGCACTCTAGGTGAATTATGACTTCAGTGCCCTCCTGATGCAGATGCTGTGTCTTGTATCCAGTACAGCCCAGTCTTGCCAGCCTCCTTCCCTAGGGCTGCCAGCCCCCAGGTCCGGATGGGGGTTTCCCCAGCTTCTGGCTGGCGGGGTAAGCCCTGCTTCAAGCCCCGTCCCCAAACATGGCCACCCACAGCCACCCCTCTCCCTCACCTCCTGCAGAGATTTAAAGGGCTTCAGCTAATCGGCAGGAAGCACTGGTCCACTGATCAGCTGGAGGTCCCTTTAAATCTTTCAGCAGGAAGGGAGAGGGGCTGTCACTGGCCACAGCTCTGCTCACAAAAAGGATCTTTAAAGGGATTCAGGCTCCTGCCACTGCCCCGCTTGCTGGGTCTCCTGCCCAAATAATCAGTTTCGACCAGGGCTTTTTTTGTAGAAAAAGCCCAGCAGGAACTCATTAGCACAATAGGCCACATCCAGCAGCAAAAACTCATTAGCATAATAGGCCACACCCCGTGGTGTGAGAAGTGTGGTCATGCAGCCACACCCACCTTTTGCTTCTTATTCTGTTTACCTTGTTTGTTGTCAAAACCCAGGGCGTTTTTTGGAGCAGGAACGCCTTTGCATGTTAGGCCACACACCCCTAATGTAGCCAATCTTAATGAGTTTCTGCTGCTGGGTGTGGCCTATTATGCTAATGAATTCCTGCTGGGTGCGGCCAATGTGGGAGCCAGCCGGAACTCCATTCCTGTGCGTTCCTGCCCCAAAATAGCCCTGGTTTCAACTAATTTATCCTTCTCGCGGCAGACCCCCTTGTGTTGATCCCCTAGGATCTCCCAGGATCAGCATTTATTGGAAATCAGTGGGCTGTAGTGGGAGGGGGGAGGCAAGAATGTTCCATTCTGCTGATGGCAAATTTAGCCTTGATCCAACTTGTATACCAGCTTCTTGGACAAAATGTGGGATGCAAATATTAGAGATGTGTTAGCAAAACAAAATCAAGACACTGTTCTCTTAGACACAAGATTATGTTCCCAGCATAATGCCTGAACTGGATTCCATTTTTTTTTTTGTAATGAAAGGAGCAATGCAGCCCCCAAAGATCTCAATACTGTTATGTAAAAGTCAGTGCCTGGCTCTAACAAGCAGATGGCAGAAAGAAGGCTCAGGAAGCCGTGGAGTGAAATAATTTGGTATCAGAAATTTGAATCCACACATCTGTGTACCACCTGCATGGCAACTGGGTCAACTCTGGGATGCTGAGGACAGATGAGAAATGTGAGCATCCAACAGTCTAAACAAATCAGTTGTTCTATGCAAATTCTGTTTCCTGCCACAAACGTAGAAGTGCATTATTACGGGGGGGGGGGCACACGCACCTACATTGGCTGATTCTTCCTCACTCAGACAGTGACTCATCTCCATCAGAAAGCCTAAGTTACATACAGTTTTGGCATAGAAACATATGATTGAATTCTCTGAATTGCCCCAAACCTTCTCCCTCCTCCTTATGTCTGGAATCCTATGGGACCAGGAACCCATTTTGGGGGATGATTTGCTATGGAAAAGTGACAGCCACACAAACACAAAGGTTTCAAGCACACCTTTCCATCATCACTCAAAATCACCTCCTCCTGAGTATCTTGGAGAGGGGGCAGAAGGACATTGTGGTATCTTACATTTTTGTTGGTAATGTATAGACAGGCCCTTTAAGCCAGCCAGCCTGTATGAGTTCCCCTTGATAGCCTCATGTCTTGTGCAGCTGGGATTTTGGTATGCTGCCTGTTCCTCTTGGTTATTGAAACAAAATGTAAAACAATACAGTCACCACATTAGCAGTTCTGGTCAGACCACAGGTCATGATTTATGCTCCTAGTACAGCCAGATGAAGCAACATAAATTTTGCATATTAGTTTGCACAAGACAAAGAAGAGGGAGGTGACTACAGTAGATGTTGCTTCCATACAGGCCCAAAGAAATCCATCAATCTGCAGTTATGTTGCCTTCATATCACTCCACACTGTGGCGGACTGCATTGGCATCTAGATTATTTCCTTGTACAGGTCAAAGTAATCAGTTTCATCTGCATGGTGTTCTTATACTGAAACATTTTAAGCCTTTCTATGGACTTCAGTGAATCTTGGAATGAATTTAGGATTGGAAGAGGCCGGGGCTGTGGCTATTTAAGTCTACCTCCCCTCAATGCAAAGATGCAGCACCAAGATAAAAAACATGAAAGGCCCCAGCCAAACAGCCTGAATCCTATCACTCTGCTCAGCATTTGGATTTTTAAATCAGTTTCATGCTGCTGTGATGCCGTCAAGCATAGAGAAAGACAGCGTCACAGCAGCATGAAACTGATTTAAAAATGCAAATGCAGCACGAATGCAAATGCAGATTTGACCTCTGAAGCTTTCCTCCAGCCTAAGGAACCTTCTCTCCTTAAGTAGAGAGCTACTAAAGTTGGTGGGAGGCTTCTTAGGCTGAAGGAAGGGTTCAGTCCTTGCAGAGAAGAGTGGTGGGATACGTGCCAGCTTTGACCTGTATTCAAATCCCCCTCGGGCATGAAGCTAATCTTGGGTAGGTCATTCCCTCAGCTTAACCTGTATGACGGTTTTTCACATCTGAGATTGGCATGTATTTCTACAGGTGGCCATCTATTTCTGTTTAAAGTGCAAAGGTGGGAAATCTTATTATAAAAAATTGGAAAATCTGGTGAAGGGGAACTAAGTGCTGCCCCCTCTTCCCCCTTACTTAACTGTACTCTGTGCTTGCAACATTTACTCCCAGACCGGCTCCAGTGGGCTTCCAGGAAAGGAAGTGGGCTGGAAGAAAAGAGCAGAAAGCACTAGGGTTTACTAAGGCATAGCAAGGTAAGGTTTAGTTCCCTTTGATCACACCTTGGTTTATTTTTAAAAAATTAACCTTCTGCTCTGCTTTATTTGTATTTGTGGATATGTATGAATACATATGGGGCCACGGTGGCTCAGAGATTAAGATGCTGAGTTGCAGACTGGAAGGTCTGTAGCTCTGCAGTTTGAGACCCTAGTGCTGCAAGACGGAGTGAGCTCCTGTCTCTGGCCCCAGCTCCTGCCAACCTAGCAGTTCGAAAGCAAGAAATTGTAAGTAGATAAATGGGTACCGCTTTGGTGGGAAGGTAACAGCATTCCGTGCATCTCGGTGTTTAGTCATGCTGGCCACATGACCACAGAGAAGTCTTCAGACAGTGCTGGCTCTTCAGCTTGGAAATGGAGATGAGCACCACCCCCTAGAGTTCGATTCAACTGGCTTTCAAGCAAGGGAAACCTTTTCCCCAAATATCAGGTCTAGCTTGGTTCTTAGAAATTCCTTGGCTGGTGCCCCATGGAATGGGCATTGTGCACTGCTGGCCCAAACTAATGGTTTTAGGAAAGAGACAGAGAGTCAATGTCAACCTCAATGCACTCTTTAAAGCAGTTCCATTTTCTCCCACTGGATTTGTCCAACAAGCATGGTTTGAAGAGTGAAGGTCAGGCTGCTATTTTCAAAAGCTGGTGCAATTGTCAGATTTGCTAGATATGATCAACATGTACCAAAGAATATTATAAATTGTCAACATATGGCAGCTCTTCAGAAACCTTATCCATTTCACTGAGGTGAATCTCCTCCTGTTTCAGTGTACAATATGTACCTATGTTGCCCCTTTCTGCAGTTTCAGAAATTACAGCTCAAACTACAATAATAGTTTTTCACCTTCATCAAAATTGCAGCCCCATAAAGGCAGCTCTCTGCCTTTTGCAGATTGATGGGTGAACTTCATCATGTCTGTTTTTTGTCATCAGAGACACAAATCGGGTCTAACTACACCTTATGTTTTACATTTGTCTTCCACAGGGACTTTCGTCAGTGCCATTAGGAATTGGGTTCTCAAGCATATCAGAATGATGGTGCACAGGGATAAGGGGCTTCTGCCTTCCCCCATGACATTTTCCCAATCTGAAATGGTCCCATGGGAGCACTTTGACTCCACTCATGTATGCACATGTTGTTCATCAGTACATGTGCAGCCCCTCAAGGGGCAAAGAAGATATGACAAACAAGTAGCACATGTTCTTCATTTAAGAGGCCATAGTTAAGTCTGTTGCTTCTCCTCTTTCATAGATGTTCAGTCCATGAGAACAGCATGTGAAATAAGGCTAGTGAGCTGGGATTTTGGTTAATAATCTGATGTAGTTT
Source organism: Gekko gecko (assembly GCA_029375565.1). Taxonomy (NCBI): domain Eukaryota; kingdom Metazoa; phylum Chordata; class Lepidosauria; order Squamata; family Gekkonidae; genus Gekko; species Gekko gecko. Next base: position 48,883,827 of record JAPDNY010000004.1, read on the forward strand.
TAAGCAGAATCTTTTACATTAGCATAAAGTTACTGCAAATGTTTATAAGGTTTATAGAGTTACTGCAAATGTTACAAGGTTTGAAGTTCAACTTGAATCCTGCTGTTAATTTTTGAACTGCCCATTTAAAACTGCATGCTGAGAACTTTGCAGCAAACACTATCACCAAGTGAATATGCTGTGTTTGAACACTGTGTCCTTGTCAGGTAGCCCTGTCATGGGCTTGGAATGCAAGGGAGTACTCTCAGTCTACCAGCCTCTGACCATTACTATTCTACTGTCTGTATGTTATCATTTTCCTATCCTTGCAGTGTCTCCAGCTGCAGAAGTCCTCTGTTGAGAATCAACAGCTTTTAGATTGTTTTGCCCACTTTGCCCGCTTGCTTTGCCTGCATGTGCGAACTATACTCATTGGCTTCAGCTCATTTAGGGTGTTGTTTGAATTCACTGTAAACTGTTCCCGGGCATTCCCGACACAAACTGTACACGTGCCTTTAGTTATGATTCATCAATAAAGAGATTCTTCTACTGAAGCCCTGCATTGTGTGACCTGACTAAGGAGCCTAACAGTCCTACGGGCAATATGAGGCGTTGATCAATTTGTCTCATTCTTACAGTTCCCTGCCCAGCTTAAACTTCAAGGTGGGCAACTTTGGTAGATAAATTTCATTTCATCACCTCTGCATGGTTCTTTGTTAATTTTTGTTTTGCAAAGATTGTTTTGCAAAGATAAACTACAGCTCTCATGGGGCTGTGCAAGAACATAAACTACTGAAGACCTGGTTCAGCAGCTATCAGCATGTTAGACTAATTCGGGCAATGAACTAGTAAGGAAAAAGGTTTGCTCCCCTCCCCATGTAATCCTTTCTTTCTCTGTGATCATAATAATTCTATCTTCAAATCAGCTGGTGGCAGACAATAGGAAATGTTGATGCTATTCTGCACATTTGCAGATGTGGTAGTTACTGTGTCGGACAGGTTCAGGATGTTCATGAGCAAGACAAACTGCTTGGCAAACTTCCATACTAGCACAGTGAGAGAAAACTGTTGAGTGGTCAGTCTTTGTCTCTTTAAAACTTGCTGATCACTCAAGAAACGTGACCAACATCAAAGGCTAATTGTGACAGAACACTGGGGTATTACCCAATAACTTCTTGACAGGTGGGCTGTGAATATGTGTCAGAAATGGGTTATTCACATACACTTCTCTACGAACAATCCTTCGTACATCACAAATAAGCTAACAATGTTCTTGTGCTGAACATAACACCTGGTCATTTTCAGAGGCAGCCGACTAAGTCAACACTCTGAGCATGGAACAGGCCCTGAATTCATCAGGATTTGAAGAAACTGATTTGTGATAAGCAACTGCATCAAACATGGTAAAGTTAAGTGAGTGCCATGTATCAAAAGTGAATTTTGCTCTCTGGCTTGTACAAGAGCTCCAAATTAAATGCCCTGTTCTAGTCACTTTGGCCTCTGGCGCCACTGTGCTCTGCAGACTGAAAAATGCTGTCATGATCATTCCTGAATGAATCTTTACAAAGACAGACAAGACAAAACTGACGTGTGTGTGTGTGTGTGTGTGTGTGTGTGTGTGTGTGTGTGTGTGTGTGAGAGAGAGAGAGAGAGAGAGAGAGAGAGAGAGAGAGAGATACACAATGAATGAAATGCAGGAATTTTGCCCACTTGAACCAGATGGAGCTAATTTGGCAAGGGTATGTGGAACCACGTTTGCCATCCGCCTGCACAAGAAATGCAAGCTCAATTATGTTCATCAATTATTTTCCCCATCTCACCCATGCCAAACAGGAGGCTGGGGAATGTGGCCAAGGAGCAGCAGCAGTGACTGAAGTACAAAACAGGAAAGAGCAGGGTGATGAGTTATGCCAAGTGGAGACGTGGGTATCTCAGTGCATTTACTGAAAACCTGCTGCTTCTAGTGTGGGCCATGCCAGGCAGAGAACCGTAGCATTCAGCAATGGGCCATGATCTAATCAAAGTCCAGCTTTTTTCAGTCCCTTTATGAAAAAAACCCTTAACGATGTGCTCAGCACTTCCACTGAGATCAGTGGGACCTAGAAGTGTTTAATTTTGGAGTGAATTGTGCCCATAAGGATTAGGAGAAGAGTGGAGAAGGAATCAATTTAAATCACATGAAGAGGAAATCTCTTGAAATGGTAAGCAGAGAAAAGGGGGTTCAAATAGCTGAGGCAGTATAAATTATAAAATATTGAGGTGGCAAGACTCATCTCACCCAATTGGTGGCGACTATACTCTTAGGCAAGCCTCAACCTCAACCTGGAGTGCAATAAAAGTAGTACAATAATAGCAGAGAACAAGCAGAGATCCGCAAGAACTCATGGGAGAGAAGTCATCCCATTCCTCCCACCTTTGTTTCTTTGCCTTTTCCCCAGTCTCTCTATCTCTTCCTTCCTTCCCCACTCCTTCTCTCACAGTCTTCCTTCCTCTTTCTGTCACTCCCAATCAGCCCCTCCCCCCCAGTTGCTTGGCAGGTGCCTGCCTGGCTACAGCCTGCTGTCAGGACATGATGGCAGGCAAACGCAGCGGATGCTGCATCCCCTCACTGACCTGCCTGCCCGACTCCAATGGTGGTGGCTTCTGTCATGGTGCTCCTCCTCCCCAGCTCACCCATAGAGGCACCTTCTTGGTGCTGGCCAGGGGAAACCTTCAGCTCTCACACTCCCACCTGCCTCCCTTGGTCAAGCAGCAGGAGGGTAGCAAGGGCTCCTGCTTTCCCCCCACCTGCTTGCAGAGGAGCTATCAGAGGACAGGGGCCATTCCTGCTTTTTCTCCCCCTGCCCAACTGGACCGGAGAGGCAACACTGCATGAGCCACCACCTCAGCTGTCTCTGGGCACCGGCTCAGCTGGCTCCTCTTTTCTTCTCATCTCATAGCAAATTTTTCTGCAAACCTGAGGGGTCCCTCAAGTTTGCTGGAAACATCCCTATTTTGCACAAAGGCCCGAATCCATGATTTCACGTATCCTCCAATGGGACCATGTTGTCTGTTTAGATACATCAAGGAGCCCATATCACAGGGCTGCTATAAAGGTTTCTGGACTGGAGAAACTTTCCTACTAAGAAAGCCTAGTTTGGGCTTTTTCATTTAGGATTAAGAGCAGGTTTATACAATTGTTTCATGAGTCTTCAACTCAGCAAGGATGCACTATGAAAAAACATCAGCAGGTGCCACTTCAGGGTTCACCATGCCAAAGTATATGAAGCACTTTGAACACTCAGAAGTACTGCATAATAAATACTGCTGCATTTAAAAGAAAACTGAAAGACAATTAACCGCTTGTGCCTCTGAGGCTAAAGTGCTTTCCCTAGCAGAGTTCCACCCTTCTAAATCCACTGAAGTAACTGGGCAATGGGTTGCTGTGCAAATCTGTTTAGGATGGCTCTGTACGTTCAAAATCAGGAGCTACAAGTTGGGAAGTCCCGGATTTCAGTCTCATGTCTCTCCAAATGAGATAATATCTGGGTTCTCGTCATATGCTGCAGCAGCTGTCTCATGGTAATACATGTTCTTTGTTCCTTGGGTGCATATAGCAGTTTTACTTGCCATGTTTAACAATCCTCTGTCTCACCTTATGACTCACTTTATGTGAAATTTGTACAGATCATCATGTGTGTTTTAGTTGCCAAAAATTGCAAAAAATGAAAATTTTATTTGACAATATTTGTATTTAGTACATCCAAAAAATACACAAACACAAAACATACTATAAAAAAAAACCTAACAGACAACAAAGTTAAGTGAAACAAAGCAAATAAGCAATACCAAACATCAGATCCAATGATTTTTGGATTTATGTTGACCCTATAGTGTTGTATTGTGGTGGTGGTGGGTATTTTGAAGACCCCTCTCCTTTTGCTTTGTGCTATAAACTGATCTAGGTAATCTTAGGCAAGCCATTTCCCCCAGCCTCATTTCCCACTGGCAATACAGGGGTGATTACAGTAATATGAAGCACACCAGACACCAGGCACATTTTATGAATGATATAAAGTTTCATTGCCCTGACCTGGATGGCTCGGGCTAGCCTGATCTTGTCAGATCTCAGAACTTAAGCGGGGTCAGTGCTGGTTAGTACTTGGATGGGAGATCGTCAAGGAAGTCCAGGGTTCCTACACAGAGGCAGACAATGGCAAACCACCACCATAAGTCTGCCACAACTCCATGGCCCCTTTCACCATCATTAAGGTTCATTAAGAGCCAGTTTGGTGTAGTAGTTAAGAGCACGAACTCTAATCTGGGAGAACCGGGTTTGATTCTCTGCTCCTTCACATACAGCTGCTGGTGTGACATTGGATCAGTCATAAGTTCTTCCAGAGCTGTTCTCTCAAGGGCAGTTCTCAAGAGAGCTCTCTCAGCCCCACCTACCTCACAGGGTGTCTGTTGTGGGGAGGGGAAAGGAAAGGGGTTGTAAGCTGCTCTGAAACTCCTTCAGGTAGTGACGGGTGGGGTATAAATCCAATCTCCTCTTCCTCCTCCTCCTCCTCCTCTTCTTCTTCCACAGAGCCTCTAGAGTATTCAGCAAATTAAGGAGGAATGTAAACAAATTCCCAACTCAGTAAAGGATTACATATGCAAGGATATAAACAAGATACTGATAGATCAAATAAGCCCACTCTGTACTTTATTTGTGTGATGATACAACATGGGGAATGAGGCCTTTCAACACTACTTTCAAAGGGAAAAAAGGAAGGAAGAGATTTGGGGTTCATTCCAGTTCCAATAACTAGCTTTAGACTTACAGCTGCTGACATACTAGTTCCGAAGCTCAATCAAACTCTGAACTCTGCTTTTTATTTATTTATTTATTTATTTATTTATTTATTTATTTATTTATTTATAGTCAAATTTATACCCTGCCCTCCCTGCAAAGCAGGCTCAGGGCGGCTTAGTTATTGAGTAATTAGATCAAAATTACCTCACAACACTTTGTAGTGGTATCACCATTTTTCTGGCATGGCACATACTGGCAAGTGAACGTTGCAAAGTTCCAAGTGCAAACCTAGCATACAAACCACAAATCCCCCCCCATATTAAGCATAAGAGCATCTTAATGCTTTTAAATACAGTATTAAGTATTACACTTTTGAATACTGTTATCCAAAAGATTTTGTTTGAATTCAGGAAATGTTGTAAACAAGTGAAATGCCCATAATTTTAAAGGCAAGATTTATTGGGGCTGGGGCTTTATATTTCTGGCACTTTTTGTCTTTTTTTGACTGTGCATAGACCTTTTTTAGGGGTAGAAACAATACTCCAGTCTTGGGGTTTCCAACCTCCAGGTGGGAGCTGGAGTTCTCCTGGGATTACAACAGCTCTCCAGAAGAGATCAGTTCCCTCAGAGGAAATTGATGCTTTGGAGGGTGGACTCTGTGGCCTTATCCCATCTTGAGGTTCCTTCCCTTTCCAAACCCTGCCCCCCCAGGCACTGCTCCCAAATCTCCAGGTATTTCCCAAGTGGGAGTTGGCAATCCTATCCAGTCTTCACGCAGAAACTGGACCAAACCAACATTTATTAATTTTTAGGACAACAAAAAGGCTCACAATGACAACATACAAAAACTAAAATAAATGAAAAAGGCTATATTTCTCTAGTAACAATCACTGCTTTTCCCACCTGAAATGTTTAGCTGACACATTATGTCTTTCGCAATGAAATGCTTTGGTTCTGGTATTCGTAAAGGAATATTGTCCCAGTTACTCTTTCCATAAACTCTGTCACGCAGCAGTTTCTACATTTATCTTTATTGATTTCTGCCCAATGAACTTGCCTCTTTTCAACATCTCTTTCTTTGGCCGAGGACAGACTGGCAATTTGCCGCGGGATGGGACCCGGGCTGACAACGACTCAATATCGGATTAAATGGAATGTTCACACAGGCACATCTGCCTGGCGTCCCCCACCCGTAGCCTACCGGTGCTCTCGTGCTTCACTGCCGGATTAAAAAAACACCTGATAAAAGCCGACGCAAATCTTGAAAGCCTGCGTTTGTCGCGCGTTTCTCCGCTTCCGGGGAGTCTGAACGCGCAGCCGAAAAGCCGGGAGCAACCCGCGTTGGGCATGAGGCAGCAGCGGTGTGATTGGCTGCACTCCGCTCCACTGCCCAATGCGGTGCCGGCGTTGCAGGGCAAAAAAAAAAATCGCCAAAATGCGCTTATGCGCACATACGCCCACAGCCGAAATAATGGGGAAACAGCGAATATAGCGCGCCTCCGGCGCGGCAGTCTGAACGCTCCCGCGCGCCTCCATCCAGTATCTTCCGGCAGAGTCCCCCGCTGTGTGGACGGGAAAACCCGGTATCGTTTACTCTGGGGTTTTTTTGCCGCGACTCGATACCGGGGCAAATTGCCAGTCTGTCCTGGGCCCTTAATTCAAATTTACAGTCAGATATTATTAACAATGTTCCCTCTCTTTTACTCTGTTTGGTGGTGTAATTTATCTCAGAATGGGTTTCTTCCAGGATAAACTCAGGAACCAGCATCAGAGATATTTTTGTGGCAATTCACAACAGAAAACTCTAACAATTTTCTTTTTTTGGTGCACCATCAAGTTGTCATGGGGTTTTCAAGGCAAGAGGCACACAGAGGTGGTTTGCCATTGCCTGCTTCTATGTAGAGACTCAAACCTGCCTTGGTGGTCTCCCATCCAAGTACTAACCGGGGCCAACCCTGCTTAGCTTCCAAGATCTGATAAAACTGGTCTAGCCTGGGCTATCCAGGTCAGAAGTAACAATTTCTTCCACAAACTATAGCTTGTTTACTGATCTTATTATATTTAAAGTTTCTGATTTACATAATCCCTTGTGCTCACTAAAAGGGATGATTTTTATTGATTTTCCTCCCTACTGCAGTTGTACCCCTTCCCCAACAAGTCACATCCTCGGTCATTTGCAAGTATCCCCTGGCCCTCAGGAGCGTCTTTGGTCAGAGGCTCAGGAGCTGCAAAAGGGAGTAAGCTGTGCAGCAGGAATCTGTGCTTCAAATGGGGCTGTCCTCACTGTTCTCTGGATCCAAGCCATAGTAAATGTCAATATAGTTGTGTGTAGCATATAGTTAATAACAGTACCAGTGAGTTCTTTACAGTTTATAGTCAATTCCACTTTCAGCAGTACCTGAGAATTTCCCTGAAGTCTCTCTGTTACTGGTTAGCTTCTAAAGTTAAAGTTTTGCTGTAGCACAATATCTTCCAGTCAGACATACAAAAAGAATAGGTTTTTTTTTTTAAAAAAAAATGCATTAAAAAGCCCTCAGTTCCCAGCAATTGCATGCAATTTCAGAGTATGTTTTGTTTTGTTTGGACATTTGTTTCCTTGAATGTGAACTCTTACAAAATTAACCTTTCTGAGAACACAATGATAATTTGTCCTTTTAAGAGTTTTTATGGCTAAATACAATGTTTCCCATTAAGTTTTTAAATTGTTTTTCCACATAAGATAGTAAATATACCAACAAGTCCATGTAGCCCTAACACTCAAACCCTTCACCCCACCTTCTCCCCCAACATATCCCCATCAACAAGAGTAAGAGCTGCGCAAATACAGGAAGATAAGAGTATAAAGGGTGCCCCAAAATTGCACAATTATGGTAAGACATTATATCTTGAATCAATTTTACATTATCTGTCAAATTGTGCCTGACAGCTAATTGTGTAATCCTAGGCTATATACCATCTCTGGAGGCAATTCCCAAACATTCAGTGCCATAGATTCAAAGGGCAGCCTTGTTTGCCAAGCAAATTATCTTGCAGTGCTGGAAATCTGTGGATTACCGAGTCAATGACATGGAGTTAGATCAAATTTAACACACCAAAATACTGAGGTATGGCAACATTTATAGCTTGTGATGTGGCACTGAAAAGTCATTGCTATAGTGACCCTCTTGGATGTGATTTCAGCTTTAGCATCAGAACTGAGACGTTCTCCACTCCATAGTTTGGCTCTTTGTTTTGTTGTGAATGATCCAGATGGATCTTTATGATACTTTCTGGAAAACAAAATCTCTCTGGGAAACAGAATGTGTTCATAGCAGAACAAGGTTGAGCATACTGGTGCTGTTAATAGTTTGGAGAATTCCTACTGTTAGAAAGGATTGCATGATCACCATTACCATGTGATCCTTAGACTGTCAAGGCAAAACTACAGATTAAAAAAATAAAAAAAACCCATAAATAAATACAAATAAATTAATTAATAATTCTGATAATATTATTCTGAGAATAATATGGGAATCCCTCTTTTTTCCTACCAAGACTTAAGGTAGTCTAGGGGAGGGATTTCTGAGAAGCAGCACAGAGGCAGAGTCAACCCCCCCCCCCATGCCACTATCTTAATCTAGATCAGAACTCCCCCAATGACATGTCTACAGTTGCAAGCACAGAACTCCAGCATCATGTGTGGTTTGATCTTTAGACTTCTTTCCTGTTATTTTATTTTGGTATTTTTATTTATTAAGACATTTCTATCCTGTCTTTCACTGTGGTTCATAGCATCTAACAGATAACTCATCAGTATTGGGCAATATGTATATGTCATGAAGTTAGGTCTGCATTGTGGACATTATGTGGCAATGGGAGTGAAACTAACCTTTTTATAAACTGACAACACATTTGTGAATACACAAAGCTGTCTTAAATTATTGGTCTACCAATGATCATCTATTATTACGGCCAGGGGTTATCCATGGTCACATGTAGAGGTTGTTTGCATGACTTTCTGTATTCAAAGTGCATAAGATACCACTGAGGCACTTGGCATACATTATATTTCCAAAGAGCTGAATGTAGTGTAGGAAAGGTCTGTGGTATGCACACTTGACTATTGTTCAAGGATTTGCAGGGTTTCAAAAACCTACAAAACCTGTTTGACTAGATGTGACAGTGGGACAAAAGAAATGTATACTACAAAAAGGGTCTCTGTTGCCACTGCCTTTGGCTCTCTCACAACTATTGTCTGTCTGTAACATCAGAAACCACAGTCTGGTTACCACAAGATGAAAGGGAACAGGATGAGAATTACTTTCTGCATACACAAGAGATTTGTATCACATATAGAGGTCATTCCATTTCTCTGTAAGAAATTTTTTGCTGAGCCATCTCTTACATGCATATCATTTAACAGTTTTGCATCTTCTGTCAGCATTTTAGGTGGAATCATTCAGAAAAGAAAGAGGAACCTTTCAAAACAAGAAAATTATACTATCATCAGCCCCAAGTGCTGGTTCGCCTTCCAAACCTTCTGGTCATATTCTCCCCCATTTAAGCTTTTGCTAACATTGTACAAAAATAAGAACATTTTAAAGGAAACCTGCCCCCCTAAGTTTATTACATTTCAGAACCCAGACCTCTAGGCTGAATATAGAACAGTGATTAACACATGGAATTCACTGCCACAGGAGGTGGTGGTGGCTACAAGCATGGACAGCTTCAAGAGGGAATTAGATAAGTGTATGGAGCAGAGATTCATCAGTGGCTACTGGCCACAAGGTATAGATAGGAACTCTCAGTCTGGGGCAAGTGATGTACTGTATTCTGGGTTCCTGGGGGGGGCAACAGTGGGAGGGCTTCTAGTGACCTGGCCCCACTGGTGGACTTCATAAGAACATAAGAGAAGCCAATGTTGGATCAGGCCAATGGCCCATCCAGTCCAACACTCTGTCACAAAGTGGCCAAAAATACCAGGTACCATCAGGAGGTCCACCAGTGGGGCCAAGGCACTAGAAGCCCTCCCACTGTTGACTCCCCCCAAGCATCAAGAATACAGAGCATCACTTGCCCCAGAGTCCTTATCTATACCTTGTGGCTAATAGCCACCGATGGACCTCTGCTCCATATGTTTATCTAATTCCCTCTTGAAGCCGTCCATGCTTGTATCCACCCCCACCTCCTGTGGCAGTGAATTCCATGTGTTAATCACTTCCTGATGGCACCTGGTATTTTTTTGGGCACTGTGTGGCAGAGTGTTGGACTAGATGCCCCCTCCATTGGCTTGATCCAACACTGGCTTCTCTTATGTTCTTATGTTCTTAATCATTGTGTTAAACGTTTGATGATGGTTCAAAGGAGCAATTGTTGCTTGTCATAATGTGTACACACTCATCTCATTTTCCTCTCTAGCAAATATGTGTGCCGGGTTTTATATCCTTTCAGAAAACCACAAACCTTATTTGACTTGTAGGGCAAAAAAGAAATCTGTGCTTCTATCAGTGAAAGTGACCACTTCCTTGAAAACTATTGTCTGTTTCCAGTCTCAGAAATCACCGGAATGAGCAATAAATTTCAATATGTGGCAGTTCTGAATGGCAGAAAAAAACCCTTGGCCAGCCCCACCCCCTCAAATGTTCTATGCAGGTTATTCATTGAGAGTTGGCAATATTTCTCTCTCCCTTATATAATTTATTAGATTTCTTACCCCAGCCTCAGGGTTTTCCTCCTATCACTTTATCCTCACAACAGAATTGTTGCCTTAAAACAGAATGTTCTCAAAATAGCATTGTTCAAGGAGGTCATTTTTATAAAGGGAACAGAGTCGCAGTAAAATGGTATTGTTCAGGTGGGCACTTTTATAATGGGAACAGGATTGTAGTTTTTTTGTATTCGTTTATTCATTTATAGGATTATAGCTTAATATATTTATTATCATATTTTTACTGCATTGTTTTCTAATTTTTGTAATCCAGTTTTTGTCTTATTTATGTCATGGTATGTCATACTGTTTTTCATTTGCATTGGTTTGGAACTCCTGGAAGATTTCTGTATGTGCTGGAGTTCTTGAGCCAGTCAGAGAAAAACAAATTGTGCACTATGTTAAGCATAGTGTATCCTGAACTGCTTTTCCGCTTCTGCAAGTCATTGTACAAACAATTTTGAGGCACTATATGAAGCAGGGGGAAAGGCACTATGTATTGCACAAAATTTGATTTGATTTAATTTATTTGATTCATAGCCTGCCCTCCCCTGCAAGCAGGTTCAGGGTGGATAGGAGCAATAGCAATAAAAACATTCAAACAATAAATATAAATTAACATTAAAAAAGTGTCTTATATCAATATCTGATGGCAGCTGAAACATTAGAACAGATTAATACAGCCCAGAGGGATTTTGCATCATATGCAACAATACGTGTTAAAATAATACAGAGGAGCAAGACAAACAGGCAAGGAAGAGAGAGCACAGGGGAGGTCAGTCCAAATGGTCACCACAGCTTCAATCGTAGGCCTGGAGGAACAGCTCCATTTTGCAGGCCCTGAGGAACTGCATTAAGTCCTGCAGGGCCCAGATCTCACCTGGGAGAGGGTTCCACCGGGCTGGTGCCAGAGTCAAAAAGGCCCTGGCTCTGGTTGAGGCTAAGTGAATATCTTTCTTGCATATCTTGCATAAGCAGAGCTGTGTTAAATCTGTTTACATTTCCATTGACACTCTCTGGGATCCAAACTGTTGTTTTATAATGTTGTGGCCTAGTCCTATTTAATTGCTGATTGGATGTCTTATACTGGTCATATTATATTTTGAAATTCTGTAATCCACCTTGAATCTCTGCAAGAAAGACAGACTATAAATAAAGTGAATAACCATATGACACGTGTTCCTGACTTGACCCTGCCTTGGCTACCTGAGCTGAGGACAGCCAGGGGCCTGACTCACCCCTGTGAGGAAGGTTGGGAGAAGGCAGCAGTCTGGACCCAGGCATATCACTCTGATACAGCTGGGAACAAGCCTGGGAGCCAGGCAGCAGCAAGGAGGGGAGGGGGCCAAAGGCAAGGTCAAGCTGGGAGTTGGAGAAAGCCAGGAAGGGAGAGGCTAATAGGCAGACCTAAACAGCAAGGGAAGGGAGCAGGGCAGGGAGACAGGCAGCAGGGGGAAGAGGCAGGAAAGGCTTCCCTTTCCTTTTAGAGTCTTCCAGGTAGAGCAGATGGAAGAGGACTGGATACAGGTCAGGTGAGGAGAAAAAGGAGCAGCTGCTCCTTTATGAACTTGCCTGACCACTGGTCATATTTGGAGGTCCTGCTTCAGATGCGTGGCAATCTGGGACAGGGCCTTCTTTGTCATGGCACCAAAATTCTAGAACTCTCTACCCAAGGAGATTAATCTGTCCCCTTCTGTTATCATCTTCTGCCAGCAGGTGAGGACTTTTTGTCTCATTTCACATTCCCTGAACAATCACTCCTTCCTAACCAATGTTGCTGTTTTTATGTTTTGTAGGTGTTTTAACTCTGTTGTTTAATTGTTTTAATGATGTGTGTTGGGGGGTTGATTTTAATGGTTTTAAAATGTGATGTTATCATGCATATTTAAAATTTTAGCCACCTTTGTGGCCCTTGTAAGGGCAGAAAGGCAGAATATAAATTTTGCAAATATATAAAGAAATAAAGTTCTCCCACTACCCTGTGCCTTAGCTACTGTGTACACATCTGTGAGACATGTCTTTTATATAAGAGCACTGGGGATTGCAACTTTTTACAGTCCTAGGAAATCCCTGTTTTTGGATGTAAAGGAGGAGTGTAAAATTCCACCTTAAAAACTAATTGAATGTGTCTGCAGCCAACTCTTTAGCACAGAGATGTTTTGCTAAACAATGACACATAGCATTTGGAGCTGGATGTTCCACATCTGGAATCCAAATGTGAGCCAATATAAAAAAGCCAGCACAACAACCCAGTGGGGTGTTTTACGGCCAGAAACACAAGCAACATGGACCTTGTGCTTCTCTGTGTGTTCCTGCCCCTGTTCACAGTGGCCTGGGGCCAGTATGAGGACTACGAGGGATATTATTTTCCCCACAATGAATACAGGGACGATGATGAATGGGTCAATGTGTATCGGCAGGGTTTCAACTTCCAGTGTCCTCCCGGAGAAGTGATAGTGGCTGTGAGGAGCACCTTCAGCAAAAAAGAAGGCTCTGACCGACGGTGGAACTATGCCTGCATGCCTACCCCGCAAAACCTCGGAGAGCAAACAGAGTGCTGGTGGGAAGAGATCAACAGAGCTGGACTGGAATGGTAGGACACCCAGTTTAAACTATCTTTAGAAGATGACATGGGGAGGGGGAACCGCATCTTGGTCCAAGGTTAATATTAGTAATGCTTGTAGCAATAGCATAAAGGCATGCTAATGATATAATAATCTTTTAAAGCTAGTATGAACAACTCAGTGGGCTACAGAGACACTATATGACTACTGATTTGCATTAATGAAGCAATCACAGTATCGGCTACTTCCTTCTCAGGTCTTCATGCTTGCTATGGACCTTCGTGAATTCACTTTCACTTCTTTCTCACATGTTCAACTTGGTTTTTCTCAAGCAGCTCAATGTTAGCTGGAGACAGAAGCTAGTCTCTTGAGAAAACTGACGTTGATAAAACAGAGCCGTCATTGCCTGTGATGTACACACTGATTTATTGAGTCTTGTAAATGGCTCTAGCCAGGCAGGTATGGACATAAAACTTCACAAAAATTTGACATAATCTGTTTGATCAGAGAATATAGCTCCCTTCCCCCCAAAAGAGTTTATACATAATGAACAATGCTAATTCTATAATAACCATTTTACCTCTCTGAAGCAATGCTACCCTCTCTCTCCAGCCCAAATTTCAACAGTTGGAAAGATTTGCTCAGTGCAGGAGCTGTTTCACAACAAGGGTTTCTTCTTAGTAATCAGACTGTAATTTTAATCATTCTGATCCAAAGACTCCAAAGCAGGAACAGCAATTCTTTTACGTGTTCTCAGTTTCCAGCATCTTTTCTTATGATACAGGCAGAACACTCATTATACTCTTTATATTGTTAGGCAACATATAAATAAACATGTCTACTATCCACATACTCCTATAGTGCATTTCTAATTTCAAAAAGTTCCACCCTTTCAAATCCATTGAAAATAATGGGTTTAGAAGGGGTATAGCTCTGCTCAGGATTCCACTGCTAATGCACTAGCTGGAGTCCAACAGGGACCCTTCACAAGTGGAAACGGCTTCCGCCAACATGAGAAGGGATCTGTGATTTTGATGGACTCTCCACTTGAATGGCAGTTTGCTCAAGACCAGCTTTTCTGGTGGTGTGCTACGCTTCAGAAAACGGGAGGAGGTGTGGCCAGTGTCAGGGCCAAGTGCTGAAGTTTGTAAGAAGGATCCAACCCATTATTTCCTTTCTTGGGTTATGATTCAAAGAAAGCATATTTAGAAGGTTGGATTTTCTTTGTTTGAATCACTGTCAGTCATTGCAAGCTCCACCCTCATCCAGGGTATAAACTCTAGACTCACCCTGAGTCTAGGTGATATCCATTCAGAGTGTAGGTCAGAGCTCACATGAGTGTACATCTCCCTCTTTTAACAAACCCTTTCCACATAAAAAAACCTAGACATTAGGGAAAGAGTTCTAGCATAGCCTTTTCCCTGACTTGCTAGCTTTCTATCTTCAAGTCATATTTTTGGATGGAAGAACATTGTTGTGGAACCTGCCTGTACAACACAGGAATAAGTTTATCACCTTAGTGATAGACTAGGTCAGACTCTCTAGAAGGAAAGACTTCTTCTTGCTAAACCACTAGTAAACATCACAGTGTTACCAATTTTTAAAAGCTGGTGATTTCATGTCTTAAATTTTTATCACAGATCTTCCATGGAGCTCAGGGAAGCATGAGTTTTATCCTTACCACAACCTAATGAAATAAGTTAGTGACTGGCCCCAGATCATTCAATACACTTCACAGCAGAGCCAAAATTTGATCCCAGAGCTCCCCAGTGCTAGTGTAACACTCTTAACCGTATACATCCTTCTAGCCCTTTCTCTGAACTAATATCCAAAGCATTCTAGAGATCTGTATCGGAGGCTGCAAGAGTCTTGACTTTCTCATTTATATATTTCCTGCCATAAATAATAACATCAAAGCATTTTGAACCAAGATGATGTGTCTATAACGTCATCTCTATCTCTAAACAAGCACTGTTGATTCTACCATCATGTACTCATCTTACTTTTCATGACATCAGATTTCTGAAACTTCTTGAACTCATTAATAAAGGGAAGCACTTACACGATTTGCAAGATTCAAACACAGGAGCCCATTTTTTTCTTCATGCTGCATAACAAAAGGGATATATTTTAAAAAATTGACTAGTTGTCACTAATAAAAAAGGGGGTCCGAAAGGAGACCATTGACATAGAAAATGCTCCTGCAGAATGGATTCTTCTTGAAATATCCTTTATTTTGACCTCATTTTTTTCAGTAATGTGTAATTCTTTTAAAATCAGCAATTATTGTCTTTATGCCAGTATGACAGAGCTGGGGATCACCATCCAATGAATTAAACTCTCAGAGGTTCATCCGAATCATGAAGCTGACATGCTAACATGGGTGTGAAAGGAATCAGATGTGCCAAGGAGTAGCCAAGATGATTGGCTGGTGTCATCTGATGTCCAACCAGTTCCCATCCCCCATTCATTTGTTTGCTGTGTTCTCAGCCTGCTTTCTGTTAATTCATACTGGCAGTTTTTCGGATCTGAGATGCCTCATGAAAGGTGCCAGATTCAGTGGTTCTGCATAGGGACTGGAGCTTGCGCCCTCAAAATGCTCAACCAGCTCAGATGAGCTCAGCAATGCTCAGACACACTACCTACACATTTGATAGATATAGCACATGCTATGCTCAGATGCAATGTCATCTGACTTAAGCTTAGATAAAACATGGGTTAAAAATTAAAAACTCTTATTTTATATATTTCTATCAATTAATAATATACACATAGACTTGTGGGTGAAAGGCTTGTGAAGGTTTCTGCTGGTTGCAGGGAAATCACTGATTGTCACTCGTTTTTGTCAGGAAGGTCATCACATTGTTGGCATGTTGTCCCCACTACAAGGTAGAATTATTCAGAAGAGCTTTTCAAAAGTTGTAGCTTGTTTCGCTATGCTGGCCGAGGACAGACTGGCAATTTGCCCCGGGATGGGTCCCGGGCTGACAACGACTCAATATCGGATTAAATGGAATGTTCACACAGGCACATCTGCCTGGCGTCCCCCACCCGGAGCTTACTGGAGCCCTCGCGCTTCAGTGCCGGATTAAAAAAACACCTGATAAAAGCCTTCGCAAATCCAAACGCCTGCGTTCGTCGCGCGTTTCTCCGCTTCCGGGGAGTCTGAACGTGCAGGCGAAAAGCCGGGAGCAACCCGCATTGGGCATGAGGCAGCAGCACTGTGATTGGCTGCGCTCCGCTCCACTGCCCAATGTGGTGCCGGCATTGCAGGACAAAAAAAAATCGGCAAAATGCGCTTATGCGCATGAGCGCATGAGCGCTCATGCGCACATACACCCATACACCCACAGCCGAATTAATGGGGAAACGGCGAATATAGCATGCCTCCAACGCGGCAGTCTGAACGCTCCCGCGCGCCTCCATCCCATATCTTCCGGCAGCGGCCCCCGCTGTGTGGACAGGAAAACCCAGTATAGTTTAATCCGGGTTTTTTTTGCCGCGACTGGCTACCGGGGCAAATTGCCAGTCTGTCCTCGGCCAATATTTGATCTCTGGCTGACTGAATTTGTTTAGTTTTTGTGGGTTTTGATTGTTTCATTTATTTCACTTGTATGTCAAATAACATTGTAACCTGGCTTGAGTCTGTGAGGAGACCTTATAAGGGCTGGTGAAAAATGCCTTAAGTAAGTAAATAAGGTATCTTTTCCCTGCAGAAGTCCTCAGTGCATTTGCTTAATGTAAGAACGTTAATTGAACCCAAGGAAACATTCTCACATCTGTTAACAATAATGCTCATCTTTGTGTATGTCTCTTGACTGCATTCAAACAGAATGCATTTTTTTGGCACAGGAGAATGGTTTGCAAGAGTTGGGGACTGCCAGTTTCTTTGCTGAAAGGAAATCTGGAGTTTGTATCTTTGAAGTGAAAGAAGACTCTTTTCCTGAAAAATGGCAATTAAGAACATTAAAATGAGAGATGACTGCAAAATCATATTCAGGCAGATTTTGCAACTGAATCTTGGTCCTCTCCCCAGCTGCTCTCCTATACCCCCAAAATGTATGTTCCTATAGAAAGGCTACTCTTAAAACCAGCTGATTGTGTGCTGAAAGAATATTTTTCCATTTTGGGGCTACTTTGAGGTTCTTCTTTTGATTTCCATCATGCAGAAGAGAGCAACATCTTCTTAATACATAATACAGAAGCAAAACCAGAAATAACTTTATTTGTTTACTCGATTACAGGAAGCCCCTTGATATGTTGAGTTTTAAACACCCTTAAAAAAAACTTTTCAGTACACTGAGGAGGACTAGTTTTGAAAGGGTAACTATTTTTCCCCCGTCTGTCTTGGGAAACACTGAGGAATGCTCTAGCCTTATTTCTTGGGTTCTGCCAACTAAAGTTTGCTGGAATTTGATGAAAGAGTATGAGAAAGAAATATTGGAAGTTAAAGACTGAATGCATCGCAGTCATAGTGGAGATGGGAGAATCTGCTAATCTCTTATTAAAATTAACGATTGCCTCCATGGTTAGGAAATGCACAAACATCTCTCTCTCTTCTGATGTCCAGATATTTACTGTAGTTGTTATGCTGTTACTGTTAAGACTGAAGGTTGGCCACCATCTTTTAAAATCTTCTAAAATGTCTTTATTAGTATCAGCAATGGTAACACTTTTTAATGTTAGAATGTTTTATATGGTTTTAGGATTATTTAAATTGTCTATTGGGTGTTTTATTCTTTCTGTAAGCCACCCTGAGCCGGCTCTGGCTGGGAGGGCGGGGTATAAATCTGATAATAAATAAATAAAATAATGGTTGGCAGCTAGTATCTAGGATCCCTAATGAAATGCAAGGACACAACCACAGAATTAAGCCAGTGTACTAATTTTTTCTGACACTTTTGATATTTATTTTCCAACCCATTCCAATGAGTATGATATGTTGTTTACTTTTCGCAACAGCCTTGTGAGGCAAGCTAAGCTGAAAGAAAGTGACAACTGCCCAAGACATCTAGTGAGCTTCCTAGCCAAGAAGGGATTTGAACCCAAGGCCTCCCATTTCTGAGTTTAACACTCTTTTTGCACTGCTCTCTTCTTACTTTGTGGCTTGCAACTGTTTATATTATGATCATCTAATGTTTATAGTGCATCAGAACACAACAAAATCTATTGACCCAGAGAGGGCACACCAGCCCACAAGCAGTGGGAGGCCTACAATATAATTATTTTTAAAGTAACTCTCTGTCTCTGCCCAGTCCTGGTCCTGAAGCTGGTGACCGTGTGAAGGTGTTCTGATATTCCACTGTAAAACTAAACAGTCTATTGTGCTTTGCCAGGTTGATTCTGCCTCGATTTCAAAACCTGTGTTAAGGTTGTCAACCTCCTGGGGGGGGGGGTGGAGACCTCCCAGAAGTACAACTGATCTCCAGACTACAGAGATCTGCTACTTGGAAAAAAATGGCAGCTTTTGAGAGTGGGATCCACAGTATTATACCCTGATGATGTCCCTCCTCTCTCCAAACCCCACTCCCAGGCTCTGTCCCCAAATCTCCAGAATTTTCCCCAGCCAGAATTGGAACCCTAAAAACACCTTCTGTTAAGAAGCTGGAAAGCAGGTAAAAAGCCTGAGGAGTACTTGGGGTTATGGAATGTCTTTTAGTTCTACAACTCCAAGTTCAAATATTCATGTAGAACTGTTCACGTCTTATTTCAGCATTTCCCCCTGGACTATTTTAAGCTGTTTTTTCATTGACGGAGCATGCAGTAGGCCAAATAAATTCATTATTATTTATGGCCATATTACAGAATAACTGCCCGACAAAGGAAAATCAAATGAAACCAAATGAAACCATAGTCTTCAAATAATTTCTTGACTTGCATAGGAATTGCAACTGGTTTATCTGTTCTGATTTGAAAGACATTATCCAGGGCTGTTCAATTATGTGAGATTTTGCCATTATTTTTGCAAGTATTTGTAGGCAGCAACTGCTTTTATTGTAGGTTGGGAATGTACAAAAATGAGGGTTTTGTTTCTTTTCATTTTTGAGGGTGGCTAGGAAGGCCATTTTTGTACCCCACCTATTTTCCTTGGAAAATTTCCCATGTTTTCCCTGCTTTGATGCCACTTTTATGGTATTACATTACGTACCTTTTATACCTTTTATGCCCCATTTATATGCAATTCATACCATAAACAGGCATAACATTCAACAGCAGTATTTTTATAAAATATTATTAATAGGGACAAGAAAGAGAACAACTGCAGTTTTGTCATAAGCGCAGAGAAAACTTAAAAGCTACTTGAACTTTTAAGCTGAGCCAGATGATTCAGTAACATCATTAGTACTAATAGGTTTGAAGTGCAATCCTGGGCAGAGCTATAACCTTCTAAGTACTTTGGAGTTCATGGGCTTAGGAAGGTACAACTCTAGATTGCACTGCTGCTGCCCATGACAGACTTATTAAACACTCATACTTCAGTGGCAAGATCACTTTAGTAATGCATGTATTGGCACCATCAACAGGGGTGGTTAGAACAGTAATAATTTTCTTAGTATACGTATATTAGATCTGATTTAAACAGGCCCTTGCTAGGGCAAAAGTACTCATATGTGAGCTGGCATTTGTATACCATCTCTTGTTAAATGGGCTGCCACCTGTGCAAACCATGCCAGTGGAACATGCTCCTGGGCTATTGACCTTTGGTGTGCTAACTAAGCATATATAGCAGCTTTGCATGGATGGCAGCCCAGTTTACACGAGACATTATGTGAACTCTACATCTCATGGGCCAGTGCATTTCCCTCACCAACAGCTGTCGTAAGGGAACCAGGCAGCATGGAATCAAAGGAGCAGCGGTCTAGCAAAGCAGGCATCGTGCCATGGCTGTATACAGTGATCCACAAGAAAGTGCTTGTAGCCAGCAGGTCTTCTTTTCCAGTTTGTGTTTTCAATGTTATTTTTCCCCCTCCAGGTATCAGACATGTTCAAATAATGGACTGGTGGCAGGATTCCAGAGCCAATATTTTCCATCTGTGCTGGATCGAGAGTGGCAATTTTATTGTTGCCGCTATGGCCGGAGATGCCCATATTCATGTTGGTGAGCTTCAAAACTGGGGGCGGTAGGGGCGGGATTGAACCCTGCTGTCTGCAGTCTCTGTCTGACATTCCAGTCATTATACCCAAATGGCTTTCTTTACAAGTGTCTATTAATCTACCCTCCAAAAATGTATTTCAATGAACAAGAGATGGGAAAATCACAGCTTATGAGATTTGTTTTATCCTATGTCCTCTCCTTTGCCCCTTTACTTTACGCACTCTCACACCATGCAGACCCAACTCAGACATCATCTGGACACAAATCATATGACTTGCCTGGCTCCAAGGTCCCCAAGTGCAGCCTGGGCAGGGGTCTGCCTACATTGGGGAAAACAGTAGAGGGTCAGGTACCATTAGATCACCTCACCCCAGAGTTGTGACTCTGATCCAGTCTAAGTAATCATAAAATGTTGGGAGATCAGTCCTGTGATGGATCTTCTGTGTCTTCTACCAATTTGGCCTGTAGTAGATTCTGTACTGGAATCTGCTTTGACCTAGAACAGAATAGTTTAAATTGGTATGTGAGTTGAGCAACTGGATCACTTGTTTATGTGGCTTCCCTAATTAGAAACCCTGCCCACCTACTTCTGCACCTGCATGGCTGAGAGGGAACAGTGGCAAGCTGGGTGAAGCAAAGCCAACTCAATGAGGACTAAGCCGGAAGGGAAGTGTTCAATTACATTCACGAGAGGTTTACTTTGCCTTTAATCTTGCCAGCTGCTGACACATAAATGAAATAAGAACCCATATATAAGTACAAAGCCAAAAAAATGCATTCCAGATTGAAGGATAAGGAATCTTGGGCTTCCCATAATAAAACCTTTCAGCATCCAGTGCCCATAGATGTTCTGCACCTGCGCTTGAGGCCACAATCCTGCCACAGCCCTGTTTTATGAAGGAGGCATTCTTTGGTTTCCCTTGCAAAAAGTCATCCTTAAAGTCTTTGTTTTAACCCGATCACATTTGTTTTGTGTTTCAGTGGGGCAAATAACACTTCCAGCTGTCATCTTGTATATATACCTTTAAGACTAATCCTTAAAAACTAGTTTCTCTTTCTTTTTCAGGCCCTGCATGGGAGAGGGCAAACTTAGGTCTGTTTCTGTGTACCTTGGTTATATGGTTGCGAGGTGGATAGTGGCAACTGGTGGGAGACTTATTGTGGGAGGGGTGCTGGCATTAAAAAGAGGGATGCCAGCCTCCAGGTGGGACCTGGGGATCTCCTGGAATTACAGCTCATCTCCAGACTAAAGAGATCAATTCCCCTGGGGAAGAAATGGATGCTTTGAAGGGTGGACTCTATTGCATTGTACCCCACTTAAGTCCCTCTCCTCCCCAGGTGCCATCTCCAGATCTCCAGGAGTTTCCGAACCTGGACCTGGCAACCCTATCCACCATCCTTTGCCAGTGGCCAGAGGGGATTGGCAACCCTAACTGGCAACATCATGGTAATGTCATTTCCAGCATGACCTGAAACTGACATCTTCATGTAGGGGCAAGGCTGTAGCTTTAACGCCAAGCTAAGTGTTCCATCCCAGCTGGAAGCAATAAAGCTACCAGAGCCAACTGGGTGCTGGCCACTGAGCAGGCCTGAAAGGGTGATAAAGCAGGATAGGTATGTTCCACCTACTACACCTCAGAGGATATTACGGTTGCTACAGTGATACATGATTCTTGCTTTGTCTTGCTATAAGTGGCTTGGCTTAAGTCTTTGAACACCTGGTGTTCGAGGAGCCTGGTGTTCTCCTGGAATTACAACTGATCTCCAGGCTACAAAGATCAGTTCCCCTGGAGAAAATGGCAGGTTTAGAGGACAGACTCTTCATCATCACATCCTTATTAAGTTCTCTCCAGTCTCCAAATCCTGTCCTCCCCATGCATGGTCCCCACATCTTCAGGAATTTCCCAAGCTGGAACTGGCAGCCCTACTTGAATCACCTAGGAGCATTTCCTTTTTGGGCAACGTCTCACTGCTTCAAGCAGGTCTTGATAATTGGATCTCAATGCCTTTTAATCTTATCTAGTGCTATGATTTTATGTATTATGTGCAATAGAAACAGTTCAATAAACCCTGACCTGTATAGCCCAGGCAAGCCTGATCTCATCAGATCTCAGAAGCTAAGCAGCGCTGACCCTGGCAACTATTTGGATGGGAGACACCCAAAGAATACCAGGGCTAGGAGGTCAGAGGCAAGCTATCAAGCCACTTCTGAGCATCCTCCATGCTCCATTACGAGTTGCCAGAGGTCACCATGACTTCCAGGTATGGGCACACACACACACACACACAAATGCAAAAATACCCCCCCCCCAAAAAAAGTAGTCCACTAAGAACATAAGAGAAGCCAATGTTGGATCAGGCCAGTGGCCCATCCAGTCCAACACTCTGTCACACAGTGACCAAAAAATACCAGGTGCCGTCAGGAGCTCCACCAATGGGGCCAGGACACTAGAAGCCCTCCCACTATTTCTCCCCCAGGAACTAAGAATACAGTGAATCACTTGCCCCAGACTGAGAGTTCCTATCTACACCTTGTGGCTAATAGCCACTGATGGATCTCTGCTCCATATGCTTATCTAATTCCCTCTTGAAGCTGTCCATGCTTGTAGCCACCACCACCTCCTGTGGCAGTGAATTCCATGTGTTAATCACTCTTTGGGTGAAGAAGTACTTCTTCTTATCTGTTCTTACCCCTGCTACTCAGCAATTTCATTGAGTGCCCACGAGTTCTTGTATTGTGAGAAAGGGAGAAAAATACTTCTTTCTCAACCTGCTGTATCCCATGCATAATCTTATAAACTTCGATCTTATAAATGTCACCCCTCAGCCATTGTTTCTCCAAGCTAAAGAGCCCCAAGTGCCTTAACCTTTCTTCATAGGGAAAGTGTTCCAATCCTTTTATCATTCTGGTTGCCCTTTTCTGCACTTTTTCTAAAGCTATAATATCCTTTTTAAGGTGTGGTGACCAGAACAGTACACAGTACTCCAAATGAGGTTGCACCATTGATTTATACAGGGGCATCATGATACTGGCTGATTTGTTTTCAACTCCTCTTCCTAATAATCCCCAGCATAGTGTTGGCCCTTTTTATTGCAGTCACACACTGTCTTGACATTTTCAGCGAGTTATCTACTATGATTCCAAGATCTCTCTCTTGGTCAGTCTCTGCCAGTTCGGACCCCATCAATATGTATTTATAGTTAGGATTTTTGGCTCCAATGTGCATCACTTTGACTTGGCCACATTGAACCCTATTTGCCACGCTGATGCCCACTCACCCATCCTCGACAGATCCCTTTGGAGTGCCCCACAATCCTCTCTAGTTCTCACCACCTTGAACAACTTCGTGTCATCTGCAAATTTAGCCACTTCACTGCTTACTCCCAACTCCAAATCATTAATAAGCAAGTTAAAAAGCATTGGATCAAGTACTGATCCCTGCGGTACCCCACTGCTTACCACCCTCCACTGAGAAAATTTCCCTTTTATACTCACTCTCTGTTTCCTATTAATTAGCCAGTTTTTGATCCACACGAGGACTTGTCCTTTTATCCCATGACTATTGAGCTTACTTAGGAGCCTTTGATGAGGAACTTTATGAAAAGCTTTCTGGAAGTCAAGGTAAACAACATCTATTGGGTCCCCCTTGTCCACATGTTTATTCACTAAAACAGTATGTCTAAAATATTTATGCTTATATGGCTATCATTCTTATTGCACACTCACCATTACAACTTGTTTGATTTACCCAAATACATTTTTTTAAAAAATACTTTGAACTACAGAGTTGGAAGGGGGCCGTACAGGCCATCTAGTCCAACCACCTGCTCAGTGCAGGATCAGCCTAGAGCATCCCTGACAAGTGTTTGTCCAGCTGCTGCTTAAAGAATGTACATTGGGTTTTTGCATTCTGAATGCTTTATAGTAATATTGTCCTTCCCATAACCTACTTATATGGAATTTTTGACATTTTGGTTGTGGTCGTGCCAGTTGAAGTGGAGGGGAAATGAGGCCATTCCCTCTGGAGGAATTTGACCCACAGTTGTGGGATCACACAGCTCTTAGTTGCTGCGGGTGCAGCCTGTCACTGTGTGATCAGATGCAACTGTGGGTGAGATGGGTTTTTTTTTGCCTTTTGTTTCCCATGTGCGTAAACGGGGAATCGCACCTCTGCACCAAAAGCACCCTATGGGTATATGGTGATGCACATACTGCGAAGAGTGTGTGGGGGGAAACGGCACCATCCCAATGGCTCAAAAGCGTGCTTGCATGATCCGACAGGAGAAAGTTCATCCGTGGCCTGGTGCAACCCGTTTAGTACCAGATTTTCTCCGGTGCCTTTTTACTCCACTTCTGCGGCAGTGCAGCATGGGTTGACAATGGCTGCGGGACGCTTCCCAGATGTTGCTGTCTGATTGCACCCTTTTGATCCGTCGGACATTTGCACCTATGTCAGATCTACTGGTGCATGTGATCGCAGCCTTAGAGTGCTTTACATTAGTATTTCCCATCAACACAATCTTGTATAATTAGTTTATTATTATTTCCATTGTACAAATGGAAAACCTGAGACCCATAAGCACAGCCAAGCATTTCATGAGTAAGTAAAAATTTGAGTCCAGGGCTGCATCCATGTATTCAATTTTGCATTGTTATTGTGCTATAGCAATGATTCACAACTGGATTTTTCCTGTGCAGACAAGACAATTCAGTTGCAAATTATTGCAACAGTGTGACAATAACAATATCCAATGATATGTGGGTGCAGCCTAGGACTTCCCAGTGGCACATCAAATATTTTTACACCTGTACCACCAAGGTCTGCTTATAATGCCAAGCAAATTTTGGACTCCAAATCCTACTATGATTGCTCAATCCTGCCTGCAAAGGTGTTATTTGAATGTCTACACTATCCTTAAGTCTCCAGAACCTGTGAAATCTCAAAATTACTGTGTTTTCTGGAGTTGATTTTCTGTTTCTGGTGGCATTTTTATCATGCTGTCATTTATTAACTTGGAAGTATAGACAGAGATATTTCCCTGAGAAATGCTATAGTAATCATACACGGTTCTGTGGTAGACACCCAGGCATCCTGTAACTTTTGACATTTGTCTGGAAGGAATAAAACAAAAGAAGCAGCAAAAAAATCTGCAGATGTGTATCTTTGCTAAATAAACCCTGTGTGTGCATGTGAGCGCATGCGCAGATGTGTGTATCAGTGCATGGAACTGAAATGGTTGCCTTGAAGCACCAGAACATACATACATGTTTGCCAATCTTTAGGTCAGTCTGTGCAGATTGCTGGAAAAATTTTCCCTGTCCAAACAACCCAGCCCTGAAGGCTTGTCTGGTGGTGGTGCTGCTTTCTATCACCATCAGATTGTGCCGGCAATGACCACGTTTGATGAGGGTTTATGGCAAATTGACCCTCATGGATGTGGCTCTTTCCTTTACACAAGTTGCCTTTAAGCAGATGTTAACGTTCTTCTTTTTTACCTGTCTAAGAGAGCACCAGGGAAACAGGGCATCCTCTGCTACTGTTGGGACTATCCAATGAAATTGACGGGCAATAGATTCAACATGGACTAAAGGAAATACTTAAACAATTAAACTGTGGTCTTCACAGCCAGTGGAGGTAGTGATCGCCACAAGCATAAATGACTTTAAAAGGGGATTAGACAGATCCATGGTGAAGAGGTCAATCAATGGCTAGTCAGCAAGGTGGCTAATGGGAACTTCCATATTCAAAGGCAATAAACCACTGAATGCCAGTGCTAGTAGACAGCACCAGGGAAAGACCTTGGCCCCTATGGCCTGTTTATAGGCCATCGTGGACAACTGCCTAGTCACTGGGTGAAACAGGATGCTTGACTGGATGTACTACTGTCTGATCTCGTAGGAGTCATGTTCCTATGGTCTCCTCCTTTTCTGAATTCTGCAGTGTTTATACCCTCTCCCTATCTCTCCTTTCTTCCCACCCCAACATTTTTGGGGTTCAGAGTTAGAACATCTTCCCTCCACTGCAGCTTCCCCCTCCTCTGTTTTTCAGTCTATTCAAGAACTCATATTTGATGGTGCCAGTGGACTCTCTTGTCCGTCTCTGTGTCATTTTTGTACTTGGATCTCATCCCTAGTTTTATCAGAGTTCAACTCATGGCACAATACCTTGTATTCATCCCTGGTTATAACAGCATCTGTTTATCCCAGGACAAGTGTGAGGCGAAACCAGAGTGGACTCAATGTAATGTGGAAACAAAAAATACCCTGAGATAATTACAGGAGTGAACTCGCATGTAGTGTAGAATGTAAGCTCGGGAACGGGGTTAAACCAGGATTTAAGGTCTAGTGCGGAAAGGACCTCTGTGTCATTTCTCATTGGTGGATGCATTGATCTTGAGCAAAGAAACACAGACTTCTCCAACTCCAGAGCCCTGCAGAATAGAACAGATGCAGTAGAAATGGTAGGTATGGAGGCCAAAACATGATGGTACAATCTTCTAATATTGAAGATACAGTGCCCATTCATACTGATCCAATAGCTCAATCTGTGAATGATCATTCAGTTGTGGGGGGGAGCCATTCCCAAATTTGTATCACTATGTGGAAAAATTGTCAGTGGTAGAACTAAAAATGCATTCTAGGGAAAATACTTCTGTTGACAAATGGCACAAAAATGGCAAGATGGTTAAAATACAGTCAATAAATCTACCTTCCTTTAACAGTCATCAATCAGTGCAGAAACCTATTACAAGTGTATGTCAAAGTGAATTTGTTTCATACTTGCATGCCAATAATCAGCCAGGAGTTCAGACATGGCCTAAGTACCGTGTGTGAAATCAGTCCATCGGGCTAAATTTCCTTTATAGTGTTACATTGTTCCAGAATTTCAAACTTGATTCTTGTTGTCTCTTATTAAGGAATGCTATTCTGCTACTGTTGATATTTAGAGAGTACACTGAATGCTCTGCCGAAATATTGAGAAAATAATGGGGAGGGGAGGGAGAAAAGATTTGTAATCAAATCACATCTGCTGTGTGCATGAAAAAATAAGCCACTCAACAGAGGAACAAAGTTGTGGGATATATGCTTAATTATATAGAAATATGGAGTGATTTTGTTCTATCTCTAATCACTGAAAAATGCTTAAGGGAATATGAACAGAGACCCCATTGAATCAGAGTAACACATTGCAAACTAATATTCTTCATTTCTGCTCATAACTGTATGCATTTGGGTAGATCTCTTAAACTTTCTTTGCTTTTCTCTGACCAAACAGAAAATCAAATTCACCTACCTCAGAGTTACTTTTGCTATATTGTGCTTTAAATCATTGGCTGTCAATAACTGCCTGTTTCTGCAATTAATACAGATCATCATTGTTCACAAACCAAATTAAACTGCTTGCAGATTAAAAGGGACGCATAAGAGAAGATTTGTAGTAAATACTGCAATAATACAATGTAATAATACAATGCTGTCTCTGAAATGAAGGAGCATCTTAGTCAACGTGGCAGTATGTGAAGCATTTTCTTGTGGCTGAGAAGAAACTGAGAAGAACCAGATGAAAACAATGAAGAAAAGAAATGGATGAGGATTTCCTTCAGTTCTAATTTCTGTAGCTCTGAAATACTGCTCTGATGAGTCATTACAGAGCAGTCCTGTATACTAAACCCACTGAAATCATGAAAAAAATCTTAACTTCACTAAATGTCCAGGAACTGTTTGAATATCAAAGATAGTCGAACAAGTGTGCAATGGAATGGATAGAACAGTGAGTCTTCTTGTGACAGATCCAGATGGCAGCTTGCTTTTGATCTCCTTTCAGAGTTATTTTCAGCACATTTTCCTGGGAGTAAACCCCACTTGAATAGGATTGTAAGGCTGCAATCACACACTCCTTTAGATCTGACATAGGTGCGACTGCCTGGTGGATCTAAAGGGAGCGATCAGACAGCAACAGCTGGGAAGCGTCCTGCAGTCGTCAGCAATCCGTGCTGCTCCACCATTGAAGCAGAATTAAAAGACACTGGGGAAAGTCCGGTGTTATTCGGATAAGGCAGGCTGTGGGTGGACTTTCCCTTGTCTGATCACTCAGGCATGCTCTCATGCTGTTGGGATGGTCTGATCAGGCCATCCTGACTACGTGCCGTTTCCCCCCCACTTCCAGGATGTGCATCATTGCATACTCCATAGGGGGCCCTCAGTGCAGGTGTGGTTCCTCGATTGCTTATTTATGCGCAAGGGAAACAAACGGGGGGGGGAACACGACTCCTCCACAGTTGTGTCTGATCACACAGCGATGGGCTGCGGCCACAGCTTCAAAGGGCTATGTGATCTCACAGCTGTGTGTCAAATTCCTCCAGAGGAGATAGCCTCTCTTCCCCTGCACTTCAACTGGCATGTGTGACCACGGCCTAAGTAGATTTGCTTGTGGTCTTGTTGGCACTGTATCTATTGATTCCTTTCATTAAGAACTTGCTCCTCAAGTACTAAACATTCTCCACATCCCTGTGATAGTATCAAAAAAATCCACCTGTATTATTCCTTGTGAGGAACAGTGCTGGAAATACTCATAGTACTTTGGTTTGGAACTTCTTCACAAATGGGAAGTTTTAAAGACAACATACAGCAAAGCAGACAAAAGCAAAGCAGATGAAAAGCAGCTTTTCTGTATCTGTCCTTCTGATCCAGCAGTGTAAATATTCAAATCAGAATGAAAATTATGTCCCAGGGTTAACAAATCTATAATAGAACAAGATATGCATTATGCTTTTTTTTTAAAAAAAAATCTAAATTCTGTCCAAAGAAGTGTTAAATTCAGTAATTAACGTATATTATGGACCCTATTTATGTTTCCTTAGTTTGCATAACTGATTCTGCTCCTGCTAGCCATGAGAAGGAGCATTGTTCATGGATACTAGAAGTTCTTCAAACTCTGCCCTCTCCCCAGTTTCCTGAGATTTTGCTAAACATTTTCAAGTTTAGGGGAGGGGCTGTGGCTCAGTGGTAGAGCATCTGCTTGGCGTGCAGAAGGTCTCAGGTTCAATCTCCAGCACCTCCAGTTGAAAGGATCAGGTAGTAAGCAGCTGATGTGAAAGACCCCAGCCTCAGACCCTGGACAGCTGCTGCCAGTCTGACTTTAATGGACCAATTGTCTAGATCAGTACAGGGCAGTTTCATGTGTCTTTCACCATAAGACTTTGAAAGCTGAGGTTTTCAAGATGTTGAATTTGAACCCACAACTAAATTCTGCTCCCAGGCATCAGAGAAAATACAGCTCTCTCTCTAGCTCACTGGCAGCTGAATTCACTCTTCAGTTCAGATGGGAATGAGGGAGAGAAAGACCTGTCTTCAGCCAAAGTTGTGAACAAATCTTTCTCTGAGCAGGAGCTCAGAAATTAAGTCATATTGATTCCCCCACCCTCTTCTCTACAGAACATTGATTAAACTGACATTTTTCTCCATTTGAAAGGCTGACAACAGAACATCCAGGGCACTATGGGGAAGATATGGACATGATGATGTATACCTATGACTACTATATCCGTGGAGCAACCACAACTTTTTCGGGTGTGGACAGGTCAGATTTGAATTTTCTCCTGGAAGCCTCATATTTCCTCCAGTGTTATAGGTGGCTTCCAGCATGATTTGTTTTTCTCAAACCACTGTTCTGAAACCACAAGATAGGCTCCATTTAAATGTGATGCTGGTGGGAAGAAAGCACTCATGTTCCATTTGCATGGAGTTCAGTTTAAACTAAGTTCTTACCAATGCAAGGCAATTATGCAGCACACTGTCCAAGTGTGAAGTCCCATGGAAGAGAGCTTTCACCTAGCTAGCCTCATGTTTAAATCGGGCTATAAACATAAGGAGGCAGGAATTATGGCCACGGAAGGCACAAACTCCATATTGGAATGACCTACCCCTTTTTCTGTCAGGGCAATGTGGGAACTTCACTGAGGCAGGAGGCTACAGGAAGGGTTTGGGCTTGTTGAACTACTGGGCACTTAGGGAATTTTGAGAACAGGAAGTGGGTGCTGCAAGAAAGAAATAATGCCATGGGGGACTGAGACCAATCAGAAAATGGCTGCCATGCAGGCTTGGTCTGATGATAGATCATTGGGAGGTTCCAAAAAAATGTTAGGTGGTTTCAAGCCAAGTGTCCTCCCTATGATGGAGGCAGCCATTTCCAAATGGGGGCTTTTTGCAGACATAAAGGTGATACCACATCAGCTCTCCTGAAGTACCTCCTACTCCAGTTATGTGGAAGTAAGCCAGGCCTTGTTCTTTGTTTTAGGGAAGAAGTCAGTGGGTGGCAGGAAACACATCAGCAGGTGCCATAGCACCCCAGGGCACCATGTTGGGGGGGGGGTCACTGGGCTACAGAATGCATTGGGGTTGTTCCACATGGATAGCTGTGTTAGAAGCAGGATAAAACAGGCAGCCAGAACAAATTAAGGCTCCTGTTTTAGACTGTGTTGTTATCAGTTTTGAGATCTCCAGGGCTATTTTGGGGCAGGAACACACTTGGCCATGCCCAGCAGAAACTCATTTGCATAATAGGCCACACCCACAGCAGAAACTCATTAGGATTGGCTACATTAGGGGTGTGTGGCCTAACATGCAAAGGAGTTCCTGCTACAAAGGAGCCCTGGTGACAACAAACAAGGTAAACAGAATAAGAAGCAAAAGATGGGTGTGGCTGGATGACCACACTTCTGGTAACATGGGGTGTGGCCTAATATGCTAATGAGCTGTGTTGTCGAGGGTGTAGCCTAATATGCTAATGAGTTCCTGCTGGGCTTTTTCTACAAAAAGAGCCCTGGAGATCTCTATCACCCAACTAATGAAAGTTTATTTCCTCTTTCTCTTCTTTTGCAGAGATCGCCAGTGGAAGTTTATTGTCTGCAGGATGACAGATTTTGACTGTCAATTTGAAAGTGTTTAGAGGCATTGAATATATACTACACTTGGGGAGGGGGGATGAAAGAAGATAGGGGTGAAACTAAAACAATAGGAGAGGAAATGTATTCATGCACCAGCTTCTTTGCAGAGCTGTAGCTCTTCTACTGCTAACAGGGCTGGTAAGTACCACACTGCATCCAAATTTACTTTGCATTCTAGAGGCACATCCATATGGCTCTGTATTTAGGAATCAGATGTTCTGTATCAGTCCACATTATTCCAGAGAACAGAAGCTTCCCATGCTTCCTTTCCTGTCCATTGATCTGGTGGACACCAAGATGGCTGTCTTCCTACTCCCAGTGCAGAGGTGTTCCTTCCTGAGTTTCTTTTAGGGATGTTTGAACACCTTCTGGTTTGTTCCACTTTGGCTGCTCACAGAGGGCCAGGCCCATTTCATGGAGCCACTCCTCCCATGTAGCATGGTACAATGCAGTGGGGAGAGAACCCAGGAACAAGGTTGGGCCCCTCTGCAGCCTCCTGTTCCTCCCCATAGACCCACTGCTCCTCCCTGGCTTGCCTACACCCCCTTGTACCTCTCCCTCTCCCTGTAGATTTTCTGTCTCTTCTACTCACCATTTGGAAGCTGTTTGAGGTGGGCAAGTCTCAGGCAGGTTCAAGACTCAGCTTGCAGACAGTCATAGCAGTTGAGCATGACCTGATTTCCTTCCAAACCTGCCTGTCACAACATTTATGGCAGCCCTATTTTCTAGAGATTCCTACTGTACTCCTGCCTGTATGTTGCAGTACCAAAATTTAGAATATGGAAAGCTGCCCTGTGTGTGTGCCTTTAGACAAAACTGTGGACAAATCCCTTGAATTTTATTTGTGGCTTGTTTACACTGTTTAGATGCTTACCAATACAAACTTGCTGTGGGTTTTCTTTGCTTTTTGCTTATCTGTATATCTGCAGTTTAATTTTTATATTACTTTTTACCTACTGCATCGCATTTATGAAAAGGACCCCAAAAGCTCCTTGATCTGTGCTTTTGCACCCAAACCTCCTTTATAATACTCTCCAGCTGTGATTGCAAGGGAGCAAAGATGTCTTCTGTGGTACAACTTTGTAAGCCAGATAATTCTGATACACAGCAAAATGCTGACTAACATTGGCTCTGGAGATAGAATTGCTTATCAGCCCCACAGTCTTTGTCTTAAATCGAAACAAGACCAATGTACTAACCTCTGATGGCCTAAATGCCTTCACTTTAAGGGACATCAGATTATTTCTTTGTAAATGTCAAGCATTTCTCTGCCATCTCTTGTAATCAGAGGCCCATAATTAATGAGAATGCCAGGGCTGTAGACTTTGAAGGAAATGACATTTGTAATTGTAAGCTTGAACACAGAGGTGTTGGTGAACCTATTAGGTAGATCAGATGTGGGACAGAACTATAGCAAATAAGGTGGGAGGCTTGAGTCAACCACAAACCTAAAGTCTGTGATATATTGTTCTGTTAAATCCAAAATGGGAGATATTTGAGAGTCCAAAGATAATGACAGTAAGAGGATATTCTGCAATTTATTCAGAATGACTATATTTGGACATCTTTAGTAAATTCAGTATGTACAAGCACACTAGGAATTGTTATCATAAATAAAGGAACAAATCAAATAATTTGGTGACATAGCAGTCTTTATATGTGTATTCAGCTATGCTTGGGCAAGCACCAGTTTGGTGTAGTGGTTAAGTGTGTGGACTCTAGTCTGGGAGAATTGGGTTTGATTCCCCACTCCTCCACTTGCAGCTGCTGGATGACCTTGGGCAAGCCATAGTTCTGACAAGAGCTGTCCTTGAACGGGCAGTTCTTGAAAGAGCTCTCTCAGCCCTGCCTATCTCACAGGGTGTCTGTTCTGGGGAGGGGAAGGGAAAGGAGTTTGTAAGCCACTCTGAGACTCCAAGTGAAGGGCAGGGTATAAATCCAATCTCTTACTCCTCCTCCTCCTCCTCCTCCACCTTCTTCTTCTTCTTCTCTGCCACAGGAGTTGGTGGCAGCTACAAGCATGGACAGCTTCAAGAGGGAATTAGATAAGCATATGGAGCAGAAGTTCATCAGTGGCTATTAGCCACAAGTTATACATAGGAACTCTTAGGCTGAGGCAAGTGATGCTCTGTATTCTTGGTGCTTGGCAGGGGGGGCAGCAGTGGGAGGGCTTCTGGTGTCCTGGCCCCACTGCTGGACCTCCTGATGGCACCTGGTATTTTTGGCCACTGTGTGACAGAGTGTTGGACTGGATGGGCCATTGGCCTGATCCAGCACTGGCTTCTCTTATGTTCTTAATTGCCTTCCAGGAAGTCATATAGATTACATCCCCAAACATTTCACAGAAATAAGCAAGAATCTATTATAATTCAGTGATAACAAATGAGCAGGATTCCTGGTAAATATCTCCCCAGCAGCTTAGCTGTACTCCATTTTAATTAATCTGGAGCGGAGCAAGTCTCAAACAAGCCAATAAGTTCTCAAAACAATAATAGCATCCTTCCCATCCACTTCAAAGTGTGCAAAAGTGGGCTTTGCTAGTTTGGTGTAGAGCAAATAGTCATGATAAAAATGCTAATATGTAAGTACTATATAAGTAGTATATGTAGACTTAGACCTCATCAGACATCTCATTTTTAGGTGTACCCATAGTATTCTTTGTGCCCCTGAAAATGTAAAATGCAAGTGTGACAAACTGGTTTCTGAAACTTGGTGGTGGTTATTTGTCAAGAGACCATAGTGGAGAGCCAGCATGGTGCAGTGGTTGTGAGTGGTGGACTCTGATCTGGAGAACCCAGTTTGATTCCTCTCTCTTCCACATGAAGCCTACTGGGTGACCTTGAGCCAGTCACAGTTCTCTCAGAACTCTCTCAGCTCCACCTACCTCACAAGGTGTCTGTTGTGGGGAGAGGAAGGTAAGGTGATTACAAGCCACTTCGAGACTTTTTAAGGTAGAGGCATCTGACAAACTCAGTGATCAGTAGATTCAGGACAGAGTAAATGGAGAATTTCTTTACCCAGTGCATGATTAACTCATGGAACTCCTTGCTAAAGGATGTGATGGTAGCCATTAGCTTAAATGGCTGTAAAAGAAGATATGACAAATTAATGGAAGTTGGATCCCTTAATGGCTATTAGTCACGATTACTGATAGGGCTGCCAAACTCCAGGTGATGACTGAAAATCTGCTATTGCAACTGATCTCCAAGTGACAGAGATCAGTTCCCCTAGAGAAAATGGCCACTTTGGAAGGAGTACTCTGTGGCATTATACCCCACTGAAGTCCCTCCCCTCCCTAAACCCCACCCTCCTCAGGCTCTACCCCCCAAATCTCCAGGTATTTCCCAACCCAGAACTGGAAACCCTAATGACTGAATAAGACCTTCGTGTTCAGAGACAGTATGCCTCTGAATGCCTGTTGCTAGGACAGCAACAGGGGGTGGCTTCAGCCTCTGTGCCCCTGATGGGCACTTTCCAGGATATTTGATCAGCCTCTGTGGGAAACAGGATGCTGGCCAGGTATGATCCAGCAGGACTCTTCTTGTGTGCCTATGTAAGGGGGATGTGGGACCTTCATTTATGGAAACGAAGCACTTACTCAGCAGCAATGTACTGATCAAGCACATATTTACAGAAAGAACAGAGGCTGCATGAATTGGCAAGCGATAGAATTACAGAAGCCTCTGTGAGGAGCAAATGAATCGCTCTGATACTGCCTAAGATCTGCAGTTTGTTCACAAAAGATTCCTTGTTTTAGAAGAGCCTCTATGGATTTGTTCTAGCCTGCTTCGGAGACTTTATCTCACTCTAGTCCCCTGCCAGCTCCCACTGTTCACCTCGCATTTGGCTCCTTTCTGTCTCTTTTAAACAGTTGCGCCTTGTCTGTTGTAGTCCCTGCTTGTCTGGAGCCCTTGAAAAGGCACAGAACAGATATGCTATCTTCTATTTGGATCCTCTTGAGTTGCTTCATATTGCTTGAGCATATGCAGAGCATGCTTGAGATACTGGTCCTGTGTTTCTGCTAGTTACAGCCATTGGCATCTGCAAGGTCTCTAAAATGGCCCATAGAACTGGCGTAGTAAAACAGAAGGACAGAGAAAAACTGAAAGGTATTGATGTGCCTGTTACACTAGATATATTGTGATATAAAAATGAGTTTTCTATTTATTGCCTCTTGTAATTTCATCCCGTCTTGCATAGCTGCTGTCACAATGTTCTCCCCTGCTCCGAGAGGAATGCCACGATACCATATTTCTTGAAGGGGGAGATCAGATGCCACAATAGTATTATGACCAACATACAAATGGTTGGAGCCTATGGCCATAAGCTTCCTGTTAGTGATAAGCTGACTTCAGCAAATCAACAGGAGTGATTTATAGTCTTTAAAATTGAAAATGCATTGGATACACCCTCCTTTTATGGTAGAGAAATAAATACTAACTACTAAAATACATTCCAGTAGGAATGGTTATCTCATATTTCAGCAGTAGCAATACCTGCATGTTTTGATGTAGGATATGTCAGAATCTTTCAACCTTGAACTGGCAAATCCAATAACCCTAGCAAAGTTATCTTTAGTACACTCAGGAAACTTTATATGCAGAAGGATATGTGCTTTGGAGGGTGACATTCAAAACTTGGAAAACAGGAAGAAATAAATAGAATCAAGCAACAAGGAAAGAACTTGCACTTGCATAAGAATATAGAAATTGCAGGTAACTTAAAATCCAAAAATCAACAGTAGGACTATAAATTTATTGTGAGGAAATGAAGTATCACTAAGTAGTCAGCATGCTTTTAAGTTTAGCAGAACTCTTTGGGGAGTTGGATGCTAAGCAAAAAAGGGCAGGGAGAGAGAAAAAAGTTACTTTTGGCATGGTGGAAAATCTCTAGTTTGCTGTTTGAAAGATGGAGTGGAGGAGATAATAGGAAAAAATAAATAAATTAGGCTATTCTAGGTACACAAACGATTTCAAGTTGCACCAAGGACTTGTAAGACAAGGATGCAAGGGCTGATTTTCCTTTGAAAGCCTAAAACCTAGTAGTGACTCAGAACTGTTTCCAGCACTCTTTGGAACATGTGGGTCCCAAGTAAAAAGAAATAAATGAAAGAATGAGCCCACTTGGGGAGGGCGGTATAGAAATTGAATAAAATAAATAAATAAATAAGGTCTTCATATTAACAAAGCTGGAAAATAATTTCAGGCTGGTGGGCTAGGTAAGAATAATGAACCCAAATTGTTACTTGAGAAATGTCTGTTCAGCCAGCACCCATGTGGGAAAGAACTGAGGAATTGCAGTTGACAACATGAATTTTGACTCAGCAATATCATTATCACTCATTCCAAGAAAGTAAGCACCGTACTGGGTTGACTCAACTGACAGTTTAAATGAGTAAGACACAGGAGGTAGTTCTCCCACTCTCTTTGGCACTGTCAAGGCCTTTGCTGGAGTCCTGAAATCTGTTCTGGTTACCGACATTTTTTAAAAAGACACAGAGAAGACAAAAATGATCCAAAGGAGAACAGCAGCAATTACTACAATTCTGGAAATATATGACTTACCCTAAAATATACGATTAAAAAGTTTGCTTAGCCTGGAGATAAGATGGTGACCGAGAGACATTATAAGACCATGTTTCCCGCACAGGCTCAAGTCTGGCAAACACTGGAAGAGATGGGATGAACTGGATTGCAAGATGCTGATAGACCATCTGTCCATTATATCGTTATCCCTTTTTCTCCAAAGAGCTCAGGGTGACTTCCATGGTTCCCCTTCCATCTGTTTTACACTCCCAACAACCCTACAGGTACATTAGGTTTAGAGATAATTGGTGGGATCCATCCTAGTGTTCCCAGCAGCCCAAAATCCCCAGTTCCTCAGGAATAAGGTATGTGTGGGGGGGTTCAGGCTGCTGCAGGAGTGGGGAGGCTGGAAAATCTTGTTCTTTGGAAGCAAAGTCATCCATTGAGGCTGATGGCTAGATGGGGATTTGGACCTTGTACCCCTCCTTCCTAGCCTGCCACTCTAACCATTATCTCACTGTGCATTTTAGAAATATGAAAGCTATTCAAGATTGCAAGTAGTCATGTCTGAAATGGGCAAGCTTTATGAGCTCATTTACAGTGCCATCCTAAACAGAGTACAGTCCATTGAAATTGGTGGGCTTCAAAGGGTGTAATTCTGCTTAGGATGTCTCATTCAAGAAAGGAGAAAACACTGAGTGTGCAGTGCAGAAACAGTCTCTTCTGATAGGTGTGTGAATAAAACGAAATGTTTTGTTTTTTTTAAAAAAGGCATAGCAAACATTTTGCTGAACTGCAGTTTTTGTGTAATTGCTACATACCAGTCCTTATCAAACCTTTGTCTTAACCTTGAAATGCTAGGAATGCACAGGAATACTTTTTTTTAATGCCTCTGCAGTTTTTGTTGCTCCAAGGAGTGGGTTTCCTTAAGCAGAGGCTTCTTGGTAGGACACGCTCCAGTGGAAGAAACAAACAAGACACAGAATGGAACAGCAAATTATTTGTGCACAGAAAAGACCATCTCCCTTATATCATGCTCAATGCCAGAACAATAGTTTCACTCAGAACTACCCCCCTTCTGTCTCAGCATCTTTTATTTTGCTCAGTTTGTACCCCATCTTTCTCCCCAATTGGACCCAAAGCAGCTCAGTTTGTTCTCCTCTCCTCCATTGTATCCTTACAAAGCAGCTGTGTGGATGCATGCATGAAACCATGAGAGGAGGGAGAAAACTGAAACAAGGAGTGTTTGCCTGGTGATGATGAGCCTGTACTGATCAACCCAACAGTGTGCTATGAGCAAAGTACAAGGCCAATGTAGGACCTTATGGACATAGAACATCTGCTCATTCTATCTTTTTTCTGGTTATTTACTTTATCACCTGTCTTTCTCACTGAGACTCAAGGAGGGTCACATAATGTCTTACAGACAGAATTTGGTCAAATCTCTTTGGAGGCAATGGCATGGATCAGAGCCTTAAAATATTGCATTAAGATCTCAAATATGAACTAGAACACAGCTTGTTACTTCTTATTCATAATGACTCATTTGTATCATCATGGGATAAATTAATGGACTTAAAGGTGTCCATTCTAAACTTGCCAACAGATACAATAGTGAGTCTCCCTACCAAGAAGGTATATAAATTAATAAAGGACTGTATTACAGAACTGGATTATAATAGTACAGATCTACATGCTCGATGAGTCTGTTCTCCCATTGCACTTGTGCTATTCTTCCACTGAAAAATACCATCATATTTTTATGAGCTGAAGACTCCAAAGCTCCAGTGATCATTTATGTTGGCAACTTGGCATGCATGGACTCATTATCTTCTGTGGTGTTGAATGGGAGATATTCACGAGAAGAAGAAGAAGAAGAAGAAGAAGAAGAAGAAGAAGAAGAAGAAGAAGAAGAAGAAGAAGAAGAAGAAGAAGAAGAAGAAGAAGAAGAAGAAGAAGAACAACTGGATTACAGGGTGGCTTACAATCTCCTTCCCTTCCTCTTCCCACAACAGACACCCTGTGAGGTAGGTGGGGCTGAGAGAGCTCTGAGAGAACTACTCTTGAGAGAACAGCTCTGAGAGAACTGTGACTGATCCAAGTTTACCCAGTTGGCTTCATGTGGAGAAGTGGGGAATCAAACCCAGTTCTCCAGATTAGAGTCCACCACTCTTAACCACTACACCAAACTGGCTCTTACTCAGAATCTGCCAGTGTTCCACAAGTAGGAGCGAGACTATAGCTCATACTGTATTTGATTGCCCCCTGAGAGCAGAAACCAGGAATAAATTCCTCTTGCCCCTTTTTTCATCTGTTTCTGAAGCGTGTGTGTCTGTTGAATCTAAAGTACCTGTTTTCTTTCAAACTTTGATTCTGATGTTACTTTTTGAGTGGCAAGGCTTTTTGCAACTTCGTTCTGATAGTTGCTTGTTCTATTTCAGCCCACATGGCTTTTTAACAGAAGGAAGGAAATAAAAGGATAATGTAGAACAATGTAATCAGACAGCATAAGGCATCCAATAAGTAGTCCAATAGGACTGTGATTATAAAATTTAGGAAAAACCTTAGGAAAAATGAAGGTGGTTTCACCTTTTCATCATAATGAAAATTTGCACCATCTCCTATGTTCACAACTGGCAGGCAAAGCAGAACTGAAACGAGGCACCACACACATATAGCTACCCACAGTCAGGTCCCATAGTCATGACTGAGCACTGGCAAACGTATTGGATGTCTTTGATGGTTGCACAACTGCCCTGATATTGTTTTTATTGATGGGCCTCCACTGCCAATGCCAAGAAGAGATCATGTTGCTGATGGGAAACCAAATATATAAATAAATCCTCTTAAACTGTACAGGAAGAGAATTACATTTCATCTCCTGACTGATTGATTGCATTCCTACTAAGAGAGTTCTGCTCATCAGATCGCATTTTCAAAGGGGGGAACCTGAGGATGGCTTCCTTTCGGTACGAGACTCAGCTGCGTTAAAAGGGAAGAGGGGTATGTGTGTTAATGATGCTTATTTGGGTTAGGAAATTCCTGGAGACCTGAGGGTGGAGCCAAGGGACAGTAGGATTTGGGAGACGAGGGACCTCAGTGGCCTATCATGCCACCCTCCAAAGCAGCCATTTCCTCCAGGGGGATTGATCTCTGTAGTCTGGAGATCAGTTGTCATTCTAGGAGATATCCAGGCCCCCCTGGAGGTTGGCAGCCCAAGTACTTGTGTGAGTGTGTATGTGTGAGAGAGAATCTGAGCATTCTATATGAAATCCATGTGAGTTGGACTGCAATCTACACTGGTCTTCTGCCTCTGTGTTTCATTTGGGATCCATACAAAACAGGCAAAGTTCTCCTAGAAAGGAAGTTCACAATATGGGAGAATGTTTACCTAACCTCTGGAATGATAAAAAGGAAGTCAACATAGATCAGAACTGAGAAAAATGGCATCTATGAAACCCAGATACCAACTACTTACGTATGAGCAGGTGAAAAGGCACCCCTACTGTACAAGCAGCAGTGAGCAGGGCAGGGCAGCCTGGCCATTATAGCCACCAGGAAATTTCTTGGTGGGCCAATAGCCCTCCCCCTGCAGGCTGGTCCTGCTCTGGAAAATTCATGCCTAGCCTGAGTGGGCTGCATGCAGATATGCCCAGCCCAGTACAGCAGGATGTCGTGTGCAAATGTCCATGTCGGGGCCAGGCAGAGATGTGGGAGGCACCCAGCCGAGTCACACAAGGTGCAGAGCTGTGCGGCTCTTTCTTCTTCTCTCCCTCCATTGTGGGGGTGGGGCCCTTCTCCAGGGCCATTCCCGCCCCCCATCCACCCCAGGGCAAGGTAGCAGCTCCCCTCCCAAATATGGGGGGTGCACTGTGTTCCATGGTGGGGAGTGGATGTATACGGAAGCAACCACTAAGATAAGCTAGAAAAGGCTAAGAGGTACCAGCCCGAAAGTGACTGCAGTTTAAAGAACTATTATCTGAAACTCCTGTCTCCCTTTCTTCCAGTGGGATTGGAATGGGAGTAACTCGTCAGCTTCTAGAGAGACTGTAGCAATGCTAGGGCTGTGTGGTACTTGAAAGGACACTCTAACATGCAAATTAATTTTTTTAATAGTTGCATGATTCAAGAATGGATCAGGATCACTTTGTAGCCTGGGAGACTTGGAGATAAGAGGCTATGATCGAGCTTAAGCCAGTATAAAATAAACAGGAACTGATTGCCCTCTTGATAGGAATACCAAAAGGAATCAGGAGTTATTTCACTTTAATAAAGTAAAATTAATTGGAAATTAATGGAATGTAATTTCATTCAGTGTTGTTAACCCAATGTAAAATTAGTACTAATGAGATCAGAATCAGGTCCTCAGAAACAGCTATTCATTAATCTACAGGCAAGAGGTTCAAAGCCTATTACAAGCTCATAGCACTGCAGTGCTGCAGACCTTGGCGCAATGCCAGTGCAGCATGTTGGTCTCCTATTCTTTCCCAGCAGACAGACAGCAGCAGTTACAGAGATACCAACAGTTACAGAAATACCACTAACTCAGCTTAGAGGGAGCACTGCCTTGAATCCCCCTAGCTGGACGAATGAAGTGTCCGGATATGTCCTGATGCAGAATACTTGTCAGGGTTCTGAGAAAGCAGGAGTTATCAATACTCTCTCTCATTTTTAGGCAATGTACTGATACGCCTTCAAAGAAGCTAGCAGAACAATCCTAGCTTGCAATTAGTCAAGGGAATATTGGAAAACTCCACGGAATGTGTGTGCATACTAGCCTTGAGATACACAGAGAGAGAGAGAAAGACAGACAGACAGATATTAGATACCATGTCCTTTTCCGTCTTCAGTACTGCTGGCCAGTCATTCTATCTGCCTAAATGAGCCTTTACCCAGAAGGTCTAAGGCATGATTATGGCATCAGGAGCTGAGAAAAACTTATTAAAATGCTTCCACCAGAGAGAGGGGGGGAGTATATTTGCATTTCCCAACAATAAACTCTGGAGAGAAGTGGTTTGGAAGTTTGTAACATGAGATAATCCTGCCAGGGAGTCACAGCAGTGAGACTCCAAACTGGCTAAAAGGAAGTGAGTACCTGGCACATGAAGGATTTTGGCAGAACATCAACTGGCTCTCAGAAGAAGTCATTAGATTTCAAGGGACCTGCTCTCTGTGCTCAGTTGGCTCTATATAAACAAATCTATTTCTGTTTTCTAATATTTATCACATCAGTGGGAGGTTCCAGCTGATCTCTTTCGAACAGTCTCAGCTTTTTATGTCATATAGAGTTCTTTGGTATAACTGGAGTCAAGACTTGCAGATAAATGCAAAAGTAGAGACACAAATTAATTCCAAAAAAATATAGACTCCCCACCCATTCTATGTTGAACACCATTTCTCTTCAATAAGATGATCCCAGTTTATGCCAATAAGACTGTAATTGATATAATTACTTGGAAGGAAAGTTACAGTCCTGTGCATTTTCAAGAAAATGAGTCCAACTGAACTTAGGAGGACTTGCACTGGAATAAAAAACATATGAGTGGCCTGTAAATCATTTAGATCATCATTTATTGTTCTCTATATTGTTCTCTTTATTTTTATTTCAACTCACCGATACATCCTGGCCCCAAAAGGGGATCCAGGTGACTCAAAATCATGACTGAAGTGTGTGTGTGTGTGTGCACATGCATGCATGCAAATTTACTTATTATTTTATTTATTTATCGCATTTCTACCCCGCCCTCCCAGCAAGCGGGCTCAGGGTGGAATACTATTCCATTGGTGTACTGTTAAGCAGAAAGTTGCTTTGGAGTCCACTTGTATTGGGCGAGTCCCCTTGAAGGGAAGGGGCCAAGGCTTAGTGGTAGAGTATCTGTTTTGCCTGCAGAAGTTCCCAGGTCCAATTACCAGCATATCCGGTTACAAGGATCAGGCACCAGGTCATGTGAAAGATCTCTGTGTGAGACCTGGAGAGCTGCTGTCAGTAATAAGTAGACAATACTGACTTGGGTAGGCCAGGGGTCTAGTTTGGTATTAGGCAGAGGCAGCTTTATGTGTTCAGCAATGTGTTTTATTCATGTTTATTATTTATTAACTATGTTATACACACACACACACACACACACACACACACCCTGCCTTTTCCCCCAATCAGAACCCAAAGCAATTTACATCATTCTCCTTTCTTCCATTTTATCCTCACAACAACGCCATGAGGTACATTAGGCTGAGTGTGTGATTGGCCCAAAGATCACCCAGGAAGCTTCCATAGCACAGGTGGGATTCAAACCTGTGTCTCTCTGGTCCTGGTCCAAAAA
Source organism: Gekko gecko (assembly GCA_029375565.1). NCBI lineage: Eukaryota > Metazoa > Chordata > Lepidosauria > Squamata > Gekkonidae > Gekko > Gekko gecko. The sequence continues at coordinate 48,926,721 of JAPDNY010000004.1, forward strand.
CTCTAACCACCACATCACGCTAGAACACAAAGTCAGGTTTCCTCGAGTTCTTCATGTACAATCAATTAGTTCTGTGGGGTAATGTGAGCAACAGTTCTAATCATGCAGAGGCTTGGACTAAATGGAGGTGAAGCAAAGTGAGGACAAGTTCTTAGGGCCAATTCACATATGTATTGCGAGGAATCCCTTTTGCAGCAGGTCTGCTATAATACAGAAAAACTCTTCCCAGTTGTTCTAAATGGTTTTAAAATACCTTCTTGAAGTATAAAAGCAGGCAGACAGAGAACCCACAGGACTGAGGTTAAAAACCCCCATTAAAGTCAAGATCTAAAGATCTTAATTGGGCAAATCTAATCAATGGGCTTTGGAGTCTGTTTCTAAGTGACTACCTGGAAGGTAGAGCTCAGGTGAAACTGGAAGAACTGCATGAACGGAGACAGAAGAAAGGCACATTAAAACTGAAGTTGCTTTGCTCAATTAATGCCAAGAATAGACAGAAAGATAGGAGCTGCAAGAGACTGCAATTCTTGCAGCAGTGTTTGGGATAACATGCTGTGAAATCCTATACAATGACCAGCCTGTGCAGTTCCTTGAATACCAAAACAAGAAGATGTAATGAATGGGAGTGATCTCAAAATCAATAAACAATTCCAGCTATCCAAGATAGCATGCCAAGTGACTTTACAAATTTAAACGTTAACCCACCTGGAAATTAAATACCTGTCCAGAAAGGAGAGCAATGTGCCAGGTGAAATGAAATCAGCTGGTAATGTGGATTTATCTTTTTGAGTCTCTGATCAGAGAAAATGGATCAAGACACAAACAAAAGGACAGAGAAGCAAGAGACATGCCAGAGACAAGGATGATTCATATGGATAAGGAAAGGAAAGAAATAAGCAGGTAGGTGGCCATGCATTAGCAGCTGGTAGATTTGAATTAAAAGCTGAATTCTGACACACTTCCCCTGCAAATCTTGATAGTTAATTATAATACTTAGCATTAATATAGTGTTTTTCTAGTACTCAGAGCAGTTTTCCAATCATCTTTACAACAACCATACATTGCAGATGGGTAGATGAGAGAATACAAATTTTGCTGGAGTTCATGGCATAGGTAAGACAATAATGTTATGCATCTGAATAGTAACTAACTAAAAATACCCCATTTGTTAATACAGTTATTAAAAGTAACTTGAATTGAAAAACTGATGAAAGTTGGTAATCCTCAGATCTTGCTTCTACTTGTCTCAGAGGTTGAGAAGATCAGAGGTAAGAGGGAGAGTGAACAGACAGTGACATGGCAGACATGGCAGTGAGAGAGAGCCAGTCCAAATCTCACAACTGAAGACAAATGGGCTGCTAGACTGGTTTTTCCATACAATCATTTCCACCAGCCACATTGGTCCTCATTGGATTGGGGACAATTCCCATAAACAACAATTTCTGTCTGCTTATCATGCTGTTCTTTCTAGTGTTTGTTTGTTTGTTGTATTTATTACCTGCCCTCCCTGCAAGCGGGCTCAGGGTGGCTCACATTGCCTGGCATAATGTGCCAAGGTTCATATACAGTTAAAACATTTATTTGTCCATTTGTTATTTTGTTTATATCCACTCAAAGCAGCTTACATTGGTCTCCTCACTTCCCTTTTCTCCTTACAACAACCCTGTGAGATAGGTTAGATCAAGAATGTGTAACTGGCCCAAGGTCACCCAGCATGGCAGAGGGGGGGTTCAGACCTGGGTCTCCCAGGTCCTAGGATGACACTGTAATCACAGCACAACAGCTAGGCACAGGGATAAACATTTTGATTGAACATGCTGGCAGGCAAGCAGGCAGCCTCACAGAGTGGGGATGGGGGATGGAAGCAAATGCTGAAAGCAACAAAGTGTAGGAAGGTAAGGTGTAGGAAGAGCAGTGCTTAATTTCCCTAACCAACATGTTCCATTTTTGTTTAGAAATAGACTCCCCATCCCCTGCTTCTTGATAGGTGTATGGCTGGTCTCATGTAAATACATGAGGATCCCCCTACTTATTTTTGTACATTATGTGAACTCATGATTACTTTTCTTAGGTTGCAAACTATTTCCCTGTACCCTATAAGCGAATATTCCTTTGCCTATAAATTCAGGATACTTTCTTCTGTCTGTCTTGGGGGGGGGATCCCTTGAATGAGGGGTACAATCCCGAATGAAGCAGGGATTATGAAGCAGGGAATGGAGAAAGAGTTTGTAAGTAGACACATTGATCCAAAGCAAAATCTAAACACAAAAGTTACATAATACCTTTTCTTAAGAGCAAACAAAATGAGCCAAAACAGTGTTCAAGCTTTTTGGTTTCCATAATTCTTTGTCAGGCTTTAACAAAAGGGGTAGGAGTGTTCCAAGCCTTGTCTTGATCTTGAGGCCTTGTCTTGCAAGTGTCCTGGGTGAAACTCTGAGCAGCTGTGCAGATTTAAAATGGTGCTGGTATCAGATTGCACCCTTGGCCTTCTGCGAAGAAAGACAAAAACATGGAAGCAGCCCACTGAAGATACAAAAACTAAAAGCTGATGAAATGTTTCTTACACTAGATGGAAAAACAAACCAGGATCACAATGTAAAAACTAATAACAAGCAATCACTGTGATTTATGACAACCGTATTTGATAATTAATAAAAATACAAATGGTCCTTACCCTCAGCTCACACCCAAGGGCTTGTGCTCCTGGACTAGTGCAAGCTAAAAAACTACAGGAAAATGCCAGCTACAGCAAGCTTGCTGCCGGGAAACCAGCAGGCTCTTCCTCACTTCTGTCCTCTTCAAATAAAGACAACCTGTGTTTCTGTTATATACAGCAAAAAATAAAATTCTGTGTTGAATGCCATCAATTTGCTTGCTAGCCAAGTGTTGAACACACACACATTCAGTCACTGTCTGCTTCTCTTCCAAATGCAGTTGTATGTGAAGAATGTTTAAAATGTCCTCTGTGCTGAGGGAAGAAAAGATAGTGCCACCCTACTTGTTTCACTGTAGCAGCCATGTGCACGCATGTACGCTGTTTGCAAATGGAAGCCACTTGTGGCTTGTGATGACAATAGCTCAGTGATGTAATAAAGGATTCCCTTTCAAAATCTGATAGCAAGCATTTCTAGTGCAGCTCTCCATGCTAAATTCCATGTGCTGGATCCAGCAATCCTTTTCTGGCAAAACAGAATTTGTATGTACCTTTTAAAAACTGGAGGTGGGGTAGCAGAAAAGTAACAGAGTGGAGGGGGTGGCTGCTGAGAGAATGCAGTCTATTCCTGCAAGAAGGGAGTCCAAACAGCTCAGTGAATGATCAGCTCTCTACCCACAACAGTGAGCATGATGCAAGGCAAACCAGTGAATAACTGAGCACCACTGATACCCTATGACCCTATAGCTTCTGGGCATCACAGGATAGTTTTGCTGCACTTTCATACACATTGTGCAACTACAGGGTGTAACTACAGGGTCTCCAGAGTTGACTTTATGAGATGAAAAGACAATAAATGATAGGGGGAAACGAGGTGGAAAGCAGGTGAGTAACATCAGGATCCTCAAGAAAAAAGGCTAGTTATGATCCATCATGGACTATTTTGGCTTACATCTTGCTCACCGGCCATGAACAAGGAGGTCAGTGTTTGACAAGGTCTTTGGACACATCTGGTTTGTGCAGTTATACTTACTACTTTGCCAGGACTGATATGCTTCCATTTTGTTAGGGCGCGCCGGCCTCAGGGGCGCCAAATGGCGCCCCACTCCCCCCCCAAAAAAGTGCCCCCCGCCACCCTAACCGGGCGCCCGCCACTGCCGCCGCTGCCGCTAGACCCCCACCCCCTTCCCTGGCTTTCCTGGGGGCCCCGCAGCTGCAGAGCCTCCAGGAGAGCCAGCGCTCCGCCACCACCCCCGGTCTCCAGGCCCCACCGGGAGATTGGCATCCCCAGTGGGGGGCACCCCAGGCTGTCCTGCCTAGGGCGCCCAGACACCTGGGGCCGGCCCTGTTTGTTAGCATCAGTCCCTTCTGTTGGGCGAAATGCTCTCTAGGGGTGAAGCACTTCGCCACAGGTATAATTAATTTCGGGATCTTTTGGTCTATGTCTACGAGGAATGGGCTGCCGCGGAAACTTCCCAGTGAAGAGGCAAGAGACAGGACTCAGAATAATATTTAGTTTACTTAAATAAAGCCAATAACAGTTACACTCAACAAATACAATTCACACACACATTCATATCAAGAGCTAAGAATCAAAGATAGATAAAGCACAGTTGCATGAGCAGGTTATCGTTGGTTTTGAAGAGGGTGATATTTACCTCCAAGGTGCGGCTCCTAAAACTTCCAGCGAGTGGGGTTAGGTGGGGTAGGAAGGATGGAAGAAGGGGGCACGTGGTCTAGACCAGCTAACAACGCACGTGTATGGTTCCAGCTGCAGACTGGAATGAAGCGAGGCAAGGGTTCGGGTACAGGATGGGGGCTTAAGAGGGTAAAAGCAGACAGACAGAGGTCGTGGTTTCAGCAGCAGTAAGGCAAGGACTTCTCTTCTCTAGAGCTAACCCAGAGATCGCGTTATTATAGCGTCTTGGGTGCTGGGCGTGGAAGGCCAGGCAGTGTACACCTACTGACCCTCCCAGCCGGCTGTGTCAGTGTCAATTTCAAATCTTATTGGCTACACTGTCTGTTGGATACCTGGGGGCTGGGCAGAGGAAGCTGGCTGGCAGGCAGATGGTTTCTCCAGGTAGCTGATGGCTCTGGTATTGTTCAAATGTATGCCTGGGGTGGGGAAGGCACTTAATCTCATCATGCAAACGACTGGCAGAGGAAAAGTCCTTTGTCTGCTGTATGGCCCTTAATCCGTGTATGTGACATGCGGCAGGTATGCAATGGAGTCCCTCAGAGTAAAAAGACAGCTTTTTCCCTTTTCTATGGGCTTCTCCTTTGGCATCCATTTTACAGTCTAGCAAGTACACAGACCATGTGGGAACAGCAAGCAGTCCATAGTAAAGCCCCATAATGGCATCGGGGCTAACACTACCATTTTAGTTGACACCTGACCTGACTACCCATGCCAGAAAAGGAATGGCTTGCCTGGCTTTTACAGAAATGGAGATGGACTGATGAAAGGAACTGAGGCTGGGATTGGCCACTCAGTGCTGAGTTCAGACGGGCAGTTTGCCCTGAGATAGGCACGTTTCAGCAATGTTTCACAAACGGATTAAAGGGGCTGTTCACACAGCACATCTGTCTGGTGGTCCCCAGCCATATTCAACCCGTCTTGTAATGCTTCCCTCGGGAGTTTAAAAGATACCTAGTGATAGTTGTAGCAAACCCTGGAAAGCGTGTGTATCCCGCGTCCATCCTGAACCAACAAAGTGTGAACGCTAAAAGCCGCGATTTTTGATTGTGTGCTTATGCACCTTACAGCCGTGCCTCCTCCAGGGGTGGGCCAACAGTGTGAATGCTCCCTTGTGCATCGTCCTCGGTATGCTCCCGCATCAATCTGCGCAGTGTGTCCGGGAAAACCTGGAACACGTAGTTCTGGGTCTTTTTTGCCACAACTCCCTCGCACTTCAAACTGCCAGTCTGAACTCAACCAATATGATTGAATCTGAGCCTCCTAAGGTTAACTTGTTCATTAATGATTTGGAGCTGGGAGTAAGCAGTGAAGTGGCTAAATCTGCAGATGACACGAAATTGTTCAGGGTGGTGAGAACCAGGGAGGATTGTGAGGCACTCCAAAGGATGCCTTTGGATGGGAGAGTGGTCATCAACATGGGAAATGGGGTTCAATGTGGCCACGTGCAAAGTGATGCACATTGGAGCCAAAAATCATAGTAGATAACTCACTGAAAATGTCGAGACAGTGTGCGACTGCAATAGAAAAGGTCAACGCTATGCTGGGGATTATTAGGAAGGGAACTGAAAACAAATCAGCCAGTATCATAATGCCCCTGTATAAATCAATGATGTGACCTCATTTGGAATACTGTGTACAGTTCTGGTCACGACACTCAAAAAGGATATTATAGCATTGGGAAAAGTGCAGAAAAAGGCAATTAGAATGATAAAAGGGTTGGAACCTTCTCTATGAAGAAAGGTTAAAGCACTTGGGGCTCTTTAGCTTGGAGAAATGACAGCTGAGGGGTGACATGATTGAGATTTATAAGATTATGCATGGGATAGAGCAGGTTGAGAAAGAAGTACTTTTCTCCTTTTCTCACAATACAAAAACTCGTGGACACTCAATGAAATTGCTGAGCAATCGGGTTAGAACAGCTAAAAGGAAGTAATTCTTCACCCAAAGAGTGATTAATACATGGAATTCACTGCCACAAGAGGTGGTTGCAGCTACAAGCATGGACAGCTTCAAAAGAGAATTAGATAAGCATATGGAGCAGAGTGGGAGGGGCCGCTGCTGCTGCTGCCGCCATTGCCCCATGAAAAAAGGCTCCGCTGTCTCCACCATCCTCCTTGCTGGCCCCGTCCAGGCTGCTGGAGCCCCCGCCTCTCGTTCCCGCCTCTCGTTCCCGCCTCCAAGGCTGTCTTTGTGCGTTGTTGTTTTTTTAAAAAAGCTTCCGGTTTGAGCGCTTGACTAAACATGCGCTTAATAAATCCATTATTAAATGTTAAATGGATTTATTAAGCGCATGTTTGCTCAAGCGCTCAAACCGAAAGCTTTAAAAAAAAAAAAAGCACAAAGAGTGGTCAGATGGCCCTAATCGCAATCATTACGAAAGATGGGCTGTCCAGATGGGCAAAATCACGCATTCAAACCGCAAGTGCCAGGAAAACACCTGATTTTCCAGGGGTCAGGAAAACCTGGCAGCACTGCGAGAGTGAGCCTGCTTCGGGGCAGGAGGTGGATTGGCGCGTGTGAACGTGAAACTGACATGCGTGAGGGAACAGCAGCGAACCCCAATCAAAAAGTCAGTGTGACCGTGCCCAAAGAAAAAAAATCGCTATTAAAAAAAAAACAACAGGTTTGACCATGGACTTTCTAGCTGCCAATGGTTGTTTGGTATCACAGAGGAACTACCTGATCTTGACAGAGAAGAAGTCCTTTCCCTTTTGGTAGCAGCATGATTTCTTCATATCCCATGCTTCCAGAGTAGTGACTAAAAAAGCACAGGAGTCATCACATAGAGATATCACAGGAAGCAATATTTTTACTGGCATATCATGCATATTGCTAACATAGAACAAACCAGCCCCAGCAATGGATAGTTTTTAGTGTTTGTTAGTCTTTGTTCAGCACTCTTCTCTGGAATAGGGCAGATATTCAGTATGGGGTAGGACTTGTCATATATCTAATTCTGAAGGTGTCCCCAGTGTGGATCAACAAATCAGCACAATGGGCCCAGAGGCAGATGTGCAAGTGTATATACAAACCTAGAGGAATGCCCAGGTTTGCATAAAAATCTGAATAATTAAGTAAAAAAACTCAGAGAAGTGATGTTGGCAGAAGTACATACATCATGGCTTAAAAAAAAGATTCCCAAAGATTTCACGACATCATGGTCAGCATTATTTGGTTGTCTAGCAACCCCATACATCAAAGCATAAATATCTGCTAAGACAGAGGAAAAATGGGAGACTTGTGGGTAGAAAGTGGCAAAAGGGGGTGAAAGTAGCATGGTGGCAGAAAGAAGAGAGGAGATGGAGTAGAGAAAGTGGTGACGGGAGGGGATAGTGGCAGGAAGATGGGGGGAGTAACACTGGGAGGAAGCAGGTGGCTTAACAACAGGAGAGAAATTGGAGGCCAGCTGGGGTGACAGGAATTCCCCTCCCCAATGAATGTTCATAGTATTTTACCTCATTCCGCAATGGGCTCTGAAATTCCCAAGGGTATCCATTTTTCCCACCACCAGTTTCCCTTCTTTTTCTGAGTAGTTGTATTTTTGTTGCTGCTGCTGCTGCTGTTGTTTCACTTTCCTAGAAATCTCTGAACCTGTTCTTAACCTACTTATTTATAATCTCTAATGGCTGACAATTCCTTAAAAATTCATGCTGACCCAAGCCAAACAACCTGTTCCTGTTTTGCGGAGGACGAGAAGGAGGAGTCAACCACATACCCTTTAAGGAGGAATGTACTTTTTCCATTTATTATTATATAGGAGGCTGCTGCTGAAAAGGGATGGCATGGCTGCTGAGTCACTCTTCTGGTCCTGAAAGTCCACCAAGGCTCTTGGGAGTTCTGCTGAGTCATAGATCGTGCTCAGCCAATGCTTATATGAGCAATGGGAGCAGCAACTGTACAGAATACCAAAAAATCTGCATTAGTTCATATTTTCAAGGCTGATGTCACAGAGCAACTTTCTTCCTGGCTTCCTCTGTACCAGAACTGTGCTCAGTTCTGGACAGAGTGTACCATTTGCCTCCTGGCTGGGTATGTGAATGCCTATTGGCATCTTCTAACTGATGCGATTCCCCTTTTTTAAGAGAAGCGAGTGCAGGGATGTGGTTTTTGTTCTTGCTGATGGGGGGTAGGTGAAAGGAAGGTGTTAAAATGCATTTAATGGTTTCAAAGTGGGTCAGGAGCATGAAATATTTTGCTACAAACATGGAAAATTGGGGTCTATCCTCAAATTAATGAGCTATGGGGTGCAATCCTAAGGCCACCCTGGAACTCCTTAGGATGGAAAATAAGACCTTGAGCTGATGTCACAGGGAGATATGCTGGCATAATGCTGCATGCCTCAGGTGATAGGACACATGGCACATGTCTACACCGGTCTGGCTGGATCTCATGCACACTTAGAATATATAAGATGGACTTGGTGGATGGGAACTTGAGAGAGAGGGCAATTTGCACAAAAAGTACTTGGAATAAATGGGAAAACAATCATATTGGTAACACTGCTGTACCTGGAATCCTTACAGGTTGTTGGGGGCGGGAGGTCCCAGCCCCACCCCTATACTTACAAACCTTGAAGGGAGCCAGATGGTTGTCGACAGAAAAAACAGGAAAGCACATCTTGCCATTCAGAGAGGCTTCACTGATGTCTCCAGGCTCACAGCTGGATTATAGGAAGGACCAGGGCTTTTTTTGTAGAAAAAGCCCAGCAAGAACTCATTAGCATAATAGGCCACACCCAACTGCAGAAACTCATTAGCACATTAGGCCCCTCCCCCCTTGCCTTCCCTTGGCTTGCCCGGGTGCCCCGTGGCTGCCGGAAGCCCAGGCAAGCCGGCCCTTGGAGGAAAGGGAAGGCAGCTTAAACTGTCTTCCCTTGGCTTGCTTGGGAGCCCCGCAGCTGCGGGGAGCCTGGGCAAGCCGGACCTTCCAGGCCACCCCCCCCGGCCTGCTCACCTCAGAGTTGCTGGTGGGGTCGTTCTCCAGGCCTTTCCTCTGTAGCCATGCACACAGATGTTTTGGCTGTAGTGGGGGGGCTGACTGAAGCCAGCTGGAACTCCATTCCTGTGTGTTCCTGCCCAAAAATAGCACTAGGAAGGACTTTCCTTATGGGGAAGGAGAGGGATTAGACAGCTTGGTGGGGTCTTGCCTTGAAGGGGAAGACTTAATCAGGGAGCTCAAGGCTGGCCAGGGAGGAAGGCTAGAGAGGGCAACAGGGAACCCATGAGCAGGACTGAGGGACTTGAGTGTCTGCCAGCCCCCACTCCTCCTGCAACATCTGAGGCCACTGCCAAACTCCCTAGCCTAAAAGTCGTGCCCTGGAGGACTCTGCTGCACCCAGCTGGCACCCTACAAACCCAGGACCCAACTCCGGTGTTCCCCCTCAGGTCCCAAACACTGACCTGGCTCTTTCATTCCTCCAACTGGGGATGCAAGGATGTTGCAGCCTGCACAAGCAAGGATGGAGAGGGTGGGGTCCACTGCAGAGCAAAATGCATGCAGCCACCCTGTTAACACCAGTATGTTTGGGGGGCTAGATCCTTGGAAGTTTCCCTGCATGACAGATTGTATTTAAAATATCAGCATGCAGCAATGTCACTCCAGCTCTTCCCTTTTGAAAATTCAAGTAAATTTGACCAACTGCAATCTGCTTGCTGAGTTTTTTAAATATATGATTATTTAAAGATACAATTATCTGTCAGCCTTAATCCATTAGAATATCACTAGGAATATTCTAATTAAACTATCAATACTAATAAGCAGTAATAAGAATGCCAGTTTGTCATAGATCACTTAGCTTTTATGTAGTGTTTCAGTGTTGGCAGCACTGTTAACAGCAGCCAGTGTTATTATCCTAGCATGATAGAAGCGTGGGCTGAGGCAAAGAGAAAGTGTCTTGCTGAAGGCCATACAGTGATTTTAGGGCCGAGATAATTTTTGAACTGGCAGCCTCCCAAATAACTTTCTTACCCACTACCAATGCTCCCTCTAAGCTGTGGAGTCTTGTGAGCAAAAATTCTACTTTGTGAGCAACTGGCATTAAAGCTGTGAGCGAGCGAATCAGCTACTGTATAAATTAGTTTGCTCTGGAGCCATCTTTCCTGAGCTATGGCAAAAATGTGAGAGCCGGAGGCTAAAAAACTGTGAGCCAGCTCACACTAACTCAGCTTAGAGGGAACACTACCCACTACACTGCACCACCTCCCATAACATGGCAGCTTTTCAGTTCCTGCTCTTTCTTCTAACTACATGTCCCACTGTTCCTGGATCTACCTGGATTCGGTCAAACCAGACGTGAACTGGGAGTTCTGTGCTGAAACCTAATTCTCAGATGTGTGGGGCCCTCACCTGGATCGGGATTGTGTGTGCAGGGAAAGGAGGCTCAAGATTTCCCCTCACATTGTTGTCTGACATGGAATGGCTCTGGAGAGCTGCTATTTCCCCCATTGGGGAAATGTATAGATCATTGGAAGCCTCCTGGTGGGACCTGGGGATCCCCTGTAATTACAACTCATCTCCAGACTACAGAGATCCGTTCCCTTGGAGACAATGGATGCTTTGGAGGGTGGACTCTGTGGCATTGTACCCCACTGAGGTCCCTGTCCTCCCTAGGCTCCATCCCCAAATCTCCAGCAGTTTCTTACCCTGGTTCTGGCAACTCTACCCCCATCCCTGGCTGGTGGCCAAGGGGGTCCTGGCAACCCGACAGCATCCCAGTCAGTATAAGTTTCCCTAACAGGGCAAACAGCCAGCCAGGAAAGCTACATGGGGGATGGGAAAGTTGTTCTCTCTGCCCTCTGTGGTCCCAATCTGAATACGGGGCCACATGTGCCTGCAAATTAAGTTTCAAAACTGCTGGGAGTTCTGTCTTTGGAAAACTGATTTGACAGGACAAGGGGAGTTCCCTCCCCCCAAAAACAGTGTAACATGTAGTTTGGCCCTGAATGTAAATGTTTTAATCAGAGCATTCTGCACTTCTTTAACTAGTACTTAATTAAAAGGCCGCCTACTATTTTCCCATTCAATTCTAGCTGTAGCAGAAAGGTTAGAAATTGGTTCTAAGAATTCCTTATACACAGTCCTGCACATTGAAAAGTGTGGTGCCTGAGAGCTGCAGTTAATGTCTTTTGCTGTTGATTACTGGAAGGGGACACCATGACTGTAGACATCAAAAGCTGTTTCTGTGCCAATGTACTGTAGCCAGTAGTCATATTTCCAGTGTTTCTGAGCACTTGCATCAGATAAAAGCAAGTAGGAGATGGCTCCAAAACCTATTAACCTCCCTCTGTGCCTGTGTGATGCATCCAACTCAGCACACATTGCAAGTGGGGAAATGGTGGCATTTATCAGTAAAATGGCTTGGCTGAGTGCTATATCCTGAGTTCAATATGTACAGTATTGTCTTGCTTTTAGACCATACTCAGCTCTTGCTATTCAAAAGTATCTTCAGCATTCTGCATAATGAGGCATACACAACCACTAATAAAAGAAGGAACAGAACATTTTTATTTGCATGCAAGTGCATTAAATCCTTGGAAGTGCAAAATATTTAGATCTTGTAAAGAAAGGCTCTGACCCGAATCTCCTCCAGCTTCTTTGTGCAGTCCAGAGCTAGGCAAGTCAGAAGACTACTGGGTCCTGTTGGGTTCAATGAGATCTCCTCCCAAGGAAGTATACATTGGATTGTAGACCCTCATGCTTTGGGTGCTGGCAGATATTGGGCAGCAATGAATATCTAGAGGTTCCAGACTGCAACCTAAGACCAAAGCAGGATGGTTCTTATGGAAGAGGAGAATGGGGAAGTTACATATGAAGCAGCCTTATGTGGTCCAGTGGTTAAAATATTGGATTTGTATCTTGGAAACTTGTTTCTGAGTCTCACCATGCACATGGATTGTGGCTTTGGACAATCCATCACTTCCCCCATCTCAAAAGACTGAATAATATCTTATTCATAGGAGTGTAGCTAGGCATGCAGAAGTGAAAGGCATTTGGGAAATTAAATGCTATATAAATCCATCTGTCTAACCTGTCAATTCCCACCAGACTTCCCTCACATCAAGAAATGGATGCAAAAAGAACTGATACAGGGACAGACCAGAACTATGGTATGATTCCAATACAAATCTTAAAAACTGAAATAGGTTGGGGTCTGAAAATACTGTTGTTTAATCACTATGAACATAAAACATAAGTAATGCTAGGTTCAGACCAATGGTCCATCAAATCCAGCATCCTGTTTCATGGAGGTATCTGACAAAGGGAGCTTTGACTCTCGAAAGTTTATACCCCAAAACTCCTGTTGGTCTCTAAGGTGCTACTGAAATCAAGTTTAGCTGTATAACTGCAGACCAACCCTCTGAAATTGTTTCACATAGTTGCCTTGGAGGGCCAGCAAACACAGCATGTAGGTCGAGGCCTCCCCTGATGCTGCCTATGAATGTGAATCTTCATTTTAGTCTTCAAGGTTACTAGTATCAACAAGGCATAGCAGGAAAGCTACCTGTTATGAGAGTTCTCTGGATTTTTTTTGGCACAAAACCTAGTAGGCAGCAATTATGACAACACAATCATAAACATACAAAGCAAAGCAAGGATTGATTTCAAATCTGGCAGTAGTGAGAATGGGTAAGTAGGGGGAATCTGAATGCACATTACATGCTAGAAACTCAAGACTTTGGTCTATCATTGGCTACTCTGAAATTTATGCATCAGCTTTAGGAAATTCTGTATATTGGAAATAGCCCTAATTCTTGTTAATCTAATAGGATTTCTTTATAGGCTTTGGAGTACCAAGATAGGCCGAGATAGAATGACGTTTGCAGCTTAATGTATAACAGAGGCACATGAGAGAACAGAGGTTCCTATTAGTAAATGACCCTCCAGTGGGAGGTCTGTCTCATAAGAACTCATTAGTTTGTAGTGCTCAATATCTGAGCATCTCCAAGACGTTATACTACAATAAGCCTTATGGGTATCAGTGGGGGAGTCAACAAGATAGTGGGAATGAATGGCTGTGACTAATTACTTAAAACATAAAACATAATTATGTAGGATTGAAAAACTTAATGTAGATGTAAAGGACTCCATGCCGTGAAGGAGATATTGACAAAATGCACAACTCCCGTCATTTCCATGGTTACCCAGGTGCACATGAAGGCCGAGGACAGACTGGCAATTTGCCCCGGTATCGAGTCGGGGCAAAAAAAACCCGGAGTAAACGATACCGGGTTTTCCCGTCCACACAGCGGGGGCCTCTGCCGGAAGAAACGGGACGGAGGCACGCGGGAGCGTTCAGACTGCCGTGCCGGAGGCGCGCTATATTCGCTGTTTCCCCATTATTTCGGCTGTGGGCGTATGTGCGCATGAGCGCTCGAGCGCTCATGCGCTCATGCGCATAAGCGCATTTCGGCGATTTTTTTTTTTTTGCCCTGCAACGCCGGCACCACATTGGGCAGTGGAGCGGAGCACAGCCAATCACAGTGCTGCTGCCTCGTGCCCAACGCGGGTTGCTCCCGGCTTTTCGCCTGCGCGTTCAGACTCCCCGGAAGCGGAGAAACGCGCGACGAACGCAGGCTTTTGGATTTGCGAAGGCTTTTATCAGGTGTTTTTTTAATCCGGCACTGAAGCGCGAGGGCTCCGGTAAGCTCCGGGTGGGGGACGCCAGGCAGATGTGCCTGTGTGAACATTCCATTTAATCCGATATTGAGTCGCTGTCAGCCCGGGTCCCATCCCGCGGCAAATTGCCAGTCTGTCCTCGGCCGAAGTTAGAGTTCACTCAAAAACAGAGGAGGATAGTTTCTTACTGCCTTCCCTGCTCTTTAATCTGTTAAAATAGGTAGAAACCATAATAAAATCCATGGCATTTTCCAACTAGATCATAGCACATGCATTTCAAGGGTTTCTATAAAAATCCAATCATTCTTATATTTTTCCAAGATAATGTTTCCCTTGCCTTTCATTGCATATTTTTAGTTATGAGCCTGCAGGCAGGGAAATATTCTAGGGAAACTTAGAATATTATTGGCACTTTTTAAAATAAATGACACTAATCAGAATAGAATATTCAGATTGTTGCTAAACTAAAAACATTCAAATTTGGCAAAATTTGTAATCTGGAAAGCCAATCTTCAGATCTGAATCTTGAATATAAATTTGGAATGTTAAATTTTATGTAAAAATTAGAACTTTAAGTGTTTTAGGTTTCTTTGTGTTTTTGACACATTTTGATAATACATACTAGCCAGATTTATTTTCAAGACTGGCTGGTTACCAGAATCTATTCTTCAGACAACTTTATGTGTCTCTGGCTAAAGCATAGTTAGCTTTCCCAAAAGTAAAACAAAAAAAAGGCACGACCATAAGAGGTATAGAGCAAGAAAGTTTATATACTCCAAAGAGTTAACATTTCTTCTTTTAAAACAGTACAACGTCAGGAGCCAACCCCTACAAAATGACTAAGGGAAACCATATACAGAAGTGATATGGGTAGAGATACTGGGCCCTAAGTTTTACTTAAAAGTGTGGGTGTACTATCATGCACCTGATCAAACCCTTGAGGATGATTTTGAGATGGAGAAGGAAGATGACTAAAGCAGATAATATTATTATAATACTGGGAGACTTCAACTACCCTCACATTGATTGCATAAACATGTGCTCGAGTCATGCTGAAGAAATGAGCTTCCTAGACACAATAAATGATTGTGCACTGGAACGGTTGGTCACAGAGCCAGCCAGAAGGGTAGTGCACTTGGTTCTGAGCAGGTCTCAAGACCTGATGAGAGCCATAGAAGTTGTTGCACCAATTGGGAACAGTGACCATAATGCTATTAAGTTCAGCATCAGGTCAATGGAAAGTTACCACTAAAATCCAAAACTGTAACATTTTATTTCAAAAGAGGGAACTTTACAAAAATGAGGCAAATAGTTACAAGGAAGCTGAAAGGAAAACACAAGAAAGTCAGATCCCGAGAGAATGCTTGGAAGCTATTTAAAACCACACTAACTTAAGCCCAGATAGAATCCATTCCACAGGTTAGGAAGGCACTGCCAAGTCTAAAAGAATGCCTTCATGGTACAATGCAAGTCAAGGAAGCTATAAAAAGTAAAGTGGCTTCTTTTAAAAAGTCGAAGGACTCTAGCAAAAGAAATGTCAGTCACTAATTAGGCGTGCAAAAAGAGAATTCGAGAAGCAGGTTGCCAAAAGCATCACAACAAACAACACACATTTCTTTAAATATATCTGGAACTGGAAACCAGACAGAGAAGCTGTTGGGGCTTTGGATGACCAAGAAATAGAAGGATTGCTAAAAGAAGATGGGAAGATGGCAGAGAAGCTAAATGATATATATTTTTTTGCTTCTGTGTTCCTTGTACCCATGCCAAAACCACTAATGTCAGGAAGGGAGTCTGAAGAACTCAGTCAAATTGAGGTGATGAGAGATGAAATTCTAGACCTACTGGAGTAATTTAAAAAGATCCTGATGGCATACATCCAAGGATTCTTAGGGAACTCAAATGTGAGATTGTCGATCTACTAACCCATACATTTAACTTATCATTAAATTCAGCCATTGTACCAAAAGACTGGAGAGTAGGAAATGTTACACTGCTTTTTAAAAGGGGGTCCAGAGGGGAACCAGGAAATTATAGGGTGGTTAGCTTAATGTCTCTCCCAGGCAAATTACTAGAAACTGTAATAAAAAATAGAATTATTAGGTACATAGAAGAACAAATCCTGCTGCGGGAAAATCAGCTTGGCTTCTGCAAAGGGAAGTCCTGTAAACTCAGGAGTCATGGGATTAGGAGGACAGGTTCTCTTATGGATTAAAAACTGGTTAACTAACAGGAAGCAAAGAGTAGGAATAAGTGGAGGGAAGTAAACAGTGGGGTCCCACAAGGATCGATATTGGGGCCAGTACTATTCAATTTATTCATATGTGATCTGGAACTGCAAATGACAAAGAATTATTCAGGATGGTGAAAACCTAGGCTGATTGTGAAGAACTCCAAGAGGGTCTCCACAAACTGGGTGGGTGGGCAACAATGTGGCAAATGAAGTTCAGTGTAAGGTGGTGCACATTGGGTCAAAAAAATCTCAACTTCAAGTGTAGGCTAATGGGGTCTGAATTTTCTGAGACTGAGAAGGGAAAAGATCTTGGGGTCATAATGGATAGCTCAATAAAAGTGTCAACCCAGTGCGCTGCAGCAGTGAAAAAAGCAAACTCTATGTTAAGAATTATTAGAAAAGGGATTGAAAATAAAACCGCTGATATTATAATGCCCCTGTATACATGGTGCAGCCTCATTTGGAATACTGTGTACAGTTCTGGTCACTGTATCTAAAAAAAAAAAAAATGGCAGAGCTGGAAAAAGTACAGAGGAGGGCAACCAAGATGATTAGGAAGTTGGAACACCTTCCTTATGAGGAAAAGCTGAAGAGTCTTGGACTTTTCAGTTTAGAAAAGAGACGATGAAGGGAGGACATGATAGAGGTTTATAAAATTATACATGGGATAGAGAGAGTTGACAAAGAGAACTTTTTCTTCCTCTCCCAAATACTAGAACTCGAGGAAATCCAGTGAAGCTGATGGGCAGTAGGTTCAAGATGGACAAAAGGAAATACTACTTTATACAGAGAGTAATTAAAATGAAGAATTTGCTGCCAGAAGATGTAGTGATGGCCACAAGAATAAAGGGGATTAGATAGATTCAGGGAGGATAGGTCTATCGATGGGTACTAGCCATGATGACTGAGGGGAACCTCTACATTCAGAGTATTTAAAAGCCCAGTAACACCCTTAAGACTAACCAACTTTATTGTAGCTTTCTTTGTCAGATGCTATGTTTCTCAAAAGCTTATGCTACAATAAAGTCTGTTAGTCTTAAAGGTGCTACTGGGCTTTTTACTATTTTTCAGCAACAGACTAACATGCCTAACTCTTCTGGATCTCTACATTCAGAGGCACTAAACCTCTGAATCCCAGAGCCACGAGGCAACATCAGGGGAAGGTCTCAGGCTCTACACCCTATTGTTGGCCCTCCAGAGGAAGTGGTTGGCCACTATGTGATACAGGATGCTGGACTAGATGAACCACTGGTCTGATCCAGCAAGGCTCTTCTTATCTTCTTATGTTAGTGTTTCAGTTTGTACCGCATCATCAGTCTTTGTTCAAAACAGAATATTGTATAGAGGCTCCTGAAATTTGTCAAGGCCAGCCAATGGTCAAACAGTCTTGGCTCAGGATATTTGAAGGAGGATCTTTTATCATAGGCACGTTCCCACTCACTGGGATCTAGCACTGAGAATCTTTTAGGGGCCCTGTCTTAAAACTGGTAGCTGTTGCTGAATGGACATTTTAATAGTGGTCCCAACGCTATGTAAACTGACCTTTTCCAATCCTGTGGCCACTGTTGCGTTTTCCAAATTTGCTGGCAAACTGAGTGCAGCACTTTAACGGCACGATCTTTTAAGACTTTGAATAACTCAGCTGGGATACCATCACCTCCATTAGCTTTGTTGTTAATAATGTTTTCTAAGGCTCATTTGACTTCGCATTCCAGGATGTCTGGCTTGAGTTCAGTGATTACACCGTTGTGGTTGTCAAGGACATTGAGGTCCTTCTTGTATAGTTCTTCTGTGTATTCTTGCCATCTTTTCCTAATCTCTTCTGCTTCTGTTAGGTTCCTGCCATTTTTGTCCTTTATCCATGGCCAGCTTTGCATGGAACAATCCCTTGATTTCTCCAATTTTCTTGAAGAGATCTCTAGTCCTTCCCATTCTATTGTTTTCCTCTATTACTTTGCCTTGTTCATTCAGGAAAGCCTCCTTATCTCTCCTTGCTGTTCTCTGGAAATCTGCATTCAGTTGGGTAAATCTTTCCTTTTTACCTTTGCCTTTCACTTTCCTTCTTTCCTCTGCCTCATCAGACAGCCACTTTGCTTTCTTGCATTTCTTTTTCTTTGGGATGGTGGTGATTGCTGCCTCTGATACAATGTCACGAACCTCTGTCCATAGTTCTTCAGGCACTCTATCTATCAAATCTAGTCCCTTAAACCTATTCTTCACCTCCACTGTATATTCATCAGAGATGTGATCTAAGTCAAATCTGAATGGTGGTGGTTTTCCCAACTTTCTTCATTTTAAATCTGAATTTTGTAATGAGTAGCTCATGATCTGTGCCACAGTTAGCTCCAGGTCTTGTTTTTACTGATTGTATAGAGCTTCTCCATCTTTGACTGCAAATTATATAATCAGTCTGATTTCGGTGTTGCCCATCTGGTGATGTCCATGTATAGAGTCGCCTCGTAGGTTGTTGGAAGAGGGTGTTCGCTATGACTTTTACATTCCAATCCCAAAGAAGGGCGATGCCAAGGAATGTTCAAACTATCGCACAATGCACTTATTTCACACACTAGCAAGGTCATGCTAAAGATCCTACACACACACAATGTACTACCTATGGGAGAATCCCCCCCGCCCGGTAATCTGATGCTGGAGTTTAAGTGCCAAGAAAACCTCCTCAACAAAAATCAGGTTCGAGCAGAAGATGTGTGGATGCTACACAGCAAATGAGAAAGGAGGCAGAAAGGGGGGTTTTGGTGTCTCTCTCAGTGGCACTAATGAAATTATGGAATTAGTGGGTGTTATCCTGTTTCTCTCACAGAGGAGTGAAAGCAAATGGAGGCAGATGTCAGACTGTTTATGCAGTGTCTCTGCTAGCATGAGGTGACATGAGATGTGGCAGCTGTTCTGCTGGCCACTTTTTTACTTGTGCACTTTTCATCACCAGGGACACATTTTTCTGAACAACAGATGGCTAAATAAAATTCAAAGAAATTCAATATTTTGGTATCTCAGTCAGCCAGTTTCTTATAATTTTAAACTGTAGAGCAAGATTCAGTTTTTAAAACAAAATGTGCTATTGTTTTCATGCAAAAATTTCAGCCATTGTCTGCTCTATGACCTTGAATTCTGTGGAGCATAGGCCTAATCTCACAAATAATGGATGAGGAAATCTATGTTCAAACTGTACTGCAGCCCACACAGGTAAGTGCTCACGTGAAAGAACTCTCCTCCATGCAAAACATTCCCCTCCCAGAGAAAATTATCATGTCAAGGAGAAGGCTAAGGTAGAATGTTCTCACTGACATATACCTTTCTGTATGGAGTAGGTCTGCCAACTCCAGCTTGGGAAATTCCTGGAGATTTAGTGGTGGATCCTGGGAGAACAGGGTTTGAGGAGGGGAGGATCCTCAGTGGGGTATGATGCCATAGAGTCCATTCTCCAAAGCAGCCATTTTCTCCATGGGAACTGAACTCTGTAGTCTGGAGGTCAGTTGTAATTCCAGGAGATATCCAGGCCCCACATAGAGGCTGGCAAAGAGGGATATATGGAGCTCAGATCTTGAATCTCTAGAGACAAAGTGTGGAACTGAATATTCACAGTCATGTATTTTCTCATGCTCTCATTATAAAGAGTTTTTCTAAACACAGAGAATCGGTAATCATGAAACAGAAACAAGAGAGAAGCATATGTTCTAGGTCTAATAAGATTGTGCATCTAAATGATAAAAGGAAGTATTTCTTCACCCAAAGAGTGATTAGCACATGGAATTCACTGCCACAGGAGCTGGTGGCAGCTACAAGCATGGACAGCTTCAAGAGGGATAAACATATGGAGCAGAGGTCCATCAATGGCTATTAACCACAAGGTATAGATAGGAACTCTCAGACTGGGGCAAGTGATACTCTGTATTCTTGGTGCTGGGGGGGGGTAACAATGTCCTGGCCCCACTGGTGGCCCTCCTGATGGCACTTGGTATTTTTGGTCATTGTGCGACAGAGTGTTGGACTGGATGGGCCATTGGCCTGATCCAACATTGGTTTATTTTACGTCCTTAAGTTCTTATGACTTGCTAGCAAATGCCATTCCATTTCATTTTGTTCCATTCTTTCTTATTCTATTCCTTCAGTTTATGGTCCTATTGCAGAGGTTTATTTATGCCATTGTGCTTATATTCTTTGATGTATTGTTTTCATGTTGAGACACTGCATGGATAGTGGGATACTGGATGTAATGAGTGTTTTTTCTGTTTCTGCATTCATCATTACAATCTCATTTTTAAAAATTTTGTGGGTGTCAGTTGAATTTATTGAATATTTTCCCACTTTTGCTTGTGTACTCCCTTTGTTAGTATATTGGAAGAGTAATATTCCCCCCCCTTTAGTCCTGGGATTATGGAGGACCATTAATCATGTCAGACTAGACCTAGATTCTGAAATTTTATGGTCAAGACACAAGCTTGCTTCTCAGGAAAAAATAGCTGGTTTTCATCCCCTTTCTCATCCGTGTTAGAAAAGAGCAAGAGTGCGGCAGCACCTTAAAGACTAACAAAATTTGTGGCAGAACGTGAGCTTTCATGAGTCTCTGCTCTTTTCTATTGCTACAGACAGACTAACATGGCTACCCATCTTGATCTATCATCAGTGTTGATGATTATATTTTTTCCTACTGTAATAATTTTATTTGGGTGTATATATATACTTCTTTGCAAATTTCATTCCCCTTTTTTAAATATAGGTATCCTGGGTCCCACAGGTGGCAACAGCTGTTTTTACACATGAACTTTAAAATAGTTTCTATGTTCATCTCTTGTTCCCAATGACTCGAAGGGGTGGACAGTGGTGCAGGCAGGCTGTGGAGCTGCCTCTGGCTCCCCGGTTGGCTTGCTGAAATGAGCAGATGGCAAGGAAGAGGAGGGGGAGGAGGGCAGAGAAGGCACAGACAGACAGCAGGTGGGCAGGCAGGCAGACAGAATGGCAGAAGCAAAGCACATTGTCCCAGTGAGGCAAATGAACTGCAGGGCATGGGGGCTGACCAGGCAGACTCTAATCCTGCTCCCCTCCCAGGTTGATAGTCCAACCTACCATTAATCCTTTTTACAAGAGAGATGTAAAAAGAAATGCTTAATTTTTTGACCATAAACTACATACAAATGAGTTGAGTAACGTGCATATAGGTTATGAATTGTGAGATCCGACATTTCACCCTTTCTTTTGGCAGGTTGTGCTATACTGGTGACAATGAAAGGCAAATCTGTTCTAACCGGGGGGTGGGGGGGCATTGTCCCAAAAGATAAAGTTGGAAGTGAAGACATTTCATTTCAATGGAAAGCTAATACCAATATATATATATATATATATATATATATATATATATATATATATATATATATATATATAGAGAGAGAGAGAGAGAGAGAGAGAGAGAGAGAGATGATAGATAGATAGATAGATAGATAGATAGATAGATAGATAGATAGATAGATAGATAGATAGATAGATAGATAGATATAGATATATTATTCCCAAAAGACAAAATACACAAGCTAACCATAAATGCCCTTGACTATATGGCATATAGATGACAATTGTGCATGGACATATTTTTAGATATTTGGAGACCTTCTATAGATGCTTTTCTGTAGACTTGCCACCATTATTGTTATATTTTGCTATATTTTTTATTTCTTTTCTGTTTGGGAGTTGCAATTAAAAGTAAAATAAAATACATTTAAACCAAAACACACACACTAAT
Source organism: Gekko gecko (assembly GCA_029375565.1). Classification (NCBI taxonomy): domain Eukaryota; kingdom Metazoa; phylum Chordata; class Lepidosauria; order Squamata; family Gekkonidae; genus Gekko; species Gekko gecko. The sequence goes on from JAPDNY010000004.1 coordinate 48,948,673, forward strand.
CATGAGTGCAATGAAAAAGGCCAATTTTGTAGAACTGCTTTTTGTTGCTCAGTGCTATGGTGGACATAAAAATGAAATGTTGTGGAAATAAAACAAACTCAGACTCCTCCAAAATTACTAGGCACTGGCAAGCAGGGCAGTAAGTGGAAAGATATTTCTTTAATTTAAAATGAGAAGGGGATGTATGCAAAAGGGTATGTGTAAATAGACCTCTTTTTTAAAAAAACCTGTTCCACCTATTCTTTTCCTTCTACCCTAACCCTCTCAGTGTTTCTAGCATTCCCCCTTTTTTCCAATTTGGTTAGCAGTAATTCAAACAGCCGTTAATATGTTTGATGGGAATACATTTGGTTGAGCCATTAGGCAGCAAGAATACAGATCCTGCAGATTTTTGCAGATTTTGCAAACTATCCCCAATAGAGATTTCATGTAAAATGCAAGCATTATCCCCATCTATCTGAGGATTCAGTGGGCTGGTTTGCTTACTTGCTAACTCTTCATGAGTTGATCGCCACCCAGCATTTTCATTGGCCTCTGCAGGCAGGCACCCTCTGTGTTTGGGCCACAGTTAGATGAGCCTTGGGGAAGCCACATGCTGAACAGTCTCTTATTCACACTGGCTGTACAACCTTTGTTTGATTCATTCAGCGGCTGAGAGGGGATGAGCAATCTGATGTTTTATAGCATAACCATGGAGACTCCTTTGTCTAACGTAGTGTTTGTTGATGTTCATTGAAATACATTATTTAACATAAGAGACACTGAGCAGAACACCAGTGTAGCACCAGTTGCTACAAATATATTTCTTTATTCCTTTCTCCTTTCCCTTTTTTGAAATGCAAAATTGTAAATTGTAAATGACATGAGAGCCTGGGAAATAAAGATCTAAATAAATAGGCAGCAAAGCACTGCATAAGGCTCAAGTTGGATTGATGGACTAGTAGTACTACACCTTCTGCCACGTAACTTTTGCTATAGAGATTATAACTGAAAACCTATGAAGCTGCCTCATACCAAATCAGGCCAGTGGTCCATCTAGCTCAGTATTGTCTGCACTAATTGGCAGTAAAGCTCAAAGACTTCAGGCAGGAGCTCTGTTCACAAGTTACAGTGAATGCTTGTACAGTCCATGTGTTGAACTATTCTCCTGGTATATTCCACACACATATACCTGCAGTGCGTTCTTGGTTGTGCACACCATCCACTTCGCCTGTCCATTGGTTGCTGGGTGGAAGGGATCGGAACGGATGTGCTGAATTCCATAGTACTGCACAAACTCCGCCTCCACCTGGACTTTGCAGGCCTGTTCCAGGGACAGACATTTTTCATTCTCGTAGACTCTTACTCTAAGTGGCTAGAGGTGGTTCCCGTCTCCTCTATGTCATCGAGAGCCATGATCAAAGCCATGTGGAAGATCTTCAGCACCCATGGTATCCCAGACACTCTGGTATCAGACAATGGGACTGCATTCACGTCAGTGGAATTCCTAGAGTTTGTGCAGTACTATGGAATTTGGCACATCCGTTCCGATCCCTTCCACCCAGCAACCAACGGACAGGCAGAGCGGATGGTGTGCACAACCAAGGATGCACTGCGCTGGATCATCCAAGGAGACTTGGACTACAGGCTAGCCACCTTCTTGTTCAGCCAAAGAACAACCCCGCACACAGCCACAGGATGCTGCCCTGAAGAACTCTTAATGGGCCAGTGCCTAACAACCCGACTGGACTGGCTCCACCCAGACAGGGCACCTGACAGGGTCCTAGAACAATGGACACCATGGATCCTAGGCGTGGACCAATAGGAGCGCCAGGATCCTGCAGGGAACCTATAGCTACCAGGGCCATGTAAATAAAACCTATCACGGGAGTTGGGGGGTGTTGGGGGGGGGTGTTGACTAGAATATAAGCCAGCTGGGGACCGGCTATTTTATCTTCTGTTTTGATGTAACTAAATAAACTAGAGCTGATTTCACCATGCTGAGTCTCTGACCTCAGTACTTTCCAAAAACGTTGCCACACACTACAAATACCAACAGCAAACAGAACAGTAGCAGAAAGACTAAAACAGGGGAAAGCTTTAAATTGCAGAGGTCATTGATATGTCAAGACAGACCAATAAGCCAAAGTAATTTCTGCCTGGCAGGTATTTTGGGGGGTCTCAGGCCACGGCAGAGATACCTGAGGTGATTTTAAAATGAACCTCAGATGTTTTACATGCAAACTGAGTGCTCTGCCAGTCAGCCATGGCCCCTGAAGCTGAAAATTTTCTTCAAATTCGTTGTATAGAGCCCACTTGACCAGTTTGTCTACATCTCCTCAGAAACTCCCTGTTTTCAAATACTCATGGAACTACCTTCCCAACTACTTGTGCCCTGCTGTAACATCTAGGGTTGCCAACCCCCCAGTGGGGCCTAGCGATCTCCCAGAATTACAGCTGATCTCCAACCTACAGAGATTGATTCCCCTGAAGAAAATGGCTGCTTTGGAGGGTGGATGCTATGGCATTATATCCCACAGAGGTCCTTCCCCTCTCCAAACCCCACCCTCCACACCCCAAATCTCCAGGAGTTTCCTAACTCAGAGTTGGCAACCCTAGCTAACATTTCCCTTCTTCTTAGATCCCAGCATGAACTTCTTGGACCCTCTCCTGTTAACCCTTTTCTGCTCAACTTCATTCCACCTCCTCATTCTTCAGCACCATTCTCAGTTCTTCCATGTTGGTTGAGTGCCGGAAAACTGAAAGAATCCAGGTTCATTTGACCTGACCTATGTAAAGGCTTTGGCACCTTTTGTTATTATGAGAAATAACAGCTGCAAAATGCAAAACATGGGAGGGGTTGTGTCTGTTGTCCTTGATCCAGAAGGACTTGTAAGATTTCCTGTCCCAGAGGCCCTGGATTTCATCTGAAGCCCGGAACAAAAAGGGCACAGGAGAGGGATGGGGTTTCTTTCCAAATATCTCGCAGACTGCAATTGGAGCTAAACAACAGTATCAGACAGAGGAGATCATACTTTTTTTTAATATAGAATTTTTTATGATGAGCTCATCATCCTTATTGTGTTGCGTCTAAACAAAGTTAAATTATATGGTGTTGAAAGGGAGGTATCTGTGCCAACTATGTACTGAACATTAGGAAAGTTTAGTCCGCCCCCCATCCTCCAGCAGTCCCTTCCCATCTTTTCCAGTTGCCCTTTAGATACAGCCCCCAGTTTTTTAGAGTCCTCTTTCCCAGACACACCCCATGCAGCTGGATGCTAATAGATGCATGCCAAAACCACCTGTAGGCAATAGGCTTGCCAGCTCTGGGCTGGGAAATGCCTGGGGTTTTGAGGGGAAGGTGCTTGGGAAGAGTGGGGTTTGGGGAGGGGAGGGACTTCAACAGGCTGTAATACCATAGAGCCCACCCTCCAAAGCAGCCATTTTCTGCAGGGGAACTGATCTTGATTGGCTGGAGATCAACTGTAATAGCTGGAGGTCTCCAGGTGCCGCCTGAAGGCTGGCAACACTAGTGGGCAATTCCCACAAAAGTCACACTACATGGAGAACATGGTGTACCTGAGTGCGTACATCATTCTCACTTAGCCAGTTTGGTGTAGTGGTTAAGTGTGCGGACTCTTATCTGGGAGAACCGGGTTTGATTCCCCACTCCTCCACTTGCTCCTGCTGATGTGACCTTGGGTCAGTCACAAGCTCTGGCACAGCTGTTCTCTCAAGGACAGTTTGTGTTAGAGTTCTCTCAGCCCCACCTACCTCACAGGGTGTCTGTTGTGGGGAGGGGAAGGGAAAGGAGTTTGTAAGCTGCTCTGAGACGCCTTTGGGCAGTGAAGGGCGGGGTATAAATCCAAACTCTTCTCTTCTTCTCTCTAGTTGTCTGGAAGCACTTCATGGAAAGGTAACTCCTGTATGGTGAGAGTTGCATCTGTTCTCAACCCCACTCACCCCCTATATCAGTTCCAGAAACCTTTTTAGGCCTCTCTAGACCATGGAGTCAGTTGCTGAGGGCAGTGTTCCCTTCCCTCTAAGCTGAGTTAGCGTGAGCTAGCTCAGCTTTTTAGCCTCCAGCTCACACATTTTTGTCTTAGCTCAGAAAAGATGCCTCCTGGGCAAACTGATTTATGCAGTAACCAAATTGCTCACTCACAACTTTAATACCACTAGCTCATAAAGAAAAATTTTTGCTCACAAGACTCCACAGCTTAGAGGGAGCATTGGCTGAGGATGATTTAAGCTTGCTGCCTTCAGCCAGTGAATTTGTGTGTGTTTGGGGGAGGGGTAGCAGTTTATTTTTCCTCTCCCCCCTCACCCAAATGCCTGTACCATCACAAAAAAATCACTTCTTTTTAATATCCTCCCCTCCCCCATTTATTAGGGGCTGAGCCTCAAAACTATCTGTGATTCTTCCCCACCCCGCACCCCCGTCTTTCTTTAACACAGAACAGCTCTGTAGGCTGCTACCAAGGGCAAGAAGAGTGTGTGTGCAGGAACTAAAGTTTTTCTGTTGCAAATTGCACGTGGAGATCACCTGCTGTTACAACTGATCTCCAGGTGACAGAGATCAGTTCCCCTGGAGAAAATGGCTGCTTTGGAGGGTGGGCTCTAGGGCACTGTATCCTGCTTAGGTCCCTCCCTTCCCCAGCCCCCCTCCCTGGGCTCCCTCCCCCCCCAAATCTCCAGGTATTTCCTGACCCAGAACTCTGAATGGGGTCTAGAGGTCATCTGGAATTACGACAGATTTCTACACTACACAATTCAGATCCCCTGGAGAAAATTGCTGCTTTGGAGGGTTGACTGTAGCACATTATACCCTGCTGAGATTTCATCCCTCCCCAAAGCCTTCCCTCCCATTCCCAAATCTCCAGGAATTTCTCAATCTGAAGCTGAAAACCCTATTTATTTTCCCCTGCAGGTAAGACAGCAGCAGAGGGGGTGGGGAAAAGGATGCTGAATGGACAACTCAAAGTTGGGGCCGTACAAGGAAAAACTGTAGCTCAGGGACTAGGGATGCCAGACCCTCCCAGTGGGGGTGGGCCTCCCCCAGTTTCAGGTGCTCCTCTCTGCCCCCATTACCCCCCCCCCAAAAAAAGACAAGAAGTTGGAAATAAATGTGACATTGGGGTGGGCAATGCTCTGGTTTTTGGGCAATACCTCTATGGTAGAAGCTACTTCTGCCATAGAGGTTTTGTCCACAAACCAGAGTCTCACCCCCGACGTGCCTACCTCACTTCCACATCATGTTTATTTCTGGCTTCCTACCTCCCTGCTCCTGGTAAATTTTCCCCCATCCTCCACCAGCCGGTCCAAAGGACCAGGCAACCCTACCAGGGACAGAATATCTGCTTGGCATGCCGAAGGTCATACAGTCAGTCTCCAGCATCCCCAGTTGAAAGGAGGAGGTAGTTTGTGATATGAAAGACCTCAGCCTGAGACCCTGGACAGTCACTGCCAGTCTTAATCAATACTGATCCCGATAGACTGATAGGCTGACTCAGTATAAGGCAGTTCCATGTGTTCATGTGAAGGGAAAAGGTCAAGTGGGTCCTGCCTCCCCATGATGCTCCTCCTGTTCTTTATCACAACCTCTGTGATTTCTGTGCCTTAAAAAAAGAAAAGGGAGCATTACCAAGGAAACAAACCACACCACTAAATGTCACCTGACATATGAGACTGAGTAGCTATTTGCATCAATCTAGTAGCAGCACTCTAGAAAATGTTTGGGGAGGCAGGGACCAGGAAGGCCAGCCTGTTCCCAACAGAATTTCCTGGCCATTTTGTAAAGCACTTGGGGGAGGGGCATTTAAAAATCTAACAAGCTGTGTAGTCTCCTTCCTGAGCTTTGACGAATACCCATTCTCTGTGGCCAAGCCGTTCTTACACACATTTACAGACTTTGGCCTGTATTGAATCAGTTCACTAAGCAAAGTTTGGAATTTTTTTTCTAATTTAAGCAGCTATTCCTCCAAGAGAAGGGCCACTCAGGTTGAAGGAAGACATGGATACTGCCGCTACCTTCTATGAATGAGGAAACAATATATGAAGATACCATAGCTCTATTGTAATGCTAACAATTATTTTAATGCTAACATTTAGAGCCAGTTTGGTGTAGTGGTTAGGAGCACGGACTCTAATCTGGGAGAACTGGGTTTGATTTCCCAGTCCTTCGCATGCAGTTGCTGTGACCTTGGGTCAGTTACAAGTTCTTTCAGAGCTCTCTCAGGAGCAGTTCTTGAAAAGAGCTCTCTCAGCCCCACCTACTTCACAGGGTATCTGTTGTGCGGCAGAGAAAAGAGATTGTGAGCCACTCTGAGACTCCTTCAGGTAGTGAAGGGCGAGGTATAAATCCAATCCCCTCCCCCTTCCCCCCCTCCTCCATCTTCTTCTGTTCCAGTAATCTTTTTGCCATCTAGAACAGTTCCTGACTGCATGTCTTACCATTAGGATATAGGAAAGTTAGAGCCAAGGGTATAATCCTGAATCCTGTTTCCTGATGAGGGTTCAGCCATGGCACAAGTGATACAGCCACAGTAAAGAGTCGCTCTGAGGATGTGTGCACTGTACTCTCATTGGTCTTGAGTAACTACATCCAGCCACAGCACATCTGTGACTTGACCCTCCTAAATTTTCTTGATTTTGTGATTAATTGTAACAATATATAGTCCAATTTCTAAATCAGGATTCTGGAGCAGATTATGCATGCAGTCAGTTCATACATTCCTATAAATCTACTGAAAGAGTACAATTATAACTTTATGGGTACAGTATGAGGAGTTAAATGTGAGGTCAATTATGGATTAACTTGGTCAATTATGGATTAGATGTTTGTACCAAAGCCAAGACACAGAGCTGTCACTTCCATGCCTTAGGAAGCTTCTCTTTTGGCACCCTAACCTTCATCGAACCATTTAGAAACTTTGCTTCTCCTCGGGACTTCCAGCCTCAGGAAAAACCCACACACAGAAGCTCCCTACAATGGCCTCCTGCTTCAGTGCACCCACTGACACAGGTAGGAGTCAGCTTTTGGCATGGTGAAGTCACTGCACTTTCCCCATGTTTGTTTATTTATGACTTCTTTTGCAAACTATTGATCCTGAGCAAAATGTTCACTTTGGAGCTGAAAAAACAAGTGCATATGAATCCACAGTGAGCTCCCCGTCTGATATCTGTATCTAGATGTAGCCTAAATGGCTACTACAAACTGCCTTGAGCCATGAAATGTCAAATGATTAGGGTTGCCAGGTCCCTCCAGGCAACTGGCAGGCGATGGGAGGAGGATTTACCAAGAGTGGGAGGGAGGCCCAGGCTACATCACTGGTGACATGGTGATGCCATTTCCGGCATGTACCAGAAATGGTGCCATCATGTTGTGATGTCATGGCAATGTTCTGGCATTTGGGCAAAAACACTAAGGTAAAAATGGCTTCTACTATAGCGTTTTTGCCCAAATACCAGAGTGTCACCATGACATCTCTAGTGTGATGATGTCACTTTCAGTACACGCCACAACGTTGCTTTGGCTCCCCTCCTGCTCTTGGTAAATCCCCCACCAGCCAGCTGATTAATGGCAGAGGGCAGGGTCTGGTGGCGGGGGAGGATAAATGTTTTAATTTATCAGTTAATTCTTGGCAATGCAGATGATGTAGATAGGCCTGACAGTGCTAGTAAAACAATCCTCACTCCAATATTATCCAGAATGTTAGGACCAAGGTTGGCCAGACTTCTTTTCATTCCTAATATCTGTTCCTCCATCTATCTCCAGGCAGCTCAAGTGTACTCAGTAAGCGTCTTTCCATAGATTGGGGGACAGGCAACAACTGCCATCACAGTGGTCAAAGTTGCAATGGCTGTGCTGGAACTGGGGGGCACATCCTAGATGTGGCAAAGGAATACTTGTATGGGGCCTCAAGTTCAGCCTGATTCTGTGCATCAGTGTGCCATTACAATGCCTTGTGAAACCAGACTATCTTAACAGAAGAATACGGCCCACTTTCTCAGACCACAGTGTTCTTTTCAGCATCCCCAGCTCCTCCATCTTCTTCCTTAGACAGCTTCTGCAGGGCAGCCATGTAATCATAAAAGAAAAAGACAGGAAACCAAACAGTTTTCATTATGGGCTGCAGTAAATAAACTGAATTTTCCTTCAAATAAAATGACAGGAATTACACCATAATTGCACTATTTGTTTTCCTGCTTGCTTCAGCAGGAAAACAATTCCACATGAATTTTTCATTTTTTACTGGTCCCTGGAAAGTAAACAAGAACCCAAAAAAAATCCTCAAAATAAAATTCTGATTACCATTCAGCATGAAAGCTCAATGAAAATACCTCATGGAATGCTATATCCCAACCAGAATGAGTTGTGATCACTCAGTAGGTCAGAGGCCTCCTCCTTTAAGGTTACAGTCCTGCAGCAAAGATGTCTCTGTTACTGCCCATCCAGGACTGCAGCTATTAAACTTGTTGAAAACTTTTCTTTATAACTCATCAGGCTGCCAAAACTCCTAAAGATTTAGGGGTGGAGCCTGGGAAGGGCAGGGTTTTGGGAGGGGAGGGACCTCAGCAGGGTGCCAGGGTATAATGCCATCGAGTCTACCCTCTGGACAAGTGGTATCCAATGTCCATTCAAGCTGGTGTGGTGGTGGGATCCTATTTTAGTTATATCTGCAAAATAAATAAATACAAAGTTAAAAAATGTGTGACATATTTTATTTATATGTTTTTAGATATTTATATCCCACTTTTCTCCCTGATGAGAAGCCAAAGTGGCTTATAGAATTAATTCTTCTCTCTTATATTTTATCCTCTCTGCAATCAGCCTGTGAGGTAGGTTAGGCTGAGAGTGCCTTACTGGTCCTAGGTCACTCAGCAAGCTTCCACAGTATATTGGAGATCTGAACCTGGGTTTCCCAGATTCTAGTCTGACACTCTAAGGCCGAGTTCAGACTGGCAAGTTGCCCTGAGAGAAGTGCATTTCAGCAATGTTTCACAAGCGGATTAAAGGGGGTATTCACACAGGCACATCTGTCCAGTGTTCCCCAGCCGTACTCAACCCATCTTGTAATGCTTCGTTCCCAAGTTTAAAAGATACCTGTTAAAAGTGGTATCAAACCCTGGAAAGCATGTCTATCCCAGGTATATCCCGCAACAACACAGTGTGAATGCTAAAATCCATGTTTTTGCTTGTATACAGGTGCGCATAAGTGCATACCTCCAGATTAGCAAAACAAAAAGCCACGCCTTAAAGCCGTGCCTTCAGGCCAACAGTGTGAACACTCCCTTGGGCCTCTTCCTCGGTATGCTCCGGCATCAGTCCGCGCAGTATGAACAGGAAAACCCAGAACAGTTTGTTCCAGGGCTTTTTTGCCATGACTGGCTCCTGCTTCAAACTGCCAGTCTGAACTCAGCCTAATAGGGTTGCCAGCAAGCCCTGAGGGAAATGGCCTGTCCCTTTAATAGAAGTTTAATGTGTGGGAATGGGACACTGAATCTTTTTATGGCATGGAGATAAATAAGGTCACCTTTAGTATACCCTTAAGCTTAAAGGGACAGGACATTTTCCTCCGTGCCAGATAGGCCATTGGCCTGATCCAACATTGGCTTCTCTTATGTTCTTATGTTATTAACCCCGACATGGTTCTCCTGCCTTGTGTAGGGGGTTGGACTAGATGACCCTGGAGATCCCTTCCAACTCTGATTCTATGATTCTATGGTGCCAGCTCTCTCCTTGTGATGAGGTTTTTGGTTGATCGTAAATTCCAAGCTGAAGTACAGTGGAGAAGGCAGTCTTGCAAATACAGAGGTCACAAGGACATGATAAATTCTTATTTGGGTTATCACCTATCAGCAAAAGCCCCAAAGAAAATCTGGTGATGAAGCCAGATGTTAGTGCATACAGTGTTATGAAAGAAGAGAGATTATTAGATTATATGGGAACATAATAAATACAGACACTACAAGACCCTGGAGTAAAATAAGCTGGATATCAGTTTGTTGCATAAATGAACAGAAGTGCTCATCTAATTAAATAGCTGTACTCTTGGGTGTAAACTTGCACACGTTTTAGCTATAGATGATGGGGAAATGGATTACATGTAGTGGAGTTTGGTACAGCCCCAGAATGGACTCGCCTCCTAGCAATGACAATGGATTTGGAATATTTCACATCTCTCCTTATAATATTTATCTTTTGGTTTCATAAGATTCCATGCACTCCCATTAGCTGTAAAATGCTCTCCCTCAGCCATTGGCCCATCAGCCGCCACTCAAGAGTACTCGCATGCCATTGGCTGGGTGCTGGGTCTGCTCCTCTTCCCCACCCACTCCCCCTGGCAGACAGCTCTTTCTCCTGAGGAAGACAGTTCTCTTGACTCCTGTGAGGGACTGTCCCCTCAGTGGCTGTTGGTAGGCAACCAAGCTTGGTTCTGTGAGTAAAAAAACAAAGGACTTTCAGCATAACCCCTCCCCCGCCCATAACCCCTTCCCCAACAGCCACTTTCCTGTCAGAATAAATGGGAAAAGGCTCTTTCTCCTGCTTAGCTTCAACATGGCTGGCTGGCTAACGAGGTATGCCAGCGACCATCAAACCATTTTCTTCAACTCCCCGCTGAGCAGCTGACTTTCCCCTAGGGCTGCCAATCTCCAGGTGGGACCTGGAGATCTCCCACTGTTACAATTGACCTCCAGATAACAGAGATCAGTTCCCCGGGAGAAAATGGTTGCTTTGGAGGGCATTATACTCTATGGCATTATACCCTGCTGAGTCCTTCCACCCCCACCCCCAAATGCTGCCCTCCATAGGATCCACCCCCCCCAAATCTCCAGGTATTTCCCTAATCAGAGTTGGCACCTGTACTTTATCCTCTGTCAGTAAAAGGCCCTTTCCACACCTATGTTGGCCTTTGGGAGAAAACTCATTGGGCCCAGTCCTGATCAGGTTGCCAACTCCAGGTGGGCAATTCCTGGAGATTTGAGGGATGGAGCCTGGAGAGGGTGAAGTTTGAGGAGGGGTGGCACCTCAGACAGGTACGATGCCATAGACTCCACCCTCCAATCCAGCCATTCCCTGATGGGGAACCATTGTTGCCAATCTCCGGGGAGGGGGGCTGGAGATCACTCAAAATTACAACTGCTCTCTAGGAGGGAGGGGGGAGGAGATGGAAAACTAAAGGTAGGTTGATGGTTGGCTGGGAGGGAGATAGGGTTGTCAACTCCAGGTTGGGAAATTCCTGGAGATTTGAGGGGTTGAACCTGGAGAGGGTGAGTGTTGAGGAGGGTTGGGACCTCAGACAGGTACAATACCATAGACTCCACCCTCCAAACCAGCCACTCCCTCCTGGGGAACCATTATTACCAATCTTGGGGGTGGGATGGAGATCACTCAAAATTACTACTGCTCTTCAGGTAGCAAAGATCAGTTCCTCTGGAGAAAATGGTAGACTCTGTCATTATACCCTGCTAAGATTGCCACAGCAAATTGTCACTGAGTGCCCAAAGCCGGGGCACTCTCCCAGAGCCTCTTTCTAGAGCCCGTTGTATTTATTTCCACAATGGGCCTTATTCCTAGTAATGCAATAAAATGGTACAGCCCACATAATCCAATTGCTTCATTTATTTCTGCTGTGGCATGATTAGTAGGAACATCCACCAGCTACTTAAGATGAATGCATAACATTTGTATAGCAGTTTGCTAAGTGTCCAAAGTATTCCACATATATTATTTCAGTAATCCTTATAGGCAGTTATTACTGACCTCAGTAATAACCAGGTGGGAAGGCTTCGGCTGAGAGAGATAATGGCTTCCTTTGGCTTAAATCATAACTGACAGTGTAGTCCTAAACAGAGTTAAACCCTTCTAAACTCATTGCAAGAGTCTTCTGTGAATATTTATTGTCTGAAAGTTCTAGACTGGCTCACTGTGTGTGTGCGCGTGCGTGCGTGCGTGCATGCGCACACACATGTGCATGTGTACGCATGTTAGCGTTGCCAGCCGTTGTCAACTGGTGAGAGTGTTACAGCACTTCCGGGGAAACTTCCAGAGATTTTGGTGATTCCGAGAGAAGATTGATGTCACTTTTGGGTTTTCTGCCGAAGTGATGTAATGCCATCAGCCAACACAACTGTTTTTTAAACCTTTTTTCTCTCAACAGCCATTGGACCAGTGGGAGGCATTGGGAGCCGGAGTGCGGAATCCCCCAACCCTAGTAGGAACCTGGCAGCCCTAACACACATGTACACACAACTAGGGTTGCCAACCCTCAGGCGGGTAAAACAGTAATAAATCACCATGTATTGTTTTACTGGCTAATATACACCATGGTCTTGATTATTGTTTTACTGATTATTATTCTTATTGTATTATTGTTTTACTGGCTAATATACACCGTGGTCTTGTTTGTTGTGATAAACCCTTAGGCGGGGCCTGGAGATCTCCCAGAATTTGAACTAATCTCTTGACTACAGAGATCTTACTTCCCCTGGGGAAAATGCCAGCCTCGGAGGGCAGACTCAGTTTATGGCATAACATTCCTGCTGTGTTTGCTCCCCTTCCCAGACTCCATCCACCCCAAGCTTTACCCTCAAATTTCCATAAATTTTTCACCTTCCAAAGCAGCCATTTTCTATTGGGGGACTGATCTGTGTAGCCTGTGTAATTCTTTGAGACCTCCAGGCCTCGCCTAGATGTTGGCAATCCTAGTACTTGCTCATTGCAAGTAATTGAATGGCTCTAGTGAGCCATGATGTCCTCTTGCTGGGTAGGTCATTTTGGTCCTTTGTGGCCACTGCAGATGTTTAGTGGGGAAAGGATTTCATTCTTGGCCTGAGATTTCCTCCAGAGTGTGTCAGTTTGGAAACCTTGACTACAGAAGGGTATAATTGAAAAATTATTCTGTGGGTTATGAATTAGCCAAGTGTGAAACTTGTTCAGAGGCTGCTCTGCTCAGCATAGCCTGGTGTTATCACCTTGGTGATTTCAGCCAGCCAACAAGCAGCTGGCGACAGAAAATGTTCCAGATTAGCCACTGAGCTAAAGAGAGAGGGAGATGTTGCATTGGGCAAAAGAGCCACAGCTGCAGTTTGGAGGAGACCTTTGTGTTCAGCATTTGGTTTATGGCTTGAGAGCAACAAGCACAAAGACTTTTGCAGGGTGGTGTTCGATATTCTTTCTTAAAAAACAAACCTTAACACATTCTACTGCTGAAGCAAAACCTGCACATTTTGTTTCTCCTTTTTTATCCAGCACTGCCTCCTCCTCTCAAGAGTGGCAAGTTCCAGGACAGCATTTACAGGCACTTTCTCAATGTGACTACTGAAAACTGCCACAGTTTTTGTGATATACCTGTTTATTTTGTGTGTGTGTGTGTGTGTGTGTGTGTGTGTATATATATATATATATATATATATATAAAATAGGTTGAACAGGGATAAGGAGTTAAGCATTTGGATAATGCTGGTCTAACAGCATCAGTTTTCTCAGAAGCAAGCATCCTGCTCTTGGAGTTCTTCCTCAAAGCTCTTTCTTGCCACTGCGACCAGTTGCAAAACCAAAACTTGTGTTTTTACTTTGCTGGTGATGGGTGTACAGTGTCTTCATTTTTATTTTGTTTTTGTTTCCAAAATTTCACAGGATTCCATTCCATTAATTTCCCACATTAATGCCCAGTTCTGTTTCTCTAGAAAACAACATTTGTAGCTGTTATTATCTTTGCTTTTCATTAAACTCAGATATAATTATCGGGAGTAGCACCACTCACTGAACGGATCACACCTGTCAATTTTCCAATAGATAGGACCTAAGGTCTCAGTTTTATGGACAGTCAAAATTCTTGCTTGCAGAACAAGTGAAAGGAGGTCTGTGGGACCTTCAGGAGCCAGGAAGTCTTACAGGGCCAGTATAAGGAGACATTTGGCACCCCAGGAACTGCAGGCAAATATGCATGGTAGGTGCAGAGGCTTGCATCCGGCGCTTGAAAGAAGCCTGCAGAGTACATGCTTGATGGAAAACAAATACTGAAATAATAGAGCTTGTTGCTAATTGTTTTCAATATAGTTTCAGAGGGCAGCCATGTTGGTCTGCAGTAAAACAGCTAAATTCAAGTCCAATGGCATTTTAATGACCAACAAGATTTCCAGGGTATAATTTTTTAAACTGAGAGTCAAGGGAGCTTTGACTCTTGAAAGCTTATACCCTGAAAATGTTGTTCGTCACCAGGGCTATTTTTGTAGAAAAAGCCCAGGAGGAACTCATTAGCATATTAGGCCACACCCAACATCAGAAACTCATTAGCATATTAGGCCACACCCCTGACCGCACAGCTCATTAGCATATTAGCCCACACCCCCATGTTACCAGAAGTGTGGTCATCCAGCCACACCCATTTTCTGCTTCTTATTAGGTTTACCCAGGGCTTTCTTGTAGAAAAAGTTCAGCAGGAACTCATTAGCATAATAGGCCACACCCAATAGCCAAAACTCATTAGCATATTAGGACACTCCCTGACAGCACAGCTCATTAGCATATTAAGCCACACCCCCATGTTACCAGAAGTGTGGTCATCCAGTCACACCCACCTTTTGCTTCTTATTCTGTTTACCTTGTTTGTTGTCAATACCCAGGGCTTTTTTTGGAGCAGGAACTCCTTTGCAAGTTAGGCCACACACCCCTAAGGTAGCCAATCCTAATGAGTTTCTGCTGTTGGGTGTGACCTATTATGCTAATGAGTTCTGGATGGGTGTGGCCAACTTGGGAGCCAGCCGGAACTCCGTTCCTGTGCATTCCTGCCAAAAAATAGCCCTGTTCGTCACTAAGTTCTACTGGACTTGAATCTTACATTTTAAAAATGCATGCTGTAGTAACAGAGTGAGTAACAGAGACAATCTACTGATGTGTGTGTACTCAGTATGAATAATACTCAAGAACTAAGTATACTTGCATGTGTTGCAAATAATTGCGGTAACACATGGACAGTGATACTAACATACTTACAGAGAACACAGAATCAGCACTACAGGCAGACTTAATATTAGCATTTTAAAGGACTGAGGAAAACTTCACAGATTAGCTAATGGCAACACTTTCACACACTTGCAAAAAAAAATAGCAACTGAATCACACTTTCTCTCACACAAGTCTGTCACATAGCAGCTGTATAATTTGCAAATACCAGAAGGAACCTGCAGTCTCAAACAAAACAGAACTAGCTCAGGTAAAGCCAGGCTGCTTGGGAGGAGGGGGAGTCCAAAAGCCACAAATCTTTCCTCAAGCCCCTAGTTATTGGTGAAAAGAAATTCCTGACAGAGAAAACTCTATTAAAGACTTGTTTTGCTCTGCTGATTTGGAACATTCCCAAGCTGTGGTCACACACACTACATAATCCACTTTCAATCCACTTTCAGTGCACTTTCCAAATGGATTTTACTGTGAGAACTGGCAAAATCCAGTTGGAAAGTGCATTGAAAGTGGATTATTTAGTGTGTGTGATCACAGCCCCTGTCTATTTAATTGTCTCCTGTCTCTGAATTCAGCTTAAACTCTCTAAACCAGATGGCAAGACACAAGAATAATGACTTTTATCTAATATTGCCTACCTAAAGTTGTAAATTTTCCAGTTCACTCTGTTATAACTGTTATAAAAGCCTCTATCACTGGCTACATCCATCTCGCAAAAGGCTTTTCTCCAGCTTATCTAGAGGTTTATGGGGTGGTAAGTAACTATTATCCAACAACCATCAAACACTTTCCATGCATGTTTAAAAACACATTTTCTTGGAAGCAATAACAATTTAAATGCTGGAGGAAGTTTAGGAAAGAGTAATCATACTTGGTAGCTATGGCAGCTGAAAATATGCAGATAAAATTACTGCAATGTATTTAGAACCCTGAGTTCTCGGTGTGACAATGTGGATCTCTAGAACTGCTCCTACAGCAGGGCAGTCAGAAGACAAAAGAATGCATGCCACTGAATAGCTCTGTGGATCTTTGACTCAGCTGCTTGCTCCAAGCATGGGCAGATTGTGGATACTGGTTGTGCACTGAAAATTCATGCAGCCATCAGGGCTACAAATATATCTGACAAAACTTTCAGGTGACATTTGGGACATGATAGCTTCCATTTGCAGAATGTGATCTTGTTTTTTGAACATGAAATTTTCTTTAAAAAAAATCTGTGACGGTTGGTGCCCAACCATGTTAGTGTTCCAAAAACTGCTCACTGGACCTGTCCACCTCTGTAAATCCAAGATCTGACTGGGCTAAGGGTTGGTTTTTGAAGAGCACTGTCTATCATCCTTAACTGATCCTGAAAAAATCCCTTTTTTACAACATATGAATGAATACAGAAGGATACCAGAGGGGTAACTTGAGAAATACCGCTTGGGAAAGGATGATATGCATTTTAGATCATACTTCGGAATAATGGATCCTATTCAGTTTATATTTTTCTGATGCTAACAATTCACAGACAATTAAAATACACATCAGCTCCTGACCTTGGAGGCCTTCTGATAACTGCTTATGAAGAAACCACCTGTTTTCCATTCTTGAAACCCTATCTAGAAAGGAAGATTGGCTATGATTCTAAAGCGCTTAGGAAAATACCAAACAGTGTATATATTAACATAATATTATGTTAGTTGGCAATCTTTCTGGACTCATGACTTAAATAATTCTTTTCATTGTTATTCTAACGGTGCCACCCTAAGCAGAGTTACACCCTTCTAAGACCGTTCACTTCAATAGAACAGTGTAACTCTTTATAGATTTGCATTGTAAATTTCCACTTATTTCATTCTTTGCAATAAAAGATTATTTGTGTGGTTTATGTTTTTCTTTCGGAGACAATTGTTCCTTTGGAACAAAAGAGTTATTTTCACTTTACCTCTACCATGACATTGGCCCAATACTGTGCTGGAAGCATGATAATTGCACAAACATAATGAAGGAAAAAGAGAATTTCACTCTAGGGAGAATCATATCCTCTTGTTTTCCTAATTCTTTATGGCAGGAACAATAATAACTGTGTATTCTGTGGGCCAAGGACTATTTTCTCAACCTAGTCAGAGGTTGCATGAGAATATTGTGATGTCACAAATACGAGACTGGTATATTATGCAAAACAAAAAGCATCTTGCAAATTGTATTTGAGCAAATAAATGTCCATCTTGCAAAGGAGGGCTGCATCCAATCTGCATGCTGTATGCATCCTATATATCACCCCAGTGGGTATGTGATATACTGATACAAATTAAGCTACCTGACCAAGGATGGAGAGGCCCACAAGCCTGTGAGGGTTCTGTCTCTTCAGCCTTCCTGGATCCTTGGACAGGTAGCTATGAAACTGCAGCAGCCTGCTTGCTAGGAAACCAAGCTTTAACTAGAAGGGCAGGAGAGTGGATGGGTGGCAATTAGTGTTTTAATATTCAGACTAGTCAACATGCATTAAGCTTGCTCTCATGTTTGCAACCATTTGTTTTGAGTGTACTTACAATGTTTGATGGTTTATGGTTCCTTTCTCAACCACCTGGTGTGTTGTCTACTGGGGACTGGCTTAGAACTGTATGGTAGATTTGTGTCTTATTTGCTTATGTTTATGCTTATGTTTATGCACTGCCTGTTTATGTATCCCATATTATCTGCCATAGCCATATTCCTCTTTCTGGTGGTTCATGCCTTCTCCCATGTATTCATGTATCACACATCATTCAGTTAGCAGTTGGCTTTCATAGTGTGTTATACAAAAATGCCTTCCCATAAACCACTTATACCATATCAGTAATATCTTGAAGTCTGTGTTTTTCTACTGACTGTTGCATACCCACCAGGGTGATAGGAACCCGTAGAAACAGAGGCCTCCAGCTTCAGGGGATAAAATAACATGGAATTGTTGCAAAGTGCTTAAGGTCTTTGAGAACTGTTACAGAGAAGTCTTTAATGATTGGCAAATCAACCTAATATGTACATATTAAGGCTTGTAGCCCCATTAAGAAGTTTTCAACATTCACATTCACAAGGGACACATGCATAATATTGGCAATATGCATATCAAAATCTCAACAACCGTATCCTCTTAGAAATACCTCTTGTGTCATTTTCTACTGTGAAAGAGGTTAGCCCTCCCCTTGAGGACATCCAGGGAGTTAAGTTTCTGTGTGACTGGGATGATTAACTGGAGCCCACAACAAGAAAAGAGGAACGGTGAGCAGTGCTGCCTGTCTTTAAAATTTAATCTACTCACGGTGTGTCTATAATAACATGATTCAAATTAAATAGCCATATTTCTAGAATTAAATATTATTGTTTCCTGCATTGTGGTTACAATACCACATTAGCCATATTTACCAGTATTGGCATGTTTAGTATCACTTCTGATACCACTGGACTGAAATCAGTGACATGTACCATTAGAGATGATTGCAATTGTTAGTGCAAAATAAACTGATCCCTGTCCTATATTGTAGAAATATCAAATGTTGTCCCCTCTCCCTGATTCCAAGGGAGAGATTAATTACGTCCTCCTGTACACTTGCAGTCAATCTGCCTGTTGTTTACGGCTTTACCTTCAAATTTAGAAGTGGGGACTTTTCTCATCTTGCTTGCTTCTGGCCACAGAAAGGTCTCCAGCTATTTCAGTCCATTGCAGAAATGCCAAGAGACACAAGCCTTTTGGCAGCCTCTTAAGTATTTGGCACTGGGAGCACTGTCAGGATCCAGATCTCTGAGAGGACACCTGATGCTAGCTGTGTCTCTTAGAGATGTCTTAAGTAGCAAGCTTTGCAGCTCAGAGTAGCTTTTGGTCTGCATGATTATTCAAGCAAGCTTTTGTGGTTGTTTTTTTAAATGACACGTGCAGTATTCATTTATGTAGGACTGCCTTGTAGACTTTCCAACTGCCCGGAGAAAAACCTGTTCTGTGCAGTCTATTTCCTAGACCCTTAAAAGAATGTACTTTACCAGGTGATGTTATTTACCTTCAAGCCATGAAAGGCTTCAACTGCCCATTTCCACACATGAAGCCTTTATTAAAGGCACAGGATATTTTTCTCCAGGCTAGCTGGCAATCCTAGTACCTCAGCACAACTTAAACTTCTAAGAGAGACTCACTGGAGCATATAAAGGTGTCTTTTTGAAGTCTGTCCTTCTTGTCAGAGAAAAGCATCACGGCACAGGTCACAGTGGTATCACACTGGGATGTCAGATTCCGAAAGGAAGGGCTATATGTAGGTCGTAGTCTCACAGAGTACACAGCAGTAGTTTTTCCAGCTCATAAAAACTGCATCCCCCCCTTTCTGTCACACACAGGATCAGTGGCACATGAGCCAGCCGGCCCTCCTCATCCATTTTGCCTTGCCTTCTG
The DNA here is from genome assembly GCA_029375565.1 of Gekko gecko. Lineage (NCBI taxonomy): Eukaryota > Metazoa > Chordata > Lepidosauria > Squamata > Gekkonidae > Gekko > Gekko gecko. The sequence goes on from JAPDNY010000004.1 coordinate 48,968,019, forward strand.
TCCTGCTCCACTGCAGCAACCACCGTATGCCTACATAGCTGTATTAGCTAGTAATCTCCTGCAGAGTTCCCTGCTCAGCCTTCTCCTCCACAGTTTCCTGGCCTGTTGTGTTTTGTTAGGCTGTTACTGTTTCTCCCCAGGGTTGGCAGCTTTGGGTTGGGAAATACCTGGAGATTTTGAGGGTGGAGCCTGGGGAGGGACTTCAGGAGGGTATAATACCATGGACTCCACCCTCCAAAGCAGCCATTTTTTCCAGGGGAACGGATCTTGGTCATCTGGAGATCAGTTATAACAGACAGAGCTCTCCAGGTACCACCTGGAGGTTGGCAAGTCTATTTCTCCCCATCTCAGTCCTCCGGTCTGAAGATCTCTGTCCATCCTCTGTTGCTTCCCTTCTATTGTTGCTACAGCAAGAGTGCTGCCTCCTACATTACAAGATGACTAAAGCTTTTGCCATCTCCAGGTTAGGAACTTCCTAGATATTTGGGGGCAGAGCCTGGCGAGAGCAGAGTTTGGGGAGGGAAGGGACCTCAGCGGGTTACAGTGCCATAGAAGCCACCCTCCAAAGCAGCCATTTTCCCCAGGGGAACTGATCTGTGCCATCTGGAGATCAGTCGTAATTCTGACAGATCTCCAGGCCCCAGCTGAGGATCGCAGCCCTAGATCAAGCTCAGTTTGTCTGAAGCATCTTGGTTGATTCATCTGTGACAGCCCATGTGGCAGCCACATAGATTGTCAACAGGTATGTGCCTGGAGTTAGAATTATAGAGTTGGAAGGGACCTCCAGGGTCAACAACCCTGTTAAGTATGAGACTTAAGGCAGCAGCTCATAACAAGTGATTCAGCTTTATTTACAAGATAGGAACGAATACAAAATAGGAGAGCAATAGGCTCTCTTTTAAACTATCTGGGCTTGGTAGACCATGCCCCTTGTTGAGATAAGAACCAATCAGAATATGAACATAACAACCAATCAAATCATCTCCCTCCAGAACCCTTCTTGTATCCTGATTGGGCTGCTGTGCAGAACATCCAATCAGCTTGCATGAATTACAATACCAGACTTAAATAGAGGTGAATCTCAAGCTCAGGCATTATGTGTATCAATACATAACAAACCCCCTGCACAATGCAGGAAATTCACAAATACCTCCTCCCCACATCCCCAGTGGCCCCTGTTCCACATGCAGAAGAAGACAAAAAACCTCCAGGATCCCAGGCCAAACTGGCCTGGGGAAAATTTGCTTCCTCACCCCAAAGTGGCGATCAGCATTTCCCTGGGTGTGTGAGAAAGGGCCACAAGAACTAAGCACTGAGGCAACCCTTCCTGCCCTCCCTCTCATGATCTGCCTAAGTTCATAGAATCAGCATTGCTGTCAGATGGCCATCTAGCCTCCATTTAAAAACCTTCACAGAAGAAAAGCCCAACACCTCCCGAGGAAGCCTGTTCCACTGAGGAACTGCTCTGTCAGGAAGTTCTTCCTAATGTTTAGCTGAAAACTCTTTTAATTTCAACCCGCCAAAAACAATTTTGATTTAATTTCAATAGCCTTCATTTTATCAGTGTTCCAGTAGTTTGCTAATTAAGAGTCATATTGCTAGCTCTTATTTTGCAGGGTATTATCAGCGGGTTGTGCAGATGCTGCAATCCCACATAACAAAATTCCTGAGAAATTCAGCTTGCATTAAAAACAGATATACATGTTTTTCAGTCCTTGTTGCTGTGAAGTTATGGTGACAACACATATGCAATGTCAGCTGAAATCTCAAAAGTAGAACTAGGTGAGTGCTGAGTAAGATTCCCAGTGGTTGAGGACAAGGGCTTCATGACTCATGCAGCTTATTATGCCTGCCCATGGATAACCAAAAGACAAATCATGCAGAATAATAAAACTTGTAGACTGTGTTGTGCAAAATGAGAGAAGCAACACACATGTGATCAATTTGCATAACTTATACAGGTTAGAATCATAGAGCTGGAAGGGATCTCCAGGGTCATCTAGTCCAACCCACTGCACAATGCAAGAAATCCACAAAAAACTCCCTCTCCACACCCTCAGTGACTGCTGCTCCATGCCCAGAAGATGACAAAAAACCCTCCAGGATCTCCAGCCAAAGTGGCCTGGAGAAAAATTGCTTCCTGACTGCAAAATGGCGATCAGCATTTCCCTGGGCATGTAAGAAAGGGCCACAAGAACTAAGCCCTGATGCAACCTTTCCTGCCCACCCTCTCATGCTCTGCCTAAGTTCACAGAATCAGAACTGAACTTTCTTTATAGCATAAATTCTAGATTAATGGACACACACATTTACTGAAATTGTTTGTATCCCATTCTTCCATCTTTTATTGTTACAGAGACACAGGGAAAGTCTGACATTTGCCATCCTAAGCAGAGCTGTACCCTTTCCAAGACCATTTCAATGGATTCGGAAGAGTGTACCTCTGCTTTGAATGGTGTGGCATAGCTGAGTGGGAAAGCACATGCTTTGTGAGTATCAGGCTCCAGCTACAAAACCCCTGGCATCGCCAATTTAAGAACTTTAGGCAGTGAGGACTGGGGAAAAATCAGAGCTGCTGCCAGTCCAAATTGTACAGAGTTCTGTATTAAGAATTCAGTTCCCAGGTAGGTGGGGCTAATTTGAATTGGGGCCATGGCACACAGGAAGATGGGGCTTTAGCCACCCCCACACCCAGTCACTGTTTTCCTGACCTGAAAAGAGCCCCAGGGACTGAGGCTATTTGTCCTGCTGAGAAAACTTTTGTGTATTGATATCTACATGTAGGTTTCCCTCACTGGCGAAAACTGCAGCTTCCATGACTGTTTCAATTCTGGGAAAATGGCACGAGGGGACGGCTTTCTCCCCCTTTCCCTGGGTGCCACAGTCCTGGTCCATGGCATTTGGCCTGAAAGCTGTTGGATATTGTCTGATGGTGAGCGTGGCCTTGCTCAGAGATGTGACAGCTAGAGTTGTTTGGGTCTTTGTCAACTGTGTCTTCTTTCTGATACTGCACCTTTGAAAACACACATGGCAGAGGATGAAAGAAAAGGCACAAGTAATTCTTCAGCAGGCCAGCTGCTTCAGTTAGTCACTATGTACTGTACTCAGGTTACCAAAGTCTAAAATTTATTCTTGGGGCATATCTATACTACTGACTTAAACTGGTTTAACAGTTATTCCTATTCCCCAGAAAACACTGGAAGTTGTAACTCAAGAAGTACAGATGAGGGGTTATTTGCTTAGTTAAAATATTAGTGTCCTTGCAGTCTGGGTGCTCAAGACAGCCTTCAGTCATTAAAATCATAAAAACTGTCAAAGGTAAAACACCATTAATATATAGCAGTAAAATACCGAAAACAATAACAACACTAAATCAGACATAAAACCCAGCTTGTCTTTGTAGCTGAGCATTCCCCTGGTGTGCAACTCCAGTGTGAGAACGTACATTCAGCCAGATTGCTTTTCTGTAATTGCAAAGAGCAGAATCTCTATCCCCTGCAAGGCTTTTCCACTGTACCCATTTCATAATTTATTTACTTAAGTTATTACAGAATCTAGCTGCTCCAGTTGCCAAACCATTGCAATCCTGTGTTTTCTGGGCTTTCCCCTCATCTTTCTTATAACATGTCTGGTGGCAGTTTTTATGATTTCAAATGCTGCTGCATTTTGTCAGTGTGGACTGTCAAAGTGCTGCTGATTCACCTGGGTTTCTCTCCTCCCCTATTCATTTTCAGCAAACTTTGTTTGGCATTTTTTTCCTAATTTCATTTTATATCCGCTCCTTCCTAACCTTTTGCTTCTTCTTTTTAAAAAGTTGCTTTATGTTAATCTTCCTTTGCAAATGGCTGACCCCTCTCTCCTCAGGTCTCTAGTTTGGCTCCTTTACTGTTGGGTTCCTTTGAAAAAGAATTTGCTTTCTTCATTTAATTTACTAATATTCAGTAAAGCCTAAAACACAATAAGCAAAAAAAGCAGAACAAGGAAATGGTAGAATTTTCAGAAAATTACTGCTTAGTTTGCCATTGCTGGGAAGAAATCAGTTCAGGCAATCAGGGCATTAATTAATTAGCGCAGTTTTCAGTAATAGGAGAAGAGGGAACTGGTGAGACCATTGGTTGAAAATAGTGATTGTTAAGTATGAGACTCAACAAGGATTTCGGCTTCAAAAGTGATTTCAGCTTTATTTGAACAGCAAACTGTAAGTCAGGAACACACAACAAGAAACAGTGGAGCACAGCTCCCCTCCAAACCCTCCCGGGCAGTCAAAGCCACACCCACAATAAGTCAAGGACCAATAGCAACACAGAGATAAAGGCCAAACATAACACAGGGACAAAGGCCAACCAGGACCGCTCCCTCTTTGCAACACATCTACAAGATGATTGGTCCCGTACAGAGGCCTCCCAGAAACCAGCCAACAGCAATGCCACAGCTGAAGAGCCACATTTGAAATCAAGCTTAACATAGGAATGTATAGCCCAGATTCACATTCCAATACATAACAGTGATGCTAAGCATACTTTCTAGGGAGAATCATTTGGAATGGTTGAAAAATGGTCTACATAGCTTTTGTAAGTAAATAACTCTGAATAAAATGTGACGTGCTTCTCAGATATTCCCAAACAGCCCAAATAGCGCAGCTTAGCCCGAGCTTGTTATGGCTTGGGAGATAAGGAGGATTGGCCACGGTCAGTACTTGGATGGGAAACCTCCAAGGAAGAGTGTGGTTGCCACGCAGAGGAAGGCAAACTACCTCTGCTTGTCCCTTGCCTGGAACGCCCTGTGGATGGGGTCACCATGGGCCAGATGCAACTTGACAGCACATTATCTATCTAAAGATAGCCCCTCTTACTTTTGCCTTAAGGATGGACATTACAGGATTATGTTGGGACTATGCCAGTATATGAAGAACCGAGCTGGGTCACAGTTGTAATTTTGTAGCCAACCGTGTAAGAGTGATGCTCAGCCATGTGAAAATTTCATTGTGTGTAAAAGATGGAGTAAGAAAGGGGGAGGGGGCAGAATAGGGTTGCCAGCTCTGGATTGGGAAATATTTGGATATCTCGGGGGTGGAGCTTGGGGAGGGTGGGGTTTGGGGAGGGGAAGGACCTCAGCAGAGTACAATGCCATAGAGGCCACCCTCCAAAACAGCCATTTTCTCCAGTGGAACTGATCTCTATTGTCTGGAGATCAGTTGTAATAGCAGGAGATCTCCAGGCCCCACTTGGAGGCTGGCAATCTTAAGGAAGAGCTGGGTTAATAATAGGGAAGGAATGCAGAAGTGGTCAGTTAGAATCTTATCCTGTCATGGCCCTAGGCCTCATCTGTCTTGCTGACATAAAATTATGAGACCAAAATAGTTTCTGTAAATAAGTACATAGGAGAGTCTGTATGGTGTAGTGGTTAAGTGTGCAGACTCTAATCTGGGAGAACCGGTGTAACAGGTCGGATTCACCCCCCCCCGGCAAGAGTAACCCCGGGATTACTCTGGCCTAACCTAGAATAACCCCGGAGGAGGCCTAGGCTAGAGTAACCCCTGCCGGGCCAGGCCAGAGTAACCCCGGGGGTTAATCCAGACTAACCCCTGCCAGACAAACCTCTGCCGGGCCACGCCAGAGTTACCCCAACTGCACAACACAACAACCTGTAACCCTGGGCCACAGTAACCCCTCGGGTGTCTCACAGTCCCCAATATAGAGTGGTAAGTTAAATGTCATTGTAACCAGCAAAGTGTCAGCTTCTGAGGGTTTGAGCTCCATGAGAAACTTGTCAGCCAATCTAAGATTCCTCTGTGTAGTGAAGAATGGGGTATGAATCCAATCTCATTAGTCAACAGAGCCCGTACGAGGTTTATCTGGCAGGGGTTAGTCTGGATTAACCCCCGGGGTTACTCTGGCCTGGCCCAGCAGGGGTTATTCTAGGTTACTCTGGCTGGGAGGTAAATCCGGCCTGTTACACCGGGTTTGATTCCCCACTCCTCCACTTGCAGCTGCTGGATCACCTTGGGCAAGCCATAGTTCTGGTGGACCTGTTCTCTCAAGGACAGTTCTGGAAAGAGCTCTCTCAGTCCCACCTACCTCACAGGGTGTCTGTTGTGGGGAGGGGAAGGGAAAGGAGTTTGTAAACCACTCTGAGACTCCAAATGAAGGGTGGGGTATAAATCCAATCTCTTCTTGTTCTTCTTCTTCAATGAGGAACTCAATAAGGTATTTTTCCATGGCAAAAACATTGTTCTATGCCAGCTGCTTAGGCTGACAAGGGATCTGAACACTTGTTTGAGTGAGAACAAAAGATTGTCCTGTGCGTATAAAATGTGATCTCAGCACACTTGATTTGTTTTATGTATTTGTTTGTTTTTCATTACAAGGAAAGGCTCTCTTTACCCAGATGACTACCAGAATTTGGTCCACTGCATTCTGCTGCAAGAAGTTTCGTAACCAACATAAATATGCCAAGAATGTTCTTTCTCTTGTTTCCTGCACCTTTTTTCAGCACTGCTTTGAGTCCCATGATTCTGCAGGACAAGAGCAACATTACAGCAAAGACCTGTGCTCTGGGGTCTCTAGGGTCCTTGTTTGGCACAGAACTTTTTTCCTGGGGTTCTGTGATCAGGAGGGTCTCACGCCGTTTCACTTCCTGCCAGCTTCAACTGTAACTAGAAAATGTTGCTCTCTGAGCTGTAGTCTGTGCGCTGGTTCCTGTCCAGGTCCAGCTGGACAGGCTTCTTGTCCAGCTCCAGCTTGTGTGTCTTCTGTGTATTCTGCACCATCTGCACCTTCTCTTGGACCAGGACTTTGTGTAGAGAAATATCATTGGTCTCAAGCAGTGTTGTTCCAGCTCCCAGATAGCAGAAACTGGATTTGATAATCAGAAGAAGACACACTATTGAGAGGGAGTGAGACAGAGTACATGCTTTTGCAGTCAAAAAAGGCCTGGTTCCTTCTCTGACATTTCCACTTTAAAACATTTTAGGTAGCAGGAAAGACCTTTAACCAAGCCTTCAGACAGCTGCTCTTAGTGACAGCAGGTCATAATGTTGACACATTGTGTACCTTCACCAGTTGAGGCACCATGGGCAAATCACAACAGACAGGACCTTCTCAGTCATGGTATTCTTTATTTCCTGCATTTAAGATTGCAGATTAAAATATTTCCCTTCCGTAGGCAGACCCTTCGAGGAAGCCAACAAGTGCTGCTCTGCTGCATGTTGTTTGTTTTAAATGCTTATTCTTAGTTCTGCTTGTTTTATACTGACTTAAAGTGTGGTATATATTTTACCATGATGTATCTTGTCTTGTGGGTCATTGTAATATAACAGTGGCCTATAAACAAACAAAGAAAACAGCTTTTATACTTTCAGTGAGTCAGAAGAGAGTAAGACGGCATGAGCCATGTGGACTGCCACATTGCCCTTTCTGTTCTTTATATCAAAAAAGAAGAAGAAAAAGAGCCTCCCGCATCCCCAGGGTTCTATAGTATGGCCTGATAGTTTTAAAACTGGAGCTGAAATTGTGAGTCACCCCCAGCCCAGGGTGATGAATCACATCCCCTCCTTCCCTCCGCCCTCCTTCCTTCTCCAGTTACAGAGAGTGGAAGTGCAGAAGGAAAAGAAGGTCGGCCTGAGGACAGCACCGCCAGCCGCTTGGTGCTGTCAGGGAATTTCTCAGCCTCTCATTGTGTCAACACCCAGGCCGTGAATCTTTCACATTCAGCAGCCGGCATACGGTGAGTAGAGCAGTCACCCCACAAGGCAGGCAACAGAGAGTTGCCCCCCCCGCCCTTCCCGCCCAAGCAGTTCCTGTCAGTTGTTGCCATGATCTTCCCTGAAAATAAAGAGATACACATTAGGTAAGCTGATATCTTTTACTGGAGCAGTGTGGAAAAATTGTTAAGACAAGAACAGATGGCTCATCTTGAACTGGCAGGCCATTCTGCCCAACGGACTCGTTTATCTCTGACCTCTGGGTCCTTGTTCTAAGATGAAGCCTCCCGAAAAGATGCACTTAGGAATGCAAATCCTCCGCTTTCTGGAATAATGAGAGTTAAGGACTGGTTCAGATGTGATAACGACGGGGACAGCTGTGTGATGTTGCACACATCCAGCTTCTCATTTAAACTAGACTTTCAGCCTCTACACATTGTCAGCACACCACAGGTAGCCTGGCTGGGCATTACATTTAGGTACTAAAGCTGCACGTGTAGCAGGATTGCACATGTAGGGGCCCAGTTTAAAGATGCCAAGCATGTGCAATGCTGCATGGGTAAATTCTTCTTTCTCACTAGCATCATGTTTAAATCAAACCTAGAGGTTAGTAACCGGAGACCTCCTGGGCCAGAGCCAACCTCACTGTGGCTGTTTACATAGAGGCAAAGGAGGGAGAAAGCAGGGAATAGTGCGAAAGGACTCATCAGAGGTGTGGTGAGTTTGGTCTACCACCATCATTACATTCTCAACGTTTGCCATGTATCTGCATTAGTATTAAATCCAGGACATCAGCCATACCACTGCCACTGCTCCATGACACTTCCTAGGCAGTTCTTTGCATGATTAAGGAATCTTGATCTAGTTGTAAGTGAGAATTGGTTACCTTTGGTCGACTCTGCATTTGCATTTTAAAATCAGTTCCATGCTGCTGTGAAGCTGTCTTTCTCTGTGTTTGATGGCGTCACAGCAGCACGAAACTGATTTAAAAATGCAAATGCAGATTTGACCTTTCTGTTCCTACTGATGCAAAGTGATGTGTTACTTCAGAATGCGCATCCTCGTACAACAATAGACAATATCCCAATGAAAGCAAGGCCCAATGCAATCAGTATATGGGAATAAAACTCTGAAATGTGCATAATTTGCAATGAAAATTAAAGAATATTCTGTTTCTGCATACGGTTTTGTGATGTCGTGAGCTCCAACTCAGGAAAGCTGATGCTAGTCTTTAAGTTGGCTCTGGATTAGGGTTGCCAACTCTGGGTTGGGAAATTCCTGGAGATTTTGGGGTTTGATCCTGGGTAAGACAGGGTTTGAGAAAAGGAGGGATGTCAGTGGAATATAAAACTATATTTTTCACCCTCAAAAGCAGCCATTTTCACCTGGAGGTTGGCAACCTGTCCTGGACTCCTGTTTTCTTTTGCTGCTATGGACAAACAAAGCTAGCCATCTGGAATTATCAGGCCTTGAACTGTTTACTTAGAGACAGGCTGAATGCTGCCTTGCATGTTATGTAGACACACACTTCTGCAAAGTGGGTGTTTCAAAGGGTGCCGTTGGTGCCAGTGAAGAATTCTGACTGTGGGTAGTATTTATAACCCACTTCAGAGGAGCAGAAATGATTGGAGGAAGCAGTGGAAAATCTGAGGCAAGAGCTAACAGTTGGGGCTGGAAATTCTGCAAGGGAAAGCCCCAGTGGAGCTCTCAGGAAATGGTTTGAGAGTTAAGATTTGGGGTTCCAAATTAAATTCACTTTGCGGTATTGTCATATGAAATAATGATAAAGTGAGAAGTTTGTACACTAACCACTTGCACATCGAAGTCTACTGAGAGTACCCCATCGTGTAAACTTTCCTACCAGCAAGCATTCACTAATTAAAGCCCATGAATTAAAGAGGAGGCGTGCCATATGTGCTTTCCAACACCTACATAGTCCTTTGTAACTTTCACCCAAAGTTCACAACGTGCTTTAGAAAAATTAATGAACTGGCCTTGATACAGTCCAATTCATGCCAACCCAAACTGGCTCTGAGTCTGTTGTGAATTTAAACCTCATTACATCTATGCGTGCAGCCAAGCAGTTGTCTGATTGTGCAGCTTTGTAGTCAGATGAACAGAAAACGATAATGAAAAGAGCAGGGGGGGGAATTACAGTAATCGATCTGGCTACAAGATGGAGAAACTAGACAACTGCTTTGCTGTGCAGCCAACTGGAACTTGCTCAAGGCTAATGCTGCATGGTATTTTTTATACGTCAGGCAAGTGTCCCTTTGGGAAAGCACCATATATCCTGCCATCAGCTCTGACGTATAGTATGTGTTTGTGGGCAAGGAAAGAATATTGCACAGGACTATTCCCAGCACTGTGCTACAACAGTAGCAAGTGATCATCATATTTTCAGGGAATTCATTTCTTGTCTGTGCTCCACCACATGCAGCACTTATATATTCCTATGTAAGCCCCACCGTATAAGGGTGGTATCTAAGCAGACCAGCACGTTGGCCTCTGAGCCCCACCTAAGACTAGGGAATACATTTATGTAGATGGTGTCCAGATCTTTATGGTAGGAGGTTCAGGCTGTTCGTACAGGTACAGTTTGTATATATATTCAGTACTGCCACCTTGCCAAAAATATTTTTCAAGATTTAAGGTTGAATCCAGCCAGCTTTTTTGGCTAAATACAATAGAATTGGCTGATCTATGTATCCCCTTAATTACTCTATCCATGATTTTAATTTGGATTCGTGCCTCCATCTTCTGCTCAAATGATCTTGCTAAGGTCTGAGAGGATACAACTGTAGTTAACTGAAATATAAAGCTAGGTAAAGATCTCAGTCTACTATACCAATAGAAATGCAGTCTCTCTTGTATCCTTGCATCAGCTAGAGCACACATGTGCTAATAGATGGCACAGATCAAGGCTCAGTGTTGAGAGTCTACAAATAACAAAGTGCCTTGCAGTGGTGCCTGCTGCTGCCTCACCTTCCTTCCTCTTCCATCCTGCCAGACTGTACTGAGGAATGTAATGAGCTTATTTATTTATTTAGATATTTACACCCTGCTTTTCTTCCTAATGCACACCCAGACTGGCTTACAACAGCATTTTGCCTTCTTCCATTTTATCCTCACAACAACCACCCCTTGAAGTAGGGTAAACTGAAAAACAGTGACTGACCCAAGGTCATCCAATGAGCTTCCATAGCAGAGTGGGGATTGGAACCTCCCAGATCCTGGTCAGACACACTAGGTTTAGGACGGCTCTAGGATTCCCAGAACTGTCATGGCAAATGCCAGTAGGTTTGGGGGTGATGCCCGGAGAGGGTGAAGTTTGGGTGAGAATGCAATATCTCTTCTGAGTGATGCTGTAGTTTGCCTCACTTTATGCTGGCCTGCCCTTGAAATTGACCCAGAAGCACCAAATGATCCAGAATGCAGCAGCGCAAGTCCTGACAGGAACATCATGGACAGCACATAAACATCCAGTGCTGCACCAGCTACACTGGCTCCCAGTGGAATACCAAGTTCAAGGTTTTGGTATTGACCTACAAGGCCTTGAGCGGTCAGGAACCCAAATATCTACAGGACCCTCTCCTCCATTATGTCCCTGGAAGAGCATTACGCTCTTCGGATAACAACTTCCTGGTGGTCCCCAGCCCTAAAGCTATTTGGCTGTCTTCGACCAGGGCCAGGGCCTTTTTAGTCCTGGCCCCAACCTGGTGGAACTCTCTGCCAAAAACCATCAGGGCTCTGTGGGACCTTAGGCAATTCTGCAAGGCCTGTAAGGCTGAGATGTTCCACTCTGCTGATGACAGCAACAGTTTCCATCACAGCTGGCACCCTTCCTGCCACAGCTGCTTTTCCATATCTGTTTTACCCTCATCCCTGCCCACAAAGAAGCCAGCAGTCTGTAATGGGACAAATTAATATACTCCATCTTTTTGATTGAAATATCTTATTAATGTTTTGTTTTATTTTGATGTTTTTATGAATGATGTACATCGCCCAGAGCCCTGCACTGCAGGGATTAGACAATTAACAAATTTAATAAATAAACAAATAAATAACCAACTTCATAGTTGTGTTACGGGGAGAAAACAGAGAACTGTGTATACAGCCCTCAGCTCCTGACAGGAAGGGTGGGATAAACATGTGTGAGAGATAGAATTAGCCTATCGGATCAGAGCACCGTAATGCATATTCATCACACAGAGTACATTTTCTTAGAGGCCTCTGTGTTTCAGGCAGCCAGACTCTGAACTTCTGACAGCCTGACAGACCTACCACATGTGCTTTGAAGCTGGGAATCCCCCTCCCCTTGGGAAGACATTTTACAGAACTCTCATCAGTCTAGACTGAGTGATTCCATGAGATCTACTGTAAATGGGAGGAAAAGTAACACAGTCCCGGCCTGGCCATGCCCTTCCACTGTCATTGACGTCTCCACTAATGCATGGAGGATAAGTTTCTTTCTTAGCTGCATATCTGTATCTGGACTCATTAATGGTTTGACAGGAGTTGCATGCTGAACTCTGGCTTTTGGAGTGCTAAATATAGAAAGGATGCACTCTGCAAGGGTTATATTTAGCTTTGCTGCACCAGTGGGGGAGGTGACGCAGAAAGACTGCAGTCCAGGAAGTGGGGTGAAGCAGCAGCACAAAGTTGTCAGGCAGGGGCAGCAGAAGCCTGAGCGTTAGAAACCTCTGTCCTGAGCAGAGTTAACCCTTTGGAAAGATCTGCCTGTTTTGTCGATGGTTATAGCATGCTGCCTATCTGGATAAACTTCTCTAAATTACAATGATCAGAACTCCAGTCCACAGGGAGCCACAGTGTTCTGTTCTGGCAACCCACGTGCAAGTGCCTTGGGAATCTGCCGTACTGTCACTTAGGCTCACAGCTGTTCCATTCAGTGTTTGTATGCAGAAATCATATGTGTAAACCAGATGGTGTGATGCAGCAGTTTGGATGTAGGACTAGGATCTGGCAGCTCCAGGTTCAAATCCCTACTCTGCCATGGAAGCTTGCTGGCTGACCTTGGGCCAGTCGCATACTCTAAGCCTGACTTTCCTCACAGGGCTGTTATGGGGATAAAATGGAAGGGAAGAGAACAGTGTGAGCTATTTTGGGCCCCTGTTGGGGAGAAATGTGGGGTGTAAATATTACACAACACACGCATATAGGCAACATAGTCACCACAGTTTGTGTGATCATGAGGGCACTTTTTAAGGCAGCCACAGTCATCCAAACCACAGTGGCTTTCACTCTGCAAAGGCAGAAATGCTGTTTCAGTTGTATGGATTTATTAGTTCAGCAGAATTGTGGCATTTTATCCACCGAGTCACACAAACTGTTTTATCTGTGCAGGGTATAAAAATGTTGCGTGGTTATGTTTTTCAAGTACTTGATACAGCCAAAGTGATGTTTCTGAAATGCCACTGATTTCAATAGAGAGAGCATGAAATGATGGACAGTATCCCACCTAGGGAAGTCTTGCCTATGGTGCCTTCCAACAGAAGAGCCAGGTAAGTTGGAGGAAGACTCCCGGGGCTGAAGAGAGGTGTCAGGCTTTTGCTTGGTGGTCGGACATAAGTCATGGTCTGAAATCACTGGGGCTTACTGCCTAATTTCAGTAGTTTGGGTTTTTTTTGTTGTTGTTGTTTTTTTTGGGGGGGGGAGTCTCCGAATTCTAATATTCTGGCTGTCAGTTTTGTGAACTGAGTTTGCTGCTGTTATACAGTCCTAGGATTTGAACCTTTTGACATCTTTAATTTCATCTTTGTTCATAACAAATCTAAGCTCACATGCAAAAACAAAAACATTTAATTGAAGGTATTTTCTTTCAGTATCCTCTACAGAGGGGCATCTAGGTAACCTTGAACCCAGAGTTAGCAGGCATGCTAGAAGGTTTGGTTTGGTTATGGACTCATTCACTTTATTTTATGAAAGGTATAAAGGGTACCACATCTGAAAAAGTTTGAGTAAATACTTAGAAAACCCAGGATTCTTTTTTTCAAAATCAGTTTTAGGATGCCATTCTACAATACTCCCCCCTCCACATTACAGGAACTCGTCATTTATTTATTTTTTTGAATTTATTTATTTCCTCATTTATATCCCACTTCCTCCCCCCCTCCAGATGTGGAGAAAAAATGACTTACAACACTCTCCCCTTTTCCATTTTATCCTCACAGCAACCCTGTGAGGTAGGTTAAGCTCAGAGTGTGTGACTGGCCCAAGGTCACCCAGCAAGCTCCCATGGCTAAGTGGGGATTCAGACACCCTACATACTACACTAGACAGCACCACACTAGACACTAGACGACACTAGCCTTGCTCCAAAGCAAACTCCAAAAACAAATTGTTGTTCTGTGGGAACACAAACATGAAGAAAACAAACACCAGGCTACATCACTGCACTTTTTCATGACATGAACTGAAGGGTTACGGACGCAAATCCCATTTGTACTTGGTAAGTAAGTAGCTGTGTGCCCTCTGGTGGAAACAAAAACTCTCACTTTGCCCCCTTACTTAGATCATTGCCAGTTTGATCACAGCAGGGAAATAATGTGCTCATGTGAGGACTGTGGCCTCCCTGGAGTGCTTCTCGGTGCCTTTGAATCCATAGAAGGGAGAAATCTTTTAATCCTTGGCTTTCTGCCTGTCCAAAGCCTTACCCCCAGTATATCAGAGCTCTGTGAGTAGATACCTTGACACATGAAGTTCCTTTCTCGCAGCTTTGGGTCAGTTGCTAATAATTTTGCACTTTGTAGTCTCTGGCAATAAAATCTAATTGTTTTCAGGGTCGTCTTAGTAATAGACATTCTGGTCTGTCAAAATGTGGGCTCATACCACCCAACTTTCAAGCAGAGGACGTCTAACAATCATTGGTCAGGCAGAAACATTAACTAAAGTGTCTTTTTCCAATGAGAGCGTTTGTGTGTTGCAATTCAAGGACATTCTCTCTCTCTCTCTCTCTCTCTCTCTCTCTCTCTCTCTCTCTCTCTCTCTCTCTCTCTCTCTCTCTCTCTCTCTCTCTCTCTCTCTCTCTCTGCAAAAGACTTGGAAAAAATGCAAAGCCCAGTTACTGCAGTGAAGCATTACTAATGGGCTAGAGAGCTTAGATATTAATTGCACTAACGAATAGAAAAGAGCAAGCACAGAACACCCAGGCAAAGTGCAACTGATAGCTGCAAGCTTGAGTCAAAGTCAGCTCTGAGCTATGAGCCCCTTGTATAATTGGTTTACGTAAGCAGTTAATCATGCTGCCAATATCATGATGATGAGATGTCAGGTGCTCTACTCAGTGGCTTCTTTCTCAAAGAGAGATTCCGAATCTCAAGGCTTCCTGGAACTGGTGACCTCTGACCAGGAATTCCTACTCCTTCACCTCAGAGGTGCAAGGTGAAGACCCTCTGCAGAAGCACTCCTTTCATATTAACACCCTATACTCTAGGAAACCGAAACCTGCTTCGCCTGTTCTTATTCAATAGAGATTGTTCCCATTTTTCAGCACACATATTTTTCTTCATCTCTTTGCTGCTCGATCCCAACCAATAAGGGATCCCACCCATAGTGAATCTGCTATTAACCATGCCTCCAAGTAGCTAATCAGCTCTGCTATCCAATTACCCTCTGAACATAAGTAAGAGGGAAATGTTCCCACTGCTGAGACAGCCAGACAGTTCTGCTGTGCTGTGTTGGTGGCTTCAATGTTCAGCTATGCAGGACGGCTAGCTGCTGGTTGTTGGCCCAGTTGTCTTGGCAATAAGGGATATATTCCCTCTCCCTCCTGACATCCATCTGCCAATGGGGCGGATACTTTTGCCCCTTTCCTCTATGGCCTATGAAAGATTGCTGGAGGAGACAGTGTTTTTCAGAGTGCAAAGGCATTGATGGAAAAGACCCATCATTTTGGCTCAGTCCAAAATGATTGCTATGGTCAGTTTAGACGTCCTGCTCCAGAAACCAGTACAGTATCAGAGAAAAGGAATTTGGTGTCCAGCAGGCAGAGAAGAGACTTCAGCATTATGGAAAGTAGTGATTTGTGGGAGAATAGGGGATTTACAGTGTTCAGTTTCCTTCTTCAGAATGTTGACAGGTATGCTGAAAATAATTGCCAAAGCTGAACTTTAGGGTTGTTTGTTTGTTTACTGTCAAGTCATGGCCAACTTATGGCAACCCCATGGGTTTTCAAGGCAAGAGGCATTTAGAGGTGATTTGCCATTACCTGCCTCTGCCTCATGACCCTGGGATTCTTCAGTGGTCTCCCATCCAAATAGGGTGCTCTTAGACAAATTGAGTGCTGTTCATTCACTCTCTCTCTCTCTCTCTCTCTCACACACACACACACACACCCACACCACACACTCTTCTTGGTTTTACACTAGTTAACATTAACCTTATCTTCACAACAACCCAGATCCAAGACTGACATTCTGACCAATTAACATTGTCACAAGTCTTCAGTTTCACAATAATTTCCATATACGATTGCCTTCTGCAGCAGAAATTGTAATGTAAATATAATGTACTAGGAATAAGGCTCGTTGTGAAAATAACTACAATGAGCTCTAGAAAGAGGCTCTGGGCAGATGCCCTGGCCTTGGGCACTCAGTGTCAATTTGCTGTGGTGACCTCAGCAGCATTTAATGACACAGAGTCCACCATTTTCTCCAGGGGAACTGATCTCTGCCATCTGAAGAACAGCTATAATTCTGAGTGATCTCCAGCCCTCACCTGGAGATTGGTGACAATGGTTCCCCAGGAGGAAATGGCTGGTTTGGAGGGTGAAGTCTATGGCATTGTAACTGTCTGAGGTCCCACCCCTCCACAAACCAGACTGCACCCCTCAAATCTCCAGGAATTTCCCAACCATGCAACCCTTTCTTTTTACCAGCCAATTATCAGCCTACCTTTATCTGCCACTCTGACTTCAGCTTTCCATCTCCCCCCACACACACCTGCAGCCTCTACCCTGCCCTGAAGCCCTGACTGCTGTGTCACACTTGCGGTCATAGGGGGGGCATCTCAGCAGAGTATAAGGACACAGAGTCCACCATTTTCTCCAAGGGAACTGATCTTTGCCATCTGGAGAGCAGTTGTAATTCTGAGTGATCTCCAACCCTCACCTGGAGATTGGCAACAATGGTTCCCCAGGAGGAAAAGTACCGTCTTTCTCCGCAGTGAATACCAAAGCAGCTTACATCATTCTCCTCTCCCCCTTTTGAACTGTACAACAACCCTGTAAGGTAGTTTAGGCTGAAAGTCTGTGACTGGTCCAAAATCACCCACTCAGCTTACACAGCAAGAACCTGGGTCTGGCAGACCCTGCTCTGAAGTGCTAACTGCTATACCACACTGGCTGTGATATCGCCTGGTATCACAACTGAACTCTAGACAACAGATCTCTATCTCCCCCTGGCATTCTATTCAGCTGAGGCCTCTCCCCTCCCCAAACCCTGGCTTCCGTAGATTCCACCAGGAATTTCCCAACCTGGAGCTGGCAACCCTAGTCAGGACTGGCCCCAATGAGTTCCCCACAAAAGCCTGGAAAGGGCTTCCTGGCTTTGCCTTTTTACTGACAGAACCAAGCTTGGTTGCCTAGCAACAGCCACTGAGGGAAAAGCAGGAGAAGGGTCTTTGTCAGGAGAGACAGCCGGCATGGGCAGTGAAGAGAAGTGGACCCAGCACCCAGCCAATGGCACACAATTACTTCTGAGTGGCAGTTGACAGGCCAATGGCTGATGGAGCGCACAGCACAGCCAATGTGAGAGCTGGAAATGGCCAATGCATTGAATTATATATATAAGAGATACCTAGCGTTTATTTCATTTGGGTTTTATTCTTTTCTAAAAGAGCACTGTGGTTGGTTGGGCATGTGCAGTTTGGGCTGAATCCTGCCTTATTCATGTGTGAACTGAGGATAGTGGGAGAGTCACTACAGTAAGTGGAATCTGGAATAACTTGTTTCCTCTTTTCCAAACACTGAAAATATGCTTTGCATGTTGATGTTTCAGTGCTGTTCATGGAAAGATTTCCTTCTACTTTAAAAAGAATTTGGCCTGCATGGTCTGGCTAGAATTGACGCTTATTTGTGACTGTGCATAGGTATGCACCCTCCCATGGGTAAAGTTCAATAATGACTGGCAGTTCCTTAGGTGGTTCTTGGGAGTTAACCCAGAAAGAGGAGAATTTACTTGTGCTTTGTGCTGAGATTTAACTTTCTAGTAGACCAGCTCTGGGAGTTATTATTTGACCATGTCTGAAGGTGTTATCCCATCACTGTAGCTGGTGCACACTGCACACAGAAGTAACCATTCCTTTTCTGGATCATTAGTTTTCTGTCCAGTCTCAACTAACCTCAGAGTGCACAGACTTTCCAAGGCCTAATTTTGAGGCAGATCAAGTATCTTACTTTTGTTATAACTTCCAGCTCCTTCCCTCCTTCCTCCAAAGAAAGGATGTGGAGTTAGGTCAAGGCAGCCGGTTTGAAGGCAGATGAAACTGGTATAGCATGTCAACAGTACAGGTGCTTGCACATAAATGTCAGCTGTTCTAAGGTTGGAAGAGACCATGATGATTTACAGGCTGGAGTTGCTGCAATATACAAGGGGTTCCATTTCCAGCTGAATGTTTGCTTAAAATAAGTGGATGGGTGCTAGGCAAGCTCCTCATTTTATCACTATGTCTTTTATATTTGATATGGCAAAAACTATTTATAATTCAGTTGCTAATATCATATTGTGAGAAAGATGGTGGCTAGAAAGATAGTAACTACATGTTACATCTACCACGTGGCTGCCACAGGGGCTTGTTGCCACACATGGCTGCAAGTTCCCCATGAGAACTCAAGCCAGAAGAGCCACAGGAGTCTGATTCATTTTGGGATGATGGCACAGGGAGAGAAGATGTTCCTGCTTCACACACATCCACAGGCTATTTTCCTGACCCCAAAAGGCCCCAGGGGTGTTATTTGCCTCATTGGGGGTGGTAGTGGTGTGCATATGCAACCCCCCCAAACATACAGACACAAAGAGCTAATAATGTCTGCTGCACTGTTTCTGTATGGGGAAAGGGAGGGAGGGAAAGCAGGACCAGAGGAAGACATAGGTTCAGGTTCCTACTCTTTCAGAGAGCTGAGCGGGTGACCGCAAGCCAGTAACATGCTCTTAGCCTATACTACCTCAAAGGGTCATTGTGAGGATTAAGACAAGGAAGTGAACATATACATTACACTGAAATCCTTGGAGAAATGGAAGAGGGATAAAAAAATCAAACTGCAATGCATGCTTATGTGCTTATCTATAGAATATATATTACCAAAGAAACTTATCTACAAAAACTAGGCAAAACTTAGGATGCAAATGGAAGACAAACACTACACTCATCTTGTTAGTGTGAGGACAAGCTGTAATACCTATTGAGATAAATAAACACTGAGTACCTTAGAAGATACAAATGTGCTAAAAATACAATTTTCCCATCATTTGGGAGGAGTAGGAGATTGGATTTATACCCCACCCTTCACTACCCAGAGGAGTCTCAGAGCGGCTTACAAACTCCTTTCTCTTCCCCTCCCCACAACAGACACCCTGTAAGGTAGGTGGGGCTGAGAGAGCTCTGACAGAAACTGCTCTTTTTCAAGAATAGCTGTGCCAGAACTATGGCTTGCCGAAAATCATCCAGCAGGTGCAAGTGGAGGAGTGGGGAATCAAACCTGGATCTCCCAGATTAAAGTCCACACACTTAACCGCTACACCAAATTGGTTCTCAGGCCAAGATAAGAAAATAATCTTCACTCCTGCTGCAGCTAGACTGTTCTTGGGCAGACTCACACACTTGACAAGATGAAAATAATTGAGGAGCAAAATTACTAGAAAAAAATACTGCAGTGATACAACACAATAGAAAATACAAAAAGAAATGCATACCTGAACTTGATGCTCCTTGCCATCCCATTCATTCCTAAGGTCAGGTGGAGCAGGAGATGGGGCATGGTCCAGTCCTGCTTCTCCTGGGGAATGAATGTCACAGTGCGGGGGGTGGTATTGGCAGTGAGTGGCAATGAGGAAAGAGCTGGAACTGGGGAGTGACCGTATTTCAGTGACAGAGGGTCCGCTTGCCATAAAGAAGGTCCCAGGTTCAATTCCTGGCATCTCCAGTCAAAAGGGTCAGGTTGTCATGATGTGAAAGACCTCTATTAAACCCCTTCAGAGGTGCTGTCAGTCTGAGTAGACAATACTGACATTAATGGACCAGTAGTCTGATTCAGTATAAGGTACCTCCATGTGTTCAGCTGCCCCATCTTTTCCCTCATCTATCATCTCACCCATCAACTGGTCAAACGCTCAACAGTCCAATAACTGCGGTGTCACCGTGATGTTCCCATCCATTTCAAAGGGGCATGCTCAAGATAATTTCCTGTAGATTCTGCATAGCCAGGACTTTTTTGTGGTGGTACTCACCAGTACTGAGCACTGGCACCTTTTGCTGGAGGGGGGAGTCCTGCGGGGGAACTGATAGAAATCAGTGCAACCTTATGTATGAGTACTGGCACCTTTTAAAGTGAAAAAGAAAAGCACTGTGTACAGGATACAGAAGTACAGATCAAAGTCAGTGTAAAATTATAGATTTATTTAATGCACTGTGAAAGCAATTTTTGTTGTAAAACCAACAACTAAATGAAAAGCTGAAATATACAATCGGTTTCTTCCAACTACAATTAGCATTTCTATATCTCTTCCTTTCAACCAAGGCATTGAAAATTGCATTGGAATGTCTCACTCATTAAGTTGTCACATGATCCCTACTGTAATCACAGGGTGCCTTCAGCAAATCTAACAGTACAACAAGAGCACATTAGAGGAGGAGGAGGAGGAGGTTGGATTTATACCCCGCCCTTCACTCCAAGTCTCAGAGCAGCTTACAAACTCCTTTCCCCTCCTCCTCCCCACAACAGACACCCTGTGAGGTAGGTGGGGCTGCGAGAGCTCTTTCGAGGGCAGCTCTGACAGAACTATGGCTTGCCCACGGTCATCCAGCAACTGCTTGTGGAGGAGTGGGGAATCAAACCCGGTTCTCCCAGATTAGAGTCCGCATACTTAACCACCACACCAAACTGGCTCTCACACCAAACTGGCTGTGCTGGAAGATGCTGTCAGAGACAAAGTGTAAGTAAAGAGAGCACAGCTGCGATTGAATATATTAAAGGAGCAGAGGTGAAAATAACAGATTTCTTGTTGGTACTCCCACTTTTGGGGGTGGGCTTGATGCAGAAGATGAGAGGTACCAGTTTGGCCATTTTTTAACTAGTACTTAGTTACTTTCACCCCACAAAAGAGCTGATTTTGTAAATTAAATATTAATTTAAAACCCTCAAGTAAATAAGAATAAAGTAAGCACTAAATGGCTTTTCCTTAATGGATGAATGGATTCCGCTGAAACTACATGAGTTCAAAACTTTATTTCCAATCAACTGTTATCAAGAATTATGAGTAGCTGTTGATAAATGGACAGCTGTTGCATCTGTTTAGCTAGTCCTGGCCTTAGCTCCAGATGTAGATATGGCTCTGCGTCTAGAAGGTTTGTGGTTTTTTTGTGCTCTAGGCTTTGGTTTTTGGTTCAGCTTCAGGATAACATTCTGTACCCACTGGCGATCATGTGGCACACAGATTCGAAATCCCCTGTTGGTTATAAATCTACAAAAGGAGAAGAGACATGTCACTATATTTATCCTTTGTTTAGATTAAAGAAGTTCTGCACAAAATAGGAAGCATGCTGAGCTGTTTTAGAGCCTTGTAGGCATTTGACAGGTTGGTATCTATAATGAATAAGAAAGTGATTGGCTGAAATGATGTATGTCATTCACCATAACAGAACATCCTCTCTACCAGACGGGGGGGGCCATTGGGGCAATGCCCCCCACAGATGAGTGCTGCCCCCTCAGACAATAATTCAAAAAGATAATAATCCCCACATTTCCAGACCTGAGTCACCCACTGCACATCTAGACAATACAACATTTCTAGTGCTAACCTTGAATAAAACTTTGTTGGGCTCAAATGTTATTCTAGTACTAACTATGTTCTGTGTTTTCATTGTATGTCACTGTCAGTTATGAGAGTCTTATATTGTGGCAATTGCACTCCAGATCTTGTCTTTTTTTCAAGGGGAGTTCATCACTTCAGGATTGCAATTTCACATGCTGATTCACTTGCTCATACGTGGATGGTTTTTTATGCAAACTAGGTTTTCTTATCTATTTAAAAAATAATGGCACCCCAATTAATGCTGCCTGCTTATGGGCTCAAAGTTTAATGCAATTAGTGTTGCCCATGCCTCTTTTTTCACTGCCCGCACAACTCCTGTGCCAGGAGTGCTGAGCCTCACGCACTTCCCTTGAAGCTGAACTGCAGCTAGACTTCAGTTGATCCTGCCCAGCACCAAGGGAGCCCCATCTTTAAACTGCTCTGGACATAGCCGTCAATAAGCAGCTGGCTTGGAGGAACTCCTTTTATCAATAGATACCTCAGGGTGCTTGTCAGACTTTCCTACCTGAATTACAGTAACTTGCACTATCCCTGTCAACCTAGTTAGGGTCTCACCAGTCATACAATTGGACTAACAAAAACTCTTCCACAGGCTTGGCAGTATGGTGAAAAAGAAGTCCCATCAAAGCCTGTCAGATGGAACTCCCAAAATTACTGCTCACCTTCTGAGACTGATCAGCTAATACCATACTGCCACACCCAGATGTGGGAGCAAGTGGGAATTCCAAGCAAAAGGCTGGTTACCATAAGCAGAACCTGCTAAAATATGGTTCCAGTATCCCTCCCCACCAGCAGTATTGCCTTTCCTTAATGGATGAACAACTAGATTACGTGCCTTGACCATCCTTCCTTTTAAGGAAGATGTGGCCAAACTATTTCTTGCTCCTATTCAGGGCAAAGAGTATAAATCCCAGATACAACCATCACAGATCTAGCTGATGTTCACTGGATTTGTAAACTAGTCTACAGTTAAAGACTACAGTAGATACTTACATCACAGCTTTAAATGGTCTCTCTTGATTTTCATAGCTAGCAATTCTTTTGATGTCGATTTCTTCAGTGTACAAGTCTGTACACCGGTTTTGTGGCATCATCTGAGAACCAAAGCTTCCTAAAAAACAAGAATTATGCATTATGATTGAGTGATATCAAGTTTCAACAGTGGAAGGTTTTTACTGTTGTTAGAATATTTGCAGTTCTCACAACTCTATGAGCAGGGTTATCAACCTCCAGGTGGGTCCTGGAGCCCTCCCAGAACCACAACTGATCTCCATACTTCAGACATCAGTTCCCCTGGAGGAAATGGCAGCTTCAGAGGACAGACTCCGTGGTATACCCTAGAATCTATGTCCTACAATGACACTGCATCCCCTCTGAGCTCCTTTCCCTCCCCAGTCTCCACTCAACACTTTCAGATCTCCAGGAATTTCCAAAGCCAGTGCTGACAGCCCTGTCTGTATTCCCCATACACCTTGCCTGCTTTCGTATAGTGCAATAAATATCAAACAATAAATCACAGTTGTTATTCATTGGTCACAGGGTTCTTCTCTGCAATGATCCTCTATTTTCCAGCATTCATAACTCCCTCAGTTCAGATAAGAGAGGCTGATGCACAGAAATAGGGTTCGGTACAACTATCCCTAATTGGATGAGGATCTGCTTGCACATGTGGAAACAGGTGCCATATGATCAGTTGCTGCCCTTATCCAGTGGCCCAGGCTAGCCCAATTTTATCAGCTCTCAGAAGTTAAGCAGGGTTGGCCCTGGTCAGTATTTGGATGGGAAACCACCACTAAAGTCTCAGGTTGCTACACAGAGGCAGGCAATGGTGGCAAACTACCTCTCTTCATCTTTTGCCTTGAAAATCCTAAATGATTACCATAAATTAGCTGAGATTTGATGGCACTTTCTACCACCAGTGCTGTGCATGTGTACCTGTCTCAAAAAACTGGCCAAAACATTGATCCAGTATTTGGGAGGGTTCCCTCTAGCTTCCCTTTCTCTCTCCGCCATGAGAATGCATCATTTTAAAAAGGGAACCCAGCAGGGAGCAACATCTGAAAAGCACCTCAAAAGTCTAGGGCACACACTGAAAAAAAATCTCAGTAGGCCCTTCAAACAGTTACAAGCTGTCTCGCCTTGTCATATACTGGTACCAGTCATGAAGGGTAATCATTCTTCAGAAATAATTCCTTGCCAGTGTTTTGTGTGGTTTCTAAATATGGATTAGAGGAATTATTAGCTGTGTTTTCGGCAGCTAGGAACCCAAAGTGATGCAGGATCAATAAAACTCTATGCAGATTTGGTACACACACCTGCCTTACCCTAGATTATGTGGGTTAGATCCAGCCAACTTTTTCATTCAGTCTTGGTGAGTTCTCCTCATTACCTCCAGCTGTCCTTGGCTTTTGTCAATTCAGGTCCCGTGATCCCCATCACAGCCTTTTTGTTAGTCAAAGGGGATTCATACCCCCCCCTTCACCTATGGAAAAGTTGGTTGGATACAACCCCATATCTCACTCATCGTTTTCAAATGGAAATTAATAGAACTATGCCCTACACCAAATTCTTCCCATAATATTGTCTCTTATTCCTATTGTTATCACAGCTTTCCTTTAAAGACCTTCCTTTATTTCATCCTCACAAAAACCATGTGATAGAGGTTAGGCTAAGTTATACCGACAGACACAAAGTCACACAGCAAGCATCATGGCTGACTGGAGATTTGACCCAAGGTCTTTCCTTTTCCAGTTTGGGCTTGGCCCACTATGTTGCCAGAAGGAAATTTAGACACCAAGAACCAAATGCAATTAAGAAAAATACCAGCATGGCTACACACCTACAATTAAGAAAAGTTTTGTTTTATCCTCTGCCTTGCTTGGCTATGATTATTCACTCTGAATTTCCCAGTACAAAAGGGAATCATAAGGATTTCACACATCTCTTTTAGTCTTTTAAAGGGAAATTATAGCTGTGTGGGGAATCAATTTAAGATTGGGGACACACAAGCAGGGGAGGTGGGAGGGAGGTTCCCTTCCATCCCTCCACAGCTTCACTTATCAAAATTCCCTTTCCTGGCACTGTAATTAGCTGTTTAAGTGGGTAAGATAGATCCCTGTTTCTTTAAAGGGCTATAATGATGTTTCTTTAAAGTGCTATAACATCACAAGAAGCCCAGTTTTGGAAAGTGCCACCTCCTCCTCATATATCTCCAAACTGAATTAGCACCACCACCACCACCCCACACACACCATGGTTGTAACTGCTCTTTAGAAGACTCTGGGAAGATTCAGTCACAGAATTCCCCTTGTCGCAGAAGCTTTGGCTTTCAGGAAGCTCTTCCATACATGCAACATCCTACAGATTCCCAGTAGACATGGAAAGCAAGAAGACATCCATTGCCAACCTTTCTACATGCAAAAATCCACTTGGGACTCCTGCCAGCAGGATGTGAAGAAATGCCATGCAGATTGAAGGCATGTGTTCATCAAACATCATTGGCAAGTCCCATACTGGAAACTCTCTTTTCAAGTGTGTGGGGTAGGACATGAAGTGCAGGGAGAAGGGGCTTCTGCTTCCCCCTCATTTCCCCAGCCTAAAACAGACCTTGTGGGAGCTATTTGACCTGTTGGCAGCCACACATGTAGCCCAGTAGTATATATGCAGCTGCCATTTGAGCAAATGGGTCATTTCTGGTCAAGTAGTGTGGTGGGGAAGGCAGAAGTATACTGTGGCCCCAGTCTCAATTGCGGCCTCACACTCTTAGGAAGTTCCCAGTGGAAAATGCATAGCTGACATCTGACTACCTTTGACACACACATGTAAAACATAACATTCATGTTAGGCCCTGACACAGCAGATCAGGCAAAAAATTAAAGTATGGGTTTATCCTCTGGCTACTTTGCTAAACTTTGAAGTCTCTGGCCCAAGGAGCTTTCCTCTGCCAGAAGGGTCTCTTGCGTCTGAGGAAGGAGCCAAATGTAGCTGGGTGCTGTAGAAAGAGACAACCCTTAGGTTTTCTTTGCACCAGAAAATAGCAAAGTAGGTACTTTATTTGAATTGAAAACATACCTCTGACAATGCCTTCACTGAAGATGTCGAGGAATGATATGGCCAGAATGGCTGCCATATAGAGCTTCATTGCTGATCTGTTCCCTTGATGTGCTGGATGAATATAAGATCAGTTAAGGCCTCCTTCTCTGCTTATATATCTCAATGGACACTTCCTCCGCAAGAAGTGTAATGGTGAGGATGAGTGGGGGGAAATCCAAAAAGCTGTCAGACCATTCATTTTAACTGAAAGGGGGGAAATTTCCCCCTCTTCTCTGGTCGCCCCTCATCGTCTGCTTTTTCCTGCCACAATGTGGTTACTTTTTTAGCACTTTGCAGGTTGGTTTTATTTTAGGCTGCAAAAGAAAGTTCTTTCTGTGCAGTGGAAACCTGCAGCGGTTCTATGGTTTCATTGCTAAGCTCTTATGTCTATGAAGTCAATAAGACATTGACTCATATAAATCATAAAGGCTGGAGAGGACCGCAAAGATCATGCATTCTGACCCCTCTGCCCATACTACCACGACATTTACTATTATTAGTTTTGACAACATCCAGCCAATTTCGCTATAGGAACTTCCAGTGAGGAAGACTACCTAGACAGATTGTGTGTTGTGTTCTAATACGTACTGGCTTCTTCTTAAAAATGCTGCTCTTATAATAGATTAATCATAGATAACATGCCTTTTGACCCCTAATAGGCAGTTGCAATTTCTGCTGATTCACCTCCCACATCCCCCCTCCATACTGATCCCCAGAAACAAAATTTCAGGGGAGAGTTCAGCAGGAGGGGGAATCAATGGAAGTCACCACCCCCTCTTTAAAAATAATTGTCTTCAGAACTACATCGCTGGATACAGGCTAGAATCCCTATATGCTGACTCACAACATAGATAACCCCTATAGGCATGAACCATTGCAAGTTGCCAGGTACAGAATGTTGGTCCTGGACTGAGAAGACAGGGGTTCAAACCCCTGCTTACCCAATATGCTCAGCAGGTGATCTTGAGCCAGTCACTGACTTAACCTAACGTACCTCACAGAGTTGTGAAGATAAAATGGGGTAGCTCCGTGTGTTTATTTGAAGGGGGGCGCACACTCATAGTCTAAAAGGTTCCAAAGGCAGCTTCCAAAAGTTAGTTTTGAACCAGTAGAAAATGGTCATTAAAACAGCAAAAAAGTGCTTATAAAATTTGCAGATGACGCAAAACTGGGTGGGATTGCTAATTCTGAAGAAGACAGAGTCAGGATTCAAAATGATCTAGATAGGCTGGAGCAGTGGGCTGAGGCAAATAAAATAAAATTCAATAGAGATAAGTGCAAAGTCCTACATGTGGGCACAAAAAATCAAAGGCACAGATATAGAATGGGAGGGACTTGGCATCACTGGAACTGGTGAAGGAGTTATGGTGTTGCTTCATTGCAAACTGCTGCTCTTGGTGGAAAGCGCTGTCAAGTTGCAGCTGACTTATAGCAACCCCATAGGGTTTTATAGGCAGTAGATGGACAGAGGTGGTTTCCCATTGTATGCCTTTGCATAGCAACCCTGGGCTTCCTTGATGGTCTCCCATCCAAGTACAAACCAGGGCCAACCTTGCTTAGCTTCACGAGATCTGATGAGATCTGGCTAGCCTGGACCATCCAGGTCAAGTGCAGAATGCTACAAGTATAAAAACAGTTTGAAGGAAGATCCTGACCAATCCAGGTCTGCTAAGCAGCTTCAGAAATCCTGCTCCTTTATTCCTACTCCTTTCCATTACCATGGCAATATTATTGTTAAACACCAGTCTATTTACATTTTTTTCTCTCCAAAATTTGTTTGGTAGTTATGGAAGAGCTCCACTAAAAATCACGAGCACTTGAGAAGAACCAGCACAAGCAGATATGAAATTGACTGAAACTCTGGCAACTCCAAACCATAGCAAATACACCAAATGAGAAGCTTTGGTGGCAGTCACATGTGCGAGATAACACAGGGGGGAAGCAAGGCTATTTGCCCTGGAGGAATTTGACCCACAATTGCACAATCACACAGTCCTTGGGAGCTGCAGGGGCAGCCCGCCACTGTGTGATCAGATACAAACCACGAGTAAATTGTGGGGGGTTCTGCCGCATGTTTCTGGTGTGCTTCAACAGGGGATCAGTGATCCACATCCCCCTATGCAGTGTGCAATAATGCGCATACTGAAACAGGGGAAAAAACAATGGCATGGAGTCAGGATGGCACGATCAGACCATCCTGATGCCATGAGAGCACGCTGGCATGGTCACACAGGGGAAAGTCCATTCCTGGCCCATAGCAAACCTGTTTGCTACCGGACTTTCCCTAGTGTTTTGTTTTTTTTACTCTGCTTCTGCGGCAGAGCAAAATGGGTTGCCCATGGGTGTGGGACACTTCCCAGATGTTTGCGTCTGATCACGTCCTTAAAATCCACCCAGCATTCGCACCTATGGTGGGGCTAATTCTGCATGTGATCGCAGCCTTCATTTGCTTACACTTAACCAATCATCTTTCAAAATCATGTTATGCAAATTGTTTTATGATATTTATTTACTTCATTTCTACCTGGCCTTTCTTTCCAGCAGAGACCCAGAGCAGCTTCCATCATTCTCCTCTCCTCCATTTTATCTTTTCACCAACCTTGCGAGATCGGTTAAGTGGAGAGTATGTGACTGGCCCAGGATTACCCAGCCAGCTTCTGTGGCAAAGCGGAGATTCAGACCTGGGTCTTCCAGGTCCTAGGATGGCACTCTCACCACTACACCAGACTGGCTCTGTTTTATTGGCTACTGATCTTGTACTCTTGTTGAAGGAACACGGAAAGACTAAAATATTCCCCTGAAGAAACCTACTGGTGAAACATGTAGGGTATTTTTAGCTCACTAATAAAATATATCCAGGGGTCATTTCATAGAAAAAGAGGTGCAGGAGCTCATTAGCATAACTCATTTGCATATGCCACACCCCCTGACATCACCGGAAGTGTGTCAGAAGGCAACACCCACTGCTCAGGCTCCACTGGACTGTTTGGGATTGCTAGCTATTGGGGGGAGAACGTGCAGATCTGTCCTCGCAGAGGAGGGAGAGCTTGTACCTGAATAAAACTTGGTCTTAAAGGTGCCACTGGACTGTTTTGGACTGGGAGGGAGTTCTGCAATTTACCTGGCTGCTTCTTGCTCTGACTGAGAGCTGCTGGGAGCAGGGGGCGGGGTTTGTTGCATGTGCCCACCCCCTGGGCTTTTTACTGCTGGAGCTCCGCTCCTATGCGCTCCTGCAGGAAATGACCCCTGAATATATCTTTTCCTTTCCTTGCACCATTGACCTTTGCCTTATTTTCATCTCTGAGTGGGGATTTAAATCCAGCTTTTTCAGATTTTAGTCTGTCACTCATGCTGGCTTTCTTTTATAGGCTACTTTTTCAGAACTGAGTGTTGACACAGGTGGCAGATGATATGGGTCCTTTCCGCATTTGCCTGCCACTTCAGATTTTCTCAGTGTTTGTGTCGAGTCCATTTAAGTTCACGGCAAAACAGCATCGAAATAACCTGGGGCCGCAGCAGGCTGAAACCAGGCTGACCACTGAGGGGAGGTAATGTAATGCAGAATGGGGGGGGGGGCAGAATAAAAAGAAGGTTGAACTTGGTTTTAGTGTAGAATGGAGGGGGAAACTGGATTAAAAAAAAAGGTTGAATTTGATTTTAGTGCAGAATTGTTTAGAGGACACCATGGTGAACATGGATTAAAAGGAGAGTGCTGAAGGGGCTATTGACATCCTTCTGATGCTGGTTACCATATAAAGCCAAACAGTTAATATATGAGATCTGTTTCAGAAGAAACAGTGGAAGAGAAGGCTTTTCACCCATGAGATGAATTGATGCAATATCATACCTACAACTCTGGGAAATGGCAAAGCTAGAATTCCAAAGACTTTCTCCAGATTACTAGGTGAGAAGATAAAGTAGTGACTCTACACAGAATCAAGTTGGTAGTCTCAGGTTTACATCCAGTTTCCAGTGGAATTGTCATTAACTTTTTGAAGACATTGTGTTGTTCATCCTACAGGAGCATGGCAGCTACAGGTACAGAGAAAACATAGCCCCTTGTTGTTGTTTTATTTTTGCCTTACTGTTCACTGTTGGCTATGGAAATATTTCCCAGAGTTCTTTAATTTTTACATATATTTTCTTTTTTAAAAATCTTTTTTTGTATTTTTAGAATACAAACATTCTAGTCTTCAGCTGAAAATTGAATTTGTGTTAGATAACACTACAATTTAGATTTACTTGGGCCCACTTCTGATCTCACCTACCTGTTCAGGTTACCAGCTCCAGGATGGGAAATACCTGAAGATTTTGGGTGTGGAGCCTGAGGAAAGCAGTGTTTGGGAGGGTGGGGTATAATGTCATACAGTTAACATTCAAAAATGGCCATTTTCTCCAGGAGATCTGATCTCTGGAGATCAGTTATAATAGCAGGAGATCTCCAGCTACCACCTGGAGGTTGGCAACTATAAGAACAAGAGACCTGCAGGCTCAGGATCAGGACCACTAGCCCAGCATCTCATTTTCAATGGCAGAAAGCCGGGTGTATCTGGGAAACTGACAAGTTCACATAACAACATGATAACGGTTCAGTGGTACCTTGAAGACTAACAAAGGCTGTGATCACATGCACAATTAGCTGCGCCATAGGTGCGAATGCCGAAAGGATTTAACGGATGCAATCAGACGTGAACATCTGGCCAGCGCCCCGCACCCGTCAGCAACCCGTTATGCTCTGCCACAAAAGTGAAGTTAAAAGACACTAGGGAAAGTCCACTATCAAATGGGTTGCTATGGGCCACGGACGGACTTTCCCCTGTGTGATCACGCCAGTGTGCTCTCATGGTGTCGGGATGGTCTGATCAGCCATCCCGACTCTGTGCTGTTTCCTCCCCTTTCCAGTATGCGCATCATCACATACTGCCATAGGAAGCCCTCAGTGTGGAAATGCAGTTCATTGATCCCCTGTTTAAGTGCATCAGAAACATGCAGCAAACCCCCCCCCATTCACCTGCAGTTTGCATCTGATCACACAGTGGTGGGCTGCCCCTGCAGCTCCCACGGACTGTGTGATCGCACAAATGTGGTTCAAGTTGCTACAGAGCAAATAGCCACACTCCCCCCCCCCGTGTTATCTGGAGTATGTGACCACAGCCAAAATTTATTTCAGCAGATGCTTTTGTGATTTAGAGCTCACTTCACACTCCATATATCTGATGAAGTAAGAGCTGACTTATTAAAACTTCTGCTGGAATAAATTTTGTTAGCCTTTAAGGTGTCACTGGATTCCTGCTTTATTCTGCTGCTACAGACTAACATGTTTTCCAATCCAGAATTAATGTAAAACGTGTAATCTTTTGAGTTACACAGTTTTTACCAATGGTAAGAGCAAAGTTGACTACAACTGTAAATATTTCTAACAATTTTTAAAGGGCAGTGGTCATATCATAAAACTTTGAGCTCACATGTCCCATTGACTGGTAGGCCCCTGTAGCAAAATGAAAAAATAAATTGAAATTTGTTTCTTGAACGAATTAGTTAGCTGAAACCTGTGATATGTCTCTGGGATGTTCAAAGGAAAAAGGTATCCCCAAGCTCTTGAAGTGGCTCTTTGGGACACAGATGATGTTTTAACAATGGAGTGTTTCTCTTGTTACTTTGCAGTTCTCTTGTGAAAAGCATTTTTGATTTGAAACTGGTTAGGTATTTTTTTCAATATAAATATTACTGCAGCAGCTTTAGCATTCCTTCTGTGCCCTTGTAAGCAGAGTTACACCCTTCAAAGCCCTTTGAAGGTGATGGGCTTCAAAGGGTGTAAGGCCCTGGTCACACAAGAGGATTTGCCACACAAGAGGGACGGATCGGGGGCGCATCAAGCGCAACATCTGGGAAGTGGAGTGCACCCGTCCTCGATCCGTCCCGTCCCAGCGAAACCGCGCATCAAAAAGGTAGCACCAAAACAGTGCTACCAACCAGTTGATGCACAGCAGCGGTGGGCGTCTGTTCACTGCCATGCCCCTCTCCACGCAACTTCACGGGCCCTGTTGAACTGTGCATGCCCGGGCATGCTCAGCAGGCTTGCCTCGTTCCCCTGTCCATGGCTTCCCCCCCGGCATCTGATCATGCCAGGGAGCAACTGTGTGGCAGCTCGGGAGATCCGTCTGAGCCCACTGCTGCGCTTCTCTTTTGGTGCGGCTCTAAAAAGCCGCACTTCAGCCGCGCCTTTTCCCCCAGTGTGACCGGGGCCTGACTCTGCTTAGGATGGCACTCTTTGGCTCTGGTCACACTGCAACTGACATGCACTTTGTTCCCAGTTTATTTAAATCGGGAACATTTTTATTCACATTGGGCTGTCTACATGCAGCCAGACCCTCTTTCCCAGCACCCGCTTGCCTACTGCTGCGCCGTCCTTCCAGGCGATCCTGCCGGCCACGGGGAGGCTTGGGCGGCTGCTGCTCCTGCCGACACTTTGGGGGGGGGGGTGCTGCCGCCGCCGCCGCCATTGACCCACGAAAATAGGCTCCGCTGTCTCCGCCATCCTCCTTGCCAGCCCCATCCAGGCTGCCATAGCCCCCACCTCTCGTTCCCACCTCCAGGGCCGTCGTTGTGCATTTGTGTGTTTTTTAAAGCTTCTGGTTTGAGCGCTTGACTAAACATGTGCTTAATAAATCCATTATTAAACTTTAAATGGATTTATTAAGCACATGTTTGCTCAAGTGCTCAAACCGGAAGCTTTTTTAAAAAAACAACAACCCAAGAACGTTCAGACAGCCCTAATCGCAATCCTTGTGAGAGAGGGGCTGTCCACATAGGCAAAATCGCGAAATCAAAGCGGAAGTGCCAGGAAAACACTAGTTTCTCCAGGGGTCAGGGAAACCCGGAAGCATTGCGCGAGTAAGCCCACTTCGCAGCGGGAGGCGGATTGGCGCGTGTGAACGTGAAACTGACATGCGCAAGTAAACAGCAGCAAATCCCGATCAAAACGGCAGTTTGACCGCACTCTATGTTTCCACATCACTGTAGCTTTGTTCCTTTTGGTAAAATCGAAGTATCTGAAATCTTTAGTGCATCAATGGTTGTTTTTTTTTTTGGTAAATACAATTTATTATTGGATATATCACATGTTCAAACATTTTCAATCAACCTACATACCCATTTCTCTAATTTTCCTCCCCCCCCAAACAAGACTTCCCGCACCGCTCCAACCCCATTAATATCTCTCTTATTCTGTTACAATTATTTCTAAACTTATTTTCTCTATCAAACGGTAACAATTCAGAAATCTAATTCTATTTCATTTTCCACTTAATA
Source organism: Gekko gecko (assembly GCA_029375565.1). Lineage (NCBI taxonomy): Eukaryota > Metazoa > Chordata > Lepidosauria > Squamata > Gekkonidae > Gekko > Gekko gecko. The sequence continues at coordinate 49,001,172 of JAPDNY010000004.1, forward strand.
ACTATCAAAACAAACCAAACCACGCTTAATATCCCAATTTTTCAACAAGTATTTTTGAAAGTCTTTCCAGTCTTCAAAAAAAGTTTCATCTTCTTCGTTGTTTAATTTTCTTGTTAATTTATCCATTTCTGCTAAGAACAACGTCTTTTTAATCCATTCCCATGTTTCAGGTACTTTATCTTGTTTCCAACATTGAGCAAAAGTCAGTCTTGCTGCTGTAGTCAAGTACCATAATAGTGTTCTCTTGGCTACATTTATTTCTTCCATTTTAAGACCTAACAATAACATCTGTGGGTCTTTCTTAAAAGTACATTTCAAAATTTTTTGTATCTCATTGTGGATCTCTGTCCAATACTTTACTGCTTTATCACATGTCCACCACATATGGTAAAAAGACCCCTCATGTTTTTTACATTTCCAACATTTGTTGGACATACTTTCATTTATAATAGCAATTTTTTTAGGCGTCATATACCATCTATACATCATTTTATAACAATTCTCTTTAACATTTACACACGTTGAAATTTTCATTGATTTTTTCCACAAGTATTCCCAAGATGTCATTAATATCTCATTATTAACATTTACTGCCCATTTTATCATTTGCTCCTTTACAACTTCATCCTCAGTATACCATTTCAATAACACCTTGTACAGTTTAGAAATCATTTTTTTATCTTTCTCAAGCCATATAGTTTCAATTTCAATATTCTTTTCTCTAAAACCATGTTCTCTTTTATCGGTCTTAAATAAATCATAAATCTGTCTATACTTCAACCAATCATATTCAAATTCAACATCAAATCTGTCTTTTAACACAAAATTTTTCCCTTCAGATTTTAAAAGATTTTTATAAGGTAGCCAGTCTAGTCCTTGGTTTCTTGAATATGGATTAATCACTTCAGCTGGTACAATCCAAAGTGGTCTTTCTTCTGAGAAGAATTTTCTATATCTCGTCCATGTCTCGAACAGTGATTGTCTTACAAAGTGGTGTTTAAAAAATTTATCCATTTTTACTTTTCCATACCATAAATATGCATGCCATCCGAATTTATTATCATGTCCTTCAAGAGCCAATAACTTCTTATTCTCCAACTTAATCCACTGTTGCAACCATGTTAAACAGACGGCATCATAATACAGTCTTAAATTTGGTAGTTGTAAGCCTCCTCTCTCTCTTGCATCACATAAAATTTTCATTTTAATCCTTGGCTTTCTTCCTGCCCATACAAATTTAGATAATTCTTTCTGCCACGAATCCAGTATTTTCCTTTGTTTTAGTATTGGAATAGTCTGAAACAAAAACATCAAACGCGGCAAGATATTCATTTTTACAGTCGCGATTCTTCCCATCAATGATAAATTCAAAGTATCCCATTTCTTCATATCTTGCTGAATCTTATGCCACACCTTTTCATAATTGTTTTTAAACAAGTCAATATTTTTCATAGTTAAATCAATTCCAAGATATTTCGTCTTTGTGACTACTTCACATTGTATTTTCTCTTGAAGTTCTGTCTGTCTTTGTTTCGTCATATTTTTGCACATCACTTTAGTTTTATTTTTATTAACATAAAATCCCGCAACTGAACCAAATTCTTCAATTTTTTCCATCAATTGTGGTATTTTCTCAATTGGGTCTTGAATCATAAACATTACATCATCTGCAAATGCCCTATACTTATAGGCGAAACCTTTCACTGTAAGTCCTTCAATACTGTCATCTTTTCTTATCGCTGTCAGTAATATTTCCAATATCCAAATAAACAACAACGGGGATAACGGGCAGCCTTGACGTGTTCCCTTTTGGACTCGGAAGAAGTCCGTCTTTTCTTTGTTTATATTCAAAGCCGCTTTTTGTTCTGAATATATTGCCACAATCATGTTTAAAAAGGACTGTCCAATATTCATTTTTTCGATAACTTGCAGCATAAACTCCCAATTTAAATTATCAAAAGCTTTTTCCGCATCTAGGAAGAGGAATCCAACTTCTTTTTCAGGATGCTTGTCATAATATTCAATTGCGTCTATCACCACTCTTAAATTATCTCTAATTTGTCTATTTGGTAAAAATCCCGCTTGTTCTTCCGCTATCGTATCTTTCAAATATTTTTTCAATCTCTCTGAAATTATTTTCGCAAATAATTTGTAGTCATTATTTAATAGCGATATTGGTCTATAGTTCTTTACTTGAGTCAAATCCAAACCTTCTTTAGGTATCAATGAAATATTTGCTTCCTTCCATGAATCTGGGATCCGCTTGGTCTGTCTTATCTCATTTGACAGAAGTACTAAAATAGGGGTTAGCTCCTCTTTAAATTTCTTATAAAATTTTGCTGTAAAGCCATCTGGTCCTGGAGCTTTGCCCAACTTTGCATCTTCTATCGCCATTGTCACTTCTTCTTTCGTTACTAAACCATTTAATAGTTCTTTAATTTGTTTTCCCAGCTCTGGAACTTCAATCGTCTCCAAGTATTTCTTGATTCTCTGTTGGTCAATTCCTTTCTTTTGGAATAGTTTGGCGTAGTATTTAAAAAAAGCTCTTTTTATACCATTCAGGCTCATCACCTCCTTTCCATCTTCAACAATCTTGGATATAAAGTTCCTATCTTTTCTATTTTTCAATTGCCATGCCAAAAACTTTCCTGGTTTATTTGCACCCTCAAATGCTTTTTGCTGTAATTTTTTTAAGTTCCAATATAATTCTCTGTTTAAAAGAACATTCAGCTGATCTTGCAGGAAGTGGATCTCTTTAATAATTTTCTTCTTCCCTGGTCTTTTTTTTAGTTCCTTTTCTTTTTGTCGAATTTTTTCATGAAGATCTTTCTGTTGCTGAATCTTTTGCTTTTTATCTTTGGAGTTCAGAGAGATAAGCATGCCTCTGATTACTGCTTTGTATGTGTCCCATACAACTTGTATGTCCGTGCCTTTATTCAAATTCAGTTCAAAGAAACTTTTCGTTTCCTTTTTTAAGATTTCATTAATTTGTTTTTGATCCAGTAAATCTTCATTAATTCTCCAGAATAGCTGTTTAGGTTTTGCTTTAGATATCCAAAGTAGGGGATTATGATCAGAGTTAGTTTTCGGTAAAATTTGTATTTTATAAGTTTTTTGCGCCATCTCCTCTGACATCCAAATCATGTCAATTCGAGAAAAAGAATTATGTCTATTCGAATAAAACGTGTAATCCTTAGTCTTAGGATTCCACTTCCTCCAAACATCTTCTAATTTTTCTTGCTTCATCAATTGAAAGAAATTTTTTGGTAACTTTCCAACTGTCTCTCCACTTGCTTTGGACTTTCTATCCAATGTGTTGTTCACTGTACCATTAAAGTCTCCCGCAAGAACAATTTGGTCATAATTTAAACATTCCAACTCTTTAGTCAAATCATTGAAAAAGGTCTCTTTTGCACCATTGGGTGCATATATATTAACAAGCAATGTCTTTTTTCTATCCATACAGATTTCCACGCCAACATAATGGTTGTTTTAATTGAGCCAAATTGTACTTTTTATTCCCAGGGGTAGTACAGGTTTGCCAGCTGACCAATATTAAAAGGAAAACCATTTCAAGCTGACATCATCTGGAGAGAGGGAACTATTTGTGTGAGGCCAGCATAAATCTTGATAGCGTGGAAACATGCTAATAACCAGCCCAACATTTAAACATTATTCTGCACTTTGCAGCCAACCTCAGTCTACAAACTGAGCTGCCGCATGTTCTAAGCACACCACTAACACTTCTTACTACGCACTGGCCATTTATTACCCACATCCTCCTTGTTCAATTATGTATGTGTTAACTCTACACCAACTGTTCCTTATTTGGGTGTAGCTTAATTTAAGAAATGTAACACATAGTATAGGGGAGAGGATGAAATGCTTTCCTTTCAGTGGGCTTTTTCCTTTTCCTAAGACATTTACCTTGTGAAATCACATGAAGTATGGGGGTGTCCCCACAAAGAGGAAAACATTACTTTAGCTGAACACAAATTAGTTCACCCACTGCAGTTAGCACACACCCACTGTTCCTAGATGTTCCAGTGAACATTTCTGAATTTTGATATTCTCTACTGGTGAAACCTTACAGGCCCAGATAGATTAGACTGTACTGAACTTTCCTGAAACTGTATCACTGAAGGATTTTTAGAATGGCTTTGTATATATTCTCTGTTTTAATTGCTTTAATGAGGCAGGGGGGTTAATGGTTTTAAAATGTGATATTATTTGTTAGCCACCTTGGGGGGCCTTGTGAGGGCAAGAAGGTAGGATATCAATTTTGTTAAATAAAAATAAAATAAATAAAATAAAGCAGTGGGGAAAGTTATATAAATTAATATTCCCCTTCAAGACAATTTCTTAGCCTAACATATGTTAGCATGTGTGATTCAACTCTATTACATCATCAATATATCTAATGCTCAACATGGCACCATCTGTGGATACTTAAATATAGAGACAGGAGCCATGAACAGACAAGACAGATTTTTTTGCAAACTTGAAAAAAGCCCTAAGTTTGCAGAAAAATCTGAAATCCAAAAACAAAGCAAAAATGGGGGATTAATCCCCCCCCCATAGAAACAGTACCTGTAGCATTAAGAAATGAATGCTCTCACTGGCTGTTGCTATGCAACCAAAACAGTATTGCCAGCATTCCAGTCTTGGTTTCTATTGGTAAAAGGGCAGGGAAGGAAGCAGGGCTTTTTCCAGGCCTGTTTTGGCCTTTGAGGGAAGACTCATCAGGGTTAGGTCTTGCAGCAAGCACCAGGTGACTCACTACCTCCTGACTTGCATAACTCACTCTCGCCCAGCTGCTTGTTAATATTCAATTGTAGCCACTCCACAAAAGCCAATGTTGAGTATTCATTAGAGTTTCAGACTAAAGTCTGGGAGACGCAGGTTTGAATCCCCATTCTGCCATGGAACCTCACTGAGTGACTTTAGACCAATTACACGTTCTCATCCTAACCAGCCTCATAGGGTTGCTGTGAAGATAAAATGGAGGAGAGGAGAAGGCTGTAGGTTGTTCTGGGTCCACATTGTGGAAAAAGATGGGGTATAAATGATGTAAATAAATAATAAATATAGCTGAAGAATGAAGCATAGAAAGGTGAGGATATGGGGGCTACCAGGAGGAGGAAAAAAGAACTAGTGCGGGAAGAGGGTTACGGGGGAAAGTGAGGTGCCCCCTTGCAAGTCCTTGGGGGTTCCCTACCACACAACTGGGCCCAACCCATTTGCCATCACCATGCAACTGGGCCCAACCAGGTGGCCAGCATTGCACAATTGCAGCTGGAACTTTGCAGAGTTTTCTCAAGGACAGACTGACAAGGAAGAGGGAATGAGGGAAAGCTGAAGATGGAGGGGTCAAGCCCCTTCCTCAGCACCCACTCATCCCCCCCCCCACTCTACAAAATTGCCAGCCTGGATGCCCCAGGACTCATTAGGTAAGGCATGTACGGCACATGTAGACTTAGGGTGAGCAGTGTTGCATTTTGGTGGTGGGAAAAGCATAGAGAACACTTCTCCATACAAAATAAAGTCCTGTGTAAATGTAACTAACCTCAGGGACATAATATACTGTTTTTATCATATGTTGGCATAAACCAACTTATCTCTGCAACAACCTTGTGAGATAAACAAATATTTTTCTTTATATACATAAAAGAGTCTACTTGCCACAAATACCTGAGTCAATATTTTTGATACACCGTAAGATCTTGTTGTTCCCATGGCCACATCTGTAATTTTCCATGAGTTTCAAATCTTTCATTTTCTTCATTTACTTGGTAGCAGCAATATAGATAAAGCTTATACCAAATACTTCAAAATATCCATACTCTAGGCCAGGAGTCCCTGATGTGAGGCCCATGAGCCCCCTGATGGTTGCTGACACCTTTCCTGGAGTCTGCCTAGTGTTTTTTTAGAATGGGCAGAACCAGGTGGGGCTTTTGCCCAGCAAGGCTCCTGACTGGCCATTGGAGATTTGCTTGGGTGTGCAGGTTTTCAAACACATTTCTTTGGCATTATCTGCCAAGACAAGGATCTTCAGTGTGTGACCGAAGGTAAGCCTCAGCAGCCTTTTTGTGGCTGGCTCTGCCACCTGCATGCAGGCTCAAAAAGTTGGGGGACCTCTGATCTAGGCATCCAAGGACAATTTTTCCCTTTATAGTTTTATTTTGGTATAGATACCTATGCAATCCATGTCCTTGAGAATGGGAAAAGTTCATTTAAATGACAACATCCAGGGAAGCAGGAGCATAGTTCTCTCTAGAGATACTGCAAATTTACCACAAATGTGTTTAGTCAAACACACCACATTTAAATATGTTGATCAGATCAGATGTGAGCCAATTGCCCAACCTGTTCAGTTCATTCCAGACAGGCAAGGATGCCTGCCAAAAAAGTTTGCATTTTTTTTTGCAAACCTGTGCATACGTAAAGATGTTGCCAGTTCAGACTGACTGGCAGCCATTTGCATCACTAGTAGGGTCCCCAAGTACTTACCGTGATCTGGCGGGGGAAACATGCTCCCCGGACGGACCATTCCTCCCTGTAATGCACCATGCCGACACCAGGAAGTGACGCCAGGCGACACTCTGGCAATGGGGCTGAAAACTTGATGGTACAATTGAGTTTCCAGCTGCATTGCCAGAGCGTTGCCCAGCGTCACTTCCTGGCAACGGCATCGTGCGGCACATCTTTCCTTCCCCCAGGGATAGTCATGCCAGGACATATCCATCCCCCGGTAAGTACTTGGGAAGCCTGGTCACTAGGTACTACTTAGATGAACACAGAAGGATAGGACTTCACAGGATTTATTTGTATGATTTGTGACTGACAATTGTCTGTTTAAATAATTACTTGCTGAGCAGAGCAGTTCCACAGGAAGAAAGGGTAGGTACTAGAACTCAACTGGTCTATGTGAGATGGCACATGTGTGCAGAACTTTGGGGATATATGCTGTTGGGTGGAGCAATGAAATACTTAATTTGCATATTGGGAGGAGAGTGTGTAGGAAGTGACTGGAAAAAAACCACAACAACCTGGGTAGGGGGTGGAGGAAAGGGAGGCCTATTTGTTTCTCTCTCCAAGGACTGGTTTGCTGAAAGGCCTCAGCTGAAGAAGCTTTTGTCTGGTGCAGGCCCTCCCTTGATGGACAGCACTTCTTCTGGAGGAAGTTAGCCCGCAGACCTATCTGTCTTTGAACTGAAGCTGATTTCTTCTCTTGGATGGTGAGGAGAAAGGCCCTGAGAACTTCCTTCCCCACTTGAGGGCTGCTTCTGAGGGACTGTGGCTGGACCAGCTCCAAAAAGAGAACAGTACTTTTGGAACACTGACTACTGGAACTTTGGTTTGGGAAGGAAAAGGAGTTTGAGGGCAAGGAGTACAATACCCTGTGTGCAGAACTTAGAGTTGCCAGGTCCCTCTAAGTCCCCAGGAGGGGACTTTGAGGGATGTTATTGGAGGGGGTGGGGAGTCCCCAGTGTGATGTCACACACAAGTGATGTCATCACATTGAGGAGCGGAGGCTCCTGCCTCTCCCCAGCAGTGTCTAAAGGTTCTTTTTAAACCCTGCTGGTGAGAGGTGGGGGAGGCTGGGTGGTTGCTCTTGGGGGTGGGGCTTCCCGCCACCCACCAGCTGGTGGGCAGGTGGGAAGGAGCCCCTCCAAACTGGCAAGCCTAGCAGAACTGTATTTTTCTTGTTGTAATAACTAGTTGTTTGCTTAAGCCAAGGCGTGTGAGTGGGAGGGTGGCTTTAAGAAAGGAGGCCCTAAGCCTTGAACTTGCCCTTATTTCCAACGCCTGGGTTACATGTCCATAAAGTCAGTTGTGCTGTACTGCATGGTCAGGAAGGAATACAGGGAAACCATTACAGACAGGTTAATGAACAGTCAGACAGATCACTGAAAAATCAGCTCCTTGCTCATGACCAGTGAACGGGGTATAAGCCAAAGTGATGGTTGTTTGAGCATCCCTGATTCTTTCCCTGTGTGTCTTTTACCCAGAAAACCTGTAATTCAAATGCAAGTGTACCATTCTCAGTTCATGTAACAGGTATACCTGATGCTCAGATACCCATAATAGGGGTATAAAATACAGTGTGGGAAATTTCCCAAGATCCCATTGTGTCATGTGAAAACAAGCTGTTAGTTTCACAGGGTTTTAAAGACTGAATGATTAACAGACAGACAATAATGGAATAAGAAACTTCCTTTTAAAATATAAAACATATGTGTTATTGGCCTTCATGAACATTTTTTTTAAAGGCTACATTCGGTAATGACTCAGAAAGCAAAGACAAAATGAAGCAGAGATGTATTTAACGGAAACATTTCAGAAGTTTTGTGCCATTTTGACAATTAGTAAGCCTCAGCAATTAGAAACAAAATTCATAAACCAAATTAGGATTAATTTCTTTGGTTTGCAATAGCCTTGGGTTATTTTATCTGTTGTAGTCCAGGAGATATGATAGAAAGTCAGTTGATGATGCTGGTTTATTCTTAGTTTTTCTATAGGATGACTTTTTCATTTCTGAATTCTCACATCACAAGACCTTGTTGGGAACCCTCTGCCCTATGCATACACAATATTACGAACATTTTTCTGGTTATGGTCCTCCTGTGACTTTGAAAGCAGTGTGACAAGCAGAAATTCATCTGATGAAGCCTGTTTGAAGTCTCTGTATATTAATAGCTTGAGGCATTTTGTTCCTTCTGGTTTAGGAAGTGAAATATTTTGTCAAAGGCTTCGATATTTCTGTAAAAGGGTGGAAAGATAACTTTTGGACAATCTATAGATAGCAATAGTGGAAAGAGATATCACAAGTCAAACTGGAACAATAAAAACTGAAACACAAGTATCTTGATACAGATATATTAGTTGTGATGAAGTCCTAGTGAACATTTGAAATCACTGGATCAAGTGGCTGAGTCCCATTGAAACTGGTGAAACCATAACTTAATCGCATCTTCAGAACTGCCTCTACTGGCATCCCTCAAAGAGCACTATGCTCTTTAAATAACAACACACTGATGGTCCCAGGCCCAAAGAATATCTGCCTGGCATCAAGAAGAGCTAAGTCCTTTTCAGCAGTAGCTCCAACTTGGTGGGACACACTTCTGAGTGAAATTGGGCCCCGCGGGACCTGGTTCACTTCAGCAGGGCCTGTAAAACAAAGTTGTACCACCAAGCATATGGGTGAGGTCAAGAGAATTTTCTTATACAGCTTTACCTGCCTCTTCCCCCTTTTTTTCTTTCTCTGGGACATAGTATTATTAGACGCCATCTGATTAGTTGTAAATATTTGAATTGGTTAAATTTATATGTTTTTAATTGTATTTTAACTGTCTATTATATGTTGTGATCCACTCTGAGCCCCACAATAGTGGGGGAGAGTGGAATATAAATCGAATAAATAAATAAATTGCTTTCAGTGGTACATACAATATAATCCAGAAGTCTACACTATGGCTAGAGAATTATAGTATACAGACTAAATTCTTTCAACTGGTGTATTTTCAATATTTGCAAGACTTACAATGGTGTAAGCAGCTAGAATTATAGAATTGTGCTTCCAGTCATGATTTTTAGCTGGGTTTGAGCCAAGTTGTCAATGTTGGAGACCTGTAAGGATCTGTGAAGACATAAATAGTCAATAGCTCCATCTAATAGCATGAGACTGCTGAGCTGTGTTGGTACTATAAAAGGTAAACGTCTGGGTTATAACTTCGTATCTCTGGAGAAAAATGAGTCTTTCTACTTTCAAGGAAATGTGAATTGTTTTTTTCGGGTGTTATTGCTTCTTTTGTAAAGTACAAGTGAAGATATTAGTGGGAGCAGGCACCAATGGGATTTCTCTCAGGCTGTAAAAAGTATATAGATGTTCATAAAGAACTACTGTTGTGAAGGAGAGAGGGTGTGGCATTGACCAGCTCTTGACTGAGAATCTGGACTACCTTTTTCTCATCCATTGTGTCAAGGCTTGCCCTAGCCCCACCTACACATGGGGCAAAGCCTCCTCAGAAGTCTCCTCAGGAGCTTCCCATAGTTTCCACTATGCCTAAGGCTGTGTGCACTCCATAAACTACCCATGCCTCCTCTCTACCAGCAAGATCCTGTTCTAGCAGGCGAGGAAACTCCTGAGTGGGCCTGTCCACTTCCTGTACCTCTAGAGTCTTCCCCAGGAATGGAGGAAGCAGAGGGCCAGAGCCAAATGCATGCTTGGCAGTTTAGGATCTCCCACACTCCAGCTTCTCTTAGAAGGAAGAAGCAACTGTATACCTCTTTGCAGGATCAGGGACCTAGCCCTGGCTATAGGAAAGGGAGGGACTCTTGGTTTATATAATCCTATGGTTGAGTGAGTTCCACCTTTGCTGACTGAACATATCTTTTTAACCAGTTTGTGACTGAGCCTAGAGCGTAGCTGGTTGTTAAGCTTCTGCTTTCTAGGGCCTGCCTCTTGAAGTCTCTAGTCTCCAACTTCAGCTCCTGCTTTGACCAAGGATCCTGATCAGCTTTCTTTACTACCCATTTACCTGTGATCCTTGAACCTTACTGACAACTTACCAAAACAGGATATGTTATGAAGAGTAGTGTGGAAGAGGTAATGAAGGTTTGGGTGTACTTCTTTAGCACTGGCCTGTCTTTCACTTTGGTTATGATATCTTGTCTAAGAGGTCAAATAAGAGAAAGAGAGAGTGGGAGAGAGTACAATCAATGAAAAAAACAATCCACTACATTCTTCAGACATGCCTTTTTGGTCTTGCACCTAAAGAGCAGTAAAGAGAAGGGGCAACAGGTGAACTCACCATCCCTTGAGAGCAATAGCTCATAAACTGGAAATTATAATCAATCATCTCTGCAGTGGCTTGAAACAGCAAAGTGGGAGATGTGGCAGCTAGGCAGAGCCTTTAAATTGCAATGTAAGTACAGAGTGTGAGATGTACAAGTCTGTCCAACAGGAGATACTCTCAGCTGTGCTGGTGGCAGCAGTTAATACCTAGTATGAAGTTTGAGACCCCCCCCCCCAGGAGTAAAAGAAAGGGGTGGTTGTGCAAAGTGAAAACTTGGGATGACTGTGGGGTGTTTCTGACCTCCCAAGACCTGAGGGAATGGGCTGGCAAGTCTGTTCTTTCACAAAGGTAGTGAGTGCAGGAGGCCAATTACTGGCGAATGGGTAACAGATGTTGTCATCTGATCCTGCATTTCAAATTTGTCAGGGAAATGCAACAAGAATGGATCAAACAGCTTGTTTGATTGCACCCTCAGAGAAACAAATCCATAAGATATGTAGACAACCTTTGTTCAACTTTATTTTACAACATTATTTTATATGTTTTATCTAGTACTATTGCTCACCTGTTCCACATCTGATGAGAGCCAGTTTGGTGTAGTGGTTAAGTGCGCAGACTCTAATCTGGAAGAACCGGGTTTGATTCCCCACTCCTCCACTTGCACCTGGCTGGATGACCTTGGGCAAGCCATAGTTCTGGCACAGAGGTTCTTGGAAAATAGCAGTTCCTGTCAGAGCTCTCTCAGCCCCACCTACCTTACAGGGTGTCTGTTGTGGGGAGGGGAAGGGAAAGGAGTTTGTAAGCTGCTCTGAGACTCCTTTGGGTAATGAAGGGCAGGGTATAAATCCAATCTGTTCTTCTACTACTACTACTAAGAACACATACAATCCTTACATTTGCTGGAAGTGGGATGCTTATTTATATAGTGTGGCAGCAGGGAGGGGAGGACTGCCAAGCCCCTAGTCAGGGCAGGAAATTCCCTGCCCTGAGCTCCCATTTTCCCATTGCAGAGGATTTTTTTTTAATTCACTGCCATCATGAGTATGGTGATGTCACATGAGGAAAACCCAGATGCAATGGCAGTAGCTCTACGTTCTACCATAGTGTTTCTGGAAACTCAGTGGCGATTCCTAGAGTGATCACCATCACATTTGATAACGTCATCACACTTGCAATGCCACCCCCTTGGCCTGGCAACCCTGGGGGAGGGGAGGTATTATCAAAACTCTTATTTTGACACACTTTTGGAAATCCAAACTCAGCAAAGTTGCTGAAGTGCATATGTATCCCAGCTAACATATCACTATGTGTTTCTTCCACCTTGATTGCTTTTACACCAAGGATTTCCCACATCAGCTATCCAATGTATTTTTGCCTGCCACATCATCCTCTATTCATGTACAAGTCATAAAAAACAAGAAAGAAATTACATAGTTAAGACTTTTATGGAGCATAAACAGGAATATTAACCATGTATAAATATGTGTATATATTTTTTTCATATGATAAACAGAAAAATCCCAAGGTGTATATCAAGTATCACAACAGTATGTCCCATCAACACTTCCAAAAAGTATTCATTGGTTAAATAAAAACAGTGCCATAAGTAGTATGTGACAATATCCAAAACTCCACTTAAATACACATTTGAAAGCTGCATAGATACGAAGGGCACAAATTGTCATGCTCTGGAGTTTGCTTAATTTCAAGTTCATTGTTTTTGTTCCCCTGGAAAGCTGAAAAAACAGCTGAGCGGCAAGGTGGTGGTCCCTGCTGCTCAGATGTTTCAGGCTGTCTTGTGCTGTCCTTTTTAAAGTTTAAAGGGACTGCACAAGACAGCCCGGCACTCCCACCACTTCACTGGTTATCGGGCTGCCTTCTGCAGTTCCTTCAAAGTTTAAAGGAACTGTACAAGACAGCCTGAAACAGCTGAGTGGTGGGGAGCAGGCTGCTCCCTGTTGCTCAACTTTCTTGGAACTTTCTTCAAACCCCATTTAAAGGGACCACGTCCCTATGGGGTTTGCGGGGCCACCAACTGGTTCAGTTCACAAACAAATCTCCTGGTTTGGGGTTTGGTTCGTGGTTCGGCCACAAACTGCATTTTTCCAGTCCATGCCCGTCTGTAGGTGTAATTCTGCTTTGACTATCAAAAAGACTATAGCATTTTCCAGATGGCCTTCATGTTCCATTTTCATTCCCTAATGTCACCAGGTTGTTCCTTGCATCCAGACAATATCATTAACATACCCATGCTGTCCTAGTCTTTCCTCATTTTTTCCCCATTCTTTTCTAAATTAGTTTTCCCCATGCTTTATTTTCCATTATGGAATAAATTCGCAAGATAGCCTCTTGCTCGGAATATGATTTTTTTTCCCCACCTTGTGGTTTGCCACTCAAAAATGGCAGGTTTGGGTGGTGAACTTAAAAAAATTAATTGCATGGCAGCGCTGAAACATTTTCGCGCTGAAGAGCACCTGTGCTGAAACAGTCAGTCAGATCAGGAGGCCCAACACTAGCGCCTGCAGCTCTGCTTATACAGGAAGCTGACTCAGAGTCAATCTTCAAGGAGATCCTGGGAGGGGAAAAAATTCTGCAATTCCAGTTCCTTAAAACCCATAACAATGCAGAGAGAGACTGAAGAAGATACACATATTAACCATAAGCCTTCGGGGGGGGGGGAGCAATTTTCTGGCTAATTTGAATGCCCTGGATCCTGCCCCCACCACTTGCTTTACACCAGAATAGACTACTGAAGCCAGTGGATCATGCCTTGCCTATGTGTTCCAGGGCAGGCTTGGGCGATACTCACAGCTTCATCAAGTGACACTGCTTAACTTTGAAGTAAAGCCCAGGGAAGGGAACTGGATCAAGGAGGGAGCTTTCATGGAATCTCTCCAGTGCACAGGCACTCCTTGAAGCCTGATGGTGTGCGATGGGCGGGGAATGTATTTTAATGGGGATTGTGCAGCTCCCTTGAAGCTGTTGAAACGCTGCAACGCTTCAGCTCATGCATAATTTTTTTAAAAACTGAGAAAACCCCCAGAAAATCAATCCTCAATGTCAATGAGGACCATGACGGGGGGGGTTAAGTGTGAACTGATCACATTAATCATTAGAACCACCACAACACCCATGAAAACCCAAAAGGCAGCTGCAGTCTGGAAAACACCAATGGTGAGGATTATGGGATCTGCATGGACAAACCTGTGTAGCATGGCTGCTGTGTAGCATGGCTGCTTGTTCAAGATTGTGCAAAGAAAAACTGGCTGGCTCCAACCCATTATTTCCCATTAACAGATAGTGGATTGTAACAAATCACTAATCACAGTTCTCAGACTT